>JABFTP020000001.1:87200132-90179352 GCA_013387265.2 Cryptolaemus montrouzieri | reverse complement strand
TTTACTTGTTCTAAAGTGTTTTAAGAAACGAAGATTCCAACAGAAAACTAAAACGAAAATGTGCAAGCGAGGATCACGAAAATTCTGAGAAAACAATTCCTGATAACTCGGAAATATCAACTATGTACTCTGTGAAAATGAATACATCAACATCTGCAATCTCTGATGTCACAATACATCCTCCATGCGAACGTAAACCAATATATCGTCAAGTTTCATTGAATCCACTAAGAAGTCCTTCGTCCCTCATTCGCTTTCAGCTAGAACAAAATCCCGACATCATCAATGGAGCTCACATAATGGGTTATAGAGAGAACGGCGATGGGGAAGACGGACATTGCCGTAGATTCTCAGGAAGTGATCATGGGAGTCTTACCATGCGGTCTTCGGAATGTCCCGGGAAAATTTTCGACGGCGTAGCGTGTCGAATGGTGGATTCGGAGGGATATCCGAGCGATTTTGGCCTTCCTAGAATTCCACGAAGAACGACCGAGAATTTTTATCGCACTTTACCGAATAATAGGATGAAATATCATTCGGCGGCTAATCCTGTGGCGCGATATTCTCGCGAAGCGGAATTTCTTTCTCGTTCTACCCAAGCCGCGTCTTACGACCATTTTCATACCGATATCCGTTATACCGCAGACGGGTATCCGGAGAGGATTGATAAATTCGATTCTTTATCTTCGTCTCCTCCGGACAGTTTTCGAAGTGAATCTGCTGTGCCTAAGATGGCAGAATCATGCCGAACTGTGCAAGATGATAATATGCATGTGATAAAACAATTCAGCTTAAATAAACGATGTGCGAGTGCTCAAACCGACGGCGGTAAAGACGATTTCGGGAACGATAAGGGAGAGGCCGATTTTCAGTGGTTAACGAGGAAAGTGACACACTTACCGCTAGTCCCGATGAAGGTTACGGTGGGGAACCGTCTGTCGTTTAAAGTAGAGATTAGGTAAACGATGGTTAGAAAAGGGTAACCTACACTAGAAGATAAAAACGAACGAATTTCTTCTTTCTATTATAATATTTCATTCTCAAATTAACGCTTTAAGCTGTGGTATATAAGATGCAAAAAGAATTGCATACACTTCCAACGCTACTGAAAGTACACATTTCTCTCTTTCAAGCAACACACCTTTCGGTTCACATTTTCTCAGCTTCAATTTTAAATGATTATAAATCAGGTTTGGTAATAAATTAATTTTGAAATCCTGTTAATATTTCGTTAATAACAATATTATTTATTAAAATAAATACAGGATGTTTAAGAAGAAACAACAAAGGGTGGACAGATTTCGAAATTTTAGTAATAGAAAAATTGATTTTTCTTTATGTAGAATCAAACTACGTGAGGATTTTTTATGTATCCATGCTAATTATCGTTCTTCTGAATAAAAAATATACCGGGTGTCTACGCGAGATAGGACAGTACATGGAGAAAAAAATGACAGATTGAATAAACTTTTTTGTTGTCTTGAATTTTATTCGATTTTCGAATATATTTTTAATGCTGCGGCACTTCCGGTTACACCCAAAATTGGCACCATCTTTATTATTTTAAATGAAATAATATGACAAATGAAAGAGGGAGACATCAGATAGTAAAATAACTAAAGTTTTCTTCGGAGTGATTTTTATTTTATTTCATTTTTTTGGGCATACAGGCCAGACATTTAAATGTACAAGCATTTGCTTCATCAAGTTTATTTGTAGGATATTTATATTTTTTCTATTTGTTCTCATTATGGGATCTATCAACTTATTATTATTATTTATTATCGTGGACTTATGCACTATCTCAGCTAGTAGCTGGATATAATTTACCTTTCCCAGATTTAGCAATCAAAGGAATAGGCTCGATTACAATATACTTGACATAAATTTCCTAACTATCCTACATGTATTAAGAATTACAGCTTTTGCATTTCTATATAGGTATTCTTATGCAATTCTAATTTCTTAAGGCTATCATGCAAAGTTTTGGGTATTAAACCAGTCGAGGATACGATGACAGGAACGATATCTATTTTGTCGAGGTGCCACATCTGCTTGATCTCAATAGCAAGGTCTGTGTATTTGGACTTTTCTCCTGGAACTTATTCAGCACGTTGTTATTATTTGGTATGGCGACATCCACCAGCATTGCTGTCTTGGCTCTCTTATCATACACCACTATGTCCGGCCTATTATTCGTCACCATTCTGTCAGTGATAATAGGCCTATCGTAGTATAATCTGATAGAGTCATTTTCCAATACGGGCGCCGGTTGATACTTGTAATATGGCTGGAATGTATTCAGAAGTCCGTACTTGTGTGCAAGTTTCTGATGGATAATGTTGCACACTTGATTATGCCTGTGAAGATAGTCTGTATTGGCCAGTTGTTCGCATCCGGACGTAATATGCTGTATCGTCTCCGATCTTATATGGCATTTTCTGCACCTATCTGTTTGTAATGTTCCGTCCTTCATAATAAATTTTTTGTAGTTGTTTGTAGCGATCACTTGGTCTTGGATGGCCATAAGGAATCCCTCTGTTTCCGCGAATAATTCTCCTTTCATCAACCATTTGTTGGAGGCTTCTTTGTCGATGTGTGGTTGATTAATCTCATGGTGATGTCGTCCATGCAATTCCTTTCTTGACCATTGCTCTTGTTTTTCAGTATCTGATAGGAATGGTAGATTCAGCAGGTCATCTCTGGTAGCAAGATTCAGAGTTGTATATCCCTTATCAGCCAACGATACCACTCTATGTAGGTCAGAAGTGAGAGCTTTTGCTGAGAAGAATTCTCTGAGATTTCTTATCTGTTCGGTGTGTAAATTGACAACATCTATTAATCCGCGTCCTCCTTCTTTCCGCTTCAAAGTTGTTCGTATCACAGACGATTTTGGATGATGATTGTTGTACTTTGTCAGCATCGTTCGGTCTGCCTTTGAATATCATCTAGCTCCGTCTTAGTCCATCTGATTATTCCAAATGAGTAAAGCAACACTGGAATGGCGTAGGTGTTAATTGCCTTGACTAGATTCCCGAGTTCAACATCGATTTCAGCACAGACTTCAGACGCTGACTGTATTCTGAACGAATCTTCTCCTTTGTTTGTTTTGGTCTAACAATCTGGCTTGTTGGTATCCCAGATATTTGTATGTTTCGCCATCTCTCATGCACTGTATAATGTCACCGTTTGGAAGTTGTGTTTCACCTTCTATGACTTTCCCTCTTTGAATGTTCAGGGTCTTACATTTTCAATCCCGAATTTCATATGAACATCTGCCGAGAACTCACTGACAGTTTTCAGCAAATCATCCAATTGCTTCTTGTTCGAAGCATATAATTTGATGTCATCCATATACAGCAGGTGGGAGATTGTATGATAATTCCTTTCTGCTTTTATCCTAAATCCGTATCCAGTTCTATTGAGCATTGAGGACAATGGGTTCATTGCCAAACAGAACCATAGTGGACTCAAAGAGTCTCCTTGAAAATTCCACGACGTATGGGTATCTCGTCGGTTTTAATTGATTTATTGTTCATGTTGACCTGCAGAGACGTGCGCCAGTGTGTCATTGTTGTCTTCAAGAACTCTAAAAGGGCTGGGTGAATTTTGTATATCTGCAATACTTCAACAAGCCAAGAATGGGCGGTACTATCGAATGCTTTCAGATAATCGAGAAAAGCTGAATGAACATTGCGATGCCCTACGTGTGCCTGTTTCATTATCACAGAATCGATGATGAGTTGTTCCTTGCACCCGTGGTGTTTCTTTCGGCATCCTTTCTGCTCCTCTGCTAATATATTGTTGTCGTCAAGGTGTTGGTATTTTCGATTGGATATGCATGAAGTGAGTATTTTGTAGAGTGTTGGCAGGCAAGTGATTGGCCTATATTGAGACGGATCCTGTGTTCTATCGCTCTTAGGTAGCATATATGTTAAGCCTTGCGTTAGGAAAGTGGGTGTTTTCTTGGGATGTTGAAGAACATACGTGAGCTGTTTCGCTAGGGCTCCATGGAGCTTATCAAACTTCTTGTACCAGTAGTTGTGGATATTATCTATACCTGTGGCCTTCCAATTGTTGGTCGCTCCAATTACTGTTGTAATTTCTTCCTCCGTTATACCATCGAAGTCCATATGTCTGATATCGAGGCGTTCTTTTTCATTCGTGATCCATTCCGCATCTCTATTGTGTTCTTTGGGGTTCGACCATATTGATGACCAATAGTCGGTCAAGCACTGTGCGTCAGGTACTTCTCTGTTATTGTTGGTCGCAGTTTTGTTATTTCCCTTATGAAAATTGGCTGCGTTTAGGAGGAACCTTTGGTTTTGGTGTTTCCTTTCAGTACACTTGACGTATCTTGAAAGCCTCTTTGCTTTTGCTTGGAGTTTCTGTTTCAAAGTGTCCATATACACGTCGATGTGTTGTTTGTGATCAGGGTGTTTTGTGTTCGTACCAATTTTCCTATAAATTTTGCGTATATGTGATTTCAAGCGCCTTGAGGGTTTTCTGTTTCTCAGGAATTCTGTGAGGCGACCGATTTCTGCTCTAATATTATCAATATCCTTCTCCAGTCGTTTTTGCCATGGTGGTTTTCTGACGCTTATTGGCTCAGCTTGAATCAGAGTTGTGGAGATTTGTTGTTTGTGAAGTCGAAGAACCGCTACTTATTATTATTATTATTATAGGTATTAGGTCTCTCTATTCCTTAAAAGGATTGTTTTCATTTCATTCTCGATTTTATCAAGATTCTTGAAGAATCACTCATCAACTCAATAAAACTAAGTTGTCTGAAAGTGTTCTCTCAAACACTAGTATATTTTCTTTACTTCATCAGAACAGTATTTCAATTAAGTCTTGATTCGTGATGGGTTTCCGAATGCCTAAACTGGCATAATGTAGTTCTTTATTCCTGTTCAATACTCTCTAGCCTTTTTCTCGCATTTCACTTACTCACTACTTTCCTTAGGCAAAGCTCCTAATTTTATTCGTTTACTTACTTCTGTACTTCTGCCACATTTACGTTTCATATTTAAGGCAGACCACTTCCTCCCAAACTTTCATTTGGCATTATTCTCTCATTTTATTGATTGGCTATTTCCCTGAAACGCTTTCCTGAGATTTTCCCAAGGCTATCACCATTTACATTCTCCTCTTGTACATTTCTTGCACTTACTCTAGCAATGTGCTGTCGCACAGATCTAAACGTCTCTACCATACAGCACTTTTCACGCTTGAGCTTTTGTCTCTCGTTTCAATATTTATGCTATCCTTAGATCTTGCTTACCGTAATTCTTTCCTTGATTTTCATGCTCTCCCTCTTTGTTATTCTTCCTAGTAAATTCTTATTGCGCTTCTTATCTTCCTAGATCATTTTCCGCCTTTATCTTCTGTTCCTTCCTCACACTTCTCTGAAGAACTGTTCTTCCCTACTCATTCTCTGTATTTCTTTCCTCTTCAAAGTCTCTCATTACCTGAAATATCTCTTTTACATTCCTTTTGCCTCTACGAACGACTTTTTTCACCGAGAATTTGCATATTCTGCCGCCCTGTCGTTTCGCCAATTACTTCTGCTCTTTCCTGTAGTTATTTGTTTGTTTGTTTTTCCTTTAACGTGCTCTGTTTCTGCCTTTCGGCCAATGACACGCCGGGGAATTCTGTCACCTCACTAACCCGGAAATTTTGCCGAACCCCTCTCGTGTCGAGGGAAGGGATCTTTAATGTCCAACACATCTCTGTTAGACAGGACCGACAGCTTTACATCTCCTCCGAAAGATGGACACTCAAGCGATTCCCAGAATCCGAAAAATCGCACCGACTTTGTGGGGATTGAACCCAGGTAACTCTGCGTAGGAGACGAGCATCATATCCCATACGCCACCGAGCCAGCTTTTCCTGTAGTTCTTCATTCCTGTTCAATACTCTCTAGGCTTTTTCTCACATTTCACTTACTCACTACTTTCCCTTTTTAAATGAAATAATGTGTGTTTCAATTTTTTGTATTGTGGAAACTTGAATTCAGAATAATTTTTTCTTATCCTTGCCACCTGAAATCAACTGAAACGAGGATATGAATTTTTCAATCGGAATTTTGCGGCTCATAAAAATACTGAATATAATTCAATATCGATTATTACTGACTTTTCGTAAACAAAGAGTCTCAGACAGAAGAATTCAATACATTTAGAGCAGGGATGCTCGAACTTGAACTGTTGGCGATCTATCTCAATATTTTTAGACTATAAATGAGATAAAAAACACAAGGTTTAACTTTAATCTACACTTTATTTGAAAAAATTCGACGACGTTTCGCTGACACAGCAGCTTTATCAAGAATGACAAACAGAATGAAGAGTATGGTATTATAAACAAATCGTAGAACAAGTTGGATGAATAACAGGAAAATCCACACCGAGCCATTGTACAGTTAGTATAAAAGGTAATGAAAACTAATTAAACAAGTTAAGTGGGGTGAATAATTCACATCTACCTGCTCATTCAAAAGCTTGTTCGAATGTTTGTATCTATTTATTTCTAATGCTTCTAGGAGATCTAATTTTGAACTTTTTGATTTCATATGTAATATTTGAATTGTGGAGGCCGTTACTTGATGTAGATCCATGATATAAATGAGATAGAAACACAAGGTTTAACTTTGATCTACACTTTATTTGAAAAAATTCGACGACGTTTCGCTGACACAGCAGCTTTATCAAGAATGAAAAATATTTTTCATCCATAGAGTTGGTACGAACAACGCCTTGATTCAGCTACTATAAATTGTCAACGAAATCACTCACAACCGTCCTCAAAATCTCCAAATAAAGTTCACCATTTAAGTTTTCATCAAAGACAAAATATGAAAATTTGTTGTTCTTCAAAAGTACAAACACATTAAAACTGAATTTATTTTTAGGATTTATTTCCCTCATAATACGAGGGTTTTGGATGGCCCAAAAGTCTCCTACCAGTTCTACTCGCATTCCATATCTCATCTCCATGAACGAAAAATAAATGAAGTATTTGCTCAGTTGTGTAGCTAGCCATTCTGTTCTAATTAATTCGACTGACATTTAAAACAAAAGACTATACTCTAGGTTACGTCTATGCACTGCAGAAATCTAAGCCTCCTTTGCCAACTTTAGGTAGGTACGTAAAATTCGTTTCTTACGGCGAACCTAATAAATCGAAAGAAAGTATGCGTTATAATTCGAAAAAGCGTAGTTTTTGATGTTTCTTCGATTCGAATTGTAAGGCGGAAAAAAGCACCATGTATACTGACTGAGATTCAGTCGGATATAAGTTATGTCCCGCATAGTTTTTGTTGGCAAAACATCTTGGTACTTTTTTGGTAGCTCACACATCAATTTTTTCAAAAAAGCATAAAATTGAAAATTTCAATTAAAACTAAGATATTTCATGAACAGAACAAGCTAGACTCAACTATTAGGTGTTTTTGTACTTGTAATAACAAGTGTTATCCAATCAGTTATCAATATATAGGGTGTTCTGTATTGAATACCAAAGTTGGTATTCACTTCCGGTATAACCGGCAGTGCCATTGAGATGAAAATATCTTAGAAATAGAGTTTCAGACCAGCTGAATCAACTGCCGAAATTTCAGAACAATAGGATCATTAGTTCTCCCTAAACGTCTGAAAGGCCACCCAACTTGGGATACCCTGTATTTTTTGGCATTAAGCGAATTTATAATTTTTCTACAGTGTATCGTTCGTTCAAAAATAAGAAAATATTCTGAATATAGATTAGCTTCGAGTCAAATTTTGACAGACCCTCATCAAAAGACGCCTTCCTGGTCGTGTTATATCGAAAAACAAATTATTCAGGATGATTTTCACTTATTTCACACACAAATCAGATGAATAATGAAATGCAATATTGACAAAAGCACCAAGAAATATGAATGCACAGAACAGTAATGTTTTGAATACAGAAAAACTTTATCCTTAACCATTTTCAGGAATTCACTATGTGAAACCTGGAGATGGCAATAAGTTTGATGTTAAGTGAATGTATAAGAAATAAAAAATCGTGTACAAAACCATTTTCTCTGATCAGGTTCAGTTTGGGTTTGGGTTTTTGAATTGAGAAAATCCAAATTTTCTGAGCACAAAAATTCTGTTGATATTTATTGCAAGTTTTGATGATCATTAATTCATCCCCACCCCATTTCTACTAGATCAAAATAAGAAAACTTAATTACGTCTTTTGAAACATATTCTACCAAGAGTGCTTGAATTCTAAACTTGCAATTAACTTGATGAACAACATGGTGAAGCCTCTACGCACTTTTGCATACTATAAAATACTAGCAAGAAATTTTTTGAATCAGTTGATTCAATATCAATGGATAAATACAGGCTTTTATTATCATTTTATTATTACAGAACAGCAGACTATTGACATAAGATCGTAAATAGATATTACGAAAGATCATCAATCATTATGGCAAGAGGAACAAAAGATTCTGAAGTAAACGGTTGATATTTCGAAGATAAATTGATTGGTTTAGTTTCCAACATCATTGTGCTCTTTGTTAATTAGTTCAAAATAATGTGTCTTCATATTCGAAACATTTATCTAGAACTCTACATTTTTCACTGCGAATGGCATTGTAAAGTTTCATATATTTTCTGGAATGCATTATTTGTGAAAGTCCATAATTATTATAATTTAGATCAGCTAAAATCTTGACTACTAGATTTCAAATTAACCAATCAATCTTTTTGGGTTTAGTTAAGTATGGAAATAGCCAATATTGGAATATATCTACTTTATCGTGCCTAAAAGAGAAGTTGTTGATTATTTTAAGACTCGAAGACATTTCAATACGAAAATATTCTGTGTCTTTGTCATATTTTATGAAGTCAAAAACATAATCAAGTACCTCAAAACCTTAAATTGTGCAGCATCTACGAAATATACTCCTCCTTCTTTTCATGCTTCTCATTCAACTTTTCATTTCGTTATACAAGATGATTTTTGTCATAAAACGAAAAACCGAGTCCGGACTGGAAAATCATTATACAAGATGTTTTTATGATTTTTATGAAAGAACGATTACAGATCTGAGATTACAGAAAAAGCATATTTTAATATGTGTTATCAAAACTGCATCTTCAGAACCACTTCCGAATTTGCCAATAATATTGGTTGGTTTAGATTCAATCGTGTGGTTTTAGGATGTATGATTTTCATATTCAGAATAAATTGTTCCTTCAATATCTATATACAATATTTTATTAGTCCTCAAAAACTCAAAGAAGTAATATTTTATTTTGACTCAAACACTTTCAACCTCTGCCTGCATAAAACGTAGCTCTTATAGAAAACAAAATACTGCCTACATGTAAGATTTATTTTCCAACATATCCATGAGAATTTAGCAAACCTCTATTCCCTTATCTGTGTCATCTCAGAAAAGCTCTTGAGAGTAATGAATTTTATGGGGCTCCCATTTTAGCTGCTTTAGGATATTCACAGTACATTGTTGAGAAAGATTGTTGCTTAATGCCAACTGTCTAGTTGAAGTGCAGAGATTTTTCTCAATTTCTAACGGGACATACAAACAATGTTCCTCATTACTCTAAAGAGACCAGATTGTTCACAATTTCGAGGTAATCAAGTAACTCGGAGAATCCTTAAGGTCCTTGAAACTGTGAACTTATACCCTTGTCTTCATACTCATTTTTGAATAAGTCGCGAACTTCGTCACATACATTTTCTTAACGTAGATTTAATAATTTGAAGTGTTCATTATTTCCATTCAACCACATGTAGATATGATTCATGTTGTTTTTATTGTCAAAATTGGCAGAATAGTATAATGTATTGAAATGTGTGATTCAAATTAGATGTTTGAAAAAAGGTAAATAAATGATGGAAATCATATTCAAGTCGAATATGTCGAAATTGCACTAACAATACTAACTAGAAGAACTTTTATGTTGATTTTTAATAATTCAATAACGTAAGCCAAAAACGAAACGAGAAACTATCCTAAACGATATCTCTCCTCTCCCTCTCCTCAGTCTATATTAATCCACTCCTGGATATAGACCTCCTTCAAATTTTTCCATCTATCTCTATTATCAGCAGTTTGCATCCAGTTATTCCCCTCAATCTTCTGGATGTCATCTCTCCATCTGGGCTGGGGTCTTCCTACGCTCCTTTTGGTAGTTCTTGGTCTCCATGCGGGCAGTTTGTTGGCCCATTTTAATGAATCTTGCCTGGCTACATTTCCAGCCATCAGTCACTCCAGTACCCTCTCTAATATCATCATTCCTCACTCTATCTCTCAATAAAATTGCCATCATGGTTCTCGCCATAACTCGTTGTGAAACTTGTAATTTATTGGCTGATCTTCGAGTTAGAGATATTGTTTCAAGACCATATGTATAGACAGCACGAACACACGAATCGAAGATTTTTTTTTAGATTGAGAGGAATATTTCGGGACTTCAAAACAAAGCCCAGTTTTCCACATGCAGCCAAGCCCAAACCAACTTTCCTGGAAATTTCACAGGTTGATTTTCTTTCCCAAGTTTTATTTTATGGCCTAGATATATGTATTCGGTCATATTTCCTATCACCTGATTTTCAATCGAAACGTGTATGTTTTCTGCACTCAGAATGTTTAAATGGACTCCATCGATATTGATTTCTTTCTTTTTCCATTCTAAACATTTGAAGAAGTCTTCTAGGGCCTGCGTAAACAATTTCGAAGAAATAGTGTGGCCTTGACGTACTTTCTCTCCTTGTGGATTCCATCTGTTATCTTCTTCTCATCCAAATGAACTGTGATGAAAGCATAATCATAAATGTATTTCAGCAAACTCGAGTACCGACAGTCGACTTTTGCATTATCTAAAGATCCCATGATTGCTCACATCTATAAGATCGAAAGCTTTTTAGAAGTCTATAAAAGCCAAGTAGATGGGAATATTGTATTCGATATACTTCCCGATGAGAGTTTGAATTGCTTATAAATGATCAATGGTACTGTAACCTGCTCGGAATCCGGCTTGCTGTATAGGTTTGGTTTTTTTTGAGTCAATTTGTGATAATTTTAGTGAGCAGCTTGTTTAGGTGTGAAAGAAGGCTGATGGGTCGGAAGTTCTCCAGGTTGTTCTTATCCCCTTCTTTGTGAAGTAGAATTACTTCTGCATTTGGCACAATTGTGGAATTCTTCCATTCAAAAGACATTTATTGAAGAGAATGTTCACGGCATCCAATAAATCCCCGCAATCCATTTTCAACATTTCACAACTTATCCTATCCTCGCCTGGATGTTTGCGGTTTTTCATCCGTTGATGTGCTTCACTTCTTCATTCGGGAGCATTATTCTTCTTTAATGCAATAGCATTTTCGTATGTGTACTGATCTTCGTGTTAGTGTCTTTTCTTCTTGAGCATATTCTCTTCGTTGATGTCTTTAAACTGTTTGCTATCATTTCTGTTAGGTCGTTGATGGTCATTTCTGAAAGATTTTTTCCGTTTGATAGTTTTTGGTTCCGTGTATTTTGGAATCAGTTCTTGCTCTCAGTTAACACTTCTAGAGTTGGGTATGATAGCCCTTTGAGGATCATGCTGTTACTTTCTATTTTTGTGATTATCCTGAAAGTGCCTCTGACAAGTCTGTGATCGCTTTCCGTATCAAATTGAATCAGTACTGTGACATCCTGGCAGATTTCTTTCCTATTAGTGAGAATGAAATCTATTTCATTTTCAACACTATTATTTGTGCATTGTCTTTGTGAAGGTTTTTGGTAGAAGGTATTCACACAGAATAGGTTTCCATTTCTGCAATAATCAATCCATATTTCCACAACCGAGTCCAAATTTGCCAACGTGTGGAGTATCATCATACAAGTTAACGCCTTCTTTGGCATTAAAGTCGTCCGTAACTATCACAAATCTGGAGTTTGCCCTACTTTTTTCAATAGAGATATCTTCATATAATTGTTCTACCTCTTCGTCTTGTGCAACAAATGTTGGTGCATATATTTGGATTATTTGTAGGCTGTATCTCTGGTTTAGTTTAAGTACATTGCAATAACTGTCTACTAGGTGTTTCATTCTTTTGTTGATTATGAGTGCCTTTCCGCCTATGTAATTATCTGTATCTTCATATTTTTGAAACCTTAATAATATATTGAACTGTATAATGGATGCTCGTGACGACTAAAGTACTTTCAAGGTAGCGACACCTCCGATTATTAAAGAAATCGATATTAGCTTGCCCATTTTGAATGTAATGACATCAATAATACTTTTGTGTTCATGATTTAATTCCAAACTATCTTTGTCTATTATATGCTATTGGAAGGTTTCCATAATATTTCCAATCATTTGTGAAAAACAAACTTGCAGGTGAAAATGATAATATGTTTTCAGCATAGAAACATTTATATACTTAATATTTCTTGATTTATGCATGAAACATCACCTCATGTGATTGAAAATATTACTCAATTTGAAGAATAATATATCAAGAAATCGAAACGAAAATAAGTAATGATTTTAAGTACCTAATACATGAATATTTTCAGTAAACAATTGGGAAAACACACTGGACTGACTGAACTAAGATGAAATTGTTATTTCTACCTTCTCAATTATAAATGACCTGAGAAGGTTAAATCTTTTTACATCTATTATCTATGTTTACATTATCGAAGTTCTCACATTTGGCTGCCATGCTGACAGCTCTGTTCAAGGTTGTAGCATTTTTCATTCACTATCGAATTTCTTTCAGTAAAACAATAATTTTAGCTAGCATGCAAAGGTTTCTGCTCAAAAAATCTTGAAATGTGGAGTATCAGATAGAGTTCTGATAATTTTTCAAGTATTTGTGAAAGTAAATGCATTTGTATTGATTCGTTACATAATTGTTTTCAACCAGAAGATAATCAATGAAAAATAAGAAACAGTAACGAAACTATTATACCATAATTTCTTTTCTGATCTGCGAATGTCATTTTAACGTAGAATGGGGAGCATTTCGAAAACTGTTTAAATTTGCTCTAGCACATAAAACAGAAAGTTGATTTAAAATTTAGAATTCGGAAATTGAATAATTTAAGGGCATGAAGTTCAATATGAGTAGGCTGTTATTGATAAACACCTCAAAAAGTCTAGGGAACACTTACCAATATCTTTCAATATGAATTTGATGATTCGAATTTATAGAAATCTTTCGGTTTTTGTTAGGATGTATTGTATATAATCTATTCTCAAGAAAACAAAATGATATTGACTTCTCCAAAGCACCTATTATAAAAAAAATTTGAAATTTGAAAATGAAATTTGGTAAAACACAAAAAAAATCCTGAACTAATATTTTCGAAACGATTTGGAAGCACTTATATTTTCCAGTACCCAGAAGGTCCACCTCTGTTATTAATGACACATAGGCATCGTCGCGGCATGCTCAATCTTAAATTGTCTATTACATTTTGGCCTAAGTTATTCCAAGCCCCCTAAACTGCTAATCGAAGGTCCTGTTCATGATGGAAGGCGTTTTGAAGCAGGAGATTTCTTTTTAAGGTGTCCCACTCATGTTTGAGGGGATTCAGATCTGGGGAGCAGGATGGCCACGGTAGAAGATCGACATCATTCTCTTCAAGAAAGTTCAAGACAACTCTTGCACGATGAGGAGGGGCATTATCTTGTTGGAAGAGTGGATTTTGACCCATTGATTAGAGATACGGTACCACTACAGATAAAACTATCTCATTTGCGTGAGAATTTCCCATGAGGTTGTTCTGTATGAAAAGTAGGTCAGTTCTTCCTCCAAGGTGTATACCTCCCCAAATCATCACTGATCTGCCTCCCTGTCTAACAACTTCTCGAGCATGCTGGAGACGGTATTGCTTTCCAAGTTCCCTCCATATTTGAATTCTTCCCGAATCGGGATAATAACTAAATCTAGACTCATCACTGAAGAGAACTGTGGCCCACCTCTCTTGATCCTAGTTTACGTGTTCTTGCCACCAAGCTAAACGAGCAGCGCGATTTCCATGGGTCAGTTGTGCAACTCTTAAAGGACGTCTGGAGTGGAGTTGACCTTCGTGCAGTCGATTTCTCAGAGTTTGGTCGGAAATTTGTACATTATGAACTCGTGATAGGTCTTGAGCTAATTGAGATGCTGTGGTAGTACGATCTCTTCTGGCTTATGAAACCAAAAATCGGTCTTGGGCGACTGTAGTAATCCTGAAACGACCTGTATGGCGTTCTTTTACGCTACCTGTTTCATTGAAATGCGACCATAAACGGTTTATGACACTTGTGAGCTCCCAACTTGGAGCATACCAACGGCTCGTAACATCTTTTCTCTAGTCAAATGTCGTTTTTCCATGGCCGAATCACAAAACTTGAATCTTTTATTTGTGCTTACAACAGAAACAAAGTGCCAACTAACTGATTTCAAACACTGAATACATGAAATGATTATAAAACAGCATCGCATCTGCTGCATTTTCAGTTTTTTATAAAAACAAACTGAAACCTGTTGCGGCACATAATTCGGTGAGAAATTGATGCAGGTGTTCATTTCTTAAAAAAAATCATCCATATTGATCGTTCTGGATACGATATATCGATATTCAGAAGTGTTCCCTAGACTTTTTTGAGGTGTTTATCTAGTATAATCAGTAATGCTACCACATTGAAAATATTTCGGCTGAGATGCCACATTATATGTGAGAAATTTTCAGATTGTTAAATAAAATCAAACAAAAGCAAATTTTTGTTTAAGCACGCTAATATCGGAACACATTAACATAAACTTAACAATAAAGTTTGCATCAGATGTATTCCTATTGACACAAATGATTTTTCATATTCAGAAATTATTCATTAAATGTTGTTTGATTTCCTTTAATTCAGCGTTTTCCTGGCGCATTCGCCAGAATGCATTCTAATACTTGTTAATTTTAAATTAATAAATTTAATAAAGTGAAAGCTTCGTTTCAACATATACTCTCAGGATTTATAATAAGATTAAAGAATCTTTCGCTATTGGTTACTTTGTTTGGCTAGCAATGTTGAAGGATATATTACGTCATACTCCAATTACACATAATCTGAGCAGCAATACTAATAAATCAATTCGAGTAGTCAAGTACCCACAAAGCGAAACGTAATCCTTGTGTTAGGTGATGCTGACGGCAAACCGAACATTATTTAGAAGAGTCGAATTGTAAATACTTAGGTTGAGGAACAAACGACCCGAATACAAACAGACACGTAAATCCTGGAGTATAATACCTAATTATCGCGTAAACGAAATCTACGTAAATAAAATCGCAGGCAACTGCTAATGATAAGTAAATACGGTGTGTCTTTTGAAAAGAGTTTCAAATACTTTCAGTAGAAACCATAAGTGTATATTTTCTTCTTCGTCGTATTTTCCATAAACTGTAGTAAAATCTACAATTTGAGATAATACTGTTATGATATAAAGAAGAAGCATGCTCATTATTGTACATTTAAGTTATTTTGTATTTGTATGGTTAATACAAACTTAGGTTTTTACAATGTTTTGAAATACAAAATAGAATTAATATTTGTGAATCAAGAAACTCATTTATTTCAATGAATACCAGAAGATAACATTTTTATTCAAGTTTTTCATGTCTAGTAGAGATTCGAGGATGAATATGTCAAGATATTTTATAATAGCGGAAAAACGAAGTGTTATTCAAGAGCAACTATCTCATTTGCATCATCCATATGCAAAGCCATGGAAAACTTTCGTAACTTGAAGTTCAGAGCTGAAATCATGATTTTTCTCCTATCTCTTCTTTCATAGAACTCGTTAATTCCAGAACTTGTTAACAATTTAAACTGAGTAAATCATGCGATTTCAAAACCGATGCCACTTCGAAATTTCATTGTGTAAAGCATCAAATTTGAAGGAGAAGAAAACGTTGTCAATCAAGAAAGAAAATTATTGAAGACTTTTATTCAGTGAACAATATTCAACCTTCCTTATAACCCAAATAGGCTAGATTGCCACATATTAACCTCAATCCGTTGGAGCGCATCAAGTACATGTTTATGTATGCAGCCCTAAATTGAAGTCCTCAATGCGTTTGCACATATAGCGATAAATTTCGTATATTATCATTATTTAAATACAATAAGCATTATAACGATGAATATTCCAGAAAAGTTCTACATGAGTTTTCATTTTTTGTGATTATCAGTTTGATTTATCTTCAAATGATCATTTTTCTCTTTTCTCATTTTCAGAATAGGAAATTAGTTACTATAGCCATAATAACAATACCACCCAGAAAGATATGGACATGGGTCTTGCCCAAATAATGATGGTAAGAATGTTTTGTTTGATCGATTGTGAGATTTTGCCTTTTATCAAGTATGTCAGTTTTTTGGCAAAATAGATCTCTCCGTGTCTATTAGAGCACTTGCGTAGCACTCTCAGTGTATATAAACCTTGAAACAGCATAAATAATTGTAGATCAATTTGGTATTCAATTTCATATTTAAAGGAGTTGATTAAAACTTTCTTTGAACAACTTCAGAATACAATTGACTCCTTACCATGCGATCAGCCGATAATTATCCTTGGGGATTTTAATGCCCGTATCGGTAATGATATAGTACCAGGAATTAAACAAAGATTCAACGATAACGTGTTAAACGATAGCGGAGAATTAATGATCAGTGTCTGCACTTTCAACGAGTTGCGAATCAATAACACATTTTTCGAACATGAAGAACAGTGCAAATATACATTCGCAAATACTAGGGGTCAGAAATCAACAATTGACTATATTGTGACAAATAGAAATTTTCACCCATCACAAATATTAGAGGTCAGAACACTAAACTCTGCTAATGTGGGCAGCGACCATAGTCTACTGTTAGGGAAACTTAGAATCAAATTCATGCTGCAAAAGAATACTAAACCAACTGTAAAAACACGTAAAATAAACTTTGAATCATTACGGGACCCAACCATAGAAGAACTCCACAAGAACAGGCTAAATGGGAAAATCGAGGAAAACCCGATAACAGATGAAGATGATGTCAAACGCAGCTGGGAAAAGATAAAAAACAACATACTCACTGCTGCATACGAAGCACTGGGCAGTAGGATATCAAATAACAGTAAGAAGAACACAAACAGAACTCCGTGGTTCCGTATGGAAGTTGCAGAAAAGTGCAGGGAAAAGAAACATGCTTACCTCACATATCGAACACAACGTTAGTACGTTCAATTAAAAATCAGTACTGGGAAACTTATTCCAAAAGCATGGAGAATGACTTCTACGGGCTTCAAAAACAAATATGGAGACTAATCCGATCACAACGGAAAGAAATAAATGAGTTGGTTGAAACAAAGTATATAACCAGCGAAACCTGGATCGAGTACCTAACTGATCTATTTTCGACAGAGGATAGAGAAGAAGACCTAAGTACACCGGAAATAATAGTGAGCGAAGATGCTAAGGTGAATGTGGATGACGTACAGTTAGCCCTACAAAAATTAAAGAATAGGAAAAGTGCCGGACAGGACGGAATCAGCAATGAACTACTCAAGTATAGCGGACAACGTCTTACTCAAGAGTTGACAATTTTAATTCAAAAAATCCTTTACCATCACAGGATCCCAGATAAATGGCGTACAAGCACTACTATTCCTATGTCTTAGAAAGGAGACAAGAAAGTACCTTCGAATTATAGAGGAATAAATCTGTTGAGCACCACGCTGAA
Source organism: Cryptolaemus montrouzieri (assembly GCA_013387265.2). Classification (NCBI taxonomy): domain Eukaryota; kingdom Metazoa; phylum Arthropoda; class Insecta; order Coleoptera; family Coccinellidae; genus Cryptolaemus; species Cryptolaemus montrouzieri. Next base: position 90,161,590 of record JABFTP020000001.1, on the reverse strand, counting down.
ACTTACTACCAAGTGTATAACAAACAAAATAAATAGCCTCACCTCTTTCGCTGATGAACAACAAGGATTCAGATCTGGAAGATCTTGCACCGACGCCGTATTTGTCATAAGACAGGTAACAAAAAATTCGATAGAATATAATAAGCCAGCATTTATGTGTTTTGTTGACTTGCTCAAAGCTTTCGACCGGGTCCAATTATCAGACATTATACATCTGCTCTACAACAGGCAAATCCCACGTAATATAATAAAGACTATCGAAAATATATATACTGCGAACAAGATCCAGGCAAGATTAGACGGGGAGCTTACCACACAGATACCAGTGAGAAGTGGTATTCGTCAAGGAGATTCGTTCCTGTGTTACGCCGATGACGCTGTGTTGATTGCAGAAAATGAAGACGATTTACAACGCCTCCTACACCAGTTCAACCGTACAGCCAAATCGTTTAATATGATAATTTCTGCCTCTAAAACAAAATGCATGACTACATCGGAAACACCATTGAGATGCAAGCTTGAGGTTGATGGTAAATCTATCCAGCAAGAAATGAAATTTAAATATCTCGGCATAGAGATTTCGGGCTACGGAGATGTCGAGGCGGAGGTAAGGGAGCAAGCAACAAAAGCAACAAGAGTAGCAGGATGTCTGAATGACACAATATGGCGCAATAAGCATATCGGAATTGAAGCCAAGGCTCGAATCTACAAAGCAACTGTAAGGCCCATTATGACATACACTGCAGAAACTAGACCAGAAACAACGAAAACCAGGCGACTACTGGAGACAACCGAAATGAAGGTACTTCGCAGGATAGCCGGGAAAACACTGCTCAACAGAGAGAGGAGTGAGAATATTAGAAACATGTACAAGGTGGACAACATTAACAACTGGGTATTGAACAGAAACCAGGAGTGGAATGACCATATAAACAGAATTGATGACAGAAGAATAGTGAAAACCATGATAGATCTCCACTGGGGCGCAGAAGCGTGGGACGACCACGAAAAAGGTGGAGTGACAACTTGAACGTTCCATAACAGACAAACGACCGAAGAATAAACAGGCGGTTTCGCCTAAACTAAAGTTGGAAGAAGAAGAAGGAAGAAGATTAAAACCAACAAATACAAGATGTCAAAATTGTTGGAAATTTTCAGAGTTTATCCAGCATAATTTGTTTTATGAAATAATTCTGTAACTCACCATGAAAATTGTCATCTCATATATACCTAAATAATTCATAGACATTAACGAATTCGTTGGTCAAGTCTTTTTCATTCTTCGGTGATCTATTCGCAGTGCCTGTTTCATACATTGATATTTGTAGTTCTCACCTTCGATCATTGCGGCAATATTTTCATCCTCCCGATCTCATGTGCGGTTTCCTGTACTCTTTCCCTAATTGTACTGAAGCTATGACATTCAAGAAGGCCAAACGGAGAACTGGAAATTAGGAGGGCTATATTTTAGGGCTTCGCCCTTAGCCCCCCCAGGGACACAAATGCAAATAACAGCCACCAACTGTGCAATGATGATTTGAATCTTAGCAGTTCAAATTCTGAACACAGTTGGAGATGGTATTGACATTTAGTGAAGCAATCAACATGCAAATAGGAATAAAGAGATATGTCGTTGTTAATAAGTTGGGTGGGGGGGGTAAAATAGAAGAGGAGCAGTTGGACGTCGAACTAGTGAACTGTACACATATAACCTCTTTCAGTCAGAGCAAGCATAAAGTACCTAGAGTTATCCATTGATTTACGGATTTTTGAATAATTCTTCTTTACTCAATTTCACATAAGTAGACTCCCCGCGAAGTTTATCGCGAAGATTTTTGTTTCATCGAATATTTACCGACAGGAAGTTTCCCTGAAAAACACGCCTAGAGCACCAAAACCAACGGGACTATTTCAATCGTTTCGACTCGTAATGTAATTCAAGGACCGTCGAAAGATGTTGTGCACTGCTGGAATTTTAACTTTCCCCATCTGTTTATTATTGTTCATTGCTTTTCTCGAAGTCCGATAGCGGGTTCACTGTCTCGGCCTATAGGGGGCGACTCTTGTATGTATGTACGAGATGCGCCTTTTCTGGAATCGGTAGGGTACCCAGATGTAGTTTGTTAGGATGCTGAGAAGCGGTATGCGACACTGACGATCTCCTCAGAAGGACGAAACGTCTGCCGCTCTGTTCCTCAGTATCCTACTGAATTGCAGTATTGTGGTTCCTGGGGGCTGCGTGAATGGGGGCAGATTTGAGAACGAGCTCTTGTCAGGAAGCTTCATTCATTGATCTACGTATTTTTAAATAATTAGTTTTGTCTCAATATATATATATATATATATATATATATATATATATATCCCCAGCCTGGATAACGAAATCTACCATTGGCTGAGACTCTGCTGAAAAAATCGTTTTTAAATCTAAATCTGAGTCTGAAATAACTTTGTCTTAGTGCTCTTTCTTAAAATGAGTTACTTGTATCAACATTTTGATAGTAATTATCTTCAGAATCAAATCGTAAAAAAATTTATATAATAAAATAGTTAATTTTCTTCTCTTCAATGGGGAGTTGCCAATTTTCTAATTTCAACATTAAGCTAGAAATTATTTGTTCGAGTTAACATTTTTTATACCTTATTTTCAAGATATGACGTAATCGACCATCTCTCTATTCAAAACCCTAATTTCTTCTAATCATAATGAAACTTTTTTCTGACTTCTGAAATGCCACATAATGGGAGGATTGATGAATAGATATCGAAGGTTATTCGAGAATTTTATCATAGTTGGTTCAACAATTTGCCTTGCTTAGTCACGAATGCTTCTATTCGACAAAATCTGATTCTGCTGTAAATTTGATGTAATAAAAGTCACCCCTCCACCCTCTTCAGCCCTCAACATAAGAATTTTGACAAGGAATCGAGGGTGATTGATACTTCATCCGAAAGATATTGTAAATCGGCGAAAAAAATCTTTGTTGTATCGTTTTCTAAAATAATAAGTTGTAATGTGTAGTTGTACGTGAAGCTTCATTCAGAGATTTCAGAATTCATTTCTGTTGATTTTGATCCGGTCAATTCACCAAATAAATTGACCACTTTTCCATGCTTGAATATATTTGATTTAATAACGCCTCATTCAATCATTCAACCGAAGAAGAACATACCGTGATCTTAATATTTCTCGGTTATGGTTATAAACATCGTAATGTTACCAAGAAGAAACGTTATTTTCAACACAAAATGCACGAATGGACCTCAAATAAACGCATTTACTGTACAATTGAAACAAATTTTGGGATGAAGGTTCTGTTAGGTATCATTCCACGTAAGGATGTCTTAAAGTTTGTTAAAATACCACGCAACACATTCTTGTAAGTTTACAAGAGTGCAAACAAGTTCAGTGGTGAAATATGGAAAATTTTGCATGGAACCCATACCAAATTATTCTTCTGAATGAAATAAACGAAGAACATTCCGATCTCAGGATGGAATTCTGCAAATCATGAAAATTTCTAACTTAATATTAAAATTCAATTATATAAGCTGAAAAATTGGGTGAAAAACATGTTGGATTTTAATATACCTAACATATGCTCACTATAACTTCATATGACAAATGATATCTGAAATTTCAAAATAACAATTTCCTTCCTTTTATGTATTTATTCATTCATACATATACATGATACACTTTTCAATAAATAGCAGCCAACTTCAATAAATTTATAGATAACTTAATTAATCAGAATGTTCATAGAGAGTATTGTGAGAACTGTCAAAAAAATTTCGATTTTTCCATCGAGGCTCTCTAGTTATAATACGAATGGAGATATTGCGTATCCAAATTCGTATCTGATAGAAATTTGAAGCCAAAGCTTTCATGATTGTAGCAATGTGAGAAATTCAATTAGTCCACAATGTAATATTTATTCTTTCATTTAAAGAACCAAGATCAAAACTAATATCGAAAATTAGCAAGAAAATACAAAGCTTTCAGTAAATCGAAGTAATTCGTCCAAATAACTTTAGTTTTAATTAAACATTACGAATTCTGAAATATAATAAATTTTTACGAACACTGAAAGATTCATAGAGTCTGCTGAAGATGTTTTTGCTAGGCAAGTCGTAGTTCGTGGCCTGAACAGGTTTCGTGACAACAAATTATGTCACAGGAATATTACATGGACCAATGAGTCTCGTGTCGATAGTAATGGTTTAGTAAATCGATACAATATGCATTATTGCGCTGATGGAATTGCTAATGCGATTCTAGACAATAGTATTCAGGAGGGAGGTTACGTTCTAAACATATAGGTAGCTTTGTTGAAGATTCATTGGTGATATATGAAAATTTACAAGAACATTTGAGTGCAGAAAGTAACGTGAATATTCATTCACGACATATTGGAATAGGAAATAAAAAACAAGTACTGTGTTTTAAGGAATTTTACTTAATAATTGCGATTCGTAACGCGTTTCACTACACCGTAGCTTCTTCAGACGAATGATTATGCAGAAAAATGTAAATGAGAATATAACTATAAATGTTCTTGAGTACTTAAAAGCTTATTGGTTGCTTCTTCTTAAGTGGTTATTTATGACAGGTATATCCAATGAAATTAAGGAATAGATTGCTCCCCGAAAAGATTCAATAGAGGTGAAGGGCTTAAATCGACTTGTTCATTGATGAGTCTACCTGAGTGTTAGTATTTATTTATTTCTAAAGTTTCCCAAAGATCTACCTTCCAATATTTATTATCTGTATGCAAAATTTCAAACTGTGGGTCGAAAGAATGATTATTTTCTAAGAGATGATTAGCGCAATTTGAATCTGATTTTTTATTTGAAAAACTGCGTTTATGTTCTGATATTCTAATATTAAAATTTCTATGTGTTCTACCAATGTAGAAATTATCACAGTCATTGCAATTCAATCTATAAACACCTGATTTATTGTTTTTACCTGGTTTGGTTTTATTATTTTTATATATTTGCCTAAATTATTATTAGTTTGGAAAGCTATGTTGAAATTATTGCTACTTAAGAATGATTTCAGTTTCTCACTTGTAATGCCAACGTAGGTTAAGGTGTTGAATTTTTGTTTCAATTTATCGACAGGGTAAACTTCATTCAATGCGATTCTACTTCGTTTTTTATTTAAAATATTATTTATTAGTTTGGGATTGTAATTATTTTTGGCTATTTGTTTAATCAAATTTAGTTCTTTGTTGAAATTTTCTGGTGATAGCGGGATGTTAATCAATCTATGAATAAAACTATTGAATGCTGACATTTTATGTTGATATGGATGACACGACGAGTTATGTATTATAATATCTGTATGTGACGGCTTATGGTAAATTGCGAAAACATGTTTTCCATTTTCATTCGAAATTGTTACGTCTAAGAAATTTATCGAATTATTGCTTTCTATTTCGGTTGTGAATGCAAGTTTTGGATGTAATGAATTTATATGATTTTCGAAAATTTTTAACTGTCTATCTGTTCCTGTGAAGCAAATAATGATATCGTCTACATAGCGATACCAGTATAAACAATATTTACTGAGTGGATGATTATGAATTAATTTCTCTAAGTTATTCATGAAAATTTCTGCTAACAAAGGACTTAACGGATTGCCCATAATTAAGCCGTCTTCTATAGTATAATATTTGTGACTGAAATGGAAATAATTTTGATCTAAACAAATTTTAATAATGAAAGAATATCTGATTTAATGATAGTATTGACATGATTCCTTTCTAATAATTCTTCAACTAAGTTATACGTATCTTTTGGAGGAATGTTGGGAAATAGATTCTTAACATCGAAAGAAATGAGTTTGGAATAAGGTGGTATAATGGTATCTTTGATATTGGCAATTAGTTCATATGAATGTTTGACCGAAAATTTAGATTTAAAATTGCAATTTTTTATTAGCATGTTGTTGAGGAATTTTGAAAGTTTGAAAGAAGGTGCCGTTACATAAGAAACAACAGGTCTAATAGGGTAATTAGGTTTATGAAGTTTTATCAACGAATATAATTCGGGGGATTGTGGATTGGAGTTAATGAATTTATATTTTTCGTGGTCTGTAATTAATGATTTTGCTGTCGAAATTATGTTTTTAACAACTTTCTGAAATTTTGCGGTAGGATCCTTAGTTGATGTTATATAGTTTCCGGCTGTTAAGAAATCTTCAGTTTTAGAAATATAATCGGTTTTACTAATCGCAATGATGGTGTTACCTTTATCTGCTTTAGTGAATACTAAATCGTTCTTGGTACTATTTTCACGAATTGTTTTATTATCTTATAATCGGAATTGCAATGAGGTGATAATTTCAAAAGTCTTCTTTGATGATTTTTGCTGTTTGATGTTTGGCTAAAATATTATCTTTGGAGTTTTTGAGAATAATTTCGGAGTCTATGCCTAACTGTTCAAAATTAGTTTTATTATGTTTTGGATGTAAATTATGTAAAATCGGTATCAGTTAAATTAGTGAATCTTTCAAAAATTTATGGTCTGAAAATTTATCAGTTGAAGGTTTGGGTGGAGAAATTTTGAATTTAAGTGAATTCAACTTTTTCTGTTGTTGCTGAAACTTTTTATGAATTAAAATTTTGACATCGTATCTGAATTCAGAGTCTAAAATATCAAACTCAACAGGGTGCAATCTAAACAATAATTCCGTATGGATTACCTTCAAATATATGTTTGCAACGTCCCTCCTGTTGTACTGGATCTTCATATCCTCTTTGAACCATATGCGTTGGCCTTTCTCAATTGCTCTTCTTGCTGGTCCACTGTTATGTGTCTTCAACCGTAGGTAATTGGGAGTCAACCTGTTTTTCAAGCACATTGAGTAGAACCATATATTCTGAGTGTGAACTGCACATCTTAGTAGTATTTTGAAATACCACAAAGCCAAAAAGCCGGTATCAGCTTTCTTTAACATTTGAATTTGGGAGGCTTTACTTGGTAAATTCCATTATCAATAATAAAAACAAGTACTGTGTTTTAAGGAATTTTACTCAATAATTGCGATTCGTAACGCGTTTCACTACACCGTAGCTTCTTCAGACGAATGATTATGCAGAAAGAACATTTATAGTTATATTCTCATTTACATTTTTCTGCATAATCATTCGTCTGAAGAAGCTACGGTGTAGTGAAACGCGTTACGAATCGCAATTATTAAGGAAAATTCCTTAAAACACAGTACTTGTTTTTTATTATTGATAATGGAATTTTACCAAGTAAAAGCCTCTCCAATTAAAATATTGGAATAGGATTGAAAATACGCTTCTTCATGCTACGATATATTTAGAAAGTGTGATGGGTCCCGTCAGTAATGCTACAAATTTCAATTTTACTTCAAATTTCGGGGTTGACTGGACAGAAACTAACACCGTAAATTGGAGAGACTTTGGTCCTTTTGATTTTATCTCTGAGGTTTCGTCAATAATATTCTTCAGCCTATATTGCAGATGAATGAGTAATTTTCAGATACCTTCTATGCTTTGATTTTTCACAATAATTTTTTCATACAAACTAAGAGAGAGAATCTCTTCACATTTCAGCTTCTTTTCTTCCACAGATAGTTCATTTTGCTTTCGTTCTGAGAGTGTGTAGGTAATTTCCACTGCATCCCTACCGACTATAATAACTTATTATACTTTTATAGCGATTCGTTGAGCAGATCCAGCTTCTGAAATCAGACGATTATTTTAGTCGATGACAGGTTTCTTGGTTCGTTGTGTCATGAGGAAATCGAAAAACCTCAAACGGAATTCTAGTCCCTGCTGAACATTATGAGACGATGTGGCTTCTAACTCAGTTCCTAACAGAGTCTACATTCTTCTTTATCAGCCAGGATGACTCTGCGCATGTGTATTTTCAGCCTGCACTTTCAATTTTACCTTAGGTAACCTTAATTAATTAATGTCTTAATTTCATGGTGATCTAGCCAGAATGTTCAAGGAAACGTTATTAGAATTGTTGTACCCTAACGGATTTTTCATTCCTAATTCTAGTCACTTCATTCACCCTCAAGCTTCATCAGCTAGGTCCATTCTTCGTATGTGTGCCTTCAGCTTGAAATTTTCAGTTTTGACTTTCTCAAACGATAAGACAATAAGCATAAGTTTTATTCTGTCCGATCTATATACTGAGCAAATTGCAGTAGGATGCATAAAGAAGATGCTGATTCTAGATAAGATATGTATTCAGTCCAGTGATCACAATATGGAAATAATACACGTCAAGACAAAATACGAAAGAAATATTCTTTTCCAACAATAGTTGATACATGTTTAAAGTAAAACAATCTAACATATTCAGATAAAGTTTAAAATTGGAAATCCAGCATTTAGCTCTTCACACAACAATATCTTACAAATGGAAAATATCGAACACGTGACAGTTTCTTAAGAGAAATATTCAAGAAACTCTTACATCGATCAAAAACTCTCTTATACTTAATAGTTTTTGTAATACGTTGTACAAAAGTGTACTCTGATAGTGAGGATTTGATTCGAAGAGTGAAAATCTATACTGCTGGTATCGTAGAGTTGTTGATCGATGCCTTGTGTTGTAGTTATGATGATCATCTAGTGAAGCAAAATCTGATATATCATGTTTAACATACTTCAGCGTCTCTAGAATATATAAGGAAGGTAAATAAAGTGAGGAAAAGATTGGTGCCTGTCGATCTATCTCTCCCAGATAACTATGTATTCAGATGAAGGAGAGTTTTTCAACTTCAATTCTATTCAAAGTAATTTGATAGTTCCATGCCGTTGTCAAAATTCAGTGATTGGAAACAACAGCTCCTGTTGTTGTTTGATTTTCAGTGAAAGACAGTGGTGAACTCACCGTTCAATCAGTTGAAGCAGATTTCACTGTAGAGATGGTCACTCAATGATCTCAGCCAAATAATTTGATGATCCCCGATTTAGTTTCATATATTCCTGCTTTCTCACCTTCAGTAGTTTTGAAACCGTCAGTAAACATGCATAGATCAATCTCTGAGAGACCAACGTGGACCCAATCCTCTTTTCGAAAGAATAATATTCAGAAGTATACCAGTTCGTCCAATAAATTTTGTCGTTCGATAAGAAAAACACAATGTTATGGTTCAAAATACACTTTATTCTTCAGTATAATCTTCCTGAACATTAATACACTTGCTCCAAGGATCCTCCAATCTGTGAATCCCATCCCTGAAGTGAGAATCCGGAAGGTCGGCAAAATACGCTTCAACAGCCATTATGACCGCTTCATTTGATAAAAAACGCTTGCCGCGCATAAATAGTTTGAGATCTGGAAACAAATGGAAGTCACTGGGGGCCAAATCTGGTGAATACGGTGGATGCTCCAATAATTCGAAATTTAATTCATGGATTTCGGCCGTTGTTAAAATGCTCTTGTGACACGGTGCATTGTCCTATGAAAAAGGATTTTTTTCTTCTGCAAACCGGGTGTTCTTTCACAAATTTTTTCCTTGAACTGGTCCAAAAGATTGCAATAATATTCAGAATTAATTGTTTCACCAGTTTGCAAGTAATCCACAATCAAAATTTCTTTCGCATACCAAAAAACTGATGCCATAAACTTCTTGGATTTTTTCCGGACATTAACTCGTTTCGAAGCCAAACAACCAGGTTCACACCACTCTTTGACCTCTTGTTCTGATTAAGGATCATGGTGATAGACCCAAGTCTCATCCATAGTGTTGAATCGACGCACAGAATCTATTTTATCCCTCTTAAAACCCTCCAAATATTGCTGAGAAAGTGAATTGGAATGTGTTTTTGTTCCATTGTTAGCGAATGCGGCACCCATTGTGCACACAGCTTTCTAAAACCCAAAATTTTACTTAAAATATGGCTCACACTGCCTAATGAGATGTGTAGAGCCTCCACTAAATCCCTCTCAGTCAATCGACGATCTTCCAAAACCATATTGTGTATTTTGGCTATGATTTCTGGTGTTGATGCGTTTTCTTCACGTGGATCGTCTTCAAGACTTGTACGACCACGTTTAAATTCAGCAACCCATCTTGCTAATGTTCTAATTGTAGGTGAATAATCATTATATACTCTTGACATTCGTTCGTGAATTTCTTTTCGTGCTACATCTTCCAAAAATAAGAATTTCATCACTGCACGATATTCAGTTTTCTCCATTGTACAAAAATACTGTAACACGGCGACACTGAATGGCTTGTAAACAAAGAATGAATTGACAGATTGAAATGAATCTTTACATACGTTCATATGAAAAGTGTACCAACAAAACAAAAACAAATTTGGGCTAGTAACAACGTCCTCTCTTATCGAACGACCAAACTTGTTGAACAACCTGGTATCATAGTCTGATATAGTCCATTATCATAAATTGTTTCGATCTTCTCACCAGGACGAGCGCAGTTTCAAAAGTTCTGCATCTGCAGCTCCCTGCAGTATGCTACTGATCCTCACAAAATACATAGAAAACCTCTGCTAACCCTTGCTTGCCCGAGGTTTCGTGTCACTACTCATTGAACACTGATGAGTCCGATCATCGCTGGAGTACGAACAGGCGCTAAAAGGGATCTCTTATCTACACTAAGACAGCGTGACTGTCACGATCTGCATATTATTTTCACATGTCTGAATATCTAACACTCTTTCTTGCTTCTGCACTCCAGATTACACCTCCTCAACATGCTATTTTGTTGCCAAAGCGCCCAATTCGTTTATGTGCATTGTGGTTTTCTCCCTGGCACTTCTTGTTTTCCTGAACTTTAGTCCCTCTCTTCGACCGAGGGTTTCACTCATCATCATCATCATCATCAAGCAGCTCGTTCTGTCCACTGCTGGACATAAGCCTCCCGTAAACTATGCCACATCCTTCTGTTCTGTGCCGTCTGTATCCAATTCGTCTGGATGCATTTTATATCGTCAGACCACCTTGTTGGGGGACGTCCTATACTTCTTTTTGCTTCGTGTCTTGGTCACCATTCTAGAATTTTCTTGGTCCATCTTCCGTCGGTGGTTCTTGCCAGATGTCCGTCCCATTTCCACTTAAGTGTGGCGATTCTACTAATAGTATCCTCAACCCCACTTCTTTGCCTGATTATGTCATTTGATATTCGGTCTCTAAGGTATAATCCGAGCATGCATCTCTCCATGGCACGCTGGGCCACTCGAACTTTATTGGCCGATTTCTTGATCAGAGCTAAAGTTTCCGCGCCATAAGTTATGACAGGCAACACACACTGGTTGTAAACTTTTCGTTTCAAACAAATTGGGATATCTGATTTTAAGATATTGCTCAGTTTACCAAACGCTGCCCAAGTAAGGCCAATGCTTCTAAAGATTTCACAGGTTTGGTTGTCTCGACTTATTTTGATTTCATGTCCAAGATATTTGTAGGCTTGGACTTGTTCAATTTCAGCATCACCTATCTGAATATTTCCACTTGTAACGAGATTGGTCATATATTGTGTTTGAGCCTTTCAAGCATTCATTTTGCATCTCCTATGTTGTCGGATATGAGGACGATGTCGTCGGCAAACCTAAAGTCGTTCAAGTATTCCCCATTAATATTTATACCCATATTTTCCCAGTCTATCCATTTGTACATATACTCGAGTAAGGTTATAAAGAGTTTTGGCGAAATCGGATCTCCCTGTTGCACGCCCCTCTGTATTTCGAATGTTTCTGTTTTTGCTTGAAGTTTCACACAAGCTGTGGCATGATCATATATGTACTTTATCTGTGCCTTGTATTGATGGTCTATGCGACACTCAGCTAGAGCCTCTAACATTTTACATTGGTTTATGGTATCGAATGCCTTTTCATTATCTACAAAGATGAGAACCTGGGGTTTATTGTATTCGAGGCATTTTTCTATTAAGGTTTTAATAGTTTGTAGATGATCATTCGTACCAAATCCGCTCCGGAAACCAGCCTGCTCGTAGGGCTGGTAGAAGTCAAGCTTGACTGTCAACCTTTTTGTAATAATTTTCATATAGAGTTTGTATATGTGCGATAAAAGGCTGATGGGTCTATAGTTGTTAAGGTCAGTGATGTTTCCCTTTTTGTGCATTATCACCACGGCGTTGTTCCATTGGGTTGGAGTTACACCCTCCGTTAGTCATGCATTGAACAACTTCTGGATCTCTCGCAGCAGAGTACCTCCTCCTGCTTTCAGAGATCCTACCACAACCTCATCATCACCAGGTGCTTTATTATTTTTCATCTCTGCTAATGCCGTTGTTATCTCATCTATTGTTATATCTGGTATATCTTCTGACCCAACGTTTAGTATTTTAGGTAAAGGGTTTTCTTCTGTTTGGTTTTCTCTTAGTCGATAGAGCTCTTGGTAGAAACCTTTGGTAATTTCAAGGATTTCATCTTTATTCGTTGTTACGTTCCCTTCCTTGTCCGCCAACTGCCAAATATTTTTCTTTCCTGGACCCAATCTTCGTCTTAGTACTTTCAAACTCCTGTTCTCCTCAATCACTCTCGTAATCATCTCTGTATTGTAGTTTCGTGTGTCTCTTCTGATAACTTTCGAAATATCTTTGTTCAGTTGTTTTAATTCGCCTGTATTTGTTGTCTGTTTATTTTTAAGTTGTATTCTCCTTTCCATAAGTGTCTTTGTTGTCTGACTTAATTTTCCCTTGTCTCTCGATGTTTTGGAACCACAACCTTTTTCGGCACTTTTAATGATCTCAGTTTGTTGTTGGTTTTGTTCGTCAACAGTTTTATATGTTTCGTTTTCTAGGTTTTCCAGGTTTGTTTCTATCAGCTCTTGGAATTTGTTGATATCGTTAGGAGATGTCCAATTCATGTGGTTTGTCTTATTTATCATTCTTGATCTTGCTGTCTTAGTATTTATCACTGCTTTTGCTCTGACCAATCTATGGTCGCTTCCTATAGAGCAACTATTCAAAACGGTAACATCATGGACTATTTCTTTTTTGTTGGCTATTATGAAATCTATTTCGTTTTTGGTTTGGTCCTACCATCGGGGCTTTGCCAAGTCCATTTTCGTTGGAATTTCTTTTGGAAGAAGGTGTTCATCACATGAAGTTGATGCTGCTGCAATAAATTTAGGAGAACATTGCCCCTTTCATTTCTTCTGCCGATCCCATGGTTTCCAATCGGTGTCTCTGAAGGGTCTTCACTGCGTCCGACTTTTGCATTGAAATCTCCCATCACAATCGTATACTGTGTTGCTGCTTTCTGATGCATAGCTATAGAGAGATCTTCGTAGAAGATTTCAAGCTCTTCGTCAGTATGGCCCGTTGTTGGGGCGTAGGCTTGTATAAGTTTAAGGCAATTTTTTTTGTTTAGTCTAAGTATCATATAAATGACTCTTTCGCTGATACTGTCCACTTGTACAATGTTTTGAGAGTGTCTTTTGTGGATGAGGATGCCAACTTCGCCATCTGAAGAGTTTTCTTGTCCCTTGAAGTGGAACACGTGACCCGCCTCCAGAGTTAATGTGCTTTCTCCTCTTCTTCTGATTTCACTGAGTCCTATTACTGGTTTCACTGCTCAACCTTTTTTCGGGTAGAGTTATGAGTATTTTTACGTCTCTACTCCTAACTCCTAACCTCCGTCTCATAGGTGATTATTATATATACACAGGAGGGCATGAGGTTTGCTTCCAACAATCTTCTGAGGCCTTAGAATTTATATCCAGCCCTCAAATATACCAAACACCCTGTGTGGTGTTTGTCAACGTTACTCTCATGCTATCGATTACCTTGAATCACCGTCTTTGACGTACTGCCCAAGAGGTTCTCAGTCCCCATCCCCAAATATCGTAAACTAAGACATCCACTGAGTATTAACTTTTGCTCAAGAAATCTATGGTTTAATCACAGATAGTGGAACATGTTACTTGAGAAACTAAGTGAAATAAAAAACTTCGACGTAAGCTTTTCGAGTAATTCGCCAATTTTATACCATTCTTGAAGTTCAGGGAATTCTGGTTGACTGTCAGTAAATATTCAAACCTTATTTATTGAATTCGTTGCTCAATATAATAAATACTAAAGGAGCAGTTTCTCAAAGTTCTAAAGTTCTCCGTGGTATATTGTCCCACACAGTTCTGGGATTAATATGTTGCTAATCCTTGACACAATTCAGGAGTCTTGAAACCATTGGTACAAACATAAATTGGTTTTCATGAAAGTACCAGCTTGCTGGATACAATCTACTTCTCTAAGGGATACTCAAAAGTATATCAAAGCCTAATATTTTTGTTTAACACGTTTTCTTCAAGTTCCTGGGTTTAGTAAGCTCGAATTGAAAATCGTCGCATGTGCTAGTTCCTGCAGAATGTATCTATTTCTTGGAATCTTACAAAGTACCGGAAAGGAGTTTCCCTCTCACTTGTTAGCATGATGGCTTTACCATGCTTGTAACAGTGACTAGTCTGGTTGAAACAAGAACCCGAACCGGGTTCTTTCTCGTATCCAAGCCTCTGTTTCAGTTGTGTGCTCTCGATTTTTATTCCATACGCCTTTCGATCACCTCTAATTGCTGTAAATTACGGCAACTTCTAGGTACAGACTGTCTCTCCACTATTCCACTCTTGGGACTTGTATTCAGATCACCATGCATTTTCATATATTTGAAAAAGCATATGCAATCAATTCATTCACTTTCAGAATGTGTGTTTTCGTTTTCCTTTATTCACCAAAAATGGTTGCTGCAGTACATAAAGTACATAATTTAAACGTAGGTATTTTACTGACCTTACAGTCCAGAATCACTGGTTCAATTGGTTTCTTCTATCATTAAAAATCCATCAACTAAGGGGAAATTTCACTGAATTATTTAGTATTGGAATTAACCTGATTCCTATAATATTGTTACTATTTGTTCATCAAATACTCCACGATGTTATTATACAAACAGAAAGATTTGAACTTTGATGCGATACTTCCATATACTTATATGCAGTTATTTAATTATGTATAGATCACATTGAATAAAAACAAATATCAAAATAGTAGTAAGATTGAAGTCACTCTACTTTCAAAATGACTAGTAATTATTCGAGAAATTATGCAAGGCACTTTGTTGAAATCATCTTATTCACAAATGAAAAATTTTTAATTAAAAGTTTTTTGTCGAGAGGCATATTCGGTTGGGACGGCAATTGAAATTTCCAAGGGTCCTCTAATCTTCTGCAACATTTATGGAGTCTAAATTTAATGGGTAGGCACAAAAACAAAAAACAGGCGTGGAACAATAATTACATATTAAAATTCTTACTTTACTAACCATCAAGCTAAAGTGGAAGAGACATTAATTTTGAGAGTATCACCTTTATTAATTTCGTTATAATTTTGCTGTTTTCCTATTCACATTTGTAAATTATAGCAGGAACATTAATTTTTTTGAATTTGGTAGGCTTTTTTTGGTAAGATTCCATTATCAATAATAAAAAACTAGTACTGTGTTTTAAGGAATTCTACTTAATAATTGCGATTCGTAACGCGTTTCACTACACCATAGCTTCTTCAGACGAATGAATATACAGAAAAATATGAATGAGAATATAACTATAAATGTTCTTGAGTAAATAAAAGCTTATCGGGTTGTTTCTCCTTAAGTGGTTATTTATGACAGGTATATCCAATAAAATTAAGGAATAGATTGCTCCCCGAAAAGATTCAATAGAGGTGAAGGGCTTAAATTGACTTGTTCATTGATGAGTCTACCTGAGTGTTTGTATTTATTGATTTCTAAAGTTTCCCAAAGATCTACTTTCCAATGTTTATTATCTGTATGCAAAATTTCGAACTGTGGGTCGAAAGAATGATTACTTTCTAAGAGATGAGTCGCGTAATTTGAATTTGATTTTTATTTGAAAAACTGCGTTTATGTTCCGATATTCTAATATTAAAATTTCAAGCCGTCTTCAATAGTATAAAATTTGTTATCAGATCAGATATTCTTCCATTATTACAAAATTAGTTAGATCAAAATTATTTCCATTTCAATAACAAATATTATACTATCGAAGACGGCTTGATTATGGGCAATCCGTTAAGTCCTTTGTTATCAGAAATATTCATGAATAACTTAGAGAAATTAATTCATAATCATCCACTCAGTAAATATTGCTTATACTGGTATCGCTATGTAGACGATATCATTATTTTCTTCACAGGACAGATAGACAGTTGAAAATTTTCGAAAATCATATAAATTCATTACATCCAAAAATTGCATTCACAACCGAAATAGAAAGAAATAATTCGATAAATTCCTTAAACGTAACAATTTCGAATGAAAATAGAAAACATGTTTTCGCAATTAACCATAAGCCGTCACATACAGATATTATAATACATAACTCGTCGTGTCATCCATATCAACATAAAATGCCAGCATTCAATAGTTTTATTCATAGATTGATTAACATCCCGTTATCACCAGAAAATTTCAACAAAGAACTAAATTTGATTAAACAAATAGTCAAAAATAATGGTTACAATCCCAAACTAATAAATAATATTTTAAATACAAAACAAAGTAGAATCGCATTGAATGAAGTTTACCCTGTCGATAAATTGAAACAAAAATACAACACCTTAACCTACGTTGGCATTACAAGTGAGAACTGTAATCATTCTTAAGTAGCAATAATTTCAACATAGCTTTCCAAACTAATAATAATTTAGGAAATATATAGAAAATAATAAAACCAAACCAGGTAAAAACAATAAATCAGGTGTTTATAGATTGAATTGCAATGACTGTGATAATTTCTACATTGGTAGAACACATAGAAATTTCAATATTAGAATATCGGAACATAAACGCAGTTTTTCAAATAAAAAATCAGATTCAAATTACGCGAATCATCTCTTAGAAAGTAATCATTCTTTCGACCCACAGTTTGAAATTTTGCATACAGATAATAAATATTGGAAGGTAGATCTTTGGGAAACCTTAGAAATCAATAAATACAAACACTCAGGTAGACTCATCAATGAACAAGTCGATTTAAGCCCTTCACTTCTATTGAATCTTTGCGGGGAGCAATCTATTCCTTAATTTTATTGGATATACCTGTCATAAATAACCACTTAAGAAGAAGCAACCCAATAAGCTTTTAATTATTTTTTTTTAATTATAGTTAAATTCTCATTTATATTTTTCTGTATATTCATTCGTCTGAAGAAGCTACGGTGTAGTGAAGGGCGTTACAAATCGCAATTATTAGGTAAAATTCCTTAAAACACAGTACTGGTTTTCTATTATTGAAACATTACTTATTTGAATTAACAGTTTCACAGAGAATATCACAAGAATAGCTCTAGCAAATTCTATAGTTCTATAAATTCGTTTAGAAATATCGTTTTCCAGTAGAGATTCTACTTGAACATAATGATTTCACATTAAGTTTCCGACGATATTCCTTTTCGATGTACGGAGTACGCATATTAAGACTGATATCTTTGGATTCATTTTTTAAAATCAATAACTACAATTCAATATTATTTCTTTCGAAAAAACTTCCTCAAAAATCTACTCTGACTAACTACTACTGGCGGCTACTGTTACACCTAGATCAGAGTTTCTGTATCTGAAGTTTTCT
This sequence comes from Cryptolaemus montrouzieri, assembly GCA_013387265.2. Lineage (NCBI taxonomy): Eukaryota > Metazoa > Arthropoda > Insecta > Coleoptera > Coccinellidae > Cryptolaemus > Cryptolaemus montrouzieri. The sequence goes on along the minus strand of JABFTP020000001.1, from coordinate 90,143,962 downwards.
TCCCTCTCCATGAACTAGCCGAGACCATAACAACTCAGAAGCTCTCACGTTCACGGAGGCCACCATGAAGAGCAAAGAACATGGTCATGAAAACTCCTGGAAGCGAGGATTTGTCGTTTTAATGGCTAAAAAATCGTTTGCTGAAATTGCTGTGTAACAAGACACATTATTTTAAGGCAGAATATAATTGTTCCTGATGTTTGGTCTCACAAACGTATATTCTTTTCAGATTTTGTAAGACCTCCCTGAGATGATTCTTCGTTTGTTATTGGCATTTATATATACAAAGATAGAGGCTGTTTTTTCTCCTCATAGCAATATTGGGAAAAATTTTGCGAATTAGCATTAAAATTATTGCTTACATCTTTTCAAATGTTTCCAGTCCTCCGAAATCACGTTTTTAGAAACAATAAAGTCACAAGAATTTAAACTGATAAAATCAGGAAGAGTAGAATATTTTCAATAATAACGGTTGCAGTAGCAAAGAGGTTGAATAATTAACTATAGGGGGCGCCAGAGAAAACCGGACAATTTTTTTCCGTTACAGTTTTTGCAATTTGAGAGCTAGATTATTCGTTCTTCCTCTACTGGAAAGCCAAAGGACTAAGTTCTTCAGAAATTGTATCGAAATTTCACTTCAGTTGAAATCCAATATGGCTGACTCATTCGAAAATGGGCAATATTTCAAGATTGCTGGAACGTTTTTCTTCCTAAAAATTCGAATGAGGCATTCAGTCAATGATTCAGTCTTTTCTAAACAATTTGACATATTGATCTTGCGAATATTCCAAGAATTGATAAAAAAGTAGCGTGAAGATGTTTTTTCATTCTGATTTTCAGCTAAAATCGAAATATTTTTTTCACCTCATGGCGTTGGCACTCCTGAAGTTGTTGTGTTTTTCATGGATGTTCTAAGAAGATAAAGAACCATATATTACTAAAACTAACCTAAAATTGGATTTCCGTTCGAATTCAGAATGGCTGACTTCCTCAAAGATTAAATATCGCGGTCGAAATGAATCAAATGCGTAATTCAATCAATAGATTGAACCTTCTCCATAATTTTGAGGGGTCGAAAGCGAATATTGATTCAGAATTGTGCCAATTATCGTCAATAATGTTTCTTTTCTTCACCATCATATACACCTCCCGTTGTGAAATCTCTGAACATAGAGTGAATGCATTAACTCTATGATAAACAAAAAGTAATGAAATGTCATTGAGTTTTAGACGACATCTGGTTTGAACTCGAATTTTATCTTGGTGTTGCTTGTTTTTGACGTTTGAAATTGTTAACAATGGTTAACGCCAATTTCCAGCCCCTAATTACAAAAGAAGTACAATCTATGATCTCGAGAAAACATTTCGGACAACATGGTCATTAGGAAGTACATCAGGATGACTGTTTCCCAAATGTCCCAGAGATTTCAACTGTTAGAAACATCTGGGAGAGTAATAATACGACATTATTTTGTTTAACATATTAAATGAGTAAAAACTTTCAACAAAAAACTCGGAATGGAATATGACCTATAATTGCATCTACAACCATCCGCACCTGTCTTTTCCAGCTCTCTTTAGATCTCGAAATTACTTCTTGATCAAGACTGTTCCAACTATCTTGTGTATTTTGCCTCAGCTCTTCACAATTATTGAAAATAATACCATTTTTATACACCATTTCTTCCAAATGACCGCACAGAAAATAGTCGCACGAATTAAGATCGGCACTATTTGGGAGCCATTGTTTTGGTTCCATGATATCGTCTACTCGTTGTCTTAGAAAATCCATGGTAGAGTGACTGGTATCACATCTGGCTTCTAAAATCAATTGAAATAGATTTCATTTAGATACATCTAACTTGGGACACCCTGTACACTGACAGCCGGTTGAGAGTAAGTAGCGTTTTTTCGTGATATGGTACTGGTTGTTCATTTCTTTGACAACATTGTCAGAAGAATATGGAAGAAATTGTAGAATTCCAAAGAAGATTTCAAGCAATAAAATCATCTCAACCGTTTATTTCCAGCTGATGGCATCTGTACATATTCATGTCATACAAAAAACAGCTATCATTTACCTGCATGAAAATGAACAGAGGAGTTGATGCCTTATTAGTTGGTAATATATGATCGAGAATTATGTGACAATAATTTTTTTTAACTAATATTATGTCTATGAAAATTATATTTGTTTAAAGTTCCTAGAAATACCGGTAGAGACCATTACATGCCCAGAAAATGTTTGTTCTTTCCTCTGCAAACGGATAAAAGGCACATTCCTCTTGATTTCATTCGTCGGAACACAAATTCTGTCATTCTGACTGTTTTTTGGTGGGGCAAGACTGAAAAGTTTTTTGTCTGTGAAAATTATAGTGCCTCCGACAATACTTTAGACCAAATCGTGTCTTATTATTCTTATCATAGAGGTTTTTTAGATTTGGAATCTCTGAGACATTTGGGAAACAGTCAAGCTAGTTCCTGGAGTTCTGATAGTGCTGAAAGCTAATGCAGAAATGTTATCCTGAAATTGTCAATTGAGTTTGTAATACAAAAAATGCAGAATTGATGTTTCAAACAGATTATGAAAAAGGCGAGTATCTAACAGTTGTAGTATTTGAGGAAGTCGGCCATTTCGAATTCGAACAGAAATCAAATTTTAGGTTGGTTTTAGTGATAATGGTTCTTTGTCTTTCTAGAATATTCATGAAAAACACAACAACTACAGGAGTACCAACGCCTAAAAATATTAAAATTTCAGCTGAAAATCAGAATGAAAAAAATTCTTCACGCAATTTTCTTACCAATTCTAGGAATATTTTCAAGTTCAATATGTCAAATAGTTCAAAAAAAACTGAATTATCGACTGAGTGCCCCATTCGAATTTTTCATCAAAAGAAAACGTTTCAGCGATCTTGAATTATTGGATTTCACCAAAAGTGAAATTTCGATGCAATTTTTGAAAAACCTAGTCCTTTGGCTTTTCAATGAAGCAAGAAGGAATGATTTAGTTCTGAAATTGCGAAAATTATAACGGAAAAAAATTATCCGGTTTTCTCTCACGTACCCTGTAGATCTCAACCATTTGGGTTTATTCAACATTTTCCTCCTTTGGCTTACATTAAATCCTCAACAAGATGGTTCATTGTGTTCACTTGTTTGAGTTATTTAGTGCCATTTGAATTTGGGAGGCTTTTACTTGGTAAAATTCCATTATCAATAATAAAAAACAAGTACTGTGTCTTAAGGAATTTTCCTTAATAATTGCGATTCGTAACGCGTTTCACTACACCGTAGCCTCTTCAGACGAATGATTATGCAGAAAAATGTAAATGTAAAAATGTAAATCATTTACATTTTTCTGCATAATCATTCGTCTGAAGAAGCTACGGTGTAGTGAAACGCGTTACGAATCGCAATTATTAAGTAAAATTCCTTAAGACACAGTACTTGTTTTTTATTATTATTTAGTGCCTCTATGAGAAGAGGACAGGAACTCTAGTGTTAAGAGTACTAGAGCTTCTGCCCTGACATTGTACGGTCAGTCTTTTTATCTTTTATTTATTCAAACACTCAATAACTCAACTGAAAGAATAACGTGTATGAATAAACTAGGACAGCAATAAGATTTATATAGAAAGAAGTATCCGACAAGGCGATACCTCGTCGATGAGGATAAATTGAATAATAACGTTTTTCCGATAGGATTTTGCTGATAAATAATAACTCCGTAGAATATGCTATAATGATTAAAGAACTATATGAAGCATCGGTACATTAGGGCTTTGCATTAATTTCTAAAAAACGAAAATAATGACAAACGATGATAAATCTTGTAGTAAGGGGTGCCGTTACACTCGAAAATGATACTATAGGAGAAGTTAATGGATACAAGTACTAGAATTAATCTGAACTGAACAGCATAGGGCAGCCTAATAGACTTATTTAGGTATTTCGTAGCCTCATATCAATAAGTGTAAAGAAGAAGGTATTAAATCAGTGTGTTGCACCTTTATCAAATACTGAGGAGAAATTCATTAACCACAAAATAGAGGCGGTTTAATGGGACAAGATATTGGCAAAAGTTTGGAAAACGCATAAAGCACATTTATATACAGGAAAGATCAAAATTTGACGATTATAAAGTGAATTACAATACTCGTATCGGAATGTTGTACGATTTAGCGATGATAAATAGTCACTGATAATAATAAGCTGGGGGGGGGGCTGAATAGTCAAAAGAAGTCGAGAAGAACACTGACTTGCTGAAGTGACAACATTGGAGAATTGCCAGTCACTAAATCAAATGAAATTAAGACAAGGTAACTTGTATTTGCTTGAGAAAGAACTATATTTGTAACAGGCTTGAAGATGATCATGATGATTCTATTTCCCGGACTGGAGATTCCTACTAGTGAGGAATCTAACCCCCTTCTAATGACCGGGATATAACAGCATTTTGGTCCAACAAGTACAAGCAAGAACGGTTACTCCGTATACAAGGTATATAAGCGATCGACTAACCTATCAGCCATTAATCTTTGGCGGGTGCGTTACAACGCGGAAAGAGTTACAACTCTAGTTAGGATAGCTCCCAAACCACAGCTGTAGCTACTTCGAAGAGCTTGAAGTACATACTCATGGAAGCAAAATATCATATTTATTCTAAATATAGGTCTCTCCGTTTACTAATGTATTCTAGCGACTTATTAACCTGCCAGCTATTTATTCTTATCGTATGTTTTTCCAACGCGAATATGAGTTATTCTCACAACGAAGGTTTTTTCTTCTCTGCATGCACTAGTTAGCCCCTAACCATAGCGATGGATACGACGAGGAGCATGCAGTGTATGCTCATGAAAGCTTGAGCTTTGAAATGACTGAATGGTTTCCTATTTTACTGACTGAAAATCATTAAGTGGAAGATCTGTGTAACAAGATATATTATCGTAACCCAACTTACAATTGTTTCCACGGATACCTTTCTTTCTTAAAAACTGAACAGCTGAAAACAGATTGAGTAAAATTTTTCTGGAAATTTCAAAATTAGATTTTACAGCATAATTTCCATTAAATGCAATACATCTCTTAATCATATTTCCACCCATGCATCATCAGTAAATATAACACTTTTCGTATTTGAGAAAGCTTGTTTTCAAATAAACATGTTCCTTATTTCCTTATTCATTTTAATTCGAATATCCCCAAATATGGGGTTTCCTTTTATAATCAATGCTCTTTTAACACTAGTTTTTCCTAAAATCTAGTTCAGATTGCCACCTGTAATGTAGTTCTTTGAATGGAAGCGTAAAATTAACCCAATTATAAATAAAATTGTTCATGGTTTAAAAACTGTTATTTCTGGTGAAAAATTATGCATTGCTGTTTGTACTTGAAATTTTGTTGAATTTAATTTACATTAGTAATATTCTTAGGGATAATGTGAGTTTGAATTTGGGAGGTTTTTACTTATTAAAATTCCATTATCAATAATAAAAAAAAGTACAAGAAATTTTACAAATAATTGCGATTCGTAACGCATTTCACTACACCGTAGCTTCTTTCGACGAATGAATATACAGAAAAATATAATTGAGAATATAACTATAAATGTTCTTGATTGATTAAAAGCTTATTGGGTTGCTTCTTCTTAAGTGGTTATTTATGACAGGTATATCCAATAAAATTGAATAGATTGCTCCCGAAAAGATTCAAAAGGGTGAAGGGCTTAAGTCGACTTGTTCATTGATGAGTCTACCTGCGTGTTTGTATTTATTGATTTCTAAAGTTTCCCAAGATCTACCTTCCAATATTTATTATCTGTATGCAAAATTTCAAACTGTGGGTCGAAAGAATGATTATTTTCTAAGAGATGATTCGCGTAATTTGAATCTGATTTTTATTTGAAAAACTGCGTTTATGTTCCGATATTCTAATATTAAAATTTCTATGTGTTCTACCAATGTAGAAATTATCACAGTCATTACAATTCAATCGCTAAACACCTGATTTATTGTTTTTACCTGGTTTGGTTTTATTATTTTTATATATTTGCCTAAATTATTATTAGTTTGGAAAGCTATGTTGAAATTATTGCTACTTAAGAATGATTTCAGTTTCTCACTTGTAATGCCAACGTAAGGTTAAGGTGTTGAATTTTCGTTTCAATTTATTGACAGGGTAAACTTCATTCAATCAAAATTGAAACAAAATTCAACACCTTAACCTACGTTGGCATTACAAGTGAGAAACTGAAATCATAGCTTTCAAACTAATAATAATTTCGGCAAATATATAAAAATAATAAAACCAAACCAGGTAAAAACAATAAATCAGGTGTTTATCGATTGAATTGCAATGACTGTGATAATCCTACATTGGTAGAACACATGGAAATTTTAATATTAGAATATCGGAACATAAACGCAGTTTTTCAAATCAAAAATCAGATTCAAATTAAGCGAATCATCTCTTAGAAAATAATCATCCTTTCGACCCACAGTTTGAAATTTAGCATACAGATAATAAATATTGAAGGTAGATCTTTGGGAAACTTTAGAAATCAATAAATACAAACACTCAGGTAGACTCATCAATGAACAAGTCGATTTAAGCCCTTCACCTCTATTGAATCTTTTCGGGGAGCAATCTATTCCTTAATTTTATTGGATATACCTGTCATAAATAACCACTCAAGAAGAAGCAACCCAATAAGCTTTTAATTACTCAAGAACATTCATAGTTATATTCTCATTTATATTTTTCTGTATATTCATTCGTCTGAAAAAGCTACGGTGTGGTGAAACGCGTTACGAATCGCAATTATTAAGTAAAATTCCTTAAAACACAGTTCTTGTTTTTTATTATTGATAATGTGAGTTCATTATATTTTCATTGAAACTGTCAAGTCTTGTTACAACAGCTAATTAGTATTCTGGAGACAGTTTGTTAACACCACAATTGAAGTATGCAACTGACTGCAACATCACAAAAGGGTAATCCCTATTGATAGGCGAAATCAGTTTCATCTTTCCTGATGACATCTTGCCACTTGTCAATTTTCAGTAGAAATTTCATTTCTAGTGCTGCACTATTTTTCTTCAAAGATTTAGGCGTATTATCTGAATTTTCTGTTACAATGCCAATATTTCTTGAGAATTCGGATCATATATCTACCTACTAGAATTAATTTGCATATCCAATGACTGTTACATTGTGATTATGCAGGAATAAGAATAATTCGAGAATTTGTACAGAAATTATCTCGACAAAATAGATGATATTTTTCACAGGGTAAATATATTTTAAGATAGTTGTGCAAGAAGGAAAATTTCATGTAATGTAATTGAAAGATATTTGAGAGTAATATCGGCTTAAAGTCTGTCATGATCATGAATCAGGTTGGGTTAGTTACATGGACAAATATAGGAGCAAGTTGTCGGTATTCATTGCTTTATACCATTTGAATTTGGGAGGCTTTTACTTGGTAGAATTCAGTTATCAATAATGAAAACAAGTAATGTTTTTTGAGGAATTTTACTGAATAATTGTGATTCGTGAAGCTTTTCTCTACACCGTAGCTTCTTCAGATGAATGAATGTACAGAAATTATGACAACTTTATATAGATACAACTGAGAATATGAACACAAAGTAGAATCGCATTGAATGGAGTTCACCTTGTCGACAAATTGAAGGAAAATTCAACACCTTAACCTACATCACAAGTGAAAAACTGAAATCATTCTTGAGTAGAAATAATTTCAACGTAGATTTCCAAACTGATAATATCTTAGGCAAATATATAAAAACAATAAAATCAAATCAGATGTTTATAGATTGAATTTCAATGATTTTAATAATTTCTACATATAAATTTCAATATTAGAATAGTTTTTCGAATGAAAAATCAGATTCATATTATGCGAATCATCTCATAGAAAATAATCACTCTTTCAACCCTTAATTTGAAAGTTTGCATATAGATAATAAATATTGGGGAATATTTCTTTGGGAAACTTTAGAAATCAACAAATACAAACACTCAGGTGGACTCATTAATGAACAAGTCGATTTAAGCCCTCCACCTCCATTGAATCTCTTCAGGGAGCAATCTATTCGTCAATTTCATTGGATATACCTGTCTTCAGTAACCACTTGAGAAGAAGCAACTCCATAAGTTTTTAATTAATTCAGATTTTTCTATATTCTCAGTTGTATCTATATATAGTTATCATAATTTCTGTATATTCATTCGTCTGAAGAAGCTACGGTGTAGTGAAACGCGTTACGAATAACAATTATTCAGTAAAATTCCTCAACAAACATTACTTGGTTTTATTATTCCTTTATACCGCTTTCTCTTTTTCAAATTTATCTATATAGATGAACTCATGGATATTCTCTAAACTACTTCGATTTTATGAAAAAAGACGCCGAGCGAAGTGCAGATATTGTTAATAATTCACGATCATGACAAGCATCAACATAACTTCAACAGGAGATATGTTTATTTCAATAGAGCGATATTTTTGTTTTCCGAAAGCGCATATGCTATATAGAAATATTTACGAAGCAATATTGATCAATAATTATTTTTATCATTCTGTAATTCAATTCATCATATTTGCTGTAACCAAGGTAGAAATTTGTATTGAATAGTTGTCTAAATGTAGATGATTATAATATGTATAAAGTGCGAATACTTAATAAATTTTAGATTAAGAAATTTAAACAAGAAATTGAGACCGATTTCAGCAGATTGATTTATCAAGAGGGTAATGAAATTTACACAGCTGAAATGAGGTCGTTATTAAATTTCGCATTTTGTTTGAACAGTTTCTAATATCGCAAAGTAAATTTTTCATTGATCTGACAATCAAATGAAATGGGTGATATCAGCAGAGTGGCAAAATATCAAAGATATTTATGATTGGAATGATGATCAGAGTGAAGTTTTATCTACAAAGGGAAAAAATTAGACGCTGATAAATTTTTGTACAGAGAGATCAGAGCAGACACACAAATACTACCAGACTAAAAATTATTTCCTAATATAAGAATAAAACAATTAACTAATTGAATAGTCGGACAAAATTCAACCAATGGTTTTTTAACGACGAGTCATAAATATTAGAGAAAACCTCCGTGCCAAAATAGAGTGAAATATTGTATAAGGTAAGACGCTACTTGAAATACTGTATAATAAATAAGGCGAATTGTTTTTCTATTTCGAATGTGATAATTGGTAATAATTCGTTCACCAATCTTAACTTTCATGAATCAAGATAGTTCTTATTTTCATTAGAATGAATAAATGAATAATTTCTATTAATAGTTGCAACATACAGGGTGCTTCAACGAAAACTAAACAGAGGCTATATCTACCAAGATATTCATTTCCGATCAAAACGCAAAAACAGGTCAATTCTTGTTTCAAGGAGAACATCTTTTGGGGTTCAATACTTTCTGAAATATTAACCCTCTAAGCGGGGGTTGCAATCCTTGAACATTTTGAATAGGAAAGATGGGTCGAGTAATGACTCAAAAAGAAGGTGATAACCTTGTCTACATTTTATTGATTGAATTTCTATTTTTATTCAAGTTTCAGTGAGGTAAAACGAGAACAGATCAATACTGATCAATGGCAGTCATCATCAAGAACCATCCTCATCTCGAATTTCAACCCCTTCAGCTGGGGTGACAACCCTTGAAAATTTGGAAGAGGGTAGATGGGTCGAGTGATAACTCGAAGGAAAGGTATTATCTTTATCTGCACTCCCGTGAAAGAATTTTCATTTTTATTGAAAACTGTAGAAGATACAGAGTGAGATACTGAAAAATAGAGGAGACTATCTATGGCCCTGAGCTATTCAAGTATCAGTGCAAAAAAATGGAACAGATTCATTCCAGATTAAAGGCTGTAATCTTCAATCTAAATGAATCTATTCCAATTTTTCGCACTAATACTCCAATAGTCTTGGGGCGATAGTCTTCTCTATTTTTCATTAGCTCACTCTGTATCTTCTACGGTTTTCAATCAAAAATGACAAATCTTTCACGGAATGCAGACAGACTTTCGAGTTATCACTGAACCATTTACTCTCTTTCAAATTTTCAAGGATTGTCACCCTGCTCTAGGGGTTGAAATTCGAGATGAGGATGGTAACTTGATGATGACTGCCATTGATCAGCATGAATCTGTTCCATTTCACTTCACTGAAACTTGAATAGTCTCAGGGAAATAGTCTTCCCTATCTTTCAGTTGCTCACCCTGAATTTGTTTCATGTTTTTGCACTAATACTTGAATGGGCGAATAGGGCGATATATAGCCTGCTCTTATTTTCAGTAGCTCACTCTGTATCTTCTACAGTTTTCAATCAAAAATGAAAAATCCGTTCAAGGCGATGTAGACAAAGATACCGTTTTTCTTTGGATTCATCACTCGACCCATTTTTCCTATTCAAAATGTTCAAGGATTGCAACCCCTGCTTAGGGGTTGATATTTCAGGCAAGTTTTGTACCCCAGAAGATGTCCCCCTTGAAACAAAAATTGACCTGTTTTTGCGTTTTATCAGAAATGAGTATCTTGGTAGATATAGCTTCTGTTTAGTTTTCGTTGAAGCACCCTGTATGTTGGTATTCAAAATGAATTGATGCTACGTTATTAATTTAAATCTTATCTGCAAACTTTATCGAAGAAAAATTACTGGATATATTTCGTGAATCATTACGAGTAGCTGGGTCTTCAATCAAAATCATTACTTAGATAATCAAAAAGAGGTGATTTGAAGATAAAGAATTGTTTCTTTACTTTACTGTCTTTAAAGCTCCCTGTAATTGGTAAGTACGGAGCCAAGAATCTTCTCGAAACTTAGATGGAATACGCAAATGGAACATTTTTCTCAACTTCAAGGACCCTTTTCGCCTGGATGACGTCTGACTTTGTCAACATGTGTATGTTCAGATGTTTCTGCTCGCTATACCAACCATTCTAATGAAATTTCAATAGTGCATAAGGTATATATTGTTGCTAATATTGAAGATGTATTAAGAAGACGTCATATAACATCATATATAGGTAATTGGGTTTTTATATGGATAACCTGTAGTCCCATCTACCTCTAAAGATTTTCTGTCTCTTCAATTATTCTGTTAATACAGTCTTCATTCATTTTGCCGCTTTGATAATTACTAATATAAACTTTCATTTATGGTGAAAGATAATCTATTCAATAAATATTTCTGGTTCATTTTAAGTAAGTTCGCACAATTGAACTGAATTGAATTATTAAATTTACGATTCGTCAAAGTCCTTCAAGTAGTTTTTTTGATATTCTTCAATGTGCCAAAATAACCATTCTCTTCCAAATGTTGCCAACTAGTCTGATTTGTGTGGCTGCTGGTAGTCATTTCTCAGAACTTTTAGCTATAACACAATACCAATGTATTTGTTAGAAAAATTGTAGATATGTGTGTACATGTATCACGGCGGAATAAATTTTTGACTATATACTTTGTATTTTCATTAGTTCCTTTGACTTAACCAATTAACACTCATCTTCACTAAACTGAAACTTGATTGAATGATTATTGATGGAAATATCATGCCTCAGAGTTTAATTCTTGTGAATTTCGACACACGTTTCATAAACTATGTAAATATTTGGAGTCAATATTCTGTAGGAATATCTCTAATTACGTCCTATTGAAAACTATTCCTAATGATAGTAACAAAACACGAGTCGAAGTTTCTAGTAGTTTTAGTGTAAAGTGGTAACTTTTTTACTAAATTATGATTCACGATTTTAAAAATTATTCCATTTAACATTCTTGAAATTCGTTGAAACTATTACGCCATCGATACTTTTTCCAGAAGCAATATATGGCATATACTACTTCATTAGAAGGCTCATGTTTCTCTCAGTAAGAACCTAGATTTATATGCGACTCACTTCTGCCATTTGTAAATGACCTTCAATTGGAAAATCTGCGCATTTGTCATATTTTTCAAACGACTGTCAAAATTTTTTCGCAAATTTTTCCTTAAATTAAACAAGAACCACGAAGAAATAATATATGGAAAATATCATCCCAAATTATTGGGTTCAGAATGATTCTAGAACATCTATAGATAATAATCGGCATCACTTAGAAGACCGAACCAGGCCATCGGGGCTCCTTCGGTCGAACAGAGAGGGAATTGTTTTGTTGAGTTTGAATATTAAAGGATTTTGTGATTATTCTTCAAAATTGACAAGCAAGAACAAGGAAGTGATTATGTTTCAGGAGACTCACACTGCGACGGTATCGTTTCCGGCATAACCGGGAATGAAATGACAAACATATTAAAGTTATCAAATATATATATATATATATATATATATATATATATATATATATATATATATATATATATATATAATTTCTATCCGATCCTCAAATTTCATCGAAATATTTCAAATAGAAATAGAGTTACAGGAAAGGCCCTAGTTTCAGTTACATGTGGTATGTGTTTTCTATATGAAAAATCTGGCAATGTCCTTGCATGTTGAAAAAAGAATACAGAAAATTTCGGATTAGTTTTAACAGGTACTTAGGTTCATACCTAGTGGAATTTTATCTAATACCATAATACTAAAACACAGAATGATCAAACCATCAATCAAGTCTACAAAATCATACAACCAAATTGGTATCGAGATGAGAACTTTGTCTCAACTGTTATACTCATGGATAGGGTAAGTCCGGGGAAGATGCAAAAAACATCATTTCTAGCTCAATAGAGCGTTTCTAGGAAAACAATTGCACCAGGAAAGAGATTAAGCTTTCATTATGCAATAAGGTATTATAAAATGTCAAAAAAGTATTAAGTCGAAAAAATTTCTCTTTCGTGAGAAAGTGTTAATTGTCATCTATCCCGACCTGTAGAGGATCCGACTCTGGCTTAGGTTTTTAATTTCTTTGTACATTTTAATTTATATTCCACTTTTGAGGTGGAATTAGATTTCCGAAGATTTTTCTTTTTCAATGAATTTGCCTTTTCCATATTTTCGGGTGATGTTAAGATTGTTGCAATACTTCTGCCTCTTTTCTTTAACCCCACAGGAATTATGGAGAAAACTGATATTACGTTAAGTACTTTGCCATCAGACAGTGGTAGATCAAGCGCCGATGATTGTCCAGGTTGAGGTTCAGGTGTAGTAGGTCGAGGATCAGGAACATGTTCTGCCATTAGCTCAGTGACAATGTTAGAAAGTTCTTGAGAACCTGGTGGTTGAGGTATTGTGCCAATAGAATATTTAGCTTCATCAAAAACAAATTGACAACAGCATTGTCAATGATTGCAGCTTTAGACCATGCATCAGCCAAGAGCTTTCTAAATTGTACTCTGAATATTTTTCTACTTGGATTCGTCTTTATATAAAGATTACAAGCTTTGTTAAAAGCAGATTTCAGAGAATTAAACACTCCTCGATGCAAGGGCTGAAGATAATATGTTGTATGGGAAGGTAAACAAAATAAAATTTCGTCGTTACTTTCAGCTAGTTACAATACCTCAGCACTATAGTAAGACCTATGTCCATCAACTATTAGGAGTACTTTTCCCAAGCCCTTTCGAGGTAGAAAATGTTCTTTCAACTACAAACTAAAGATATCATTCATATAAGCTGATTTTTGTTTCATGTAAACTACCGATGCGTTTGGCATACTATCTTGGAACTCATCTTTTCTGTACTTGCCTTTGAATACTCATGCTGGAGGTAAAAAGGTCCCTTCTGGATTGCAGCAAGCAATAATCGTGATCGTTCCTCTATTTCCGTCAGATGTATTTGCAGACACACCCTTTGATCCTTTTTCGGTTATGACGTAACCTACCTTGTTGTGTAATTGCAAGCTTATCTCATTCATATTGTTAATTGGCCTCGGCCTATCGAACAAGCCGTTTTCTTCCAGTACTGCGTACAATAATTGAAAATATGACATGGTTTTCTCCCTACACATACCTTCAGCTCGGGCAAGTGAAACGCCTTCGGCCTCTCTTACAGCTAGATCTAGATGACGTAGCATGAATAAATCAAACCATTCGTATCCAGCCTTACCGTCTCCAAATTAAAGGAATGCTTAAGTTTCAACTAAGTTTCAAAATCAAATGTCGAAGATCGAATGTCATCGCGAGTTGTAGCGAATCCTCTTTTCTTCAGTGATTTAATATGAGCTACCAACTTCAACTCATTGGCTTCTTCAAAAATTCCAGTTGGTCCCATAGCTTTTTTGGATGGGTTATTATTGTGCAGGCGGTTTCGAAGTGTTCTTGATGGTATATTGAATAGTCTTCCTTCTTCCAACTTTATTTTAGGCGAAACCGCCTGTTTATTCTTCGGTTGTTTGTCTGTTACGGAACGTTAAGGTTGTCACTCCACCTTTTCCGTGGTCGTCCCACGCTTCTGCGCCCCAGTGGAGATCTATCACGGGTGATTTTCACTATTCTTCTGTCATCCATTGTGTTTATATGGTCATTCCACTCCTGTTTTCTGTTCAATACTCAGTTGTTAATGTTGTCCACCTTGCACATGTTTCTAATATTCTCACTCATCTCTCTGTTGAGCAGTGTTTTCCTGGCTATCCTGCGAAGTACCTTCATTTCGGTTGTCTCCAGTAGTCACCTGGTTTTCGTTGTTTCTGGTCTAGTTTCTGCAGTGTATGTCATAATGGACCTTACAGTTGCTTTGTAGATTCGTGCCTTAGCTTCAATTCCGATATGCTTATTGCGCCATATTTTGTCAATCAGACATCCTGCTACTCTTGTTGCTTTTGTTGCTTGCTCCCTTACCTCTGCCTCGACATCTCCGTAGCCCGAAATCTCTATGCCGAGATATTTAAATTTCATTTCCTGCTGGATAGATTTACCATCAACCTCAAATTCGCATCCCAATGGTGTTTTCGATGTAGTCATGCATTTTGTTTTAGAGGCAGAGATTATCATATTAAACGATTTGGCTGTACGGTTGAGCTGGTGTAGGAGGCGCTGTAAATCGTCTTCATTTTATGCAATCAACACAGCGTCATCGGCGTAACACAGGATAGTAATCTCTTTATCCCCCATTTTGTAGCCCCTCATTCCTCTTACTTTTTTGATTATCTGATCCATGATGATGTTGAACAGAAGAGGGCTTAACGAATCTCCTTGACGAATACCACTTCTCAGTGGTATCTGTGTGGTAAGCTCCCCGTCTATTCTTGCCTGGATCTTGTTCGCAGTATATATATTTTCGATAGTCTTTATTATATTACGTGGGATTTGCCTGTTGTAGAGCAGATTTATAATGTCTGATAATTGGACCCGGTCGAAAGCTTTGAGCAAGTCAACAAAACACATAAATGCTGGCTTATTATATTCTATCGATTTTTCTGTTACTTGTCTTATGACAAATACGGCGTCGGTGCAAGATCTTCCAGATCTGAATCCTTGTTGTTCATCAGCGAAAAAGGTGAGGCTATTTATTATGTTTCTTATACACTTCGTAGTAATATTGAATAGTCTTGCTGCCAAATTCACACCCATTCCATTTGTAACTGCTGCCATAGCACGCGTAAGGCATCTTTTGACCAGGAACGAGTTGACGCCAGTTTTCTTATATCTATAAGAATCAAAATAAAAACATCTTATGTAACCATACGATTTTGCTTTTTGTACGTAAAAATTAATGAAGAAATATTCATTTAAGAGTGGGTCATTTCAACCGAGGTAGATTGTAGCATCTGTCCCAAAACGATGAGTGAGTAGCCCACTTTATATGAACGACATCCATCACGTCAACATTTCATTAATAACATGCTTCAAGGCTCATAACTCCACTTACTATCGTTGAAAAACCGGTCACTTACAATCAATACATATTGGAGCCTATCTGTAATACATAAATCATAGAATCTTACCTTTTTATGGATTATTTTAACACAGCATTAGCTACCGCGTGTTTATACTTTCACACACTCACAAAAACTCATCAGCTAGAGACATTTACTTAAACATTGCTGAGCTACAGCAGATTGCTGTAGCTCTCCCCCGGAGTTTCCCTAAAGGAACTTTTTCTTGCAATGGTACAGAAATAAAACGAAATTACCGATGATCCATGGAAAATTTTCAATGGATTCAAGAACCTCACAGTCAATCACCATAAGAGCTTAGTTTATGGACGTGAATATTGAAAGACACATTAATCGAACCACTTTTGTCCAAAAAAATCGTCTGAGTAAAACCCATATGAATTTGTGCGGTTTGAAATCAGTTCCAGTGCCTCCTTGTCTTCATTAACCATTGCTTCAATTAATAATGATATGCCTAACCCTTATTTGGTTTCAACAAGGTGGAGCCTCATCAAAATATAAAAGAAGTGTATATTTCTGGATTTGATGTTTCCAGCAAAATTTATTGGCCAACGGGAAATGTTAGGCCTGCTAGGTGAACTGATATGACCCCTTATGGAGTTGTTGAGATAATTGAGAACTAAATACTTATTTTGAAAGTACCATATATTCCATGAATATTGAAAATCTGAGTTTATTTTTTCATTTATTTACTGAATTAGGAACCCCAACAAAAATATTCCAATTACAGGGTTCTCTACAAAAACAATTTATAAGATAATTATAAATAAATTTCGACATATATTCTATTAATATTGACTAAGTAATGAAAAACAGAAAAAACATATTCAGTTCAAATGATTTAAGAAAAAATCCAATTCATATAAAAACAAAGTTGTCGATTGTAGCTTCATTTCATGAATTATTATGGTTTGCTAGGTATAAAAGCAATTTTTTTTGAAATAAACCAATCTCATATTAAACAAATCGAAATTCTTCAAGTGATAATTACAGAAACGCATTAATCTTAAAACCACATATTTGTAGTATAGTTCGGGCTTTAGGTACGTATAATAAGGTGTTATGATGATTATGATATTGAGGAACATTAAAAGTGAGGAAATTAATCAAAGGGTAGTTGCAATAATTATTCGAAATTCGATACACAAAAACACCATGAAATAGAGCACGTCTACCCTCCAAGCTCAAGACGATATTGGCACAACCTGACTTTATAATCACTTTGCCGCAAATTGCGATTAGATCTGTAATTTAAACTTTCAACAAAATTTCTTTCAATTCTCTCAATATGAAAGTGGTAAAAGGGTGACCAGATAGTTGTAGCATACTCCAAATTTAACCTGACTAGGGCGAAAAATAGTGTTTTCAATGACTGAATATTCTTTAAGTTCTTAGTAATTCTAAGTATAAGACCAAGCATTTTAAAAGCTCTCGATACTATGCAATCCACATGAAGTGCATATGAAAGTTTGACATCTAAGACAATACCAAGTCCTGTTCAACCCTAGTTATATCCTGATTATTGAGAAAAAATGAGGTATGTATGATGTTGATGACATTTGTAAAGGTTATGTGCTGACATTTATCGACATTTTGTTCAAAATATCGGGACTTACAGAACAAAGAAAAGAGATCTAAAGCACTTTGGAACAACTGTGTATCAGAGTGAGATTCAATTCGTTTGAGAATTTTCAATTCATCAGCAAATAGTTCATGTGAAGTATTAGGAAAGTTTTTTTTTTTGAATTGTGGAGGCCGTTACTTGATGTAGATCCATTATATAACTGAGATAAAAAACACAAGGTTTAACTTTAATCTACACTTTATTTGAAAAAATTCGACGACGTTTCGCTGACACAGCAGCTTTATCAAGAATGAAAAATAGAATGAAGAGTATGGTAGTATAAACTCAATTGCGGTTCTTGTGATAAAATTTATATCGGTAGGACCTATAGGAGTTTTGGCATAAGAACATCTGAACATAAACGTAGCTTCGATAAAAATAAATCTGATTCAAATTATTCAAACCACCTAATAAAAGAAAACCATTCATTCAATGAAAACTTTGACATATTACATATAAAATCAAAAGTTCAAAATTAGATCTCCTAGAAGCATTAGAAATAAATAAATACGAACATTCGGACAAGCTTTTGAATGAACAGGTAGATTTGAATTACTCACCCTACTTAACTTGTTTAATTAGTTTTATTACCTCTCATACTAACTGTACAATGGCTCGGTGTGGATTTTCCTGTTATTCATCCAACTTGTCCTACGATTTGTTTATAATACCATACTCTTCATTCTATTTTTCATTCTTGATAAAGCTGCTGTGTCAGCGAAACGTCGTCGAATTTTTTCAAATAAAGTGTAGATTAAAGTTAAACCTTGTGTTTTTATCTCAGTTATATTAGGAAAGTACTCAGAAATGTCATTGATATGGATGGCGAAAATAAAAGGTCCAAGGTGAGAACCTTGAGGTACCCCATTCATCACTACAAACTGTGATCTATCCATCAAATATGAATGCAACCATCTCGCCATGGATCAGCAATACCAAAGTCTTAGAGAATACTCAATAAAGTAGCATGGTACACTTTATCGAATGCCTTAGCCATTTCCGTATAAACCGCGTCCACCTGAACAACATCGTCAAGACTTTGGGATAAAAAATTGATATATGGGGTTAAATTCGTCCGAACTGATTTTCCTTCGAAGAAACCAAGCTTATACTTTGTGATTCTAGAACTGCATAAATGAAAAAGTAGATCAGTTATAATCGATTCAGATATTTTACCATGACTTTGGTACAATTTTGGCCAGCTTCCATCTATCTGGAAACCCTTCCAGCTGAAGAGACTTACAGAATACTATTTGAAGAGGCGAAGAGGCGTCAATAAAGATATGAAACATGATTTAATGAATATTGGGGTAATCATATCAGGACCAGGTTCTTTAATAGCATTCAGTTCAGCTATTTCATTTTCGATATCAATTTTTGATAAATGATTGATTGAGATAGATGATGATGCATTATATTTCTGTTTATAAATAACAGGCTTCTGTGGATCTTCGAAGACTCCAGCAAAAAAATCACCAAAATCATTTGAAATAGCAACACTGTCATCATAAACATTGTCATTAAGATTCATTATAGGTGGAATTACCTCATTTTTTCGAAATTCAGATACGTAAGATCAAAATATTTCTGGATTTTTCACGATGTTCTCCTCAACTGATGAGGGATATTTTCCATAGTTCCTCTTTACGAAGCCTTGCTCTGGCCACGCAGCTCTACAAACATCTGAAAACCGAATTTATTTCTGAATCTTTTGGACTTATTATGATATCGTGCCTCATCTGAGTTGCCGTATAGTAGGGAAAATACAAAATAATCCTCCACAACTGATATGAAATATCAAATAGAGACGCACAAATTAAGAAATAAAAAAAACAAAAACCTTCTTTGACTCATCACTCTCCATATATTGTCATCTGAAAATTGTCTATAGCGCCATGCTTTTGCCATCATAAAAGCAAATTTTATCAGAAAAACGAAAAACAAAATCGAGCTGTTCGGGTGTTATCGATGAAACGAGAAGACTGCTTTTTATTTCGGTGAGTTATTAGTTTCATTCCTCACTGTAGAACAATTTACGCACTTTGAAATATTTCGTAGGCATTTGTAGAGGAGAGATGGGTTGATTCAAATCGATAATGGAAAAACCGATTGTATTGTATCCAACCTTATAAAGAGTGGATCGGAAAAAATGTCATTTTGTTTGTTATAATCCATTGAAATTTCTCATGAAAAACAGAAAAGAAACTCTGAAGGTTGAGATAAGCCTCTGCTTAATTTTTCAGAAATGAAAAACTTCAATACTGTTGGAAAGGAAAGTGGAAATTTTGTTCCAACTGCAAAGATAATATTTTTTCATTCTTTTCGATTGTTAAGTGACAATATGAATGCTACATTTAGTTTCTTTGTTATTTATGGTTCTGACAAAGCTCTCAAAAGAAGAAATTCAAATTGAATGTATTAAAAATTCAATTGACGAGGCTCTTACGTGATAGAAATCCATTTTCACAAAGACAACGATGATTTCTACCAAAATATATTATTAAATGCTCGACGCGTTTCGATATACAGTATCTTTGTCGAGAGCGAATTCATACTACAAATATATCTCACTAACAAATTTTTATATATACTAAAGAGGCAATCCACTCAGAGCTATCCGTATATGAGTTAATGTTCAGGAAATAAATTTAATAAGGGTGAGTTATTTATGTCTACCTGATCATAAAGAATTTCCAGTAAATACCTAAATCTGTTAATTCCAAGTACTTTCAGAAGGTTGAGTTTTATACCTCTATTCTCAGATTGTAGGATTTTAAATTCTGAATTGAAAGAGTGACTATTTTCCTAAGATGATTTGAATAATTTGAATCGGTTTTTCATTGATGAAACTGCATTTAAGTTCAGAGATTCTAACACTAAAATTTCTTCCTTTCTACCTATATAAAAACAATTGCAATCTGCACAATCCAATCTATAAACACCTGATTTATTTTCTTCATTAATTGGAGTATTATAATTCCTGATAAATGAACCTGAATTCGTTGATAATTGAACTCTATATTTAAATTTGAATTTTCGAGAAAGAATTTCACATTATTGTTAATATTGCCTTTATATGTTAAACAATTGAATTTATTGTCTTAGTGTTCACCGATTGGATATATATGTTGTAAAGCTAATTTCTGTTTTTCTTATATAATATGCTGCTAACTAAATTTGCATCATAACCATTATTTATTGCGATCTGTTTGATCAAATTCAGTTCCTTGAAATAATTATCATTAGGCACATAGGTGTGCTCAAGAGTCTATGTATATAGCTATTAAATGCAGCAACTTTATGTTGGTAAGGATGTGCCAATGTATCATAGATTGAGATATCGGTATGAGAAGGCTTATGATAAATTGAAAACTAGTGTTTATTGTTTGATCTTGTTATTGTTAAGTCTAGGAAATTGATCGAATTGATCTGTTTCAGAAGTGAATTTTATTTTTGGGTGCAGGTTGTTGATGAAATTTTCGATTACAGTGAACTGTCTGTTTGCTCCTGTGAAACACTTAATAATATCATCGACATATCGATACCAATATAGGAAGTGTTTACTAAGCGGGTGTTTATGAACAATTTTTTCTATGTTATCCATGAACATTTCTGCTAAAAGATGGCTTAAGGGGTTTCCCATTATAATTCCCCCATCAATTTTATAAAACAATTATTAAATAAAAATAATTTTGAGATACGCAAACATCTAAAATAGCCATAATGTCGTATTTAATTCGTGGATTCGTCATATTTTGTGTTACCAAATTATTTATTATTATTATTTATATTATACGGATCTTTCGGTGGAATACTTGGAAACAAAGTCTTGACATCAAAAGGACTAACTTTGCATTACTTGGAATGACAATATTTTCTATTTTTCCTATCAAATCATTTGAATTACGAATAGAAAAAGACGGTTTAAAATTATAAAATTTTTCCAGATTATGTGTTGAAAATTTGGAAATCTTGAATGCTGGGGCATGTGTGAATGATACCACTGGTCTTAATGGATAACCATTCTTGTGCAATTTAACTATCGATTCAAATTATTCAAATCATATCAGGAAAAAAGTCACTATTTCAATTCAGAATTTAAAATCCTACAATCTGAGAATAGAGGTATAAACTCAACCTTCTGAAAGTACTTGAAATTAACAGATTTAGGTATTCACTGGAAATGAAATTCTTTATGATCAGGTAGTCATAAAAACTCACCCTTATTAAATTAATTTCCACAACATTAACTCAAATACGGATAGCTCTGAGTGGATTGCCTCTTTAGTATATAAAAATTTGTTAGTAAGATATATTTGTAGTATTCATTCGCTCTTGACAAAGATACTGTATCAAAACGAGTTGAGCAATAATATATTTCAGTAGAAATCATACATGTGTTTGTTGTTGAATGTATACCAGAAATTGAAACAAACTCTAAAAATTAATATTTCTGTATGGATTTTCGATCTCTAAAGTGATAAGCATTTCATGTTCGATTTATTCATTCATTTTGAAAACAAAGTCGGGATAGTTGGACTACAGGATATATTCTAGCAATCATCATTTGTGAACTCTGGATGATTACTAAGGATAGTTACGACATGTTCTGTTCATTCAATACAAAATGAAATGAATCATGAATTTTATGCATTACTTTATAACCGCACGGCATATCACTTTGGTATATTTGTTGATAACTATTATAAGAGAGTTCCTTATTTTATATAATCAGGACTTGGTACCTCTTTCAATGAAGTACAGCTCCCACAGCCCTTTTTCAAAAATCAAGAGATGTCTGTCGGGTCAACTAGTTTGACATAAAAATGTTAATATAATAAGGCGAAATATTATTGTAGATCATGAGAATTGAAGACATTTCTTCAACAGTCAATATACCACAAATTTCTTTCGTTCAGAATACTAGATTCCGTAATTTTTCAATAAAATTTTATTCGGAAGATGAAAAGCTGTACGCTGCGAGAAAATGCAAAAATGTTGACGATAAAACAGTTGTATGAAATAAAACCGAAGGAAAGAAACCATTCGAGGCTTCTTATTTCATTAAAGCTCGAATTTTTAGTTGGAGTTGCGAAATCCGGGTTGGGAACTTTGTTCTGGAACTTTGCTTAAAATTCCATCTGGGACTTGTGAACTCGTTTCTTCGACTTTTCATGCTCTTGTTTAAAATAGGCAATATTTATGAGGTTACTTGAAGAGGAAGTGCATCTATTATGTCGAAGGTTAGGTTTGTTATTTTTTAAATTCAGAAAGAGTATGGAAAATTTTGTTGCTATAAAGGATTTTCACCCTGAAGGAAATCTCAGAGGGATTGAAAAAAGTCTACGACAAAAAGTGTTTGAAATTTTCAGAATGTTCCAACAATAATCTTAATTACTTCATCATTATACAGCGGGTTTCATGATTAAAAGCAATTACTTTAGGTAATGATGACTGAATCTGACTTTTTTGTACCTTTTCTCTTTCACTCTGTCGTGGCCCATTTTCTCCGCCTAAACTTTTTGCAGTGCATCACAGGTAAGTTTTGGATACGAAAATCGTTTTCCATTCAATTCAGTAAGCTTTGTTCCTACTATAGGCTCGTTTTTGCGACTATTATCGATAAATGAAATACGAAATGATTGCCTATAATCAGCTAGGTGAAACCCAATTTATTCAAGCAGACAACGGAACCATTTCGATATTTATTGATTTTGGCATATAGCATTTCAAATCGGTAGCTACATTGATATAACTGAGAGTCATTAAGTGCAAAAACGTTTTAAATACTCTTTGTTGTTGTTAGGTGCATTCATAAGAATTCTGCAATGGAAATATTAGAAGGAGTCTATACATGAAGCGCTATGTTAATAAAATATATATGAATATATATATCCGAAGTAATTCCAATCAAAAGAGGCATTTTTCAAGGTGATTCTTTAAGTGCTCTTTGGTTTTGTGTTTGCCTCAATCCATTATCTCATGAAATAAATGCTACTAGTTTCAGCTTCAAAATAAAGAGTCTATTAACTGAATTCAAATTAAGTCACTTAATTTATTTAGATGATATTAAATTAAATGCCGGAACCAGATCTCATTTAAAAGTCTACTTGAGATTACCTTCAACTATTCCAACTATATTCATATGAAATTTGGGCTTCCAAAATGTAAAAATCTTTCTATTGAAAAGGAAAGATCACCTCTGATCATATAAAGATTTCCAATACCGAAATCGAGGCAATGCATCAAGGAGATACATATAAATATCTTGGATTTTGTCAAGAGAAGACAATTAACCATAGCAGCACTTAAGAAAATATTAGAAGTTCATATTACAAAAGACTTAGAATTATCATCAAGAGTTATTTAACTAGTAAAAACCTTTTCAGAGCTATCAACTCCTATGCTGTTCCTATTCTTACATCTTCTTTTGGAATTATTAAATGGTCTAAAACTGATCTAAATGGATTACAATGTCAAACGAGGAAAATGCTCTGTAAATATCATAAGCACCACCCAAAGTCAGCTGTTCAGAGAGTTACACTACCTAGACATCTTGGAGGTCGTAGATTAACTGATTTGAATAATCTTCATATTAAACAGATTTTTCATCTACGTTCCCATTTTCATGATAAACATAGAACGTCTAAATTACATGATATTGTTGTTGCTTCAGATTATAATCTTACACCTCTGAACTTGACAATGCAAAAGGTAGATTTTGATATATTTGATGATAATTCTGAAAGAGAAAGTTGGATGCTGAAGGAATTACACGGAAAGCACCCTAAAGAATTGAAAAATGATTATATTGATGAAATCGCATCGAATAAATGGTTAGTATCTGGAGAATTGTTTGCTGAAACAGAAGGCTTGGCAATTGCGATCCAGGATCATGTTGTTTTCACGAGGAATTATAGAAAACACATCATCAAACAAAATATAGATGATTCTTGCCGTAGATGTTTCTGTTCTTCAGAAACAGTTTTTCATATATTATCATCTTGCTCAGTCCTTGCTTCAACAGATTATTTACAAAGACACAATGCCGTCGCTAATATTATTCATTTTAATCTAGGAATTAAACATGACCTAATTCCCAAAAGAAAAAATTTCACAAATATGAACCTGAGATTATTTGTGAAAATGACAAATATAAACTTTATTTTGATAAAACAATTCTTTTGCAAAGCTGTAAAACACAATAGACCAGATATCATTCTTAATGATAAACAGAATCAAATAACATATATAATTGATATTGCTATACCCGACACACATAATATACAAACAAAAATACAATGAAAAATTTCTAAATATATGATGCTTGGTGTCGAGATTAAAAAATGTGGAAAATGAAGAAAATATTTATTCTACCGATTATTATTTCCACAACAGGTGTTATTCCTAGAAATATTCACAAAAGTATTGAGATTTTGGGTCTGAAGAAAATTTGTTTGAACAGTTACAAAAGATAACAGTCATCAAATCTTGTAATATTCTTCGTAGGTTTCTTTCCGAAAATAATAATGAGGTAGAGTCATAGGTTTTCTCTTTAGTTTATACTGCTCAGAATCTCATTTCATATTTTATTTATTTGTTTATATAAATGTAATATGATTAACTGACAATTTTGTCATATTTATATTCAGAGCAGTATTCTATTCGATCGTTCACCACTTCACACAAAGGAAACTATTAATGAGTAACATTCACTGTTACTTGACTAAGGTCCGTACACTGGATTTTTCCGGGGAGAAAGCCTCTGACACTACTCGTTGATACATTGATATCATTGTCTGATGATGCTATAGTATGTATATATTCTGGTAGATTGATATATTCTCATAACATTTAACGTTATCCTAATATATAATTATTCCAGGATATGATTTGATTATAATCATTGCCTGGCAATGGTATTAATTACCGGGTGGTGGATTTATATTTTTCATGAAATCAGTTTGATTGTATGAACAGATATCAGACATATATATATATATATATATATATATATATATATATATATATATATATATATATATATATATATATATATATATATATATATATATATATATATATATATATATATATTTTATTAGCATAGCGCTTCATGTATAGACTCGCTTCTAATATTTCCATTGCAGAATTTTTATGAATGTCAATATATATATATATATATATATATATATATATATATATATATAGATAATACCTTTCTTTCGAGGTATCACTCGACCCATCTACCCTCTTCCAGATTTTCAAGGGTGGTCAACCCTACTCTAGGGTTGAAATTCGAGAAGAGAATGGTACTTGATGATGACTGCCATTGATCAGCATGGATCTGTTCCATTTTACTTCACTGAAACTTAATAGTCACAGGAAATAGTCTTCCTATCTTTCAGTTGCTCACCCTGTATCTTTTACAGTTTTCAATTAAAAATAGAAATTCGTTCAAGGCGATGTAGACAAAGATACCACCTTTCTTTTGAGTCATCAATCAACCCATCTTTCTCATTCAAAATGTTCAAGGATTGCAACCCCCGTTTATGGGGTCGATATTTCAGGCAAGTTTTTTGCCCCAAAAGATGTCCCCCTTAAAACAAAACTTTATCTGTTTCTGCGTTTTGATCAGAAATGAATGTCTTGGTAGATATAGCCTCTGTTTAGTTTTCGTTGAAGCACCCTGTATATTTTGAGTGAGATTAATTTATAAACTTGAGAACCATTCAAAGTTTGGAATTCGTTCAGAAGAGGAAAATTCGATTGTCTGAGTGAGTTTAATTATATAAACTAAAACACGTTGATAAATCGTAGGATTGCGGTTTAATTAAAATAAATTAGTTGGTATTCGAGCATCGTGTTGAAATTACCTTAATCAAATAGTTAATCGTTGAACTTTGATTAGTAGAGTAGATAGTTGGCGTGTTTCGTTGAATCGCTACGAATCAAATATCAAATATATAAATTATTCGATTGAAAATCTAGAAACATCGTATAGTATTTGGAACATTTTTTCTTCACAAGCATATAAAATCAGAAGCAATAAGTAATCGATTTGAAGAATTTTTCTCCGCCCTTAGCAATTGTTTTCACAATACGCTTTATTGTGTTATCTTCAGTTAGTTTTAAACAATTTTATAATATTAGCTTTTTTTCTAGAAACCATGTCCGAATAAATATTCTTCAAAGTTTCGTTCACAGAAGTCTATTCTACGAAGTCTATCTTCGAAAACACAAATTTTCTATGCGATCAAAGTTCAGTGAGTTTCCTGGCCTCTCTAGTAATATCCTTGAGCTACTGTGCTCCAAAGTAACGTACGAAATCGAAAATTCAAATTTAATCTGATCAAATTTAGATATGCTAAAGAATTATTTCTCCATTGATTCACCAGCACTAAGGAACGCTTAGGAAAATTCTAAATGAAAATGGTACACATGGAAGTTGCAATAGAACTAATATCAAAAAACGTAAAATTTAAGGAAGAATATAGAGTCCCAGGAACGTGTTGATATCAAATATTATTACACCTTGCGTATACTGATTCTTTTTGAGATATTTCAATTGAAAAAATAAATAAATTGAGGTCTATTTTAAGAAAGAAAGAAATAAAAGAAAATACGAGACTCTTTCTGCATGAAGTAAAATAATTGAAAATTGTTTTCTCACAAAGTAGGTGTTTTTTTCTCGACCTCAGTAGCTTGTGTTACCTCTTCTTGGCCTGATACAAGCCTGAATTCGACTAGGCATGCTTTGAATTAGGTTTTTCGAGCTCCTCTGGGGTGATATTCTGCCACTCTTCTGTGGAGGCTTGGATGAGCTGTTGTGAGGTTTTTGGATTACCCTGGCGTTGATCTCATTTTTCTTTTGAGTTACCCCGTAAATGTTCAATGGGATTTAGGTCTGGAGAGCCAGTTGGCCAGTCCAAAATAGCGATTTTTTCTGTTTCAATATAATGTCGGGCGAGGTTGCTGGTATGCGGAGGAGCATTATCTTGCATTGAAGTGAAATCCACTCCGTGAGCACCTCGCCAGAGTCTCACTTCAGGCTCCAGCACTAGGTCCACATAATTTCTAGCCGTTACACTCGCAGAAAACGAAATCAAATCTGTTTTGCTCCCAGCATAATGCCACCCCAAAACATCACACTGCCCCCTTGGTATTTCGGAATTTATCTTAAAACCCGAATCCGGCTGTCATCTGATCGAACAGCAATTCTGGTCTTATCCAAAAGAAGAATATTTCGTGAATTCTCAATATTACAATTTTGGTACTCGATAAACTAATTTTGTCTGTTCATTTTTTGTTGTCTGGTTAGATCTGGAACTCTTATGGGTCTTCTGCTAAATAAACCCATTAAACGTATCGTTTTGACTGATAAACTGACGCCTGTCGCTTCCAGAAATTGCCTTTGGAGTATGGGGTGCGACGCGCTAAGGTCTCTTTTTGCAATTATGCACAAAAGCGGTCTTGGTCTAAAGAAGTGATCTTCCTTCATCTTCTTCTAGGCCTATTTTTCAGAGATTGTTGCTCCACGTATCAGGCGTAGGTTTTTGGAATCCTGTGATACCCCAATTGTGGCCGCTATATCCCTCTGTGTCAACCCTTCTTCAACGAGAGCAACTTTCGACCCTCCTGCACAGAGAGTATTCAAGTTTCAGTGAGGTAAAATGGAACAGATCCATGCTGATCAATGGCAGTCATCATCAAGTACCATCGTCATCTCGAATTTCAACCCCTAGAGCAGGGGTTACCCTTTCTTTCGAGTTATCACTCGACCCATCTACCCTCTCCCAAATTTTCAAGGGTTGTCACCCCTGCTCTAGGGGTTGAAATTCGAGATGAGAATGGTACTTGATGATGCCATTGATCAGCATGGATCTGTTCCATTTCACTTCACTGAAACTTGAATAGTCTCAGGGAGATAGTCTTCCCTATATTTCAGTTGCTCACCGGTATCTCTTACAGTTTTCAATTAAAAATGGAAATACGTTCGAGGCAATATAGACAACTCGACCCATTTGTTCTATTCAAAATGTTCAAGGATTTCAACCCCCGCTTAGGGGGTTGATATTTCAGGCAAGTATTGTACCCCAAAAGATGTCCCCCTTGAAACAAAAATTGACCTCTGTTCAGTTTTCATTGAAGCAACCTGTATATTGTCGATTTAAATAACTGATTTCTATGAGATATTAACATTTAGGTTTGTTCAACTCGGGAAATAAGTATTGTACCCCAAAAGATGTCCCCCTTGAAACAAAAATTGACCTCTGTTCAGTTTTCGTTGAAGCACCCTGTATATTGTCGATTTAAATAACTGATTTCTATGAGATATTAACATTTAGGTTTGTTCAACTCGGGAAAGAACGTAGGCTCATCAAATTATTCAAATTTTTCTTCTTACATGAAGGTAAAATAAGCCGCTTCAACATGTTTGCAATTGATGTTCATTCTATTTTCAATTATTGGAATGCCACATTATTTTTGTCTGATTTGTTTCGTTGAACATTATTGGATAACTCAAGGGTACACTTGACATTTAGCATAAAAAAGCGTTCAGTATATTATGCGTTTAAGTATAAAAAGTGAAGACATAATGAAGAATTTTATTCAAGGAACAATATTCAACCTTCGGTAGAATGTTAAATATCCTACTTGAAGAAGCTGGTTTTTCGATCCTCCCTTCAAATTCACCATCAAGCGGGGCCACAGAAAAGTGGTACAGTACGGCCAGTTGTCACGAATAGGAGCAATGGACTGCAATTTCGGTCTTATTAGACCTCGTCAGCACAGCTTATTTATTTAAAAAAGCACAACAGACCTTGAAGGTCTAGGGCTTGAGTTTACAGAGATTGAGTAAAATATCTCAAAACATGAAAGAGTTTTTAAATTCATTAATTAAGTTCCTCCAGCTTGACCGGTTTTGCGCCACTGTTTGCCAATCGTCTATTCCCATACTTCTTGCATCTTCGGAGACTTTTTGCGCCCACCTCATTCTTGGTCTTCCCAATTTTTTCTTGCCCAGGGTTTCCTATCTAGCACCATTTTTGGCATTCTTTCTCTGCTCATTCTGATGACATGACCGAACCATTTGAGACGCTGTACTTTTACGTACCTTGATATGGGTGGCTCCTTATAGAGTTCTTGTAATTCTTTGTTAGTTCTTCTTCGCCATCCCTCTGCCTCTTGAATTCCTCCGAAAATTTTCCTTAAGATTTTTCTTTCCCACCTATCCAGTGCATCTTCATCCACCCTTGACATTACCAAGCTCTCACATCCGTATGTTACTGTAGGACAGATAACCGTTTTGTATATTCTCAATTTCAGTTTTCTAGAGACATGTTTAGAGTTCATAATCTTGTATAAGCTTCCCATTTTTCTGTTTCCTTTAGCTATTCTTGCTGTTATCTCTTGCGACTCATGTCCCTTCTCCTCTATGGTCACTCCCAGGTATATAAAAGTGCTTACCCTATCAAAGCTGTATTCTTCCCCGTCGTTATTTTTTAGTCTAAGCTCATGAAATACCTCCTCGGTGTTACCCATAACCATAAATTTTGTTTTATCTTGGTTTATCACTAAACCAAAAGTTTTTGCTTCTTGTATTACTCTTGTGGTGATTTTTGAAGCTCTTTCTTAGACTTTGCTATGAGGGTGAGATCATCTGCAAAAGCAAGACATTGGTGTTCGTTGCTGAAAATAGTGCCAGTCATTTTAAGAGAAGCAGCCCTCACAATCTTTTCCAAGACGAAATTGAAAAGAACCGTTGACAGTGGGTCTCCTGTCTTAAACCTCTGCCAACATGAAATTCTTGTGACTTATATCCTTTCCATATAACCTCATTGATTGTCTGGTTTAGAGAAAGTTTGACACACCTAACAAGTTTTTTGGTATTCCAATTTCAATCAATGCCTGGTATAGTTCTCTCCTTATAATTGTGTCATAGGCTTGTCTGAAGTCGATAAAAGGACGTATAATATGGTCTTATATTCGTAACAGGTTGTTTGTATCTCCTTTAGTGTAAAAATTTGGTCTGTTGTAGATCTCCCGCTTCTAAAACCTGCTTGATACTCTCCTAGCTTTTTTTCTGCATATTCATTCAGTCTATTCCTCAATACACGGGTGAATATCTTATAGCAGGTATCCAGAAGGGCAATTCCCCTGTAGTTTGTGCATTGTAGCTTGTCTCCTTTTTTGTGGATTGGGATTATTCGTGCCTTTGTCCATTCGGGCGGCATTTTTCGTTTTCCACACCAAACGAATGATTTCAAAATTCTTTTCTGCAATACTTCCCTCCTGCTTTCAGCATTTCTGCTTGTATTTTGTTTTTCCGGACTTTTATTATTTTTGAGTGACAAAATTATATCTCTTATTTCATTCTCGCTCGGCCCTTCTACCTCTATGTTATCGTTCCTATTTCATGGTCTTCTCTTTCCTCCATCACTTCTTTATTGAGAAGTTTCTCGAAATGTCTTTTCCATTCCTCCATCAGGATTTCTGGCTCACTTATCAAGTTTCCTTTTGCCGACTTTAGCAAAGTGTTTTCATATGTGAAACCAGTTTGTGATTTCTTTACTTCTTGATAGAAGGATCTAATCTCATTGTTGTGGAACTTCTCCTCTATTTGCAAAATTTTCGTCTCATTGTAGTGCCTCTTTTTGTTCTTGCATATACTCTTCAATCGTCTTCTGTGGTGGTGGTAGATTTCTCCGTTATGTTCTGTTGGATCTTTCAGAAATTTTTCTCTTGCCTTTTCTTTTCTCGAATTCTTCTCGGCGCTCATCGTCAAACCATTCCTTAAGTTTGGGCCTTTCAGTTCTTTCAAAGGGTATCAGCTGTTCACTAACTTTTCTCACCGTTGTTTTCAACTTTTCCCATCTATTTTCTAAATCACCTTCGCTTTCTGCCATTCCATCCATGAGTTCTTCATACTGTCTCCTGATTTCTGTATCTTTCAATTTATTCACGTCGAATTCCTTCATTTTTTCTCTTCTGATTTTTACTTTATGCTTTTCGTTGAAGTCCATTTTGCACATTATTTTCACCAGGAAATGGTCTGAATTACACTCAGCGGCTCTCATGCTTCTAACATTTGTTATGAAGTTCGAGTGACATCTTTCGATTAGTACATGGTCAATTTGGTTAATAGTTTTACCGCGTCAGCACAGCTTACCTATTCAAAACAAACAGTGCATATCGCTCCTACTTCATCTCAATCCGTTGGATAACCTCTAACGGACCGATACAGAAACTACCCACACCACCGCGCCACGGGCAAACCATGAAAACGAAGAGTAGATAAACAGAAACCTCAAACAGTCGCACTAGTTCGACTATTCATCGCAACGCTACACACAGTGTCTGCAAAAATGCGGTATGTCAAAGAACTACGCTGCTGATTCATGCTGGTTGTCAACCTGATATACTTCAGATCTAATCAATCATAACCCTCGAAATTATCGCTGTATGTGTAGACATAATGAAGAATTTTATTCAAGGAACAACGTTCAACTTTCCGTAGAAAGGAAGACTGAATATTGTTCCTTGAATAAAATAACAGAAGGTTGAATATTTTTCCTTGAATAAAATTCTTTATATTGTCTACACATACAGCGATAATTTCGCGGATTATGATTGATTAGATCTGAAGCATACTAAGTGAGCCTAGCGTGTCGACTAGTTTACTAATAACGTTTCATTTCCCGAATTATCTGTGATTCTTAATTTTTGTTATCTCAGAGTTGTTCCAGTATGATATTCCTTTTTCATCATAATTTGAAAGGAGTAATTCCCAAAAAATAATCTCAATTCTGAAGTCCTTTAAAGTATCGGAGCGTTATCTGCTGAATATTAACGAAGATACATTATGATTATGGAATATATTTTATACTTACTATTTAACAAAGCTGATAAAGCCAGAAAGGGGTGAATCGAAAGAAATATCCATAAAGAGATCAAAATATTTTTCACTTTCCTCTATCTCATTCAACCGGAGTCATCAACCAGATTGATGAACGATCCATTTTCTTTCTGAGGGTTGGTGATAAAGAATTCAACCCTCGGAAAAGGCAAAGTAATGCGGAAACATATATCGAACCGGAAAAGAACGAAAAGGAAGATGAAAATATTCCAATTGTATTACGGAAAAGATTAATGAGGATGCTGAGAATGTTAGACAACGAAAGGCAAGCTCTATTATTTAGCTTTTCGGAATACAGATACATGGGATCAATCCATTTTTGTTCGTTTCCTTTCTGCCTTATGTGAAAGCATCCATTCACCTTGTATCTTCGAACAGTATCATTTTTTTTTACGTTAATTGACACCGAACAGTCGAATACACCGAATTAAAGAGTGTTCTGGAATCTTGTTTTGCATTTAGATACGTTTTTATGATGAATCTGGTATGGTTATGATTTCACAGGAAATCTAATCCTATAACTTACCTACACTTTATGACAATGATCAGAGCTTGTTATTATACATTAGGAGTGCAAAGTGTATAATAAGATTTGAAATAATTTCCACCTCAGTTGTTGGAGAAAAACTTGGAGAGGTCAATTTTCATATTTAACTAGAAGTTTTTCAGTCAACTGAGGAAATTGGTGCAAAGGTGGTCACCGGGCAATTGCTCGCCGAGATGACAATCTTAGATTTTTGACATCCCTGGTTTTTACTCCATATTGAGGAAACTTGGCGCCATACGGGTGCCAAGTATCACTTCTTTTGGAGTCTCTGAAAGTCAATTTACAGGAAGAATGAGGGTCATAACCACAACAGACTTTAGTTCGTAGATCTCTCTTAGTTCGAAAGCAAGGTCACGGTATCAATCAATTTTGTCTACATATACCCTGCCCGTGTTATCATCAGCAGGGGTCGTGACGTCAAACAGAACCGCCTTCCTTTCCTTCTTGTAAAATACCGCTATATCTGGTCTGTTATGTTGTACCGTCAGGTCTGTGACAATGACATTATCCCAGTACAGCTTGTGGTTTTCTCTCTCCATAACAGTTTTCGGTTGGTATTGGTGACCCTTCAGTTCCATCTTTAGGAGCCCAAGCTGGAGTCCGATTTGTTGGTTGTATATCCCTGCCATTGCATCATGTTTATTCAGATATTCTTTCGGCGCCATTATGGGACAAGCGGAAGTTACATGCTGAATGAGTTCGAGGTTCGTGAGCAAGAGTTGAAGATCCTTCCCTCAGTTTCCGGTTGTAAATATCCTGATGTGAAGTAAGTGAGTGATTCTGGTTCATCAACTTTATTACTTTTTAGTTTGTAGGGGTTATGACCGTGCAGCACTTTCGACATCCATTCTTCCTCGAGTTCACTAAGTGTGAGGGATTTCAATTGAATTTCTGACCTTTGAACTTTCGAGGGGGTAAATCATCAACATTCTGGAGAAAATCACAGAAAGGTGTTGTTTTTGTTTTAAAATATTTCCGCAGCTGCGTACTTCTTTAACGTGACTGCTTTCTATCGTTGCCACTACCACGTTCGCACCTTGGTAGGTTAATTGATGAGTGGGGGTGATGTATTCGTGTTTCGTTAACATTAACGTAATTATTTGATCGAGCTGACGTAATTCCTTAGTTGACCACTGCACGATACCGAATGCGTAAGTCATACTGGGTATAGCCCAGATATTAATTAAGAGCTTTTTCCTAAAACCTCCTAACCTCTGACGTTTTTATACCCAGCGCTTGATTTATACTGAGATATTTATAAATCTGCTTTGTTATGAGTGTAGGAAACGAGCTTTCATCATCCTGCATTATTTCAGGTCCAACATCGACAACTTTGCCTTTCTTCATGCTGACCATGGCACATTTCTCTACTCCTAATTTCATCTTTATCGCACTACTGAAAGCCTTTACACTTTACACTTTACTGTCGTTTAATCTTCTCCACCCTGCTAGTGTAGAGCTTCAGATCGTCTAGGTACAGCTGATGACTAATGCTGATCCTCTTTTCTCTATCGATGATGTAGTTATTAAAGGTGCTCTTATGGATTTCAGGGCCAGAGAAAACCAAAGGGGACTGAGAGTGCCCCCTTGGAATATTTCTCTTTTGATAGCAAATTCCTCGGAATTGATTTCTGTTGAAGTCATGTTCAGACATAGAGACGTCCGCCAGGTGCTCATAAGATGTTGTAAGAGATTTTTGACAGCTTCAGACACGCCATATAAATCTAAGACCTTCAGTTACTAGGAGTATGGTACGGTATCGAATGCCTTTCACACCTGTGGATGTATTTAGCGATTCATCGGTGTAGATGAATGTGGCCTCTGGATGTTTATGAAGTTCTTCTTGGAATAGTGTCCTCTGAAGCTTCGGGCTGGTCTCAGATTTTATGTATTCAGCTAAGTTGGTAGTTTTTTCCATTCTATGTACGCACCAGGGAGGTATGGAGGATGAAGGTATGAATAGGTATATTACAGATTTGCTCTGTAATTTTCCATTAGCTATGTAGATTTATGAGTGACTGAGAGTGCAAGGATATAGCATAATACTTTATTTTTCAATCAACTCAAAACTTCGATTTGTAACAATTTGTTCGCCACACATAGATACCGCGTATACAAGAATAAAATGATGAAAGCTCGTGCTTTAAATCCACGAGAAAAGGAATGAGTGCGCAATACCAAAACTGTATCTAAGTGTATTGATGTTAGAACTAAGCCTGCTTGGTCCTACTTTTGGGCAACGCCTTCCGATATATGAAGCAGTAGAATAAGAAGAAGGACATTATTTTTCGATGCAAGACTTTCCCTTCCCCAATTCGCCTAAAAATTTTTTCATTTCATAATTAACGGAAGCTTTCACACAAAAAAAAACATTGATATCTTAAGATTGGATTAAATAGATTATCAAGTATACAATGTTTGAAAAATTAATGATGTTCTTCGATAGTTCACTTGAAAAATGTGTTATTGAATCTGTGTTTGGGAAAGATAACGATTTTTCCCGGAGATCATCTCATTTCAGTGAGCACTTTATAGCCAACATTCTGGAAGTATTACGATTGCATAGATCAGTCAGAATCGCGTCATCAAAAGTGTTCCACGTGGGCTCGAGCTGAAATCGTGTGGCAATGCATCTAAGTTGGAAGGTAGATAAGGAGATTTTAAGGTTCAGAGCGAAGCGGGAGCCATAACGTCCGTGGGGCAATATATTCCCCTTCTCTGGCGCGCTGCAATTTCTCTTCCTTGCGGCTTTCGAGATAATGGTAATGTAATCTTGGGACAAATATAATTCTCGGCATAAATCCAAGACATGTTTGTTGTTAGTCTACTTGTTTCGGGTTATTATATCATTTTAGGGAATGCATAAGGAAGCGATGAATCAAATCGCGGGATGGTTGTCGTCTTATCTTGTAGAGATAATTCGATGAGAATTATTGGCTTAAACATATTCAAGATATCGTCCTTTTGGGAAATTGAGCTAAGAGAAGCATCCACAAAAACGAAATTATATATTCTTTTCTTTGCGATATTATCGTTCATAAACAAAAAAGTTATTTCTTGGAAATTTCACTTTTATTCATTCCCTCATTTTGATGCCGCTTTTGGGATTTTTTCTTTAACCTCAAAATGTGATTCAGTTTTTATATTACTTCTCGATTTGAACCTCGTCTTTTTGTCTGTATAGATTATCTGTTGAAATGAGTTCCAAATTCTTCCACGACATTTCTAATCTA
This sequence comes from Cryptolaemus montrouzieri, assembly GCA_013387265.2. Lineage (NCBI taxonomy): Eukaryota > Metazoa > Arthropoda > Insecta > Coleoptera > Coccinellidae > Cryptolaemus > Cryptolaemus montrouzieri. The sequence goes on along the minus strand of JABFTP020000001.1, from coordinate 90,107,747 downwards.
TTCTACTACTAATTCCGGAAGTATTAAAGTATCAAAGTTCTTATTTCTTTTGAAAATAATTCTATTCCATAATAAAATATGTCAGACCTATCTTGTACTATTTGGAAAATATTTAGTGTTGTCAGTGTTTTCTAAATGGGCATTCATGGAATATAAATATTTCTAAAATAGAATAGAATACATTTGAACTAGTAAAGTAATGATAGGTCCTGCTAATGAAGTAGAATGTAATATTACTCTGTTTCAGAAGGATTAGAACAAGATGAAATTTTAAGGAGAGAGGAGATTATTGTGCTGAATCGAGTTTCCCATGAAAGGATTCCATTCAGAAAACGGACAGAATATATGTTTTTATCTAAGCAATTAACTGAGTTATTATATATATATATATATATATATATATATATATATATATATATATATATATATATATATATATATATATTATTAGTATAGTAATTAAGGAATGAGAACACTAAGATCGAAATATTTAAATAAAGTTCAGGATGTGAAAATAACATAACTCATGTAGAATTGAAATGGAATGCCATCAAAAACATGATGAAAGAAACAGCCAACGATAAACTTAGAACTAATTCGAGAAAGAAGAAAATTGATTGGATGACAGATAAAATTCTGGAACTTATTGAAGAACGCATGCAATGCAGACATAAAGACTAGATAAAATACAAGAACATACGCAATAACATCAGAAGAAAAATCAAGTTGGCAGAAGAAGACTGGCTGAATGGGTAGTGTGAAGAAATTGAGCAGCTTAGTCATCAGCATGATCTATTTAATCTCTATAAAAAAGTGAAAGAAAACAGCAGGAATTGGAAAAAAAATAACAATGTGACTTTAGTAGATAATAACGTTTTAGCTATCTTAGCAGCCGAAAATAAGGTCAAGAGATGAAAAGAGTATATGCAATCGCTTTTTAACGACAAAGACAGAGAGCCTCTTGCAAAAAAAGAGGCAATAACAGGACCTTCTATAACAAAACGCGAAGTAGCATACGCAATAAATAATTTGAAAAGAAACAAGGCTACGGGTCTGGACGGAATTTGTGGAGATTTGCTCAAACTAATTCAGGAAGATCATTTGGATATTTTCACTGACTTTTTCAACTACGTCTACGATACAGGAAATATTCCTGACGATTGGCTAATTTCATCATCTTCTTCTTCTTCTTATCAGCCTTCTTTCGCCCAAATTTGAGCATAGGCCTCCTCTCTTTCCAATCTTTCCTATTCAGTGCTGTAGCTATCCAGTTCAGTCCTGCAACCCTTTTCAGACCAATTATACCACCGCATAATTGGTCTTCCTCTTCCTCTATTTCCTATCCATGGTCTCCATTTGATGATCTTACTGTTCCAACTTTCATCTCTGATTCTTGCAACATGGCCGGCGTAGTCCCATATAAGATGTGAAGTGGTGTATACTATATCTTTTACTTTTGTTCCCTGTCTTATCCACTCGTTTCGCTTTTTATCCCTCAAAGAGATGCCCTGCATTGATCTCTCCATTGATCTTTGCGTTACTTTCAGCTTGTTATTGACTGTCTCGTGAGGGTCCACGTTTGTGCCCTGTATGTTAGAACCGGGAGCACACACTGGTCAAATAATTTGGTACTCAGATATTGGGGAATTTTTTAGTTTTTCAATATATGTGATAGTTTATCGAACACCATCCATCCTAATCGCCTTCTCCTATTGATTTATTGATTTCGTTGTCTTCATTTTGTTTTCCAATTTCTATCTGTTTTCCTGTATATATATATATATATATATATATATATATATATATATATATATATATATATATATATATATATATATATATATATATATATATATATATATATATATATATATATATATATATATATATATATATATATATATATATATATATATATATATATATATATATATATATATATATATATATATATATATATATATATATATATATATATATATATATATATATATATATATATATATATATATATATATATATATATATATGACTTTTTCTTAAATGTTGTTAAAACTACAAGCTACCAATATATAAATTAGTGTGCATTACAACCGATGGAGCAATGACTGAAACAAAAAAGGTTGTGGCATTGTGTCGAGCTGATGAAGATAATGTTTTTCATTCCATTGCATTAAACATCAACGAGTTTTGTGTTCAAAACTTTTAAGCACAGAGGAAGTTATGGGCATTGCAACAAAATTGTGAATTCCATCCATGCAGGTATCTTGCAACGGCGGTTCTTTGTTGCAGTTGGAAGATAGGGAGTCAGCTAAACACACTGGCTGATTTGACATTTTTGACTGACATCACAATGCACTTAAACTCCATTAACTTGGAGCTTCAAGGTGAAGGAAGAACTATTAATGAGATGATTAGCGCAGTAAACGCATTCAAAAGTAAATTGCAACTTATGATAGATCAACTGAAAAGAAAGGATCTGAAACATTTTCCGATTTTGAAAGCAAAGATTCCTCAGTTGAATTATGACACGTATGAGGCTGAATCATCAAATGTTTTGGGACAAATCGAAGTGCGTTCTTATGATTGCAGTAAATTGGCAAATGAAGCATAATTTATGAGTTATTCTTCTTCATGTAAAAACATTGAGGAACTAGCTACTGAAATAACAAGTCAGTTTAATATGAACTAATGTTCTGTTGAAAATTAGTTGTGGTAGATTATATCAGATATACATCTCTAAGCTACAGCATCTGATACAAATTGTGTTTCATATCTGAAGAAAAATATCCGAATCTAAGGTAAATCGCCCTTCAACTGACGGCAATGCTTGGGTCAACTTACTTATGCGAGTCTGCATTTTCTGAAATGAAGATAATTAAGTCAAAATATCGCAATCGACTAACTGACGATCATATGTCATCATGCTTGCGATTAGAACTCAGTACCATGTTGTATGCTGAGGACATGCAGTACCACGCTTCAATATCCAAAGTCACTACTTAGTTAAGTTTAACACCATATGTAACTCTTTTGTTTTGTAACCACCAATAAACTCGCAATTTTGAATAACTATGAGTTTTTTCATTGATATTATAGAGAAGATCCTAATTAATACTCACCCAAACCTTGACTGAAATAATTTATATTGTGCGAAAAGCTGATATCTATATATGCTACGGTACACCCTACCTAGGTAGGTAGACAGGAAGGGTGTATCGTGTATGTACGACAACCCTGCATCACACATACTTGCAGCCTCTAAGAGTCGATCGTAAGTAGTCTAAAAATATTGAGGTAGATAGCCAGCAGTTGAAGTTTGAGTACCCCTGCTCTAGATAAATACCTATTTTAACAACAATTTCCCCATTTAATTTAGTTTTATAAATTAAGCCTCAGAAGCAGAAGTAGTCCTTTTTTTTCTTATTTATTGTATTATGGTATATCTAATGCCAAGATCCTATCACCGTGGCGCACCTGTATATTGCTATTTAAAGAAAAAACTTACTCAACATATGTCAATATTATAAGAATTTAATTCCATCAGAACGTAGAAAAGTTGAAAAGGACTGACCCGTTCGCACATTTTTCATGAAACCTTGAAGATTACCTAAATCTCCACCCTACGTATTTGTTTCCACTGACTTCTGTGGAGTTAAAATATACAAAGATCTTGCCCATTCAGCTTATTTTTATCGTAGTAAAATATTCAAATTTCCTTTGTTTCGAAATTAGTCATGAATATGTTTGACGAAAAACGGGAAAGAAAATTGCCCATAACCGCTCCTTTGTGCCATAATATTACTCCTTATATTGAAGATAACTAATCTCTAAAAACAACTAGGTCAAAGATTTTTATGTCCCGGGAAATGTTTGGATATAGAAATTCAATAATCTAGATAAAACGGTGTCAAATTCTCGGAATGAATATTTTCAATTTTGGAAGTTCTCAATCAAAACATAAGAGCAATCTCTCAAAATCGTGTGTCCAACATTCCACATATCGTGAAAGGAGGATCTGAGGCTGATATATTTGATTCTATTACCTTTGTTGATGTATTTTCAACCTTAAAACAGGTACTTCCGTTCCCTAGTGCACTACGTTATTTATCCGACTAAACGAAATATCGAAGGTAAAAGTGGCACACAAAATGGCCTAAGCTCTTCCTTTCTAAAAACTCTTTTCCGAAAGAAAGGAAATGAGATTGATTTATTCATCAGAAACAAAAGCAAACTTCCGCGATTGAATATTAAAATGGATCTCGGGAACTTGATCAAGATTGCACAGAAATAGCACCTACCAAAAGTTCTGTATTACGCAAATATAGCGTTCGTTCTTGTCTTCCTTATAAAAATAAAAGAATTACTTCAACTTCGACTGTCGACATGGAATTGGAATCTAGTAAAGATTCAAAAACATTTCGTATGTACATTTCAATAGTGATGGCTCGTGATATCCGCTTGGGCATTATTAGTGTGTATCGGCCATGTTCTGGTACCTTCGAGGTGTTTCTGGACAGGATATCGCTTGCTTTGAATTTTTGTTGCAATTCAGCTGACATTATATTCCTGTGTGGTGATTTGAACGTTGATTTTTTTAAAACAGAATGTATGAACCGTAAGTTACTTGTAGATTTAATGAACTGCTATAATCTAAAAGTCTCATCAAATAATCCTACCAGAGTATTCACGAATATCACAGGTCACACATCAATTTCTAAGGTTGATTATATTTTGACCAATGCAGAATTATCAAATTGTAATGTACAAACTTATGAAGCCCATATCAGTGACCACCTTGGTCTCTCACTTGATCTATGTATTAGCTTCCATAAAAAGCCGAAACTGTATCGAGAATGGTCAGAAATTTAAACGATCAAAATCTTAATAAGTTTGCATCGAGTATTTCTCAATGTAATTTTCAGGACTTATACATAGATTCTGATGTTGATGAATGTTTTGGGGCATTTGTAGATACCATTCAACATATCTTTGAAATTTGTTGCCCTCTTATGCGTAGTACCAATTATACTCATAACAGGAAAAACTGGATTACTCCAGAAATTGTTTTGGCCAAATGTGACCCACAAAATCTTCATTGGTTACATTCTAATATAAAACTCAATGATCTAATGATTTATATAAGAAAGCCAAATCCTATTATAAATCCTTAATCCTAAGAACCAAATACAATTTTCACAGTGAACTTATTGATAAATCTGTAAATAAAAATAGAACTGTGTGGAATCTAGTAAATACTATGACTGGTCGAAAACGTATGAAAGAAAATTCTATTGCACTGGTTATTGATAATGTTACGCATAACGATCCCAAGGATTTGGCTGAGATTTTCGCTAATCATTTCACTACAGTTGCCGAATCTTCCCTCAACAGTTATTATAAAGACTCAATGTCATCCTCATGTACGACGTCACGTATGTTAGACACAACCTTTTTCTTCCACCCTGTCCTGGAGCATGAAATCCATGATGTTATAAGATCACTCAAAAACAACAAAGGTTCTAGTGTTGATTTCATCTCAGCACGAATTCTGAAGATGATAGGTACCGATATCAGCCGACATTTCGCTCATGTTATTAACCTGTCAATTAGCACAGGCGTATTTCCTCGTATTCTGAAAAAGCAATCGTCATTCCTATTCATAAAAGGATGATGTACACGATATCATGAACTATAGACCTATATCTATCTTAAGTGTCTTTTCCAAGGTTTTTGAAAGAATAGTGTTTGATAGAATGATGAAGTACCTAGATAAATTTCAAATACTTGATACTGCACAACATGGTTTCAGAACCGGCCGCTCGACTCAAACTGGAGCATTGCAGTTCGTGGAGTTCGTCTATCGTTGCCTTGATAATGGTCAATATGTTGCTGGATTGTTCTTTGACTTGTCTAAAGCGTTTGATAGTCTTGCTATCCAGTTTATATTGGATAAATGTTATAATCTTGGATTCAGAGGCGTGTTCTTGAACTGGATTCGTAGTTATCTGGAGGACAGAACTGCCTCAATCAGGGTTCACGACTCGTTCTCAAATGAACAGTACTGTAAATTGGGAGTACCCCAGGGTTCTGTCTTGGGGCCACTTCTATTTCTATTATTCATCAACGATCTGCCACCAAATTTGAAAAAAATATTCTACAGAAAATCTAATATTCGCAATTTATTATCAAAAATAATCAGGTTGATACTGTTCGCTGATGACTCTTCCATAGCTATTACTGCTGAGACTCTTGAGGAGCTTCAAAAGTTATGCGAGCTGCTGGTGGAGAGTTTCGTAGAATGGTGCCATTTTAATGCTATTATGATCAATGTCAACAAGACGGAATGCATTCACTTCACTCTGTCGTCTTGTGTTCAGGGTAGCATAACAATAAGGTATTTAGATACAGTAATCTCTTCGAAGGACACCACTAAATTCCTCGGCGTTCACATCGATAGGAATCTGAAGTGGAGTGCACATATCGATGCGATTTGTAAGAGGCTGAATAGTTCCTATTATGCCCTAAATAGAATCAAGAGTTCACTACCTCTTAGTTGCCTTGTGAACGTTTATTACAGTTAGATATTATAGTCACCCGTCCTATAATATCTTACTGTGGGGAAATTCCTCAGACGTAGGTAGAGTTTTCATCATCCAGAAAAGAATTCTGCGAATGATGTTCGATACAGCTCCACAATCTTCATGTAGACCGTTGTTCCTGAAGGATGGTATCCTCACATTGGCGTCTATTTTCATTTTGAGATGCCTCGTTTATATTAAAGAGAATGAAAGTAACATGACTAAACTTTCTAACTTTCATTCCCACAATACTAGAAATAAGGAAACATTATGTATTCCTAAACACAGAACTTCTAGATTTGAAATGTCGCCCCTGTACCAGGGTATCAGATTGTTCAATCATCTTCCACGGCATATACAGGGTCTAAGTGTAAATAGATTTAAGGTAGCAGTTAAGAATTTACTTTTAGCAAAATGTTTTTATACTGTGAATGAGTTTCTATGTGTTGATTTAGATAATGTCTAAATGTCTTTTCTATTGACCTGTCCTATACATACTTGTGATGTCTTAAGGGATCGATAAATTATTATGCACTATCTCAGCTAGTAGCTGGATATAATTTACCTTTCCCAGATTCAGCAATCAAAGGGAATAGGCTCGATTACAATATATTTGACATAAATTTCCTAACTATCCTACACGTGTTAAGAATTACAGCTTTTTGCATTTCTATATAGGTATTCTTATGCAATTCTAATTTCTTAAGGCTATCATGCAAAGTTTTGGGTATTAAACCAGTCGAGGATACGATGACAGGAACAATATCTATTTTCTCCAGGTGCCATATCTGCTTGATCTCAATAGCAAGGTCTGTGTATTTGGACTTTTTCTCCTGGAACTTGTTCAGCACGTTGTTATTATTCGGTATGGCGACATCCACCATTATTATTATTATTATTATTATGATTATTATAAAAATGAAGTCCACATAAATAGTATTTCGGCTTGAAATGCATTACTTATACGAAGGGCATTCAGTACTTTTGTGAAGGACTCTAATAAATTCTTTTCGTTGGAACTTCTCTTTGTCTATAGACGATGTCTCGATCGTAACTGATAGCGGTTTGTCGGTAGTTCTACTTCTATGTCCTCGTTGTGGGCGTCGGTGGACCTGGTGGTGGGGATGCTTTCATTATTGTGTTAATGATGTCGGTTTCTTAGGTGGTAAAATAACTTTCCAAGCCTTTGATAGGATAGGATAGGATAGGGTTTCGTCTCTTTTGTTCATTGTTCCACCTTCTTCAACTTCCACTGCTTCTCTGACAAGACGTTTCTTAAGTTGTTGTGTGGTGCTGATTTGTTTTGAGTTATCGAAATCTATTGTATGACCTGTATGTAATTCATGTAGATAAATGGCGGATGAGATAGATTTATTATTTAGTGCTCTTTTATGTTCCTCTATTCTTTCTTTTATTCGTCTATTAGTTTGGCCGATGTTTATCTCGTCACAATTTCCGCATGGTATTGCGTAAACTCCCTGACTTTCTAAAGGATTGTTGTCTTTCGGGTTTCTGAGAATTTTTCCGATAGTTATGGTATGTCGGTTTTGTGGATTTTTGGCAAACCATATAGTTTGGGAATTCTAGAGGATTTTTCTCTGGTAATCAGGTCCTTTTTGATCTCCATAGGAATTGACGAACTTTCTATCAGTTTCTTTGTTTTTTTTTCTGGATTGGTGGTCACAAATACCGACCCTACCACCTATCTAAAACAGAAAACAGAAAAACTGATAGAAAGTTCGTCAATTCCTATGAAAATCAAAAAGGACCTGTTTCCCAGAGAAAAATCCTTTAGAATTCACCGCAAGTATTCTAGACACAAATCAAAACTTTTGCAAGAAAGCTCCATTCAAAGGTCTAAAAATTCTCAGAAGAAAGATTAATAATGAAACGGAATTGAGTGTCTCGTTGGGTGTAGAAGAAAAACATCTACATTAAATTTTGCAGAAACTGATACCTGGGCGACGACTGTTTCGTGAAATTCAATCCTCATGTTTTTCAAAAAGTTCAAGCTCTTGAAGAACATGAAAGTGTAATATGCCTCGAGTTTTTGACTTTTTTTCTCATACAATGCATATAGATTATTCTTTTTTCAAAATCGTCATTTATTGTGATGTACTTTTTAGAACAATCGTCGTTGTATCAGAAATATTTTTTTGCATTGGAGAATCCGCATATCATAATAATTTTCAGCATAGATTCGGTTCACAATTTATTCGAATCATTTGATAACACCAATTTTCATCGAAGGAAACTTGAATCAGAACAATCATCACAACGCAGCTGTGAGAAGCATGTAAACTGGGTGAACAATAATTTGGTGATGAATGGATAGAGACAAATGGTCCTGTTATCAGTCTAGTCCACTTCCCACAGTTGACCCCTGATTTTTTGCTCTGGAGGTACCTACATGATCGAGTATTCGAGTGTATGGAACTCCAACAGATAATTCGAAGGTGCTGAGACAAAAAATAAGGAGAAGTCTTTCTGAATGCAAACATATGCTGTTTTCAGCACCTGCCAACTGAGTATTAAACAGCTTGCTGGGTATTTTCAATAATTTTTACGAAAAATTTTTCGATATTTTTTCATTTCGATGTTCTTGGTTTATTGAAACAAAAGTGTACATCTATGGTTTCGGGCGTTTTCATCAGAACACCCGATATAGTATCAATGTCTTCTCCGATCACATTTCTTTACTAATTCAGTTCATGGACTGATGTGAATATGTTTTAATCCATAAATGGAATTAAATTATCTTTAGAAATGAAATAATAACTAGACCCTTCTTCAAATTTTTCCGTGTTTGGATTTAGATATGATGCTAGAACGAAGAACACTCACTTACTTGTTTATCGTGAATAACACAAATACATGTACGTTAGAAAAATTCGGTATTTACAATATGTAATTTAACATAGCATCCATATTCATAATGCTCTCAGCTTTTCGGTAATCGAAAGTCCTAGGAAAAAGATAAAGGGAACTATTTTTTAAATTTAATTCTGCATTAACAGAATATTATTCTTTATCAGTAATAGTTTCCTAAATATTATAAAAAGGGGCATTAAACCTCCATTTTCAATTCCTCCCTATACAGGGTGTTACATAATAGTATGTCACAACTTAGGGGGGTAAATCTACGTGCAATTTTAAAAAAAGTTCATTTAAATATAGGTACGCAAAAGCTACGTTACGGAGCTACAGGGTGTTGAAATTTGGTTGTTTTCTTCAACACTCCTGCTGTTTTTGAGATATTCAGCCCATATTTGAAATGCAAGCTATTTTTACAGCCTCCATTATTAAACGTCCTAGACCTTAACTGAAATTTGCAGGTGTTTTCTTTTCCGAGGCCATGTCCCATTTTGCCATTTCAAACTTTTTTGTAGTACTCCACTGATCCACGTACAATCAATTTTCGTCATCTCCGTTCGATTTAGAAACTTTTTTGACACTTTTGAAGTTATTGCTGTAAGAAAAAATGGCTAATTTTACTAACGCCGAATTGGCTGATATCCATTACATGTACGGTCTGGCTGACGGAAACACAACCGAAGCTAGGCGATTATATCAGGTGCGTTTTCAAATCGAGTAACACCAGACAGGCGAACATTTTCAAATATCCACAGAAGGTTAAGGGAAACTGGTACTTTTACTGCAAATAATCATTTAAAAGGTGCAACTCAAACTATGAGAACTCCAGATATTGAGGAAGCAGTTTTGAATTGTATTGATTTGAATCCTCATATGACTACAAGAAAAATTGGAAATCAGTTGAATATTTCACATGTTTGAGTTTGGAGGATTCTCTACGAGTTTTTATTGTACCCGTTTCATATTCAACGCGTCCAAACTCTACTTCCGCGAGATTTTTCTTCAAGACTGAATTTCCGCTGATGGTTTTTGGATGAAATTAGAGAAAAAGCTCATTTTGATAGTGAAATAATGTTCACAGACTTTCGAGAACTGCTATCACGAATTTTCACAATAATCATTATTGGGCTGATGAGAACCTCCATTTCATTGAAGAATCTCATCATCAAGAACAATTCTCACTAAAAGTCTGGGTCGAAATGATTGGAAATCATTCGATTGACCATTTTTTTGCCTACCAGACTAAACGGTCCCGCTTATCGGCAATTTCTTAAGGAGGAGTTACCCTTATTGCTCGAGGATGCGCCACTTTTGGTGAGAAACATAATGTGGTTCATGCATGACGGGGCACCAGCACATTTCAGTGGAGAAGCTGGAAAATTCTTGAATAATACATTCAACAACCGATAGATAGGTCGGGGTGGGCAACAACCATGGTATCCTAGGTCCACAGACTTAAATAGCTTAGACTTATTTTTATGGGGATATCCCAAAAGTTTAGTTTATACCACTCCAGTGAACACTGTAGAAGAATTGAGGAATCGAATAATAACCTCTTGTGACACCATTAGAAATACCCTAGGAATATTTCAAAGAGTGTGTGATAATATGCGAAGAAGGACAGAGACCTGTATTCTAACAGGTGGAGGAAACTTCCATCAATTTATTTAGTTTTAATTGTCCTTTTTTTAGTTTGGTAATGAATAAGTATAATTTGAGCCTCAGAAAACAAGCTATCAAAATAAAAGCAAATTTTGGGCATACCTATCGAGTATTCTAATAATAATTGTTTTTATTTAGCGAATAACATACAATTCAAATAATTCAAATTCAATAATTTTTTACTCGAAAACGGTTGGAGATACGAAAAAATTACAGGTATCAAAAAGTTTTCAAATTGAACGAATATGACGAAAATTGATTGTACGCTAATCAGTGGCGTACTGCAAAAAAATTTTGAAAGGTCAAAAGGAGACATGTCCTCAGAAAAGAAAATACCTTGTGAATTTCAGTTGAAATCTAAGACGTGTGATGATGGAGGCTGTAAAAACTAGCTTGCATTCCAAATTTGGGCCTGATATCTCCAAAAATGGAGTTTTGAAGAACAAAAGAAAATTTTTCCGGGAATTTCAAGACCCTGTAGCTCCGTAACGAAGCTTTTGCGGAACTATGTTAATATGAACTTTTTTTCTTAAAACTGCATGTAGATTTACTCCCACAAGTTGTGACATACTATTATGTAACACCCTAAATATCAAGAGATTTTCGAAGCACATTAAATTCACTTTTTCCAAAATTAGATTAGTTTCTTATCAACGATTTGTCTCATTTGACTTGGATGAAAATGGAACTAATAGAAAACAAGTACTGTGTTTTAAGGAATTTTACTTAATAATTGCGATTCGTAACGCGTTTCACTACATCGTAGCTTGTTCAGACGAATGAATATGCAGAAAAATATAAATGAGAATATAACTATAAATGTTTCTGAGTAATTAAAAGCTTGTTGGGATGCTTCTTCTTAAGTGGTTATTTATGACAGGTATATCCAATAAAATTAAGGAATAGATTGCTCCCCGAAAAGATTCAATAGAGGCGAAGGGCTTAAATCGACTTGTTCATTGATGAGTCTACCTGAGTGTTTGTATTTATTGATTTCTAAAGTTTCCCAAAGATCTACCTTCCAATATTTATTATCTGTATGCAAAATTTCAAACTGTGGGTCGAAAGAATGATTATTTTCTAGGAGATGATTCGCGTAATTTGAATCTGATTTTTATTTGAAAAACTGCGTTTATGTTCCGATATTCTAATAATAAAATTTCTATGTCTTCTACCAATGTAGAAATTATCACAGTCATTGCAATTCAATCTATAAACACCTGATTTATTGTTTTTACCTGGTTTGGTTTTATTATTTTTTATATATTTGCCTAAATTATTATTAGTTTGGAAGGCTATGTTGAAATTATTGCTACTTAAGAATGATTTCAGTTTCTCACTTGTAATGCCAACGTAGGTTAAGGTGTTGAATTTTTGTTTCAATTTATCGACAGGGTAAACTTCATTCAATGCGATTCTACTTTGTTTTTTATTTGAAATATTATTCATTAGTTTGGGATTGTAACCATTATTTTTGGCTATTTGTTCAATCAAATTTAGTTCTTTGTTGAAATTTTCTGGTGATAACGGGATGTTAATCAATCTATGAATAAAACTATTGAATGCTGACATTTTATGTTGATATGGATGACACGACGAGTTATGTATTATAATATCTGTATTGTTACGTCTAAAAATTTATCGAATTATTGCTTTCTATTTCGGTTGTGAATGCAATTTTTGGATGTAATGAATTTATATGATTTTCGAAAATTTTCAACTGCCTATTTGTTCCTGTGAAGCAAATAATGATATCGTCTACATAGCGATACCAGTATAAACAATATTTACTGATTGGATGATTATGAATTAATTTCTCTAAGTTATTCATGAATATTTCTGCTATCAAAGGACTTAACGGATTGCCCATAATCAAGCCGTCTTCAATAGTATAATATTTGTTATTGAAATGGAAATAATTTTGATCTAAACAAATTTATAATAATGAAAGAATATCTGATTTAATGATAGTATTGACATGATTCTTTTCTAATAATTCTTCAATACGTATCTTTCGGAGGAATGTTGGGAAATAGATTCTTAACATCGAAAGAAATGAGTTTGGAATTAGGTGGTATAGTGGTATCTTAGATATTGGCAATAAGTTCGTATGAATTTTTGACCGAAAATATAGATTTAAAATTGCAATGTTTTATTAGCAAGTCGTTGAGGAATTTTGAAAGTTTGAACGAAGGTGCCGTTACATAAGAAATAACAGGCCTAATAGGGTAATTAAGTTTATGAAGTTTTATCAACGAATATAGTTTGGGGATTGTGGATTGGAGTTAATGAATTTATATTTTTCGTGGTCTGTGATTAATGATTTTGCTGTCGAAATTATGTTTTCAACCACTTTCTGAAATTTTGCGGTACGATATAGATATTATAATACATAACTCGTCGTGTCATCCATATCAACATAAAATGTCAGCATTCAATAATTTTATTCATAGATACATTAACATCCCGTTATCACCAGAAAATTTCAACAAAGAATTGAATTTGATTAAACAAATAGCCAAAAATAATGGTTACAATCCCAAACTAATAAATAATATTTTAAATAAAAACAAAGTAGAATCGCATTGAATGAAGTTTACCCTGTCGATAAATTGAAACAAAAATTCAACACCTTAACCTACGTTGGCATTACAAGTGAGAAACTGAAATCATTCTTAAGTAGCAATAATTTCAACATAGCTTTCCAAACTAATAATAATTTAGGCAAATATATAAAAATAATAAAACCCAACCAGGTAAAAACAATAAATCAGGTGTTTATCGATTGAATTGCAATTTCTACATTGGTAGAACACATAGAAATTTTAATATTAGAATATCGGAACATTAACGCAGTTTTTCAAATAAAAATCAGATTCAAATTACGCGAATCATCTCTCAGAAAATAATCATTCTTTCGACCCACAGTTTGAAATTTTGCATACAGATAATAAATATTGGAAGTTAGATGTTTGGGAAACTTTAGAAATCAATAAATACAAACACTCTGGTAGACTCATCAATGAACAAGTCGATTTAAGCCCTTCACCTCTATTGAATCTCTTCGGGAACAATCTATTCCTTAATTTTATTGGATATACCTGTCATAAATAACCACTTAAAAGGAAGCAAGCCAATAAGCTTTTAATTACTCAAGAACATTTATATTTATATTCTCATTCTTATTTTCTGTACATTCATTCGTCTGAAGAAGCTACGGTGTAGTGAAACGCGTTACGAATCGCAATTATTAAGTAAAATTCCTTAAAACACAGTACTTGTTTTTTATTATTGATAATGGAATTTTACCAAGTAAAAGCCTCCCAAATTCAAATGAAAATAGAACATTTATTCACTGTCACTTTCAATCACCATTACTGTGATTCTTCTACTTTCCCCAATGAATTGAAATATTTCAATCGCTTTATATCACCTTCTTTGCATATCTGCATCGACATTTGTATGCATTTCATAGCTGATCTGAATTTTTCATACTGAGATTTGCATAAGCTTTGGCACATAAGAGAATTCAAAAATTATTATTCGCATAGCTTGCACGTGTTTACAGTTTCTTGAATAAATTGAGGCCGAACTTGATATCCAAGAATATTCTGTATCCCTTAAGATATTATTCAATGAAATTCAGGTTCAGCTACAGGATATCTGAATAATATATTGCTATGTATCAAGTCGAAATAGCACATACGAGAAAACGAATATAAATTCGAAGGCTGACAAGTAAAATTTCCAACTCGACGCTAAAATGTTTCCTCCATAATTTAATATAGGATAAATCTCTTTTATAACCTGAGGATTATCGCTTAGCTGATATTGCAATAAATGGTTTTCTGTAAGAACCGTTTTGAGGATTCGGAACATTGAGATGAGCCCTTATGAATCTTTTATGACAATTTTCCTTCGAAATTGCTCATTTTCATCTTTTATATGGATGTTTCTTCTGTCCTTTGTCTTAATGATATAAGCCTTGTATCTTCAAATACGAATTACCCGATTCTCATACAAGCTCTATAAAGTTAAGTAGATTTTCGTAAATATTGTAAGTAGCTTTATTAAATTCAAATCCAATTTTCTAGCTACTAGCTACTAGAGAATTATATATTCAGATACACACTCCAAAATTTGAGATATAAGCATTTATTGTAAAAACAATTATTCGAATTTTTGTGAATCCTCTCTTTTCAAAAAATATATATATATATATATATATATATATATATATATATATATATATATATATATATATATATATATATATATATATATATATATATATATATATATATACGACCGAGTGACTGCCGGTATAAGCAGTCCCTCTTATCAGCCAACAGCTTAGGGTGGAGGAGCTGTTAAGAGTCAGGGCACCCTAATGCCCTGGGAGCGGGAAACCGACCCCGAAGGCGGAAGAACTTCTTGTAAGTCAACGGCATTGGGATGTAGAAGGCAAGGAGAAACCACTACATTAAAGATCCTCGAGATATCTCTAGTACAATTATCATGGCTGAAAATCAGGAAGTAACGGCCCTCAGTCACTAGCAGGTGTTCAGTGATCAGAGGGTGCAAAGAATCACGGGTCAGCTATGAAGATTAGTACGTGGAATGTTCAAAGTATGTACCAACCTGGAAAAATGCACAACATTATGCAAGAAAAGGACAGAATAAAAATTACTATCCTAGGTGTTAGTGAAGCTAGATGGCCTAGCTCAGGGCTACTTACAACAAACAACAAAACAGTCTATTACTCTGGAAACAAAGACAATCAACATATACATGGAGTAGCTATCATACTAGACAAAACATCCAGCAAAGCAGTCGTTGGATTTGTCCCAATTTCTAAGAGAATTATGATAATACAACTGGAAACGACCCATACGAAATTAAATTTAATACAAGTGTATGCTCCAACAACACAGGCAACAGACGAAGAACTGAATACCTTTTACCAACAGCTTCAAGAAGCTCTAAAAATAGTAAATAATAGAGAAATTACAGTTTTAATGGGCGATTTCAATTGGAAGATTGGCAGCGGAAGAAGTGGGGGAGTGGTTGGAGATTATGGATTAGGAGAACGAAATGAGAGAGGAGACCGCCTTGTGGAATTTTGTCAAGAGAAGAAGCTAATCATTACCAACACATTCTTCAAACTGCCGAAGAAGAAGACTTTATACATGGCGCGCTCCTTTAGATGGACTTAATGATAAGATCGTTAGAAATCAAATTGATTTCATTCTCGTTAATGAGAGATACAGGAATGCCATTCAGTCGGTAAAAGCATATCCTGGTGCCGACGGTTTTCGGACCACAATCCGTTGGTTGCCACTCTGAAGCTGAAACTAAAATTCTTAAAAACCAAAAGCTACACCAAAGATCAACACAACAAAACTTTAAGTGCCAAGCATTAGAGAACAAGTCCAGAACAGAATCTATGAAAACTTAAATAGAATACAAATAGATCACGAAAATATTAACGAAGAATGGGAGGATCTAAAAGAAATATAATTAACCCTTGTACAGAGATTCTAACTGAAGATAAAGAGAAGAAACAGGAGTGGATGACTGAAGAAATATTAAAAATGATGAACGAGAGAAAACTTTATAAAAGTCAGAACACTCAAAAGTACAAACAACTACAAAAGGAAATTAGAGTAAAGATTCGTCAAGCAAAAGAAAAGTATTACGAGGACAGATGCAAAGAAATTGAGGACTTAGACAGAAAATATGACATGTTCAACCTACACAAAAGAGTGAAAGAGCTTGCAGGCACACGGAGAAAGAATCAAAGTACTATTCTTGTAAATAAAGAGGGTAAGATCTTAATGAATACAGCAGATAAACTGCAAAGATGGAAGGAATACACAGAAGAATTATTCATGGATAACAGAACTGAACCAGAAGAAATTAACACATACTGTGAAAAGATAGGCCCAGATATTACTAAAGAAGAGGTGAAACATACATTAAAGAACATGAAAAATGGGAAAAACCCCGGACCAGATCAATTGGGAAGTGATATACTCAAATTAATTGACGACAATTATATCGGTCTCTTAGTCAATATATTCAATAAAGTATACAGAACTGGAAATATTCCAAGAGAATGGTTAGTATCTACTTTCATCTGCTTACCAAAAAACCACATGCTAGAGTATGTAGTGATCATCGTACAATCAGTCTGATGTCACACACTCTCAAACTGTTCCTCAAGGTTATTCATAATCGAACATACCATAAACTTGACATGGATATAAGCGATACTCAATTTGGATTCAGAAGAGGATTGGGAACCCGCGAAGCCCTTTTCGCATTCAACGTGTTGACTCAAAGGTGTCTCGATGTCAACAAAGTGGTCTATGCGTATTTCATAGACTATAATAAAGCCTTTCACAAGGTTCGTCATGATCAACTGATAGACATCCTTAAATCAAAACATCTAGAGACGTACAGATCACCACTAATCTCTATTATAAGCAAAAGCTATAATATGCATGGACAACCACACATCAGAAGAAATTCAAATACAACGAGGGGTAAGACAGGGATGCGTTCTGTCGCCGACACTCTTCAATGCATATACTGAAGAAATACTTAAGAAAGCTCTGGAAAACGAAGAATGTGGGATAACAGTTGGTGGAACACGGGTAAGCAACATAAGATATGCGGACGACACAGTAATCTTAGCGGAGAGTATCGAAGCTCTGCAGAGACTAATGACCAGAGTATCTACTTACAGTGAGGAATATGGGTTATCACTAAACAATCCAGTAAATGTTAGTCTAACTATAAACGGCAGAAATGTAGAAAGAGTGGAGCAATATACTTACCTTGGAGCAATGGTGAACAGCACAAATGAATACACCCAAGAAATAAGAATAAGAATAGAAAAAGCCCGAGCCAACTTCATAAAAATGGACAACGTTTTTCGTAGTAAAGATGTAAGTATGGCATTAAGATATCGGTTAGCTAAATGTTATGTTTCTCTACTCTCCTTTATGGAGCGGAAGCATGGACAGTGAATGCCGCAATTCTTAAAAAGATTGAAGCATTTGAAATGTGGGTGTAAAGGAGGATTCTTAGAATATCATGGATGGATCGAGTAACAAATGCAGAACTTCAGAGACGCATAGGCAGGGAAAGAGAGGTTGCTAACACACTCAAGAAGCGTAAATTGGAATATGTGGGCCATATTATGAGAGGTGAAAAATATGAATTCCTACAGCTGATTATCCAAGGCAAAATACAGGAAAACGAAGTATAGGAAGGGAAGAATCTCATGGCTGAGGAACCTGAGAGAGTGGTTTGGATGCACTTCGAACCAACTTTTAAATCGGCCGCTTCTAAAGTAAAAATAGCGATGATGATTGCCAACCTTCGACTCGGAGATGGCACTTGAAGAAAAAGATATATATAATTTGATGTGCTGTTGTCATCTTCAGGCGTTCGGTAGACGATGACAAGGGACAACTTGTCGAAACGTCGCCAAAATCAAAATGGACCACGGAAGAAAACCCATACAACATCAAATCATATATACTTCCGTGAAAATTTAAAATTTAACGCTTCTAGCATCCTATCACGCTACATCGGGGTACCCTATCGATTGCAGAAAGAACGCACCTCGTACATACATATGAGAGTCTGTGGACCGAGACGGTGAACCCGCTACCGAACTTCGAGAAAGATACGAATAATAACAAATAGATATGAGAACGTTAGAAATTCCAACACTTGGAGACATCTTTCGCCCGTCCGTGAATCACATCAACGTTACAAACGAGCGAAATAATCCCGTTGAAATGGTGCTCTGTGTCTCTGTTTCCAAGATTAAACCTCCCGTCGGTAAATATTTGATGAGACAAATATTTTCCGCGACAAACTTCGCGAGAAGTTTACATATGTAAACTTGAGACAAAAAGAATTATTCAAAAATCCGTAGATCAATGAATAAACCTTGCTGACAAGAGCTAGTTGCCAAATCTGCCCGCCATGCACGCAGCCACCAACAGCCACAATAGTGCAGCTAAGCAGGATGCCGAGAAACTAAGCGGCAGACTGCAGTTTCACCCTTATTAGGAGCTCATCAGTGTTGCATATCGCGTTTCAACATCATATCAAGCTATATAGGGGTACCCTATCGATTCCAGAAAGGACGCACCTCGTACATACGTACGAGAGTCGCCCTCTATAGACCGATACGGTGAACCCGCTACCAGACTCCGAGAAAGATACGAACAATAACAAACAGATGTGACAACGTATGAAGCGGGTTCACCGTCTCGGCCCATAGAGACCTGCAGATCTTCTTCTAGAAACTGCCGTGGCTCTTTACAAAACGTATGTGAAACCTATTTTTTTTTTGATCGGTGGGAAAATAGAATACTCATCTTGACCGTCTACTGCGTCAAAATCAAAAATTTCCTTCTCTCATAACCAACTTTAATGCCGTACTGTAGTTCTGCCTTTCTTAAGGGGACACTCTCGATATTTTTATTTCAGCTACAATTTTACATTCGATAGATCTTCTGAATCGGACCTTTATTCCAAGAAGTATCCAACAGGCAACTTTGAGTGATTTATGATGGAATTTCTTAAAAAATTTGTTTACATCCACTCAATTTTCAATCACAAAACATGATGATATATGAATTCAATGAACGTGAAGTGACTTGGAAAGTCAACGGAAGATGAATGGTTATAGATAATTCAAAATGTATTCTGTTACAAAAAATAATCTTCCCGAATGTTGTATTAAAATGTATGAGATTTGATATATTAAGGCAGATATCTGTGTCGAAATAAAAGCTGGATTCAGCATGCCCTGGTAGTTAGAAAACGATTTACCCTCTTGATCCCAAAAAAAGTATCCCTGATAGAGGATGGTATTATGGCGTTTCAATATCTCCGACTATTTCCGTTTTATGTGTTTGTTTTTGTCTATCTTTCCGGAATAACTTGTCTGCTACGCATGCATTTTGTTGAAGGAAATCTTGCAGAGCTTTGGGATCCGTAATCGAAAGGACAAGTATGAACTTTTCGTTTCAGTGAAATAGATATGTAATTAGGTGTATGTCATCTCAGATATATAATATCAAAATCCTTGACTATGTTCCCTATAGAAATCGAGCTCACATTTTATAAAATCTTCCAGGGTAGGATTCAATACAATCACATCAACTACAGTTTTCGAAGCCATCGCTATATGTGTAAACACTTGACGAATTTTTATTCAAGAAACAACATTCAACCTTTCGTGGAAAGTTAAATATCCTTTCCTGAAGGAGCTGGTTTTCTATCCACCCTTCATTATCATCATCAACCAGAGCTACACAGTAGAGATACAGCTCGGTCAGATATCATGAATAGGAGCAATAGACTGCAGTTTCGGTCTCATTTGACCTCGTCAGTATTACATACCCATACACAACATCAGGCCAGACAACCACCTACTCCAATTCCTTGGAGCGTAACAAAACATGTAAATATTGTTGATGATAGATACCTGTAGCGATCTAGTAATCTAGCTAAGGACTCGTGGCGTCTTATCAATGATAAACGAAACAAAGGGAAAAAAGTATAATTCCGCATCACACAATAGACGCAGGTGTTGTCCAAACAGAGAGAACCAATTTGACGCGGATATTTGTTTTTGTTGTAGACTTTCGGTTGAAGGAAATCTTGCAGAGCTTTGGGATCCGTAATCGAAAAGACAAGTATGAACTTTTCGTTTCAGTGAAATAGATATGTAATTAGGTGTATGTCATCTCAGATATATAATATCAAAATCCTTGACTATGTTCCCTATAGAAATCGAGCTCACATTTTATGAAATATTCCAGGGTAGGTTAGGTTAGGTTAGTAGTTACAACTACAGTTTTCGAAGCCATCGCTATATGTGTAAACACTTGACGAATTTTTATTCAAGGAACAACATTCAACCTTTCGTGGAAAGTTAAATATCCTTTCCTGAAGAAGCTGGTATTCCTATCCACCCTTCATTATCATCATCAACCAGAGCTACACAGTAGAGATACAGCTCGGTCAGATATCATGAATAGGAGCAATAGACTGCAGTTTCGGTCTCATTTGACCTCGTCAGTATTACATACCCATACACAACATCAGGCCAGACTACCACCTACTCTCAATTCCTTGGAGCGTAACAAAACATGTAAATATTGTTGATGATAGATACCTGGAGCGATCTAGTAATCTAGCTAAGGACTCGTGGCGTCTTATCAATGATAAACGAAACAAAGGGAAAAAAGTATAATTCCGCATCACACAATAGACGCAGGTGTTGTCCAAACAGAGAGAACCAATTTGACGCGGATATTTGTTTTTGTTGTAGACTTTCGGTTGAAGGAAATCTTGCAGAGCTTTGGGATCCGTAATCGAAAGGACAAGTATGAACTTTTCGTTTCAGTGAAATAGATATGTAATTAGGTGTATGTCATCTCAGATATATAATATCAAAATCCTTGACTATGTTCCCTATAGAAATCGAGCTCACATTTTATGAAATATTCCAGGGTAGGTTAGGTTAGGTTAGTAGTTACAACTACAGTTTTCGAAGCCATCGCTATATGTGTAAACACTTGACGAATTTTTATTCAAGGAACAACATTCAACCATTCGTGGAAAGTTAAATATCCTTTCCTGAAGGAGCTGGTTTTCCTATCCACCCTTCATTATCATCATCAACCAGAGCTACACGGTAGAGATACATCTCGGTCAGATATCATGAATAGGAGCAATAGACTGCAGTTTCGGTCTCATTTGACCTCGTCAGTTTTACATACCCATACACAACATCAGGCCAGACTACCACCTACTCTCAATTCCTTGGAGCGTAACAAAACATGTAAATATTGTTGATGATAGATACCTGAAGCGATCTAGTAATCTAGCAAAGAACTCGTGGCGTCTTATCAATGATAAACGAAACAAAAGGAAAAAAGTATAATTCCAGATTCTCTTATTTCATGGGAATTCAATGAATATTTTTCTAAGGTATGTTAACAGCTGGTTGAGAAAGTTACAGCATCCATTTCCGGGCAATCATTTCCAGATATCACCGAAAATACAAAATCTACAGATTACACCCTGTTCCTCACCCCTATTACCGTTGAGGAGCTGCGGAGTGCTATTATGAGACTCTTCATCTTAGATACAGAATGAGCCACTGAAAAATAGAGAAGACTATAGCCCCGAGACTATTGGACTATTAGTGCGAAAAACTGGAACAGATTCATTTAGATCAAAGATGACAGCCTTTGATCTGGAATGAATCTATTCCATTTTTTTCACTAACACTGAATAGCTCAGGGCTATATTTTCAGTAGCTCACTCTGTATCTTTACAGTTTTCAATCAAAAATGAAAATTCGTTCAAGGGATGCAGACAAAGATGATACCTTTCTTTCGAGGTATCACTCGACCCATCTACCATCTTCCAAATTTTCAAGAAAGGTCACCTCTGCTCTAGGGGTTGAAATTCGAGATGAGGATGGTACTTGATGATGACTGCCATTAATCCTCATGGATATGTTCCATTTTACTCCACTGAAACTTGAATAGTCTCAGGAAATAGTCTTCCTATTTTTAAGTTGCTCACCCTGTATCTTTTACAGTTTCCAATTAAAAATGGAAATTCGTTCAAGGCGATGTAGACAAAAATACCGCCTTTCTTTTGAGTCACCACTCGACCCATCTTCTCTATTCAAAATGTTCAAGGATTGCAACCCCGCTTAGGGATTAATATTTCAGGCAAGTTTTGAACCCCAGAAGATGTCCCCTTAAAACAAAAATTGACCGGTTTTTGCGTTTTTATATATATATATATATATATATATATATATATATATATATATATATATATATATATATATATATATATATATATATATATATATATATATATATATATAGGGTTTAACCCCGACGAGTTGCCCATATATCTGTTCATGCAATCAAACTGATTTCATGAAAAAATATAAATCCACCACCCGGTAATTAATACCATTGCCAGGCAATGATTATAATCAAAACATATCCTGGAGTAACTATATATTAGGATAACGTTAAATGTTATGAGAATATATCAATCTACCAGAATATATACATACTATAGCATCATCAGACAATGATATCAATGTACCAACGAGTAGTGTCAGAGGCTTTCTCCCCGGAAAAATCCAGTGTACGGACCTTAGTCAAGTAACACTGAATGTTACTCATTAATACTTTCCTTTGTGTGAAGTGGTGAACGATCGAATAGAATACTGCTCTGAATATAAATATGACAAAATTGTCAGTTAATTATATTACATTTATATAAACAAATAAATAAAATATGAAATGAGATTCTGAGCAGTATAAACTAAAGAGAAAACCTATGACTCTACCTCATTATTATTTTCGGAAAGAAACCTACGAAGAATATTACAAGATTTGATGACTGTCATCTTCTGTAACTGTTCAAACAAATTTTTCTTCAGACCCAAAATCTCAATACTTTTGTGAAGATTTCTAGGAATAACGCCTGTTGTAGAAATAATAATCGGTAGAATAAATATTTTCTTCATTTTCCACATTTTTTAATCTCTTCGCCAAGCATGATATATTTAGAAAATTTTTCATTGTATTTATTTTGTATATTATGTGTGTCGGGTATAGCAATATCAATTATATATGTTATTTGATTCTGTTTATCATTAAGAACGATATCTGGTCTATTGTGTTTTACAGCTCTGTTGCAAAGAATTGTTTTATCAAAATAAAGTTTATATTTGTCATTTTCACAAATAATCTCAGGTTCATATTTGTGAAATTTTTTTCTTTGGGAATTAGGTCATGTTTAATTCCTAGATTAAAGTGAATAATATTAGCGACGGCATTATGTCTTTCTAAATAATCTGTTGCATGCAATTTCATCAATATAATCATTTTTCAATTCTTTAGGGTGCTTTCCGTGTAATTCCTTCTGCATCCAACTTTCTCTTTTAGAATTATCATCAAATATATCAAAATCTACCTTTTGCATTGTCAAGTTCAGAGGTGTAAGATTATAATCTGATGCAACAACAATATCATGTAATTTAGACGTTCTCTGTTTATCATGAAAATGGGAACGTAGATGAAAAATCTGTTTACTATGAAGATTATTCAAATCAATTAATCCACGACCTCCAAGATGTCTAGGTAGTGTAACTCTCTGAATAGCTGATTTTGGGTGGTGCTTATGATATTTACAGAGCATTTCATTCGTTTGACATTGTAATTCATTTAGATCAGTTTTAGACCATTTAATAATTCCAAAAGAAGATGTAAGAATAGGAACAGCATAGGAGTTGATAGCTCTGAAAAGGTTTTTACTAGTATATATAGTATATATATATATATATATATATATATATATATATATATATATATATATATATATATATATATATCTCTATTACAGCAACGATAGACACCGTGTCAGCAAGGAAGCGATCTATCGAAAGGCTAACGCTGCTTATGCATCTCTGGTTGTCAACCTGGCATACAGTACAATCTCATCAATTACAATTTGCGAAACTGTCGCTGTATGAGTAGACGAATTAAAGAGTTTTTGTTTAAGAACAATATTCAACCTTCCGTAGAATGTTAAATATCCTTTCCTGAAATAGTTTGTTTTCGATCCACCCTTCATAATCATCGAAAGTTGTAATTGATGAGATTGTACTGTATGCCAAATTGAACGATCTTAAAAATTTGAAACAGTTCTCCCGATGTAAAAAAATTTTATGACACATAACTGAACTGCGTCGAATTGGCAGTACTTATGGATGCTCCAGATTCGAATGATTCGATGATATTATATCAACTGAAGCCAGCTCAGTGGCGTCGAGGATATGATGCTCATCCCTGCGCAGAGTTATCAGGGTTCAATCCCCACAAAGTCGTTGCGATTTTTCGGATTCTGGAAATCGCTCGAGTGTTCATCATTCGGAGGAGATTTAAAGTTGTCGGTCCTATCTAACTGAGATGTGTTGGACATTAGAGATCCCTCGACACGAGATGGGTAAAATTCCCGGGTTAGTGAGGTGACAGAATTCCCCGGCGTATCATTAGCCGAAAGGCAGAAATAGAGCACGTTAAGGAATCAAAAAATATATATATATATATACATAGGGGGTTTTACCCCGACGAGTTGCCCATATCTGTTCATGCAATCAAACTGATTTCATGAAAAAATATAAATCCACCACCCGGTAATTAATACCATTGCCAGGCAATGATTATAATCAAAACATATCCTGGAGTAATTATATATTAGGATAACTTTAATTGTTATGAGAATATATCAATCTACCAGAATATATACATACTATAGCATCATCAGACAATGATATCAATGTACCAACGAGTAGTGTCAGAGGCTTTCTCCCCGGAAAAATCCAGTGTACGGACCTAGTCAAGTAACACTGAATGTTACTCATTAATAGTTTCCTTTGTGTGAAGTGGTGAACGATCGAATAGAATACTGCTCTGAATATAAATATGACAAAATTGTCAGTTGATTATATTACATTTATATAAACAAATAAATAAAATATGAAATGAGATTCTGAGCAGTATAAATTAAAGGAAAACCTATGACTCTACCTCATTATTATTTTCGGAAAGAAACCTACGAAGAATATTACAAGATTTGATGACTGTTATCTTTTGTAACTGTTCGAACAAATTTTCTTTAGACCCAAAATCTCAATACTTTTGTGAAAAATTTCTAGGAATAACGCCTGTTGTAGAAATAATAATCGGTAGAATAAATATTTTCTTCATTTTCCACATTTTTTAATCTCGTTGCCAAGCATCATATATTTAGAAATTTTTTATTGTATTTATTTTGTATATTATGTGTGTCGGGTATAGCAATATCAATTATATATGGTATTTGATTCTGTTTATCATTAAGAACGATATCTGGTCTATTGTGTTTTACAGCTCTGTTGCACAGAATTGTTTTATCAAAATAAAGTTTATATGTTTCATTTTCACAAATAATCTCAGGTTCATATTTTTGAAATTTTTTTCTTTTGGGAATTAGGTCATGTTTAATTCCTAGATTGAAGTGAATAATATTAGCGACGGCATTATGTCTTTCTAAATAATCTGTTGAAGCAAGGACTGAGCAAGATGATAATATATGAAAAACTGTTTCTGAAGAACAGAAACATCTACGGCAAGAATCATCTATATTTTGTTTGATGATGTGTTTTCTATAATTCCTCGTGAAAACAACCTGATCCTGGATCGCAATTGCCAAGCCTTCTGTTTCAGCAAACAATTCTCCAGATACTAACCATTTATTCCATGCAATTTCATCAATATAATCATTTTTCAATTCTTTAGGGTGCTTTCCGTGTAATTCCTTCTGCATCCAACTTTCTCTTTTAGAATTATCATCAAATATATCAAAATCTACCTTTTGCATTGTCAAGTTCAGAGGTGTAAGATTATAATCTGATGCAACAACAATATCATGTAATTTAGACGTTCTCTGTTTATCATGAAAATGGGAACGTAGATGAAAAATCTGTTTACTATGAAGATTATTCAAATCAATTAATCCACGACCTCCAAGATGTCTAGGTAGTGTAACTCTCTGAATAGCTGATTTTGGGTGGTGCTTATGATATTTACAGAGCATTTCATTCGTTTGACATTGTAATTCATTTAGATCAGTTTTAGACCATTTAATAATTCCAAAAGAAGATGTAAGAATAGGAACAGCATAGGAGTTGATAGCTCTGAAAAGGTTTTTACTAGTATATATAGTATATATATATATATATATATATATATATATATATATATATATATATATATATATATATATATATATATATATATATATATATATATATATATCTCTATTACAGCAACGATAGACACCGTGTCAGCAAGGAAGCGATCTATCGAAAGGCTAACGCTGCTTATGCATCTCTGGTTGTCAACCTGGCATACAGTACAATCTCATCAATTACAATTTGCGAAACTGTCGCTGTATGAGTAGACGAATTAAAGAGTTTTTGTTTAAGGAACAATATTCAACCTTCCGTAGAATGTTAAATATCCTTTCCTGAAATAGTTTGTTTTTCGATCCACCCTTCATAATCATCGAAAGTTGTAATTGATGAGATTGTACTGTATGCCAAATTGAACGACCTTAAAAATTTGAAACAGTTCTCCCGATGCAAAAAAAATTTTATGACACATAACTGAACTGTGTCGAATTGGCAGTACTTATGGATGCTCCAGATTCGAATGATTCGATGATATTATATCAACTGAAGCCAGCTCAGTGGCGTCGAGGATATGATGCTCATCCCCTGCGCAGAGTTATCAGGATTCAATCCCCACAAAGTCGTTGCGATTTTTCGGATTCTGGAAATCGCTCGAGTGTTCATCATTCGGAGGAGATTTAAAGTTGTCGGTCCTATCTAACTGAGATGTGTTGGACATTACAGATCCCTCGACACGAGATGGGTAAAATTCCGGGTTAGTGAGGTGACAGAATTCCCCGGCGTATCATTAGCCGAAAGGCAGAAATAGAGCACGTTAAGGAATCAAAAATATATATATACGTAGGGGTTTTACCCCGACGAGTTGCCCATATATCTGTTCATGCAATCAAACTGATTTCATGAAAAATATAAATCCACCACCCGGTAATTAATACCATTGCCAGGCAATGATTATAATCAAAACATATCCTGGAGTAATTATATATTAGGATAACTTTAATTGTTATGAGAATATATCAATCTACCAGAATATATACATACTATAGCATCATCAGACAATGATATCAATGTACCAACGAGTAGTGTCAGAGGCTTTCTCCCGGAAAAATCCAGTGTACGGACCTAGTCAAGTAACACTGAATGTTACTCATTAATAGTTTCCTTTGTGTGAAGTGGTGAACGATCGAATAGAATACTGCTCTGAATATAAATATGACAAAATTGTCAGTTGATTATATTACATTTATATAAACAAATAAATAAAATATGAAATGAGATTCTGAGCAGTATAAATTAAAGGAAAACCTATGACTCTACCTCATTATTATTTTCGGAAAGAAACCTACGAAGAATATTACAAGATTTGATGACTGTTATCTTTTGTAACTGTTCGAACAAATTTTTCTTTAGACCCAAAATCTCAATACTTTTGTGAAAAATTTCTAGGAATAACGCCTGTTGTAGAAATAATAATCGGTAGAATAAATATTTTCTTCATTTTCCACATTTTTTAATCTCGTTGCCAAGCATCATATATTTAGAAATTTTTTATTGTATTTATTTTGTATATTATGTGTGTCGGGTATAGCAATATCAATTATATATGTTATTTGATTCTGTTTATCATTAAGAACGATATCTGGTCTATTGTGTTTTACAGCTCTGTTGCACAGAATTGTTTTATCAAAATAAAGTTTATATGTTTCATTTTCACAAATAATCTCAGGTTCATATTTTTGAAATTTTTTTTTTTTGGGAATTAGGTCATGTTTAATTCCTAGATTGAAGTGAATAATATTAGCGACGGCATTATGTCTTTCTAAATAATCTGTTGAAGCAAGGACTGAGCAAGATGATAATATATGAAAAACTGTTTCTGAAGAACAGAAACATCTACGGCAAGAATCATCTATATTTTGTTTGATGATATGTTTTCTATAATTCCTTGTGAAAACAACCTGGTCCTGGATCGCAATTGCCAAGCCTTCTGTTTCAGCAAACAATTCTCCAGATACTAACCATTTATTCGATGCAATTTCATCAATATAATCATTTTTCAATTCTTTAGGGTGCTTTCCGTGTAATTCCTTCTGCATCCAACTTTCTCTTTCAGAATTATCATCAAATATATCAAAATCTACCTTTTGCATTGTCAAGTTCAGAGGTGTAAGATTATAATCTGAAGCAACAACAATATCATGTAATTTAGACGTTCTCTGTTTATCATGAAAATGGGAACGTAGATGAAAAATCTGTTTACTATGAAGATTATTCAAATCAATTAATCCACGACCTCCAAGATGTCTAGGTAGTGTAACTCTCTGAACAGCTGACATTGGGTGGTGCTTATGATATTTACAGAGCATTTTCCTCGTTTGACATTGTAATTCATTTAGATCAGTTTTAGACCATTTAATAATTCCAAAAGAAGATGTAAGAATAGGAACAGCATAGGAGTTGATAGCTCTGAAAAGGTTTTTACTAGTTAAATAACTCTTGATGATAATTCTAAGTCTTTTGTAATATGAACTTCTAATATTTTCTTTAGTGCTGCTATGGTTAATTGTCTTCTCTTGACAAAATCCAAGATATTTATATGTATCTCCTTGATGCATTGGCTCGATTTCGATATTGGAAATCTTTATATAATCAGAGGTGATCTTTCCTTTTTCAATAGAAAGATTTTTACATTTTGGAAGCCCAAATTTCATATGAATATCATTGGAATAGTTGAAAGTAATCTCAAGTAGACTTTTAAATGAGATCTGGTTCCAGCATATAATTTAATATCATCTAAATAAATTAAGTGACTTAATTTGAATTCAGTTAATAAACTCTTTATTTTGAAGCCGAAACTAGTAGCATTTAATTCATGAGATAATGGATTGAGGCAAAGACAAAACCAAAGAGCACTTAAAGAATCACCTTGAAAAATGCCTCTTTTGATTGGAATTACTTCGGATTTTAACGATTGTTTTGAAATATTTAAATGAAGATTGGTTCTCCAATTTTCCATTACAAATTCAAGAAAATGACGAAGTGTCTTATCAATTTTATAAATTTCCAAAATTTCTTGAAGCCATGAATGGGGAGAACTATCAAAAGCCTTTTGGTAATCAATGAAGGCTGTATGAATATTTCTCTTCTTAGTTTGAGCTTGATTCAAAGCAACAGAATCAATTACAAGTTGCTCTTTAGTACCAAGGTGTTTTTTCTACATCCTTTTTGATGTTCGGAAAGAATATTATAATTCTCCAAATGTGCATAAATTTTTTGGGTAATACATGCAGTTAGAATTTTTATATATTGTTGGAAGGCAAGTAATTGGTCTATATCGAGACGGATCAATAGTATTATCACTTTTCGGTTTTAAATAAGTAATTCCTTGTGTGAAAAATAAAGGAGTAGCTGAGGGTTCTTTATTATAAATGAAAAATATTCAGCCAATTTTTCATGAACGCAAGAGAATTTCTTGAACCAAAAGTTATGAATACCATCAACACCTGGAGATTTCCAATTTTTGTGTGTTTAATAACTGATGTTATATCTTCGTTTGAAAATTTTTCAAATTGCATGCATTCTATTTTAAAAAATCGAGACCTTTCATTTAAATTCCAACTTGCATTAGAATTGTGTTGCCTTGGCACTGCCCAAATTGAAGACCAATAATCAGTTAAAATATCAATTTTAGGAACTCCATTTCCAGAAATATTTTCATTTGAACCTGAAATAAATTTGTAAAATGTTTTTCATTATTTTTGAATAGTTTGTTTTGGAATTTTCTATCTGAATTTATTTTATATTTTATATATATATATATATATATATATATATATATATAAAAGTGGACGGAAAACGATGATTAATCATTTTTTGCAGTTATTTCACTTCATGAGTATTCTGTTTTTTCCTTTATGTATTTCAAAAATATATTAATGAAATTATGTTTTTCATTTTGAAATCTGTCTTGTTAATTCGAAGTCAAGTTACATTTGAACCTGCAATGAACAAAATTGAAAGAAAAACAGCTGTACATCTATTAAAACTTTGAAAAAATGAATATTCAATTCAGCTATTATCTGCTTTTCGAATTCACACGACTTTCGATATCGATATGATGTTTTAAATCGCGTTTTCTCGAGAATTTCATTTTGCGACCATGACCGTTTTCCAGTGCACTCTTTAAATCTAGACTCGACATTGTTAGAGTTTCCATTCGAACTAAAATAAAATTTAAGTACCTGGTTAATTATTCAAATGGTTCCATTTCCGCTTCGGAAATGTTTGAGTCTCTTCAGTATCATCTCACTGAAAGGAAGTTTGTATCATAGAAAAAAGAAGAATAATTTCCTATACCTAGGAAATCCTCTTTGAGATTCAATCCTCAACGTCAGAAACAAATGTGCACTAGCAGTGTAAATTACGTTTTCTTATTCTAGGAATCAATAAGGTTCAGGTTTCGAAACAGAAAGAGAATCGAAGGAGGAGTGAAATGGTACGTTCCTGATTGCCGGCAATAAGGGACATTTTCAATTTCGATTTCGATGTGAACTGTGTGTACAAAACAGCCGAAATTTTCCCTTCCGCATCACACAATAGACGCAGGTGTTGTCCAAACAGAGAGAACCAATTTGACGCGGATATTTGTTTTTGTTGTAGACTTTCGGTTGAAACTAATGCCTTTCCTGATAAAAACCTTTCCAAATGCTGTTTCCCTCATCCTAATAAATGATCGGCCATGGCGTGATACGCGATAAATTCTTGACAATGTTCTCGAGTTTTCTCTGAAATATCAATTCAGTTTTGCGGACAGATATTATCTTCGTATGAATTATGTTAGAAACACTTTTTCTAGATGTATATTATTTTTAATGGCTTCTATATTTTCAGATCTTTGAGATAACACGACAATTTTCTAAAACGAAGTTATTCATATGGAAGATACCTAATAAATCATTTCCGAAAGTAGTGTACTCTGCATACAGTGCGAGACAATAAAAATGGATAATTCAAAATGGAATAGAATGAAAATAATGTTGATAAATGGATACATTCAAAGAATTGTAGATAGGGCCCGTTCATTTTGATTAGTAAATATACCTATGATTTGGTTTCTTCCGCCATAGTATTGACGACATTCGATTAGGAGATGGTTAGATTAGGTTAGATAATTGTTTTTGAATTGTGAAGGCCGTTACTTGATGTAGATCCATGATATAAATGAGATAAAAAACACAAGGTTTAACTTTAATCTACACTTTATTTGAAAAAATTCGACGACGTTTCGCTGACACAGCAGCTTTATCAAGAATGACAAACAGAATGAAGAGTATTATCAACAAATCGTAGAACAAGTTGGATGAATAACAGGAAAATCAACACCGAGCCATTGTACAGTTAGTATGAAAGGTAATAAAAACTAATTAAACAAGTTAAGTAGGGGTGAATAATTCACATCTACCTGTTCATTCAAGCTGGTCCGAATGTTTGTATCTATTTATTTCTAATGCTTCTAGGAGATCTAATTTTGAACTTTTGATTTTATATGTAATATGTCAAAGTTTTTATTGAATGAATTGTTTTCTTTCATTAGGTGGTTTGAATAATTTGAATCAGATTTATTTTATCGAAGCTACGTTTATGTTCAGATGTTCTTATACCAAAACTCCTATAGGTCCTACCGATATAAATTTTATCACAAGAACCGCAATTGAGTTTATAGATTCTGATTTACTTGATTTTTCAACACGAGATTTATTATTTTAATGTTTACCCAAGTTATTAGAAGTTTTGAAAGTTATATTAAGATTTTGTTTGACGAGAAAGGATTTAATATTTGTACTTGCAGAACCGCAGAATGTTAAACTGTTGAATATTTTATAGTCTTTATGAATAGGATATACTTCATTTATTGCTTTCTGATACAGTTTTTACGAATGATTAGATCTATCATATCCGGATTATATGAATTATTAATGGCTATCTGTTTGATGATGTTTAACTCTTTATTATAATCTTCTACTGATAAAGGTAAATTGAGTAACCGATGTACCATGCTGTTTAAAGCTGCAACTTTGTGTTGAATTGGATGTAATGAGTAGTTATGTATAATTGTATCAGTATGTGTTGGTTTACGAAAGACCGAAAAATATGATTATTATTTTTTTAGTGATTTTAAGTCCAAAAATTGATGGAATCGTTCTGTTCAATTTCTATCGTGAATTTAATGTTCAAATGAATGGAATTAATGAAATTAAGAAATAAGTCTAATTGACGAGTAGTTCCAATGAAACATACTAAGATGATTCAATTATAATTAAATCAGAAATATTGAATCTGTTGGACGTTTGCATTGAACAAAATTATTTTCTTTCAACATCTATTACAGTAGTGAAAATAGTTTGATCATGGGAAATCCTTTGAGTCCACTTTTAGCAGAGCTTTTTATAGATAATATTGAACAGAAAATTCATACACATCCACTCATTTCCAAATTTCTTTATTGGTATAGATATGTTGACGACATCTTAGTATGTTTCATTGGAACTACTCGTCAATTAGACTTATTTCTTAATTTCATTAATTCCATCCATTTGAACATTAAATTCACGATAGAAATTGAACAGAACGATTCCATTAATTTTTGGACTTAAAATCACTAAACAAAATAATAATCATGTTTTTTCGGTCTTTCGTAAACCAACACATACTGATACAATTATACATAACTACTCATTACATCCAATTCAACACAAAGTTGCAGCTTTAAACAGCATGGTACATCGGTTACTCAATTTACCTTTATCAGTAAAAGATTATAATAAAGAGTTAAACATCATCAAACAGATAGCCATTAATAATTCATATAATCCGGATATGATAGATCTAATCATTCGTAAAAACTGTATCAGAAAGCAATAAATGAAGTATATCCTATTCATAAAGACTATAAAATATTCAACAGTTTAACATTCTGCGGTTCTGCAAGTACAAATATTAAATCCTTTCTCGTCAAACAAAATCTTAATGTAACTTTCAAAACTTCCAATAACTTGGGTAAACATATTAAAAATAATAAATCTCGTGTTGAAAAATCAAGTAAATCAGGAATCTATAAACTCAATTGCGGTTCTTGTGATAAAATTTATATCGGTAGGACCTATAGGGTTTTGGCATAAGAACATCTGAGCATAAACGTAGCTTCGATAAAATAAATCTGATTCAAATTATTCAAACCAGCTAATAAAAGAAAACCATTCATTCAATAAAACTTTGACATATTACATATAAAATCAAAAGTTCGAAATTAGATATCCTAGAAGCATTAGAAATAAATAGATACAAACATTAGGACAAGCTTTTGAATGAACAGGTAGATGTGAATTACTCACCCTACTTAACTTGTTCAATTAGTTTTATTACCTTTCATACTAACTGTACAATGGTTCGGTGTGGATTTTCCTGTTATTCATCCAACTTGTTCTACGATTTGTTTATAATACCATACTCTTCATTCTGTTTTTCATTCTTGATAAAGCTGCTGTGTCAGCGAAACGTTGTCGAATTTTTTCAAATAAAGTGTAGATTAAAGTTAAACCTTGTGTTTTTTACCTCATTTAGACAATTGTATTATTTATTGTTTGTTTGAAGATTAGATTAGTTTTTCGCTTAGATTATTAATTTCGCTTTAATTTGGTTCATGATGTCTAGATGTTGTGTTGTTCATTTCGATGTCCTCTTAATCAAAAGATTTACCCATTATGCCTACATGGGACGGTACCCACTTTAATATTATTCAATAGTTGTTTTATTGGTCAAGATGTAGTTATTTTTTAGTATTGGATGAGTTGGATTTATGTGCTGGATTGCTTGTATGGCTCTCAGGAATCTGATTGAATAAGTGCCTTTCGGTTTTTGATTGCTTTGACTATAGCGAAGAGTTCTGCTTTAACAACGGAGTCAATTTGAATTTATGGTTCACTTCTTCTTAAATTACTGCTATTCCTAATCTATTTTGAATGCATTTGTGTTATAGTGTTTCCAGTTGTTGTATTAATTATTTTTCAGGAGTACTGTCTTCCTGGATGGGGATTCAATGTATGTTGTTTGCATAATTTCGTGGTTGTTTATTTGCTAGTTCGATAATATATGTCTTCAGTACAAATATGATTTAAGTCTCTTTTGCTATGTATTGTATGATATTGAACTTGTAATACCTTTTCGGGAATAATCCGAGAGGATGACGGTAGTTTAAACAGAGCGGAGAGGAAGGTGCGTTCCAAATTCAGAGCACCTAGCTTGAACGACGGAGCCCTGAGGATTTTTCGAAAAATTCCGCCAAACGCCGCCCAGAGCGGACGGAAAGTCGAAACGGCGAGATTTCTTCGGAATCGGAAGCGTCGGTCTTTCGGAAGGTAATCGGAATGATCGATTGAGTGAAAATTCCAAGAGAAAGTCCCGAAAAAACCAGGAAAAACCAGAAAATCTTCGATCCAACGACGGGCTATCAACCAAGAATCTCTTACGGACAGAAATTGAAGAAAATAACGAACGTCGAGCTGCCGAAATAAGGGTTTTCTTCCATCCGTCCTAATTATATGGGGTTAGCGAGAGAAAGGATTCGGGTGTGAAACGATTTCTACATATCTGGAGATATCGTCAGCTGAGAGAATTCATTACTCTACCACTTAATTTTCGAATTATAGACGATTTTTCAGACTCAAATTTCCAATTAACCGAAAACATGCAAGCCATGCCAGTCGCTTCTCCTACCATCCCTACGATCGCTTCAGGGAGTCAATTTTACCAACATGTAAAATTTAATGCTCTCTCTTTTCTTGATTTAAATAGTCAGTAACTTTAATTTCACGAAAATATTATCGGTTCTAACATCTAGAATATGGTGCTCACTTTCTTCTGAATAACAATACGAGACGGAATGAAATATTGATGTGTACAGACATTTTTGAACAAGTCTAATATTTGATCTGTCAAAAAAATAAATATTTCGAATCTGCTTTCAATGAAAAGTTTAACGAAACTTTAAATGACCTTTTAAAAGTAAGTGAAGTTTTTGATTATTTTTTCAATTATACATACATATATATGTATATACATATATATATATATATATATATATATATATATATATATATATATACATCTCCTTGCCTAATACTGCTAAAAAATCATCAAAATACTTAGTTTAGAATTCAAAGAACACTGTTGTGTCAACAATTGGTTGTCAAGCCTAATAAAATGACAATCTGCCAAACCACAGAATTAAATCCAAAGCCAACATAGTCAAATATGATATATTTGACTTGCTAGGTAGTTGAAGAAATGGAATCATGAAATTAAAAACTGTATTTTGTGAGTGAACCGCTCATCACATCAAAATTTTTCAAGGGCTAAAAGGTTGATAATTAGTCTATCTACCCAATGTCTGAAGCAGTTTTGCTCAAACGCAGACAGTTGAAAAATTTGATTGATTAAAAACACGTCCGAGTTTTCACTTGTGAAACGTTAAGGTCATTGAGTGGATCACTAAGAAACGTGAATAATGCACCCGATTTCGCATACCAAATATGATTTCTATCGATCGAGTGGTTCTCGAGTTATCTGAAGAATAAGAAAAAATCTTTTGATGAGGCAACCTCCAGCGGCCAAACGAAGAAACTTTTCATATAGGTAAGTTGGCCTAAATCGACTTATTCCGAGCTGAAGAATCTGTCGTATAACGTTGTACACGCAATTCGAGGACACCCTGTATATATTTTTTGTTGAGGAAAGATATGAGAAACTTTCAAAATTTATAAATTCAAGGACTTGAGGTTATTCTAACCCAAATAATGTGACTCAAACGTAATATTATTATACAAAGAAGTTAAAGAGACTTACAATCATGTTTTAAAGGTAAGTGAATGTAATTTGAGGTTTATTTATGTCTTTCAATGTATATTTTTTCAGAGATCTCAAGAAATGTACTCAGAATTCACATATTTCAAATTTTTCTTATGGTTATGTGAATGCGTTAAAAGAGTTCCTGGAATTACTAGGATTCTTTAACGAATCAATTGAGACTATCATACAAAATTATGGAATATCCTTCAAATTGCTATTAAAAGGAATTAAGCACTTTTGTAGAATAATATTTTTCTGAAAGGAACTCGATGAAATTTTCGTTAGGTGATTTAGAGCATGTATGATTCAGTAAAAGCTATATCTGTATTAAGATATTTCAAACTGAATGTCAGTAAGACCTTCTCCATTTCGAATTGAATTTTCGTTTCAGTTCGTTCAAGAGGAAGTACTTTTCTTATTCTACAACTATCCAAATGTAGAAGTGAATGGGATTCTATGTGTTTGACAATATTTAAGCTTGAACCAATGAAAGTTAGGTCAGATTGTTGATTGAAATACCTAATTTTGAACCTGAATTCTCAATAAAAATTCTTCAGTCCTAAAAATAAAATTCAGCACATAATACTACCACCGAACCCTAAACTTATGTCATGGGATGTAGTAAATCTCTTCCTAGTGTTTCACCTAGTGATACAGTGAAACTCACCAAGAACTCCCTTCAAATTAATGAAGTCAATCCGATAGTTCAATCAGAATTCTTACACCTATTTACAAAATTATTTTAACTTCAATGGAGTATTATATAATAGTAAAGAAGGTTTAATCATGGGAAATCCTCTGAGCCCTCTGCTCACTGAAATTTTATGGATAATATTGAAAAACTATCCAAGAACATCCGTTATTCAAACACTTTATATATTGGTTTAGACATGTCGTCGATATCATTTGTTGTTTCACTGGCACAAACGGACAATTAGAGTAATTCAAAAGATTCATTAACAAAATTCGAGATAATATTAAATTCACGTTAGAGATAGAAACAGAAAACTCCATTAACTTTCTGGATTTAACTATTACTAAAATTAACGGCAAACATGATACTTTTATTTTCATAAGCCATCGCATACAGATATTATTAGTCACAGCTCATCTACACATCCTTATCCACATTAATTAGCAGCTTACAATAGTATGGTACATAAACTCATTGATATCCCAATGTCACAAAATAATTTCATAAAAGAGCTAAATATAATTAAACAAATATCAGTCAATAACAGTTACAGTCCAACTACGATTGAGAACATGATTTTACGCAACAAATTTCAAAAAGCAGTCCAGGAAGTATTTCCAAGTATAAAAAGTTCTAACATAAAATACAACAGCTTAACTTATATATATATATATATATTGGTAATCCTAGTCTGAAATTAAAATCATTCCTCTCGCATTATAATTTCAATTTAGTATTCGAATTGATAATTCTTTAGGCCAACATATCAAAAACTGCAAATCTAAAATTGATAAAAGTAATAAATCTGGTGCTTACAAAGTGTCTTGCGGAATTGTAATAAAATTTATATTGGTAGAACTTTCAGAAATTTCAAAGTTAGATTATCAGGGCAAAAACGTAGTTTTAATTATTATAAATCAGATTCCCATTATTCTTATCACTTACTCGAAGAAAACCATAGCTTTAATGATAATTTAAAAATTTTACACAATGAAAATAACAGACAAAAACTTAATCTATTGGAAATTTTAGAGATCAACAAAGAAAAGAATTCAGGTAGGTTACTTAATAGTCAATTAGATCTAAATCCTTCTCCTTTATTCAATCTTTTAATTGATAAAGTAAGCAACTCCGATGGGTTTTCCAACATACCTCTTGTACCTATTGTAATATTAAGTAGGAAATAAGATTAATATATAAGGAATAACTCTGTTCATTAGTTCGTATCTATCTGATGAAGCCACAGTGTGGTGAAACCGGTCATAGTTTTGTTAATATAAGAAATATATGAAAATGTGAATTATCTATCTCTCAGTTGAATGATCATTCTGTCAGATGTTTGAAGGTGAGGTTTTATTTTCAATTCAAATTTAGTAGTTATTATTTCTCAAATGCTTACTTTTAGGTACCAATCCACATGAGAGAAGTATAAACAATGGATCCACTATAAGAAGGTTGGAAAATTAAATTATAGATTTTATATATATATATATATATATATATATATATATATATATATATATATATATATATATATATATATATATATATTCAATTCATATCAATCACGAAAAAATTCAATTTACCTATGAAATCGAAAAGATAAAACAAGCAATTTCCTCGACATACAATTAACCCACGACGATATAGGAGAAATATATACAAATTTGTATCAGAAACCGACATGGAGTGATAGATACATTTTGAATAAATTGTAACAAACCGATACAAAAAAGCGTTATCAATAGCCTTTTGATAGAGCTATCAAACTATCACACCCTAAACTTAGAACAAAAAAAAAGAACATACTAAAAGAAATCTAGTTTTTTCTGAACCACTCATAAAGAAAAGAATACATGAAATATACAATACAGAACAAAGGAAAAAAGAAAAATAGATTTTGAATACATCGGCCTCACTTATACATCCGGACTGTCACAACAAATTGATAAATGCCTAGAAAATTACAACATCAAGAGTGGACACAAACCTACCAACTACTGCAAACAATTTTTCACCACTCTAAGGCCAAGGGAAAAACATGAGAACAAAACACACTGTATATACAAGGTTAATTGTCAGGACTGTGGAGCGTGCTATATCGGTAATACTGAACAATACTTGCGTAAAAGAATATACCAACACGACTACTCCATTAGATCTAATTGAAAAAGTACCGCTCTAGCGAAACATAGCATTGAACAACTACATGAATTTAAATTTTCTTGATGTACGAGTGCTTGCATCCGAAAGCAAAGACTTTGAAAGAAACATTCTAGAAATGATCGAAATCCAAAAGAACCTAAGACAGTGAATTCAAGAGCTGAGGTTGACGGATTTATGAATGTCTACAATAACACTGGTCTACAATGGTTTTGTTGCCCTAGATATGAAAATGATTTTGGGTCTATTTACGCACACAATTCGTGAAACTATCAATGAATTTGTAGGATTTGCTCTGATTTCTTTTTAAATCTTTATTTTCATTTTACATAACAAAAATCGTAAAACAAGAAACAAAATAACAGATATATTTATAATGTCAGTTACGTTTTGAGAAATTCGGATACATCGAAGCAAATAAAGAGGAAAACGTCGAAAATATATTTCATATTTCCATAAAACGCCTTTTATGAGCTTTTCTTCTATAATTTTTCAGGGACAATCTCTTTTCAAAGACCAGCAGTAATCTGCCATCATGTGACAATCCCATCGACCTTGATACCTTTCTTCCATCACTTTTAGATCTTGATGAAACCGCTCTCCCTGTTCCTCACTATAATTTCCTAAATTATCCGGAAATTTATCTAGATGATTGCGGAGATACTGTAACTTTATATTCATATTTGCTCCTAAAGTCTGAAAGTTTGTCAGCATATTTTGCACAATTTCTTCATAATTTGCTGCTTTATGGTTACCTAGGAAATTTTCGACAACCAACACAAAACTTTTCCAAGCTTTACTTTCCGGAACAGTCATAACTTTGATAAAATCTGAGTCTTTCATCAATTGCCGTATTTGAGGACCATCAAATATTCCACCTTTCAATTTTTCCATACTAAGCTTCGGAAATTTTCTGCAAATGTAATTAAAACAATTTCCGTCTTTGTTCAACGCTTTTACAAATTGCTTAATCATACCTAACTTAATATGTAATGGTGGAAGTATGATTTTGTCTCTGCTCACCAGCGGCTCCTTATTACGTTGGCTTTACCGACAGTTAAAGAATTTC
The DNA here is from genome assembly GCA_013387265.2 of Cryptolaemus montrouzieri. Lineage (NCBI taxonomy): Eukaryota > Metazoa > Arthropoda > Insecta > Coleoptera > Coccinellidae > Cryptolaemus > Cryptolaemus montrouzieri. Next base: position 90,066,990 of record JABFTP020000001.1, on the reverse strand, counting down.
TTACAGGCCAAACATCTTGTTCCCAAGGAAGTTGCTTTGCTCTACTATCCCACATACAAATAAAGCAAGGGTATTTTGTATATCCACTTTGTTGGCCAAGTAAAAATTAACCATTTTAAATCCACACAGATCGGCCATTGATGCTCAGAGTATTTAATTTTCTCTAAAACTAATTTTACATTTTCATATTCTTCTTTGAGTTTCATTGAATGGGCAATTGGAATTGATGCAAATTTATTTCCATTGTGCAATAAGACGCATTTTAAACTTCTTTTGCAACTATCAATAAAAAGGCGCCATTCAGTAAATTTGTACTCTTTTAAACCCATGTCTATAAGCAGCTTCGCGATATCATTACAATACACTAAACCTTCATTTTCACTAAAGAATTGTAATAACTCTTTTCTCGCGTTCTGTATGTTGTAATTGTTACTGTTGGTGCCAATAAATTTTTTCTTTCAATCTAACAGTTCTGATCCTTGTTTTGATAAATTGAGATCACGTATTAAATCACTGAGTTCATTTTGAGAAAATAACTTTGGCGTAGATGTTTAACCTTCCCATTCACTTCCACTAGTAGATGGTCCTGATTTCTGTGAATTTGGTAACATCATTGTTCCTCAGGGCATGCGAATTACTTTTGAAATGTATATGGGCCGAGGGAGATTTTCACTGTGTAGAACCGGACATTTCGTAGACTGTAAGTCTGAGTATCTCCACGTTTGATTTCGATTAAAACCTTTAACATCTACTACGCAAAAGTAACAATCATCTAAATGATTCGTAGGCTCCATCCAGATCATAGGAATACCAAAGTCTAATCCAGAACGTTCACCTTTTTCCACAATCGTAAAGACTCAACACAGGACTTACAAACTTTATTAGGAACCCATGGTTTACCTAATTTGTCCATTTTAAACCAAAATATTCAACATAAGTCTCCTTGACAAAGTCTGTGATATTTCTTTTTGTTTTTTGGTATATAAACACCGCAAATATAACAAACTAAATCACTACAATATTTACACTTTCTTCGTGACGAACTCATATTTTAGACTAGAAGACAAATATATAAGAATTGACATTCAGTAATTAAAACAAAATATTAATCCATGACACTTTATCCAGATTTACGTGTATGTGTACTTCAATATTGTCAAATAACTGAGATCTTAGCTGTTCTGTGGAGCAAGGGGTCTGAGAGTGGGGATCAGGTGATGTTTGTTTGCGCGAAAAAGTTGCGCAGAAGCCTAATCATGACTGGAAAATTAAATAAATTTTATTTCTAACAAGCTTATAATTGTTCAAAATATAAGAAATGCAAAAATCATGAGAATACGAGCACATTGAGAACTGTCATGAATATATTCGTAATCTGGGCACTTGAAAACATAAAAATTTGCGATGATATCCAGGGCAACAATAAAAAAAAATTTTTGTGGAGCTGTGTAATCTAAAATTTGAATACACCCTTCAATGGATTGCTGCAACCAGTTATATTCAAAAATTAATTGTTATTGCCTATTATTGTTTGTCTTGCTTTTTTGTAAATGTTTTACCAATGACAATTATGATGTAAAGAGAGAATGTGAATAGCTTTTAACGTAAAAATTGTATTATGTGTTTTACTGAAATTATGATTTTGTTTTAGATAATAATTGTGCAGAGATGAATGTTTTCTGATGATGGCCCTGTGCCGAAACGAGTAAAAACACTCTGCAAATTATAAGTTTTAACCTCAAACACTTTCCGTTTTCTTAACCCCGATTCCCCGGTAAAAATTTGTATATTTTTGAAGAAAGTAAATGAGATAAAAAATACAAGGTTTAACTTTAATCTACACTTTATTTGAAAAAAATTCGACGACGTTTCCTGACACAGCAGCTTTATCAAGAATGAAAAACAGAATGAAGAGGATTGTATTATAAACAAATAGTAGAACAAGTTGGATGAATAACAGGAAAATCCACTTCGAGCCATTGTACAGTTAGTATGAAAGGTAATAAAACTAATTAAACAAGTTAAGTAGGGGTGAGTATTTCAAATCTACCTGTTCATTCAAAAGCTTGTCCGAATGTTTGTATCTATTTATTTCTAATGCTTCTAGGAGATCTAATTTTGAACTTTTTGATTTTATATGTAATATGTCAAAGTTTTTATTGAATGAATGGTTTTCTTTTATTAGGTGGTTTGAATAATTTGAATCAGATTTATTTTTATCTGAGCTACGTTTATGTTCAGATGTTCTTATGCCAAAACTCCTATAGGTCCTACCGATATAAATTTTATCACAAGAACCGCAATTGAGTTTATAGATTCCTGATTTACTTGATTTTTCAACAGGAGATTTATTATTTTAATATGTTTACCTAAGTTATTAGAAGTTTTGAAAGCTATATTAAGATTTTGTTTGACGAGAAAGGATTTAATAATTGTACTTGCAGAACCGCAGAATGTTAAACTGTTGAATATTTTATAGTCTTTATGAATAGGATATACTTCATTTATTGCTTTCTAGTACAGTTTTTACGAATGATGAGATCTATCATATCCGGATTATATACATATAATTAAAGGAAGTTATTGTGAGTTCCTTCTATTCATAACACATTGTTACTGTTTCTCAGGAAATTTTATTGGAGCTGTTGAATAAATAACAACTATTCTTCATTTTTATTCATCCTTGAGAATAAATTCGTAAATGTGCCAATTTTCTAGTTTTCTAGTTTTTTTCGTATAACGGTTATCATGTAATGCTGGAATACAGTACGCATATTCACGTTCATATAATATAAAAACCGACTAAACTTGTTTGAACTAGACTATGATGAATTAGTTAATAATCCCCTGGTATAAAGTTTCCATTCGCAACAAAGTCCAAAGTAAAAATATCAATCATTATTCAGCATCACATTAAGAAGACTACTTAATTACAACGACGTCCCTCGTCAAATTATCAATAAATTTCCTACGAGACAATGAGCGAATATTTATGACGATCGAAGCAACGCTTCATCGGGACCCTATAAATCAGATCCTTGTGGAAGAGACGGATGTTCCAGGTTATGTCCTAATTCCGTGGCTTTTGATGAGCTTTCGATATGCTTCGGATCTTTTATAAATTACCATCCGCTAAGCGCGTCTGCTGTTGGCAGCGCCCGTCTACTCTCCATACCCTGAACACTCCCAAGAACCCCTTTCGGGCCGGGGCTCTTTACCGGCCCCTCATAATCATTTTTAAAGGTCGTATGTTGAGCATCGCAAAGTAAGTCGGCACTCTTCTAGCCCTGATGGAAATTTAAACGAGAAATTGGCAATTTATTATCGCCGATTTAGGCTGGATTTTAAAAATGAATTTGGTCGTTCCCTTCCGAGATCCTCCCAATGTGCTGTGACTATGTGTTAATATGCAATCAGTTCAATTCCTCACGGTGGCTTTATAGGAATATATTTGAATATTATTTCACCTAAAAATAAGAGGTAGTTGAATAGTCGTTTAATTTTCGTTCATTCCACTAGTGTATTTATGATTGATTCGGAAATCCCATATAACAAAAATTAAGGACTAATACCCTGTAGATCTACTTTTATTTTATGACATACCATTCACCATTCAAAACCGAATATGGAACTCTATAAATGAATGTTTATCTCGAAGTATAGTATATGACCGAAAAGCCTACAGCGATGATTAAAAACGTAGCTTTCCTGATGATTAGCTTTGACTAAATTTAGTATGGAATGGAGATTTGAATTGAATGCATAATAAACAAATCAGTAATCTTGCGAAAGCATATGGAATAAACGTTTTTGTTTAGAAATTGTTAAATAATGGCTGAAGGAATATTCTGAATATAAAGGTTTTTCCAATTCACAAATAGGCATAGTGAATGGCACATCTTTCGAATAATGTTTCACAAAACAAAGTAGCATAGTACGATGTGTAAAGAATTATTTGTTTCTTTAATTTGTGAGACTTTTAGCTTTACCAAAATGATTCTTCAGATCCACCCTTGTTAATAATATGGTTAATGTCATAGTCAACTAGTAAACTATTCTTGTCCATGAATTCGATCCTCCCAATGTGCTGTGACTATGTGTTAATATGCAATCAGTTCAATTCCTCACGGTGGCTTTATAGGAATGTATTTGAATATTATTTCACCTAAAAATAAGAGGTAGTTGAATAGTCGTTTAATGTTCGTTCATTCCACTAGTGTATTTATGATTGATTAGGAAATTCCATATAACAAAAATTGAGGACTAATACCCTGTAGATCTACTTTTATTTTATGACATACCATTCACCATTCAAAACCAAATATGGAACTCTATAAATGCATGTTTATCTCGAATATATAGTATATGACGGAAAAGCCAACAGCGATGATTAAAAACGTAGCTTTCCTGATGATTAGCTTTGACTAAATTTAGTATGGAATGGAGATTTGAATTGAATGCATGATAAACAAATCAGTAATCTTGCGAAAGCATATGGAATAAACGTTTTTGTTTAGAAATTGTTAAATAATGGCTGAAGGAATATTCTGAATATGAAGGTTTTTCCAATTCACAAATAGGCATAGTGAATGGCACATCTTTCGAATAATGTTTCACAATACAAAGTAGCATAGTACGATGTGTAATGAATTATTTGTTTCTTCAATTTGTGAGACTTTTAGCTTTACCAAAATGATTCTTCAGATCCACCCTTGTTAATAATATGGTTAATGTCATAGTCAACTAGTAAACTATTCTTGTCCATGAATTCGATCCTCCCAATGTGCTGTGACTATGTGTTAATATGCAATCAGTTCAATTCCTCACGGTGGCTTTATAGGAATATATTTGAATATTATTTCACCTAAAAATAAGAGGTAGTTGAATAGTCGTTTAATTTTCGTTTCTTCCACTAGTGTATTTATGATTGATTCGGAAATCCCATATAACAAAAATTAAGGACTAATACCCTGTAGATAAACTTTTATTTTATGACATATCATTCATCATTCAAAACCAAATATGGAACTCTATAAATGAATGTTTATCTCGAAGTATAGTATATGACCGAAAAGCCAACAACGATGATTAAAAACGTAGCTTTCCATCTTTCCTGATGATTAGCTTTGACTAAAATTAGTATGGGATGGAGATTTGAATTGAATGGATGATAAACAAATCAGTAATCTTGCGAAAGCATATGGAATAAACGTTTTTGTTTAGAAATTGTTAAATAATGGCTGAAGGAATATTCTGAATATAAAGGTTTTTCCAATTCACAAATAGGCATAGTGAATGGCACATCTTTCGAATAATGTTTCACAAAACAAAGTAGCATAGTACGATGTGTAAAGAATTATTTGTTTCTTTAATTTGTGAGACTTTTAGCTTTACCAAAATGATTCTTCAGATCCACCCTTGTTAATAATATGGTTAATCTCATAGTCAACTAGTAAACTATTCTTGTCCATGAATTCGATCCTCCCAATGTGCTGTGACTATGTGTTAATATGCAATCAGTTCAATTCCTCACGGTGGCTTTATAGGAATATATTTGAATATTATTTCACCTAAAAATAAGAGGTAGTTGAATAGTCGTTTAATGTTCGTTCATTCTACTAGTGTATTTATGATTGATTCGGAAATCCCATATAACAAAAATTAAGGACTAATACCCTGTAGATCTACTTTTATTTTATGACATACCATTCACCATTCAAAACCGAATATGGAACTCTATAAATGAATGTTTATCTCGAAGTATAGTATATGACCGAAAAGCCAACAACGATGATTAAAAACGTAGCTTTCCTGATGATTAGCTTTGACTAAATTTAGTATGGAATGGAGATTTGAATTGAATGCATAATAAACAAATCAGTAATCTTGCGAAAGCATATGAAATAAACGTTTTTGTTTAGAAATTGTTAAATAATGGCTGAAGGAATATTCTGAATATGAAGGTTTTTCCAATTCACAAATAGGCATAGTGAATGGCACATCTTTCGAATATTGTTTCACAAAACAAAGTAGCATAGTACGATGTGTAACGAATTATTTGTTTCTTTAATTTGTGAAACTATCAGCTTTACCAAAATGATTTTTCAGATCCACCCTTGTTAATAATATGGTTAATGTCATAGTCAACTAGTAAACTATTCTTGTCCATGAGTTCGATCCTCCCAATGTGCTGTGACTATGTGTTAATATGCAATCAGTTCAATTCCTCACGGTGGCTTTATAGGAATATATTTGAATATTATTTCACCTAAACATAAGAGGTAGTTGAATAGTCGTTTAATTTTCGTTCATTCCACTAGTGTATTTATGATTGATTCGGAAATCCCATATAACAAGAATTAAGCACTAATACCCTGTAGATAAACTTTTATTTTATGACATACCATTCACCATTCAAAACCGAATATGGAACTCTATAAATGAATGTTTATCTCGAAGTATAGTATATGACCGAAAAGCCTACAGCGATGATTAAAAACGTAGCTTTCCTGATGATTAGCTTTGACTAAATTTAGTATGGAATGGAGATTTGAATTGAATGCATGATAAACAAATCAGTAATCTTGCGAAAGCATATGGAATAAACGTTTTTGTTTAGAAATTGTTAAATAATGGCTGAAGGAATATTCTGAATATGAAGGTTTTTCCAATTCACAAATAGGCATAGTGAATGGCACATCTTTCGAATAATGTTTCACAATACAAAGTAGCATAGTACGATGTGTAATGAATTATTTATTTCTTCAATTTGTGAGACTTTTAGCTTTACCAAAATGATTCTTCAGATCCACCCTTGTTAATAATATGGTTAATGTCATAGTCAACTAGTAAACTATTCTTGTCCATGAATTCGATCCTCCCAATGTGCTGTGACTATGTGTTAATATGCAATCAGTTCAATTCCTCACGGTGGCTTTATAGGAATATATTTGAATATTATTTCACCTAAAAATAAGAGGTAGTTGAATAGTCGTTTAATTTTCGTTCATTCCTCTAGTGTATTTATGATTGATTCGGAAATCCCATATAACAAAAATTAAGGACTAATACCCTGTAGATCTACTTTTATTTTATGACATACCATTCACCATTCAAAACCGAATATGGAACTCTATAAATGAATGTTTATGTCGAAGTATAGTATATGACCGAAAAGCCTACAGCAATGATTAAAAACGTAGCTTTCTGATGATTAGCTTTGACTAATTTCAGTATGGAATGGAGATTTGAATTGAATGCATGATAAACAAATCAGTAATCTTGCGAAAGCATATGAAATAAACGTTTTTGTTTAGAAATTGTTGAATAATGGCTGAAGGAATATTCTGAATATGAAGGTTTTTCCAATTCACAAATACGCATAGTGAATGGCACATCTTTCAAATAATGTTTCACAATACAAAGTAGCATAGTACGATGTGTAATGAATTATTTGTTTCTTCAATTTGCGAGACTTTTAGCTTTACCAAAATGATTCTTCAGATCCACCCTTGTTAATAATATGGTTAATGTCATAGTCAACTAGTAAACCATTCTTGTCATGAATTCGATCCTTCCAATGTGCTGTGACTAAGTGTTAATATGCAATCAGTTCAATTCCTCACGGTGGCTTTATAGGAATATATTTGAATATTATTTCACCTAAAAATAAGAGGTAGTTCAATAGTCGTTTAATGTTCGTTCATTCCACTAGTGTATTTATGATTGATTCGGAAATCCCATATAACAAAAATTAAGGACTAATACCCTGTAGATCTACTTTTATTTTATGACATACCATTCACCATTCAAAACCGAATATGGAACTCTATAAATGAATGTTTATGTCGAAGTATAGTATATGACCGAAAAGCCTACAGCAATGATTAAAAACGTAGCTTTCCTGATGATTAGCTTTGACTAATTTCAGTATGGAATGGAGATTTGAATTGAATGCATGATAAACAAATCAGTAATCTTGCGAAAGCATATGAAATAAACGTTTTTGTTTAGAAATTGTTGAATAATGGCTGAAGGAATATTCTGAATATGAAGGTTTTCCAATTCACAAATACGCATAGTGAATGGCACATCTTTCAAATAATGTTTCACAATACAAAGTAGCATAGTACGATGTGTAATGAATTATTTGTTTCTTCAATTTGTGAGACTTTTAGCTTTACCAAAATGATTCTTCAGATCCACCCTTGTTAATAATATGGTTAATGACATAGTCAACTAGTAAACTATTCTTGTCCATGAATTCGATCCTCCCAATGTGCTGTGACTATGTGTTAATATGCAATCAGTTCAATTCCTCACGGTGGCTTTATAGGAATATATTTGAATATTATTTCACCTAAAAATAAGAGGTAGTTGAATAGTCGTTTAATGTTCGTTCATTCCACTAGTGTATTTATGATTTATTCGGAAATCCCATATAACAAGAATTAAGCACTAATACCCTGTAGATAAACTTTTATTTTATGACATACCATTCACCATTCAAAACCGAATATGGAACTCTATGAATGAATGTTTATCTCGAAGTATAGTATATGACCGAAAAGCCTACAGCGATGATTAAAACGTAGCTTTCCTGATGATTAGCTTTGACTAAATTTAGTATGGAATGAAGATTTGAATTGAATGGATAATAAACAAATCAGTAATCTTGCGAAAGCATATGGAATAAACGTTTTTGTTTAGAAATTGTTAAATAATGGCTGTAGGAATATTCTGAATATGAAGGTTTTCCAATTCACAAATAGGCATAGTGAATGGCACATCTTTCGAATAATGTTTCACAAAACAAAGTAGCATAGTACGATGTGTAAAGAATTATTTGTTTCTTCAATTTGCGAGACTTTTAGCTTTACCAAAATGATTCTTCAGATCCACCCTTGTTAATAATATGGTTAATGTCATAGTCAACTAGTAAACCATTCTTGTCATGAATTCGATCCTTCCAATGTGCTGTGACTAAGTGTTAATATGCAATCAGTTCAATTCCTCACGGTGGCTTTATAGGAATATATTTGAATATTATTTCACCTAAAAATAAGAGGTAGTTGAATAGTCGTTTAATGTTCGTTCATTCCACTAGTGTATTTATGATTGATTCGGAAATCCCATATAACAAAAATTAAGGACTAATACCCTGTAGATCTACTTTTATTTTATGACATACCATTCACCATTCAAAACCGAATATGGAACTCTATAAATGAATGTTTATGTCGAAGTATAGTATATGACCGAAAAGCCTACAGCAATGATTAAAAACGTAGCTTTCCTGATGATTAGCTTTGACTAATTTCAGTATGGAATGGAGATTTGAATTGAATGCATGATAAACAAATCAGTAATCTTGCGAAAGCATATGAAATAAACGTTTTGTTTAGAAATTGTTGAATAATGGCTGAAGGAATATTCTGAATATGAAGGTTTTCAATTCACAAATACGCATAGTGAATGGCACATCTTTCAAATAATGTTTCACAATACAAAGTAGCATAGTACGATGTGTAATGAATTATTTGTTTCTTCAATTTGTGAGACTTTTAGCTTTACCAAAATGATTCTTCAGATCCACCCTTGTTAATAATATGGTTAATGACATAGTAAACTATTCTTGTCCATGAATTCGATCCTCCCAATGTGCTGTGACTATGTGTTAATATGCAATCAGTTCAATTCCTCACGGTGGCTTTATAGGAATATATTTGAATATTATTTCACCTAAAAATAAGAGGTAGTTGAATAGTCGTTTAATGTTCGTTCATTCCACTAGTGTATTTATGATTTATTCGGAAATCCCATATAACAAGAATTAAGCACTAATACCCTGTAGATAAACTTTTATTTTATGACATACCATTCACCATTCAAAACCGAATATGGAACTCTATAAATGAATGTTTATCTCGAAGTATAGTATATGACCGAAAAGCCTACAGCGATGATTAAAAACGTAGCTTTCCTGATGATTAGCTTTGACTAAATTTAGTATGGAATGAAGATTTGAATTGAATGGATAATAAACAAATCAGTAATCTTGCGAAAGCATATGGAATAAACGTTTTGTTTAGAAATTGTTAAATAATGGCTGAAGGAATATTCTGAATATGAAGGTTTTTCCAATTCACAAATAGGCATAGTGAATGGCACATCTTTCGAATAATGTTTCACAATACAAAGTAGCATAGTACGATGTGTAATGAATTATTTGTTTCTTCAATTTGTGAGACTTTTAGTTTTACAAAATGATTTTCAGATCCACCCTTGTTAATAATATGGTTAATGTCATAGTCAACTAGAAAACTATTCTTGTCCATGAGTTCGATCCTCCCAATGTGCTGTGACTATGTGTTAATATGCAATCAGTTCAATTCCTCACGGTGGCTTTATAGAAATTTATTTGAATATTATTTCACCTAAATATAAGAGGTAGTTGAATAGTCGTTTAATGTTCGTTCATTCCACTAGTGTATTTATGATTGATTCGGAAATCCCATATAACAAAAATTAAGGACTAATACCCTGTAGATCTACTTTTATTTTATGACATACCATTCACCATTCAAAACCGAATATGGAACTCTATAAATAAATGTTTATCTCGAATATATAGTATATGACCGAAGAGCCAACAACGATGATTAAAAATGCAGCTTTCCTGATGATTTGCTTTGACTAAATTTAGTATGGAATGGAGATTTGAATTGAATGCATAATAAACAAATCAGTAATCTTGCGAAAGCATATGGAATAAACGTTTTTGTTTAGAAATTGTTAAATAATGGCTGAAGGAATATTCTGAATATAAAGGTTTTCCAATTCACAAATAGGCATAGTGAATGGCACATCTTTCGAATAATGTTTCACAATACAAAGTAGCATAGTACGATGTGTAATGAATTATTTGTTTCTTCAATTTGTGAGACTTTTAGCTTTACCAAAATGATTCTTCAGATCCACCCTTGTTAATAATATGGTTAATGTCATAGTCAACTAGTAAACTATTCTTGTCCATGAATTCGATGCTAATTTAATAACAAAACATAAAGTAAACTATACTCACTGTACTACTCATTACAAAGAGGTTCCAAATATCTTTTTCAAAGAAAATGAAGTACAATGACATATTCATTTGTAATATCTACAAAGTATTCCATTTTCACTGTTTAGTAATTTTTAGTTTGGTGAGTTTTACTTATCGATTTTAGTTTTCGATATACAATATAAAAACCACTATGTAACCTGTCCGTAATACTATGCTTCATAGAGTCTCAATAAATAAATTTTTTGATTTTGAGATATGTTGTACTTGGAACAATTGTACAACTTTTGTTTCGGGAAAAAAATATGGCACCGTTTCTAGTTTAAGGGTTCTGTACTTAGTATTCCGGACAGGTTACACAGTGTTTTTATTTCATATCTCGAAAACTAAAACAGATACGTAAAAAACCACAGAACATAAAAGTTACTAAACAGTAACTGTAGCTCGTACACTCTTGAAGATTTCATTTTTGTTCGAACGGTATTGTATTTAGAAAGTAAAAATCTACTTCAGCAATTTATTTTGCAATAAACGGGGTGTTCCAATTTTCTATGAAAAAATCTTGGGTGGATTTTTCAGATTGAAAGACCCTCTTTTTTGTTCAAGATTCAGGAGTGATCTAAACTCTGCCATAATGTCTTTGAGTAATAAGTTTTTTTGGTGAGTAGTTTCGTCACAATATTTTTTTTCCGTAAAATTCATGAAAATAGGCTCTCCCATCATCGAATGCTCTTTCGGCCAGAGAGGATGAGTACCTTTTTCCTTTCGTTTTCTTATTGCCCAAGGATATTGACATTTTTTTCTATTTGTGCCTTCTGTCAGGTGTCCGGACATATCATTTTCTGCATTTTACATGGTGAACTTATCAGTGTTTCGTTATTAAACATTGTTAGAGTGAGGTTTGTACCCAATTTTTTCAATTGACTGCCATGAAGTTCTTCAAAGAAGAAATGTTTTATATAATTCTTATTCTGGGTGAGTGTGATAGAAATTCTTTGTTGGCAAGTAGAGTTTATGCACAAAGGTTTCCTGATAAGACGCATCCTGATGCAAGATGCTTTGAAAAACTTCTAATTAGATTTATCGAAACGGGTAATATCGCTAACAAAAAACATGAAAAACCAGAAACCGCTGAACTGAAGACAACCAGTTATCAGTTTTGTAGACAGTGACAGAGGACCCATATAAAAGCCAAAGAGAGATTTCTCAGTTAACAGATATAAGTCAAACTTCGGTCCAGAGAATCTTGAAAGTGAATAAATTTCTTGCATATCATATACAGCTGCACCAGAAACTGAACAATCAAGAATATGAAAATCGAATCAATTTTTGCAATTGGGCAAGTTGACAAAGTAGCGCAAAATCCAAATGTGTTTAGCAGACAAAAATGGGCTTGTTAATAATAATAATAATAATTGATTGATCCTTTAAGACATCACAAGTATGTATAGGACAGGTAAATAGAAAAACATTAAGACATTATCTAAATCAACACATAGAAACTCATTCACAGTATAAAACATTTTGCTAAAGTAAATTCTTAACTGCTACCTTAAATCTATTTACACTTAGACCCTGTAATAGGCACAACTTTCATTATTACGCCACGGAAAATCCACACCTCATGAGACAAATAGATCACCAGCATCGTTGGTTCTTGAATGTATGGGCCGCTAAAGTAGATGGATATCTAATTGGGCCGCACATTTTCGACGGACACCTCAGGAGTGAAATGTATTTAGATTTTCTGCAAAATCATATACCAATGTTACTTGCCGGTGTACTATAGCATATACGACAATATTTGTGGTTTCAACAGGATGGGGCATCGGTATATTACTCACATCAGGTTAGGAAGCATTTGAATTATGTATTTCCAAACAAATGGATAGGACGTGGTGGTCCTGTTAGATGGACAGCTAGGTCTCCGGACCTGACAAGTCTAGATTTTTTTCTTGTAGAGTTATATTGAGGGCATCGTTTACCAGATTCCTACTACAACACAGTTGGATATGAGACAGAGAATAATCGACGCCTTTCAGTCAGTTAATCCGCAAATGTTGTCGTTCAAGTTCAACGGTCTTTCCTCAGAAGGATTGAGTTGTTTCTACAAAGAAAAGGGCAACATTTCGAACACTTATTGAAATATTTCAACACCTTGTAGATCATTCCACCAAAAATCAATCTATTACGTATTTCATACACGACTACCTTAGAATATCTCCATTTCTCTGATCAAGTATAATAATATGTACTAATAAACTCTTCTTCCGCAACCTCTGATCTTATTTTTTTAGTTTATTCTTGTTTATTTCGAAAATGATCGAAGATACAGATGAGGTTACTTCTGCAGAAATATAGCACAATATTCTATGCGTTGACCTGAATAATGAAATACAGGATGTTTCATTTGAAAATATCGAGATATGATATTCTTAAAATTACAATATTCAATAATTTTTTTGAGTCACTCCTATATGAAATGAGGAAAATCCATTCCAATTCATCAATAAAGCTATCCTTGGACAATGAGAGAACGAAAGGAAAAAAGTATTCATCCTCTCTTGCCGAAGGAGCATGCGATGATGTGAGAACCTATTTTCATGAATTTTTACGGCAAAAAAATTTCGTGACGCAACTACTCACCAAAAAAACTTATTACTCAAAGACATTATAGCAGAGTTCACGCCGCTCCTGAATCTTGAACAAAAAAGTGGTTTAATGCAAAATAAATTGCTGATGAATACAATACCGTTCGAACAAAAATAATATCTTCAGGAGTGTACGAGCTACATAGCACCGCGCCACTGGTGAATCACCCAGTATATGTATTTTCAACTTTAGTTTTATAATTGTTGTCAACTGAAGATGATTGAGCGACAATTCTGATATTCAATAAATCTTTGTGATAGTATAATATATAGCATATAGCATAATTTCTTATTATCATCACGAGTATCTATCTCGTAGTAACGGCGGAAACATGTGAACTATATTAGTTAATTAGTGTATACAAAATTGCCAATTGCCACTGTTTTCCTATTATTATAGAATAAAAGATCCACATATTAACGCACAGGGTAAAATCTCAATTACTTAAAATCGGTGAATTATTCAAATTATTGTTCAATGACAATTTTTAGATAATAAACGACCAACCTAATCTATCTGAATCTCAAAATGTCGATCCATTTTTTTCAACTCCCTTTTAATAGTTGTCGAATAAAATGCAAATATCTGCTTTTTCAAAATTCAAATAACGACTTTGTGCTTGGCTTTCATCCTGTTTAATGATGAACGGAAGCTCGAAACCGTGATAACAGTGATCTATCACTTTAATTTATTTGCTGGTAATAAAAACAAGGTGAAAAAATTATACTTTTATTCAAAACTGATGCTTTGAGACTTTTTATGTCATCAGCTTAAAATCCAACTTATCAATATAAATTGAAAAGTAGCCTAAAGTCCGTTTTTCTCCAAAAGATCTTCAGACGAATCTTCATTGAAACTTGACAAATTCCTTCAACATTGCAACACAAATTTCTCACCTTTCAGGTAATTTTTCTCTAATACCCGTACCCATATTTCTTACTTGTAATCACGATCAATTTAAGTTTAAATTTGATGTCTACATTATAATTGACCTATTTTCAATTCGATACCAGTTGAATTCATCCCTAGATCGAACAGGGAAGAAATAATTGGCTCACAAACTCATTAATCTGACTTTAATCGATTTGTTAGAATAGAATGCTGGAATATATTTATCAGTATTAGTTATTTGCAATTCTAACGCCAATAAATCCAACATAATTAGTATTTATGTGTGCAATTTATGATATCGATATCCGTGATAATAACGTGATCATTCATTCTATATTTATCATATTAAATAGATTTAATTGAGTTGTACGTCAATTATTAAGTGAACATCATTGCAGAGTAATTTGAAAAAATGTTTCATATTTCTATAAAAATGATGTGATTCATCCACAATTGTAGTGATTTAATTAAATTATTACAAAGTGATTAATAATGCAATTTACTTCAAATGTTTTCTGTATGTGACTTTTTGCGATATTCTTTATCGAAATTACTCATGTAACATCGAAATATACACTGCGCAAAGGTATTTACGCTCAAAATCAAAAACTCAAATATTTTCTCAAGAAGTTTGGATATTTTCCACAATTATTTTTCCACCAATCCACTATCATGGAGGAATACTTTAGAACAACCAAAGCGGTAGTCAAAAATTGAAATAAAAGCAATAATGAAAAATGTAAAAAGGTTCCGAAAAAAACCACCAAGAACCTGTTAATACCGGATATATCCACTGCATGATATCCATGATTGATACTCAACATCTACGACCTTATAGCATTCTGACCCATTTAATTCCAAATTTCGATAAGTCAGAGCCGAACCTCATTCACAATAGTTATCTGGTTTTTCTTGCTTCTTAATCTTCTTTTGGCAATGTCCCAGACATGTTCGATGTCCATAGAAATGATTTCGTGAAGTAACGATATGAACTTGGTGTGGTTTGGCGTTATCATACATAAACAAAAAATTTTAACCCATTTTTTCCGCAAATTGTGGATAGAACGGCGCTAAAAATCCATCAGATGAAAATACAAAGACGTTATACAGTGTAGAACAGCACAAGGAACGAACGAATCACGTAATGCGATCAGAGGGTTGAGAAGATAGACGATAGCCACCAGTCTTCTACCAACGAAGATACGAGTATCAAGGCGATCATTATTTTTACTCATATGAAAGTTAAAAAATTGCTGCTGTTTGTTTTCTCTTAGCTATGAAATCAGTGAACTGAGAGGATTGGGGCAAGTTTGAAACTCAAGCTCATTATACTGGTAAATAATGAATAATAAAGTTTTCATCCAGTGTTTTTCCGTTTTCATTTTATAACCTCAAATATTTCTTAAAGTCTGTAAGTGCAAGTAGTACATTGATGGAACTTTTTGCTCCCTGAAAAGACTTTCAACCCCTCAATCGGAATTTTCAGCCCACTACGACTACGATATATGCAAAAAAGTTCCCTTAAACGATTCATTGCCCGCTGTAGAGGTGATCCAGACAATGTATCTTATGGAAACGTGTCCACACGTCAAGTTTTTATGGAGAAGCAAGACAACACTTTGTGCGATTACCTGCTTCGGTTTGCCCAGATGTTCCATGGCCTACGGATGTACATCGTCTAGCATATGATTGTGCTATTAAATTTTCAATTAAAATACCTGATTCCTGTCACGACAAACAGACAACTTTCCTGAAAATAAATCCAACCTTATCTATCTAAAGACATTCAATCATTTCAACGTAAAAAAATTATTTCGATAAGTTAGTTGGCAGAAGTAATGGACAGGTATAAATTTTCAGCCTCTTCTGTATGGAATGTAGATGAAACTGGGGTTTCAACTCTATCAAAGCCTTCCAACTTAGTCGCTGCAAAAGAAAAACGTAATGTTTGATACGTTACTTCCGGAGAAAGAGGAACTAAAGTCTTCCTTGTAGAAGCAGTCTCAGCTACAGGCTCTCACATCCCACCAATGTTCATTATCCCGAGAGAAAATTAACACAACGACTTCATTCGTGATTGTCCTCTAGAGTGCATTGAAGGCAAATTCAAGTGAATGGATAACCGACGAAGAATTTTATTGATTTATAACATTTTGCGTGTCAGAGTTTAAAAACAAAGTCCAGTCCTTTTTCTGTTGGATAACCATTTCTCACATTTATGTATCAGAATACTCGATCTAGCCAAAGAAAACGGAATAGTCATGCTATTGTTCCCCCCACTTTGCTCTCACAAGTTGAAGCTCTATTATGTTTCTGTATTTGGTCTGTTCAAGACCTATTTGACAAGTGCTCAAGACTCATGGATGAAAAGCAATAGAAGAAATACTGATAATCAATAACATCCTATCTCTAGTCCCAACTGCTTTACGATTGCCCCTCTCATCTGTCAATATGATAATGGGGTTGAAGGCATCTGGCATTGTTCCATTGAACCGTGAAATATTTTCAGATGCAGATTATACTCCAAGCAATGTGACAGATGGTCCAAACCCTTCAAACGTTTTTGAAAACATAGATCCATCTATGAGCGAATCTGATATATTGCCTTCGAATATCATTACACAGTAATCTATACATACATTATCATGCTTCCAAACTTCAAACGTAAGTATTCATTGTTTTATATCTTTGTAAGTAATAATCGAATTCATTTCATTTCTATTTGGTTAATATATTGGTTTATTGACAACACATTAAGTGAGATAAAAAACACAAGGTTTAACTTTATTCTACACTTTATTTGAAAAAATTCGACGACGTTTCGCTGACACAGCAGCTTTATCAAGAATGACAAACAGAATAAAAAGTATGGTATTATAAACAAATCGTAGAACAAGTTGGATGAATAACAGGAAAATCCACACCGAGCCATTGTACAGTTAGTATGAAAGGTAATAAAAACTAATTAAACAAGTTAAGTAGGGTGAATAATTCACATCTACCTGCTCATTCAAAAGCTTGTCCGAATGTTTGTATCTATTTATTTCTGATGCTTCTAGGAGATCTAATTTTAAACTTTTGATTTTATATGTAATATGTCAAAGTTTTTATTGAATGAATGGTTTTCTTTTATTAAGTGGTTTGAATAATTTGAATCAGATTTATTTTTATCGAAGCTACGTTCATGCTCAGATGTTCTTATGCCAAAACTCCTATAGGTCCTACCGATATAAATTTTATCACAAGAACCGCAATTGAGTTTATAAATTCTGATTTACTTGATTTTTCAACACGAGATTTATTATTTTTAATATGTTTACCTAAGTTATTAGAAGTTTTGAAAGTTATATTAAGATTTTGTTTGACGAGAAAGGATTTATTATTTGTACTTGCAGAACCGCAGAATGTTCAACTGTTGAATATTTTATAGTCTTTATGAATAGGATATACTTCATTTATTGCTTTCTGATGCAGTTTTTACGAATGATTAGATCTATCATATCCGGATTATATGAATTATTAATGGCTATCTGTTTGATGATGTTTAAACATCATCAAACGAATAAATAATAATAAATATAAATCGTCGAATTTTTTCAAATCAAAAATAACATAGATTAAATTCAAAGTTAAACCAATTGTGTTTTTATCTCATTTATATCATGGATCTACATCAAGTAACGGCCTCCACAATTCAAACACATTAAGTAGTCAATTACTGATGTTTTGCATTTATTTTACTTAAACTACCAATAGGCATCGTCCTAAGCATAAATGATAGTCGCCTCTATTTTTTCAAGGATAGATGCCCTAAGGAGTTCTATCCCTAACGAATTCTATCATTCGAAAGAGTATTTTTTATTTAATCAATTCACGATCATGTTGGTACTTATGGTATTGTAATATTTGTGTGGATTATTATACCTACTTTGATTATTGTAGGTGACAACAGAGCAGCTAGAATCAGCTTTTGATGAAATTGCAAAACAGAAATAAGTATCAATGAAATATCCAGACGACTTGGGATTCCATCAAGAACATAACGAAGGTGTTACGCTACTAAAATCAAAACTAATTTGACTTTGGTAAAGCATCCTGTCCTTTGTTTCGAAAATAAAAAAAGGTTAGTAGCGCACATTTTGAAGCTAGCCCATGCTGGATTTCTCCCAGATAAACAGTCTTTATGTAATTTAGCGTACCATTTTTGCTGAAAAACTACAGATTAAATATAATTTTGATTATGAAAACCAGAAAGCTGGAGATGAATGGTTCAAAAGTTTCATTGAGCGAAATCCAGAGTTATCTGTCAGACAAGCAGAAGGTTTGTCTGTTGCTAGAGCAAAAGTTCTTATCAGAGAAGAGGTTAATAATTTTCATGAACTTCATGTCAAAGTCCTGACCGATAATGATATCTTGGATAAGCCGGAAAGGATTTAAAATATAGACGAGTCAGGAGTTCAGATTAACAATAATCCTGGAAAGGTGGTTGCGAAGAAAGCTGCGAAAGTAATCAATTCTGTAACATCTGTGAACAAAGGTGAAACGACGACTATCGTAGCCTGTTGCAATGCATTAGGTAATTGTTGGTCACTAGTAGCGATCATCAAAAGTGTGAATAAGAAGCCGGAATTCGAACATGGTCTACCAGTGGACTCAAAAGTCTGCATAAACAAAATTTCAGCATATATAAGTACTTCTATAAATACCTCACGGAACATTTCATACCTCTGAAGCCGAAGGTTAGGTACCGCTAATTTTGAACTATCTCACTCATCTGATGCAGATATGCTGCAAGTTGCTTCTGATAACGATCTCAACAAATAGATTTTAAATAATAAAAAAACAAGTACTGTGTTTTGATGAATTCTACTTAATAATTGCGATTCGTAACGCGTTTCATTACACCGTAGCTTCTTCAGACGAATGAATGTACAGAAAATATAAATATAAATCTTCTCGACTAATTAATTGCTTATTGGGTTGCTTCTTCTTGAGTGGTTATTTATGACAGGTATATCCAATAAAATTAAGGAATAGATTGCTCCCCGAAGAGATTCAATAGAGGTGAAGGGCTCAAATCGACTTGTTTATTGATGAGTCTACCTGAGTGTTTGTATTTATTGATTTCTAAAGTTTTCCAAAGATCTATCTTCCAATATTTATTATCTGTATGTAAAATTTCAAACTGTGGGTCGAAAGAGTGATTATTTTCTAAGAGATGATTCGCGTAATTTGAATCTGATTTTTTATTTGAAAAACTGCGTTGATGTTCCGATATTCTAATATTAAAATTTCTATGTGTTCGACCAATGTAGAAATTATCATAGTCATTGCAATTCAATCTATAAACACCTGTTTTATTGTTTTTACCTGGTTTGGTTTTATTATTTTTTATATATTTGCCTAAATTATTATTAGTTTGGAAAGCTATGTTGAAATTATTGCTACTCAAGAATGATTTCAGTTTCTCACTTGTAATGCCAACGTGGGTTAAGCTGTTGAATTTTTGTTTCAATTTATCGACAGGGTAAACTTCATTCAATGTGATTCTACTTTGTTTTTATTTAAAATATTATTTATTAGTTTGGGATTGTAACCATTATTTTGGCTATTTGTTTAATCAAATTATTTTTGGCTATTTGTTTAATCAAATTAAATTCTTTGTTGAAATTTCCTGGTGATAACGGGATGTTAATCAATCTATGAATGAAACTATTGAATGCTGACATTTTATGTTGATATGGATGACACGACGAGTTATGTATTATAATATCTGTATGTGACGGCTTATGGTAAATTGCGAAAACATGTTTTCCATTTTCATTCGAAATTGTTACGTCTAAGAAATTCATCGAATTATTGCTTTCTATTTCTGTTGTGAATCCAATTTTTGGATGTAATGAATTTATATGATTTTCGAAAATTTTCAACTGTCTATCTGTTCCTGTGAAGCAAATAATGATATCGTCCACATAGCGATATCAGTATAAACAATTTTACTGAGTGAATGATTATGAATTAGTTTCTCTAAGTTATTCATGAATATTTTTGCTAACAAAGGACTTAACGAATTGCCCATAATCAAGCCGTCTTTAATAGTATAATATTTGTTATTGAAATTATTGACTGTGATAATTTCTACATTGGTAGAACACATAGAAATTTTAATATGAGAATATCAAAACATAAACGCAGTTTTTCAAATAAAAATCAGATTCAAATTACAGGAATCATCCCTTAGAAAAGAATCACTCTCTCGACCCACAGTTTGAAATTTTGCATACAGGAAATAAATAATGGAAGGTAGATCTTTGGGAAACTTTAGAAATCAATAAATACAAGCACTCAGGTAGACTCATCAATGAACAAGTCGATTTAAGCCCTTCACCTTTATTGAATCTCTTCGCGGAGCAATCTATTCCTTAATTTTATTGGATATACCTGTCATAAATAATCACTCAAGAAGAACCAACCCAATAAGCTTTTAATTAGTCAAGAACATTTATATTTATATTTTCTGTACATTCATTCGTCTGAAGAAGCTACGGTGTAGTGAAACGCGTTACGAATCGCAATTATTCAGTAAAATTCCTTAAAACACAGTACTTGTTTTTATTATTGATAATGGAATTTTACCAAGTAAAAGCCTCCCAAATTCAAATAGATTTTGAAGTTGAGAGCAGCAGGAAATTGTCAAGTTCCTTAACCTAATCTCTTTTTCCCCATCTACATCTTTGCAGGACATCCTCGGCCTCAACCATAACTATTATTAAGCAGACTTGTGTACTTGCCACACCTTGCTTATTTCTCATTTAATTTTCCTACCTTTTACAGCGGATCCATTTGATACTGCCTTTTTATCAAGTGGATTGAAACCTGAAAATAAATCTTTCAGAACTATACTTAATATTATGTAAGTAAAACTCAGATTCAAAAATCACATTATATAAAGTCATTTTGTCTTTGGGAAAACGAATTTTCCGTCACGTAATAACACTCAATTTTTGATAGTGTATTATAATTTTCTTGATTCAGTTGATGTTTCTTTCCACTCAGTTCAAAATTGTATATTCATAATACTTCAATAATCTCTAATCCTCTAAGATGATGTTTTTTCAACTTGAATATTGAAATACCTACTTCATACGTCATGATATCCAAATCTTTATTTTTTGTGAACTGTTTTCAATATCGAGTGGTTCTGGCACCTTTGTAATTATTTCAAAAATATCTTTCCTCCATCAAGAAATGTTCAAATATGACATCTGTTCATCAGCAATGTATATACCGAGCTAAGTATTGAAACATAAGTAAAAAAAAACTTCCGTAACAGTGGTTTAAAAGCCAATAATTCTAATCTCGAACGCAAACGATGCTTAACGCCCAACTGATTTTCCTTGTTCGACCGAGTAGAAGGAATTCACAATGTACCACACCATACTAATCGATAACATGGCCTTGACTTTCGAGCGAATTTAGCTTAATTTGTTTGATCTCACCCTTGGGATTATACGAGCCTGGACAGTCCAAAGCTGTCCTCAGTACGCATCTCCAGTCGTCCCTATCCAACTCCCTGCGCCGCCAAACACTCCTCCCAACTCCTAAGCATCCTTCGACGTTGTCCAGAAACCGGATCTTAGGTCGTCCTCGTTCACGCTTCGCAACTGGTCTGATCAATAGTGTCGCTTTGGTTGGATCGGGTTCAGCCATTTTCAGCACGTAACACGTCCATCTTAATCTACCGATTTTAATCACCTTCACGATCTCTGGTTCCCGGTATATTTCGTAGATTTCATGGTTGAATCTTCGTCGCTACACGCCGTTGTCTTCCACTGCCCCATAGATTCGCCTTAGAACTTTCCTTTGAAAGCTTCCTAATGCTTACTGATTTTTTTGGGTGATAGTCCATGTCTCTGACTCGTAAGTTAATACAGGCCTAATGAGTGTTTTATATATCTTGCATTCGGTCGGCCTTGAAATGTTCCGAGATCTTAGTTGTGACATAACGAAACCAAGTAAAGTTAATCTGACCTTAGTTCTTTCGCGGCGCAACTTTGAACGATCAATGACATGACTTGGATCGTTTGGGGAAATAATGCCAACATCTTTCAAGACAGAAGAAGCTATAATAGCAGCGGCTCTATCGGATATTCCAGTACGATCACAGGCAAAGGCTAAAGATGGTAAGTTTAACCTCTTTTTTTCTGAGATGGTGAACCTTTTAGTTCGACCTGTTCTGAGTTTTCATGGTAAGGACTAGGAGATAATACGGGTAAGCTAGAGCATGAACTGCTGCTTTCGATTGAAGAATCATCGGTCAAAGAACAGGAACAACAAGGTTTGTCAAACTAGTTTGCCTCTCGGTTCCGCGATAAACTTTTTTCTTTTCTTTCTTGTTTCTTCTTGTTTTTCACAATTGCAATCACATCGATACCGCCTAACATAATTTTTCTGTCTGTTCTTTGGTCAATTAAGAAACTTGCTTCCTCCTTGGGAACACGAATACCTTTTACACAGTTACAATCACATATAACTTTGCATTTGCAACTGCTAATATCAAACAGTGTATGGGACTCTGATATAAATGTATTAATCTTTTCTTGGTATTTAACATTAGTTTGACGGCCAAGATATGGTTTCATTAAGCTTCTATACAGTGTGTTCCAACGAAAATTTGACCCCCCCTCTAACTCCGAAATGAGTAACATTAGCGAAAAACACCAAGACACGTCGATTTTTTTCGAGGGAGCATTTTCGAAATAATTCTAAACTTGTCAGATCAACCCCTACCCCAGCAACCCTAACTTTGAAATTCATCATAGGGAATAAGGGTCGAGTGGCACCTTACTGAAAAGGTCTGTCAATTCTCCACCTTGATTTGTCATTCTTAGAATTTTAAATTAACATACAGGGTGTCCCAACCAAGGGTGAAGTTGAATTCTGGAAATCCCAAATACTAAATGAAATAGATTTATTTTGGCATAATGCAAGCGCAGGTTTATGCTCGGTCTAGAAAAACGACCTACACTTGTGAATTTGGAATTGGTGCAATCAACCCTATTTCCAGCATCCCCAACTCAAAAATCATTCGATCGATAATAGGTCAAGTGGCACCTCGTTGGAAAGGTACTGCAATTTTCTCTTCGAATTTGGTATTTTCGAAATTCAGAATCATCATACAGGGTGTCCCGAAGCAGGAACATTGAAAATCCAAATAACTTTTTGAAACTGGTTTATTTCGGTATACGAGAACATGTTTGATCCGAGAATAGGACTTTCTTGTGTGGTTATAGAATTTTTGCAATCAACCCCTTCCATTCAGCATCCCCAACTTGAAAATCATACAAATAATTCAAGTGGCATATCTTCAGAAAGGTTTTTTGAATTCCAGAATGATTAAAGCATTTCATTCAGTTCGGCTCTCCATACAGGATGTCGCTTTCGAAAAATTCAATATCGTCATTTGAAATTATCAACTAAAATTAATTCGAAACTGTTAAAAGTATTGGGGTACGATGTGTTGAGCATCAATTACGAAGAAATAAAGCTGATTTCTGCATTGAAAATGTTCACATTTTTTTCATTTCCATCTGGCGTGCAGTCATCTGTTATTTCTCATTTTTGCAATGAAATATTATTATTATTCAGATCAGTTCCTCATTATTGTTGTTGTTCGTCAGTTGAAATTAATCTGAAAATGGTTTATTCCACTGAGGAAAGGGTCGAAATTGTATCGACGTATTTTCGAAATAACAGTTGTGCCAAAGAAACGGCAAGGATATTCGATAGGAACCATCCTGAAAGAGAAAGGGAGTCAGTCACCAGTACGTTAAATATTTGGTTGACAAATTCCTAGCCACATGAAGTGGCATGTCCTGTCAGAAATGAGGCAACGGAAGTGGCAGTAGTGGGTCATCTACAAATGGAGAATACTACTTCGATCAGAAAACTATCTCGTCTGACTGGTGTATCAGCTACAACTGTCCATAGAATCGTGAAACATCACAAATTTCACCCTACAAGGTAAAATTAGTGCATGAAATAAACGAAGATGATCCAGATCGTCGTTTACAGTTTTGTGAAAATCTAAGTGAAAACCTAAACGCTAATCCAAATTTTCTGAATAACATCTGTTTTTCTGATGAAAGCACCTTTATGCTCAGTGGTGAAGTGAATAGACATAATTGTCGATATTGGGACACACAGAATCCTCATTGGTTTAGAGAGGCCCACACGCAAAGGCCTCAGAAGTTGAACGTTTGGGCAGGAATTTTTGGCAATCATCTAGTTGGGCCTTTCTTTATTGAGGGTAATCTGAATGGAAATGGCTACCTACAGTTGTTAGAGGAACACATACATCCTAGATTGACAGAAATTTTACAGAACGATCCAACTCTTTCTGAGGACGAAATGCGTTTTCAACAAGACGGTGCTCCTCCGCATTATGATGCTCAGGTGCGCCAATATTTAGACGAAAATTTCCCAGGAAGGTGGATTGGTAGAAGAGGGCCTGTTGAGTGGCCAGCCAGGTCACCAGATTTAAATCCCTAGATTTTTTTTTGTGGGGCCATCTAAAATCTAAAGTTTATGCCACAAGACCAGAAAACCTGGAGGAGCTGCGGATGAGGATTATCACAGAATGCCGACTTTTGACTCCTGAAGTTTTCGCTAATGTGAGAAGAGAGTTCGAAAATCGTCTGTATAACTGTATGGAGGTGGGCGGAGGTCATTTTGAACAATTGTTGTAATAATCAAGTTAGTTTTTGTTTTCAATTGAATACAAGTTCAATAAATCTCGTTTTCCTGTTTAGATGAGCATCCAATCAGTTTCTCCATCATCCCTCATCCTGATCCTCACGCCAGAAAACCTCGATTGCCAAACTGAAACCAATGCCTCAGTGATTCAGAAAATAGAAAAATCTTTCTGGAACTTTGCCACTCAACCTGTAATCACTTGTATGATTTTTGAGTTGGGGATGCTGAATGGAAGATATTGATTGCAAAAATTCTATATTCACGCAAGAGAGTCTTATTCTCGAATCAAACATAAACATGTTCTCGTATTATACCGAAATGAACCAGTTTCAAAAAGTTATTTGGGTTTTCAGTGTTCCTGCTCCCGGACACCCTGTATGCTGATTCTGAATTTCGAAAATACCAAATTCGAAGAGAAAATTGAAATACCTTTCCAACGAGGTGCCACTTGACCTATTTTCGATCGAATGATTTTTGAGTTGGGGATGCTGGAAATAGGGGTTGATTGCACCAACTCCAAATTCACAAGTGTAGGTCGTTTTCTAGACCGAGCATAAACCTGCGCTTGCATTATGCCAAAATAAATCGATTTCATTTAGTATTTGGGATTTGCAGGAATTCAACTTACCCTCGGTTGGGACACCCTGTATGTTAATTTAAAATTCTAAAAATGACAAATCAGAATGGAGAATTGACAGACCTTTACAGTAAGGTGCCACTCGACCCTTATTCCCTATGATGAATTTCGAAATTAGGGTTGCTGGGGGTAGGGGGTTGATCTGACAAGTTTCGAATTATTTCGAAAAATGCTCCCCCTCGAAACAAAAATCGACGTGTCTTGGTGTTTTTCGCTAATGTTACTCATTTCGGAGTTATAGGGGGGGTCAAATTTTCGTTGGAACACACTGTATTTGTAGTGATAGGCACGAATCAGTTGTAAAACTCTTTTCACACTCACAGTAGGCAGCGACGATTTTTGCCATATTTTTATAACTTCGTGAGCCAATCTTTCAGATATTTCATGAACTCTTGGCTCTTTTGTTGTTTTATCAGGCTTCAACTCATGTTTTATGAACAGATAATTCTTCATAACATCGTTATAAGTTGGTATTTGCGATGCTAGTAACTTTTGCGGCAAACCAAAGACAGGACAACTCGTTGTTTTTCGTGTTTTAACTTGAGACATATTTCTGCAAACAATAGAAATAAAAAACACTGTAATTATACAGTCAGGAATTAAACTACAAGCATAAAATATGAAAATCACTACTTACAATATACGTCACAATCCCAGTTAAAGATAAACTGATACAATTTGACGCTTCAAATAAATGAACGGCAAACAGATGAACTGCTGTAAGCGCGCGAAATTACTAAATGGCACTCCATCGGTGTTTGGGTAAGAAGGCGCGGAGAAAGGGTATTTCGCCGAAATACCTTTCACCGCGTCCCGCTACCATAGAGTCACAACACGCATGCTTCTACTGATAACTGTCGCTGAGGAGTTTTATGAAATGTTTGCGAAGTTTTGAAAAATTTTGGCAAAACTCATAATTTGCCTAAATTTTCAGAACTTTATGACGATGGGGGCACCTCGAAACATAGCATAAGCCAATTGATTTCTTTTGTGCTTACTGTTGACCTAAAATAGCAGCTTTCTACAGGTATACCGAAGCGATGAAACATAAAAAATGAAATCGCTCCACCATATTGTATATGCACTGCTATGTTCGATTTTCGACGACAAACCCTCATCTTACTTAAGATAATTGCCACCTTAACTTTCAAATATAATTATTTCCAGTTGATCTCTCCCGTAACCTAACTTCAGAAAGAACAGAAATCAATCAATTTTCTGTGCAGAGTAAAATAAAGTATGACTCTATCCAAGCGAAGAACTTTGACAGCAATTTTCCATCACAGTAATGCATATCCTCGGAGTTTTCGGTATGAAATACGTCTTCAGAATTGCAGACTCTATATTGAGAACATCGTTTCATTTTTATTAAAATAGGTAAGAATTGGACAGACTATTTTACTTTCCACAACGAAAAAACCAAAAGTATTTGTGCGCTTTTAGGAAAATGAGAATAATCGCAAAACCGAGCTGTATTTTATTGTTTTCCGTACAAGAACAGATCGAGTTTTTATACGTGAGGTCGTAAGTAATATATACGCTACACTGCTTAGCTTTCTTCCCTCTAAGTTCGAACTCTCGGGTCATTTGTACTGGATAGAAGCTTTCAGCCTGAAATACTACCATTTTACGTGAACTTGAGCGAGCTATCAGGTCCCTGTTTTATTGATTCCACATTCCCAAACTGATTGTTACAATATAAAATGGATATTTATTTTCACTACCGCCATTAAAATAATTGTTCTAGGGTAAATTGGGAAGTCTGGATATTTTATTTTGATCATTGTTCAGATTTTTCCAATTCCGATTTCCACAGTCGTTCCTATTTGTGTATCTGCTCTATTTCGAATTTATTTCTCTCGCTTTTTAGAAACAATCGAGGTGTGAATTTGTGTTAATCCAATTCACTGTTAATTGAATATTCTGTTCATACATGATTTCATTACTTTCGAGTCATTGTTAGAGGATTCAAAGGAGGACTCACCTATGAAAATCCTTTCAAGAAACGAAAGTATTTCTTATTCTTTTAATTCGAATAAATAGTATCTGCTGGGACGATTCGTCAATCAGATTTTTTTTCTTCTTCAATTTCAAAATGCCAAAAACTTTTTCTCAATTTAAACTGCCACTGGTTTTGTTCTTGGAGACAATTGCCTTAAAATGCTGTTTCCAGTTCAAATATTTACATGAAACAATATAAAAGAAAAAAAATTCTATGCTAAATTTAACTCTGCAAAATTTCAAAATGGGCAGTCATGGATTGTTTGTGTATATATATATATATATATATATATATATATATATATATATATATATATATATACGTATTTTCTGGTAATGTCGTAAAAATTACAAATGCAATAGTTAATGGGTGTACGACAAGGGCAAAATGATAAGCTCACACTTTCATACTTCAATCTCTATATTTCGATCCTAGTTTGGATCTTCCTCAGGAGCGCTAAAAACGAAAAACAGTGGAAACTTACAATTGGACACACTAAAAGTACCTAACTTATACAAGAAAAAACACAACGAATTGTTATGAATGACCATTACACAAATTAAAAAGCCTTGATTGTAGTCACTTACCGTATTCACGATGAGAAAAAGGCACTGCAAACCAGAAAACCATAGAGACAACCTCGAGAGAACCCCATTCACAGGAGCATATTTTATATTGTCTCAAGTAGCAATTATTGTACAATAATATATAACATATACCACATAACAGTTTTTTCCTCAATTAATAAACTGTGCCAGACTGAATCAGTAAGAATAAAATAGGTATGTCACTGGACTACACCAAGAAAAAGCCATTGACAGACTAGTCAGTGACATACCTATTTTATTCTTGCTGATTCAGTCTGTACAGTTAGGATTAAGATTGAAAATATATGTGTATATATATATATATATATATATATATATATATATATATATATATATATATATATATATATATATATATGAAGTTTTCAGGAGAAAGCCTCTGACACTACTTGTTGGTACATTGATGTCATTGTCTGTTGATGCTATAGTTTGTATATATTCTGGTAGATTGATATAGTCTCATAACATTTAACGTTATATTTTCAATGAACTAAAACTAAAGTATTTAGATTTTCACTATATTATATTATGATATAGTGAAAATCTAAATACTCAGTTTATTTCATTGAAAATATATATCGATTTTCATCAAGTAACGACCTCCTCGATCAAATTATTTAACGTTATCCTAATATATAATGATTGCAGGATATGTTTTGATTATAATCATTGCCTGGCAATGGTATTAATTACCAGGTAGTGGTATATATATATATATATATATATATATATATATATATATATATATATATATATATATATATATATATATATATATATATATATATATATATAATTAAAAAATGTGCTGTTCTGAATGTTGAAAGGGAAAGGTGGTCAATTCATCACCAGAAATAACCTTGTATTTCCTGCACTACCACCAGAAAAGGTTTACAAATATCTAGGTATGCAACAAGCTCTGGATCAAAAAATAGTTGAAGTGAGGGAGTTCTTTAGGGCGAAGCTGTTTACCCGGGTCAAGCGAGTGCTTCAATCAGGGTTGAACTCAAAGGCTATGGTAACTGCACTCAACATTTGGGAGGTCCCGAGCATCACCTACTCATTCGGAGTGGTTGACTGGTCAATGACGGAATTGCGCAAGCTCGACAGTAAATTAGAACCATGCTCACCAGGTACGGCATGCATCATCCGCATAGCTCAGTAAGCCGGCTTTATCTACCAAGGGGTGAGGGTGATAGAGGTCTTACCAACATTGAAAACAGTCATGCTCAAAACCTGTTGAACATGAAGAGATACTTCTCTAGGAAGAACTAACCTTTCTATAGGTCCATCCGACAGCTAGATGATTCGACACCACGCCAACTGGCTATTGCAGAAATCAAATTCACAAGCCGTACCTCAGGTGAACTACAAGAGGAATGGATGTCAAAGGCACTCCATGGACGATATCCGAAAAGTTTGAAAAGTGACAATGTAAATAAAAAAGAATCTCTTACTTACCTGACTGCGGGATACTTGCACGCAGAGACTGAAGGAAGACTACTAGCCATTCAAGATCAAGTCGTGCCAACCAGATCATACCAGAAGCACATTGCAGGTCCTGCTGTTTCTTCGGATCTGCCGTCGTTGCTCACTTTATGCTGAGTCACTACAGCATGTCACTTCATCTTGCCCGATTCTTGTGCGCAAAGACCGACATAACGCGATGGCTAAAATCACTGACCGCCCAGTGCCACATAATAGGCAAGATATTGCTGTTTTCTCCAAAACAGAAAAGCAAGCCATCCTTCTTCAAAAAGTACCGTGACTTGGCTTTCGAGATAAAGGAAATATACGGATTGCAATCTGTCATAGTTATGCCACTTATAATATCTGTCAACAGCCTGGTCGAAATCCACCTCGCAGATAACACCAAGAACTGATATTGTTCGGAGATTCCTCAGTATGGGGTGCTGCTATTAAGTGGTGTTCATCTTGGCTAGTAATCGCCCGGTGAACACTCAATGCCTTCCTGCGAATGCGGTGATTAGAAAGAAAAAAACAAATCTTTTTTTTAATATGTAAATCTGTATCTTCCACAAAAATTTAGTTAGAGCTTTCATTTCAGATTCTTTGTCTTTGAAATGCCAAAGGATGATGGAATACAATACATTTTCAATTCGCTGGATTTTTTTTTTCATGGAATATTGAATACGATCTATGACATCAAAAATTCAATTTTTTTTATTATTGATATTGCCTCCCGATTGAGTTCAGAAGAGAAACGGCCACTCTAGGATCTTGGAAGTTATGAGGTGAAACAAAAATTCCCATTTGCGCTTCGCATACTAAACTGGAATATTCTTCGCTTTACAGTTTCATCAATTCTTTATGGATTTTCATATTTAATGCCTTATATTAGTCGAGAGTAAATCATTTTTTAATTTCATGGATCATATTCAATATTCTATGAAAAAAAGTTCCCCCGATTTGAAAATGTAATGTACCTTTGAGCCTTCGGCCATTTTGAATTGTACCCGAAATGAAATGTGATGGCAATTCTTGTGTTTTTTTTTCCTTCACCATTACGGGTATTACTTGAACTGCCGAAAAATTCCTCTTCAAGGCAGCCAAGGCAACTTCACGAGAGCATGTTAAAAACCATCCTCGTAGTCTGTAGTGTCACCTCCTTCTGGGCAATAATCGTATCGTTACATCATCCACAAGAACAATATAAGATCTGTGCGTCATAGGCCTGTCCGTGATAACTGTTGAGTCCCAGTATAATTTGAAGGTCTCATTCTCCAGGATGGTTTTCGGGCAGTATTTGTATAGCTCGACAGCATCCTGTACCAGTTTGACGAAAGTTGCAATTGCCTGATGATAAACCCTTGTCATGGAATTATGACTTTCGAGGTAATCTTCAGATGCCATCATTGTACTCGAAGTTGTATCATTTTCAGGCCACGATGGCATTTGTGTCATTAATCTGATTCGATGTTCTGCTTGGCACTATCCTTCAGATAGACCCTAGTGGAGACAACCTGATCCTGTATGGCGATCAATCTACCCTCCGTTGCAGGAAAGAGATATCCCGAGCGCAGGTAAATAATCGATTCTACCTTATTCACAGAGCTGATTTTCAGGTTTCCTGAAAACTTTCTGTACAAATCTTTGTAGTACCATTCTTCAGAAATCTGGTCCAGGGTTCTTGATGTGTTCGGTACTTCCTTTTTGGAAAGTTGCAGCGCTGCGAAGTTTACATCTGCTGCACATATCTCACGGTAGAAAGGTGAGTTTTTGGATTTGAAGTACTTTCTAAGACTTTCCTTCTGTTTACCCTCAGCCATTTTCAGGTTCAGCATTCCTCTGCCCCCCATGTGCCTTCCCATATGGAATCTAGCAACTGAGGCACGTGGCTGATGTACACCGTACTTCGTAATCAATGTGCGTATCTTGGTATCTATGGCTTGTAGGTCCGTGACTGACCATCTAATCACCCCAAACGAATACGCAATGATTGGTTAAGCCCAAGTTTTAATGGCTATGAAGAGACCCTTCGCTTTCAAGCCTGATTTCAAAAGACGCCTGACTCTAGTGAACACCTTTTCTCTGAAATAGTTCTTCATTTCTGATACCCTGATGTCAAGAGCCTGCTGCATACCCAGGTATTTGTGAGTCGTCCGTCGACTGATCAAGTGTGGGTACGACTCAGGCGTTCATGAGAGCTACCCCCTCGGATCTGTCTTCAATCTTACCTATATATATATATATATATATATATATATATATATATATATATATATATATATATATATATATATATATATATATATATATATATATATATATTATATAGATCAATCAATGTAAGGAGAGGTAAGATTGAAGACAGATCCGAGGGGGTAGCTCCCATGAACGCCAGAGTCGTACCCACACTTGATCAGTCGACGGACGACTCACAAATACATCACCCACGTGTTTTTGTTTTTCGGAAACAGTTTTTCATATATTATTATCTTGCTGAATACTTGCCACAACAGATTATTCAGAAAGACATAATTTAGGAATAAAACATGACCTCATTCCCAAGGGACAGATATGTTACAAATATGAACCTGAGATTATCTGTGAAAACGGCAAATGTAAACTTTATTTGATAAAACAATTATTCGCAACAATAGGCCTGATATCATTCTAACGGACAAAAATCGAATAACATACATAATTGATATCAATCTTCAAACCATCAAATTTTGGTACATTCTTCGTAGGTTTCGTTCCAAAAAAAGTCATAGATTTTCTCTTTATTTTATCATGCTTAGAATTATATTCGACGTTTTATTTATTTGTATATTTAAATGTAATAAAAT
The DNA here is from genome assembly GCA_013387265.2 of Cryptolaemus montrouzieri. Lineage (NCBI taxonomy): Eukaryota > Metazoa > Arthropoda > Insecta > Coleoptera > Coccinellidae > Cryptolaemus > Cryptolaemus montrouzieri. Next base: position 90,034,070 of record JABFTP020000001.1, on the reverse strand, counting down.
TAGCTGACAATTTTATCATTTATATACAAAGCAGAATTCGGTTCTATTCGATCATTCATACACAAAAAAACTATGGATGAATATCATTCAGTGTTACTTGACTAAGGTCCGTATACTGGATACTGACACTTCTGGTTTCTACAGTCATGTCATTGGCTGATAATGCTATAGTTTATATATGTTCTGGTAGATTGACAATTTTCATAATATTTAACGTTATTGTAATATATAATGAATCCAGGATATGTTTTGATTTTAATCATTGGCAGTAGTATTAATCACCGGGTGGTAGATTTATATTTTTCCATGAAATCGCTTTGATTACATGAACAGATATATGGTCAACACGTCGAGGTTGAACCCCATTTATATATACAGGGTATCCCAAGTTAAGTGGCTTATTAGACGTTTGTGGAGAACTAATAATGCTTTTGAATTGTGAAGGCCGTTACTTGATGTAGATCCATGATATCCATGTATCAGAAAGCAATAAATGAAGTATATCCTATTCATAAAGACTATAAAATATTCAACAGTTTAACAAAATCTTAATATAACTTTCAAAACTTCTAATAACTTAGGTAAACATATTAAAAATAATAGATCTCGTGTTGAAAAATTAAGTAAATCAGGAATCTATAAACTCAATTGTGGTTCTTGTGATAAAATTTATATCGGTAGGACCTATAGGAGTTTTGGCATAAAAACATCTGAACATAAACGTAGCTTCGATAAAAATAAATCTGATTCAAATTATTCAAACCACCTAATAAAAGAAAACCATTCATTCAATAAAAACTTTGACATATTACATATAAAATCAAAAAGTTCAAAATTAGATCTTCTAGAAGCATTAGAAATAAATAGATACAAACATTCGGACAAGCTTTTGAATGAGCAGGTAGACGTGAATTATTCACCCCTACTTAACTTGTTTAATTAGTTTTTATTACCTTTCATACTAACTGTACAATGGCTCGGTGTGGATTTTCCTGTTATTCATCCAACTTGTTCTACGATTTGTTTATAATACCATACTCTTCATTCTGTTTGTCATTCTTGATAAGGCTGCTGTGTCAGCGAAACGTCGTCGGATTTTTTTCAAATAAAGTGTAGATTAAAGTTAAACCTTGTGTTTTTTATCTCATTTATAACTAATAATGCTATCAATCTGAAATTTTGACAGTTGATTTAGCTGGTCCGAAACTCTATTTTTAAAATATTCTCCTCCCAACTTTGTTATTTAATGAGGAACGCCCTATATATTGCGAACTTGTTCGATAACACTTGTTATTCCAATTACAAAAACATCCAACACATAAGACTCGCTTGTTTCGTTCATGAAATATCCTAGTTCTACTTGAAAATTATCGATGTTTTGCTCGTTGAAAAAATTGATATATCTCGAGAACGACGTGAGCTACCAAATTTTTGAAAGGTGTTTTGCAAATAAGAAACCATACGGGATATAACTCATATCCGACTGAAACTCAGTCAGTATACAGGATGCTCTTTTTACCGCCTCTCATTTCGGAAGTAAGAAACATAAGAAACTCCTTTTTTCAAATTGTAACCCATATTTTTTTCTATTCATTAGATTTGTCGTAAAAACTAAATGGAGTTTTCAAACATACCTTGTACCTGAGATTTCAAGTTTTCAAGTTATGACCAAAAACAAATTTTACGTACCTACCTGTAGTTGGTAAAGGAGGCTCAGATTTCTTTACGTGCATAGACATATTTGAGAGCATAGACAGGCTCCCGAGCTTAGATAACAAACTGTTATTGCTTTAACTGTTAGTCGAATTAATTCGAATAAAGTGGCTAGCTACACAAATGAGCAAATAATTAATTTACCATCGGATATAATGCCGCCTAAGTTTGATTTTCACACACCCTTCGAAGTGGCCATAGAAAACCGTACCTTCGTAAAGGAAAAAATAAATCAATTAGACCAAAAATCCTCCATGTGGTACACGGACGGATCAAAAACGATTGATGGAACAGGAACAGGCACAATCATGCAAGCAGAAACACTTGCTGTAAACCTGTGCTGTCAGGGGTGCAAAGATTTACATTTTAACGGACAGTCAGGCAATGATAAAAGCTATAGACTCTTACAGTTATCGGAGCATCTCTGTCTGGAAATGCCGTCAATCCTTGAAACAACTTGCTGAGGGAACAAACTTCTCCTGTGGTTGTTGCCTGGCCACGAAGGCATACAAGGAAATGAAGCCGCTGACGAACTGGCTAGATCAGCTGCTGGAATCCCACCCATCGGACCTGAATCGTTCTGCAGTCTAAGCAAATCGCACAGACGACAGGAACTGGAACAGTGGGAAGAATCTAGAAAAAAGAATACTGAAGGAAAACTCCAGGCCAAAGGCAAGCGAAAAAGTTTATTGACTATTCGCCAAAGAAGACAAAACAGCTTCTCGGTCTCTCTAGGGACGAGCTGAGGACTATAACAGGCCTCCTTACTGGACACTGTCCACCGAGATACCATCTCAGTGGAATGGGCAAATCGGAAACGGCATCATGCGGAATGTGTAAAGAGCGATGAAATTGCCGAAGATATTCTTTGCAGTTGCATCACAACTACCCGTCAAAGACATAAACATTTTGATAGCGACATGCTAGAGCCGCACGAAGTAAAAGCGAAAGCTCCCAGGAGATTCTTAATTTTGTAAGAGAACTAGATCTACAAGGAAATGAATATTCGCAGTTCGGAAAGGCTTGCAAAGCCAAACGACGCCCTCAATGTAATGTAGTTTAGTTTTCATTCATGGAGATGAGAAACGGAATGTGAGTAGAAGAACTTGTAGGAGATATAACGAATTATATCTAAATATGAAAGCCGAAAAATTCAGAAGATTGACAATAGCAGAGCGTGATTTGAATTTACTTCATAGTAGTATTCATAGATTTCTAACAAAACATAAACTGCCCCTTTATAAATTTTCATTGGTTCAAACTCTACAAGCTGGCGATCCACAGCTTCTAATATAAGTGCGTGAGATCCTTCTTCTGAGAATACAAGAGAATCCCGATTTTCTCAAAAGGATTATCTGGACTGATGAAGCTAAATTTTCTAAAGTAGGGTTTCATCTGTAAATAAATTTCATCGTTTTTGTAAGTCGAAGTATTTTCTATGCGCTTATTGTGATCACAAATGGACCTACCTTCTTGGAGTTTCACTGAAGTCTCTTTATTTGGAGAAATAATATCTGAATATCGTTTTCAATCCTGAACAAATACTCAAAATCGAAACGGAATTCGAATAGCTTACAACGTATTTAATATTACTTGTAGAATTTTGCTTACGATAAGAATTATTTAATCTTCAACCCTATAACTTAGGTATGCAATATAGACTCCCCATTCATTGGGTAGAATACTGATGCTTCACTTAAGCAAATTGAATTATTTATGTAATTAATGTTACTGACAAGGTACATACGTCAGTTGCAAGCTTGACTTCATAGTGCAAGATGTATAGATAATGTCTAAACAATTCTTGTTATTGAAGCTTCGACTTCTCCTGAATAATAATGCATCATTATTCCAAATTAATTCATATCATAATGGTATGTACATAATATCCGGTTTGATTATATGAGACAAGTTACAGGAATCGCATAGTATGTTCACAGCTTCATTCGAGAGAAAGGAAATGTTATTATTATAGATACAACCTCATATATTCTGAGGGCCTATTTATTTTTCATAACAAATATCTTGAGATTCTGTATTTAGAATTGATTGCGTGTGCTCTCTATTTAGTGAAGGTACACAGCTCTGCGACAATTTGGTCAAGAAGAATAAATCAAACAATTTACCCCAATACATTTGAGGGTTTCATCATTTTTGGACACACAAGATAACACCAAAAATCGCTGAACTTAACTGACGGTGAATATAATAATTGAATGAATAAATAAAAATTATGAATACTGCTCTGTTGAATGGCAATCTTTGGAACTCTTTTTTTTTATGCCAAATGTGTATTTTCCATTCTTGATCGACGTAGATTTCGGAAATGTTACTAATTAATTATTTTTTGTCGTGTCGATTTATTTTGCGCTGCTACAAATTCTGCAGCTTGAGAGCATTGCGATCGAAAAACATCGAATCGATAATTTACAGGAAAAAGATGTTCGATGATTTCTGCTAAAATACGATCGACTTCTGTGATTTCAATCTAGTGAACCCATTAAGATCGCCTTTTTTATATCTGAACAGCTAATATACTACATTTGAATTTGGGAGGCTTTTACTTGGTAAAATTCCATTATCAATAATAAAAACAAGTACTGTGTTTTAAGGAATTTTACTTAAAATAAATGGAATTTTACCAAGTAAAAGCCTCCCAAATTCAAATGTTAAAAAAGCTGATACCGGCATTTTGGCTTTGTGGTATTTCAAAATACTACTAAGATGTGCAGTTCACACGCAGAATATATGGTTCTACTCAATGTGCTTGAAAAACAGGTTGATTCCCAATTACATACGGTTGAAGACACATAACAACAGTGGACCAGCAAGAAGAGCAATTGAGAAAGGCCAACGCATATGGCTCAAAGAGGATATGAAGATCCAGTACAACAGGAGGGACGTTGCAAACATATATTTGAAGGTAATCCATACGGAATTATTGTTTAGATTGCACCCTGTTGAGTTTGATATTTTAGACTCTGAATCCAGATATGATGTCAAAATTTTAATTCATAAAAAGTTTCAGCAACAACAGAAAAAGTTGAATTCACTTAAATTCAAAATTTCTCCACCCAAACCTTCAACTGATAAATTTTCAGACCATAGATTTTTGGAAGATTCACTAATTTAACTGATACCGATTTTACACAACCACAAAAAGATCTATTAGAAAAAGGACTCAAACATAATTTACATCCAAAACATAATAAAACTAATTTTGAACAGTTAGGCATAGACTCCGAAATCATTCTCAAAAACTCCAAAGATAATATTTTAGCCAAACATCAAACAGCAAAAATCATCAAAGAAGACTTTTCGAAATTATCACCTCATTGCAATTCCGATTATAAGATAATAAAACAATTCGTGAAAATAGTACCAAGAACGATTTAGTATTCACTAAAGCAGATAAAGGTAACACCGTCATTGCGATTAGTAAAACCGATTATATTTCTAAGACTGAAGAATTCTTAACAACTATATAACATCAACTAAGGATCCTACCGCAAAATTTCAGAAAGTTGTTAAAAACATAATTTCGACAGCAAAATCATTAATTACAGACCAAGAAAAATATAAATTCATTAACTCAATCCACAATCCCCGAATTATATTCGTTGATAAAACTTCATAAACCTAATTACCCTATTAGACCTGTTGTTTCTTATGTAACGGCACCTTCGTTCAAACTTTCAAAATTCCTCAACGACTTGCTAATAAAACATTGCAATTTTAAATCTGAATTTTCGGTCAAAAATTCATACGAACTTATTGCCAATATCAAAGATACCACTATACCACCTAATTCCAAACTTATTTCTTTCGATGTTAAGAATCTATTTCCCAACATTCCTCCAAAAGATACGTATTACTTAGTTGAAGAATTATTAGAAAGGAATCATGTCAATACTATCATTAAATCAGATATTCTTTCATTATTAAAAATTTGTTTAGATCAAAATTATTTCCATTTCAATTACAAATATTATACTATTGAAGACGGCTTGATTATGGGCAATCCGTTGAGTCCTTTGTTAGCAGAAATTTTCATGAATAACTTAGAGAAATTAATTCATAATCATCCACTCAGTAAATATTGTTCATACTGGTATCGCTATGTAGACGATATCATTATTTGCTTCACAGGAACAGATAGACAGTTGAAAATTTTCGAAAATCATATAAATTCATAACATCCAAAATTGCATTCACAACCGAAATAGAAAGCAATAATTCGATAAATTTCTTAGACGTAACAATTTCGAATGAAAATGGAAAACATGTTTTCGCAATTTACCATAAGCCGTCACATACAGATATTATAATACATAACTCGTCGTGTCATCCATATCAACATAAAATGTCAGCATTCAATAGTTTTATTCATAGATTGATTAACATCCCGCTATCACCAGAAAATTTCAACAAAGAACTAAATTTGATTAAACAAATAGCCAAAATAATGGTTACAATCCCAAACTAATAAATAATATTTTAAATAAAAACAAAGTAGAATCGCATTGAATGAAGTTTACCCTGTCGATAACTTGAAACAAAATTCAACACCTTAACCTACGTTGGCATTACAAGTGAGAAACTGAAATCATTCTTAAGTAGCAATAATTTCAACATAGCTTTCCAAACTAATAATAATTTAGGCAAATATATAAAAATAATAAAACCAAACCAGGTAAAAACAATAAATCAGGTGTATATAGATTGAATTGCAATGACTGTGATAATTTCTACATTGGTAGAACACATAGAAATTTTAATATCAGAATATCGGAACATAAACGCAGTTTTTCAAATAAAAATCAGATTCAAATTACGCGAATCATCTCTTAGAAAATAATCATTCTTTCGACCCACAGTTTGAAATTTTGCATACAGATAATAAATATTGGAAGGTAGATCTTTGGGAAATTTTAGAAATAAATAAATACAAACACTCAGGTAGACTCATCAATGAACAAGTCGATTTAAGCCCTTCACCTCTATTGAATCTTTTCGGGGAGCAATCTATTCCTTAATTTTATTGGATATACCTGTCATAAATAACCACTTAGGAGGAGGCGACCAATAAGCTTTTAATTACTCAAGAACATTTATAGTTATATTCTTATTTACATTTTCTGCATAATCATTCGTCTGAAGAAGCTACGGTGTAGTGAAACGCGTTACGAATCGCAATTATTAAGTTAAATTCCTTAAAACACAGTACTTGTTTTTTATTAATATACTACACGCCTAATATTCAAAATGGCCTGATAAACAATACTTCAACATACCAAATGCCAAATATACTGAACGCCTCTTCATATCCAACTCTATCTATATGGAACGCCTCATTTTATTCACTGATATTCATACTAAATAGTTCTTCACATTATATGAAACTCTTACATATTGCCTCACACATCCTTATGGTATGGCAGATTTTAGGATTGTTCTATGAATATTGACTATCCCAATTCAAAGAGATACATTCAATTTGTAAACCTCAACTTCCTCCAATTAAGCTAGCAAAAGATAAAGTTGGAAAAGTTCAAACATTGATTCAAAAAACAAATTGTTCCATCCCCTTTAGGCATATAAATCCAATAATCAAGAACTCAAATAATAATTCACAAAATCCCAAATATTCAATTCTAAAATGTATATACTTCAGAAAGATCGATATAGCCAGATCTATGGTTTCAAATTTTAATTTGTACTCAACTGTTCTGATTCAAATAAAATAGAATAAGAATCGTCTAAGATTCCTGAATTATAATAAACATCAAATATGAGCTTGAAAGACGAAGCCGAGAAATTGATAATGAAATAATAGATCACTACTGAATACATAGAATATTTTTCTTCTTTTCCTATAAATTCAAACTGACCAAAATTCACACAATTTGTTTACCAGACAGAACAAACATCTTCTGAATTCAAGTGTTCTTGTGAAAAGCGGAGATGAGTTTCAAACATACACAAATTGTTAAATTACTTTATAAACTTTCATAAGCAATACACTTTCTACTTTATTCTTAATTATCTCACGACAACATATTTAACTTTCTAGAACTATCTCTCACAAATGTTCCACATATCTCTGTTACTGTGTTAAGTACTTTTCCACTGAATACTATTCACATCTCCTCCACTTCTTTGTCTTCTAATTTTTTCCTATGTTTTCAATTTTTATATTCTAAAACTGAGAAATATATAGACTGAGTATATCAAAACCTGTTTAAACAGGCCCTAATATTTGAATTTTCTATTCTTCAATTATTCAATTCATGTTCTTGTGAAATTTTATTATATAAACGGAAATGCAAATGAAAGGAAGAAATTGCATAAAAACAACTTCATATTTTCATATGACGTGATGAACATACAGATTTTACACAATTATGTAAAATACCTATAGTACAACTACATCAAGAAACCTTAAATTACCTCTAACAAAAGTTTTCAAATATACACAGCATTCTTCCTAATGAAGTAAGAATTTATCTAAAATTTGATTCACATAAGTAGCAGCAATGTTTTTGTGACTTTGATTACTCTTGGATTCAAAGTTGTTGTTATACAAAATGAAACTTCGTATGCAACTAATACAGATTTGAACATCATGTTTTCCACGAACATCAAACACCTATAAAAGAAAATCCTTCAATTTCAAATCTATGAGGAATAGCTACTTTATATTCAAGAGCTCCGATAAGATGTGTTATGAATAGAAGGAACCCACAAGAAATACTTTTTGTGCAAATTGAGATGACAGACAGAAGAATATATGAGTATTCAGATGTGTCCCACATGATAGGTTAAATATTACTTTCAATTTCATTTTCCAACATTTTACAGTAGATTGTATATATTTCCTTATCACTGTGGATTGTAACCTAAAAGTAAGTATAGAAAGTAAACACTCACCTTCAAACCTCTGACGAAATGATCATCTAACTCAGAGATGGATAATTCACATTTATTATATATTTCTTTCTTATTTTCCTAATATATTTGAAGGTCAATCTACCAGCTAACCTTAGTTTCTTCGGTTCGAACTTGAATATGGTCAAACACATAGAATCTCATTCACTTTTACAGTTGGATAGCTGTAGAATTAGAGACATATTTCCTCTTGAATAAACTGAAACAAAATTCAATTTAAAATGGATACAGTCTTACTGACATTCAGTTTGAAATATCGTAATACAGATATAGCCTTTAGTGAATAGCTTTCAATATTCATATCATACTAGCTCTAAATGATTTAAAAATGACAAAAGATTATTCCAAATATATTTGAAGGTCAATCAACCAGCTAACCTTAGTTTCTTCGGTTCGAACTTGAATATTGTCAAACACATAGAATCTCATTCACTTTTACAGTTGGATAGCTGTAGAATTAGAGACATATTTCTTCATGAATTAACTGAAACGAAAATTCAATTTAAAATGGACACAGCCTTACTGACATTCAGTTTGAAATATCGTAATACAGATATAGCCTTTAGTGAGTAGCTTTCAATATTCATATCATACTAGCTCTAAATGATTTAAAAATGACAAAAGATTATTCAAGTTCCTATCAGAAAAAATATTATTATTCAAAATAGCTTATTTAATTAATAATAACTCGGAAGGATGTTCCAACATTTTGTAAGATAGACTCAATTGATTCGTTAAGATCTTAATAATTATAGAAACTCTTTCAACGCATAGAGGTTTGAATAAACATGAAAAAATATGAAATATGTAAAGTCTCAGTACATTTCTTGAGAATGCTGAAAAACATATACATTAAAATACATGAAGAAACCTCAAATCACATTCATTTACCTTTTAAACATTATTGTAAGTCTCCACAACTTCTTTTTATTATAATATTCATTTGAATCACATAACTGAGGTTAAAATAAACCCAACATTTTATATTTGGAAAGTTCTTCTCCTCTTGAACAAAATGTATATAAAATGGACAAAATGTACATCAAACTACGTTCACTTTTCTCTAGAAGTGTTTTTCAAGTTTCGCTAAACGTTTCATTGAAATAAAATTCAGAAATATTTATTTTGACACATCGAATAAAAGACTAATCGGAATAATGTCTCTACACATGGATATTTTATTCCGTCTCATATTGTCATTCAGAAGAGAGAGCACTATATTTTAGAAGTTGGTAGTACTGAAATTATGTTGGTGAAACTAAAAGTTACTGACTATTTCCATCTCACTATTTCCATTCAGGGAAGATAGTGCATTAAATTTTACACGTTGGTTTCCGAGCTCGGATAGCAGTAGAAGAGGTGTCTTTTTCCTGAAAATCTGGGTCTCAAAAATCGTTTCAAATTCAAAAATTGAGTCGAAAAGTAACGATTTCTCTTCTTGGACCCGATCTCGAGATATGTAGGAATCGTCCCACACCCGAATCCTTTTCTCCCGATAACCCCGTATGAGTAGGAAGGATGAAGGGAAAACCCTTATTTTTAGAGCTCGACGTTCGATAATTTCTTTAATTTCTGGCCATCAGGGATTCTCGGAATGGAAAAATACACTCTGCACCTATTAATCGATTTCAATGGATTATGAGGTGGAATACTTCTTCTTCTTCTTCTTCTTTTTCAGCCCTTCTCTGTCCACTCCTGAACATAGGCCTCCCCTTCTAGCTTCCATCTCTCTCTGTCCTGTGCTATATTATACCATCCTCTTCCTACTTTTTCCTTTATGTCATCCAGCCACCTTCTCTGGGGGCGCCCCACTCCCCTTCTGTATAAGCGTGGTCTTCATTGAGTTATTCGCTTAGTCCATTTTACATCCTGTTGTCTTGCTACATGTCCAACCCATCTCCACTTCAATGCAGCTATTCTCGTGATTACGTCCTCTACGCCTGTTCTCCTTCTTATTTCTTCATTACGTATGTGATCCCGCAGGCTCACTCCAAGCATAGTTCTTTCAATTGCGCGTTGTGTGGTTCTAAGTTTGTTAGCAGATCTTATTGTGAGAGTCATGGTTTCCATGCCATACGTTAACACTGGGAGAAAGCACATAATAAAAACTTTTCTTTTGAGGTTAATGGGGATTTGTTTGTTTTTCAGGACAAATCCTTGTTTTCTAACAGCAGCCCAAGTCATTCTTATTCTTCTTGACAATTCTGCAGTTTCATTGTCTTTACCTATCTTTATAGTGTGTCCAAGGTATAGATATTCATTCACTTTCTCTATAACATTGCCGTCGACTTCCAATATTGCGTACTCCGTTGTCATTATTTTAGTTTTTGTCAGATTCATTTCCAATCCTACTTCTTCCGATGTTCTTTTGAGTTCTAGCATCATTTCGTGGAGTTGTTCTAGGTTATCGCTTAATAGAACTATATCATCTGCAAACCGGAGATGGTTCAGGAATTTTCCATCCACATTTACACCTTTTCTATCCCATTCCAACTTCTTAAACACGTCCTCCATTGCAAGTGTGAACAATTTTGGCGAATACACATCGCCTTGTCTCACGCCCCTATTTATCGGGATTTTTTTGGTTTGCATGTCATCGTCTAGTCTCACCTGAATAGTCGCTCGTTCATATATATTCTGTAGGATGTTTCTATATCTCGAATCTATTCTAGCATTATCGAGGGCTTGAAATACTGCCCACAGTTCTATAGAATCGAAGGCTTTGTTATAGTCTACAAAGGCTAGGTGTATTGGCACTTTGTATTCGTGACATTTTTCAATAAGTGTACGAAGAGTTTGTAGGTGTTCTGTTGTGCTATATCCTCTGCGAAACCCTGCTTGTTCTGCCGATTGATAGCTGTCAAATTTGTTTGTCAATCTGTTTGTGGTAATTTTTGATAACAATTTATAAGGGTGTGGTAAAAGGCTAATAGGTCGGTTATCTTAAATTTGTCACCTTTTTTGTACAACAACACAACGTGTGCATTGTTCCATCCTTCCGGAACACTACCTTCTGTTAGGCATTTATTTAGTAATATTTTTATTGCTTCCAAAGTGACCTGTCCTCCCAATTTTAGCATTTCGCTTGTAATGTTATCTTCGCCTGGTGCCCGGCCGTTTTCCATCTGGTTGAGGGCTAGTTGTATTTCATCAATGTTAATCTCAGGCATGTCCTCGGAACCGACATTTGTTATGTTACTAAGATTCGTTGTTTCAGGTTTGGGTTTCTCAGACAAATACAGGTCAGTATAGAAGCCTTCAACAATCTGTATTATCTCCGTTTTTCCATATTTTATTTCACCTTGGTTGTTTTTCAATTGATGTATTCTGGGTCTACCGGTGTTAGTAATTCTCTTTAAGACTTTCATGTTACTGTTGTTTTCTATGACTTGTCGTATATAGTCTGTGTTGTAATTTCGTATGTCTTCTCTAGTCTTTCGTCTTATAGCCCTGTTCAGTTCCCTGCATTCTGGATTAAATCTGTCCATTACTTTCCTTTCTTCCATTAACCTTAGCGTGCCTTGGCTTAATTTTTAGGTTTTGTTCTTACCCTGTAGCATATGGTCTTTGTTGCCACTTGTATGTCTTCCGTTATCTTTCTTTCAAGACTATTAATGGCTAATCGAGTTAAGTTTTCTTCCGGCGTTAGTTTTTGCTTAGTTCTGATTGATATTGAACAATATTTTGCTTTAGGTCTTCATTTGTTGGCAAGCGTTTTGGACGTATCAGCTTGTTTCTTTCTTTTTTGGCCACGATTTCTATTTTTGCTCTTAATAACCTATGGTCACTGTCGATAAATTTATTGATAACTACTACGTCTTTTACAATATGTTTTTTATTCGTTAGTATATAATCGATCTCATTCCTAGTATTCCCGTCCGGGCTCTGCCATGTCCATCGCTCATGACAAAAGTTTAGCATTATATGGTAGTGCAGTAAGTTGATTTTCTCTATCAGATTTGGAGATTTCTTAATAGAAAATTTTGATCTGATATTGAATGTATATAATGCCAATGAGATATCGTGAAAATTTTGCTGCTGAGTATATAATATATGAGATTGCTGGTCTGAATGGAAAACCTCTTTTATGAAGTTTGACCAGGTTGTATTTTTGATTTTTCTGTATTAAAGATTTGACATTCTCTAAGACGTCTTTAATATTGGATTGAAATTTATTAGAGGAATCTTCCTTGATTATTTGATAATTTCCAGATTCAATGAATCTTTTGTTGTTCAAATCAACAACACTATGCCATTAATCTGTGTTGAATACCTATATAGTCCAATTTGAACCCGGATTTAATGGATTTCAAGGTTATATCATCAAATTTATTTCTTCTGAAGCTGATAAACTTTTGTTCTAGTATTGATAATAATATTTCAAATTCCTGGATTACGATTAAGAATCTATGAGTATTTCAGCTTCAGTTCCTAGCAGGTCTGAATGATAATGGGAATTATTCGACCTTAAATATTCGAATGATGGAGTGCTATTTGGACATTACCAAAATTAGTATTGGAAAAATTACTGAACCTAGTCCAAAACTGGTGACTTGAGAACTTGAATATCATATTTGGTTTCGAAATTGTGGGCTAATCTTTTCAATTTATTTAATTTTTGGTATAAAGTGAATTTGAAAATAATTATGTAATTTAATTGAAAAGTGTATATCAATTTTCATCAAACAACCATCTCCTCAACCATACTATATATTGTTTCAGTTGGTTAATTTTATAAATGTATTATATGGAGATTTACATTAACTCTAAAAGAGAATAAGCTTTTCGAGTTCTAATTTATACGAACTTTCGTATGCGAAAATAAATCACAATGTACAAACTACGAAGAAACATTTGTGAAAGATTGAACGATATAAAAGAAATAATCAAATTACTCTCCATTCTATTCAAAGGAATATATAGTATTGATCGCATTCCAAAAGCTCTCGTCGAAGAGAAAACTAAAAGCAGACGTCTATTATGGTTTCAAGTTCTTCCAATTCTTGAATAGTGTCAGATATTTCTGAACCCAACAAAATCTGTCATGTTGGCCATCTCGCTGTGCCAGTGAAGCGTGTGAGAGATGACAGTTCTGTCGTACAATTATGTTATTGATTTTCCCACGAATATACATGCTGCTCCTTAAATTAAGGGGGACTTAAATCAACTGCAGGACACCCGAGACTATATATCCAAATCAGGCTCTAGACTCATGATTTATGTGGATGCTTCAAGTAGGCTAGGAAAGTTAAATTGTAAAGTAATTGGTAGTATTTTAAGTCTCACTGATTTGAGCACAGAATTAATTTCAAGTAGCTAGAAATTTAGTTGAGTTCATTCATTCTTAAGTTATTTAGTTTGAAAATGATATATATCCTTAAAACATAATCGTTCTTCATTCAGCGTATTGAAATTTATGAGAATTATATGTAATACATTTCAGAAAATTCCTAGTCTTGATTGCTGAAGATTTGGTGTACGTTGAATCATTTGAAAACTCAACAGGGCCCCAGCAACCACATGTGCAAAGTGTTCAATGCACACGGGCGCTATCCTTTACGGGCGCCAAAACCCTGGGCCAAAAAAATATTAAAATGAAAGTTGAGAAATAAATAATATAAATAGGATTAGGTATAAATACACACGAAATTTTATTAGTATACCATCCAATTACTGCCGATTCCTATGTTGCCAGAACATGTCAGGCGGCAGGTTCTTGGTTTTTCCTGTTCAGATATGACTAACGCCTGAAGCGCTATAAAATCGATGCATCGCCACAGGCGTTTTAAAATCAGTTAGTTCACTGGACCGTGCAACAAGTGAATAAAAACAAGTAATTCCATTAATTTTTACATATAAAGTTATTTATACTTTGTCAGATGTGGTGTTGTGTTGTGTAATATTTTATTTACTACTGAAATTTCAACGGCTTGATTTTTTATAAAATGGTAGGTGTTCCTACTTTATACTATCAACATTAACCCTTTATAGGATACTGGTTATAGTTAATTTTTTTAGCCAAATATCTTTTTATTAATTGAAATGTCATGTACGAGTTTAAAAAGTAACTGGTTTTATCCATAATACGCTTAGCTTAGTTTTTATGCTATTGATCTTTTTAAAAACCATTTTGTAGGATTTTTGAGGGTTATAAGATCAAATTAGATTAATATCTTTTTGCCTCAATTTTTGAAAGGATTTAAGCTGAAAGAGCTCGAACAAACTGCTTTTCACTCAAATATGCAAACTTTAATTGGCCATATCTTACTTAATAATAATCTGCCCTATAAAAAAAAATTAAAAACTATTGGCTACTTAGTTAACTTTTTAAGAATATTTTCTACCCTACCCACATGGTGCTTATAATTTTGGTTACTTTAGAAGTTAAATCCTAATTCCCATGAGTACTAATTATTTATTTGTTTTTTCAGGATAAAATGTAGAGACCTTCAGGTGCGAAGTTTCGCGAGCAAATGAAACTGAGACTACAAGAAAGGCGAGAAATGGTTGTATCTTTAAAGCATTTCTTGCAGAATAATCGAGATTCCACGGAGACTTCAGATGTTGGTGCGACCGAATCGTCCGATCTCAAGATTCTGAATCCGTAATACCAATAACCGTGAGTGGACCATCTGAAGTTTCAACAGTAACATCAGGTCCTGCAACAAGTGGCAGCGGTTGTAGCAGCAAAACAGCTTCTACTGATGCAGAGCCCGATGAAGCGATGACACCATCCTCGTCTACAGCACTTGAACAATCCACTTGGTAATGTCAGCTATCGAAATATCAGCTGCAAGTGACACTTTCGATGAAGGTTGTAATGAGGCTAATATCGATATAATTCCTTCCGACTCTTCTGAAACACGTCTAATAATTTTCTTGAAGAATATTGTTTGACCCTTCCACGAGCAACTCCCAAATAGGAAGCGCTTCAACTCCTCAAAGTTGAATAGAGCCAAACGGTCGAGCTATACCTCATTCGAATGCTCATCAAATACTCTTTACTCTTCTTTTCGACGAATAACATTCCTTATCTCGAACGAGTCAACTTGAATATTCAGTCTATCTTCAAGATTTGTGAACCAAGGGAAAATATGTCAATATATACGGTGATTTTCGTTTACTTTGTAAAGAATATCACATAATAAGGTGGAAAATATTTAATTAACATACGACTTTCCTGATAAGTAACTGATGTAATTGATAGTACCTATTAGAAAAGAAGAAAAACGGAAGTCTGATTCAATTCACTTCAGCAGTAATTGATTTCGCACATTTTCTTTCGGAATACTGACCAGGGTTATTTTGATGAATATTTTGAGGTGGGTCTCGTATTCAGAGATCGAAATGCCTAATTTGAAAGATTTCCGGTCATATAATCTACGAATTTCATGGTCCTCGCGCTTAAAATCGTAACCTTTGGAATATAACCGCGAATAACTCGGAAACGATGCATTTTGCATTTAGAGAAACCTATAACAAGTCGATGCTTATTGATATTACGAGTTAAATGGTGTGTATGGTGGTATTCTCATTTAAATAACGGACTGTACCTTTTGAATGTACTACCGTTTGCCACATTCTTTGGAAACACCTAGTATATCGTGAAGGACCTAAATGCATGGAATTCTGCTGAATAAGATTGCAAATTTTGCTACTAAAATTTTAGCAGTTTCTTGATATTACAACTGCTGCATTAGGAGCACTGTGCCACTGAACATAGCAAGATGGAATATGCGTTCCCTATTACAGGCAGGAAGGTTGAGAAATTGTAACAAAATTAACTCTTACTGGTTAAGCTCAAAGGAAAATAAGCAATGAGGTTCTAATTCAATAATTATCACTGAAAAAAAATTTATTATATATATATATATATATATATATATATATATATATATATATATATATATATATATATATATATATATATATATATATAATCCTTTCTGAAAAGAGCTGAACTTGAGACAAGAAGAATTATTCAGGAAAACGAAGCGGCAGACTGCAGTTTCGCCCTTATTAGGAGCTCGTCAGTGGCACATATCGCGTCTCAGCATCCTATCAAGCTACATGGGGGTACCCTATCGATTTCAGAAAGGACGCACCTCGTACATACGTATGAGAGTCGCCCTCTATGGACCGACACGGCGAACCCGCTACGGGACTTCGAGAAAGATACGAACAGTAACAAACAAATGTGGAAACGTTTAAAATTCCAAACATTGGGGGGACATCTTTCGCCGTTCCGTGAATCACATCAACGTTAGAAAACGAGCGAAATAATCCCGCTGGAATAGTGCTCTTAGCCTCTGTTTCCGAGATAAAACCTCCCGTCGGTGAATATTTGATGGGACAAATATCTTCCACGATAAACTTCGCGAGGAGTGTACATATGTAAACTTGAGACAAGAAGAATTATTCGAAAAAAATCCGTAGATCAATGAATAATCCTTCCTGAAAAGAGCTAGTTCCCAAATCTGGCAGATTTGGGACTAGTCTCAAGTTTACATATGTAGATTCCTCGCGAAGTTTATTGTGGAAGATATTTGTCCCATCATATATATATATATATATATATATATATATATATATATATATATATATATATATATATATATATATATATATATACTATATATATACAAAGCCCGGTAGTCTATGGAGTTATCTTGCAACTGTCATGAAAATATATATATAAAAATATATATATATATATTATATATATATATATATTTTTTGACATTTATCATATTTTTCGAACGACTGTCAAAATTTTTCGAAGATCGATAAACATGCTGGACATAAACCATATGCGACTGAATATCAGTCAGGATACAAATTTCTTTTGTCACCCACATTTCGAAACGAAGAAATCTAACCTAACCCTTATATATTTTTCAATTCATAATTGAACGACTGTCAAAATTTTGTCGCAAATTTTTCTTTAAATTAAACAATATCCAAGAAGAAATAATATATGGGCGATGTCAACCCAAATTATTGGGTCAAAAATGATTCTAAAACATCTATAGATCATAATTGGCTTCACTTGGAAGACTGAACCTGGCCATCGGAGCTCTCTCGGTCAAACAGAGAGGGAATTGTTCTGTTGATTTTGAATATCGAACGGTTTTTATTACGATTATACTTCAAACTTGGCAAGCAAGAACAAGGAAGTGATTATGTTTCAGGAGACTCACACTGCGACGGAAGAACATCTCCGCGAAAGACGAAATATCGCAGGTTATGTACTTTTCGATTCTCTCCTCAGTCCTTTTATAACCTTCCTTGATATGTAGAATCTTTTCCTATATTTGTTAAGACATATAAGAGGTATGATTATTGAAATATTTTTCTGCTGGTTTTCTTTTTCCATTGTAACAGATTCCTGTCCCAAACCCCTTCCTTTCACCCTTGTCTTGGTTTGGAAAGCATGGTTTGCAAGAGAGAATGAAGCGGGCAAGCAGAAAAATCTTTGGTACTCTTTATGTACACACGACACCAACACAACATAAACAGACAAGCTATTGCTAGTGCAATAGCGACAGGGAAACGAGTTTTACTCCTCAGGTTTATTGAATCATATATAAGATAGTATGGTTCCCCTGTAACATTTCCTGGGAACATAGAGAAAATAAGAGTCTGAACTAACGACATTTTGGTGCTTTTAGTGATATTATTGTCACGCCATATTCTAGTGAGCTTCGTCATGGCCGCCCGTGGTCGCTGTATGAGTCGTCTAATCTCATTTCAACAGCCACCAGCATTTTCGATGAAACAACCGAGATACATAAAACTTTGAACTACTTGGCAACGGCCAACAGACTTCATTTCAGGATAGTTGTTATGTTCCCTGTCTACGATCATAACCTTGGTTTTTTATAGTTAATACTAAGACCATACGCTGCACTATGCTGTTCTAGGTTACTCAGCAAAGCTAACAATTCTTCCTGAGAAGCAGCAATAAGGGTAGTATCGTCAGCAAACTTTAAATTAGAAATCTTGCTACCACCAATAGTTATGCCGCCATGCCAGTTGTCAAGTACATGTCTCATTACAAACTCGGAGTAGATGTTAAATAACATCGGAGATAATACGTATCCTTGACGTACTCCTTTTCTGGTTGCCATTTGATCAGACAGATTACCGTCATCTCTTACTTGAGCTTAGTTGGACATATACAGTTTCTGAATGAGAAAAATTACATGGTAGGGAACTCTCATAGAACGCAGAATTTCCCACAGTTTAGGCCACGTTATCAAAAGCCTTGGAGTAGTCTACAAAGCAGATATAAACGGGAAAGTAATGTTCCCTGGCTTTCCCAATGATCTGCCTCAAGTTCAAGATCTGTTCGCGCGTACCACGTCCTTTTACGAAGCCTGCCTACGCCGGAGAAATTTGCCAGCCAATAAAACTCTCCAAACGAGACTGTTAAATATATAGTAACACCTTACTTGAATGAGAGACCAACGAGTGTGAAGGATAATTGTCTGGGTTTGTGGAAGAACTTTTTTTATAGAGTGGAACTAAGATAGACGAGCACCATTCATCTGGCCAAACACCGGAGGACCAGACTTTATTACAAATACTATGTAAAATAGAGATGCCGTCATTCATTCAGGCAGAAAAGTTAAGAAATTGTAACAAAATTAACTTTAACTGGTTAAGCCCAGAGAAAAATGAGCAATGACACTCTAATTCAATAATTATCACTGAAATCTTGGAAGAAAAGTCAATGTAGTTCTACTTAGATATCTAATTACATATTATAATTATGGTACACAATGTCACGAATGCTTCTTTTTTTTATGGCATTTGTCATATTTTTCGAACGACTGTCAACATTTTTTCGCAAAATTTTTTTAAATTAAACAATATCCAAGAAGAAATAATATATGGGCGATGTCAACCCAAATTATTGGGTCCATAATGATTCTAAAACATCTATAGATCATAATCGGCATCACTTGGAAGACTGAACCTGGCCATCGGGGCTCTCTCGGTCAAACAGAGAGGAAATTGTTTTGTTGAGTTTGAATATTGAAGGGTTTTTTGCGATTATACTTCAAAATTGGCAAGCAAGAACAAGGAAGTGATTATGTTTCAGGAGACTCACACTGCGTCATTGCCCAAGCATTTTAAAGTTTAGGCAGAAATAGTATTTATGCCTGTAGCTTTGCCCGATTTTAGTTTTTTCAGGGCATATTCCACTTCTCAAGAAAAAATACCAGGCTCATGTTCATAATTCAACAAAGGAGCCTGGATGCCATCATCAAAGTAAAGGTTCTGACAATAAGTACGCCACCCCAAATCACTCCAAAACTATGCAATTTACATTCTAGTTTTTTTTCTTTTACCATTAAGTATTCTTCTTGCTGTGCTTATAATCGATATTTTGATATTATGTTAATTCTCATAATTTTGCCTATGTGTATAGTATTTCCTGTAATTGGTTTTACCTTACATATTAGTATTATTATGTGTTTAAATAATTTATTCAATTCTTTTCATCAAGTGCCTGCTCTTCTCATCAAACAATATTGATTATAAGATAATATAGGTATATTTTCATTTCAATGAATCGTTCTGAATTCAAATATTTGTTGTTACAAATTATTTTCTCTGAGCCCTAGCGCGTTGAATCAGATGGCCTGGAAATACAAAATGGTCAACCCACAATATATGTAAAGTAACCTCGCATAAATACTGACCCAAACAAATGGTAAAACAAGCCGTTAATTATTTAAATTTGTGCCACATAATTTAATCTCCTATTCCCAAGGGGGTTGGCAAAACATATTGAACAACTTTGCCATGCATGTAAGCAGCGATGGCTATTTGTTTTGGAATAAAATTGCCAGAAAGTTTGCCGATATATTGCCGATAGCACGATTGCGCTGTTCAAATTTTTTCTCAACCCGTTTTCGATAAAATTACAATTCTCTGGGCTTAGCATGCTGAATTTTCCATGAATACGTTTCTCAGCTAAACACTCCCGAGGCGGCTTTTAGCATTTAAACTCTCATGAAAATATATCTTTCGAAGAGAATGTGATAAATTTATTTCGATCTGATAAGTGATATATTTGGATATCACGGTACGAATTGAGGGAAAGTGATTCCATTGAAAAATACAAAATATTGGGAATCTCGAGGGGGAACTAAGTATTGATCGATTTGTATCGGATTCATCTTTTATAGCACTATGAATTCTCAAACTTGCACGATGAATTCAGACAAATTATTCCATGGAAACTACGATACCAGGTAATATGTTTAAGTGATATTTTATTAACTGAAACAAGGGCCACCCCTGTAACTTTTTTTCTATTTTGAAACACCCCCAACCCCGGTCTCTGAAAGACAATGCAAAAAGCATCGTTTTTCTGTAAATTGCTACACCTGAATTATCTTATTTTCTTCTCCATATTAATTACACCTAGACCGACTGAAATTGGTCAAATGAAAAGCCATGTGATCGTCTAGTACCTGAACTTGCCTTGGAGTTCTCTTATATAAAATAGGACCCTTTTCTTTGTTGTGTATTTGTAGTAACCTAATCAAGTTCTTTTATGTAAGGTTTGATGTGATACGACCAATTCTTCGTCACTTAAACCATAGGTAAGGAAATTAGAAAATCAAAACAGATTCGGTAACAATGTCTATTTGATCTTTGCAGCATTTGTATTAAATTCTTATCCTTGCATTCTTTGACGACTTCTAATGAATTTAATGAAATATCAGATCATTTAGATAGAGGCTCAATTTGCCCTCACCCATATTTTGAGTGGAAGTTGATACATTAGATTATTATATACAGACCTAATTGGTCCTCACCCATATTACGAGTGGAAGTTGGTATATTTAATTGTTATCAACAGGCTTAATCGGCCCTCATCCATTTTCTGGATGGAATTCGGATATGAGATTATTTTAGACCAGCCTAACCGGCCCTCACCCATCTTATGAGTGGTAACTGACCCGATATAAGGGTTTTGGTAATATATCATGTTTTCTGACGAGGTCGTTGCCTTGATACTCCAAACTCTAAAAGATTTACTTTTAAAATTCTAAGGAACACGTCCACAGCTGACAACTTGCAAGCGTTAGTTCGCTCGCGTATTTTTAATCAAATTCAGTAATTCGTATAGTATTAAAACGTTATATATGGAACTAGAGGTAAGCCCGTAAAGCCATACGTGATTCTTTTAGCTCAACTGAGCGCCAACGGGCAGTTTTATTATTATTTTATTGTGTCACTGACTGCGGATCATATTCTATTCCCATATCGCGGATTTGCCAACCAGGGAATCATGCCCTCTGATCATACACCTGTATGTACCACAAACGTCACATACATTCCCCAACTCAGACATTCTTCAAAACTTTCATACCGACAACATACAAGCCTCAATGTCTGTGGGTCCATACATGCGTATCGTCCCTAAAGCCATTTATTTATACTAATGAGTAATGATATTATTCGTAGATCATCATTACACCTGAAGGCAGGAACGTTCCTTATTGAGCTTAAGAGTATCGGACATCAAATCAATAATTTGAAAGTAAGATCTTCCCCAGAGTTGGACACAATGAAAATATAAACATATTCGTTACAGTTAAGTATGTTCTGCTAAGTTATAAAATGAGATAAATAGAAATACTGAATAAAAGGATTATGATATTTCAAATAGATCATTGGCCCATTATAGAAGCAAAGATAAGAATCAATATTAAATGTTTCCACATTCGAACGTTTCGTTTATCAAATTATAACAAAAGATTTCTAATGGAAAAATAATTAAATGTAACATTTCACTGAGATCAATAAGTAAAGTTTCACATCAATATTAAACTTCATAACATTTCAAATTCAAATAGTTCTCAAGTTGTTGGAATCAGTACACTATAGCATAATTACGTTTCAATAATGTTGCCAGTTTGATAAACAAATAATGAAATCAATACTAAAGAATCTGAGTATAATTCAAAATAATGTAAGTTAAAACAACTGTGTAAATCAATATAAATAATTTCAGTAAATTTCAAAGTTTATCAAGTTACGAAAGCAAAGGTCTTATATAAGTCTATGAAAATAACTCTTCAAAATAAATATTAGAAAATGTCACTGCAGTTCAAATAGATCATTTGCCAAGAAGAAAAAAATATGTGAAAATAATTTGGAATTTGAGAAATGATTATTTCAACTCGCCCTTAGTGCGTTTAGAAATTAAGTAGCATATACTTCAGGAAATTCGTAAAGGTTTATATTGGTCAGAAATTGTGAGAAAAGATTCGGAAAATAATTACCTGTGGGACACAACGGGAACTGCAATTCCTCTTCCCCTGTTGGGCTTCTCGGTGGGGAACAATTCGCGGATTCCATACTTTCGGACTTACGTTACGTACGATAAATGAACTTCAAATTTAATTCCGGCTCCCACGGTGAGTAAATTCACTGAGCTTCGAAAACTGAATAACTGAATAATGTAACTGCACATCTGACGAAAAATAACTCAATAATAATCATAATCATAGTAATGAAAAATGATGCTTTAACGTCGCGATCGTGATACTTATATATGCGTGACCCAGCAGCCCTTACACCCTCACTTCCCTCTGCCCTTGGTACTCAAGTACCTGTTACATAGTCTCTTACAAACGCGTTCCTTCGTCGTGGCGTGGGAATTGCTGTTTTAGAAAATACCAGATGTGTGGAATCGTGAATATACGACAGGGTGCTTAATTTCCTTGGATTTTAAAGTCGAATATTGTTTTCGTTGGATTTCTTATCTAATTTTAGATAAATTCCTTCGCCTCGATATTTACGCTTTTGGGTGATTTTAAGCTGCTTTAAAGATACGTAATATTCTACCATATTGAGAATTTAAAATAAAATTATTGAATCATTCTGGCCAATGACCGTCTTTTCACTGCAATTGTGAATTCGGATGAACAATATGAAATATTATGTAGGTAGATCTACAAAATACAGTTATCACAATTGATGATGAAATTCAATTAGATCAAAACCAAGAAATGTATGGATAGTTCTAGCAAATTAACAAAAAAAAATTACCCCGGTTCTGGGTCGTCTCAATTTGGAATATTTTGATGAAATTTGGAAACCGGATAGTGTAGCATTTGTAAATTCCAATTTATCAATAATTGAATATTAAATGAAGATAGATAGAATTCATACAAATTATCATTAGTTTCCCCTTTAATTCTACCTTCATAATTTAACTCATTTAATTTTCATTCTCACCTAACGGGGTTAATGAAAAGTAATTGAAATAGATACCGCATAAGTATAGAAATCATCATCCATCAGCAATCATTACAGAAAAATTCATTCATTCCTTAAAACACAGTTTCCTATATATATATAATAATATTCGAATCATGAATTATCATTTCGAGTTTATAATTATAGTAGTACACATAGTTGGAAGTACAACGTAAGACTTGATGTGGAGAATTCAGAATTTTGAGGATGGTGAAAAGTGGTTTTTCATATATTTTTTCATATCATCAAAATTATCTAAATAGAAAAAAGGTACAGGAATGGCTCTAGTTTCAGTTACATATGATAGATAACATATCTAGGTTATATTTTATCTGCAACAAAGAATTATACAGGGTGTTTCCAGACGAAAGGGTAATACTATTATAGGGGGTGGAGTAACTCTAGGCCTTTCGAAAATGGCGTATGAAGGCCATCAAAACTTACAGGTTTTCAAGATACAGGGTGATAACTTGTTGTTTATTCAAATTCAGTACTCATAACTTGAGAATCCTTTAACCAAAATTAATAAGATTTCACAAATTTACTAGATCCTTCTTTTTTAGTATGTAGGTTCAGATTTGATTTTTTAAATTGTTGATATAAGTAACAACGTTGCTGTGATATAAGTATTAATGTTGTTGTGATGACATATTTCATGTAGTGCTTACTGCCAGTGAATAAAGACTATATTATTATACATTCCCCACAAAAATTGTCGCATCACCCTACTTTTACGACAATACTATGATAAATCTTAGGTATGGTCATTCAAGAGTCGCTAGGTAACTTTGAGAAGTGTAAAATAAAAATATATCATTCAAAAGAGATGAGTTTATGATGGAAAATATCAACAATTTACGAGTTGATGAAAAATTAAAAAATTGTACCATCTTCAAACATTCGCGAAGAGGCCAATCAACTAGCATCGAATGGTTACTAATTATTTTCATAATCGAGTGTTTCCTCACTGGTCCCTAATTACTGCCAGTATACGTCTCGGAAGCCCCTCAAACAAATTTTGGATGTACTCTTGAGTCACTGAGTTCCAAATTTCAGGAATCAGATTTTCTAGTTGTTGGAGTGTTCTACAAGGTATCCTACGTTACTTAATTTTCCACCGTATGTTGTCCCAAACATGTTCTATGGGATTCAAGTCGGGACTTCTGCCTGGCCATCTTAAAATATCAATTTTGGCATTTTGCAGAAATTCTGTAACTACTCTAGCTGCATGAGGCCGAGCATTCTCAACCAATGGGCCAAATAGTACAACATGGGGTTCAAGGATATCTGCGACATATCTGGCCGATGTCATTCTTTCATTATTCACTAGGACTAACACAATTCGACCATGGAAAGAAATGCCTCCTTACACCATTACTGAGCCCCCTCCGAAGTTTTCGGTTTCCGGATATTTCATTGCTGATACCGTTCTCCAGGTCGTCTGTATACAGGCATGCGTCTATCATTTGATACTAGATAGAACCTCTACTCGTGGGAAAAGAGAACATCCGATCAATCTGGAATACTCCAATTTGCATGTTTCCTCGCAAACTGAAGTCTTGCAACTCGATTCTCTCTGGTGAGACGCGGGCCGGTGGAAGCCACCCTTGGTCCAATATCGTCTTCTCTGAGGCTGTTCTTAACAGTTTGCAATGAAATTTACACATTTCTGGAAAGTGCAAGTTCATTTTCTAGCATACAAGCCGTTCAGTGCCGAACTTTTAGTGCAGTCAAACGAAGCCAACGATCATCAACTGGTGTTGTTATCCGATTTCTTCCTTGTCCGGCCCTTCTTCCATGTTTCCCTGTTTCGTGGTACTGATAAATTGCTCTTGAAATAGTGCTTTGGTTAACATTCAACAAGTTAGCCACGTAACGTTGGCTTCGCCTCCCCTCTAGAAGTGTTACAATTCTTACCACTTCATGTTCACTCAAATAGCGTCCAGGACGTTCAGCAGCCATTTCAATAAATTCAAAGATTCGAAAATCAACAAGAAACACAGAAACCTTGCATTAATTGAGCGTGAAAACTGAAGAGAAATTGAATTAATACTAATTGTCAATAAACTCATTCTTATTTCAGACGTGTTTGAGATCATATGGAAAGATAAGATTTCTTTCCCCTCATATGTCCAAAAAAATATGTTGACAAAGAAACTGCGATCGAGTTGCTTAATCGATTATAGAATTCAGAATACCAGGTGATTCGACAATTTTTGTGGTGTGTGTATATAAATGGGTCGTTATTTGGATAAGAAATAACGGGATATTTGGAATACAGTTCGCAAACAATAAAAAAGGGGTTATTATTTGGAGACATCGAAAATTATGGAATTTACATAAATGAGTCTGGTGGTTCGATGAAAATTTCAATTGATTCTAAGTAATTGAGTTTTCTGGCCTTTGGTGCAATGTGTAAAACTTTTAATTCATCAATACTAGAAAAATACTGGTCATTTTGGATGCAGTGGATAGCTAATGTTAAATCTTATATATTTTTTTAATGAAGTCTTATGTTCTTTCTATCTGATTTTGAAGGAACGCCCAGTCTAACCGATGAAGAAGTTATTGCAATCTGAACAAGATAACTCCAGATTTATTCCAATTCTCTATGGGAATTTAGCATTTAATATGTTATGCGACAATTATTGTGGTGTTGTGTATTATTATTATTAGGTCATCATTTTTTGTTTATCATACAGTTAATGCATTCAGTCTATATTTAGAGGATTCACAAAGGGAGGTGCATATGATGGTGGAAAAGAAAAACATTATTGACGACAATTGTCACAATTCTGAATCAATATTCGAGTTCGACCCCACAAAATGATGGGAAAGGTTCAATCTAGTGATTGAATTACGCAGTTGATTCATTACGTCCGCGAAAAATTTTTTAATGCGCGGGAAACGGACATCAAATTTTAGGTTGGTTTTATTAAAATATGGTTCTTTGTCTTCTTCCAGCATCCATGAAAAACACAATTCAGGATTGCCAAAGCCATGAGGTGAAAAAAATATTTTTATTTCAGCTTCAACTTCTCCACACTACTTTTCAACCAACTCTTGGAATATTGTCAAGATCAATATGTCAAATTGTTCAGAAAAGACTGAAATATCGACTAAATGCCCCATTTGAATTTTTAGTGAGAAAATAACGTTTCAGCAATCTTGAAATATTGCTCATTTTCGAATGAGTCAGCCATATTGGATTTCACCGGAAGTAAAATTTCGATACAATTTCTGAAAAACTCATCTTTTGGATTTCCAATGAAATAAGAGCGAATGATTTTGCTCTAAAATTCGATAGTTACAACGGAAAAAACATCTGGCTTTTTTGGCGCACCCTATAGATAACTTTAGTATGACATCTTTGACATTGAATAATCACACTTCTAGCATTATCCACAATGAAGGCACTGCAACGATGTGAAGTATGATGAATAGAATATACGGATATGCTTTGTCCTCTGTCCCACGTGGCAAAGGTACTGCCATGGTTACCAATTTAAAAAAGTTTACTGACAATCGGACCAATCCATTATTTTTTGGACAACCTCCTTTCTAATTCGTTATCTACATCAAACCAAATAATTTCCTGTGAATTTGCCGTTGACTTAAAGCAGATTATCTTCGCATCCTATCGAAAGACTTGTCAGTTCTTAAGGAAAATTTCCTCCCTCTTTCAGAACTGTAAGACAAATTGGTTGTATTAATGACTTATGTCAGCGGAAACAAAATTCAATAAAGAAAGCAAGGCCACGGGTTTAGACGGGGAAAACTTCCGAGTTAATAAAACTGGCTTTGTTCGACACTAATGATTATACAGACTTCCGAAAACTAGGAAGTCAAGCTTCATCTTCGTAACTCTACTAATAAGGTTCCCACTGTTTATTCGAAGAACGTATACCCACTCGTTATGCCACGCCGAATGTGAATAACTCTAATGAAGTAAACTTTCACCAGTTTGTTTATATAAGTTTCCTGCCTATTTTCAAATCTCGGAGAGAAGTTTTCCTGGAAATCGATTATGATGAAAAAATAAGTTAGAAATTAATCAGCCCTTCAGTGGATAGAAGCTACACAGGTTATGATGTACACTTCTGAACAAAACAGACCAAATAAAAACGAGAATAGGTATCTGTAGGAAAATAATCTTAACAGATTATTTTGGGACGATAGATTGGGACTGCCAGACTGCAATGTAACGTTTCAAATGGCTTCGTAACGCTACAACGTTTTCATGATGAACTCGATACCGAGATGCAACTACCCAAACGCCATCACTTGAGTCGATTTCGGCGGATACTCTTCAGACTTATCAAATGATTGATCGATGAAGCCTGAACTACGTGATAGTTGATATTCATAATGAATAATAAAATTAAACAAGTTACTATGTTTTAACTATCACTAATGTATTGATGTAAATCATAAATGGTGAAACATAACTCCCAAATGGTGATATTCTACAGTGTATGAAAGATGGCGAAATGTACAAATATCTGGGAAACCAACAAGCCAGATTTCTAGACCAAAACAGTCAAAGAGAAGATTCGTTCAGGGTACAGTCATTGTCTGAAGACTGTGCTGAAGTCAATGTGAAACTTGGGGAACCTACTCATAGCAATTAACACCTACGCCATTCCAGTGTTGCTCTACTCATAAGTCAGAACTGGATAATATTAAAAGGCAAACCCGAACGATGCTGACAAAGTACAATAATCACCATCCAAAATCGTCTGTGATAAGAACAACTTTGAAGCGGAAAGAAGGAGGACGCGGATTGATGGATATTGTCAACTTATATACCGAACAGATCAAAAATCTCAGAGAATTCACTGCAAAAGCTCGCACTTCTGACCTCCACAGAGTAGTATCGTTGGCTGATAAGAGATATACACCTCTGAATCTTGCTACCAGTGATAACCTGCTGAATCAACCGTTCCTATCAGATACTGAAAAACAAGAGCAATGGTCAAGAAAGGAATTGCATGGACGACATCACCATGAGATTAATCAAACACAGATCGACAAAGAAGCTTCTAATAAATGGTTGATGAAAGAAGAACTATTCGCAGAAACAGAAAGATTCCTTATGGCCATTCAAGATGAAGTTATCGCTACAAACAACTACGAACAACTGGCCAATACGGACTATCCTCACAGACATAATCAAGTATGTAACATTATCTACCAGGAAGTTGCACACAAGTACGGTCTTCTGAATGCCTCCCAGCCATATTACAAGTATCAACTGCTGACAGAATGTTGACGAATAATGGGCCGGACATAATGATGTATGATAAGAGAGCCAGAACAGCAATGCTGGTGGATGTCGCAATACGAAATAATGAGAACGTGCTAAACAAGTTCCAGGAGAAAAAGGCCAAATACACAGACCTTGCTATTGAGATCAAGCAGATGTGGCACCTCGATAAAATAGATATTGTTCCTGTCATCGTATCCTCCACTAGATTAATACCCAAAACTTTGCATGATAGCCTTAAGAAGTTAGAATTGTATAAGAATACCTATATAGAAATGCAAAAAAAAAGCTGTAATTCTTAATACATGTAGGATGGTTAGGAAATTTATGTCAAGTATATTGTAATCGAGCCTATTCCCTTTGATCGCTGAATCTGATAAAAGTAAATTATATCCAGCTTAGAGCTGAGATAGTGCATAAGGCAACGGAAATGAATAATAATAATAAGTCAGAAGTAATGAATAATAAAATAAAACAAGTTAATGACAAAATTTTACATTGGTTGGACCGGTTTCGGACATACGTCCATTATCAACAACAAGCTAATGAAAACTGAATACTCATGTACAATGCAGTAATTACCATCAATAAAATGCTAGTAGAGATCATAGTAACTTGAATAATGGTGATTGGTAGGTAATTAAGTCTACCTGGTCGTTAAGGAGCTTAACTCTTTCTACCCTGGATGCCTTGAAAAATTCCATCGATTCAAAGAAATTGAGTTTATAAGATTTATCACAGGAATGAAGAATTTTTAGCTGTTGAAGTTCTGGAAAATGATGACATTCATTCAGACAATGTGCAGCTAAAGCTGAATCATGTTTCTGATGTAGGAATGACCGGAAATGTTCTTTGTATCTATCCTTGAAAGAGCGTCCTGTTTGACCTATATAAAAGGAATTGCACTCAGAACATGTTAATTGGTATACTCCTGATGTTTAGAATTTATCGGTTTTATCTTTTGTGTTGAAAAGCAGGCCTGACAATTTGCTAACTGGTTTGAATGCAATATGAACTTTTTTACTATCAGACAAAACTCTAGCAACCTGACGTCTTCCCAAAATATGTTAGAGACATAAATTTTTCGGGCTTTTCTCTCTTGGATTGAGGATATATCATGTAGACTGTGTTGTTGCGTATTTTTCGATTAATTAAACTCTCTATTGTTTTTATATCGAAGCCGTTGTTCTCTGCTATTAACATAATGGTGTTAAATTCTGATTTTCGGTCCATATCCGATAAAGGCAAAGAAATCGCTCTGTGAATCATGGATTTGAAGGCTGTTATTTTTTGTGAATACGGGTGAAATGAATCTATGGGTATGACATTATCCGTGTACGATGGTTTTCTGAAGATATTAATTGATAAACGGTAATTATTCTCCCGGGTAATTGTTAGATCTAAGAAATTGATTTTACTATCGACTTCTGTTTCTACTTTGAACTTAATTTTAGGATGAATGTTATTAATGAAATTCTGGAAGATTTCTAGTTGTCTATTCGTTCCAATGAAACAGGCTAAGATGTCATCAATATATCGGTACCAAAATAGAATATGCCTTTTCGTCAAAGGTGACGTCATAATTTTAGTGTTTTCCAAATTAGATATGAAAATTTCAGATAGAAGGGGACTGAGGGGTGAACCCATAGCTAAACCATTATTTTGTGAATATATCTTATTATTGAACTGAAAATAATTTTGGGTCAAGCATAAATCAAACAGAGAAATTAACTCATCTTTACAGATCACGTTGAGATTTCTTGCCTCTAGAATACTTGATATTAAGGGGACACATTCTGTTGCAGGTATATTCGAAAACATATTATCTACATCTAATGATAATAATTTTGCGGTTGGTGACATGAGGAAATTATTTATTTTATTCGATAATTGTAATAAATTTTTTATACTATATTGTGAATGAAAATCTGAAGTTGATTTGATTTTGGTATTTAGTTGCTTAGCAACTTGCTATAGTATAGATAGTAAAAAAGTTCATATTGCATTCAAACCAGTTAGCAAATTGTCAGGCCTGCTTTTCAACACAAAAGATAAAACCGATAAATTTGAAAAATCAGGAGTATACCAATTAACATGTTCTGAGTGCAATTCCTTTTATATAGGTCAAACAGGACGCTTTTTCAAGGCTAGATTCAAAGAACATTTCCGGTCATTCCTACATCAGAAATATGAATCAGCTTTAGCTGCACTTTGTCTGAATGAATGTCATCATTTTCCAGAACTTCAACAAATTGGTTCTTTTAAATAGATTAACACATGTTGTGGTCGACGGTTCAATATCTGATTGTTTCCAGTTGCAAGCAGGTGTACCTAAGGGATCCATTCTTTCGCCTACCTTGTTTCTGTTGCAGATAAACGATCTTCTGTCATCTACAGAGAACAAGATCGGTTTTGCAGATGATTGTACCCTGCTTTCGCCTTTCTGTAGTCTGCGGCCGATTACAGCTACGGAATCTCAGCGTCAGAGATGTCAACAAATTAATAACTTAAACTCTAACTTACAGAGAATATCTGGGTGGGGTCAGTTGAACCTGGTGAGCTTCAACGAGAGCAAGACTCAAACAACTTCGTTTTTTAGAAAGGTTCCCGCTGGATAACCTCCTCTAATGATGCAAAACCAACGAATTGCATCCAAAGATCGATGCACCTTCTCGGAATAACGATCAACTCTGGGTTTTGCTGGCATGAACATGTATCAGCAATAACTAAGTCGGCATCAGCTAAACTTAGTTTTCTTTTCAGAGCCAAGCGATACACGTCATCTCAGCTGTTGCTTCAATATAAGGCGCATATTCGACCTGCTTTGGAATATTCTTCCCATGTATGTGGATCTGCGCCTAAACATTCGTTGCGGATGTTGGATAGTGAGCAAAAACGGGCTGTGCGTCTTATCGACCACCCGGAGATCACCTGCGATCTCCAACCGCTGGCGCTCAGAAGACAAGTTGCTCAACCTTCTCTGTTTTACAAATACTTCCACGGAAGATGCCCACGGAGCTGAAAGACCTTTTTCCGGGAAAACTCATGCCCTCTTTGCCGCTGGCTTCCGTCCAACTCAGTTTGCACACTGTAAGCTCTTTTGTTCAACTTCACAATTCCTTTTCAAATCATTTGTTTCTTTCACATGGCGATGTGAGTTAGTTTGTCGACATAACGTTTCTTTTGTTTAGTGTTTGGATGGGTAGGTATCCAATCGACGGCTCTGTTGCTATAATTTATTTCACATCACATGTGTGATCAAGATTTACTTAAGACATCAATTTGCTTTTTTGTTCTTGAAGTATAATTTTTCAATTTTCAATTGTCCCATGTATCTCCGTATTTGGTTTCATTATTTTCATTAAATCTAACCAAAGTATTCTTAGTTCTAAACGCAAATATTCTACAATAGTCTCCAATGAATGAGCTATTATAGAAATGCTACATAGTGATATAGAAAAAAAATTAGTGGTTCTAATTATTATACGAATTAACTGAAATTTTTTTTCTAAATTTAAGACCGAAAGAAAGTTCTCATACAGAAGAAGGTAGAAATATTTTAGTTCTTTGTTCCCACTATCTCAAAAGACGAAGGAAAACTATTAATCCAAGGCTGTCATAGAAATTTTTCAGATTATCCAGTTCTTTCAGATATCTGGTAATTTATACTTTTCGCGCCAGTCGAAAGACTGTTTCAAACTTTAGTAATTAATTTCGGATAGGAACACCAGAATTTTTCGAATGAATATTATGATAGAAATTTTCGATATTACAATCATGGTTTTTGCTTCACCAGACACAATGAATTTGCAGTTTGATCTCCGAAATTAGTTCTTTTTAATCAGCATACCTTTCAGGCACCCTGATTAGAAAATCCCTGTAATTGGAATAATTCCGATTCCAATTTATAAGCGATACCTTTTGAAATTACTATCGAAAAATCTCAAAGTTTGAAATGTGGCAGGCTAAATGATTTTATAATCTTATGAACTATACAACCATTCGAATAAACTTCTAGTTATTTTAAAAACGCTTATACGTGTTCCATTTTTCAATATTTGAATTTGAACTTATGAATCAAGGGAGATATATTTTATTTCTACCAAGGAGTCCAAAAAAAGTAGGAAAGATTGACCAATATTATCAACCATCATCTTCCAATCATAAACCTCTTCAGAACCATCAATTCCTATTCATAAAAATGAGATATACAGTGATCTGATCTACAGAAATCATTGCAGGAGTCACTAAATGTGTCTGGGGAACGGGTTTATCGATCGATATCAAATATTCAGAGTAGTACCACTTCCGATTATACCGGACATCCACTACAAATTTGCTATTTCGAACAGCATCCTTTTTAGGCATCTTTTGTTAGGATTTGTCCTATCCAAAATAAATCACCATTGAGCTATATTTTTTTTTAAATTACGGAATTATAGTGCCATCTTGGTTGCCAGAAGATTGACTCAGATTTCAGTACGATTATTACTTTTATTCGTTTCAACGAGAAGAGTGTAATTTTTGATGGCAACGTGAATTCCGAAGCTCTTTCAATTATCTTTATTAGAACCGAATTTAAATTAGTTTTGATTGGTATTAGAATTCCCTATATTTAAAATGGCTCATTTCCACTCAATTTGCGATTATATCGCAAATCTACAGCTCCTTCAGAAAATTAAACAATGAGGCCGTTCAACATAGAAATAGTCCAATGGATTTAGCTCCGATGCCAGTTTCTATATTCCTCAATGTGCTATACAGGGTGCTTCAACGAAAACTAAACAGAGGCTATATCTACCAAGATATTCATTTCTGATCAAAACGCAAAAACAGGTCAAATTTTGTTTCAAGAAGGACATCTTTCAGGGTACAAAACTTGCCTGAAATATCAACCCCCTCATCAGGGGTTGCATTCCTTGAACATTTTGAATAGGGAAGATGGGTCGAGTGATGACTCAAAAGAAAGATGGAATCTTTGTCTACATCGCCTTGAACGAGTTTCCATTTTTAATTGAAAACTGTAAAAGATACAGGGTGAACAACTGAAAGATAGGGAAGACTATTTCCCTGAGACTATTCAAGACTCAGTGAAGTAGAATGGAACATATCCATGCTGATCAATGGCAGTCATCATCAAGTACCAACCCTTTCTCGAATTTCAACCCCAAGAGCAGAGGTGACCACCCTTGAAAGTTTTGGTAGAGGGTAGATGGGTCGAGTGATACCTCGAAAGAAAGGTATTATCTTTGGCTGCATCCCTGTGAACGATTTTTCATTTTTGCGTGAAAACTGTAGAAGTTACAGAGTGAGCTACTGAAAAATAAAGGAGGCTATTTATCGCCCTGAGCTATTCAAGTATTAGTGCAAAATATGGAACAGATTCATTCCAGATCAAAGGCTGTCATCATTGATCTGAATGAATCTATTCCAGTTTTTCGCACTAATATTCCAATAGTCTTGGGGCGATAGTCTTCTCTATTTTTCAGTGGCTCATTCTGTATATTCTACAGTTTTCAATCAAAAATGTAAATTCTTTCACGGGAATGCGGACAAAGATAATACCTTTCTTTCGAGTTATCACTCGACCCATCTACCCTCTTCCAAATTTTCGAGGGTTGTCACCCCTGCTCCAGGGGTTGAAATTCGAGATGTGGATGGTAACTGATGATGACTACCATTGATCAGCATGGATCTGTTCCATTTTACCTCACTGAAACGTGAATAGTCTCAGGAAAATAGTCTTCCCTATCTTTCAGTTGCTCACCCTGTATCTTTTACAGTTTTCAATTAAAAATGGAAATTCGTTCAATGCGATGTTGACAAAGACATCACTCGACCCATCTTTCCTATTCAAAGTGTTCAAGGATGGCAACCCCGCTTAGGGGGTTGATATTTCAGGCAAGTATTGTACCCCAAAAGATGTCTCCCTTGAAACAAAAATTGACCTGTTTTTGCGTTTAGATCATAAATGAACATCTTGGTAGATATAACCTCTGTTTTGTTTTCGTTGAAGCACCCTGTATAAGGTTCTATGAATTTCGTCTCCAGTTTGACGTTTGGAAATCAATGAAATATAACAATAACACTAATTGTGTTAATGTTATGACTTTATTCATCATTTATGGTCAATGTTAAGAAGTAATCGAAAGTCGACTTTTCAGGACATTCAACGAGAAATACCCGAATTTAAAACCAATTCGCATGAAACAATTCAAAAAATTACAATCGAATTTTCTTACAATTTTGCCCCAGATACTTTTAATGGGTCCTTTAGTGCGGATATTCTGTATAGTGAATTAAACAAAATAGACATACTCAAATAAGCTTCAATACATAGTTGTAATGGTTTTGTTTCTAGAATATCTAAAATTGAAGAAATATTTCAATTCTACTGGAACTAAGAAATTTAAATAATGAAGTTGAATTAGATCAAATTAGAGCAAAGCTAGTTGAAGGAAAATTACAATTGACACTACCTATTAATACCTATGCCTAGCTAGATCAGAGTCCCTTTATCTCAGTGTGTGAGATCTTCGTCTAGAACCTACGTCCTAGATATAGCCTTAGGAATAATACTCATCATTTCATTTAACTAGCTTTATTAAAAGATAAATATCGAAATTATAGTAACTGATTAATAAATTACTAACTATAATCAAGGTAACTAATACAAAAAATACTTAACTAAGAAGTTTAACCGACTACAATAAAAGGAGTCTCAGACGAGAAGAATTTGATTATAAAGAGAAACACTTAGCATTTTAGGAATGAGATTAATTCCCACGATGATTGGATTTGATGTTTTACATCAGTTTTCTGGTATTTCTGTATCTTACAGCTTACAGGTTACTTGATTGGCTGAATATCGTTCGCAAGGTGACTGCACTAGGTGGTAAGACTAGTTCCCTAAAGACGCAGTTACCTTAGTCGTGAAATATCAAGATTTGGCATAAAGTTGAAAACTCATAGAATATCTCGACGGTGAAGAAAACCCTTGGAATAGCAGATATCGATCTAGGTTAATATAACGAAGGAAAATTCGAAATCTTTCCACTCTCTAATTGAATTAGTTGTCGAGAAAATCCGGAAAAATGACCGACTACTTATAACACCTAAGACGATTGGAATTTATCCAGAAAATCAAAGAATACTTAATTTCTGTAACTGAAAATTAATCACTCCAATCGCTACAACACAGCTCTAATAAAATAAGAAACGATTCCGAAGATTTCTAAATGGAAAGAGAGCGAATCTAATGAGTTCCGAACTTATATAGACTCGGTTCTATGAAATACTATTGATTTTCAAAAAAACTAATGAAAAGCGAAACTATTCTCTTCACAACAATAAAGGAGAAACGAAACATAGAATGAGTACTGCTTTCCGTTCTCCCACAGAAACGAGAAAACGATCTTCTTTCAAGTACTGACTCTACAATTAACCGGTGAACAATCTAAATCAATACCAGTGACACCTTACGTATATAACTATAATTTTCATTGGGTATCATTACATGTAGATTCTTGATTCGAATTTCAAAATATTTGAATATTCAACTTGATGAAATAAAATTGAATTAATAATAAAACTATGAAAACTGAGTTTAAAAGATATAAATGATTAATTCGAGAAATCGGACTGTTACATTGTTGATTCCTGAAGTTTATTCATAACTCACTGATACCTATAAAGAATCACGGTATTGTCTCTGCTCATGTATATGATACTAGAGATATCAAGTCGCTTACAGCATTGTCACTACGCCGTATTTCCGAAGAGTAGAAATGCTTAGGTTCTCGTCTGATTCATGAGCAAGTACTCTACCTCCTCGTGATGGACTCCTGAAATTTGATAACGGTTTTCTCTGTTTGATGTGTGCATTGCTATTCAAACCGCCACAGAAGAGTGGCAGAATACCACCCCAGATGAGGTCGAAAACCTAATCCAAAGCATGCCTAGACGGATTCAGGCTTGTACCAGGGCAAGACGAGGTAAAACAAGCTACTGAGGACTCCGTGAGAAAACAATTTTCAATTTTTTTTTACCACATGCGGAAAGAGTTTCTCATTTTCTTTCCTTCGTTTCTTTCTTAAAATAAACCTTAATTAATTTCATTTTCAATTGAAATATCTCAAAAGTATCAATTCTATTAATCCTTTGATATTCAATTCAAAATACCGGGTGATTCCATATCAATTTATTGTGTGTATTACGTTCATTGAAATATTTGAATTTGGGAGGCTTTTACTTGGTAAAATTCCATTATCAATAATAAAAACAAGTACTGTGTTCTAAGGACTTTTACTTAATAATTGCGATTCGTAACGCGTTTCACTACACCGTAGCTTCTTTAGACGAATGAATATACAGAAAAATATAAATGAGAATATAACTATAAATGTTCCTGAGTAATTAAAAGATTATTAGGTTGCTTATTCTTAAGTGGTTGTTTATGACTGGTATCTCCAATGAAATTGAGGAATAAATTGCTCCCCGAAAAGATTCAATAGAGGTGAAGGGCTTAAATCTACTTGTTCATTGATGAGTCTACCTGAGTGTTTGTATTTATTGATTTCTAAAGTTTCCCAAAGGTCTACCTTCCAATATTTATTATCTGTATGCAAAATTTCAAACTGTGGGTCGAAAGAATGATTATTTTCTAAGAGATGATTCGCGTAATTTGAATCTGATTTTTATTTGAAAAACTGCGTTTATGTTCCGATATTCTAATATTAAAATTTCTATGTGTTCTACCAATGTAGAAATGATCAGAGTCATTGCAATTCAATCGATAAACACCTGATTTATTGTTTTTACCTGGTTTGGTTTTATTATTTTTATATATTTGCCTAAATTATTATTAGTTTGGAAAGCTATGTTGAAATTATTGCTACTTAAGAATGATTTCAGTTTCTCACTTGTAATGCCAACGTAGGTTAAGGTGTTGAATTTTTGTTTCAATTTATCGACAGGGTAAACTTCATTCAATGCGATTCTACTTTGTTTTTATTTAAAATATTATTTATTAGTTCGGGATTGTAACCATCATTTTTGGCTATTTGTTTAATTAAATTTAGTTCTTTGTTGAAATTTTCTGGTGATAACAGGATGTTAATCAATCTATGAATAAAACTATTGAATGCCGACATTTTATGTTGATATGGATGACACGACGAGTTATGTATTATAATATCTGTATGTGACGGCTTATGGTAAATTGCGAAAACATGTTTTCCATTTTCATTCGAAATTGTTACGTCTAAGAAATTTATCGAATTATTGCTTTCTATTTCGGTTGTGAATGCAATTTTTGGATGTAATGAATTTATATGATTTTCGAAAATTTTCAACTGTCTATCTGTTCCTGTGAAGCAAATAATGATATCGTCTACATAGCGATACCAGTATAAACAATATTCACTGAGTGGATGATTATGAATTAATTTCTCTAAGTTATTCATGAATATTTCTGCTAACAGAGGACTTAACGGATTGCCCATAATCAAGCCGTCTTCAATAGTATAATATTTGTTATTGAAATGGAAATAATTTTGATCTAAACAAATTTGTAATAATGAAAGAATATCTGATTTGATGATAGTATTGACAAGATTCTTTTCTATTAATTCTTCAACTAAGTAATACGTATCTTTCGGAGGAATGTTGGGAAATAGATTCTTAACATCAAAAGAAATGAGTTTGGAATTAGGAGGTATAGTGGTATTTTAGATATTGGCAATAAGTTCGTATGATTTTTGACCGAAAATATAGATTTAAAATTGCAATGTTTTATTAGCAAGTCGTTGAGGAATTTTGAAAGTTTGAACGAAGGTGCCGTTACATAAGAAACAGCAGGTCTAATAGGGTAATTAGGTTTATGAAGTTTTATCAACGAATATAATTCGGGGGATTGTGGATTGGAGTTAATGAATTTATATTTTTCGTGGTCTGTGATTAATGATTTTGATTTTTTGAGAATGATTTTGGAGTCTAGACTCCGAAATCATTCTCAAAAACTCCAAAGATAATATTTTAGCCAAACATCAAACAGCAAAAATCATCAAAGAAGACTTTTCGAAATTATCACATCATTGCAATTCCGATTATATGATGATAAAAACAATTCGTGAAAATAGTACCAAGAACGATTTAGTATTCACTAAAGCAGATAAAGGTAACACCGTCAACAGATTATATTTCTAAGACTGAAGTATTCTTAACAGCCGGAAACTATATAACATCAACTAAGGATCCTACCGCAAAATTTCAGAAAGTGGTTAAAACATAATTTCGACAGCAAAATCATTAATCACAGACCACGAAAATATAAATTCATTAACTCCAATCCACAATCCCCCGAATTATATTCGTTGATAAAACTTCATAAACCTAATTACCCTATTAGACCTGTTGTTTCTTATGTAACGGCACCTTCGTTCAAACTTTCAAAATTCCTCAACGACTTGCTAATAAAACATTGCAATTTTAAATCTATATTTTCGGTCAAAAATTCATACGAACTTATTGCCAATATCAAAGATACCACTATACCTCCTAATTCCAAACTCATTTCTTTTGATGTTAAGAATCTATTTCCCAACATTCCTCCGAAAAATACGTATTACTTAGTTGAAGAATTATTAGAAAAGAATCATGTCTATACTATCATTAAATAAGATATTCTTTCGTTATTACAAATTTGTTTAGATCACAATTATTTCCATTTCAATAACAAATATTATACTATTGAAGACGGCTTGATTATGGGCAATCCGTTAAGTCCTCTGTTAGCATAAATATTCATGAATCACTTAGAGAAATTAATTCATAATCATCCACTCAGTAAATATTGTTTATACTGGTATCGCTATGTAGACGATATCATTATTTGCTTCACAGGAACAGATAGACAGTTGAAAATTTTCGAAAATCATATAAACTCATTACATCCAAAAGTTGCATTCACAACCGAAATGGAAAGCAATAATTCAATAATTCAATAAATTTCTCAGACGTAACAATTTCGAATGAAAATGGAAAACATGTTTTCGCAATTTACCATAAGCCTTCACATACAGATATTATCATACATAACTCGTCGTGTCATCCATATCAACATAAAATGTCGGCATTCAATAGTTTTATTCATAGATTGATTAACATCCCGTTATCACCAGAAAATTTCAACAAAGAACTAAATTTGATTAAACAAATAGCCAAAAATAATGGTTACAATCCCAAACTAATAAATAAAATTTTAAATAAAAAACAAAGTAGAATCGTATTGAATGAAGTTTACCCTGTCGATAAATTGAAACAAAAATTCAACACCTTAACCTACGTTGACATTACAAGTGAGAAACTGAAATCATTCTTAAGTAGCAATAATTTCAACATAGCTTTCCAAACTAATAATAATTTAGGCAAATATATAAAAAAAATAAAACCAAACCAGGTAAAAATAATAAATCAGGTGTTTATCGATTGAATTGCAATGACTGTGATAATTTTTACATTGGTAGAACACATAGCAATTTTAATATTAGAATATCGGAACACAAACGCAGTTTTTCAAATAAAAATCAGATTCAAATTACGCGAATCATCTCTTAGAAAATAATCATTCTTTCGACCCACAGTTTGAAATTTTGCTAACAGATAATAAATATTGGAAGGTAGATCTTTGGGAAACTTTAGAAATCAATAAATACAAACACTCAGGTAGACTCATCAATGAACAAGTAGATTTAAGCCCTTCACCTCTATTGAATCTTTTCGGGAGCAATCTATTCCTTAATTTTATTGGATATACCTGTCATAAACAACCACTTAAGAATAAGCAACCCAATAAGCTTTTAATTACTCAGGAACATTTATAGTTATATTCTCATTTATATTTTCTGTATATTCATTCGTCTGAAGAAGCTACGGTGTAGTGAAACGCGTTACGAATTGCAATTATTAAGTAAAATTCCTTAAAACACAGTACTTGTTTTTTATTATTTATTGAAATAATCGTTTCAATTTATAATTTTGATGTCAGTAAATATAAATTATAAGTATTAAGCCATATCCAGATACTCAGAATACAGAAAAGCAAATTTATTCTTCGAAGTCAGATGCTCAATTGTATTAAGCATTATGGTTGAAGGTCATTAGTGTATACTCGTCTGTCGCGATAATACTGAAGAGTCTGTATAACGATATTTTATCATTTCCTTGTTGGTGACTCTTCCTATTTTTGTTTCTTTCAAAGGAGTTTTGGATTAATTGAAATATCTGCCTTCCACATGACTTCAAGTAGAAGATAAATAATACCCGTACTTTGGTATTGAAAGTTGAGATTTTTTCCCACAATTCGTAATGGTAACTGCTCGTATAGATTTCTTCCATTCATAAACGACAGAAATACCTTGTGTAATTTAGGGCACTGCTTTAATATTCACAATTAAATTTATTTAATGTGGTAAGCAATAAACTGACTAAAAATGCTATTACCAAAATTTCAAAATAAAAAGAGTATATACTCGAAACATTACTAGACTAGAATGAACATTTTTATCGTCGAAAGTATTAAAGAAGGTCATTTCGTCCCAAATTGATCAGGTCAAGTTAAAATGATCACAATAGTGACTATGAAGTCGGCAAAATGAAGTGTCTGTTCATCAGCTAGCAGTAGCACAGTTTACAAGAACAAAAACTGAAGTTTGATTCAGTATTAAATTTACGGAGGATTGTGTCCACACAAAGCTGGGAGGAAGTTAAATCCAAGCAGCAAGCGGAGATATACGTAGGCGTAGAAAGAAATGGTAGGATTTATCTTCATTTTATTGTCCAGTTTATCGCCGCAGACGCGGCAAACTCCGGAGCTCTCATATTCTCTGGAACATTTGTAACCGCAAAACCTTTTATCAAAATATACAGCGGTCATTGTATATTCCCTGCGAACCTACGTGAGCACCGTCGAAATTTGATATTTTATCTACATACTGATGCTCTAGCTTCACATGACAGGATTTTTGTCATCGTGACAAATGCACTAACCAGACCGATGCAAATTTATTCGAGAAATAATTCCAAATAGATAAGCAGGAATTCGATCATCAAAAATGACAGAGCAGCTTCGTTGAAATGGGTTTCACAATTTATAATCGAGAATTTCTCGTTTAATGGGAAAAGAGG
This sequence comes from Cryptolaemus montrouzieri, assembly GCA_013387265.2. Classification (NCBI taxonomy): domain Eukaryota; kingdom Metazoa; phylum Arthropoda; class Insecta; order Coleoptera; family Coccinellidae; genus Cryptolaemus; species Cryptolaemus montrouzieri. Next base: position 89,991,670 of record JABFTP020000001.1, on the reverse strand, counting down.
GTTTATCGAAATTATCAGACCTGTTCATTATATTCAACAATTCATAACAAAGTTATGAATGAGTTCATCCATACAGGATGTTCTAGATTAGTGGATGTGTATATGACCGAAATGAGTTAATACATATTCTTGTTTTGTGATAATAATTCCAACTGAATGAATTTAAATCAAATATTTTGAGTTTTGAGTTTTAGGGTTCCGTACTCCAGAAGGAACTCATAGGGGCACTTCGTTGTCTGTATCAAGACTCTTTTCTCAGAAACACGTGTAGCTATAGAGTTGAAGTTGATATCGAATTGTCAATCTGGTAATTTCTTGAAACTATGAAAAACTCAAACAGCTCAGTCATCGCAGAGCTAAGATTTTACCGTTAATATTGCATTTTGCGGCAAGTCACAAGGGAATCGAAATCTATAGGATATTTCTCGCAGTACTAGATACATAATGCAGAGATCCTCTTGAGGTAGCTGAAGTTTTTGCAGATTTCTTCTCTTCCTCGTTAACTGTTGAGCCAGACGGAGTTCCTGATGTGTCAACTCCAAGACTTGTGGACGATTTGAGTGATATTTGAATTGTGGAGGCCGTTACTTGATGTAGATCCATGATATAAATGAGATAAAAACACAAGGTTTAACTTTGATCTACACTTTATTTGAAAAAATTCGACGACGTTTCGCTGACACAGCAGCTTTATCAAGAATGAAAAAATAGAATGAAGAGTATGGTATTATAAACAAATCGTAGAACAAGTTGGATGAATAACAGGAAAATCCACACCGAGCCATTGTACAGTTAGTATGAAAGGTAATAAAACTAATTGAACAAGTTAAGTAGGGGTGAGTAATTCAAATCTACCTGTTCATTCAAAAGCTTGTCCGAATGTTTGTATCTATTTATTTCTAATGCTTCTAGGAGATCTAATTTTAAACTTTTTGATTTTATATGTAATATGTCAAAGTTTTTATTGAATGAATGGTTTTCTTTTATTAGGTGGTTTGAATAATTTGAATCAGATTTATTTTTGTCGAAGCTACGTTTATGTTCAGATGTTCTTATGCCAAAACTCCTATAGGTCCTACCGATATAAATTTTATCACAAGAACCGCAATTGAGTTTATAGATTCCTGATTTACTTGATTTTTCAACACGAGATTTATTATTTTTAATATGTTTACCTAAGTTATTAGAAGTTTTGAAAGCTATATTAAGATTTTGTTTGACGAGAAAGGATTTAATATTTGTACTTGCAGAACCGCAGAATGTTAAACTGTTGAATATTTTATAGTCTTTATGAATAGGATATACTTCATTTATTGCTTTTTGATAGAGTTTTTACGAATGATTAGGTCTATCATATCCGGATTATATGAATTATTAATGGCTATCTGTTTGATGATGTTTAACTCTTTATTATAATCTTCTACTGATAAAGGTAAATTGAGTAACCGATGTACCATGCTGTTTAAAGCTGCAACTTTGTGTTGAATGGGATGTAATGAGTAGTTATGTATAATTGTATCAGTATGTGTTGGTTTACGAAAGACCGAAAAAACAAGATTATTATTTTGTTTAGTGATTTTTAAGTCCAAAAATTTATGGAATCGTTCTGTTCAATTTCTATCGTGAATTTAATGTTCAAATGGATGGAATTAATGAAATTAACAAATAAGTCTAATTGACGAGTAGTTCCAATGAAACATACTAAGATGTCGTCAACATATCTATACCAATAAAGAAATTTGGAAATGAGTGGATGTGTATGAATTTTCTGTTCAATATTATTCATGAAAATCTCTGCTAAAAGTGGACTCAAAGGATTTCCCATGATCAAACCATTTTCACTACTGTAATACTGTGGATTTTCCTGTTATTCATCCAACTTGTTCTACGATTTGTTTATAATACCATACTCTTCATTCTATTTTTTCATTCTTGATAAAGCTGCTGTGTCAGCGAAACGTCGTCGAATTTTTTCAAATACAGTGTAGATCAAAGTTAAACCTTGTGTTTTTATCTGATTTGAGTGATGTTGAATTCCCTTCTCCTACAGTTGGAAAGTATCTCTTCTGCGTTAAAGCAGCGACGGTTCCTGGGTCAGACGGAGTTTCGGCTCTTGTACTTGAGAAATGTGCGTCATCTCTCTCATCACCTCTTTCCGTCATCTTCATTCGATCTTTGCTGCAAGTTCTATTCCATCTGCATGGTCATGTGCTTTGGTCACACCCATTTTCAAGAAAGGGGACAAATTGAATACGGAGAACTATCAGCCTATTAGTCTCGTCCCTATTAAAGCGAAAATCTGCGAGAGAATCATTCTCGACAAAGTTCTAGAATTTGCCCTCTTGAATAAAATAATCCCTGAAAACTAGCACGGTTTTCTGAAATGCATTGATGCTTGGACGAGGATGCTTGACGAGCTCACCCCAGTCGATGTGATATACCTCGACTTTTCCCAAGCCTTTGACCGTGTTCCTCATAGGCGTCTTCTCCTCAAGCTCGAGCTTCTAGGAGTTCGTGGCAGACTTCTCTCTTGGCTGGATGGTTTTTTATCGGGTAGAACTTTCCGAGTTCGTGTTGGTGATTCTCATCTGTGCGATCTGTGTCTAGTGGAGTCTCTCATGGCTCAGTACTTGGACCTATGCTGTTTCTTTTATATACGGCTGACCTCCCCTCGATTGTCGCTTCTGACTGTTATTTATTCGCTGATGACTCTAACCAACGCTACGACTATTCAAGATGACCTGAACAGAATTTTCGAATGGTCTAACGACTGGCTTCTACCATTGAATCTTTCAAAGTGGCGTACCCCTCACATGGGGAGAAATAACCTGACGAATTCCTATTTTCTCGCGGGTCAACCAATCACTAGTTGCAGTAGTCACTCAGATCTGGGCGTAATTATTTCTCACGATTTATCCTGCTTTGAACATATTTCGCACACATCAGCAAAGACGAAGCGTCTTCTCTTCATGTTGCAGAGTTTTTTTCTGGGTGTAACCTCCCTACTTGTTATCTCCTTCCCTATCCAGAGAAGAGCAACGAGAATTCCATATTGTTTCTCACGTCCCTGACCAAACTACAACCTAAGGCTGAAACTCCTTGACCTTTCTTCATTCTTCATTCAGAAGTCTCTACCAGAATAATCGCTTACGTGGACACAATTTGAAACTTGCGAGAGTAAATTTCAAGCTTCCTTGTCGGGAGCATTTCATATCTAATCGGGTGTTTCGTGTGTGGAACAGTCTTCCTGAATCAGTAATAAACGCTCCTAGTGTAAATAGTTTCAAGAATGATTTGGACTCCAGTTACCGCTCAGACTCTATGTATTTCCCAGTTTTCAGCATTATGTATTTGTACTTTGATTTACTGTGGAGCGGTAGCGGTTATTCGACAACACAAACAACAAGTCTCCACAACTCTGATTCTATCCGAGCCAAAAAGCGTCAGAAAACTACCATGGCAAAAACGACTGGAAAAGGATATTGACAATATTAGAGCTGAGATCAGTCGTCTCACAGAATTCCTGAGAAACAAAAAGCCCTCAAGGAGCTTGAAATCCCATATACACTAAATTCATAGAAAAATTGGTACGAGCACAAAACACCCTGATCACAAACAACATATCGACGTGTATATGGACACTTTGAAGCTGAAAGTCCAAGCAAAAGCAGAGAGGCTCTCAAGATACATCAAGTGTTTTCATAAGGGAAATAACAAAACTGCAAAGTACAATAACAGAGAAGTACCTGACGCACAGTGCTTGACCGATTATTGGTCATCGTTATGGTCGAACACGAAAGAAGGCAATAAAGATGCTGAATGGATCACGAATGAAAAACAACACCTCGATATCAATCATATGGACTTCGAAGAAATAACGGAGGAATAAATCGCAACAGTAGTAAGAGCGACCAACAATTGGAAGGCCACAGGTATAGATGATATCCATAACTTCTGGTACAAGAAGTTTGATAAAGTCCATGGTGCCCTAGCGAAACAGCTCACCTATGTTCTTCAACATCCCAGGAAAACACCCACTTACCTATCACAGGGCTTAACTTATATACAACTCATCATCGATTCTGTGATAATGAAACAGTCACATGAAGGGCATCGGAATGTTCAGCTTTACTCGATTATCTGAAGGCATTCGATAGTACCGCTCTTTCTTGGCTTGTCGAAGTATTACAGATAGACAAAATTTATCCAGTCCTGGTAGAATTCTTGAAAACAACAATGACACACTGGCGCACGTCCCTCCTGGTCAACATGAACAATAAATCAATTAAAACCGACGAGATACCCATACGTCGTGGAATTTTTCAAGGAGAATCTTGGAGTCCACTATGGTTCTGTTTAGCTATGAACTCATTGTCCTCAGGGCTCAATAGAACAAGATGTGGATTTGGAATAAGAACAGATAGTAATTATCACACCATCTCACACCTGCTATATGAATGACATCAAATTTTATGCTTCGAACAAAAAGCAATTGGATGATCTGCTGAGAGTTGTTAGTAAGTTTTCGTCAGATGTTCATATGAAATTCGGGATTGATAAATGTGAAACCCTGAGCGTTCAAAGAGGGAAAATCATAAATGGTGAAACATAACTCCCAAATGGTGATATTCTACAGTGTATGAAAGATGGCGAAATGTACAAATATCTGGGAAACCAACAAGCCAGATTTCTAGACCAAAAACAGTCAAAAGAGAAGATTCGTTCAGGGTACAGTCAGTGTCTGAAGACTGTGCTGAAGTCAATGTGGAACTTGGGGAACCTAGTCAAAGCAATTAACACCTACGCCATTCCAGTGTTACTCTACTCATAAGTCAGAACTGGATGATATTAAAAGACAAACCCGAACGATGCTGACAAAGTACAATAATCACCATCCAGAATCGTCTGTGATAAGAACAACTTTGAAGCGGGAAGAAGGAGGACGCGGATTGATGGATGTTGTCAACTTACATACCGAACAGATCAAAAATCTCAGAGAATTCACTGCGCAAGCTCGCACTTCTGACCTCCACAGAGTAGTATCGTTGGCTGATAAGAGGTATACACCTCTGAATATTGCTACCAGTCTTAACCTGCTGAATCAACCGTTCCTATCAGATACTGAAAAACAAGAGGTCAAGAAAGGAATTGCATGGACGACATCACCATGAGATTATTCAAACACAGATCGATAAAGAAGCTTCTAATAAATGGTTGATGAAAGGAGTACTATTCGCTGAAACAGAAGGATTCCTTATGGCCATTCAAGACGAAGTTATCGCTACAAACAACCACAAAAAATTTATAATTGAGGACGGAACATTACAAACAGATAAGTGCAGAAAAAGCCATATAGGATCGGAGACTATACAGCATATAACGTCCGGATGCGAACAACTGGCCAATACGGACTATCCTCACAGACATAATCACGTATGTAACATTATCCATCAGGAAGTTGCACACAAGTACGGTCTTCTGAATGCCTCCCAGCCATATTACAAGTATCAACTGGCGCCCGTATTGGAATATGACTCTATCAGATTATACTACGATAGTCTGACAGAATGTTGACGAATAATAGGCCGGACATAATGGTGTATGATAAGAGAGCCAGAACAGCAATGATGGTGGATGTCGCCATACGGAATAATGAGAACGTGCTTAACAAGTCCAGGAGAAAAAGGCCAAATACACAGACCTTGCTATTCAGATCAAGCAGATGTGGCACCTCGATAAAATAGATACTGTTCCTGTCATCGTATCCTCGACTAGGTTAATACCCAAAACTTCGCATGATAGCCTTAACAAATTAGAATTGCATAAGAATACCTATATAGAAATGCAAAAAGCTGTAATTCTTAATACATGTAGGATAGTTAGGAAATTTATGTCAAGTATATTGTAATCGAGTATATTCCCTTTAATTCCTGAATATGGGAAAGGTACATTATATCCAGCTAAAAGCTGAGATAGTACACGACAATATCAATAATAAATTCGACTAGAATCATTGTCTCACCAAAGGTGATCGTTGAAATTTGCAGGTTTTTTCGATAAGGAAACCACTAAATTTTCAGAGGAATCTCAGCATTTTTTTTATTCAAAGTATTGACCATTGGATTTTACACATTGGATCCATCTCCCCGGCAAATTGTTGATACCATCCCAAATAACTCCTTTCTCTTTCGAGGCAAACCATTCGACGAGCCATTTTTCGACTTCTTCAAAATAAGCGAAGAACTGCTCTGCGAAGGATTGTCCCATTGATGCGAAAAGGTGGTAGTCGGACGGTGCGAGGTCTAGAGAGTACGGCGAGTGTGATAATATTTCCATATTAAGTGTTTTCAATGTGTCTCTCATCAGTTTAGCGGTATGAGACGAAAATGTCATGTTCCAAGATAAATTTGCCATGTCTTCTAATTAGTTTTTTCAATTTTTAACAGACAAATTGAGACAGAAATAATCTGCATCGATTAAACTAGTTCAAATACCCCATTTCAGTCAAGTTAAATTCGATCGTGGAAATCTAGAATTCAAAAACGGCGCCATCCGGTTTAGTTTTCCATAATGGCAGTCGTAGCGCTAGTTTCTATGCAGAATAGGCCATATTGTTTCCTATGCCGGGGCACTGAGTTTGTGCAACACTCACGTACACTTGCTCAGTTTGCATTAGGGTAAGTTCACGCGCATGCGCGATGACCAAAGAGAAATCACTTTGACTCTCTTGCATGCACTTCCGTTCATTATTCCTTCTTGATTTCAATTAATACATTTACATACACAATTTTTGATCTGAGGATGTGATAATAATGGCAAAGTTTACTATAAAACTCTTAGAAAATGAATATTAAATAGCGTCTTCAAAAGCAAACTCCATGTAAATGACCCTATTTTCCTCCTCATTAACTATATACGAGAAATCAAAAATTATGCCAGCTATTCATACCCAAAAATCTTGTCCATCACTATAATTTGACTTATCATTGGGTAATTTGTATTGAGGAACTTTCATTTTCGAAGCCGTTGTTTTCGGAACAGAAAATTCAGTAAAGGAAAAGTCACTGTAAATCTTATATGATCTGACATAATTATTATTCATGAAGATTATAATTCAAGAACCATTTGATTCCATTTAATTCTGTTGAATAAAATGCTCGCGACGCTTTCAACACAAAAGGAATGCGCGATATTCACAGACCAGCAAATTTACTTTGTCGCCTGTTTCTTAGCAATAAAGACTGTTTACTTTACGTAGAAATCCAATATGAATAGCAATAAGTCTGATGGATATTTAGGGTACCTTTATATGAAGGAATTAAATTCGTTGAAGAAATAGAAATATATATATAAATAAATGAAACAAATATCTTCCGGGATGTCTCTCGCATTGATTGTACGTACATACGTAAACTTGAGAGAAGATAAATTATTCAATAATCCTTAGATTATGGAATAACCCTCTTTGAAGAGTTATTTCTCGAATTTGTCCACTGTGTTTATCGTTTTTCTCGTGGTGGGTTTGCAGTTTTACTGTAGTCGGTTCATAGGAAGCGTTATTTATTATTCATTCATTTATCTTCAAGGGTGGTTACCCCTGCTGCAGGGGTTGAAATTCGAGATGAGGATGGTACTTGATGATGTCTGCCATTGATCAGCATGGATCTGTTCTATTTTACTTCACTGAAACTTGAGTAGTCTCAGGGAAATAGTCTTCCCTATCTTTCAATTGCTCACCCTGTATCTTTTAGAGTTTTCAATTGAAAATAGAAATTTGTTCAAGGCGATGTATACAAAGATACCACCTTTCTTTTGAGTCATCACTCGACCCATGTTCTATATTCAAAATATTCAAGGATTGCAATCCCCTCTTAGGGGGTTGATATTTCAGGCAAGTTTTGTACCCCAAAGGATGTCCCCTTTGAAACAAAAATTGACTTGTTTTTGCGTTTTGATCAGAAATGAATATCTTGGTAGATATAGCCTCTGTTTAGTTTTCGTTGAAGCACCCTGTATATGTACGTGACACGTCCTTTCAGGAATCATTAGGATGTTCAGATGCCAGAGTGATGAGTTTCTAATAAGGAAGTCTGTTGCTTCATATTAACATCATACCTAATAGTATCACAGCTATTAAATATAGCCTCTGTTTAGTTTTCGTTGAAGCACCCTGTATAAAGTTGTGAAGTCAAGACTACTCTTAACTGTTGAGGTGTCATTCGCAAAAATTGCAACATTCACCTCAGATGTACAGTTTGAAACGTAGTTTATATAAACTTGAGACAAGCAGATTTATTCAACAAACAATAGATTATGGAAAAAAGTCACCGTCCATGCTACTTAATAGCTGTGATACAATTAGGTATGATGTTAATATGAAGCAACAGGCTTCCTTATTAGAAACTCATCACTCTGGCATCTGAACATCCTAATGATTCCTGAAAGGACGTGCCACGTACATATACAGAGTGCTTCAACGAAAACTAAACAGAGGCTATATTCACCAAGATATTCATTTCTGATCGAAAAGCAAAAACATGTCAATTTTTGTTTCAAGGGGGACATCCTTTGGGGTACAAAACTTGCCTGATATATCAACCCCCTAAGCGGGGGTTGCAATCCTTGAATATTTTGAATAGGGAACATGGGTCGAGTGATGACTCAAAAGGAAGGTGGTATCTCTGTCTACATTTCCTTGAACGAATTTCCATTTTTAATCGAAAACTGTAAGAGATACATGGTGAGCAACTGAAAGATAGGGAAGACTATTTCCCTGAGGCCATTCAAGTTTCAGTGAAGTAAAATGGAACAGATCTATGCTGATCGATGGCAGTCATCATCAAGTACGATCCTCATCTCGAATTTCAACCCCTAGAGCAGGGGTGACCACCCTTGAAAATTTGGAAGAGGGTAGATGGGTCCAGTGATACCTCGAAAGAAAGGTATTATCTTTGTCTGTATCTCCGTGGATGAATTCTCTTTTTTGATGGAAAACTGTAGAAGATACAGAGTGAGCTACTGAAAAATAGAGGAAACTATCTATCGCCCTGAGCTATTCAAGTATTAGTGCAAAAAATGGAACAGATTCATTCCAGATAAAATGCTGTCATCTTTGATCTAAATGAATCTATTCCATTTTTTGCACTAATACTTGAATAACTGGCCGGCGTTGGTGGGGTTTTCCTGAGATGGGGAACCTCATACTAGAATGGTGGAAAGCCGTTTGTTTGTATCGTCGAAATTCTGATCCATTTAACGTTTCCTCTGATCCATTTAACGTTAAGAGGGCCCCAAGGTTCTCTCTTGGGGCCCTCTTATTTATTATCTATATGAATGATATATGCGACTGTTTTCTATACTGTAAATATTTAATATTCGCTGATGATTTTAAAATGTTTATGAGAGTCGGGAGCCTGTATGACTGTTCGCTGCTTCACGAGAATCTTGAAAGACTTGTCGCATACTGCGTGAGGAATAGAATTACGCTGAACACTGACAAATGCCAGATTATATCTTTCACCTGAGGTCGAGTTCATGTCCAGCACTTTTCGTATCAAATTGAACACAGTAATCTTAGTAGGGTCAAGACTATCAGCGACTTGGGTATCATTTTCGATTCCAAATTCATGTTTGACTCGAATGTTGAGGATATTGTTAGTTCCTGTTTGAGGATGATTGATTACTACCAGAAAATCGGTTTTATCCATTTATCGCTCTTTCAAGTGAAAAAGCTCTTGAAATTGAAGTTTTTAAATTTAGGCATATGAGATCTAGTGTTTTCATCTTTTTCTTGTTTCATTTCAGTTTTCTGTAGTATTTTGTCTACTCCTTATATTGTTTTAGATAGGATAGGATAGGATAATATAGTCACTTTCTACGTTCATTTGTATACTTCATACTTCAAGTGTTCACACTGCTGAAGCTATCATATTCATCGATACTTATAGTACCTCTTATATTTTTAGCGTTAAGATAATCAAATCTCATTTTGTTTTTGTAACTATTAAGTGGGTACTATTTTGGGCCTTGGCCTGTTGTACCCTAAAGAGCCGAAATAATTGAAATTCTTGGAAACTGTGTTACGTTCTTTTGTTTTTGTTTTGTTTTTCGTCTCCTTTTCTTTTCATTGGGACTGAAAATTCTGTTTATAGTTATTGTTCATTTTCTTATGTTTGATTTTTTTTTTGATTAACGCTTAATTTTTGGCTGTCTTTGCTAGATTGTTATGTTCAAAGGTGATACTAAAGCAGTTCTTAGTTACTCTGTTCCGTGCTATCTGTAGTTTACAAGTGTCGTAGTTTATTTCAGGTGCAATATATATCCAGTATAATCATGGATTAGTTTTTTGTAGCTCTCATAGTTTTCAGTTTGTTTTCTATGCTCAATCACTTGTTTTATTTAGTTGTCATGATTAGAATGCATAGAACTACTGAAAATGAATAGCATAGTCTTCTATGATAACTAAAGCGATAACTGTATCATCTTGTGATCGAAGTTGGAACTATCATATATTTTGATTGAGAAATGAACCCTAAAAGCTTTGTATATAGTAGCGACCTTCAATATTAAATTCCTCCCCCATTAGTTCTGCGTCTTACAGTTAGATGGTAGGAAAAATCGATATATTCCTTCAGCAGGCGCGTCCTCTCTCGTTCATAGGGTGACGAGATTCATTTGGCTTTTAGTGACTTTTAAACCACTGAGAGATAGAATTTGATCCACACAATATTTGCAATGCATTTCAACAATACGACGTCTTATCAGGCAGGTACCAATTGAAACTAAGCTAAGGTACAATAATTTATATATTTATTATATATAAATCTACATAATCGGATTGAAAGTAAGGAAAACTAATTAGGGCAAATCCAAATAAACATTATCTAAATCGCTTAGCAGGAAATACTAAATGAAGGGAATTATGGTCGAATTCTATCTGCTCATTTAATGATATGTTAGAAAGTTCATATCTATTTATTTCCAGGATTTCCAAAATTAATTCTGTAACTGTAAAATTTTCAAACTTTGGGCAAAATATTATTTTCTTCAGTGATTCGCTTAATTAAGATTAGGTTTTTAGTTTTTCGTTGATGAAAGTATGATAATGTTCATAATGTTTTAATATTGAAATTAGAAGAAGTAAAATTATAAATTCTACCAATAAACATTTTAGATATACTTCAATTCATTGTATCCTCGGTTTTCAGTGTGTATTTCAGTGATTATATTTGAATTGTAGCTCATTGAAAATTATTTATTCAACAATACAAAGGTCTTTGTCGAAATTATTTGAAGATAACGAAACATTCAATTATCTGTGAATCAGGCTGCGGGAAGATGTCATTTTATATTGAACAGCATGAAACGAGGTAATACGAATTGGGGTGAACGTATAAGATGGTTTATAAAAATGGAAGAAACATGTACATTTCATTTTCAATGAAATAAAACTAAAGTATTTAGATTTTCACTTTATTAACAAAACTATGACCGGTTTCACCACTCTGTGGCTTCATCAGATAAATATAGATAGTAACTATCTGATGAAGCCACAGTGTGGTGAAACCGGTCATGGTTTTGTTAATATAGTGAAAATCTAAATACTTTAGTTTTATTTCATTGAAAATATGTATATCGATTTTTATCGACCAACGACCTCCTCAATCAAATTATGTCCATTTTATTTATTGAGAGTTAAGTCTAAGAAGTTGAATCGTTTTCTTCAATTCAGGTAGTAAATTTTAGTTTTGGATGAATTGATTTCTTAAACTTCTCGGTTCAAAACCTTTGGAACAACCCTGGTAGATTGAAACAAAATCAAGTTTTCGAATTTCATAGAGAGGAAATTCACAAAATTTAACCATGGAGCAAAAAAACAGTGTGAATATTGATAAGAAAAGTTATATTACTTCAATTACAATAAAAGTAAATTAAAAATACAAATTTTAATTATGTCATAATTTTTTATGGCAGTTCTGGTTAATTGAAGGTTCTAGATACGTTGTTTATAATTCCATTATCTGGTGAATCAATACGAACGATTACATAGCAAATCAGTTGTCAATGACAAATTCAATTAGAAGAATGATTGAATCTTTTGATTCTTTTAGGAAATTTGAATTGTAGTTAACTGAATTTCAATCATTCTTTTCTGCAACTAATATTCTTTATTTTATAGAAAAAATTCTGGAAAACAAACTCGAGGTAAATTATTGCGAAGTGAAATAAGTCAATATAGAATAATAATTATAACTATCAGTTAATGTAGTCCTCATTACCGGGTATGGGGCAGGGTGGACCAATACATTTCCTCCTTCTCACAAGTCTGCTAGGACATTCTTTTCCTCCATTTTGAGGTCTTACTTTAATCGTTCTTACACTCTCTGTGATACCAGAACCACATGTTGTACTACATGGTGACCAATTTGAGAATCTTGATACAATACAGTCAATTTTTCTGCTAACTAGTGGTGTAGCAGGGGAATAATTCTTAGAAACAGTTTGGAAATAGTTTATAATAGCATAAGTTGTGTTAGCGGGTTGTCCATCAATAACTGCAAAGATTGAAATAAGATAATTTTGTTTTACAGAAAAAATAACTCAAGATGAAATATTCTGGTACCTTTCATAATTCCACATGATTGATTACAATCTTCTGCAGTAAGGAAATTATTTCTGTTTCCTCTGCAGCCAGTATAGACGAATGGCAAACATTTTTGTTGTTCGTTGTCGAAATACCATCGGTTGAAATGTCCAAGACACTCTCCTAATTCCTTCTTTTGTATGCATACAACTGAAATTCAAAAGCAAGAACTGAATGAATAGGTCATTTACGCAACATTTCTATATTGAAACGACGTATCAAACCAATAGGTTCGAAATACGATAGATCTGTCTGGAAAGCATAGAAGTTTATATGCTGGAAAGTTCGAGCAATTGCATTCTCTAAGATGGCCTGAGAGAGGCATGTTGACAAGTTAAAATAAATCGGTTCGAATAAGTTGGTATAAGTATAATGGAATAACCCGAAGTAAATTGTTGACTTCGAATACAGTACAGTATATATCTGTTATGTTTTCATGACTCAATTTTAACAATAATACTGTCACATTGTCTCCACGAATGATAAAAAGTATCTGTAGTCATTCTTGAAGACTTACGTTTAGCTGTTTCCACATCAAGGTTGCAGTTGGGTGCATCCATACAAGGAGATTTTTGCATCATCTCGACCCTAGCGCTGCACTTTTGTTGAAGACTAGGATCCACCAGAAGAAGTCTAGTACGGAATCGAACTCCCTTGCCACAAGAAGTACTGCATGGACTCCAAGTACTCCATTCTGTTGTAGGACACATAGAATCACGAGTATCAGTTTCCATTGCTTTTCCCACACAGGCTGGCATCATGCATTTTTCTTTCTGAACTATGAAAAGAAGTAATATTATATAAACTTGAATATGAAATACGGGGATGTAGAAGTATGGACTGACCTTTATAATGAGTTAGATTTTGTTATTCATTTTCTCATATTTTCAGAAAACTTAGTTGGAAAATTGACATAATGGAAACACAGAAAAGTTGCATGAAGCGCATGAACACACTGAAGACCTTATCGCACTATAAATGGGGCGCCAAAGAAGAAGCTCACTTGAAAATTTACAGAGGCTTCATACGCTCTAAATTTGATTACGCTAGCAAAGTATACTCTTCTGCAATCTTCTTATTGAAAGACACACTTCATAACACCGCCCTTCGTATATGCTTTGGTGCTCTAAGAACAAGCCCTTTGAAATCACTCTATTGCGAGGCACCTTAATGCCGCCAGTATCAGCAAATCAACATAACCCTATATAAAACATCTTCAAACCGGTGCAGCAATGGATCTCTACATCCCTCATTCCATGAAAAGAACAGCACCACAAAAGCCATGGTTTAACAAAGATTACGAAAGGGCCTCTACAGCCAAGAGCACAGTTTACAAGTCATGGAAGATAAATCCAACAGAGGAAACAAGAATAACTTTCGTACGAATAAGGAACGAATGAAACCTGACAACTGCAAGATCAAAAGCCAACTAATAAACTCCTTGAACAGGTAAGCGGGACCGGACGATTCTGGTCTATGGCGGAAACTGTCAGTGCCAGTTTCTGCAAATCTGCGTTTCCGCCTCTTGTTAGAGAAGACGGAAGTATAGCATCATCTCCCAGAGAGAAAGCCTATCTCTTTCCTTTTGTTCTCAAAGAATTATGTGCTAGATTCATCTAACGCAAAACCACCGAACATTCCACCTACATGTTCTTCCAATGCAGAAATCAAGTTCAGAGTCCGCACTGTGAGAAGAACTCTCGAGCAGCTGAACTGCAAGAAGGCAGTTGGTCTAGACGAAATACCGCCAATCGTCCTGAGAAAGTGTGCTCCCGAACTGGCACCCATTCTTAACCGTCTGGTTCAGATTTCTTATCAAAGCCAGACTTTTCCGAGCAGCTAAAAAATAGCAAGAATTTAACCGATCCCAAAGAAAGGAAAGAAGTCCTTACCCCAAAACTACTGCCCTGTTGTACTTCTTCCCATTATGTCCAAAGGGATAGAGAGAAACATAAATGATGAACTCATCAAATATCTAGACCATCAGTAGGGTTTTTGCAGGCAAAGATCGACAAGAGATCAACTCGCCTACGTCACTCATGTTTGTACTTCAACGATGGAAAAGCATGGGGAATCTAGAGCAATAGCCCTCGACATTTCTGAAGCGTTCGATAGGGTTTGGCATGCAGCCTTGTTGAATAAACTTGCTGCATAGAGCTACCCGAAAAATTGCGGGGTTGGATAAGTAGCTTTCTTTCAAATAGATAAATACAAGTTGAGGTCGATGTTATAACATCTGATTGTTTCCAATTGCAAGCAGGAGTACCTCAGGGATCCATTCTTTCGCCAACCTTGTTTCTGTTGCAGATGAACAATCTTCTGACATCTACAGAGAACAAGATCTTCGGTTTTGCAGACGATTGTACTATGGTTTCGTCTTTAAGTAGATAACGGAATAACGGTCAACTCCAGGTTTTGCTGGCATGAACATGTATCAGCAATAGCTTAGTCGGCATCAGCTAAACTTAGTTTTCTTTTCAGAGCCAAGCGATACTTCACGTCATCTCAGCATCTATGTAAGGCACAGATTCGACCTGCTTTGGAATATTGTTCTCATGTATGGGGATCTGCGCTCAAAAATTCGTTGCGTATGTTGGATAGTGTGCAAAAACGGGCTGTGCGCCTCATCGACCACCCGGAGATCACCCGCGATCTCCAACCGGTGGCTCTCAGAAGACTACTTGCTGACCTTTCTCTGTTTTACAGATACTTCCATGGATGATGCTCCAAGCAGCTGAGAGACCTTGTTTTTTTATTCCTGGTCAATGGTCAAATGATGACCGGTATAAAAATGAAACCACTTTGTTTGTCATAAAAGTAAAACTATCACGAACTGAGTATTATTTCATAAATATTAATAGCTCACCAGTGACAATATGTGTACATTTCTTGTGTCCCATCCTATCTAAAAAGTGCTTATTCTTCATCTTGAATCCAATTCCACAAGTGACCGAACAGCTTGACCAAGGTCCCCAGGGTGATGTGGCGCAAATGCCAGAGTCATCTTCAGGTAAAGGCTCTTCAATTGATAGATTCTCTTCTTTATTATCTCCACTAAAAATATAATGAATAATCAGATCAAGGATGCTAAGTACAATGAGACTAATATAATAAATGTGAAAGTTTGTAAGATTGAATGTTTCAATTTGAATGAAATTTGAGATGCAGATAGTTTATCACCTTATTAACACATCTGATATAATTATTCCGGGATAACATTTGACTCTAGTGGGTTCACTACAGACAAATCAAAGGACGGATAATTTTCAAATTCAGTTCAGATGTGTCTTAAGGGACATTTTACGGTAAAAAAGGTTTTGGATTTCGCTTATTCGCTTAACTAAACATTAAAAATTCGAACTTTTTTGTTTGCTTTATATATTCGTGCTCGTTAGCACTCTTTTTGTTATTTTCACTTCAATATAATGAAGTGATGATTAATTATAATTATCAAAACGAATATTTTGCATTCACAACTACACTAGTGGTCAGACTGACTTTAACAAGAATAGCATCGTAATTCAGTAGTACAGATTTTTCGTCATATTGATGAAGATGACGCACGACCACTTTTTATCAGACTTTTATTGGATTGAATGTTATTGAAATTAACTTATTGTTGATACCAATTTCGACTACAATGATTTCATTGATTTCATGAGGCTATTAATATATTTTATGGATGAATATAAATCTATGCTAATAATATAAATGGTTTTTTTTCAACATTTGAATTTGGGAGGCTTTTACTTGGTAAAATTCCATTATCATAAAATATCTATTCTAATCTATTCCTCCAAAAGATACGTATCACTTAGTTGAAGAATTATCAGAAATGAATCATGTCAATACTATCATTAAATCAGATATTCTTTCAATATTACAAATTTGTTTAGATCAAAATTATTTCCATTTCAATAACAAATATTATACTATTGAAGACGGCTTGATTATGGGCAATCCGTTAAGTCCTTTGTTAGCAGAAATATTTATGAATAATTTAGAGAAATTAATTCATAATCATCCACTCAGTAAATATTGTTTATACTGGTATCGCTATGTAGACGATATCATTATTTGCTTCACAGGAACAGATAGACAGTTGAAAATTTTCGAAAATCATATAAATTCATTACATCCAAAAATTGCATTCACAACCGAAATAGAAAGCAATAATTCGATAAATTTCTTAGGCGTAACAATTTTGAATGAAAATGGAAAACATGTTTTCGCAATTTACCATAAGCCGTCACATACAGATATTATAATACATAACTCGTCGTGTCATCCATATCAACATAAAATGTCAGCATTCAATAGTTTTATTCATGGATTGATTAACATCCCGTTATCACCACAAAATTTCAACAAAAATTAAATTTGATTAAACAAATAGCCAAAAATATTAGTTACAATCCCAAACTAATAAATAATATTTTAGATAAAAAACAAAGTAGAATCGCATTGAATGAAGTTTACCCTGTCGATAAATTGAAACAAAAATTCAACACCTTAACCTACGTTGGCATTACAAGTGAGAAACTAAAATCATTCTTGAGTAACAATAATTTCAACATAGCTTTACAAACTAATAATAATTTAAGCAAATATATAAAAATAATAAAACCAAACCAGGTAAAAACAATAAATCAGATGTTTATAGATTGAATTGCAATGACTGTGATAATTTCTACATTGGTGAACTCATAGAAATTTTAATATTAGAATATCGGAACATAAACGCAGTTTTTCAAATAAAAATCAGATTCAAATTACGCGAATCATCTCTTAGGAAATAATCATTCTTTCGACCCACAGTTTGAAATTTTGATACAGATAATAAATATTGGAAGGTAGATCTTTGGGAAACTTTGAAAATCAATAAATACAAACACTCAGGTAGACTCATCAATGAACAAGTCGATTTAAGCCCTTCAGCTCTATTGAATCTCTTCGGGGAGCAATCTATTCCTTAATTTAATTGGATATACCTGTCATAAATAACCACTTAAGAAGAAGCAACCAAATAAGCTTTTAATTACTCAAGAACATTTATAGTTATATTCTCATTTATATTTTTTCTGTATATTCATTCGTCTGAAGAAGCTACCGTGTGGTGAAACGCGTTACGAATCGCAATTATTAAGTAAAATTCCTTAAAACACAGTACTTTTTTTTTTATATTAATATAAATATCCAAGTAATTTTGTCTGTCCGGTAAGCTCACTCTCTACTCATCCGCTTTCGATGAAATTTCAAATGACGATACATTCAACATAACAATCAGGAATAGAAATTGGTTACCTTTTCTTCAACGTTAAAGGTGAGAAATGGTTGAAAGTTTGTATAATAATTCTTTGAGTATCAAAATGGTAAAGTGAAATCTGCTTTCAAAATCTTAATAATATTTAATTGAGGAATTATTGAATTGAATGTCTTTCGGCAGAATTTTTGAAACTTAAGGGTGCAAAATGAGATTGAAGTGATCGTATGTTACTCCCCAGATTACCAACATTTGAGAAATTATGTTTACGTCCTTGATTGTGACAAAATTTCTTGCAAAACACATATTTAGATGTGAGAATTAGGGTTGAAATGATTTATTAAATTCGTTCACTCATCAAAATTTTTAGATTTTACTCATCAAGTGAAAATTTTGGGGTTGGTCAGTTGGTTTCTTTGACTTCAATCCAAGAATAATTGTTTTATCATATACCATAATAACATGAACGGACTTCAATCGTTTTGGGACCAAAAACATATGAATATTCAGGGTATACAGCGTTATACCACAGATTGTTCAGCTCGAAATAAGTCGATTTAGGCCAACTTACCAATATGAAAAGTTTCTTCGTTTGGCCGCTAGAGGTCGCTAAAACCAAAGACTTTTTCTTATTTTTCGGATAATTCGAGAACGACTCGATCGATATAAACCATATTTGGTATGTGTATTCGGGAGCATTATTCGCGTTTTTTAGTGATACACTCAATGACCTTGACGTTTTACAAGTGTCCCTAAAAGCTCGAACGTGTTTTTAATCAACCATAATTTTTCAACTGTCTGCGTTTGAGCAAAACTTTTCTATAGATTGAGTAGCTAGGCTAATTATCAAACTTTTTGTCTCCTGAGAAATTTCGATGTGATGAGCGGTTCAATCGCCAAAAACAGTTTTTCAATTTCGTGATTTCATTTCTTCAACCACCTAGCAAGTCAAAAATATCCCATTTGACCATATTGGCTTTGGATTTATTTCTGTGGTCTGGCAGATTGTCATTTTATTAGGCTTGACAACCAATTGTTGACACAACAGTGTTCCTTAAGTTCTTAACTAGGTATTTTGGTGATTTTTTATCACTATTAGACACGAATATGTTCTGTAACTCTGAAATGGTTGACTTGGTTATGGTGTACAGATTTTGTCAAGGCAATGGACGTGATAGCGCAAGAGTATATGCTGAAAGATTTACAGATAGCATAGTGACGAACCACCAGACGTTTGGAAATCTGGACATGCGCCTCAGCGAGAATGGTTGCTTCAAGCCCTGGAATTTGGATCGAGAACGACAACGAAACAGTAACGACGGTAGAACGCGAAGAACAAATTTTGGACATGGTTGAGGAAAACCCACAATTAAGCACGCGGCGCTTAGGTTTGCAGTTGGTCGTTCCTAAAACAATGATTCATGATGTCTTGAAGGAACAATTATTTCATCCTTATCACATTCAGTAGGTTCAAGAATTACTTCCCAACTTTCTGCCGATTTATCCAACAGAAGACAACTCAGTATCTCCACTTCAGGACAATTCTATTTACTGACGAATGCACTTTTACTAGGTCTGGCATCACTAACCTTCACAATGAACACGTGTCCAGTGTCGAAAATCCACATGGTTTAACAAGTACACATCATCAGAATCAAAAAAAATAAACCTATCGTGACGAACAATTCAAGAAACATAGTGACTTTTTGTTTCGTAATTACGCGCTATGAAACTAACTTTACTTTCAAATAGAAAAAAGACATTCCACGCAAATGAAGTTATTATAAATTTATATTTAACAAAATATACCTATCTCAAAGGCGAACAGGCGAGACATTCTTCGGAATGATTAAGCCTCTGCTTTTTCATTGTTTATTACTCTGTATACGAAATCAATTGTAATAAACTTTATTTATTATCGCGGACTTATGCACTATCTCAGCTGTTAGCTGGATATAATTTACCTTTCCCAGATTTCGCAATCAAAGGGAATAGGCTCGATTACAATATACTTGACATAAATTTCCTAACTATCCTACATGTATCAAGAATTACAGCTTTTTGCATTTCTATATAGGTATTCTTATGCAATTCTAATTTCTTAAGGCTATCATGCAAAGTTTTGGGTATTAAACCAGTCGAGGATACGATGACAGGAACAATATCTATTTTATCGAGGTGCCACATCTGCTTGATCTCAATAGCAAGGTCTGTGTATTTGGACTTTTTCTCCTGGAACTTGTTCAGCACGTTGTTATTATTCGGTATGGCGACATCCACCAGCATTGCTGTTCTGGCTCTCTTATCATACACCACTATGTCCCTATTATTCGTCACCATTCTGTCAGTGATAACAGGCCTATCGTAGTATAATCTGATAGAATCATTTTCCAATACGGGCGCCGGCTGATACTTGTAATATGTCTGGAAGGTGTTCAGAAGTCCGAACTTGTGTGCAAGTTTCTGGTGGATAATATTGCACACTTGATTATGCTTGTGAAGATACTCCGTATTGGCCAGTTGTTCGCATCCGGACGTAATATGCTGTATAGTCTCCGATCTTATATAGCCTTTTCTGCACTTATCTGTTTGTTCCATCCTTCATTTTAAATTTTTTGTAGTTGTTTGTAGCGATCACTTGGTCTTGGATGGCCATAAGGAATCCCTCTGTTTCTGCGAATAATTCTCCTTTCATCAACCATTTGTTGGAGGCTTCTTTGTCGATGTGTGGTTGATTAATCTCATGAAGATGTCGTCCATGCAATTCCTTTCTTGATCATTGCTCTTGTTTTTCAGTATCTGATTGGAACGGTAGATTCAGCAGGTCATCTCTGGTAGCAAGATTTAGTGGTGTATATCCCCTATCAGCCAACGATACCACTCTATGGAGGTCAGAAGTGAAAGCTTTTGCAGAGAAGAATTCTCTGAGATTTTTTATTTGTTCGGTGTGTAAATTGACAACATCTATTAATCCGCGTCCTCCTTCTTTCCGATTCAAAATTGTTCGTATCACAGACGATTTTGGATGATGATTGTTGTACTTTGTCAGCATCGTTCGGGTCTGCCTTTGAATATCATCCAGTTCTGTCTTAGTCCATCTGATTATTTCAAATGAGTAAAGCAACACTGGAATGGCGTAGGTGTTAATTGCCTTGACTAGATTTCCCGAGTACAACATTGACTTTAGCACAGTTTTTAGACGCTGACTGTATTCTGAACGAATCTTCTCCTTTGATTGTTTTTGGTTTAGCAATCTGGCATGTTGGTATCCTAGATATTTGTACGTTTCGCCATTCCACATGCACTGTATAATATCACCGTTTGGAAGTTGTGTTTCACCATTTATGACTTTCCCTATCTGAATGTTCAGGGTCTTACATTTTTCAATCCCGAATTTCATATGAACATCTGCCGAGAACTCACTGACAGTTTTCAGCAAATCATGCTATTGCTTCTTGTTCGGAGCATATAATTTGATGTCATCCATATACAGCAGGTGGGAGATTGTATGATAATTCCTTTCTGCTTTTATCCTAAATCCGTATCCTGTTCTATTGAGCATTGAGGACAATGGGTTCATAGCTAAACGGAACCATAGTGGACTCAAAGAGTCTCCTTGAAAAATTCCACGACGTATGGGTATCTCGTCGGTTTTAATTGATTTATTGTTCATGTTGACCTGCAGAGACGTGCTCCAGTGTGTCATTGTTGTCTTCAAGAACTCTACCAGGGCTAGGTGAATTTTGTATATCTGCAATACTTCAACAAGCCAAGAATGGGCGGTACTATCGAATGCCTTCAGATAATCGAGAAAAGCCGAATGAACTTTCCGATGCCCTACGTGTGCCTGTTTCATTATCACAGAATCGATGATGAGTTGTTCCTTGGACCCGTGGTGTTTCTTTCTGCATCCTTTCTGCTCCTCTGCTAATATATTGTTGTTGTCAAGGTGTTCGTATATTCTATTAGATATGCATGAGGTGAGTATTTTGTAGAGTGGTGGCAGGCAAGTGATTGGCCTATATTGAGACGGATCCTGTGTTCTATCGCTCTTAGGTAGCATATATGTTAAGCCTTGCGTTAGTAAAGTGGGTGTTTTCTTGGGATGTTGAATAACATACGTGAGCTGTTTCGCTAGGGCTCCATGGAGCTTATCAAACTTCTTGTACCAGTAGTTGTGGATATTATCTATACCTGTGGCCTTCCAATTGTTGGTCGCTCGAACTACTATTATGATTTCTTCCTCCGTTATTCCATCGAAGTCCAAATGTCTGATATCGAGGCGTTCTTTTTCATTCGTGATCCATTACGCATCTCTATTGTATATAAACTTTATCATTATTATTATTATTAATTCAAAATTAACGTATGGATTTCAGTAATTGACAATTTCATTATTGGTCCGGAAGTGATTCCAGATCGATTTCACGGAGAGGCATATTCAAATTTTTGCATAAAATTAGCCGGATTTGTTGCACGATATTCCAGTATTACTGCGTGTAGCAATGTGATTTATGCAAGACGGTGCACCTGCTCACTCCTCTTTAGTGGTTCGCGAGTTCTTACATGCACAGTATGCGAATGTTTGAATTGGAAGAAGAGCTGATACTCCTGCAAGTTATCTAGCACGATCTCCCGACTTGACACCGAGCGACTTCTTTCTTTGGGGTGCTTTAAATTCTCGAGTTGACTCTTCTCCAATTGACACCAGAAAAGAGTAACATATTAGAATTCTTAATCTGGCCAACTTCTTCAAAAATAACCCTGAAGTAATGCCAAAGGTCCAATATAATTTCTTCAAAAGTATTAACTCCTGTATTCAGGAAATTGTAGAATTTTCGAACATTTACTATCTTCTTCTTCTTCTTCAAGTGCCATGCAGATTCCTGCGTAGGCGTCCATCCTTTCACTCATCACATGATTCTATTGATTGCAGCATTTTGTAGTGTCTGGAAGTCCTGTATTCCTGTCCACTGTCGTATGTTTCGTAGCCAGGATAGTTTTCTCCTACCTACTCCTCTTTTCCTCCTTCTTTTTTACCCTGGAGGATAAGACGCTGGAAGTGATAGCGTTCTCCGCGCAGTACATGTCCAAGGTAGCCAATTTTTCTTCTTTTGATGTTTTCGAAAAGTTTACGGTCTATCAAACCAGTTCGTCTCAGTATATCCTCATTCGTTACATGTTCAACCCACGATACCCTCAGCATCCGTCGTAGGGTCCACATCTCGAAGGCCGCAATTTTATTTATAATTTCTGTTTTCAACGTCCATGCCTCGACTCTGTACAAGAGAACGGGCCAGACGTAACATTTTACCATTCTATATCTGAGATTGAGATTTAGGTTTTTGTCTGTCAAGAATTTTTAAGTTTTATAAACGTTGTTCGAGCATGCTCGATTCTGCATTTATTTCTTGATCTGGGTCCCATTTTTGGTTGATCATGCATCCCAAGTATTTAAATTGAGTGATTTGTTCAATATTTTCTCCATTTATGGATATTATGGCATTTGGGGCATCGTTTCTGCTAATGGCCATACATTTGGTTTTACGGATGTTAATTTTCAAACCCAATCTCTGGCTTTCTTGATTGACCTTATCTAGTAGAGCTTTCAGGTCATTTGCACTATCTGCCAGTATCACGGTATCATCCGCGTATCGAATATTGTTGATGGGAATTCCGTTTACTTTAATACCCATGGGACTGTCTTAGATTGACTCGATGAAAGCTCTTTCCACATATAAGTTGAACAACATCGGAGATGAGATACACCCTAGCGGAACCTTTTTTATTTCAAAATCCTCAGTAGTTCCTGCATTTTGAATTCGGATTTCTGCTTTTTGGTTCCAGTATAGATTACCTATAAGTCTGATATCCTTTCCATCCAGCCCCAAGTCTCCAAGATATGATATGAGGAGGTCGTGCTTTACATTATCAAATGCCTTCTCGTAGTCGATAAAGCACAGAAAAACGTTCTTTCTTTGATCTTAGCAATTCTGCACTGATGTTTGGAGACTAAATATGGCTTCTATTGTTCCAAAACCGTTCTTAAATCCAAACTGACTGGCACTACTCACTTCCTCGCACCACCTGTATAGTCTCGTGTGTAGAACTCGAAGGAAGAGTTTGAGGAAATGACTCATTAGACTAATGAGGTGGTAATCTTTACACGCTGTTGAGTTGTTTGTACATTTACTATAGTTGAATGAAATTCTGGGTGTAAACTAATCGTTATTGTGAAGTGATTTATTTTTTCTTATTTAGTTTCCAATTGGCCAACGTGTTTTCATATTTTCAAATAGTCATTGTGAAAAAACTTAAATTAAATTTTTTCTTCAAATTTTCCATTCTTGTACTACTGAACAATTGAATTTTCTATTTGCTTGATCTGATTTAGCAACCTAGAAAACATCATTTTGTCTACAAGAGGTTATCAAGCATAATAAAATGACAATCTGCCAGACTACCGAAACAATTTCAGTGCCAACATGGTCGATATGTGATATTTTTGACTTGCTAGGTGGTTGAAGAAATGAAATCTAGAAATTTAAAAACTGTTTTCGTGATTAAACCGCTTATCATATCAAAATTACTCAGGCGACAAAAATATTTGATAATTGTCTCGCTCCTCCATGTCTGAAATTGTGTTTAAAAACACGTTCGAGTTTTCAAGGACACTTGTAAAACGCCAAGGTCATTGAACGGATCCCTAAAAACGTGAATAACACACTCGATTATGTATACCGAATATGGTTTCTATCGATCGAGTCGTTCTCGAATTATTTGAGAATCAAAATGAACATCTTTGGATTTGGCGACCTCTGGTGGCCAAACGAAGAAACTTTTCATATAGGTAAGCTGGCCTAAATCGACTTATTTTGAGCTGAAGAATCTGTGATTTAACGTTGTACATGCAATTCACGGACACCCTGTGTATATTTCGATGAATGGAACTTTCTAACGTGAATAATTATTTTATACTGAAAATTCAAACAAAAGAGCTGAAATGTAACTTTTTATTGAGAAAACTTTTCTGAATATTAAACAGCAACCCTTTCATTTATCCTTATCATATTTTTTACTCACTTGGGGCATTCTGGTATTTCAGCAACGCACATTTCCTTTGACACCAATTGCCTGTTACAATTAAACATAATAGCTTTTTGTGGCATTCTGTATTCCCTTGTTCTCATCCTCAAGCCTTTACCACAACTAACAGAACAATTGCTCCAATTAGAATATTCTGTTACAGCACACTCAACTAAAAATAATATATTTATGTTTTGGTTAAATTTTTTGTTTTTCTAAATTATAAGATTGATAGTTTTATATTCATTATCCTTTTGCCGACGAAATACAGTATTTAAATATAGCAAACCTAAGTATAATTCATAGTTAATTTTGCTCATGTGAAAAAATCATTCAGAAAGTCACTTTATTTGAATTCAGAGAGCAATATTATTAATTCAAAAACTTCGTTAATAGATCTAAAACGAAATGATTTTTTCGGAAGAATCAAATTTGCGCAAGATAGTAGATGGATATCGCCATTGTTTTTTGTTGTAATTTCTTCAAGAAACTCAATGAATTTATAGATTCTTCATCAGATTAAGAAGATTTGTTTGTCAATCAAGTTATTTTAATTTCAGAGTCTTACCAAATGAAACGAAGATACTATAAGTGAAGGATGTCATTCCTGTTCAAGCTGTGAATAGAAATGCATATGAAATCATTATTTTTAATCGTTGATTCAATTTTCCGACTGCTACTGTTTCCAATTTTTCGTTCATGGAAATTTCTTCAAGATCATAACGAACAGAATAGAATAGCAAATATATAATTCCTATCGCACGTATTGCTCGTTCTGATGGAAAATTGAAACATAATTCATTGTGTTTCCTGTTAGTCCAATTTTCCTGCCCTATTGTAATTGTCACAAATTTTTCAGATCAGAACAGAATAATAGTAAACTCTGTATGTTATTTCTATCCTCTGCTCTGATCCAAAATACATTCAAAACGAAGTTTTTGCACTGTCCGGCTTTCCTTTGTATTTGTCCAAAATTTTACAGCACCATATAAAACGAAAACAGCAACAGAATCAATCAAATATCTGGTATATATATATATATATATATATATATATATATATATATATATATATCTCCTTAGTCCTTTTCATGACCTTGCTTGTTATGTAAAATCTTTTATTAGATTTGTTTAGACATATAAGAAGTTTGATTGTTGAAATATTTTTCTGCTGGTTTTCTTTTTCCATTGTTACAGATTCCTGTTCCTAACCGCCTTCCTTTCATCCTTGTTCCTGGAATGAAGCGGTTAAGCAGAAAAATCTTTGGTACTCTTTATGTACACACGACACTAACACAACATAAACAGACAAGCGACAGGAAAACGAGTTTTTTCCTCAGGTTTTTCACTCGTTTATTGAATCATATACAAGATAGTATGGTTCCCCTGCTACACTTCCTGAGCTCACACTTATGTTTTTCTTGCACACACCAGAATTATAGATATAAGCATCTATTGAAAATACAATAACTCAAGTTTTTGTAAATCCTCTCTTTTCGAAAGAATATATCTATACATATATATATATATATATATATATATATATATATATATATATATATATATATATATATATAAATATATATTTACTATTCACACTGTTGTTGATAGATGCCCTGAGTCTTCAGCTAAGCAAGTCATTCAACCGTTCTACATTTTTCGATTATTCACCTTTAGAAATAAGTGAATCATCATTTTTCAAATTAAATAGAACAATGAAGGCAAAACTGCATTTGTGCTCTAATAACCCAATATCGCAATTTCTACCGATATAAATTTTATTACAACTTCCACTAGAGAGCGTATAATCATCTGATTTGTTCACGTTTTGAATTTTGGGTTTGTAGTTTTTAATTTGTCTACCTAGAGAGTTATAATTGCGTATCGTATAAAGTGAATACAGCTTTCAAAACGCCTGTGTCTAGGCAGGAACTTTGAGACCTGTGCATCTAAAATTCAAAAAGGAAACAGATTAGATGTTCATTCTTGTGGAAGAGGTAATAATATTTATTCATATCGGTATAACTTTAGTTTCAGTATTAAGTTATCAGAGCACAAACGCAGTTTTGACAAATAAAAATCAATTTCTCATTATGCAGACAGAGCATTTATTGAAAGGAAATCATAATTTTAATGATCAATTTCATGTATAACATAATGAAAATAATAGATTAAAACAAGAAATACTTGCACCAGAATCTATCTGACATTTCTATAGTTTTGATTCGATTTCAATACTAAGACTGAACGGAATGCTAGTATTACCCCTCAGAGAATATAAATTCATTTCATCTAATAATTTAGCCAAATCGACATCTACATAATTATGAGCTAATTTTACTAACGCCGAATTGGCTGATATCCATTACATGTACAGTGTGGCTGACGGAAATACAACAGAAGCTAAGCGATTATATCAGGTTCGCTTTCCAAATAGAGTAACAACAGATAGGCGAACATTTTCAAATATCCAAAGAAGCTAAAGGGAAACGGGTACTTTTACTGCAAATAATCATTCAAAATGTGCAACACAAACTATGAGAACTTCAGATACTAAGGAAACAGTTTTGAAATGTATTGATTTGAATCCTTATGTGAGTACAAGAAAAATTGGAAATCAGTTGAATATTTCACATGTTCTAGTTTGGAAGATCACGACTTTTTATTGTACCCGTTTCAAATTCATTGCGTCCAAATTCTACTTCCTCGAGATTTCCCTTCATGATTGAATTTCTGCCGATGATTCTTAGATAAAATTAGAGAAAATGCTCATTTTGATAGTGAAATAATGTTCACAAACGAAGCTAACTTTTCAAGAAGTTCTATCACATAGTTTCGCAATAATCATTATAGGACTCAGGCAAACCCCCATTTGATTGAAGAATCTCATCATCAAGATCAATTCTCACTAAATCTCTGAGTCAGAATAATAGGAAATTATTTGATAAGTCCATTTTTTTTTCGCGAAACAAGCACAGTAAAATTTTATGAGACTTAATAGTTCGACTTGAAAATTGTGTTTTCAGACAACAGAATATATCAAATATTTTGAAAACTATGGAAATAATAGGCCTGTATTCTTGCCGGTGGAGGACGCTTCCATCAATTCATTTAGTTTTTAATTGTTCTTTTTTTAGTTCAATATTGAATAATTATAAGTTGAGTGTCAGAATCAGAGCTATAAAAATAAAAGCAAATTTCGGGCATACCTATCGAGTATTTCTTCTATTTATTTCATTTAGCAAATAACATACAATTCAAATAATTCAAATTCAATAATTTTTCTACTACAAAAAAGTTTGAAAGGGCAAAAGAAGACATGGCCTCGGAAAAAACACCTTGCGAATTTCAGTTAAAAGCTAGGACGTGTAATGATGGAGGCTGTGACAAAAAGCTTGCATTCCAAATTTGGGCTGAATGTCTCAAAAACTGCAGGAATTTCGAAGAAAAAATCAATTTTTCCGGAATTTCAACACCCTGTAGCTCCGTAACGAAGCTTTTGCGGACAACAGGGCCATGTTTTCTTTTGCCCTTCAAACTTTTTGTAGTACGCCATTGATTAGCGTTCAATCAATTTTCGTCATCTTCGTTCAATTTAGAATCTTTTTTGACGAGCGTAATTTTGTCGTATCTCCAACTGTTTTCGAGTGAAAAATTATTGAATTTGAATTATTTGAATTGTTGTTATTCGCTAAATGAAATGAATAGAATAAATACTCGATATGTTGGCCCGAAATTTGCTTTTTTTTTGAAATCTCTGCTTGTGACACCCAACTTATTCAACTTCAAACTAAAAAAAATAAGAATTAAAAAATGAATAAATTGATGGAAGTGTCCTCCATCTGCAAGAATACAGGCCTCTTATTTCCATAGTTTTCAAAATATTTGACATATTCTGTGATCTGCACACAAACAATTTTTGAATTAACCCTGTATTTTCCTGAAATTACTTCGAGAGGTATTGAACGAAGAACAATCAAAATTGTTCTGAATTCAATTCAACTTACAGTGCCATCAGAGTCATGTTAAGGTTCTACTTGTTTATGAAAATGTAACTCAAATATAGTTTGTGTAATTTCTGCAAAATACAGTATATTTTAGCGGCAGTATGTAGGAAGAAAAGTTAAAAGGATAATTCTCCACGACCATCAATTCATAATTATTCAGAAGATCTCGATCTGTGTGAATCATTGGATGAAATGAATTTATATTCTCTGAAGGGCAATTTTAGCAATCCGTTTAGTCTTATAATAAATAGTCAATTAGACCTACATTCGTCACGATCATCAAATCTTTTCAGTTTTTAAAGTTATTCAGTTTTATTTCTCCCCTTTTTTTCTTGAATTGTGGAGGCCGTTACTTGATGTAGATCCATGATATAAATGAGATAAAAAACACAAGGTTTAACTTTAATCTACACTTTATTTGAAAAAATTCGACGACGTTTCGCTGACACAGCAGCTTTATCAAGAATGACAAACAAATTGAAGAGTATGGTATTATAAACAAATCGTAGAACAAGTTGGATGAATAACAGGAAAATCCACACCGAGCCATTGTACAGTTAGTGTGGAAGGTAATAAAAACTAATTAAACAAGTTGAGTAGGGGTGAATAATTTACATCTACCTGCTCATTCAAAAGCTTGTCCGAATGTTTGTATCTATTTCAATTGCGGTTCTTGTGATAAAATTTATATCGGTAGGACCTAAAGGAGTTTTGGCATAAGAACATCTGAACATAAACGTAGCTTCGATAAGAATAAATCTGATTCAAATTATTCAAACCACTTAATAAAAGAAAACCATTCATTCAATAAAAACTTTGACATATTACATATAAAATCAAAAGTTTAAAATTAGATCTCCTAGAAGCATTAGAAATAAATAGATACAAACATTCGGACAAGCTTTTGAATGAGCAGGTAGATGTAAATTATTCACCCCTACTTAACTTGTTTAATTTGTTTTTATTACCTTCCATACTAACTGTACAATGGCTCGGTGTGGATTTTCCTGTTATTTATCCAACTTGTTCTACGATTTGTTTATAATACCATACTCTTCAATTTGTTTATCATTCTTGATAAAGCTGCTGTGTCAGCGAAACGTCGTCGAATTTTTTCAAATAAAGTGTAGATTAAAGTTAAACCTTGTGTTTTTTATCTCATTTATTTCTTCCCTATTAAGCTAATACCTGCTTTCATCAGTGTAACATACAAGGCATTTTTTTTATTTTAAATGTAACATTTATCTGAATAACCAACGGGGTTGGTGGTTGTAAATTAATGAAAGTCGAACATCATAGTTTTATATATTTAAAATATAGGAGCAAGTTCCCTCGAGAAGTGATTAATTTTTACTAACCCTGACCTGGCCCCTATCTTATCATATCCCCAACATGATTTTTGAGTTAAGCTTTTATTTAGTTTCATGCATGAAGTAGATTGCTTTCTAGCAGTCTACTCCGAGCTTTCCATTTAACGTATGAAGTATGGTATCGGAGAGTCGATATTGAGAGCCGAACAATAGGAGGAGCATAGTTACTCTGTATACCGAACAATTTCCAGTTAAATTTAGCTTTTCTATGGTAATCCGGAGCGCTGTCACAGGCGACCGTCGTTTTTCGGACTACTCAAAACAAAAAGGGAATTTACAATTTCCTAAGAAAAAGGAAGCCAAGTCGCCTTTATTCATGTTATGCTTGCATCTATTGATAAGAAAAAATTGATCAATTGAAGATGAAACACTACGCTTGAGTTTTACAAAAAAAAGATGAATAAAATTATGTTTGACATATGATTCGGGTTTTATCCCATTTTCAAAAATTAAGGGAAATTAAAATACCTAAGAAACAGATGAGAGAAGTGGAGACAAGCTGATCGTTAGTTATTGTTAGATTATATTCGAGAGATTATGAAACTTCTATGGCTTCTAATGAATCTCGCTTTTGTTACCTCAATGAAAAACTTGGGTATTGGAGGAGTGATTTTCATTCAAACAATATTCTGAAAAATCAATTGTTTATTCATCATGAATTATTGATTTTTCATGCTCGTCTACTTTACTATTGATGAGACGACCAGTTTGACGTATATACAAAAATTATACAGGGTGCTTCAACGAAAACTAAACAGAGGCTAAATCTACCAAGATATTCATTTCTGATCAAAACACAAAAACAGGTCAATTTTTGTTTCAAGGGTGACATCTTTTGGGGTACAAAACTTGTCTGAAATATCAACCCCCTAAGCGGGGGTTGCAATCCTTGAACATTTTGAATAGGGAAGATGGGTCGAGCGATGACTCAAAAGAATGGTATCTTTGTCTAAATTGCCTTGAACGAAGTTTCATTTTTAATGGAAAACAGTAGAAAATACAGGGTGAGCAACTGAAAGATATGGAAGACTATTTCCCTGAGACTATTCAAGTTTCAGTGAGGTAAAATGGAACAGATCCATGCTGATCAATGGCAGTCATCATCAAGTACTATCCTCATCTCGAATTTCAACCCCTGGAGCAGGAGTGACAACCCTTGAAAATTTGGAAGAGGGTAGATGGGTCGAGTGATAACTCGAAAGAAAGGTATTATCTTTGTCTGCATTCCCGTGAAAGAATTTTCATTTTTGATTGAAAACTGTAGAAGACACAGAGTGAGCCACTGAAAAATAGAAGACTATCGCCCTAGACTATTGGAGCAATAGTGCGAAAAACTGGAATAGATTCATTTAGATCATAGATGACAGCCTTTGATCTGGAATAAATCTGTTCCATTTTTTCACTCTAATACTTGAATAGCTCAGTAGAATAGATAGGTTCCTCTATTTTCAGTAACTCACTCGGTATCTTCTACAGTTTTCAATCAAAAATGAAAATTCGTTCACGAGGATGCAGATGAAGATAATACCTTTCTTTCGAGGTATCACCCAACCCATCTACCCTCTTCCAAATTTTCAAGGGTGGTCACCCCTGCTCTAGGGGTTGAAATTCGAGATGAGGATGGTACTTTATGTTTACTGCCATTGATCAGCATGGATCTGTTCCATTTTACTTCACTGAAACTTGAATAGCCTCAGGGAAATAATCTTCCCTAACTTTTCAGTTGCGTACCCTGTATCTTTTACAGTTTTCAATTAAAAATGGAAATTCCTTCAAGGCGATGTAGACAAAGATACCGCCTTCCTTTTGAGTCATCACTCGATCCATCTTCCTATTCAAAATATTCAATGATTGCACCCTGCTTAGGGCGTTGATATTTCAGGCAAGTTTTGTACCCTTTGAAACAAAAATAGACCTGTTTTTCGTTTTGATCAGAAATGAATATCTTGGTAGTTATAGCCTCTGTTTAGTTTTCGTGGAAGCACCCTGTATACGCCCTCCATTTCAAAAGTAAGAGAACTTTTCGGAAATAGAAACAACCAGTATCAATTTTGATACATATTTTTTTGTTTATCAATGTATTTGTTTTCTTTTCTTACAAATTTTACATTCAGATAACAAAAACCAGAGATTAGAATTATTAAAATTCGTACAATATTCATCATCTTACAAACGTAATCCATCTATATCTAACGACCAGTGTGATTTTCATTTGTTCCTCTTCTCTTATCAGCTTCTCAGGTATAAATGATATTGTAATATCTTAATTTCCTCTAAATTTTTGAAAATGGCATAAATTTCAAAACTTCTGTCAAATATACTTTTATCTGTTATATTTATGTTTTTCTCCAAATGTTCAATTATTTAATGAATATATTTCACCAAGTGATTAGCAAGACTTCTTCTTTGTCTAATATTTAATTATACAGGGTGTATCGGATGCTGATAGCCAAACTCAGGGGCTATTGTACAAATCATTTGCAACAAATAAGTCTCATAACACTTTTTTGAAAAGTTGATAGTTACTCTTTTATTGAACATTTCTTGATTTCAAAAATTTTGTGTTTTCTCCCATAAAAATAGAAATATCTCTGTTATTCTTCTAGCCATATGAAATTTAGACAAACCATCGGAAATAACATTAAATTTCCTATAAGAAAAATATGTTCAATTGTTAGAAGAATGATCTATACTGGGTGTTGTAAGAGATAAAATGTAACATTTTCGAAATGAACAGACTAAGTGGTATTTTCTAGGTGGTCCTATCGCTAAAATATTATCAATGTGGACATATTTTTTCCATCAAAACTTATGAATTTAATAAGTTTTTCAGCGATGTATCAACTTTTGCATTGGCTGTTTCTTTTGTAGCAATATCATGAGCCAAAGCAATTAAACCACTAAAATCGAAAAAACAAACATCTCATTTCATTGCATTTTAAGAGTATTACTTTAAATTAAAATAACGAAATTGTTAGAAAGATTATACACATCCTACGTTAACTTCCTTTCTCCAAAAAGCTCTGTTATGAATTATTCTTGATGACTATTTACTCGATGATGTCTTGAAACACACCCTGTATCTTCAAAATTGATAAACGTCTAGGCGGCTTGGGAAAACTATATTGACAGAACTGTCGAAGTTATAAAATTACTTTAGTGTTCTTGTTGATTACTTAAGTACCCAAAGTGACGGTACCACTTTTTTTTTACAAATATCGAGTATCGAGATATTATATTTGTGTATGGTGTTTGCAATGGCAATTCTAGAGCCACAGTTGAAGAGTATTCTCGTCGTTATTTCGAAAGACGCGTTCCAAATAGAAAAACTTTTGTAACTGCATATCGGATTTTGGGAGAGACAGGGAGTGTTCCAAGACATCATTGTCTGAATGCCGATCGAGTAAATCATCATCAAGATCAAATCATAAAGGCGCTTTTTGAAGAAACTCAAAGTACGCGCAAGGTAACAATAAAATTTGGGACAGTTTTGCATACATCAGTTCACAGAAATCTAACCTCACCCCTGTTAAAAAAGTGCTGGATCGTGATAGGGCACAACGTATTCAGTTCAAGTGGTATATCGAACAAACTAACAGAGATCCGCAATTCTACAATCATGTAATTTGAACTGATGACTCAACGTTTACCAAAGATGGCATATTTAATTGTCACAATAATCATACGAGAGCCCCTGCAAATCCCTGTGATGTGAGACCATCCAATAATCAATACAGATTCAAAAGTAATGTATGGATGTGTATAATTGGAAATTACGAAAAAAAAACCGACTATCAAAATTTTTTCGCAAATTTTTCTTTAAATTAAACAAGAACCACGAAGAAATAATATATGGGAGATGTCAACCCAAATTATTGGGTTCATAATGATTCTAGAACATCTATAGTTCATAATCGGCATCACTTAGAAGACCGAATCTAGCCATCGGGGCTCTCTCGGTCAAACAGAGAGTGAATTGTTTTGTTGAGTTTGATATTGAAGGGATTTTGCGAGATTATACTTCAAAATTGTCAAGCAAGAACAAGAAAGTCATTATGTTCTAGGAGACTCACGCTGCGACGGAAGAACATCTCCGCGAAAAAGGAAATAACGCAGGTTATGTACTTTTTGATTAACTCCTTAGTCGCTTTTATGGCCTTGCTTGCTATGTAAAAACTTTACTTAAATTCAAGTGTGTTTGGATATATAAGAGTCAGGTATAATTGTTGAAATATTTTTCTGCTGGTTTTCTTTTTCCATTGTTACAGATTCCTGTCCCAAACCCCCTGCCTTTCACCCTTGTCTTCGTCTGGAAATCATGGAGTGCAAGTTGAGAATTGAAGCTGCTAATCAGAAAAATCTTTGATACTCTTTATGTACACACGACACTAACACAAATAATAGACAAACTATTACTAGTGCAATAGCGACAGGGAAACGAGTTTTTTTCTTAAGGTTTTTTCACTCGTTTATTGAATCATACGCAAGATAGTATGGTTTCCCCTGTTACATTTTTCCTGAACTCAAACTTGTGTTTTTCTGTCACACACCAAAATTATAGATATAGGCATTTATTGTAGATACAATTATTCGAATTTTGTAAATCTTCCTTTTTCAAAAGAATACATTTACTAGAAAACATATTGAACGCAATAAAATTTCTGGGTCATCTTCAAAACGAACTGCACAATATATTAGAAGAGGTTCATTTAAATTTAAGAATTAATTCGTGGCTCCAAATGGATGGTTGCCCTACTCATAATAGCAAGGAGATTCGGACGTGGCTAAATGAAAATTATGAAGATAAATTCAGTACAGTTAAATAGACTACTCGAAACCCCGATTTTACTCCGTTACGTTTTTTTTTTATAGGGTAACTTGAAATCTTTGGTATATGAAGTACCAATTGAAACTAGAGAACAGATACAACAGGGAATATTTGCTTATACAAAAGATCAAGGATTTGGATAGGATGATTTTCATCCCTAAATTGTTTAATAAACACACTAGTAAAAAACATGGATCTTGTGAAAAAAATCGACAGCTCTTTAGAGACTTCCACAAGGGAATATATACAACAGGCTCAGGCTAAAAGAATGGTGGATGAGTATTCAATAAGAAATGCAACAAATAGAGGCAGAACAATCTGGCAGGTCACAAATTAATACACAAATAAATCCACGAAAAATCAGTGTGTTCTCGATTAGCTGAGAAATGAAACTGACAGTGCATGTGACTTGTTGAATAAAGTTAACCAGCATTTCATTGACATATGCCAACGGATAACCAATGTGACACACATTTCAAATCGATAGACAAAACATGCATGGTACTGCAATTTTCCTCAATCCTGCAAC
Organism: Cryptolaemus montrouzieri; assembly: GCA_013387265.2. NCBI lineage: Eukaryota > Metazoa > Arthropoda > Insecta > Coleoptera > Coccinellidae > Cryptolaemus > Cryptolaemus montrouzieri. The sequence continues at coordinate 89,955,945 of JABFTP020000001.1, read as the reverse complement.
AACTTTAGAAATTTATAACACCATTAAATCTTTAAAGAATACAGCTTCATTTTTCTTCGATGAAATCCCAGTAAAAGTGATCAAACACATTGCCCACATCATATCGGACCCTCTGTGCCATATTGTAAATCTAAGCATTCAGAACGGAATATTTCCAAAAAAACTAAAATGTACCAAAATAGTTCCAATTTACAAGATCGGAGACAATATTAATAATAACAACTATAGACCAATTGCAATCCTGAATAACTTTAGTAAAATAATAGAAAAAATAATTTATAATAGATTGCTTCATTTTCTGGTGGAAAAAATGATTCTCTGAGAGTCACAAAACGGCTTAAGGAAGGGGAAAACACAATCCGAGCTATAAATATAGCGATATGTGCAATTTTGGAGTCCCTAAATGAAAACAAGCCTGTGATAGCAATGGCTCTGGACCTAACTAAGACTTTTGACAGCGTGGAAAAAGGTATTTTTTAAAAAGCTCGAGTGCTGTAAAATACGTGGGGTAGTATTGAAACTGTTGGACAGCTACCTTTCGGATAGGGTGCAATATGTTGCAATGGCAGATAATGATGGACCCTACTCTATATTCTTTACACCAATGATCTGTCTGGCATCGTCGATGACTTGCTGTTGCAATTTACAGATGATGCAAATGTTATAAGAACAACTAAAACATAGAGGTTCAAATAATTTTATAGCCTTGGAAAAATACTTCAAATTGAATAATCTGAAATTGAATACTAAGAAAAAACAGGTGTTACATTTTTCGTTCAACAAAAATTGTGAAAAAATCTCCGTTGCATGAGAATGATAACATCACATGTTAATCTTCGAACTGCCATCGTGTCTTATCGAGCTAATGTTGAGTCTCGGATCCGATACGGAATTGTCTTCCGAGGCAATTCTAGAAAGTCGTCTCGTCTCTTCAAACTCCAAGAGAGATGTTTAAGATCGGTGTTGAACTTGAGATATACTGAGAGCTTTAAGGACTATTTCATCAAAAATAACTTACTCACACTGCCCTCCTTACACATCTACGAGGCAATAATGTTTGTCAGAGGTAAATCTGATCTATTCCATAGAAATGAACACGTTTATATAACCCGTAATAAGGCGAACTTGATATCTATGAAATTCAATCTTACGTACCTACAGAAAAATGCACTTTATATGCATATAAAAATAATGAATAAATTACCACCCAAAATACCCAATGAGCAACCAGCAATTCTGAAGAAACATGTACGTAAACTTCTAGTAGAAACAGCTCCGTACAGCTTACAAGATTTCCTGAATGCCAAATTTGACTAAAATTAAAACTCATACATACAATGTTTAAATCGCTATCCACGTTATTCTTGTTTATAGTCTTACCTTTGTACATCTATTTATTTTGTACCTGTAAATTGAGATTTTACTGTTGATTGTTAAGTCTAAACTATTTATAACGGGATTGTATTTTTTTAACATGTTCTACGCCTTTGGCATAATTTGTTTACTTTTATATTTACAAGTTTGAATGAATAAACTATCTATCTATATATCTATATATCTATCTATCAACACTACAATGGAAAAGTGCGTAGTGCAGTTGCTTTCGTACGGAAAAGATGCGCTCTTTGTATCCGTCAACATGGAGGCTACATCGAAAATTATTAATGCCAATATGTTATTACGTTAGACATACCTCTTTCCAACAATTTTGTTAAAATATATAATTTAAAGTAATAATTTTAAAATGTAATACAATAAGATGTTTGTTTTTTCGATTTTAGTGGTTTAATTGCTTTGGCCCATGATATTGCTGCAAAAGAAACAGCTAATGCAAAAGTTGATATATCGTTGAAAAGCCTATTGAATCCAATAGTTTTTGCCAAAAAAAACCATGTGCTCAGTGATAAAATTTCAGCGATATGACCACCTAGAAAATACCACTAAATTTGCTCATTTCCAAATTGTTACATTTTATCTCTTACACCCAATATAGAACATTTTTCTAACAATCATACATACCTTTCTTATAGGAAATTTAATGTTCTTTCCGATGATATGTCTACATTCCATGTGGCTAGAAGAATAACGGAAACATTCTTATTTTTATGGGAAAAACACAAAATTCTTGAAATCAAGAATTGTTTGAATGATATGTACAATAACCCCTGAAGTTTGGCCATCAGCATCCGATACACCTTGTATATTGAAATATATTTCTCCTGATGGGACAAGTATTGCCTAAGAACGGTCGTGACCAGTCTGGCTTGATCAATTCTCCAGAACACATAGAATCGAGAGGAATTTTCACTCCTTATATTTTGATAATAATGTTTTTATTCAGATAATCAAATCCACAATAATTTATATCTTCAGTGGTTTATCCATCATCGAATCTCCGTTAAATATAGCAAAATAGTTTCATTGAAGTTTTTCCAACCATATAAGAATGCATATAACGTTCTCAGATTGATTATAGCTTATCAAGCTTCGACGCATATCGATCATCAATTTTCATCTATGTTGTGATTTTGGAACCTTTGGCGTAAGAACAATGAAGACACTATATCACCACTACACCCAAACTTTAACCTTAACTCTCGACGTGCGTTTCGCTAACTAAGTTAGCATCATCAGGAGATGATAGTATCAGTAATAATATATTATCATCTCCTGATTAAGGTTAAAGTTTTGGTGTAGTGGTGATATAGTGTCTTCATCAACTTTCATCATTGTATTATAAAATTATATGGCACAGAATGCTGTTTGACATTAGAGAAAACAATTTGTCGAAATATCATTCTACTGTTTGTTCAAACTCACCTCTGGAAGTATCTTCAGTATTTTCACTCTCGTCTAACTGAGCATTCAAGAAATTCTCATCGCAATTTCTTGGACTTACTTGTTCTCGTTTGAGATATAATTTAGCTAACGGAGGCATTTCTATCTTACTAGGATCATAAAATGGAGCCCTTGGATCTTCCGGATATGTTGTTGTTATTCTATATATCTTTTCTCTTGGCACAGTTTCCGCATTAGGAGACTGAAAATTTTTCAATTGAATTAGTAACATTGCACGAAATATTCAATCATAAGATTACCATGTAAGTAATACCGCTGTCAGTGCCAGCATCATAAGGAAATAGGTCCATAACAATACTTTCTTGCCAGGTGCAATTTTTAAGGCAAAGGTTGAGACCATTGATACCAACAACCCAATCTGGAGTAGGTCCTGCAAATAAAATGATAAAGAATATTGAAGCAAAGTGTTTTTCATCAATATCTCAAAAAGAAGAACAATAAAATAAATAGATATTCGTATTTTCACGCTTCTGAGAAACTAATTTTATTGCTACTTCATTCTACACGAATAAATTAATGTCTGATGAAATATTTTATGAACAAAAGATATCACTACTTGACGAAAACTTAAATTCTCAAGTTTAGACGTTCATTTCCTTTACTATGTGAATATCATCAAGAGAAGATAATAAAATTAATGAAACTTCACTACTTATATTAATGTTTCATTTGTTCTCATAACGATTATTCATTAATATTTGACGAAATATGCCTACGATTCTCAACTATTGGTATATTAGAAAATTTTTCCATGGTTTCTACACTTGTTCTTAGATATATGTCAACATATAACCCCTCAAGGGCTCAGGAACATTGTTTCTGAGTAACGGCTTAGCGAACCTGAGGTACCCAAGCTGAACCTGGTAGTAGGTATAAGATGCAACTTATCCAATGATGTACAATCTAAGGAATAAGCGGGTGAATCTACATTGTACCACCATAACCTCTTGTCATGTTCAAGATTCAGGAAGAGGGTCTTGTTCGGAAAGTGAGTCACAGTCTCCCTCGGTTAGCGACGGAAGCAGCGTGATATCGAGTAGGGATACTGCAACACAAAACCAAGTGGGAAACAACATCAATACCTCCCAACCGACTCTTGATGTTTCAACGGTGGCGCAAGCCATTATGCCTACGACCAGGAGAGCCGGACTCCCTAGGAAACGCATGAAGTGGACCCTAGAAATTAATTCCTTCATTATGCGTACAAACTTGGAATTGGAAATGACAGCGTACAGATACGCTTTGCATCTAGCGTTCCTGAAAAAATATCCAGAATTACAGCACATATCCGAGCAGAGAATTCCGGATCAATGAAGAACAATCGTTAAAAACAGGCTACTTTCTTCAGAAACGCTGCAAAGCATACGAGAAGAGGTCAAAATGGAACTCAGAAGTGAAGCAAGCCAGATTGCTAAACCAAAAACAGTCAAAGGAGAAGATTCGTTCAGAATACAGTCAAAGTCTGAAAACTGTGATGAAATCAATGTTGAACTCGGGGAATCTAGTCAAGACAATTAACACCTACTCCATTACAGTGTTGCTTTACTCATTTGGAATAATCAGAAGGACTAAGACAGAACAGGATGCTATTCAAAGGCAGACCCGAACGATGCTGACAAAGTACAACAATCATCATCCAAAATCGTCTGTGATGAGAAAAACTTTGAAGCAGAAAAAAGGAGGACGCGGATTAATAGATGTTGTCAATTTACACATCGAACAGATAAAAAATCTCAGAGAATTCTTCTCTGCAAATGCTCTCACTTCTGACCTCAATAGAGTGATACTGATAAGGGATATACATCTCTAAATCTTGCTACCAGAGATGACCTGCTGAATCTACCGTTCCAATCAGATACTGAAAAACAAGAGCAATGGTCAAGAAAGGAATTGCATGGACGACATCACCATGAGATTAATCAACCACACATCGACAAAGAAGCCTCCAACAAATGGTTGATGAAATGAGAATTATTCGCGGAAACAGAAGGATTCCTTATGGCCATTCAAGACAAAGTGATCGCTATAAACAACTACAAAAATTTATTATTAAGAACGGAACATTACAAACAGATAAGTGCAGGAAATGCCATATAAGATCGGAGACTATACAGCATATTACGTCCGGATGCGAACAACTGGCCAATACGGACTATCTTCACAGGCATAATCAAGTGTGCAACATTATCCATCAGAAACTTGTACACAAGTACGGACTTCTGAATACCTTCCAGCCATATTACAAGTATCAACCGCCACCCGTATTGGGAAATGACTCTATCAGATTATGCTACAATAGGACTGTTATCACTGTCAGAATAGTGACGAATAATAGGCCGGACATAGTGGTGTATGATAAGAGAGCCAGAACAGCAATGCTGGTGGATGTCGCCATACCGAATAATAACAACGTGCTGAACAAGTTCCAGGAGAAAAAGTTCAAATACACAGATCTTGCTATTGAGATCAAGCAGATATGGCACCTCGATAAAATAGATATTGTTCCTGTCACTGTATCCTCGACTGGGTTAATACCCAAAACTTTGCATGATAGCCTTAAAAAATTAGAATAGCATAAGAATACCTATATAGAAATGCAAAAAGCTGTAATTCTTAATACATGTAAGATAGTTAGGAAATTTATGTCAAGTATATTGTAATCGAGCCTATTTCCTTTGATTGCTGAATCTAGGAAAGGTAAATTATATCCAGCTAACAGCTGAGATAGTGCATAAGTCCACGATAACAAATAATAATAATAATATTTATTTACTTCCAAAAATCACAGTCCAATCACAATTGTAAATTTATAAATATATGCACATAAATTAATCACAGTTTTGTTGATGATTATTGTCATGTCATTTCTTCCTTCACTAGGGGCTGTGAGAGCTAGACGTTGGTGAAGAGATCTATAGTGTAAGGATAATTCCGGAAAAGCCTTCCTTGTAAGTGCGGTGCTTAAAATGAGTCCTGTATATATAGAGTACACCTCTGAATGAACAAATGAATAATATCTTTGTAGAAAAGGTGTAAAAACTAAGCTGAACCTAAGACGAGTTTCCGTCCCTGGCCAAATCCACAGCTACCTATACTTCTCCTAGTCCATTATAGCAACCAAGGTTCAACTTGGTCTGCGCGAGAGAGCTTTGCCGATCGAAATAGTTGCCGAGCAAGGAAAACGAATCAACGATGCATTGGGAGCACCTTGCCGTGCATGTAGCCTTAGATCCACTATCAGGGCTCTGCGGAATTTCCTAGTGACGCAGAGTATTTTACTTTCAGCTGTTCAACATGAACATTCTACTCTTGATTCCAGGAAATCAACAACCACGTACAAGGCCTCACCAAGAAAAAAGGAAAATCATGTCAGGCTGAAGCACCGCCTAAAGTGAAGGGAATAAAAGTGGCCATAAGTGGCATTTTCTACACTTATCTATTTGTAATGTTCCGTTCTTAATAATAAATTTTTCAAAGTTGTTTATAGCGATCACTTTGTCTTGAATGGCCATAAGGAATCCTTCTGTTTCCGCGAATAATTCTCCTTTCATCAACCATTTGTTGGAGGCTTCTTTGTCGATGTGTGGTTGATTAATCTCATGGTGATGTCGTCCATGCAATTCCTTTCTTGACCATTGCTCTTGTTTTTCAGTATCTGATAGGAACGGTAGATTCAGCAGGTCATCTCTGGTAGCAAGATTTAGAGATGTATATCCCTCATCAACGATACCACTCTATTGAGGTCAGAAGTGAGAGCATTTGCAGAGAAGAATTCTCTGAGATTTTTATCTGTTCGATGTGTAAATTGACAACATCTATTAACCCGCGTCCTCCTTTTTTCTGCTTCAAAGTTTTCTCATCACAGACGATTTTGGATGATGATTGTTGTACTTTGTCAGCATCGTTCGGGTCTGCCTTTGAATATCATCCTGTTCTGTCTTAGTCCTTCTGATTATTCCAAATGAGTAAAGCAACACTGTAATGGAGTAGGTGTTAATTGTCTTGACTAGATTCCCCGAGTTCAACATTGATTTCATCACAGTTTTCAGACTTTGACTGTATTCTGAACGAATCTTCTCCTTTGACTGTTTTTGGTTTAGCAATCTGGCTTGCTTCACTTCTGAGTTCCTTTATGACCTCTTCTCGTATGCTTTGCAGCGTTTCTGAAGAAAGTAGCCTGTTTTTAACGATTGTTCTTCATTGATCCGGAATTCTCTGCTCGGATATGTGCTGTAATTCTGGATATTTTTTTAGGAACGCTAGATGCAAAGCGTATCTGTATGCTGTCATTTCCAATTCCAAGTTTGTAATCTTGTAATTGGAACGCATAATGAAGGAATTCATCTCTAGGGTCCACTTCATGCGTGAGTCCGGCTCTCGTGGTCGTAGGCATAATGGCTTGCGCCACCGTTGAAACATCAAGAGTCGGTTGGGAGGTATTGATGTTGTTTCCCACTTGGTTTTCTGTTGCAGTATCCCTACTCGATATCACGCTGCTTCCGTCGCTAACCGAGGGAGCCTGTGACTCACTTTCCGAACAAGACCCTCTTCCTGAATTTTGAACATGACAAGAGATTATGGTGGTACAATGTAGATTCACCCGTTTATTCCTTAGATTGTACATCATTGGATAAGTTGCATCTTATACCTACTACCAGGTTCAGCTTGGGTACCTCAGGTTCGCTAAGCCGTTACTCAGAAACAATGTTTCTGAGCCCTTGAGGGGTTATATGTTGACATATATCTAAGAACGAGTGTAGAAACCGTGGAAAGATTTTCTATCTGCTTCTAATATACCAATAGTTCAGAAACTTAGGCATATTTCGTCAAATATAAATGAATAATCGTTATGAAAACAAATGAAACATTAATATCAGTAGTGGAGTTCCATTAATTTTATTATCTTCTCTTGATGATATTCACATAGTAAACGAAATGAACGTCTAAACTTGAGAATTTAAGTTTTCGTCCAGTAGTGATAGCTTTTGTTCATAAAATATTTCATCAGAAATTAATTCATTCGAGTAGAATGAAGTAGCAATATCTATTTATTTATTAATAGATATATATATATATATATATATATATATATATATATATATATATATATATATATATATATATATATATATATATATATATATATATATATATATATAGTTCTAGAGATTTGAGAAATTAAGTTTACATAAAGTGATAATAGTGATCATAGTCATAGATTTTCGAAAGATTATCTCTAGAATAAATTCAATTTTTGGATAATAATTGATTTATGTTTGTACCGACACTGCATTAATCTGGAGAATATCAAAAGTAATGAAAATCATTCACTTTTATCAAGAAAGAATAAATTATAGACTATAGAACAATAAAGGAACTAGAAAGATGGTAGCATGAAAAAACTCATAAACAACTATGAAAAATATTAGAAATTCAACTACTCAATATCTTTAACGTACCTAGCATTGAAGCCAAAGAGATCAGGTTATGTCTTCTATCTACTTTGAATTTAGCACTTGTTTTACTATTCACATTTGGATACCATAGTCCTGCAGCTTTAATGATAGTTCTCAAATATCTACTTTTAGCTCTCAGCTCTGTCTCCATGAGTCTAACAGAACCCCATTCAGCCAAACTTCTGAAACCTTCAGAAGCAATTTGTCCTTCTCCCCAAAAAGAGAAGTTGCGTTCATGGGATGCTCCTATTACATCTGAGAAATGGGTTAGCCACAGAAGGGTCGGAAAATCTTTTGGATGAGTTTGGTTGGACCACAGCCCTTCAAATACAAGCTTAAAATAAAATCGAATTGAGTTAGGTTTTGTCTATGAAATTCTAAATTTTGGGAGAATTAAGTGATTATAATGTTCTTACGCTATAAGTTGCTTCATCACAAGAACAACACTCATCTGGATCAGCTTTTTTATCTCTTTCAGTTAATTCACAAATTGTTTTGCTCAGTCCTCCTTCATCTGCGAACCAGTTGAAAGGATTTCTCAATACCATAGCCCTAAAATGGAAAGGTTTTTATTGCGTTTTCTGAAAGTACAAGTCGTCTTCATGATTTGCATATGAATCTAAAAAATGAAAGTGGATAAAGTTCAAAGACTTTATTGGTTTTAACCATCTCTCCACTAAGATTACACACTTTTGTATGCGCTGAAACAACTCTGGAAGTGGTCTTTTCAGGTCTTCGTTGTGCATGCCAAATGACTACTTGTTCTGAACAATAAAACCTTTGGTTCTGTAGTTCGTTCTTGATTTTCGGAAAGGTGAATAGATAACAGTCTGGACTACACGCAGTGTGTCGAACAATTCAATGATTTGTTCACGGAATTTAATTTTTTGGCATTTTTTAGTCATTCCATATATTATCCCAATTGTCTGACCGCTCCAAAAGTCAGAAATATAAAATAGAATATATTTATAACATGGTGTCAGGTGTGGGTGTTCGTGAAATATAAATACAGAAGATATCAATTTAAAATATTGTTATCTGTTCAGAAGAAACACATTTCACGTTCACAAAATGTCCGACGATGGTGAAGCGAGAGTCGACCATGTGCCGCATTTAAAACCGATCAACGAATTGATTATTTCATCTAGTGAAAATAATGCATCGAATCGGAAAGAATGGTGGGAAAATTTTGAAATATATCTAATAGCAACAGGATTGATTGATTCCTCAGATTGTCGAAAAATTGCAGTAATGTTACATTCAATTGGTTCAAAAGGTAGGCAAATTTACAACTCATTCAACTTGAAAATCACATACACAACACTAGAAGATGTTAAAACCAAATTCGATAAGTACTTTGAACCTCAAAAAAATCTCACGATGTTACGTCATACTTTTTTCACTAGAACACAAAAAGTTAATGAAAGTATAGAAAATTTCATAACTGATCTCGAAAACTTAAGCATGAAATGCGAATTTAAGGACCTTCGAGAATCTCTAGTCAGAGATATATTCATTGCAAACATGAATTCCCATCTGATGAATATTCGCCAACGTCTACTTCAAGAAGTCGATATTTCTCTACAAAAGCCGTCGAATTAGCCAAGTCTGTAGTTATGGCTCAGCAAAATTCAGATAAAATCCAGAAGGAGCATGTAGGAAGTTCTGATCAAGTGTTATACATCAATAAAAGAAGTTCTACATCAGGCTACAATAAATTTGGACAATCAAGATCCAGAAGTTTCAGTCAGTCATCCAATGGGTCCAGACGTGAATACCAAAATAGAAGACCATCGCCAAGTGACAACATTATATGTGGAAAATGTGGACAACAGCATAGATACAAGTGTCCAGCTTTAAATGTCAAATGCAGGTTATGTAAAAACAAGGTCATTTTGCAAAATTATGTTTTAAAAATACAAAGTCAGTCAAAACTTTAGAATCAGAAGATAATTCAACTTCTAATTTAGTCTTTCCTTTTGTCGGTATGATAGAAGATACTATTATAAATAAGGAAAAAGATTCTTGGTCTTTGAATATTTTCGTCAATAATTTCATAATTAAGTCTATTCTTGATTCAGGTGCTGATGTTAATGTCATGTCATTTCAAACCTTCAGTAAATTAAATTTACCAGATTCAGTCATTGATAAATGTCAATTTTCAATTAATAGCTTCGGAGGAAATCAAATACCAGTAATTGGAAAATGTGATCTCAAATGTTTTTCAATAATACATATGAAATGATTACATTTATAATAGTCGATATATCTTGTCAAACTGTCTTGGGTCTACCAACATGTCAAAAAATTGGTATTTTAAAAGAGTTTTTAATATCACAAATAATAATAATGATTGTAATAAAATTCTCAACGAATTTCAGAATGTCTTTCAAGGTCTTGGATGTTTACCGCCAATCTGCCATATCAAGTTACGTCCAGACGCTGTTCCTCATGTCGATCCACCTAGAAAAGTACCATTTGCTCTACATGATAAACTTCGAAAGGAATTAGAAAGAATGGAGAGCATGGATGTCATATCTAAGGTATCAAAACCTACGTCTTGGGTCAATTCTATAGTCATAACGGTCAAAAAGTCAGGTCAATTAAGAATATGCCTAGATCCAAGAAATTTAAATAAAAATATTATGAGAGAATATTTTCCTCTAAAAACTTTGATGAAGTCAGGTCAAAATTAGTCAATGCTGCATATTTTTCGCATTTGGATGCATTCTCCGGATTTTGGATGCTGAAATTAGATGATGAAAGCTCAGATCTATGCACATTCCAAACACCCTTCGGTAGATACAAATTCAATCGTTTACCATTTGGTATATGCTCATCATCTGAAAAATTTGTTCAAGTCATGAATGATTTATTTGGTGATATTGAGGGTGTACTGATTTTTGTGGATGAATTTTTAGTATATGGTGCTACTTTAGAGATACATAATAATCGTCTTAGAAAAGTTCTACAAAGAGCTAGAGAACTCAATCTTAAATTTAATAGAGAAAAAGTAAAATAGCTGTCACTGAAGTACGTTTTTAGGTCATATATTCAGTAAAGATGGTATTAAAGTCGATGATGAAAAAATTGAAGCTATTAAACATTTACCTTCTCCTTCTAATACTAAAGACCTTCAACGATTTTTAGGAATGATTAACTTTTAGGCCCTTTTATCAATAATCTGTCGCAAAAAACAGAAATTCTTCGAAATTTATTGAAATCTAATAGTCACTGGATCTGGGATGAAAATTGTGAAAAGGCATTCTCCAATTTGAAAGATGTTATAACAGGAAGTTCTGTCGAGTCAATGTGATTTTTGATACATTCACTCTTGGAAAGTCTCTGAGATGATACAAGATAATTTTCATTGCAATATTTTACTAGTGGACCCTAAATACACTCCCCACAAAAATTGTAGCATCACCCTACTTTTACGACAATACTATATAAACTTTTGGGTTAGTCGTTTGGTAACTTTCAGAAGTGTAAAATGAGAAGATACCATTCAAAAGAGATGAGTTTATGGGGAAATATCAACAGTTTTTGAGTTAATAAAATATTAAAACATTCTACCTTCTACAAACATTCGCGAAGAGACCAATCAACTAGGATCGAATGGTACTAATCATTTTCATAATCGAGTGTTTCATCCCCGGGCCCTAATTACTGCCCCTCAAACAAATTTTGGATGTACTCTCGCGTCACTGAGTTCCAAATTTCTGGAAGCAGATTTTCTAGTTGTTGGAGTATTCTACAAGGCATCCTACGTTGCTGAATTTGCCACCCCATGTTGTCCCATACATGTTCTATGAGATTCAAGTCGGGACTTCTGAGTGGCCATCTTAAAATATCAATTTCGGCATTTTACAGAAATTATGTAACTACTCTAGCTGCATGAGGTATTATCATGCATTTAAATGAAGTTTTCGCCAATCAATGGGCCAAAGGGTACAACATGGGGTTCAGGGATATCTGCGATGTATCTGGCCGCTGTCATTCTTCCATTGTTCACTAGGACTAACTCAGTTCGACTATGGATAGAAATGCCTCCCACACCATTACTGAGCCCCCTCCAAAGGTTTCGGTTTACCGGATATTGTATTGCTGATACCGTTCCCCAGGTCGTCTGTATACAGGCTTGCGTCTATTATTTGATACTAGACAGAACCTGGACTCTTCGGAAAAGTGAACATTCGACCATTCTGGAATGCCCCAATTTGCTTGTTCCCCCGCAAACTAAAGTCTTGCAACTCGATGCTGTCTGATGAGGCGCGGGCCGGTAGAAGCCACCCTTGGTCTAATATCATCTTCTCTGAGCCTGTTCCTTACAGTTTGCTATGAAATATGCACATTTCTGGAAAGTCCAACTTCATTTTGTAGCATTCTAGCTGTACAGTGCGGAACTCTTAGTGCAGTTAAACGAAGCCAACGATCATCAACTGATGTTGTTATCCGATTTCCTCCCTGTCCCGCCCCTCTTCCATATTCCCCTGTTTCGTGGTACCGATTAATTGCTCTTGAAATAGTGCTTTGGTAAACATTCAACAAGTTAGCCACGTAACGTTGGTTTCGCCCCTCCTCTAGGAGTGTTACAATTCTTACCACTTCATGATTATTCAAATAGCGTCCAGGACATTCAGCGGCCATTACAATAAATTCAAAGATACGAAAATCAACAATAAACACAGAAAACTGGCATTAATATAGCGTGAAAACTGAAGAGAAATTAAATGAATACTGATGGTCAAATACTCTCATTCTTGTTTCAGACATATTTGAGATCATATGGAAACAAATGTTAATACATAGATAAGATTTTTTTCCCTCATATGTCCAAAAACATATGTTGACAAAGAAACTGCGATTGAGCAGCTTAATCGATTGTTGAATTCAGAATACTAGGTGATGCGACAATTTTTGTGATGTGTGTATATTAGCGAAACCAAAAGAGACAGTGCTAGATAACACAGTTTTTATCCGAGACACTTTCTAAATTAATTGGTATCAACTATCGGCAAGAATCAGATATAAACTGAAGTCTTAGCATTCTTGACCATTTGGATTTGGGAGGCTTTCACTTGGTAGAATTCCATTATCAATAACAAAAACAAGTAATATTATTTGAGGAATTTTACTGAATATTGTGATTCGTAACGCGTTTCACTACACACGTACGAATCACAATTATTCAGTAAAATTGCTCAAAAATGATATTACTTGTATTCGTTATTTTTTGACCATTCGTATTTTCGTTATTGTAGTATATTTTTAGCACATACTTGAATGTGACACATCCAGAGCCTGGTGGTGGAGCCGTCCACATGAAAAACACTTCAGATTTGGCGGTATCGTTGAGTTCAGATAGAGTATTGACACATTCAAAATTGAACGTTGCTAAGCTATCTCTGAAAAGTTGGAAACTTCCAACCTTTTGTGGAGAAAAATTGCCAGTATCATTTGAAGCTTCTGCATTCAGAATGAATTTGGTGAAGCGTTGATTTGAATTGAGAGGATCAGATGCCATAAGGTTCACTGAAAATAAAAACTGAATGAATAGGTATACATTTACAATTGACATGGCTGATTCAAACATGAAGGGCTTGGTATTATATCTCTTATTTTAATTTTTTCCAGAACTAATGGCGTACGATTTTATTGAGAAATTAGTCGATAATGGTAACAATGAATCTCTTCTCGAGTTATTCGAAATTTCCTGAATTTTCGAAAAATTATCATTATTGATTATTATCAAAGTTAAAATGAGGTTAATGTTGTGTTTCTGCAATATCAAAACGATACTTAAATCTAGTTACATAGTAAGTGATATCCTAGCAACATTTGATTCCGATTACAATTATTCAATTTAACATTTTTACGAAATGGTATTCATATCTCAGTTCCTGTTCAATATATCTTTTCCATAATAACAGTATATATATTTGAATTGTGGAGGCCGTTACTTGATGTAGATCCATGATATAAATGAGATAAAAAACACAAGGTTTAACTTTAATCTACACTTTATTTGAAAAAATTCGACGACGTTTCGCTGACACAGCAGCTTTATCAAGAATGAAAAACAGAATGAAGAGTATGGTATTATAAACAAATCGTAGAACGAGTTGGATGAATAACAGGAAAATCCACACCGAGCCATTGTACAGTTAGTATGAAAGGTAATAAAAACTAATTAAACAAGTTAAGTAGGGGTGAATAATTCACATCTACCTGTTCATTCAAAAGCTTGTCCGAATGTTTGTATCTATTTATTTCTAATGCTTCTAGGAGATCTAATTTTGAACTTTTTGATTTTATATGTAATATGTCAAAGTTTTTATTGAATGAATGGTTTTCTTTTATTAGGTGGTTTGAATAATTTGAATCAGATTTATTTTTATCGAAGCTACGTTTATGTTCAGATGTTCTTATGCCAAAACTCCTATAGGTCCTACCGATATAAATTTTATCACAAGAACCGCAATTGAGTTTATAGATTCTGATTTACTTGATTTTTCAACACGAGATTTATTATTTTAATATGTTTACCTAAGTTATCAGAAGTTTTGAAAGTTATATTAAGATTTTGTTTGACGAGAAAGGATTTAATATTTGTACTTGCAGAACCGCAGAATGTTAAACTGTTGAATATTTTATAGTCTTTATGAATAGGATATACTTCATTTATTGCTTTCTGATACAGTTTTTACGAATGATTAGATCTATCATATCCGGATTATATGAATTATTAATGGCTATCTGTTTGATGATGTTAAACTCTTTATTATAATCTTCTACTGATAAAGGTAAATTGAGTAACTGATGTACCATGCTGTTTGAAGCTGCAACTTTGTGTTGAATTGGATGTAATGAGTAGTCATGTATAATTGTATCAGTATGTGTTGGTTTACGAAAGACCGAAAAAACATGATTATTGTTTTGTTTAGTGATTTTTAAGTCAAAAATTAATGGAATCGTTCTGTTCAATTTCTATCGTGAATTTAATGTTCAAATGGATGGAATTAATGAAATTAAGAAATTAGTCTAATTGACTAGTAGTTCAATGAAACATACTAAGATGTCGTGAAATTTCTTTATTGGTATAGATATGTTGACGACATCTTAGTATATATCATTGGAAACTCAATTAATAAATCAATTTCATTAATTCCATCATTTCATATTAAATCAGATAGAAATTGAACAAAACATTCATTATTTTTGATATAAATTACAATGACAACGACTGTGGATTTTATAATTCATTGTTAAATTCTTGATAAAGCATTCTGTGTGCTGTGTCATGAAACGTCGTCGAATTTTTTCAAATAAGTGTAGATTAAAGTTAAACCTTGTGTTCTTTATCTCATTTGTATATATATTTACTCTTATTCGATACAACAATTTGGCGACGAGGATGTATTCTGATGGCGCTGTTTTTATTCCAAAACTAAGGCGATTCATGCTATATGTACCTCCATGAGTCGTAGTTGTTTGAATTTTAGCACTTTCTTCGTCAACACATAAATGAAGATATGCTTTGAATAGATCCAACTTGCAAAAATACTTTGAATTTCTAAGGTTGTTTAGTACTTTGTCAATACGTTTAATTGGGTAATTAGCCGGAACCAACTTTTCATTTAGACCACATTCATAATCGACACATAACCTAACTGTACCATCAGATTTTGGTATAATTACTAGTGGCGAACCCCAATCACTAACAGCTACTGGGGAAATAATTCCTTCAGCTTCTAGAGAATCTATCTCTTCTTCAACTTTTTCCCTGAGAGCATAAGGAACACTTCGCTATCTTGTAAATGAAGGCTTAGAATCTGGCCTTAGTTGTAACTTGATTTGAAATTTTGGAACACACTCAATTCGTTCTGTGAATATAGTAGAGAATTCATGAAGAAGATTGTCCATATTTTGTAAACTGTTGACTGAGCTTGTGGTTGAATTTTGAAAATTATCAAATCTATCACGATCGACTCATCCAATTTCTGCCTAGTAAAACATCATGAACTGGAGGTACTATGTAGAGGTAATCATGAATTGTTCTATTCTCATAGGATATTGTAACTGAAATTTTACATTTAGTTGCAGTAATGTCACCTGAATATGATCGAAACGCAATCTTGGTCTTGTCGAAGATTTACAGTTTAACAAGCACTTACGATTTCAGTTTTCGGATATGTCTTGACATATCGCAACAAAATTCGATGTTTTTCTTGGAGCATATGTTTCTTTCGTAAAAAATAAAATTAAAGTAACAAGTTGAGAAATTGTAATGAACCACTATATATTTATCACAGCAGTTGTTGAACAAGTAACGCTCGTTCTCGTTGAAGATTTTATTTATCGATAATTATGCAACGCGAAAGAACAGATCAAAGGTTTCTGGTGTCCTTTTCAACTGTTTCCAAAATGATTTGCATGTACAGGGAGACTGGTAGTCATGAATGGAGAACCGGGGAAAAACAACCTCGAAAAACAACGGCGATCCGTGACCATTATTCAATAATTTCCTCGTTGAGACAACAGTTCACTACTATTAGGCTTCTCGAAATTCTGCTTCGACAGAACAGTGAACAGTGACCACACCAGAATGTAAATGAGATAAAAAACACAAGGTTTAACTTTAATCTACACTTTATTTGAAAAAATTCGACGACGTTTCGCTGACACAGCAGCTTTATCAAGAATGAAAAACAGAATGAAGAGTATGGTATTATAAACAAATCGTAGAACAAGTTGGATGAATAACAGGAAAATCCATACCGAGCCATTGTACAGTTAGTATGAAAGGTAATAAAAACTAATTAAACAAGTTAAGTAGGGGTGAATAATTCACATCTACCTGTTCACTCAAAAGCTTGTCCGAATGTTTGTATCTATTAATTTCTAATGCTTCTAGGAGATCTAATTTGGAACTTTCTGATTTTATATGTAATATGTCGAAGTTTTTATTGAATGAATGGTTTTCTTTTATTAGGTGGTTTCAATAATTTGAATCAGATTTATTTTTATCGAAGCTACGTTTGTGTTCATATGTTCTTATGCCAAAACACCTATATGTCCTACCGATATAAATTTTATCACAAGAACCGGAATTTTTATCTCATTTATATCATGGATCTACATCAAGTAACGGCCTCCACAATTCAAACAGCAGAATGTGCTGAAGCACTGGTATTAGATTACCAGTGGGGTGATCTTATGCAAGAATGCAATGGTTTCTGTCTTTTTTAACTATTTTCAGAATTATCCCCAGGTACAGGGAGACTGTTGGTCATGAATGGAGACCTGGGCATTTAAGAATTTCCTAGCTGATACAACAGTTCAGTACTTTTAGGCTCCTTGGAATTCTGCTTCGACAGAACCGACGAATCTACTTTCGCTCCACATTGTATCGAAAATCATCATTTTCCACCTTTAGGTCTGCTTCAAATTATTCAATAATGAAAAACAAACAAGTACTGTGTTTTAAGAAATTTTAGTCAATAATTGCGATTCGTAACACGTTTCACTACACCGTAGCTTCTTCAGACGAATGAATGTACAGAAAATAAATGAGAATATAAATATAAATGTTCTCGAGAAATTACTTATTGGGTTGCTTTTTCTTTATTTATGACAGGTATATCCAATAAAATTAAGGAATAGATTTCTCCCCGAAGAGATTCAATAGAGGTGAAGGGCTTAAATCGACTTGTTCATTGATGAGTTTACCTGAGTGTTTGTATTTATTGATTTCTAAAGTTTCCCAAAGATCTACCTTCCAATATTCATTATCTGTATTCAAAATTTCAAACTGTGGGTCGAAAGAGTGATTATTTTCTAAGAGATGATTCGCGTAATTTGAATCTGATAATAAATATTCGAAGGTAGATCTTTAGGAAAGTCACTCTCAGCATGCTCCTTTCCATATGTGTCATTGGGCAACTCTCAGCATTTCTGCGCTCTTCTCAGTTAGTGTCACAGTCTCTAGGCCATAGTTCATGACCGAAAGAATGCAGGAGTCGAACACCTTCCTTCGTAAGGAGATGGGAACATCTCTGTTCCTCAAAATGTTACTAATTTTTCCAAACGCTATCCATCCAAGTCGGGTTCTTTCTATCATTTCAGCCTTCTGGTTTTGTTCTCCTAGTTTTATAACATGACCGAGATAAATGTAATCTTTTTTATCAGCTAATTATCTATTCACGCCGGATTTTCGTTGTTGCTTAATAGTTTTAATTTGCTAAAATTCATATGAAGACCTACCTCTTTCAATTGAGTTAACATAGTTCTTAAATTTTCCTCGTTTGAACTAATGAAGACCACATCATCGGCGAACCGGAGATGATTCAGGTGTTTCCCATCTGCATTGATTCCTTTTTTGTCCCATTCGAGTTTTTCAAAGATGTTTTCAGAGCTAGAGTGAAGAGTTTGGGAGATATTGTGTCACACTAGTTTATTTATCATATGTCTAAGCTTTGTTCAAGAAGTTCTTGATATGTAAGAATTGACCAGCACTTACTGCTGGAGCCATCTATTGACAAACAACGAGAACTTAGTTGTGCACCTAATAGTATAATATATACTTTAATTTCTTATTATCACTATCACATTTGTCATATTTGTCGAACGACTGTCAAAACTTTTTCGCAAATTTTTCCTTAGATTAAACAAGATCCACGAAGAAATAATATATAGGCAATGTCAACCCAAATTATTGGGTCCATGATGATTCTAAAACATCTATAGATCATAATCGGCATCACTTGGAAGACTGAACCTGGCCATCGGGGCTCTCTCGGTTAAACAGAGAGGGAACTGTTTTGTTGAGTTTGAATATTGAAGAGTTTTTCTGCGAATATACTTCAAAATTGGCAAGCAAGAACAAGGAAGTGATTATGTTTCAGGAGACTCACACTGCGACGGAAGAACATCTCCGCGAAAGATGAAATATCGAAGGTTATGTACTTTTTGATTATCTCCTTAGTCCTTTTTATGACCTTGCTTGCTATGTAAAATATTTTCTTTGTTTCGTTTGGACATATGAGAGGTAAGATTGTTGAAATATTTTTCTGCTGGTTTTTTTTCCAATGTTACAGATTCCTGTCCCAAACTCCCTTCCTTTCACCCTTGTCTTCGTTTGGAAATCATGGAAAGCAAGAGAGAATGAAGCGGCTAAGCAGAAAAATCTTTGGTACTCTTTATGTACACACGACCCTAACACAACATAAACAGACAAGCTATTGCTAGTGCAATAGCGTCAGGAAAACGTTTTTTTCCTCAGGTTTTTTCACTCGTTTATTGAACCATATGCAATGTAGTATGATTCCCTTGTTACATTTCCTGAGCTCACACTTGTGTTTTTCCTGCCACACACCAAAATTATATAAATAAGTATTTATTGTAAATACAGTTATTCAAATTTTTGTGAATCCTCTCTTTTCAAAACAATATATATATCAATCAATTAACTACCTAACAATCTGTATTTAAAATCCTAATGATAGAAAATAGGAAATAAGCATTGATATGTTCGTACAGTTTGAATTTGGGAGGCCTTTACTTGGTAAAATTCCATTATCAATAATAAAAAACAAGTACTGTGTTTTAAGGAATTTTTCTTAATAACTTATTAAGTAAAATTCCTTAAAACACAGTACTTGTTTTCATTAATGTTTGTACAGGTTTTTCCCAATTATGTAATTTAAAAGATGAAAAATTGATTACAGAAGAAAATGTTTCAGTGTTTTCAGAACAAACCAAACATACAGGTACAAAATAAGGATTGAAATGTTCTCTACAATTTGCTCAGTAGGAGTTGTGACGTACTATTATGTAACATCCTGTATATGATTCATTACATTTGGATCTGCGTTTGAGAATTTAGTATTGTCCTCAATTGAGTAACAATAAATTAGAGGAATTATTTATTAATGTCAATTTAAAATTAGGACAACATAAGTTCTGAAACCAACTAACAATTTCTTTCTAAAGAAATTACCAAAATCTGTTTTTTCTATACTCACTAGTATACACTTTTCCTGGAATGTATCTTTCGGGATTTCCAGTAATCTTAATCCGTACGCCATTATCTCCAGAAGATTTATCCACTTTGGAGTGATATATACTAGGTTCTCTTCTACACGCATCTATAGAAACCGAAAACAAAAAAATAATCAAACATTTAATTTTCATTTTTGTTTGGAACCTATTTTAACATCCTAGACTTGATAACTAGTTCGTGAAGCCTTATTACTTCGAATTATTACAACGATTACTGCCGTTCTCTTGAACTTTCGTGAACTTACATTTCTGTGATAAGAAAGATTTCAATGTTTCGTTTTACGGTTATATTTTCGAAACAAATGATAGACTGATGTTTTCTAGAATATGTACGAGGGTATATCGAAATGTGTTTCTAGTACATTTATCAAAAACAGGAATTTTATCTCAATGAGTAAATCAAATACCGTAGGCATAAAGTATGGCATGAAATTCATAATTCCTTCCACTTTCGACTTTTTCAGAACAGGTCACTTCTCAATATATCAGGGGTCCAGGTATTTCCCTCGTCTTGCCTAATTAGACTTTTCTCTTATGATATTCAATTTTCCTTATAACTTTGCCTTAATCCATTATCTCATGAATTAAATGCTACTAGTTTCGGCTTCAAAATAAAGAGTCTATCAACTGAATTCAAATTAAGTCACTTAATTTTACTTAGATGATATTAAATTATATGCCGGAACCAGATCTCATTTAAAAGTCTACTTGAGATTACTTTCAACTATTCAATGATATTCATATGAAATTTGGGCTTCCAAAATGTAAAAATCTTTCTATTGAAAAGGAAAGATCACCTCTGATTATGTAAAGATTTCCAATATCCAAATCGAGCCAATGCATCAAGGAGATACATATAAATTTCTTGGATTTTGTCGAGAGAAGACAATTAACCATAGCAGCACTAAAGAAAATATTAGAAGTTCATATTACAAAAGACTTAGAATTATCATCAAGAGTCATTTAACTAGTAAAAACCTCTTTCAGAGCTATCAACTCCTATGCAGTTCCTATTCTTACATCTTCCTGTGGAATTATTAAATGGTCTAAAACTGATCTAAATGAATTACAATGTCAAACGAGGAAAATGCTCTGTAAATATCATAAGCACCACCCAAAGTCAGCTGTTTAGAGAGTTACACTACCTAGACATCTTGGAGGTCGTGGATTAACTGATTTCAATAATCTTCATAGTAAACAGATTTTTCATCTACGTTCCCATTTACATGATAAACAGAGAACGTCTAAATTACATGATATTGTTGTTGCTTCAGATTATAATCTTACAACTCTGAACTTGACAATGCAAAAGGTAGATTTTGATATATTTGATGATAATTCTAAGAGAGAAAGTTGGATGCAGAAGGAATTACACGGAAAGCACCCTAAAGAATTGAAAATGATTATATTGATGAAATCGCATCGAATAAATGGTAAGTATCTGGAGAATTGTTTGCTGAAACAGAAGGCCTGGCAATTGCGATCCAGGATCAGGTTGTTTTCACGAGGAATTATAGAAAACACATCATCAAACAAAATATAGATGATTGTTGCCGTAGATGTTTCTGTTCTTCAGAAACAGTTTTTCATATATTATCATCTTGCTCAGTCCTTGCTTCAACAGATTATTCAGAAAGACATAATGCCGTCGCTAATATTATTCATTTTAATCTAGGAATTAAACATGACCTAATTCCCAAAAGAAAAAATTTCACAAATATGAACCTGAGATTATTTGTGAAAATGACAAATATAAACTTCATTTTGATAAAACAATTCTTTGCAACAGAGCTGTAAAATACAATAAACCAGATATCATTCTTAATGATAAACAGAATCAAATAACATATATAATTGATATTGCTATACCCGACACACATAATATACAAAATAAATACAATGAAAAATTTCTAAATATATGATGCTAGGCGACGAGATTAAAAAATGTGGAAAATGAAGAAAATACACAACAGGTGTTATTTCTAGAAATCTTCACAAAAGTATTGAGATTTTGGGTCTGAAGAAAAATTTGTTTGAACAGTTACAAAATATAACAGTCATCAAATCTTGTAATATTCTTCGTAGGTTTCTTTCCGAAAAAAATAATGAGGTAGAGTCATAGGTTTTCTCTTTAGTTTATACTGCTCAGAATCTCATTTCATATTTTATTTATTTGTTTATGTAAATGTAATATAATTAACTGACAATTTTGTTATATTTATATTCAGAGCAGTATTCTATTCGATCGTTCACCACTTCACACAAAGGAAACTATTAATGAGTAACATTCAGTGTTACTTGACTAAGGTCCGTACACTGGATTTTTCCGGGAGAAAGCCTCTGACGCTACTCGTTGGTACATTGATATCATTGTCTGATGATGCTATAGTATGTATATATTCTGGTAGATTGATATATTCTCATAACATTTAACGTTATCCTAATGTATAATTATTCCAGGATATGTTTTGATTATAATCATTGCCTGGCAGTGGTATTAATTACCGGGTGGTGGATTTATATTTTTCATGAAATCAGGTTGAGTGCATGAACAGATATATGGGCAACTCGTAGGGTAAAACCCTCTCTATATATATATATATATATATATATATATATATATATATATATATATATATATATATATATATATATATATATATAAATGTGATAAATATGTCAGCTAATTATATTACATTTATATATACAAATAAATAAAATATGAAATGAGATTCTGAGCAGTATAAACTAAAAGAAAACCTATGACGCTACCTCATCATTTTTTTCGGAAAGAAACTTAAGAAAAATATAACAAGGTTTGATGACTGTTATCTTCTGTAACTGTTCAAATAAATTTTCTTCAGACCCAAAATCTCAATATTTTTGTGAAGATTCCTAGGAATAACACCTGTTGTAGAAAGAATAATTGGTAGAATAAATATTTTCTCATTTTCCACAATTTTTAATCTCGTCGCCAAGCATCGTATATTTAGAAATTTTCTTATTGTATTTATTTTGTATATTATGTGTGTCGGGTATAGCAATATCAATTATATATGTTATTCGATTCTGTTTATCAGTAAGAATGATATCTATGCGGAATCCGCATTTTCATAACTTTCAACTGTGTCATCAGTTATTGGAACTTCGCAACACTTTTTGACTTTGTCTTTTCCACAACTGGGATGAAATATTTTTGCACAAACGTTGCAATTTTCTCAACTGCGTTTTTGCATTCGGGTCGCGGAGTATCGATATCGACGTCTTCACTCATTGCCAGCTGCTATATTACTGGAGCCTGTTTACTCTCACATAAACTCCTGCAGATTGTAGTCATTGTCAATACATGTTATACTGTTCGAGAACGTTTTATTCCATAGAACATGGTCCAAGCAATCTTCGATCCTAATTTTTAAATATGAGGCATCAACATGCTTATGATTTATTTAATTTTGAAAGCGTTTTGGCATTTTACAGCACAAAGTACAACTGTAAAATCAAAACTGAATAATATAAAGGACTATCTACTTTGTGGTCCGTCATTTTTCTTTCGGTATATCCGAAATTAAAATTCAACGAACAACCTTGTTAAGAAAGATTATTAAAAACAACATAAGCAATAATCTATTAGTCTCTTCAGAACACAAACTAAGAAGTAATATAAATATTTATTTTTTGAAAATACAACAAATTTCTCATAAATATATACTAAAACGTTAGAATTGGACCTTCCCTGTGATCCAGCAAATCTGAAACAAGAAAATCAAAAAATTTAATGAAAAAAAGCTTCATTTCAACGCAGATGTAAATCACCTTTAGCTATACTCCACCATGGCAATGTGACATATGTTAAGAAGGCATTCAAGGGAACTGATTGTGCGCGTTTATTCTCTTTCCAAAAATGAAATGTTTGAGTAAATCCTCTCATTGTCCATAGAGGATTGTAAGCACCATCATCCAGTTCTGTAACGAAATTTTATCATTAGTTTGAAAAAAATTGCCATCAGTTCTTGTGGCGGGGAATAAAGTTTTCTCTTGGAATGGTACGGAAGCAAATTGTACATGACTAAGAAACTATGAAAATGATAGTTATATACTTTGAAACATAATATCTTAATTTTCATTTTTGAAATTCATTTGTTCTCATTAATCAACACAGTTTACGTCCTAATGTAAGTTGGGTTGCCTGATATCCCTCAAGAAGTTATATTTAACGACTACGAGGCAAGACCGACTGCAGATTTTCCGTTTGAAAATACGAAATAGTCTCTGGTTTCAAATAAATAATTCATTTGAATTTCAATCTGTTCTTTGTATCACTATGATGTTCCTTATTTCAGATTTTTATAATAAACATTTTTGCTTCTGTAATAAAATATTCATCTCGCCGCAAATCCGCTTGTGTTCTCAAGAACTAGAATCTAACCAAACCACAACGTCTTGCTTGCTTGCTTGCTTGCATCTTTTAACAATGTGCTCGGGAACTTAGCCCATTTACACAGCTGGACCTACAGTTTATAGTGGATTCCGAACCACTCTCCTAGACCGTGCAATGATAACTGCCACCACAAGGATTACAAGTTATCTGGTCGTCGGAAGTTTATGCCCTCTGTAGGCGACTCTTTCAAATTCAGCACTTTTTGTTCAAGGACAACATCCATAACCTGACCCCGGATTCGAACCAGGAGCCTCGACTTAGCAGTTCCAATATGCTTGCGCACTAACCGTGCAGCTACCGAGGCTGTTCAAACCACAACATCTGGCGCCCAACATCGGGAATAAGTGAAAAAATATGGAGGATGGAGATTATTTCGTAATGACGAAAAAACTGAAAACTTCAATTTTGGAACAAACAAGTTGAATAACAGTAATCCTCTACCAAAAAGTCGGGAAACTTTTAATTTTCCGAAAAATTTTTCTAACTCAGTTCATATTTTGGGAGATGACATTATTAGATTTTCAAATAAGGTTCCTTCCAGCACAAATTTCGATTTACCAACCAATATGTTCAATGAACCACCCCCTACTTTACCATTACCGAAACGAAAAATTGTTACATTTCCATGCACTGGTGTAAAAATTTCGGGTGCCTTTAAAGCTAAAGAAAGAACCAATAATAAAAAAACAAGTACTGTGTTTTAAGGAATTTTACTTAATAATTGCGATTCGTAACGCGTTTCACTACACCGTACTACAAGTACAGAAAATATATGAGAATATAAATATAAATGTTCTTGAGTAATTGAAAGCTTATTGGGATGCTTCTTCTTAAGTGGTTATTTATGACAGGTATATCCAATAAAATTAAGGAATAGATTGCTCCCCGAAAAGATTCAATAGAGGTGAAGGGCTTAAATCGACTTGTTCATTGATGAGTCTACCTGAGTGTTTGTATTTATTAATTTCTTAAGTTTCCCAAAGATCTACCTTCCAAGATTTATTATCTGTATGCAAAATTTCAAACTGTGGGTCGAAAGAATGATTATTTTCTAAGAGATGATTCGCGTAATTTGACTCTGATATTTTATTTGAAAAACTGCGTTTATGTTCCGATATTCTAATATTAAAATTTCTATGTGTTCTACCAATGTAGAAATTATCACAGTCATTGCAATTCAATCTATAAACACCTGATTTATTGTTTTTACCTGGTTTGGTTTTATTATTTTTATATATATAAAATACCATAAGCCGTCACATACAGATATAATAATACATAACTCGTCGTGTCATCCGTATCAACATAAAATGTCAGCATTCAATAGTTTTACTCATAGATTGATTAACATTCCGTTATCACCAGAAAATTTCAACAAAGAACTAAATTTGATTAAACAAATAGCCAAAAATAATGGTTACAATCCCAAACTAATAAATAATATTTTAAATAAAAAACAAAGTAGAATCGCATTGAATGAAGTTTACCCTGTCGATAAATTGAAACAAAAATTTAACACCTTAACGACGTTGGCATTACAAGTAAGAAACTGAAATCATTCTTAAGTAGCAATAATTTCAACATAACTTTCCAAAATAATAATAATTCAGGCAAATATATAAAAATAATAAAACCAAACCTGGTAGAAACAATAAATCAGGTGTTTATAGATTGAATTGCAATGACTGTGATAATTTCTACATTGGTACAACACATAGAAATTTTAACATTAGAATATCCGAACATAAACGCAGTTTTTCAAATAAAAATCAGATTCAAATCATCTCTGAGAAAATAATCACTCTTTCGACCCACAGTTTGAAATTTTGCATACAGATAATAAATCTTGGAAGGTAGATCTTTGGGAAACTTTAGAAATCAATAAATACAAACACTCAGGTAGACTCATCAATGAACAAGTCGATTTCACCTCTATTGAATCTTTTCGGGAGCAATCTATTCCTTAATTTTATTGGATATACCTGTCATAAATAACCACTTAAGAAGAAGCAACCCAATAAGCTTTTAATTACTCAAGCACATTTATAGTTATATACTCATTTATATTTCTCTGTATATTCATTCGTCTGAAGAAGCTACGGTGTAGTGAAACGCGTTACGAATCGCAATTATTAAGTAAAATTCCTTAAAACACAGTACTTGTTTTTTTATTATTGATAATGGAATTTTACCATGTAAAAGCCTCCCAAATTCAAATGTTAAAGAAAGAGCCGTTAAACAACAATCTTCTTTGCAATTTAATATTGGTAATCACTCATTTGTGTATGAATTTTTATTAATACCCGATTTGAACTATCCAATTATTTTGGGAATAGATTTCTTACGATGTTCCATCAAAGTTTGATTTTGAAAGTCGAAAACTTCTTTTGAAATTCAACACTTAATGGGTTGAAATTCCCGAGGTGGCCGTTCCTCCAACGGAACTAACACGATTCGAAACTTGTGACAAAAGATAGAAAAAGTCATCTGGAAATTCTAATCTAAATGAAAACAATTTCATTATTGAGCATTGCAGTGATGAATTTTCGGAAAAAGTTCAGGAAATAGTCAACAACAGTCCTTTAAATAGTGAACAACATGAAATTTTCTCCAAATTACTTTTGAGATATCGAAAAATATTTTCCTATACTCCAGGACGAACTACAGTCTATCAGAATAAAATCAAATTGATTAATAATGACGCATTTTTCCGCAAACAATATCCGGTGACAGTGGCGCACAAAGCAGCCATTCAAAAACAGTTGGATTTGATGGGAAAATGTGCATTATTACGCAATGTGCAACTCAATATATATCACCAATTATGGCTACTCTAAAGAAAGATGCGATTGTTCGGATCTGTTTGAATGCACGTTTCTTGAACTCTAAAATGTTTAAAGAACATGATACTGCTAAGCCTATCGAAGAAATTATGCAAACGCTACAGGGACAGCAATTAAATACAGGGTGTTTCCGAATAAGATGTCATAAATGAAGGATGCGAATCCCTGAATGATTTGAGCAAGAAAGTTCGAAGAACCAATGGTCAAAAAATGCTTCGTTGCCGAGATACAGGGTGTTGAAGTTGAGAAAATTTTTCGATTTTCTCTCGATAAAACCTAGACTTCTCAAGATTTCGGGCTCAAATTTTCCACATAAGCTATTAAACACAATCTGAATCACCAGGTGAGGCCAAATTTTGGAACAGTATACAGGGTGATACTTTTTCATGGGCCATGTTCCATTTTTACCCTCGGAACTTTTTTTTGGTACGCCACTGGCACTAACAAAAAATAAAATCGAATAGATCATTCAATTTGAAATTTTTTGACTCTTGCATTTTGATCGTAACTATCACCGTTTCTGAGATATTAATTATTGAAAATAATCCAATAGTTTTCCATATCGAAGCCATGGAGATATTATCTTAATGACTGATGCAATTTTTCAGGAATTGAGCTAAAATTTACATCAAATATCTCCTTATTGTATGTTTATAACAAAATGAGGCAGAAATTCCTGACAGTATACAGGGTGTTATTTTTCACGTGCATTTTCCTCTTTTGCCCCTGAACTTTTTGTGGTGCGCTACTGGTATATTCTGAAAACATAATCAAACAGATTATTCAAAGTGAAAACTTTTCTGTTCCTTGTATTTTCCGTATCTGTAACCATTTTCGAGATATTAATCAAGAAAAGTAATCGTATAGTCCTTCCGTATTGAAAGCTTGAAGATATTTTTCATGTTATTTCGGCAATTTGTGAAGACCTTGAGCTCGAATTTCAAACGAAGTTCACATTTTAAGATCTGCACCACTAGATTGGTAGGATTTATGAGAAAGTATAAAGGGTGATATCATTTCCTGATCATTCGCGATTATTTATGTTGTTTATTCATTTACTTCGATTTATAGACTCAATAAAACACATTGTTGAATTCGAATTCAATGATCAGGAAATGATATTACCCTTTATACTTTCTCATAAATCCTACCAATCTAGTGGTGCAGATCTTAAAATGTGAACTTCGTTTGAAATTTGAGCTCAAGGTCTTCACAAATTGCCGAAATAACATGAAAATATCTTCAAGCTTTCAATACGGAAGGGACTATACGATTACTTTTCTTGATTAATATCTCGAAAATGGTGGCAGATACGGAAAAATACAGGGAACAGAAAAGCTTTCACTTTGAATTATCTGTTTGATTCTGTTTTCAGAATATACCAGTAGCGCACCACAAAAAGTTCAGGGGCAAAAGAGGAAAATGCACGTGAAAAATAACACCCTGTATACTGTCAGAATTTCTGCTTCATTTTGTTATAAACATACAATAAGGAGATATCTGATGTAAATTTTAGCTCAATTCTGAAAAATTGCATCAGTTATTAAGATAATATTCCATGGCTATATTATATATATATTACCCTTTATACTTTCTCATAAATCCTACCAATCTAGTGGTGCAGATCTTAAAATGTGAACTTCGTTTGAAATTTGAGCTCAAGGTCTTCACAAATTGCCGAAATAACATGAAAAATATCTTCAAGCTTTCAATACGGAAGGGACTATACGATTACTTTTCTTGATTAATATCTCGAAAATGGTGGCAGATACGGAAAAATACAGGGAACAGAAAAGCTTTCACTTTGAATTATCTGTTTGATTCTGTTTTCAGAATATACCAGTAGCGCACCACAAAAAGTTCAGGGGCAAAAGAGGAAAATGCACGTGAAAAAATAACACCCTGTATACTGTCAGAATTTCTGCTTCATTTTGTTATAAACATACAATAAGGAGATATCTGATGTAAATTTTAGCTCAATTCCTGAAAAATTGCATCAGTTATTAAGATAATATCTCCATGGCTTCGATATGGGAAAACTATTGGATTATTTTCAATAATTAATATCTCAGAAACGGTGATAGTTACGATCAAAATGCATAAGTCAAAAAAAATTTCAAATTGAATGATCTATTCGATTTTATTTTTTGTTAGTGCCAGTGGCGTACCAAAAAAAAGTTCCGAGGGTAAAAATGGAACATTGCCCATGAAAAAGTATCACCCTGTATACTGTTCCAAAATTTGGCCTCACCTGGTGATTCAGATTGTGTTTAGTAGCTTATGTGGAAAATTTGAGCCCGAAATCTTGAGAAGTCTAGGTTTTATCGAGAGAAAATCGAAAAATTTTCTCAACTTTAACACCCTGTATCTCGGCAACGAAGCATTTTTTGACCATTGGTTCTTCGAACTTTCTTGCTCAAATCATTCATGGATTCGCATCCTTCATTTATGACATCTTATTCGGAAACACCCTGTATAAGTCATCGATTGATTTCAGTAATACCTATTGGCAGATAGGTTTAACGGAGGATTCGCAAAAATACACAGGATTCATGTTTGATGGAGAGACGTATTGCTTTCGAGTTCTTCCATTTGGTCTCCAAAACAGTGTCAGCGCATTCATACGGGCGGTGAACCGAGTTTTCGATAGCTCATTTTCAAAATTTTTAATTTCCATTACACATGGACGCGGTTTTTCCGAAAAGAAATGTCTTTTTTAGGCTACATCGTAGATTCGCAAGGAATAAAAGCAGATCTGGATAGAGTACAAGCGTTGAGAGATTATAAAATTCCGACTAATACTAAAGAACTACAGAGATTTTTGGGCCTCGCTAATTATGACAGAACTTTCTGTAACCATTTCTAGTTATGCAAAACCTTTAAATAACCTTCTGAAAAAATGAATCCGGTGGCAATGGTCGGAAAAAGAACAGAGTGCTTTTGAAAAAGTGAAATCACTTCTATCAGAAAGCACCCTGTTGTATCACCCTAGTGATACAACAGTGACTTGCCTTATGGGGTTACATGGGTTTCACGGTTTCAAAAAATCGAAATTTTTTTTTGTCTTATTAAATTCTATAACATCTCTAGGATATTGTCCTAAATTTTCAAGTTGATCCGACTAATAGTTTCGGAGATACAGCCTTGAAAAGGTGGACGCTTGAGGTCAGGTATAGGCTGAGGGCGCAATAGGTATAGCGCAGCTGCAGCTCATCTATTGTTAGCCGTAATTATTGTCCCCTTTTTTCTTTATAATAAGGTAAACTACTGGAAAATATTTCATTTGGTGATTTCTCGTTAAACTACGAAGTTCATTTTGAGTTTATAAGTGTTTGTTGTGAATTTTATTCGATAAAAACTGCCGTTTAAAGTGTCTAGAACCCAGATAACAAAAGGTGTTCGTAGAAAAGATAGACTTAAGAAGAGGAAACAATCGTTTAATCCAAAAATCCTGAGGTAGATGATAATTCTTTCACGAGTACGTCGGCAAAAAAATTAAAAGGCGATGACAAACAGCACGTGCCAGAGGAAGCCACGCTACAATATTCGATCATTGACTTGGCTCTGGTTTTTCTACACTTTCGTATTTTGTACCGTGTTCAAACATTATTGAAAGTGGAGGTGAATAAAAATTTTGTAATGGAAAAGTAAATTTTAAACAATGCTCCAAATTCGGTCTGGGATTTAAACTTGTGGTAGAATGTGAACGATGTATGCCAAAATATATTTTATCATGTCAACAAATTGGCAGAATGTATGAACTAAATCGGCGGTTCATTTTTGTTATGCGAGTATTGGGTTTGGGTCTTGCTGGATGCAAGAAGTTTTGCGGTTTGATGGATCTAAGCAGCTCCTTTTTGAATCAATCAACATACGACTTTTATATTAATAAAATACATGAATGTATTACCATAGTTACTGAGAAACTGTTCTCCCCTGCTGCTACAGAGGAAAAGCAATTGACAAGTTTAGTAAACAACATGGAAGATACGACAGATGTGACTGTCTCCGGTGATGGGACGTAGAAAAAGCATGGTTTTGCATCACTTTATGGTGTCAGTTCTCTAATCGGATATCACTCAGGAAAAGTCTTGGATGTTATTGTTAAATGTTCATACTGTAAATTATGTGAGTCTTGGAAAAAAATTAGATACGGCAGAATTTGAAGAGTGGAAAGAAGAACACATCAAAATGAACAATGTACCGCCAATCACACTGGAGCATCTGGAAACATGGAAGTATCTTCAATTATTGAAATATTTAAACGTTCTATTGTAAAACATGGCTTGAGGTACATAAATTATATAGGAGATGGAGATTCTAAAACATACTCTGGTATTCTCAAAGCCAAACCTTATGGTGAAAATTTTGTTGTCAACAAGAAAGAATGCGTTGGCCACGTACAGAAAAAGATGGGAACCCGGTTGCCTGATTTAGTGAAGAAAACTGTTGAGGAAAAAATAGTCAATGGCAAAAAACTCAAAAAAAAAATTCTTTCTGGTAAAGGTAAATTGACTGGTAAATTGATTGTCAAATTAACTGTATATTACGGCTTAGCCATAAAAAGAAACAGTGATTCAGCTGATAAAATGAGGATGCGATATGGACAACTTACTACCACTACAGTTCTACAGACAAAACCCGCAGCATCAAAATTGCCCTGAAGATCCAGACACGTGGTGCACCTGGCAGCGAGCATCAGCATCAGGTACTCTCTCATCGTTCAAACACCAATATACTCCATTACCAGATGATGTTTTGACTGCAATGAAACCAATTTATGAAGACCTGAGTGAAGATGAGCTTCTGGATCAGTGTGTTGGAGGATTTACACAAAATAACAATGAAAGTTTCAATCAGTTGATTTGGAAAATTACTCCCAAAATACTTCCAGCTGGGTCGATAATCGTTCAAAATGCTGCATTAATCGCTGCTTGTGTTTTCAATGAAGGGATATCAGCATTATTATTAATTATGCACGGTATGGACCTAAAACTTGGTCCAAATTCCTATGAATATGCCCGAAACATGGATGAGAACCGGGTGACCGCAGCCGAAAAGAAATCTACCAGCGAGACTCGTGAAGCCAGGATTCGTCATAGACTGGAGCAGAAGGATGCCCTGGACATTGCAGCTGCCTCAGGTTCTCCAATTTATGGCCCAGGAATCGACGATTCAATGTAAATTAGAAAAAAAATTTTTTTTTCCACTGTTATTGTCTCTTAAAACTTTAAACGCGTTTTTCTCAAAACAAGGTTTCAAAGTCGGTTGTCAAGATTTCTCGCGAACTACTCAACCAATCTTGATAAAATTTTACACAGGTCTTCGAGATATCATTTACAAGGTCTTGAACGAAGGATTTTTTTTTATCACAACTATTTTAAAAAAAAATTGTCGAGAAATTTTCATCGAAATTTTTGATAAAAACGGCTGCCAAAAATCCAATTTTCATTTTTTTTTTCCTTCGTCCAATACCTAGTTTATTGTCCTTACTAAAACACGTATTTTTTATTTTTATTTCAGATGATCCTGAAAGAAGTTCTGCTGACAACGCGAAAGCACCTTTTTTCCGAGGAACTGCCGGAAATGGCGTCGTAATGACCGCCATTTTGATTTTTTTTTTTTTGAAAATTTCACAAAATGTTTACTAAATATGTATCTTTTAAATAAAGAAAAGTTTCATTAAAATATTTCATTTTTTATATGTAAAAAAAATTATTGAAAAAAGGCCGTTTTTTGCCCGAGGAAACCCATGTAACCCCTTATTGTATCGGGACAGACGCGTGTGATATTGCTTTGGGCTGTGAGCTTTTTCAAATAGTCGTCGGTGAACGTAAACCAATTGCGTGGGCATCACGTTTATTACTGCCTCGTGAAACCCGATTTTTAATAAATGAGAAAGAGATGCTGAGTGTCGTATGGGTACTAAAACGTTTTCGAATTTACCTTTTAAGCCGTAAATTCAAAATCTTGTCTGACAATAGTTCCGCAACTTACCTCAAAACATGTCGTTTATTGTCAGCTCGAATTTCAAGATATGCTCTGACTTTTCTTTTTTTTTGATTCTGTCATTAAATTTAATTGTCGACATAGTTTTTGCTTGATATTGTCTTGATTAAATCATAAAATTTCATGAGAAGTTTTGACTTTGTCGCGTCGTCCAATTCTACTTATGATGAACAAATTTCTTATAAACTCCTCAAAAAAGTCTAGGGAACACTCACTAATATCTTTGAAATATGAATTTGATGATTCGAATTTATTCGGTTTTTGTTAGGATGTATTGTATATAATGTATTCTCAAGAAAACAAAATAATATTTGACTTCTCCAAAGCACCTATTATAAAGAAAAATTTAAAATTTGAAAATGACGAAATTTGGTAAAACACAAAAACAAATCCTGAACTAATATTTTCGAAACGATATGGAAGCACTTATATTTTTCAGTACCCAGAAGGTCCACCTCTGTTATTAATGACACTTTGGCATCGTCGCGGCATGCTCAATATTAAACTGTCTATTACAATTTGGCCCAAGTCATTCCAAGCCCCTGAACTGCTAATCGAAGCTCCTGTTCATGATGGAAGACGTTTTGACGCAGGAGATTTCTTTTAGGGTGTCCCACACATGCTCGATGAGATTCAAATCTGGGGAGCAGAATGGCCACGGTAGAAGATCGATATCATTCTCTTCAAGAACGTTCAAGACAACTCTTGTGAGGATGAGGAGGGCAGTATATTGTTGGAAGAGTGGATTTTGACCCATTGTTTGGAGATACGGTAGAACTATAGGTAAAACTATCTCATTTGCGTAAGAATTTCCCGTGAGGTTGTTCTGTATGAAAACGACGTCAGTTCTTCCACCAAGGCGTATACCTCCCCAAAATATCACTGATCCGCCTATCTGTCTAACAACTTCTCGAGCATGCTGGAGACGGTTTTGCTTTCCAGATTCCCTCCATATTCGAATTCTTCCCGAATCGGGATAATAACTAAATATGGATTCATCACTGAAGAGAACTGTGGCCCACCTCTCTTGATCCCAGTTTACGTGTTCTTGACACCAAGCTGAACGAGCAGCGCGATTTCCATGGGTCAGTTGTGGAACTCTTAAAGGACGTCTGGAGTAGAGTTCACCTTCATGCAGTCGATTTTTCACAGTTTGGTCAGAAATTTGTACATTATGAACTCGTGATAGCTCTTGAGCTAATTGAGATGCTGTGGTAGTACGATCTCTTCTGGCTTGTAAAACCAAAAATCGGTCGTGGGCGACTGTAGTAATCCTGAAACGACCTGTATGGCGTTCTTCTACGCTACATATTTCATTGAAACGCGACCATAAACGGTTTATGACACTTTGGGTACTTCCCAGAAACCTGGATACTTCCCGTTGTGAGCTCCCAGCTTGGAGCATGCCAACGGCTCGTAACATCTCTTCTCTAGTCAAATGTCGTCTTTCCATGGTCGAATCACAAAACTTGAATCTTTTATTTGTGCTTACAACAGAAACAAAGTGCCAACTAACTGATTTCAAACACTGAATACATGAAATGATTATAAAGCAGCGTTGCATCTGCTGCATTTTAGTTTTTATAAAAAACTGAAATCTGTTGCGGCACTCTACATAATTTGGTGAGGAATTGATGCAGGTGTTGATTTATTTAAAAAATCATACATATTGATCGTTCTGGATACGATATATCGATATTCAGAAGTGTTCCTTGACTTTTTGAGGTGTTTATAAATGAACAATTAGTTAAAAATGCGTTCAAGTGTTAATTACATATAATGCTGCCTTCTATAGTTCAGCTTTAGATTTGTAGAAAAATAACTAGATTGCCTGACTAACAAAAAAAGTTGATAGCTTACCAGAATGACCCTTCTTGTGAATATCACACCAATAATAGATATGAGTTCCATCAGGTGTAACTCTCTTTGGAGGTATCAATGGACGATAAATCACCTTAGGAATATTGCTAGCAATCTTTTTATTTTTTGGCAACGTGCAATAACTGTATATTTTCTTAAATCCCACTTTATTATAGTTTCCATCTAGAGTTTTATCATCTTTAAGCCTATTAACTATATCTTGAATATGATCTGCTCTACTATTTGAGTTAGTGTCATCTTTCTTTTCACTGTTCAAATCAATATTTTTATCGTTAGTCTCACGTTTCTGTGAAATCTTTCCATTCATATAGGTGATCGGCAGTTCAACTTTTCCGTTAACATTGAGATATGGATTTTCTGTTGATGATTTATTAATGATAGAAGGTTCATCATCAAAACTTTCATTATTCAAACTGATTGCATCATCTGCGAATTCAAACTCTTTTGTTGTATTTTCGGTAGGTCTCTTGATCTTTTTCCTAATTTTGAACGATTTTTCTTTACCAATCTCATAGTCTGACTGATTGATTAATTTATTGATTTGCGGGACGGATTGGCATGTGCATTCATATTCAGGTGGCCCAAGCGGCGCCCTTTGCGCGCAATTTGATGATTCTTGGCACGCGGTTTTGTACATTTCTAGGAAGATTAGAGAGTCGCGTTTTTTGCGTTGAAAACAGCCACAGCAAGTCGACTTTGATGAAGAAGTAGGACCAGATTTATCTACAAACCAAAAATAAACATTAGATATTGAGAATGGAAAGTTGGCTAGAAAATGAACACTATTTTTGGTGACTTTCTAGTCCTACTTCTTTAACAAATGAGATGAGTGGGTACTACTTATCAATGTTATAAACTGAAGGCAATAGAGAAAAATAATTACATGAGAATTTAAAAAATTGAATCATAGAGAAAATGTGTGATGATCTTATTGAAATTCTCAAATTCTTAATGGCAGTTATTGCTCTTTGTGTGAAAGCAAATAATTTTAATTTAAATGAGATAAAAAACACAAGGTTTAACTTTAATCTACACTTCATTTGAAAAAATTCGACGACGTTTCGCTGACACAGCAGCTTTATCAAGAATGACAAACAGATTGAATAGTATGGTATTATAAACAAATCGTAGAACAAGTTGGATGAATAACAGGAAAATCCACACCGAGCCATTGTACAGTTAGTATGAAAGGTAATAAAAACTAATTAAAGTTAAGTAGGGGTGAATAATTCACATCTACCTGCTCATTCAAAAGCTTGTCCGAATGTTTGTATCTATTTATTTCTAATGCTTCTAGGAGATCTAATTTTAAACTTTTTGATTTTATATGTAATATGTCAAAGTTTTTATTGAATGAATGGTTTTCTTTTATTAAGTGGTTTGAATAATTTGAATCAGATTTATTTTTATCGAAGCTACGTTTATGTTCAGATGTTCTTATGCCAAAACTCATAGGAGTTTTGGCATAACCTATAACCATAACCTATATCGGTAGGACCTATAGAGGTCCTACCGATATAATTTATCATGAATTTTCTGTTCAATATTATTCATAAAATCTCTGCTAAAGTGGACTCAAAGGGTTTCCATGATCAGTAGTTAAAATGGTTTGATCATGGAAATCCTTCGAGTCCACTTTTAGCAGAGATTTTATGAATAATATTGAACAGAAAATTCATACACATCCACTCATTTCCAAATTTCTTTATTGGTATAGATATGTTGACGACATCTTAGTATGTTCCATTGGAACTACTCGTCAATTAGACTTATTTCTTAATTTTATTAATTCCGTCCATTTGAACATTAAATTCACGATAGAAATTGAACAGAACGATTCCATTAATTTTTTGGACTTGAAAATCACTAAACGAAATAATAATCATGTTTTTCGGTCTTTCGTAAACCAACACATCGGTATCAATTTACCTTCATCAGTAGAAGATTATAATAAATAGTTAAATATCATCAAACAGATAGCCATTAATAATTCATATAATCCGGATATGATAGATCTAATCATTCGTAAAAACTGTATCAGAAAGCAATAAATGAAGTATATCCTATTCATAAAGACTATAAAATATTCAACAGTTTAATATTCTGCGGTTCTGCAAGTACAAAATATTAAATCCTTTCTCGTCAAACAAAATCTTAATATAACTTTCAAAACTTCTAATAACTTAGGTAAACATATTAAAATAACAAATCTCGTGTCGAAAAATCAAGTAGATCAGGAATCTATAAACTCAATTGCGGTTCTTGTGATAAAATTTATATCGGTAGGACCTATAGGAGTTTTGGCATAAGAACATCTGAACATAAACGTAGCTTCGATAAAATAAATCTGATTCAAATTATTCAAACCACTTCATAAAAGAAAACCATTCATTCAATAAAAACTTTGACATATTACATATAAAATCAAAAAGTTTAAAATTAGATCTCCTAGAAGCATTAGAAATAAATAGATACAAACATTCGGACAAGCTTTTGAATGAGCAGGTAGATGTGAATAATTCACCCCTACTTAACTTGTTTAATTAGTTTTTATTACCTTCCATACTAACTGTACAATGGCTCGGTGTGGATTTTCCTGTTATTCATCCAACTTGTTCTACGATTTGTTTATAATACCATACTCTTCAATCTGTTTGTCATTCTTGATAACGCTGCTGTGTCAGCGAAACGTCGTCGAATTTTTTCAAATAAAGTGTAGATTAAAGTTAAACCTTGTGTTTTTTTTTCTCATTTATATCATGGATCTTCATCAAGTAACGGCCTCCACAATTCAAATTTTAATTTCATTATCACAAACTCAATATAAATTTATCGCAGTCAATCTTTTCCAAAATTAACCTGGCATTGCATAAATTTTCTTCTGAACGTCCTGCAGGACGTATTAAGTTTCATAGAGACTGACAAAACCTTAGCATTAACAATTCCTACAACAGTTGTATACAAAAATTCCATAATTCATATTATCTCATTATTTTTATTTCATAGAATATGTGTATTTGAATATTATGTTAATTCTATCCTCAATGATTATTTAATTGTTGACAATTTGACAATGGAGCTGTTTTAAGAATAGTGTAGGTATAACTGAATGGAGCATTTGTATATTCCCAAAATTTTGCAAACAACATTTGTTGAAAGATACTTTACGCTGCTGATCGTCATTGAAGAATGATTTGCTAGCTTCAGGTCAATAGATACCAGAAAATCCAAGGTTATTGCCATTTTAAACTTGGTATGAATTCTAAACATTCGAACAGCCATCGTCCTATGATTCTACTTCATTTTCTCTCTTATCAATTATCTTATATATATATATATATATATATATATATATATATATATATATATAGGGTGTCCGTGAATTGAATTGCGTATACAACAGATTCCTCAGCTCGAAATGAGTCGATTTAAGCCAACTTACCTATATCAAAAGTTTCTGCGTTTGGCCGCTAGAGGTCGCCAAATTCAAAGAATTATTTTCTTATTTTTCAAATAATTCGAAAACGACTCTATCGATATAAACCATATTTGGTATGCGTGATCGGGTGCGTTATTCACGGATTTTAGTGAATAATGACCTTTTATGACGTTTTACAAGTGTCCCTAAAAACTCGAACGTGTTTTTAATCAACCATAATTTTTCAACTGTCTGCGTTTGAGAAAAATTGTTGTAGACATTGAGTAGCTAGACTAATTATCAAACTTTTTTGTCTCCTGAAAAATTTAGATATTATGAGCGGTTCAATCTCAAAAAACAGTTTTTTAATTTCATGATTTCATTGCTTCTACCAGTCAAAATAATCATATTTGACCATGTTGGCTTTGTATTAATTTCTGTGGTCTAGCAGATTGTCATTTTATCAGGCTTGACAACTAATTGTTGACACAACAGTTTTCATTAAGTTCTTAACTAGGTATTTTTGTGGGTTTTTTTTTATCACTAATAGACACGGAGATGTACAGTAACTCTGAAATGGTTAATATAGTTATGGTATACGGATTTTGTCTAGGCAATGGACGTGAAAGCTCGAGAGTATATGCTGAAAGATTTCCAGATCGCATAGTGCCGAACCACTAAACGTTTGGAAATCTGGAGAAGCGCCTTTGCGAGAATGATGGCTGTAAGCCTAAGAATTTGGATCGAGGACGACAACGAGCAGTAAGGCCGGTAGAACGTTAAGAACAAATTTTGGACATGGTTGAGGAATAGGGTGTATCGTTTTTGACTTTTTTTCGAAATTCAAAAAAGTATAGTGCGGAAAAGTTGCATTTGGTGGCACCGAGCATCTGTGATTTTTTTCAGAATTTTTGATTTTGAACAATGCCTAGGGGTCACGCAATGCCCTCAAAGTTTCTTTTGTTGTATATAGGCAACCCGCACAACAATCTTGCGTTTTCAAGCTGTTTTAGGGTTCTAAAGTCACATTTCTGAACTCTTTCTCTTGTTTCTAGTTGTTTTTTTTATGGAGTATAAATGAAAGAAGGATTTTGCTGTATTGTTAAGCCCTTTTTTACTTTTATTGTACAATACAATATTAGAGTTAAACATCATTATAAATTGAAATTTTAATTATAATATTTGCTTTGTTGGTATTAAATGATAATGGAAGATTAATACAATTAAAGCCAATTCAATATTGTTACAAACAAGTGTTGATAAAGCATGGATACAATTTAACGTTAATGCAGCTTTGGTAAAATTAAATTTTGAAAATCAGAATTTCCTATGGACGCTTCCGCTCTTCTTGTGCAACGGCGTAGTCCATTTTGGTATGTAAAGATGGCATCCGTTGTCTGGACTGCAGTTTTGCTTTCACGTACGCGTCACGAGGTTGTGGCCCAAAACAGAGGAAGAAGCTTCTGTTACTAATTTTACCAGCCTTTCAACAGCCTGACTGTGGCAGGAGAAAGAGGTTAATTCCTTATCAGAGAATGCTCGACTCCTAATATTTTCTTCTATTTCTTCGAGTGATAGTGATCGGGTTAGAGGGGCTCCGTCACAGGGTGCGAAGACCAGTCTATGAAATCGTAGTAGTGCTCAGCGTTGAACTTTAATTTGGGCAATTCGAAGGCGCGTATTCCTTCCGTGTTGTCTTCGTCAATCTTGCCTTTTTATTCTTCTCCAAGCAAGAGCTCTCGTGTCGGGATTGCCATCGTTGATCATAGCGAACAGTACATTCTCAGGGTGTCCAAAATAGGCATTGTTCTGAATAACTTTGTCCACAATATTCCGCAGTTTGAGAGGCAGGTAGCGTGACAGTCGAATCAACTTCCATAAATGTATTGGACCCTGGGCAATCGAGGGTTCTTTTTTTACTGAGTACCAAACTGGAGCGTAAACTTTAATTACATACGAAGCCAACTGGCGAAGCGCCTCCGAAGGCTTTTCGGTACTAATGTATAATCGTAATACTCTACTAGCTGTTGTTAACCACCTAAATTGTACAACATGGCCTGTTTTCTGCTTGCTGAGTTCTTTTGGACAATGTCCACTTGAGACAGCGGTACATAAACGTAGGAGGTATTTCTGATCGGTGCTAATATCTGTCAAACATTACATGTTTTCTATCCAATCAACGGGGATGGCGTCAAACTTCGTCACTCGTCGATTTTCGCATTGTAAAATAGCTTCTCCAATGGGTCCACCGGTTGCTTGTGGATTTTAGTTTCTCCATCTAAATATCGCATGAGATGTCGGAAGGGTAGCTCGTTCAAATGGAGTTTACAAACAACATGCTGCACAGGAGCGTTGATAGCTATCTCTATGAGTCGCATCACACCTTGGATCCGACCAGTATTGACGTTAGTGCCGTCACATCCCAGCACATGTTAATTTAGAAATATCGATTTTCCGTTTAAAAAAATATCGCATATTTTGACGATATCATCAGCGGACCCTGATGAAGGTGAAACATGGCCAAGAAACGATGCAGCTACCCCACTCCCAGTGTTGCCAATGCTTGACATTTAATAAGAAAAGAGTAGCCTGTTCCTGCTTGACGCACTTAGTATAAAGAACCTTACTGAACCGAATACGAGAAAAATAGCACTCTGGTATTTATAATTTCTTGTTTTCTTCCTCTAATTCGTTACATCGTAGTATTTTATTCCTTTATACCACAAAGACAACAAATACACATAAACAAACTGCAAGAAAATCGACTTTAGACCTCTGAAAACACTTGAAATCGCGAAATTGTTGTGCGGGTTGCCTATATACAACAGAAGAAACTTTAAGGGCATTGCGCGACCCCTAGGTTTTGTTCAAAAATTCTGAAAAAAATCACAGATGCTCGGTGCCATCAAATGCAACTTTTCCGCACTATACTTTTTTGAATTTCGAAAAAAAGTAAAAACGATACACCCTATTGAGGAAAACGCACCATTAAGCACGCTGCGTTTAAGTTTGCACTACAC
This sequence comes from Cryptolaemus montrouzieri, assembly GCA_013387265.2. NCBI lineage: Eukaryota > Metazoa > Arthropoda > Insecta > Coleoptera > Coccinellidae > Cryptolaemus > Cryptolaemus montrouzieri. The sequence continues at coordinate 89,913,958 of JABFTP020000001.1, read as the reverse complement.
CGTAGCTTCTTCAGACGAATGAATGTACAGAAATTATGACAACTATATATAGAAACAATTGAGAATATAAATACGGATGTTCTTAAGTTATTAAAAGCTTATTGAGTTGCTCCTTCTTAAGTGGTTATTGATGACAAATATATCCAATGAAATTAAGGAATATATTGCTCCCTGAAGTAATTCAATAGAGGTGAAGGGCTTGAATTGACTTGTTCATTAATGAGTCTACCTGAGCGTTTGTGTTTGTTGATTTCTAGAGTTTCACAAAGATATACTTTACAAAATTTATTATCTGTATGCCAAATTTCAAACTGTGGGTCAAAAGAGTGATTATTTTCTAGGAGATGATTCGAGTAATTTGAATCTAATTTTTATTTGAAAAACTGCGTTTATGTTCCGATATTCTAATATTGAAATTTCTATGTGTTCTACCCATGAAGAAATTATTACAGTAATTGCCATTCAATCTATAAACACCTGATTTATTATTTTTATGTGATTTGGTTTTATTGATTCTCATATATTTTTGCCTAAGCTATTCTTAGTTTGGAATGCTATGTTGATATTATTTCTACTCAACAATAATTTTAGTTTTTCACTTGTAATGCCAACGTAAGTTAAGGTATTGAATTTTGTTTCAATTTATCGACAGGGTAAACTTCATTCAATGCGATTCTACTTTGTTTTTATTCGAAATATTGTTTATTATTTTGGGATTATAACCATTATATTTAATTATTTGTTTAAGTAGATTTAATTCTTTGTATAAATTTTCTGGTGACAACGGAATGTTAATCAATCTATGAATAAAACTGTTGAATGCTGACATTTTATGTTGAAACGGATGACACGCCGAGTTATGTATTATAATATCTGTATGTGACGGCTTATGGAAGATTGCGAAAACATCTTTTCCATTTTCATACGAAATTGTTACGTCTAAGAAATTTATTGAATTATTGCTTTCTATTTCGGTTGTGAATTCAATTTTTGGATGTGATGAATTTATATAGTTTTCGGAAATTTTCAACAGTTTCCTGTGTTTTTTTCTTATTTTTCAAATAATTCGAGAACGACTTTATCGATAGAAACCATATTTGGTATGCGTAATCTGGTGCGTTTTTCACGTTTTTCAGTGATCCACTCAATGACCTTGACGTTTTACAAGTGTCCCTAAAAACTCGAATGTAATTTAATCAACCATCATTTTTCAACCGTCTGCGTTTGGGCAAAACTGTTCTAGATATTGAGTGGCTAGACTATTTATCAAACTTTTTTCTCCTTGAGAAATTTTGATATGATGAGCGGTTCAATCACAAAAACAGATTTTCAATTTCATGATTTCATTTCTTCAACCACCTAGAAATCAAAAATTTCACATTTGACCATGTCATAAAAGTAGGGTGAAGCGACAATTTTTTATGGGGAGTGTATTTTATGAAAATATTACAGCTTAAAATATATATATCAGCATTCGAACAAGCATTTTGATTTTTATAATTTTAAAGTGTAGAAAGAAACTGAATTTAGAACTAGACTTTTATAAAGACATGAAATTAATTATACACATTGTTTAAAATTCTGTTAGGTTAGGTTAAGACTCATGTTTCATTTAGCTCAAGACCACTATAATATAAAATAATTGTTCATTTCCATAATTTACTAAAATGAATAAGTTTTCTGAAATATCATAAACATTATTTAATTATTATATATTTTAACGTAGAGAATTAAGCCTAAATTGAGTAGGCATGAAATTCATGAAATATTTATTTTTCTGTACGTAACTAACTAGATATTCACATTGAATTATTATCGTTTTTGAATACATTGGAGTTCAATGGATTCTATTTTATTTTCTAAGATAACACATATTCGTCTACGTTACTGACTACAAATTTTAGACGTATAAAAACTAGGAGAGAATTATTCGCATCAACGAAAAAGAAGATTTTAGTCAGGTTAGGTTCCTGCAAATTTATATGAGGGTTTCTATCAAAGATCCGGCAATAAATTGGTGCCTGATCCACGACAAAATCATAGAAACTACATTCATTTTTGAATTTACCCACGTACCACATTTCTAAGGGATTTGCATACTCAATGAGCTCTCTACGTCTTCACCAAATTGACTATAGTTATGGAATAAACCTTCTGATCTTCGTGGAGATATTTGAACATTTTTTTGTTCGGGGGATCTGAAAGAACATATTCAAGGGAATGAATTGCACTATTCAGCTCAACTACGAACATATGAGGAAATTAAAGAAGTAGTAGACACTGAGTTAGAAAGTATACTGCCAAAAGAAAGAACATCTTTAGCCAAAAACCCCAGGACATATAAAGAAAGTTAAATAAGAGACACGACGAATGTTGAGCTTCTTCGGTTGAGACATCTGAGTCACAAACTAAATTACCCGGTATATATGTTCACCACATTTTTATTCTCATTTTATCCTATATTATATTCTTTCAATTTGATGCAATTTTCCTTGAGAACTGGTTCTGACAAATTTGTATAATGAATTTTGTGTAAAATGTAGTGAATTGGTTAAATTTTTCCTATTTACTTCAGTTCAAAACTGTAAAACAATGATTAAAAAAAAAATTACCATCTCTTAAATCTCCAGCCTCGATTTCGCTCACTCCATTATCCACAGAGTCTAATCCTTCCTGTTCGGATCTACTTTTCGCATCCATCTTCGATTTCCATCCGCCCTCACGAAATTATTAATATTGGCACTAGGATCACTCAAGCGTCTCTGACTTCTATATACAAAAAAATCTTCTGGATCATCTTCCCAATCTGAATCCCACATATCGGTAGCGCAGAATCCAGGTTCAGATGTGGGAGTTTCAACTCCTGAGCCTTTGGGTTTGGTGACTGCCATTTCTGCATGGCCCTTACCTTGTGGTCCTTTCATTCGGACGAATTCACATCGTTGTGTATTAGCATTAGAGAAAAGGCCAAACGTCATTCGTTGTGCCATTTTTGTGCCAAGACTTGATTGCTGAAAAGGGAGATAAAACCTGTTTTATTGAATTAATTGAAGTTGCAAATATTTAGCAAATTATCACTCACAATTTCTTGAATTTCATGAGTATTTATAATAATTCAAAATGACTCATAAGCAAGGAACAATTAGTTATTGAACAATAAATTTATTTCGATTCTCATTTATCAATATAACTAATCGTTTATTGATTTGATTTAGGAGGTCGTACTCCGTGAAAATTGATATAAAGTTTTAATTGAAGAAAACAATTTTCACTGGGAATTTAGGTCTGACTATTTAGTAATACAGGGTGCTATATAATAGTATGTCACAACTTAAGGGAGTAAATCTACGTGCAATTTTAAGAAAAAAAGTTCATATAAACATAGGTCCGCAAAAGCTTCTTTACGGAGCTACAGGGTGTTGAAATTTCCGAAAAATATGGTTTTTTTCTTCAAAACTTCTGCAGTTTTTGAGACATTCAGCCCAAATTTGGAATGCAAGCTATTTCTTACAGTCTCCATCATTACACGTCCTGAATTTCAACAAGAACCTACAAGGTAATTTCTTTTCGGAGCCATGTCTTCTTTTGCCCTTTCAAACTTTTTTGCAGTACGCCACTGATCAGCGTACAATCAATTTTCGTCATCTCCGTTCAATTTAAAAACTTTTTGGCGATTGTAATTTTTCGTATCTCCGACTGTTCTCAAACAAAAAATTTTTAAACGATTGTATGCATTCGCTGAATTGAAAGCACTCCTAATTAAAAAATGACTAGTAGGCTTTGATTTTTCATTTATTTATTTATTTTGACAGTTGCTTACGTTGATTCAGTGTCTGCTTGAATTGTTTTTTAAATTAATTAAAGTTTCAAGACTTTTGAAGAAAAAATGGCTAATTTTACTAACGCCGAATTGGCTGATATCCATTACATGTCCGGTCTGACTGACGGAAACACAACAGAAGCTTAGCGATTAAATCAGGTGCGCTTTTCAAATCGAGTAACACCAGACTGGCAAACGTTTTCAAATATCCACAGAAAGTTGAGGGAAACTGGTACTTTTACTGCAAATTATCATCATATCTTTAAAGGTGCAACTCAAACTATGAGAACTCCAGATATTGAGGTGGCAGTTTTGCATTGTATTGTATTGATTTGAATCCTCATGTGAGAATATTTCACATGTTCTAACTTGGAGGATTCTCCTCGAATTTTTATTGTACCCGTTTCATATTCAACGCGTCCAAACTCTACTTCTTCGAGATTTTCCGATCCCGCTTATCGGCAATTTCTTGAGGAGGAGTTACCTTTATTGCTCGAGGATGTGCCACTTTTGATGAGAAACATAATGTGGTTCATGCATGACGGGGCACCAGCACACTTCAGTGGAGAAGCTATGGAATTCTTGAATAGTACATTCAACAATCGATGGATTGGTCGGGGTGGGCCAGAACCATGGCGTCCTAGGTCCCCAGACTTAAATAGTTCGAACTTTTTCTTATGGGGATATCTCAAAAGTTTACTTCATTCCACTCAAGTGAACACTGTGGAAGAATATGGAAATCGAATAATAACCTCTTGTGACACGATGAGAAATACTCTCGGAATATGCGTGATATTATGCGAAAAAGGACAGAGACCTGTATTCTTGCAGATGAAGGACACTCCCAGCAATTTATTTAGATTTTAATTGTTCTTCTTTTTAATTTGATATTGAATAAGTATAAAATGAGTCTTAGAAGACGAGCTATCAAAATAAAAATAAATTTTGGGCATACCTACCGAGTATTATTTCTATTATTTCTTTTATTTAGCGAGTAACATACAATTCGAATAATTCATATTCAATAATTTTTCACTCGAAAACGGTTGGAATTACGAAAAATGACAACGGTCAAAAAAGTTTAAAACTGAACGAAGATGACGGAAATTGATTGTACGCTGATCAGTGGCGTACTGCAAAAAAGTTTGAAAGGGCAAAGGGAGACATGGCTCCGGAAAAGAAAACACCTAGTTAAAATTTAGGGCATGAAATGATGGAGTCTGTAAAAATAGTTTTCATTCCAAATTTGGGCTGAATGTCTCAAAACTGCAGGAGTTTCAGAGAAAACCAATTTTTCCGGAAATTTCAACACCCTGTAGCTATGTATCGAAGCTTTTGCGGACCTGTGTTTGAGTGAACTTTTTTCTTAAAATTTCACGTAGATTTACCCTCTCCAGTTGTGACATACTATTATGTAACACTCTGTATTCCGGAATTTTTCTGATCATATTGATTTCCAATGCTTTCCATAGGTTCAGTTTCAATGTATTATTTTCCTTATGTAAAAAATCAAAATTATAGTTCAAAATCTGGATTTCTTCTAATAATTGATCTGATTTCTTTATAAATTTGGGATAACAGTTTTCAATATATCTGCCTAGAGAGTTGTCCATTCTGAAAGCTGTATTCTTTACTATATCTATGAGATGAAAAGAACAAATTTAAGTTTAAACTAGGTTTACCAATATAAGTCATTATATTATATCTTTTATTAATTTTTTAATACTAGGAAGGACCTCATGCATATTGAAATTGTTTACAAGAAAACACTGTCAATCATATTAGAATTATAACCATAATTAACCTCTATCTATTTTATAAAACTGAGCTGTTTCAGTATACTGTTATTTCACATTGGTATCATGGTAAGTTTATTTATCTATTTTAATTATGAGTAACGAATTACTCAAACGAGAATTTTCCTCTTCAAACCAAATCAATTTGACAATAAAACCTTAAAATCCATTAAATTAAACTGTAAGTCAGATAATATATAGTATATACTGAGGCATATAAAGGTTATAGTGTGATAGATTTGATCGAGGAAGATTTACAAAAATGAAAAGTTTTGTTGAATCCGGAAATTATAAAACAATCTAGAAAGATTCCACTAATAAATTTCGATTCAATATTAAACACGCTTCAGAGTAATCATAAATACAAATATTCAGTTTGAATCAGCAATCACCAAAACGTTATTCCTTGTCAAACTTCAAGAAATAAGTTATCCCATCTGACCAGTAATCCCATAGTTACAATCTCAGCAGCCAATTTTATTGATATCATTGAACATTCATCTTATTTCAGTTCAAAATTTCAATTTAGAATTTTTAATCCTTCCAGTCCTTCACTAGCCGAAATTTTCATGGATAACATTGTAAAAATATTTCATTATTATACGTTGTCGGAACACTTTATTATTGGTTTAGATATGAGGATATTCTGTTATTTCATAGGCACAAATATAAAATTAGATTCCTTTAGTACTTTGGTGAAGAATAAATGTGTCAATTTGATACACAGACTCACCACGTTACCAATGTCAGAAAGTAATTTCTTGAAGAAACTCAATATTATGAAATAACTAGTGGTCAATAATGGTTATGATTCTAGTATGCTTGAAAGTATGCTTTTTCGTAAACTGCCTTTCCATAAGGTTTTTCTAGTATTAAAGGGATAAATTAAAAATATAATATATCAACTTATATTGGTAAACTTAGTTTAAATTGGACGTTATTTATCTCATCATAATTTTATTATAACCTTAAGAACGGATAACTTTTCAGGCAGATAGATTTAAAACAGTAAATTTAAAATTCATAAAGAAAATAAATCAACTGTTTATGAACTCTCGTTTGGATGTTGTCATAAAATTTTAATAGGAGAAATTCTAGAAATTTCAATATTAGGTTATCAGAGTACAAAATTAAATTTACCGAACAGAAATCAGATTCCCACTATGCAAATCTTCTAATACTACTTAACTTTTAATAATTATTTTGATATTTTACATGATGAACCCATGCATGATTCATTGGACATCAATAAACAGAAAAAATCTGGAAATAAACTTGAACAATTAAACCTAAAGTCGTCACCATTACAAATCGTCTCCTTCCTTAATAGAAGCAACCCTATTTGGATTTTCCTCCTATTGAGCTAAATATCCGTTTCTATCAATTTGGTATACTGGGTGGTTCACCAGTGGCGCGGTGCTCTGTAGCTCGTACACTCTTGAAGATTTCATTTTTGTTCGAACGGTATTGTATTAGAAAGTAAGAATCTACTTGTGCAATTTATCTTGTTGTAAACAGGGTGTCCCAATTCTCTAGAAAAAAATCTTGGGAGGTTTTTTCAGATTGGAAGACCCTTTTTATTGAAGATTCAAGAGCGTCCTAAACTAACCTAAGTTATAAAATTTTTGGTGAGTAGTTTCATAACAATTTTTTTTCCGTAGAAATTCCTCATCGCATGCTCTTTCGGTCAGGGGTGGTTTTTCAGATTGGAAGACCACTTTTTGTTTAAGATTTAGGACCTAACCTAAACTCTGCTATAATGTATTTAAGTAATTTTTCAAGGTTTTTTGGTGAGTAGGCTCTCACATCATCGCATGTTTCTTCGGAAAGAAAGGATTGATACTTTTTCTTTCGTTTTTTATTGCCCAAAGATAGCTTTATTGATGAATTGAAATAGATCATCCTCATTTTGTACAGGAGTGATTCAGAAAAATTATTGAATATTGTAGTTTTAAAAATATCATATCTTGATTTTCTTCAAATGGAACACCCAGTATTTTATTATTTATGTCAACGCATTTCATGCGTTTGCAGAAATAACCTTATCTTTATCATTTTCGAAATATTCGATTAGTTGTGAAAATTTTTATAGAAATTCTACAAACCGTATCAAACTCATCAAGCTGCATCATTATTCGCACAGAAATTTTTTTGTAATGATTCAAGAAGTGAAAATGAAACTTAAACAAGATATTCTTTCAACGAATGATAAAATCAAGATGATTAAAACGTAAATCAAAGTTCGTGTTGACATTTTTTTATTTGTGCCTTCTGTCAGGTGTCGGGACATATCATATTCTGCATTTTACATGGTGAACTTATTAGTGTTTCGTTATAAAACATTGTTGAAGTGAGGTTTGAAGCTAATTTTCATAATTGACTGCCATGAAGTTCTCCAAAAAAGAAATGGTTGATATGATTTTTATTCTGGGTGAGAGTGATAGAAATTCTTTGTTGGCAAAGTAGAGTTTATACACAAAGGTTTCCTGATAAGAGGCATCCTGATGCAAGATGCTTTAAAAAACTTCTAATTAGATTTATCGAAACGGGTAATATCACTTACAAAAATCATGAAAAACCAAAAACTGCTACAGCTGAAGACAACCAGTTAACAGTTTTGTTGACAGTGACAGATGGCCCATATAAAAGCCAAAGAGAATTCTCAATTAACAGATATAAGTCAAACTTCCGTCCAGAGAATCTTGAAAGTGAATAAATTTCATGCATATCATGTAAAGCTGCACTTGGAACTGAACAATCAAAACTATGAAAATCGAATCAATTTTTGCAATTGGGCAAGTGACAAAGTAGCGGAAAATCCAAATATGTTCAGCAGAGTTCTTTTCACAGACGAGGCAACTTTTACAAGAATGGGCTTGTTAACAGGCACAACTTTCATTATTACGCCACGGAAAATCCACACCTCATGAAACAAATAGATCACCAGCATCGTTGGTCCTTGAATGTATGGGCCGCTATAGTAAATGGATATCTAATTGGGCCGCACTTTTCCATTTAGATTTTCTGCAAAATCATCTACCAATGTTACTTGCTGATGTACCAAAGCATATAAGACAAGATTTGTGGTTTCAACAGGATGGAGCACCAGCACATTACTCACATCATGTTAGGGAGCATTTGAATAATGTATTTCCAAACAAATGGATAGGACGTGGTGGTCCTGTTATATGGCCAGCTAGGTCCCCGGACATTACAAGTCTAGATTTTTTCTTGTAGGGTTATATTAAGGGCATCGTTTACCAGATTCCTTCTACAATACAGTTGGATATGAGACAGAGAATAGTCGACGCCTTTCAGTCAGTTAATCCGCGAATGTTGTCAAGAGTTCAACGGTCTTTCCTCAGAAGGATTGAGTGGTGTCTACAAAGAAACGGGCCACATTTCGAACACTTATTGAAATAGTTCAACACCTTGTAGATCATCTCACCAAAAACCAATGTGTTACATATTTCATCTAACCTTAAAATATCTCCATTTCGCTGATCAAGTATAATGATATGTACTAATAAACTCTTTTTTCGCAGAGTGATTTCATTATTTTAGTGGATTTCTTTTTATTTCGAAAATGGTTGAAGATAAAGATAAAGTTATTTCTGCAAAAATATGGCACAATATTTTATGCGTTGACATGAATAATAAACTACAGTATGTTCCATTTGAAAAATCAAGATTTAATATATTTAAAATTACAATATTCAAAAATTTTTTGAGTCACTCCTGTATAAAATGAGGATAACCTTTTCAATTCATCAATGAAGCTATCCTTGGGCAAAAAGAAAACGAAAGGAAAAAAGTATTCGTTCTCTCTGACCGAAAGAGCAAGCGATGAGAAATTCCTACGAAAAAAAAATATTGTGACGAAACTACTCACCGAAAAATCTTATAACTTAGGTTATTTTATGACGCTCTTGAATCTTCAACAAAAAAAGGGGTCTTCCAATCTGAAAACACCTCCCCAAGTTTTTTTTATAGAAAATTGGGACACCCTGTTTACTTCAAAATAAATTGCTGAAGTAGATTTTTACTTTCTCAATACAATACCCAATATGAAGCATATCATCCTTTTAAATAAATGGTAAATTTATTTTCCCACAAGTACAATGATTCTTATATCTGAAGAGGTACTAGTCATTGTATTCTTCAATTCAGTGAAAATTCAAAGCATTATTTGCAAGAGCTGCCTGATGGGTCGGACCTTGAGTCACTGAAAACAAATTGTTCACAAAAGTATTACAAAAGGAGTTATTGGTTGAATGATCATATTGACATATCGCACAGCATTTATTGTTAAATTTTGTGGAACAACCAAGTGCGCCCCATACAAATGGAGCCTCCAACAAGGCCTGCCACTGGCTCCTGAAACTGCCCCACAAAACGCTACCTTCATCTCTCATCGGTATATATGTTAGTTCCCCATTCAACTATGGCTGAATTCCGACGTTCTTGGGGCTATTAGTATAGCAGGAAGCTGTATACCTGACTGTGAATGTTTGGTTCATCTTATAGCCTAACCTTCCTCCCCTCTGTATAATAACATATGATTTACATTCATAACTGATGCTGAAAACACACAATTTCTTCTTGACGTTATTTGCAACTTACTGTCTTCTGCGGGGGTACAACTTCTCTTTGCGTACATTAGCTGCTGCTGCATTCGTTGGACAACGATTCAAGATTCAATTTATCTGACTTTCGAAAGAAATTCAAAGGAGCAGATACATCACGTTGTATAACAATCAAATAAATCAAGGAATTAAAATTGACGTTTAATTATTTCAGAAATGAGAATTTTGATTACCCTTGCATCATAAACTTTCTTTAAGGCATCGTATCTTATAGATCCTAGAAATATAACTCCTTGTACTGCCCCAGAACGATCTGCTGCTACCAGTTCGACGCAAACCATCTCTCCATCTCTAACTAAAATATCGTGGAAAACTTCATCGAAATTGTCTACCATAAAACAAATATGCGGGTAAGTTATTTCTTCAACTTCTCCTTTAGTGTCCATACGTCGTCTAGACGGAGAAGCGTAGACCTGAAATGAAAGCAAAGTTATTGGGTGAAGAAGTTAGTTCCACTATGGACGTCCACTTTATACAATGGACCAAATTGATAGTTACAATTAACCTAACAGGTATTCTCTGATTTTATTTACACATTTTTAAGTGAAAATTGTTCGAAGGGATCATAAATTCTTTCCTTCTTTCAGCATTTCACTAGAGAGCTGTTTGTTGATATTTTTGAATATAAGGAACACCACTAGTACACAAATCGGACCATAAAAAGGATAAGATAGTTTACATGTTTCATGCTCAGACATTCAACTAAGCCACCACAACAATTTAATCTCCACCTTTCCAAACGTAAGCATTTCTCTAAGAATTCTTTTGACATTGCCTGTATCTGTAGCTTCTGGTGAGCGATCTTTTTCAAAGTTAAAAAATCATTAAAAATTATTTAAGATCGACATTGATTCAAGAAATATTGTTTGGGCTAACAATATTAGCAACTGAATAAGAAATTTTTGACGCTATAAATTTTAGCGATGTAATTAATGAATTTGCAACAGCCAAATCTAGGAAAATATCGCTACTACAATAGCTATCTTTTATTTTTCTATCGCCCCTAGACCTAGCTATCATTTTTGAATTAAAACGAAGTTCCTAGGTATTTGTTATTAGAAATATCTGCATTTTTTTTAAATATCTAAGTATAAGTAGAAAGTAGTACTTATATATTTGTTCCTAAAAATGTGATTTTTAGTTTAAGATTATTTTCTAGTATTTATAAACAACGAGACAAACGTGGCTGTATCCCTTACTTGAGTAAATATTTTAAAATGGATGTGAACAAGAATTTATTTTGTTATGATTTTGTTCTGTTTGTTTCATTTTGATATTTCAGTCTATAAATAAATATGACTTCTGAAGTTCAGTTTTCACTTTACTTCAAGCACCTAACTACCTACCTCCTAACTTCAAAAACGAATAAAAAACATGATCCAAAAGGCCTTAACGGGCGCCAGAATCCTTTTTTGCACTCAAGCGCTAGTAGCTGAAGAATTTTCAATTCGAACGAACGAATATCAATGCCTCTTTCGGTATTCCGTTTCGTAAACACAATCCTTCCTAAACCGAAATGATCAGTTATTCTGATATTTACGAATTATGCCTTTCTTTATATTATACCGGGTGTCCACGCGAGATGGGACATTAAAAGTATATGAAGAAAGAAATGACCAAGTGGAGAAATTTTTTTTGTTATCTTGAATAGTATTCGAACTAAGTTCCCAAAATATTTTCAATACTGTGGCACTTCTGATTATACTGGAACTTCCACCAGCTTTGTTTTTTGTTTTTCTCAACTCATAGTCACCTGAAATCAACCGAAAGGGAGATATGAATTTTTAAATCGGAATTTTGCAATTTTATGTTGCCTCTTTGAAGACATCATAAAAATACTAAAGATCATTAAATATCGATTATTCCTAGCTCGTTGTAAGTAAAGAGGCTCATTCAGTAAAATTCAATACATTTGGTGGCTTCACGGTTTACAGGGTGTTTCTAGAGCATGTGGCCAATCATAGTACATTCAAAGGTACAAACGTCCGTTTTTTCCAATTACTCAAAATGCATCATTTCCGATTTATTCGCGATTTTATTCCAAAAATTAAGATATTTCGCGCAAGAAAATCTTTCAAATAATGAGACCCATTTCAAAAACTTCATCGAAGTTATACTGGTCAGAATTTCTAGAGAAATAGTGAGAAATCAATTCCCTGAAGTAGATTGATATTCTTAATAATACTTCATAACCGTTATCCGAGTGGACATTTGTCTCAACATACCTAGCGCGAGGTGGTACTTGTGTACCACTCAGTAATCAAAACTACTTTGTTTATAGTAAATCTTTCATGATAGGAATTACTTATCAAATTTACATCTATAATGATCTCATATACAGGTTATTGTGCAAGACTAAAACGGTTTCCATATCAGTTAATAGGTATTCAACTAAACGCTTATGAGTTTCCGAGAAAAATAGAGATGAAACCCACCTTAATTGCCAATATCACACCGTGGCACATGTAAGAAGAATATAATTAATGGCATGCCCCTGACCACCAATCACCTAAAGATTTATTATTTTACGGCTTTACCAAATAGACTATAGTTCTCTACTTTTCTATTTTGTGACATGCATATGAATATAATTGTTTTGTAGGTACATTAGTTCACTAAATAAAAGTGTTTACATGAGTACCACCTCAATAATTTTTTAATTTCTCCTTTTCTATATCCCTGCCTGCATTCTATCTGCTTCAATATACACTTCAATCGCTAAATTAGTACTGTACGAAACGACACTATAGCTAAAAGAATTTTGACCATCTATCTGACCAAGAAACGAGAGTTTTCCACACAAGTATACTAAATTTGGATCCAAAATATTGCCACTTGCATTGTGAGAAATTCTTACCTTCTGCGAATGCCTCTTCAAAACTTGCAGTTCCTTTGGACTAGTTCTAGTGCAGATTGCAAGTGTTAAAGTATACTCGAATTGATGTATTATTAAATTTAAATAGACAGTTTCCTCCCAATCAATGTCAGGATCTCCTATAGGTAACTTTCGACTATCTTTTCGGAACACATCAACTTCAGTCTGCAATAATAATAACTTGTAATTTCTTATGATCATACAATGATAAGATTGATGAGAATTTACCTCAAATTTTGGTAAGTATCTTGGAGATCCTTTAACATGCTTTTTCCTCACAAAAAACAAAAGATCATCACAATCGATTGTGGCTTCGTTTTGAAACAAGAAATGTCTCACGAATAGATCAGTCCAATAAGTTGTTCCTTGGAGCATAACAAAACCTGAATCTGTAAAATGAGTAAGCCAATTATTATTTTTCAAAGCGTTAAGTACCGAATTTGATTTTTGAAAATGTTGTTGAAAAAGGCAATAATAAGTGGCTAAGGCATTGCATTTTAAATATTCTCATGATAACTTGATCTGGATTTTGATGAATACCTAATGGTAGTGTAGTGTATGTGTTCGAATGGGTGTTTGATCTTCATGAAGACCCCTAAGAATCGAATAAAAATAGCTCTTTTGATTCGGAATATCGTCTAAAACGATATATTAAAATATTCTACCAACAAATGAAGATTGCTGACGTTTACAACAAACTAAGATAAAAACAAAATTTATCAGTTATGTTGGAAATTATGAATTTGTTAAATTCAAAAATAATGATGTTTCACATTTCTACTGATTCTCAAAAATTATAATTCCTTTAATTTTATTTTGAGTACTTCTATACCGTAATCTTATTCAATTTATACGTCAGAAGAACACCAGGAAGCAGAAAATTTTAAAAATTTGGTTGAAAAGGTAACTATTTGAAGTAAATTGATATACATTTCTGAATTAAATAAAATGTTCAAATTTTCACTATAATGATAAACTTCAAAAGGATGATGTATCTTATACTTTCCATCGTTGAAAGCAGGTATTTAGCTCAAAAGGAGGAAAATCCAGAGTTGTTTCTTTCAAAATCTGAAAAGATTGAGTAGTGGTGACGAATTGAGGTCAATCTATCATTATCATTAGGCGAAATATCGAAATTATTATAGAAAGTAAGAATATCTTCTCAAAATGTGAGCATCTGGTTGATAGTATTGATGATTTATTTATTTTATGGAAATTCATTTTTAAAGTAAAACGAAATGAGATACCTTTGTCACTTTTCCACAATTTATTCAATAATCACGACCGGTTTCGACCCTACGGCCATTTTCAAGTGAATAACATTATAATACATGAGTAGGCATGTACAAGTACGGAATGAAATTTATCCTAAATATTGAGTAGTAGGGATCCATTATGCTCTAGTTGGCTCTTGAGGGTAATAAATTGTGGGTTTTTACATGATTTGTGAACCTCTAAACTTTCCAACAAATTCATCTCTCTCCCTTTGTTACAATTATGAAGGATTTTAAGATTGTTCAATGATATCGAGTGGTTAGTTGATTTTATGTGTTCAAATATAGGCGAATTTTTATCTGAGGAAAAATGTTCCTTGACTCTAGCTTCAAAACTTCTCGCTGTTTGTCCGACATAGGCTACCTGACATTCAATGCATTTGATTTGATGAAGTCCAGATTGCTTGAATTTATCGTTCTTTTGTTTGGCATTGAATAATAATCTGCTTAAGTTGGGGCCGCTTGAGAAAGAAGTAGTTATGTTCAATTTGGAAAAGTAGTTACTGATTTTGTTAGAGAGTTCGCCGGTGTATGTGAGACTAGTGTATCTTTCTTCCGGGATTTCTACGATGCTATATAGTAATTGAGAGGTAATACGTCATTCTTTACGTTTGATGATTGTATTTAGGAAATGTTGTGGTATGTTATTATTTGAGACAATTTTTCTGATGATATTAAGTTCAGTTCGAAAATTTTCTTTCGAAAGGGGAACAGAGTAAGCTCTATGAATCATGGACTTATATGCAGCTAGCTTGTCACTTAAATGACTGAACGAGTCCATTGGAGTCGATGCGTCTGTGAATGTTTCCTTTCTGTAAATTTTATAAGTGAGTTGGTTATTTGAATTTGTAATGGTTAAATGAAGGAAATTAATTGAGTTATTATTTTCTAATTCAGAAGTGAAGCATATGCGGCAATGTATTTTATTCAGGAAATTTAGAAATTGCTAAATTTGTCTGTTAGCACCATGAAAAACTAAAATGTCATCTACACATCTGTACCAGAAAGTAATGTAATTTTTAGCGAAATATGTGTTTAATATTGAGTTTTTCTCTAAATTATGAAAATAACAGAATAATCTCAAAAACTGCATGAGTTTTTAAGAAAAAAACAATTCTTTCCGGAAATTTCAACACCTTGTAGCTCCGTAACGAAGCTTTTGCGAACCTATGTTTATAAAAACTTTTTTCTCAAAATTGCACGTAGATTTACCTTCTCAAGTTGTGACATACTATTATGTACCACCCTGTATAACTATCATTATCTAAACTGTATCGCATTGCGATACAGCACATATTGCGTAGTATTTCTGCGCTTGACAATTTCCAGCTATTGCTATTGCTTGGAAAACATTTTTTTGAGTATTTTCTCATCAAATGGAAATATTGTTTCCTTCGTTTTGTATTTAACTTAATTGTAATATATATAATAAAAACTTTATTTTAAATAATTCTCGGACTAACGATAAATAACTATTATTTATCTTATTTATTACATTATCTTTATAGTCTTAATTTTTTCATAACCTTTATATATTTGTGTTTTACAGTTGGCTGAAAAATAGTTTCATCAATTTTTTGATATTGCGATCATTTCATTATGCAATTGTTTACTAAGGAACAATAAAGAATAATAGTGATGATATAATGAGAATAAATATTCAAACAATCACCCAATCTACTTGTTCGACACCTGCGCATTTTATTGTCGTTCGCTAATTTCTTTTGAGGAAAAAGTTGTGGGTGTCTTCACAACGAAATTAAGCACAAATATTCAATATGTTACTAATCATTATGAGAAAAGGGCCCTGTCCCTATATACTATTATTATATCACTTCTTAAAATATTGATGATATTGAAGATTAACTGTGAAGTAAGGTGTAAATTGGTAGATTCTGTGGAAAAGCAAGTGAATCATTTTCCGAATTCATAATAAGACAGGTATTAAAATTTGGTTTTCTCAGAGACGAAAGTATATTTTCCTCAATAAGTATGGATTCTCTCAATCTCAATTATCAGTTAGGAAAAGGATAACTTATAACTGGAATTACTACTAAACGACTTGATTCTGCCAAAATTTAAAATATGTCCAGCAAAGATTGTTTAGGAATTAACCTTGAGATAATTCTAACACACATACGGCAGTATGATTTTATTCTTTAGATATTTTCACTGAGCCAAAACAGTATTATTAACTAGTTAATCTGTTAGAGAATAACAGAAAACTGATCACATCGAATTGTTATATATATTCCATCATGAGATGTATAATTTTGATAGATATTTCTCTCCAATTCTTCAGTAAAATGATTTTACAATCATTTTCAAATTTTCAATAGCATTTTTTCTTACAGTTTATTTTCCACTAGCACCATAATTTCTAACAAGATGGTATTTTCCTTACCATCTTTCAAGAGTTGTCGCATTTCCTTAGTTCGTTGAAAATTGATTTCCTCCAACAATTGTTCCAAGACACTAGGACTCTTGGAAGAGTTACTATGAAAATATGCCATATTGAGTTCCTAAACACTGTATAATTGAGAACGGAATACCATTCATGAATTTACATTCGAAAACACAGACCGTATGTACAGATATTCAGCTGATTCGAAATTTTATGAGTCAGAAACGGTAAGGGTGCAGCCAACCCTCAAACAGATCGATGAGTAGATATGGCGCATGCTCTCTATGAACTGAATTCCAATTGAAAATTAGGAAGCATAATAGAAGGAAAGAATTCCAATATATTTTACCTTTTTGGTAGTTGTGAGTTTGGAATCTCTTTTTATGGTTATATGCCCATTCTAGTACCGAAAACCTATCACACAACTTAAATACCTATGATAACTGTTCGATATTTTTCCTAATTCTCAACCGATTTAGATGATTTGTTCGGCAAGTTATAGATCAACTCTTCTGCTTTGTAGAAATTATAAGAGAAAACAAAAAAATTTTATACGGGGCAAAACTAAAAGTGTTTTTTTGTCAAAATTCGTAACACCCTATGGAATTTCGTGGTCCGAGTTGAAACGTAAAGTATCATGGTCTGTCTCAAGACACATCTTTCTACAGTAATGCCCTTCTTGTTTCATGCGTTTATCTCTATTTTTGCAAAATATATTTAATTTCAAGTGAAAAATCACCATTTTGGAGAAATTCCATTGAATCAAGAAATTGTCATTAAAATTCGTCTATCAATTTGGAATTTTCTCAGGCGTGTCGAAATTGTCGTTTGCGAATTTTATGTTCGAATTGCATTAGTTATTGATGACAATTTGGTTAATTTGGTGAAAATTAGGAATTCATAGGAGATAACAGTCGGTAGGTATTAAAATACACAACCGAATTGTGGGACCATTGATAAAACTTTTCATTTACTCATGTGCACACCTTTTTCATCAAATATGAAATACAACACACGTTTTTTGTATATGGCCACATTTGCACTTGTTTAAATAATGAGAGTTTTCCATTCTTTGATTTGATACAAATTCGATCGGGTGCGGTGTTTCGTGATTCTTTTACTGTTTACGATTCGAAACGGTATTTTCATTCAGAATGAGAGATTTACCACCAACCTCAGTAGCAAGGGCAGTTACATTGATCGAGGAAGGGCGCACCTACCGCTCAGTCGGTACCATGTTGGGTGTCTCGACGTCGGTTATCCATCGAATCTACCTACGTTACAGGAAACTGGATTGTACGTGAGGAGGCGAGAACAAGGAAGAAATCGGGCAACCCGCGCTATACATGACCGTTTCATCGTCAATCAAACCATAAAAAATCCGCGTCTTACTGCTGTTCAGGCACGTAACCTTTTACAAGCAGTGGATTACATTAACGTCAGTGTGAGGACAGCCAGAAGACGATTAAATGAAGTTGGTCTGAGATCATACGCGCAAGCAAGAGCACCAAGACTCGATAGAGCCCAATGGGTAGCAAGATTGGCGTTTGCTAGGGAGCATGTAGCATGGACAATCAATCAGTGGAGACGAGTTTTATTTAGCGATGAGAGCCGATATTGTGTGATTTCGTGTATGGTAGAGATAGAATGTGGAGGCATCGAGGGGACCGGTACAATCAAGCGAACTACGCAGGAACTGAGCAATACGGTGGAGGGTCAGTTATGATATGGGGTGGCATATGCTTGGGAGTACGAACAGAACTGGAGATTATTGGCAATGGATCACTTTATGCCCATCGGTATATAACAGAAATCTTGGAGCCCCATGTTGTGCCTTTTGTTGGGATCACACGAATGGAAGGGCCGTCGCGGTCACCGGACTTAAACCCGATCGAACACGTTTGGTACATTCTTGGAAGAAGGTTCGACAACGGAATCCAGGCAACGTTGAAGAGCTGACATTGGCTTTGGTGGAAGAGTGTACAATATACCTCAACAGATGATAGACAACATCATTGGGAGTATGCGAAATCGTATGCGCGCTGTAATAAGAGCTCGGGGGTCATACTCGCTACTAAAATCAAATGTTTTTTTGTGGGTCATCATGAACATTTTCTCAACATGTTCATTTCATTTCACGAGTGTATCGCCAGGATACACACCTGCTCTCAATTTTGGACGGAATGATAATTATTATAGAGTGTCACACAAAAAATTCAAAATAAATTTGCAAAATCAACGATTTTTCCAGAGTACTTCGAGTTCTCCCGAAGCGTGAAATTTTCATTTCGTTAGATTTCCGCTTCTCTAATTTTGATTTTATTTTTGTTACGAATTTTGACAAAAAAACACTTTTAGTTTTGCCCCGTATAAAATTTTTTCAACTTTTTATTGTTTTCTCTTATAATTTCTACAAAGCAGAAGAGTTGATCTATAACTTGCCGAAAAAATCATCTAAATCGGTTGAGACTTAGGAAAAATATCGGACTTCGAATTTGGTTAAATTTTCGAGTGTTCCGCTAATTTTGCCTCCGAATGTATTTGAACACAAATTTGACACAGTCTGCAAAGCTTTCTTTAAGGAGGTTCCACCGCAGCACGGAACTACCCCGAGGCCAAACTATTCGTTTTATTAATTTCAAATTGTCAGGAAATTTCCAGTCAGATCCTGAATAATATACTGTACGATTTAGAAATGAATCCATCGAATAGAACAAAATAGAAAAATCGCGAAAATCTAAAATTTGATTTATATTTATATATATATATATATATATATATATATATATATATATATATATATATATATATATATATATATATATATATATATATATATATATATATATATATATATATATATATATATATATATATATATATATATATATATATATATAGGGGTTTTACCCGACGAGTTGCCTATATATTTGTTCATGCAATCAAACTGATTTCATGAAAAATATAAATCCACCACCCGGTAATTAATACCATTGCCAGGCAATGATTATAATCAAAACATATCCTGGAGTAATTATATATTAGGATAACGTTAAATGTTATGAGAATATATCAATCTACCAGAATATATACATACTATAGCATCATCAGACAATGATATCAATGTACCAACGAGTAGTGTCAGAGGCTTTCTCCCCGGAAAAATCCAGTGTACGGACCTTAGTCAAGTAACACTGAATGTTACTCATTAATAGTTTCCTTTGTGTGAAGTGGTGAACGATCGAATAGAATACTGCTCTGAATATAAATATGACAAAATTGTCAGTTAATTATATTACATTTATATAAACAAATAAATAAAATATGGAATGAGATTCTGAGCAGTATAAACTAAAGAGAAAACCTATGACTCTACCTCATTATTATTTTCGGAAAGAAACCTACGAAGAATATTACAAGATTTGATGACTAATATCTTTTGTAACTGTTCAAACAAATTTTTCTTCAGACCCAAAATCTCAATACTTTTGTGAAGATTTCTAGGAATAACGCCTGTTGTAGAAATAATAATCGGTAGAATAAATATTTTCTTCATTTTCCACATTTTTTAATCTCGTCGCCAAGCATCATATATTTAGAAATTTTTTCATTGTATTTATTTTGTATATTATGTGTGTCGGGTATAGCAATATCAATTATATATGTTATTTGATTCTGGTTATCATTAAGAACGATATCTGGTCTATTGTGTTTTACAGCTCTGTTGCAAAGAATTGTTTTATCAAAATAAAGTTTATATTTGTCATTTTCACAAATAATCTCAGGTTCATATTTTTGAAATTTTTTTCTTTTGGGAATTAGGTCATGTTTAATTCCTAGATTGAAGTGAATAATATTATGAAAAACTGTTTCTGAAGAACAGAAACATCTACGGCAAGAATCATCTATATTTTGTTTGATGATATGTTTTCTATAATTCCTCGTGAAAACAACCTGATCCTGGATGGCAATTGCCTAGCCTTCTGTTTCAGCAAACAATTCTCCAGATACTAACCATTTATTCGATGCAATTTCATCAATATAATCATTTTTAATTCTTTAGGATGCTTTCCGTGTAATTCCTTCTGCATCCAACTTTCTCTTTTAGAATTATCATCAAATATATCAAAATCTACCTTTTGCATTGTCAAGTTCAGAGGTGTAAGATTATAATCTGAAGCAACAACAATATCATGTAATTTAGACGTTCTCTGTTTATCATGAAAATGGGAACGTAGATGAAAAATCTGTTTACTATGAAGATTATTCAAATCAATTAATCCACGACCTCCAAGATGTCTAGGTAGTGTAACTCTCTGAACAGCTGACTTTGGGTGGTGCTTATGATATTTACAGAGCATTTTCCTCGTTTGACATTGTAATTCATTTAGATCAGTTTTAGACCATTTAATAATTCCAAAAGAAGATGTAAGAATAGGAACAGCATAGGAGTTGATAGCTCTGAAAAGGTTTTTACTAGTTAAATAAACTACTACTACTTTTGTGAAGATTTCTAGGAATAACGCCTGTTGTAGAAATAATAATCGGTAGAATAAATATTTTTTCATTTTCCACATTGTTTTAATCTCGTTGGCATGCATCATATATTCAGAAATTTTTTCATTGTATTTATTTTGTATGTTACGTGTGTCGTGTATATCAATATAAATTATGTATGTTATTCGATTCTGTTCATCCGCAAGAACGATATCTGGTCTATTGTGATTTGCAGCCTGTTTCAAAGAATTGTTTTGTCAAATTAAAGTTTATATTTGCCGTTTTCACAAATTATCTCAGGTTCATATTTGTTGCATCTATTTCCCTTGGGAAAAGGGTCATGTTTTATCCCTAGATAAAAATGAATAATATTGGCGACGGTTTTTGTTTTTCTAAATAATCTGTTGAGGCAAGTATTGAGCAAGATTATATTATATGAAAAACTGTTTCTGAAGAACACAAACATCTAAGTCAAGAATCATCTATATTTTGCTTGATGATGTTTTCTATAATTTCTTAACCTTATCTTGGATCGCAATTGCCGAGCCTTCTATTTCAGCGCACAATTATCCAGATACTAACCACCTATTCGATGCGATTTCATCAATACAATCATTTTTTAATTCTTTAGGGTGCTTTCCGTGTAATTCCTTCTGCATCCAACATTCGTTGGAAGATTTATTATCCAATATATCAAAATCTATCTTTTGCATTATAAAATTCAGAGGTGTAGGATTATAATCTGAAGCAACAACAATATCATGTAATTCAGACGTTCTCTGTTAATCATGAAACTGGGAACGTAGAAGATGAATCTTTTGCTATGGTGCTTATGATATTTCCAAATTATCTTCCTCGTTTTACATTGTAATTCATCCAGATCTGTTTTGGACAATTTAATAATTCCAAAAGAAGATGTAAGATCTAGAACTGCATATTGGTTGATAGCTCTGAAGAAGTTTTTACTAGTTAAATGACTCTTGATGATAATTCTAAGTCTGTTGTAATATAAACATCTAATATTTTCTTTAGTGCTGCTATGGTTAATTGTCTTCTCTTTTGAACAAGTTCTAGATATTTATATGTATCTCCTTGATACATTGGCCCAATTTCGATATTGGAAATCTTTATATAATCAGAGGTAATCTTTAATTTTTCAATAAAAACATTTCTACATTTAGGAAGCCAAAATTTCATATGAATATAATTGGAATATTTAAAAGTAATCTCAAGTAGACATATAATTTAATATCGTCTAAATAAATTAAGTGATTTAACTAGAATTCAGCTGATAAACTTTTTAATTTAAAGCCGAAACTAGTATCATTTTTCATGAGTTAATGGATTAAGGCAAAGACAACCAAAGAGCACTTGAAGAATCTCTTTGAAAAATGCTTTTTTGATTGTGATGACTTCGGATGTTAATGATTGATTCAAAATATTCAAATGAATGGTTCTCGAATTTTTCATGACAAATTCAAGAAAAAGACGAATTGCCTTATATTTCTGTTTATATATATAAAATATATATTGTCAATGAAATAAAACTAAAGTATTTAGATTTTCACTATATTAACAAAACTATGACCGGTTTCACCACACTTTGGCTTTATCAGATAGATACAAACTAATGAACAGAGTTATTCCTTATATATTAGTCTTATTTCCTACTTAATATTACAATAGGTACTAGAGGTATGTTGGAAAACCCATCGGAGTTTATGAATTGAAAAGATTGAGTAAAGGAGAAGGATTTAGATCTAATTGACTATTAAGTAACCTACCTGAATTCTTTTCTTTGTTGATCTCTAAAATTTCCAATAGATTGAGTTCTTGTCTGTTATTTTCATTGTGTAAAATTTCAATTAATTCAATTAGATCTAAATTCTTCACCTTTACTCAATTTATTCAATTCATAAAGTAAGCAACTCCGATGGGTTTTCCATCATACTTTATGAATTGAAAATTTGAGTAAAGGAGAAGAATTTAGATCTAATTGACTATTAAGTAAAATTTTACACAATGAAAATAAAAGACAAAAACTCAATCTATTGGAAATTTTAGAGATCAACAAAGAAAAGAATTCAGGTAGGTTACTTAATAGTCAATTAGATCTAAATCCTTCTCCTTTACTCAGTCTTTTCAATTCATAAACTCCGATGTGTTTTCCAACATACCTCTTGTACCTATTGTAATATTAAGTAGGAAATAAGACTAATATATAAGGAATAACTCTGTTCATTAGTTTGTATCTATCTGATGAAGCCACAGTGTGGTGAAACCGGTCATAGTTTTGTTAATATAGTGAAAATCTAAATACTTCAGTTTTATTTCATTGAAAATTTGTATATCGATTTTCATCAAGTAACGACCTCCTCAATCAAATTATATATATATATATATATATATATATATATATATATATATATATATATATATATATATATATATATATATATATAAATATATATGCATTATTTCAATTGGAATAGTACCTAGTTGTGTAAGAACAATTCCTGATATGCATTTAAGGAGGTATGCGCCAACACATTAGATTTATTGAAACTTATCTAACCGGGAAGTGGTGTATGATTATTCTTATAAGAATGTCGGCGGAAATTTTGCAACACTAGTTCGATCGGCAAAATACGGAAATATTCAATTATTTCAAGAAATCTTTACTTGTTTATTCCTGTTGTTTTATGTCTTCCTCTTATCAACGATATCATTTTATGTTCTGATTTATTTCATTTGTTTTTTTTTTCTTAAATGCTAATGAGTACTGATTTAGTTATTAGGATACATAATAGATACACTTTAACTGAAAACGTATTTCATCTCCTAAGTTTGAAGAAAAAATTGAATAATTTTATGAATATCATTTATAGTCAGTGAAATTAAGTTTAAGCTAATTTTCAAAATTTAAATACCCACCAATAACCCTTATTGTCCGTTTCAATTGAAATGAATTCTGTTGAAATAACATTATGATATATATTCAATTTTTGATAGTGCCTGAAACTTCATGTAATCAAAATATAAGTGGGGACAAGTCATGATGAACAAAACGTATGTAAAAAAATTTGAATTTACATATCCGCCTGAGAGGCAGAGCACTCCTTTACAAGTAAAAAAAAACGATCTCTTCCAAGGAATTTAAAATTACAATACTAAAAGTTGAAAAAATCCTATGTTTTTCTTTTTTCTGCTAGTATATAATACTCTTCTTCATATAGAGGAAGAGAAATTGCGTGATGTGGAACAATAAATTATATACTCATTGAACTTATTCTTTTTTACCAAAGGATTAAAAGTTTTATCCTCAATTGAATTAAATCATTTCGAAACCAACGATTACACAACACATGTGGATTTCCAAAAGAAATTATTTACCACTAATCTTCTACATTGCATCAAACGGTAATTCCGAATTTGTAGAATTCGCACAAACATTCTAAGACATTCTTCTAAGAGTATTTTTGTCATCCAAGAGTGTGTTATACATACTCGATTACCGCAGGAATGAGACGATAGAACAATATGAATTACTCATTCAGTCTTGCATTTGTGAACTGATAACAGTCGTGAGAGAATAGAAAATATAAAACAATGTTTCATGTGACAAAAATTAGAAATTACATGTTTGTTCTCTTACTTTGCACATCAGTTTTCACTATGAGACGAAAAAAATGTATTATTCCGGCTCAAAAGATACAAAATCTGCGTCCCTTCAAGATTGATTACCAATTCCAACAAAACGAATACGTCATGCCTGATATTTTGGATGATAATTCAGTGTTTTTAAGAAGTCCCGAGTTCGAAGTGAGGCCAAGGTTTAAAACAAACGGTGTTGCAGATGTTTTCCCCACTCAAGGTATTTGAAATATTGTTTGTATTCATTAGAATTTTATTTTTCTTATATAAATAAATGATGAATAAATATTTGAATTTTCATCTCGACGTCGTGCGTTATCAATATTTATTTTCTATTAGTGGCTGAGTATATTACTTAAGCACTTTTAGAATTACTTAATATCGCACAGTATGAGAGAAATTACTGTCATGCGCTTAGATGAAATTAAAAATATATGAACATAAACGAAAAAGTGGAAATAAGAAAATGTATCTATTCAAAAATCCAGAAGTACGTCTTTTTCTTTAATCAGATATATTGATTTCAATTTTACATATATTTTCAGAATGAATGAATGCAAGTTTTTCAAACATTTCTGGTGAAAATTGTAGCTGTAGAGCGGAAAATTTAGGGATCAATAGTGAATCAAAAAAAAATATCAGTTTTCTATTTAAACTACACTCGGAGGCAAAATTAGCGGAACACTCGAAAATTTAACCAAATTCGAAGTCCGATATTTTTCCTAATTCTCAACCGATTTAGATGATTTTTCGGCAAGTTATAGATCAATTCTTCTGCTTTATAGAAATTATAAGAGAAAACAAAAAAATTTGAAAAAAATTTATACGGGGGCAAAACTAAAAGTGTTTTTTTTGTCAAAAATTCGTAACACCCTGTGGAATTTGGTGGTCCGAGTTGAAACGTACAATATCATGGTCTGTCAAGACACATCTTCCTACAGTAACGCCCTTCTTGTTTTATGCATTTATCTCTATTTTTACAAGAGATATCCAATTTGAAGCGAAAAGTCAAGAATTTATTTTAATCTTGCGTAGGTGCATAACATCGGAGGTTAGCCAAAAAATAAAATCAAAATTAGAAAAGCGGAAATCTAACGAAATGAAAATTTTTGAAATTCACTGGCCAATTTCACGCTCCGGGAGAACTCGAAGTACACTGGAAAAATCGTTGATTTTGCACATTTACTTTTGAATTTTTTTGTGTGACACTCTATAATAATTATCATTCGTGTCCAAAATTAAGAACAGGTGTGTATCCTGGCGATACACTCGTGAAATGAAATGAACATGTTGAGAAAAATGTTCATGATGACCCACAAAAAAAAACATTTGATTTTAGTAGCGAGTATGACCCCCCCGAGCTCTTATTACAGCGCGCATACGATTTCGCATACTCCCAATGATGTTGTCTATCATCTGTTGAGGTATGTTGTCCCACTCTTCCACCAAAGCCAATGTCAGCTCTTCAACGTTGCCTGGATTCCGTTGTCGAACCCTTCTTCCAAGAATGTCCCAAACGTGTTCCATCGGGTTTAAATCCGATGACTGCGACGGCCAGTCCATTCGTGTGATCCCAATTTCATTGAGATATTCTATCACTATGCGCGCAGTATGAGGGCGCGCGTTATCATGCATAAAAGGAAATTTTCCCTATGTAAGGAGCAAAAGGCACAACATGGGGTTCCAAGATTTCTGTTGTATACCGATGGGCATTAAGTGATCCATTACCAATAATCTCCAGTTCTGTTCGTACTCCCAAGCATATGCCACCCCATATCATAACTGACCCTCCACCGTATTGCTCAGTTCCTGCGAAGTTCGCTTGATTGTACCGTTCCCCTCGATGCCTCCATATTCTATCTCTACCATCCACGAAATTCACACAATATCGGCTCTCATCACTAAATAAAACTCGTCTCCACTGATTGATTGTCCATGCTACATGCTCCCTAGCAAACGCCAATCTTGCTACCGATGGGCTCTATCGAGTCTTGGTGCTCTTGTTTGCGCGTGTGATCTCAGACCAACTTCATTTAATCGTCTTCTGACTGTCCTCACACTGACGTTAATGTTATCCACTGCTTGTAAAGGTTACGTGCCTGAACAGCAGTAAGACGAGGATTTCTTATGGTTTGATTGACGATGAAACGGTCCTCGCCTCCTCACGTACAATCCAGTTTCCTGTAATGTCGGTAGATTCGATGGATAACCGACGTCGAGACACCCAACATGGTACCGACTGAGCGGTAGGTGCCCCTTCCTCGATTAATGTAACTGTCCTTGCTACTGAGGTTGGTGGTAAATCTCTCATTCTGAATGAAAATACCGTTTCGAATCGTAAACAGTAAAAGAATCACAAAACACCGCAACCGATCGAATTTGTATCAAATCAAAGAATGGAAAACTCTCATTCTTTAAACAAGTGCAAATGTGGTCATATACAAAAAAACGTGTGTTGTATTTCATATTTGATAAAAAAAGGTGTGCACATGTGTGAATGAAAAGTTTTATCAATGGTCCCAGAATTCGGTTGTGTATTTTAATACCTACCGACTGTTATCTCCTATGAATTCCTAATTTTCACCAAATTAACCAAATTGTCAACAATAACTAATGCAATTCGAACATAAACATCGCAAACCACAATTTCGACACGCCTGAGTGATAATAAGAAAATTCCAAATTGATTGGCGAATTTTAATGACAATTTCTTGATTCAATGGAATTTCTCCACAATGGTGATTTTCCACTTGAAATTAAATATATTTTGCAAAAATAGAGATAAATGCATGAAACAAGAAGGGCGTTACTGTAGGAAGATATGTCTTGACAGACCATGATATTGTACGTTTCAACTCGGACCACGAAATTCCACAGGAATTTTTGACAAAAAACACTTTTAGTTTTGCCCCGTATAAAATTTTTTTAATTTTTTTGTTTTCTCTTATAATTTCTACAAAGCAGAAGAGTTGATCTATAACTTGCCGAACAAATCATCTAAATCGGTTGAGAATTAGGAAAAATATCGAACTTCGAATTTGGTTAAATTTTCGAGTGTTCCGCTAATCTTGCCTCCGAGTGTATAAGGTGCGCCTGATAAAACCAGACATTTGTTTTTCCGTTATAACTTCTGCAATTTAAGAGCTAGATCATTCGTTCTTGATTCATTGCAAAGCCAAAGGACTAGGTTTTTCAGAAATTGTATCGAAATTTCACTTCCGGTGAAATCCAATATGGCTGACTCATTCGAAAATGAGCAATATTTCAAGATCGCTGGAACGTTTTTTCTCACTATTCCAAGAATTGGTGGAAAAGTAGCTTAAAGAATTTTTTTCATTACGATTTTCAGTTGAAATCGAAATATTTTTTTCAACGCATGGCGTTGGCACTCCTGGAGTTGTTGTGTTTATCATGGATGTTCTAGGGAGACAAATAACCATTTTTTACTAACACCAACCTTAAATTGGCCGTCTTCCTCAAATATTGACAATTTTCCCGGCGCGTTAAAAAAGTTTTCGCAGTTATAATGACTCAACTGCGTAATTCAATCATCAGATTGAACCTTTCCTATCATTTTGAGGGGTGGAACTCGAATATTGATTCAGAATTGTGCCAATTGTCGTCAATAATATTTCTCTTTTCCACCATCATATGAACCTCCCGTTGTGAAACCTCTGAACATAGACTGCATGCATTAACTCTATGATAAACCAAAAATAATGAAATGTCATCGAGTTTTAAACGACATCTGGTTCGAACTCGAGATATTTGGGAAACAGTCATCCTGATCGTATTCCTAATGACTCTGTTGTCCGAAATTTCCCCTCAAGATTATAGATTGTATATCTTTCGTAATTAGGGGCTGGAAATTGGTGTAATATTTGCCTAGCAGTATAGCCTCCTACAAATAAACATTCAATGAAACACTTATCCTCATTTGTAAAAACCATTGTTAACAATTTTCAACATCACAAAAAAACATAAAAAACAAGCAACACCAAGATAAAATTAGAGTTCAAACCAGATGTCGTCTAAAACTCGATAACATTTCATTATTTTTTGTTTATCATAGAGTTAATGCATGCATGTTCAGAGTTTTCCCAACGGAACGTGCATATGGTGATGGAAAAGAGAAACATTATTGACGACAATTGGCACAATTCTGAATCAATATTCGAGTTCTACCCCTCAAAATGATGGAAAAAAATTGTCCGGTTTTCTCTGGCGCACCCTATATATTCGAAAAATGCTTCATTAAAGAAACACAGGGTATTTAAGCTTGGTAAAAAAAATTTAATAATTGTTGCCAAACGACTGCAGAGATTTGAATAAAAATTTTGTAGGCATTAACTATCGTCCAGGATGTATATTTAGCAATGAAATTCTTATTTTTTATTTTACATGTGGTGTGCATACTAACGCATAGCTAGATATTTTTGAAGAAAAAATTGATATGCCACTTTTTTCCAAGAACCGAAAATCAGTTCTGGATTTTCCATTCAATTTAAGAAGACTTCAATTTTTATGTTCTTTAATTTCTGGTAGAATTTCTCGAGGATTTCTGGGTGCCCAAATATGGATATTATATCAATTCGTCATTTCACGCCTAGTGAAAGAGGATTCATCTATACAATGAATTTTGTTCAAAAAATTTGATCCGCTCATTTTCCTGGCATAAGTTCATTCTCTTTTCAGCATATCCACGGTGTAAATTCTTGATTAATCTTAATTCTCCTAGCTGGATACTGTCTTCGATAGTCACGAAGAGAATATCTCCGTATTTGATTTTAATAAAAAGTATGAAGTAAAAATTTAAATATTCTCCTTTGGAAAACTTGTCAAAATTGACAAAGACAGTGAAAATCAGTTACCTCTATAGTACATTGATTAATTTTCATTGGTATTGTTATTATTACTGGACTTGTGCACCATCTCAACTTTTAGCTGGATATAATTTACCTTTCCCAGATTCAGTAATCAAAGGGAATAGGCTCGATTACAATATACTTGATCTAAATTTTCTTGCTATCCTACATGTATTGAGAATTACAGCTTTTTGCATTTCTATATAAGTATTCTTATGCAATTCTAATTCCTAAGGCTATCATGCAAACGTTTGGGTATTAGGACTGTAGAAGAAATGATGGCAAAAACGATATCTATTTTATCGAGGTGCCACATCTGCTTGATCTCTATAGCAAGGTCTGTGTATTCAGGCTTTTTCTCCTGGAACTTGTTCAGCACGTTGTTATTATCCGCTACGACGACATCCAGCATTATTATTCGTCACCATTCGGTCAGTGATAATAGGCCTATCGTAGTATAATCTGATAGAGTCAGTTTCCAATACGGGCCCCGGTTGATACTTGTAATATGGATGGAAGGTATTCAAAAGTCCGTACTTGTGTGCAAGTTTCTGATGGATAATGTTGCACACTTGATTATGCCTGTGAAGATAGTCCGTATTGGCCAGTTGTTCGCATCCGGACGTAATATGCTGTATAGTCTCCGATCTTATATGGCATTTTCTGCACTTATCTGATTGTGATGTTCCGTCCTTTATTATAAATTTTTTGTAATTGTTTGTATCGATGACTTGGTCTTGAATGGACTTGAGGAACCCTTCTGTTTCAGAGAATAGTTCTCCTTTCATCAACCATTTGTTGCAAGCTTCTTTGTCGATGTGTGGTTGATTAATCTCATGTTGATGTCGTCCATTCAATTCCTTTCTTGACCATTGTTCTTGTTTTTCAGTGTGTGATAGGAACGGTAGATTCAGCAGGTCATCACTGGTAGCAAGATTCAAAGGTGTATATCCCTTATCAGCCAACGATACCACTCTGTGGAGGTCAGAAGTGCGAGCTTTTGCAGAGAAGAATTCTCTGAGATTTCAAAGTTGTTCTTATCACAGACGATTTTGGATGATGATTGTTGTATTTTGTCAGCATCGTTCGGGTCTGCCTTTGTATATCATCCATCTGATTATTTCAAATGAGAAAGCAACAGTGGAATAGCGTGGGTGTTAATTGATTTGACTGGATTCCCCGAGTTCAGTATCGGCTTCAGCACAGTCTTCAGACGCTGACTGTACTGTATCCTAGATATTTGTACGTTTCGCCATCCCTCATACGCTGTATAATATCACCTTTTGGAAGCTGAGTTCCACCATCTTGGAATGTTCAGGGTCTTACATACAATGGAAATGATTTTGATCTAAACAAATTTGTGATAATTCTTTCTTAATTACAAATTTGTTTAAATCAAAATTATTTCCATTTCAATAACAAATATTATACTATTGAAGACGGCTTGATTATGGGCAATCCGTTAAGTCCTTTGATAGCAGAAATATTCATGAATAATTTAAAGAAATTAATTCATAATCATCCACTCAGTAAATATTGTTTATACTGATTTCGCTATGTAGACGATATCATTATTTGCTTCACAGGAACAGATAGACAGTTAAAATTTTCGAAAATCATATAAATTCATTACATCCAAAAATTGGATTCACAACCGAAATAGAAAGCAATAATTCGATAAATTTCTTAGAGGTAACAATTTCGAATGAAAATAATAATACATAACTCGTCGTGTCATCCGTATCAACATAAAATGTCAGCATTCAATAGTTTTATTCATAGTTTGATTAACATCCCGTTATCACCAGAAACTTTCAACAGGGAATTAAATTTGATTAAACAAATAGCCAAAAATATTGGTTACAATCCCGAACTAACAAATAATATTTTAAATAAAAAACAAAGTAGAATCGCATTGAATGAAGTTTACCCTGTCGATAAATTGAAACAATAATTCAACAGCTTAACCTACGTTGGCATTATAAGTGAAAAACTGAAATCATTCTTGAGTAGCAAAAATTTCAACATACCTTTCCAAACTAATAATAATTTAGGCAAATATATAAAAATAATAAAACCAAACCAGGTAAAAACAATAAATCAGGTGTTTATAGATTGAATTGCAATGACTGTGATAATTTCTACATTGGTAGAACACATAGAAATTTTAATAATAGTATATCGGAACATAAACGCAGTTCTTCAAATAAATATCAGATTCAAATTACGCGAATCATCTCTTAGAAAATAATCATTCTTTCGACCCACAGTTTGAAATTTTGCATACAGATAATACATATTGGACGGTAGATCTTTGGGAAACTTTAGGAATCAATAAATATAAACACTCAGGTAGACTCATCAATGAACAAGTCGATTTAAGCCCTTCACCTCTTCTGAATCTCTTCGGGGAGCAATCTATTCCTTAATTTTATTGGATATACCTGTCATAAATAACCACTTAAGAAGATGCAACCCAGCTTTTACTTACTCAAGAACATTTATATTTATATTCTCATTCTTATTTTCTGTACATTCATTCGTCTGAAGAAGCTACGGTGTAGTGAAACGCGTTACGAATCCCAATTATTAAGTAAAATTCCTTAAAACACAGTACATGTTTTTATTACATATATGTTGAGCCTTGTGTTAGGAAAGTAGGTGTTTTCCTTGGATGTTGAAGAACATACGTGATTTGTTTCGCTAGGGCTCCATGGAGCTTATCAAACTTCTTGTACCAGAAGTTATGGATATTAATATACCTGTGGCCTTCCAATTGTTGGTAGCTCTAACTACTGTTGCGATTGTCGAAGCTTTGAGATTGCTTGTACAAGATGATACTGGTATTTTATTATGTGCAGGTTTTTACAAGTTCAAAATATATTGCGACTACAAAGCGAATGCCTACATCCTACAACTTACACAATTTTATAAACATATATAATAAATTTTTTACTTCATAGGTACTTTGATAAATAATGTATACGTGTTTATATCATAAGATAGTATGACGTAAGTAAATAGGTACTATCAGTGTATTTATTGAGATCCACTATCGTGGACCCCCATTTTTCATTTCATAGACCCCCAACATTTTTTTTCGCTGACGTAGACCCCTGGATGTCGACCACTTTGGGAATCACTGACTTAAACGATTTTATCATTCTTTACAAAAATGGTATACATATCATATATACAATTTGTTTTTCGACAGTTTCATGTGCTTCGCCTAATGTAACTAATGCTCTGAAGGAATTGAGACAACAAATCAAATGTATACCAAGAGAAGGCATTGTTAAATTGAAAGCTCCAGCAGGTTACATGGTAAGTTTCCAAGAACGAAGCAAATAAAGTTGATAAAATAATAATATTTATTTTAGCTCGTAATATTCCTTGCATCATAACTTTCTATTATCAAAATATTATTGAACTTACTCGACAGAACAATTTTCCTATTTTATAATATATAGAGATTACACTGGTCTACAATGGTTTTGTTGCCCTAGATATGAAAATGATTTTGGGTCTATTTATGCACACAATTCGTGAAACTATCAATGATTTTGTAGGATTTGCTCTGATTTCTTTTTAAATCTTTATTTTCATTTTACATAACAAAAATCGTAAAACAAGAAACAAAATAACAGATATATTTATAATGTCAGTTATGTTTTGAGAAATTCGGATACATCGAAGTAAATAAAGAGGAAAATGTCGAAAATATATTTCATATTTCCATGAAACGCCTTTTATGAGCTTTTCTTCTATAATTTTTCAGGGAACAATGTATTTTCAAAGACCAGCAGTAATCTGCCATCATGTGACAATCCCATCGACCTTGATACCTTTCTTCCATCACTTTTAGATCTTGATGAAACCGCTCTCCCTGTTCCTCACTATAATTTCCTAAATTATCCGGAAATTTATCTAGATGATTGCGGAGATAGTGTAACTTAATACTCATATTTGATCCTAAAGTCTGAAAGTTTGTCAGCATATTTTGCACAATTTCTTCATAATTTGCTGCTTTATGGTTACCTAGGAAATTTTCGACAACCAACACAAAACTTTTCCAAGCTTTACTTTCCGGAACAGTCATAACTCTGATAAAATCTGAGTCTTTCATCAATTGCCGTATTTGAGGACCATCAAATATTCCACCTTTCAATTTTTCCATACTAAGCTTCGGAAATTTTCTGCAAATGTAATTAAAACAATTTCCGCCTTTGTTCAACGCTTTTACAAATTGCTTAATCATACCTAACTTAATATGTAATAGTGGAAGTATGATTTTGTCTCTGCTCACCAGCGGCTCCCTTATTACGTTGGCTTCACCGACAGTTAAAGAATTTCTTACAGGCCAAACATCTTGTTCCCAATGAAGTTGCTTTGCTCTACTATCCCACATACAAATAAAGCAAGGGTATTTTGTATATCCACTTTGTTGGCCAAGTAAAAATTAACCATTTTAAATCCACACAGATCATCACCATTGATGCTCAGAGTATTTAATTTTCTCTAAAACTAATTTTACATTTTCATATTCTTCTTTGAGTTTCGTTGAATGGGCAATTGGAATTGATGCAAATTTATTTCCATTGTGCAATAAGACGCATTTTAAACTTCTTTTGCAACTATCAATAAAAAGGCGCCACTCAGTAGATTTGTACTCTTTTAAACCCATGTCTATAAGCAGCTTCGCGATATCATTACAATACATTAATCCTTCATTTTCACTAAAAATTGTAATAACTCTTTTCTCGCGTTCTGTATGTTGTAATTGTTACTGTTGGTGCCAATAAATTTTTTCTTTCAATCTTGAGGCTAACAGTTCTGATCCTTAATTTGATAAATTGAGATCACGTATTAAATCACTGAGTTCAATTTGAGAAAATAACTTTGGCGAAGATATTTCACCTTCCCATTCACTTCCACTAGTAGATGGTCCCGATTTCTGTGAATTTGGTAACATCATTGTTTCTGAGGGCATGCGAATTACTTTTGAAATGTATATGGGCCGAGGGAGATTTTCACTGTGTAGAACCGGACATTTCGTAGACTGTAAGTCTGGGTATCTCCACGTTTGATTTCGATTAAAACCTTCAACATCTACTACGCAAAAGTAACAATCATCTAAATGATTCGTAGGCTCCATCCAGATCATAGGAACACCAAAGTCTAATCCAGAACGTTCACCTTTTTTCCACAACCGTAAAGACTCAACACAGGACTTACAAACTTTATTAGGAACCCATGGTTTACCTAATTTGTCCATTTTGAAACCAAAATATTCAACATACGTCTCCTTGACAAAGTCTGTGATATTTCTTTTTTGGTTTTTTGGTATATAAACACCGCAAATATAACAAAATAAATCACTACAATATTTACACTTTCTTCGTGACGAACTCATATTTTAGACTAGAAGACAAATATATGAGAATGGAGATTCAGTAATTGAAACAAAATATTAATCCATGACACTTTATCCAGATTTACGTGTATATGTACTTCAATATTGTCAAATAACTGAGATCTCAGCTGTTCTGTGGAGCAAGAGGTCTGAGAGTGGGGATCAGGTGATGTTTGTATGCGCGAAAAAGTTGCGCAGAAGCCTAATCATGACTGGAAAATTAAATTTTATTTCTAACAAGCTTTTAATTTTTCAAAATATAAGAAATGCAAAAATCATGAAAATACGAGCACATTGAGAACTTTCATGAATATATTCGTAATCTGGGCACTTGAAAACATAAAAATTTGCGATGATATCCAGGGCAACAATAAAAAAATTTTTTGTAGAGCTGTGTTACCATTTTATTCACAATTTTATCAAAATTTTTGTCGTCTGAGACGATTAAATTTCAAATTACGATTACAATCACCTTCGAGATTATTAGCATTTCCAAATAAAATTAAAGTACATCATATTACATACAGATGGAAATTTAACAGTTGATTTCTTGTTCCTATCATTTTCTAATGTCAATGAAGATGCTTTCTAATCCTTCAACAAATTCATAGGTTTCGCCGAATACAGTGATGGTGAAAAAATGCGGTGGGATGTGTAATGGAGCAATGAGTTGCATTTCCAAGACCACAAGAAATGAGGAGTTTTTTGTACGAGCAGTGAATTTTGAAAACAGTAAAGTAATTTGTAGCTCGGTTTCCGTACCAGCTGATACTGCATGCAGTTGTGGCTGTGAAACAAAAATTACCGACTGTTTACCAACTCAGAAATACGATAAAAATATGTGCACTTGCAAATGCATTAATACGGTAAGGATCATATAATAAAATATTATGGAGTCTGTGAACTCCTTATTAAGTATTAAAGTTCAAATTTCAAATACTAATAGATTTCGGTTATTTAACCATTCTTATATCTGTCAATACTCTCTGAAACAGGTGTAATCTCTTAAAGCTGTGAAAAAATTAAACTTCTATGTCAACATAACATAAGTAGGTTTAAATCTGTTTACTATGAAGATTATTCAAATCAATTAATCCACGACCTCCAAGATGTCTAGGTAGTGTAACTCTCTGAACAGCTGACTTTGGGTGGTGCTTATGATATTTACAGAGCATTTTCCTCGTTTGACATTGTAATTCATTTAGATCAGTTTTAGACCATTTAATAATTCCAAAAGAAGATGTAAGAATAGGAACAGCTGATAGCTCTGAAAACGTTTTTACTAGTTAAATAACTCTCGATGATAATTCTAAGTCTTTTGTAATATGAACTTCTAATATTTTCTTTAGTGCTGCTATGGTTAATTGTCTTCTCTTGACAAAATCCAAGATATTTATATGTATCTCCTTGATGCATTGGCTCGATTTCGATATTGGAAATCTTTATATAATCAGAGGTGATCTTTCCTTTTTCAATAGAAAGATTTTTACATTTTGGAAGCCCAAATTTCATATGAATATCGTTGGAATAGTTGAAAGTAATCTCAAGTAGACTTTTAAATGAGATCTGGTTCCGGCATATAATTTAATATCATCTAAATAAATTAAGTGACTTAATTTGAATTCAGTTAATAGACTCTTTATTTTGAAGCCGAAACTAGTAGCATTTAATTCATGAGATAATGGATTGAGGCAAAGACAAAACCAAAGAGCACTTAAAGAATCACCTTGAAAAATGCCTCTTTTGATTGGAATTACTTCGGATTTTAACGATTGTTTTGAAATATTTAAATGAAGATTGGTTCTCCAATTTTTCATTACAAAATCAAGAAAATGACGAAGTGTCTTATCAATTTTATAAATTCCCAAAATTTCTTGAAGCCATGAATGGGAGAACTATCAAAAGCCTTTTGGTAATTAATGAAGGCTGTATGAATATTTCTCTTCTTAGTTTGAGCTTGATTCAAAGCAACAGAATCAATTACAAGTTGCTCTTTAGTACCAAGGTGTTTTTTCTACATCCTTTTGATGTTCGGAAAGAATATTATAATTCTCCAAATGTGCATAAATTTTTTGGGTAATACATGCAGTTAGAGTTTTATATATTGTTGGAAGGCAAGTAATTGGTTTATATTGAGACGGATCAATAGTATTATCACTTTTCGGTTTTAAATAAGTAATTCCTTGTGTGAAAAATAAAGCAGTAGCTGAGGGTTCTTTATTATAAATGAAAAATATTCAGCCAATTTTTCATGAACGCAAGAGAATTTCTTGAACCAAAAGTTATGAATACCATCAACACCTGGAGATTTCCAATTTTTGTGTTTATCAATAACTGATATTATATCTTCGTTTGAAAATTTTTCAAATTGCATGCATTCTATTTTAGAAAATCGAGACCTTTCATTTAAAATCCAACTTGCATTGGAATTGTGTTGCCTTGGCACTGCCCAAATTGAAGACCAATAATCAGTTAAAATATCAATTTTAGGGACTCCATTTCCAGAAATATTTTCATTTGAACCTGAAATAAATTTGTAAAAATGTTTTTCATTATTTTTGAATAGTTTGTTTTGGAATATTCTATCTGAATTTATTTTATATTCACGTAGTCTAATGGAGTATACTGAAAGTTTTTATTTTAAAGTATCGATGTATTCTATCAATTGTCCATTACTTATCTCATTATTTTTATGGGTTTTATATTTGAGGAATATTTTTCCAATATGTGCCATAAGTTTTTTGATCGATTACCTCTGGAATATATATATATATATATATATATATATATATATATATATATATATATATATATATATATATATATTGATTATACTGGGAATATGGGTTAAAATTGACAGATATTATCTTTGGTTATATATAATTTGCAGGAACCTATTTTACGCGTTTCGGCACCATTGCCATCTTCAGAAAATCTGTATCTGCACAATTATCTAATATTAAAATCGAGATATTTTAAAATAAGTACATATACCATACAAAACAAATCTTAGATTTGAAAACTTAACCGACGATATCATTCTGTCGTTATCACACTAAGACTGACATGAAAGGAAACAATAAACAAATATAGGCAAACATTCTTGAAATTACTGTATCACGGGTTGTAGAATTATACACTTCACAGTTAAGAGATAAGATTTCCATAGATATTCATTAAACCATCAGAGTCAACTTTTGAGTTTATTGTCCTAGGTTCTTTCTGGATTTTGATCATTTCTAAAATATTCCTTTTAAAATCATTATATTCCGTTGTGAGTACTTGTGCATTTGCATAGTCAAATTTATGCAGTTTTCAATACTATGTCTTGCTAGAGCTGTGACTTCTTTGTTCGATCTAACGGAATATTCATGCTCGTAGACCCTCTTATGCAAATATTGTTTGGTATTGCCAATATAACACCCATCGCACTCTTGGCATTCTATTTTATATATGCTATGAGTTTTGTTTTTAATTCAATGCGAGGTTTTAGATTTGTGTGTAGATTGTGAATTAAAAACAAAACTCATAGCATATATAAAATAGAATGCCAAGAGTGCGATGGGTGTTATATTGGCAATACCAAACAATATTTGCATAAGAGGGTCTACGAGCATGAATATTCCGTTAGATCGAACAAAGAAGTCACAGCTCTAGCAAGACATAGTATTGAAAAACTGTACAAATTTGACTATGCAAATGCACAAGTACTCACAACGGAATTTAATGATTTTAAAAGGAATATTTTAGAAATGATCAAAATCCAGAAAGAACCTAGGACAATAAACTCAAAAGTTGACTGATGGTTTCATG
This sequence comes from Cryptolaemus montrouzieri, assembly GCA_013387265.2. Taxonomy (NCBI): domain Eukaryota; kingdom Metazoa; phylum Arthropoda; class Insecta; order Coleoptera; family Coccinellidae; genus Cryptolaemus; species Cryptolaemus montrouzieri. Next base: position 89,874,901 of record JABFTP020000001.1, on the reverse strand, counting down.
AATATCTATGGAAATCTTATCTCTTAACTGTGAAGTGTATAATTCTACAACCCGTGATACAGTAAATTTAAGAATGTTTGCCTATATTTGTTTATTGTTTTTTCATGTCAGTCTTAATGTGATAACGACAGAATGATATCGTCGGTTAAGTTTTTAAATGTAAGATTTGTTTTGTATGGTATATGTACTTATTTTAAAATATCTCGATTTTAATTTTAGATAATTGTGCAGATACAGATTTTCTGAAGATGGCAATGGTGCTGAAACGCGTAAAATAGGTTTCTGCAAATTATATATAACCAAAGATAATATCTGTCAATTTTAACCCATATTCCCAGTATAATCAAATATTTATAGAGGAAGGGTTAGTAAATTAAACTCCTATATATATATATATATATATATATATATATATATATATATATATATATATATATATATATATATATATATATATATATATATATATATATATATATATATATATATATATATATATATATTTAATTATCTGGATGAAAACTAATGCATCTGCCTCCACTTATCCGCTTCGTACGAAACAGATGGATCGGCCTGTCGGTAATGCCAATGCAGTTGTTTGAAGCAGCAATTTTTTCGATGCTTACCGTTGAGTCATTTTTCCCCTTGCTTTGAAGTATGGTGATTGCTGGCCCCTAAGTCTGCATTCCAATTAGTACGAACATATATAACGTACTACCTACAAACGCATTTGTTCGGAGAAGTCCGTCCAATTCGTACGATACGGATCTATAAAAGCTCACCATTATGTTGTATTTTGCAGCATATTCTGATACTCACAAGAGAATTAAATGCTGTCCATTAACATAGAAACATATAGTGGAGAGAAGCAGCATCATGTAGATTAAAACACAAATGGATTTTACTACAAAAAATAAATTAATTGAATTAATAGATTACTGTTACAGAAGTATAAAAACCAAGTACAAGGCGACATGAAATATACACTCCCCACAGAAATTGTCGCATCACCCCACTTTTACGACAATACTATATAAACTTTTAGGTTGGTCATTCAATAGTCGCTTGGTAACTTTCAGAAGTTTAAGATAAGAAGATATCATTCAAAAGAGATGAGTTTATGATGGAAAATATCAACAATTTTCGAATTAATGAAAAATTTAAAATTTAAAATCGAGTGTTTCCTCCCCGGACCCTAATTACTGGCAGTATACGTCTTGGAAGCCCTTCAAACAAATTTTGGATGTACTCTTGAGTCACTGAGTTCCAAATTTCAGGAAACAGATTTTCTAGTTGTTGGAGTGTTCTACAAGGCATCCTACGTTGCTGAATTTGCCACTCCATGTTGTCCCAAACATGTTCTATGAGATTCAAGTCGGGGCTTCTGGCTGGTCATCTTAAAATATCAATTTCGAAATTTTGTAGACATTCTGTAACTACTCTAGCTGCATGACGCCGAGCATTATCATGCATATAAATGAAGTTTTCGTCAATCAAAGGGCCAAAAGGTACAACATGGGGTTCAAGGATATCTGCGATGTATCTGGCCGCTGTCATTCTTCCATTATTCACTAGGACTAACTCAGTTCGACCATGGAAAGAAATGCCTCCCCACACCATTACTGAGTCCCCTCCGAAGTTTTCGGTTTGCCGGATATTGCATTGCTGATACCGTTCCCCAGGTCGTCTGTATACAGGCATGCGTCTATCATTTGATACTAGACAGAACCTGGACTCGACGGAAAAGAGAACATTCGACCATTGTGGAATACCCCAATTTGCATGTTCCCTCGCAAACTGAAGTCTTACAACTCGATGCTCTCTGGTGAGTCGCGAGCCGGTTGAAGCCACCCTTGGTCTGATATCGTCTTCTCTGAGCTTGTTCCTAACAGTTTGCAATTAAATATGCACATTTCTGGAAAGTGCAAATTCATTTTGTAGCTTCTAGCCGTACAGTGCCTAACTCTTAGTGCAGTTAAACAAAGCCATATTCCCCTGTTTCGTGGTCCCGATTAATTGCTCTTGCAATAAAACTTTGGTCAACATTCAACAAGTTAGCCACGTAACGTTGGCTTCGCTCCTCCTCTAGAATTGTTACAATTCTTACCACTTCATGATCACTCAAATAGCGTCCAGTACGTTCAGCAGCCATTACAATAAATTCAAAGATTCGAAAATCATCAAGAAACACAGAAAACTTGCATGAATTAAGCATGAAAACTGAAGAGAAATTGAATGAATACTGATAGTCAAATAAACTCATTTGTTTCAAACGTGTTTGAGATCATATGGAAACAAATATTACTACATAGATAAGTTTTTTTTCCCCTCATATGTCCAAAAAAATATGTTGACGAAAAAACTGCTATCGAGCTGCTCAATCGATTATGGAATTCAGAATACCAGGAGATGCGACAATTTTTTTGGTGTGTGTATATGAATGGGTCGTTATTTGGATTAGAAATAACGGGATACTTGGTATGCAGTTCGCAAACATTAAAAAGGGGGCTATTATTTGAAGACATCGAAAATTTGGAATTTACATAAATGAGTCTGGTGGTTCGTTGAAAATTTCAATTGATTCTAAGTAGTTGAGTTTTCAAGCCTTTGGTGCGATGTGTGAAATTTTCAGTTTATCAATACTAGAAAAATACTGGTCATTTTGAATGCAGAGGATAGCTAATGTTAAATCTAGTATTTTTCAATGAAGTCTGATGTTTTTTCTATTTAATTTTGAAGGAACATCCAGCCTAACCTTTGAAGAAGTTATTGCAATCTGAACAAGATAACTTATAAACTCTCGAGTTATTCGAATTCTCTATAGGAATTTTAGCATTAAATATGTTAGGGGAATGAATTTTTCGAATTTGTTGGTACTTATTGGATATATTTGGCAAATAGCTTTATGTAGTCCATTTCGTTTTACTATTTTGTCCAATTAAGTCACGATCCAAACCGTTGTTGTGACTATTTTGGGTAGTGAAACCCTTGGGAAGACGTCTATCTATGCTGGTAGGTTTTCCCAATATATTGAGGTTGATTTTGCTATTTGAGTGGGAAATTGAAAGATGAAAAAGTTATATCTGATGGTTTTCCTCTTTTTCGAATTTTAATTTTATTCTAACTTGAGGAAATAATCAAATTGTCTAGGTGCACTATTTAGGCAAATAATTATGTCATCGACGTATTTATACCATTAATGAATTTCAACATACAAGCTACAATTAAGTTTGTTTACTATGCTAGACATGAATATATCATCTAGAAGGAGGCTTGGTGGTTATCCCATCACTAATATATTGATTGTTTTTAACCGTGGATCTTTGACTTGTGAAGAATGAAGTTTTTTTTTTTGTAAAAAAAACTAGATAGTATGATCAGAAATGTTGAATTATGACCATAAGTTCGGAATATTGTAGTCAGTCGTCACTGAGATTTGAAACTTTGAATTTCAAAATTTAAAAAAGCCTATAATCATTATTGAAAATTCCTTACATTGGATTGTCCGATGTGTAGACTCGTCTAATAAATGCTCTCGTTGAAGAAGGGTTGAAACAGAGGGATATAGCTGCCACAATGGGGGTATCACAGGAGGTGATTTCAAAAACCTACTCCCGATACGCTTCAATCTCTACAAAATAGGCCGAGAAGAAGTCGTAGGATAATCACTTCTGAAGAACAAGACCGCTTTCTGCAAGCAACAGGCATCAGTGTATTAGTCGAAACGATACGTCAAAGACTTCGTTCAAGGGGTTTAAACAGCAGAAGGCCCTTAAGAGTTCCAGAGCCTACCAGACAACAAAAAATTAAAATTGGTATATCGAGCATCAACATTGGAATCTTTTTTCGGATGAGACCAGAATTGGTGTTCGATCAGATGATCGCCGGATTCTGGTTTTAAGGGGTCGTGGAAGACAAGCTAGACTCCGAGCAGCAAGACAAATTCCGAAATACCAGGGGGCAGTGTGATGTTTTGTAACATTTTAATTTGGGAGGCTTTTACTTGGTAAAATTCCATTATCAATAATAAAAACAAGTACTGTGTTTTAAGAATTTTACTTAATAATTGCGATTCGTAACGCGTTTCACTACACATAGCTTCTTCAGACGAATGATTATGCAGAAAAATGTAAATGAGAATATAACTATAAATGTTCTTGAGTAATTAAAAGCTTATTGGTCGGCTCCTCCTAAGTGGTTATTTATGGCAGGTATATCAATAAAATTAAGGAATAGATTGCTCCCGAAAAGATTCAATAGGGTGAAGGGCTTAAATCGACTTGTTCATTGATGAGTCTACCTGAGTGTTTGTATTTATTTATTTCTAAAGTTTCCCAAAGATCTACCTTCCAATATTTATTATCTGTATGCAAAATTTCAAACTGTGGGTCGAAAAGAATGATTATTTTCTAAGAGATGATTCGCGTAATTTGAATGTGATTTTTAATTTGAAAAACTGCGTTTATGTTCCGATATTCTAATATTAAAATTTCTATGTGTTCTACCAATGTAGAAATTATCACAGTCATTGCAATTCAATCTATAAACACCTGATTTATTGTTTTTACCTGGTTTGGTTTTATTATTTTTATATATTTGCCTAAATTATTATTAGTTTGGAAAAGCTATGTTGAAATTATTGCTACTTAAGAATGATTTCAGTTTCTCACTTGTAATGCCAGCGCAGGTTAGAAAAAATTCAACACCTTATGATTTCATTGTGGCAACAAAGGTAAAACGATGGTTTTAATTGAATTAATGACAATTTCTACATTGGTACACCTTGACAATCTTTCAGCAATCTATTGGACAAGAATAAGCAATCTATTCCTTAATTTTATTGGATATACCTGCCATAAATACAAACGCCTTTTCATTATCAGAACATTCGTCATTGAAGAAAAGCTACGGTGTAGTGAAACGCGTTACGAATCGCAATTATTAAGTAAAATTCTTAAAACACAGTACTTGTTTTTTATTATTGTTTTGTAACAGCTAGAAATTACGTGGACCTAGTGCTGGAGCCCAAAGTAAGACTCTGGCGAGGTACCCACGGTGAGAATGTCACTTTTATGCAAGATAATGCTCCTCCACATACCGGCAACCTCATGTGACATTACCTTGAAACAGTGGGAATCGCTATTCTGAACTGACCAGCGTATTCTCCAGACCTAAATCATATTGAACATTTATGGATAATCTCACAAGGAAAATTAGATCGGGCCAGGATAATCCAAGAATCCCACAACAGCTCACTCAAGCCGCCACAAGAGAGTGGCAGAATATCACCACAGAGGAGGTCGAAAACCTAATCCAAAGCATGCCTAGACGGATTCAGGCTTGTATCAGATCAAAAGAAGTTAATGCAAGCTACTGAGTCTCTTATTTTCTTTTATTTGTTTCTTTCTTAAAATATACCTTGATTTATTTCTTTTCTCAATTAAAATACCTCAAAAAGGATCAATTCTAACAATCCTTCGAAATTTCCGAAATCCCTGAGGTAACATTCAAAATATCGGGTGATTCCATATAAATTTGGTTGTTTGTATATGGAAAGAAAATTAGAAGACCTTTCCGAAGATAAGTTATTCGAACCACCTCCCCTATTATGATTTTCAACTTAGGAACTGCTGAGGGTAGGGGGTTGTTTCCACAAGCTCCGAATCAACTCAGAAATAGATCCCCCTTCAATTAAAATTTGACGTGTCTGAGCTTTTTCCGCTACAATCAGTCTTTCTTGACATGGAGGGGGTGGCAAATTTTCGTTGGAATAGAACATTCGTTGTGTTTGGAATGTGTGATATAAAATATTCATAACGATACTATTTTTGAATAGAAATTCGAAATACCTTATATGTAAATAGGTTTTATCTCGATCAAGATTTGAAAAACATGAATCGAAAGGTATCTACAAGTTTCTAATTTAAGTTTTTTGATTGAAGTTATACTTCGTGTTTCATTTCTAGTAAACAGTTTTCGCGAAATTTGAGAATTTCTTTGCCACTTTCGCCTATTCTCGCTTTGGGTTGAACAGAAACTCATATTGTTTTTTTCCTGAATTTTTGTGTTTCGTATTTTCGGGTTAGAAATTTTTGTATATTTAACTTTGGTTCTTGATAAATTGATTGGACTAAAAGGATTTCAGCGCAATAATTGATAAGAGAAAATTCGATAGTAGTAGAGAAATTAATTCTCTTCGATTCTTTTAATATCAACTAAGATCTCGTCAATGTTGCAGGAAGATTACCAAGTTTGTATCAAAAAAAGTCAACAAAACTTCAGATGGGACGAAAAGACTTGTAGATGTATTTGCAATATAACTAAAGTCTGCACAACAGGATCGCACTGGGTTCCTGGTCAATGCAGGTAAATACTATGTGAACATATTTTCATTTCAAGAAATTAATAATTATTGTTTTTTAGATGCGCTAAACTATACTCCTAGAATCGAGGGAATAATTACCAATCAATAAGTAGTGTTACATGTATCTTTGTAAATAAAATAGTTCCTCAATCAAAGATATTATTATTTTTTATGTGAAATAGATGTTAAAGTTCTGAAAAATCCCCAAAATTGACCCATGCGTAATCCCAATTTGCAGGATTTCCTCTGGGATCTCTTGGTAGATTTCCAGGTGGTAATGATGTCGCGTTGAATCTTTGTATTGTTTCTTCCAATTCTGCAAGTATGTTTGGATACCTGAAAGCAATATATTGTAGTTTAAATTTCGAAATACAAGGTTATGAACGTAACTTGATATTAGGTAGATAGTTCAACACCTGCAGTGCTAATGACGTATTGAAAGAAGTATTCAATAAAAAAATAAACTAAATGCTTACAACTCAGCTACATTGTATTTTTCACAAGGATCCAAATTGATATTGAATAAACAGGCTTTTTCACTAGGTTTGCAGTCCGAATAATCTGTGGTGTTGATAGAACAATCAACAGTGGCATCTGTTCTCATTTTTTCTGCAATTCTTCGATTAACATGCTTGTTTATTAATCTCAATGCCTTGTAAGTTTTTGAGTCTTTACATAAACGAAAACTGTACCGATAGCGTCTTCCTGATGGTCCATACCACTGGCTCCAGTTTCCTGAATATGACTCACCTAAGAAAAATATACCATAGTTACGACAGTTACGTCATTTTCTACTGTCTAGGGCATTCATGAAAAATAACCCTAATACAATATAACACCAATAACAAAAGTTATTAATGCAACAAGTAACTAAAATATTTGCTCCACTGGCGAATTTCATGCAATTCTTTTAGACGCGGTAACATGTCAAAGGTTGCCCATACCTGGTCTAGGGCTAACAGTTATGAGAAAGAGTATGCTGAGTATGTATGTGTTAAGTAGTTGGGAGTGATTCATTTGGTTTCTTTGTTCTTTGAATCTAGATTTAAAATTTCGGCCAGTTCATTCCAGACTACTTGAATTAATTAGTTTTTGATTGGCATTGAATGGTAATTTGCCCATTTTGAGACCACTGAAAAAATAGGTTGTTTATTTAATTTTGAAAGATAATTTCTGAGGTTTCATTGAAATTATTACGAAAGAATTTTCGTTGGTGAATGTCTATGTGTATTGAAATGGTATGTCTTAAATCAGATTATATACCTTTAACATATTTCCAGGATCCTTTAGTGATCGAAACTATTCCAATGATATCATCAATATTGTGAAGGATTTCATTTCTTGAAGAAGCAGTGTCCTCTGACAAGGACTTCCACATACTAATTCCATCAATTGTTTCAGTACTGAAGACAATAAAATGTTTAATTATTATAATTTTATCATTCTTTAGTTTCAATTCATGGTGTAATCTTGCATCGATCTATTTTTGATAGAACGATAATAATAATAATAATCAAGATGTTTGAAGAATATACCGACCAGAACACCTTGGAGAAGATTCACACTTTGATTTACTGTGGAGCAGTAGCGGTTCTTCGACTTCACAAACAACAAATCTCCACAACTCTTATTCAAGCTGAGCCAAAAAGCGTCAGAAAACCACCATGGCAAAAACGACTGGAGAAGGATATTGATAATATTAGAGCAGAAATCGGTCGCCTCACAGAATTCCTGAGAAACAGAAAACCCTCAAGGCGCTTGAAATCACATATACGCAAAATTTATAGGAAAATTGGTACGAACACAAAACACCCTGATCACAAAAACACATCGACGTGTATATGGACACTTTGAAACAGAAACTCCAAGCAAAAGCAAAGAGGCTTTCAAGATACGTCAAGTGCACTGAAAGAAAACATCAAAACCAAAGGTTCCTCCAAAACGCAGCCAATTTTCATAAGGGAAATAACAAAAATGCGACCAACAATAACAGAGAAGTACCTGACGCACAGTGCTTGACCGACTATTGGTCATCACTATGGTCGAACCCCAAAGAACACAATAGAGATGCGGAATGGATCACGAATGAAAAAGAACGCCTCGATATCAGACATATGGACTTCGATGGAATAACGGAGGAAGAAATCACAACAGTAGTTCGAGCGACCAACAATTGGAAGGCCACAGGTGTAGATAATATCCACAACTACTGGTACAAGAAGTTTGATAAGCTCCATGGAGCCCTAGCGAAACAGCTCACGTATGTTCTTCAACATCCCAAGAAAACACCCACTTTCCTAACGCAAGGCTTAACATATATGCTACCTAAGAGCGATAGAACACAGGATCCGTCTCAATACAGGCCAATCACTTGCCTGCCAACACTCTACAAAATACTCACCTCATGCATATCCAATCGAATATACCAACACCTTGACGACAACATTATATTAGCAGAGGAGCAGAAAGGATGCAGAAAGAAACACCACGGGTGCAAGGAACAACTCATCATCGATTCTGTGATAATGAAACAGGCACACGTAGGGCATCGGAATGTTCATTCAGCTTTTCTCGATTATCTGAAGGCATTCGATAGTACCGCCCATTCTTGGCTTGTTGAAGTATTGCAGATATACAAAATTCACCCAGCCCTGGTAGAGTTCTTGAAGACAACAATGACGCACTAGCGCACGTCTCTGCAGGTCAACATGAACAATAAATCAATTTAAACTCGACGAGATACCCATACGTCGTGGAATTTTTCAAGGAGACTCTTTGAGTCCACTATAGTTCTGTTTAGCAATGAACCCATTGTCCTCAATGCTCAATAGAACAGAATACGGATTTAGGATAAAAGCAGAAAGGAATTATCATACAATCTCCCACCTGCTGTATATGGATGACATCAAATTATATGCTTCGAACAAGAAGCAATTGGATGATTTGCTGAAAACTGTCAGTGAGTTCTCGACAGATGTTCATATGAAATTCGGGATTGAAAAATGTAAGACCCTGAACATTCAAAGAGGGAAAGTCATAGATGGTGAAACACAACTTCCAAACGGTGATATTATACAGTGCATGAGAGATGGCGAAACATACAAGTATTTAGGATATCAACAAGCCAGATTGCTAGACCAAAAACAATCAAAGGAGAAGATTCGTTCAGAAGACAGTCAGCGTCTGAAGACTGTGCTGAAATCAATGATGAACTCGGGAATTTAGTCTAAGCAATTAACACCTACGCCATTCCAGTGTTGCTTTACTCATTTGGAATAATCAGATGGACTAAGACAGAACTTGATGATATTCAAAGGCAGAACCGAACGATGCTTACAAAGTACAACAACCATCATCCAAAATCGTCTGTGATACAAACAACTTTAAAGAGGAAAGAAGGAGGACGGGGATTAATAGATGTTGTCAATTTACACACCGAACAGATAAAAATCTCAGAGAATTCTTCTCAGCAAAAGCTCTCACTTCTGACCTCCATAGAGTGGTATCATTGGCTATATACAACTCTGAATCTTGCTACCAGAGATGACCTGATGAATCTACCGTTCCTATCAGATATTGAAAAACAAGAGCAATGGTCAAGAAAGGAATTGCATGGACGACATCACCATGAGATTAATCAACCACACATCGACAAAGAAGCCTCCAACAAATGGTTGATGAAAGGAGAATTATTCGCAGAAACAGAGGATTCCTTATGGCCATCCAAGACCAAGTGATCGCTACAAACAATTACAAAAATTTATAATGAAGGACGGAACATTACAAACAGATAAGTGCAGAAAATGCCATATAAGATCGGAGACTATACAGCATATTACGTCCGGATGCGAACAACTGGCCAATACGGAGTATCTTCACAGGCATAATCAAGTGTGCAACATTATCCACCAGAAACTTGCACACAAGTACGGACTTCTGAACACCTTCCAGCCATATTACAAGTATCAGCCGGCGCCGGTATTGGAAAATGACTCTATCAGATTATACTACGATAGGCCTGTTATCACTGACAGAATGGTGACGAATAATAGGCCGGACATAGTGGTGTATGATAAGAGAGCCAGAACAGCAATGCTGATGGATGTCGCCATACCGAATAATAACAACGTGCTGAACAAGTTCCAGGAGAAAAAGTCCAAATACACAGACCTTGCTATTGAGATCAAGCAGATGTGGCACCTCGATAAAATAGATATTGTTCCTGTCATCGTATCCTCGACTGGTTTAATACCCAAAACTTTGCATGATAGCCTTAAGAAATTAGAATTGCATAAGAATACCTATATAGAAATGCAAAAAGCTGTAATTCTTAATACATGTAGGATAGTTAGGAAATTTATGTCAAGTATATTGTAATCGAACCTATTCCCTTTGATTACTAAATCTGGAAAAGGTAAATTATATCCAGCTAACAGCAGAGATAGTGCATAAGTCCACGATAAAAAATCAAGATGTTAAGTTCACTGTAGATTATGAGTGAAAACTTAGATTCATATGTTTTAGTCACAAACCTAAAGTTCTGATGACCGCCAACAGCATCCAAAATCGTAGGTATCCAATCAGTAATATGCATCATTTGACTTGACACTCTGTTTGGTGTCTTCAATGATGTACTCCATAAAAAAGCGGCTCCTCTAACCCCTCCTTCCCAAAGCGTATCTTTTACTCCTCTCAAAGGGTAATTTGAAGCAGCATTCATGTTAAACCCAGCAGCTGGTCCTCCATTGTCGGTTGTGAATATAATAACACTATTTTCCAACATTTGCTTTTTACTAAGTGCTTGAACTATATCACCAACAGATTCATCTAATTTAGCTAGCATACCTAAGGAAAATTGCTACTATATTTTCGTTAGAATGGAGAATAAGTCCAGAAGCCTTTGTGTCAAAACTCACCAGCAAATCTTTGTCTTGTATAGTTTTTAATATAGGAAAATTTCGAAATGTAACCATCTGGCGCTGGAAGTGGATTATACGAATTTCCCGAATGAACTGCTGCATGAGCAACATAAAGAAATAATGGTTTTTCCTTATCATGATCATCGATTACTTTCACTGCCCTATTTGTGAATATATCAGTTGAATACTTTCCATGAAGATCTTTCGCTAAATCCATATCTTTCCTCATATCTAAACCCCAAGTACCATTACTTTCTGATGTATGGTCATTGTAGTCTTGATGACCAATCCAAAATCCTGAAACATGCTTGTAGACGTCAATGAGTAATTGATAATATTTGCCAATTTGTTTACTCCGTTGAATAAGTTAAGATGCTATATGAAAATATTTCTTACCTAGATGACTGTCAAATCCTCTAAAAGTTGGAGTATATGTCTTTTTGTAACTTCCCAGATGCCATTTTCCAACAATATGATTTCGATATCCCAGTTCTTTGAGGTATTCGGGAAGTATTTTCTCGGTCAAAGGGAGACCTCGAGGTTCAGCGCCATCTAAAACACCATGTTGCATCCCAGTATGTATTGGATACTTTCCAGTCATGAGAGCACTTCTAGATGGAGTACAGATAGGGTTTACATAGTATTTGTTTAATATGACACCAGAATATGCTAAAGAGTCTATGTTTGGAGTTGGGATTTGTCCAGAACCATGAAAACTTACATCATTCCAACCCTACAATTAATAGTTAATTGAAACGTTTTCCTTTTAGCACATTTCTCATTTTTTTGAAGAGCCAGAAGAAGCATATAGCTAAATATGGTAATGAAGCAGATGTGGACAGAAAAAAAGACATTCATCTGCCAGAAAGTTAAAATGACTAGTGGAATAGTGCATTAGGAGTTAACTGTAGTATTACTGGAAACGAAGTTTGATCGCACTATGTCCTCATAATAGAGAAAGACATTGACCAAGATGTTCGACTTTGGCCAACGTGTTTATTTTGGGCACGCTTAATTTCTGGTTTTCTATTCATCACTCTGAGTTTCTATTCATCACACTGAATTTCCCTTTCAAAAATTTGACCGTCCGGCCGTTCTTTATACTCAACCGAGTCATTTTCAATCAATGAGATAAAAACACAAGGTTTAACTTTAATCTACACTTTATTTGAAAAAATTCGCCGTATGCCGTATGCCCCATCCATTATGCAAAGTACACAAAATGCAGGTATAACATTATAATCTTGAAGATTTTTACATAAAACAGAAACCGATATTATGTTTATGAACCCTCAAACTACGTTATACAGTTCGAGACTTCGGACGTATCACCCCAATCATAATAACGAAGGAAAACGATAAACGTCTCGGAAAATCAAGTTTTTCTTCGGCAGTTATCTCGTCTCAAAGTATACATTAGCTGAGGTGGAAACTTGGAATTTAATTTAGTTTCCGGAAGCAAAACAACCGCGACAGATGACTACTTCTCCAGTCGAAACTTCCGGGATGACTTATTATCGAGAGATAAGAAGTTCGAAAAACTCGAGCGAAGTGTGAATCGTAATCGAATGGGGTCCAGGTGGAGAGAGACAAATATATTTCGCGACCGGGGCGGATGTAAATTTTCCGGACCACGTTCACTTTTCCCCGGCTTACGCGAGAAGTTTCCTCCCCGCGCGGACCCGCGCCGGCCTACCCATCAACTGCAGCACAAACTTATGGCCCTCTGGGAAATCATGACCGAGCCAACGGAGCTGCAGATTTTAACAAGGATTTAATTTTATAACGCATATGGCGAGGATGTTATGAACCCGATTATGACCTTCTAATAATAACTCTTCGTGCCGTTTATCAGTCACGCCTCATTCCCCGGATCGATCCGGATTTTATGGTAGGTTCTGCGTGAACGATCTAACGAATTATTCCGCCGAATGTAGAACCTATTCAGCTCGGTGAAATCTGAATCTCTAACTGATTTCATTTCAGAAAACTGGCGTTCTCTAGGAATCAAGAGCGAGAGTCCAGCTGTCATGTCAGATAACGTGACCGAATCAGGAAGAAGAGCAATACAAATTTAATAATAAAAACAAGTGCTGTGTTTTAAGGAATTTTACTTAATAATTGCGATTCGTAACGCGTTTCACTACACCGTAGCTTCTTCAGACGAATGAATATGCAGAAAATATAAATGAGAATATAACTATATATAGCATACCTAAGAAAAATTGCTACTATATTTTCGTTAGAATGGAGAATAAATCCAGAAGCCTTTGTGTCAAAACTCACCAGCAAATCTTTGTCTTGTATAGTTTTTAATATAAGAAAATTTCGAAATATAACCATCTGGCGCTGGAAGTGGATTATACGAATTTCCTGAATGAACTGCTGCATGAGCAACATAAAGAAATAATGGTTTTTCCTTATCATGATCATCGATTACTTTCACTGCCCTATTTGTGAATATATCAGTTGAATACTTTCCATGAAGATCTTTCGCTAAATCCATATCTTTCCTCATATCTAAACCCCAAGTACCATTACTTTCTGATGTATGGTCATTGTAGTCTTGATGACCAATCCAAAATCCTGAAACATGCTTGTAGACGTCAATGAGTAATTGATAATATTTGCCAATTTGTTTACTCCATTGAATAAGTTAAGATGCTATATGAAAATATTTCTTACCTAGATGACTGTCAAATCCTCTAAAAGTTGGAGTATATGTCTTTTGTAACTTCCCAGATGCCATTTTCCAACAATATGATTTCGATATCCCAGTTCTTTGAGGTATTCGAAGTATTTTCTCGGTCAAAGGAGACCTCGAGGTTCAGCCCCATCTAAAACACCATGTTGCATCCCAGTATGTATTGGATACTTTCCAGTCATGAGAGCACTTCTAGATGGAGTACAGATAGGGTTTACATAGTATTTGTTTAATATGACACCAGAATATGCTAAAGAGTCTATGTTTGGAGTTGGGATTTGTCCAGAACCATGAAAACTTACATCATTCCAACCCTATAAGTAATAGTTAATTGAAACGTTTTTTCTTTTAGCACATTTCTCATTTTTTGAAGAGCCAGAAGAACCATATAGCTAAATATGGTAATGAAGCAGATGTGGACAGAAAAAAAGACATTCATCTGCCAGAAAGTTGAAAGTTAAAATGACTAGTGGAATAGTGCATTAGGAGTTAACTGTAGTATTACTGGAAACGAAGTTTGATCGCACTATGTCCTCATAATAGAAAAAGACATTGACCAAGATGTTCGACTTTGGCCAACGTGTTTATTTTGGGCACGCTTAATTTCTGGTTTTCTATTCATCACTCTGAGTTTCTATTCATCACACTGAATTTCCCTTTCAAAAATTTGACCGTCCGGCCGTTCTTTATACTCAACCGAGTCATTTTGAATCAATGAGATAAAAACACAGGTTTAACTTTAATCTACACAATTTGAAAAAATTCGACAACGTTTCGCTGACACAGCAGCTTTATTTTGAAAAATAGAATGAAAGTATAAAAACGTTAACCTACCACCTAACGCAAAACTTATTTCGTTTGATGTTGAGAATTTATACCCAAGTGTTCCTCCAGGTGATGTCAGAATATTAATCGAAAACATGTTGAATTCGAATCATGTTAACTACATAATTAAATCGAAATATTGAATCTGTTGACGTTTGCATTGAACAAAATTATTTTTCTTTCAACAACATCTATTACAGTAGTGAAAATGGTTTGATCATGGGAAACTTTGAGTCCACTTTTAGCAGAGATTTTATGAATAATATTGAACAGAAAATTCATACACATCCACTCATTTCCAAATTTCTTTATTGGTATAGATATGTTGACGACATCTTAGTATGTTTCATTGGAACTACTCGTCAATTAGACTTATTTGTTAATTTCATTAATTCCATCCATTTGAACATTAAATTCACGATAGAAATTGAACAGAACGATTCCATTAATTTTTGGACTTAAAAATCACTAAACAAAATAATAATCATGTTTTTCGGTCTTTCGTAAACCTACACATACTGATACAATTATACATAACTACTCATTACATCCAATTCAACACAAAGTTGCAGCTTTAAACAGCATGGTACATCGGTTACTCAATTTATCTTTATCAGTAGAAGATTATAATAAAGAGTTAAACACCATCAAACAGATAGCCATTAATAATTCATATAATCCGGATATGATAGATCTAATCATTCGTAAAAACTCTATCAGAAAGCAATAAATGAAGTATATCCTATTCATAAAGACTATAAAATATTCAACAGTTTAACATTCTGCGGTTCTGCTAGTACAAATATTAAATCATTTCTCGTCAAACAAAATCTTAATATAGCTTTCAAAACTTCTAATAACTTAGGTAAACATATTAAAAATAATAAATCTCCTGTTGAAAAATCAAGTAAATCAGGAATCTATAAACTCAATTGCGGTTCTTGTGATAAAATTTATATCGGTAGGACCTATAGGAGTTTTGGCATAAGAACATCTGAACATAAACGTAGCTTCGATAAAAATAAATCTGATTCAAATTATTCAAACCACCTAATAAAAGAAAACCATTCATTCAATAAAAACTTTGACATATTACATATAAAATCAAAAAGTTCAAAATTAGATCTCCTAGAAGCATTAGAAATAAATCGATACAAACATTCGGACAAGCTTTTGAATGAACAGGTAGATTTGAATTACTCACCCTACTTAACTTGTTTAATTAGTTTTTATTACCTTTCATACTAACTGTACAATGGCTCGGTGTGGATTTTCCTGTTATTCATCCAACTTGTTCTACGATTTGTTTATAATACCATACTCTTCATTCTATTTTTCATTCTTGATAAAGCTGCTGTGTCAGCGAAACGTCGTCGAATTTTTTCAAATAAAGTGTAGATTAAAGTTAAACCTTGTGTTTTTATCTCATTTATATCATGGATCTACATCAAGTAACGGCCTCCACAATTCAAATCATTTTGAATCGTTTATACCCATTGTAAACATTCTTCAAAGTTACCTCATTAACATTTCAACATTTTATGAGTTTCTTTGGTATTTTTCAACTGATAAGACATCATGAAGCTAGGAGACGTACTAGTTGAAATTGATGTGGCGCAATTAATTGCTACCTATATTTTTATCACACCGTATATATAAGTGAAAGTTCCTCCACGGTCACAGTTAGATGAAAAGTTTTCCATTACTTAATTCATAAATGGTGTGAAAGGTCAAAAGAATATATCATCTTTCATCAATAGAAAAATTAAAGATATACCTAGAGTAACGTATTGTTGAAGCTTGTTGCTTCAGTCCAAATTAATAAGACTTTGTGGAATGAAATCTAGTAGAGTAATGAAATCCGTTGTGACAATATTGGTGTGACCAATTTTTATTCAATGGTTAGAATCCCATACATCTCAACATATAATCCTCTACCTGAATACGAAACAGCAATATGATTTGAAAGCTACTACAAGAATAGGAAGGTTCAAAGAAAACACATAAACAGACCATGTGATAAAGGCGAGGAAATGGTTACACAGCCGGATAGACAAGAAACATCTGAGTAAGTTATGTTTTAAACTGCAGCTCACTTGATATCTGATTTCTATAAAGAATAGTTTTTCAAAGACAGAAATGAATCTCATCAGGAAAACACTAGGTGTGAGAAGAGATGTTTCCAACAAATTTAGATGAATGACAAGACGATATTCACTGTGTTTTCGTGCCAGAATGTTTCTATCATGTAGAGGAAGTCCAACACTGTCTAGCTCTAAACTTCAATCTGATTCAATCGTATGCATAATAAAAATAGGTAAAAAAACTTTTTAAGTTAAACGGTTTTATGTTAAACATACATTGCACTGTTTAAGATAAATGTACTAAAAACCAAAAAATAATAAAATAGATACAGTCGTGGGAATTATAAACATATGCATAGACTAGACTAAAATAAAACCGTGGGGCACGTCAATTGTCTACAAATTATCGACTTAATGTGCGATAGAAGAATCGTTTGATTCGTCGTTAGGCAGTTGGCCCGCAGACGGTGAGAAATTATTTACTATTTTCTTGCTCATGGAAATTCTAATAGTTATACACTCCATGTAAATAAAAGAGATGTTTTAACTAGTTTATCGTTGGACATTCACACTGCTGGCTGGCGAGGAATCGTTTCACTGCTTGTTGTTTGTCTTTAATCGTCAAAACATATGACAAAAGTACTACTCGCTCACCACTATGAAACCCTAAAGCTCGCTTATAATCGAGCTTGCTAGCTTATTTCCACATTCTAGCCCTACTTATCACACGTCCATCGTTGTCGGTTGCACAACTGCCTAATAATTATACTGTAACATTACAAAACAAACATTTTAATCAACGATTGTAGACAATTGACGTGCCCCACGGTTTTATTTTAGTCTAGTCTATGCATATGTTTATAATTCCCACGACTGTATCTATTTTATTATTTTTTGGTTTTTAGTACATTTATCTTAAACAGTGCAATGTATGTTTAACATAAAACCGTTTAACTTAAAAAGTTTTTTTACCTATTTTTATTTTCTAGTTTTTAGTTTTTATTTCGCATTCTTTTTAATTCATTTAGTGCTTCATTATTGCAAGGTTTCTTGCCCGTTAGTTTATTGCAATCCAACTCCTCTATACGTAGTCCCTGCAAAGATCTTACTCTACTAAGAGCCACGTAGGCTTGACCTTCTTCAAACAGTTTCGCACCTAAGTATACGACTGCGTGATCCACAGTGCTGCCCTGCATTTTATGTATTGTAGAAGCCCATGATAGTATTAAAGGCAACATTCTTCTTTCAGCTGTCCCATAATTGTACTTAGCTGGAAACTGTATGGCTTTCGGTGTATAAGATGTACTCCGTCTCTTGCGAAATCAATTCGGACGGAAGGTACATCTGTTGCATACATCTGAGTTCGACGAAATTGAGGCCAAACGATTTCGGTGATGTAGCCTATAGCGCTATTTACTAATCCCTTTGAAACGTCAATATTGGACCGTAGCATGACTTTTGCCCCCACAAATATTTCCAGTTCCGCTGGTAAACCCCCAGTTTTGTTGATATCAGCTGGTATTATTGTAGCTATATCCACATTGTCTGCATTTCGTGTGGCGTGTACTAGCTGATCCTGCGCTTTTATTTTGTAAATGCGAGCACCATTATTTCTGTACAAATTCAATACAGCAGAGTTGTGGTCGTTAACTTGCTGATTTGTGGGGTATACCCTTAACGCTTTGTCTATTGCAAACTCATCACTCGTGTCTTGAAGAAATCTTCCCATTAAAATACTAAAATGTTGGGTTGTTAGCTCACCGACTCTCAAAGCATTCAAAATATCAATGAAAATCTGGTCACCTTGCTGACGCATATTTTCAGTTAATTCACAGAGCGTAAATAAACGCCAGAGATGTGTAGCTGGTTGGAGATGTTCTGGCTGTTTGAAAACAGGGGCAAGGCTATGTACAACAAGATGCGCCTGAGTCTTGAGGGGAAAACGCTAACGACATATCATTTTTATCCACCCTAATGCCATACAGTTCTCGGCGCGTTTTAACCTTTCACCTTAACTTGGGTGGTGTACCGCTAACGACGTATCATTTTTAGCCACCCTAACGCCACACAGTCCTCAACACGATACAAAATCTTGACTTGGGTGGTGAATTCAGGCTGGATACATTGTATTCTACTGGTTGAGCACTTTCATTTGATACCCATATTGATAGGATTGATAAAACCTACGTTATCCGCCATTTTGTAGCGGCCGCCATCTTGGATTTCATTTTTTATAGTATATTGTATTCTGATTGTTGAGCCCTTTCATTTGATACCCATATTGATGGGATTGATAAAAGCTATGTTATCCGCCATTTTGTAGCGGCCGCCATCTTGGATTTCAATTTTTATAGTATATTGTATTCTGCTTGTTGAGCCCTTTCATTTGATACCCATATTGATGGGATTAATAAAACATAAATTATCCGCCATTTTGTAGCGGCGGCCATCTTGTATTTATAATGATAATGAATAAATATAATTGTATTGTCACCAAAATCCAAAGTGTATACAAAATTTCAGATTAATCGGTTGACAGGAAGAGGGTGAAATTTGAATTACTAAATTTGACCCAAGAATAAATAAAACAAACGGGGTGAGCTAAATAAAACCGTTTAAAAATATTCCCCTCTTCCATTTCAAATTAAATAGGGGTTTAATTGGCCTTCACTTTCATGATGAGATATTAGATTGAGAATTTGGATTTTCTGAAAATTCTTTCATTTTTTTGTAGACATTAACCTTGCAGTATAATCTGAAAAGATTAGGCATCTAAATGGTGCTCCTATATAGTTGTCAATCGATCCATTAATTAATGATGCAGTAATTGCTTGATATGGACCCTTTACCGATAACGTACATTAATGGATTTCTAAATAATCAAAAACATTACTTACCAAATCATCAGCAACAATCAAGATTATATTTGGCCTGCCATGTATTTGTGCATCATTCAAAAATATCGGCATACTAGATTCAAACAACATAAATACATAGCAAAAAATATATATAGTAATTTTAAAACACTCATTTCTTCTGAATTGTTTCACATTTCTTTCCAAAACAATGTATCTATTCATTTATTGTAATTCTATTAAATGAAATATGAGTTAGTCAAACTCATCTTGATTATGCAAATAGAACTGGCCAACTAATGAACGAAGTCTATAAATCATTCCATTAATTTCAATTGCTCACTAAGTCATAGTTTGAGACAAAGGTTTCATATCTCTAACACGTTCTAAGTAGAATGACTGAATATTTCAAATGTATCTATGTATTCATTTTATTATCATGTTTTGAATATTTTTTCTGGAACATATCAAATTATTGCTAGAGAAGTGACGAGCAGATATAGAAATAATAATGAATGAATACATTTATTAAATAGTATATAGTACTTTACTTTTTAGTATATATTTAAATAACAGGTTGCAATTTGTCGTGGTGAATGGAATTTCTTCAATCGCCTTCAACGTTACTTCTGGAGTACCGCAGGGGTCTCACCTTGGACCACTCCTCTTTTTAGTTCATATAAATGATATCTCTGAGTGCTTTTTGAATACCGATCACGAGTTATTTGCCGACGATCGTTACTTCTGGAGTACCGCAGGGGTCTCACCTTGGACCACTCCTCTTTTTAGTTAACTTAATATTGACAAATGTCAGCATATCACTCTTACCAAGAATACTAACAGCATACGAAAAACATTCACTCTTGGAGGCTTAGATATAGCAAGAACAAATTGCATCAAAGATCTTGGCATAATGCTTGATGAAAAACTCTCATTCTCTGTTCACGTTGATTATGTGGTATCTAAAGCTTTCAAAATGCTTGGTTTCGTGTTGAGGATAACGAAGAACTTCAAAAGCGAGAATTTACTTAAAAAATTGTATTTCACACTAGTAAGAAGCAACTTGGAGTATGCAACCCCCATTTGGTCTCCCCATTTTTATATTTATATAGATAGAATAGAGAAAGTACAGAGAAAGTTTGTCAAGAACCTTTACTTTAGATTCAATCGATGTGGACCGGCAAGTGATTATAATGTATCTTTAAAACACCTTAATATCTTGAGTCTGGAGCATAGAAGGATGTTTTTCGAAGGAATATTTTTGTACCGTTCTATGAACTGTCATTTCAATTATCCTCTCATCAATTTTTTTCTTTTCAACGTTCCCCAGTATAATAATCATCGAATTTCACTTTTCTATGTTCCAAAAGCTTGAACTGCCCTTTATTATAACTCTGTGTTTCTGAGAATAATGCGTTTTGCCAATTTCCACCTGAATAATGTAGACTTGTTTTCAGTGAGCCTTTACAATTTCAAAAAAACTTTATTTACTTACTTGAGAAATTACAATTAGGTTATGTTATGTGCCGAATTTCATAGATGCATGCAACAATACTGTGCACTCTTCTGAGTCAAAGTCAAAGAACAGAGCGGTAAATTGTATTTATTAATTTGTCTGGTGTTATTTTTGTTTTGAAATTTACTGAATTACTGAATGTTACTGAAAATGAACATTATACATCTGTAGGCATACAGACCAGGCATAGTCAGTATTCCATTTGATTTGTAGATAACCCTACAAGATTCTCTGTATTTGAGATTGAAAATTGTTCTTATTGCCTTCTTCTGTGTTATAAAACTCTGACTGCTGAACTAGAATTACCCCAGAAAATAATTCCATATTGCATTAAAGACTTTGAGTTCGAGAAGTACATTGTCATGACTTCAGCCACTAGATCCAAAACTAACAAGCTTTCTCCAAACAAATATATTATAAGCTTAATGATACAGGAATTCCTACAGATTTAAGGCTATGAAAAACCTTTTCTAAACACTTCTCAAACATAATAAGTGCTTGGAAAATTTAACGTGTAGAAGCTCAGACAGATAATAATTGGTCATAAGACCTATAATTAATTTGAGGAAATATTTCAATTTGCTCAAATATTTAGGTAACCTTTAAATATGAAAGTCACAAAACATTATGCTTTTATTGAACAGTATTAGGCCTTTTTATAGAGTGTTAAATATAAACGTAATGAATGTATGCTTTAGTTTCAATACTTCTGGGAACCATTTATTTAAAAGTTATGGAAACCTAGTTCATTACTTTTCATAGTCGTTTGACAATAAAATTAATAATTACTTTTAGTTCATCATATATGATTCTGCCATTCCGCTTTAATTCTTTTACCTTTTACTGTTCATGGTACTCTTGATATCTCAATTATTTATTATGATTTATTATTTATCTCAAATTATTCTCATTCAAATCCTTGAATTGAGGACGAGCTTCATTAGCCGTTTGTATCGACTGTCAGAAACTGTTCGTAGAAAGTAAAATTCCTTCAATGATTATTATTATTTTTCATTGGTTAAACGTTTTATATTATAAGCTATGATAAAATTAATTCATGTAAGTGCTTAGCGGTAAATAAGGTTTTTAGTACGCCAAATATCAGAAAGAAGAATAATATTTCTCGCTACTCACTTCTATGCTACAAAAGAAAAAGTGTCACCTTTATATTTTAGAAATAATTGTCATAATAAGGAAAATGTAGAGAAAATATCGAAAATAGGTTCATTAAGATGAAGTAAGAGTAATGATGTGCTAGAGTCCTTCTTTATTATCGAGATTATTGATTACATCACAGTAACAACATTTGCCGGATTTGTAGGTTACCTCATAATTATGGACAAAAACATAATTTAACTCCATAAATATACCTAATTACTCTTTGTATTACTAAGATGTCTTCAAGGAATATAATGTTCGCAAAGCTATTATTCCGTCAAGCTTCAAACACACATCATGGTAATATATGATAGTAACTGATATTTAATTTTTCGATTTTGAAACCTCTTATTTCAGATTCATTAATCATAAGGCAACTATCTTATTGGAATGAAAAGTTTGTCATCAAAAGGGGGTTGAACTGGTCCAAAATATTACAGAAAAACAAAGAGAATAAAGGAAATCCCAGTGAAAACGAAAATTCAAATCATACTAACAATGACACTAAATCATCTGTAGCAAAGGAACAATCAATTTTGAAAGTGATTGCACCTCAAATGAAAAAGGTGAAAACAGCAGAAGAAAAGATAATTATAGAAAATGTTAAAGAACAAAGTTTGAATGAATCACAGAATGTTTTGCCAACAGAACCAACAAAATCTCTCACGGAGAAGATAATCCAGAAAATTGATAAGAAAGAAGATGAAAAAGGTAATTGCCATTTTCAAACTTTTTTGTCATGATTTTATTCAATATATATTGATATTTCAAAGAAGCTTGAGTTGGTAAATTTGATTTGACTTAGTCCCAATCATATTTTTAGATGAAGCTCTAGATAAAAAGTTAGCGGCTAAAAAGCGTAAGAAATTAGATTTGGCTGCTCGTTCTCTTGAGAGAAACTTTATTACACCATTCAGAGCTATGTCTGAATTTCTCCTTAAGCCTTCTGACTTAGAAAATCTTCCAAAAACAAAAAGAAGATCGCCATATGAGTGTGAACCACCCATCACTGTTTACTGGAGAAGAGATGTAGAAGCTAAAGCTATGGAAGTGTGGGGTTCTAAAGAAGCATTAAGAATGGAATTGTTGAAGAGAGACATTGAAAAGAAAAAATACCAACAAAGTGAGTAGGTATTGAAAATTTTAATCCTATGATAGCTGATATATATTTCTATTTTGTAGATATTTTCATGGTTAAAAGACGGCTAAGAGATTATAGAAGAGAAATGGGTAAAGGACAAAATGTTCAAGAAAGTGATGCAGGTTTAATGGGTAGGTCAGGAAGAGTTGTTCTGATAGCAGTTGGAATGTAAGTTTATGGACTAATAAAAAATAATGGTAATCTTATCTTGTATGACGAGGACGAGTTTTGCGCATCCAAAAATGAGTCAATCAGCTGTTTGCCAAACGTATTTGAATTTTATAGTGTCGTCAGATTACGAACAAATATAATATTTGGATGCACTGGTTCGTCAGTATGCGACCACAATATTTGAACGCTCTTGTCTCTAGTAGACCTATTTTATTTTCTAGTTTCTAGTTAATAAATTATAAAAAAATATATATATATATAAAAAAGAGGGGTTTAACCCCAACGAGTTGCCCATATATCTGTTCATGCAATCAAACTGATTTCATGAAAAAATATAAATCCACCACCCGGTAATTAATACCATTGCCAGGCAATGATTATAATCAAAACATTATATATTAGGATAACGTTGAATGTTATGAGAATATATCAATCTACCAGAATATATACACACTATAGCATCATCAGACAATGACATCAATGTACCAACGAGTAGTGTCAGAGGGTTTCTCCCCAGAAAAATTCAGTATCGGACCTTAGTCAAGTAACACTGAATGTTACTCATTCATAGTTTTCTTTGTTTGGAATGATGAACGATCGAATAGAATACTGCTCTGAATATAAATATGACAAGATTGTTAGCTAATTATATTACATTTATATATACAAGTTAATAGAATATGAGAATCTGAGAAGTATAAACTAAAGAGAAAACCTATGACTCTACCTCTTTATTTTTTCGAAATTCAAATCTTGTAATATTCTTCATAGGTTTCTTTCCAAAAAAATAATGAGGTAGAGTCATAGGTTTTCTCTTTAGTTTATACTGCTCTGAATCTCATTTCATATTTTATATTTTATATATATATATATATATATATATATATATATATATATATAACCTAGTTTACAGATAACTTGAACTTTTCGATTGTAACCCGATATGGGCCCTTTCATTAAATCAATTCATTCTCGAATGTTATATACAGTGCTGACAGCAATTTCTGTTTACATCATACTAAAGGCTGTCTTGTAATTAGTGAAATGTACACCAACTACAGGTAATACCTTTTCTGAGGTATTACCTCAACCATTTGTTTATTTATAGAATTAAGTATCCTGAGGAATGCAATGGCATCTGTCAGGAATATTTGTAAAGATTTTTGTTGAAACTTGCAAATAAACATATATATATATATATATATATATATATATATATATATATATATATATATATATATATATATATATATATATATATATATATATATATATATATATATATATATATATATATATATATATATATATATATATATATATATATATATATATATATATATATATATATATATATATATATATATATATATATGTAGATGTAGAAAAAACACCTTGGTACTAAAGAGCAACTTGTAATTGATTCTGTTGCTTTGAATCAAGCTCAAACTAAGAAGAGAAATATTCATACAGCCTTCATTGATTACCAAAAGGCTTTTGATAGTTCTCCCATTCATGGCTTCAAGAAATTTTGGAAATTTATAAAATTGATAAGACACTTCGTCTTTTTCTTGAATTTGTAATGAAAAATTGGAGAACCAATCTTCATTTAAATATTTCAAAACAATCGTTAAAATCCGAAGTAAAATACAATCAAAAGAGGCATTTTTCAAGGTGATTCTTTAAGTGCTCTTTGGTTTTGTCTTTGCCTTAATCCATTATCTCATGAATTAAATGCTACTAGTTTCGGCTTTAAAATAAAGAGTCTATCAACTGAATTCAAGTTAAGTCACTTAATTTATTTAGATGATATTAAATTATATGCCGGAACCAGATCTCATTTAAAAAGTCTACTTGAGATATGGGCCCTTTCAGTAAATCAATTCATTCTCGAATGTTATATACAGTGCTGACAGCAATTTCTGTTTACATCATACTAAAGGCTGTCTTGTAATTAGTGAAATGTACACCAACTACAGGTAATACCTTTTCTGAGGTATTACCTCAACCATTTGTTTATTTATAGAATTAAGTATCCTGAGGAATGCAATGGCATCTGTCAGGAATATTTGTAAAGATTTTGTTGAAACTTGCAAATAAACACATATATATATATATATATATATATATATATATATATATATATATATATATATATATATATATATATATATATATATATATATATATATATATATATATATATATATATATATATATATATATATATATATATATATATATATATATATATATATATATATATATATATATATATATATATATATATATATATATATATATATATATATATATATATATATATATATATATATATATATATATATATATATATATATATATATATATATATATATATGTAGATGTAGATGTAGATGTAGAAAAAACACCTTGGTACTAAAGAGCAACTTGTAATTGATTCTGTTGCTTTGAATCAAGCTCAAACTAAGAAGAGAAATATTCATACAGCCTTCATTGATTACCAAAAGGCTTTTGATAGTTCTCCCCATTCATGGCTTCAAGAAATTTTGGAAATTTATAAAATTGATAAGACACTTCGTCTTTTTCTTGAATTTGTAATGAAAAATTGGAGAACCAATCTTCATTTAAATATTTCAAAACAATCGTTAAAATCCGAAGTAAAATACAATCAAAAGAGGCATTTTTCAAGGTGATTCTTTAAGTGCTCTTTGGTTTTGTCTTTGCCTTAATCCATTATCTCATGAATTAAATGCTACTAGTTTCGGCTTTAAAATAAAGAGTCTATCAACTGAATTCAAGTTAAGTCACTTAATTTATTTAGATGATATTAAATTATATGCGGAACCAGGTCTCATTTAAAAAGTCTACTTGAGATTACTTTCAACTATTCCAATGATATTCATATGAAATTTGGGCTTCCAAAATGTAAAATCTTTCTATTGAAAAAGGAAATATCACCTCTGATCATATAAAGATTTCCAATATCGAAATCGAGCCAATGCATCAAGGAGATACATATAAATATCTTGAATTTTGTCAAGAGAGGACAATTAACCATAGCAGCACTAAAGAAAATATTAGAAGTTCATATTACAAAAGACTTAGAATTATCATCAAGAGTCATTTAACTAGTAAAAACCTTTTCAGAGCTATCAACTCCTATGCTGTTCCTATTCTTACATCTTCTTTTGGAATTATTAAATGGTCTAAAACTGATCTAAATGAATTACAATCTCAAACGAGGAAAATGCTTTGTAAATATCATAAGCATCACCCAAAGTCAGCTGTTCAGAGAGTTACACTACCTAGACATCTTGGAGGTCGTGGATTAACTGATTTCAATAATCTTCATAGTAAACAGATTTTTCATCTACGTTCCCATTTTCATGATAAACAGAGAACGTCTAAATTACATGATATTGTTGTTGCTTCAGATTATAATCTTACACCTCTGAACTTGACAATTCAAAAGGTAGATTTTGATATGTTTGATGATAATTCTAAAAGAGAAAGTTGGATGCAGAAGGAATTACACGGAAAGCACCCTAAAGAAAAATAAGAAAAATGATTATATTGATGAAATCGCCTCGAATAAATGGTTAATATCTGGAGAATTGTTTGCTGAAACAGAAGGCTTGGCAATTGCGATCCAGGATCAGGTTGTTTTCACGAGGAATTATAGAAAACACATCATCAAACAAAATATAGATGATTCTTGCCGTAGATGTTTCTGTTCTTCAGAAACAGTTTTTCATATATTATCATCTTGCTCAGTCCTTGCTTCAACAGATTATTTAGAAAGACATAATGTCGCCGCTAATAGTATTCATTTTAATCTAGGAATTAAACATGACCTAATTCCCAAAGAAGAAAATTTCACAAATATGAACCTGAGATTATTTGTGAAAATGACAAATATAAACTTTATTTTAATAAAACAATTCTTTGCAACAGAGCTGTAAAACACAATAGACCAGATATCATTCTTAATGATAAACAGAATCAAATAACATATATAATTGTTATTGCTATACCCGACACACATAATATACAAAATAAATACAATGAAAAAATTTCTAAATATATGATGCTTGGCGACGAGATTAAAAAATGTGGAAAATGAAGAAAATATTTATTCTACCGATTATTATTTCCACAACAGGTGTTATTCCTAGAAATCTTCACAAAAGTATTGAGAATTTGGGTCTGAAGAAAATTTGTTTGAACAGTTACAAAAGATAACAGTCATCAAATCTTGTAATATTCTTCGTAGGTTTCTTTCCGAAAAAATAATGAGGTAGAGTCATAGGTTTCTCTTTAGTTTATACTGCTCAGAATCTCATTTCATATTTTATTTATTTGTTTATATAAATGTAATATAATTAACTGACAATTTTGTCATATTTATATTCAGAGCAGTATTCTATTCGATCGTTCACCACTTCACACAACTATTAATGAGTAACATTCAGTGTTACTTGACTAAGGTCCGTACACTGGATTTTTCCGGGGAAAAAGCCTCTGACACTACTCGTTGGTACATTGATATCATTGTCTGATGATGCTATAGTATGTATATATTCTGGTAGATTGATATATTCTCATAACATTTAACGTTATCCTAATATATAATTATTCCAGGATATGTTTTGATTATAATCATTGCCTGGCAATGGTATTAATTACCGGGTACGGGGTAATTACGTTAGTTTAAGTTAGATTTCTTTGAAGAGTTATTTCTTAATTTCTCGAATCTGTCCACTGTGTTTGTCATTTTTCTCGTGGTGGGTTTGCAGTTTCACCGTAGTCGGTTCATAGGGGGCGTTCCGCATATTCAGGGTGCTTCAACGAAAACTAAACAGAGGCTATATCTACCAAGATATTCATTTCTGATCAAAACGCAAAAACAGGTCAATTTTTGTTTCAATGGGGACAGATCCATGCTGATCAATGGCAGTCATCATCAAGTACCATCCTCATCTCGAATTTCAACCCCTGGAGCAGGGGTGACAACCCTTGAAAATTTGGAAGAGGGTAGATGGGTCGAGTGATAACCCGAAAGAAAGGTATTATCTTTGTCTGCATTCCCGACAAGAATTTTCATTTTTTATTGAAAACTAGAAGATACAGAGTGAGCCACTGAAAAATAGAGAAGACTATCGCCCCAAGACTATTGGAGTAGTAGTGCGAAAAACTGGAATAGATTCATTTAAGATCAAAAGCTGTCATCTTCCGAAATCACCCTCATCTCGAATTTCAATCCCTAGAGCAGAGGTAATATTTCGATCCAGTGATACCTCAGGGCGATAGATAGTCTCCTCTATTTTTCAGTAGCTCACTCTGTATCTGCTACAGTTTTCAATCAAAAATGAAAATTCGTTCACGGGGATGCTGACAAAGATAATACCTTTCTTTCGAGGTATCACTCGACCCATCTACCCTCTTCCAAATTTTCCAGTGTTGTCACCCTGCTTCAGGGGTTGAGTTAATAAATTTTCACAGAATTTTAACCGCTTGGGAAGATCAGTTGGTTTCAATTTTTGTAGTCTGATAAAAGAATACTGGTGCATGTTATGTTTCTTAAGGATCCTTTGAATGGAAGTATAACTCAATCCAATATCCATTGATGCTGACTTAATGGACGCATGTGGATTGGCACGAAAATACGCTAGCGTGTTAATTTGATTGTCGTCGTCCTCGAGAATTGGTTTTCTTCTAGTTTCTATGTATTTTGTTCCTCCAAATTGCAGAAAATTGCTTCTAATCCTTCGAAATTTTGTTTTACTCATAGGCGCCAAATTTGAAGTTAGTTATTGAATTGCCTGCAAGTTCTATCCACCACTTTTGACATTCGCCACAAATTAAAAGAGATTAAACATATCCTCGTTTGAATAATCAACCAGTTTATTATCAATCTGATTTTTTTTCACTTCAAATTACCAACAATTCTTGTTGAAATATCAAATTCAATTCGAATGAACGAAGTGACAAGTACAATAATTTTAGGCACCTGTCAGTTGAGCGTAGCCAGTTCAGCTACTTGATTCAAATTTTCAAAGCATTCTCTGTTAGTTCTTGCAAAATCATCAAAATTCAATATATTCCCACTATAACTATAAAAGATGGGTATAGTACATGCTGATACAATTCCATCTGAAATTTAACGCTTCATCTGATGGCGATATAAAAATTGGCATGTGCCATTTGAAAAAATTGAGTTATTGCTGTTTGAAAAAGGCCAAATTGAAAAAATCATACAAAACAACGCAATAAACATTTGACATGTGTAGACTGCTTAAAAAATTCCTTGATCCTTCTTCTATCCACCTAAGCAAAAATTGTGTCTGTAGTGCAAAAGATCTACGAGCTACAATTCTTTTAAATGTTCCTCAAAAATCGAGTTTATAATAAAAATAATTAAATCTGTCAAAAGTTTTGATGTCTTAACATGAATTTGATTTTTTCACTAAAAGAATCGGCTATATTTATTGAAAATTACTTCTAGAATTTCAAGTTAAAGCTATATAACCAACAAAACTTTATACCTCAAGAGCTCTACAATCTTTTATAAGTTGCTTATAAGTAACACTACTACATAATTACACTATTACATTGCACTTTTTTTTTCAGCAATGCTACTAACTGTTTATTCAAATGTTTCGCTTGGTGGTTTACAGGCTCTCAAAGTATGTTTTCAGAATGCATACATTCCTTAGCAGATACCGTTAATCAAGTTATCCTAGCTTTTGGAATCCATAAATCTGTACAGGTAAATTTGTTTAAATTGAATAGATATATAGATTATGCACCACCCAGTGATCTATTGTGGCACGCTGTCCTAAATTCCATCCACAAGCTCCATCGATTTTGTAAATGACGTGAGCTATTTGGGTGAGAGCTTAATGAGCTCAGTCAGCTTCAGTTTGTAAGATCCAAGTTCCTCCATTCTGACACTGTCCCCAGCTGGGCACTCGCACATAACATGTTCCATTGATTTTATATCTTCCTTACAAAGCCTACATGAAGGATCCTCACTCAGTCCTTACTTGTTTAGGTGATTTCTGAGGCGACAATGTCCCGTTAGAATGGAGGTTAGAACTCTCAGGTCTAAGCCAAGTCTCGGCTCTCGCAGTGGAAGGTCCACTGATGGCAAGTCGAGACTGTCTGAGACCTTAGAGACTCATCTAGTGCCTACGTACCTTCACGTCCAACCATCGGTTATGTTCTATTGTTGAAGTCTCCAGGGGAATTTCGAGCCTGGGCTCCGGTCCGATGAATCCCAAGCCTGCTCCTCGAGCGACCAATGAATCCGCCTTCTCATTCCCCTCAATGACAGAGTGTCCAGGTACCCATATCCTAGTTTGGCAAGGATGGAGTGACATTCTCTCATCATAAGTGATGTAGGTATCGAATGCCAATGCAGCTTAGCTATCGGTGATGATTTTAATTGACCTATTTGTTAGTCCCCCCGCAAGCAAGAGGTTAGCAATGGCGAATATTTCAGTCCCAAGCCCGCCAAGACAGATCGACTGTTCCTTGGCAGCACCTCGACCGTAGACACCAGCTCCAACTCCTTTTGCAGTTTTTGAGCCGTCCGTGTACCAACAGGGACCCTCAAGAAGACGGTACTTGGAGATGGTCCATTCCTGTCTGATGATCTGGAATGGCCGCTCCATGTTAGTTTTAGGTATTGCTATGTCAGACCTCGTAGTCAGTAACTCGTCCTCGATTTCAGACTTTAAAGCGCCGAGCACGAAACCAAACATACCCGTTCCATTTCGGGAAAGGTGATGGAATCTGTAGGAAGCCATTCTAGCCACTCTTCTTATCACCAGATGAAGAGGGGCAAGGCCCAATATCAGTTCCATGATCGCACTGGGTGTACAGCGGAAAGCTCCAGTAATCATGCAATTTAGAGAGCTTGAGTTCGGATTGCTTCTTAAGGCTGCACTTCTACCAAGCAATATGTGATACGTGGTCTCACTACCATCTAGTGCGCCAATTATTGCCAGGTCATCAACCAGCAGGGAGTACAACAGAGGGATAATACTCCTCCCTGAGGACAGCCTCTGCCAGCCACAAAACTGAGTATTCAGCATCCATTCAGCAATAATATTTGGTACTCCTCTGGCTATCGCCATAGCGAACTAGTGGGGGCTGCATGAAACGCACCCTCAATGTCCATGAAGACTGCAGCTGCAGTTTTCTTGCGGTCCAGAAACTGAGTGATCCTCCCAACTACGTCGATAAGGGCCAGATCGGTTGATTAACCTTTTTGAAAGTCGCATTGATGTTCACTCAAGCCTCAGCGATAACACCTCGATCCTAATTTATTAGTAAAACACATATCATAATTTCTAGGATTATAGAAAATTTTCTCGCCATGTATCTTGCATTAGTAGTAAATACTTTGTAATATCTTATCAAAATGTTTTCTTAATAGTGAAATATTTCACTATTTAGTATTCAGTAATCTTTTATCTATTAGTTTAATACAGTTCTTTTCAGTTGGCCAACTCTTATCATCCATATGGGTATAGTAATATGAAGTATGTAGCTTCTTTGATATCAGGAGTAGGTATCTTCTGTGTTGGAACCGGGCTTTCATTTTATCATGGTATTTCGGGTATGATTCATCCAGAACCACCAGAAGATTTTTTTTGGGTCAGTGAAATCAAAATCCTTTAATTATGCTCGAATAACTGTCTTTAATACATTTTTAGGCATACTTTATCTTAGGAGGTTCATTGATTTCAGAAGGTGCTACTTGGCTTGTAGCTTTAAATTCTATCAAAAAAGGTGCAAAAGAAGTTAATATTTCTGTGAAAGAGTACAGTAAGTATATTTTGACTTTAGAAATTGAGACTGAAACACCTTCCTAACAATCTAGATTTAATCACCAATTGTCATATTATGGTTAAAATAAAGCACACCTTCAGCACAACCAGAATTTTTTCAATAGATTAATGCCAACTTTTTTGTGTTTATATCCTCGAAGAGATAAATTTTGTTCTTGTTTTCTTTCATTTCAGTTCTTAGCAGTAAAGATCCTAGTGTCAATGTAGTTTTGCTGGAAGATTTTGCTGCAGTTATTGGCGTGATGGTAGCTGGTGGATGTATGAGTCTGTCATCCTTAACAAACAGTCCAATTCCGGACTCTTTAGGTTGCTTATTAGTTGGATGCATCTTAGGCTCAGTAGCTTCTTTCATCATTTATACAAATATTGCAGCTTTAGTTGGAAGGTGAGTGATTCTTCTAAAAATATGAGATATCTCGCTTTTTACAGAAAATAGATAGTATTCAATTGATATTTACTCACAAAATAAATCAAATTTTATAGTTGTGAAGAAGTTGAAATTAAACAGGATTCAAGAATGGCGTGTACATGGTTATACCACTGATTCTTCAGCTCGAAATAAGTCGATTTAAGCCAACTTACCTACCTATATGAAAAGTTTCTTCGTTTAGCCAGTAGAGGTCGCCAAATCCAAAGATTTTTCTTCTTATTTTTCAAATAATTCGAGAACGACTCGATAGATAGAAACCATATTTGGCATGCGTAATCGGGTGCGTTATTCACGTTCTTTAGTGATCCACTCAATGACCGTGACGTTTTACAAGTGTCCCTAATAACTCGAACGTGTTTTTAATCAACTATAATTTTTCAACTGTCTGCGTATGAGCAAAACGGTTTTAGACATTGAGTAGTTAAGCTAATTATCAAACTTTTTTGTCTCTTGAGAAATTTTGATATAATGAGAGGTTCAATCACAAAAAACAGATTTTCAATTTCATGATTTCAATTCTTCAACCACCTAGCTAGTCAAAATATCACATATTGACTATGTTGGCTTTGGATTTGTTTCTGTAGTCTGGCAGATTGTCATTTTATTATGCTTAACAACCTCTTGTTGACAAAATGATGTTGTCAAATGTGATAGTTTTGACTCGCTAGGTAGCTGAAGAAATGAAATTAAAAAACTGTTTTTTGTGATTGAACTGATCATCATATCAAAATTTCTCAAGAGACAAAAAGTTTGATAATTAGCCTAGCTCCTCAATGTTTAAAACAGTTTTGCTCGAACGCAGACTGTTGAAAAATTATGGTTGATCAAAAACACGTTCGAGTTTTTAGGGACACTTGTAAAACGTCAAGGTAATTGTGTGGCCCACTAAAACACGTGAATAACGTACCCGATTACGCATACCAAATATGGTTTCTATCGATCGAGTTGTTCTCGAATTATTTGAAAAATAAGAAAAAAAAATCTTTGGATTTGGCGGCCAAACGGCCATATAGGTAAGTCGGCCTAAATCGACTGATTTCGAGCTGAAGAATCTATGGTATAAAGTTGTATCGCAGCTTAATATATCTAATGAAAGACAAAATCTAATCATTAACGTCAGCAAATGTCAGGAGAAGAATTTAGTTTTAAACTGTGTGCGTCTCAAAGCTCCCTAGTGATTATAAAATATTTTCGAACTGTAGTCGAATCTTGAATGCAAGTTATTGAATTATTTTAGAATAGCTTATTTTCATGTAATTCATGAAGATGTTTCCAAGAAAATTTAGACAATGACAACAGAAAAAAATATCAACCATTGAAAGATTTAGAGAAATTGAAGAAAAACTGCGCATAAAAACGGTAACGAAAGTACAATCTTTTGGAATATACAAGGGACATGAATTTGAGTCATCTTCAAATTAGACTAATTCTTTGCTGTTTATCCAGTACTATAATCTTCCTTTTGGCCAAAAGAAAAGACATTATGTTTGTAACAACAAAAACGACTAGCAGAACTCACTTGGTTTCATTTTTTATTTCAATGTTTTCGACATCCAATGAAGTTGTTTTGATTTGAGTAAGATACCAAAAAATCACAGTTGGCAAAAAAGTTATATGTTTATTTTCTGATTCTGAAAAAAATAATTTTTTTTTTTTTAATTCAAAAGCGTATATTTTTTCTTAATTTTATTCCTAAGACTACACCCTGTACTCCACAACTGACGATTTTGATCCTGTTGATGGGCAATTAGCGTCTTATTAATGAGCAACACTGCTAAATTTCAACAAAATTGGCAGACACATCTTCCAGCTATCAATAAAAAACACATTGATAAAAAACTGATAGATTGAATTCTGGAAAAAAATTTTAGGAAACGTTTTTATATAAACTTCTCTGTTTTAATTTGATTCAAGTATGTGCTCTTGAATTCATAGTAACACTACTGCCACTATTATTCCTGTTCTTCATTTTGTTGTTTTCTGAAAGTAGAGTTTAGAATTGGAGAAATTCTTTGTTTCAGATCTATACCAGAGGAGGACCTCAATAAAATTAATGGTGAATTGGAAAGTGATGTAATGGTAAGAGCTATACACGATGTAAAAGGTATTGACATGGGCAATTATTTAGTTCGTTACAAAGCAGAAGTTGATTTTGATGGAAGAGAGTTGACAAGGTCTTACTTGGATAAGCAAGATTTGAATATGATGTTGGAAGTACATATTTATTACATGAAGTCTTTAGTAATTCCACTAACATTGATTAATTTTCAGGAATGTAAAAAAATTGAAAATATTGACCAGTTTGAGGAATTTATGCTTAAGCATGGTGAAAATATTGTGGATTCTGTTGGTGGTGAAATTGATAGAATAGAAATGAAACTAAGAGTAAGTTATAGTTAATGTTAATTGATCTTTATTAAGATTTCTCACCTTTTATTTTTTTAATTTCAGAAGAAGCACCCTGAGATTCGGCACTGTGATTTAGAGATTTTGTAGATGTTACTTTATGATATGTATATATAACTGTAAATTGTTTTTGTATATATTTTCTTCAATTTCTTCATCTTGTCCCAATATATTGTGTTGGTATTTTCATGCATTAATAATAATGTGA
This sequence comes from Cryptolaemus montrouzieri, assembly GCA_013387265.2. Classification (NCBI taxonomy): domain Eukaryota; kingdom Metazoa; phylum Arthropoda; class Insecta; order Coleoptera; family Coccinellidae; genus Cryptolaemus; species Cryptolaemus montrouzieri. The sequence goes on along the minus strand of JABFTP020000001.1, from coordinate 89,839,259 downwards.
AATGAATTCAAGAACTATTCAAATTACACCATAAAGTTTAAGACAAAAATTAATTGTTATTGTGAAAACTCTAAACCTCATTAAAAACTTTTGGTGTTTTCTTGCAGTTTTTCTATGACCACCAGTATGAAAGTTCAGAAAAAAACAAACCAATATAGTGACTAGGCAATAAAGATTCCATCTTTTATAACTTTTGAGGATTGTCCTTCAAATTTCCTCAAAATCCCACAGTGTCAACACATTAGCTTCGCAGATAGTTCCATAGTATTGGATTGTGTGGTGATCATTTGGTATAGACAAAGTTGTCACTTATCATTATTTGTCGGAATAGTCACGATGTCAATGATATAGGCGACCTATTCGATGTTTGATAACGATAATAGTGAGTTATTTTAATACTGGTAAAGTTAACAATATACTGTCACCACTAAATTAAAATGAAAGTGTTAATAAAAAATGGATATATGTATTTGAAACTTTGAAGGCCGCAATTTAAATGCATTATTTTGTTTTTTATTTGGCGTTTGGGGTGTACGTCGATCAAGTGCCCATATTGAGCGAGTATTTTCATTAATAGCAACTAGATACTCATCTCCCTCAGTGGGTCAGTTGAGGTACGGTCTCCCACGCCGAGGACCCAGGTTTGAACCACAACAGGTAAGATTTGGGTGTAGTATGAATGTTGATGTGTATATACATAATAAAATTTGACAAGAATATTACAATGATGTTGGATACAATACTGTGAAAGGTTAAATCCATTACCATTGAAGGCCATTATATAACTTTTAATCCGATGACATAGCAGTTATTGCAGTCAACTTATGTGCTCCGGTTTCCACTATAAACTGTAGGTGTAGGTAAACAATCAAAATAGATAGTCTAATGTCAGATATAGTTGACCCGTAAATTTAATGAAGGCAGAATTACAAATTTTGCTTGACATCACCTGTACGGAATTCGTACATAAATATAAAACGTCCCGTCAAATGCGAGTAGGAACTGTGTACTGAGGCTACCATACATGCTAGATTAGTTCGTTTCTCTTTTCCAACTATGGTTTAAATGTTCGTTTTCGAAAATGTGACCCAAATTTACATTGATGTCGTAGACGAACTGTCATGCATTTCGATTCACATATAAGCTTACTTTAATTTACTTTGATTTATATGTTGCTACGCTCAAAATATACCTTAAGCAATCAATTTCTCATGTTATTAGAACAGGGGTGCTCAAACTTGAACTGCTGGCGATCTACCTCAATATTTTAGATTACTTATGATTGACTCTGAGAGGCTGCTAGTATGTGTGATGCAGGGTTGTCGTACATACACGATACACCCTACCTACCTACCTATCTGGGTAGTGTGTACCGTAGCATATATAGATATTAGCTTTCCGCACAATATAAATTATTTTAGTCAAGGTTTGTGTTAGGTTTTGTTAGGTTCTTCTCTATAATATCAATGAAAAAACTAATAGTTATTCAAAATTGCGAATTTATTGGTTGTTACAAAACAAAAGAGTTACATATGGTGTTAAACTTAACTAACTTCATGTCCTCAGCATACTTTTCATAAGATGGTTCGTAACCACTGAGTGAAAGCATGATGACATATGGTGATAGATTCGGATATTTATCTTCAGATATAAAATACCAGAAATTTGTATCAGATGCTGTAGCTTTGAGATGTATATCTGATGTAATCTGCACCAACTCATTTTCACAGAATATGAGTTAATATTAAACTGACTTGATATTTCAGTAGCTAATTCCTCAATGTTTTTACATGAATAAAGGATAACTCATGAATGATGCCTCATTCGCCAATTTACTGCAATCATAAAAACGCTTTTCGAATTGTCCCAAAATATTGAGAGATGTGGGATATAAGTACGTTTGGCATTCAAACGGCGAAATTCTGGCAAGAAAGTCTGATGGGAGCAAGATCACAAAGATCACTTCGGAGGATGTAATAACGGGTCTGATGGGATAGTATTCTACTATTCAATTGTAAGGTATAGTGTGTTTGTTATTGTCGTTTTTCTGTTCTGTGATGGCTCTACGGGATATACAAGATGACTTAGAGAATTTAGAATACAAAACTGTTACATATGATTCTCCTTCAGAATGTTCTTCAGCAATGTCTTTGAGGGCGCCTGGTTTGAGGATTATTCACTGCAACATTAGAAGTATAGGAAAAAATTTTCAATTATTGGAATTTTTCTGGACTCCTTTTCAGTCGACTTTGATATTATTGTTCTCTCGGAATGTTTTAGTGTTAGTAGTGTAGACCTTTTCAGAATACCTAATTTTAAGATATACTACAACGTTTGTCATTTTAATAAAAATGATGGTGTGATCTGTTATGTAAGGGTGGGTTTATTCGAAAATGTTGATATTGTTGATGTAGGTGTCACAAAAATAATTAAAATTGGTTTCAAGATAAATAATATTAGTTATTTGATCAGTTGTTGCTATAAACTTCCCCCTATTGAGGTAGACGAATTTATTAGAGATCTAGGCTCATATTTCAACTCAAAGTTGAATGAAAAGAATGATGTTGAGATTTTTGTTGGAGATATCAATATAGATATTCTGGATTCCGCGGTGGGTGGTAATATTCGTGATGAGTATTTGAATCTTTTGTACTCTTTTGGGTTCAAGTCATATGTAAATGATATTACACGAAGGTGTGATTCGGGTGGCACCTGCCTTGATCATTTTTTGTTTCAAATTTGAAAAAAATATAGTTGTTGAAGGGGATTATTGACTATAATATAACCGATCACTTTCCTATAGTGCTGAAAATACGACAAGTTGAAAATACTCCAGATGCGAGTAGTAATAATGATCATCAAGTGAAAAAGATTGATTTTGTTTTGCTTGAAGAGCTTCTGATGGGCTTAAATTGGGACAATGTGTATTCAGTGGGTGATATAAATTCAAAGATGAGCTTGTTTCTGGATATGGTGACTAAGTCGATTGAAAGCTCAACTAGTTTTTTCAGTTTAAAAAGCGTAAGATAAGAAAGCCATGGATAACAGCCGCGCTATCGGTGTCCATTTGGAACAAAACAGTCTCTACAAAAAACTTTGGCCCGCCCAAATGACGAGAATCTTTTAAGGAGTATAAAAGTTATAGAAATAAACTAAATGAAATTGTGTCGTCTAGTAAGCTTGTTTATTATAGAAACAAAATAAAAGATGCAGGTAATGATTCTAGGAAGATGTGGAATTTATTGAGTGAGGTTTCAAATTTGAGGATCCTAGTGCATATAGTAATATTATCGAAAAAATTAGAGTGGACAATGTCGAATCTACTAATAAACAGTATATTGCTCAAAAATTCAATGATTTTTTCGCAGGAATAGGTTCTAGGTTGTCTGAAAACATTTGTCCGTATAGATCTTTCAATTCCAACCCGCATACTCTAACTCAGGATAACTCAATTTTTTTGGAGCCTACTAACTTTAATGAAGTGAAGGGAATGATAAAGGATCTTAAAATTAGTCGTTCTGCTGGCGGGGGTGATGGTATTAGTAATGAAATACTTAAGAAATTTGTTGATATTATTGGAGGACCGTTTGTTCACATCTGTAATCGTATTCTTGGCGAAGGTGTCTTCCCGGATAGTTTGAAGATGGCAACAATAATTCCTTTACTTAAATCGGGCGATAGAGCAGATATGAATAATTACAGACCTATATCCCTTACATCGTGTATAGCCAAACTAATTGAGAAGGTCATCAAAAGAGGCTTATAAATTTTTTGATAAATATGAGGTCATTAATAGTAATCAATTTGGATTTCTAAATGGTAGATCCACCAATGACGCGATTAGGAGGGTTGTGGGCCGCGTCTATGAGCTTCTGGACCAGGGACTGTTTCCGATGGCTGTTTTTCTCGATATTACCAAGGCTTTCGATCTTGTACCTCATAAACAACTACTGTGTAAGCTTGATAGAATGGGGTGAGAGGTGTTCCTCTGCGTCTCTTGGCGTCGTATCTTTCAGATAGATGTCATTGCGTCCGTATAGGTCAATCTGTAAGTGATAGTCAAAATGTGAAAATGGGTGTACCACAAGGTACTGTGTTGGGTCCTTTATTGTTTCTATGTTATATAAACGACTTTCTTAGTTTGAGTGGTGTAGGTGAGATAACATCCTATGCGGACGACACGGTGCTATTGTTTGGTGGGAAAAGTTGGAACGCTACAAGGATTTAGTCCGTAAAGGGCTGATTTTGGCAGGAAATTGGATGAACAGCAATGGTTTAATACTAAATCAGAAAAAACTACTACTCTCCTTTTGCTAGAAGTACAGTTGGATTGCCGCATTTTAATAGTATAAGCTTTTGCATGGAATGCCAAAATCGGAAAATTGTGAAAAATTGGGGATGTGGAACTCAGGTTCTCTTTCTGCAATACACTACGAAGTATTTGGGTGTATACATTGACTCTACTCTCAGATGGGTGGATCAAATAAATAACATGTGCAAAAATTGCGTCCATTCATTTATGTTTTCGTATTCTGAGTAAAGTGGCTGATACAAAAACTTTATTATCCGCCTATCACGGCTTAGTGAGTCCTATTTTGCAGTACGGTTGCATAGGTTGGGGAGGAGTATATGACAGACATCTTGATGGTTTGAGTGTAGTTCAGAAAAAAATTATTAAAACAATCTACAGAAAACCATATGATTTTTCTACTGAACTTATTTTTCAAATGAGTGGCCTGCTAAATATTAGACAACTTTATGTAAGAGCTCTGTTGATTGATTGGTATTATGGTAAAATCAGTGTTAATCTATTATCACATAATTACGATACCAGAGGGTAGCACGCCACCTGAATTACGCCCACAAAGCATGTTTTAGAATAACACAGAGGTTTTTCACATACTATCTGAATAGAGTATATAGTTTTCTCGACAGTCAGTTAAGAAATTCGTCTGTTTCAATGCAAGTTTTAAGAAGAGGGTTTTCAGATGGGTCCAAAGGAAAGGTCTTTCATCAATATTATGTTCATTTGATATTCTGTTTGACTGGGGAGCCTGTGGGGAATTTATATTCATATTTTTATTTATATGTATGTATATTTTTATTTTTTTATGCATTATCTTTGTAATTTTTCATTTAAATGAAGCCTTTTAGGACAGCTATTCTTGGCTCGGGAAAAATTGTTATTTATAAATTTTGTTTTGTGTCTGAGATTTAGTTTAATAAGTATATTTAGCTGAGTGTTTTACTCTGATTTTTGTTTTCACATGTGTGTTGCTAACAAGGTTTTCCTTCTGCAACACTTCTACTCTGGGTATATGTATGTCAGAAAATGGGGATGCTATTGAATGTAAAGCATTTTCCCATTACATTTTTAAATCCTTAAATCATTTTTCTTTTAAATCATTTGATAGTTCAGCCTCATACGTATCATAATTCAACTGGGGAATCCTTGCTTTCAAAGACAGAAAATGTTTCAGATACTTTCTTTTCATATGATCTATCATAAGTTGCAATTTACTTTTGAATGCGTTTACTGCTCTAATCATCTCAATAATAGTTTTCCTTCACCTTGAAGCTCCAAATTAATGGTGTTTAAGTGCATTGTGATGTCAGTCAAAAAATGCCAAATCAGTCAGCCATTTTTCGTTTTTCAACATCTGAGTGTCATCACTTCTTTCGTCTAGAAAAGCTGTTATTTCGGGCAATAATTCTTGAAACCTTTCTAGGAATTTTCCGCAACTCAACTACCTGTCGATGTGAAGAACTGCAACTTAAAGAGCCGCCGTTGCAAGCTACTTGCACGGACGGAATTCACAATTTTTGTTGCAATGCCCATAATTTTCTCCGTGTTTAAAACTTTTGGATACAAAACTTGTTGATGTATAATGCAAAATGAAGGGAAATCTTCATCAGCTCGACCCATTGCTTTGTATCGACATAGTATTGCCTTCAAGTTACAATTCAGAATGACTCCAATTCCTGCAGACGCAACTTTAATATCGGCGTGAAAGAAAGTCTCGAATGTTCGACAAGAAGCGGCAAGAATAAAAAAGGCGGCTTTTCTTTGACAAGTACCGCGCGTTCCTTTAATAAAGCCGCCTTTTGCGGCTAGCAGAGTGTTATTTCATTACGTAATAAATTTTTGTAATTTAGTTACCGGCCTAATTTTTTTTTTCGTTTCGAGATCTACTCAAAAATCACTCGCGACCAACCATTTGAGCACCCCTGTATTAGAATATTCCTTATTTGAGGTACGTGCAACCAAAAATACACCGAAGTGTTTTATCGCTTGCAGTGCTGGTTGCAATGGGTTACAACAGAAGCACAAAGTAATAACAGATTAGTCTTTTTGAATTCTTCGTTTAATGCAGGTGTTCTTTTCAACCTTGTCATTGTTTACTTTTAATACGATAAACGCATGTTAATAAAGTTTCTATATATGTATAGGAAGTGCGAATTAAGAATGAAACATGAAGTATACTTCAATTCAATGAGACAATAGAGAGCCTACATGTTTAGTGCGTCGTTACAGTGGTTGTTGGATAATTGTTTGATTCTTCAGTTTACTATTGCTCAAACTGCATACCAAACGTAACATCACTGCTTTGATATTTTCTCCATTTCAAATTCTGCTTAGAAGTAAGATTAATTCACTACTACTGTATTTTATACTTTCTCACTTCGGAAGTACCTACGTTCAAAAAGAAGATAATTCTTTATTGAAATATTGAACCTAACACATGTAATCTGCTTTTTAAGTATAATCACACCCAAGTAGCAAACCAATGACATCGAATCAACAGAATAACAGTAAAAATACCATATAAAGAGGCATCTAAGTAATGAATTTAATGGATTGGGTTTTAAACTATAAGTGTTTATACTCTTTTTCAAGTAATAATAATATTTAATATTTTACACTTGTATCTCAATTCAATCCTACCTTGATACTCTAGCTTGTCTCGCTTCGGCTACTATTTCTTCCTATTTCTCGTAGGTTCGGGTGCCTCACTTTTTAGCTACATGGAGATATGCAGATCCCGAGAATAGTCGATTTCATTCGTCAAACAATAATGAAAGCTTTTCAAGTAAATCACTCAAATCCACTGGCGAATGCCCTAAAATAATACGACGAAGATGAACCAAGAGAATACAAGAGAACCGGGATGGCATCGAGAAGAGGAGATTTGATTAGAGAATGTTTATGAAATCACATTTCTTTAGTCTTGCCATTAAGACTGCAATTTAAAACTTTCAAATTTCTTTAGATAAGGTGGGTGGACCATGGAAGGCATAAACAGTTTTTATTAGTTCATTTACTGGACAAATAAAAGAAACTAATCATTAATTTACACTTTGTTTTATTGTGTATCATAGAAACTTTTTTTTATTCTAGATGTAATCGTTATTTCTTGAACTTAAATTTTATAAAGCTCTTCTAAACGGCCTTGTAAGGAATATGGCTCCATACAAGACCAATATTATAAATCAGACGTTAAACTTGAAACAGGAATTGTAATAATCAAAATATCCGCTTTTACTAAAGCCAACGTAAAAACTCTTTTATTTAAATGCCTTATACATTATAATCTTCATTAAAAAACTCAACGAACATTTCTTGGACACCATCGTATAACTAAGGATATATTGATGGCAATTCTATAAAAATGATAGTAATGAGTATTATATCGATAACAAATAAGGGTCCAATGCGCTTTACACTAAAATTATCAATATTTTATTTTACTTATAATGGCCTTCTTATGGGTCCGTTCTTTGTAAGGCCTTAAAAGGAACCACCTGCTTTCATAGGACCACTACCGATATTCTAACTAAAATCGAAGCAAAATTATTATGTTTTTTCTTTAGTACCACAAAAATCCTCATATAACAATTTACAGTAAGAAGAATATGATAATAATAGGTAATAATCTAACCAAAGGGCCTGAGTGCTGTCCATAAGGGCGCCGTGCAGGAAGAAGAAGAATAAGGATCTGTTGATAGCGACCCTCTCTCTATGCAGCCTTCTGAGGATATCCCGAACGAGGCGACGTAGAATAACATCTGGAAAAAATACAGAAATAAGTCGCATATATTAGGGAGAACCCTAGTAATTCAGGTAATTGAAGACCTGTCAATTTCTTCGGAATTTTATCAATTTAGGACTAATAGATAAGTTGTTCAAATAGGATAATGAAAACTACGTCTGAAAGAAAGTGTTCGAACTATTATAACATTTGTTGTAACATAAAATGTGAGTATTTCAACAAATTATTAAGAATACTCATTGGGCTCCTCCTGGTGAATTAGAATCCCTAATACAAAATATTTATTAGAACTCCGCTTCTGTAGAATTTCGTTTAAACTACTAAATTACAATTTTATAAATTCATACCTGGGATACGCTTAGGTCAGATTTTGCCCTACTTCTGTCTCTATTCCCAAATACTTGGAAAAGGAGAATGAGTTATTACTTTAGAAAATAGAAGGAAATTATACGGATTTATTGCTTTAAGTTCAATATACACACAACCAAATTTATATGGAATCGCTCGGTATTTCATATTATTGATTGTTTTCACCATGAATCTTTGATTATTCGTGAAGAATGAAGTATTTTGTTGTAAAAAAACTGGACAGTATGACAAGAAATGTTAAATTATCACCATGTGTTCGGGATATTGTACTCAGTCACTGAGATTTGAAACTGTGAATTTCAAATTTTAAAAATGCCTAATAATCATACTTGAAAATGCCGTACGTTGGATTGTTGATGTGCAGAGGGGTCAAATAATTGCTCTTGTTGAAGAAGAGCTGACACAGAGGGATATAGCGGCCACAATGGTGGTATCACAGGGGGTGACTCCTAATCTAACCAAACAACAAAAAATTAACAGACCTAATTGGTGTATCGAGCACAAAAATTATTTGAGGAATATCAAGAATTGGCGAAATGTTCTTTTTTCGGATGCGACCATAATTGGTGTTCGATCAGATGACCGCCAGATTCGAGTTTTAAGAGGTCGTGGAAGACGAGCTATACTCCAAGCAATAAAACAAATTCCGAAATACCAAGGAGGTAGTGTGATGTTTTGGGGTGGCATTTTGCTGGGAGGCAGAACAGATTTGATTTCGTTTCCTGGCGAGGTGCCCGCGGTGAGAATTTCACTTTTGTGTAAGATTATGCTCTTCTGCATACCAGCAACCTCGCGAGATGACAGGCTCATACATCCACCAACTACCATCACGCCACTAACTTCAGCAAAATCTTCCATAAAAACTACATTGAAACTTTGATCTTCACTGCTAAGAACTGAAATGACAGAAAACAAATATAAAATTTATCTCTTCGAGGAGATAAATACATAAAAGTTGCCATTAATCCATTAGTGGATATCATCCGTTTAAACGGATCGACGTATATATACTCGTTCTAAACCTAACCTCAAAATTCAAGCCAGCAAAATGCGGTTCTGTAATTATTGAGTAACATTATTGTCCCTGAATTATCTGATTTTATTATATTTCGTGTAAATAGTGTACTGATTTATGAACAATGTCATCATTTTTAATCGCTGATAAGTATTTTCCTGTCAAAAATAGGTATAGGTTATGTTTCTAAAAATGTCAATAGAGGAAACTTTTAGTGTCCTAAAGATTTTCGAACTCTTTTAGAGTTGCTATGAGCTTCAACATTTGATGATCCGCTATAACGGCTATTATGCAGCTAGTAACCTGACGTTTTGAAATTTTTAATTTTAAGACTTTCATTACAACAGCTGATGCAAATGATCGAAGAAGATGAAGTTGCTCCTGAAGTAGATATCTTTGTATGTATTCCAGAAGATGCAATAGGTTCAGACTGCGACAGTGATGAAAGTGATGATGAGCATGAAGCAAATTTGCATCATTTGGGACCGAAAATGTTATCTACAGTTACAGTAAGGAAGCGGAATGTAAATAATGAATCTGCCGAATTTGATTGGGACCCAAGCGACGAAGAACCTTCAATTAATTTTGTGGGGAAAACTACAAACAAGAAAGAAAAACGTCGAAAGCCTCTAACTAATATAAAATGGAAAACTACAGATGCAAACTTCAAACTAAATGTCGATTGCGAAATGAAGCCACCTTCAGTGGAAACGTATGGTGCTTCTAGCACTGTAGAATTTTTTCAACTATTTTTCACAAACGATTTGCTCGCTTAAATGCTACATCAAACAAATATCTATGCGTCTCAAAAAAATTATCCACTCAATATGACTGTGGGAGAGATGTTCGTTATCCTGGGAGCTCTCTTTTTATCTGAATATGCTATGTACCCAAATCAAAGAAAGTATTGGTCTAGCAATGATGATGTTCCTCAAATATTGCAGAATAGCATCAGGCTCAACACATTCGAAGGAATATTACACAACTTCCATTTGAATGATAACTCGAACATCGATAAAGATGATCGGTTATATAAACTACATCTATAATAAAAACAAGTAATGTGTTTTTTGGAATTTTACTTAATAATTATGATTCGTAACGCGTTTCACTACACCGTAGCTTCTTCAGACGAATGAATGTACAGAAAATAAGAATGATAATATAAATATAAATGTTCTTAAGTAATTAAAAGCTTATTGGGTTGCTTCTTCTTAAGTGGTTATTTATGACAGGTATATCCAATAAAATTAGGGAATAGATTGCTCCCCGAAGAGATTCAATAGAGGTGAAGGGCTTAAATCGACTTGTTCATTGATGAGTCTACCTGAGTGTTTGTATTTGTTGATTTCTAAAGTTTCCCAAAGATCTACCTTCTAATATTTATTATCTGTATGCAAAATTTCAAACTGTTTGTCGAAAGAGTGATTATTTTCTAAGAGATGATTCGCGTAATTTGAATCTGATTTTTATTTGAAAAACTGCGTTTATGTTCCGATATTCTAATATTAAAATTTCTGTGTTCTACCAATGTAGAAATTATCACAGTAATTGCAATTCAATCTATAAACACCTGATTTATTGTTTTTACCTGATTTGGTTTTATTATTTTTATATATTTGCCTAAATTATTATTAGTTTGGAAAGCTATGTTGAAATTATTGCTACTCAAGAATGATTTCAGTTTTTCACTTGTAATGCCAACGTAGGTTAAGGTGTTGAATTTTTGTTTCAATTTATCAACAGGGTAAACTTCATTCAATGCGATTCTACTTTGTTTTTATTTAAAATATTATTTATTAGTTTGGGATTGTAACCATTATTTTTGGCTATTTGTTTAATCAAATTCAATTCTTTGTTGAAATTTTCTGGTGATAACGGGATGTTAATCAATCTAAGAATAAAACCATTGAATGCTGACATTTTATGTTGATACGGATGACACGACGAGTTATGTATTATAATATCTGTTTGTGACGGCTTATGGTAAATTGCGAAAACATGTTTTCCATTTTCATTCGAAATTGTTACGTCTAAGAAATTTATCGAATTATTGCTTTCTATTTCGGTTGTGAATCCAATTTTTGGATGTAATGAATTTATATGATTTTCGAAAATTTTTAACTGTCTATCTGTTCCTGTGAAGAAAATAATGATATCGTCTACATAGCGATATAAGTATAAACAATATTGACTGAGTGGATGATTATGAATTAATTTCTCTAAATTATTCATGAATATTTGGTTTGGGCTTGGCTTATTTACTCTATTTCTAAAGATTCTGTATTTTGTTTTTGTTGTAAGTTGTTTTGTAAATGTAAAATTCTAACGGTTTTTGTGATACAAATGGAGTATCTGATTAGCAACACTTGTCTTGGTTAAATAAGAGACACGAAACGTCAATTTTACACAACAGTTATATAAACACCTAGGTAAATTCAAAAAATTGTTGGAGACATCTATGAAAGTTGATGCTCATCATCTGCGGATTTTAGAAACGGAAAAAAATATTGGCGAGACGTGTTGGAAAGAATTATTGCGATTGTTAAGTATTTATCTACACAATGCTTAGCATTTCAAGGTTCTTCTCAATTGCTTTTCGAACATGATAATGGAAATTTTCTAAAAATGATTGCCTCTTTTGATTCAGTGATAAGACAGCAGTTTCGCAAAAAAAATCTGTTAAAATATTTGAAAATATTTAGGCGTGCAAATACAGAATTTAATTGAATTATTGTCGTCCAAAGTAAGAAATAATATTTTAGAAATGGTTCGCAGTTCAAAATATTTTTCAATAATATTAGATTGTACACCAAACACTAGTCATATTGAGCAAATTCGTCTTGTTCTGAGGTATGTTGTCCTTAACACCATTTCAAACAAGGTTGAAGTTATGGAAAGTTTTATTGCGTTTAATCCAATACTGGACTCTACAGGAGAAGGGATATATACATTTGTGATAGAAAATTAAAAAATTATATTTAGAATTAAAACACATTAGGGACAAGTTTATGATAATGGGACAAATAAGAAGGAAAACATGTTGGGCTTCAAAAACGCATTCTTGATGCGAATCCGAAAGCTCTTTTTGTACCTTGTGCGGCTCATACTTTGAACTTAACAATAAATGACGCTTCTAAGGTGTCAGGTGCTACAATAAACTTCTTTAAACTTGTGCAAGAGTTTTATAATTTTTTTCGCCATCCACAAAAAGGTGGTATGTTTTGAGAAAAAATGTCCCCGGGTTAAGTTAAGAGCCTCTCAGTGAGACAGCAGAATTGACGCAATAAAGCCCCTCAAAGTTTATTTAATTAAGGTTTGCGAAAGTCTTCTAGAAGTGGCTAAAGATAATTCCTTTCACATTGATGCAAGACATAAAGCGAGCTCCCCCTCAACGTCTGTACAAAATTTTCAATTTATTTGTGGAATTAGTATTTGGCATGACGTTTTATTTCATATAAATATTGTCAGCAAACAAATGCAAAGTGCTACAATTAATATTAAAGTATGCCAAACCTACCTAATAAATTTAGTTGATCACTTCCAGCAATATAGATCTGACCAATCATTTCAAGAAATTCTTGTGCAAGCGAAAGAAGAAGCATCCTCTATCGAAATTGAAGAAGACTTTCCACTATTACCAACGGTTAGGAGGAAATTTAAACCAAAACTGTTTGACTATGAACACCGAGATGATACCCCACATGATCCAAAAACCGCCTTTAAAATTAGTTTTTTCTTAAAAATTATAGATCAAACTATAAGCTCTCTAAAATACCGATTTGACTTTTCAAATGAGTATGATAATATTTTCGGATTTTTAGCGACATATTCAAATTAAGTGACAGCAATCTTTCAAAACATTGTTCTATTCTTGAAGAGCGACTGACAGATCAGGATAATACGGACATAGACTACAATGATCTGTTTAACGAAATTGAAGTGTTAAAGTTCTTTTCATTACCTGATGATACTGACCCCTTAAGTATTTTACAATATATATTTGAAAACAATTTAATCTCCACCTTTCCAAACGTAAGCCTTTCACTAAGAATTCTTTTGGCAAGTTAAAATCATTAAACATTATTTAAGATCGACAATGATTCAAGAAAGATTGTCTGGGCTAACAATATTAGCAATTGAAGAAGAAATTTTGATGGTATAAATTTCAGCGATGTAATTAATGAATTTGCAACAGCAAAATCTTCTGAAAATATCGCTACTACAATAGCTATCTTTTATTTTTCTATTGCACCTAGACCTAGCTATCAATTTTGATTGTAAAACGAAGTTCCCCAGGTATTTGTTATTAGAAATATCTGCATATTTTTAAAATATCAAAGTATAAGTATATATAAATATGACTTCTAAAGTTCAGTTTTTGCTTTACTTCAAGCACCTACCTACCTACCTTCTACCTTAAAAAAATGAAAAACATGATCCAAAATGCCTTAAGGGGCGCCAAAAATTTTTGCACACAAGCGCCAGTAGCCCTCACGATGGCCCTGACAGGATAATTAAGTGGGTGGACAATTTCGAATAGAGTGTTGTTAAACTGATTTTAAATATTATGGTGGGTGATCTTTGTTCAATGTTAACATAAAATGTTTTTGTTTATAATGATTCCTTTCGGCAATTAGTGTCTTTTGAGACGTACTTCGTCAGCGACGTTGTTGATGAGAAAGAATATTATTTTTCAATTCGGCAACCTTTTTTGTGGAGAATAGGGGATTTAATTGAATAAAAGTCGTATGGCAATTGACTGAACAGAAAATACTACTACCTGTTTTAATATTATTGAAGCTTTTGAGAGACAATTCTCATATACATATTAAAACGGCGCTATTTTCCGCACGTATTTGAATATAATACGGGAAATTCTAAGAATTTAATCGGCTCTATTCACAGCTAGATCTCGCGAGTGAACAAACTCATAAAAAATTCCTGAACATGTTCTTCTCCCAAAGCAATGCCTGCTCGTATTTTAACTCGAGCTCCAATCTCAAAGGATTTCGGTTGTTATAGAAACATTCATAATGAAGTTTTGGGATCCATTTTCGGAGTTGGGCCCTTTGAAATCAACCTTCGTCGGCAGTGAGGCTGATGCGAAACGAAAACGCTGAAAGCAAGTGCAGTAATACAGAGTAAATTTCTAACGTATACCGTGCTTGAATTGAATGACGATGTGAAATATCGAGCACAACGATTTAAATTGCAATTAAATACTATATTAAAGAATGACGCGAAGGGATAAGTAACATTTCAGCTATTATTTTGGGAATAACTGAACGGTGCTGAATGTGAAATAGTACAAATAAAAATAAAATTGGTTTTCTTTCCTCATAGGTTTGACAATAATAAATTTTCGTTGACTGTTAGGTACCTTTGTCTATAATGAACTATTTCACCAAATCTTCCTTAAATATAATATTGAAACAATCAAAAGAATTTGAATAGAGGAGATCAGATATATGGACGTTCCCGTATACACGTATAACTAAACTGAGTTGTCACAATATCTTTTCATTACGATATTGTTCTTCAGAGGATATTATTGATTCCCTGGAGAAAAGTTGTATCATACATCATGTTCTCGCCAACAGCGAATCATTCTTTAGTTAATCATGATGATAATAAAAATTAAACTATGTATTATACTATTACTTCGATATACTATCATGATTTAAATTCCGAGGTTTCGACCATCTTCAGCTGATAACAAGTATTGATCTAAAGTTGAAAATACATACATACAGTGTGTTCCAACGAAAATTTGACCCCACTATAACTCCGAAATGAGTAACATTAGCGAAAACACCAAGACACGTCGATTTTTGTTTCGAGGGGAGCATTTTTCGAAATAATTCGAAACTTCTCAGATCAACCCCTACCCCAGCAACCCTAACTTTGAAATTCATCATAGGGAATAAGGGTCGAGTGGCACCTTACTGAAAAGGTCTGTCAATTCTCCACCTTGATTTGTCATTTTAGAATTTTAAATTAACATACAGGGTGTCCCAACCAAGGGTGAAGTTGAATTCCTGGAAATCCCAAATACTAAATGAAATCGATTTATTTTGGCATAATGCAAGCGCAGGTTTATGCTCGGTCTAGAAAAACGACCTACACTTGTGAATTTGGAGTTGGTGCAATCAACCCCCTATTTCCAGCATCCCCAACTCAAAAATCATTCGATCGATAATAGGTCAAGTGGCACCTCGTTGGAAAGGTACTGCAATTTTCTCTTCGAATTTGGTATTTTCGAAATTCAGAATCATCATACAGGGTGTCCCGAAGCAGGAACATTGAAAATCCAAATAACTTTTGAAACTGGTTCATTTCGGTATACGAGAACATGTTTGATCCGAGAATAGGACTTTCTTGTGTGGTTATAGAATTTTTGCAATCAACCCCTTCCATTCAGCATCCCCAACTTGAAAATCATACAAATAATTCAAGTGGCATATCTTCAGAAAGGTTTTCGAATTCCAGAATGATTAAAGCATTTCATTCAGTTCGGCTCTCCATACAGGATGTCGCTTTCGAAAAATTCAATATCGTCATTTGAAATTATCAACTAAAATTAATTCGAAACTGTTAAAAGTATTGGGGTACGATGTGTTGAGCATCAATTACGAAGAAATAAAGCTGATTTCTGCATTGAAAATGTTCACATTTTTTCATTTCCATCTGGCGTGCAGTCATCTGTTATTTCTCATTTTGCAATGAAATATTATTATTATTCAGATCAGTTCCTCATTATTGTTGTTGTTCGTCAGTTGAAATTAATCTGAAAATGATTTATTCCACTGAGGAAAGGGTCGAAATTGTATCGACGTATTTTCGAAATAACAGTTGTGCCAAAGAAACGGCAAGGATATTCGATAGGAACCATCCTGAAAGAGAAAGGGGAGTCAGTCACCAGTACGTTAAATATTTGGTTGACAAATTCCTAGCTACGGGTTCGGTGGCAAACAAAAAACATGAAGTGGCATGTCCTGTCAGAAATGAGGCAACGGAAGTGGCAGTAGTGGGTCATCTACAAATGGAGAATACTACTTCGATCAGAAAACTATCTCGTCTGACTGGTGTTTCAGCTACAACTGTCCATAGAATCGTGAAACATCACAAATTTCACCCCTACAAGGTAAAATTAGTGCATGAAATAAACGAAGATGATCCAGATCGTCGTTTACAGTTTTGTGAAAATCTAAGTGAAAACCTAAACGCTAATCCAAATTTTCTGAATAACATCTGTTTTTCTGATGAAAGCACCTTTATGCTCAGTGGTGAAGTGAATAGACATAATTGTCGATATTGGGACACACAGAATCCTCATTGGTTTAGAGAGGCCCACACGCAAAGGCCTCAGAAGTTGAACGTTTGGGCAGGAATTTTTGGCAATCATCTAGTTGGGCCTTTCTTTATTGAGGGTAATCTGAATGGAAATGGCTACCTACAGTTGTTAGAGGAATATATACATCCTAGATTGACAGAAATTTTACAGAACGATCCAACTCTTTCTGAGGACGAAATGCGTTTTCAACAAGACGGTGCTCCTCCGCATTATGATGCTCGGGTGCGCCAATATTTAGACGAAAATTTCCCAGGAAGGTGGATTGGTAGAAGAGGACCTGTTGAGTGGCCAGCCAGGTCACCAGATTTAAATCCCTAGATTTTTTTTGTGGGGCCATCTAAAATCTAAAGTTTATGCCACAAGACCAGAAAACCTGGAGGAGCTGCGGATGAGGATTATCACAGAATGCCGACTTTTGACTCCTGAAGTTTTCGCTAATGTGAGAAGAGAGTTCGAAAATCGTCTGTATAACTGTATGGAGGTGGGCGGAGGTCATTTTGAATTTTGAATTGTTGTAATAATCAAGTTAGTTTTTGTTTTCAATTGAATACAAGTTCAATAAATCTCGTTTTCCTGTTTAGATGAGCATCCAATCAGTTTCTCCATCATCCCCTCATCCTGATCCTCACGCCAGAAAACCTCGATTGCCAAACTGAAACCAATGCCTCAGTGATTCAGAAAATAGAAAAATCTTTCTGGAACTTTGCCACTCAACCTGTAATCACTTGTATGATTTTTGAGTTGGGGATGCTGAATGGAAGAGATTGATTGCAAAAATTCCATATTCACGCAAGAGAGTCTTATTCTCGAATCAAACATAAACATGTTCTCGTATTATACCGAAATGAACCAGTTTCAAAAAGTTATTTGGGTTTTCAGTGTTCCTGCTCCGGGACACCCTGTATGCTGATTCTGAATTTCGAAAATACCAAATTCGAAGAGAAAATTGAAATACCTTTCCAACGAGGTGCCACTTGACCTATTTTCGATCGAATGATTTTTGAGTTGGGGATGCTGGAAATAGGGGTTGATTGCACCAACTCCAAATTCACAAGTGTAGGTCGTTTTTCTAGACCGAGCATAAACCTGCGCTTGCATTATGCCAAAATAAATCGATTTCATTTAGTATTTGGGATTTGCAGGAATTCAACTTTACCCTCGGTTGGGACACCCTGTATGTTAATTTAAAATTCTAAAATGACAAATCAGAATGGAGAATTGACAGACCTTTACAGTTAGGTGCCACTCGACCCTTATTCCTATGATGAATTTCGAAATTAGGGTTGCTGGGGTAGGGGTTGATCTGAGAAGTTTCGAATTATTTCGAAAAATGCTCCCCTCGAAACAAAAATCGACGTGTCTTGGTGTTTTTCGCTAATGTTACTCATTTCGGAGTTATAGGGGGTCAAATTTTCGTTGGAACACACTGTATATAAACAGCCAGATAAAACATTATTAAGGGTGCTTTTATTATACTTAGTTTATTACGTCAATAAACTAATTATAATAAAAGCAGTCATCTAGTTATTGTAACCTGATTGATGCTCTTTGTATCTAGTTTTGAAGAAAATACCAGTTTGACCTATATAGACACTTTCACAATCCATACAGGAGAACTTGTAAACTCCAGTATTTTTTTAAGCGCGCTTCTCAGGAATGTGGTGGATACCACATGAGTGGGCGCTTGGGAAAAATTGAGGAGTCTGTTTACTCGCTTCTTAGAGAGGGCCAAATTGTAGGATGTTGGAAAGATGTTGGACGAAAGCGAGTTCTACAGCTCACCGGCCATGTAAAAAAAGGAATTCTTAGAGAGAGAGGTTCGAGAGGTCGTTAAATCTACCGCTATATGATGACAGCCTATTGTTGCAGCAAAACATAAGTTTTCCCTGAACAAGGTCTTTCAGCTCCTTGGAGAATCTTCCGTGGAAGTATCTGTAAAACAGAGATAGGTCCGCAACTTGCGCTCTGAGAGCCAGCGGTTGGAGATCGCGGGTGATCTCCGGGTGGTCGATGAGGAGCACAGCCCGTTTTTGCACACTATCCAACATCCGCAACGATTGTTTGGGCGCAGATCCCTATACATGACAACAATATTTCAAAGCAGGTCGAATTATATAGAAGCAACAGCTGAGATGACGTGAAGTATCGCTTGGCTCTGAAAAGAAAACTAAGTTTAGCTGATGCAGACTCGGCTATTGCTGATACATGTTCATGCCAGCAAAACCCGAAATTAACCGTTATTCCGTGAAGGTGCATCGAATCTTTGGATTCAATTTGTTGGCCTTGCATCGTTAGAGGAGGGTCTTCAGCGGGGATCTTTCTAGAAAACATAGTTGCTTGCGTTGAAGCTCAGCAGGTTCAACTGACCCCACCCCGATATTTACTGTAAGTCAGAGTGTAAGGTATTAATTTGTTGACATATCTGACGCTGAGATTCCGTAGCTGTGATCGGCCACAGACTACTGAAAGACGAAACCAGGGTACAATAGTCTGCAAAACCGAAGATCTTGTTCTCTGTAGATGACAGGAGATCGTTCATCTACAACAGAAACAAGGTTGGCGAAAGAATGGATCCCTGAGGTTCTCCTGCTTGCAACTGGGAACAATCAGATATTATACATTATATAATTGAAATAAATCTACTTATCCAATCCCTCAATTTTTGGGGAATCCCATATGCTGCAAGTTTATTCAACAGGGTTGCATGCCAAGCCAAACTCTATCGAAGGTCTTAGAGATAACGAGGGCTATTGCTTTAGATTCCCCATGCTTTCCATCGTTGATGTACAAACAGTGCTTGTATCTATAATTTTGCGGTGTGTCAGAAAAAACCTGAGGAAAAAACTCGTTTCCCTGTCGCTATTGCACTAGCAATAGCTTGTCTGTTTATGTCGTGTGTACATAAAGAGTACCAAAGATTTTTCTGCTTAGCCGCTTCATTCTCTCTTGCACTCCATGATTTCCAGAAGAAGACAAGGGTGAAAGGAAGGTTTGCGACAGGAATCCGTAACAATGGAAAAAGAAAACCAGCAGAAAAATATTTTAACAATCATACCTCTTATATGTCTAAACAAATCTAAGAGAAGATTTCACATAGCAAGCAAGGCTGTGAAAAGGACCAAGGAGATAATCATAAAGTACATAACCAGCGATATTTCATCTTTCGCGGAGATGTTCTTCCGTCGCAGTGTGAGTCTCCTGAAACATAATCACTTCCTTGTTCTTGCTTGCTAATTTTGAAGTATAATCTCGCAAAATCCCCCTCAATATTCAACAAAACAATTCCCTCTCTGTCTGACCGAGAGAGCCCCGATGGCCAGGTTCAGTCTTCCAAGTGATGTCGATTATGATCTATAGATGTTTTAGAATCATTATGAACCCAATAATTTGGGTTGACATCACCCATATATTATTTCTTCTTGGATCTTGTTTAATTTAAACAAAAATTTGCGTGAAGATAGAGGTATTATCAGTAATAATTTTTCTAAATTGTTTTTGATAAAAATAAGCTGATGAAATTCAAATATCTACTGTTAGAAAATTACATACCAATCGCCTCAAGTTCCTAAATAACATGCGAACATTAGCACTTATACCGGGTGGGGTAACAAAATGAAAAAGACTCAACCACTGCTAAACTATTCCTTTCTGGACAAAAATCAGAAACAGGTCAATTTTTGTCTGAAGGTAGACATCTTTAAACACATGGTGATTTTATTTTACATCAACCCCCTAAGCAGGGGGCACAAATATCATTTCTTTAATAGGGAAGATAGGTCGAATGATACCTCATTGGAAAGCTCTTTTAATTTTCAACACAAATGTGGAATAATTTTTGAGTTTTGACATATTTGAAAGGAGATATACACTGGTTCGACAAAAGACGAGTTATTTTCAGTGATTGCAAAATCTGTCGATTTCGAATGAACATTCACCGAAATACTGTTGTATTTTGGGGCAAAATATCTTTAAGGAGAGGGGCTTCCACTACACCCCCTCAGACACCCCTTCAGGTGAGGGTATCAACCCCTCAAATCTTCGAATTGATCAGTTAGTTTGAGTAATAACTCATTAGAATGGTTTTACAATTTCTACAATATTGTAGATAAAATTTTTGTTTCATCTGCATTTGATGAAGATACAGGGCTAATTAATAGAGGGCCATACAGTGTTTGCGAGGTCTGCTGATTTTGACGACACGGAGCGATCATCGCTTCTTCGGACGAGGCTCTCATACTGTGTACGAATTTCTCCATGATCAACCCTGTATCCTCATTGAAATACAATCAGATTAGAAAATTCTTTCGCTGTAATCAGATAAGTCCAAATACCCATCCAATGAGCTATAACTCGGACTCGGATCAATTCGAAGATTTGAGGGGTTGACACCCTCATCTAAGGGGGTGTAGTGGAAGCACCACTGCTTAAAGATATTTTCCTCCAAAATACAATACTTCTTCGATGAATGTTCATTTGGGATCGACAGATTTTGCAATCAATGAAAATAACTAGTCTGGAACGAACCATCCTGTATCTTCTTCCGAATATATCAAAACTCAAAAATTATTAAATATTTGTGTTGAGAATCAAAAGGGCTTTCCAATGAGGTGACACTCGACCTACGTTCCCTATTCAATAAACTGAGTTTTGTGCACCCCTGCTTATGGGGTTGATATAAAATAAAATCAAAGTGGGTTAAAAGATGTCCCCTATGAGACAAAAATTGACTTGTTTCTGCTTTTTGTCCAGAAACCAATAGTTTAGCAGTTATTGAGTCTTTTTCGATTTAATTGCCCCGCCCGGTATATTTCATACTAGCAATCGTGGATTCTTAGAAGACACCACTGTTTTCAACCAAATATTTTCCTTTCAAAAATCGGGTATCTCTTACGTGATATGTTTATTAAAACGCCAGAACTAGAGCCAACATTATGGGGATGGATATTTGCCCTACGGTAAGTAGATCGTAAAGAACGACCGTTGAGAAAAACGAGGAGTTGGGAGAATGAAAGAATGATGGAACGTTATTGTGGAACACAATGGAAGCAGCTCGGGAAACTGGAGAGAGTGACAGTTCATTCGCTCGCGCTCTAGGCTACAGGTTACCAATAAATTCATACCGCAACGCCGTTAATGTTTTCAGCACCGTTCCAGCTCTGTTTTATTTTCGTTTTTCTTGCCTTGTATTTGCGTTAATCTTCTAATCTTTAGCAAGGACGTTTGAGAATTTCATTTTTCTCCCTTGCAAAAAAAATATTTTGTTTTTATTATCTCTCGTAAATGTGCAATCATTTAATCAGGATTACAATATGAAATATGGTTCGGACTAGGTCATTAATATAAAATAACCCCGAAATTACCAATATAAGGTTCTCTTAGTCTCATGTGATTACTCGTTGTATATTTTCGATTCTAAGAAGCGCAATATCTATGGCATTAAATAACATATGTATTATTTCCTGATTCGAACGTTTCTCTCATTTCTAGAGAAGATAGAGAAAAACAACCAAGAGGGTCGATTTTCAAGAAACGGGGATCAGTAAAAACCATTTTCCGATATCTCTTTAACTGAAAGAACTTAATAGAGGTTTTTCTGAATAAATAGAATAGTGCTCGTGAAATAGTTCCTAAATGTCCTAAATTACATCAAAAATTCTCCGGTTAAAGAGGGGTAAATCCGGTGAGAGAAATGACATAAAAATTAAGATTTTCCTACAAATGTTATATGGAACAATGAAGCATCCAAAGATTCGATGTATCTTCTCGGAGCAACGGTTAACTCCGGGTTTTGATGGCATGAACATGTATCAGCAATAGCTAAGTCTGCATCAGCTACACTTACTTTTTTTCATAGCCAAACGATACTTCATCTCAGCTGTGGCTTTTATATAAGGCGCAGATATATATAGGGGGTTTTACCCCGACGAGTTGCCCATATATTTGTTCATGCAATCAAACTGATTCCATGAAAAAATATAAATCCACCACCCGGTAATTAATACCATTGCCAGGCAATGATTATAATCAAAACATTATATATTAGGATAACGTTGAATGTTATGAGAATATATCAATCTACCAGAATATATACATACTATAGCATCATCAGACAATGATATCAATGTACCAACGAGTAGTGTCAGAGGCTTTCTCCCGGAAAAATCCAGTGTACGGACCTTAGTCAAGTAACACTGAATGTTACTCATTAATAGTTTCCTTTGTGTGAAGTGGTGAACAGTCGAATAGAATACTGCTCTGAATATAAATATGACAAAATTGTCAGTTAATTATATTACATTTATATAAACAAATAAATAAAATATGAATGAGGTTCTGAGCAGTATGAACTAAAGAGGAAACCTATGACTCTTCCTCATTATTTTTTCGGAAAGAAACCTACGAAGAAACAAATTTTCTTCACACCCAAAATCTCAATACTTTTGTGAAGATTTCTAGGAATAACACCTGTTGTGGAAATAATAATCGGTAGAATAAATATTTTTTCATTTTCCACATTTTTAATCTCTTCGCCAATCATCATATATTTAGAAATTTTTTCATTGTATTTATTTTGTATATTATGTGTGTCGGGTATAGTAATATCAATTATATATGTTATTTGATTCTGTTTATCATTAAGAATGATATCTGGTCTATTGTGTTTTACAGCTCTGTTGCAAAGAATTGTTTTATCAAAATAAAGTTTATATTTGTCATTTTCACAAATAATCTCAGGTTCATATTTGTGAAATTTTCTTCTTTGGGAATTAGTTCATGTTTAATTCCTAGATTAAAATGAATAATATTAACGACGGCATTATGTCTTTCTAAATAATCTGTTGAAGAAAGGACTGAGCAAGATGATAATATATGAAAAACTGTTTCTGAAGAACAGAAACATCTACGGCAAGAATCATCTATATTTTGTTTGATGATGTGTTTTCTATAATTCCTCGTGAGAACAACCTGATCCTGGATCGCAATTGCCAAGCCTTCTGTTTCAGCAAACAATTCTCCAGATATTAACCATTTATTCGATGCGATTTCATCAATATAATCATTTTTCAATTCTTTAGGGTGCTTTCCGTGTAATTCCTTCTGCATCCAACTTTCTCTTTTAGAATTATCATCAAATATATCAAAATCTACCTTTTGCATTGTCAAGTTCAGAGGTGTAAGATTATAATCTGAAGCAACAACAATATCATGTAATTTAGACGTTCTCTGTTTATCATGCAAATGGGAACGTAGATGAAAAATCTGTTTACAATGAAGATTATTCAAATCAGTTAATCCACGACCTCCAAGATGTCTAGGTAGTGTAACTCTCTGATCAGCTGACTGTGGGTGGTGCCTATGATATTTATTATATTATTAAACACTTCAACAAATATCTGTCTGCAAGGTAGCTGTCTGTTTGGAAACTCCCGTACCACGGGAATTTCCATTAGCGAAGCCATAAACAAATAACATATCTCGATATTCAATATTTGAGAAACTAGGTATGTTTTCTTTTTTCGAACAAGAAAATGGAACCGTAAAAGGAAAAATATAAACTTCAATTCATTAATTCATTGAATGACAATTCCTGTCAAATTCTAATTATTTTTATTTGTTTTGAAATCAAGTAAAACAAGCCTAATGATTATTTATTTTTCACGATACTTTTTCTAATTTCCTTCTTCTAATCCGAGAAAAATTGATTATTCCTAGTTTCTTAAACATTCAATATCCAGATATGTTATTTATTTATCGTTTATTATTATTCAAAAGTCATTTGTGGACTTATTTAGACGCTCCGGTGAAACTAGCTCATTTGTGATCGAAGGATAGGAGAATTTAATGTTCTTACTCTTACTCTTACCCATGCTATTGCTGGTAAAAAAATAGTAATCTAAAAAGTTGATATACAGTTTAAAGGCCAGATGAATGTAGTAGTTTTTTCCAAAAAAATAACGGCTACTTATCGATCAGTTTTCAGTGATACAGCTAACAAGAAAGTACCACTCATTTTGTTCATTTCACAATTTTTTCATTTTGCCTTTTACAACACCCGGTACACAAAATTTTTTTTACCATCATTATTGAGATATCTTATAGCAAATTCAATGCTCTTTCCGATGGTGTAGTCAGATTTGTTGTAGCTGTGAGAGTAACAGAGATATTCTTGTTTTTATAGAGAGAAGCAAAAAATTTCGTGAAATAAAGAAGTCTTGAATAACTCGATAATTATCAATTTTTCGAAAAAATGTTCCAACATTTGGGAGACATCTTTCGCCGTTTCGTGAATCACATCAACGGTAGAAAACGAGCGGAATAATCCCACTAAAATAATGCTCCCGTCGGTGAATATTTGATGGGACAAATATCTTCCGCGATAAAATTCGCGAGGAGTCTACATATGTAAACTTGAGACAAGAAGAATTATTCAAAAATCCGTAGATCAATGAAAAATCCTTCCTGACAAGAGCTAGTTCCCAAATCTGCCTGCCATGCACGCAACCCCCAAGAGTCACAATAGTGCAACTAAGCAGGATGCCGAGAAACGAAGTGGCAGACAGCAGTTTTGCCCTTATTAGGAGCTCATCAGTGTCGCATATCGTTTCTGAGCATCCTATCAAGTTACATCGGGGTACCCTATCGATTCCAAAAAGGACGCACCTCGTTCATACGTACGAAAGTCGCCCTCCATGGACCGACACGGCAAACCCGCTACCGGACTTCGAGAAAGATACGAACAATAACAAATTATGTTATAACCCAACCAGTGTCTGCTCGAATTGTTTATTGAATTAACGATTAGTTTTAAGACTTTTGATGTTATTGCTGTATGAAAAAATGGCTAATTTTACTAACGCCGAATTGGCTGATATTCATTACATGTACGGTCTGGCTGAAGGAAACACAACAGAAGCTAGGCGATTATATCAGGTGCGCTTTCCAAATCGAGTACCACCAGACAGGCAAACATTTTCAAATATTCACAGAAGGTTGAGAGAAACTGGTACTTTCACTGCAAATAATCATTTAAAATATGCAACTCACAATAAGAGAACTACAGATATTGAGGAAGCTGTTTTGAATTGTATTGATTCGAATCCTCATGTGAGTACAAGAAAAATTGGAAATCAGTTGAATATTTTACAAATTCTAGTTTGGAGGATTCTCCCCGACTTTTTATTGTACCCGTTTCATATTCAACGCGTCCAAACTCTACTTCCTCGAGATTTTCCTGCGAAACGGAATTTCTGCCGATGGTTTTAAGAAAAAATTGGAGAAAATGCTCATTTTGATAGTGAAATAATGTTCACAGCTTTTCGAGAACTGCTATCAAAACTTTTCAAATTAATCATTATTGGGCTCCATTTGATTGAAGAATCTCATCATCAAAAACAATTCTCACTAAATGTCTGGGTCGGAATAATTGGAAATTATTTGATTGGGCCATTTTTTTCCTAACAGACTAAACGGTACCACTTATCAGCAATTTCTTGAGAAGGAGTTACCTTTATTGCTCGAGGATGTGCCACTTTTGGTGAGAAATATAATTTGGTTCATGCATGACGTGTCACCAGCACATTTCAGTGGAAAAGCTAGGGAATTCTTGAATAAAACATTCAACAACCGATGGATAGGTCGGAGTGTTCCAAAACCATGGCCTCCTAGGACCCCAGACTTAAATAGTTTAGACTTTTTCTAATGGGGATATCTCAAAAGTTTAGTCTATACCACTTCAGCGAACACTGTAGAAGAATTAAGAAATCGAATAATAACCTGTTGTGATACGATAAGAAATACCCTAGGAATATTTCAAAGAGTGCGTGATAATATGCGAAGAAGGACAGAGGCCTGTATTTTTGCAGATGGAGCCATTTTTCAGTTTTTAATTGGCCTTTTTTTCAATTTGATATTGAAAAAGAATAAGTTGAGTCTTAGACGACGAGCTATCAAAATAAAAGCAAATTTTGGGCATATCTATTGAGTATTTCCATTATTTTTTTTTTGTTTAGCGAATAACATACAATTCAAATTCAATAATTTTTCACTCGAAAACGGTTGGAGATACAAAATACTTACGGGTGTCAAAAAAGTTCCTAAATTAAACGAAGATGACGAAAATTGATTGTACGCTGATCAGTGGCGTACTGCAAAAAAGTTTGAAAGGGCAAAAGGAGACATGGCCTCGGAAAAAAACACCTTTTGAATTTCAGTTAAAATCTAGGACGTGTTATGATAGAAGCTGTAAAAGATAGCTTGCATTCCAAATTTGAGCTGAATATTTCAAAAAGTGCCGGAGTTTTGAAGAAAAAAAACTTGCGGACCTATGTTTATCTGAACTATTTTCTTAATATTGCACGTAGATTTACCCCTCAAGATGTGACATACTATTATGTAACACCCTGTATATGTACAGTTCAATATGAATGGAGTATTACGTGGAGAACCAATAAATGAAATCAGAAAGTTGGGTGTTATTTCCGGTAAAACAGAAAATGTCATAATGTTAATAATATTCTAGTTTGCGAGAATATCTCCGAAAACTTCCATAGTGAAAAAAGGTGCAAGCATTTTATCATAGAAGATTTTTATTCAGGTATTTAACATTTTATAGGTTCCTAAATGTCCCTCACTGAAGGAGCTAATACTGCGA
Organism: Cryptolaemus montrouzieri; assembly: GCA_013387265.2. Classification (NCBI taxonomy): domain Eukaryota; kingdom Metazoa; phylum Arthropoda; class Insecta; order Coleoptera; family Coccinellidae; genus Cryptolaemus; species Cryptolaemus montrouzieri. The sequence continues at coordinate 89,811,816 of JABFTP020000001.1, read as the reverse complement.
TCTAATTATCTTAAACACCGTCAACAAGAGTCATAATATTAGTGGTACAATATAGTCAGGTGTCATGAGTAAGAGCAGCATAGTGCAGTTTAGTTGGAAATCAGAATATTCTGAATTATATCATTCAAGATTTAGGAAAATTGAAAATAATTAATCATTATTCAATATATATAATATTAGGCCCGCAACAAAGTTCTCGCTTTTTTTATGAAAATACAATTTTATTGTGAAAAATGATTAAAAATGAATCATTCAAAATATTGCTCATCGCTAGCTACAAGTTTTCCCACCTTTCTGGCAGAGCTCGAATACCGTGACGGTAGATGAGATTATCCACGAATCAAGCCAAGTAATAATCGGATGGTGCAATATCTGGGGAATATGGCGGGTGAGGTGAGACTGCCCATTTGAGCCTTTCCAAGTAAGTTTTAACGTGTTTGGCAACGTGAATCCGAGCGATGTCATGATGTAGAACTACTTTTTCGTGTCTCTGCTCGTATTGTGGGCGTTTTTCTGGCAGTGCTTTACTCAATTGCATCTATTGAGTTCGATACCGTTCCCCAGTGATAGTTTCGTTCGGTTTCAACAGCTCATAATAAATAACACTGACTTGGTCCCACCAAATACACAGCATAACTTTCGCAGCGTGAATATTCGGCCGAGGCGATGACTAAGAAGCATAACCGGACAGTCCCCAAGATTTTTTTTCTTTGGATTGCTGCAGTGAATTCATTTTTCACCAACCGTTACGATGCGATGAAGAAAACCCTTTCTTCTTTGTTGTTCAGAGACGAAAAAACGACGCTCAACGTCTCTTGGCTTCCAATCATAAGGAACCCAAGTTAGTTGCTTTTAAAACATTCCCAACGCTTGCAATCGTTTGAAAATGGCCTGGCGGTAACTCTTAGGGCTGAAGCAAACCCCCCTTGCGTTTTGCACGGATCCTCCAATTCGACGTCTTCGCAGATTTTTGGCCTTTCTTCACGGGGACGGTCGTCCAAATCGAAATCACTGTTTTTGAAGCGACGGAATCAATCCCTAAAACTTAGAGCAGCATCGCCGTAAACGTTTTGGAGCTCCCTATGAGCTTCAGCCGCCGTTTTCTTCGAATGGAAGAAGAAAATCAACAGTTATCAGACATTTTCTGACAACTAAAACTGTATGACGCAAAAACAAAATCGCTGTGTCACAGTGGTTTGTTTACCATATGTCTAAGCTTTGTTCAAGACATTCTTGATATGTAAAAATCGACCAGCACTTACTGCTGGAGCCATCTATTGACAAAAAGCGAGAACTCAGTTGCGCACCTAATAAATAATGATCATAGCGTATATGAAGCCGCGGAGTACAGCTTCAATGTGTTGATAAACACAATGATGACCCTAATGTGATACTTCCTGCAACCGTGGATTCAGTTAGCTAGATTTCATGGAAAGATAAACACGAAAATATATACTGAATAGTGAAGCTATTAGGTTATGAAACTGTAAAAGATAGCTAGCATTCCAAATTTGGGCTGAATATTTCAAAAAGTGCCGGAGTTTTAAAGAAAAAAAACTTTTGCGGACCTATGTTTATCTGAACTATTTTTCTTAATATTGCACGTAGATTTACCCTCAAGATGTGACATACTATTATGTAACACGGTGTATATGAACAGTTCAATATGAATCAAGTATTACGAGGAGAACCAATAAATGAAATCAGAAAGTTGGTTGCTATTTCCGGTAAAACAGAAAATGTCATAATATTAATAATATTCTAGTTTGCGAGAATATCTCCGAAAACTTCAATAGTAAAAAAGTTGCAAGCATTTTATCATAGAAGATTTTTATTCAGGTATTTAACATTTTATAGGTTCCTAAATGTCCTCACTGAAGGAGCTAATACTGCGATCTAATTATCTTAAACACCGTCAACAAGAGTCATAGTATTAGTGGTACAATATAGTCAGATGTCATGAGTAAGAGCAGCATAGTGCAGTTTAGTTGGAAATCGGAATATTCTGAATTATATCATTCAAGATTTAGGAAAATTGAAAATAATTAATCATTATTCAATATATATAATATTAGGCCCGCAACAAAGTTCTCGCTTTTTTATGAAAATACAATTTTATTGTGAAAATGAATCATTCAAAATATTGCTCATCGCTAGCTACAACTTTTCCCACCTTTCTGGCAGAGCTCGAATACCGTGACGGTAGATGAGATTATCCACGAATCAAACCATTTTCGAGCTGTTCATATGAACGGAACAAGTAATAATCGGATGGTGCAATATCTGGGGAATATGGCGGGTGAGGTGGGACTGCCCATTTGAGCGTTTCCAAGTAGGTTTTAACGGGTTTGGCAACGTGAGGCCGAGCGTTGTTATGCTGTAGAAGTACTTTTCGTGTCTCTGCTCGTATTGTGGCCGTTTTTCGCGCAGTACTTGACTTAATAGCATCAATTGAGTTCGATACCGTTCCCCAGTGATAGTTTCGTTCGATTTCAACAGCTCATAATAAATAACACTGACTTGGTCCCACCAAATACACAGCATAACTTTCGCAGCGTGAATATTCGGCCGAGGCGATGACTAAGAAGCATAACCGGACAGTCCCCAAGATTTTTTTTCTTTGGATTGCTGCAATGAATTCATTTTTCATCAACCGTTACGATGCGATGAAGAAAACCCTTTCTTCTTTGTTGTTCAGAGACGAAAAAACGACGCTCAACGTCTCTTGGCTTCCAATCATAAAGAACCCAAGTTAGTTGCTTTTAAAACATTCCCAACGCTTGCAATCGTTTGAAAATGGCCTGGCGGTAACTCTTAGGGCTGAAGCAAACCCCCCTTGCGTTTTGCACGGATCCTCCAATTCGACGTCTTCGCAGATTTTGGCCTTTCTTCACGGGGACGGTCGTCCAAATCGAAATCACTGTTTTTGAAGCGACGAAATCAATCCCTAAAACTTAGAGCAGCATCTCCGTAAACGTTTTGGAGCTCCCTATGACCTTCAGCCGCCGTTTTCTTCGAATGGAAGAAGAAAATCAACAGTTGTCAGACATTTTCTGACAACTAAAACTGTATGACGCAAAAACAAAATCGCTAATGTGTCACATTGGTTTGTTTACCATATGTCTTGTTCAAGACATTCTTGATATGTAAAAATCGACCAGCACTTACTGCTGGAGCCATCTATTGACAAACAGCGAGAACTCAGTTGCGCACCTAATAAATAATGATCATAGCGTATATGAAGCCGCGGAGTACAGCTTCAATGTGTTGATAAACACAATGATGACCCTAATGTGATACTTCCTGCAACCGTGGATTCAGTTAGCTAGATTTCATTGAAAGATAAACACGAAAATATATACTGAACAACGTTTATTTACTTTTATAATCGAATAATGGTATAAAACTTTTCATTGTCACATACAGTGATGTTACAGTCAATTAATTATTTCCAAAACAATTCATTAAAAGAATGAGAAGAAAATTTCTTGGAATGAACATTGTTTTGTACAACTAATAAAGTGCTCCTCACTCCACAATAGGCTTACTTATAGATAAATTGATCTACGTTTAAATATGTTCATTTATTTAATATCACAGCTAAATTTGGCTCTTCCTGAAACATTGTTACAGCAATTTATATTTTGGTCAATGTCATATTTTGCTATGAGATCGAAATTTTAACATTCAAGAACTATATCCAGGAAGAGCTGACATTCTGAGATGAAAATGGTGGAAACAATATTAAACAAATTAAACTTCAGACACTACGCGCATAAAATTTAAGCAAACAATCAAATAATTCAACTTTCATTATGTTCCGTACTTTATAAAAATATTCATTTGAAATTTCATACATTGCTTTGAATTTCAATTTTCATTCAGTTCTTCTGGAAGTATAAAATAACAATTAACCGTAATTCATCGACATCCGTGATTGGACAACTTCAAATAATCTAAAAATTAAAAATACAACAATTGAAAGTAAATCAATAACTAAGAAAAATTTCTGAATAAGTACGTCAACAAAATGCAATACAGAATAACATATTTTTAACAAAGAATTCAATCTATATAAAATAAGTAACTTCGATGTACATGATGCTCAGTGAAGTAAAATATAAAATAATAATTTATCAGACTCAGATCGAATTGATCGTATTGAACAAAAACTGGAACTCGCTCTTTGCTGTAACAGAGAAAACGTTTATCACAAACTGGAGTTTTTAGGTATCGCTTACTGCCAAAATATATTTTGCTATGTTTCTAGTGAAGCTATTAGGTTATGATAAACATTGCTCTGCAAGTCATTGAACATAGAAGCTTGACCACAACTAAAACTATGATCATCACTCTGATTATTAAATCTAAACCTAGAGTCATTATTATTGAAACTATTTGTTGAACCAAAGTCAGGACATGGCTTAAAATCTACGTTTAATTCACTATAAGTGTTTTTGGGGTAACTACAGCTTTGATCACTGTCTAACTTAGACCGTTTAGCGCATGGTTCATCACTAACAACACAAATTTCATCGTCTTCGTCTATACAGGTTAACATTCGCGGGGTTGGAGGTATATAGAATTGGGACAAAACATCGTGGACATCGCAATCGTCGAGATCATCAAACGATCTTTTTCTACTAGCAAAACGATCATTTGTAACATCATTTGAGGGCGTAGTAGGAGATGATGTACTCAAAAGGTTTCCATCAAGATCACCCATAGTCTCATCAAGGTTTTGAAGAACATCCATATTACTAGCCTTAACAGTTTCAATCTCTTCTGCGAGCTTTTTATCGAAATCATTCTCAACAAACTCGATCAACTTATTAGATTCTTTAGTATCATTAATTTTGATTTCGTTCTTCATGAAATCGTTTTTAGTAGTTATCACATTTTCGTTCTCGCATATGCGCGGGTAATTCACTTGTTGTTTTTGAGTTTTTTCATCCTTGGCTTCTTGCTGCAATCTTTTCATGGTATTATTGATCAGTACTGATCTTCGTAGGCTGGCTTCGGGATCTTCAATCTTCTTCAGTTTGTTCATGCTGATTTTCAGGACCTTACGGCGCTCTTCTTTTTGTCTGTATTTGGCTGAGATCATCGATGGACGGTTTTTTGGAGGGCTGAAACCGTTAGGGTATGTTCTTGGAGGTCCGAAGATATCGTCGTTGTCATCTGGGATAGACTGGAGAGACTTCATGATTGGCCAGGTAAAATCTGGAAAGATGAAGAGAATTAGTTATTCTAAAGTTCAAGTTTCGTAAAAGAAGTCAATTTTTAGGTGAAATATTTCCAACAATTCAGATAAAAGTATATGAATACAATTGTCAATCGTTCCATCATCTTGTGACAAAGGCAATTCGAATGCTTTAATTGCTTAAAATGTCTTGCAATTTCAAAAGTATTTCCGTCACATGTTATCAGATGTAATCAGAAGATGTTTTTACTTTTCAAAAGTATGTTCGATTATTCTTGTGAATGCCATTAAAAAAAACGATAGCTCATTAGATTAGGCACGATGTCTAGGAAAATCTATTTAAATGTTTCTATATCTTGAAAAAAATTGTAAAAGTAGGCGAATAACGATGAAAAAAAATGCAGGTTGACGAAAATGATTCAGAAGCAGTTAATAATTTCGAAATTATCGGAAAATATTCTTGAAGAAGACGAAATATCCGATCCATAAGTCTTTTCCCTCGAAGCTCTGTCTCTTGTTGACAATCTCAACTTAACGATGAACATTTAAGTACCTTGAATAATTCGTTTAAACATGATAAATAACAATTCGAAAACTTGAAATAATTTTGGTGTCATTTGAACTTTCAAAATAAGGGAGGCCTGATGAGACAGAAATTTTAAGAGAGTTTTCCAAAAAGTTATCATTTGTTAACTAACGAAATGTTTAAGGGACCCCCGTTTCCATTGAAGAACATAAAAAATGTTTGAATTAATTGCATAAGAATTTTTCACAGATAAATTGAACGAGATTTCGTCGTGAAAGTATTTAAATTTGATTGTCTTAGTTTTGAGGTTTTGAAAATGCCAAAAACTGAAAAATCATAATTTCTAATTAATTTGCAAAATTTATAATAAACAAATTGAAATATTTAGTAGTCTTGCTAATCACTTGGTGAAATATTTATACTAAATAATTAAACAGAAAGAAACACCGGGCTTCTACATTTTGAGAAACTTTAGTCTAGTGTTTTTATTTTTGAATACTTTTAAGATATAATCTTCTTAAGTTTATATGTGGAAAAGGAAATGAAAAATATTGAGACTATATTCAGTTTGTAAATAATCTGAAATTTCGCGTTTTTCGAGAATCTTTTATAATAATTCCCAAATTATGAATGATTTCTGAAAAACTGAATATCTCTTTTTCATCTTAATTGGCTGAAAACCTAACCTAACCTCGTGGTTTAAATAAATTCCTAATAATTTCACAAAAGAGTTCAAAACAATCATTATAATGTGGTCTTTACTTTTAGCGATCATGACTGATAAAATTAAAGTTCACATATCCAGATATAGGAAACTCTGGGAGACACGTAGGCAATTGATATAGTTACCTTGTTATCTTAGATAATTTTTCGAATTGTTATAATTAATTATAATTTTGTATCTATATTGAACTCAGTGATTTATCTTTATTCCATAATTTTTTTTATACTTTTAATTATAATATCTGATGAACGTTCAAGTTGAGTTCATATTTTTTTATAAAACTCATGCATTTTATATGCGAAAAAATTTTTATTCTATCAACTTATTCAATATTCCGACGATTCAATCATTAATCTATAGCAGTTTATATTTACGATAAAAGTGGAGAAATATTTTCGCATATGACTTAAAATTCAATAAAATTCCTTTATGTAATATTAGTTGGTCATTATAGAATTCCGTCAATTAATTCGAATAAACAGGTACGTTTGGAATCGAAGATGTTGTGAAAATCCGAGGAAGCGGGTAATAATTGAATGACACAATTCACCAAAACACTCAACCAAGTATATTATTGAGAATTTCATGTGTTCAATTCATAAAATACTGAAACATGAATAAATATCCTATGATCAAAACCCATATTGAAATTAATTGTGGATTTATGATTATATAATGATGAAAAAAACGGACATTTTCTTCCACACCTATTTCTGATCTAAAAGATTGAAATAACTTGTAAAACAAGCCAATTTTCAGAGGTTTCAGAAAATCTATAAATTGCTCACTTAACCTTTATTCGAACCCTCAGAATATTATTCTAATATCGAGTTAGTTGTCTTTCTATTACTGTTGGATTACTTCACGAAAATTGGAAAACATTTCAGTTCGACCTGCTATAATAGCGTGTTTTTAAGTTTTTCCAACTTCTATTTATCCAACAAGTTTTTAGTTGATTAAATTTTTATGTTTCTGCTACCGACGAGTAGATGGTGCATTTCCTATTACAGCGTCCTATGTTATTGATGTTTTAGGATTAGTCTTCTAGTTACTAAGGTTAAGGTAACTTATTTTCGAAATTGAGTGCCGGATATTGGGAAACCTTATCGAATTATTGATTTATCGTCGCTTCATGATGAGTATACAAAGTTTCAATTGAATCTGAAGTCTTTAACTGGGTAAAAACAACGTTTGAATATTCTGTAAATAATATATATATATATATATATATATATATATATATATATATATATATACACTGTGACAAAAGTATCCGGAAATTCGAAATAAAACGCAAAAATCTTAATCTACTTCAATATTCATCGAATCTCCTTCAAAATATGCTCTATATGGAGAGATACACATGTGCCAACGTTTTTTACAATCATCGAAACATTTTTCATAAGCGTTTTCAGGGATGTCCTTCAGCTCCTTCTGCGAATTTTCTTTTATGACGTCTTTGGAAACAAACCTGGTTCTCCGGAGCGGCAATTTCAGTCTACAGGAAAGAAAAAAGTCACATGGCGCTAGATCAGGCGAATAAGGCTGCTGAGATGGTGCGTTATCGTCATGCAAAATGCACGAATTGTTCTACCACAAATCCGGCCGTTTACGACGAATATTTTCACGCAAACGTCTCAAAACGTCCTTGTTGACCGTTAGACCTCGCGGAATGAATTCATGATGAACCACAACACGAATATCGAAGATAACAATCAGCAACATCACGATTTTGGCGAGGTTTTTTCGGTTTTGTCTCAAAACCCATTCCGATGATTGTTGGCTCGTTAGTGTGTCGTATTTATAGACCCATGTCAACAGTTATGATTCGTCCCATGAGCGAGGGATCAGAATTCGCACCATCCAGCATGTTTGAAGCTACCTGCATCCCGTATTGTTTTTGAAGAGCGGCGACGCGTCGCATGCTCAATTGGTTCACCAAAATCGAACGAGCGGTTTCACGAGAGATGTTGAGATCACGAGCAGTCTCTCTAACACTGGCATGATGATTTGGGAGCACCATTTCCTTGATTTTTGGACGTTATCGTCGGTTGAAGAGGTCGAAGGTCGTCCGGAACGAGGCAAATCTTCGACGATCTCCCGATCGCCTTAGAAGGCTTTGTATCACTCGTACACCTGGGTGTTCGATAAAACAGTCTCCAAAACCCTTTTCCAGCATTCGAAACCATTCAGCAGACGGAATTTCGTTCAAAACACAAGAATTGAGCCAACCTTTTTTCATAGTAAAATTCGCAGAGTATCACTGAGGTCGACTGGTTTCAACAGCTGTCGTGATTAAACTAGTTGACATATGGCGTTCATATTTGGCATAGTCCTGCCAACATACACAAACTTAAAATACTTAAAAATATTCAACGGGGCAATATAAATGAGAATTTCCGGATACTTTATTGTCACAGTATATGTGAAACTGATGTAAAAAAAACAATATATATTAGGTGGAACCATAATTTCTTGGAGTAGTGTATAAGCTTAACAAGACTACGCCATAAGATTATTTAAATGTTGTTAATCTTGTTTATTATAAGCATTTGAAATTAATTAATTAATTAAAAGGAAGTATGTTCAATACTTTTGTTTTCCGAATACTAATTATAAAAATATTTCGTTTAAAGAATTAGGATTTATTATAGTAGATATGTTTTTGAGAATCATTTTCAATGACTTCTATATTATCGAAAAGGTTCAGAATTATTCAACAGAAAATTCATTTGTTTTGATTTTTGATAACTTCAGCAATTCTTATTTTTCAAGAAATTTATATTTGGAAATGGAAAAGAAAACACAAAAGAATATGTATCTACAATATTTTCTAATTGAATCTCCACGCATTTAGGTAAACATAAAACGGTATTAAAATCGGTTATCCTCTTTTGTGGTATAAAACCCTAAAAATGGATTTCAATTACTGAATTAACTGCTAAAAGTTATAAGCGAAGTATAGACCAAAATATACATGAGAATGATAATTTCACTTTCCAATATTCAAATGAACGAAACAAAGAGGGTCTAATATCTGAGAAAATCAACGCTCATTGTGTGTACGACGAGGATATACAGCGGTAAATTGATAAATGTTGTTTGCTTTTACTTGATAACGAATAAAATTTATCATCCTAAGTAAACGAAACGCTGCAAGCTCTTTCAATATATGAGAAATGATAAATTTTGGGTATCTGTTCGGAAAAATGAACTCAAATTATTACATATTCAAACTATTTAAAATAAAGATTGTTCTATCTGACATTTCTTAGTTAATTTTTATCATTGCCATATGGATTTCAGAAAGATAATTCAAATATACCATTACTTTTTTATACTAAATTACCTGGACAAATCTGTGTAATTTATGACACACAATGCAGAAGTTTCCCAAAATGGAGTCCAACAAAGAATTTGTTATCTTCGTTTCGAAAAAGATATACCAATTCGAATTCTCACAGCACACACTTGAAAACTTCAACTACATCAACTCTTATTACTTATAAATAAAAAAGAAATCATCAAACTCGCGAAAGGAAAATTTCTGCGTGTACTCTACGAAAATAATAGAAACAATGAAACATTTAGAGATACGGGTCACGATTCAAACTGAGCCCACAATAATGACGATAAACGCTCGATAGTTTAGTATCAGCTGTACATGTAAAATACCAATTAAAAATAGATAAGACGTGATTAAAAACAAGTTGTTTGTATTAGAATCAAGTCCAGAAAGCACAACATTGTGAACTTGCGGTGCTGATGTATTTCGTGAATATTTCGTATTCAATTTGGGAAATCTGAAATGTCGTAGGTCGTAGAAATGTATTTTGAATAACAAAAAGATAAATAAACATCTGATGGATCTCAACAGCAAGCCAGTTTTCCTGTACGCATTTTTCTGTATTGAAATATTGGAACACAGTTGAAACTTTTTTGAGAAATTTTCATTTTGTAATACAATTATTCAGCAGTTAAAATCGTAGTGTTGAAAATTCAATTTTGTTGTTCGAAATATAAATTAATGAAAAAAGTCATTTACTCTCTGATATCTTTCAAGAATTTGTGAAATATTTGATAGGAATTAAAAGTGCATTTTATCTATTGCGTGAGTTGAAATCGCCAGGTAGAAATATATATATATATATATATATATATATATATATATATATATATATATATATATATATATATATATATATATATATATATACAGGTGCTTCAACGAAAACTAAAGAGAGGCTATATCTACCAAGATATTCATTTCTGATCAAAAAGCAAAAACAGGTCAAGGGGGACATCTTTTGGGGTTCAAAACTTGCCTGAAATATCAACCCCCTAAGCGGGGGTTTCAATCCTTGAACATTTTGAATAGGGAAGATGGGTCGAGTGATGACTCAAAAGAAAGGTGGTATCTTTGTCTACATCGCCTTGAACGAATTTCCATTTTCAATTGAAAACTGCAAAAGATACAGGATGAGCAACTGAAAGATAGGGAAGACTATTTCCCTGAGACTATTCAAGTTTCAGTGAAGTAAAATGGAGCAGATCCATGCTAATCAATGGCAGTCATCATCAAGTACCATCCTCATCTCGAATTTCAACCCCTAGAGCCGGGGTGACCACCCTTGAAAATTTGGAAGAGGGTAGATGGGTCGAGTGATACCTCGAAAGAAAGGTATTATCTTTGTCTACATTCCCGTGAAAGAATTTTCATTTTTGATTGAAAACTGTAGAATGTCCTATAGTCGGTTTTTCTCATTTGTAATTGTGTTTCGAACTTCGTTTCTTTTTCTATTGTACAACAACCTGTTTTCTTCTTCTTTAGTAGTTAGCCACTTCAAATCTTATTGCCCTTTTTCTTCTTGCGTTCTCCCAAAGCCTCTCCTGCAGTGGAAGGGATTGTTCTTCTATCAACTTCTCGTCCAATCTTTTCTGAAGTATGTATCTGACGCTGTCGTGCATGAACTTTCCAGATATTAACATCGCGTACAGACATAAGTCTCTGCGATTATTTGTTTATTCAAACTGATTTTTTGTATTTTCAATGAATAAACTATATTATTATTATTATTATTTCCAAAGGCATGTCAAATCCTCGAAAAAAAATCCTGTACTTCTTATCTTAGAGAACCATTCATCTCACTGTCTTGAAGCTATTTTATATTGTCGAGAATATCGCATTCACCTTCTGAGTATTCCACCACATTCGAGCCATAAAACGCAGCCATTAGATCGATGCTTCTTCAAGTATCTGAAGGATCATTCATAAGGTGAATATTGTGATCAGTGCACTATTATTGTTAATTTGAAAAAACGTAATTTCGCGTGTGCAGTGGAAAAGCGTATCACGAAACAATCAGGTAGTCTTCAGGTTTAAGCTAGTATTGATTTCCTTAATTTTTTTTTAATTTACTAATATCACATCACATAAAAACATTAGCTTCCCAATAATGCAAGTTCAGTTATCATTTGACTAAACTGAGAGCGAACTAAATGTCTCCTGTTAAGTAGTATGTAATAACGAATTGTTTCAGATACCAGAAAATGTGAAGCATTCTATGAAACTGAATTCTACGTAATATAATTTTCTCTTCACGATTGACAATATGACCTAGTGAATTTGTAATGCGAATGATATTACGAAGGATAATGTTGTTTTCAATTATGTTCTAATCATCGATATTGTTTTCAAGCACCTTGGGTATTGCAACATTATCGACTACATGTCGATACATGATGAAAATCCATATTTATATATGAAATAAATGACTGTAAACACTGCTGGATTTCTATTATTTAAAAATCAGCCATAGTTTCGCTGAACAACCGTTTCTTTAGATATTACTTGTACATATTTGTATAATAATGAAGTAGTTAATGAAAATAATTTATACTGTTTATTGCAACAAAATTCTGAATCCTTTTAATTCTGTTTGAACTAATTCTTGAGTGAATTGAGACAGGTCGATTTTTGATGCGGAAGGGCCCGTTTTGAGGTTGATTTGGAGTTACATTATACGGAGGGTCGGAAGAACTTAGCAGTAGGAATTCTAGTGATAGGATGATAGAAAAGTAAGGAAAACGTTTTGTCCGTTTCTTGAAAATCTGTACCGGAACAAACTAAGTTGCACTTAATTTTCAGCAAAGATACAGCAAAGATGGACGCCCACAAAAATTCAAATTTTTTATTCTGAGATGGGAGGGAGTCATTTTGAACTGTAGCTATGATTATTTTATATTTTATATGAGGGTTTCCTTTTCCAGTTTTTCATTTGTTAAAAATAAAAACAAGGTCGATAAGCTTTTATTTCTATTGAGATTTCTGAGAAACGGACAAACCGTTACCCCTATCTCATTTTCTTATAATATACCACCAGTATACTTACAGCCGAGATCTTCCAAATCAATTCGGTCGAACATTTTGAAATAACTCATTTGAGTGACCTTCGTGCCACTCGAGACATTTTCCATATAATGAATTTTGATTTAGGGGATGCTGAGGTTGACGATTGGTTTCATATTCTCCGAATCGACCATCAAAAGTAGAAGAGAAGGTCAAATTTCGCTTGAATATACAGTAAAAAAGGTCTTTAGGAAAATGTGACTTTTCGAATTACATATAGTTGAGTTTCGATTCTTCAATCGCAGTATCATCTACAGGGTTCAATTGTGAATAATACATCCAGAGACTCATTGTGGAATTTTTAAAACGACTGTCAAAATTTTTTTCGCAAATTTTTCTTTAAATTGAACAATAACCACGAATAAATAATATATGGGAGATGTCAAGCTAAATTATTGGCTTCATAATTATTCTAGAACATCTATAGATCATAGTCGGCATCACTTAGAAGACCGAACCTAACCATCAGGACTCTCTCGGTCGAACAGAGAGGGAATTGTTTTGTTGACTTTGAATATTGAGGGGGATTTTGCGAGATTATACTTCAAAATTGGCAAGCAAGAACAAGGAAGTGATTATGTTTCAGGAGATTCACACTGCGACGGAAGAACATCTCCGCGAAAGAGGAAATAACGCAGGTTATGTACTTTTTGATTATCTCCTCAGTCCTTTTTATGACATGGCTTGCTATGAGTCAGGTATGATTATTGAAATTTTTTTTGCTGGTTTTCTTTTTCCTTTGTTACAGATTCCTGGCCCAAACCCCTTTCCTTTCACCCTTGTCTTCGTCTGGAAATCATGGAGTGCAAGATGAGAATTGAAGCTGCTAAGCAGAAAAATCTTTCGTACTCCTTACGTACACACGGCACTAACACAACATAAACAGACAAGCTATTACTAGTGCAATACCGACAGGGAAACGAGTTTTTTCCTCAGGTTTTTACATCGTTTATTGAAAAATACGCAAGGTAGTATGGTTCCCGTCTTACATTTTCCTGAGCTCACACTTGTGTTTTTCTGACACACACCAAAATTATAGATGAAATCATTTATTGTGAATACAACTATTCGAATTCTTGTAAATCCTCTCTTTTTCAAGAGAATATATATACAGGGTGCTTCAACGAAAACTAAACAGAGACTATATCTACCAAGATATTCATTTCTGATCAAAACGCAAAAACAGGTCAATTTTTTCAACCTCTAGAGCAAGGGTGACCACACATCTTCTACAGTTTTCAATCCAAAATGAAAATTAGTTCACGGGGATGCAGACAAAGATAAAACTCTTCTTTCGAGGTATCACTCGACCCATCTACCCTCTTCCAAATTTTCCAGGGTGGTGACCCCTACTCTAGAGGTTGAAATCCGAGATGAGGATGGTACTTGATGATGACTGCCACTGATCAGCATGGATCTATTCCATTTTACCTCACTGAAACTTGAATAGTCTCAGGGAAATAGTCTTCCCTATCTTTCAGTTGCTCACCCTGTATCTTTTACAGTTTTCAATTAAAAATGGAAATTCGTTCAAGGCGATGTAGACAAAGATACCACCTTTCTTTTGAGTCATCACTCGACCCATCTTCCCTATTCAAAATTTGCAAGGATTGCAACCCCCGCTTAGGCAAGTTTTGTACCCCAAAATATGTCCCCGTTGAAATAAAAATTGACCTGTTTTTGCGTTTCGATCAGAAATCAATATCTTGGTAGATATAGCCTCTGTTTAGTTTTCGTTGAAGCACACTGTATATTGTCACATGCAATCAATAATTATATTGCTTTGCTTCAACCATTCAAACTGATGTGGAACAGAACAGAAATTTCAAATCTGGCTTGGTACGTCAATGAGTTTTTGCATTTCTCGCTTTTGAATGATTCACTGCTATCCTCAATTATAACCTATCAAGAGACTATTGTAAGATTTTGTGCTATTTTCATGTGTAATGGAGAAAAAGTGATTAGGTGCTGGCATGTTGTTCAAGTTGTTGGAGATGTTCGCAAACGATAGATGGATACACCAGAACCCCAGGAACAATAAAAACAGTGAGTTTCTTGAAATGAACCTGCACCATAAAAGGCCAAGTAGTGTATATCAGCCGGTAAAGTCATGGCCACAGTTTTTCAGTTATTTGGGACGCTCGTGATGTTATTCATATTGTGTATCTTAAAAAAGAATATCAGTTAGATTGGATATTGATTTAAAGCAAAAATGACAGCATTTGTCAAAGCAACAAGTCATATTTCATCAAGACAATACACAGGTACAAAACATGTGTGATCACCATGGTAAAAATCCATAAGATTGATTTAGGATTTAGACTCCTGCTGTTCGCAAACTCAATATATAAATGGCTGGATGGTAAAATATTAGAATGGAATGAAGTGACCATCACTGAAATAAACGCCCATTTTGAAGGCTTAGAGAAAACTTATCCGTTAGAAGGAATAAGAAAAACACTGTACTAAATGTACTGAATTAACATGAAATTATATGAGTCCACACTATTTTTCCGAAAAAAAATGACTCTTTTAAAGTATCTGTGATCTCAAACTGCCCTCGTAACTTAACAATTCAGTATTATGAAAAAATTCATTCAATTCATCAAATGGTTCGTTCGTTATAAAAAATGAGTTTTGCAAAAAGAATACAAAAAAATTCCCTTATTTGATCATTCTTGTTTAATTGGTTTTCCATTTTCAGCGGATGTTTGTGTTGTGATTTGAACATTATTTCCAGTTATGAGTGAGACAAAATGAGGAAACTATTTTGACACCAACATTATTAATCAGTGGAAATCTAACAGTGTTGACAATCTTTTATTTTATTCAACATTTTGGAACATACATTGTTAAGCTACACTTTCTATTATTTCTCGACAGATTGAAATTTTTCAAATAGTCATTATCATTGCATATCTACCATGATCGAAAGGAAAGAAGTATATTCAAATGATAAAAATATTCATTTATGCTAATTTATATTATAATTTATTTTGCTTTATTGACAGAGTGATGGGAGTATAATAAATTCAACCATTAAATTTAACGACATACTTCGCGGTATATCCTAGGGACAACACTGCGAATGATAGCAGGTTTTCAGCATTTTATATTAACCTAATCTAAAATGAAAAAAGATGTCACTTTCTGCACAAGCGGTATATACAGGGTGCTTCAACGAAAACTTAACAGAGGCTTTATCTACCAAGATATTCATTTCTGATCAAAACGCAAAACAGGTCAATTTTTGTTTCAACGGGGACATCTTTGGGGTACAAACTTGTTTGAAATATCAACCCCTAAGCGGGGTTGCTTGAACATTTTGAATAGGGAAGATGAGTCGATTGATGACTCAAAAGAAAGGTGGTATCTTTGTCTACATCGCGTTGAACGAATTTCCATTTTTAATTGAAAACTGTAAAAGATACAAGGTGAGCAACTGAAAGATAGGGAAGACTATTTCCTGAGACTATTCAAGTTTCAGTGAAGTAAAATGGAACAGATCCATGCTGATCAATGGCAGTCATCATCAAGTACCATCCTCATCTTGAATTTCAACCCTTAGAGCAGGGGTGACCACCCTTGAAAATTTGGAAGATGGTAGATGGGACGAGTGATACCTCGAAAGAAAGGTATTATCTTTGTCTGCATCCCCGTGAACGAATTTCCATTTTTGATTGAAAACTCTAGGAGATACAGAGTGAGCTACTGAAAAATAGAGGAGACTATCTATCGTCCTGAGCTATTCAAGTATTAGTGCAAAAAAACGGAACAGATTCATTCCAGATCAAAGGCTGTCATCTTTGATCTAAATGAATCTATTTCAGTTGTTCGCACTAATACTCCAATAGTCTTGGGGCGATAGTCTTCTGTATTTTCAGTGGCTCATTCTGTATCTTCTACAGTTCTCAATCAAAATGAAAATTCTTTCACGGGAATGCAGACTTTCAAGTTTTCAGGGTTATCACCCTGTTCCAGGGGTTGAAATTCGAGATGAGGATGATACTAAATGATGACTGCCATTGATCAGCATGGATCTGTTCCATTTTACCTCACTGAAACTTGAATAGTCTCAGGGAAATAGTTTTCCCTACCTTTCAGTTGCTCACCCTGTATCTTTTACAGTTTTCAATTAAAAATGGAAATTCGTTCAAGACAATGTAAACAAAGATACCACCTTTCCTTTGAGTCGTCAATCGACCCATCTTCCCTATTCAAAATGTTCAAGGATTGCAACCCCCGCTTAGGGGGTTGATATTTCGAGCAAGTATTGTACCCCAAAATATGTCCCCCTTGAAACAAAAATTGACCTTCAGAGATGAATATCTTGGTAGATAAAGCCTCTGTTTAGTTTTCGTTGAAGCACCCTGTATACTCGAGTTGTTAATTTCGTATGTTTGTGGGTTTACCAATGAATCAGTAATTTTAAGTAAATATATTTTCATTCGTTCATTAAGAGTAATATTCATTTTATCTCTAAGACAGTTTTATCGTTAACCCTCTAGATGTTTAGATGATGTTCAATACACGAAAGGCTTGGTTTCGGAGACATAATAAATAAGCTTGCGGAAGATCTGCTTATGAAAATATTTCAGTTCACAGAGCAATTCGCTGTTATTCAAATAATTTTCAAACAACCTACAATGGTCCTCTTCAAGAAGCAAGAAGCGGATTGATTTAGTCTTTCAAGCATCTGTCACTACTCAAGTGGTATGATAGGAACTGTCTACTCCAGAAAATAGTATCAAAAAAATTTTATTTGATTATACTGTCCACAACTACAAGGGACG
The DNA here is from genome assembly GCA_013387265.2 of Cryptolaemus montrouzieri. Lineage (NCBI taxonomy): Eukaryota > Metazoa > Arthropoda > Insecta > Coleoptera > Coccinellidae > Cryptolaemus > Cryptolaemus montrouzieri. The sequence goes on along the minus strand of JABFTP020000001.1, from coordinate 89,794,161 downwards.
TCTTTGCAGACCGGGATATAGAGGGCGATATTAAAGAGTATCTTTTCCTTATGTTTTCAACCCCGAGAAGATTGGCATCTTTAACTGCTAGAGTACTATTCCAAATAATCTTGCACTTAATGAAATGACAAGTTAGGTTAGATCACTATCATCCAATCCCTCAGTTTCGAATATCAATTCCAAAAACAAAGTGAATATTTCTGATGATCCTTCTCTTGCTTCAGATTCTCACAGAAAATTTTTTCCAGTAAATCCATTTTCCTCAAAACGTCAACTGGCGTCCGTGATGAACCCAGAATTTGTTAGCTGTGTCACTAGTTGAACATCACAGAACCTATCAGCCTTCTGGTTTATTTTGTGCACTAATATGTCAATTATCTCGCTTCGTCTAAACCAAGAAACGATCCTTCTATAACCAGCACATTTCGTTGTGATGAAAAAGACTCAAAACAGTGATTCCAAATTCTGCAAAGCTAATAAAAATGCGGCAATAAGTGCGCTTAATAATGTTGATTGTCTTTATTACCGTAGATATAATTCCTAGATTCTCATCTTACAAAATTCGGAATATTAGTTTCATAGTTTGTAATTGTGGCCATACAATAAATGCGAAGATCAGGCAACCGCCGAGGAAGATTAAGCTATTTTAGCGTCAATAGCATTAAAAACACTTGACCAATTGTATATCCGGGCTGTTCTATGCCAAAATATGTAAGGTATTTCTCGGATAGACCGGTGGTTTCCTTATTAAAACGTACAGAATGTTAACTAAAAAGGTAAGGTTAGGTTTCCTTGGTTACATAAGTCGTGTCCACAAATAGTAGAGCAAAACATTTACAACTGAGAATATCAGCAATATGTTAGCTACATTCTATGTCATCGTATCTATCCTCCTGTCTGCCATAGTGTTTGAAAGGGTTTTTTGATTTAATAATCAAGAATGCATCGATTTTGTCATGAGCATCATGAATATCACTACTGAGGATCGGCCTATGTGTGAGGACAATTCAAAATGTATTCTGTATACATTTGTTCTCCTTTTAAGCAGATATAAATTTTTGTCAAAACATCAAAATAGTTCAGATTTCTTCAATGCCGAAAACTTCAAAACTTGTGAATCTCAGCCTCGCTCACTTCAAGATGCAAAAAGAACTGACAAAATTCATGCATTTTTCACTACGTTTGTCTGGAATGTAGATCACGTTGCCAACTCTTCTCAAGTAAGTTAAAAACCTGTAAGAGCTTGGAATATAATCATTTCTTTGCTGCAAACCGTTGCTAAGCTTCAACAAAAACGAACCAATTTTCTGACTAAAATCGGGAAACATCTAGCCTACAAAACGATCTTAAATCACATAATCTACATATATGACCAGAGAATCCATGATTGCCGTTTTCGTGAACTCGGGCACAACTACATCATATTTGATGGTGTAGTAATTCTCCACGTGTTGACACAAACATGATTATATACATAATTAAAACGATAATTTCCGTGTAGATACGGAATGCTAGATTGCCCACAAACAAGATAATGATAATGATATGCTTCAGATAAAAATTTCCCAAATGGAGTTCTTTGAAATCAAATTTCTTGTGAAAAAATTTTCTAAAACCAATCATCTAAATTCTATTTGAATAGTGAGAAGGGATACGAAAATTCATGTGGAAGTTTTATTCTCTATCGGATTCAGTTGTGTAAGTAGTGGAGTCAAACTTAAGCAAGATATACATATCGAATTATAAGTCAACCTTTTTCATCATTGTTTGTTTATACAGATTTTCAACATACCATATTATGTGTGATATTTGAAATTTATGGAGTTCCTTGTATATGTACTTTTGACACTACTTTTGATAAATATTCAAATCAAAGAAATATTATTAAAAATGTAGCAAAATTATTCAGCATTCATATAAATGTTTTATAATATATTTATGCGTGGACAAAACTGTTTGTGCTTAGATAGAATGATATTTACAGGAATTGTGACTGAATGGCAACCTCGCCACTATCACCCAGTTGTCTATGGTAGCGTAATCTACTTTAAATTTCACTCCATTCTTCTTCTAAAGGATATGAACAGATATAAACAGATGCGAGCGCAATGAGCTCCATTCAGTTTCAATTTGTGGAATCCAAGCTCCTCAAGCTTAATCTGTCGCACATGAGGTTTGCTACTAATTCTTCCTCTTCAAATAGTCTACATGAGGGGCCCTCAGTGAATCCTAACTTCTTGAGATGACTTGTGAGACGACAGTGCCCCGTTGATACTGAAGTTGAAACTAAGCCTTCGATCTTACAGCGGAAGATTCAGTGATGGCAGACCAAGAGAGTCTAGTCCTGTCAGCCTCAGTCAGTGCTCCCGTTCCTTCAGATCCAACCTCCGGTTATTCTTCATCCTTGCGGTTTCTTGGGGAATACCGAGCCCAAGTTACGGCCTTGTAAGTTAAAGTAAACATGTCCATAATAATTTTCCTCTATGTCTTAGAGGCCTGAGACCCATATCAGGCCCTTCCCTTACGTAACAAGGGTTGAACGACACTCCTGCACCATAAGCAACGTGCAGTTGACGAATGTGAATGACTTAAGCTCAGTTTGGTTATTTGTTATGATCTTTATTGACCTCATCAATACACCTGCGACCAGAAGATGGCTATGGTCATTTTGAAATAATTGCTTGATTGACGTAAAATCCCATCAATTTCAGACGACATGAGGTTTTTGTCATTTTGAAACCAGGTAAGAACTATAGAAATCCGAACAGCTATTGTCTTCTAATTAAAGACTTTTATTCAGGGAACAATATTCAATCTTCCGTAGAATGTTAAATATCCTCCCCTGAAGAAGCTGGTTTTCTGATGCATCGATAATCATCGCCAACAAAGGCCACAGAGTAGTGGTACAGTACGGTCGGATGTCATGAATATGAGCAATAGACTGCAGTATTCGGTATTCGGTATTCCACACACATTCATATGGGTTGATCGAAAACCAGCTTTTTCAGGGAAGATCATTTAACATTTTATCATGAATGTTATCATTGTATGAATGGATGAGAAATACTATATCAAATATATATATATATATATATATATATATATATATATATATATATATATATATATATATATATATATATATATATATATATATATATATATATATATTTCTGATATATTACTTTCTGAACCTTCCAAATCCTAGACAGACTTATACATCAAAGAACCGATTTTGATATAGTTTTGTTTCATTCGCAAGGCGATTTATGGAAAAGTGTCAATTGTTCAGATCAAGTTCTGAACCTAACAGCATTCTTTGAGTCGAGATTTCAGAGAAAATTGAATTCTTGGATGCTTCAGCGGCAAATGACACCATTGTAAAAGATGGTTTGATTGTGCATCTGTATAAGACCTAAATAATCATCAAAATTACAAATGAGAATATTTATTCAATAATTTTGGTCTAAATCATCATTTACATACACAGAACCTTTCGTTGATTGTGTAATATCACATCAATAAATAGCGTCAAAAGTCGATAACAAGAATTTTCCTCAAAAATTAGTTGAGTTTGTTTATAAGCCGATATTTACATTATTCGAACTGCTGAGTATTGTTAGTCTGTCTCACTATTGAATGGAGTTGATTTCCAATTGAATTATGCAATGGGTATACATGGCACCATTAGCTCAATCCCAATTCCTTGCCTTCATGTCATCTGCTATATAATTGCTATAAATATTCGCAACAACTAGGCTTGAAAATTAGTTGCTATAACTAGCACTCTCTTCTAGAACTTTCCACAATCATTCATAACCTTCAGAGTCGACTTATTTTCAGATTGGAATCTCGAAACAAGTCATCTCAATGGTAGCAGGTTCTATACTCGATTGAGTCGAAACTCTAAATCCCAGTTAGTATTTTCAGTGTTATTTCGTTTCCTCTTCCATTTATCAGAGAACTGCCACTTCACTTCCAATCGCAGACCTGGTTAGAATGAAGAGGGAAAGGTATACAATCTTTTTGATTCAACCTTTCGTTTATAACACACTTACAAGATTAGGTTTTACTGATATGTCTCTGATAGGTGGGACCGGATTTCTCCCCAGGTTTTTTTTTTAATTTTCTTGAATCATACAAAAGATTACGGTATACATGTTTCTTCGTTCAGTGTGTTTTGGTTGATTATCCATTGTACATGCTTTGGTTCCTTCTGTGTTTTGTCATCATTATGGCACAATCAACGAGAATATTCTTGAAGTTTTTGTTTCCCCCCTCTTTTGAACGAATAAATGAAAAAATACGTATGAAGTGTAAAGTGCATATAACAACGCAACTGACAGTAATACTCAAGAAAGTCAGGGAAGGAACGATAGGGATACGTATGAAATCTTTTGGTGCATTTCTAGGTAAGACTGAAAAGTTTTCAAGCTTTCTTGTATACTGAAAACAACCTAGATCAGAATTATCAGAAGCTTAGAAATTTACGTCGATGACGTAAATGAATAAATAATTCTCTCTACCAAGGTTCAAGTCCTAATATTGAAACGTAGTTCTCATCCAACATCCAACATTGGCAGTAGCTTATTCAAATAGGACCACAGATTTGATCCAAACAGTAGTTCTATGACAGTTCATAACTGATTCCGAATCTGATGTATGCGCAAGTGTGAAGAATTACTGGCTTAGTACTGATTCGTTATCAACGATTCGACTGCTTTGGAACACTTCACTGACAAGTTAACATCGGAATCTTGAGATAAGATCCGCAGTCAGCATAATCAATCAGTTCTAAAATAATTACAGAAATGTTGTAACAAGATGTACATCACTTCGTACCAATTCGAATGTTTCTATGAACGCCAATTTCAATTTGCGCACAATCTACCTAGTTTTGAACTAATTCAAGTCTGCGTTAGAACAAACCATATATGATGGTATCATTCAACATCCATTCTAATTTCATGTCATCTCAAAAACCCGTGAATTCCGAAAAAGGATTACATAGTTAAAATGTGAAGGGTGTGCATTGCTGAAAGGAATAAATTAAGAGGTCGGTGCCCTTGAACTTGCAACTGCAAGAGGCGAGGTATATGGACAGCGTAGACATGAAATCAAGATATGTATCAAATATTAACATAACGTTGTTATACCTAACCACATTAGTGTCACCCTTTTCGGACACTCTTATTTATGATTTCATAGTTTCAAGATACAAAGCTTATTTTGTATTCAAACAGTGAGACTCCGTGGTTGATGACTATTTCATGGGAATTCATCTGAGGAATAGTTGTCAACGGCCATTTGTGAATGTGGTTGTCTGATTTGTAAGAAAGTAAGGAGAATGGAAGTAACTGTAGCAGTAAATTGGGTATAAATCGCTAAAGATATTTGATTGAACAAGAATGTCGAATTACTTTCTTGCCAGAAGATCTGAAGAGACTTTATATTGAGACGACCCAGAACCGGTTGTTTATTTGCTGAAACTATCCACATATTTCTTGATTTTAATCTAATTGAATTCAATTATCAATTGTGAATACTGTATTGTATAGATATACCTGCATAGCATTTTATATAGTTCATCTGAATTCGAAATTACAGTGGAAAGACGTCATTTGCCAGAATAATTCAATAGTTTCATTTTAAATTCTCTATTAAGTGAAATATTACGTATTTTAGAGCAGCTTAAAAGCACCCAAGTTAGATAAGAAATCCAGCGTAAAGAATATTCGATATTACCAATAGTTATCAAACACCCTTTCGTAACCACAATCGCAGACACCATCTTGTATTTTCTCAAACAGTCATTCCCACTTCGCGACGAAGGAATACGTTTCTAAATGTCTTATGTAACAGGTACTTCATTTCCAAAGATCAGCGAATTCACTGTTGAGCGAGAATCAGAATTAACATTGAAGTTATTTAATCATACGCAACGTTAGTCTAGCAGGATGGTAGAAATTGTTTCTTTCCGAGAAGCACGACTGGAAAGAAGAATTACATTTCCCGTTGTGTCCCATAAGTGGTAGCTTTATGAATTTTTCTTCAATATTTCTGTTCACTATTTAACTTTCACGAATATTCTTAAAATATATGCTACGTAATTTCTTAATGCATTGAGGGCGAGTTAAAATAAACACTTCTCAAATTATTTTTACATGTTTTACTCGGCAAATGACCTATTTCAACTGCACTTAAATTATCTAATATTCATTTTAAATATTTATTTTTATATACTGACGTATAACATTTGTTTACCAAACTTGCAACATTATTGGAACGCAGTTGAACTATTATATATTGATTCCACTAATTTGATCACAATTTGAAATGTTATGAAGTTTAGTATTGATTTGGAACTTTACTTTTACAACTCACAAAATTGATTTGATTGAAATGTTACAAAACTATTTATATTAAACCAAATCTTTTGTTTTATAACTTGATGAATGATAAATTTGAATGTGAGAAACATTTAATATTGATTCTTATCTTTGCTTTTATAAATGAGCAAAATATCATAATCCATTTATCAAGTATTTATATTCATCTCATTTTATAACTTAGCCGAACTTTTACTTGAACTGTAACGAAGATATTTATATTATTCATTGTAATCGAGTTGTAAACTGTCCACTATGGGGAAGGTTCTTACTCTCAAACTATTGATTTGATGTCCGATACTCTTAAGCTCAATAAGGGAACTTTCCCAGCATTAGGTGTATTAATGGCCTTCAAATTATAACCTGAGTCATTAGTATAAAGAAATGGCTTTAGGGACAATACGCATGTATAAGCGCACAAACATAGAAGTTTGTATGTTCTGTCGGTATGGAAGTTTCGAAGAATGTCTGAGTTGGTGGCATGTAGGTATATGATGTTTGTGGTACATACAGGTGTATGATCAAAGGGCATGATTTCCTGGTTGGCAAATCCGCGAATATGGGAATAGAGTATGTTTCGAAGTCAGTGACATAATATGGCCCATTGGCGCTCAGTTGAGAAAAAAGAGCACGTACGGCTTACGGGCTTACATCTAGTTCTATATATAACGTACTAACACTATACGAATTGTTGAATTCGATTGAAAATAAGCGAGCGAATTAACGATTTCAAGTTGTCAGCTGTGGAAGTGCTCCTTAGAATTTTGAAATCAAATCTCGAGTTCGGAGTATCAGGGTAATGACCTATTCATAAAGCTTGATATCATATTACCAAAACCCTTAGAGAGGGTCAGTTACCACTCATAATATAGGGAGGGCCGATTAGGCCTGTCTATAATAATTTGACATCCCAAATTCCACTCAAAATATGGGTGATGGCCAACTAGGCCTGTCTAATAATTTTATATCCCAGCTTTCACTCAAAATATGGTTGGGGACAAACTAGGCCTGTATCTAAACAATATGATCTTTCATTAAATTTATTCAGACGCCAAAGAATGCAAGGATAAGAATTCAATACTAATGTTGCAAAGATCAAATAGACATTGTTACCGAATCTGTTTTTTGATTTTCCAATTTCCTTACCTAGGGTTTAAGCGACGAAGAATTGGTCGTATCACGTCAAACCTCACATAATAGAACTTATATAGGTTACTACAAATACACAACACAACAAAAAGAAAGTTCAGGTACTTGACAATCGCATGGCTATCATTCGACTTCTCTAATTCGATCTCAGGTATAATTAATGCGGGGAAGAAAATAATATAATTCAGGTATTGCAATTTACATGGAAGCGATGTATTTTGCATCGTCTTTTATAGTAGGGAGTATGGGTTGTTTCAATATTGATTCATCATTATATCATCAGAACAATCAATTGGCGCTGTTTTCTTTTTCATACCTTCTGCTTTACCAATCAGAGAGTTGTTTGATAAATTTCAATGAGATGGTGCAATGATCAATTTTATTACGTGAACACGAAAAGTATAATTTTTCTTTAAACCACAGCATTCCAACAAAGCTTCCTCAGGTCTGGCATATTCTGTTACAAAGTCGCAACATCGTAATCATTCGAATGAACGAAGTGACAAGTACATTAATTTTAGGCACCTGTCAGGTGAGCGTAGCCAGTTCAGCTACTTGATTCAAATATTTCAAAGCATTCTCTAATAGTTCTTGCAAAATCATCAAAATTCAATATATTCCCAAATTATTTCGGATTTATAAGAGATGGGTATAGTATATGCTGATACAATTCCATCTGAAATTTGACGCTTCATCTAATGGCGATATGAAAATTGGCACGTGCCATTTGAAAAAATTGAGTTATTGCTGTTTGAAAAAGGCCAATTTGAAAAATCATACAAAACAACGCAATAAACATTTGACATGTGTAGACTGCTTGAAAAATTCCTTGATCCTTTTTCTAACCACCCAAGTCTGTAGTGCAAAAGATCTACAAGCTACAATTTTTTAAATGTTCCTCAAAAGTGGAGTTTATAACAAAATAATTAAATCTGTCAAAAGTTTTGACAGATAAGTGCCTACAACTTGGGTATTTTAGGCCTTGCTCAAATGTCGGTTCTAGATGTATAATAAAAAAGTAGAGTGCCATTTGAAATAACAAAGTGACTTCCGGTATAACCGGAAATGGTATCACTTCGAAAATATTTCACTTCGATTGGAAATCGCTAGTTATGGCCGCGTTTAAAATTTCAACTTGATATTGTAATTGGAACTCATGTTTTTAACGGACGGTCCTGGTGGATCCTGTATAGTATTTTTTTGTAACTCTTTCTTTTATTACAATGAATAAATAAACCGTTTTATTTCTTAAGTGAAAGCTTGTTCTGTCGCGTCTGTTAAACTCTAGATAATGAAGCTATGGTTAGAAAATATGGGTTTTCATGACTGAATAGTGATAAAATAGACAAATTTTGCTAAACATAAATTTATGCATAAACTGAAGATAGAATTAATGATAGAAACAGAAAAGAGATGGGTGATGTTTATGAGCCATTTCTAGGGAATTTCCATATTGAAAATCATCATTTATATATTAGAATAAATAAACGTAGAAAAACCAATTGCACCATTGGTTTTTCCACGCAAAGTTCCCATTTTATGGAAATTTTACATTCAGACAAAGATGCAATGGAAACTTTAAAGATTTGAAGGAGGAAGTTGTCACTTCTTCAACATAGAGTCATGACTGCCTTTTCGGCGATGATCTATAATAAGTAGTGATACTAACTAGAGACCAACTAAAAACAAGGTGAAATACCGTTCCCCTTTAGCGCATGAACCACCCTAACTTCAATTCTGTGAAGCCTCTTCAAATTAAATTAAAATACTGAAGGTTATAATAAATAGCATTTATGCCAACCGAATAGAAAGTTGTCTTGAGAAATTATAATTCTGCAATCGCATTATATTTCTAGAACTAATTGCTCCTGAGATAGTATGCATCCAAATAGAACATTTTAATATTCTTGTGGGTAGAATCTGAATCGATATCAGACCCAAATAAATTAAGTTCGTAGCATCCTGACAGATTAATTGGCAACGAAGTCAAACAGTCTGCTCACGTTTGAAGTAACGAAGAGTAAATAATATAAAAAGAATAATGGACTGTAAAGAACTCAAGTGATTACTATAAAATGAGTTATACGAGTGGAATATTTTTGTTATTTGTGAGTATTAGTAACAGAGTCCAACAGCACGGCGTATACAGGAGGTCTCAAAAGAATGGAATAAAATCAATTTTGTTAAGAGTCATTCAGGGTTGATGGAATCAGATAGTTCAGAAGTGATGAATTCAGTTCGCTTTCAGATTGTTATCGAAGATCTTACTTGGTGTTCGTCTCATGTCACATGAACTGAAGCATTAATTAATAAAAATGAAAAATGGTGACTGTTTGTAACTATCGCTATCCAAGTCTAAAACTAGAAGGTATACAATGGTGAACTTGCTACCAGATTTGGAGAAAGATACGAACAATAACAAACAGATGCGAGAACGTTAGAACGTTAAAAATTCCAAGACTTGAGGAACATATTTCGCCAGTCCATGAATCACATCAACGGTTCAAAACGAGCGAAATAATGCCGTTGGATTTGGTGCTCTGGGCCTCTTTTTCCAGGATAAAACCTTCTGTCGGTAAATATATGATAAGGCCAAAACTGCAGTCTGCCGCTTCGTTTCTAGGCATCCTGCTTAGTTGCTCTATTGTGGCTCTTGGGGACTGCGTGCATGGCGGGCAGATTTGAGAAATAGCTCTTGTCAGGAAAGATTATTCATTGTTCTACGGATTTTTGAATAATTCTTCTTGTCTTAAGTTTACATATGTAGACTCCTCACCTAAGTTTATCGCCGAAAATATTTGTCTCATGGAATATTTACCGACGGTTTTATCCTGGAAAAAGAGGCCCAGAGCACCAAATCCAAGGGGATTTGCTGCACTATTGTCGCTTTTGGGGGCTGATTTGAGAACTAGCTCTCGTCAGGAAGGAATAATTCATTGATCCATGGATTTTGAATAATTCTTTTCTTATATATATATATATATATATATATATATATATATATATATATATATATATATATATATATATATATATATATATATATATATATATAGGGGTTTTACCCCGACGAGTTGCCCATATATCTGTTCATGCAATCAAACTGATTTCATGAAAAATATAAATCCACCACCCGGTAATTAATACCATTGCCAGATAATCAAAACATATCCTGGAGTAATTATATATTAGGATAACGTTAAATGTTATGAGAATATATCAATCTACCAGAATATATACATACTATAGCATCATCAGACAATGATATCAATGTACCAACGAGTAGTGTCAGAGGCTTTCTCCCGGAAAAATCCAGTGTACGGACCTTAGTCAAGTAACACTGAATGTTACTCATTAATAGTTTCCTTTGCGTGAAGTGGTGAACGATCGAATAGAATACTGCTCTGAATATAAATATGACAAAATTGTCAGTTAATTATATTACATTTATATAAACAAATGAATAAAATATGAAATGAGATTCTGAGCAGTATAAACTAAAGAGAAAACCTATGACTCTACCTCATTATTATTTTCGGAAAGAAACCTACGAAGAATATTACAAGATTTGATGACTGTTATCTTTTGTAACTGTTCAAACAAATTTTCTTCAGACCCAAAATCTCAATACTTTTGTGAAGATTTCTAGGAATAACGCCTGTTGTAGAAATAATAATCGGTAGAATAAATATTTTCTTCATTTTCCACATTTTTTAATCTCGTCGCCAAGCATCATATATTTAGAAATTTTTTCATTGTATTTATTTTGTATATTATGTGTGTCGGGTATAGCAATATCAATTATATATGTTATTTGATTCTGTTTATCAATAAGAACGATATCTGGTCTATTGTGTTTTACAGCTCTGTTGCACAGAATTGTTTTATCAAAATAAAGTTTATATTTGTCATTTTCACAAATAATCTCAGGTTCATATTTTTGAAATTTTTTTCTTTTGGGAATTAGGTCATGTTTAATTCCTAGATTGAAGTGAATAATATTAGCGACGGCATTATGTCTTTCTAAATAATCTGTTGAAGCAAGGACTGAGCAAGATGATAATATATGAAAAACTGTTTCTGAAGAACAGAAACATCTACGGCAAGAATCATCTATATTTTGTTTGATGATATGTTTTCTATAATTCCTTGTGAAAACAACCTGGTCCTGGATCGCAATTGCCAAGCCTTCTGTTTCAGCAAACAATTCTCCAGATACTAACCATTTATTCGATGCAATTTCATCAATATAATCATTTTCAATTCTTTAGGTGCTTTCCGTGTAATTCCTTCTGCATCCAACTTCTCTTTTAGAATTATCATCAAATATATCAAAATCTACCTTTTGCATTGTCAAGTTCAGAGGTGTAAGATTATAATCTGAAGCAACAACAATATCATGTAATTTAGACGTTCTCTGTTTATCATGAAAATGGGAACGTAGATGAAAAATCTGTTTACTGTGAAGATTATTCAAATCAATTAATCCACGACCTCCAAGATGTCTAGGTAGTGTAACTCTCTGAACAGCTGACTTTGGGTGGTGCTTATGATATTTACAGAGCATTTTCCTCGTTTGACATTGTAATTCATTTAGATCAGTTTTAGACCATTTAATAATTCCAAAAGAAGATGTAAGAATAGGAACAGCATAGGAGTTGATAGCTCTGAAAAGGTTTTTACTAGTTAAATAACTCTTGATGATAATTCTTATATATATATATATATATATATATATATATATATATATATATATATATATATATATATATATATATATATATATATATATATCCTATTTGATGGTAACACAAGGTGTTACTAACATAGCGAAACCGTAAAACCTAGGTTATTATTGATTTTTTCGAAATGTGTTTTCAAAAAAGCTGGATGGCAACAAACAATGTACTCAAAATCGACCAAATTGACCTCGAAGTTGACTTTGACCTTCATATGAAAGACAACTTCGAAACATGAATTTCTGACCTCATTTTCGGAAATACCATGAAATTTTACGATATCCAAACTCGATATCACAAGGTCATCAGAAATCCACAATGAGCGATCCACTTCGAGAACCTCATAACTTGCAATCTCATTTTATGAATAGCAATGAAACACAGCAATTAATTGTAATTGATGATGATCAAATTTCTTTAATGTGAACACAAATTTCTTTGAATACACAATTTCCTATTTTACTCCATTATCCATGCCAAATGTTGCGGATTCCTAAATTTGAAAAAAAAAATAATTTTGTGGATTCTTTTCATCTTCATAATTACGAGGAATTTTCCAGTTATGTTTACGAAGTTGACTTCAAGGTTAAGTTCAAGGCCAAGTTGATGTTCAACTGTGAAATTAGTTTTAAATACATTTTTTGTATGTTGTATATGTATGTTGTTGTATGTATTTGTGTACACCATTTTGTATAGGTGTTTCGATGAAATCTTAATGGTGGAAGTTATTCCAAAATTTCTGTACTATAGTACCTATACTAGAGTTTGAGGATCCCCCATTGAGTCCTTCTAACGAGCTTAGAATAACAAGTATGGATATGGTTTCCATACTGGTCAAAAATGTGGTGTGCAAATAAAAAATTAGTATTTAATATTAATTTAAAATTTTGAATAAATTATCATGTCATAAAAACGTTTGGAAAGTCTTGTTGGAAAATTGTTTATTCAATTTTTCAAAAGTTAGGCAATTATTAAGTAACGAAATGTTTTCGGTCCTTGTTCTATCGAAGACATCAAAAATGTTTAAATAATTGATTCAAAAATTTTCTTCGGAAACTCTACTAAGATATCAACTAAGGTCTTACTTATTTTATTATTATTACTTCATCTTTTAATCTTTGAAATGACAAATTTTGAGTCATAAAGTTATTTAAATGTTATTCATTTAGTGAAAGTGTCAAATATTTAAATGATAGATTTATATTTTCAAATCGATATTCAACACTAAAAAATTGCATTAGGTGTTGAACCCACTCTAGTTTCTGTGCACTCGTATTCTAAATGTCGGAGGAGATTTTCAATTAGAAATTTTCCGAATTTCCTGCTATCTCTTCTATAATTAAGAATCTTAACTTTTAACATATTTATTATTTCGAAATTATTTGCGGAAATGTTAATTTCTTTATATTTCATCTTGTTTCACAATTCGTAATTGTGGTTAAAAATTTCGATAATTTTATTTAGGCATCATTTCGAATTCAGTGAGCTATTACCCATATTTCAGGAGCTTAACAATATATAATATCTTAGGGTACAGTTATAAAACAATATTTAGCAGGTATCATCACCGAGTTTTTATGAAATGTAGAAAAAGGTATTCCCAATGTGTATACCGAATTTTCAAAAGTTCCGTTCATCATTTCCAAAACCGGATTTGGTTCCCCGTCTACATCCGGATGATAAAAGGTCACCCACATTTGCGAATTTCGTTCTTGTTTGATTTTCTCACTCGCACACAAATTCACTTTGACGAAATAACAATCACAATGGAAACGAAGGCAAAATCACTCACCAAGTTTAGAAAGCCCACGGCGGCATTCAAATAAAACAATCAGAGAACTAATCACAAGTAACCATATTCCAAAATATTTACATATCTACTGACAACTGGTTTCGCTGCTCGCACTTTCAGTGTCTTCAACCAAACTAAACAAAGTAAAACTATATGATTACTGAAAGGATTTTCTGAAAGTAAAGTGTCACTCAAAGATATACTGCATGGCTAAAAATAAAAGCGATACGTCGAGTAGAGCTGAACTTATTAACGCAATTACCAGGATGCTTGGACCAGGATTGTATTAGCCTATTAGATGAGATAATATTTGTTAAGGCAACTGAAATACCTACGTCATTATTCTCCTTGAATCAATCTTTCGGTTCTTAAAGTTCAACTTGAATCATACATGGAAATTTCAATTTATTGATCTCAATTTTCAGATGAGAGTTGCTTTCGAAAAATGACAGAACGAAAATTTCATCAAATAATATTAAGTAATATTTGTGATAATAGCCCCTTTCATGAAAAGTTTGATAGAGTTGGATAAAAAATTCCTACTTCTATTTCTGATTTGCGTTTTTGACATTGTGTCTCTCAAAGCACGAAATGGAGAAATTGAAGCAAGCGTGCTGAGGTTGCTTAACTTAGCGGACATGCGCATAAGAATCGAAGTTGAGTAGATCTTGCATAATATAAGACAGGGTTAGGATTAAGCATATTGGGTAGATGGTGACCAACACGAATTTTTTCAGTTATGAGAAAGATTTAGAAAGCCTCCAGCCAGACTAATTTCCTATTGAAAACTCTACTGAAATTTTTCTTAGTTACGGTTAGATTTCCGATATATCGATCAAATCAACTCATTCCAAACGAAATAAATGAAACTCATTAGTTCTTATAGTTCCGTACGTTAAACATAAAAAGGCCTAAAGGACCTGCTGTGTGTCAAGACTCTTTTCTCAAACAAAATTTGTAGTTACAGTACTTCACTAGTCCGGACACTCGTTATATCCAGTAACTCTGGCACGCGACTCATTTGGGCACTTTGAGAATTTTACCTCTATACTCCGGGCAACTCGACGCCGGCTGAAATACAAACAATAATAATGTTCCTGTCTGTATATGTATGTATGTACTTGTACTATCTAAGAGTGTCGAGTATCGTAGGACATCATGATGTTGAAATCGCATTGTATAACTGGTTTCTTCAACAACGCAACGCACACGTACCAATTTCGTCTGACATATTGAGAGCTAAACCCAAACAGTTTTATAAACAAATCACAGGAAAAAAAGGTTTTCTGGCAAGTTCGGGGTGGTTAGATGAATTCAAGCTTAGACATGGAATTCGTTTCTTGAGGGTTTGTGGTGAAAAAATTTAGAGTGATGTTTCTGCTGTGATGCTATTTAAGGAAAAATTTCTATCGGTTGTTGAACAGGTAGAATTAAGCAAAGAACAGGTGTATAGTGCTGATGAATCTGCCATTTTTTGGAGATGTTTACCAGACACAACTTGGGTGCATTAAGGGAAAAATCAGCACCAGGTCGAAAAGTGTCAAAAGACCGCTTAACATTCATGCCATGCTGCAACGTGGCTGGAACTCACCAATTACCTTTACTAGTCTTGGGAAAAGCGTCAAATCCACGAGCATTCAACAACGAAAGTTCACTACTAGTTGTCTACAAAGCATCTACCAAAGGGTGGATGACCAGACCATTGTTTAATGAATGGTTTAAAACATCTTTTATTCCCGAGGTGAAGAATTTTTTAACTAAGATTAACAAGCCCTCTAAAGCTCTGTTGTTGGTAGACAATGCACCATCGCATCCACCTGATTAAGAGGATAATACTGATCCAAACTTCAGAGTTATGTCTTTACCACCCAACTGTACTGCCGTTCTGCAACCTATGTATCAAAATTGAATTTAATTCAAAACTTTAAAGTGTCGTATAGAAAATGCCTTCTTAATCATATCATTTCGCATGAAGGTGAAAAGATAACTTTCATTTTGAAGCAGTATAATTTGAAAGATGCCGTGAACATCTTGCCCAATCTTGGAAAGACATTACTTCAAAAAATATCAATAAAAGTTGGACAGCATTATGGCATGACACTACAGAAGTAGAAGAATCAGTTGATGAAATCATTCCACTCTTAGAGCTTCAGAAGAAATTTCGTCGAATGAGTGAAAATGATTTGAAAAATATTGCCGATTCATTAAGGGTCATGGATCCAGAAAATGACTTTGATTATCAGTTGGGCCGAACAGTATAATCTTCCTATAGAAGACGTATTGCACCTGAAAAGGCTCAAGGAAAGATGAGTTCAGATGGCAGCATCGTGAAAGGTTCAGAGTAAAATCGATGGATATTTTAAACGTCATAAGGAATAGCATGTTGTTTATGTACACAACCTTATATTTAAATTCTATATTTTCTATGAGGAAAGATTATAATGAATGGAAATTCTATAATTTGATTCTGTTTTCTACTATTTTTTGTTCAACTTTTCGATATTTTTATAATAAACTCGGCTTTAACAGATTTTGGGTTGTTTCTATTCTGAAAATGAAACAAATTCGAGTCACTTCAGAAATTCGGGCATTTCGATATCTGGCTTCTATTTTTAGGTTAGTCTTTGTTTGTATTTGCTTTCATGTTTTCGTATTCTGCGTTCAGTGATGCTCATATCTAGCGTCGAACATCACAAATTTATTGAAAAATCAACTAGATAGAGATTAATCAAACAGGATGCTTTGTTGAAAATGGCAAACCACTATTATTATAATTTTCTCACACAACTAATGACTGTGCTGATGACTCCACAATATGTAAACGTAATAGCTGCATAACCCGTGAAGGTATCGAGTTATGATTAATATCAAATATTCAGGTTTGCAATTTCTTCGAACTCAGAAAAAAGAGAACTTTTCAGTCAACACAACCGGCCTAAATTATGTATCATTTGTATTTTGAATTCCCAAGAGAATCAAAACCTATAGACACTTCCAGATGACCTAAAAACATGAAATTTAGAAGGGGCAACGCCTTTTGACACGAATACTTTTGAGAAAATTCGAAGATTGCGAATTTGTTCTCATATGAATCATTGCCTAAGCAGGCCAAAAACAATTTGAAACTGAATTGGTATTAGGTGCGCAATTAAGTTCCCGCTGTTTGTCAATAGATGGCTCCAGCAGTAAGTGCCGGTCGATTTTTACATATCAAGAACTTCTTGAACAAAACTTAGACATATGATAAACAAACTAGTGTGACACAATATCTCCCAAACTCTTCACTCTAGCTCTAAAAAACATCTTCAAAAACTCGAATGGGACGAAAAAGGAATCAATGCAGATGGGAAACACCTGAATCATCTCCGGTTCGCCGATGATGTGGTCTTCATTAGTTCAAACGAGGAAAATTTGAGAACTATGTTAACTCAATTGAAAGAGGTAGGTCTTCATATGAATTTTAGCAAATCAAAACTCTTAAGCAACAACGAAAATCCGGCGAGAATAGATAATCAGCTGATAGAAAAAGTTGAAGATTACATTTATCTCGGTCATGTTATTAAACTAGGAAAACAAAACCAGAAGGCTGAAGTGAAAGAAAGAACCCGACTTGGATGGACAGCGTTTGGAAAAATTAGTAACATTTTGAGGAACAGAGATGTTCCCATCTCCTTACGAAGGAAGGTGTTCGACTCCTGCGTTCTTTCGGTCATGAACTATGGCCTAGAGACTGTGACACTAACTCAGAAGAGTGCAGAAATGCTGAGAGTTGCCCAAAGACATATGGAAAGGAGCATGCTGAGAGTGACTTTGAAAGACATAATCCAGAACGTAGAGATAAGGAGAAGAACCTGTGTTACAGACATAATGGAAAGAACTAGTATATTGAAATGGAGTTGGCAGGGCACGTAGCCAGGATAACAGAATATGAATGGCCAAATATTCTAGTGCACTGGAGACGTAGAACAAGCAAGAGGAGCATTAGAAGACCACAAAAACGATGGCCTCAGACAAAACGCAGGCTCCAACTGGTATCACCGCGCACAGAACAGGGAAGAATGGAAAAGGTTGAGAGAGGCTTACATTCAGCAGTGGATGACTTCCGGGATTGGTTTCGTCGCTTCAAAAACGGTGATTTCGATGTGGATGATCATCCCCGTGAAGGAAAGCCAAAAATCTTCGAAGACGCTGATTTGGAGGAATTGCTCGATGAGGATCCGTGCCAAACGCAAGAAGAGTTTGCTTCAGCGTTGGGAGTTACCCGCTAGGCTATTTCCGAGCGATTGCATGCGTTGGGAATTATTGAAAAGCAAGGAACTTGGATTCCTTATGATTTGAAGCCAAGAGACGTTGATCGTCGTTTTTTCGCCTGTGAACAACAAAGAAGAAAGGGTTTTCTTCATCGCATCGTAACGGGTGATGAAAAATGGATTCATTACAGCAAACCAAAAAAAACTTTGAGGAACAACCCGATCATGCTCCTACGTCATCGCCTCGGCCGAATATTCACGCTGTGTATTTGGTGGGACCAAGTCGGTGTTATTTATTATGAGCTGTTGGGACCGAACGAAACCATCACTTGGGAACGGTATCGAACTCAATAGATGCAATTGAGTAAAGCACTGCCCGAAAAACGCCCACAATACGAGCAGAGACACGAAAAAGTAGTTCTACATCATGACATCGCTCGGATTCACGTTGCCAAACACGTTAAAACTTACTTGGAAAGGCTCAAATGGGAAGTCCTACCCCATCTGCCATATTCCCCAGATATTGCACCATCCGATTATTACTTGCACCATCCGATTATTACTTGTTCCGTTCGATGGCACATGGTCTCGCTGATCAGAAGTTCCGCACATATGAAGAGCTCGAAAAATAACTTGATTCGTGGATAAACTCAAAAGACGAACACTAATACCGTCTCGGTATTCGAGCTCTTCCAGAATGATGGGAAAAAGTTGTAGCTAGCGATTGGCAATAATTTGAATGATTCATTTGTAATCATTTTTCACAATAAAATTGTATTTCAATAAAAAAAAAACAGCGAGAATTTTGTTGAGAACCTGATCATGCCATCAAGTCATGAAATCTATATTATATTTTAACAACAAAAGATTCTTTCAAACAGCAACGAGTTCGCAATGCATGATTTTTCATTTTATAGGCTACTCCATTCCTGTATTCGATTTGGAATGAATATTTCTAAGATTTATTTTGCGTCATCAGTTGAACGATAATATTTATGTTATTGAATTTCCGATCAGCTATTACGTTTACATATTGTGGAGTCATCAGCACAGTCATTAGTTGTGTGAGAAAATTATAATAATAGTGGTTTGCCATATTCTTATTTCAACAAAGCATCCTGTTTGATTAATCTCTATCTAGTTGATTTTTCAATGAATTTGTGATGTTCGACGCTAAATATGAGCATCACTGAACGCAGAATACGAAAATATGAAAGCAAATACAAACAAAGCCTAACCTAAAAATAGAAGCCCGAACCGTGAAGAATACAGTACAACTTTACTAGTCCGGCAGATATCGAAATGCCCAAATTTCTGAAGTGGCTTGAATTTGATTCATTTTCAAAATAGAAACAACCCGAAATCTGTTAAAGACGAGTTTATTATGAAAATATCGAAAATAGTTTCCATTCATTATAATCTTTCCTCATAGAAAATATAGAGTTTAAATATAAGCTAGTGTACATAAACAACATGCCATTCCTTATGACTTTTAAAATATCCATCGATTTTACTCTGAACTTTCTCGATGCTGCCATATGAACTCATTTTTCCTTGAGCCTTTTCAGGTGCAATACATACGTCTTCTATAGGAAGATTATTCTGTTCGACCCAACTGATAATCAGGGAGAACGTATTGACAGTATCTATGTTTCACTTTTAACATACTATTTAAACCATTCTCTGACTCAGAAGATTTCTCTACGTTTTCAATATTCCTTCCTAAAGCATCCTGTATAAGCTCTTCGTCAGTCAAATCAATAAAAAACTCTTTGTCTCCCACAGCCCAGTTGGTAATGTTCTCAATGGTTAAGTCATTTTCTGGATCGTTGACCCTTAATGACTCGGAAATATTGGTGGAATATTTTCATCATCTGATTCTTCTACTTCTGTAGTGTCATGCCACAATGCTGTTCAACTTTTTCTAATATTTTTTGAAGTAATGGTTTTCCAAGATTGGGCAAGATTATTCACTGCATCTTTCAAATTATACTGCTTCAAAATGGAAGTTACTCTTCACCTTCAGGCGAAATGATATGATTAAGAAGGCATTTTCTATACGACACTTTAATGTTTTGAATTGAATTAAATTTTGATCCATAAGTTGGAGAACGGCAGTACCGTTGGGTGGCAAAAACATAACTCTGAAGTTTGGATCAGTATTAACCTCTTCCTCAGGTGGGTGCGATGGTGCATTGTCTACCAACAACAGAGCTTTAGAGGGCTTGTTAATCTTTGTTTACTCTTCACCTCGGGGATGAAAGATGTTTTAAACCATTCAATAAATAATGGTCTGGTCATCCACCCTTTGGTAGATGCTTTGTTGACAACTGGTTCTGAACTTTTGTTTTTGAATGCTCGTGGATTTTCCGCTTTTCCCAAGACTAGTAAAGGTAATTGGTGAGTTCCAGCCGCGTTGCAGCATGGCATGAATGTTAAGCGGTCTTTTGACACTTTTCGACCTGCTGCTGATTTTTCCCTTAATGAAACCAAGTTGTGTCTGGTAAACATCTCCCAAAAATGGCCAATTCATCAGCATTATACACCTGTTATTTGCTTAATTCCATCTGTTCAACAACCGATAGAAATTTTTCCTTAAATAGTATCACAGCGGAAACATCACTGAAAAGTTTTTCACCACGAACCTTCAAGAAACGAATTCCATGTCTAAGCTTGAATTTATCTAACCATCCAGAACTTGCCAAAAAACCTTTTTTTCCTGTGAAAAGAAAAGTTTAAAAAGATATTCCTGCTAGGGATGTACCAAGGCCCGATTGGTCCAGTCGAGCTTTCGGCCGTGATACTCGGCATGCAGTAATTTTGTTTGGCCGAGAGCTGGGTATACTCGGCTTTTTGTGAAAACCCTTGATCGGTGCATCCTCAACTCTTACCTGGTCCTTGATACGGTTTGGATATAAATCTCCTTATTTTGTCGTTGTTCTTTTTTTATGTCAATCACTGTTGATTTTGGAATAGTGAACTTTGCTGCTATTCAACGAGTACTCATTCCATCATCCATAAAATCTGTCATTTTTGATTTCTTTGCCAGTGTGAGCGTTTTATGATTTCTCTTGGTTGGAGCCGTTATGCACACCACCTGCGAGATTGAAATGCAAAATGAAACTGTAGAACGATTTTTAGTTTTCATTCAGGAATAGCCCCAATTTAAAACCAATTAATTCTGTTATGATGATGACGATAATCAGCCATAACAAAGATGAAAGTTAAAACTGGTCTTTTCATGCTATGATATTCAATTTTAACTCCTACTTGCCAGTGACTATAATATGGATTAGTTAACCAAATATATAACTTCCACAGAAGGTTTTGGAGCTTCTCTGTGTATAATTTTTTGTCGTTGAGTGCATTTCGTCAATGTAATATTTGAGGCCCTACAAAATGATTAATCTTTTCCCAATTGATGTAACACACAATATTGTGATTGAGGCGTAAAAGCGCAAATTAATATCCATTGATTTAAGGGCTCTGCTCGTTGAAATATGAGAGTAACACTTCTGCCTGTCTTCAAGAGAACGTGTGGCCATACCAAGTTGATTAATAACGAATACTTGAGCCTACAGTCAACAGAAGCTGTAAAAAATCGAGGCTATAAAAATATTGACACATTTTGACATTAACTGCAATGAGCAAGGCAATTTCAACAGTACTTCAAATCCCAAGGTTGTGAATTGGATTCCTATAAAAAGTGAATTTATCATAAACAAAGCAACAGTTCTATCCGAATTAACAATTTCCTTTGTACACTAATAGTTTTTATTCACTTTTGCATTTTATGGGTCGTTCAAATAAGTATCTATCAATAACTAGAACTAAATTCATAATAAACTCCATTGTCGAAGGCGATTCACCCCACATATTAATCATAACTAGTGACATTAATATCATGAAAATATTCTCGATTCCCATCAATAAAATATTCGAGAAAACAACAGCTTTCCTAGTTGAACGATAATGCTCCTCCATCAAGTGTGCCTTGAAGCAATTCAGTTATACTAAGGGTTTACACACACGATGCGTTGAAATCGATGAATATTTCAATCTGGGCGTAATATATTCAAACATAGCATAAAACAAAGTTGCTTTCCGCCCTCTGTACGATGAGACATTTAAGCTACTTCACAGATTCTGATATTATCATCAATACAGAGAGTGTTTCAAGATAAAGGTTTATATACAGGGTGCTTTAACGAAAACTAAACAGAGGCTATATCTACCAAGATACTCATTTCTGATCAAAACGCAAAAACATATCAATTTTTGTTTTAAGGGGGACATCTTTTGGGGTACAATACTTGCCTGAAATATCAACCCCCTAAGCGGGCGTTGCAATCCTTTGAGTAGGGAAGATGGGTCGAGTGATGACTCAAAAGAAAGGTGGTATCTTTGTCTACGTTGCCTTGAACGAATTTCCATTTTTAATTGAAAACTGGAAAAGATACAGGGTGAGCAACTGAAAGATAGGGAAGACTATTTCCTGAGACTATTCAAGTTTCAGTGAGGTAAAATGGAACAGATTCATGCTGATCAATGGCAGTCATCATCAAGTACCACCCTCATCTGAATTTCAACCCCTGGAGCAGGGTTGGCAACCCTTGAAAATTTGGAAGGGGTAGATGGGTAGATATTATTCTCTTTCCAATTCTTATGTATAATTCAATTCAATTTCATCTTCCGAACAGTTAACATGCCTGTATGCTTGCTGTAACTGTAAGCTTGTGAACGTTTGTAAATACAATTTTATATAACAAACATGTATCGAAGTCAAATCAAAGGTTTACTGTGTACATTCATCAATACTACGGGAAAGCAGAATTAGTTTTAACTAATTCCCAACCAAACGGAATCTTTTCTGTTTGGTTGGTTTCTGTTGCAGATAAAATACCAGCTTCATTCCACGGAAAATAGAATATTTGGGTATGCGGACGACTGTACCCTGGTGTTCTCATTTTCAAGTCAGCATTCTATAACTGCTGAGGAGGCACACCGACGAAGATACCAATAGAGCATGTCATTGAATTCAGAGTTGGAGAAGATATCAGAGCAGCGCCGGTTGAACTTGGTCAGTTTTAACGTAGTTAACAGAAACATACGAGGACATCGAATTTCCTCAGAAACAAAGATGCATTTACTCGGCATTAATGTCAACATCGGAGTTTGCTGGCATTACCACATGTCAGCTGCTCCTTCTGAACCCAGTTTTCTTCTCAGGGCTATTACAGCCATTACAGCTAATGCTTCTATACAAAGTACATGTTCGACCTGATCTGGAATACTGTTCTCTTATGTGATGTTCCGCACCAAAGAATTCATTACATCTATGTGTCCAGAAGAGTGCAGTACGCCTTATTGACCACAGCCGGCTCGGTGGCGTATAGGATATGATGCTCGTCTCCTACGCAGAGTTACTTGGGTTCAATCCCCACAAAGTCGGTGCGATTTTTCGGATTCTGGGAATCGCTTGAGTGTCCATCTTTCGGAGGAGATATAAAGCTGTCGGTCCTGTCTAACAGAGATGTGTTGGACATTAAAGATCCCTTCCCTCGACACGAGAGGGGTTCGGCAAAATTCCCGGGTTAGTGAGGTGACAGAATTCCCCGGCGTGTCATTAGCCGAAAGGCAGAAACAGAGCACGTTAAAGGAAAAACAAACAAACTTATTGACCACCCGAAAATCTCGCGTGATATTCAACCTGTCGCTCAAAGGCGGCAAGTTGCTGATCTTTCCCTTTTCAACAGATATTTCTATGGTAAATGCTCTGAAGAACTGTCAGGCTTGGCCCTGAAAAGAATCCAGTTTCAAAGAAAAACTAGGCTTGCAGAAAACTTAGCCGACGGTCCAACTAGCTCTACCACGTAGCCCTCTCTATAAAACTTCTTTTGATTATAGTGCCAGTGTGCTGTCGAACGAAGCAGTGACATGACAGGCATCGACTTCTCCAAAAGTTGAGAAGAAGAATCCTATATGCACAAATCAGTGTTATCCGCTTTCTTAAGTACCTTCCATTAGATAACTACCGCACATTGATGTCTTAACTGAACATGATTAATGAATATTTAATTTGTATTGATAATATCTCCTGCAAATTACTTTGATGAGCTCTTCATTTCATCATTTTATTCGAAAAATTCATATTTAAAGTTACAAATCGAACGTACGTTGAGATTAAACACGCTCCATTCGAAATTAGATTCAACAGAGTTATCAGACGAATGTAATTAGGAATTGAATGTTCTCCGAGGCATAATTTATTCATGATTCAATTTTTGATAAGGAGCAATTCCAGTAACATATTCTGCATTTGTATATTTTTATTTTGCAGTAGAAAGTTAACCTTGATGAGTTATCGGAAATGTTGAATATCAAAACGTTTACATACAGACTGTCCCGATAGAAATTTACGATTGGCAATTATTCGAAAAACACAGCACTTTTGTTTCCGTTCTGAAGGACATATTAATATACAAGATTAAACTAATCAAGAAGATGGTGTACGTTGTTGTAATCTTGTCTTAAAGATACAATAGTTCTACTTGCTTAGGTGGGAGGTGGGAAAATTGAAATATACTCGTTAAATCTTTGACACTCACAAATGGTTTAAAATTTGTACATTATGAACTCGTGATTGCTCTTGAGCTAATTGACATGTTGTGGTAGTACGATCTCTTCTGGCTTGTAAAACCAAAAATCGGTCTTGGGCGACTGTAGTAATCCTGAAACGACCTGTATGGCGTTCTTCTACGCTACCTGTTTCATTGAAACGCGACCATAAACGGCTTATGACACTTGGGCTACTTCCCAGAACCCTGGATACTTCCCGTTGTGAGCTCCCAGCTTGGAGCATGCCAACGGCTCGTAACATCTCTTCTCTAGTCAAATGTCGTATTTCCATGGTCGAGTCACAAAACTTGAATCTTTTATTTGTGCTTACAACAGAAACAAAGTGCCAACTAACTGATTTCAAACACTGAATACATGAAATGATTATAGAGCAGCGTCGCATCTGCTGCATTTTTGGTTTTTATAAAAAAAACTTAAATCTGTTGCGGCACTGTACACTATTTAGTGAGAAATTGATGCAGGTGTTCATTTCTTTAAAAAAATCATCCAAATAGATCGTTCTGGATACGATATATCGATATTCAGAAGTGTTCCCTAGACTTTTTTGAGGTGTTTATACCAATAGTGTCAACAAAACAGAAAAACCTACGATTCCTTAATTGGCCTAGTAGGAGTTCATGAGACGTGCAAGTTTAGTGAACAGAGGCACTTAATTCCATAATTGCTGAAGAAGACGATAATGCATACGACTTTATGATTGTTCCGCGTGACCCTGGTACGATAACTGACGAAGAGAAGGGTCCAGAAGATGATCTTGTGACACAGGCTTTGCCAAGAGATGTTCCTGGACCTGTAGAAGTAGTACAACGTAGAAGACTATCCTCGGATGGTGATAGCAGTGACGATGAGTCGCTTTCGACATATGCTCCAACTACAAAACGCCCTGCAATTCTGGTAACTCCGTGTATTAGTTTGTTAACCCATCTGTTCAATAATTTCTATGTATGCGAATCTTGAGTGATGAACAAGATAAATCCTTTATAAATGAGATAAAAACACAAGGTTTAACTTTAATCTACACTTTATTTGAAAAAATTCGACGACGTTTCGCTGACACAGCAGCTTTATCAAGAATGAAAAATAGAATGAAGAGTATGGTATTATAAACAAATCGTAGAACAAGTTGGATGAATTACAGGAAAATCCACACCGAGCCATTGTACAGTTAGTATGAAAGGTAATAAAACTAATTAAACAAGTTAAGTAGGGTGAGTAATTCAAATCTACCTGTTCATTCAAAAGCTTGTCCGAATGTTTGTATCTATTTATTTCTAATGCTTCTAGGAGATCTAATTTTGAACTTTTGATTTTATATGTAATATGTCAAAGTTTTTATTGAATGAATGGTTTTCTTTTATTAGGTGGTTTGAATAATTTGAATCAGATTTATTTTTATCGAAGCTACGTTTATGTTCAGATGTTCTTATGCCAAAACTCCTATAGGTCCTACCGATATAAATTTTATCACAAGAACCGCAATTGAGTTTATAGATTCCTGATTTACTTGATTTTTCAACACGAGATTTATTATTTTTAATATGTTTACCTAAGTTATTAGAAGTATTGAAAGCTATATTAAGATTTTGTTTGACGAGAAAGGATTTAATATTTGTACTTGCAGAACCGCAGAATGTTAAACTGTTGAATATTTTATAGTCTTTATGAATAGGATATACTTCATTTATTGCTTTCTGATAGAGTTTTTACGAATGATTAGATCTATCATATCCGGATTATATGAATTATTAATGGCTATCTGTTTGATGATGTTTAACTCTTTATTATAATCTTCTACTGATAAAGGTAAATTGAGTAACCGATGTACCATGCTGTTTAAAGCTGCAATTTTGTGTTGAATTGGATGTAATGAGTAGTTATGTATAATTGTATCAGTATGTGTTGGTTTACGAAAGACCGAAAAACATGATTATTATTTTGTTTAGTGATTTTAAGTCCAAAAATTTATGGAATCGTTCTGTTCAATTTCTATCGTGAATTTAATGTTCAAATGGATGGAATTAATGAAATTAACAAATAAGTCTAATTGACGAGTAGTTCCAATGAAACATACTAAGATGTCGTCAACATATCTATACTAATAAAGAAATTTGGAAATGAGTGGATGTGTATGAATTTTCTGTTCAATATTATTCATAAAAATCTCTGCTAAAAGTGGACTCAAAGGATTTCCCATGATCAAACCATTTTCACTACTGTAATAGATGTTGTTGAAAGAAAAATAATTTTGTTCAATGCAAACGTCCAACAGATTCAATATTTCTGATTTGATTATGTGGTTAACATGATTCGAATTCAACATGTTTTCGATTAATATTTTGACATCACCTGGAGGAACACTTGGGTATAAATTCTCAACATCAAACGAAATAAGTTTTGCGTTAGGTGGTAGGTTAACGTTTTTATGTTATTTATCAATTCGAAAGAATTTTTATAGAAAATTTTGATTTGAATGAACAATAATTTTAATCATATCTATAAGGTAGTGCGACAATTTCACGGCTGGGGCTGTAACGTAAGATACGACTGGTCTAACGGGGTTATTTACTTTATGCAATTTAATGAGTGAGTACAGTTGAGGTGGTTGAGGGTTTGGTAAAATTAATTTGTATTTATCTATTGCTTTAATTAAAGATTTTGCGTCATTTATTGCAATTTTAATATTTTTCTGGAATGTAATAGTTGGATCTTTGTTTAAAATTGTATAGTTTCCGGACGAAATGAAATTTAGAGTTTTAAATAGGTAGTCATTTTTATTTAACGCAATAACAGTATTACCCTTATCTGCTTTTGTAAAAATAACTTCATTTAGTTGAGATTTTTGTTTGATGGCCTTTAAAATATTTTGTTCTTTACTCGGTTTAAAGTCAGCTAATGATTGATTTTTATAATGTTAGATGCTAAATATTTAAGGTGAGTGTTATTAGGAATATTTTTCAGAGAAATTTCAGCATCTATGCCAAGTTCCTCTAAATCAGATTTTATCTTGTTTGATTCAATATTGTGTTTGAAACCTTTCTCCAAGAGATTTGTTTCATACGTTGTGAAATTAGTATCAGAAAGGTTAACGAATCTATCAAAAAATTGATGGTCAGAAAATTTAGTTTTACGTGGAGTAGGTTTCGGTTTTCGTGACACGAGAAACTTTAATTTGCGGTATTGGATGGTATATTTATTATGTATTATTGATAAATCCTTTATGATTGTTTACTTAGCCTATCCTAAGCTGACCCTGTGAACATGGGGTGTACTATGTATTCGAAAGAAATCGGTCTTTCATTTGAATTTATCTGGGTTATTACGTTACATTGCATAAAATGGGAAATTATTATTCACAATTATCTTAATTCAAGTTTGACGGTGCGCAAGTTAGATTTACACTTGTCGTGTTTTTCTTACTGTAAGCATCTGTTGGACTTAATGGAACACCCTTTACTTAAAAGCTCTTTCCTCTTCCTATACACAAAAGAACATTTGTTTTGAATACACAACCAAACCAATCTATCAGACTGACTTAATTGCCACATTGTACCGCATTTCGTTAAAATAACTCCCCGGTAGATCATTTCGTCGCCATCTGTGTTACCCTTGTTGAAGTTGAGAGACGCCTTCTAGCCAGAAATCTGATTGAAATCTTCATGAATAATTTCGTCGTGTGTTCACATAGAACGGAACGACGAAGGAGGCGAAGCAACTTCCCAAAGTCGATAAAGTGTCTACTGCTAGGTTTATGGAATGCGGGCACACAGGAACTGATCGTTACCGTTCTAAATAACATGTCTTCGTGATAACGGAGTGCAGTCGACTGAAGGTGCTTGTTCACTTACGTTTGAAAACTATTCCACATGATTACATGATTGTTTAGCGAATTGATAACTAATTCAGTTAGCTGACACGAATCTCGAAGTATCAACGCCGCGTTGTATGCCTATCGGTTTTTCGATAATTATCGATGAAAATAAATGAAAAAGGCGCAATAGAAATAGAGAAAGGACAAAAAAGTGAGGATTTTCTGGGCCCACTTCAATGGCGATTATTTGATATGTTCATCTCAATATTCATTTAAATTGTATTCCAACATGAGGTGACTTAGATTTTGTTGACTCTTTGGGTGGTAAAGGGGGTTGAGTATATAAAATATGAGAATCATGTTGATCAGGACAGTGCATTTTGCCATTTAAAAGGTGCTGGATACACAGCGGGTCTCTCTTCATCTCTTCTATTTCTCCAATCAAAAGTGAGAACTACTTAATTTTTTTTATTTAGTTCCAACTCTTGGGTGGCGGCGATTTTTGTTATAGCAGTGCTGTAGCCCCTAGGGTTTAACCTTTAACTACCATGGCATAAAATTGTAACTTTTAAACCAGGGGTGCTCAAACGATCAAATGAGTATATCTCGAGAAGAATTTTTTTTTTAATATGTATGCAACTAAACTAAGAAATTTATTACGTAATATAATAACACTCTTCTAGCGGCAAAAGGCGGCTTTATCAAAGGAACGCGCGGTACTTGTCAAAGAAAAACCACGTTTTTTATTCTTTCGGCTTTTCTAGAAATTTCGGGCGGCGCGTTTGTCGGGAACACATATTATTATTAAAGTTTGCGCCTGCAGGAATTGGAATCATTTTGAATGGTAACTTGAAGGCAATACTACGTCGATACAAAGTTTATTATTAAATAGTACAAATTGAGTGCAGCGAAGAAATCTGAATCTAATCATTTTAATAACGATTGGGAGGAAGAATTTTTCTTTTGTATAGTGAAGGATAAGTGCATTTGTCTTATTTGTGGTGCGTGAGTTGCAATACCTAAGCGTGGTAACTTAGAGAGGCATCATAAAACGGTTCATAAAAACTATGAAAAGAATTATCCGCCACAGAGGTAATTAAGAAAACGAAAAGTACGAGATTTGATAGCTTGTTTGAAAAAAGAACAAACCATTATCACAAGAGCAGCCAAACAATCAAAAGCCGCTACGATCGCGTCATTTAAAATATCTCATATATTGGCGAAACACAAGAAACCATTCGAAGATGGATCGGTTGTGAAGGAAGCATTTATTGAAGCGGGTTAGACTTTATTTGGAGATTTTAAAAATAAAACAGAAATCATGTCTGCTATTAGAGAACTTCAGTTATCTCGTCCGACTGTCACAAGGTGTATTGAAGTCATTAGTCAGGACATGGCAGATAAACTAAAACATGATATCATGACATGTACAAAAGCGTTCAAAAGTTTAAAACACGGAGGGAATGATGGGTATTGCAACAAAAATTGTGAATTCCATCCGTGCACGTAGCTTGCAACGGCGGCTCTTTAAGTTACAGTTGAAAGAGTCAGCTGAATACACTGATTTCAAGAATTATTGCCCGAAATAACAGATGAAGGAAAAACTAATATTGAGATGATTCATTTAAAACTAATTTGCAACTTCTGATAGATCAACTGAAAAGAAAGGATTAGAAACATTTTCCGTATTTGAAAGCAAGGATTCCTCAGTTGAATTATGATACGTATGAGGCTGAATTATCAATTTTTTTTTTCATGTAAAAACATTGAGGAATTAGCTACTGAAATAGCAAGTCAGTTTAATATGAACTCATGTTCTGTTGAAATTGAGTTGGTGCAGATTATATCAGATAGACATCTCAAAGCTACAATATCTGATATGAATTTCCGGTGTTTTATTTCTGAAGATAAATAACCCAATCTAAGGCAAATCGCCCTTCAACTGGGTCAACTTACTTGTGCGAGTCTGCATTTTCTGAAATGAAGATAATAATTAAGTCAAAATATCGCAGTCGACTAACTGAGTCATCATGCTTGCGATCAGCACTCAGTTACGTACCACCTTATGAACTGTATGCTGAGGACATGCAGTGCCACGGTTCAACATCCAAAGTCACTCCTTAGTTAAGTTTAACAACATAACTAACTTTTGTTTTTGTAACAACCAATAAACTCGCAATTTTGAATAACTCTGAGTTTTTTCATTGATATTATAGAGAAGAACCTAACTAAACCTAACCCAAACCTTGACTAAAATAATGTATATTGTGCGGAAAGCTAATATCTATATATGCTACGGTACAGCCTACCTAGCTAGCTAGATAAGTAGGGTGTATCGTGTATGTACGACAACCCTGCATCACACATACTTGCAGCCTCCCAGAGTCGATCGTAAGTAGTCTAAAATATTGAGAAATATGATTTTTTTAAATTGAACACATGATTTTGAAAGAATTTTTTACTTGTGTTATATTTGGACAGTACCTTACCAATATAAAAATTAAACTATATGTTGAATGACTTTTATATTTTATATATAGGGCTTCTGAAGAGAAGTGTTCATCCTTCAAAATATTGTGACACTGTTGGTGGCACTATAAAGAATTACTGGTGCTCCTTACAGCAACAGAAATTTGATTTAGTTTTCCAGAAAAAAATAACAGATACGTTTTCAACCTTCACACATAGATGTTTCCGCCGTCTGTAGGTTCAAATCTTTTGAAGTACGCAATGGATTTCAATCCGGTTTTCATCAATTGATAGAGCAATTCAAAAAGAAGGTTCGTAGCTATAATTCACACTGTAGTAGAAAAAGGCCGCGAATGCCAATTATTTGTTACGAGATATCGTAAGAGCATATTTTTTGCGTTTATATTGCAAACGCTAGCTTAACCTCACGGGATAAAACAAATATACGTTCTACGATATTGTGTATCATAGGACGATCAATGATGATTTTCCCGAAGGTACATGTCTATCTTCTAAGCATATCGAACGGTAGCCATTTTCATATTTCACATATTCATTACAAAATAATGGTAGATACCTTATGTAGTATGTAGAATCAAATTGTCACTGACAGCATATCTTTGAGAAGATATCGGATATATAAAATGCATAGGAAGAGCGGCCATCGGACCGCACGCCCATTCCTGATGGCACCGACCAGAGAGGGCGACGCGTGGCTTAATAGAGCCAGTGAAAGGCAATTGATCTATTAGGAGTAAAGAATTAATAGAGATGAATAATTGTTGAGGACCCCAAGATTTGAAAAAATTTATTGTTCCAGCGTTGTTAGCGTTTTCGTTTGGAGCAACGTAACTCATAACAATTTAACCTAAGCTCCTAAGCTAAAAATATCATTGTTAGGTGTTCTATATTTCCTCAACAGCTCAGATTACAGGTTACAATTGGATCGGTTCACCTAAACGTC
Organism: Cryptolaemus montrouzieri; assembly: GCA_013387265.2. Lineage (NCBI taxonomy): Eukaryota > Metazoa > Arthropoda > Insecta > Coleoptera > Coccinellidae > Cryptolaemus > Cryptolaemus montrouzieri. The sequence goes on along the minus strand of JABFTP020000001.1, from coordinate 89,761,962 downwards.
TGTGAATCAATAATAATAGAGTAGGATATATACTTAAGGGAATACACTCAAAAACAATACACGATAGATGTATCGATTCAATAAGAGCTTAGGTGTCAGCCACAAACAACAATATGTTCTTGAGAAAATCAAAAAGCTTGAATTTATACAACAGATTCACGTGTCTCAAATCTCATCGCATGCAGCCATCTGTGAATCATAAATGTGACCAGATAACTCGTTTTCTTTCAATGATTCCGATAACGGTAGTCAGATATATTATTCATTTTTAAGTATTATATACGTGGATGAAAATAAATATACATATAAAAGAACGGATATTGTTCAGAGTGTTAAATTAACGTATACTTTGTTGGATTATCGCAGAGTGGTATACAAAACTAATAAGTCTATAACTGGAAGTGTATAATATCGTTCAACACTCAATCCTTGAGTTAAATCAAACTTATGATAGAACAATACATAAATGTGGAATTGATGAAGTGTATCATCTCAGTTGACCATTGAACTATTTAACTAAGAATTAATTAAAAGATCACACGGAAATGATAATGTGTAAATGAATATAGGAAATCCTAGAATTTGTAGATTAACTTACAGCACCAATACAAGTATTAACTAATACTTGTGAGATGAATAAATTGAATTTTATGAGGAAATACTATGTCATACATTTGAAGTCTTGTAGATTCAACTTCAAATCTCGGCGCTAGTAGTCCCAAATGATCGTATAATAAACATCAACTCGTGGAATGAACAAATTTATATACTATATATATACATGGTGCTTCAACGAAAACTAAACAGAGGCTATATCTACCAAGATATTCATTTCTGATCAAAACGCAAAAACAGGTCAATTTTTGTTTCAAGGGGGACATCTTTTGGGGTACAAAACTTGCCTGAAATATCAACCCCCCTAAGTGGGGGTTGCAATCCTTGAACATTTTGAATAGGGAAGATGGGTCGAGTGATGACTCAAAAGAAAGGTGGTATCTTTGTCTACATTGCCTTGAACGAATTTCCATTTTTAATTGAAAACTGTAAAAGATACAGAGTGAGCAACTGAAAGATAGGAAAGACTATTTCCCTGTGACTATTCAAGTTTCAGTGAGGTAAAATGGAACAGATCCATGCTGATCAATGGCAGTCATCATCAAGTACCATCCTCATCTCGAATTTCAACCCCTGGAGCAGGGGTGAAAACCCTTGAAAATTTGGAAGAGGGTAGATGGGTCGAGTGATAACTCGAAAGAGAGGTATTATCTTCGTCTGTATTCCCGTGAAAGAATTTTCATTTTTGATTGAAAACTGTAGAAGATACAGAGTGAGCCACTGAAAAATAGAGAAGACTATTGGAGTATTAGTGAGAAAAACTGGAATAGATTCATTTAGATCAAAGATGACAGCCTTTGATCTGGAATGAATCTGTTCCATTTTCTTGCACTAATACTTGAATAGATCAGGGCGATACATAGTCTCCTCTAATTTTCAGTAGCTCACTCTGTATCTTCTAGAGTTTTCAATCAAAAATGAAAATTCGTTCACGGGGATGCAGACAAAGGTAATATCTTTCTTTCGAGATATCACTCGACCCATCTACCCTCTTCCAAATTTTCAAGTGTGGTCACCCCTGCTCTAGGGGTTGAAATTCGAGATGAGGATGGTACTCGATGATGACTGCCATTGATCAGCATGGATATGTTCCACCCTGTATCTTTTACAGTTTTCAATTAAAAATGGAAATTCGTTCAAGGCGATGTAGACAAAGATACCACCTTTCTTTTGAGTTATCACTCGACCCATCTTCCCTATTCAAAATGTTCAAAGATTGCAACCCCCGCTTAGGGGGTTGATATTTCAGTCAAGTTTTGTACCCCAAAAGATGTCCACCTTGAAACAAAAATTGACCTGTTTTTGCGTTTTGATCAGAAATGAATATCCTGGTAGATATAGTCTCTGTTTAGTTTTCGTTGAAGCACCCTGTATATTCTTATTCTTCTTTCAACTGAAGATGTGGGAAGTTGAAATTGAGGCCAACCTTTCTGCTAATAGACTTCCTTTATAAACATTTCTGAGAATTGTGTTTCATTATGAAATCTACAGAATAACTTCGTGGAAAGATTTCAAAATGTCGAAAAGATTCAGATTTTGATAAATTAATGCTTCACCCGTTAACCTTCAGAAATTAAATGATTAAATATTTCTACAAATTAGTGTTCCACAAAAATTTGAAGGTTAACTTTGCAAAATATTAAATTCAGCAAATATAAGATAATTCAACATAATTTCAATTATAGTAGACGTTACTCTGTTGTTTGGTTAAAAAGACATGTACGCTATTAATTTCAGCAGATCTGAGAAGGAAAGAAATGAAATACATATATTTATATATATATATATATATATATATATATATATATATATATATATATATTCTTTTGAAAAGAGAGGATTTAAAAAATTTAATAACATATAAAGCTATGCGAAGCTAAAATCGAATATGTTTACACCATATTTAATGAGTGCCTTCTGCAGAGTCCCATCACATTCAATCCATCCATATATTTCATGATGCGTATGAACCGTGACACACTGCATCTATAAATCTCAATCGCAATTCAATTTGATTAGTTTTCGATATCGCCGTTAGCCCTGAACCCGTGAAAAGAAGGGAGTCCTTCATTCCTAGCGACTTCTCTCTATATTAGATATTGATTTAGTTTCGGTAAACAATTCGCCTGCAGATATCTATTAACCTAGACACGGTTCGGTAAAATACCTTGACAGACTCCCTGACAAGGTTGGAAGAAAAACAACACGCAAATCGATTTCAATCGCTTTTCGGCATTTCAATTATAGTCGAGATAATTGTTGGAGTTTTTGAATTGGAATTAATACCAGGACTGTTCGGAGAACGTCTGGTTTATGTAATTGCACTTTCGTTCGAAGAGATCGAGTTCGCGTAGGTTATTATTTCTTCAGATATTTACTTTATTTGATTGTGATCAACAATCAGTATGGATTCTAATTAATTCTTGAACATAAATTAATTGATTTTCAAGATATGACTATGTGTTGAACAATTACCGTGCAGTTTCTTCTTCAATGCTCTTTTTATCATTTCAAATTTTATTTCTGAGAACGGGAATCTTTTATAATACCTCGGAGATGATTGGAATTGTGCGTTAGATATAAGTTGGTTTAACGGGAAGCAGGTCGACGTGTGAATTGTCCACGAAGTGATGCCTAAATTGCAACACACGCAATACTACTGTTATATATCGAAATAAACAGTACAAAGACTGCACATTCATATTTTGTAGGCGAGAAAACACGTTCATAAGAGTATAATGACTCGCTTCATCCGTAATAATACAAGGTTGCCCCTATTCGAAGCAACCATCAGGCAACAGTATAATTTTTGATAGTGATATCAAATCAACTAATGATATACCGCGTTTGAAGCTTCATTCCAAGCAGATTTGACTATAGAACAGTACACACTACGCGAACACTCCAAAACTTTTGAAATTTACATTCAACAAAACATTTAAAAAAACTTAATAAAGCGGAGAGTGCGCTTTCCAACAAAACAATTCATCATTTGTATGAAAGACTCACAACTGGTCATGCTCTTGCTAACCCAAAGAGATCAAATGAAAAGCAAACAAGGCGATCAGATGAGAATATTCTGGCCGTACGAGCCAGTGTTGTGCTGTCACCAACAAATTCCCAAAATCGCCGTTCTCAGCAGCTCGGCATTGGCATGGGCCTAAAGTCATAGAAACGGCTGAATAAGACAAGCAATTTTGGCATGAAATTATCATTACTGACGAAGCTCATTTCCAGTTGAATGGAACGGTAACCAAACAACTTTGCAGTTTTTAAATTATGAAAATCTACAAGAGATTGAAAAGGTACATCTTCAAGATGCAAAAGCCACTGTTTGGTGCGGCGTTCATGCTAAAATGGTCATTGGGTCGTTCAGAAGCATTATCGCGATGTGATAACCAATTTGGTATATGGCACTACTGGTTTCAACAAGACGGCGAGCCACCACACACAAGCTGCATTACAATCAATTTTTGGAGCAATTGTTTCCTGGCCGTTGGATGTTAAAAAATGGCCGCCAAGATCACCAGATTTAACGCCTACAGACTTCTTTTTGATAAAAAAACATGCTGTAAAACGCCTTAAAGGCCAAGAGTGACCATTTACGAGATATTATGTTCAAGAAATGATGTAAACAAATCTACTCGAACCAAATTAAATGATTTTCATGACGAACGGAAAAAAAATTCTGTTTTCTTCGATTAATTCAAGAATAAAATTGGCGCTACGAATATGAGCAACCTTCTTCAAATAGAATCATGCCCTCTAGTTAGTATCTGATAAAAAAAGGATGAATGATTAACAATAAATTCCAAAAGTCAAGCTCAATAAGTTCGGTTACTTATACCGGGTGGGGCAACTAAAACGAAAAAGACTCAATAACTGCTAAACTATTCGTTTCTGGACAAAAAGCAGAAACGGGTCAGTTTTTGTCTGAATGGGGACATCTCTTAACACACGGTGATCTTATTTTACATCAACTCCCTAAGCAGGGGAGCACAAAACACAATTTTTTGAATAGGGAAAATAGGTTGAGTGATACCTCATTGGAAAGCTCTTTTGATTCTCAACATAAATATGTAATAATTCTTCGAGTTTTGACATATTCGGAAGAAGATACAGGCTGGTACGTCAAAAGACGCTTTATTTCCAGTGATTGCAAAATCTGTCGATTTCGAATGAGCATTTACCGAAATAATACTGTACTGTACTTTGAGGAAAAATTTCTTTAAGCGGTGGTGATTCCACAACACCGCCTTAGACACCCCTCAGATGAGGGTGTCAACCCCTCAAATCTTCGAATTGATCAGTTAGTCTGAGTTATAGCTCATTGGATGGCGCGGTGGTGTGGGTAGCTTCTGTGTCGATCCGTTGGAGGAATTCTTGTTTTTATAGTAGAAGCAAAAAATTTCGAAAAATCAAGAAGTGTTAAATAACTCTATAATGATCAACTTTTCGAAAAAATGTTATAGGACATTTTTTGTTGTAAATGACTTGTACTATTACCTCCTGAAGTTTGGCAATTTTTATAGTAGACACCCTGAATACTTATATCATCATAATAGTTTATCTACTGTAGATATAAATGTCACTCTGTGTGCTATACTGACGGGAATCGGACAATCCAGAATTTCTCCTCAAAAAAGTCGAACGGTTATTGATGACTAAACCTACACCTAGTTATGGGAGACTGTATACTGAAACTTAAGTAGACACTGATCTTGCTAAAAGAAAGACAGCGCAAAAGAGTGGAATGCTTCATTTTGTGTTCAGCGTTCAAATTATCTCTGTGTGTAATATATATCTTCTTTGACACGTTCCAGCATTGAATCCAAACTCTGATATAATCTGAAACTCAACGAGCTTGCCGAGCACACGAGTTTGAATTTCGAAATTCTCAATAATTAGATCATTCATTGTATCCGTCTTAATCAAATTAATTATCGGAATGTGAAGGCAGATTTATGCTCTGACTGCGGTTGTTCAATTTCCAATACCGATCGAATAAAAACGATTCGATTTTTAGCTATAATTCTATGATCAACATCGTTCATTCTGAATATTTATAGCTGAGAGTGGAATGAAAGACTGAAACAGTATACATACTTATTTGTTTCAAGATATATTTCATTTTGATCAAGACGTAACCACAATTAATTCTACTAGATTAATTTTGAGAGATAATTGAAATAAGTCCCAGCTAGTTTAAGCGGTGAGTGGTCGTGGGCTAAACGAACACTGAACTTTTTGGATGGGAAAAAAATTACGCCACTAGTTTATCTGCAAGCCAATTTAAACTAGAAAATTGTACCTGTGAACGAAGACTAACTAAAACGAGCTTTCAATGGTAAGAGGGTGGATCTAGTTGAATTCTTTTCTTTCAAAAAAAAACAGGGTCAAGCACACAAGTGTGTGAACTGATACACTACTTTAACCAAAATGTTGTCTTTAATTCTCTACTAAATGTATACAGGGGTTGGGGCTATGAAAGGATAGATGAATGTAGGCAATGTATAGTTATAAACAGTCAAATTATAGGTAATAAGGTAAAGCACTCAATTCATTTCACAAATACCATAATAATAGCAACAAAAATGCCTCAACAGACCTTATACCCTTAAAACGTGATCACGAGTTAAGTCACACCAGTTATAAAACAGAACTAAGTATATAAGTAAATGAATTGCTATTCGGAACTTTAGTTGTTGAATTTGACTTTGACTTACAAAAGGCAAAATTAATGAATATGTTATAGCAGTAATTTTATGGACAGAGCTGTGAAAAAAAACAAAACTAAAACCAGGAATAAGAGTGGAAATCGATAAGCAATTACTTAATAACAATTTGAAATCAAGTGCTCAAATGATATTAAACAAGTAGGCAATGAATTAACAGAAAAAGAAAAAATGGAGTGAGAGGGTTTTTGCACATCTGTGTCAAATTGATGTTCTGCGGAGACAAGTGACGTTGAAGGTTGTATTCCAAAAAGGATGATGTAATATAACCAGGTACAGGTGCTGGTTCCACAAAAACGTAGGTGCTGGTTTCACAAGGGCGTAGATGGTGACTTGACGAATTCCAGATCCAAGTCTGAACTGTTACAGGCTCCAGAGGACGAGATGAATGTGTCCGCCCTCGACAATTCCGACGTACACTTCCAGTCCTCAATGTACTTGAGAAATACAAAGATGAAAGAAAGAATGAAGTAAGAGACCCTGTGCGGAAAAAGCATTAATGCTATGTTCAGGGTATAAGATGGCGAAAAACGACTTAATCGAGATGGAAGATGGCCTCGTGGTATTTCCTTGAAAATTTCCTGTATTATTATCCCCTTGCGGGAAATTAATTCTACTCCAAAGTACAACGACGAAAACGACGAGTAGGAATTATTTGAACACTATGAAAATTGAACCCGAAAAACGGCAAGTTCAAACTCAGAAACTTGAATTTTTCACACGTGCTTCCTAGGAATTTCAAAATGGAAAAGAGAGCCGTTTTCTTCTGACAGGAATTCAAAAAAAAAACGAATTCGTTTCCACTTCCCACTCGGAGAGGTTCGGTCTGTCAACAAGTTGTCAAATACTCTATGGTTTCCTCAAAAGCGTTTTTCAGCGACCACACTTCGAATAGTTCTTCAAACTACACTTTGAAATTGTTCTTTCATACCCTGAACATTGCATAGCATTTCTCAAAGTCACTCTAACCCTTTCGAAGTCGACAACGAACACAAAACGTTCGTATAAATATTGCACTAATTCGCCACCATGGTTGTGCTGCTAGCCAAGTCTGTACCGTATGACCGAGGTCATCGCTACACATCGAAAAATACTTGTGAACCTGTGTCTGTGCTCCCACAATTGAGTAGCCGAGAAGAAGTAAACAGATAACCTATATTTCACGGTTAGTGCGCAAGCATATTGGAACTGCTAAGTCGAGGCTCCTGGTTCGAATCCGGGGTCAAGTTATGGATGTTGTCCTTGAACAAAAAGTGCTGAATTTGAAAGAGTCGCCTAAAGAGGGCATAAACTTCCGACGACCAGATAACTTGTAATCCTTGTGGTGGCAGTTATCATTGCACGGTCTAGGAGAGTGGTTCGGAATCCACTATAAACTGTAGGTCCAGCTGTGTAAATGGGCTAAGTTCCCGAGCACATTGTTAAAAGATGCAAGCAAGCAAGATAACCTATATTTTGTTGACTACATTTACCATGGTATTTCTATACGGAATTGGGTTAGAAATAAATATTTAATGGATAAAAATTTTATAAAGAGAGAATCCAGAGGATTGAAGAATAAGATTAGTGACATTAAAAGAATAGTTGAGGAGAATCATTACTCGATTGTAAATTATTGAATATTCAAACCACTTATTCGATATTTTTGGCTCAATGTCCTAGTACTCATAACCAACGGTTATAGGGTGTTTTATAGTTTTAATATTTTGCAGTTTTTTTGAAATCTTATTTTATAAATAATTTGACTCCTCCCATCTCCACTGAGTCTAGCTTGTGGACTAGTGTAGCCAATACGGGATTTTCTTGATAATTATACTTCTCTTCAGGAAGTTCAGTATAGCTATAAATTTTACATGATCAAGCGTTGCAAATTTTTGAATCTATCATGAAATATATCAAATTGAATTCGAGGATGAAACACCTTGCATCTTGGGAAGTATTCATAGCAGACTTCTACGATGTGGCATTGCAGAACTGAAAAGGTAGGCTCTTTAGGATAAAAATGGAGAAATGGCCGACGACGTCATATCTTGAAAGAAAAAAGTGAAAGGAAACCGATTGTATTGACCAAAATATTTCTACCTGAATATTGACAATTCCAAGCATTGTACCCAATAACTGAAGCAAAAGAAATCATGAATATTATTCCATACTTAAAAATTTCACTGTATTAGTGTAAATATTGTTCCCTCATTTAAGTACAATCGTTGTGGAACGATTCAAATTTATTTCGGAATGATCAACTTAGAAACAGAAGCACACTTCTAATTCAACTTCACAGCATAGAAACTTCAAGGTCGTAAGACCACAGTTTCACTTTTGCTGGTTCAATATCAATTCCTTTTGACAGGGAATAGTGAACAGCCTTGAGAACTGTGTTATTTAAATGCTTGATAAATGTCGAAATAATGTCTACTTTATTATTTTCATCGAACATAGCTGTATTCGAATATTCCGCGTGTCGGATTTAAGGAACTCAAGTTATTGAGGTCGCGTAACACTTGGCGACTATACTTTCGTTTCGTCGAACAATCACGTTGATTTTATATTGTCTACGGAGGAAAGGACTTGGAGAATGTTCGGTTGCATAACAATGCAACATCGGCTTCGTTGTTCAAAAAATATCGTGTTACACAACCGAGCAAAGAAGTTTAATGTTATAATTCCGTCGAATGAATTGATCAGAAAATGAAAGAAAGTAAATGAATCAGTTAAGTTATTACTCCAAGATATCTAAGTCAGACCTCGAAGAATTGAGTAAAAACGGTTTACGGTGTGAGGTGCTATTTCTTCATTTCATCTATATGACAATGTTTGTATCTCAAATAAGTAACAATAAAAACAAGTAATGTTTTTATTATTTTATTCAGTAAAATTCCTTAAAAAACATTACTTGTTTTTATTATTGATAATGGAATTATACCAAGTAGTCGAGAAAACGAAGCATTAAACCTACTAATTTTTCTTAGCAAGATCAATCGCTATGAAACTTTTTGCATTCGTTTGAAACAGCATCATAAGTTTGTGAACTTAATCGATATCGAATTTATTAATTACAACAAAGTAAGATCTGTCCAAACTGTTCTAGGTCATTTTGGTCAATGGCCAAATCTGTTGGTAGAAACTTCACTTCTAGCTCTCTTCCACCCCTAACTAGGGAAGACGGCTCGTCAACCATTACATCTAGAGACAAAGCCAACCTTCTTGCTAAACTTTTTGCATCAAATTCCACTCTGGATGCAGGAGGTAAAGATACTCCTGCAATTTTTCATATCGAATCTCATATGCCTGATATTGTTTTCAGGCAGAACACAGTCAGGAAAATAGTGCCTAAGCTTGACACTAATAAGGCAGCTGAGCTCGACGAAATACCTTCTATCGTGTTGAAATTATGTGGTTGTGAATTGACACCTATTCTCTGTGGACTTTTTACTATGTCCTATAATGTAGGCATTTGCCCTTCAAACTGGAAAACTTCCAGAATCCAACCAATTCCTAAAAAGGGGAAAAAACCACCCCTACCAGCTATAGGCCAATATCCCTTTCACCTGTGATTTCCAAAGTGACGAAAAGGCCATCAATATCGAGCTTATTAAATATTTAGAATCTGTTGGTATCATTAGTGATCATCAATATGGTTTCAGGCACCAGAGGTCCACAGGAGAATTACTTGCCTGTGTCACTCACATGTGGAAGAAATCTATACAGAAATTTGGAGAGTCTTTGGCTGTGGCTCTCGATATTTCGAAAGCTTTCTACCGGGTTTGGCATAGGAGTCTGCTAGGCAAGCTGTCCTTATATGGCTTATCCCAACACCTATGCCTATGGATTTCGAGCTTTCTTTCAGATAGATGACACATTTGCCATTCATGCTGGTGTGCCTCAGGGCTCGATTCTAGCACCAACCCTGTTTCTACTTCATATAAACGACTACAGTTACAGGTTTAAACATCCACAGTTTTGCGGACGACAGTACACTCCACGCATCCTTCTGGTCGAGAAAACCTCTATCATCCCAAGTAACAGACGAAATACGTCTGCAACTGTGTGCTAAAATCAATAGTGACTTGAAGGCAATTCTCGATTGGGGCTCTGCGAACCTGGTGGAGTTTAATGCTAGCAAAACTCAGGCTTGTTTGTTTTCTAGGAAGGTTATCAGATATAGTAATGAACAACGAGACTATCTCACTCACTTCCTCCATAACAATGCTTGGGGTAACTATCGGTGACAGTTTGTCATGGCACGATCATGCTGTGAACACTACTGAGTCAGCATCTCAAAAACTGGGGTTCCAAATGAATTGGAACAGAGGTATCTAAGAGTCGAGATTTCAGTATTCTCAAGGAAAACAGTTAAAAATTATAGAATCACAAAATCGAAGTTTTTGTAGCCAGGAAACCTTCAACGTAGACTCGATTTTTGCAGCTTTCTTCTACACAAAACTAAAGAAAATCTACAGTTTTTTCGAGGATTAACATGAAGCTTCACATCAGTAATGATGAAATATTCAATCGTCAAAATGGGTGGTCCAATATAAACCCAGATATGGGTTCAATATATGGTGTGGATTGAAATATAATCGCTTATTAACGCCTAACCACTTAGTGGTGAATTTTATCACGAAATTGTAAGATGAATATTATCTATTGATATCTTTCTGAAAGATGAAGTATCTATTTTCAACATGATGGAGCTCCTCCCCATCAAACTATGGCGCTTGCTGATTGACTTGACTTAAATAATAATTAAATTTGAACTACGGCGGTGATAAGATGGCCTGTCTGTTTTCCGGATTTGTCGTTATCAAAGGTCTGTAATATAGAAGATCTAGGTGAAATATTGAAGAGTTGAACCAAAATCACAAGAGATTTTTCAAGTTCCAATGCGTATCTGAGTATCCGAAGGTGGATTATGCATACAGGATGATGGCAATACATTTGAATAACTTCTCGGATTATTTCTGTTGAATTTCATTCTATATAATTCTAAAAATATCATATATGGTCATTTCGTTGTTACAAACGAAACACTATTGGTGAAACTTAATGAAATTCTAAGAATGAACATATGTAGTTACTAGATAAAGGTAAAAGTAATACAATTTTCGGTTTTTCGTCAAAAAAGGTTCTAAATGAAAAAATCCAGCGCACATGTGATATAGTTTATAAAAGAAAATCAAAATTATCTATGGTTCTTACTTAAAAAGGTAAGTCTGCATTATAATTCAAACATCGTTGGACCGATAAGAAAATAATCCGCTTGTATTTCCAATCTATGTAAAAAGTACCTGAAAAATATCAAAACCATTTTTACATAACTTCAAAAAACCGAGCACTGAGTGATTCCTAAAATTTTCAAAATTTTTAAATACACAATTCGAAAACGAGAAAAGCTACCCTCAGTCTGTTCACGGCAATGAATTCCTCACGCAAAAAGAACACGGGCAACGTGGGCCATTTTCCTCTATTCAGAATATTTCACATAACATAACGTCGAAAACTGTCTAGCCTGTACAGAGAGAAAAATACGCTACCAAAAGAGATTAAATTAATATTTCTTTATGTAGAAGAGAATAATATTCATAAATATCACAACACTTAGCTGCATACATTTTAAAAGGAATATATGGTTTACAATGTATCCAATATAGATGCTTTTTAACCTCCATCCTTTCATTTTCCTTCAGTACATAACCTTCCATTATTCATTAATCATTTCATAACCCATTCCTAATAAAAATAGATTCCATTTTCACTTGCACAAGTTAATCCTCATATCAAATAAATATGATATATTTAAAAAAATTGTGTTCTACTTACTCTTAATGTAATATTGGAGCAATTCAATATTATCCTTAACTTATCGCCCTTGTGATTGTAGGAAGTGATATCGCAGATAAAGAACGAGCAGATCATTCATTCATTTCCTACTAATTAAAATATGATTGATGACAAGTCAAACATAGTGAGGTGCATTAGAATAATGAACGTTTCATATTCGACCTTGTAAACTGCGTTTTTATTTTCCACAAGCAAACGAATCCGTTAGGAAAGAGTAACCTAGCCGCTAGCGAATATTGCCATTAATGATATTGCCTAACTGTAAAAGCGGTTTTTCAACAGCGTTCTACTCACAATATTGTTGGTTACCGAATATTCAACAACAGTCGAAAAAGATTATGTGTCCAGCGTTCAATGAAAGGGTTTTAATAACGATTATTTAACAATAATAAAAAACAAGTACTGTGTTTTAAGGAATTTTACTTAATAATTGCGATTCGTAACGCGTTTCACTACACCGTAGCTTCTTCAGACGAATGATTATGCAGAAAAATGTAAATGAGAATATAACTATAAATGTTCTTGAGTAATCAAAAGCTTATCGGTCGCCTCCTCCTAAGTGGTTATTTATGACAGGTATATCCAATAAAATTAAGGAATAGATTGCTCCCCGAAAAGATTCAATAGAGGTGAAGGGCTTAAATCGACTTGTTCATTGATGAGTCTACCTGAGTGTTTGTATTTATTTATTTCTAAAGTTTCCCAAAGATCTACCTTCCAATATTTATTATCTGTATGCAAAATTTCAAACTGTGGGTCGAAAGAATGATTATTTTCTAAGAGATGATTCGCGTAATTTGAATCTGATTTTTATTTTTTTATTATTGATAATGGAATTTTACCAAGTAAAAGCCTCCCAAATTCAAATGTTAAAGAAAGCTGATACCGGCTTTTTGGCTTTGTGGTATTTCAAAATACTACTAAGATGTGCAGTTCACACGCAGAATATATGGTTCTACTCATTGTGCTTGAAAAACAGGTTGATTCCCAATTACATACGGTTGAAGACACATAACAACAGTGGACCAGCAAGAAGAGCAATTGAGAAAGGCCAACGCATATGGCTCAAAGAGGATATGAAGATCCAGTACAACAGGAGGACGTTGCGAACATATATTTGAAGGTAATCCATACGGAATTATTGTTTAGATTGCACCCTGTTGAGTTTGATATTTTAGACTCTGAATCTAGATACGATGTCAAAATTTTAATTCATAAAAAGTTTCAGCAACAACAGAAAAAGTTGAATTCACTTAAATTCAAAATTTCTCCACCCAAACCTTCAACTGATAAATTTTCAGACCATAAATTTTTTGACAGATTCACTAATTTAACTGATACCGATTTTAGACAACCACAAAAAGATCTATTAGAAAAAGGATTCAAACATAATTTACATCCAAAACATAATAAAACTAATTTTGAACAGTTAGGCATAGACTCCGAAATTATTCTCAAAAACTCCAAAGATAATATTTTAGCCAAACATCAAACAGCAAAAATCATCAAAGAAGACTTTTCGAAATTATCACCTCATTGCAATTCCGATTATAAGATAATAAAAACAATTCGTGAAAATAGTACCAAGAACGATTTAGTATTCACTAAAGCAGATAAAGGTAACACCGTCATTGCGATTAGTAAAACCGATTATATTTCTAAAACTGAAGAATTCTTAACAGCCGGAAGCTATATAACATCAACTAAGGATCCTACCGCAAAATTTCAGAAAGTTGTTAAAAACATAATTTCGACAGCAAAATCATTAATTACAGACCAAGAAAAATATAAATTCATTAACTCCAATTCACAATCCCCCGAATTATATTCGTTGATAAAACTTCATAAACCTAATTACCCTATTAGACCTGTTGTTTCTTATGTAACGGCACCTTCGTTCAAACTTTCAAAATTTCTCAACGACTTGCTAATAAAACATTGCAATTTTAAATCTGAATTTTCGGTCAAAAATTCATACGAACTTATTGCCAATATCAAAGATACCACTATACCGCCTAATTCCAAACTTATTTCTTTCGATGTTAAGAATCTATTTCCCAACATTCCTCCAAAAGATACGTATTACTTAGTTGAAAAATTATTAGAAAGGAATCATGTCAATACTATCATTAAATCAGATACTCTTTCATTATTACAAATTTGTTTAGATCAAAATTATTTCCATTTCAATAACAAATATTATACTATTGAAGACGGCTTGATTATGGGCAATCCGTTAAGTCCTCTGTTAGCAGAAATATTCATGAATAACTTAGAGAAATTAATTCATAATCATCCACTCAGTAAATATTGTTTATACTGGTATCGCTATGTAGACGATATCATTAGTTGCTTCACAGGAACAGATAGACAGTTGAAAATTTTCGAAAATCATATAAATTCATTACATCCAAAAATTGCATTCACAACCGAAATAGAAAGCAATAATTCGATAAATTTCTTAGACGTAACAATTTCGAATGAAAATGGAAAACATGTTTTCGCAATTTACCATAAGCCGTCACATACAGATATTATAATACATAACTCGTCGTGTCATCCATATCAACATAAAATGTCAGCATTCAATAGTTTTATTCATAGATTGATTAACATCCCGCTATCACCAGAAAATTTCAACAAAGAACTAAATTTGATTAAACAAATAGCCAAAAATAATGGTTACAATCCCAAACTAATAAATAATATTTTAAATAAAAACAAAGTAGAATCGCATTGAATGAAGTTTACCCTGTCGATAAATTGAAACAAAAATTCAACACCTTAACCTACGTTGGCATTACAAGTGAGAAACTGAAATCATTCTTAAGTAGCAATAATTTCAACATAGCTTTCCAAACTAATAATAATTTAGGCAAATATATAAAAATAATAAAACCAAACCAGGTAAAAACAATAAATCAGGTGTTTATAGATTGAATTGCAATGACTGTGATAATTTCTACATTGGTAGAACACAGAAATTTTAATATTAGAATATCGGAACATAAACGCAGTTTTCAAATAAAAATCAGATTCAAATTACGCGAATCATCTCTTAGAAAATAATCATTCTTTCGACCCACAGTTTGAAATTTTGCATACAGATAATAAATATTGGAAGGTAGATCTTTGGGAAACTTTAGAAATAAATAAATACAAACACTCAGGAGGACTCATCAATGAACAAGTCGATTTAAGCCCTTCACCTCTATTGAATCTTTTCGGGGAGCAATCTATTCCTTAATTTTATTGGATATACCTGTCATAAATAACCACTTAAGAAGAAGCAACCAATAAGCTTTTAATTACTCAAGAACATTTATAGTTATATTCTCATTTACATTTTTCTGTATATTCATTCGTCTGAAGAAGCTACGGTGTAGTGAAACGCGTTACGAATCGCAATTATTAAGTAAAATTCCTTAAAACACAGTACTTGTTTTTTATTATTGAAAGGGTTTTAATAACGATTATTTAACAATTAGCCCGTTGGGTCTGGCTGAAATGGAATTGCGAGATAAGAGACTGCATATCGTTCGCCCACTTCTTGTCAAGTTCTTCACAAGACTGAAGTTCAGTAAAAAGTCAACTTGAAAAGAACGAATTCCTTCCTTCCTCTCGGAGACAATGGACGATTTATAATTTATATTCAATTCATCAATGTGGTTTAGATACAATCACTTACGAAAAGGTGTTTGGAATTTTATAATTGCTCATAATATGATTTTATCCAAAAGGATAATGTAAGCTTACCATAATTTTGTAAAGCATTTATGATACATACCGAAAATAATATTTATTTGCATCTTGAGAAGCACCTTAATCTCTCATTGAAACTTTAGAAAGTAAACAGAAATGACGCTTTTGGTTACTTTTATGCTTGTCAATTTTATCAATTAGATAAAAGAAATACTTCATCGTCTTTCTGTCAAATATCTATTGCTTTCATCTGGTGATGTGAAAAATAAGGCTTTATAAACCGCTTTGATCAAATAAGGATTTTTCAGCGTATATTTCGGTACCTACAGTTAAATAAAGGGCGTTTCTCGAAAACCAAGTGACGTAGAAAAATTTGAATGATAGGAATTACACATCAAATTTACATCTATAATGATCTCATATACAGGTTATTGTGTAAGATGAAAACGGTTTTCCTATCAGTTAATGAGTATTCAACAAAGTTCTTATAAGTTTTCGAAAGGTGAAGTTCTTAGTTTTTATTTAATTTTAACTCAAAATGTTTCATTTCTGAAGTCTATAAGGAAAAAATTAAGGATTATGAGCACTAATGTGATCTCTAACGCTGAAATGAAAAACCTCAACTAGAGTAAGCCACTTTTTCATATAAAGTGCCATAATGAAAGGAATGCACAGTTTTTCGAATATTATTCCTAAAGTCTTCATCAATAACCATTTGGGGCCTTCCTGGAGAAGTTTTCGGAGGTTTCACTATAAATCCATTTTCTGATTTTCTTTCCTTGAGAAGCATGTATGTCGTGGACTGTCCAATTCCCGTCATCTCAGAACACATTTTAACATTTTCATCGATTGAAGGCGAATGACCTCAAAACATCGTATACATTCGACATAATTAAAACACTTTGGGAAAGTGGTATATATTCAACACGAACAGGGGTGAAATTGGAAAAATTTTCCATGATTTGTGGAATGAACAGAACACTTTCACCTACTACTAACTGATGCATACAAATAATAAAACTGCTTCAAGAACTTTTCTTAATATATATCTATGTAATAACCTTTCTCGTTGTTGGATTTGGAGAATATACTTAATGAAACCCTCATCAGAGTGGACATTTGTCTCAACATACCAGGCGGGCGGTGGTACCTGTGTACCACTGAGTAGGCAAAACTGTTTTGTTCATTGTAAATTTTTCATGATAGGAATTACATATCAAGTTTACATGTATACTCTATATTTCAACGATTAAAGGTTAATGGCCTTGATGACTTAAAACATCGTATACATTGGACATAGTTAATTTTTCCCTCTGGGAAAGTGGTATATTTTTTTCCATATCTAGTACTGTATGTATTATACCCACGCCTATGGCCATCCTGTCACCTGAAGATTTATTACTTTACGGCTTTTACCAAATCGACTATAGTGGAACTATCCAATATCAAAATTCGATCAGAAGAACTAAAATGAGCGCGATTAAAAATATTTTTGAGGTTCCGTTTCACAAAGGGAAAACAGGATCTCTTTTTTTGTTTTTTCATCTGTCTCTCAAGACTCTTTTCTGAAGAACACGTGTAGGAATATAGTTGAAGTTAATATCAAAATTCAAAATTATAATTCTAAAGAAAATCAAAATTTATGAAGCACTTCTTGTTGATCTGTAGTCAGATAGTACAGATATAGGATAAAATCCGAATACTGTAAATTTGATGGTAGGTTACGAATAACAAAAACAAGTACTGTGTTTTAAGGAATTTTACTTAATAATTGCGATTCGTAACGCGTTTCACTACACCGTAGCTTCTTCAGACGAATGATTATGCAGAAAAATGTAAAAAAATACGGTGTAGTGAAACGCGTTACGAATCGCAATTATTAAGTAAAATTCCTTAAAACACAGTACTTTTTTTATTATTGATAATGGAATTTTACCAAGTAAAGCCTCCCAAATTCAAATGTAGGTTACGAATAACAATTTTCTGTTATAATGAATAAACACCTCAAAAAAGTCTAGGGAACACTTCTGAATATCGATATATCGTATCCAGAACGATCAATATGGATGATTCTTTTTAAGAAATGAACACCTGCATCACGAAGGTCAACTTCACTCCAGACGCCCTTTAAGAGTTCCACAACTGACCCATGGAAATCGCGCTGCTCGTTTAGCTTGGTGCCAAGAACACGTAAACTGGGATCAAGAGAGGTGGACCACAGTTCTCTTCAGTGATGAATCTAGATTTAGTTATTATCCCGATTCGGGAAGAATTCGAATATGGAGGGAACCTGGAAAGCAAAACCGTCTCCAGCATGCTCGAGAAGTTGTTAGACAGGGAGGCGGATCAGTGATGTTTTGGGGAGGTATACGCCTTGGTGGAAGAACTGACCTCGTTTTCATACTGAACAACCTCACGGGAAATTCTTACGCAAATGAGATAGTTTTACCTGTAGTGGTACCGTATCTCCAAACAATGGGTCAAAATCCACTCTTCCAACAAGATAATGCACCTCCTCATCGTGCAAGAGTTGTCTTGATTGTTCTTGAAGAGAATGATATCGATCTTTTACTGTGGCCATCCTGCTCCCCAGATCTGAATCCCATCGAGCATGTGTGGGACACCCTAAAAAGAAATCTCCTGCGTCAAAACGTCTTTCATCATGAACAGGAGCTTCGATTAGCAGTTCAGGGGGCTTGGAATGACTTAGGTCAAAATGTAATAGACAATTTAATATTGAGCATGCCGCGAAGATGTCAAAGTGTCATTAATAACGGAGGTGGACCTTCTGGGTACTGAAAAATATAATATTCGATATTCCATATCGTTTCGAAAATATTAGTTCATGATTTTTTTGTTTCACCAAATTTCGTCATTTTCAAATTTCAATTTTTTTTTATAATAGGTGCTTTGGAGAAGTCAAATATTACTTTGTTTTCTTGAGAATACATTATATACAATACATTCTAACAAAACCGAAAGATTTCTATAAATTCGAATCATCAAATTCATATTTTAAAGATATTGGTAAGTGTTCCTATACTTTTTGAGGTGTTTATAAGCATAAAATTGCCTAAAATAAACATATATTTGTTGAGACAGATTCAAGTTATTTCGAGTTATTACCAACAAAAAGAAAAATATTCGAATCAAAACCGAGCAATCTAAGTGAGTTTTCATATTTCCCGATCATGTGCTATACTGATCCATCAAGATTATTTGGGGAAATAACGTCGATTAAAATAAACAGATGTGAGAGATAATTAAGCTAATAATAGAGTAATTTTCAATACAGAGAATACTGATTTCTTGTAATTCTTAAATATTTATAACAAGACTATTCCAAACAAAAAATACAATCATATCATTATGATCAGTGCGTACGATCGATCTGGGGAAAGTTTCAATAAAGTCATAAACAGCACCATAAAAACTTGGGTTAAAAATCATGAGCTGTTTCAAACTCAACACGATAAAATTATTATAAAATGACTTCTTTTCATACGTGTAAAGATGCAGCCACGGCCAACAAAAAACAATAAAGAATATTTAATGAAAAAAAAAGGGCGCAATCCTCATTTGTACCACAGTCACGCTTCGAATTAACAAATATAAAAATATAAATCAAGAGGGTAAATATGGCCTCGCACCTCGTTGCATGGCTCCCGCTTTCCTGCCTTAATGGAGTTAGGGGAGAACAACGATATTTCCCGCTCTTGAACTGTTCTCCCGACCCATTTTCATTTCACACATGATTTTATCTTCGATGGGACGCCATTCGCTCGCGTTGCGAAAGGGAATTATTTCCCATCATTAATTTGAAATTTCCATACGACACAATGAATGCCCGAGGCGAATGGTACACTGGAAACACTATTTTGCACATTGAAATTCATCGGAAACACACAACAGATGTTTATAAAAAACAGTTCGATTAATGCACGTCTGCAGTTATTCTGCGATTTCCATTTAGAATGTGATATTTGAAGGATACAATCGGATTATCTAAATTTAATAATTCCGAATTCCTGAATTTTTGAATAAACGTTCAGGAAATCATTATCTGTTATTTCTGTATTACGAAAACAGAACTTACAATGTTCGGAATTCAGATTTCTTGGTATTCGATGATAACGACAACGATATACGAGGATGGGCCGAAAAGCTTTCGACATAACGTGGCAGCACTCGTCAACAAAAGCTACGGAATGTGATTGTAGATGTTTTGACGGGTACTCGTAGAAATTTTATCAATTTTTGATGCTCAGTTGTTGTTTGACAATCGTTTGAGTGACTCGATGTATTTTTGAAAATGAAAAAATTGGAAAATCGATCAATTATTAAATATTTCTTTTGAAAGGCAATATGCCTACGTAAATTAAAGATGAATTATACGGAGACTGTCTCATCATTTATCATCTGTAAACTTTGGGAACCACAATTTTGAAAGACAATAAACATTACTTTCATACAGGAACGGTAACCACAAATCATAGAATCGCCAAATGCTGCAAAATGACTGTTAAATTAAAAATACAAAGCGATAGCAGTCACATGCCACTATAGTAACATACTAGATTACTGTGAGATTTTGGGCGAACTGCGTCCTTTGGTTGATGCTCGTAAGCACATTTTAAGTTATTCACGAAGTCTTGGAGTTAAAATAATTGGGAAATTTACAATTTACCTTCTAATAAATCTAAGGTTACAAGAGATCTATATTTATCATTCCCTCAACAAAAAAGGCTACAATCATATACCACCTCAATCAAAACAAAATTTCAAAGTCATAGCTTGACAATTGTAAAACTTGTGCCTTGCCTAAATACGCTTTTTCGATTTTTAAAAATTCGTGAAATGGAATTAAATTTGCAACAAGTTTGCATCTAATTTTGTGTTAAAACGGGATTCGTTAGTGTGAAGACCTTGGAAATGTTGGGAAAAACACACTTGTTCATCAGTGTCACGAACCTTTAGAGATGGTCGAGAGTCCATCTCGGATCAGGAACATAGTGGAAGGCCGTTGACCTCAAAAACTGATGAAAACACCGAGAAAGTAAAAGAACTATTGGTCAATAAAAGCAAATTTACTATTAGAGAGCTGGTAGAGAACTTGAGTATTGATGTAGATCCTTTCAAGGCATTGAAGACTATGATTTGGCTTTGGGACGTCAGACAGCAAGTTGGTTACCAAAGAATTGAATTCCATTCATCCATATTTCATTAATGTATGTCAATTAAATTATTTCGAATATCAAATATTTCAACCCAAACATTTCACACTTTCCTCTAAATTGAATATATTTACTATAAATAATGTGCAATGCATTCATACCTTTCTAGACCTCTTTAGAAAGGAAATATCTTACTTATCGTGCATAGTTGTTCTTTACATCTTTTTTGATATATGTTGATGAAATTAATTTGAAAAACAAATATTTTATCCCGAATTCTTCATCAATAATTGGTTTAACCCGTAAAGACCTGGCGTTACCATACGGTTACGACAAACGTAGCTTCCATTTTTTTTTTCTAGTTGAAAATTCGATCACTAAACGGTAGATGGCGCTCTATATGCGTTCTAAAAGGACGTTTCAAAGCAGTTATCAGTTCAATTTGCAAGTTGCAGGTATATTCTAGTTTATGTGGGACGTTGTTCGAGTGTCTGTTAGTGATCGATTCGACAAATGGAGAACATACGATTTGAGTAAGTATATTTTTCTTGATTTTGGGAAAATGAGGGATATTTTTCTTTCGAATGCTGTCCATACATGAGTGTTATTTTAAGTTCTTTTCGTTTTTATATCAGTAATGACATTTGTTTTGTACAGTGTTTTGTACACTATTAAAATTAGTTCACCGAGGATTTTTACGAATTTTTGTTTCAGACAAGGTTTGCCATTGCAAGCTGCTTCAGAATTGGCCTATTCAGAGGATGTTGATTCAATTTTTACTGAACCACCAGAAGCTGATGTTCTTACAGACGAAGATTCCGGTGATGAGGACGCAGGGGGTATGATTGATAATCTTTCTGGTCGGCAATTACGAGCAATTACAATTTACTGGTCTCAATCTTCTTCAACCCCTAAGAGAAAGAGGTTATCAAGGTACAGGCACTATTCGTGATATTCCAAAGAACTGCCCCATAACTGCCAAAAAAACATTGTCGAAAAGCGAAAGGGGCACATATGAAGGAGCTATCGAAAAAGAAACAGGAATCATAGTTGTACGCTGGGTAGACAACAATGTTGTAACAGTTGCCTCGTCATGTCATGGCATTTCTCCCATATCGAACGTTAAACGTCATGGTGCTTCACAAAAGAAAATTGTAATGGTTCCACGTCCATGAACAAAAAGAGGAAAAGGCTGCTCATCAAGTATCCGAACCATGTGTTCCAAATGCAATGTAGGCATTTGTATTCCTTGTTCTTTTGAATTTCATATTCAATTATTATTTTTTTATAAGAACAAAATTTATTCGTTATTCGTTTTTCAAGTTTATGAAGATAAAATGTATATGGTATATGTGTATGGTAACGGCGTTTTTAGCTGAAACTGACAGAAAAAATTGAAAAATTTCAACGAATTACTGTTCTTCGAAACTGATGAGCCACACATTCAACCTCAACATTCAAAAATTCTAAAAATAGAAAACTCCAGCTTTAATGGGTTAATATTTGTCAAATGAATAGGGGAGATGGTATCACTACTTTTGGAAAGCAGAGTGTTTCAGCTTTTGCACATGAACACAAGTACAATCACCTGGATGATCATACCATGAATTTTTGACCCTCCCGATCGGAACGAGATAATATTATGTTGTATTTGATCATTGAAAATATTATAGTGGTCGAAAATGAATGTGTTTCCAAATTCGCAGGATGTATTCACCTAACAATGAACATAAGCTGCGGTCAAGGATCCTCATCGTTAATAGGAAAGTGTAGCAAGATATATACTGTTTGATTATCTTTTTGGTTCAGTGTATTAGTACTATAAAAAAGAAGTTCACTTTATTTATAACCCATGTCACTCCCATAAGTTTTCTAACGCTTTATCTTTTGATTTGTTGAACCTCCAATTATAATCACGAATAGCCATCAAAGGTTTGTCTAGAGTGCTAAAGTAATAGGTGTTTTATATCTCCCCTTCAGAAGGTATCTCCTGTCGATGTTGAGTTTGTCACAAAGAAAAAACGTTACATACATTGTCCTAGAAGAACATATAGAAAATTTAAGACCATCTGTAACTTTCACAAGGGCAACATATGTCCGGAACATACCAAAGATGTTTGGACTGTTGTATCCAAAGTGAAAATTAATGTAAGTAGCATTTAACCAGAGTTGATACTCATTTTTGTTAATCCTGTTTTACTATTTTTACTTTTGTTATCTACTTCATATAACAAAAGTTTTAAAAATATTTGTTCTTTCATTGTTTCAAAAATAATGACACATACATTTTTTTAACATTATTGAGACGTAGTGTGCGTTAGAATTTTGGGATTAATGTAATAAGTATTTTTCAATATAGAATTGCCATTTGAATAATTCCAGAATATTGAATTCCACTTAACTATCTCTGATTCTACTGACATCTTTCCTTTACTTCCGCATCGTGCCGAAGTTTAAATTCATGCTGGTATATTATGTAAATATCCGAACACATTTTATATATTTATATTTTGTGGAGTGCCTTCAAGAACCATTATGGAAGCAATAAAAGCCAGAGTTCTTTCCACCGAGTGCGCCGAGATAAAGTTCGTAGGCACACTCTTGTTTACCACAGCCTGTCTGGCACAGTCCCAACGGATCCGAAAACCAGAACTTATTCGATATTCAAGATCATCTGAGCATTAAATTATTATAATAGGTGCTCTAAACAGGGCTTGAACAAATTCGGAGCAGACTAATCATTATAATTTATTCAAAGAACACCGTACTGATATCCGAAATGGGTTTAAAAGTGGTCTCACTTTGCATTGTCTTATAACTTAATACGCGTTTAACAGTGAATTCCAAATGGGTTTCTTGCAAATGAGCTTTTCTTGTCGAGTTTATGAAAATGTATGTATTAGCATAAACAAATATGCGTCTAGCATTTGACGAGTATTAACTTTCTCTTTTTTTGAAGCTATTCGAAAAGTTTAGTGTTTCAACGTTTATTGTCTTAACCTATCATCCTTAGGCTACATTTCTTTTGATCAAACCATTGCGAATGAATTGCCATTAAACTAAAATGATGATTAGTTTTCACAAGTGTAGACGGTCCAACCTGTATCTCGTGATCAACAGTGTTTGACACATATTTATGCGAATGTTTTTCACATTTTTTTAAAGAGGAATAAGTTGTAGATGTTAATGACTGTACATATGCAACACTCTGTAGAAATACATATCGAAAACAGATGATATATATATATATATATATATATATATATATATATATATATATATATATATATATATATATATATATATATATATATATATATATATATATATATATATATATATACAGGGTGTTTCCGAATAAGATGTCATAAATGAAGGATGCGAATCCTTGAATGATTTGAGCAAGAAAGTTCGAAGAACCAATGGTCAAAAAATGCTTCGTTGCCGAGATACAGGGTGTTAAAGTTGAGAAAATTTTTCGATTTTCTCTCGATAAAACCTAGACTTCTCAAGATTTCGGGCTCAAATTTTCCACATAAGCTATTAAACACAATCTGAATCACCAGGTGAGGCCAAATTTTGGAACAGTATACAGGGTGATACTTTTCATGGGCCATGTTCCATTTTACCCTCGGAACTTTTTTTGGTACGCCACTGGCACTAACAAAAATAAAATCGAATAGATCATTCAATTTGAAATTTTTTGACTCCTGCATTTTGATCGTTACTATCACCGTTTCTGAGATATTAATTATGCACGTGATGCATGCGTGAAAAATAACACCCTGTATACTGTCAGAAATTTTTGCCTCATTTTGTTATAAACATACAATAAGGAGATATCTGATGTAAATTTTAGCTCAATTCCTGAAAAATTGCATCTGTTATTAAGATAATATCTCCTTGGCTTCGTTTTGGGATAACTATTGGATTATTTTCAATAATTAATATCTCAGAAACGGTGATAGTTACGATCAAAATGCACGAGCCAAAAAATTTCAAATTGATTGGTCTATTCGATTTTATTTTTTTTAGTGCCAGTGGCGTACCAAAAAAAGTTCCGAGAGTAAAAATGGAACATGGCCCATGAAAAAGTATCACCCTGTATACTGTTCCAAAATTTGGCCTCACCTGGTGATTCAGATATATATATATATATATATATATATATATATATATATATATATATATATATATATATATATATATATATATATAAGTAAAATTAGTATATTACTGAATGAAATGAATATTCTTGCAGGCGAGAATGCTCTCTGAAAAACACATTTCCTTCCTTATGAGCTCAATCTTCTTTTCCAATTATCGCCAACCTGTCGATCGCGAGCTACCGGTACCTCACGGAGGTAATTTAGATCGTTCACTATATTTTATTTACTAATTGACCTCGTCAGTGTTGCACACCCACAACACCAAGCCTGACTGCTACCTACTCAATTGGAGGGTGCCAATTGTATCTGAATACATATACATGTACTTGTACACATGTACAAATGTGTTTACACATATAGCAATAAATTTCACATTTCTACATTATTGAGATTTCATGAACTCCATTTGCAGCTTCAAGGGTGAGATAAAAAACTAGCTGACATGATTTTCAATATCCATCAGAAAGTATGCGTTTTGGGAATAAAACTCGATCTATAGCGATTCTCTTCTTTCAGAAATGAAAGAAATTTCATTGGAACCCTATAATAGTAACCTGAAGGATAACTTCAAAAATCCTTTCAAGGATTTCGTCGAAATAAAAATAAAAAAAAATAAAACTACTGCTTTAGCTTTAGTATATTCAGCAGCAGAATATTGCTGTCAGGTGTGGTTGAATAGTGCTCATGTCAACAAGATTGATTCTCAGTTGAACTGCTACCCCATGGCTTCCGGTTATTTGTAATATAGTTCCTTCCCATATTCGCAGGAAATTAGCTCTTAAATCGTATTGGGATAAGTATCACTCATTTCCAGTTTTTCCGATAATACGCGATCTTCAAAATCCACCTAACCTGAGATTGAAATCTAGGAAACCTATTTGGTCGATTGACTTGTTGCGTACACGGGTGAAGGCTGTTGATCTTTGAAAAAAAGAATGGCAGGAAGTTGGTATTTTCAATAAAGTTCTCATAGAGGATCCTTCCAAAAGGGTTGCAGGTTTCGATATAAGTAGGAAAATTTGGTGTACATTAAATCGTCTCAGGACATGGTCTTAATAATACTATGTTGTGCAAATGGAATACTGTAGAAAGTCCGGCATGTGAATGTGGCGCAGCTGAAGAAACAATAAGACGTTTAGTCCTCGATTGTCCTATTTACCATTTTACGAGTGGTTTTCAAGAAATTCATTCATTATTTAGGAAATTAGTTTTTGCTCCCCCTTAGTGTTTTTTTCCCATGGTGTATGTTGATAAGGAAAGGGCTACACCCATGTAGAGCTTCATTCCCAAATGGTGAATGAGGCGTTCCCCGTTGAAAAACAGAGGAGCATTAGTTAAGTTCTTAGATTCAAGTGAGTTTAGGCATATTAGAGTTAGGTATGTTTTGATGATGTTTTTGCTGGTTTTCTTTTTCCATTGTTACAGATTTTTCAAGTCCCAATCCCCCTTCCTTTTCACCCTTGTCTTCGTGAAGAAGTCCTGGAAATCATGGAGTGCAAGATGACAATGAGAGAATGAAGCTGCTAAGCAGAAAAATTTTTGGCACTCTTTTTGTACACACGACACTAACACAACATAAACAAACAAGCTATTGCTAGTGCAATAGCGAAAGGGAAACGAGTTTTTTCCACAGGTTTTTTCACTCGTTTACTGAATCATACGCAAGATAGTATGATTCCCCTGTTACATTTTCTGTGCTCACACTTTAGGGGCAATCGTATGAGACATGATGCGAGTTTAAATGCCTGATTAAGGAACAGGCATGGTCTGTTTTTCTGCTGGTATTTCATTTAGTCGCTTGTTTTTTACGATTGTTTTTCTGATACACGCCAAAATTATAGCTATAAGCATTTATTGTAAATAAAATTATTCCAATTTTGCATATCCCTCTTTTCAAAAGAATAGATATATATATATATATATATATATATATATATATATATATATATATATATATATATATATATATATAGGGTTTTTCCCCGACGAGTTGCCCATATATCTGTTCATGCAATCAAACTGATTTCATGAAAAATATAAATCCACCACCCGGTAATTAATACCATTGCCAGGCAATGATTATAATCAAAACATATCCTGGAGTAATTATATATAATTATAATTATGGATAACGTTAAATGTTATGAGAATATATCAATCTACCAGAATATATACATACTATAGCATCATTAGACAATGATAACAATGTACCAACGAGTAGTGTCAGAGGCTTTCTCCCCGGAAAAATCCAGTGTACGGACCTTAGTCAAGTAACACTGAATGTTATTCATTAATAGTTTCCTTTGTGTGAAGTGGTGAACGATCGAATAGAATACTGCTCTGAATATAAATATGACAAAATTGTCAGTTAATTATATTACATTTATATAAACAAATAAATAAAATATGAAATGAGATTCTGAGCAGTATAAACTAAAGAGAAAACCTATGACTCTACCTCATTATTATTTTCGGAAAGAAACCTACGAAGAATATTACAAGATTTGATGACTGTTATCTTTTGTAACTGTTCAAACAAATTTTCTTCAGACCCAAAATCTCAATACTTTTGTGAAGATTTCTAGGAATAACGCCTGTTGTAGAAATAATAATCGGTAGAATAAATATTTTCTTCATTTTCCACATTTTTTAATCTCGTCGCCAAGTATCATATATTTAGAAATTTTTTCATTGTATTTATTTTATATATATATATATATATATATATATATATATATATATATATATCGAAATAAATCAAGTGTCGAAATTTGATGTTTCACCCTCCATGAAAATTGAAATGCAACAACATTAGAGAAGAGATCACCGCATCAGAAATGGAGGTAATTTCGAAACGACATAGCCCTAAAATTGTAAGTCTTAAGTACAGACAAATATTCAGTGCTATGTCATATGAAAGCGTTATTTACTTCAATCTTCGTGCGAATATTTTTTCTGCAATATGAAATACAGTAATACAGAATATCTCTATCTACTTACACATAAACAATTGTATACTTATTGTATCGTATGTGACAGCATAAAAATTTTGTTCCTTCAAACACCTACGATTCGAAGGCAAAGATTTAGTTATGTACTGTGTATTAATAATAATAGTTTTTTTATTAATACAATGTGCTATTAATTGATTAATAGTACACTAAAGGAAACTGTGCATTTGAGTTGGCTTATGTCGCATAAGACAAAGCTGCTCCCTTTTTGATTCCAAAATTATCAAGCTCAACACTGCTCAACTCAATTATTCTTTAGTCCAAAAATTAACCATACGTTCCATAAAGACTATCAAAATGTCTGAATCGGTATAAAACGCAAATGCATCCGAATAAAATCATTGTTGTTATTATCGTTTTATGCATTTTATTGATATAACAGCCTCCACATTCAATAATATATTTCCGCGGTCAATATAAAATAAAACAAATTGGGTTCCCAATGAATTCTTAAATGATTTGAAATAACGTTTATCAAATGGAAAGAAAATCAGTCGATAATTCATAAAAATACGAACAATGGTCCCAAATAAAATCTGATTTTCTCAGCTGATATCTAGTATACGTTATGAACTGAAAGATTAGATACGAGGGTCTTTCAGTAAGTCCTTTGGAAAATATAGTAAATTAAGTTATAAAGGTAATTTTTTTTTCGAAACGTTTTCAAACCTTGTAAACGTCTACAGTTGATTATAGACGAATTGTGTTTGTCCTTTATCAATAGCTGACCATGTGTGTGACCTACAGGGGCAGATGTGCCATGAACTGCATGTAATTCTGATTTGGCTTCGATATTGAACCTGAATATTGCTAAAACTTTTCCAGATATTCAGTTAGCAATAACCATCAATAAAAACGATTTTCTATGCTTCGACCTGTATTTTCTGAGGATTAATTTAACGAACCACGTATTTCGGAAAATATCCATTGTAAAATAATTTTACGAGTACTTAAAATTACAATGACGATGGTTTTTCCTAAACATATTCAAGAGATTACGCTATATTATCAAAATCCTTATGATGATAGTTCATGAAAGTAACCGGAATAAGTTTCATAAATGATATGAACTCTTGAAAATTTCAAATTAATGAGGATACCATTGATAACTCTACATCAAATCTGAATATAATGCATTTTATAATTTGCAGAGGATAAGAACATTTAAAATTCATTCAATTCTTCGTACAAAGACGTACTGTAACAAAATTAACTTTACTACTCTGGTTAAGCCCAGAGAAAAATGAGCAATGAGACTCTAATTCAATATTCGTCACTGAAATCTTGGAAGAAAAGTCAAGAGAGTTTTAGTTAGATATTTAATCAATAACATAAATTCTGATAATTATACATAGTGCCACAAATACTTCTTTTATGTTAATACAGCCAATAATACTTACCTTGGTGGTTCTTGGGAACCTAGGAGGTCCTAGGTGGAGACCCGTATATAGAAAGTCCTGAATATAAACTCCTAGGTGGAGACCCATAGGTAGAGCCCTAGATAGAAAGTCCTAGGTGAGGAGCCCTAGACAGACATTCCTAGGTAGAGACTTGTACGTGGAGCTCAACAGCTGAAATAGAGATTTTCCCCAAAGGCAGCAGTAAGACCAAGAACCACCAAGATAAGTCTTATAGCTTGTATTAACATATAAAGAAGTATTTGTGACACTATGTATCATTACCATAATTTATGTAATTGATTAAATCTCTAGGTAAAACTTTCTTGACTGTCTTCAAGATTTCAGTGACGAATATTGAATTAAAGTCTCATTGCTCATTTTTCTGGGGCTTAACCAGAGTATTAAAGTGAATTTTGTTACACTGTGCCCAACGTCGGGCCCTAATTATCTTTTCATACTATAATTACTGATGCCTATGATTTGATCATATAACTTGAGTTGATAGTGTATTGTTTTCATTAAGGGTAAAGATTTTAATGTCAGGCCAGGAGCTTCACTCCTGCTATGATACTGTCACCGGTCACATCATACTGTCTGTAGCCATTCATTGAGTATTTTAAATCAATTTCACATTCAGAATTTAATCACAACAATAGTTATAGGTTTATTTTCTTTCTATAGTCTTGTGATCCTTCACTGGCAACCGGATTACAATGTCTTCGAGAAATTGGGTTATGCAATACAGGAGAACTCCAAATTTGTGGCGTAATCTTCAATCTCTTGGAGAACAATTTGTAGATCAAAACTATTGATCTTATTTGAATCTGCCTATGGTAGGGTGGTGATCCTGTGATTGATTCATTTTAAATTCTGTTGATACTTTCTTCTCTTTAAATTGATCGTTACTACCTTAATGAACATATACACATTTATCTTGAATTTACTTTGTTTGGAATATACAGGTTGTAACACATATAGAGTGTTGACTGGAATCAAGTGTTTCAACTCAAATTGTTGTGACGTGCTTTTAGCACGTTACAGTACATTTATTGTTCAATTAGTGAAAGTTATTTCACTTTACTCATTTCAGTATTTTTAATGTACAGGCTGTCCCATTTTGGACGTTTCAGGCCGGCCGCTATGTGAAAAATGACCCGCCCTTCCAACTCCTGGAATTTCGTGCAAAATTCATTGGTGAAAACAAATCGTACCTCAGGGTGAACTACCCCTAACACGTTTTACTCTCTAAGTTTTTAGGGGATAAATGCTTTACAAATCGAATAAAATTTTTAGATTTTCTTAAGTTTTTTACGTGAAAAAATAACACTTGTTAGATCTCGAAAAATTAATTAGTAACGAGAAAAGCCGGTTCAAAGAGCCAACGATATTTTTAGTAAAAATATATTTGTTTCTTTAATTTTTAATTCATTTTAATTATATAAACCTTACTACTTACTTAGAGACTATTTACATTATCTTTTAATTGATAATGTCTCATGCAAGATCTAGCTATTGAAACAAGAGATTTTTATATTTATCTCATAGAATAAATATTATAAAATTAACGTGTGAGAAGACAAGTTTATGTTCTCGAAATTACAAGTACACGTACAATGTAGAACTACTTATCACCTAACTTTGGTAGTAACTAAGATATCGGCATAAGCCAAAACCTGGAAATGTAGAAATCCGGAATAACTCGAAAACAAATGAACATAGCTGCGATCTGCGTTCGAAGACAGAAATGTGGGGTTATTTTTCTCTATTAGGTGCATTACTAACAGCAGCCTTACAAATGGAAAATGGGACACCCTGTAGTAATGCAGGCGCCTGCAGAAAACAAGCAATTAATAAATTCACTACAATGATAAGCGTATTTCAATTCTTTTCGGGGGAATTATCCTGCAGTTCATGAAAATATATCATTTCTACTATTAAAAATAGCAAAATATATTCGTATTTTTCTAAACAATACTCAAATCGGTTTCCAACTGCTCGCTTTCAAGCGCCAATAATAAAAACTCCCACATTTCAGACAATTAGGTTCAATTCACAAGTTTGTTCAACTCGAAGTGTTCTAGAAATAATAATCTCCGATCTTGCATCTGAACGTTATTGGCAATTTCGATTATTGAATAACTCCATCGAGTTGGTCGTCGGCCAGTCTCCATGACCACCTCGATTTGCTAGTAGTCTCAAACCTGCTGAAAGTTAAATGAAGTTATGGAACTGATTAGATTCCTGACTCTATTCTTACGATATCGATTGAAACTTCCGTGTGGCGTTCTCTTTCGTCCTATCTGGAACGGATTAGGTAGTAATCAGATAAATTGGATTCGTGAATCTATAGTCCCGTTTTTTGGAATATCAATGAATACCAGCTAAGCTCAAATATTTTTCCAGCCTCTATTCTTGTGGGAGAAGCAATTTAATAGCAATGAAGACTGTAATTCATCCTAAGAAGAAGGCAATTTTGCTCAGTGCTTCGGGGAGTTTCATTAAAATTGTATCATTTGCACCTTGCTGAAACATCAACACTCGCTGAAGCGAAAAAATGAAGATGCCCAGCGTCGTTAGATAATGATTTTATGAACGAATATTCAGATTAATAAGCAAAAAACAGCATTCCATTAAGTAGGTATCTTCGAAAGAACAAAACTACCATAAACTGGAACCATGAACATCAAATTACAGTTCAAAACCATAGACCATTATTACCTCGAATAATTATCATTAAAAACTAATACTCAAACATATCAACAATTAGACAGAAAGAAGTCGAATGATTTTTTATATTTCAAGTATAGGTGACAAATATCTTTTTTCTTTAAGTGACTACAAATTAATGATGTATGATAGCTTCTTTATTTCAATACACCTTTGAAAGTTGTGCTCTTTTAAGTACATCTGTCTAAATACGTGTTTTCGATTTTTTTTAAATTTGTAGAATGAGATTGAATTTCAAACAACGAGTTTGTGTTGAAAACGGATTCGATATGAAAACCTTGGAAATGGTCGAGAGTCCATCGAGGATGACGAACGTGGTAGCAGGTCCAAACAGGCGAAAACCCCAAGACAATTTTGTCAATAACTACAAATTTACTGTCAGGAGCTGGCGGAGGCATCAGGTTTTGCTTATGGACCTTTTCAAGACATTGTAGTCGTCAATAGTGTTTGCTGGAAGTTGGTCCCTGAAGACTCGAATTCCATTCAGAAGAAAGACCGCGTTGACATTGCAAAAGATATGAATTACATTGCTGAATCCGATCCAACATTCAACAGAGACATCATTACTGAATATGAGATGTGGGTGTATGAGTAAGACACCATACAACACGCGAGTGAATGGCGTCTACCTAATTAGCCAAGACCAAGAAAAACCACTCAATGCTCACGGTTTTCTTGTTTTAGAAGAATACAAAGACTATTATTCAAGTGTCATGAAACGTTTCCGTAACGCAGTTAACTCAAAAAGAAAAATTTTTGGACGAATAATTCATTTATTGTTCACCATGATAACGCTCCGTCACACAATGCCAGTTTTTGAGCAAGAACAAAACGAATGTCATACAATAGCCATCAAATTCATGTGATTTGGCTCTCTGTGACATTTTTCTGTTCGATCGAGTCAAAAACCATAACTCGGAACGAGAGATTCAGCAGCCGACAGGAGATAAGTCGAAGGCAGCTCTCATAGCCATACCGAAAACTGAGTTCAAAAAAAGTTTGGATCGTATGTTAGCAAAAGTACTTTGAAGGGAGCAATATCGATTTTAATGAGAAAATGAATTTTCTGTTTTACGAATAAAGTTATTTATTATCGTGGATTTATGCACTATCTCAGCTGTTAGCTGGATATAATCTACCTTTCCCAGATTTAGCAATCAAAGGGAATAGGCTCGATTACAATATACTTGACATAATTTCCTAACTATCCTACATGTATTAAAAATTACAGCTTTTTGCATTTCTATATAGGTATTCTTATGCAATTCTATTTTCTTAAGGCTATCATGCAAAGTTTTGGGTATTAACCCAGTCGAGGATACGATGACAGGAACAATATCTATTTTATCGAGGTGCCACATCTGCTTGATCTCAATAGCAAGGTCTGTGTATTTGGACTTTTTCTCCTGGAACTTGTTCAGCACGTTGTTATTATTCGGTATGGCGACATCCACCAGCATTGCTGTTCTGGCTCTCTTATCATACACCACTATGTCCGGCCTATTATTCGTCACCATTCTGTCAGTGATAACAGGCCTATCGTAGTATAATCTGATAGTCATTTTTAATACGGGAGCCAGCTGATAATTGTAATATGGTTGGAAGGTGTTCAGAAGTCCGTACTTGTGTGTAAGTTTTTGGTGGATAATGTTGCACACTTGATTTTGCCTGTGAAGATACTCCGTATTGGCCAGTTGTTCGCATCCGGACGTAATATGCTGTATAGTCTTCGATCTTATATGGCATTTTCTGCACTTATCTGTTTGTAATGTTCCGTCCTTCATTGTAAATTTCTTGTAATTGTTTGTAATAAAGTTATTATTATTATTATTATTGAAGTAATTTAAGGCTGAGGACAAGTCCTATAAAAGCCTAATAACAAAAAGATAATTTCTATAGTATTGCAAGCACAGCTTAGCCATAATTGAATATGCACACATATATAATAACTAAATCTAATTAAACAAAAGAAAGTCCAATTTATTTTTTAATTCATTAACCGAATTTGAGTCCACCACATCACTAGAAAACCTGTTCCAATCATCGAACACGCTATTCACAAGAAAATACTGTCTTTGTCTCGACGAACATTTTTCTTTTTTCAGCTTCAGATGATGACCACGCAAACGAGTATCAGCACTCAAACTAAGCAAACATCTCAGGTTGGCGTAATTGTGTCTAATTATACGATAGCACAAGATTAGATCTCCGCGATGTCCTCGCTGCTCGAAGGTTATGAGACCAGCTCTAGCCAATCTTTCATTATATGAGGGACGAACGACCCCAAAAGTCATACGTGTAGCACGGCGCTGGACACCCTCAAGCATGCTTTTATCCCGAGC
This sequence comes from Cryptolaemus montrouzieri, assembly GCA_013387265.2. Taxonomy (NCBI): domain Eukaryota; kingdom Metazoa; phylum Arthropoda; class Insecta; order Coleoptera; family Coccinellidae; genus Cryptolaemus; species Cryptolaemus montrouzieri. The sequence goes on along the minus strand of JABFTP020000001.1, from coordinate 89,727,246 downwards.
GAGAACCGGGCACCAAACCGAGCCTGCATACTCCAAAATAGGACGCACATAAGTCTTATAAAGTGTAACCGAACTAGAGAAGGACAACTTAACGAACGATCTACGAATAAGATAAATTAAAGAATTAGCACGTTTACAAACACTTAGGACATGTTCCGACCACGTAAGGTTTGAAGTAACGGTTACTCCTAGATCTACATGTGAAGTAAATGAGCGAAGTGGATGATTGTCAATATTGATGGGATGGATTATTGGGTCCTATATGGAGCACAACACATTTATCAACATTTAGTGGTAGGAGTCAGTCGTTGCACCATCGGTTTATTGCGTCAAGATGTAATGAAAGATCGCTGGCGAAAATGACGAATAAAAGTGGCCCCAGGACGGATCCCTGAGGCACTCCGCTCACAACCGGTCTTTCCGACGAAAGAACACCACCAACCCTCACCACGAATGTTCGCTGCGACATATAATTAGTAGTAGTTCTTGATCGAAGTAGTATATAGTGATAGTATATCAAGATACTATTATATAAAACAACTTGAAGTGCCTATGTGTACCAATAGAATCGGATAAAATGAGAAAAACAACTGCTTAAAGCATAGGAAGAAGTTATTATATTGCAAATTACTACATAATGAAACATTAAGCACCAATCTAGTTCATACTATGAAGAAGCTATTATATCATAGCTTTTCAATCATTTCAGTTATCACCATAGCTACGTTCTGGACAGCAACAGGTAACCTTACCTAATATAATATGGAAATCCATAATATATTTGAAATAAATATAATACCCAAATCGTATTTCAATATTTTCTAATTGTTCATAGAAGAAGTAATGATATCATATACCAACAATGAAAAAAAGTTAGCAGATATATTCACTTCTTAGTTTCAATTATAATTGAAAAATATATTATTTTGAAGTTTGTAATTCAATGATTTTTCCGTTACGCGCCAAAATATTTAGGTACCAACTGGCATTAAGACAGGAGCATCGTCCAGATAATGTCTATTCCATCAGTTTAATTTTCTGTTGTTACTTTTAATTTTTTTTGATTAAAATGTGTCAATTAATGAAAATAATGTTTGCTTTCTTACTGTACGTAACCCCGTTGAATTGATCGACTAATATATACTTATACCGGGTGTTCACGCGAGATAGGATATTGTTAATGTATGGAGGAAGGAGGGACCGCTTGGAGAAGACTTACTTATTTCCAAGATAAAATCATAGTTCATAGTTAATAGTAATGATTCCTGGTACAAAAATGAACACTATAACAATTAATGAAGAAAATTGAATTGTTTTTCTGTATTTACCGAAAATATATTGTATTAATTGTAAAAACACCTTCAGATCGACTATAAGATATTTTATACTAAACGAGAAGATGGGATGAATATAATTGAAAAGATACTGAAAGATAGAGGATATCAACGAATATTTGAAGCTCGTGAATTGTATACTGACCACTGCTTTTGCCGAATATCGGCAAATCTTCTAGATAACGGCGCAGGCGATATTTCACTGTTGAGATAGAGGAGCTCTACTGTAGCTAAATGCTCAAACAAATTTTGTAGAACAATCTGCATGCTCGTCAATTTAAACTCTACAAAATAAATAGCTCGGGAGTTACAATGACCTAAAATAGAAGTTATAAACTGTTCAGGAGTTCCTTCCATTATCATCAACTTGAGACTCATCAGTTATTCCTTATTTGTCTATCGTTAAGGCAGGAATTTTCTTATTTTATACGAATCGAATTTATCTGATACCAACTTTGAAGACAGTATTCAATGAAAAAAGAGATATCTGAATCGAAGCTTCCCGTCTCACATAATAAAATATATTTCCTACCTTTCTTCTCGTTCATAATATATAGGTATTGGAAATATTTATGATGCTGCAAAAGAGAGCTGACTGTTTCTTGCCAGAGATTTAGCTGATACATCACAAAATATCCGGTCTTCACTTCCGATAATACAGGGTTCGTTAGATGAAAAATAGGTAAAAAAACTTTTTAAGTTAAACGGTTTTATGTTAAACATACATTGCACTGTTTAAGATAAATGTACTAAAAACCAAAAAATAATAAAATAGATACAGTCGTCGGAATTATAAACATATGCATAGACTAGACTAAAATAAAACCGTGGGGCACGTCAATTGTCTACAAATTATCGACTTAATGTGCGATAGAAGAATCGTTTAATTCGTCGTTAGGCAGTTGGCCCGCAGACGGTGAGGAAATTATTTACTATTTTCTTGCTTATGGAAATTCTAATAGTTATACACTCCATGTAAATAAAAGAGATGTTTTAACTAGTTTATCGTTGGACATTCACACTGCTGGCTGGCGAGGAATCGTTTCACTGCTTGTTGTTTGTCTTTAATCGACAAAACATATGACAAAAGTACTACTCGCTCACCACTATGAAACCCTAAAACTCGCTTATAATCGAGCTTGCTAGCTTGTTTCCACATTCTAGCCCTACTTATCACACGTCCATCGTTGTCGGTTGCACAACTGCCTAATAATTATAGTGTAACATTACAAAACAAACATTTTAATCAACGATTGTAGACAATTGTCGTGCCCCACGGTTTCATTTTAGTCTAGTCTATGCATATGTTTATAATTCCCACGACTGTATCTATTTTATTATTTTTGGTTTTTAGTACATTTATCTTAAACAGTGCAATGTATGTTTAACATAAAACCGTTTAAAAGTTTTTTACCTATTTTTATTTTCTAGTTTTTAGTTTTTATTTCGCATAAAGCCCATGATAGTATTAAAGGCAACATTCTTCTTTCAGCTGTCCCATAATTGTACTTAGCTGGAAACTGTATGGCTTTCGGGTGTATAAGATGTACTCCGTCTCTTGCGAAATCAATTCGGACGGAAGGTACATCTGTTGCATACATCTGAGTTCGACGAAATTGAGGCCAAACGATTTTGGTGATGTAGCCTATAGCGCTATTTACTAATCCCTTTGAAACGTCAATATTGGACCGTAGCATGACTTTTGCCCCACAAATATTTCCAGTTCCGCTAGTAAACCCCCAGTTTTGTTGATATCAGCTGGCTACATTGTATTCTACTAGTTGAGCACTTTCATTTGATACCCGTATTGATAGGATTGATAAAACCTACGTTATCCGCCATTTTGTAGCGGCCGCCATCTTGGATTTCAATTTTTATAGTATATTGTATTCTAATTGTTGAGCCCTTTCATTTGATACCAATATTGATGGGATTGATGAAAGCTATGTTATCCGCCATTTTGTAGCGGCCGCCATCTTGGATTTCAATTTTTATAGTATATTGTATTCTGCTTGTTGAGCCCTTTCATTTGATACCCATATTGATGGGATTAATAAAACATAAATTATCCGCCATTTTGTAGCGGCGGCCATCTTGTATTTATAATGATAATGAATAAATATAATTGTATTGTCACCAAAATCCAAAGTGTATACAAAATTTCAGATTAATCGGTTGACAGGAAGAGGGTGAAATTTGAATTACTAAATTTGACCCAAGAATAAATAAAAAAACAAACGGGGTGAGCTAAATAAAACCGTTTAAAAAGATAGGAGCTTTCCAACTGAACTTGGACATAAATATTTGTAAATTTCCAGACAGATGAAGGCCGATCCTGCGTCAAATTCTGAGATTAACATGCACTTTGCGATGCCATGTTGCTTCTTGATTATAGACTCCGAGAATTTATTCAATTAACGCTCTTATAGATTTATTAACTAATATGAGATTTACCTTGTAATTTGAATTGATTGAACTAAGATACGATGCGCCAGGATATACTTGCCGTCTGGTTATACGCGGTAGTCAGTTTCGTGTAAAATGTTTTTCTTTGGAAATCTTATACCGCCAATTAAACCAAACCATTTGTGTCGATAGAAGTCGTAAATGGTATAAGAGATAAGCAGAATTCATTATCGTTAATCAAATAACTCAGGATATTTTAATTTAAAATTTAATCGCTTAGACTTAGATATTATATAGAAATTCAGTGAAGAAAAAATTTCAGGCACTGAAACTTTATTAATCTAACTCAAAAACTACTATTTTCGAATTGAGATTGCTTAAAATTGCAACTCTGCTATCGAACTCGTTTATACTATGTGCAGGTAAGAGAACTACGTAATCTGTGGCAACTGCGTTCATTAAGAACGGCCTCCTCCAATTAATTCCAAGGAAATACGAGGTCAGTTCAAAAAATATTGATACTTTCATAAAAATGTTGAAAGTTATCCCTTTGGGCGTTACAAATGGGTTTTAACATGCTTCACGCTCCGCTCCATTTTGAACAGACAAACGAACGCACGTTTTCATATCTCATTACTACAAAGGAAGGCGCCTTTTCACCCTATGGATGTGAGGGCATGCTCCAACGCTTGCTCGTTTCAGTTACACGAGTTCATTTTCATAGCCTCCTGGTATTAAAACATCTTCGCCACGTTCAAGACAACAATACTTCCGAAATCTTGACCCTGCTGCGATTTTTCCATTTTTTTCTTTTATCAACGCCTCATTTTAATCAAATTGGTAACTAATTTTTCTCATCATTGAATGACTTCAAATTTTCACTTCCTTAAATGACATCTCCGCGAAAGAGGAAATATCGCAGGTTATGTACTTTTGATTATCGCCTTAGTCCTTTTATGGTCTTGCTTGCTATGTAAAATCTTTTCTTGAATTCAAGTGTATTTGACATAAGAGAGTCAGGTATGATTGATGAAATATTTTTCTGCTGGTTTTTCCATTGTCTTCGTCTGGAAATCATGGAGTACAAGATGAGAATTGAAGCTGCTAAGCAGAAAAATCTTTGGTACTCTTTATGTACACACGACATCAACACAACATAAACAGACAAGCTATTACTAGTGCAATAGCGACAGGGAAACGAGATTTTTTCTCAGGTTTTCTCACTCGTTTATTGAATCATACGCAAGGTAGTATGTTTCCCTGTTACATTTTCTTGAGCTCACACTTGTGTTTTTCTGACACACCAAAATTATAGATATAAGCATTTATTGTCAAATTAAATCGCTGTGAACCAACGTTCACTGATATCTTAATTGATAATAATAGTTTCCATCCGAATAAAATCAAAATGTCAGCGTTTCATACACAGTTATCTCAAGATTTCACGAAAAACATTGAAAAGGAATTAGAATTTAACAGAAATAGCATTAAATAACGAATACGACAATAACATCATCCTCTGATTTCCTCACCCTTCAGGTCCACGAAACAATAATATCACAACATTAATTATGTCCCACAAATAAGTTATTGACTATGCCATATAATGAAACAGAATAAAATCAACACAATATGAACGAATAAGAAAAATGTTCAATCGGTCAATAACAGAGATCGACTTGATATTAGTGAGAAAAGCGGTATATATAAATTATATTGTAATGATTGTCCTGCTTTTTATATTCGTCAAACTGGTTAGAGTATTTATAATGAATGAACAACTGATTTTTCAGAATATTTTATTAATGAAAATCATTTGTTCATCATTCAATTCTAAAACCCATATTTTACATTCAGGTGACAAAAGCAAGATATTAGATTTATTAGAATTCGTAGAAATTTAATCAACTTACAAACATAATACATCAATAATTAATAACCAACTCGATTTCCGTTTGTCTCCACATCGTAGAAGGCTTGGTATGTTTTGAATGTTCATCATTCATATCGCGCTTGCCTATGATCGTGTTTTTACTCACACCAAAATTTGACTTTTTTTTTAAACTCGTATTTTTAATAAAACTTCTTCTTCAACGTTTTCAGCAGTATTCTCTTTAAGATTTCAAATTTTAAATGATCCATAGTTTGCTTTTTAGAATTGAGACAACTATACCGGGTATCCAAGCGAGATGGGACATTGAAAGTATATCGAGAAAGGAATGACCGATTGGGAAATTCAAATAGCATAATGTTTCTATTTTTTCATTGTAGAAAATTAAATTCTGAACAATTTTTCTCATATCATTGCCACCTGAAATCAACTGAAAGAACGATATGAATTTTCAATACTCGCAATATTAATAGGCATCGATCGGTTATAGGTTTCCTGATACCTAAAATGCATCATTTCCGAGTTTTTTCCGATTTTATCTCAAAAATACGATTTTTCGCCCAAGGACCCTGCAATTCGCAGAATATATGACCGGATATCTTTCATTTCGATCTCTCAATACGAAACCCATCTCAGAATCTTCATCAAAGTAATTCTGGTCAAAATTCCCAGAAAAAAAGTGCGAAATCAATTACTATTGAAGTTGATTGAATCTGACCTCTCGTTTTTCTTGTTTTCTACTAGGTTAGATCATCTTCGAATAGTTATTGATTTTAGATAGACGTTTTGAAATCCTGAAACAGAATATTTCAAATATTTCACAAGTTAAAACTGATATTTATCACCAATATTGAAGGAATACGTAAATGGTGTTTTCGGTTGGCGAAATTTTGGTTCATACATCTAACCTTAAAAAAAATCGACACCATTCAACGAGGTATTTCTGGTAATTCAAAGATGACTTTCGTGACAAGTAACTTATGTGAAAATTTTCTCCAATCGGTCAATGTTTTCTCCATATACTTTCAATGTCCCATCTCGCATGGACAACCGGTGTAGTTCGATCAGTAGGTAACGACCTAGTATAAAATTACTTAAAATTCTTAACAGAAAGAACACATGGTCGTATAGAATGAATAAAAAAAAGAAAGGATAGTGTTCTTTCCTAATGTAGATTTTCCCAAACAAAACAGAAATTATCGTATAAAATAAAGGATTTCGATAAACATAGCTTTCATCTAGTGGCTCTCTGATGGTCTAAAAAACCAGTTTTTCGCAAAAAAAATGGAACCAAGAGGTCGCATGAAAAATATTGAATCATAAAATTCTAAAAATCGAAAAGATCTATCGACCTTATCATTACTTTTCAAGATTTCCAAAAAAAACACCAAAGATCGACTGTTTTTGTTTTCGCCGTATTTTTTGCACGTCAATTATTCGCAACTGGACACTTGTTGTACATGTACCATACGGCTAACCAATGAAAAACGCTTTCTCGAAATTCGATATCGTAAATTTCTCGAGAAAAATCAATTTTTGAAGAAAAAGCGTACTTGAAAATCGACTATAACTGCTGGGCAGATAGTTTTATACAGACAAATTGGGAATAATGTTTTTCTTTAAAGGAATATATTATCGAAGTGAAGAAAAGTGGTCTATTTAGATAGAAAATGACTTTGATTTTAACATATTCTTTATTCAAGTACCAGTTTTACAACTTTTAACTTTACATCTCTTATTGGTTTGAAAGGGAAAATAGAACAATTTTTGGCTTCACAGCCGTGATCTGATGGATCTGAATGTCACCTAAAATAATTAAATTAAGTACGTTTCATTTTGTCGTCCTAGTGACGACGGTCTTAACATATTCATTTCACAAGATTCTTATAGCTAATCCGGGTCTTCTCGAAGCACGATCCTGGTCTTCCTCGTAGTCTCCTAGGGAGTCTACCAATGGATTTGGATGTTCGTCGACTGCTTGGAACGCTTTCACCGCTGTCTCTCTGATGAATTCCATCACTCTCGGGATCTGCAGATCTCGATGTAGCTGGGAGTTTCGCACGTACCAAGGGCGTCCGCGTTCATCGTCAATGCTTTGTTCTGCACGTCTTAGGGCTTCCGGATATGACATGCAGATGCATATCCCCAGACTGTTGACGCGTATGTCATCATGGGTCTGATGATGGTCTTGTAGAGCTTCAGCTTGTTCGCTGCGCTCAGGTTGCAGACTTACCTGGTTTCCTGATGGCAACCAGATCCACTATTTTCCATTTTTCAGGGAACTGTTGGAGCCGCTGACTCGCGTTGGTTGTCCAAGAGCTCGCTGAGCTCTGTTGCTGATCTCATAGTTAGTTGACTTTGCATTTGTAATCCGAAACAGATACAAACGACCGGGCCATCTTATCCCCACTCTAGCGCTTGCTCGAATTGGGTTCCCTTCGAGATTCGCCAGAGGTCCATAGAATGACCTGTTATTTTTTTATTGAAATTAGAAGTATCTTACTTTAATCTGCTCAAACATAGGCTTTTTGAAACAGAACTGTTTTTTAGGTTATGAAGGACATAAGAGTCTACTAGAGAAACGCTATCCTTCTTAGAATTTTTATTTTAGTACTTCGTGAACGTTATATGCATTCTTTGATAACTGAGTCATCTAAAAGTCATTCTACAAATTTATTGAGCGATATGTCGAACATTTCGCTAACATACGAGTTTTGGGACTACATTTACAAGTTCCAATTGCTGAATAATGAATGCAAGTTAATTAGTTTTCTCGTAGTTGCTTTCGAGCGATATTTCTACTGGGTTTCCTGTTGGTTATCACATTCGATCGGCGTCATGCTCGAGTAGTTATCTCTTCGGAACTAATTTTACTCTCGATGAATCCAAGTACATAGTTCTTTGAGCACAACTACCTTGATAAATTTCAGGAACTCTTGAGATGTTTGATTAATGACATTTAATATATTTAGATTAGAATAATTTGTTGTTTCACTGAAGTAAACATTGCTACATGACACATTTTCGAAGCTCCCTATACGTCGATTGACAATTTGCATTGGCAAAATAATTCCGAACTAGAACGAGAAGTTTTCGTATGGACAAAGGAAACAGTTTTTTGCTATTCTCTAGACGTAATTTTCTTCGAGGTTGGCTGATTTTACAATCTCGATCTGAATTTGACCTATATAAGTTCTGACGGTAAGAATGTTTTCCATTTGGGAGTAGTGAAATTCGAACTTGGATTGTGGCGAGAAAATAGTGAATATGAAATGTTGTTTTATATAAAAAAATCTTATATATGACTTGAATTTGGGCTGCAATTAGGATATAAAGTATTAGAAGGAATATCTATACAACCAAAAATGAAACAGGAGAGAAAATGACCATATGATACATATAGTATATAGTGAACGCTAAGAAAAAGAATTTCTGCAAGTAAAAATCAAGTGAACTGAATTAGTTACCAATTATTAACAATCCCAAGAATATTTAATACAATCATATAACAAACTTGCCGGCTTCGCACGGTAATTAAACAAACATTTCAAAAGTTATATTTTTTTACACACACATACACACACACACACACACACACACACACACACACACACACACACACACACACACACACACACACACACACACACACACACTCCCATACATACTTTCTTGTTTTTACGTAAGGTGTTCAAAAAATTTCCAATCCCACGAAAAATACCTAGTAAAATACGTAATATTTTCCGTGTTATATATTCAATATTTTCTGCAATGCTACTGCCGACTACATCAACCGAATGGGAGATTCCAATTAATATTTATCAAGTCGTAACAATCAATTAGAAATTATAGAAATTACAGATACAAGTCAAAAAGGAGAAAACTACGTACAACATTTCGTGAAGTTAGAACAATTGTTTGCAATTCAGATACACAAACTTAATCCCTATCTCTTTCGTGAAGAACACATTTTCTCTAAAAGAATTCTGACTCAGCTTCGAATAAACCCCGTAACAAAGTTTAAGCGTAGGTTTAAAGTAGAAGTTACTGTAATAGGTGGCGTTCATTTCATATAAACCTTCAGCAGGAGGTCGACAAACGATCCTCTAAAAGAAACCGGATAGGGCATACAACTTGAATTTACTGTTGTTGATTTTCATATTTACTGGTTTGAATAAATATGTTTTTTCATTATTTGTTATTTAACAAATGATGTTTCATGTTTTCTCTGAGGTTTTCTTCTCAGTATATAGGTAATCATAGATTCATTAAAAGTGAATAAAGATGAGAGAAAGTAAGAATGAATATGAAAGGAAAGCAAATTCAAATATATGGAGTATATTGATGGAGTTAGAATAACTAGTTTCATTTCATTTTATTTTCCACTATTGAATCAATCAATTTAGACAAGTGTTCGAACAAACTTTGTTCATTGTTGCTACTTTTCGGAGCAAGATGTTAAAATGAAGAACTTTTGGATTATCTATACTGAGAAAGCTGGTTTGAGTACAATCTCAAAAAAATCATGATAACAAAGGGTAGATAAACAGAAAACTTCAAGAAGTAACACTAGTTCGACTAGCGTTGCGGTAATTAGTCGAACTAGTGCGACTTCTTGGGTATGCAATACTAACGAGGTCAAATGAGTCCGAAACTGCAGTCTATTGCTTCCATTATGAAGAGTTGATCGGAAAGCCAGCTCCTTCAAGGAGGGATATTTAACATTCTACGGAAGGTTGATCATTGTTTCTTGGTTAAGAATTCTTCAACAGTTGAGTCTGATTTATAGATATTTTTGATGCGCCTTTGGTGTTGAATAAAATAGAGGATGCATTTGCGTAATCTCAATTATTAATTATTGATAACATTAACACCTAATTTTCCAGAATTATTTGGATGAAACAGGCCAATTTAACTACTTTTTGATCACAATAGTGATTTATCAAATCGTATAAATTGCACGTAACAAACATCAGTCACAATCTGTAATCTTATACAACAAATGATATAATTACAAGACCTCATTAGAGAATAATTCTTGACGGTACGACAACTTCAGAAACTTTCACTAGATGACTTTCACCCTTGAAAAGTCGAAGAAGCAATTATAACATAAGAGAATGTGCATTCGATCTAAATGTTTACGTGGTATATTATAGACGGTACTTTTATACAAGCACCTTGGCTAAAACTTGTAATCACATACAATAATTTCTTTATCGTACCAGTTGGTATGATAAATGATGTAATTTTACTTCAGAACTGGTATTTTTCACCGTGACATTTTCTTTAGTGCTTTAACCATAACTTTAGAATAAAGTTGTACATTTTTAATTCCTAAAATAGTTCTGAACCATTAAAATGCAAGTACAAGGGCTGTACAACAAATAACACTATTCTTGAATGACAATATAGAAACAACTGTTTAGTTGAGTTAACGGTTTTGTGATTTTAATGACACTATAATGTGTATTGCACAATTCACGCCTATAAACTTAACCATTTAAGAGAATATTATGCCATCTCATAAGATCATTTCGAACGTTAATATTTGACACTTTTGTACATCCCTCGTATTTTGCTATTACATACTTTTAATTTTTCGTTGTCTTTATGATGTTGAACTACCAGTAAACACTAATTAGAGAGAGCAATTAATAAACTAATTATTTCAGTAATGGAATTACCCGTTAGTGCAATTAGAGAATATAATCGTAAAAACTTTCATTATAGGTCTGTGATAAAATTTTTCAGTGTATTAGAATCTGGAATATCATATCAAACGTTTTCGTAGATAAATCGTTGACGTTATAGATTTTCATTAATTTCTCCATTTTCATTAATATTCATGAAATTATTTGCTGGTGCAAACACATAATCCAAATTTCCGGCAAAAGTAAAGAAGGGAGAAAATATTAGATGCCATGTTTCATATAGCGCATTTCAGTTATTTCAGGATTCTAATGTGGGATCATTAGAATAGGATGGGTCAAAAAAACAAATTTTTATTTCCGCTTGGTACTCTCAAAATAAATACCTACATACCTCTAAGAAGGTCTCTCCAAGTATGGAGTATTTTCATTTTATCATATAGAAATATTGATATTTCGCTTCCAACTACTTCAAAAATAAATGGTTTCATAGATTTCGTAAATCGTAAACCTAACTGTTTGAAAGATATTAGCGGTTGAAGTTTGATTATTTGAAGATAAATTTTTCTTTTCTTATGAATTTTACAACTCAATGAAAAAAAAATCATTATAAATCATAAAACTCACAGTTTTGTAGGAAATTTACTGCTCTACAAAAATGGTTAAGTTAAGCGTTTACGAGATATTCGTCAAATTCATATGCCTATGAATTTTTCCACCTTTTGATTGATAATTCGAAAATTTTTGATTGAATTTGAGTATCTGGAAATTTACACAAATTTGAGTTTTTGGGAAGAGAAAAATGTTATCAACTATTTTCAAAATTTTTTTTTCAGTCATGAGCATGTTGGGTTAGGTTAGACGAAAAAATCGTAAGAGGCTTTTCTCGTAGAACATTCAATTTCCTACGAAATCTATAAAACGATATATTTTTTGGAGTAATTGGAAGAGAGATATCAATTTTTCCATGTAATAATAAGAAACAAATATCGATAAAACGGTATTCTTTATTCTTTGTAGATTAATTTATGATAGATAAATTTATGTGATGATTATATCAGTTTCAGGATCATTAAAAATACGGTATTGAATGGGTAAATACTGAAGATAGTTGAAAGTAAAAAAACATAGATGGTGTTAGCTTCAGAAGACAAACAAAAGAAAATAGAATTTTTTTGGATCATTGATTAAAACCTGGAAAAATTGATAGGCATTGATGTTTGACGGTGAATATCTCGTGAATGCTTAACTTAATCGAAAAATTAAAAGAGACCATTTTTGTAGAGCAGTAAATTTCCTACAAAACTATGAGCTTCATGATTCATATTAATTTTTGTTCATTGAGTTATAAAATTAATAAGAAAAGAAAAATTTACCTTCAAATAATCAAACACAAACCGTTAATATCTTTCAAACGGTTAGGTTTACGAAAAAATTGTGAGAGGATTTTTATGTAGAACATTCAAGTACGACATCTATAAAAGGATATATTTTTGAAGCAGTTGGGTAGATATCAATATTTCTATGGGATGATAAGAAGAAAATAGAAAACTGTAAGGCGTGAACCTTCCCGTTATAATTAAGACCTCATACTTGGAGAGACAGAACTATTTCTCAAAATATCAAGCGAAAAAATATTCTTTTTTATTTTTTTTTATGCGCGTTTCCTGGAATAGGCGAACATGTTACACCACATGAGTAGGCGCCTGGGAAGAATTGAGGTGTCTGGTTACTCGCTTCTTGAAGAGGGCCAAATTGTAGGATGTTGGGAAGATGTTGGACGGAAGCGAGTTCTACAGCTCATCGGCCCTGTAAACGATGGAAGTTGGAGACGTTCGAGGGTCGTTAAATGTACCGCCATATGATGATAACTCCTTCAAGCCTAGTGTTGCGGCAAAACATGAGATTTCCCGAAACAAGGTCTTTCAGCTTAAGTATCTGTAAAACAGAGAAATGTCAGCAACTTGTCTGAGCCAGCGGTTGGAGATCGCGGATGATCTCTGGGTGAGGCGCACAGCCCGTTTTTGCACACTATACAACATCATCAACGAATGTTTGGGCGCAGATCCTTACATGGAAACAATATTCCAAAGCGGGTCGAATCTGCGCCTTATATATAATACAACAGCTGAGATGACGTGTATCGCTTGGCTCTGAAAAGAGAACTAAGTTTAGCTGCTGCCGACTTAGCTATTGCTGATACATGTTCATGCCAGCAAAACATGGAGTTGACCGTTATTCCGAGAAGGTGCATCGAATCATTGGATTGAATTTGTTGGCCTTGGATTATTAGAGGAGGTTCTCCAGCGGGGACATTTCTAGAAAACAAAGTTGCTTGCGTCTTGCTGGCGTTGAAGTTCACCAGGTTCAACTGATCCCACTCAGATATCCTCTGTGAGTCAGAGTTTAAGTTATTAGTTTGTTGACATTCGATGAGATTCCACAGCTGTTATCGGCCGCAGACTACTGAAAGACGAGACCAGGATACAATCGTCTGCAAAACCGAAGATCTTTTTCTCTGTAATTGACAGAAGATCGTTTATCTGCAAAAGAAACAAGGTTAGCGGAAGAATGGATCCTGAGGTACATCTGCTTGCAACTGCAGATCGTCGACCACAACTTGTATTGATCTATTTGAAAGAAAGCTACTTATCCAACCCCGCAATTTTCGGGAAGCCCATATGCAGCAAGTTTATTCCACAATGCTGCATGACAAACCTATCGAAGGCTTTAGAGATGTCTACGGCTATTTCTCTAGATTCCCCATGCTTTTCCATCGTTGATGTACAAACATGAGAGACGTAGACGAGCAGATCTCCTGTCGATCTTTGCCTGCGAAAACCATGCAGACGGTCGTTAATAATTCCTGCAACTCAAGATGATGAGTTCATCATTTATGACTCTCTCCATCACTTTGGACATAATCAGAAGAAGTTCAACAGGGCGGTAGTTTTGGGTAAGGACTTCTTTCCTTTCTTTGGGATCGGTTGAATTCTCGCTATTTTCAGCTGCTCGAAATAGTCTGGCATTCATAGGAAATCTTAAACAGGCGGTTAAGAATGGGTGCCAGTTCGGGAGCACAGTATCTCAGGACGAATGGCGGTATTTCGTCTAGACCAACTGCCTTCTTGCAGCTCAGCTGTTTGAGAGCCCGTCTCACAGTTCGGACTCTGAAAGTGATTTCTGGCATGGAATGTTCGGTGGTATTGCGTTAGATGAATACAGCACAGAATTCTTTGAGGACTATAGAGCAAAGAGATCGGCTTTCTCTTTCGGAGATGATGCTATACTTCCGTCTTCTCAAGAGGCGGAAACGAAGATTTGCAGAAATTTGCATTGACAGTCTTCGCCATAGACCAGAATTGTCTAGTCCTCTTGTCTTCAAGGAGTTTATCAGTTACCCCTTCGTTGGAATTAGCCTTTGCTCTTGCGGTTGTCAGGTTGCATACGTTCCGTATTTGTACGAAGATTGATCTTGTTCGTTTTTGTACCCACCTTATTGTCTATGCACTCTGATGTCTCCAATATAACTCTGGCGTATGATTTATTTGCTTTTGAGGTCGTTAGATCAACTTTTTCTTTCAATATTTTAATTTTTGGAATTATTATTTGTGAGTAATCAGAACATAAACGAAAATAGTTTTAGCACTGCTAAAATTTCTTCCAGCGTGCCGTCAATATTGGGTGTAAATTTATATCATTTTTGAAGTGAATTTATTTCATAGTAAGAGAATTTAGTTTTAGATAAATCAACTGATTTATTTATTCCTATTTGAAACATAGTAAACTCATTTTTTCAAGAAAACATTCTTTGAATTGTTGGAAATGTAAATTTTATAAGCAAAGTTATTGTACTCACTTTTTGCTTCACTTTCTGGCTGTTCTAGTAATCTGTAAAAAAAAACGAGAATTAGGTTACTCCGATTTGGAATGGGTAAGAAAAATACGCTCTGAGTTTTTCAGCATGCTTAGAAAACGCCCTGTCTAATTGAGGAGGATTCTATTTGGATAATCAAGCTATGACATGTGACACTGAAGGATGTTGCAGTCTATCATTCGTTTTGGAATTACAATTCATAGAATTGCTTGGATCTTACGATTTTCGATTGGTTCTAGAAACTTTCCTAACAGCTGTTAGAATTGATATATTGTTTATAATTGCAATTCAATCGTTTTCTAGTGAATTCAATTGTATATGGAATTTTTGCCTAGTATATAGCTCGTTATGATAACAAGAAATTAAACTATGTATTATACTATCACAAGAGATTTATTGAAAATCAGGATAGTCTATCGTTTCCTATGGAACTTGCTGGTATATGGTTTACATATCTATTATACCAAAAATTTAGCAGCCTGGTTTGGCAAACTCATTGAATAAGACTACGGTACACTTCGAATCAAGTACGAGTTGAATATGACTGGTTCTAAGATATTCATGTGTCTTATTGTCATATTTTCAGAACGAATTTATTTCGCAAATTTTTCTTTGAATTAAACAAGAACAACGAAGAGAGAATATATGGGAGATGTCAAGCTAAATTATTAGCTTCATAATGATTCTAGAACATCTATAGATCATAATCGACATCACTCGGAAGACCGAACCTAGCCATCGGGGCTCTCTCGGTCGAACAGAGAGGGAATTGTTTTGTTGACTTTGAATATTGAATATTTCCGATTATACTTCAAAATTGGCAAGCAAGAACAAGGAAGTGATTATGTTTCAGGAGACTCACACTAAGACGGAAGAACATCTCCGCGAAAGAGGAAATATCGCAGTTAAGTACTTTTTGATTATCTCCTTAGTCCTTTTTATGTCCTTGCTTGCTATGTAAAATCTTTTCTTAAACTCAAGTGTATTTAGACATATAAGAGTCAGGTATGATTGTTGAAATATTCTTCTCCTGGTTTTCTTTTCCCATTGTTACAGATTTCCTGTCCCAAACCCCCTTCCTTTCACCATTGTCTTCGTCTGGAAATCATGGAGTGCAAGATGAGAATTGAAGCTGCTAAGCAGAAAAATCATTGGTACTCATTATGTGCACACGACACTAACACAACATAAACAGACAAGCTATTGCTAGTGCAATAGCGATAGGAAAAAGATTTTTCCTCAGGTTTTTTCACTCGTTTATTGAATCATACGCTAGATCGTATGGTTTCTCCTGTTACATTTTCCTGAGCTCACACTTGTGTTTTTTCTGACACCTAACCTAACCTTTTTTCAAAAATAAATAAATGTTTACTGGGGAATCGGGATTAGGTTAGGTGTATTCAAATTATCAGATCTTTTGAAATGATCGAAACCCAAAAAGAACCTAAGACAGTGAATTCTAGAGCTGACGTTGACGGATTTATGAATGTCTACAGTTACCTGATAATTTGAAGACACCCTTCAATAGATTGCTGCAACCAGTTACACTCAAATATTAATTGTTATTGTTGGTTATTGTCGTCTTGCGTTTTGTTTTTGTTTTACCAGTAATGATAATGATGTCAAGAGAGAATGTGTGAGGTTAATAGCTTTTAACGTAAGAATTGTGTTGTGTTTTACTGAGATTATGACTTTTGTTTCAGATAATAATTGTGCAGAGATGAATGTTTTCTGATGATGGTCCTGTGCCGAAACGCGTAAAAACACTTTGCAAATTATAAGTTTTTAACCTCAAACACTTTCCGTTCACTTAACCCCGATTCCCCAGTAAATACATTTGTTTATTATATATATATATATATAATATATATATATATATATATATATATATATATATATATATATATATATATATATATATATATATATATATATATATATATATATATATATATATATATATATATATATATATATATATATATATATATATATATATATATATATATATATATATATATATATATATATATATATATATATATATATCTAACCCTGATTCCCAGTAAATACATTTGTTTATTATATTTATATATATAAATAATATATATATATATATATATATATATATATATATATATATATATATATATATATATATATATATATATATATATATATATATATATATATATATATATATATATATATATATATATATATATATATATATATATATATATATATATATATATATATTTTTTTCACCGACAGTTGCGGGTAACTCCAATAACTACCGGGCTTTGTGGCCAAGGTAGTCATCTTAACATCTCGTGGCTCATTCATTGTTGAGAAAGCCGCGTACAATTCTGATGGTGCTGAGAACAACTTCTCGCTGCGATCTAGTGACAAGTGCTCTATCGAGACCCAATCTTTGGGTATTTTGCAATAGGTGCCCCTCCACGAGGCCGTTGACGGATATAATCATAGGCATAATTACAGTGGTGCTCAGCTCGTGAATTTGCTTCATTTCGATGGCCATATCTCTTTACTTATCGATCTTCTCCGAATACGCCCTCGGTATATCATCATCAGCCGGTATCGTCACATCCAAGAGTACAGCTTTTTTCTTTTGCTTATAAAATACAACGATATCCGGCCTATTGTGCGATATGGGCCGATCACAGATTATAGTATTATCCCAGTATACTTTGTGTTCCTCATCTTCAAGGACAGTTTCAGGCGTATATTTGTAATTCGGTACTCTGTCCTTCAGAAGTCCGAGCTTCAACGCTATCTCCTGGTGGTATATTTTGGCCATGTTGTTGTGCCTGTTGAGATAATCCTTGGGGGCCAAGATCGGGCATGAGGACGTGACATGCTGGATTGATTCCAGGCCCCTGGAGCAGCGGCGACATTGGTCTGAAGGGTATTAATTTGAGCGATATGCTTGTTATAGGCCCTTGTTGGCACAACCTGATCTTGTATGGCTAGCAGCCTGCCTTCAGTTTCCGGGTGTAAATATCCTGCCATAAGAAAGTTCACCGACTCACGCTTGTCAACGTTATCACTTTCAAGGACCCTGGGATAGCGGCCATGTAATTTCATCGCCTTCCACTCATTCATCCTTTCTTCCTCATTGAAGAGCTGAATTCCAGGCCCAATATCAACCATCTTGCCTCTCCTGACACAAACCGCCGCACATTATTCTACGCCGAGTTGCATGCGAACACCCTCGCTAAAGGCTGCCACAGTTTCCAGTTGCCTCTTCATTTGATCTACTGTACCTGTATATAGTTTAAGGTCATCTAAGTATAATTGGTGGCTTATCCGGGTATTGCTCCCTCTGTCATAAACGTAGCTGTCTGTGCTGTTGTTAAGAAGGCAGCTCAGGGGGTTCAAAGCTAGACAGAACCAGAGTGGACTTAGAGGCTCCGCTCCGACATCCATTCTGCTCATACGCGAGAATGTTATGCGCTTTAATTTGCTTATTGATGTGCATTGTCAGGATTGCCGTCATCAGCTTATATAAAGTAGGCAAGCATGTTATAGGCCTATAATTCCTAGGGTCCTGGGAGTCACCACTCTTTGGGAGCAAGTGTGTTACTCCGAGGTGAGTTGTGCACTCACACTAGTAGGGTCTTCATATATATATATATATATATATATATATATATATATATATATATATATATATATATATATATATATATATATATATATATATATATATATATATATATATATATATATATATATATATATATATATATATATATATATATATATATATATATATATATATATATATATATATATATATATATATATATATATATATATATATATATATATATATATATATACATTTTACAATCATTATAATAGTTACAAAATTAATAGAACGTAAAGTAAAACGAAAAATGGAAAAATGTAAATAATCAGTTTATTCCTTTAAATTAGTGTACGTTGAGAAAAAGTTGAACTTTCTTTGGCGGTAAACCAAGTCGGACCTAATCTACTTCAAGTAAAATCTTGCGCGTTTCCCATTATTCCGGTCCAACGAAGACCCCGAAATGGCATGAATATGCGTCCAATAAATCCGGCATGTAATTGGCTACCTCAGAAACTTAATTATGGCGGAAGTTTCGTCTATTCCACTCTTTGGTCCGTGTTAAAAGAAAGGAGGGAAAAGCCATTGAATAAAATAAGTGTTCTGCACTGGCAAAACAAATTGAATTCCGTTACCGTAAAATAGGCGATGGAGTTGTGCGGAATGGAATTAGATAGCTTTACAGAATGTTTTGATATTGCCCGTAAGATGTGAATGGTGTTTTTCCAATACTGAAACTTTCGAACTGTTGAATGCTATTCTATATTTTCCAAGCTGACAAATGATTGGATTCTAATAAGTTATGGTTTGTTGAACAATCGTTTTTTGCATTTGAAGTTGCGATATTTTAAAATTTACGCTGAAATGAAATTGAATGAGGAATTCAGTTCTGACTCTATCGGTGATACACGTGTTTTACATGTTTTGAAGTCTCGCGACATAAAATTGTTTTTCAATATATATATATATATATATATATATATATATATACTACTCGTTGTCGTTCTGTTCTAGTTACTGCATTGCTGTTCTTGCTCTCTTATCATACACCACTATGTCCGGCCTATTATTCGTCACCATTCTGTCGCCTATCGTAGTATAATCTGATAGAGTCATTTTCCAATACGGGCGCCGGTTGATACTTGTAATATGGCTGGAAGGTATTCAGAAGTCCGTATTTGTGTGCAAGTTTCTGATGGATAATGTTGCACACTTGATTATGCCTGTGAAGATTGTCCGTATTGGCCAGTTGTTCGCATCCGGACGTAATATGCTGTTTGTAATGTTCCGTCCTTTATAATAAATTTTTGTAGTTGTTCGTAGCGATCACTTGGTCTTGAATGGCCATGAGGAATCCTTCTGTTTCCGCGAATAATTCTCCTTTTTTTGAGAGGCTTCTTTGTCGATGTGTGGTTGATTAATCTCATGGTGATGTTGTCTATGCAATTCCTTTCTTGACCATTGCTCTTGTTTTTCAGTATCTCATAGGAATAGTAGATTCAGAAGGTCATCTCTGGTAGCAAGATTTGGAGGTGTATATCCCTTATCAGCCAACGATACCACTCTATGGAGGTCAGAAGTGAGAGCTTTTGCAGAGAAGAATTCTCTGAGATTTTATATCTGTTCGGTGTGTAAATTGACAACATCTATTAATCTGCGTCCTCCTATTTTCCGCTTCAAATTTGTTCGTATCACAGATGATTTTGGATGATGATTGTTGTACTTTGTCAGCATCGTTCGGGTTTGCCTTTGAATATCATCCACTTCTGTCTTAGTCCATCTGGTTAGTCCAAATGAGTAAAGCAACAATGGAATGGCGTAGGTGTTAATTGCCTTGACTAGATTCCCCGAGTTCAACATTGATTTCAGAAGCTGACTGTATTCTGAACGAATCTTCTCCTCTGAATGTTTTTGGTCTAGCAATCTGGCTTGTTGGTATCCTAGATATCTGTATGTTTCGCCATTCTTCATGCACTGTATTATATTACCGTTTGGAAGTTGTGTTTCACCATCTATGACTTTCCCCCTTTGAATGTTAGGGGTCTTACATTTTTCAATCCCGAATTTCATATAAACATCTGCCGTGAACTCACTGACAGTTTTCAGCAAATCATCCAATTGCTTTTTGTTCGAAGCATATAATTTGATGTCATCCATATACAGCAGGTGGGAGATTGTATGACAATTCCTATCTATTTTATCCTAAATCCGTATCCTGTTCTATTAAGCATTGAGGACAATGAGTTTATAACTAAACAGAACCATAGTGTACTCAAAGAGTCTCCTTGAAAAATTCTACGACGTATGGGTATCTCGTCGGTTTTAATTGACTTATTGTTCATGTTGACCTGCCGAGACGTGCGCCAATGTATCATTGTTGCCTTCAAGAATTCTACCAGGGCTGGGTGAATTTTGTATATCTGCAATACTTCAACAAGCCAAGAATGGGCGGTACTATCGAATGCCTTCAGATAATCGATAAAAGCTGAATGAACATTCCGATGCCCTACGTGTGCCTGTTTCATTATCACAGAATCGATAATGAGTTGTTCCTTGCACCTGTGGTGTTTCTTTCTGCATCGTTTCTGCTCCTCTGCTACTATATTGTTGTCGTCAAGGTGTTGGTAAATTCAATTGGATATGCATGAGGTAAGTATTTTGTAGAATGTTGGCAGGCAAGTGATTGGCCTATATTGAGACGGATCCTATGTTCTATCGCTTTCAGGTAGCATATATATTAAGCCTTGTGTTAGGAAAGTGGGTGTTTTCTTGGGATTTTGAAGAACATACATGAGCTGTTTCGCTAGGGCTCCATGGAGCTTATCAAACTTCTTGTACCAGAAGTTGTGGATATTATCTATACCTGTGGCTTTCCAATTGTTGGTCGCTCTAACTACTGTTGTGATTTCTTCCTCCGTTATTCCTTCGAAGTCCATATGTTTGTCGCTCTAACTACTGTTGTGATTTCTTCCTCTTGATCTATTCCGCATCTCTATTGTGTTCTTTGGGATTCGACCATAGTGATGACCAATATCCTTTCAGTACACTTGATGTATCTTGAGAGCCTCTTTGCTTTTGTTTGGAGTTTCTGCTTCGAAGTGTCCATATACACGTCGATATGTTGTTTGTGATCAGGGTGTTTTGTGTTCGTACCAATTTTTCTATGAATTTTGCGTATATGGGATTTCAAGCGCCGTGAGGGCTTTTTCTTTCTTAGGAATTCTGTGAGGCGACCGATCTCAGCTTTAATATTGTCAATATCCTTTTTCAGTGGTTTTTGCCATGGTGGTTTTCTAACGCTTTCTGGCTCAGATCGAATCAGAGTTGTGGAGACTTGTTGTCTGTGTAGTCGAAGAACCGCTACCGCTCCACAGTAAATCAAACTGTGAATTTTCTCCAAGGAGTTCTGGTCAGTGTATTCTTCAAACACTGAGTTTATGCTTGCTAGTATGATTGTTGTTCTTGTTCGTCTTGAGTTTGGGAAGTTTAGGTCGTTTAGTTGGGTTACTACCACTGAGTTCAGTTATTATTATTATTATTTATATTATATATATATATATATATATATATATATATATATATATATATATATATATTTATACAAGGCAAGCAGATATCCTAATTTTTCGGCATCATTAACTAATAACGTTTTCAGAAATCCAACTGGAAAAGTAACTTCCGACGGAAAAGTGAGAAGGTTACATGGTGTTGTTTAGGAAGTAGAAGACGAGACAGCCTCATACTTGGTTGATTTGTAGAACTCAAGAACGAATGCTGTACTATAAGTCTCCAGAAACATGAATGGAGTATAATATCAATTATTTCTTCCTTGAAAACTCATGATTTATTCAATTTGAACCATCTAATTTTCAAAACAATTTCAATTGTTCTACAGTCATCGCGGACGAATCAAATCTGAAATTTACAAATGTATTATTATTTATTAGTGAGAAATACAGATTTGTTTGTATAATTTGACCGTTTTCAATTTCGTCCTAACTCCAATACGAACCATTACAAAACTTGATGCAATCCCGAGGAATAAATTCCTTGTATATAAATCTTGAGAGTTCGAGCGGATCGGGGATCAAGCAAGGCAATTTCAAAGCCTAGAGGCCCCTTGAGGTATTGGATTAAAACCCTATTAATCTTCTGAGAATTTAATTAGCGATATTTTCACTACATTCACCTTTGCTGCCAAGTGCAACAGATTTCTTTGAAAGCCGTAACTGGCTCATAATATTTATAACCCTCGAAGTAAGACGCTTAAGATATCAAAAAGAGTTTGCAAATTTTTATACTAGTACTCTCATAGCTTAGATACGGATAATACATGTAATCTTTTTCAAGTCAGTAATTTTAACTCGAAACTGTTGTGTGGGCCTCTAAATTTGCTCTACAGAATGTATAATTTGACCGACTCCTAAGCATTGGCAGTTTAATTGCAGAAATGAAAACGGCATTCTGAAAATTCTGTAACGAATCTGTCAGGATGCATGATGAAAATTGTATCTTTGCGATCTCATACGAAAAAAACCAAATAGTTTAGATTAAGGAATCTCGTAAACCAAAAAATGGCATCTTTTGTGCTTATTTAAGAATCACCACATATCCTTCAATTAAAAAATAGAAGTGCATGTTTTCTACCCAAAAGCGCCATTCTGTTGAAACCATTAGATCTGTTACTGACTGAATTTTCAAACATGAGTCGACCAACTCGCTCAAAATATTTTAATAGCGATGGGCGATAAGCTTCTGCCCACATGTAACATTTATTGTCGCACTATGGTTAACCACGCATTGAAACCAAAACTTCCTTGCCTATTCACATCTTGAGTAAACTCATTAACCCTCGCGTGACCAAGGTATAGAATTTTACTTATTCTTCCAAGCGGGATAACCCAGTTACCCCATATTGAATTATCAGTTATAGTTGTTTTATGAATTAGAAATTAGAAATTTAGCGTGATGAAGTTGCCGAATATTTTTTCGATGTTGTCCTCATTTTCATCTTCTTTAATTCTTACAATTTATGATAATAACTAAATCGCAAGACCACAACTGAACTACAGGAGTAGTAAATTTGATCATGCAGGTTTTTCTCACAAAGTTTTGTCCGTACGTTTGTATAATGATATTGCCACTGCCACATAAGTAACTGACTGAGTCAAATAATCATCAATCAATTCAAGTCTACTTAAAAGCCACATTAGTGCAAATAAGCAGGATGTCAAACAACGAAGTGGTAGACTGCAATTTCGTCCTTATAACGAACTCATCAGTGTCGCATATCGCTTTTAAGCATCCTAACCAACTACATCGGAACACCCCAGAAAAGGCGCTTCTCGAATAAACATACCAGTCGATCTCTATGAAACTGCTACCGGATTCCGAGAAAAGCAACAAACCACAACAAACAGATGTGAGAACGTACAAATTCCAACACTTGTAAACCATCTTTCGCCGGTCTGTGAATCGCATCACCTGTCGGTTAATATTTGATGAAACAAATATCTTCCGCGATACCCTCCGCCTGGAGGCAACATATGTAAACTTGAAACAAGAAGAATTATTCAAAAGTCCGTAGATCAATCATAATCCTTACTGATAAGAGCTAGTTACAGGATGAAACTTCTGAATACACAATACAAGATGTTGAAAAAAGGAAATAAAGACATTTTCACTAATGAAACTGACCTGGGAGCAGATGTAGAAAGTGATATTTTTGAAGACACCTACTGTGAAGATTTCATTATATCACATAAAAAATTCCCTAATCTGAAGCTATTGCAGCTATCAAAATCGTTTCACAATTGGTAGAGCATGATGACTTTAGAACGAATTCAGGAGAGTATTGCAAATTTGAACAAAAAAAATTCAAGCTAAAATAACCTTATTTTCTCAAATAACTACATATATGTCTTCTTCTTCTTCTTTAAATAGGACGATGTCCTGTTTTTCTGTTACAGCCCCTGCTGCGAACCGGAGCTCCAGCACTCATGCCATCGCTTTTTCGGCCTTCCTATGGGTTTTCTACTATTGGGTTTTTGTGTTTTTGCCCACTTCGCCATACGCTTGGGGCCCATTCTGTCTACGTGATCTCTCCATAGGCGTCGACGTGCTCTTGTCCACCTCATCACATCCTGGGCACCTAGCTCCCTTAGCGTATCCTCATTCCTTATTCTATCTCTGCGTGTAATACCTCTTATAGCTCTTAGTGTTCTCATCTCTGTTGTCCTCATTAGTTGTTTTGTTTTTTTTTGTTGTCTCAACCGCATATGTCATCACGGGTCTCACACAGGTTTATAGATTCGGACTTTGCTTTCTGTGCTTATGTACTTATTCCGCCAGATTACATCTCTCAGGAAGCCAGATATTCTCGATGCTTTCATTGTCTGCTGTTTTGCTTCTTGTTATAGTTGCCTATCGCTCGATACTTCTACTTTTAGGTATTTAAAGTGTGAAACTTGCTTTATTATATGGTCGTTCACTACTAGTTTGCATCTAATTGGATCTTTCGCTATTACCATCGTTTGGGTTTTCTGTGTTGATATTACCATGTTATATTTTTCTGCTGTTACTTTGAACTTTTGTAGTAGGCGTTGTAGGTCGTCCTCATTCTCGGCTATTAGTAAAGCATCATCTGCGTAGCACAGTATTCTCATAGTTTTGTTACCCATCCTATAGCCTTGGTTCATTTGGTTAACACCTGCTATTATTTCATCCATGATTAAATTAAATAGACATGGGCTGAGGCTGTCACCTTGTCTAATGCCTGCGTTAATTTTGATCTCGCTTGTAAGTCCCTGTGTAGTTTTTACTTTCGTCTTATTAGAGTTATTTAGTTCTTTGATTATGTTTATGTATTTATTGCTTAAGTTTTTATTTCTAAGGATAGTGATCACATCGTTCATTCGAATTCTGTCGAATGCCTTTTTCAAATCTATAAAACATATAAACATCGGTTTGTCAAACTCTATGGACTTCTCCGCCAGTTGCAGCAATATACAAATTGCATCCGTTGTTGATCTATTTGGTCGGAATCCCTGTTGTTCTTCAGACACACCTACTTTGTCATATATCTTTTGCGATAGAATTTTAGTGAGTAGTTTCGATGCAGAGTTAAGGAGTGTGATGCCTCTTTAATTTGCTGGGTTTGTCTTCACGCCTTTTTTGCATATGGGTATTGTTATGCTCTCTCCATTCTTCTGTTATCTCCTTGTTGTTTTCAATTTTTGGAATAGTTTTGTTATTGCTTTTGTTATTTTGCCCCCATATTTAATTAGTTCGTTATACATATATGTATGTATGTATACATAAATGTATGTATACAAACTGATGATGTCAAAATGTATGAAACTACTACACTGAAGGTGTTTGAATTCAATAACCTTGGCGATACAGATTCTCAGTATGTATACGCCCTAGAAGGCTTATAGTCCGCTCAAATAAGATCAAATAATCAGAGTTGAAATACATTAATTATATCCAACGTAAAATCCTGGAAATTTTTGAAACATGATTGAAAAGAACATTTAAGAATTTCGAATAGTTCCGGTCCATAGAAAAATTTTATTCGAGGTCAAAGAACGATAAGTTTTATCGTAAAACTACTTCAGACAAAAATTGTAGATCATAAGAGTCTCTATAAAAAAGTATATATATAATATTTTCCTAAGTGCCACCATTTCTGAGATACAACGATTTAAAAGTTGTAATCGTCATAATATGCATAACTACGCCACGTATTTACACACAACCAAATTTATATGGAATCACCCGTTATTTTGAATATTACGTCAGGGATTTTGGAAATTTCGAAGGTTTCTTAGAATTGATCGTTTTTGAAATGTTTCACTTGAATAAAGAAATAAATTAAGGTTTATTTTAAGAAAGAAATAAATGAAAATAAATAAGAGACTCATTCCGCATGTAAATTGAAGATTGTTTTCTCTCGGAGTTGGTGTTTTTTTCTTGACCTCAGAAGCTTGTATTACCTCCTCTTGCCATGATACAAGCCTGAACCCGTCTAGGCATGCATTGTATTAGATTATCGACCTCCCTGGGGTGATATTCTGCCACTCTGCTTTGGCGGCTTGGATGAGCTGTTATGGGGTTCTTGGATTATCCTGGCGCGATCTAATTTTTCTTTTGAGATTATCCCATAAATGTTCAATAGGATTTAGGTCTGGAGAGCAAGCTGGACAGTCAGAATAGCGATTCCCTCTGATTCAAGATAATGTCGCGCGAGGTTACTGGTATGCGGAGGAGCATTATCTTACATAAAAGTGAAATTCTCACCGTCGGTACCTCGCCAGAGTCTCACTATGGGCTCCAGCACTAAGTCCACGTAATTTCCAGCCGTTACACTCGCAGGAAACGAAATCAAATCTGTTTTGCCTCCCAGTATAATGCCACCCCAAAACATCACACGGCCCCTTGGTTTTTCGGAATTTGTCTTGCTGCTCGGAGTCTAGCTTGTCTTCCACGACCCCTAAAACCCGAACCAGGCGGTCATCTGATCGAACACCAACTCTGGCCTCATCTGAAAAAAGAACATTCTGCCAGTTCTCAATATTCAATTGTTGGTGCTCGATACACCAATTGAGTCTGTTGATTTTTTGTTGTCTGGTTAGCTCTGGAACTCTGGGCCTTCTGCTGTATAAACCCCTTGCACGAAGTCTTCTGTTGTTTCCAGAAATAGCCTTTGAAGTATGGAGTGCCACGCACTAGGGCCTCTTTTTGCAATTGGACACAAAAAGTGGTCTTGTTCTTTAGAACCTAACTAACCGACGACTTCTAGGCCTATTTTGCAGAGATTGTAGCTCCACGTATCGGGCGTAGATTTACGAAATGACTCCCTACGAGACTCCCCTTGTGGCCAATATATCCCTTCATATCACACTTTCTACAACGAGAGCAATTATTCGACACCTCTGCACGTCAGACAATCCAACGTTAGGCATTTTCAATTATGATTATAGGCTTTTTTAAATTTTGAAACTCACAGTTTCAAGTGGTGATAATTCACATTTCTTATCATAGTATCCAGTTTTTTTACAACAAAAAACTTCATTCTTCACAAGTAGTCAAATATCCATGGTTAAAAACAATCAATAATGTGGAATAACGAGTGATTCCATATAAATTTGGTTGTGTGTACATCTCTTAAGCTGTAGCACAAGTAAAAGTTCAGTATGTACGTCGACATTTTGGTCCAAGAGTTACAGTTGTATTTGATAGTTACAATGATAACACGAAGCATTGATTGACCGAACTATTATTGAAATTTGCTTTTCTTGCCCACGACACCGGATTTCTGTACTTTCCACCCACGCTTCCTAGGCCTGCATCGATATGGCTTGTTATTGAATGGCTTGTTATTCGAGAGGCAGTGTGTTTAGCATCACCAATTCATCCAGCTGGCTTGAATAACTCTCCTTAATTGACGAAGTTAATTAAATATTCCGAACTTGTGATAGTCAAACCTTTATTATTGAAATGCTAACAATGAAAACTCATATTTTACTAACTTATGCTGTCAGTTTTTTATTTTGTACAGAAATTATCTACACCTTCTTTATAGACGAAGGAGTTATTACATAATACTGAAAATCCAGTTGTCAAAAAACAATGATCATTAAATGGAGTGGAATAACAAAGCATCATGTCTAATTGAAGTAATCTAAAAGGAGGTTCCTCATGTAAAAATATCACGGCCTTATGAACGCATAACGCAAAATCCGCGCAAAGCGTCTCTGTGGAACGACTCGACCGTAGAGATATAATAGCACATCCAACTCGGAGCATTGAGGAATTGAACCTGTTCATTATTATCTGTTATAAAGCTCTACATGGTCTCTTTTATGCCGCTGTGTTTTTATGTCTCGTTTTGACGACGCTCGACCGCAGAAGACATTACGTTATGTATCCATTTATGCATACAACTTCCTACGTTCAACAAATGAGAATCGAACTGGCCTCTGAAGATTCGAACATAAACTCACAAATAATGTTTTAATAATATAGCGGTTTAGTGTAATCATTAACATTAGTTGATACTGTTCATTTGGAAGCATAGACGATAGATAACACTGATAGACAAAAGTGACCTTATTGCAAGTTAAATGGAATTGAATGGGTTATTTTGTATCTACAACTAGTCTGTAACTAATCTGCATTTTTAGAAAATTTCGATCACCCTCAATTGTTTTGCGACAGCAGTTAATATTTGAATTGTAGAGGCCGTTACTTGATGTAGATCCATGATATAAATGAGATAAAAAACACAAGGTTTAACTTTAATCTACACTTTATTTGAAAAAATTCGACGACGTTTCGCTGACAACAGCTTTATCAAGAATGAAGGGTATGGTATTATAAACAAATCGTAGAACAAGTTGGATGAATAACAGGAAAATCCACACCGAGCCATTGTACAGTTAGTATGAAAGGTAATAAAAGCTAATTAAACAAGTTAAGTAGGGGTGAATAATTCACATCTACCTGCTCATTCAAAAGCTTGTCCGAATGTTTGTATCTATTTATTTCTAATGCTTCTAGGAGATCTAATTTTGAACTTTTGATTTTATATGTAATATGTCAAAGTTTTTATTGAATGAATGGTTTTCTTTTATTAGGTGGTTTGAATAATTTGAATCAGATTTATTTTTATCGAAGCTACGTTTATGTTCAGATGTTCTTATCCCAAAACTCCTATAGGTCCTACCGATATAAATTTTATCACAAGAAGCGCAATTGAGTTTATAGATTCCTGATTTACTTGATTTTTCAACACGAGATTTATTATTTTCAATATGTTTACCTAAGTTATTAGAAGTTTTGAAAGTTATATTAAGATTTTGTTTGACGAGAAAGGATTTAATATTTGTACTTGCAGAACCGCAGAATATTAAACTATTGAATATTTTATAGTCTTTATGAATAGGATATACTTCATTTATTGCTTTCTGATACAGTTTTTACGAATGATTAGATCTATCATATCCGGATTATATGAATTATTAATGGCTATCTGTTTGATGATGTTTAACTCTTTATTATAATCTTCTACTGATAAAGGTAAATTGAGTAACCGATGTACCATGCTGATTAAAGCTGCAACTTTGTGTTGAATTGGTTGTAATGAGTAGTTATGTATAATTGTATCAGTATGTGTTGGTTTACGAAAGACCGAAAAAACATGATTATTATTACGTTTAGTGATTTTCAAGTCCAAAAATTAATGGAATCGTTCTGATCAATTTCTATCGTGAATTTAATGTTCAAATGGATGGAATTAATGAAATTAAGAAATAAGTCTAATTGACGAGTAGTTCCAATGAAACATACTAAGATGTCGTCAACATATCTATACCAATAAAGAAATTTGGAAATGAGTGGATGTGTATGAATTTTCTGTTCAATATTATTCATAAAAATCTCTGCTAAAAGTGGACTCAAAGGATTTCCCATGATCAAACCATTTTCACTACTGTAATAGATGTTGTTGAAAGAAAAATAATTTTGTTCAATGCAAACGTCCAACAGATTCAATATTTCTGATTTAATTATGTGGTTAACATGATTCGAATTCAACATGTTTTCGATTAATATTTTGACATCACCTGGAGGAACACTTGGGTATTTTCTATAAAAAATTCTTTCGAATTGATAAATAACATAAAAAACGTTAACCTACCACCTAACGCAAAACTTATTTCGTTTTATGTTGAGAATTTATACCCAAGTGTTCCTCCAGGTGATGTCAAAATATTAATCGACTTGAAAATCACTAAACAAAATAATAATCATGTTTTTTCGGTCTTTCGTAAACCAACACATACTGATACAATTATACATAACTACTCATTACATCCAATTCAACACAAAGTTGCAGCTTTAAACAGCATGGTACATCGGTTACTCAATTTACCTTTATCAGTAGAAGATTATAATAAAGAGTTAAACATCATCAAACAGATAGCCATTAATAATTCATATAATCCGGATATAATAGATCTAATCATTCGTAAAAAACTGTATCAGAAAGCAATAAATGAAGTATATCCTATTCATAAAGACTATAACATATTCAACAGTTTAATATTCTGCGGTTCTGCAAGTACAAATATTAAATCCTTTCTCGTCAAACAAAATTTTAATATAACTTTCAAAACTTCTAATAACTTAGGTAAACATATTAAAAATAATAAATCTCGTGTTGAAAAATCAAGTAAATCAGGAATCTATAAACTCAATTGCGGTTCTTGTGATAAAATTTATATCGGTAGGACCTATAGGAGTTTTGGCATAAGAACATCTGAACATAAACGTAGCTTCGAATAAAATAAATCTGATTCAAATTATTCAAACCACTTAATAAAAGAAAACCATTCATTCAATAAAACTTTGACATATTACATATAAAATCAAAAAGTTCAAAATTAGATCTCCTAGAAGCATTAGAAATAAATAGATACAAACATTCGGACAAGCTTTTGAATGAGCAGGTAGATGTGAATTATTCACCCCTATTTAACTTGTTTAATCAGTTTTTATTACCTTTCATACTAACTGTACAATTGTGTGTGGATTTTCCTGTTATTCATCCAACTTGTTCTACGATTTGTTTATAATACCATACTCTTCATTCTGTTTGTCATTTTTGATAAAGCTGCTGTGTCAGCGAAACGTCGTCGAATTTTTTCAAATAAAGTGTAGATTAAAAGTTAAACCTTGTGTTTTTTATCTCATTTTTAACAGTAAGCTGACCGCAAATATAACAGAAGTTATCAGGATGGTTTACAAATACTCTCGGCATCTTAGTATGATGTATAACACTAATCTCAAAAGAAAACTGTTTTCATTTCAATATTTTTCGTTAATTTATTCGTAAACACACGTCGGTAAGCAAAATTCGCGTGATCGAGTGAGTCGATGTTTTATGAAAACTGAACAAAACTAAGTATGAGGTTTATATGCGGGTAGGTAGTAGTGTTGGAAAATAGGACTTGATTTGGTTAATTCACTGTTTATTAGTGAAATCTGAAGCATTGTGAACTTTGTATTCTATTTTCTAGTCCGGTAATTGGATCTAGTTTTTGATTTCCTGAGATTCTATTCATACACTCGGTAGAGCTTTGCTGAAGCAAGCTTTTGTTTGAATGATACATTTATAACGATTCGTGTTCAATGCTACGATATTCAATATCATATCAGCCTTGGGTGACGACCGTAGTTGACATCGCCATGTTGAAGAATTTTTATTGAAGAACAATATTCAACCTTTCGTAGAATATTGAATATCCTCCCCTGAAGGAGCTAGTTTTCCGATCCACTCTTCATAATCACCGTCTACCAGGGCCACACAGCAGTGGTACAGGAAAACTGCAAGCAGTCAAACTAGTTCAACGATTCACCGCAACGCTACACACCGTGTCAGCTAGGAAGCAATCCGTCGAAAGACCAACGCTCCTCATTTCTATCTGGTTGTCGATCAGGCATACACAAAATCTTTAAGAATTACTACTTGCGAGATTATCGCAATGTGTAGACACATTGAAGAATTTTTATTCAAGGCACAATGTTCAACCTTCCGTAGAATGTTAAATACCTCTCCTTAAAGATCCGGTTGACGGTGATTATGAAGAGTGGATCGGAGAACCAGCTGCTTTAAGGAAGGTTGAATATTGTTCCTTGAATAAAAATTATTCAATGTGTCTACACATTGCGATAATCTGACAAATAGTAATTTTCAGAGATTTTTATATCCTCATGGTTTAGCTCCTCATTCAATTACCAGATTGTTCAACAAGTTTTGTCGATCGATAAGAGAGGGTCTTGCTACTAGTCCAAATTTGTTTTGTTTTGTTGGTACACTCTTCATATGAACGTATGTGAAGGTTCATTTCAATCTGTCATTCTTTGTTTACAAGCCATTTACTGTCGCCGTGTCACAGTGTTTTTGTACAATGGAAAAAATTGAATATCGTGGAGTGATAAAATTCTTATTTTTGGAAGGTGTAGCACCAAAAGAAATTCACGAACGAATGTTAAGAGTGTATAATGATTGTTCACCTACAATTAGAACAGTAGCAAGATGGGTTGCTGAATGTAAACGTGGTCGTACAAGCCTTGAAGACGATCCACGTGAAGGACGTCCAAAAAGCGCATCAACACCAGAAATCATAGCCAAAATACAGGATATGGTTTTGGAAGAACGTCGATTGACTGAGAGGGATTTAGTGGAGGCTCTACACATCTCAGTAGACAGTGTGAGCCATATTTTGAGTGAAATTTTGGGTTTTAGAAAGCTGTGTACACAATGGGTGCCGCATTCGCTAACAATGAAACGAAAACACATTGGAATGCGACTTTCTCAGTAACATTTAGAGTTTTAAAAATGATTTGTGCGTCGATTCATCAATATGGATGAGACTTGGGTCTATCACCATGATCCTTAATCAAAAGAAGAGGTTAAAGAGTTCTGTGTACCTGGTTGTTCGGCTTCGAAACGAGTTCGTGTCCGGAAATCGGCCAAGAAGGTTATGGCATCAGTTTTTTGGGATGCGAAAGGAATTTTATGTGGATTACTTGCAAACTGGTAAAACAATTAATTCTGAATATTATTGAAACCTTTTGGACCAGTTGAAGGAAAAAATTCGTGAAAAAAGACCCGGTGTGCAAAAGAAAAAAATCCTTTTTCATTCGGACAATGCACCGTGTCACAAGAGCATTTTGACATTGGCTACATTATAAATTATAGTTCGAATCGTTGGAGCATCCACCGTAGTCACCAGTTTTGACCCCCAGCGACTTCCATTTGTTTCCAGATCTCAAAAAATTTATGCCTGGCAAGTCTTTTTCATCAAATGAAGAGGTCATATCGGTTGTTGAAGCGTATTTTGCAGACCTTCCGGATTCTCACTTCAGGGATGGGATCCACAGATTGGAGGATCGTTGGAGCAAGTGTTTTAATGTTGAGGGAGATTATACTAAATAATATAGTGTATTTTGAACCATAACATTGTGTTTTTCTTATTGAACAACCTCGTACTATCTTTGACAAGCAAATAACATGGTGCTAATTATACAAATCTCTTCCAGGGTTGTCACGGTCTGCTTTAATTTGACACGAAGAAGATAACATGAATGAAGGTGCTCTTCAAGTTGAAATTCAACTTTCAACATTAAATACTGGCCTTCCTCCATTAATCTGACCAGACACGATTCAGGAGTTGAGTCATAGAACCAATCTTACATTCTAATTGCAATTTTTGAAAGATTAATAGTTTTACAATTACTTTTTTCTATGGCGGTGATTCATACACTACCATCAGTATGGTCTCTAGGAAACACAATATTTATGTCGTAAAGTATTGAAAAATACAACAGCATATACTGGGTGTAATTGAAACTAGGGCTACCCCTATAACTTTTTTTCTATTTGGAATTTTTTATGAAATTAGGGAAATGGGACACCCTGTATTTTTCGCTTATTTTAATTGCTCATCTCATCCTACGACCTTTTGACATATTTTTGAGAGGAAAACAAAACACAATCTTTTTTTTGCAATTCTCAATTCGTTCTAGAAAGCAATGAACAGTGACAATTGGCTCAGCTCAACATCTCACGAAAATACAAGATTGTATCTGAAAATTTATTGCCAATTTTTTACGGGGTGTCAATGTTTTAAATTTCAGTTTTCCTTAAAAAGTAGGTTTACTTCTGAGACAACCATATCGGGTCACCCGGTATTACATAAAATTTTTAGATACATGCTATTTTCGTGATAGATAATGAGCTAAGACAATTGTCACTGTTCATGGCCTTCTAGAACGAAAAATGAAAAAAAGATTGGGATTTGCTTTTCTTTCAAAAATATGTCAAAAGGTCGTAGGATGAGGAAAACAATTAAAATAAGCAAAAAAATACAGGGTGTCTCATTTGAAAATCGAAAGTTGGTATCGTTTCCGGTATAACGGGAAACGCAATGTCAAACATATTAATGTTATCATATTCAAAATGTTGTCTTCTTTCCGTACACTTTTAGGCCAACCAAAATCCTTATATTACGAGGGAAAGAAATCCTCAAAATAAATCATAATGTTTGCACTTAGGACAACCGATTTTCGTATTTTTTGTATGATGAAAACTTAAATGGAGAACTTTATATGAAGATTTTGAGGACGGTAGTAAGTGACTTCTTTGGTACTTTATCTGTATCAGCAAAATTAAAATTATCGAATTTTCACTGACTTGTTTGAAGATAGATGGATTGGAACGAATAGCCCGTCTTTGTGTCCTCCAAGGTCACCTGACCTAACGCATATGGATTTCAATCTCTGGGGAACGCTGAGAGATAAAATTCATTCTGCGCCTGTGACTTCAAGATATGATTTGCATAGTAGACTGCAAAATGCTTCCATGCAGTTGGATGTCGAGGAACTGAAGGGAGCCACATTAAAGGGTGTTATGCGTCGAGTACAACGATGTCTAGAAGTGGATGGTCATCGCTTTAAACAATTATTATGAAATTTAGGAAAATAGAGTTTAATTCGTTTTCATATTTTTTAATTTGACAACAACTGCAGTTTCGTAATTTTTTTCTCTTAATTTATCAATTATCCAATGACAAATGGACAGTTAATTGTTGATGCTCTGGAAACTGTCTATGCACGTGCAGGAATATCAGCCGCCCTTGCCAACTTTAGATAGATACGTAAAATACGTTTTTTCGCCATAACTTGAAAACTTGAAATCTCAGGTATAGGGTATGTATGGGGAACTTCATTTAGTTTTTACGGCGAATCTAATGAATTGAAGAAAAATATAGGTTACAGTTTGAAAAAACGTAGTTTTCGATATTTCTCCGTTTCAAAATGTGAGGCGGAAAAAAGAGCACTCTGTATACTGACTGAGATTCAGTCGGATATGAGTTATGTCTCGCATGGTTTCTTATTTGCGAAACACCTTTCGTTATTTTGGTAGCTCACGCCGTTCTCGACGTATATCAATTTTTTTTGTGTTAAGTGTTTTTGGAATTTTGGAATAACAATTGTTATCAAACCAGCCAGCAATATACAGGGTGTTCTATATTAGATAAAAAATTTGGTATGAAATACGGTATAACGTGAAGTGCCATTGAGGTGAAAATATTTTAGAAATAGAGTTTCAGACCAGCTGAATTAACTATTGAAATTATACTGACTGAGATTCAGTCGGATATGAGTTATGTCTCGCATGGTTTCTTATTTGTCAAAACACCTTTCGTTATTTTGGTAGCTCACGCCGTTCTCGAGATATATCATTTTTTTTGTGTTAAGTGTTTTTGTAATTTGATTAATTAAATTTGTTTGTTTTTGTTTAATTAACAAGTGTTATCAAACCAGCCAGCAATATACAGGGTGTTCTATATTAAATAACAAATTTGGTATGCAATTCTGGTATAACGTGAAGTGCCATTGAGGTGAAAATATATCAGAAATAGAGTTTCGGAATAGCTGAATAAACTAACAAAATTTCAGAACGATAGCATTATTAGTTCTCCATAAACGTTTAATATGCCACTCAACTTGGGATATCCTGTATAAAAGAAATTTTGCTTCTCTCTGCATTGTTTAGTATTTTATTCAATTCTCTAAATATATCATTCTTATGGGAAACCCAATGGTATACAAGGGGTGTGTACCGTGCGCACGTGTGTAACCTACGCATTGACGCAAAGTTTCAGAATAATTCGAGTAACCTTGTAATTAGCCCCACATAGTGACATATTACTAGATTAACTTAATACCATTTAGAAAACGCCGTTAAAACCGCAGCGTGAAATGGATGGGAGAGTATACAAGGATGAAACGTTGAAGAAGGTTTACTTTAACGTGAACCAACAGCAACATGCTCGTCAGTTACTGAAGAATCAGTACATAAGTCACCATTGATTATTTTCACAGCGGAATTCCTCGGGTTTCAAGATTGCAATTTGCGGCATCCCTCCTACGTTTTCGTTCAGGTTAAAGCAAGTTGAGAGTTTACTTCCTTAATTTCTAATTACATAATAGACTGACCCTGTTCGATGTAGCTTAGCTTCTCTTCATCTAATCGGCAATTAATCGATTCGAATTTCAGATGTATTTTCCAAGTTTTTTCTTCCAATATTCCCTGGTGAATTTTTCAGGACATTGAGAAAATGGGTAAGAGAGAAACAAATTGCTTTAATCTCACACGAAGGGAGTGCGACAACAACATTTCTAAAGAAATATAGTAGAGTTTTAATGCTGAACTCAGTAGACAAAGTTTTACAAGAAAAATATGACACTGTTTTTTGTTTTTACGCTACAATCAATCTTAAACACCTTAATTAAACTAATAAATTTTTTTCTGTAATTTCCTTGTAAAAAGTAGGCTCCAGCGCCCAAAATATTGAAACAGGTCAATTCTTTATTCGTTTTAAACTGATTCAAGTTGAGTCCCCCACCCTCAACATTCCCCAACCCAATATTTATTATAAAGAAAGTGAATCGCGTGACACGTTTGAAACTTCAAAATTTTCAGCTCAATAGATCCAAAACTTGTACGTATTAAGCTGATAGCGTGGAAGAAACGAAATAGAGGTATCTTTTTGCCAGTTCCTGTAAACGAAAATGAGCATTGTCGAACTTTCTCTCATTTTTATTGAAGCAAAAATAAATGATCACCCAAAATTTCGAATACCAAATAATCAATAATTTTTTGAATTTGGGAGGCTTTTACTTGGTAAAATTCCATTATCAATAATAAAAAACAAGTACTGTGTTTTAAGGAATTTTACTCTCTTAGAAAATAATCATTCTTTCGACCCACAGTTTGAAATTGTGCATACAGATAATACATCTTGGAAGGTAGATCTTTGGGAAACTTTAGAAATCAATAAATACAAACACTCAGGTAGACTCATCAATGAACAAGTCGATTTAAGCCCTTCACCTCTATTGAATCTTTTCGGGGAGCAATCTATTCCTCAATTTTATTGGATATACCTGTCATAAATAACCACTTAAGAAGAAGCAACCCAATAAGCTTTTAATTACTCAAGAACATTTATAGTTATATTCTCATTTATATTTTTCTGTATATTCATTCGTCTGAAGAAGCTACGGTGTAGTGAAACGCGTTACGAATCGCAATTATTAAGTAAAATTCCTCAAAACACAGTACTTGTTTTTTATTATTAATCAATAATTGTTCATCAATTCTTTTTTGAAAGAATTTAAGTTAACATGTACCGGAAATCAAATAATCACACGAAGAAACATACAAAAACGTAAAAGACAAAAAATATTGTTCAACACATAAACGAAAAGTATTGATGAATCCTTGAAGTCTATTTTTGAAATGGCCTTCTCCCAGTTCCAAACGTTTCTTGGATCATAGAAACACAATTTTGTATATCTGCAAACAATGTATATTTCATACACTATGGACTTCAAATAACCCCACACAAAAAATATTATCCAAACAGGTAAGACCTGGTGATCTTGGGGGCCAATGCCTTCTTGTTCAAGTGCCCTTCCCTTAATGGAGCTTGGTGATCATCATCCTATATTCTTCACTGTTCGGTGCCAGTTTGATAAGATTCTGTGCACTTCTAATACACACACCACAAAAATTGTCGCATCATCTGGTATTCTGAATTCCAGAATCGATTAAGCAGCTCGATCGCAGTTTCTTTGTCAACATATGTTTTTGGACATATGAGGGGAAAAAAATCTCATCTATGAAGTAACATTTGTTTTAATACGATCTCAAACACGTATGAAACAAGAATTAGGTTATTTGACTATCAGTATTCATTCATTCATTTTCTCTTCAGTTTTCAAGCTAAATTAATGCAAGTTTTCTGTGTTTCTTGTTGATTTTCGAATCTTTGAATTTATTGTAATGGCTGCTGAACGTCCTGGACGCTATTTGAGTGATCATGAATTGGTAAGAATTGTAACACTTTTTGAGGGGCGAGGCCAACGTTACGTGGCTAACTTGTTGAATGTTAACCAAAGCACTATTTCAACAGCAATTAATCAGTATCACGAAACAGGGGAATATGGAAGAAGGGCCGGACAGGGAAGAAATCGAATAAAAACACCAGTTGATAATAGTTGGCTTCGTTTAAATGCACTAAGAGTGCAAAATGAACTTGCACTTTCCAGAAATATGCATATTTCATTGCAAACTGTTAGGAACAGCCTCAGAGAAGACGTTATCAAATCAAGGGTGGCTTCTACCGGCCCTCGTCTCACCAGAAATCATCGAGTTGCAAGACTTCAGTTTGCTAGGGAACATGCAAATTGGGGTATTCCAGAATGGTCGAATGTTCTCTTTTCCGACGAATCCAGGTTCTGTCTAGTATCAAATGATAGAACTGGAGAAAGGTACCAGCAATGTAATCTCCGGCAAACCGAAAACTTCGGAAGGGGCTCAGTAATGGTGTGGGGAGAAATTTCTTTTTATGGTCGAACTGACTTAGTCCTAGTGAATAATTGAAGAATGACAGCGACCAGATACATCGCAGATATCCTTGAACCCCATGTTGTACCCTTTGGCCCATTGATTGTCGAAAACTTCATTTGTATGCATGATAATGCTCGGCCTCATGTAGCTACAGTGGTTACAGAATTTCTGCAAAATACCTAAATTGATATTTTAAGATGGCCAGCCAGAAGTCCCGATTTGAATCCCATAGAACATGTTTGGGACAACATGGGGTGGCAAATTCAGCAACGTGGGATGCCTTGTAGAACACTCCAACCATTAGAAAATCTGCTTCCTGAAATTTGGAACTTAGTGACTCAAGAATACATCAACAATTTGTTTGAGGGGCTTCCGAGACGTATAATGGCAGTAATTAGGGCCCAGGGAGAAAACACTCGATTTTTGAAATGATTAGTAACCATTCGATGCTAGTTGATTTGTCTCTTCGCGAATGTTTGAAGATGGTAGAATTTTTAAATTTTTCATTAACTCGAAAAATTTTTTTTCAATCATAAACTCATCTATTTTGAATAATATCTTTTTATTTTACACTTCTGAAAGTTACCAAGCGACTCTTGAATGACCAACCTAAAAGTTTTTATAGTATTGTCGTAAAAGTAGGGTGATGCGATAATTTTTGTGGGGATGTATTAAACCACTCCCTCAAGTTTTTGAGCCACATTTTCAAAGGCCTAAATTCGGTTCATGGTTACCGCTTTCATATTACATCCTTTAAAACCATACAAAAGTACCGGATGAGTACTGTATGAGCTGAAAACTGGCAACCATCATATTTTCATTGATAGTGAAATGAAGCTCATCCACATACTCGGTGTCTAGATTATCCGTATTCCATAAATACGTTTGGGTTGAGTACGGACCTGCAATTTGTGTTTTCTTCGTGAGTAGATTAAGTAAGACGACCCTACTAAATGTGTGAAATCTTATCAATTTTGGTGTACAAGTTCTGGGGTTAAAAATGATGAAACATCTGATCGAAAACCACAAATCACCACGTATCATGAAAACCCGAAAACTTTGAAGACCACCATTTCTGAAAGGTCTGGAGTTGCTTTCTCCGTATGACCCTTCGTTCGGAGACAGCCTGTACGAGCATGATTTCAAACTTCTCTCGAACTTTTTCAATCTAATTATATTATATTACACAAGTGGCTTGTGACCAGTATGCTAGCGATTACACCTTTTTAAATCAAAAAAAAAACTACTATATTTTGTTCCAAGGTTTCAGATTATTCATCAAGAAACTTTGATTTTATACTTCGACGTAGCATATTCAAAATTCGCTTGGAAATTACTGATTACAAATCTAACAATGCGGTCATAAAAACAGATAGTAATTTGCTCATGGGAACAGATAGTTTGCACTTGAAGAAATAAAGTTCTCAAGCGGAAGTTGGATAGAAAGTTTTTTATTGTGTTTTATTAGGTTAAGCTAATGTTAGGTTATGTTACATTCGTACTCACTTGAAATATGCTGACCTTGCATTTGTAGCGGATCTGTTCGTTTTATCGTATGAAGCAATATTTATATTTCAAGCAATTACCTTAAAATTAATGATATTTATTTGTAGAAGATTTAATTTTAATACAATGTTTTCGCGTCAAATACCTTTTTATTGGGTTGTTGAAATATCATTATCAACTTCAGATTTATTTTCGACATATCACTGCAAAAATCCCAATTCATTTGATTCAGATATTAAGAATAGTAGAATAAATATTGTCTTTTTATTATGAATTTAATACTTCTAAACATTTTTATATACAATTAATCAAAATATTATTTTTCAAAGTCTTTCGAATAATGAAATAATTACAGCAAAGATTGGAAAACATTCTCTTTCTATTTTAATTCCAGAAAATTCTTAATATCTGACTCAAAAATTATATTATTAATTTCTTTGCATTTTATATCAAAAAGTGAGGATTTATAGATAAACGCATTCTAGTTTATCCAATTAATTTGAATTTTATGGAGCGGATAACGATAATAATGAACAATATAACGAAAAAATTCTTAAACATACGAGACTAGCCGATGAGACCATAAAAATTTGGAAGATGAAGTAGATATTCACTTTTCCGATTATTATTTCTACAGCTGATGTACTAAAGCTTCTGCATTGAAATACCACAATCCACAATCGATTAAGCAGCTCGATCACAATTTCTTTGGCAACATATGTTTTTGGACATATGAGGGGAAAAATATCTTATCTATGTAGTAACATTTGTTTCCATATGATCGCAAACACGTCTGAAACAAGAATGAGTTTATTTGACTATCAGAATTCATTCAATTTCTCTTCAGTTTTCACGCTAAATTAATGCAAGTTTTCTGTGTTTCTTGTTGATTTTCGAATCTCTGAATTCATTGTAATGGCTGCTGGACGCTACTTGAGTGATCATGAAGTGGTAAGAATTGTAACACTTCTAGAGAAGGGGCGAAGCCAACGTTACGTAGCTAAACTTGTTGAAAGTCAACCAAAGCACTATTTCAAGAGCAATTAATCAGTATCACGAAACAGGGGAATACGGAAGAAGGGCCGGACAGGGAAGAAATCGAATAAAAACACCAGTTGATGATCGTTGGCTTCGTTTAACTGCACTAAAAGTTCAGCACTGTACAGCTAGAATGCTACAAAATGAACTTGCACTTTCCAGAAATGTGCATTGCAAACTGTTAGGAAC
This sequence comes from Cryptolaemus montrouzieri, assembly GCA_013387265.2. Classification (NCBI taxonomy): domain Eukaryota; kingdom Metazoa; phylum Arthropoda; class Insecta; order Coleoptera; family Coccinellidae; genus Cryptolaemus; species Cryptolaemus montrouzieri. The sequence goes on along the minus strand of JABFTP020000001.1, from coordinate 89,685,253 downwards.
AGGCTCAGAGAAGACGATATCAGACCAAAGGTGGCTTCTACCGGCCCGCGTCTCACCAGAGAGCATCGAGTTCCAAGACTAGTCGAATGTTCTCTTTTCCGACGAGTCCAGGTTCTATCTAGTATCAAATGATAGACGCATGCCTGTATACAGACGACCTGGGGAACGGTATCAGCAATGCAATATCCGGCAAACCGAAAACCTTCGGTGTAGGGAGGCATTTCTTTCCATGGTCGAAGTTAGTCCTAGTGAATAATGGAATAATGACAGCGGCCAGATACATCGCAGACATCCTTGAACCCCATGTTGTACCCTTTGGTCCATTGATTGGCGAAAACTTCATTTATATGCATGAAAATGCTCTGCCTCATGCAGAATAGTAACAGAGTTTCTGCGAAATGCTGAAATTGATATTTTAAGATGGCCACCCAGAAGTCCCGACTTGAATCCCATAGAACGTTTGGGACAACATGGCGTGGCAAATTCATCAACGTAGGATGCCTTGTAGAATACTCCAACAACTAGAAAATCTGCTTCCTGAAATTTGGAACTCAGTGACTCAAGAGTACAGCCCCTCAAAATTTGTTTGAGGGGCTTCCGAGACGTATACTGGCAGTAATTAGGGCCCGGAGAGGAAACACGCGATTTTGAAAATGATTAGTAACAATTCGATGCTAGTTGATTGGTCTCTTCACGAATGTTTGAAGATAGTAGAATTTTTTAATTTTTCATTAACTTGAAAATTATTGATATTTTCCATCATAAGCTCATCCCTTTTGAATGATATCTTCTTATTTCACACTTCTGAAAGTTACCAAGTGACCAACCTAAAAGTTTATATAGTATTGTCGTAAAAGTAGGGTGATGCAACAATTTTTGTGGGGAGTGTATTAAAAAATATCATATAAAAATGTACAGAAGAAAGTAATCAGCGAACCTTGCAATATTTTTCGTAGGTTTCTTTCCGAAAAAATAATTAAATAAAATCATAAACTTCAATGAAATTATTTTGAGTGTCTAATATTTTATTCTGAATTTTTCGTCAATTTTTGGTTTTGTGTTCATTATATATGGGAAATAGTAACCGCTATTTCAGCGTTGTGAGAGGAAAGTGTAGCAGGATATGTTGTGTTAGATTATTTTCAGTTGTATGTATGAACTTGCTCCTTACATTCAGTATTCTTCTAATTATGTTCGGTTAGTATAAAGGGATATTCATTACTTACTCCATATCTCTCTGTTTTTGCCTTTTATCTTTCAGGTTCAGGATCTGGTATAATGAAAACAATTGTACATAACTCACTCACTGTTATTGATATATCAGCGAGAGAAGATACAGGATTTTTCCTCCGGTTTTTCTCTCTTTAGACTTGAATAATACAGAAGATTAAGACACATCGTTTCTTCCCATCTTTCGGAGCTTGAACTCTAGAAGCTTGGTCTGGTTTGAATTTTTATCCATTCTAAATCCTGTATTTTTCTCCTTTCATGTATTGACCCACATCAAAAATTGACACTATAATCGATATAGTCCACTAGTTTTTGTTACTCATTTCATAATTTCTGAATATATATATATATATATATATATATATATATATATATATATATATATATATATATATATATATATACTGCTCAGAATCTCATTTCATATTTTATTTATTTGTTTATATAAAGTAATATAATTAACTGACAATTTTGTCATATTTATATTCAGAGCAGTATTCTATTCGATCGTTCACCATTTCACACAAAGGAAACTATAAATAAGTAACATTCAGTGTTACTTGACTAAGGTCCGTACACTGGATTTTTCCGGGAGAAAGCCTCTGACACTACTCGTTGGTACATTGATATCATTGTCTGATGATGCTATAGTATGTATATTCTGGTAGATTGATATATTCTCATAACATTTAACGTTATCCTAATATATAATTACTCCAGGATATGTTTTAATTATAATCATTGCCTGGCAATGGTATTAATTACCGGGTGGTGGATTTATATTTTTCATGAAATCAGTTTGATTGCATGAACAGATATATGGGCAACTCGTCGGGGTAAACCCTATATATATATATATATATATATATATATATATATATATATATATATATATATATATATATATATATATATATATATATATACCGGGTGACACAGCATGTTACACCCTCAAGCTTTTGATGGTACCTCGGTACCGATATGGTGCCATTTGAAAAAATGAATTTTCAATTAAAAAATGATTTTGGAGAAAATTAATCTGGCCTGGACAGAGCAAATCGGAAATTTTGATGTCAGTTGCTTTTCTAAAGTGTTTCTTTTATCGATTAAGGTAAATTGGCAATACTCGTGGCACCCTATATTGAAAAATAAAAACCGAACCAAAAATAATTTTGACGCCCAAAATATCAATTGTGAGGTATGGTTGAATTTGGAAAATTATTTGCAAGTCAACTATGCAAAAATATACATTTAAAAGCTTCATTAAAGGTCGTTTCCGGCGACACCGGAAGAAGAATAAAATTGTTTCAAAAGTCACAAAGTGTCCAGTCATAAGTTTGATTGAATCACAAAATTTCAACAAATTACCTGCAGAAATATAGAAATGAGAGGGGTGCACCATGATCCTGTGTCATATATAGGACTTGTTGAAAATTTTCAAATCTTCATTCTTGGCAATCATATATTCGCACTCCATACACAAAAACCACCAATGAAATCACAATCAGTGTTAGCGACTTGAGACCTGTACATTGGATTTTCGGAAAGAAAGCATCTGACTACTTGTTGGTACATTGACATCATTGGTTGACAATGTTATAGTTGGTGTATATTTTCATTACAATTAATTTTATCCCAACATACGAAGTATGGCATTAAGAATCGTGATTTTTTCAATGAAAACAAGCAAATCAAATTTCACTCGGCCTTTGTAATAGTCTCCATTAAACGATTTAAATGTTGCTTCAACGATTCAAAGCATTCTTGATATTCTACTGAAGTTAACTCGATCAGAATCACAGTTACAGAATGGGGTATCACTTCATCTTGTGGAAAGAACAAAAATAATGTCGCAGGGGGTTATATAGGGCTTGTTGGATGCGGCATTGTTAAAATGCATTTTTTCGACCGAAACTAATGGCAAATGAACAAAAATGTACTAGTTCGTTGTTGTAGTACGAGATCCAGCCTTTCCTGTCGAGTCCATACGGAACAGCAATTGCTCCAAGAAGCTAAAACTAACTGTTTGGCCGGCAGAAACATGCTGATGCCGCCAATATCGAAAAACAAATCTAGAACGCTTTTCACCTCGCTTTCGATGGACACTCCCCATTGTCTTCTGTACACTGATTATCCTCTACGAGTGTTGCACTTATACTCAACCTGCTCTATCCAGAATCTGGAGTCTACGAGTGCGGTACCATAAATCTATTTTCACGACGCCACTGAAAAGTTCTTTCAAAAATTCGCACAAAACACCAACCAAACATGCTGTACGCTTCAGCCTTGGACCGAGAAAAGTAAGGACCTCCATCATTCCTCGATTTGAGTGCATTCAATATAACTTCGAACAACCTTAACAGTACCAACTTTTCGATAACAAACACTTAAAGTATTCAGGTTCGAAAAAAAAATTACCCGGTCTGGCATTTTTGATTTACAATCGATATTTAATTAGCTGCCTACATATTCGCCAATAAATTGAGTGTTAAATGAACGAAGCTCGCCAAACTATCGAATGGCATGCAATATTCAGACCAATAACGACTTTTTGTTCTCATTTATTACAATATTGTAGTAATTATTCATCCGTGTTTATACACAGTATCCGTCCTGATCTTCTTTCACCCTTCTACTGATGATGTACGCTTATTTAGTCGAAAGAAAACAACAATTCATGACTATTACATTAAGACAACAATTATAAAAATGAGTAATATATGATTACACTTCAGGTTGTAATAAAACCGACAAGAGTAAAAAAGTCATTATTTTTCATAAAATAACTGTAGTAGAGATTGTTGAGTATAAATCTGACGTGTTATGCATCTATTAATCCTAAAATATCATTAATATTAAATATTAATGCTCAAGCTTTAAAAGAAACCTATTAAAAGTTATTTAATGATAAGATAAGTGAGGATTTATTTATTATGTTGAAACATAAATTATTGAACGAATGGAGTAATATCAATTATTTAGCTATGCGTTACACAAAATTGAAATGATTGAGGAAACCAAGACATAACGGGTTTGAAAGATCAGTTATGAATCTGAAATATCATAAGAGTAGCAATGAATAGTATTTGAAAACAAGGGAGCCAACTTGCCTTGTTTGAAGAAATGATGCACGTATTTAGGCGGATTGGCCTATGTTGAAGTATGTGGGGAAATTGACAACAGAAATGAACTTGCTAATTTAAATCACGACTAGAGTGCTCTACTACCAACAAAGTAGATGAAGTTGGCGACAAAATTGTATACAAAGTTGATTGTTTAGAAGTCATGGAGCAATCAACTTGACAACAAGATTGACAACTATGCTGATCGTTCGCAAGGCTGTTAAGATAAGAACATGCGTTCTAATTAGAAGAAAATTAATTCTCTATGAACAACGCATAGACGTTTTTCTTAGGTTCGATACACCTGATAATTTTTGACAAGTTTAATCATCAACAAGTTTACAATAGAACATATAAATAATCGAAACCTTTCACAACTATCGACGTGAATATTGATATGAATACAAAATTGTATACAAAGTTGATCGTCTCTGAAAACCAAGTTGGCAACAAGATTCACAACCACGTTGGTTATTTCCGACGCGTTTACGAGTGAATATTAAAATTATTGAAACCTATCACAAAAAATCATCTTGGATAATCTATTTTTCGGGTCCATTGTAATCAGGATATTATCAATTTGAGTAATTTTGCATCTGGCTGTTTTCAGTTGTTCATTTAGTCTGTTAAGTTTGAAATTGAACAGTGAAACGTATTTTGAAAATTGACTTTCGAATAAGAATACGTTTCATACACTGTTTAAGATCGCCGAGAATCTGTTGGAGAAAGATACAGATATTTCAAATAATCGTTATATGTTAGCAGGAGCCAAAATTGCTGCAGAACGAAAATGACGAGAAAAGCCTAATTCGAAAATCTACTAAAGATTTCAAAATATCCGCAACCAGACCAAATTTTTATGTCTTGATGTGTGCATAGCTTCAAGATTCAGTTAACCAAGAAACTGAAGCCCATTTATCAGTCGAAGCTCCTAAAATTTCCTAAAAGGATACAGCTGGTTGAACCATTAGTCGAAATAGCGATATTAAGTAACCCCCGAGATCTTTCGACTTTACGCCATTAGACTTTTTTTGCATTTTATCTTTGAAATAAATATTAAAGCTAATTCTATAAGTTATATCTTTGTCAAAAACGTATTCAGAAACATATGTCTCAAATTTCTATCCTCATAAATGAAGCAAAAACCAAAAATTGATTTATGTAATTGGTTTTCTCAATTTTGAATTCTGGAGTGGTTAAGAAAAAAGAATTGTGAAAACACAAGGAAATTCATTTTTAAGTCAATGTAGAATGTTTGATTGACTAGACTATCAAACCAAGATTTCTTATTAGTTGCATAAATTTGTGATAGATTGCGGTGTCATTCATTCTATTGGCATCAATATTAAGCATCTGTCACCCCAGTTTTCCACCTGTTTACGAGATGTTAGTGTACGTTGTCAAATATTTCTTGTGTGACGCACTCCAAAGAAAGTGATTTTTGTTTCTGATCGTGAGTTTCTCAGAAGAGAAAATAACTCAATGATACAACCCTTCGATATTTTTTTTTCTGTTCACCTAGAAAGAATTGCATATTCGTGAAGGTATAGGTAACGATAGAGAACTCTCGACGTACAACGCCAATTTACGAATGCTTATAGCAGGCAAAATATAAAATATAGTATTTATCTGACTTCAACCAACTTTACTAACGCTTGTTATCAGAAAATCAAGTTTTTGACGTCATCTCATCTCATTATTTTGCGTAATTGCAAACAGGGAGCGCTACAATAGGATTCCTGGAGAGGAAAACGTGTGCCACATAAGAGTGCATGAGATATTTTAGAGCAGGGGTGCTAAACGATCGATCGCGAGTGCCTTTTGATAAGATCTCGAGAAGAAAAAAATTTTTAATAGGTAGGTAACTAAACTACAAAAATTTATTAACTAATAAAATAACACTCTGCTAGCGGCAAAAGACGGCTTTATCAAAGGAACGCGCGGTACTTGTCAATTTCGGGCGGCGCGTTTGACGGGAACATTCGAGACTTTCGTTCAAACCGATATAAATGTTGCGCCTGCAGGAATTGGAGTCTAGAGGACAGATTCGAGAAGAGGAAACTACAAGCTGCACTCAACAAGATCATCAGGACAGCAACAAACGCCCCATGGTACATAAGCAACGACCAACTCAGAAAGGAAATGGAAATCGACACACTGGAAGAAATCATCATACGACTAACAACGAGAACAACCGATCAGATAGAAGACCACGAAAACAAGGAGATCAAGCAAATAATGGAACTACAACCGAGGATACAGGTAAGAGGACATCCCTAGTACAATGGAAGATCAAACAGGCCAGCATAGATGCATCACAACAGAAAAGAGGGAGGATAACCAACCAGTAGAACCCTAGGACAAACCAAGGAGATGTAAAATAAGCGAGATGAAGAGAAAAAGAATAGACATTCGACCCTCACCTAAATTCAAGGATCACAGAGAAATTGGAGTCATTCTGAATCGAAACTTGAACCTACTACGTCGATACAAAGTTTATTATTAAATAGTACAAAATGAGTACAGCGAAGAAATCTGAAACGTATCATTTTAATAACGATTGGGAGGAAGAATTTTTCTTTTGTATGGTAAAGGATAAGCGCATTTGTCTTATTTGCCGTGCGTCAGTTGCAATACCTAAGTGTGGTAACTTAGAGAGGCATCACAAAACGGTTCATGAAAACTAGTAGAAGGATTTCCCGCCACAGGGTGAATTAAGAAAACGAAAAGTACGTGATTTGATTTCTTGTTTGAAAAAAGAACAAACCATGTTCACAAGACCAGCCAAATAAACAACAGCTGCTACGATCGCGTCATTTAAAATATCTCATATATTGGCCAAATACAAAAAACCATTCGAAGATGGATCGGTTGTGAAGGAAGCATTTACTGAAGCGGGTGAGACTTTTTTTTGAGATTTTAAAAATAAAACAGAAATCATGTCTGCTATTAAAGAACTTCAGTTATCTCGTGCGACTGTCACAAGGCGGATTGAAGTCATGAGTCAGGACATCACATCACAGCCTCTCAGAGTTGATTGTAAGTAGTCTAAAAATATTGAGATAGAACGCCAGCAGTTCAACTTTGAGCACCCCTGTTTTAGAGTATCCAAATAACTACAACACATTTTCATTAGAGACACCTTAAATGGTTAACCTTCTAGTTTTATTTTAAATTGAAATCATAAGCTATTCTAATATTATCATTTGTTCTTGTGGAATTCAGAATTGAAAATGAGTTAACTACGACGATTCTTCCCAGGTATGTTTTCCCAAGAACTAGAAACAAAAGAAATTCACAAACTTCAATTCTACTTCTCTATAATCGATTCGATGATTGTTGCATGCTGCAATCGAAACTGCTCAAGGTTTCACGCAATGATTATTGAATCTTCAGAACCTTCCGATTCAAGACGATTTTATGATCTCAGGCTTTATTATTCTACGTGACTCGAATGAAATCATCTCGAATCATTTGTACGTAAAACACATAGATCGTACTCGAGATATTCTTAACCTTCGATATTGCATTCTACTTCGAATAAATCGAAAAAAGTTTGGAGATTATTTGAGGATGAAAGCGAAATACGCTGCATAGTTTTCAAGTTAGAATATATTTGTTCTTCAGAAGGATCCAAGCTCAATTTTCTTTTACTTTGAAAGTCGTTTTGGGATTTTTCAATCTGCTTCAAGATCTTTGAAGGAGAGGATAGAATCGCAGGTAGAATAGAAATTCTGGAATCGTGAATAGTTGGGAATTCAAATTTGAAATTTTCGTTTCCATTATTTCGTTTATTTTGCATAGTATTTACATAAAGTATTTCATTCATTATCATCTGAGAACAATGGCTGAGGCTGCACAATGTCCTGCATGTAATTTTGTGTACGCTGTGAGAAATAGTAATATACAGGGTGATTTTTGGAAATTGTTTACTGAAAATATCTCAAACACGAATAAAGTGCCCAAAAATTGCAAGAACAAATAATTTTTAGGTTTTTGGGAGCCAACTCATGACTCGAGAATAGATTAGATATGTTCCAACTGTCATTCCTCATACCCTAGCTTAAAAAAAATTTAATAGAAACAGCCCTCTTGTGATACGTCATTGATGCTTCCTGGGTACAGCTATATACTACACCTCAAATTTTGGAATGCATTTTTTATTGAATTCATCATCCAAACCCACTACGTCTTCGCAAAATTTTTCTTTGATTTAAGTATGCGTTGTATGTCACAAATCATCGAACTTACAAGTTCTGTTTCATAAATGATAGATTTTGGATGTCCCCAAAGAAATAATTCAAACTTGATAAATCTGGGAATTCAATGATTAGCAAATCTATAATACAACCAGTTCCGTACATTAAGACCATGAGGGGCGGGGGAAGATCCATCATGTTTGAGAAACAATTCATTTTCGTCCAACACCCTGTTTCCATCTCTGTGGGCTTCTGATTTTCCACTTTATTCCTACTCAGAATATTCAAATAAGCTTCACAATTGAATGTCCCATTAATGAAACTCACGTATGTATCTTTCTAGTGATATAAGCATTCTGCTTGATAGCCTAATAATTTCAGGAGAAAGTGCGCTCGTCGCTATAGCAAATTTATGAATTTTGATCAAATATTATTGTCATCAGCTCACAAAACTCAATTCTTTCATCAAAATCATTGTCTTTTAACTCGTTTAAATAACGAATTTTGAGGGATGGAACTCGTAAAGCTTGGTCACCTTGCGCACAGACAAATATGAAGCACCAGTTGTTTCACACATTTGCCGTGGAAATCTTGAAGTTGTGATATTTCATCTGCTCCTAGCTCACGTTTTTTATTCTATACCGACCCAGAGGCGAATTTTTACACAAGTAATGTGATTTTCCTGTATTTCATTTTCATATGTACGTCTTTGATTTAAAAAATTTGGTTTAGAGCTAATTTACCTGCACTTCCATAAATAAACCTTATATCTACTCTCTCAGTAATGAGACTATATCATTTTTATGAGAAACTTTCTACAAAATAAACTAAAATGGTTCAACTGAAAACTATAAAGAACAACCATTAAAAAATTGCTTCTCAACACCACGGTATTATTCGTTATTTAATCAAAAGGTCATATGCGTTCTGCATTCATTCTTGATCAAAATTTTCCTTTACAGCTTATCATTAAAATGAATATTTCAGAAGCTATCAGAGATTCAAAAGGCGAAGGCAGGCCGGCCGACGGGCCATAGGTCCGTCCCGGAGAGCAGTGGGGCTCTACACTAGTTATCTTCAAAGAAAACGTATTTGTAATATCCCATAAAAATATAGCTATAAACATTGTACATACAGGGTGTTACATAACGGTATTTCACAACTTGAGGGGGTAAATCTATGTGCAATTCTAAGAAAAAAAGTTCATATAAACATAGGTCCGCAAAAGCTTCACTACGGAGCTACAAGGTGTTGAAATTTCCGGAAAAAATTGTTTTTTTTTCTTCTAAACTCCGCCCGAATTTGGAATTCAAGCTATTTTTCACAGCCTCCACCATTACACGTCCTGAATTTTAACTGGAATCTACAAGGTGTTTTCTTTTCCGGAGCCATGTCTTCTTTTGCCCTTTCAAACTTTTTTGCAGTACGCCACTGATCAGCGTACAATCAATTTTCGGCATCTTCCTTCATTTTAGAAACTTTTTTGACACTTGTAATTTTTTCGTATCTCCGACCGTTTTGAGCAAAAAATTATTGAACGTTTGTATGCATTCGCTAAATTGAAAGCACTTCTAATCAAAAGATTGATTAGTAGGCTATGATTCTTTTCATTTATTTATTTTGATAGTTGCTGAAGTTGAACCAGTGTCTGCTCGACTTGTTTATTGAATTAATGATTAGTTTTCAGACTTTTGAAGTTATTGCTGTAAGAAAAAATGGCTAATTTCACTGACGCCGAATTGGCGTCAGTCATTATATGTACGGTCTCGCTGACGGAAACATAAGAAGCTAGGCGATTATATCAAGTGCGCTTTCCAAATCGAGTAACACCAGACAGGCGAACATTATCAAATATCGACAGAAGGTTGAGGGAAACTGGTACTTTTACTGCAAATAATCATTTAAAAGGTGCAACTTAAATTATGAGAATTGATATTGAGGAAGCAGTTTTGAATTGTATTGATTTGAATCCTCATGTGACTACAAGAAAACTGGAAATCAGCTGAATATTTCACATGTTCTAGTTTGGAGGATTTTCCACGTCTTTTTATTGTATTGTATTATTATATTCAAGACTGAATTTCTGCCGATGGTTCTTAGATGAAATTAGAAGAAATCCTCATTTTGATAGTGAAATAATGTTCACAGACGAAGTTAACTTTTCGAGAACTATATATTTGCTATAACAAATTTATAAGTATAAGTTGAGTCTCACAAGACGAGCTCTCAAAATAAAAGCAAATTTTGGGCATACCTATCGAGTATTTCTATTATTTTTTTTATTTAGCGAATAACAAACAATTCAAGTAATTCAAATTCAATAATTTTTCACTCGAAAACGATTTGAGATACGAAAAATTACAGGTGTCAAAAAAGTTTCTAAATTGAACGAAGATGACCTGAATTGATTGTATGCCGATCAGTCCCGTACTGAAAAAAAGTTTGTAAGGGCAAAAGAAGACATGGCTCCGGAAAAGAAAACACCATGTAGATTACAGTTGAAATTTACGACGTGTAATGATGGAGGCTGTAAAATAGCTTGCATTCCAAACTTGGGCTGAATATTTCAAAAACTGCAGGAGTTTTGAAGAAAAAACTATTTTTTTCTGGAAATTTCAACACCCTGTAGCTCCGTAATGAAGCGTTTGCGGACCTATGTTTATATGATCTTTTTTTCTCAAAATTGCAAGTAGATTTGCCCCCTCAAGTTGTGACATACTATTATGTAAAAATATCCTGTAGTATAGTCTCTTAATATTATTTTAATTTTTTATAAAGAGTAGCTTATATCTCCAAAATAATAAACATGAGGAAGGAAGTCATTGGTTAAGATATATTGTATCTATATTAATAAATTATGAATGAAAGTAACTATTGTTCTCAAAATAAGAATTAAACAGTTGAGACTTCCTCGAACACTTTTTTATATCTCAAATATACCAAACAACATTTCCTACATCAGTCATCCACAATTTACCTCATTAGAACCTCAGAAACCTTCAGAATGCCATAAGGTCAAGGCAAATGTTTTCTCAATTTCAATTGCATCAACTCAAATCCAGATAACAATTTAATCGAAAACAAACTGCTGCCGTCTGACGTTACTACTTGGCTCAACTTTCACTTGCTCCGTCGATGTGAAACCTTGCAATTCACTTGATTTCTACATGTTTCGACCTCAAGTATGCTGAATAGAATCTGAATTCTATGAGCCTTGTATTAGAATCATTTCTGAACTACTTTACGTCATACTTCGGTAAATTTATTATATTTTTATACGCTATTCGAGCAGGGAATGAGCCGGAATCGATATTTCATGCTTGTGCAAGAGTTACAAATTAAACCGATAAGAAATACACTCTAGGAGGTATCAGTGTCCGATAAGGTAAAGTATTATAAAGGTTTAAATAAAGATGGTTTGTACAAAGGAAGATAAGTTTTAAAATCAACACATCTTATATACGACAATAATATAAAGTTAGAACACTTGAAATCAATTAAAATGGATAAAAATTGTTATCATTAAAATTTGTAGATCAATCATTTCAGTTAATAGGTATTCATTATTTTAGAATATTTCAAACTCATTTTACTAATTGGACATACAACAATTTGATAAATCAAAGGGACGCAAATAATGATGCAAGATGATCTTCTAGAAGTCAGATGGCATTCTGTAAACTTTGATGGCATTGGTTAATGGCAAAATGCACTAACAGAACATAATGATCGCTTCGGTAGGTGCATGGTTAGAGCGCAAGCAAATTGTAACTGCTTAACCGAGGAGTCTGGTTCGAATCCGGGTTCAAGTTATGGATGTTGTCCTTGTACAAAAAAGTGACACTTGCAAGAGTCGCCTAAAGAGGGCATAAACTTCCCAAGACCAGATAACTTGTAATCTTTGTGGTGGCAGTTATCATTTCACGGTCTAGGAGAGTGGTTCACTGTAAGCTGTAGGTCCACCTTTGTAGATGGGCTGAGTTTCCGAGCACATCGTAAAAAGATGAAACAAACAAACAACAGAACACAACCCTAATTCCAAGGTAGTAATATCAGTCTAACCTAGCCATATTTGAAGTATAAAAGATTGGTGGATACGAAAGTTAATATCTCTTCATTATATTAATAAATTTCCACCGAAAACGCTAGTGATTCAAATTGCAGAGTATTCGAAAATGTAGCCGCAATATCAGTATTACTTTTACAGACCGATACTAGAGATATATACGTAATAATCGTCAGAACGTGAAAGACATTTCGAGAATCACAGGTAATTACGACGAATCTAAGAAAAGAAAAACTTCCCTCAAGTTCTATTCATGTCGATCATTAATGCGTGAACGATTCTCGGATAATAATGGAGGGGGTAATTTTGAGCTTGAACTCGATCTGTGGCGGAGACGACTTGAAACGAAATTTTTTACTATCCAGCGATAGCTTTCGCTATGAACACGTTCATCCTTATTATATTGTTCAACCTATGTATGTCCTTCTATATTCTTTCAGGGATTTTCTGTTTATTTTATTGGATACGTAGATTGCGGAGTCGTCTCCCTCCATTCGATGCACCGGCGCCATCGTTGTTGGAAGCACACTGAACACTGAACTGATGCTTTGGACTTTCGAAACTCCGTGATATCTGTTTCCTTTGAGGTACGACTTCAACTGAACAGATGGAAGTGACAGGGGGCTAGATCTGGACTTTAGGAGGGGTGTGGAAGTGTTGAACTGTGAGCACCTTGGAACCATTTTCGCACACAGCTTACGCATCCCTAAATCTTCGTGTATCATCTGCCGGATCCTCTCCTCGTTGATGCCCAACTGGTCTTCCAACATTCTAATGATTACACGACGATCTCCGAGCACTCGCGATCGCAGCCGATCAAGGCTTTGTGCGTTTCAAGAGGTGGAGGCTTCCTCGCGCGGATTATCCTCCATTGACTCTCTGCCGCTTCTGAACCGCTTTGCCCAATCGTAGACAGCTAATTTGTTCAGATAATCTTCCTTATACACGGCGGTTAACTGTTTCATAATTTCCACGGAAGTTTCGCCTTGTTTCACCAAAAATTTAATCACTATTCCGTGCTCAGTTATTTTATCACTCATCTTCCGACGGTGGGTCGAAACAGGTCGATATTCAAAGGACAATAAAACACGAAGTATACAACCGATCAACACGAAACTTGCACAGGCTGACGCAGAAATGAATTCTGTTTCGAATGAAACCAACGTCCGCGAACTTAATTGCCATACGTCGTATATATAGAAAAGCAGGGGTTCTAGGATTGATCCTTGTGGCAAACCAGTTTCAACTTTCTTCTCACTGTAGATTTGGTATTGTTCATTCTAAGTATATTCTGTGCTCTATGTAGTTTTAAGTAATGTTGGTGTATTTATACTCATTCAACTTGCTATACTTCTTTCCTTCTTCGAGTTCTACATTTCGTTGAATTCTCTATCTCCATTACTTACATTGTTATCTTGTTACTCTGTTCGGTTACTACTGTTTTCCGAGTCTCAGATGTAAGTACTAGTTTCCTGGTGGTTTCAAGTTTTCTACCCCATTGTTCGTTGAACATTTCTTCCTTAACGCCGTTTGAGAGTTTATTCAGTGTTATCTTGTCAGGTTGAAGAGTTCTCGTATACAGCTTCTTGACTTTTTACATCCACAAAAATCTACTTAACGTGTGTATATCTGTTCCCGTAAGTTTTTAATCCATTCAAAGCTATTAAGTAATAGGGCGATAGCGAATTGCGCATGCGATTTTGATATACACCCCACCGAAGTTTAGTTGGGGCCTCGTGTTTCTTTTCTGCTGAAAAAACAGGTGTTGAATATTCATAAAAATAAATTATATTAAAATAAATGATTCAAGGAATGATGATTGTAACGAAACAGTTTGTTTATATCAAATTTGCGTGAAAGAAATAGTTTGATAGTATTGACGAAATAAAGCAAACATCATGAAGCGAACAAAAGAACAATATAAATTCATTCAAGGACAGATACGAACAGTAGAGAGGTGTATATTGATGAGGAAAATCAATTAATGTGTAAAACGCTATAGCGCAATGCTGAAAAACATATTGTGGCCAATATTGAAAGATTAAGCATCGACTATATGCGATTCTAACAAGATAGTATCACATGCGTTACAACCCACGCCACAATTAGCTGCAGGAGACGCTTCTTGAGCACAAAATCTTGAAACAGTATTATATCTTGATCACTGAGATGTTATGGCTTGACACCGTGAAACTCTGTTTTTCAGGCCATTAGAAGAGTAAAGTCAACTTGAGCAAGCTGACGACTATTTAGCAACTGAAAGATGACATGATACATGACTGTGTTTGTAAAATAACACATTCCTTTGAAGAATTCTGCACTTTTTCCATCGTTGATGTTATACTCCTCAAAACTTAAAATGAGACAATTTGCAGCAACACTCTCGTCATTTAATAGACGTACGTATGTATGTTTTGGCATCGAAGATAATATTCATGCCCATTTGATTCATTGAAAGCATAATACGTTGATACCGTACTCAGTGTGACAAGAATACGTACCTAATAATAACCAATAACAATACCCAAGCGCAACTAACCTTATCTTATTGAATTCAATTTAATTATAGGCAAATATCTGATTGTGTGTCATAAAAAGGTGTGATAAAAGAAAATTGTCAATCGGAAAGCAATTTATCACAATAAATAGTTACGTTAAAAAACAGTTCCAGTAAACAATTCTGGGTATCGCTTGAGGCTCGAACTACGAAGAAAATGTTTTCTCCGATCTTCTAGGAAGCATTTCCTCGCGTGAAAAGCTCTCTATTCATTTCCACGGAATGAATCGCCATCCCTGTTGACATGCTTAAATTGTCCGTATTCAGGTAGTAGAACATTGCGGAATGAACAAGTGGGTCACTAGGGCAAGAGTTAGGTAACGTTGGTTATAATACACTCTATAAAACGTGTCGTACACCTTTGAAAATGCCAATTGATATTTACTCAAATCGGTAACGAGTTTAATGAAGTATTTAATCACTTAATGAAAGCATATCGTGAACTATTTGGCGTCATTACTAAATCGTAGGCGCTTAATGCGGTTCTTAATTATGGCTCCGTATTAACCCACATGAACGCTTTTTAATGAAACGTATTTGTTATAAGCGAAAGAGAGGAATTGAGAGGATGAAATTTGCGCAGCATAACTAATTGAAGTTTTAGACCTAGTATTAAATCACATTCATTCTAAATATTTGATATTAATTGTTCTAAAAAATATGATTTATCCCTCTGATGAAACTATTTCAATCATTCACGAACTTTCCGATTTTCAAAACTCTCTTTTCCGTACTAAACTAACAAACGAATTGATACATATTGTTTCTCATCAAAGGTGCTTCTGAAATTTCAGATAATTGAGAGTGAAAGTGTCTCAAGCCATTTCGTACAAAGAAAAAGATATCTGAATATTAGAAGTTAATGTCAATTCCCAGACGTAACTTCAAGCAGATCAAAGTTAATTAAAATGCCTAGGACGTCAAAAGCCACTTTTTATTCTTCTCAAATTACCAGTGTAACCAATGAAAGAAGCAAATCATATTAAGACCTATCTACCCACGCATTCCGTTAAATATGAACGATCAACAACAAATATGTCAGAGAGCTCACTGGAGACTAAAAAACGAATCCATTCGCAAAAGGGAGCAAATAACAAAGCAAACAAGTAACAACAACCGTGGAATAACAGTTTTTAAAGCGTCTCTAATTAGAGAGTAAACATTTAAATTCTCTATATCCCTCCGCGAGCTGAAACGGGAAAAAGCGAGTAGATGGCGAGTGTCTGTATCTTTAAGATTCACTGAGCCAAGAATTACGGAAAGAAAAGAAGCCTACGACCTTCTTTGCCGACTGTATGTGGGCCAGGGTCTCAAAGAGCATGCGCGCTCAGTGAAAGTGTTATTTGCAAGCGTGTCAAAGAATAACTGCTCATTTTGATTATTATGTAAAGATAGGCGATAGCGGATTAATTATGTAGAAAATAAACGTTATCATTCAATGGTTATGTCGCAACTTACAATGGATTTTGTTCAGTGATTTTCAGCAGCCTTTATTATATGCTTAAGTATTTCGTACAGAAAAACAAAATAGTCTTAGTGGTAACACAGTAGATTCCGTTTATTATTACTCCGCCTATATTGATCAACTGACTATTATGATGTAATTACATTACGAAGTTTGGTTTTGATATAGTGACTTCCCTCACAGTGATTTGTCGCTTATTATGACCCATTTTTAATAAATTATGTCCGGTTATGATGACCTTCGGTAATGTTCGTTGATTCCCGACGACGTTCGGCACGTGGCTTGTTTTTGTTTTGAATCTCGATGAGTAATTGACACTTGAAAGTAGTTTGTTTTCCGTTTCAGTTTTGCATTGTACTGTGAAAAAATTGTCATATGAACGCCGTGAAGCATTTTCGATTTATATAGCAACTTCCCTTTTCTCGTCTTCTCGTCATAGGGAACATGAATACCACAACTCAATTTGTAGGTTAGGCGAAATGTACCTTGCAAAATCAACATTTAGCTTACGGTCCCCACCTTTGAAGTCTGGTGATATTAGCAAATAGCATAAAATGTGTGTCAAGGTTTTGGGGCTCTCTCGGTCAAACAGAGAGGGAATTGTTTTGTTGAATTTGAATATTGAAGAGTTTTTCTACGATTATACTTCAAAATTGGCAAGCATGAACAATTATGTGATTATGTTTCAGGAGACTCACACTACGACGGAAGAACATCTCCGAGAAAGAGGAAATATCGCAGGTTATGTACTTTTTGATTATCTAGTCCTTTTTATGACCTTGATTGCTATGTAGAATCTTATCTTAGTTTTGTTTAGACATATAAGAGGTATGATTGTTGACATATCTTTCTGGTTTTCTTTTTCCATTGTTACATTACAGATTCCCTGTCCCAAACCACCTTCCTTTCTCCCTTGTCTTCGTTTGGAAATCATGAAATGCAAAAGAGAATGAAGCGGATAAGCAGAAAAATCTTTGGTAATCTTTATGTATACACGACACTAACACAACATAAACAAACGACAAGCTATTGCTAGTGCAATAGCGACAGGGAAACGAGTTTTTTTCCACAGGTTTTTTCACTCGTTTATTGAATCATATGCAAGATAGTATGGTTCCCCCGTTACATTTCCTGAGCTCACACTTGTATTTTTTTATGGCACACATCAAAATTATAGATATAAGCATTTATTGTAAATACATTTATTCAAATTTCTGTAAATCCTCTATTTTCGAAAGAATATATATATATATATATATATATATATATATATATATATATATATATATATATATATACATTCATTTATTGAGTCAATTAAATCTGAAGCCGTCTAATTCAAGTGTCAGAAAACCTTACGGTCCCAAAAACTCCAGATCTTGGTGCGTTACCTGCAGCTTATCTTAAATCTAACCTATATAGAAAAATTCTTTTTTTTTTCATTTTCCTGAATTGAGCCACCTTACATGGTTCTACATTATCAAATCTTGATTCTCGGTCTCATTTCAGTTGAAACTACTAGAGGTACCTATGAAAAAGGGACAAGTAACCATACCCTTTCGAAACGTCAAACTTGACTTCAAATGATGAAGGCTCATATGTGAAAATGACAGATCAAAATTATCTAATATTAATGGTTCAATGATCAAGAGAAAAAAGGAATTCGTTGTTCGTCTGTCGGTCTATATGACAAGGCTCTTCTGTCAGCAACAAGTGTTGCTGACAAAACAGTTGAAATTGGTAGCGAAAACTCATTTCACAGCACCAATCTCTTGGTGCTGTGAAATGCTCAAACTCAATCAACGCAACCGTACAGTAAGGCCGTTCAGATCGCAAAGGAATTAAATCTACAGAGCACTTTTCATCTGTGATGGACTGAAAGGACACCCTCGGTGTGCGACGATTCCTACTCCACTATAGCGGATTTGCAATGCTGATATCGACCCAAGCTCTGTAATGTGGAGACATTCAGTCCTAGGCATTGAAACAGCTTCTTCAGTCCAAATATGAAACCCCCCAGTAGATAAGTGGACTTCTGGAGGGTGACCATGAAACCTAACTGAAACAAACATTATTGGTGCCTTTCTTTTTGTTTTAAAGTCTGACAATGGAACACGTTCTTGGAAACTCGTGGAGGAGTATTTTTACTATTTTGGAATGCATCGATAGTTGATTGAAATGTTCACAGATAATGTTCTTGTACATACCTGACGAACTTCTCAAGGATGTTGTTTAATTACGAGTTCCGATCTCAAACCACTTTATGCAAAAGAAAACCATCATCGATAACAAAATTATCATGATTCTCACGAGCATTGACGAACCCGGTCAACTTTGGAGCGCTGTAAAGGCGCTCCTCAAACGACCATCTACAAGATCGGTCTGAAGTGATTTTTTTGTAAAACGTATAAAAAAGAGTAATAGAGCAAAAAAAAAACTTTTTATAAAAATGTTCTCACTTTTTCGCTTATAATTTTGATTTCAATTTTAGGGCAAAATGTTATATGAGCATATTTGGAGGCAAAGCGATTTGCAACAAATTATGTCCCCACAAATTTTTTGTAGGACGTACAGTTTCCGAGATATCGCGAAAAAGATGTTTGCACCTCTCTTTCCAAGATGGCGACCGGGGGTCAAGTACGGCAACCCCACAAACTTGGGGTTGAGCTTTTATTCACCCCCCTCCCCATGTCCCTATAATAAAATTGTGTCCTCTAAAAAATGCAAAGCCCATGTAACATTTCAATGGACTACGAACTATGTGTATGATCTTGGTGAATAATTATCCCGAGGATTTGAATAAAAGGTGACGATAAAGTAAGATCCACAGCAAAATGGCAATAGAAATAAACAATTCTTCGCAGATAGGACAGTTGGGTCATCATTTGATGGAAACTTTCCGCGAAATTCTCTCTACCCCTTCGGATGATCTATAAGAAGAGCAGAATGTTATACGGCTGCAACTAATACCTCATATAAAAGTAGCAACTAAGACTGCCAGAGGATTTGATGGAACATGTTTATATATTGCCAATGTTAAATTTAACACCATAAAGATCTGTACTCTTCTTCGATCGTCTTGCATTATTTTGGCGGGTTTTCGGCCTATTGCTTTCCGGGAGGCAACTATTGTCTCAATATGGGATACAGATGATGTTTGGTATATTTTAAAACCATGAGAAGACGTATAGACTATGGAATAATGATAAGCACTGAGGTCATTATTTCCTCAAATTGAGAGTGGAGATGAAAACTCAATATATTCGAGAATACTTCAGGTCAATCATTTTTAAATGCTAGCTCCCTAGGATGGAAGACCATTCAATATATTCGGCCGTATCAATATGTGATCTATTACAACCTATTAAAATCTGGCGGAACTATCAATACTTAACGCTGCCTGAATCAAAAGATCGATTTGCTTTCCTTGGTCTCAAAATAGGAAAACATAATACAAAGTGTTGTTCCACATTTATACAGCAAAATCTGTTAAGGAACTAGAAGTGATTTGTTGGGAAATTCTTCCGCTTGAAGTTTAACTTACAGACTTAGCTCTGTTTGTTTTTTACTTATTTGCATCGGAGGATTCAGGTTGTTTCATCTCAAAAGAGTAGAATGTTCGCTGGTGTGACATACACAAATTGTCGAAGAGATGGGGGGCATATATAGTTAGCTATGTAGTTTTCGTCAACTATAAACAGCAGGTTACCATTTCATTCTTAGATTTTCAATGAATCGAAAATACAATACGAACTGAAGGTAACTGCTTTAATATCAAGTTGAGTATAATATAGAAAAAACGAACGATTTTCAGTTAACATCTGGTTTTTCCAAATTAAAATCACAATTTTCTGTTAAAAAAATGTTAGTACGAATACATTTCTTCATTGATCAACATTAATCAACTAGTACATTCAATGCAGCCTCCCTGTTCTCCGGAAAAGAACGAGTGTTAATAAATCATTCAATAAACAATTTCCTCTCCTTTGCGAAGTAATAAAGAAATACTAAAGGAGATGAAAATGTCCCGAGGAAATATCGAACAACGTCTTCTCCCCCGTAAAACATTTTAGAATCCTTTTAAATCTTCTGCGGGAAACAGAAGGATCTATAATGCGGGAAGGTATATGTGTTTGTATTCATTCGGAACGAGATTTTCTTATACTGAATTATGTTGAAGAAAACTGTTTCCCTACTTTTCCGTTCTAGTTACTTCGCGGTATTTCTCCTCCTGCTTTACTTTGATATATAATGTCATGTTCATGAAATGCCTGACGGATATGGAGTTTTTTCATTTTGTCGGGGATTTATAATGCGGAGTTTATATTTCTCGAAAACGAATAGTTGAAAATTAGAAACTGTTGAAAAGAGCATCTTCTACCGAATGAGTTAAGCTCAAAGAAGTTTATGGTAGCCAGGAACTATTAATTACTCCTTGGATTTGTATAGGAATAATTCAAACACTAGTTATTCATTCTACAGATAAATTTCGTACCGTTCATGGCTTCACAGAATTTTCTATAGGTTCTTTCGATGTGTTGTTTAAGATGGTGCTTTTCGTACCTGAAACAAAGTGAAAACATTATTGCATCTCCAAAAAACCTCACAAATACGTATAGTATAACTAAATTTTAACAATGTCAACCGTCTGTTTGAATTATTGTTTCATGACTCGACTTGAAAATCAAGCTGCTTGACTTGACTTAGCTTGAAATCAAGTCAAGTTTGAAATCAAGTTAAGTTTTCTTTCACAAAAACTTACAATTGCTATAAACCATTGAACTTCTTTTGATATTCAATGAGATCGAGAATAAACGTTTGAATAGTAATGAATATTTGATCTGGAAATATTTGAATGAAGTTCAACGTAAAAATCTGGAAATAATTCATTTCGTTGTTGAAGGAAATACAAATAAAGAACAAGAGTGAAAGTGAATAGCTCGCTGTTTTTGAACCAAGAGTTGAGACACATCAATATCCTAACTGATTTGTGACTCAATCTGTTTCGAGAACTTCCTCTTTACAGGAGCCAAACTTGCAGAATTCTCAATTTTATCTATCCATATACACACTACCAAATTTATATGGAATCACTCGGTATTTCGCATTATTGATTGTTTTTAACCGTGAATCTTTGACTACTTATGAAGAATGAAGTTTTTTGTTGTAAAAAAACTGGATAGTATGCTGAGAAATGTTGAACTATCACCACATGTTCGGGATATTGTACTCAGTCGTCACTGAGATTCGAAACTGTGAATTCCAAAATTTAAAAGGCCTATAATCATAATTGAAATTGCCTGTTGGTTTGTCCGATGTCCAGCGGGGTCGAATAATTGCTCTCGTTGAAGAATGGGTGACACTGAGGGATATAGCGGCCACAATGGCGGTATCACAGGGGGTGATTTAAAAAACCTACGCCCGATACGTGGAGCTACAATCTCTGCAAGAGAGGCCTAGAAGAAGTCGTAAAAAGATCACTTCTGAAGAACAAGACCGCTTTTTGTGACAAATTGCAAGAAGAGACCCTAGAGCTCCGCACCCCATACTCCAAAGGCAATTTCTGGAAGCAACAGGCATCAGTATCGAAACGATACGTCAAAGACTTCGTTCAAGGGGTTTATACAGCAGAAGGTCCTTAAGAGTTCCAGAGCTACCCAGACCACAACAAATTAACAGATTCGGGTTTTAAGGGGTCGTGGAAGACAAGCTAGACTCCGAGAATCGAGACAAATCCCGAAATACCAAGGGGGCAATGTGATGTTTAGGGGTGGCATTATGCTGGGGGAAATACAGATTTGATTTCGTTTCCTGCGATTGTTACGGCCAGAAATTACGTGGACCTAGTGCTGGAGCCTATAGTGAGAATCTGGCGAGGTGCCCACGGTGAGAATTTCACTTTTATACAAGATACCAGCAACCTCAATTATCTTGAAACCGAGGAAATCGCTATTCTGGGCTGG
The DNA here is from genome assembly GCA_013387265.2 of Cryptolaemus montrouzieri. Taxonomy (NCBI): domain Eukaryota; kingdom Metazoa; phylum Arthropoda; class Insecta; order Coleoptera; family Coccinellidae; genus Cryptolaemus; species Cryptolaemus montrouzieri. The sequence continues at coordinate 89,662,651 of JABFTP020000001.1, read as the reverse complement.
CCAGCTTGCTCTCCAGACCTAAATCCTATTGAACATTTATGGGATAATTCAAGAGAATTTTTATTTGGAAAAATTAGATCATGCCAAGATAATACAAGAAACCCAAAACAACTCATGGAGGTCGAAAACCTAATCCCAAGCATGCCTAGACGGATTCAGGCTTGTATAAGGGCAAAACAAGGTAATACATGCTATACTGAGGTCGGGAAAAAAAAACCTACACTTCGAGAAAACAATTTTAGATTTTTTATTACATGCGGAAAGTCTCTTATTTTCTTTCATTTGTTTCTTTCTTAAAATAAACCTTAATTTATTTCTTTATTCAATTGAAATATCTCAGAAAGTATCAATTCTAACAATCCTTCGAATTTTCCGAAATCCCTGTGGTAATATTCAAAATATCGGGTAAATATAGAATAATCATATTACATGTTCGATATATTCCTTGTGTATATACTATTAGGGATATTAAATAAAATTCCTACACAAGAATTACGTGAATTATGGTATTATCCACTTCCATAATAATCCTACAAAAAGATACACACACTCACAAGAAAAAACCGAGGGATAATTTCCGCCAGACCTTCGAGAGTATGAAATGAATAAACACTTGTGGCTGAATTTGTCAGACAAAATGGCTCTGACAAAAGATTTCTCCAGTGACTAATGAATAGATGCAAAGCAGACATCAGCCACCCTTATTCATGAAATGAACCCCCTTGGTGCCTTGTATATACTCTGAGGGGTGTCGAATTCTAATCGAATATAAATGTGTTAGTCGGTGCTTAATAGAGGGTTGTTTACAATAAATCGATCATGAACCCGGGACATGCGTCATTGAATGATCCTGTCCCATGAGAAAAAGTTCTGCGTGAAATGAATATGCAGTGGTACAGCAAACATTTTTGTTAATTTTACAGCAGTTAATATTATCAATAAAATAATTATTTATACACCACCGAATGTAATATTATTATATCTATATCGAATTAGGGAATGCCCTTCAATATATGTGCCAGTGGCGCCCCCCAGTGGTCGTTCTAAGAAACTTGCAGAATATTAAGAAAACGCGGGAATCAAATTAATCTTAGCTTCGGTAAAACCTTACTACTGCTGTTATGCTTGTTGACTATGATCTTTGATACCAATCTTGGTACTAGTACTAGAATTGATAGTTTAAATGTACAATGGATAAGAATATCAAACAAATTATTTTTCTCGAATTTTGTATTTTGAAATGGAAATTCAAGTGCAAAAACACGTGCATATGAGTGATACAGTGCATTTAACAGCGACCAAGTTATGGTGGAAGATTTGCCTCGTTCTGTTCAGCCATCAACATCTCCAACTGAAGTTAACATCGATAAGGTGGAGTAACTGGTAATTTATAATCGTCATTCAAGTTTCATATAGATAGGCAATCAACTTTCTGTGTCGCACGAATCAATCCAATTGAACGATTGTTTGGACATGAAACGCGTTGCCGCTCGACAAGTTCTTTAAACGATGAATTTCTTCTTTAAAGATATGCTAGAACGAGTCAATTTCGGACCCCACATCTATGAAACGCATTGTAACTGGTGATGAGACATGGGTTCATGAGTTTGACAGTTTGACCTTCACGAAGTTCGTCACTGAGAGAAGCACGACCACGATAGAATTCGTTATACCAGCATTTCACAGTGACCAAGTGTGTAGCTTGTCGAAGCAAGTTCAAATGACTATAAACAGAACAAAACTCACTCGAACATCAAGGTATGTCACAAGTACGTTTAGGTTAAGAATGTCAACATACGGTTTTGACCGTCAGTATGGTTTTCGCAGGCAAAGATCGACAGGAGATCTGCTCGCCTACGTCACTCATGTTTGTACATCAACGATGGAAAACATGGCGAATCTAGAGCAATAGCCCTCAACATCTCTGAAACCTTCGATAGGGTTTGGCATGCAGCCTTGTTGAATAAAGTTGCTGCCTGTGGGCTTCCCGAAAAATTGTGGGGTTGGATAAGTAGCTTTCTTTCAAATAGATCAATACAAGTTGTGGTCGACGGTATAACATCTGATTGTTTCCAGTTGCAATCAGGAGTACCTCAGGAATCCATTTTTTCGACAACCTTGTTTCTGTTGGAGATAAAAGATCTATTGTCACCTACAGAAAACAAGATCTTCGGTTTTGCAGACGATTGTACCTTGGTTTCGTCTTTCACTAGTCTGCGGCCGACTACAGAGGATATCTGAGTGGGGTCAGTTGAACCTAGTGAGCTTCAGCGCTAGCAAGACGCAAGCAACAACGTTTTCTAGAAAGGTCCTCGCTTGAGAACCTCCTCTAATGATGCAAGGTCAACAAATTGCATCGAAAGATTCGATGCACCTTCTCAGAATAACGGTCTATTCCGGGTTTTGCTGGCAAGAGCATGTATCAGCAATAGCTGAGTCGGCATCAGCTAAACTTAGTTTTCTTTTCAGAACCAAGCGATACTTCACATCTTCTCAGCTCTTGCTTTTATATAAGGCGCAGATTCGACTTGCTTTGGAATATTGTTCCCATGTATCTTCGCCCAAAAATTCGTTGCGGATGTTGGATAGTGTACAAGAACGGGCTGTCCGTCTCATCGATCACGCGGAGATCACCCGCAATCTCCAACCGCTGGCTCTCAGAAGACAAGTTGCTCTGTTCTACTGATACTTCCAAGAGCTGAAAAACCTTGTTCCAGGAAAACTTATGTTTTGCTGCAACACTAGGCTGGCAAGGAGTTCTTATCATATGGCGGTACATTTAACGACCCCTCAAATCTATCTCTATAAGAATTCCTTTGTTCACAGGGTCGGTAAGCTGTGGAACTCGCTTCCGTCCAACATCTTCCCACCATCCTACAATTTGGCCCTCTTCAGGAAGCGAGTAAACAGACAATTCAATTCTTCCCAGGCGCCTACTCATGTGGTGTAACAGTTTCGCCTATTACTGGAAAGCGCGCATAAAATAAAGGAGAAAATACAAGACACAGTTGTCGGATGGGAACTGTCAACAGTAAAAGATGTAGAGGCTCAAAATTTCAAAGGCAAACAACGTATTTCGGAACGGACCTCCTTTGAAGGCGATACAATAAATTTGGATGAAAAATAAATGTTTTGTGTTTCATTGACCAATTACCTTTACTTTTTTGAAAGAATGTATATTCAATTGAAAAAAACTATTCCAGTTCCATTAAATAAGGATCTCACAAATCTAAACCTTCATAATTCATAAAAATGATAGGTACGACCTTATGATGCAAATTCGTTTATTTAAGTTCAAAGTAATCCTCTTCTACATCAATGCACTTTTGTAACCGAAACTTCCACGACTGAAAGGCGAGAGGCTAGTAATCTTCTCTCGAAAAAGTGACAATTGCCTTATTGATCTCCTCCGTCGTGAAACGCCAAGCACGTGAATGTTGACACATGGTTAAATCGAGAATGAACGAGATGTTCAGGTAAGAGGTCAACTGATTGCTGTGCCGTGTTTGACGATGCTCTGTCGTGATGCAACATTATCGCGCAAATCCGACTGATACAAGCAATGCAAGTGAACATTTTGTGGTGAACAAGTTGGGTGTTACTGTACGTTGATTCTCAAGCTTAATTGATTTCACTCATTTTTTACTCTTGAGCAAAACTGCGTACACGACAGATCTGGGCTTTCTGCAAAAGATGGTGTTGCGTCATCTTCATGAATCCACACACTTATCTCCTGGCAGGGAGGTACATGAAAACATTGTATGTATATTTCATGACCTGTTACGATTTTAGACAGAAGACGCTGAAAACGATTACTCAACATTTCTCAAGAGATTCTTACTAACTAACTTTTTGGAAATCGGTCAGCGAATGGGGCACCCAGCGACTAACCATTTTATTTTTGAAGATTCTCTTGTAAAATTGAATTGGCTGTTGCGGATCCAACAACAAGGGTTGCCTTAATCAGGTGTATCTTGGATCTTCACGATCATACGTCGCACTCGTTAAATGTCGTTATCACTGACGAATAGAGCTTACCTGCAAGTGGCACATCACCACTGAAACACAGTTGCCTACGATGAACTTTCATCACCAAATTTGCGCTGCAACTGTTCAAGTCTTTGCTCATCAGTTAAACCAACTTTATAATCGTAGATCATCCGCGCACATGTTATCTGGACAACACCATGTTCACATTCACTGGGAGCAGCGACTTATCTGAAGTCACACATTTGCTGATGAAGGGTGAGGGTTTTTAATAATGTAACGTTGCTAGCTGTTACTCCTGTAACTTCTTAGCATCTCAAAATATTCAACGTAGCTTTCATATCTCGATAGGCAGATGTCATTCTGATTAATGAATACAGCCAAGCGACATACAAATTGTCATTTCGAAACCAATACACAGTAGATAATGTAAATATAATAAAAGAACTTTTGAATGTATTGAACTTGTCGAACATATTAAAAATATGAAAGTTGAAAAGAATATTAATTTTTGCAATTATTATTTCTATAACTCCTAAAAATCTCTAGAAAATATCAAAATTCAAGGACTAATATAGCTTTGAATAAATGTTTACAGGGCCTACAAATCATCCTTTCGTACATTTTTCTTGTAGTAATTTCAAAAAATAATAGTGAAGTAATATAAGTTTCTCTTTAGAAAATACTGCTGAGACTCCTCAGCCCTGATTTTCAAGTATACGATTTCGTTTATGAATTTAACAGTATTTGATTCCCGAAGGCCGCCATTACACGAGATAGAAAATTATATTTAGTGTTAATTGAGTGAGCTCCATACAATACATTTTAACTCGTAGGAAGTCTTGGTGACCACTCATTTAAATATGTTGTAAATAATATAGTAAGCATATATTCTGATAGATTTCTATATTTTCCAAGCGATTTATCACATCCTAACGTATATAAACTTCAGGATATGTTTTTGAGCGATATTCTTAGCCTACCAAAGTTATTAATAACGGAACGGTAGATTTTCGTGGTATAAATATATTCGCAATTCAATATAAGATATTTTTCGAAGTTCAAAATGTATATTAACTTAACTATAAGATAAATCTGAATTTCCGTGGACTCTGACAGAGGAGGCAGATTACACACCGAGAATATACTGATAATAAAAATCAATAGAGAACTCATATTTTCTCCAATTCTCGTTTCACGAAGTTTACTTTCATATCTATCTACAATAAAACAGTACAGTACTTTTATAATATCCAGAAGGGTACATGCGTGTTTGTTATATGAAATTTCTCGTTCGCGTCCTATTTATGCCCTTTAAACTGCAAACTAATTGAAAAAATCGACAAATATTGGGACATTGGGATATTGTTGATTATTAATAGTTTTTTATATATATATATATATATATATATATATATATATATATATATATATATATATATATATATATATATATATATAAAAGGGGTTCAACCCCGACGAGTTGCCCATATATCTGTTCATGCAATCAAACTGATCTCATGAAAAATATAAATCCACCAACCGGTAACACAGCTCTACAAAAAAATTCTTTTATTGCTGCCCTGGATATCATCGCAAATTTTCATGTTTTCAAGTGCCCAGATTACGAATATATTCATGAAAGTTCTCAATGTGCTCGTATTTTCATGATTTTTGCATTTCCTATATTTTGAACAATTATAAGCTTGTTAGAAATAAAATTTAATTTTCCAGTCATGATTAGGCTTCTACGCAACTTTTTCGCGCATACAAACATCACCTGATCCCCACTCTCAGACCCCTTGCTCCACAGAACAGCTGAGATCTCAGTTATTTGACAATATTGAAGTACATATACACGTATATCTGGATAAAGTGTCATGGATTAATATTTTGTTTCAATTACTGAATGTCCATTCTTATATATTTGTCTTCTAGTCTAAAATATGAGTTCGTCACGAAGAAAGTGTAAATATTGTAGTGACTTATTTTGTTATATTTGCGGTGTTTATATACCAAAAAACAAAAAGCAATATCACAGACTTTGTCAAGGAGACTTATGTTGAATATTTTGGTTTCAAAATGGACAAATTAGGTAAACCATGGGTTCCTAATAAAGTTTGTAAGTCCTGTGTTGAGTCTTTACGGTTGTGGAAAAAGGTGAACGTTCTGGATTAGACTTTGGTATTCCTATGATCTGGATGGAGCCTACGAATCATTTAGATGATTGTTACTTTTGCGTAGTAGATGTTAAAGGTTTTAATCGAAATCAAACGTGGAGATACCCAGACTAACAGTCTACGAAATGTCCGGTTCTACACAGTGAAAATCTCCCTCGGCCCATATACATTTCAAAAGTAATTCGCATGCCCTCAGAAACAATGATGTTACCAAATTCACAGAAATCGGGACCATCTACTAGTGGAAGTGAATGGGAAGGTGAAACATCTACGCCAAAGTTATTTTCTCAAAATGAACTCAGTGATTTAATACGTGATCTCAATTTATCAAAACAAGGATCAGAACTGTTAGCCTCAAGATTGAAAGAAAAAATTTATTGGCACCAACAGTAACAATTACAACATACAGAACGCGAGAAAAACAGTTATTACAATTTTTAGTGAAAATGAAGGATTAGTGTATTGTAATGATATCGCGAAGCTGCTTATAGATATGGGTTTAAAAGAGTACAAATCTACTGAATGCGCCTTTTATTGATAGCTGCAAAAGAAGTTTAAAATGCGTCTTATTGCACAATGGAAATAAATTTGCATCAATTCCAATTGCCCATTCAACGAAACTCAAAGAAGAATATGAAAATGTAAAATTAGTTTTAGAGAAAATTAAATACTCTGAGCATCAATGGCCGATCTGTGTGGATTTAAAATGGTTAATTTTACTTGGCCAACAAAGTGGATATACAAAATACCCTTGCTTTATTTGTATGTGGGATAGTAGAGCAAAGCAACTTCATTGGGAACAAGATGTTTGGCCTGTAAGAAATTCTTTAACTTTTTTGAATTGTGGAGGCCGTTACTTGATGTAGATCCATGATATAATGAGATAAAAACACAAGGCTTAACTTTAATCTACACTTTATTTGAAAAAATTCGACAACGTTTCGCTGACATATTCTTGATAAAGCTGCTGTGTCAGCGAAACGTTGTCGAATTTTTTCAAATAAAGTGTAGATTAAAGTTAAGCCTTGTGTTTTTTATCTCAATTCTTTAACTGTCGGTAAAGCCAACGTAATAAGGAAGCCGCTGGTGAGCAGAGACAAAATCATACTTCCACCATTACATATTAAGTTAGGTATGATTAAGCAATTTGTAAAAGCGTTGAACAAAGACGGAAATTGTTTTAATTACATTTGCAGAGAATTTCCGAAGCTTAGTATGGAAAAATTGAAAGGTGGAATATTTGATGGTCCTCAAATACGGCAATTGATGAAAGACTCAGATTTTATCAAAGTTATAACTGTTCCGGAAAGTAAAGCTTGGAAAAGTTTTGTGTTGGTTGTCGAAAATTTCCTAGGTAACCATAAAGCAGCAAATTATGAAGAAATTGTGCAAAATATGCTGACAAACTTTCAGACTTTAGGAGCAAATATGAGTATTAAGTTACACTATCTCCGCAATCATCTAGATAAATTTCCGGATAATTTAGGAAATTATAGTGAGGAACAGGGAGAGCGGTTTCATCAAGATCTAAAAGTGATGGAAGAAAGGTATCAAGGTCGATGGGATTGTCACATGATGGCAGATTACTGCTGGTCTTCGAAAAGAGATTGTCCCCTGAAAAATTATAGAAGAAAAGCTCATAAAAGGCGTTTTATGGAAATATGAAATATATTTTCGACATTTTCCTCTTTATTTACTTCGATGTATCCGAATTTCTCAAAACATAACTGACATTATAAATATATCTGTTATTTTGTTTCTTGTTTTACGATTTTTGTTATGTAAAATGAAAATAAAGATTTAAAAAGAAATCAGAGCAAATCCTACAAAATCATTGATAGTTTCACGAATTGTGTGCATAAATAGACCCAAAATCATTTTCATATCTAGGACAACAAAACCATTGTAGACCAGTGTAATTAATACCATTGCCAGGCAATGATTATAGTCAAAACATATCCTGAAATCATTATATATTAGGATAACGTTAAATGTTGGTACATCAATGTACCAACTAGTAGAGCCAGAAGCTTTCTCCCGTAATATATATATATATATATTTATATTTATACTTTAAATCAAATGTAAATTTAGCTACCTACTCATATTGGATTCCATCATAAAGCTTTTAAGTGAATGTAAGCTGTTCCTTAATTCAATATATTGATATTGCTCTAATTGATTTCATTCGTTTTGTTTCACCTTATCGTATTACTTTCACAATTTCCATGTTCTAATATTTATTAGCCGATCTCCTTGAAGTCCCTGCTATGGGCCTACTATAGGAGTGAACAAAATCAGGAAATCAAAACATTTTATTGTTCAACATACTCTCTTCTTAATTCAATATATTTCTACAAAGAATCTGCAATGTCTCTAGACCTTTTAGAAACTCTACATACTAGAACTTCTCCTCTTCTTTGACATGTCAATGAAATTATTATGAAGGTCAAATATTTCATCCAGAATTTTCGTGAATTTTGGAATAGTGTTTGGCATCTGTTGGTTCTCTAGAATCATAAAGAAGATTACGTGTGTTTTACGCGTTGCTTCAAATTTTCCTTTGCTTACACCTCACGGACGATCGTAGGAGGCTTGATATGTTTTGAATGTTCATCCATTTATCATACTGTACTTTCGTGTTTTGACTCCCATCAAAACATTATGGCATGATCTATGTAATCATCCAGTTTTTTGTTACTCTCTTTTAATTCATTCGAATAAATGAATAAATAACCTCTTCGTTAAAAGAAAAATTGGGACCTTTAAATTTATCTTTTTAGTTGAGGAAGGAGATTATTGTTGGACAGAGATAGAACTGATTAATAAGGCAATTTTTCATAGCCGCATGCGATTCGTGTGCAGGAACATTGTTCTGCGAATACAAAATAATTTCGAACAAATTTTTCCTCTTCTTTCTGCATCTATATTCGAACAGTATCGACGAAAAGTAATTCTAACTTATTCATCAACCTTTATTCAGAAGAATCGATCTTGATAATACCATGGTAATTCCAGAAAAGTGAAGTAAGAGCATTTCAAGCAAATTTTGGAACATGAAACATCGCTTGGAGAACCAAAGAGTGTTCATCCTATTGATTGCTTCATTGTTTCTAGACTGTAGTTTCATCCATAGTATCTGTAAGATTCGAAAGTCCTTTTAGAACCCAGCCACAACGAATGCGATCCTTGCACGGGCCTGTTCAATATACAGATATTTGAGATATAGTTTACAGAATTACATCGGTTACTTTGTTCGCGAACGGACTTTTGGATAGGTGTTTATCTTCTATGGATGATATTCCTTACGAAACTTGCAATACAATTCTCCATGGTTACATACAATGGGATATCTTCTAAATCTGCTTACGTTTCAATCCCTTCAAATATAGGCTCGATACACAATTTTAGAATTATCGTAATTTTAGTGAAATTTTAAATTCTTTACGGTTTTGACATTTCGACGTGAAACTTGACACTTGACACTTCTAATAAATTAATGTTCATTGTTATGCTATCGCAATAATTTTTTTATCCAAATAAACAACGAAAACGTTCTCTTCAATGAAATGTAAAATCATAAGCTGTCAACTAGATACCGCCAGACCAGAAACTTTTCGATACATCCCCGTAATTTATTCACAAGCAGTTCTGAAGGTTAATCTCTGGGATTGTTGGTCAGAAAATTTTTTAATATATATCCATCATGAAGTCCTACCATGGGCAAAGTTTCTTTCTTTCTTTGTAGCTACATTTGTTGTCCAATTGGGTTATGTACACATATCGATTTAACATTGATTAAAATTTAATGGGAAGGTAAGTTTATTGACACATTTTCAAGCGTACGAATGAGTTAAACCCATAATGGGTTTTAAGTCAATTTAGACACAAATAATTTCTACTAGGTACCATATTGGCGCGTTAAAGGAATTGATATAACAAATAACAATTGTTCAATTCCATTCGAGTGGAAGAAAATTTCGAAGCTTCTAGAATGAATCGAAATCGAAATGCAAGTATTGAAATGTTCAAAACTCCAAAGGTCACAGTAATCATATTAACGGAATTGCTCAGTTGTTTCACGGTTTCCTTCAACACCTCTAATTTATTTACCCCACTCGTTAGCGCTTAAGTTTTAATTGGTTCCAGTTGGTTCTAGCATTGATAAATGTCTTATGACAAATTCACGAAGCCACTCAAAATAACACTGGCAGTAGCGAAGACTTTTAACGTAACTTGATGCACGCAAATCTGACGTCGATAGTAGGAATTTGTGGAAAAGCATATGGCTAATTATATATTGTTTCCTACGTTTAAATAATACTGCTGTATAAAAGGAATATATTTTCGCTGATTATACCAAAATGTCATCTTTCGATGAGAGTAAAACCACGATCGGAGAAAGTATCGAAACATCGAGATATCCAGTTCGAGACTAAATGACTTACAGTTTCAATCCCTTCTCACACAGAATCTGAACTCTACAGAATTCTCTACAATTACAATGTCCATGACTTATTCTCGAACTATCAAAGAACAATAAATCATTCTACCCAGATCAAAATTGGGGACTTTCTCTTATATGAGAACTTAATTCTGTTCGCTTTTCCGAAGAGTTGACACGTCGAAAGAAGTGAGCAAAAAACCAAGTGACCAAAACAAAAAACCAGGAAGTTCGTCAACGATTGGAAAAAGATCCGAAAGACAGTGATGAATGTTTGTTTTATGTGCAACAATTTTATTGCAAAAGATATAAAGGAATTTGTTTTAAGCGAACGAGATAAAACATATCTTTGCAAATCTACGTTTGAATTCCTTCAAATACAGGCTCGATACTCAATTTCAGAATTTTCACAATGTCAGTGAACATTTAAAATTGGCAATTTTAGGCATTTTGACGTGAAACTTGATATGGCACTTTTGATAGAATAATGTTCGTTGATATAGTATCGCAATAATTTTTTATACGCATAAACAATGGAAAACGTTTCTCTCAATAAAATGTCGGACCAGAAGCTGTAAAATATATATCGCCAGGCCAAAAGCTTTCTTAAACACCCCTGTAGTTTATTTAAAAGCACAAAATTGTTAATAAACTTGATATGGCACTTTTAATAGAATAATGTTCGTTGATATAGTATCGCAATAATTTTTTATACGCATAAACAATGCAAAACGTTTCTCTCAATAAAATGTCGGACCAGAAGTTGTAAAATATATATCGCCAGGCCAAAAGCTTTCTTAAACACCCCTGTAGCTTATTTAAAAGCAGAAAATTGTTAATAAACTTGATATGGCACTTTTAATAGAATAATGTTCGTTGCTATAATATCGCAATAATTTTTTATACGCATAAACAATGCAAAACGTTTCTCTCAATAAAATGTCGGACCAGAAGCTGTAAAATATATATCGCCAGGCCAAAAGCTTTCTTAAACACCCCTGTAGTTTGTTTAAAAGCACAAAATTGTTAATAAACTTGATATGGCACTTTTAATAGAATAATGTTCGTTGATATAGTATCGCAATAACTTTTTATATGCATAAACAATGGAAAACGTTTCTCTCAATAAAACGTCGGACCAGAAGCTGTAAAATATATATCGCCAGGCCAAAAGCTTCGTTAAACACCCCTGTAGTTTATTTAAAAGCACAAAATTGTTAATAAACTTGATATGGCACTTTTAATAGAATAATGTTCGTTGATATAGTATCGCAATAATTTTTTATGCGCATAAACAATGGAAAACGTTTCCTTCAATAAAATGTCGAATCAGAAGCTGTGAAATATATATCGCCAGGCCAAAACTTTCTTGAAAATCCCTGAACTATATTTAAAAGCACAGAATTGTTAATGAATTAACTGCCTCTAGACTAGTTGCTCAGAGGAATTTTCAATAAATAATCATGATCAAGTGATACCGAGGGCAAAATTTCTTTTTCACTTTGTGGCTAGATTTGTTGTCAAAATGGGTTATGTACACATATCGATTTAACCATCATTAAAAATTAATGAAAGGAGAGTTTATTGATCAGGTTTTAAGCGTAGGACCTCATTCGATAAAAGTGAACATAAGCAGAAGAATAGAACCAGTAATTGTTCTCAACTACTTCTTTTCATATTGCAGCTTTAAAGAAATTGATATAATGAATAATACCTTCGAATGGAACATAATTTCGAAGCTTCTCGAATAAATCGCCAATCAAATTATACGCGGTAGTTATCATCGGGAATATGTATTAAATTCATGATTTTAGGAATTGTTTGAATTGTTCAACTTATTTGAAAGTGTCCCGAATTTTCTTCTACTTTCATTACTAGAATTAGTCTTGATTGAATTTTTCCTAGAAAATTTTCTAGGACCATAAAGAACAAGATAAAATATAATTAACCAAATATGTCGTTCATATCACGAAGGGTAGGAGATTATGAGTATTATAATCAAAAAGCATGGGATGAATTACAAATTGAAAACATTTATCTTTCACAAAAACATAATTAGGACTATGATGAACATATTGAGAGAAACATCACCCAAATCAATACAACCGTACACAAGTTATGGTTCCATTAATTAACAGCATTTCATTTTTATTCATATAGAATAATCAATAAGTATGCGCAATAAATACATTCAAATGATTATAATCCTATCCAACGAAATCCATCGTATCAATACTATAATATTCGAAAAAGGCAAAGAATGCTTGTATAGATATTCACAACATTATCAACGGGGTTAAATGAAAGTAGTCACGTGGAAATCCATTCGCAATAACGAATAATCAAATGCCACAAAGGGACTACTGGAAGGAAAAAATGCGATCGTTTCAAAAGAAGGATTATTCACATCATCGATATATGCGATTCAATTTTGGGGAGAATCAGAACGTGAAAACATTTGAAGTGGGTTTTCAAAGGATAAGGTTTTATGTAAATTGAACATAGCTTTTTCTCAGGGCATCTAGTTATTATTTATAATTTTAACCGTTTTTATCATTTTCGTGATTTCCGAAATACCGAAAAAGTGCTAATTTTATCACATCGTACCAGAGATTTGCATTCAATTTGAAATTATAATTCTTCTCTGATAACATTTAGTAATTCAAAATTAAATGGCGGAAAGTTCAAATCAACAAAATATAATAATGTGGCATCAATCATGATTCAATTATTTTCACAAGAAATTCAATAGTTTTAGACACGAAGCGTAGATTCCTTTAAAGCTAAGTACCGTCTGGGAGAGTAGTCTTGTGGTCTGCCGTCGGCGTTTGTGACGTGAGCTGCCTAGGTCTGAAGCCTACTGCAAAACGAAAGAGCAAGACAAGATTTAACCAGCGTTGATATTGGTCTTGAGTAATACACCTGGTCGAGGTGTTGGTACTGAGCATTCAGTAGTGGTCTTCGACTCGGTCTTGCAGGTTTTGAAAGACATTATTACTAAACTTGAGAAAAAACTGTTATGTATTTACTCTGTCAGTAAACTATCAAATGTGAATCGTAAATACCAGCCGATGGTGAGACTTAACTGTGAGAAACAGGAATCCAGGAGACACAATCTTGTCCTCTTCTCTTAGTAGCTTTGGTCTTGGTACAATTTTATCAGACGGTTAGATCGAAAAAGCGAAAACAAGAAAGCATTGCGTTTATATTAAATTCATCCTCTTATAAACAAGAAGAATCTGAAGGTTTTTCGATTGAACAGATTACACAAGCTAGAAATAAATTATTTGAAGATATATATTTCAATTATGAAGTACTTTCAGGCGAATGAGTAAAAATGGATTTCAGAGAAGAAGAACTACACGAATGTATGAGAGAGGCCAGAACCCTGATAGAAAATTATTTGCGATGTTAAGGTTTTCAGCAACAAAAACTTTTACAATACCATTAAGTATGATAAAATGTAGAATATTTATGTTATTATGAAATCTTCATTTTTAAAATAATCAGCTATAATCAGTTTAATAAAAATCAACCAAAGCTTTAGATTTTTATGGTAATAACAAAGAATAAAATGCTTTTCAATAAACCTTAGTTGGCCATCTCTCCCGACACATCAGGGGTAGTTGGCCTTAGTAGTACGGGAGAGATGACCCTTGATACAACTGCCTTTTCCCTTCCCTTTTCCCATATTTTCATTTTGCTCAACATCATTTTTTTTCTTTTTACCATATTCGGAACACATATTGTCGAATTCGGTACAATTTTCATACACCCACATGTGACAAATAAAACATTGTAGCCAATCTTCTGTAGGTTGTGTTTCATAATAATTTTCGCCACATCTCACGCAGTTATCTGCTTCATTCTCTTTACCATCTTCATACGAAGTATCACATAATATAATTGATTCATTACCTTCTTCATCGGATCTACTCATTGTCTAATCGCTCTACGTTTTCGAATATTGCTGGGTTCATCAGTCTTTTTCTCTTTGATATTAGTTTCATTATTTTTTCTAGCTTAACACTACGCTTAACACTTCTCTTTCTAATATTTTTCTTCTTTTCTTGCTTCTTCTTATTGCTATATGCTCATTGGAAGTTAAAAGCTTGCCAACTTGCTTGCCTGTTACCATTTGTGGAATATGAGATTTTCCTTTTAGAATTTGAGAAGGAGTCTTTTCTTTGCTACTATTTTTACTTTGATCTATTAACGAACCCGCCATAATTTGTTGCACTTCGAGTGGTTCAGACGACGATGTATTAGTTATAACTGGAGTAGCTAAACGACGAGGCGAGTTAGGCGCAGCTGAGGATTCAAAGAGAGCATAATCTGGTATTGCCTCTGGATTAAAAGGCACAACCCCGTATACCCCAGGCCTGATTCAGCAGAGAACCAAATGTAAGTCTTGTGATTCGGCGACCTGCACATTGATTTAATCATAGCCGACATTGTTCGTGAAAATGATGTTTCAAAGATTTAAACACTGCCCGGTCAAGGGGTTGCAAATAATGTGAAGTATGGCTAGGCATAGATAGCAAAATTATTTCATTTTGATTGGCATATTCGAGTATTTCTACTGGGTTGTAATGGGTGGAATTTCCGTCAAGCAACAACAAAACTTTTCCAGCTGGTTTTCTTGGCAGGAAATTTATTTCGAGCCACTCTAAAAATATGGCTGAGGTTATGTAAGCAATTTGTATGACATAAATACACGAGATCCGGGTGGCACACCATCTTCAAAGTCGCTTTTTTGTTCTTGCCCTTCATTATGCACATACCTTCTGCGTTACAACAAGCTATGATAGTAATGGTTTCCAAGTAAAAACCAACCTATCGTTTATTGTTTCCGAGGTCTGTAATGCACTTCTCTCAGTTCTCTATGTTAGTATATTCAGGATTTTACACGCTCCAAAGTCTTCTATATTCACGATATAATTGTATCTATTTAAAACACTCCATGGTGGTAGCAAGTAGCAAACACAATCTTCTTCATTTCACGAAGCACACTTACAGAGATATTTCAAACAACGACAACAGCCGAAAACGCTCAGCTCGGGCTCATAGGACGAGACAGTACATGCCTTGGCTGATTGATAAAATGTTTGTTTCGAGAGGTAGTATTTATGCGACTTATGACTTCACAACTGCAGAATAGAAAATAGTTAATCAATATTATATTTTGTAATATTGAACTTAGACAAGTTACGCATACGGTAGAAGAATGGAGAGAAAGTTAATTATAAATGGATGAGTATGATAGGGCGGCAAAGCTGCTGTAGTTTGGCCCCAATGACCTCCTTATGCCACATCTCTCAACATTCATAATACCAATGCTTTTGCTGTCAACCTTATATGCTACAGCAAGATCTTCTTTCATCAATTAGCTGACAATCAAAAACGCACGTTTAAAATTATGGGGATTCTTCTTTTCACAACATGGATGCCAAAAATTGATAGAGCCATATAAGAATCTTCAAGTAAGATTGAACTTAAAAACAAGTAATGTGTTTTTTGGAATTTTACTTAATAATTATGATTTGTAACGCGTTTCACTACACCGTAGCTTCTTCAGACGAATGAATGTACAGAAAATATAAATGAGAATATAAATATAAATGTTCTTGAATAATTAAAAGCTTATTGGGTTGATTCTTCTTAAGTGGTTATTTATGACAAGTATATCCAATAAAATTAAGGAATATAATGCTCCCCGAAGAGATTCAATAAAGGTGAAGGGCTTAAATCGATTTGTTCATTGATGAGTCTACCTGAGTGTTTGTATTTATTGATTTCTAAAGTTTCCCAAAGATCTACCTTCCAATATTTATTATCTGTATGCAAAATTTCTAACTGTGGGTCGAAAGAGTGATTATTTTCTAAGAGATGATTCGTGTAATTTGAATCTGATTTTTATTTGAAAACTGCGTTTATGTTCCAATATTCTAATATTAATATTTTTGTGTTCTACCAATGTAGAAATTGTCACAGTCATTACAATTCAATCTATAAACACCTGATTTTTTTTACCTGATTTGGTTTTATTATTTTTTATATATTTGCCTAAATTATTATTAGTTTGGAAAGCTATGTTGAAATATTGCTTCTCAAGAATGATTTCAGTTCCTCACTTGTAATGCCAATGTAGGTTGAGGTGTTGAATTTTTGTTTCAATTTATCGACATGGTAAACTTCATTCGATGCGATTCTACTTTGTTTTTTATTTAAAATATTATTTGTTAGTTTTGGATTAAAACCCTTATTTTTGGCTATTTGTTTGATCAAATTTAATTCTTTGTTGAAATTTTCTGGTGATAACGGAAGTTAATCAATCCATGAATAAAACTGTTGAATGCTAACATTTTAAATTGATACGGATGACAATACGAGTTATGTATTATAATATCTGTATGTGATGGCTTATGGTAAATTGCGAAAACATGTTTTCCATTTTCATTCGAAATTGTAACGTCTAAGAAATTTATCGAATTATTGCTTTCTATTTTGGTTGTGAATCCAATTTTTGGATGTAGTGAATTTATATGATTGTCGAAAATTTTCAACTGTCTATCTGTTCCTGTGGAGCAAATAATGATATCGTCTACATAGCGATACCAGTATAAACAATATTTACTGAGTGGATGATTATGATTTTATTGGATATACCTGTCATAAATAACCACTTAAGAAGAATCAACCCAATAAGGTTTTAATTACTTAAGAACATTTATATTTATATTCTCATTCTTATTTTCTGAACATTCATTCGTCTGAAGAAGCTACGGTGTAGTGAAACGCGTAACGAATCATAATTATTAAGTAAAATTCCAAAAAACACATTACTTGTTTATATTATTGATAATTGAATTTTATGAAGTAAAAGCCTCCCAAATTCAAATGTTTAAGATTGAACTCTTAAGATAGTAGTGTAATGGCGCGATATCAAGCAAAAGTGAGGTCCATTTGAAATTCTTATTTACACTCGTCAACGAATAAGAATGTAATTCACGTTTCCCTGTGAATTACCGGCAGCGTGTACCATTTCAAAAACCAAGGTTTGAAGTTTGACGTTTGAGCGTTGTTTACACTCAACATCTGTTTAACTTCGATAAATCAAGGACTAGTTAGTGGGTTAAGTGCTGACTTGACGAATACCTGGAGCTTTCCGAAGAGATAATAAGAAGCCGTTGGTTCCGTGCTTATGTCTTCTGCAATTAAATCTGCATCGTCTTGTTACAAAGACATCTGGCATATGTGATTTTTGAATGAAACCAATCTTGGTGAATCGAATTAAATAATTGACTGAAATCTAAATACTTCTTCGCAATGTCTGCCTAATTTTCTCGACAAATAATAAAACAATCTCCGCATTCGTGAATGAGCCCGACACAGAAATTTTCAACCCGAAGAACTTTTTGAATATTTAAACAGAAGAGACGCAAAGCAAGATCCCACTAATTTGTTCAGCATGAAAGTTTGAACTTCTGCCCGACATTACTGCTCTGGCAACTTGCCAACCTAACGAAATTAAAACAATAGCTTTCCGAGATTATTCACAATATTTCTCCACCGTTGTTTTCGTCCAAATAGTGTGACACGAATACGAGCATAAAACGACAATCAAACAAATATTCGACGACATCCGAGAAAGATTAAATATCTTCGAAATGTTTGAGAAACTTAATTCTAGTGATTTATTTCGACATAAATGTATTTTTTGGAGTGACCTATATTTAATATGGAGTAATTATTTGTTTCTACTGCTACAATCAAACACTCAGCACAAAAATTGAATATTATGAAATATTTCTCATTGGTGATTCTCCAAAACTAATCGATTAATATCGAATATTTCTTTTCCTTATAAATGAGATAAAAACACAAGGTTTAACTTTAATCTACACTTTATTTGAAAAAATTCGACGACGTTTCGCTGACACAGCAGCTTTATCAAGAATGAAAAACAGAATGAAGAGTATGGTATTATAAACAAATCGTAGAACAAGTTGGATGAATAACAGGAAAATCCACACCGAGCCATTGTACAGTTAGTATGAAAGGTAATAAAAACTAATTAAACAAGTTAAGTAGGGGTGAATAATTCACATCTACCTGTTCATTCAAAAGCTTGTCCGAATGTTTGTATCTATTTATTTCTAATGCTTCTAGGAGATCTAATTTTGAACTTTTTGATTTTATATGTAACATGTCAAAGTTTTTATTGAATGAATGGTTTTCTTTTATTAGGTGGTTTGAATAATTTGAATCAGATTTATTTTTATCGAAGCTACGTTTATGTTCAGATGTTCTTATGCCAAAACTCCTATAGGTCCTACCGATATAAATGAACCGCAATTGAGTTTATAGATTCCTGATTTACTTGATTTTTCAACACGAGATTTATTATTTTTAATATGTTTACCTAAGTTATTGGAAGAAGCTGTGTCAGCGAAACGTCGTCGAATTTTTTCAAATAAAGTGTAGATTAAAGTTAAACCTTGTGTTTTTTATCTCATTTATATCATGGATCTACATCAAGTAACAGCCTCCACAATTCAAATTCTTTTCCTTATTCTAATAAAAGCATTAGTTCATCATTGCGATGTACATCCCAGCGAATTATCCATTGAAGGCTTTATTCAATAATATTCAACCTTCCGTAGAATACTAATCATTCATCCTTCAAGAAGCTGATTCTCCAATCTAAACTCATCACGATCATACTCAACAAGGACCACAATAGTACTTGTTAGAATAGCAGTCTGTTGCTCATATTCTTGGCATCCGACTGAATCGTACCGTTACAATTGTGGTCCTCGTTAATGATAATGATGAGTAGATCCAATCTTCAAGCAGAGATATTTTAACCCTTCACCGCTTCTTGATCACTTAAGTAACCGAAGTGACTTTTCAATTATGAATATTAATAATACGAAAAACCAAAATCTAACCCAACCTAACCCTAAACATAAAATATTTAGAAGTTTTTTCATTTGATTTTTAACTGTTTTCAATTTGAATGTTTAGTAGTGAGTTACTTAATTCTACTTGTAAGTATGACTGTCCTACTAATTGTGAGCTAGGCATCTCCGTTAATTCTAAATGTGTGATTATTGATTTATATCTTTTTGAGACTGGAACTGAGAGTGTAATAGTAATTTTGGTAATATTGTTTTTGTATAAGAAGTACCTAAAAGAGATTGATGATTCTTCCAAGTACAAATACAAACCTAAGTATTAATTAGTAAGATTTCAGAATACCAATACTGAGTATTTAATGAAACAGTAACAATTAGTGATGCGATTATTGATAACAGATAATCACTTTGCTATCAGAACTTCATTTGTAAAAATAATAAATATATTATTAATATTTTTTATATTATATTAAATAAATGATTACAACAATTTTAATATATGTTTCCATTTCGTCCTAATTATACTGCGCGATTCACCAGTGGCGCGGTGCTCTGTACCTCGTACACTCTTGAAGATTTCATTTTTGTTCGAACGGAATTGTATTTAGAAAGTAAAAATCTACATCAGCAATTTATTTCGAAGTAAACTGGCTGTCCCAACTTTTTATAAAAAAATCTTGGGAGGTTTTTTCAGATTAGAAGACTTTTTTTGTTGAAGATTCAAGATCGTCCTTAACTCTGCTATAATGTCTTTAAGTAATAGGTTTTTTTGGTGAGTAGTTTCGTCACAATATTTTTTTTCCGTAAAAATTCATGAAAATAGGCTGTCACATCATCGCATGCTCCTGCGGCCAGAAAGGATGAATACTTTTTTCCTTTCGTTTTCTTATTGCCCAAGGATAGCTTTATTCATGAATTGAAATAGGTTATCTTCATTTTATACAAGAGTGACTCAAACAAATTATTGAATATTGTAATTTTAAAAATATTATCTTGATTTTTTCAAATGGAACATCCTGTATTTTATTATTCATGTCGACGCATAAAATATTGTGCCATAATTTTGCAGAAGTAACCTTATCTTTATCTTCGACCATTTCCGAAATAAAAAAAATTTAACTGAAATAATAAAATCAGAGGTTAGGTTAGATTTCTACAAGGTGTTGAACTATTTCAATAAGTGTTCGAAATGATGCCCGTTTCTTTGTAGACACAACTCAATCCTTCTGAGAAAAGATCGTTGAACTCTCGACAACAATTGCGGATTAACTGACTGAAAGGCGTCGAATATTCTCTGCCTCATATCCAACTGTGTTGTAGAAGGAATTTGGTAAACGATATCCTTAATATAACCCCACAAGAAAAAATCAAGACTTGTAAGGTTCGTAGACTTAGCTGGCCATCTAACAGGACCACCACGTCCTATCCATTTGTTTGAAAATACATGATTCAAATGCTCCCTAACCTGATGTGAGTAATGTGCCGGTGCTCTTGTTGAAATCACAAATCTTGTCTTATATGCTCTGATACTTCGGCAAGTAATATTGGTAGATGATTTTGCAGAAAATCTAAATACATTTCATTATTGAGGTGCCGGTCGAAAAAATGCGACCCAATTAGATATCCTTCTACTAAAGCGGCAAATACATTCGAGGACCAACGATGATGGTGATCTATTCGTCTCATGAGGATTTTCCGCTACTTTGTCACTGGCCCAATTGCAAAAATTGATTCGATTTTCATAGTCTTGATTGTTTAATTCCTGGTGCAGCTGTACATGATATGAAGTTTTTCAAAGCATCTTGCATCAGGAAGCCTCTTATCAGGAAACCTTCGTGCATAAACTCTTCTTGCCAACAAAGAATTTCTATCACACTCACCCAGAATAAAAATCATATCTACCATTTCTTCTTTGGAGAACTTCATGGCAATCAATTGAGAAAATTGGGTTCAAACCTCACTTTAACAATGTGTAATAACGATACACTAATAAGTTCACCATGTAAATTGCAGAATATGATATGTCCGGACACCTGACAGAAGGCACAAATAAAAAAAAATGTCAACACATGCCTCGATTTACATTTTAATCATCTTGATTTTATCATTCGTTAAAAGAATTATCTTGTTTAGGTTTCATTTTTTACTACTTGAATCATTACAGAAAAAAAAAACTTCTGTGCGAAAAATGCTGCATGTTGATGAGTTTGATACGGTTTGTAGAATTTTCATCAAAAATGTTTACAAATAATCGAATATCTCGAAAATGATCGAAGATAAAGATAAGGTTACTTCTGCAAAAATATGGCACAATATTTTATGCGTTGACATGAATAATAAAATACAATGTTCCATTTTAAAAAATCAAAGTATCCTCAGAAGGATTGAGTTGTGTCTACAAAGAAACGGGCAACATTTCGAACACTTATTGAAATAGTCTATTTCAATTCATCAATATAGCTATCCTTTGGCAATAAGAGAACGAAAGAAAAAAATATTCATCCTCTCTGGCCGAAGGAGCATGCGATGATGTGAAAGCCTATTCTTATGAATTTTTACGGAAAAAAATATTGTGACGAAACTACTAACCAAAAACTTATTACTTAAAGACATTATAGCATAGTTTAGGCCGCTCCTGAATCTTGAACAAAAAAGAGGTCTTCCAATCTGAAAACCACCCAAGATTTTTTTATAGAAAATTTGGGCACCCTGTTTACTGCAAAATGAATTGCTGAAGTAGATTCTTACTTTCTAAATACAATACCGTTCGAACAAAAATGAAATCTTCAAGAGTGTACGAGGTACAGAGCACCTCGCCACTGGTGGATCACCCAGTATATAATAATGGATAAAATGCACCAAATTTTAATATTTTGAGGAATTTTAAACTTGACCACGTGAGTTTCGGTTTCGATTTCGGCCAAAACTGAAGCCACGGCCGCATATTCGGTTTCGGCCGGAAAACCAGTTTCGATCGGACTCTATCTAGGTTACAGTATAAGTAAAGTTGAAAACCCATAGCGAACACTAAAATATTCAATGAATCAGTTTTTAATATCGCGCATGTGCAGTCACCCATAAGAAAGCTATCGACAAGTTGAGTGATGCATATGTTGACATTGAAACCAAAAAACGTGAAATAAGGAAATATTGCTAGGCTAATTTTAAGCTTTCTGAATGATACCCAAATGAGATCCTGCGTCGTTTGCTTACGGTAGATGTAACATAGATTTCTACATGCCTGAGACAAGGCTGGTAGTATTGCACCCAAGAAAACCAAGGAGGTTCCATCCGGTGAGGGTCTTCTAAGACCCACAGAGCACTATTATCGTTGATTTCCTCCAAAATGAGAGAATTTCATCTATGAAAGATCATATATGAATACGACAACGATTTACTGACCAACTGAAAGAGAAAATCAAAAAAAAAGCGACCATATCTTGCCAAAAAAACATCCTGCTTCACCACGACAATGCCCTGTCCATTCTTCAGCCATCGAAACAGTTAAGCTGGTGGTATACTTTCTTTAAACCTTTATTATTTAGATAAAATATATATAATTATTGGTGAACAAATTCGATGTCTCAACGATACTCAGTGAATTTAAAACTGATTTTTTCCACTATATTCTCTTCAGGAATCATATATGTAAAACATATGCGTGAAGAAACGACCATTATTTGATATTATTATATTTTGCTGAGAACATTTATTTTCTGTAATAGAGCGGAAAACAAGCGTATCACAATACAATGTCTTGATTATGTTGTTCGAAGGAATGATTTTCATCAGAGTAGAATTCGGTCATTAAGGGTGCATGTCTGGTGCCCCTAAAGAGTAATTACATGGTGACAGATTAGATCTGAACTCATTTTTCCGCCGAACTTTGTTCGGAGTAGTGATTAAATCAGCTCAGTTATTTACAATGACATTTGTTATTATTTTCAACGGTTCGAATAAATGTTTGGTTTGTTTTACTACAGCGACGAATCTTTTGTTTAGGGAGTGCTCGGGGAATGTTTAACTAAAGGTCAATTAGAAACTAAAGAAGCCTGGATAGAATAACAACTTTTATTTGTGTGGCAAATTCGACAGAATTTTTTTAACTAATTAACTTTTTGAAGAAATTCAAGAATGGAGCAAAAAGAATTATTGAAATAAGTGTGGCTTAAAAACAATTTGAAAAAAAGTCTACTCGAATATCAATAATATATTGGTCAGTCTAATGAAGAATTCAAATTCTTACTTTGAAACTAAAGCTTCAATATTGGTTATTTTCGTTCGTTTTTGTCAATGCTCTTATTATTTCTTCAGTTAATTGACTCAAATTTGAAGACTAGATTGCTCTTGAGCGTCTATACGATTGGGCGTTTCATTTTGTTGTAAAATCTACCAGGTAGTATTTTTCCAAGAGTCATACTCTTTTTCATCTAGTAGAACTTTTTTCATTTTTCAGCCACTGACTGTTTCGATTATGATGAATTGATTTCTTGTTTTCTTTACAACATTTTTTACCTGTTGTAGGATTGTGACGAAACTTCTAGTTTTTGAGTAAAATTATAATTTTCTAGGCAGTATTTTGTACCACGTAGGAAATGTTTAAATTACTGGTGTCATTATTATTTATATACCCATATAAATAAATAATAAGCTCGTGAAATAAAAGGATTATCTTATATTCAGAAACAAGATATTTCAATAAAATTTCGTGAAGACGAAAAGTTTTCGGAAAATGATATGAAATCGATTCATAATAATGAAAATCAGTCAGTGGCGTACTGCAATAAAATTCTATGGAGTAAAAAGAAGTATATTCTCAGAAAAATATCGCCCTGCGAATTTTACAGCAAATGAATACGCCTTATCGCATAGATCATGAAAAGTGTATACAGGGTGTTACATAATAGTATGTCACAACTTGAGGGGGTAAATCTACGTGCAATTTTAAGAAAATAGGACCGCAAAAACGTAGTTACGGAGCTACAAGGTGTTGAAATTTCCGGAAGAAATTATTTTTTTCTTCAAAACTACTGCAGTTTTTCAGATATTCAGCCCAAATTTGGAATGCCAGCTATTTTTTTACAGCCTCCATCATCAAACGTCCTAAATTCCAACTAGAATCTACAAGATGTTTTCTTTTCCGGAGCCATGTCTTCTTTTGCCCTCTCAAACTTTTTTGTAGTACGCCACTAATCAGCGTACAATCAACTTTCGTCATCTTCGTTCAATTCAGAAACTTTTTTGACACCTGCAATTTTTTCGAACGACTTATACACGGTGTTTAAACAAAAATTTGAGCCCTCCTCTATGGAACAGATAGAAGAAGGTTTCACAGAAAACAATTTATAAGAATTATGTGAGCCTACTTCTCAATACCATCTTTCTGCTATAAAGTATCTGGCACTTCTAGTACATCATTTCTTGTTTTCTGAGTTATCTGCTCTACAATTACTTTTATTTATTTGATTTTTACGGATCCGTTCACTTATGTTTTGTGCCAGACGATTGAAATATTTTATTTTTGAGGGAAACTCACCCGTTCTCAGTATTACTTCCACACATCTATAGGAGAAGCATTCTCGATAAATGCGCACTAGATTCCGACAATTTTTTCAGTATTTGTCGACGTATTCGTTAATACATGATGAAAACGGCATTTTGTATTTAGATTTAAAGAAGAATGATACATGACACATTCAATCGATATGAATGTTAACAAGCCATTTCGATAATCATACTTGTTTATTTACTTTTTCAAGTGAATTTCAATTTTTGTTCATTTTTCAGACAGATGGTGATCATTGACGAATAAAGATTTTAGAACAACAATAGTTAAGTGTAATGTAAGTTTTACCCGAATCTTCAAATGGTAGTTAAAACCAAATATGTATTTATTTATTTATTTATTGTTACAAAACATAGGAACCCCTACAGGATAGACCCAATTAATGGGGTTAACAAAAATGATAACAGAAAGATAAACAGAAGTGAAACTGTCATACGAAATGAAAATTATTACTTTCATAAAAACTCAGGAGAAAAAAGACTCACATAAGACTACAAAATCAAGTAAAATATCATGAAAACTAAAAACCACTACAATGAGCATGATTCAGATCTAATGCGATGTGCAATACCTTTTTTTTTGAAAGAAGCCAGAGGTTCATGAAAAATATCTATACTGGCAATATGCCAATTGTACAGACGCATAATTCGCAAGAAAACAGAATGAAAAAATAAACTAGTACGGACCTTCGGAACATAGAAGAGTGCATTTCGACTACTAGGTTACACGGGAACATTGAAAGTGAGATAATTAACAAGCGGAAAACTAACAGAATGATTTAAAATTCGATAAAGAAATACAGTGTCGAAAAGACTCTCCTCTGCTCCAGGCTTAAAATTTTGTGATGACGCAAACTTAATTGATAATTATGGTTAGGACTGAAAAATCTAAAGTTGAAACTTTTGACAAACTTTCTCTGGACTCGTTCAATTCTGTCAATATACTTGTAATAGTGAGGGGACCAAACAGGTACAGCATATTCCAAATTACTCTTCACCAACGAGAAATATAGCATTTTTAAAGACCTTGGATCACTGAAAATTTTAGTAATTCTTAGAACGAAATCCAACATTTTGAAAGTCTTAGAAACTATATGATCAATATGATGCTCAAAGGACAACTTAGATATATACCAAGATCCTTAATTTGGTTTACCCTCCCAATTACAAGCCCATCAACAGAAAAAATAGCATTGAAGACATTGACATTCTTTGTAAACCTTATACGCTCACACTTATCAATATTTAATTGAAAATACCTACTTTGACAAAAAGAGAAAAGTCTGTCAAGATCACTCTGAAACTGAAAAATATCATCATAGGACCGAATAGCACTGTACACTGTAAGATCGTCGGCAAATAAATCATGTTTTGTATAAAGAAAACATTCCGAAATATCATTAATGTAAATTGAAAATAAAAGGGGACCCAGATGTGACCCTTGAGGAACACCAAAGGTGACACGAACGAAACCGGAATGAGTCTTATTGAGTGCAACATACTGCAGTCTATCCGACAGATACGATTCTATCCATTTCAGTGAGGTCCCCACTACACCAAAGTCCTCTAGAACCCACAACAAAGTTGCATGATGTACCTTATCGAAGGCCTTAGCCATGTCTGTGTAGACGGCATCAACTTGAATACCATCATCGAAACTACTACTTATGAAAAGAAAGTAAGGAGTTAAATTAGTTAACACCGACCTACCTTTGAAAAACCCATGTTGAGATTGAATCAACTTGGAACCGGATGAATGAAAACATTTATCACATACTATTGCTTCAAAAAATTTTACCGAAATAACTTCGAATAGAGACAGGTCGGTAATTACTCACTTCATTTTTCTTACCACTTTTGAAAATAGGTACGATATTTGCCGCCTTCCACTTATGTGGAAAATTATGAAAATTGGTGGGATGGAGTCTGGACCTGGACCCTTCGTAACATTCAGTCCCTCGGTTTTAGCTTTGACATCCTTCAGATCTATCGTGTTAAATGTAATCGATGAAGAAGATTTATATCTACTTTGGTAAAGAACAGGTTTATGCGAATCTTCATAAACACTAGAAAAGTACTCAGAAGAAGCATTACATATAGCCAAACTATTTTCTAAGTTTTCACCATGACACATGGATTGAGGTATTCTCTGGCTATCTCACAACTCGCCCACATAAGACCAAAAGAGCTTAGGATTTTTCACAATTCTGCCCTCTACAGAAGCTCTTATGATCTCTTTCAATTAAGATTTTACATTGTTTACGCAAAATACAAAAATTTTCATACAGAAAACGGTCTCTGAATTTTTTAAATCTTTGATGTAAGTTAGTAATATAATTGAAAAACTCTAAATATTCGAATAAAAAAATCATTACACATATGTGGGGTATTGAATGAAAAAAACTATTTTTGAGAACACGTACGGAAACTGACAAAATTATCAACTTCCGCTTTTGCGTAGACGAAAGTTATAATAACAATTTGAAAATCTTTTCAAATTCAATCTATCAAGAGTTGATGAAAGTTAAATAACCATTTATCAATTTTCAGATATTTCCATTACTCCAGATCATAGCGTGCTTTGAAATTTCTGAATACTCGCTAAGATTAATTACGGGAATAGAGCGTCTATCTCGTTCCAAATATGGTTAGATCTCTATTCAATATCAACCATAAGTTGGCTGAGGAAATAATCGCCTGAACTAGTATAATTGAATTCAACTGACCCCAAGTTTGCTGTGCTTAATATTCAATTTAAAAGGGTCCTCAAAGGGTTTCAGAGTATGAAAGGAGATTTAGAGCCAAACAATTTGTATTCAGCTTTTCGATTTGAGGATGGTTCTCGTTTTCTATAAGGCATAAACTTAATAAATTCTCAGGAATTATAGGGAATCGTCTGTTAGAAGATGAAAGGAAATTGATGGTAGGATTTGATAATACCTTGAAAAGATGGTAATAACATATTGATGGAATCACAGTCTATTTTGTACCTGGAATACGTCATATCAACAAAATATAGATAAGAAATGATTGTCGTTTGGGAGTAGCAAGAAAACTAATGATTTTCAGACTTGAGTGTGGTCGCTATCTGGCGTCACACAAGTTTTAGCCACCATGGTAGATTATAAAGGCATTTAGTATAATCACACGGGCGGACCCTCTACCCGGAGGGCAAACGGTTGGAAGCACCTATTTTCGAATACAAAACTACTACATATGCCCCCAAAATGAGTTTAGCTACCTCGAAGGTTCCTTCGATCTACACAGCATTCATTTCTAGAGGACAATCAATTTTATATACATTCTATAACGAATAAGTGGGTTAGAAGATTCACGTGACTAAACTCGTATAGAATCCATTCAACATTAACAGAAATCCATTCGCATTGTTTAGAGTCAGTGACGCGACTTAACGTTCTCTTCTTTATCGACGGTTATGTGTATTTCTACTGTTAGACCATTTTAGAGGATCCCTATGCAATGTTCAAAAT
The DNA here is from genome assembly GCA_013387265.2 of Cryptolaemus montrouzieri. NCBI lineage: Eukaryota > Metazoa > Arthropoda > Insecta > Coleoptera > Coccinellidae > Cryptolaemus > Cryptolaemus montrouzieri. Next base: position 89,634,063 of record JABFTP020000001.1, on the reverse strand, counting down.
AAAATATCTTTCACTTATAAAATATGAGGTGCTGCACATCACTCGGTAACAGCTGAACCGAGTTGGACATTTTTGGTTTAAAAATGTTCGGAAAGTCCAAAACAAGTTTAATGTAGAGAAAATTGAAACACAGAAAATTTCAAAATATGTAGTATAAATCAAACTGACGATTCGAGTGATGAAAATGCTACATTCTTTTCTATTATGTTCGTTAAAGGGTTGAAAAGAAGCCATTGGGGAACGAAGAATCAATATAAACAGTCATAGAAAAGATAAACCATGGTTCACACAGGAAATCAAAGATTTAGCAAAAGAAAAGAAGAACGCATATATCAGATATGTCAATCACAGAACACCAGAAGAGTACCAAAGATATAAAACAGAAAGAAATAGAACAACGAACAAAATTAAAGAATTAAAAGAAATATATTGGGAAAGATTTACAAATGACATGGAACACGACTTACGAGGAGCACAGAAAAGGTATGGAACATGTTGAGAAAAAGGAAAAACCAATCACCGAAGAACTGCAGATCAATGTAATAAAACCAGAAGAGTGGGTGAAATATTTCCAGAACTTATACCTGGGAGATAATGATAACGGTAACAATGAGGAACGAGAAATTGAACAACAAAACACACTCTACGAAGAAACAGAAAATGACATAATCAGCCTAGAAGAAGTACAACAAGTAATCCATAAATTAAAAAATAGAAAATCACCCGGTCCGGACAACATAAATAACGAACTAATTAAGTATGGGGAGCAGAAATAACAAAAGAAATAACAAAACTATTCCAAAAATTGAAAACAACAAGGAGATGCCAGAAGAATGAGAGAGAGCATAACAATACCCATATACAAAAAAGGCGTGAAGACAAACCCAGCAAATTATAGAGGCATCATACTCCTTAACTCTGCATCGAAACTACTCACTAAAATTCTATCGCAAAAGATATATGACAAAGTAGGTGTGTCTGAAGAACAACAGGATTCCGACCAAATAGATCAACAACGGATGCAATTTTTATATTGCGGCAACTGTTGAAGAAGTCCATAGAGTTTGACAAACCGATGTTTATATGTTTTATAGATTTGGAAAAGGCATTCGACAGAATTCGAATGAACGATGTGATCACTATCCTTAGAAATAAAAACTCAAGCAATAAATACATAAACATAATCAAAGAACTAAATAACTCTAATAAGACGAAGGTAAAAACTACACAGGGACTTACAAGCGAGATCAAAATTAACGCAGGCATTAGACAAGGTGACAGCCTCAGCCCATGTCTATTTAATTCAATCATGGATGAAATAATAGCAGGTGTTAACCAAATGAACCAAGGCTATAGGATGGGTAACAAGACTATGAGAATACTAGCTACGCAGATGATGCTTTACTAATAGCCGAGAATGAGGACGACCTACAACGCCTACTACAACAGTTCAAAGTAACAGCAGAAAAATATAACATGGTAATATCAACACAGAAAACCCAATCGATGGTAATAGCGAAAGATCCAATTAGATGCAAACTAGTAGTAAACGACCATATAATAGAGCAAGTTTCACACTTTAAATACCTAGGAGTAGAAGTATCGAGCGATAGGCAACTATTACAAGAAGCAAAACAGCAGACAATGAAAGCATCGAGAATATCTGGCTTCCTGAGAGATGTAATCTGACGGAATAAGTACATAAGCACAGAAAGCAAAGTCCGAATCTATAAAACCTGTGTGAGACCCGTGATGACATACGCGGTTGAGACAAGAGCTGAGACAACAAAAACAAAACAACTAATGAGGACAACATAGATGAGAACACTAAGAGCTATAAGAGGTATTACACGCAGAGATAGAATAAGGAATACACATAGAAATTTTAATATTAGAATATCAGGAAAATATCGGAACATAAACGCAGTTTTTCAAATAAAAATCAGATTCAAATTACGCGAATCATCTCTTAGAAAATAATCACTCTTTCGACCCACAGTTTGAAATTCTGCATACAGATAATAAATCTTGGAAGATAGATCTTTGGGAAATTTTAGAAATCAACAAACACAAACACTCAGGTAGACTCATCAATGAACAAGTCGATTTAAGCCCTTCACCTCTATTGAATCTTTTCGGGGAGCAATCTATTCCTTAATTTTATTGGATATACCTGTCATAAATAACCATAAGAAGAAGCAACCCAATAAGCTTTTAATTACTCAAGAACATTTATAGTTATATTCTCATTTAAATTTTTCTGTATATTCATTCGTCTGAAGAAGCTACGGTGTAGTGAAACGCGTAACGAATCGCAATTATTAAGTAAAATTCCTTAAAACACAGTACTTGTTTTTTTATTATTGATAATGGAATTTTACCAAGTAAAAGCCTCCCAAATTCAAACATAGATGTAGTTTACACTAGTAAAGTCCATATTATATAGTCAGATTAAAATCTGCATAATATTCGATTGAACCAATATCAGTTTTGCCGCGAGAACAAAACCAAAACTGAAATTCGTTTTGTAACCTAGATTGAATCTACTGCTACGTTATTGCGATATCGATACTTACGGGATCCGTTGTAAATGATGTTTTCCAACTTTAGGGCCATTTATTCAATTTCTCGTAACTTAATATTCATTCAAAGCTGAAATTCCATAAATCCCATTACGCGCTTCAGTTTTTACCGCCCGAACGAAAATTAAAATGACGTCGCTGAAAATTCTCCTCCTCAATTTCTGCGTTGGAAATATTGAATTTAATAAGCCACGTACTTTCTTTGTCACTACCGTTTATTAAAAATAATTGAATTTGAAAATTTCTGGAATGTTGTTTCGACAACGTCCATAACTTCGCAAGCATTTTATTCGAGAAATTATCACGAATAACAAGGAAATTTTCAGATTTTTTTTTAATACTATTGTATTACTTCCAAATTTTCAATCAAGTGTTGAAACTTATAAGACCTGCTATGTATAGATCGTGTATGAGGACACGAGTTTTTTTGAGATTCGGTAAGTGGGATAAACAATACACTTCATCATTTTATAATATATGATTTGGAATGTACATTAGCCAAACTTTATCCGGATGTATTAACTCCTACAGTTATGTACAATAATGTAATCCAAATCTAGCGGAATCTGTTAATTTGTTTGAATTTGGGAGGCTTTTACTTGGTAAAATTCCATTATCAATAATAATTGTTTCTTATGTAACGGCACCTTCGTTCAAACTTTCAAAATTCCTCAACGACTTGCTAATAAAACATTGCAATTTTAAATCTATATTTTCGTTCAAAAATTCATACGAACTTATTGCCAATATCAAAGATACCACTATACCACCTAATTCCAAACTCATTTCTTTCGATGTTAAGAAATTATTTCCCAACATTCCTCCGAAAGATACGTATTACTTAGTTGAAGAATTATTAGAAAAGAATCATGTCAATACTATCATTAAATCAGATATTCTTTCATTATTACAAATTTGTTTAGATCAAAATGATTTCCATTTCAATAACAAATATTATACTATTGAAGACGGCTTGATTATGGGCAACCCGTTAAGTCCTTTGTTAGCCGAAATATTCATGAATAACTTAGAGAAATTAATTCATAATCATCCACTCAGTAAATATTGTTTATACTGGTATCGCTATGTAGACGATATCATTATTTGCTTCAAAGGAACAGATGGACAGTTGAAAATTTTCGAAAATCATATAAATTCATTACATCCAAAAATTGCATTCACAACCGAAATAGAAAGCAATAATTCGATAAATTTCTAGACGTAACAATTTCGAATGAAAATGGAAAACATGGTTTCGCAATTTACCATAAGCCATCACATACAGATATTATAATACATAACTCGTCGTGTCATCCATATCAACATAAAATGTCAGCATTCAATAGTTTTATTCATAGATTGATTAACATCCCGCTATCACCAGAAAATGTCAACAAAACTAAATTTGATTAAACAAATAGCCAAAAATAATGGTTACAATCCCAAACTAATAAATAATATTTTAAATAAAAACAAAGTAGAATCGCATTGAATGAAGTTTACCCTGTCGATAAATTGAAACAAAAATTCAACACCTTAACCTACGTTGGCATTACAAGTGAGAAACTGAAATCATTCTTAAGTAGCAATAATTTCAACATAGCTTTCCAAACTAATAATAATTTAGGCAAATATATAAAAATAATAAAACCAAACCAGGTAAAAACAATAAATCAGGTGTTTATAGATTCAATTGCAATGACTGTGATAATTTCTACATTGGTAGAACACATAGAAATTTTAATATTAGAATATCGGAACATAAACGCAGTTTTTCAAATAAAAATCATATTCAAATTACGCGAATCATCTCTTAGAGAATAATCATTCTTTCGACCCACAGTTTGAAATTTTGCATACAGATAATAAATATTGGAAGGTAGATCTTTGGGAAACTTTAGAAATAAATAAATACAAACACTCAGGTAGACTCATCAATGAACAAGTCGATTTAAGCCCTTCACCTCTATTGAATCTTTTCGGGGAGCAATCTATTCCTTAATTTTATTGGATATACCTGTCATAAATAACCACTTGAGAAGAATCAACCAATAAGCTTTTAATTACTCAAGAACATTTATAGTTATATTCTCATTTATATTTTTCTGCATAATCATTCGTCTGAAGAAGCTACGGTGTAGTGAAACGCGTTACGAATCGCAATTATTAAGTAAAATTCCTTAAAACACAGTACTTGTTTTTATTATTGATAATGGAATTTTACCAAGTAAAAGCCTCCCAAATTCAAATCGCACAAGTAAGTTGACCCAAACATTGCCGACAGTTGAATGGCCTTAGATTCGTATATATATCTTCAGATATTTGAGATGTATATCTGATATAATCTGCACCAACTGATCTTCAACAGAACATGAGTTCATATTAAACTGAATTGCTATTTCAGTACCTAATTCCTCAATGTTTTCACATGAAAAGGATAACTCGTAAATGATGCCAATTTACTGCAATCATAAAAACGCATTCGGAATTGTCCCAAAATATTCGATAATTCAGCCTCATACGTATTCAACTGAGGAATCCTTGCTTTCAAAGAAGGAAAATATTTCAGATCCTTTCATTTCAATTGATCTATCATAAGTTGCAATTTACTTTTGAATGCGTGTACTGCGCTAATCATCTCAACAATAGTTTTTCCTTTACCTTGAAGATCAAAGTGAATGGTGTTTAAGTGCATTGTGATGTCAGTCAAAAATGCCAAATCAGCCATTTTTCGTTTTTCAACGTCAACCTTTCTAGGAATTTTCCAATACTCAACCACCTGACGTCCGTATGAAGAACTAAATCAGTGTGACCAGCTGACTCCCTATCTTCCAACTGCACGGATGGAATTCACAATTTCACATTTCCTCCGTGTTGAAAACGGTTGAACACAAAACTTGTTGATTTATAATGCAATGGAATGAAAAAATTAATGGAAATCTTCATTAGCAAGACACAATGCCACAAAGCCGTATTTGTTTCCAGTCATTGCTGGTGCTCCATGGGTTGTAATGCACACTAATTTATATATTGGTAGCTTGTAGTTTTTTACAAAATTGAAGAAAACGTCATATATATCTTCGCCAAGGGTCTTCTCCTTCAGAGGAATGATTTTCAAAAATTCTTCCTTAGCCAACATGTCATTGAATTCCATCCTAATAAAAATACACAGCTAGGCAGTGTCTGTCATATCGGTGGATTCGTCGAACTGTAAAGAAAAGTTTCTTACATTTCATGATATCATGTTTTAGTTTATCTGCCACGTCCTGACTCATGACTTCAATACGCCTTGTGACAGTCGGACGAGATACCTGAAGTTCTCTAATAAGACATGACTTCTGTTTTATTTTTAAAACCTCCAAATGAAGTCTCACTCGCTTAAATAAATGGTCCTTCACAACCGATCCATCTTCGAATGGTTTCTTGTGTTTGGCCAATATATGAGATGTTTTAAATGACGCGATCGTACCAGCTTTTGATTGTTTGGCTGTTCTTGTGAACATGGTTTGTTTCCTTTTTCAAACAAGATATCAAATCACGTACTTTCGTTTTCTTAATTCACTATGTGGCGGAAGATCCTATTCATAGTTTTTATGAACCGTTTTATGATGCCTCTCACTTATTCTTCACCATACAAAAGAAAACTTCTTCCTCCCAATCGTTATTAAAATGATACGTTTTAGATGTCTTCGCTGCACTCATTTTGTACTATTCAATAATAAACTTTGTACCGACGTAGTTATTGCCTTTAAGTTACAATTCAGAATAACTCTAATTCCTGCAGGCGCAACATTTATAGTTTCGAATGTTCCCGTCAAACGCGCCGCCCGAAATTTCTAGAAAAGCGGCAAGAAAAAAAACGCAGCTTTTCTTTGACAAGTACCGCGCGTTCCTTTGATAAAGCCGCCTTTTGCCGCTAGCAGAGTGTTATTTTATTACGTAATAAAATTTTGTAGTTTAGTTACCTACTTGTATGGTTACAAGATATTTTATTCATTATGTCATATGATATCTATCTTATAGAGTAATATTGTTGTTATAACTTTTTTTAATCATGTGGCATAGCTTTCAAGTTATATCTAAAAGTACACATTAAAAATTGTTTTGCCTCGGAATACACACAACCAAATTTATATGGAATCACCCGATATTTTGAACATTACCTCAGAGATTTCGAAGGATTGTTAGAATTCATCCTTTTTGAGATATTTCAATTAAGAAAGAAACAAATAAAAGAAAATAAGAGTCTCTTTCCGCCTTTTTTCTCGACGTCAGTAGCTTATATTACCTCCACTCGCCCTCAAACAAACCTGAATCCGTCTAGCCATGTTTATGATTAGGTTTTCGACCTCCTCTGGGGTGATATTCTGCCACTCCTATATGGCAGCTTAGATGAGCTGTAGTGGGGTTTTGGATTATCCTGGCGCGATCTAATTTTCCTTTTGAGATTATACCATAAATGTTCAATAGGATTTAGGTCTGGAGAGCAAGCTGGCTAGTCTAAACTAGCGATTCCCTCTGTTTCAAGATAATGTCGCGAGAGATTACTGGTATGCGGAGAAGCATTATATTGCGTGTAAGTGAAATTCTCACCGTGGGCACCTCGCACTAGGTCCACGTAATTTCTAGCCGTTACACTCGCAGGAAACGAATTCTATTCTGTTTTGCCTCCCAGCATAATGCCACCCCAAAACATCACACTGCCCCTTGGTATTTCGAAATTTGTCTTACTGCTCGGAGTCTAACTTGTCTTCCACGACCTCTTAAAAGCCGAATCGGGCTGTTATCGGATCAAACACTCATTCTAATCTCATCCGAAAAGAGAACATTTCGCCAATTAGGTCTGTTAATTTTTTGTTGTCTGAATAGGTCTGATTAGTCTTTGACGTATCGTTTCGACTGATACACTGATGCATTTTGCTTCAAGAAATTGCCTTTGGGCATGGGACCTACTTTGCAGAGATTGTAGCTCCACGTATAGGGCGTAGGTTTTTGAAATAAACCCCTGTGATACCACCATTGTGGGCGCTATATCCCTCTGTGTCACCCCTACTTCAACGAGAGCAATTATTCGACCCCTTTGCACATCGGACAATCCAACAGAAGCATTTTCAATAATGATTATAGGCTTCTTTAAATTTTGAAATTCCCAGTTTCAAATCTCAGTGACGATTGAGTACAATATCCCGAACATGTAGTGATAATTTAACATTTCTTGTCATACTATCCAGTTTTTTTACAACAAAAAACTTCATTCTTCACAAGAAGTCAAAGATCCATGGCTAAAAACAATCAATAATGTGAAATACCGAGTGATTCCATATAAATTTGATTGTGTGTACATGGTCATCTTTCGCTTATAATGTATTATAACGTAGAAAATTATGATTTACTGACTTCATATGTGAAGGAATCTTTTCCAAAATCCCTTTTGAATAATGAAAAATTGTTTGATATTTGAAAATATATGAAGAACCAAAACAGTTGAAAAAATCGATACTAGCATTTATGTAAAAGAATTGAGGAAATATTTCCGAATTGAAAAATATACATAATCAAAAGAGTTGAAACAGTTTTTAAACATAAGATGAAGATATCACAAAACGATTTTCGCTTATTTCATCTTCCAAGAAAAAGATCGGAAAAGTAGGTACAACCTATGTTTTTAACCTTCGTGGTTACCAAACTATACTTCACGGAATCTGAATTTGGCCAGTTTGTACAATGTTCTTCAACAATTCCATCTGGAATTATGTTTGGAAAGAAAAGCGACAAAAATATCTTCTGAACCCATTTTCCTTGATAAACGAAGTTTGTATTCATAGCGTACAGTAAAGGCTGTATCGATTCTTTAATAAGTTATCAGTAATCAAATGCTTCCCACATTAAGTGAAACACCTTGTACAATTATTTTTATTTAAATTTTGGCTCAAATTTTTTCTAAACCGAATCAATATCATTTCTGTGATGGAATAATTTAACAAACAAAACACATCTCACCTTTATAGCTTGCCAAGTCTACCAGTGAATCTGCAACGTAAAGAGAATATCCAGATTAAAACCATTATGTTAGAATCGTATCCAAGCTGTGAGTCCGGGCACAGCAAAATGGCAGTCCATTTATTCAAGTTCGTAAATTGCCGAGGAAACGGCTCTTACATTAATGTAAATCTGAAGACCCAGGTTATAATGTATAGAGCGAGCAGATAGGTATACATTTTGCGCGTTTCGGCGTAGGTATACGTGTATGTCACAGTGGCGTAACAGGCAATACCATCATTTAATTAACGGATCTTTTGAAGCGCGGACGCTCTTAGGAAAACAGGCATACAACGCTTTTTTTTCATTTAATTTTTCGTTTCAAACATATGAGAATTATTCAAGAATTTTCCATTGAAATTTTCCCTAATTTATATATATAATAATAATAATAATAAAAAAATATATATAAAATATCAGAGAAGGCTCTATCAGCAAAATAAAATATTATTCTGCAAAGACAAAAATGGGCAATTGGTAGAAGGAATAGAAGAAAGTTTGAAGAGATGGAGTGAGTATTTCAGAGAGTTGTTAGACGGGGAAAGTGAAGAGACTAGTGAAAATGCGAACGATGAAGGGGCGTTCCTAAATGAAGAGTATGAGGAACCACCAAATAAGGAAGAAATAAGATCAATCATAAAATTGTTTAAAAACAACAAAGCGAGAGGTGGAAATGGCATCACGGCAGATATGTTAAAGATAGGGGGACAAGAAATGGAGGACGATATATATTTTATAATATCTAAAGTTTGTGAAGAGGAGAAAATGCCAAGTAGATGGAAGGAAGCTCTAATATGTCCGTTGCACAAGAAGGGAGATACGACCAATTGCGAGAACTATAGAGGGATTGCCTTAATGGACACTATCTACAAGATTATGGCGATATCTATCAAAATAGACTAAACGAAATAATAGAACCAAAGCTAGGACAGTATCAGTGTGGGTTCTGAAAAATAGATCAGTCATTGATCAGATTTTTGTGTTGAAGCAAATTATAGATAATACTATTGATCGAAACATGATACTCCATATGCTTTTCATCGATTATAAACAGGCTTATGATAGAATAATTAGAAAATATATATATGAAGCAATGGATGAACTAGAAATAAAAGGCAAACTAATAAGGCACTTTTCAATATCGTGATGGATAAAATTATAAAAGAGAGCAGTATAACTAGCAAAGGTACAATATACAGTCAAAAGACACAAGTTTTAGCGTATGTAGACGACATAGTTATTATGATCAGAACAAGAGAACATTTGGTTAATGAATTCAGGAAGTTAGAAACCGCTGCAAAAAGAAAGGGTTTAATGATAAATGAAAATAAAACCAGGTATATGATAGTAGGACAACAAGAAAATGAAAGGCACTCAAATCTGCAAATAATTAGAGAAGATAGGACATACTGCTTTGAAAAGGTAGAACAGTTCAACTATTTAGGTGTAACATTGACGAGAACAGGAGAGGAGAAAGTAGAAATACAGAAAAGGATAGCTAAAGGAACAAAATGCTTAGGAGGATTATACAGAGTGCTCAGGTCCAAAAATATGTCGAAAAACGCGAAGAAGAAAATTTATCATAAGATCATCAGGCCTGTGGTAACATACGGTTGCGAACTGTGAAAGTTGAATCAGAGGGAAAAATATACATTAGAAGTTTTCGAGAGAAGAATACTCAGAAGAGTATATGGTGGAAAAAAGATAGAAAATCGTTGGGAAAGGAGAACGAACGCCAAGAATTGTATGGACAACCCATAATAACAAATGTGGCTAGAGCACAAAGAATGAGATGGCTTGGTCATGTTTTCCGACTGGGAGACGATAGAACAACAAGACAAGTTTTGACAAGGGAATAACGGGAAGAAGAGGCAGGGAAGACCACGCACAGAATGGATCAAGATGGTGGAGAAAGATATTGAAGAGCTAGGAGTAAAGGACTGGAAGGGAGCAGTTATGAATAAAATGAAATGGAGAAGAACGTGTAATGAAGCCATGGACCTACTTGGCCTGTAGAGCTGTTTATATATATATATATATATATATATATATATATATATATATATACGCTAGTGACTAGTACTATCACGTCGACAGACTGCCGGATTCCCCTTGTGCCTTGATTTCTTCGATGTCTTCCAAGACCAACATTTTTAGAAGTACTGGGGAGCTGACAAGACTTGAAACGTGCAATAGAACCCTGTCGTACTCGCGTTGCATGACTACTGCCAGTAGAAAAGTCAAGAAAAATCCACATCCAAACTTATATAATCACAAATATAGAATCCGAAATGATAACTACGCATTTGAATTAGTTACTTCAAATAGAACAATTATTTAATAATCAATTTGCTCCTGAAAACTGTCTGACGCAATACCTCGCATATTCAAACAAAATCAATTTTAACAACACGCTGAAAACCTCAAGTACCAATACGTATATGCGTATATATAAAAATATATAGTTGCCCGTGAAAATTAAGACCTGAAGTCAAGAATTTGAATGGTTTTATTTGTTTCCGAATAAAATAAACTTAAATCTTTTTAGAGAATAGCTATAATGTCAGTTATTGAGATTTCTCTTCGTTCTGAAGAATTAGTATCTCATCGATGTGGGCCCATGACATAAATAAAACTGCTGTTTATCTGTGTTCTGTGATATTTCATACAATCTGCTCCACGGCAACATATCAATCTTGGAAGACCAATTTTTCGTAGAATGTATATGTTGAATGGTTTACGAATTATCGAAAGGTTCTCCTCGAAAAAGTATCTTTATGAATATGCAAATATCATTACTTTCACAACTCTTATCGGAAATATTCATAAGGAATACTACGAGGTTATATACCAGTTCTCAATTCTTTATAGCTCTAGTCGCCAAGGACTAAAAGGAAGCAATCAAAAAAAGATTCACTTCGAATCAAATGAAATTAATTGGTAGAAACATTTGGTTGGTTCATTAAGGTTCGTCTACGCCTATGTGTGTTTGTTTAGACTTGGTTTGTGCGATATGTTCTATCTTCGCACTTTCAAGATAATAATAATTGGCATAGTTTGCATTGGTTTGTGTGCTCGACTATAATTTATTGATTTGAATATGAAATTCAAACCGAAGGGGGTAAATGGAAATTATGACGGTGTTATTCACAGAGTATACGGAAAGTGCATGAAATTTCTTAACCAGTTTTCATGTTTGTATCTCTAATAATCTCGTAGATCGTAAGACTTTTCAGGAGAAAGAAACTGTTAGTTACATTCATAAACGGTCCACTTCACGTTCATCATCTTGAAAAAGATATTTGGCTGCCAAAAGGTCCAGTTTCATTTGTCTAGAACCTTCTGTTCTTGTCAATTGATCTAAGTTGACTTCATAATCTTGAGAAAAAACTCTTTCAATTCCCAGAATCGCGGAAATTTTGTACTATTTTAATCATACCTATTTTGATTCTAACCTATTTTTTGATATATTGTGATGGTTTGTAAATCACAAAAACCAAATTTGGATTAAAAAACGTGAATGTTAAGTATCCGAAATTGCTTTTTCCGAGATTCTCCGAATATTATCTCGAGATGATTTTCGGTTGTGTTCTAAAGATTGAAATCGATGCATGGTTTATGCCTGTTTACACTTTTTCAATTCTTCTTTTCGAGAATCGCTGTTTTGAGAATGAGAATCGTTTTGCAATTCCAAGAAACTGATCCAACAATATCTTTGTTATCTTCTTTTTTTCGTATTTACGGTCCCGACAACCATGAATATTCACTTGTAGTTCGGAGAACTTTTTACGATTACTGGTGACTTTTTCAAGCAAATGACGACTTGTCATTTCAATCTTGAAAAGTTTCATATTAAAAAATGCAAACAGATTCTAATCGTTTCCGTAACCAATTAAACTTTATCGAAGTAATAAAATCGGCCAGCGTGCATTCGAAAGAAACTATACCAGAAATATGCAAGTAGAACAATAAAATAGACGAACTTGTTCAAGGGATGCATGAACGATTTGAACCTTGAGTCCAAATTCTCGAGATTAATAATTCATTTCAAAAAATCTTTTGAGGCTGCCAGAACTGCAGAAACATAATATATCTTCATAACCATATCTTCTCCAGATTCAGCATCTTCAGAATATTGCTTGTTTCGATATTCTCCTTGTATTTTCGGAATACGAAACCTTTACTTCAATTGATGGCGTCAACTTAGCAGTATACGTGTTAGAAATGATCAAAACTTCAATCGACGTAAAATCGTGCTTCTGCTATACAAAAAATACAGGACCCAAATGAAGACATAATTGAATGAAATATTCATATTATTAGATCGCCTTCCATTAGTTCAAAAATCAAGAAACTACCTTTTGATCAACCATATATATTTAATTAGCAGCCATCAGGGACTTAGTTATTTCCATTTGACTGTCAGCGACACAACTCATTTTATTACTACAAATCCGGGATTTTAGACCCCGTTTATAACTTTCATATGTATGTAACAACATCTAACCTAACTATATAATTATTCATAAGTCGAGCAGTTTTCAGAACTCTGCCTCGAACATAAGCACGGAGAAAACTAATCTCTCACTATCCAACAATGAAATGAAACCTAATACTCAAGCTATCGTATTTACCTGTCAATAATCTGAGCAACATAACTAGTCTAGCGAGCATTCGGTATATATGTATAGGGTGCGCCAGAGAAAACCAGACTTTTTTTCCATTATAACTTTCGCAATTTTGAGCTAGATCATTCGTTCTTGCTTCATGGGAAAGCCAAAGGACTAGGTTTTTCAGAAATTGTATCGAAATTACACTTCCGGTGAAATCCAATATGGCTGACTCATTCGAAAATGAGCAATATTTCAATATCGCTGGAACGTTTCTTTTTCACTAAAATATTTGAATGGGGCATTCTGTCGATAATTCAGTCTTTTCTAAACAATTTGACATATTGATCTTAAAAATATTCCAAGAATTGATGGAAAAAGTAACGTGAAGAATAAATGAGATAAAAAACACAAGGTTTAACTTTAATCTTCACTTTATTTGAAAAAATTCGACGACGTTTCGCTGACACAGCAGCTTTATCAAGAATGACAATCAGAATGAAGAGTATGGTATTATAAACAAATCGTAGAATAGGTTGGATGAATAACAGGAAAAATCCACACCGAGCCATTGTACAGTTAGTATGAAAGGTAATTAAAACTAATTAAACAAATTAAGTAGGGGTGAATAATTCACATCTACCTGCTCATTCAAAAGCTTGTCCGAATGTTTGTATCTATTTATTTCTAATGCTTCTAGGAGATCTAATTTTAAACTTTTAGATTTTATATGTAATATGTCAAATTTTATTGAATGAATGGTTTTCTTTTATTAAGTGGTTTGAATAATTTGAATCAGATTTATTTTTATCGAAGCTACGTTTATGTTCAGATGTTCTTATGCCAAAACTCCTATAGGTCCTACCGATATAAATTTTATCACAAGAACCGCAATTGAGTTTATAGATTCCTGATTTACTTGATTTTTGATTTTTCAACACGAGATTTATTATTTTTAATATGTTTACCTAAGTTATTAGAAGTTTTGAAAGTTATATTAAGATTTTGTTTGACGAGAAAGGATTTAATATTTGTACTTGCAGAACCGCAGAATGTTAAACTGTTGAATATTTTATAGTCTTTATGAATAGGATAAACTTCATTTATTGCTTTCTGATACAGTTTTTACGAATGATTAGATTTATCATATCCGGATTATATGAATTATTAATGGCTATCTGTTTGATGATGTTTAACTCTTTATTATAATCTTCTACTGATAAAGGTAAATTGAGTAACCGATGTACCATGCTGTTTAAAGCTGCAACTTTGTGTTGAATTGGATCTAATGAGTAGTTATGTATAATTGTATCAGTATGTGTTGGTTTGCGAAAGATCGAAAAACATGATTATTATTTCGTTTAGTGATTTTCAAGTCCAAAAATTAATGGAATCGTTCTGTTCAATTTCTATCGTGAATTTAATGTTCAAATGGATGGAATTAATGAAATTAAGAAATAAGTCTAACATACTGAGATGTCGTCAACATATCTATACCAATAAAGAAATTTGGAAATGAGTGGATGTGTATGAATTTCCTGTTCAATATTATTCATAAAAATCTCTGCTAAAAGTGGACTCAAAGGATTTCACATGATCACTACTGTAATAGATGTTGTTGAAAGAAAAATAATTTTGTTCAATGCAAACGTCCAACAGATTCAATATTTCTAATTTAATTATGTGGTTAACATGATTCGAATTCAACATGTTTTCTCGGTGTGGGTTTTTCCTGTTATTCATCCAACTTATTCTACGATTTGTTTATAATACCATACTCTTCATGCTGTTTGTCATTCTTGATAAAGCTGTTGTGTCAGCGAAACGTCGTCGAATTTTTTCGAATAAAGTGTAGATTAAAGTTAAACCTTGTGTTTTTTATCTCATTTATATCATGGATCTACATCAAGTAACGGCTTCCACAATTCAAACGTGAAGAATTTTTTTCACTCTGATTTTCAGCTGAAATCGAAATATTTTTCACCTCATGGCATTGGCACCCCTGAAGTTGTTGTGTTTTTCATGGATGTTCTACTAAAACCAACCTGAAATTTGATTCACGTTCGAATTCAAAATGGCCGACTTTTTCGCAGTCGTAATGAATCAACTGCGTAATTCAATCACTAGATTGAACCTTTCCCATCCCATCCCATCGCCTAGTCGAGCGCGAAGCAAACACTACCGTACCATTTTTTACTGGAACCATTTCGCCGCATTTTCAGGCCCCTATTTAAGAACCTTTGGATATGACCAGAACGCAAAAATTTTCGTCATACATATAATTTGTGTTTTTTCTCTCAATGTAGTAGAATGCATGGGAAAAAAGTCAGGGAAAATTTGTATGGTGTTATTTGTATTTCTACAATCCTCGAAATAATTATCATGATTATGCAGAAATAGCAGGAGTCTATATGTATGCCCCATAAGCAGTAAGAATATTATTTCTCCTGAAGAATCCACGACATGATTCCCTATACCCCAACCCAAACATTACCCTGACACCCCACTTTTGGGTTGTAAATGTCTTCCATAGGCGACGAACCACCCCAAAAAATAAGTCCGTAAGTTAAGATGGCATGAAAACAGTTATTTAAGACATTAAGCATGTACACTACAGAATTCAGTTTTTTTCTGCAACATGTTGACCCCTCTTAAGATGGATATCAATATTCACATTCTTCAATAAGAAATTTGACCGAAACCGCAAGAGACACCTCGGATCCATCAAAGCTCAACGCAACAGGAAGTTCTATTTGTGCTCTTTCAGTTCTGAAAAAACATACATTCTGAGAATAAAATTATTTGTAGGACATCACTCTGTTATTTTCTTCTATAATGTCAAGCAAGAATCGACTGTGGTGTGGAAATCCGGTGAGGTCAGTAATATATTAGTATCATCAGTATATAGAACAGGCCGACTAGAAGCCCGCGGGACAGAAACAATCTCAACTAAGTCGTTAATATATATGATAAATAGTAAGGGACCAAGAATGCTTCCTTGAGGTACACCCATAATGATATCTTCCTCATCAGAGACATAAACCACACCATTGACAGTAACAGATACCTTCTGTTTTCTGTCGGTCAGATAACTTTCAATGAGTTTGTTGGTTGTCCCTTATATCACAGATCTCCAGCTTTGCCAGATATATGCACACAGTCGAAGGCCTTGGATAGATCAAGGAAAAGTCCCAGAGGAACCTCCCCGCTGTCCAGAGCCAAGACAACCGACTGAGTGAGCTCGTAAATAGCTATCTCTGTATTTTTCCTTCATGAAACCCTGCTGAGACCCAACAATCACTTTGAATTTCTTGAAAAATTTCAACAATCTATTGCCTAGAACCTTCTCAAAAACTCTTGAAAACGAAGATATGAGGCTTATGGGTCTGTAATTCCCCATCACGTTAACGTCCCCCTTCTTATGCAGAGATTTAACAATAGTGATTTTAAGTTCGTCAGGAAAAACACCTTCTTTGAAAGAATGATTCATTATATAGGCCAGAGGAACTGCAATCATACGAATTGACTCTTTAACTACATTCATTGGTATACAGTCACGACCACATGAGTTTTTGTTGTTCAGGGATTTGACAGCTAATACCATTTCAGACGGAAGGACATCAAAGACATAAAATGATTTGAGCATTCTCTTGAGTTTACTGGACTTCCCCGGACTCGCTGTTCAGAGTTGTACAGAGTTAGAGCAAGATTAGAGAACAATTTGTTCATTTCATTAACCAAAACCGATGGATCACCATCCTTCATGAAACAGTTTTCTTTACTCTTCTGATCTGTTGTCAAAGAATTAACAACCTTCCAAGTGGCTCTGGATTTGTTTTGTGCACTGTCCAAAATAAGCCTTTTTCAGCTGAAATAGCTAAATCATACTTCTTTTTCAATTTACTGTATAAAGTTTTGAATTCAGGTCTGGATTTGGCTACTACATAAACCCTATCCAAAATGTTCTTTAAGTACTTAACTTTAGGACTTGGAAATTTTTTCTTTGTATTGCATCATATTGAAGTCAATTGTAGACTTGATAAAACTGCGTATTTCAATAACACTTATGTATAGGCGAGCTTGAAACAAGCAGTATAAAAAAATATTTCCAGTACAGACGGACTTCTAATCATCGATAGATACAGTCCGTCTGTACGTATTCTATGTTAGATCGGTGGCCGATTTGACGATCCAAAAAGAAGATAGCAGAAGTCAGGATTGTCAATGCTGAATGTATGTGTTGTACAATCAACAACAGCCTAAAATAAGACACTTGCGTGATATTACTAATAGTATGGGCTATTATCTCGATTAACAAACATAGGTAGTTACAACAGATATAACCTTACGTGTAAAAAAACTAGACTTGTTCAAGGGCCAAGGCACGACTTTATCTAGATTTCATTACTTTTTAGAGATTAGCAAGCAGCTCTTTTTTAACAGAATGTTTTTGGTGGGATAGACAAAAAGGTCTTACAAATGAATTCAATCTTCTCATACATCAAGAAGTGTATTGGAGTAATACGAAGAGAATATGCACTCAAATATCCAATTAACTCTTCGCTGTTTTCAGCTCTTTTCCAACAGCAAATATTTCGCAATATTCGAGGACAAAGCAAGAAGGAATTGTGAATGAATAACGCAAAGCTCGTGGGATAGCTCCTTTGTGAAATAGGGAGAAAAGGAAGATTCCAAGACAATATTTTGTTGCCATTTAGAATTTTTTCCCGTTTCAATTTCTCTTGTCGTCTCTATCATTATCTCAATACTTGTTAACACTTGAATTTGAAGCGAATTGTTCAGTTCATTGTTAAAAGTATTCGGCTGAATTCTCAACTGCGACATTTCTTGGCATTCCGGATTAACATTCTGAAAGGTCCTTATTTAAACATTAACCTGTAATTATGGTTCCTACATTTAACTCAGATTTTAATGTATTCATTCAAATGGATATGCAGTTAGTACTCTTGTGTGCTTAAAGAAATGATTGTCACAAAATGTCAGTAGCAAATGGAGAATAACGATTCGTTTATGAAAACAATTAAGGTACAGTTACCAATGCACCAAAGAATGTCACTTAGTAGAATGTTAGCGAATAATCATGCTCATTTTGAGCATGCCCAACAATCGACCATCTCGTCATTCGAATTTCAAGCATGCTACCTACATTGGGAATGAAAAGATAGCATGCTCTAAGACAGTGTGGACAGTTCGGCTTATAAGCATGCTATTATCAATCAGTTGTTCGCAAAACCTATTATTTTTATTTAACAAGGTGTCACTGATGTTCAATGTAATATCTTTCCAATAATATTTTCCACTTATGATAGGGTAAATTCCTTAGAGATGGCCGTACGGGAGAGATGGCCAGTCGAAATATTTCCTAGTAACATTTGCTAGATGGCGTTGTGTTGGGATTAGTTCGCTTCGTTCAGTGCGCGGGAACATACGGTGATCGAAATTACGCACAGAATACAGGGTTAGGCAAAAGTACCGGAACGGTTAATAGGCAAAAGTACCGGAACGGTTAATAGGCAAAAGTACCAGAACGGTTAGTAGGCAAAAGTACCGGAACGGTTAATAGGCAAAAGTACCGGAACGGTTAATCATCTCAGTTATTTACCGAGCGATTTTTTTGAAAATTGGTCATTTATACTAGCATCGTATTTCACCGTGAAATTGTATCCTTTTAATTAGTTACTGGTGTTATTGTGTATTTTTTGTACTTTCCATAATCATTCGTTCGTCCTAACCTCGTAATGGCGGTGGAATTGTTTTAAATTACTTTAATATTTGGTATGGCCATTTCTCCCGTAAAAATAGGATAGATGGCCGTATGCTCTAGGTGTTAGATAGCCATATTAGTTCAGAAATTATTTCATTTATTATAATTGTTTGTTTGATTGTTATAGATGCCAAATAAATACCGAAGAAAGGCTGTTGCTAGTTGTGGCAATTGCAGTGAAGGATCACTAAAAAGCGCCATTAACTGCATCAAAAATGGAGAAATGTCAGTATACAAGGCTTCCATCATCATAATATACCTAAAACAAAATCTTGAAAGACGATACAGAAATAATAATGATGAAAAAGGACCAATGGGTCCCTCATCAATGCTTGGAGATGAAAATGAAAAAAACTTTAAACTCATAAAAAAAAAGCAAGAAAGAGGTTTCCCATTGACATTGACGGATTTGAGGGAGATAGCTTTCCAGTTTGCTGAACAATTAAAAATTAAACATAGATTCAACAAATCAAAACAGAAAGCCGGTTTTGATTGGTTGCAAATGTTTGTTTGCAGAAATCCCGACATAATTTTAAGAAAATCTGAAGGAGTATCAATGGCTCGATGTCAAGGTATGGACCGGGTTGAAATGAATGCCCATTTCCGCTTGTTAGAACACATTATGAAAGAAAATTATTTAATGTCAATATGGACGAATCCGGATTACAATTAAATAATCGTCCCGGGCATGTACCAGCTGAAAAGGGTTCTAAGGCTGTGGCCACTACAACATCAACAGAAAAGGGGGAAACCATTACTATCATAGCTTGTTGTAACGGAAAAGGTATGTTTTTGCCACCAGCGTGCATAATGAAGTGCAAGAACGAAAAAAAACGAATTTATAATTAACTTTCTCTCCATTCTTCTACCGTATGCGTAACTTGTCTACGTTCAATATTACAAAATATAATATTAATTAACTATTTTCTATTCTGCAGTTGTGAAGTCATAAGTCGCATAAATACTATCTCGCGAAACAAACATTTTATCAATCAGCCAAGGCATGTACTGTCTCGTCCTATGAGCCCGAGCTGAGCGTTTTCGGCTGTTGTCGTTGTTTGAAATATCTCTGTAAGTGTGCTTCGTGAAATGAAGAAGATTGTTTGCTACTTGCTACCACCATGGAGTGTTTTAAATAAATACAATTATATCGTGAATATAGAAGACTTTGGAGCGTGTAAAATCCTAAATATACTAACATAGAGAACTGAGAGAAGATGCATTACAGACCTCGGAAACAATAAACGATAGGTTAATTTTTACTGGGAAACCATTACTATCATAGCTTGTTGTAACGCAGAAGGTATGTGCATAATGAAGGGCAAGAACAAAAAAAGCGAATTTGAAGATGGTATGCCCCCCGGATCTCGTGTGTTTATGCCAGACAAATCTGCTTACAAAATCTCAGCCATATTTTAAGAGTGGCTAAAAATACATTTTCTGCCAAGAAAACCCGTTGAAAGAGTTTTGTTGTTGCTTGACGGACATTCCACCCAGTGTAACTCAGTAGAAATGCTCGAATATGCCAATCAAAATGAAATAATTTTGCTATCCATGCCTAGCCATACCTAACTCCTTGACCGGGCAGCGTTTGGATCTGTGAAACATCATTTTTACGAACAATGTCGTATATGGTTGAATCAAAATGGTCGCCGAATCACAAGACTGACATTTGGTTCTCTGCCGAATCAGGCCTGGAGTAAGGCTGGTTCTACCGAAAATGCCATTTCTGGATTTAGGGCATGCGGGGTTGTGCCTTTTAATCCAGAGGCAATACCGGATTATGCTTACCTTGAAACCTCAGCTGGATTATGGAAAATGAACCTGTACATCAACAGATCAAAGTAAAAATAGTAGCAAAGAAAAGACTCCATCTCAAATTCTAAGATATCTCCTATTCCACAAAAGTTAACAGAGGCCCGTAAACGTAGCAAGCAAGTTGGCAAGCTCTTAACTTTCAATGAGCATATAGCAATAAGAAGCATGGAAGAAGAAAAATATCTGAAAGAAAGTAAGCGTCTGAAAGAAAGTAAGCGTAGAGTTAAGCTAGAAAAAAAATAATGAAACTAATATCAAAGAAACTGATGAACCCAGTAATATTCGAAGACGTAGAGCAGTTAGACAAATTACAATGAGTAGCTCTGATGAAGAAGGTGATGAATATTATGTGATACTTTGATGAAGATGAAGATGAAGAATGAAGCAGATAACTGCGAGGGATGTGGCGAAAATAATTATGAAACACAACTTACAGAAGATTGGCTACAATGTTTTATTTGTCACATTTGGGTGTATGAAAATTGTACCGAATTCGACAATATGTGAAGAAAAAAATTGATGTTGAGAAAAATAAAAATATGGGAAAAGGGAAGGGAAAAAGCAAATGTAGCAGTTGTCATCTCTCCCGTACTACTAAGGCCAACTCCCCCTGATGTGCCGGCAGAGATGGCCAACTAAGGTGTATGGAAAAGTGCATTCCATTTTTTGTTATTACCATAAAAATCTATAATTTTTGTTAATTTTTAGAAAACTGATTAGAGCTGATCATTTTAGAAATAAAGATATCATAATAACATAAATAATTTACATTTTACCATACTTTAAAAAAAACTATGGCCATCTCTACCCTATTTGAATTGTCAATAGACCAATCATCTTATGAGAAATTATCTAAGTAATAAAACTTTACATCCTATCATGAAAATCATTCAAAAATGGTTCCTAGTATTATATAAAACGATACTTAGTGTTTCCCATTTTAAGTAGTAAATTATGGATGAAATATAAAACGGTATTTTTGAAAATTAAAATGTCACTGAAAATTTACAAAACGAATGAAATTTCGTCCATAGTGAAAATCCATTTTAAGCTTTTAAGCACCTTTTTTTCCAATTTTTTGGCCAATGTCTCGTTTAATTTTTTCTTTCATGATCCGTGATTGGTATGTTGATATAGACGAGTGACTGATGATTGTGGCGGTAAATTAACTGCACTAAAACGTGAGATTGCTTTGGACTCGCGTCGTAATAATTGAATGGAATCCCATGTAATACCGTCCTGTTGAAACTATACTTCAACCAGGTCAATTTTTCCATTTCAAGCAAAAGTATGTAGTCATCAAACTGTATCTTTCTCCCATGACCGTAATGTTGTAGCTAAAATCTCTTACGAAGAAGTACGAAGAATGTATATAAGTATATAAAACGCGCCAAATATCTTTTGGAGTGCATTGGCAGCTATTGGAGTGCCTCTGGTTATTTTCGAACCAAATTTGGCAATTCTTATTAGCGTACTTTTCTAAGAGATTCATTCACCGAAAAGATATTGTGGTAGGTCATCTGGCTTTTGCAACCGGTTATTCAGTATAGCCTCAAGCGGAGGTTCAAGCGTAAAAACTCCCAGCAGGTCAAATAACACGCCCAATTGCTGCAATAAGCGACGCATAAACGTTTCGCGATATTCATTAACACTAGCAGATACAAGAACATTATTTCCCTCGGCACACACTCCTTAGATACAAATCGATGGGTTGATGTTAGATAGTGAGAGTGAAGCTGGTGCAAAATTCGATCACAATGGCTTGAATAGCTTGCTCGGTGGATAGATTATGACAACCATAAAATTGACTTGCGAAATATATTTTTCGCAGAGCAATAATTAGCAAACTTTATTTCGGTTTGATTCTATTTTCGATGAAATGCAAGTCGAAATAAGCAATCTTAACATTGACACTTATTACGAACCATGCGTGAACTGGCAATAACACAAATCCCGAAAACCAAATTGGTAAAAATCGCCCAGAGGTTCCTTGTCACGTATATCGTGTAAAAGTCCAAAAAAACATATGTGAGATACGCGTACAGTCCTTAGAAACGCACATTTCGTCACTAGTCGCGTGTCTATAGTTTACACGAGTTCAGAAAAATTCAACTTAGCGCAAAAAATGAGAAGCTTTTTGAATTTATACAAAAGCTAAAAATGCTTCAGGAAGAATTTTCGATAATCACAATAAAAACAATATATCAAGAAATAATGCATATCAAGATTCATTACTCATGAAAACAAGAACTTACTACTTGCAGAAAACTTGCTATAGAATTGCATGTGTGTTTGGAGAATTTGCTTTGTGCATGATTATTGAAGACATCCTTAAACGAGTATAAGTGTCTGAAAATGTGCATTGTTTTAGTTGTTTGATTAAAAAAAGATTCATCTCTCTTCCAGGTGTTTTTTTTATTATGATAGGCAAGCCTGTTTATGTGAGATATGATCCTTATTTGCTATTCAATGACTCTTCAAGTGAAGAACACAACGTGAAAATAAATAATTTCGCCAGTTTTACAGACTAGCCTACAAAATCTCTCGTAATCTGTGAATCTTTCTTTAATTCCAGAAGAAAATAAAGGAACATCCAAAATTGCGTTAAAAATATTTTGTAAACTTAATATACATGAAAGAAACATTGTAATGGTTTTGTTTCTAATTGTATCTAAAATTTGGAGACATATTTCAATTCTACTGAACTAAGAAATTTAACTAATGAAGTTTAATGAGATTCAATTATAGAAAGGCTAGTTGAAAGAATATTACAATTGACACTACCTATTCATACCTATGCCTAGCTAGATCAGAGTCCCTTAATCTCAGTATGTGAGATCTTCGTCTAGAACCTAGGTCCTAGATATAGCGTTAGGAATAATACTCATCACTTCATTCAACTAGCTTTATTACAAGATAAATATCAAAATCACAGTAACTGATTAATAAATTATTTACTATTATTAGGGTAACTAATACAAAAAAAGCTTAACTGAAAAGTTTAACCAATTACAATAAAAGAAGTCTCATACGAGAAGAATCTGATCATTTAGAGAAACACTTTTTAGGAATGAGATTAATTCCCACCATGATTGGATTTGGTGTTTTACATCAGTTTTCTGGTATTCCTGTATCTTACAGCCTACAGGTTACTTGATTGGCTAAATATCGTTCGCAAGGTGACTGCCCTAGGTGGCAATACTAGTTCCCTGAAGACGTGGTTACCCCAGTCATTAGATATCAAGGTTTGGCATAAAGATGAAAACCCAAATATCTTGACGGTGAAAAGAATCCTTGGAATAGCAGATATCGATCTAGGTTAATATAACAAAAAAATTCGAAATCTCTCCACTCTCTAATTGAATTGGTTGTCGAGGAAATCCGGCAAAATTACCGACTACTTATAACGCCTCAGACGATTAGAATTTATCCACAAAAGAAAGAATACTTAATTCGTATTACTGAAAATTATTCCCTCCAATCGCTACAACACAACTCCAATAAAATTACAAACGATTCCGAAGTTCTCTAAATGGAAACAGAGAGAATCTAATGAATTCCGAACTTATATAGACTCGGTTCTATAAAAACACTATTGATTTTCAAAATAAAAAGCGAAATTATTCTCTTCACAACAATAAAGTGGAAACGAAACATAGAATGAGTACTGCTTTCCGTTCTCCCACAGAAACGAGAAAACGATCTTCTTTCAAGACTTCACAATTAACCGGTGAACAACATAGATCAATAGCAGCGACACCTTACGGATATAACTATAATTTTCATTGAGTATCATTACCTGTAGATTCCTGATTCGAATTTCGAACTGTTTGAAATGAGATTGAATTATTAATAAAATTATGAAAACTGAGTTTAAAGATATAAATGATTAATTCGAGAAATCGGACTGTTACAACATATGAATATCATCCTCATTCCGTTTTAAACTGTAATAACCATAAAAATCTACCTCCAAAGTCGAAATATCGTCAAAACTCTTGGTATTCTTTTTGTTTCGAAACAGAATGAACCCAGTCTATTTACATAAGACTGACAGAACACTATTAGTTTCCAACTGCTGATAGTAAATCAAGTTGGATGAGAGACACCACTCGACCGTTTAACGGTTATTCAAAGGGCAGAATTGTGCTTAAAATATGAAACAAACTAAAGTTTATTAGTTTTGTAAACACGTGCACGCTAAGGAAGGGACAGGGAAGCGAGAGATACGAAATGAATACAGGGGTGGATTCCACACTTTTTCACTAGACTAGAGAGTTTCAGTTCACAACAACACGCCCCCATGATCTTAAATATATCATAACTACTCCTCAAATTAAACGATATGCATAATTATTATCTATGTTATTGGTTATTGTCCTGAGTTGAATAATCTCACTGCAAAACGTCTAAAGGCGTCAAATTAACACCTGTACAAGATGGCATTGCAAACTTTAATTCGATAAGTGATCATTTCAGTGGAAGTGTGGCATGTCGAATTATCTAAACGAAATTGAAAATCAATATTTATAGCATACAAATCGAATCAACAAATGATATTAGGTTAGATTTCAACTAAGTTCCTGCAGATTGTCAATAGATAGCTCCAGCAGTAAGTGCTGGTCGATTTTTACATATCAAGAAGGTCTTGAACGAAGACATAAGGTAAACAAACCACTGTGACACATTAGTGATTTTGTTTTTGAGTCATATACTTTCAGTTGTGAGAAAATGTCTGATTTCGTGCCAAATAATCGTCATTTGCGGGAAGTGTTGATTTTCTTCTTTCATTCGAAAAAAACGGCGGCTGAAGCTCATAGAGAGCTCCAAAAAGTTGACGGAGATGCTGCTCTAAGTGGAACAACGTGCCGGGATTGGTTCCGTTGCTTCAAAAACAGCGATTTCGATTAAAGAAGGCCAAAAATCTTCAAAGACGCTGAATTGGGGGCATTGCTCGATGAGGATCCATGCCAAACGCAAGAAGATTTTGCTTCAGCCTTAGGAGTTACCCGCCAGGCCATTTCCAAGCGATTGCATGCGTTCGGAATGATTCAAAAGCAAGGAACTTGGGTTTCTTATGATTTGAAGCCAAGAGACGTTGAGCGTCGGTTTTTCGCCTATGAACAACTGCTCTAGCGGCAAACAAGAGAGGGTTCTTTTCATCGCATCGTAACGGATGATGAAAAATGGATTCATTACAGCAATCCAAAGGAAAAAAAATCTTGGGGGCCGAATATTCACCCTGCGAAAGTTATGCTGTGTATTTGGTGGGACCAAGTCGGTGTTATTTATTATAAGCTGTTGAAACCGAACGAAACCATCACTGGGGAACGGTATCGAACTCAATTGATGCGATTGAGTAAAGCACTGTGCGGAAAACGGCCACAATACGAGCAGAGACACGAAAAAGTAATTCTACAGCATGACAACGCTCGGCTTCACGTTACCAAACCCGTTAAAACCCACTTGGAAACGCTCAAATAAGAAGTCCTGCCCCACCCGCCATATTCCCTAGATATTGCACCATCCGTTTATTACTTGTTCCGTTCGTTGGCACATGGTCTGGCTGATGAGCAGTTCCGCTCATATAAAGAGCTCGAAAAATGGCTTGATTCGTGGATAACCTCAAAAGACGAACACTTCTACCGTCACGGTATTCGAGCTCTGCCAGAAAGATGAAAAAATTATAGCTAGCGATGGACAATATTTTGAATGATTCATTTGTAATTATTTTTCACAATCATGTTGTATTTTCATAAAAAACAGCGAGAACTTTGTTGCGGACCTAATAAAAAGCCATCACCATCCGTGAAATAGATTGCTTAAGCCTCGACCACAGTTGGCGCTAGCAATGGATAATTTTGTGGTGCTGCCACCGAAGAAGTAGAACAGACGAACCGCAACTACAATTAATTAATGAAAGACACCGGACATCATCGTTGAAATCTACTGTCTGGTGCAAATTTTCAGATCAGCATATTGCAGTAGCATCTATCAACGAAATAAGGAAAAGCATAGAATCAATCGACATCATCTTAATCTTTTGCTGTATTGGATAATATGACCAGATATTAATGAGTTTTTTGATATTGTTAGACAATTGAGGATTTTTTTCTCGTTATTTGTCGTCACTGTACACTACCTATCCAACCATTTCTTCGATCGATTTTCGCGAACATTCGATAATATACTGAACACGACGAGGTGAGTATGGGCAGAATTCGACAGTCATGTCGGAAAGTCTTCTCCGATGGCGGCACAGTAAAATCCTCTGTTTCTACCGCTGTATGGCCGATGCCTCAGATCATTTTCCAAAATACTTGTTCATCGACCAAATATACGTAAAAAACACACCAAAACGTCTTCCCGGCTGATACCAACAATAATGAAACGCGTTTTTATATCTGAAATTCGCATATATATATATATATATATATATATATATATATATATATATATATATATATATATATATATATATATATATATTGTATTTCAATGAATAATAATCATAGAAAACCGCTGTAAATTGATAATATTCAACATCATCAAACATATTTCATTCAAATTCAAATCCTTTGATCATATATCACATATTTCAAGATAATTTCAAAACCAACAGAATTTATTATTCACTTAGACAACTTCCGGAGAATTATTCTAGTTTTTTAACAGTATTATTTTTTATCTACCTTCCCTCGAACCCCACCTGACCTGCCGTCATTGGCAGGGTTCAGTAATCTCGAAAGGGGGAGCTTTCTACTCTAAAGTTCGTCGCGGAGTAGGGTCTGTTGAATTCGGGGTGGAACATGTCCTATTGCAGTCTCTATTGATATCGATTCGAGAGCTTATGGCACATTCTTTGGCACCCTTACGGTTTGTCCGTAGTTCGGAAAACAAAATAAAAGCAAAGACCAATAAGGAAATATTGGGGACAATAGACGTTGCTTTGAAGTTATTAGATATTGGGACCTTCTAAGTTGAAGTGATTTATTTACGTTTCGGTTTAGAGAAAACGTTTCATCAGATATTGTTGGTATCGATTAGGAATTAATCATGCATTTGAATGAATTGCTTTCAAGGGAACTGTGTTTTTGTAATTTAAACTGATTACCAGATTGATTGTTAAATTGATTTTCCAAAATCATCGGGAAAATAAACTTTCACAGCGTTTTTTGATCAATTCCTATTCTTTCGTTATTAAGGAACTGAAATATTTTACCAGTTTTTTCTTCCCGAATTTAAAAACAAAAAGGATATTTCAGAAGAGGCCTCAAAAGCAGCATATATGACTTTTCGTCAAAAAAAGAACTGTCATATGAGAAAGAAAATATATTTTCAATTTTATGTCAAATATACCATATGTAGACTAGAAAATAAAATTTCAGTTCAGAAGTATATTATGTGAAATAGTTCAATAAAAATGTTATACCAAATACATCAATACATTTCATACCTAGTCCACGTTTTTCTCGAATGAGAAGACCACATTTTCATATAATTTTAATATTATTCAGCATCAAAAATAAGATGAATTACTTACATATATAAAATTTTGTATGCTTAAATTCTTTAGTTTTGAAATATGAAATATAATTCCTTTGAATCTTTGAAACTAACTAACTAGTCTCAACAACCTTGACTGAGTGACGTCAAAATTAATCAAAGCGCTAAAGAAATATCATCTATTGTTTGAATATTTTAGGCAAACATAGATGAAGTTCTTAATACGAAGACTATTGAAATTTATTAATATTACGTTTGTTCATTCAAACATAACATTTCGTCAGTGTTTTTGACTACACCGTCATAGTGACTACGTAAAACAGTAAGTTCATAAAAAGAGGAAGTAAATTTTATTATATGGCAATATTTTAAAAACTAGGTAGTTTCGTTGTAGAAAACTTTATAATCATTATTGTTGATGCTAAATAGTATTCGAAATTCGACCGGTGGTACTCCATCGAAGAAACAATCTTAAATAGGTATTGGAAAGGATTTTCTAATTTTTTCAGAGCACATATATATATATATATATATATATATATATATATATATATATATATATATATATATATATATATATATATATATATATATACTGCATGCATTAACTATACGATAAACAAAAACTAATGAAATGTCATCGAGTTTCAGACGACATTAGGTTTGAACTCGAATTATCTTGGTGGTGCTTGTTTTTGACGTTTGAAATTGTTATCTATGGTTTTAACAAAGGAGGATAAGCGTTTCATTGAATGTTTATTTGTGCGTAAGCTAATTTCCAGCCTATAATTATAAAAGAAGTACAATCTATGATCATGAGGAAAAATTTCGGACAACAGGGTCATTAAGAAGAAGACTAGATACTGGTGCAGCTAGAACGGTTAGAACACAGGTACTCGCCTTTTTCATAATCTGTTTCAACCATCAACTCTACATTATTTGTATTACAAACTCAATTGACACATTCAGGATAACATCGGCGAATTTCAGCATTAGCAGTCAGCCCTATCAGGAACCAGCTTGACTGTTTCCCAAATGTCTTAGAGATGCCAAATCTCGAAGACCTTTGTGAAAAGAACTGGCTCAATTCTGAATCAATATTAGAGTTCGACCCCTCAAAATGATGGGAAAGGTTCGATCTAGTGTCATTCGCTAGATTGAACCTTTCCCATCAGTTGATTCATTACGACGAAATGTTTTAATGCGCGGAGAAAATTGTTAATATTCAAGGAAGTCGGCCATTTTGAATTCGAACGGAAATCAAATTTTAGGTTGCTTTTAGTAAAATATAGTCTTTTGTCTCCTTAGAACATCCATGAAAAACACAAGAACTTCAGGAGTGCCAACGCTATGAGGTGAAAAAAATATTTCGATTTCAGCTGAAAATCAGAATGAAAAAATTCTTCACGCTACTTTTTTACTAATTATTGGAATATTTTTAAGATCAATATGTCAAATTGTTCAGGAAAGACTGAATCATCGATTGAATGTCCCATTCATATTTTTTAGTGAAAAATAAACGTTCCAGCGATCTTGAAATATTGCTCATTTTCAAATGAGTCAGCCATATTGGATTTCACCGGAAGTGAAATTTCGATACAATTACTGAAAAATTTAATCCTTTGGCTTTCCGATGAAGCAAGAAAGAATAATCTAGCTCTGAAATTGCGAAAGTCATAATGGAAAAAAGTCCGGTTTTCCCTGGCGCACCCTATATATCATCAGCCCCCACTATTGGAAAGTCCATGTGATTGATGCCTTTCAAATAGTCCGTGTCAAAGTGCCACAACAATCTGTTATGTTGTATTATATAGATTTTATGGTGATACTTTTATAATTTTAAAAATGGAAGGAAAAATTCAATTGTGAATTACCTAAAATAAAACAATGGTAAGACAAGTGGATTACTCAATCTAAATGCAGCCGTTCAAAGAAGAATGCTGATGAACGCCCGAAAGGCCAAAATTCGATTTCAAAAAAATCCACAAATTATTTTTGGCCGATCGCCAAATGAAGCTGTTCAATTGAATACTGTTTGGAGGCAGAGTATTCGCCTGATAGCGGAAGGTGGCTTCCTGTTACTACAACCTGTTCACAAACAAAAAGTGTCTTACAGAAAAAGTCATAGTTAAAACTTAATCCAATCCGAAGCGTAACATAACACTTTCTACGAAAAGAGGCAACGTCAATTTTTGTACAAAATTATTTAGTTTCCACTTTCCGATGAAAAATTTCTAGAAACTCTAACTACTAGTTCAACAATAAAAATTGGACACTCATCCATTAACTATTCAATTGACTCGAAATTAACTAAGCATTAAAAAACACACGATTTGAAATTCAAATCGGGCGTTCTACTGCTTGGTAATTATTCAGAGATAAGTAATCGACTATCAGTATCTGAACCTCGAATATTTTACTTCATGAATAAGTGGACAATTTTAGTTATTTACTATTCAATATTTAAATACTTTTCACGGACAAAGTTGTTTTGAAACGTGAAATACTGGAAATTTAATAGTTTGTACAGGATACTACTGGTTTTACCCACAACATTTACCTTCAATTGGCCTTATCAATGTCGTAAAACCAATGTCAATATTTTCGTTTTGAGAGTAGATATGATTTTTAGTTAGTACAATGATTTGAGTGACCCTTACAATTGTACAGGGTGACTCAGAAGCTGAAATATTACTAACTGCACGTTTATTTAAAGCATCATGGCAACCAAGATGATTTGGGCGCCACCAGTAATGAATTATTTCAAACAGAGAATATGCGCAATAACATCTTCATCTGCATATTTGTTACATTTGAAAATAAGTGAAGAAAAGTATGTTGAACATAACGTTTCTCGAGATCGATTAATTACAATCTTCCTGAAAACAAGACCTTCCTGTCTGGCGAAATAGAAATAGATATGTCCATCTTTAAGCAATGACATCTGCATCCAAATGACTCGAATAAATCAGTACGATACTCTTTTCTTCATCATTTCGATATGACCAATTGAATTTACTAACTAACCTGTCACATGATAAACTACTTCAAGTTACAATAAGCGCACTCCATAATAATGGCAAACCAATTTCGAAAGAGGTGGGAGCATACTCCGACCAAAAGGCATTCGCTCCGTTATGCGTTCAATATATCGTCCACATAGTAATCTAGGAGAGTAGAAAGAAAACCATAGAAACGAACGAAATCGACATGAATAAATAAGAGAAGCCGAACGAAAAATACTCGCATCGACGCTGGATATCCATATGTTGATGAAAATGCTTACACAATTCAGAAACGAACTAATTTTATGAAAGTATTGCTTCTAAAAACTAATTATCGTGTTGCACGAATCTTCTTCAGAAGTACGAGATGCGTTCAATCTAATCCAGTTCTAGTGAACACAAAGAATCGATATATACTATTATATATGTCCAGTTGCAACAAGCAACTTAAGATAAAGCAAACACTTTCGATTAGATTGATTAGATCATCTATGGAAGCAATTTATAACTTATTGATATACATATAACAAAGTTAATTAATCAAAACTCCAATTAACCGAAATATACAAAATAACTAATATAATCCAAGTATTGCAAATGGTTATTGTATGTTTTATCTACAAAGTGCTTAGTTGCAACAAGCAGAACAGAGAATAACAACAAATATTTTGATCAATGAAATTGATAAGACCAGTCATCTACAAAAGAAATTCATACGTTAAGCTGAATCTATATAAATACTGCAATGATATATAATTGCAATTGATTACATAGTTAATCTTGTCATCAGTTATGTATTCATGAAA
This sequence comes from Cryptolaemus montrouzieri, assembly GCA_013387265.2. NCBI lineage: Eukaryota > Metazoa > Arthropoda > Insecta > Coleoptera > Coccinellidae > Cryptolaemus > Cryptolaemus montrouzieri. The sequence goes on along the minus strand of JABFTP020000001.1, from coordinate 89,601,912 downwards.
ATACTGTTTGAAAAAGTATTTACCTAGTCGTTGAGAGACGTTATTAATCCTTATTTCAGGAGCAGTCAAATATTCCACTGAGATCGAACAGTTTTAATTGCGACTAATGATTTAACACTAATTACTTTTCATCATTTCACTAAGTAATCACTTTCTAAAACTATGATCAAGTTGCACAAAGTCGTGAAAAGTCGTAGCCAATTAAACTAAAAATAAAAAAGTACACTTATTAATCACTACATGTAGGTTAAAGAACCATATGAATTTTAATTACCGTTTATATATACAGGAGCAAGCGCGCTAAATTATACTGTGATCGCCTATCAAGTTGGCGCGCTCAAATCAAATTTGGTACTGTTCTCATGTACCGTATTCGGGTATTCTGTATGGTTTGCTCTGTGCAGAGTTGCGCGCACCGTTCCATTATAGCTTTCAAGCTTTAAATAGAAGTAAGTTTAGATATCTTTGACTCCATATCATAAAGCTTCGGAATAGAATTTTACCAATACTTTACTCGTCCGAGCAACGTGGGGAAGTAAAGTTTGAATACCGACTACGAGGCATGTGAATTCTGGTAAAGGTTATTATGAATGCGTATATCAATCTTGACATCCTTTTCAACAGTATCAAGTGGGAAACTCCATTTGAGAGATTTTTGTGCATATTATTATGTTTACCGTGAATTTTATTCCTATTAGTTTTCGAGTTTAAAAAGGATCTCATAAGTCCCGCTCTAATGATTTCTGTCACATTTTGACGAATTAGGACGACGGATGAGGCATAAAAAATCTGGAAATTTTATAACAAAATATGTTTTTCTTCATATATTCAGAATTCTCTCTCTTCATTCTTTATCCTCTCCTGAGGATGTAGCGACTAATGAAATGTCATCAATGAAAGTTTTCCATTCCTTTCTATCCTGTGCCATTACAACTAGAGAATGCATGGGTCGGCCTGTTGTTTCTGTAATTTGATCCATCCATCGTGTTGGGGACCTTCCTCTTCCTCTCTTTCCATCTACTTTCCCCTGAATAATGATTTTTTCCAAATTCTCTGGTCCTCTTCTCATGATGTGTCCGAAGTATCTCAATATTTTGAGTTGAATTGCACTCGAAAGTCTTTGTTTTATGCGGAGTTGCTTTAGAATCGATGTATTCGTTCGGCGTTGTGTCCATGGGATGTTAAGCATCTTTCTCCAACACATCATTTCTGTCGCGTCGATTTTTCTTCTTTCGCTCATTCGAAGGACCAAGATTCGCAGCCGTATGTGAGAATTGGAAAGATGAGGCACTTCATAAGCCTGGTTTTAGTGGAAATAGCGATATTTCGATCGGCCCAAATTTTATTCATTTTTTCGTAGCTACCTTGGTTAGTTCGCATCTACGTTTAACCTCTCGTTCTACGTTTCCTACGTTTGTTATCAAGGATCCCAGATAAAGATATTCTTGCACTACATCAAACCTATCAATTTGCTTTTTTCTGGTTGATTGTTGTTCATCCTGTCCACGATCATGATTTTTGTTTTAGAAACATTCAGTTCCAAGCCAAGTTCCGTACTCTCTCTCTCCACTCTGCTAACAAGCTCAGTCAGTTCTTCCTCACTTGTTGCCAGGAGGACCGTATCATCCGCGAATCTCAGATTATTTACACATCTTCCGTTAATTGGTATGCCGCCCTTCCATCCGTCTAATGCCTTTCTCATTATGTATTCAGTGTATATGTTGAATAACTGAGGAGAAAGAATACACCTTGCCTCACTCCCTCTTTGGTTTGAATTCTGAAGACAGTATTTCATTGATTTTCACAGTATCCCTGGTTTCATTATATAGGTTGATGATTAAGGCACACAAGTGATCCGGTACAGCCATATTCCCTAGAACGATCCACAACTTATTCCATTTCACTCTATCGAAAGCTTTTTTATAATCAATGAAACATATGTATAGGGGTATATTGAACTCTCTGGCTTTTTCTATTATTTGCCTTAAATATTCAGAATTATGAAAGTGAAATTATGTCAACAAATATATAATTCTGACGTAATTACCACTGAAATTATGATTTGCTAATGGAACTACTGATATAAATATGCTTGAATATTTCACTTTGGGCCCCCGTGAGGGCTACTGGCGCTTGTGTACAAGAGAGGATTTTGGCGCATTTTAGATCATATTTTTTAATTTTTTTTGTAGGTAGGAGGTAGATAGGTAGGTGCTTGAAGTAGAGCAAAAAACTTAACTTTAGAAGTCATATATATATTTGTAGACTAAATTATCGAAATGAAACAAACAGAACCAAATAAATTCTTGATCACGCCCATTTTGAAACATATACTTAAAAGTAATGGGATACAGATACTTGTTGTTTATAAATACTAGACAATAACCTAAAACTAAAAATCACATTTTTTAGGAACAAAAAACCGAAATATTGCCTAATGTCTACACATACAGTGTGTTCCAACGAAAATTTGACCCCCTATAACTCCGAAATGAGTAACATTAGCGAAAAACAACAAGACACGTCGATTTTTGTTTCGAGGGGAGCATTTTCGAAATAATTCGAAACTTGTCAGATCAACCCCTACCCCAGCAACCCTAATTTCGAAATTCATCATAGGGAATAAGGGTCGAGTGGCACCTTACTGTAAACGTCTGTCAATTCTTCATTCTGATTTGTCATTTTAGAATTTTAAATTAACATACAGGGTGTCCCAACCGAGGGTAAGTTGAATTCCTGCAAATCCCAAATACTAAATGAAATCGATTTATTTTGGCATAATGCAAGCGCAGGTTTATGCTCGGTCTAGAAAAACGACCTACACTTGTGAATTTGGAGTTGGTGCAATCAACCCCTATTTCCAGCATCCCCAACTCAAAAATCATTCGATCGAAAATAGGTCAAGTGGCACCTCGTTGGAAAGGTACTGCAATTTTCTCTTCGAATTTGGTATTTTCGAAATTCAGAATCAGCATACAGGGTGTCCCGGAGCAGGAACACTGAAAACCCAAATAACTTTTGAAACTGGTTCATTTCGGTATAATACGAGAACATGTTTATGTTTGATTCGAGAATAAGACTCTCTTGCGTGAATATGGAATTTTGCAATCAATCTCTTCCATTCAGCATCCCCAACTCAAAAAATCATACAAGTGATTACAGGTTGAGTGGCAAAGTTCCAGAAAGATTTTTCTATTTTCTGAATCACTGAGGCATTGGTTTCAGTTTGGCAATCGAGGTTTTCTGGCGTGAGGATCAGGATGAGGGATGATGGAGAAACTGATTGGATGCTCATCTAAACAGGAAAACGAGATTTATTGAACTTATATTCAATTGAAAACAAAAACTAACTTGATTATTACAACAATTGTTCAAAATGACCTCCGCCCACCTCCATACAGTTATACAGACGATTTTCGAACTCTCTTCTCACATTAGCGAAAACTTCAGGAGTCAAAAGTCGGCATTCTGTGATAATCCTCATCCGCAGCTCCTCCAGGTTTTCTGGTCTTGTGGCATAAACTTTAGATTTTAGATGGCCCCACAAAAAAAATCTAGGGATTTAAATCTGGTGACCTGGCTGGCCACTCAACAGGTCCTCTTCTACCAATCCACCTTCCTGGGAAATTTTCGTCTAAATATTGGCGCACCCGAGCATCATAATGCGGAGGAGCACCGTCTTGTTGAAAACGCATTTCGTCCTCAGAAAGAGTTGGATCGTTCTGTAAAATTTCTGTCAATCTAGGATGTAAATTTTTCGAAAGCGACATCCTGTATGGAGAGCCGAACTGAATGAAATGCTTTAATCATTCTGGAATTCAAAAAACCTTTCTGAAGATATGCCACTTGAATTATTTGTATGATTTTCAAGTTGGGGATGCTGAATGGAAGGGGTTGATTGCAAAAATTCTATAACCACACAAGAAAGTCCTATTCTCGGATCAAACATGTTCTCGTATACCGAAATGAACCAGTTTCAAAAAGTTATTTGGATTTTCAATGTTCCTGCTTCGGGACACCCTGTATGATGATTCTGAATTTCGAAAATACCAAATTCGAAGAGAAAATTGCAGTACCTTTCCAACGAGGTGCCACTTGACCTATTATCGATCGAATGATTTTTGAGTTGGGGATGCTGGAAATAGGGGGTTGATTGCACCAACTCCAAATTCACAAGTGTAGGTCGTTTTTCTAGACCGAGCATAAACCTGCGCTTGCATTATGCCAAAATAAATCTATTTCATTTAGTATTTGGGATTTCCAGGAATTCAACTTCACCCTTGGTTGGGACACCCTGTATGTTAATTTAAAATTCTAAAAATGACAAATCAAGGTGGAGAATTGACAGACCTTTTCAGTAAGGTGCCACTCGACCCTTATTCCCTATGATGAATTTCAAAGTTAGGGTTGCTGGGGGTAGGGGGTTGATCTGAGAAGTTTCGAATTATTTCGAAAAATGCTCCCCCTCGAAACAAAAATCGACGTGTCTTGGTGTTTTTCGCTAATGTTACTCATTTCGGAGTTAGAGGGGGGGTCAAATTTTCGTTGGAACACACTGTATATATAAAAGCACTACTTTCTACTTACACTTAGATATTTTAAAAATATGAAGATATGTCTAATAACAAATACCTAGGAACTTCGTTTTAAAATCAAAATGATAGCTAGGTCTAGGTGCAATAGAAAATAAAATATAGCTATTGTAGTAGCGATATTTTCCGAGATTTTGCTGTTGCAAATTCAATAATTACATCGCTAAAATTTATAACGTCAAAAATTTCTTGTTCAATTGCTAATATTTCTAGCCCAAACAATTTTTCTTGAATCATTGTTGATCTTAAATAGTTTTTAATGATTTTTAACTTTGAAAAAGATCGCTCCCAAGAAGCTACAGATACAGGCAATGTCAAAAGGATTCTTAGTGAAATGCTTACGTTTGGAAAGGTGGAGATTGAATTTTTTTCAAATATATATAGTAAAATACTTAAGGGGTCAGTATCATCAGCTTTAATTTCGTTAAACAGATCATTGGAGTCTATATCCTTATTATCCTGATCTGTCAGTCACTCTTCAAGAATAGACCAATGTTTTGAAAGATCGATGTCACTTGATTTGAATATGTCTCTAAAACATCCGAAATTATTATCATATTCAATTCGGTTTTTTAGAGAGCTTATAGTTTGATCTATAATTTTTAAGAAAAAACTAATTTCAAAGGCGGTTTTTGGATCATGAGGAATCTCATCTCGGTGTTCATAGTCAAACAGTTTTGGTTTAAATTTCCTCCTAACCGTTGATAATGGTGGAAAGTCTTCTTCAATTTCGAGAGAGGATGCTACTTCTTCCGCTTGCACAAGAATTTGTTGAAATGATTGGTCAGATCTATATTGCTGGAAGTGATCAACTAAATTTTTAGGTAGGTTTGGCATACTTTAATATTAATTGTAGCACTTTGCATTTGTTTGCTGACAATATTTATATGAAATAAAACGTCATGCCAAATAATAATTCCACAAATAAATTGAAAATTTTGTACAGACGTTAAGAGGGAACTCGCTTTATGTCTTGCATCAATGTGAAAGGAATTATCTTCAGCCACTTCTAGAAGACTTTCGCAAACCTTAATTAAATAAACTTTAAGGGGCTTTATTGCGTCAATTCTGCTGTCTCACTTAGAGGCTTTAAACTTAACCTGGGGACATTTTTCTCAAAACATACCACCTTTTGTAGATAACATACCTCAGAACAAGACGAATTTGCTCAATATGACTAGTGTTTGGTGTACTATCTAATATTATTGAAAAATATTTTGAACTGCAAACCATTTCTAAAATATTATTTCTGACTTTGGACGACAATAATTCAATTTCGTTCTGTATTTGCACGCCTAAATAATGAGTCATTTTTTTTTTGGGAGTTATACACTCGGCTAACGTGCTGTCTCATCACTGAAGCAAAATAGGCAATCATCTCAACAGCTTTTAGAAAATTTCCATTATCATGTTCGATAAGCAATTGAGAAGAACCTTGAAATGCCAAGCATTATGTAGTTAAATACTTAACAATCGCAATAATTTTTTGCAACACGTCCCGCCAATATTTTTTTTCCGTTTCTAAAATCCGCAGATGATGAGCATTAACAGTGATAGACGTCTCCAATATTTTTCTTAAATTTACCCGAGTGTTCATATAACTGTTGTGTAAAATTGACGTTTCGTGTCTCTTGATTAGCAAAGACAAGTGTTGCCAATCAGATACTCCATTTGTATCACAAAAAGCGTTAGGAGTTTTACATTTACAAAACAACTTACAACAAAAACAATATACAGAATCTTTAGAAATAGAGTAAATAAGCCAAGCCCTTTCGACTTTTTCTCCATTAGCTAGATTTCTTTCAAAGTATTTGCACGAAAACTTTCTCTTATCTTTATTACTAGGAAAGCTAAAACTGATGTCGATCAAGGGCGTACCACGTTTAACCAATATTCTAGCCATCTCATTGGTGATTCTTTTGTGCCACAAACTGGGATCGGATGGAATTATATCGATGCTAACCTCATTACAGCCTTCATCGAAAGTGTCACTTGCGGCAGGTATTTCGGAAGCTAACATTACCGAATTTTTTACACAAGCTGAATTACCTGAACTGGATTGTTCAAGTGCTGTAGACGAGGATCGCCTCATCGGGCTCTGCATCAGTAGAAGCTGTTTTGCTGCTACAACCGCTGCCACTTGTTGCAGGACCTGATGTTAATGTAGAAATTTCAGATGGTCCACTCACTGTTATTGATATTACGGATTTAGAATCTTGAGATTCGGACGATTCGGTCGCACCAACATCGATAGTCTCCGTGGAATCTCAATTGTTTTCCAAGAAATGCTTTTAAGATCCAACCATTTTTCCCCTCTTCTGTAGTCTCAGTTTCTTTTGCTCGCGAAACTTCGCAACTGAAGATCTCTTTCTTTTATCCTGATAAAACAAATACATAATTAGTACTCATGGGAATTATTAATTAACTTCTAAAGAAACCACAATAATAAGCACCTTGTGGGTAGGGTAGGAAATATTCTTGAAAAGTTAACTAAGTAGCCAATAGTTTTCAAACCTTTATAGGAAGATTATTATTAAGTAAGATATGTCCGATTAAAGTTTGTATATTTGAGTAAAAAGCCCTTTCAGCTTAAATCCTTTCAAAATAAAGGCAAAAAGATATTAAACTAATTTGATCTTATAGCTCTTAAAAACCCTACAAAATGTTTTTTAAAAGATCAATAGCATAAAAACTAAGCGAGTTATGGATAAAACCAGTTACTTTTTTAAACTCGTACATGACATTTCAATTAATAAAAAGATATTTGGCTAAAAAAAATAATTATAACCAGTATCCTATAAAGGGTTAATGTTGATAGTATAAAGTAGGAACACTTACCATTTTATAAAAAAGTAGTAAACAAAATATTACACAACACAACACCACACTTGACAAAATAAAAATAACTTTATATGTAAAAATTAATAGGATTACTTCCAGTGAACTAATTGATTTAAAAACGCCTGTGGCGATGCATCGCTTTTATAGCGCTCCAGGCGTTATTCATGTCTGAACAGGAAAAATCAAGAAACTGCCGCCTGACATGTTCTCGCAACATAGGAATCGGCAGTAACTGGATGATATACTAATAAAATTTCGTGTGTATTTATACCTAATCCTATTTAATTTCTCAACTTATTTTAATATTTTTTTGGACCCTGTGTTTTGGCGCCCCTAAAGGATGGCACCCGTGTGCATTGCACACTTTGCACATATTGTTGCGGGGGCCCTGCACTTGAAATAAATCTTGAATCTTGAATAATGTATTCAATGGGCACAAAAAGTTAGGAAATTGGAATATTTTCTTAAAAAAAGTCAATCGGTATAAATTGAGTATCAAAAAAGTTAAAAATAAAAAGAAATTTTATGTTGAGAAATTAATTGATATTATATATTCTACTCTTACTCTAATAACAGTATTTTTTCTTTTTGCCATATTGCGAATAGGAATATCTATGATCTCCTGGAGACTTTGAGCCTATAATAATGAAAGTACATCTTACCAACCTTTTCCACATATGGCAATGGTAACCAAGAGCATGCAACCCCGGCATATTCCCTGTGATTTACTTGTGGAATTGCATATTAATTGATTTTAATTTGTCGCGTACTCTCGTGAATTTTAGAAAACAGTTTCCCATTACATGTCTCTGAAGTTTTCAAATTTGTATGCAATTACATTGAAGCGTTCACGCAACTTCATCACTTAATTGTAATGTGACGTAACTTGACCTTTCAGTTTTGACAATCAATGTCATAACGAAGTTTATGGTTTATAAATGATTTAATTCAGAATTAAATCGTCTAATGGATTGTTTGGCTGTAATTTCGCTACTGTAAGTAATTGAGTCAACTTTAGTTCTGGAAGAGTAATTTGGGTGAATGATTGAAAAACGGTGGGATTTTCTAGAATTCTTTCAACTTTGAAAGCAAGTTATCTTTTAGAGCAGGGATGGACAAACGGTTGTTCGCGATCGACTGGTCGATCGAGTGCTTTTTAAATAGATAACTTTAATAAGTAGGTAACTAAACTACGAAAATTTATTACTTAATAAAATAACACTCTCCTAGAGACAAAAGGCGGCCTTATCAAAGGAACGCGCGGTACTTCTCAAAGAAAAGCCGCGATTTTTATTGTTGCCGCTTTCCTAGAAATTTTGATACAAAGTTTATTATTGAATAGTACAAAATGAGTGCAGCGAAGAAATCTATAACGTATCATTCTGATAACGATTGGGAGAATGAATTTTTCTTTTGTATGGTGAACGATAAGTGCATTTGTCTTATTTGTCGTGCGTCACTTCCACCTGAGCGTGGAATTTAGAGAGGCATCATAAAACGGTTTATAAAAACTATGAAAAGTATTTTCCGCCACAGAGTGAATTAAGAAAACGAAAATTACGTGATTTAATATCTTGTTTGAAAAAAGAACAAACCATGTTCACAAGACCAGCCAGCCAAACAATCAAAAGCTGCTACGATCGCATCATTTAAAATATCTCATATATTGGCGAAACACAAGAAACCATTCGAAGATGGATCGGTTGCGAAGGAAGCATTATATGACAGACACTGCTCTGCTGTGTATTTTTATTCGGATGGTATTATTCAATGACATGTTGGATAAGGAAGAATTTTTGACAATCATTCCTCCGAAGGGAAGACCTGTGACGAAGATATAATATATATATTATATATATATATATATATATATATATATATATATATATATATATATATATATATATATAATATATAAATTAGTATGCATTACAACCAATGGAGCTCCAGCAATGACTGGAAAAAAAATCGGTTTTGTGGCATTGTGTCGAGCTAATGAATTACAACTTTTCTGGACGAAAGAGGTGAAGACACTCAGATGTTGAAGAACGAAAAATGGCTGACTGATTTGGCATTTTTGACTGAGAAACACCATTAACTTGGAGCTTCAAGTAAAAGGAAAAACTATTATTGAGATGATTAGCGCAGTAAACGCATTCAAATGTAAATTGCAACTTACGAATAGTTCAAAGTTGAATTATGATACGTGAGGCTGAATTATCAAATATTTTGGGACAATTCAAAATGCATTCTTATGATTGCAGTAAATTGGCAAATATAGCAATTTATGAGTTATACTTTTTCATGTAAAAACATTGAGGAATTAGCTACTGAAATAGCAAGTCACTTTAATATGAACTCATATTCTGTTGAAAATGAGTTGGTGCAGATTATATCAGATATACATCTCAAAGCTAAAGTATCTGATACAAATTTCTAGTGTTTTATATCTGAAGATAAATATCCCTTAACTGACGGCAACGTTTGGGTCACCTTGTGCGAGTCTGCATTTTCTGAAATGAATATAATTGAGCCAAAATATCGCAATCGACTAACTGACGATCATATGTCATAATGCTTGCGATTAGCACTCAGTGGTTACGTACCATCTTATGAAAAGTATGCTGAGGACATGTAGTGCCAAGCTTCAACATCTAAAGTCACTCCTTAGTTAAGTTTAACACCATATGTAACACTTTTGTTTGGTAACAACAAAAACAAGATGTCGTCTAAAACTCGATGACATTTCATTTTTTTTTGTTTGTCATAGAGTTAATGCATGCAGTCTATGTTCAGAGGTTTCACAACGGGAGGTTCATATGATGGTGAATAAGAGAAACATTATTGACGACAATTGGCACAATTCCGAATCAATATTCGAGTTCCAGCCCTGAAAATGATGGGCAAGGTTCAATCTAGTGATTGAATTACGCAGTTGATTCATTACGACCGTGAAAATTTTGTAATGCGAGGGGAAAAATTGTTATTATTTGAGTAAGTCGGCCATTTTGAATTCGAACGGAAATCAAGTTTTAGGTTGGTTTTAGTAAAAAATGATTCTTTGTCTTCTTAGAACATCCATGAAAAACACAACAACTTCAAGAGTGCCAACGCCATGAGGTGAAAAAAATATTTCGATTTCAGCTGAAAATCAGAATGAAAAAAATTCTTCACGCTACTTTTTTACCAATTCTTGGAATATTTTTAAGATCAACAAGTCAAATTGTTCAGAAAAGACTGAATTATTGATTGAATGCCCCTTTCAAATTTTCTGGTGAAAAAAGTTTCAGCGATCTTGAAATATTGCTCATTTCGGAATGAGTCAGCCATATTGGCTTTCACTGTAAGTAAAATTTCGATACAATTTCCGAAAAACCTAGTCCTGTGGCTTTCTAATGAAGCCAGAACGAATGATCTAGCTCTAAAATTGTGAAAGTTATAACGAAAAAAATTGTCGGGTTTTCTCTGGCTCACCCTATATTATTAATTATATTGATAAAACCTAACAGTTTAGTGGCCCAGTTTTTTTGCCCCAGGGCTCTTAATCACCTAGCTACGCCACTGATCGTAATCCATCTGTTTTAGTGCAAAAATGAAATGTATACCATTCATAAGCTATCAAATTCACCTGATTTGACTCCCTGCGATTTCTTTCTGTTCGATCCAGTCAAAAAACCACTACGTGGAACATTCAACAGTTGAAAGGAGATGGAAAGCTCTGATAGCCATACCAAAAACTGATTTTGGAAAATATTTCGAAGATTTGATTGGCACAAGTGTGTTTTAGTCAATGGGGACAACTTGGAAGGAGATACACACACCACAAAAATTGTCGCCTGGTATTCTGAATTCCACAATAGATTAAGCAGCTCGATAGCAGTTTCTTTGTCAACATATGTTTTTGGACATATGAGGGGAAAAAAATCTAATCTATGTAGTAACATTTGTTTCCATATGATCTCAAACACGTCTGAAACAAATGAGTTTATTTGACTATCAGTATTCATTCAATTTCTCTTCAGTTTTCAAGCTAAATTAATGCAAGTTTTCTGGGTTTCTTGTTGATTTTCTAATCTTTGAATATTTTTGTAATGGCTGCTGAACGTCCTGGACGCTATTTGAGTGATCATGAAATGGTAAAAATTGTAATACTTCTTGAGGAGGGGCGTAGCCAACGTTACGCGGCTAACTTGTTGAATGTTAACCAAAGCACTATTTCAAGAGCAATTAATCGGTATCACGAAACAGGGAATATGGAAGAAGGGCCGGACAGGGAATAAATCGGATAACAACACCAGTTGATGATCGTTGGCTTCGTTTAACTGGATTTCTTGTTGATTTTCTAATCTTTGAATATTTTTGTAATGTCTGCTGAACGTCCTGGACGTTACTTGAGTGATCATGAAGTGGTAAAAATTGTAACACTTCTTGAGGAGGGGCGTAGCCAACGTTACGCGGCTGACTTGTTGAATGTTAACCAAAGCACTATTTCAAGAACAATTAATCGGTATCACGAAATAGGGGAATATGGAAGAAGGGCCGGACAGGGAATAAATCGGATAACAACACCAGTTGATGATCGTTGGCTTCGTTTAACTGCACTAAGAGTTCGGCAATGTACGGCTAGAATGCTACAAAATGAACTTGCACTTTCCAGAAATGTGCATATTTCATTGCAAACTGTTAGGAACAGTCTCAGAGAAGACGATATCAGACCAAGGGAGGCTTCTACCGGGCCGCATCTCATCAGAGAGCATCGACTCGCAAGATTTCAGTTTGCGAGGGAACATGCAAATTGGGGTGTATCAGAATAGTCGAATGTTCTCTTTTTCGAAGAGTCCAGGTTCTGTCTAGTATCAAATGATAGACGCATGCCTGTATACAGACGACCTGGGGAACGGTATCAGCAATGCAATATCCGGCAAACCGAAAACTTCGGAGGGGGCTTTGTAATGGTGTTGGAAGGCATTTCTTTCCATGATCGAACTGAGTTAGTCCTAGTGAATAATGGAAGAATGACAGCGGCCAGATACATCGCAGATATCTTGAACCCCATGTTGTACCCTTTGGCCCATTGATTGGCGAAAACTTCATTTATATGCATGATAATGCTCGATCTCATGCAGCTAGAGTAGTTACAGAATTTCTGCAAAATGCCAAAATTGATATTTTAAGATGGCCAGCCAGAAATCCCGACTTGAATCCCATAGAACATGTTTGGGACAACATGGGGTGGCAAATTCAGCAACGTAGGATGCCTTGTAGAACACTCCAACAACTAGAGAATCTGCTTTCTGAAATTTAGATCTCAGTGACTTAAGAGTACAAGACGTATACTGGCAGTAATTAGGGCCCGAGGAGGAAACACTCGATTTTGAAAATGATAAGTAATTATTCGATGCTGGTTGGTTGGTCTCTTCGCGAATGTTTGAAGAATTTTTTAATTTTTCATTAACTCGAAAATTGTTGATATTTTCTATCATAAACTCATCCCTTTTGAATGATATCTTCTTATTTTACACTTCTGAAAGTTACCAAGCAACTCTTGAATGGCCAACCTAAAGTTTATATAGTATTGTCGTGAAAGTATGGTGATGAGACAATTTTTGTGGGAGTGTATTATCGATTTTAATGAATAATATTGAATTTTGAGTTTTATGAATAAATTCCGGAAACTTGGATCAAGGTAGCATAGCTAATAATTTTATTTTGTTATTTTGACTGTTCTCAAAACCAAATTTCGATATGGATCATGTTATTTGGAAGGTAGACAACGAGTATAAATTATGTAGATATTTAATCTCAAGATGCTATCGAATTTGAACATAATATGAACATAAAACTTTCCATAAATCTGTGAAGAAGTGAAAAGTATGTTATCATAACTGTATTCTGTTTCTCTGCTATCGTAACTAAAAGAGAATTCAATTAATCAGCTATTCGATAAATAAGTGGGTGAGGAAGTGAAACGTTATGTATGATATTCACAGATTATTACATTATACCTACATATACGTCACATTAATAGGAAGTTATCAGCATATGAGAAATTATATCAATAATAGGTGGAATTTGACGGATTTCTCGGAGCTTATCTGTCGTTGTCCACAAATTCAATCATTGTAGTTCATTGATTGCACATTAAACGGATCACAAATGTAATAAAACTGTTTATTGAAGCAATGGGAATTATACGGAAGTACCTTCGAATATGGTCTCGAAATTTACGAATAACGCCATAAAACTCAGTCCAAATCGTTAAATATAATATTTCTGGTTTTCAGAACCTTGTGTATTTCAATCAAGATATAAAAGAACCCCATATTTTATCAATTCATTTCATTAGGCATTTATACATTTGAGACTGATAAATATTTACTTATCTGATTTGAACGATGCTTTGCCAAGGTAGGCAACATGAAATGTGAAATACTTTCTTTTGGTTTCCTGAGTATTTTTATTCATCGAGTAAGTTTAGATTTGTAGGAGGCTTGATAGTCTCAGAGATCGATTTCTACGATCAGATACTAACAAAAGAGTAACCAGCATTTCTGTGGAAAGCAAAGTATGAATTTTTATTGCGCTTCCCAAAAGAAATCAGCAAGAGGAGTCTGCTTTCGTGAAAGTAGGGACCAAATCCTTCTGATGGACTCGGCTAATTTGAAATATCCTCAAACCAGTTTTAGGCGATAAAACCGATATTTTTCGTAGGATTCCATTTGAGGCTTTCCTTGTCATATTCTACGTTTACTCCGCCTTCCGAACGTCAGTTGTGCTTTCCTCACAAATTCATCAAACGTTATTGACCGTTTCACCCAAAACATAGACAAAAATGATATCGTTAAATTTATTATTGACACAGTCGAAAATTTCACTAACAAATTCAACTAGTTTATTAGAGTATGTAAAAAATAACTTTAGTATCGGATCAGTTAACTTCACTTCATCGTCCACATCAAAACGATACGGACAGTAGTCACCAGTAACGCTAACTGATGATATAAACATCTTCCAATGGAACGCGCGTTCCTTGGTTGCTAACAAATCGGTCTTTCTGCAGTTTGTAGATCTTGATAAAAAAGATGTATGTTTGATTTCAGAAACCTGGTTCAAACCAGGTGTGAATTATAATTTCAAAAATTTCAACGTAGAAAGACTGGATCGATCAGACGCGAAAGGTGGAGTTGCAGTTTTGATTAGTTCAAATATTATTTACGAAAAAGTAACGCTTAAGTAAACACCTCAAAAAAGTCTAGGGAACACACCAATATCTTTAAAATATAAATTTGATGATTCGAATTTATAGAAATCTTTCGGTTTTTGTTAGGATGTATTGTATATAATGTATTCTCAAGAAAACAAAATAATATTTGACTTCTCCAAAGCACCTAGTATAAAAAAATTGAAATTAGAAAATGACGAAATTTGGTAAAACACAAAAAAAATCCTGAACTGATATTTTCGAAACGATATGGAAGCACTTATATTTTTCAGTACCCAGAAGGTCCACCTCTGTTATTAATGACACTTTGGCATCGTCGCGGCATGCTCAATATCAAATTGTCTATTACATTTTGGCCTAAGTCATTCCAAGCCCCTGAACTGCTAATCGAAGCTCCTGTTCATGAAAGACGTTTTGACGCAGGAGATTTCTTTTAGCGTGTCCCACACATGCTCGATGGGATTCAGATCTGGGGAGCAGGATGGCTATGGTAGAAGATCGATATAATTTTCTTCAAGAACGTTCAAGACAACTCTTGCACGATGACGAGGGCATTATCTTGTTGGAAGAGTGGATTTTTACCCATTGTTAGGAGATACGGTCACTACAGGTAAAACCCTCTCATTTGTGTAAGAATTTTCCGTGAGGTTGTTCTGTATAAAAACGAGGTCAGTTCTTCCACCACGGCGTATACCTCCCCAAAACATCACTGATCCGCCTCCCTGTCTAACAACTTCTCGAGCATGCTGGAGACGGTTTTGCTTTCCAGTTTCCTCCATATTCGAATTCTTCCCGAATCGGGATAATAACTAAATCTAGATTCATCACTGAAGAGAACTGTGGCCCACCTCTCTTGATCCCAGTTTACGTGTTCTTGGCACCAAGCTAAACGAGCAGCGCGATTTCCATGGGTCAGTTGTGGAACTCTCAAAGGACGTCTGGAGTGGAGTTGTAGTACGATCTCTTCTGGCTTGTAAAACCAAAAATCGGTCTTGGGCGATTGTAGTTATCTTGAAATGACCTGTATGGCGTTCTTCTACGCTATCTGTTTTATTGAAACGCGACCATAAACGGTTTATGACACTTGGGCTACTTCCCAGAACCCTGGATACTTCCCGTTGTGAGCTCCCAGCTTGGAGCATGCCAACGGCTCGTAACATCTCTTCTCTAGTCAAATGTCGTCTTTCCATGGTCGAATCACAAAACTTGAATCTTTTATTTGTGCTTACAACAGAAACAAAGTGCCAACTAACTGATTTCAAACACTGAATACATGAAATGATTATAAAGCAGCTTCGCATCTGCTGCATTTTTAGTTTTTATAAAAAACTGAAATCTGTTGCGGCACTCTACATAATTTGGTGAGAAATTGATACAGGTGTTCATTTCTTTAAAAAATCATCCATATTGATCGTTCTGGGTACGATATATCGATATTGAGAAGTGTTCCTAGAATTTTTAAGGTGTAATGTACCCCAATAAGTTATGGCGATTGCAATAAAACTACATATGGGTGATGGAAAATTCATTTATCTTATTTCTTTATACGCTAAGCCTACCCTCAATATATCGTCTAGAGTTTGGGATGTCTTTTTTCAAGAATACCTCGTCCTTACTTTATCGGTAGGATTTCAATACCCATCATATCAGTAGGGCCAATATATTTAATGATCGAAAAGGCACAGATCTCTTGAAATCTATTGAAAACTGCAACATTGCTATTCTTAATAATGGTCAACATACTCTTATGAGTAGATACAATAGAAATAGCACAGCAATTGATATCTCTGTTTACTCCCAATGTGGCTTCTGATTTCAACTGAGAAGTCATGGACGATATTCTCGGCTCCAATCACTTTCTTATTATTATACGATCTGACCAACTGAACGTGGAGATTTAACATCGCATAGGCTCTAAAAATGGAATCTTGAAAACGTCGATTGGAAAAAATATGCAGCGGAATTTGATGAGGAACTCCAAAACTGGACGAAAATATTTCTTACAATTCGTTAATAAATACCATTGAAAAAGCAGCAACCAATACAATAAGAACATATGAATCTTACGGAAAAAATAAAGTGAGGCCGAACAGTTACAAATCATGTTGAAACATTGAATGTACTAAAGCGGTAGACAATCGAAAAATGAAAATGGAACGTTACAGAACATCACCAACTTTCGAAAATTTCATTGCATATAAGGAATCTGATGTTCTTGTTGAAAAAACTGTCAATTTCACCTGTCGAAATAGTTGGAAAGAAAAAACGAATTTCCCAACCCCTAGCAAATTCGACACCTGGTCCGAAGATTTTTGGCTAGCACTCAGTACGGCTTCAGAAAGGATTTTTCTACTGAAGAAAAGTTGGCGAAATTGATTTCCTCAATACAAATGAATCTATCTGAAGATAAAATCATGATTGTGACTTTTCTGGACATTGTAGGAGCATATAACAACTTCATTCTGAATTTATTGTATAATGATTTGATATGTTTGGGAATACCCCTTTAATCGTATCGAAAATTCTCAAAATATTCACAAACAGGAAAATTTCTCTAAGACTTCATGGCCACAACTCTAAACATTAATTCACTTTTTAGGTCTTCCCCAAGGTGGTATCCGATCACCGCTTATGTACATTCTCTATACAGAAAAGTTGGAATTAGTAATTCCTAATTATATAAAATTGATACAATTTGGAGATAATATATGTGTATTAACATCCACAAAAACTCATCAAAATATGTCAACATGTCTCAAAGAGATAAAACACTTTCTATGGTCGAAAAACTTAGATACTTCACCACAAAAATCAGCATTGATGGTTTTCTCTAGAAAAAAAAATCTACTTCCCCCAGTCTTGAACAAGGGAGGGTCAGAACTTCCCTAAAAACGAAGTGAAATTTTTGGCATCACAATCGACAACCAATTGAATTTCAAAAGTCACATTCAAAATATTCTGAAAAAGGGTTAAATATTATTCGCTACACTTTTGGGGTGACAGCACATGATCAAGCTGACCCAAATGACAACCTCACCTGCACGCGGTGCACCCTGCTAGAAACTGACGGGGCTCTGTCGACCGAGTGACTGCCAATATAAGCAGTCCCCTATTATCAGCCAACAGCTTAGGGTGGAGGAGCTGTTAAGAGTCGGGGCACCCTATTGCCCTGGGATCGGGAAACCGACCCCGAAGGCGGAAGAACTTCTTGTAAGTCAACGGCATTGGGATGTAGAAGGCGAGGAGAAACCACTACATTAAAGATCCTCGAAATATCTCTAGTACAATTATCATGGCTGAAAATCAGGAAGTAACGGCCCTCAGTCCCCGGCAGGTCTTCAGTGATCAGAGGGTGCTAAGAATCACCGGGTCAGCTATGAAGATTAGTACGTGGAATGTTCAAAGTATGTACCAACCTGAAAAATGCACAATATTATGCAAGAAATGGACAGACTAAAAATTAATATCCTAGGTGTTAGTGAAGCTAGATGGCCTAGCTCAGGGCTACTTACAACAAACAACAAAACAGTCTATTACTCTGGAAACAAAGACAATCAACATATACATGGTAGCTATCATACTACACGAAACATCCAGCAAAGCAGTCGTAGGATTTGTCCCAATTTCTGAGAGAGTGAACTGGAAACGACCCATACGAAATTAAATTTAATACAAGTGTATGCTCCAACAACACAGGCAACAGATGAAGAACTGAATACCTTTTACAAACAGCTTCAAGAAGCTCTAAAATAGTAAATAATAGAGAAATTGCAGTTTTAATGGGCGATTTCAACTCGAAGATTGGCAGCGGAAGAAGTGGGGGTGGTTGGAGATTATAGATTAGGAGAACGAAATGAGAGAGGAGACCGCCTTGTGGAGTTTTGTCAAGAGAAGAAGCTAATCATTACCAACACATTCTTCAAACTGCCGAAGAGAAGACGTTATACATGGCGCGCTCCTTTAGATGGACTTAATGATAAGATCGTTAGAAATCAAATTGATTTCATTCTCGTTAATGAGAGATACAGGAATGCCATTCAGTCGGTAAAAGCATATCCTGGTGCCGACGTTTTTTCGGACCACAATCCGTTGGTTGCCACTCTGAAGCTGAAACTAAAAATTCTTAAAAAACCAAAAGCTACACCAAAGATCAACACAACAAAACTACAAGTGCCAAGCATTAGAGAACAAGTCCAGAACAGAATCTATGAAAACTTAAATAGAATACGAATAGATCACGAAAATATTAACGAAGAATGGGAGGAATTAAAAAGAAATATAATTAACCCTTGTACAGAGATTCTAACTGAAGATAAAGAGAAGAAACAGGAGTGGATGACTGAAGAAATATTAAAAATGATGAACGAGAGAAGACTTTATAAAAGTCAGAACACTCAAAAGTACAAACAACTACAAAAGGAAATTAGAGTAAAGATTCGTCAAGCAAAAGAAAAGTATTACGAGGACAGATGCAAAGAAATTGAGGACTTAGACAGAAAATATGACATGTTCAACCTACACAAAAAAGTGAAAGAGGCACACAGAGAAAGAACCAAAGCACTATTCTTGTAAATAAAGAGGGTAAGATCTTAATGAATACAGCAGATAAACTACAAAGATGGAAGGAATACACAGAAGAATTATTTATGGATAACAGAACTGAACCAGAAGAAATTAACATATACTGCGAAGAGATAGGCCCAGATATTACTAAAGAAGAAGTGAAACATGCATTAAAGAACATGAAAAATGGGAAAAGCCCTGACCAGATCAATTGGCAAGTGATATACTCAAATTAATTGACGACAATCATATCGGTCTCTTAGTCAATATATTCAAGAAAGTATACAGAACTGGAAATATTCCAAGAGAATGGTTGGTATCTACTTTCATCTGCTTACCAAAAAACACATGCTAGAGAATGTAGTGATCATCATACAATCAGTCTGATGTCACACACTCTCAAACTGCTCCTCAAGGTTATCCATAATCGAATATACCATAAACTTGGCATGGATATAAGCGATACTCAATCTGGATTCAGAAGGATTGGGAACCCGCGAAGCCCTTTTCGCATTCAACGTGTTGACTTAAAGGTGTCTCGATGTCAACAAAGTGGTCTATGCGTGTTTCATAGACTATAATAAAGCCTTTGACAAGGTTCGTCATGATCAACTGATAGACATCCTTAAATCAAAACATCTATATAGTAGAGACGTACAGATCATCACTAATCTCTATTATAAGCAGAAAGCTATAATATGCATGGACAACCACACATCAGAAGAAATTGAAATACAACGAGGGGTAAGACAGGGGCGTTCTATCGCCGACACTCTTCAATGCATATGCTGAAGAAATACTTAACAAAGCTCTGGAAAACGAAGAATGTGGGATAACAGTTGGTGGAACACGGGTAAACAACATAAGATATGCGGACGACACAGTAATCTTAGCGGAGAGTATCGAAGCTCTGCAGAGACTAATGACCAGATTATCTACTTACAGTGAGGAATATGGGTTATCACTAAACATAAAAAACAAAATTCATGGTAATCTCAAAGAACAATCCAGTAAATGTTAGTCTAACTATAAACGGCAGAAATGTAGAAAGAGTGGAGCAATATACTTACCTTGGAGCAATGGTGAACAGCGTAAATGAATACACCCAAGAAATAAGAATAAGAATAGAAAAGCCCGAGCCAACTTCATAAAAATGGACAAAGTTTTTCGTATTAAAGATCTAAGTATGGCATTAAAACATCGTTTAGCTAAATGTTATGTTTCTCTAGTCTCCTTTATGGAGCGGAAGCATGGACAGTGAATGCCGCAATTCTTAAAAAGATTGAAGCATTTGAAATGTGGGTGTATAGGAGGATTCTTAGAATATCATGGATGGATCGAGTAACAAATGCAGAAGTTCAGAGACGCATAGGCAGGAGGTTGCTAACACATTCAAGAAACGTAAATTGGAATATCTGGGCCATATTATGAGAGGTGAAAATATAAATTCCTACAGCTGATTATCCAAGGCAAAATACAGGAAAACGAAGTATAGAAAGGAGAAGAATCTCATGGCTGAGGAACCTGAGAGAGTGGTTTGGATGCACTTCGAACCAACTTTTAAATCGGCCGCTTCTAAAGTAAAAATAGCGATGATGATTGCCAACCTTCGACTCGGAGATGGCACTTGAAGAAGAAGATTATTCGCTCAGTTAGTAAAACGAAATGGGGTGCTCATCTATCCATTTCTTTGAACTTCTTCAAATCTTTCGTGAGATCTGTTATCGATTATGGCTCATACTTCTATCGTCTTGCACCGAAAGGATATCTTAAGTAGCTAGATGGTCTCCAATATAAATGTCTACGACAATGCTTAGGGTTACTACGATCCACATCTATATCAACACTGTTATCTGAAGCAGACGAGATTCCACAGAGTAAGAGATCGAAACTAATGGGCACCAAATTCATCCTTCATCTTCGTAGCAAATGCAGTCCTATTTATGATGATTTATACAACCTAAGCATTTTTAATTTGACGTTACCATATTGGAAAAATAAAAAATCTTATTTTACTTGACATTTTAGTAGATAAATACACAATTTTGAATCCTTTTCCCACTACAAAATAAGATTCAATGAACTAGGTGATTACCTCTTGAAAAAGAATTTCAATATAAATCAATATTACACTAATTTTTCAAAAATATATACGGACGGTTCAGTTAAAATGGTAGATCGGGTTGTGCTGTTTACGATACATATTCTGGTCGAAAGTTGTTTTTAATAATAAAAACAAGTACTGTGTTTTAAGGAATTTTACTTAATAATTGCGGTTCGTAACGCGTTTCACTACACCGTAGCTTCTTCAGACGAATTAATGTACAGAAAATATGAATGAGAATATAAATATAAATGTTCTTTAGTAATTAAAAGCTTATTGGGTTGCTTCTTCTTAAGTGGTTATTTATGACAGGTATATCCAATAAAATTAAGGAATAGATTGCTCCCCGAAAAGATTCAACAGAGGTGAAGGGCTTAAATCGACTTGTTCATTGATGAGTCTACCTGAGTGTTTGTATTTATTGATTTCTAAAGTTTCCCAAAGATCTACCTTCCAATATTTATTATCTGTATGCAAAATTTCAAACTGTGGTTCGAAAGAATGATTATTTTTAAGAGATGATTCGCGTAATTTGAATCTGATTTTTATTTGAAAAACTGCGTTTATGTTCCGATATTGTACCAAGATCTATAAAACAATGATGAGTTTACACGTAATTGTCTCGCGCCACTTCTACACTATCGGAGCGCGCAAGTTCAGGTTACAACATGTTTATACTTGTTAATGTAGGTCAAACAGGGTGTTCCTTATTTAGAAATTAATGATAGTTATGTCCTGTAAACATTTTAAAACAGTAATCAAAAAAAAAATTATACCTATCATTTATACTACAAGTTAATCCCTTTTTAGCCCAAAAAATCCGATTTTTGTAATAAAATTTTGCGTTTTGTAAAATAACCTTACGTTCTGGAATTTTTTGGGTATGTATTTTGTTTTCAGAACACCTAAATACATAGAAATCAGTTGAAAATATCCAGACAGCATTTTTGTTGCAGACCTGTGTAATCTGTTAAAGATATTCATTGGATCTTCAATGTATCATCTCCAACTTCTTTTATGAGGTTGCAAAATATTTTTAATCATCAAACGAAATTATTTTTTATTGCATTTATTTCTCCCAAACTTGTATTAAAGAAAACCCTTTTGGATTTGATTGGGATGTGCAATATTTCCATGAAAAAGTAAATATATACTCAATTTTCTAGGATTATATAAAACGAAAGCTTGTAAACAACCTCATAAGCATAAGATTAATTTGCTTTTTGTTAAATAAGTGAACGTGAAACAAAGCTTCTTCGTAAAATTCCCGGACATGATCGAGTCAACCGTTCTCTCTCAGTTTGCAATTTCCTGAACAGACACATTGGCATCAGCTGATTTGTCTGCGACTCAACAAGCAAGGCGGCATTTTGATGTTGTCTTTGTAACAGGTATTGTTAGTGTGGGTTGGTTGTACCTTTACCACGGACCCTCTGCCATCTCCCAGTGCATTTTACCTGCCATTAACAATGTTCACCCGAATTCAATCTACCTGGGCCTTTCCCCTTTTGTGTTTTAAATATTCGGGCATATATACTTTTCAACAGGGCACGAGTTAAGATGATAAAATGAAAATTTAACTATGGGTCAATTTCAACTCGAATTATATCATCATTTATCTGAACATAAATAATTTTACTTTGTTCTTTGATGTATACATTTGTCGGCTTTTTACACGATTTGAAGAACGAAACGAATTTATAATAGACATTAAAATTAGATTTTATTCGAAGTAGCAAAAACAACTAAAATCAAATATTTTTCCCGTGTATAATCCACATCTTTTTTATGCAATGGAGAAAACGATGATTCAGTCAAACATATTACAATATATTAAAGTCAGAAAATTATCGATATCAAATTTGAAGTTTTAACGTGGTAGGCTGTGGTACTTTTAACGACAGCGTTGCTAAGTAAAAATTCAAAATAATCAAATATTTGTCAATTGGTAGCAGTTCCGTATACAGCAGAACACTAATTTAAATATTTTTAAGTTTTTAGCGTAAAAGGCCCTTGAAGTCGATTTTCGCAAATATGTGTAATGAAGGTACATTTAGACGAACGTTTATCGATATAAAAAAGGTTTACCTACGTTTATTTGAGTTAATTTGAAAGAATATCAGTTTTAAGTCATATAAGAATAAGAAAATATGAAAACAATATATTCCAAGTCACAAAATATTGAAAACTAGCTGACCCGACGAACTCTGTTCCGCCTTAAAGGCAACAATAAATAAGCAGATTTTGGAATTCATTAATTTTTTGTTATTAGAAAAAATACAAAAAAAAATTAAGTACCTACATTAGACATTCATTATTATTTATGGATTTTAGTACTTAGGTTGCTCTTCACTTAAGTACCTTGTGATACACGACGTTTTTGGTTTTATTATCAGGCGCAAAAACAAACAACGCAGATGGTTTTCCGATCCGTGAACATGCCACATATAATTGACCATGGGAAGAAATTGGATGTTCTAGATTCAAACCACAAACTTTCAAGGATTGGTCTTGTGATTTGTTGATGGTCATGGCAAATGCAAGACGGATCGGAAATTGAAGTCTTTTAAATTTAAACGGCATATCGGTTGGGATCCTCGGAATGAGAACTTCCTCACCTTTGAATTTTCCTTTCAGTATCGTCGCGTAAATTACATTGTTCATCAATTTTCTAACCACCAAACGCGTACCGTTGCACAGTTTTGGTTGGTTTATGTTTCGAAGCATAATTACTACGGCAACCTTTAGGCGTTTAAAATTCAATTGAATAGTTCTTGAGATTCGGACGATTCGGTCGCACCAACATCGATAGTCTCCGTGGAATCTCGATTGTTTTGCAAGAAATGCTTTGAAGATCCAACCATTTTTCCCCTTTCTTGTAGTCTCAGTTTCTTTTGCTCGCGAAACTTCGGACCTAAAGGTCTCTTTCTTTTATCCTGAAAAAACAAATAAATAATTAGTACTCATGGGAATTAGGAATTAACTTCTAAAGTAACCATAATAATAAGTACCATGTGGGCAGGGTAGGAAATATTTCTTAAAAGTTAACTAAGTAGCCAATAGTTTCTAACCCTTTATAGGGCAGATTATTATCAAGTAAGATATGGCCGATAAAAGTTTGCATATTTGAGTAAAAAACAATGTGTTCGAGCCCTTTCAGCTTAAATCCTTTCAAAAATAAAGGCAAAAGAGATATTCAACTAATTTGATCTTATAGCCCTCAAAAAACCCTACGAAATGGTTTGTTAAAAAAATCAATAGCATAAAAACTAAGCGAGTTTTGGATAAAACCAGTTACTTTTTTAAACTCGTTCATGACATTTCAATTAATAAAAAGATATTTGACTAAAAAATTAATTATAACCAGTATCCTATAAAGGGTTAATGTTGATAGTATAAAGTAGGGAACACTTACCATTTTATAAAAAATTAAGCCGTTGAAATTGCGGTCAGCAGGTATTCGGCACTTAATTAAAAAAAAAGTAGTAAACAAAATATTACACAACACAACACCACACTTGACAAAATAAAAATAACTTCATATGTAAAAATTAACAGGATTACTTGTTTTTATTCACTTGTTGCACCGTCCAGTGAACTAACTGATTTGAAAATACCTGTGGCGATGCATCGCTTTTATTGCGCTCCAGGCGTTTTTCATGTCTGAACAGGAAAAATCAAGGAACTGCCGCCTGACATGTTCTCGCAAAATAGGAATCGGCAGTAACTGGATGATATACTAATAAAATTTCGTGTGTATTTTTTATACCTAATCCTACATAATTTTTCAACTTTTATTTTAATATTTTTTTTGGACTCTAGTTTTTGGTGCCCCTAAAGGATGGCGCCCGTGTGTATTGCACAGTTTGCACAGCAATATTCTCAGTTGACTTTTGCGTTGTTTACGGGTTTGATTCTTCACATCACTAATTTGTCCCAACAACTCGAATTTATCACCAGTTTCACTATTGCCGGTGTAGAAGATGCTCCACAACGACCCAAAAAAGGTTTTGGTTTTGCGAACTGTGACTGCAAAATTTTCACAATTTTTATGGTGAATTTACTAATTTCAATGCGTTGTTGAAGCGTGTATCGTTCCATTATTATTAATGGCGTAGTTTTTACATGCCAAATGTCCAAAACTAGTAGCTTCAAAAGTGACAGATACCGAAATACGGGTTTCTCAAAATGAAACCTCTTATTGGAAAAGCTGTTTATTTCCTTTGCTGTAAGATTTTGAACGAGGCTTTTCAAAATGACTCTTTATCTCAAAACCAATTATAATATTCCGATTGTGTTGACTTATTCTTCATTCTCATGCAAAAGTAAGATAGGATAGTGAAAATTAGATTTCATTCAAATGCATCGAATTTGGAACACCTTGTACATCACATCAAATATCTGCGAAAAAGACTTTACTACACATCCCCATTCAATGAAAACAGTCGGCAGAAGTACTTTACTCGGATGGTTTAAGATACATAGTGCACCTATCTGATAACTATTAAAAAATCATCAGTTTTTAAAACGAATATTTGTATTTGTGTGTGAATGTGTTCAACCTCATTAACAATGATGCTTTTCAAGTTGGCCAGACTGATATTCGATATCCTTGCTCATATTGACTTTGACTAACATTAATTTACATTCGGTCAAAGTTTGAACTCAGACAACATTACGGAAATATCCACTTACCACGAACCTCACGCACTCTGTTTGATTTTATACGGAACGCTAACAAACTATTTGCTTAAAACGCTTAATCTTCAATTTTAAGTATGTTTCACGCAACCTACGCTCATTTTCTTCTCGAATGATTTGAGATTTAGTTTCGTGTAAATAAATATCTCTTGCTGATCAAATGTGTGACTTTAATCGTCCAGTAACCTTCCAGGGTCATTCGATCTCAAACTATAACTTCATGGCATTTAACTGCATATGTTTGTTTCTAAGTATCACGTATTATTATTCCTGATTTAATTTGTTTTTATTCGTTCAGAATACAGCGTGCTGATTATTTACTTACATTTAGTGGAGGTTTAATAAGGTCAACACATTTATACACTGTGCACAAAAAGTATAGACAATGTAATACACATGTTTATAAATGTGCTATCAATCACCTACTTATTTAGTTTATTCATTCATTCGTATGAAATAGAATGTAGAAAAAATCGAACACATTACTAAGAAGATAATAACAATACATAACCTGCTACACCTTCATTCTCTGATCCTCTGCCACACCTTAATTTAAACTGGCTATGGGATCTTGCCAATTTCGAAATAAAATTACTTCATCCTCAGAAACATCTTCAATGACCAAACACAACAACAGAAAATCCTCTCTTTCCGATCAGGTAATGACAGTTCGATATTTCAGGCCACACTTTAGTCTGTTTAGTAGAGACGTAACGTAATAAGGACTCATTAAATATGCAAATCCCTTAGAAATGTGGTACGTGGGCAAATTCAAAAATAAATGTAGTTTCTAGAATTTTGTGGTACCAATCTTCAGGAAGAACCCAACTACCTGATTACGATCTCTCCTGATTTTTCATTGCTTGCGAATATTTCTGTCCTAGTTTTAAATAGAATGTTTAGTTTATACGTCTAAAATTTGTGATCAGTAACGTAGACGAATATAAATTTTAGAGTTCTCTTCGCAAATAAAATAGAATCAATTGAACACTTTTTAAAAACGATAATAATTCAATGTGAATCTAGATAGTTACGTTTACCAAAAATAATTATTTCATGAATTTCATGCATTCCCAACTTAAGCTTAATTCTATACAGTGTCCAACGAAAATTTGACCTCCCCTATAACTCCGAAATGAGTAACATTAGCGAAAAACACCAAGACACGTCGATTTTTGTTTCGAGGGGGAGCATTTTTCTAATTAATTCGAAACTTGTCAGATCAACCCCCTACCCCCAGGAACCCTAATTTCGAAATTCATCATAGGGAATAAGGGTCGAGTGGCACCTTACTGTAAACGTCTGTCAATTTTCCATTCTGATTTGTCATTTTAGAATTTTAAATTAACATACAGGGTGTCCCAACCGAGGGTAAAGTTGAATTCCTGCAAATCCCAAATACTAAATGAAATCGATTTATTTTGGCATAATGCAAGCGCAGGTTTATGCTCGGTCTAGAAAAACGACCTACACTTGTGAATTTGGAGTTGGTGCAATCAACCCCCTATTTCCAGCATCCCCAACTCAAAAATCATTCGATCGAAAATAGGTCAAGTGGCACCTCGTTGGAAAGGTATTTCAATTTTCTCTTCGAATTTGGTATTTTCGAAATTCAGAATCAGCATACAGGGTGTCCCGGAGCAGGAACACTGAAAACCCAAATAACTTTTTGAAACTGGTTCATTTCGGTATAATACGAGAACATGTTTATGTTTTATTCGAGAATAAGACTCTCTTGCGTGAATATGGAATTTTTGCAATCAATCTCTTCCATTCAGCATCCCCAACTCAAAAAATCATACAAGTGATTACAGGTTGAGTGGCAAAGTTCCAGAAAGATTTTTCTAATTTCTGAATCACTGAGGCATTGGTTTCAGTTTGGCAATCGAGGTTTTCTGGCGTGAGGATCAGGATGAGGGATGATGGAGAAACTGATTGGATGCTCATCTAAACAGGAAAACGAGATTTATTGAACTTGTATTCAATTGAAAACAAAAACTAACTTGATTATTACAACAATTGTTCAAAATGACCTCCGCCCACCCCCATACAGTTATACAGACGATTTTCGAACTCTCTTCTCACATTAGCGAAAACTTCTGGAGTCAAAAGTCGGCATTCTGTGATAATCCTCATCCGCAGCTCCTCCAGGTTTTCTGGTCTTGTGGCATAAACTTTAGATTTTAGATGGCCCCACAAAAAAAAATCTAGGGATTTAAATCTGGTGACCTGGCTGGCCACTCAACAGGTCCTCTTC
The DNA here is from genome assembly GCA_013387265.2 of Cryptolaemus montrouzieri. Lineage (NCBI taxonomy): Eukaryota > Metazoa > Arthropoda > Insecta > Coleoptera > Coccinellidae > Cryptolaemus > Cryptolaemus montrouzieri. The sequence goes on along the minus strand of JABFTP020000001.1, from coordinate 89,573,632 downwards.
TACCAATCCACCTTCCTGGGAAATTTTCGTCTAAATATTGGCGCACCCGAGCATCATAATGCGGAGGAGCACCGTCTTGTTGAAAACGCATTTCGTCCTCAGAAAGAGTTGGATCGTTCTGTAAAATTTCTGTCAATCTAGGATGTATGTGTTCCTCTAACAACTGTAGGTAGCCATTTCCATTCAGATTACCCTCAATAAAGAAAGGCCCAACTAGATGATTGCCAAAATTCCTGCCCAAACGTTCAACTTCTGAGGCCTTTGCGTGTGGGCCTCTCTAAACCAATGAGGATTCTGTGTGTCCCAATATCGACAATTATGTCTATTCACTTCACCACTGAGCATAAAGGTGCTTTCATCAGAAAAACAGATGTTATTCAGAAAATTTGGATTAGCGTTTAGGTTTTCACTTAGATTTTCACAAAACTGTAAACGACGATCTGGATCATCTTCGTTTATTTCATGCACAATTTTACCTTGTAGGGTGAAATTTGTGATGTTTCACGATTCTATGGACAGTTGTAGCTGATACACCAGTCAGACGAGATAGTTTTCTGATCGAAGTAGTATTCTCCATTTGTAGATGACCCACTACTGCCACTTCCGTTGCCTCATTTCTGACAGGACATGCCACTTCATGTTTTTGTTTGCCACCGAACCCGTAGCTAGGAATTTGTCAACCAAATATTTAACGTACTGGTGACTGACTCCCTTTCTCTTTCAGGATGGTTCCTATCGAATATCCTTGCCGTTTCTTTGGCACAACTGTTATTTCGAAAATACGTCGATAGAATTTCGACCCTTTCCTCAGTGGAATAAACCATTTTCAGATTAATTTCAACTGACGAACAACAACAATAATGAGGAACTGATCTGAATAATAATAATATTTCATTGCAAAATGAGAAATAACAGATGACTGCACGCCAGATGGAAATGAAAAAATGTGAACATTTTCAATGCAGAAATCAGCTTTATTTCTTCGTAATTGATGCTCAACACATCGTACCCCAATACTTTTAACAGTTTCGAATTAATTTTAGTTGATAATTTCAAATGACGATATTGAATTTTTCGAAAGCGACATCCTGTATGGAGAGCCGAACTGAATGAAATGCTTTAATCATTCTGGAATTCAAAAATCTTTCTGAAGATATGCCACTTGAATTATTTGTATGATTTTTAAGTTGGGGATGCTGAATGGAAGGGGTTGATTGCAAAAATTCTATAACCACACAAGAAAGTCCTATTCTCGGATCAAACATGTTCTCGTATACCGAAATGAACCAGTTTCAAAAAGTTATTTGGATTTTCAATGTTCCTGCTTCGGGACACCCTGTATGATGATTCTGAATTTCGAAAATACCAAATTCGAAGAGAAAATTGCAGTACCTTTCCAACGAGGTGCCACTTGACCTATTATCGATCGAATGATTTTTGAGTTGGGGATGCTGGAAATAGGGGGTTGATTGCACCAACTCCAAATTCACAAGTGTAGGTCGTTTTTCTAGACCGAGCATAAACCTGCGCTTGCATTATGCCAAAATAAATCTATTTCATTTAGTATTTGGGATTTGCAGGAATTCAACTTCACCCTTGGTTGGGACACCCTGTATGTTAATTTAAAATTCTAAAAATGACAAATCAAGGTGGAGAATTGACAGACCTTTTCAGTAAGGTGCCACTCGACCCTTATTCCCTATGATGAATTTCAAAGTTAGGGTTGCTGGGGGTAGGGGGTTGATCTGAGAAGTTTCGAATTATTTCGAAAAATGCTCCCCCTCGAAACAAAAATCGACGTGTCTTGGTGTTTTTCGCTAATGTTACTCATTTCGGAGTTATAGGGGGGGTCAAATTTTCGTTGGAACACACTGTATGTTAAAATATACGATAATTAAATAATGTTTATGATATTTCAGATAAGTCAATAATTTCAGTAAATTCTGGAAATGAATATTTATTTTATATTATAGTAGACTTGAATTAAATTTTCCACAAGAGTTTCAACATTACCTAACAGGATGTTAAACAATGTTTATAGACAATTTCATGGATGTAGTTCTGAATTCAAATACTTTCTACACTTTAAAGTTATAAAAAGCAAAATAGTGCTCAAGAAAATGCTTATATATAGGGTGCGCCAGAGAAAAACCGGACAATTTTTTTTCCGTTATAACTTTCGCAATTTTATAGCTAAATCATTCGTTCTTACTTCATTGGAAAGCCAAAGTACTAGGTTTTTCAGAAATTGTATCGAAATGTCACTCTCAGTGAAATCCAATATGGCTGACTCATTCGTAAATGAGCAATATTTCAAGATTGCAGGAACGTTTTTTTTTTCACTACAAAATTCGAATGGGGCATTCAGTCGATAATATTCCAAGAATTGGTAAAAAAGTAGCGTGAAGATACTTTTTCGTTCTGATTTTCAGCTGTAATCGAAATATTTTTATCACCTAATGGCGTTGGCAATCCTGAAGCTGTTGTGTTTTTCATGGATGTTCTAAGAAGACAAAACCATATTTTACTAAAACCAACCCAAATTTGATTTCCGTTCGAATTCAAAATGGTCGACTTCCTGAACTATCAACAATTTCCCCCTAGCATTAAAATTTTTTTTACGGTCGTAATGAATCACCTGCGTAATTCAATCGCTAGATTGAACCTTTCCCATCAGTTTGAGGGGTCGAACTCGAATATTGATTCAGAATTGAGCCAGTTCTTCTCACAGAGGTTTTTGAAATTTGCCATCTCTGAGACATATGGGAAACAGTCAAGCTGGTTCACAGAGTTCTGATAAGGCTGACAGCTAATGCAGAAATTCGCTGAATGTTATCCTGAAGTTGTTAATTGAGTTTATAATACAAAAATTGTATAGTTGATGCTTGAAACAGGTTATCAAGAAGGCGAGTACATGTATTCTAACAGTTTTAGCTGCACCAGTACCTAGTCTTCTTCCTAATGAACTTGTGCGAAATTTTTCTAAAGATCATAGACTGTACTTCTTGTAATTAGAGGCTGGAAATTGGGGTAGTATTTGCCTAGTAGTATAGCCACGCACAAATAAACATTCAATGAAACGCTAACCCTCATTTGTTAAAACCGTTGTTAACAATTTCAAACGTCAAAAACCAGCAACACCAATATAAAAATCGAATTCAAACCTGATATCGTCTAAAACTCGATGACATTTCATTATTTTTTTGTTTATCATAGAGTTAATACATGCAGTCTATGTTCAGAGGTTTCACAACAATGCATATGATGGTGGAAAAGAGAAACATTATTGCTTCCGGAATATCTTTGAACAACAAAGAAGAATTATTTTTAGTTACTTCAACTCACTCAACTTTGGAGCGAAAAGAATCTTTATTGGAAAATACCTGAAGAAAATGCCTGTCAAGATCTATAAAAGAGACGCCGTTGGCCACAAGGAGTGCTCTATATTTTATACTTTACCTTTAAAACCAATCACAGCAGAACAGAATGATATTGTGCTGAAAGATACCGACGAGCAGGAAGATACAAATCATAATGAAGTTATAGATTAAATGGGAATAGACAGAAATAGAGAGAATACTGAAGAAATCATAAATTGAAATCGCAGAAAAATCTATCGATTTGAATGAAACAATGAATGTAGAAGGGAAAGACTTAAAAACAAATAAAACAGAAACCGTATGCAAAACAATGATTTTGCACACAATTAGACATTCATCTGATGCTATGGTAACAGAGTTTCTGAAAAATCCGTAGTTTCAGTGTGTTACAGATAAAAGAGGACTTAAACGTGGTGAAGAGATGAAATAAATTTCAGAGGAAAATCATAAAAATATCAAAGCTCATATTGAGAGTTATCATCCAGTATTTTCACATTATAACATGAAACATGCTTCTTACAGACGGTATCTTACAAGCCACATCTCCGTGTATAAGATGTGGGAAGATTTTAATGATAAAACTCCTGAAAAGAAAGTTTCATATGAAATCTACAGAAAGGTTTTCATAGTAGAATATTAGCTTCAGTAAACCATCACAAGATGATGTCCATCATGTTCATTGCACAAGAATCATGTGCCCCATGAAAACGTGAATGAAGGAGATGATGCGAACTGTGAAATTTGTCGAAACTATGAAATAAACAAGATAAGGTATAAATGAGATGAAAACACAAGGTTTAACTTTAATCTACACTTTATTTGAAAAAATTCGACGACGTTTCGCTGACACAGCAGCTTTATCAAGAATGAAAAACAGAATGAAGAGTATGGTATTATAAACAAATCGTAGAAAAAGTTGGATGAATAACAGGAAAATCCACACCGAGCCATTGTACAGTTAGTATGAAAGGTAATAAAAACTAATTAAACAAGTTAAGTAGGGGTGAGTAATTCACATCTACCTGTTCATTCAAAAGCTTGTCCGAATGTTTGTATCTATTTATTTCTAATGCTTCTAGGAGATCTAATTTTGAACTTTTGATTTTATATGTAATATGTAAAAGTTTTTATTGAATGAATGGTTTTCTTTTATAAGGTGGTTTGAATAATTTGAATCAGATTTATTTTTATCGAAGCTACGTTTATGTCGGATTATATGAATTATTAATGGCTATCTGTTTGATGATGTTTAACTCTTTATTATAATCTTCTACTGATAAAGGTAAATTGAGTAACCGATGTACCATGCTGTTTAAAGCTGCAACTTTGTGTTGAATTGGATGTAAATAAATAAAAAAAATAAATTACATCCAATTCAACACAAAGTTGCAGCTTTAAACAGCATGGTACATCGGTTACTCAATTTACCTTTATCAGTAGAAGATTATAATAAAGAGTTAAACATCATCAAACAGATAGCCATTAATAATTCATATAATCCGGATATGATAGATCTAATCATTCGTAAAAACTGTATCAGAAAGCAATAAATGAAGTATATCCTATTCATAAAGACTATAAAATATTCAACAGTTTAACATTCTGTGGTTCTGCAAGTACAAATATTAAATCCTTTCTCGTCAAACAAAATCTTAATATAACTTTCAAAACTTCTAATAACTTAGGTAAACATATTAAAATAATAAATCTCGTGTTGAAAAATCAAGTAAATCAGGAATCTATAAACTCAATTGCGGTTCTTGTGATAAAATTTATATCGGTAGGACCTATAGGAGTTTTGGCATAAAAACATCTGAATATAAACGTAGCTTCGATAAAAATAAATCTGATTCATATTATTCAAACCACTTAATAAAAGAAAACCATTCATTCAATAAAAACTTTGACATATTACGTATAAAATCAAAAAGTTTAAAATTAGATCTCCTAGAAGCATTAGAAGTAAATAGATACAAACATTCGGACAAGCTTTTGAATGAGCAGGTAGATGTGAATTATTCACCCCTACTTAACTTGTTTAATTAGTTTTTATTACCTTTCATACTAACTGTACAATGGCTCGGTGTGGATTTTCCTGTTATTCATCCAACTTGTTCTACGATTTGTTTATAATACCATACTCTTCATTCTGTTTGTCATTCTTGATAAAGCTGCTGTGTCAGCGAAACGTCGTCGAATTTTTTCAAATAAAGTGTAGATTAAAGTTAAACCTTGTGTTTTAACTCATTTATATCATGGATCTACATCAAGTAACGGCCTCCACAATTCAAAAAAAGATAAGGTATACTGAAACAAGAAAAGCATATGAAGCAGATTGTTCCGAAGAATCGCCAGAAGATAAATAAATTTCGCAGTTGATATGCAGAAGATATTAATAATTCCAAAAATGGTGACTAAGAATTCATTTTTTATAAGTCGTCTAATATGTTTCAATGAAACATTTGCGAGCTTGAGGAATCATGGACAGAATGTGTGTGTACTATGGCATGTATGTTGTATGCGCATATTATAATTTCATGAAGTCTCTTGGAGAAAATGAAAAAATATTGTATTTTGGGCAGACAATTGTGCCCAACAAAATAAAAACTAGACACTCTTTACCGCATGTTGTATTCTAGTTAATGAAAAATGGGGACCAGAGACTATTACTTTCAAATTTTTGAAGCTGGCCATTCATTTATGAAGGCGGACTCGGTACATGGGCTGATCGGAAAAAAGTGGAATAAGTCGAAGGAGATATTAGATTTCGATGATTTAGTCAATTTAATCAGTAGAAGCAGTAAGTACAATAAACCACTCATTTTCCATTTGGACTTTCTTCGTTTCGAAAACGATTGCCAAGCCCGTACAAAAGGAACAGTAAGCAATGGTAACACCGCTGTACCTTTTCTCCGTGACCTGAAGGTGTGTCACTGTACTTCAAAACCGAAACAGAGAGTCCGGAGTTTCAGAAGTAAAATTTTTTTAAACTAAAATTCAAACTTCAGTTGCCAGTCAACAAATCATCATGCCGGGGTCTGAATAAGGAAAAAAAAAAGATTTTGAATAAACTAACTGCCCATATGATCGCTAAGAAACAGTTGTTCTAGAAATCTTTACCAGTATCTGACATGGACGACTTGGCCCACTGTGGGGAAGAAACTCAAATTGAAGAGGGCGATCTATAATTACAAAGTTTTCATAATCTTTTCACCTATTTCTGTATTTATTTGAAAGCTCATTTGATGTTCAATATTTGTTACTTTTGTGTTCTGTTTGATAACTAAAAAATTAATTCTTTGTTATGTGTTTCTGCAATAAAATATTCAAATATAAATTGACTTACTTGAATTTTGTCTTCCTTGAATTTTTCGACTTTGTTTTATGTTTTGAAAAAGGTTCGTGCGGATGTGATAATCCGAAATCTAGTAACTGAAAGTGAGCATCCATTTTGAATTTGGCGCGAATAATTTTGAATTTAGTACGCATCATAAAAATAACAATGCTGAAAAGTTGGAAATTTAGAGTTACTTGGTTTTTGCTTTGTGAGTAGATTTGACAACCCCCCTCACACGTACGAAAGGAGACGTTATAAACGTCGTTGAAAACCTAAGTCTTAGACGAGTTCATTTGATCCAGATAACTTCATCAGATTTGCAACAATTTTCCTTTTCCTTCAATGATATCAAAGAGCTCTTATATGTTAACATCAAGTTCACAGCTCTTTGCGAATCCGGCGTCAGAAGCAAGAGCAATCATACAGAATTAACCTTCAAATGAACCCCAAAATTGATCCTGAGATAAAGTTTGAATCGCCCTTTTGACCCTTAAAGCGTTCTCTCATTTAATAGTTCAGAACAATTAGTTGAATCAATGCGAATGATCTCTAGAAATTTCGGAGACGCATATTCGATAATTCCAATGTTGAATTGTCGAGAATTTTTCCAAATCAAATATCTAAAGGGGTAACTTTCTCAAAGTTAGCTACGAATTTATATCGAAGTGAAATTTGAGTCACAAATGAATGAATTCATTAACACTGAAATAAGTGTCGATTGATATTTATTGATATACAGGGTATTACATAATAGTATGTGACAACTTGAAAGGGTGAATCTACGTGCAATTTTAAGAAAAAAAGTTCATATAAACATAGGTCCACAAAAGCTACAGGGGGTTGAAATTTCCGGAAAAATTGGTTTTTTCTTCAATACTCCTGCAGTTTTTGAGATATTCAGCCCAAATTTGAAATGCAAGCTATTTTTACAGCCTCCATCATAACCCGTTCTAATTTCTCCTAGAATCTACGAGGTGTTTTCTTTTCCGGAGCCATGTCTTCTTTTGCCCTTCCGAACTTTTTTGCAGTACGCCACTGATCAGCGTACAATCAATTTTCGTCATCTTCGTTCAATTTAGAAAATTTTTACAACTTGTAATTTTTTCGTATCTTCAACCATTTTTGAGAATTGAAAGCACTTCTAATTAAAAAAATGACTAGTAGGCTTTGATTTTCTTCATTTATTTATTTTTTGACAGTTGCTAAAGTTGAACCACTCACACACACTGAACTGCTCGAATTGTATATTAAATGAACGATTAGTTTTATGATTTTTGAAGTTATTGCTGTAAGAAAAACTGGCTGATTTTTCTATTGGCTGATGTCCATTACATGTACGGTCTGGCTGACGACACAACAGAAGCTATGCGATTATATCATTTGCGCTTTCCAAATCGAGTAACACCAGACACAAGCACATTTCAGTGGAGAAACTAAGGAATTCTTGAAAAATACATTCAACAACCGATGGATAGGTCGGGGTGGGCCAGAACTATGGCCTCCTAGGTCTGCAGACTTAAATAGTTTAGACTTTTTCTTATGAGGATATCTCAAAAGTTTAGTTTATACCACTCCAGTGAACACTGTAGAAGATTCGAGAAATCGAATAATAACCTCTTTTTACACGATAAGAAATACCCCAGGAATATTTCAAAGAGTGCGTGATAATATGCGAAGAAGGACAGAGGCTCTTGCAGGTGGAGGACAGCAATTTATTTTGTCTTTAATTGTTCTTTTTTTAGTTTTATATTGAATAAGTATAAGTTGAGTCTCAGAAGAAGAGTTATCAAAATAAAAAATATATATATATATATATATATATATATATATATATATATATATATATATATATATATATATATATATTCAAATAATTCAAATTCAATGATTTTTCACTCGTAAAACGCTTGGAGATTGATTGTACGCAGATCAGTTTGAAAGGGCAAAATGAGACATGGCCTTGGAAAGGAAAACACCTTGTGAATTTCAGTTAAAATCTAGGAGGTGTAATGATGGCGGCTGTAAAAATAGCTTCCATTCCAAATTTAGGCAGAATATCTCAAAAACTGCAGGAGTTTTGAAGAAAAACCCAATTTTTTCTGTAAATTTCAACACCCTGTAGTTACGTAACGAAGCTTTTGCGGACCTTTGTTTATATGAACTTTTTTTCTTAAAATTGCACGCAGATTTACCCCCTCAAATTGTGAATATTATTTTGTAACACCCTGTATAAAAATCGGGTCTATTACTTTTCGACTTCTCATAATGAAGCGAAATATTGATTACACCCATATATATGCCAGAGATTTCGTTAATATTCCAATGAAAACCACCCTAAGTTAAAGCTGTGAAACATATATTCGCGACTCACTCTGTGGTATAGTATTTCAGGGACTCGATGGGGGTTTGAATTAACTTGAGGGTTGTCATCTGGACCACTCTGAGAGTTGGGATTGCATACTTAATCTAAGGAGAGGCCTACCGAACCCTTAATCGAAGACACGAGATTATAAGTTCTCGATTGGTCGAGCACATAATGATGTAACTGAACACGATTAGTTCTGTGGCGATTTTGATTAGATGCTTTTACGCCTTCTGCAAAACATATCGTATTCCTTCTATACTCCTCGGAGATTTTTTATAGCATAAATATACAGGGTGTTTCCGAATAAGATGTCATAAATGAAGGATGCGAATCCCTGAATGATTTGAGCAAGAAAGTTCGAAGAACCAATGGTCAAAAAATGCTTCGTTGCCGAGATACAGGGTGTTAAAGTTGAGAAAATTTTTCGATTTTTCTCGATAAAACCTAGACTTCTCAAGATTTCGGGCTCAAATTTTCCACATAAGCTTTTGAACACAATCTGAATCACCAGGTGAGGCCAAATTTTGGAACAGAATACAGGGTGATACTTTTTCATGGGCCATGTTCCATTTTACCCTCGGAACTTTTTTTAGTACGCCACTGGCACTAACAAAAAATAAAATCGAATAGATCATTCAATTTGAAATTTTTTGACTCATGCATTTTGATCAGAACTATCACCGTTTCTGAGATATTAATTATTGAAAATAATCTAATAGTTTTCCCATATCGAAGCCATGGAGATATTATCTTAATAACTGATGCAATTTTTCAGGAATTGAGCTAAAATTTACATCAGATATCTCCTTATTGTATGTTTATAACAAAATGAGGCAGAAATTCCTGACAGTATACAGAGTGTTATTTTTTCACGTGCATTTTCCTCTTTTTGCCCCCCGAACTTTTCTGTGGTGCGCTACTGGTATATTCTGATAACAGAATCAAACAGATTATTCAAAGTGAAAACTTTTCTGTTCTTTGTATTTTTCCGTATCTGCCACCATTTTCGAGATATTAATCAAGAAAAGTAATCGTATAGTCCCTTCCGTATTGAAAGCTTGAAGATATTTTTCATGTTATTTCGGCAATTTGTGAAGACCTTGAGCTCGAATTTCAAACACCACTAGATTGGTAGGATTTATGAGAAAGTATAAAGGGTAATATCATTTCCCTGATCATTGAATTCGAATTCAAAAATGTGTTTTATTGAGTGTATAAATCGTCAGTTATGCACCGAAAAAATATACGGAGGCAAAGGGGTAGCCTGTTCGGGCGTTGTTGATTAATTTTTCGAAAATGGTGGCAGATACGGAAAAATACAAGGCACAGAAAAGTTTTCACTTTGAATAATCTGTTTGATTCTGTTTTCAGAATATACCAGTAGCGCACCACAAAAAAGTTCAGGGGGCAAAAAGAGGAAAATGCACGTGAAAAAATAACACCCTGTATACTGTCAGGAATTTCTGCCTCCTTTTGTTATAAACATACAATAAGGAGATATCTGATGTAAATTTTAGCTCAATTCCTGAAAAATTGCATCAGTTATTAAGATAATATCTCCATGGCTTCGATATGGGAAAACTATTGGATTATTTTCAATAATTAATATCTCAGAAACGGTGATAGTTACGATCAAAATGCAAGAGTCAAAAAAAATTTCAAATTGAATGATCTATTGGATTTTATTTTTTGTTAGTGCCAGTGGCGTACCAAAAAAAAGTTCCGAGGGTAAAAATGGAACATGGCCCATGAAAAAGTATCACCCTGTATTCTGTTCCAAAATTTGGCCTCACCTGGTGATTCAAATTGTGTTTAATAGCTTACGTGGAAAATTTGAGCCCGAAATCTTGAGAAGTCTAGGTTTTATCGAGAGAAAATCGAAAAATTTTTTCAACTTTAACACCCTGTATCTCGGCAACGAAGCATTTTTTGACCATTGGTTCTTCGAACTTTCTTGCTCAAATCATTCAGGGATTCGCATTCTTCATTTATGACATCTTATTCGGAAACACCCTGTATTGAAATTACTTTTCCAATTTCCAAACTGCTGCCTCCTCACAAATTCTAAAAACTTGAACGAATAATTTTCAAAATCGGATTCACTTAGAGAATGATTTTTGATTCGTTGCTGGTACTAATTCATTCGGAAGCGCACTTTGTCCTTCTTTATTACAATTTATTTCCGTGTAATTCTGTGAATGGACATTTACTACAGTACAACCTTTTTAATCCGAATCATATGGGACCAGGGCTTGTTCGGATTACTGAAATATTCGGATTATCGAGGTAATTGAAATGAGATAGTAAAGAAATAACAGGTCTGAAAAACGTGAAATATTTATTGAAAAATTTATTGAAAAACGTAAAACATTCATTGAAAAACTCAAAATTATTGTGATTCACAGAAAAACATGAAAATATAACTACATATTCTTAAGAAAGTGATACATTTCACAGATCATTTTTTAGGTTCTGAAGAAGTCTTGGATCGTTTTCTGTTTGAATTTGTATGAGAATTTGCAGCTTATTCAATAATAATATTTGGTGCTGAGAGATATCATTTTCTGTGCCCATTTCAAACATTTGTTGAAACACAAGAGAGCTTCTTTACGTTTCAGTGAACTCATGGTGACATCGCCTTCTTCAAATTCTTCTGTATCCTCGTCACTTTCTATGTTGTTGATTATTTCAGCTTCAGAGAGATAATTCTCATTATCTCCTACAACCCATCCTTCAATGTCTTCAGTTGTTAATTCTTGACCAGATACATGTGTTAGCACATCTGTCATCATGCGTAGATCGCGATTTTTCTCTTCTTTCTCTAGCGAAATTTTTTCAACCGTGAAAGAGGCAACAAGTCACCTGCGTCATAATCAACATCTTTTGTTGGCCATAAATTCTTCCATGATTTCTGAATTAATTCTTGGGACACAGATGACCTGGCCCTTTTAAAAAAACCCCACATGTTTGAGGACCAACTGCTTCAGTAACTGCGAAACGTTATTGTCTTCTTTTTCCACAATGTTCTGTAGCAAAGATTTTCGATAATGCAATTTCACATTCTGTATTACATGTTTATCCATTGGTTGTAATAATGGAGTACAATTAGGAGGTAGAGACATGACCTAAATATTTCGACCCTCACTGATTAATTCTTCTTCTCTTGGATGTCCAGGAGCATTATCAAATACGAGCAGAGCTTTTTGTGGCAATTTCACACCGTTCATTTTATTTTAAACATCAGGAATAAATTGTTTGTGGAACCATTTATATAAAAGTCCTCTAGTTACCCACCCTTTTCTTTGACCTTTATAATAAACAGTCAAATTGGAGCAGTTCTTGAATGCTCGGTGTTTGTTGGCTTTTCCGATGACCAACAATTTAATTTTATGAGATACTGGTTCATTAGAGCATGGTATGAATGTAATACGGTCCTTACTCATCTACCGACTATGAGCTGAATTTTTAGCAGCATGGGCTAGTGTTTTGTTTGGAAGAATTCGCCAAAATAACTCACTTTCATCTGCGTTGTAAACTTGATCTGACACTAGATCCATGTCCCGTATTTTTTGAAGAAATTTATTTTTAAATGGTTCTACCGCACTAACGTCTGAGGACAATTTCCCTCCTGATATGGTAAGTTGTCGAATTCCATGTCTTTTTGTGAAGTTTTTCAACCATCCTTGACTTGCCTTGACATTACATCTACCCGTTATACTGGTGTAAAAAAATCTTGCTTTCTCACATATGAGATCACCAGATAGAGGTGTATCTCCAGATCGTTCTTGTAAGAACCAGGTGTAAAGAGCATTTTCAACATTCCGATTTTCACTAGTTCTGAGCGTACGCAATTTCCCAGGACCAGAATCAGAAGAAGATGTAAAATTCTCAATTGACACAGTACAGTGCGAGATCTCTTGGGAAGCACATGTATATTGATAAAGTGTCTGGCGATCTGATTATTCTTAAAAACGCGGAAAGTGAATAAAATAAAATTTCCCGTTCAAATTCATACAGCGCAACGGATTTCGTGACATTTTTCGCTAAAATGTCCGATCCTGCTGGAAAATCATCGCAGAAAAATACCGATGATTCAACGGACGACGATCCGTCATTTAAAAACCTTCAAACAGAAAACGGAAAAAGAAAGTAATGAAAAACCAACAACAAAAAGTTAATGACAACAAAACTCCCGAAAGAGAAATACCACATCTGGAACTACAAAATAAATTTCAAAACAAAGACGAAATCGAGCATATGGAAACAGAAACAATCAATTCCAAACAAATCGCTTCTACTTCTAAAGGTTGCCATACCCGCCAGGATAACCTCGAAGTCGGATTACAAACAAACACTTATGTCAAAACAAACATAAAGAATTATTCAACAAGAATGCATGAAATAAGTAAAGCAGAATACAAACATCTTTTTATCTCACAGTAGACGAAAACCTTATAACAGACAGGATTAAGATGGCAGATGAGTGGAACAAAAATTTCCCAAATCCACAGATATCGTAATAAAAACGAAATTGGGTTACCTTATCAAATCTAACAATGAGAAAGATAAATTAATGAAAGTGTTGGAACAAATGAAAACGATAAAATAATTTCAAAATACAAAGAAACTAAACCTTACATTCAAGGAAAACTAAGAGCGGAACCACAACAAACTTTCTCAGTGATAATATCAGGAGTTGAAAAATACATAAAGGATGAAGAAATCAGTCAACACCTCAATGAACTGAACTTGAAGCACAGATTTTGCAGAAGAATCACTTCTAGAGCATTTAGTACACCCACAACTTACATTAGAATAATCACAGGCGAAGCTACAACATCTGAAAAACTTCTCAACGATGGAATGTTCTTCAAAAATAGGCACTACTTGGTATACACAAGTCATCCACCCGAACCCACACCTATTCCATGCAATAAATGCTGCCAATTTGATCATATTACAGAAAAATGCAACCAACAAATAAAATGTAACAAATGTCATGGCGCCCACAAAACAACACAATGTAAAACAAATCTACCACCAAAATGCAGTGCTTGTGGATCTGAAGAGCATCCTGCATGGTCAGCCAAATGTCCTAAACACCCCAAAAACCCATCGAAGGTATTCCGAACGTCACCATTAGGCCGCTCAATAAAAAACCAGAGAAATAGAAGATTTACACAAAAAAACAACAGAATTCATGCTCCTCTCACGATCCATGATGATATAATTAACACATATACTAGAAAGTTGAACAAACCTAAAAACACCAACAGGAGGAACTTTCGTACAAACTGAAAAGAAGATTCTTGTCACAATATAAGATTGATACCACAGCCGTCTTTTCAGGCAATCGAGTTTATATACTGATGTTTGACGTGGAGGATCCAAACGAACCCTCACCAACAGAACCTGTAGACAATAATATTAACCGGCAAATTCAACTCGAAAATTAAAATCCTCTACAACAACATTAACAGTTATGGACCCAAAAAATACCTGATCAATAACTTCATAGAAGATAACAAGATTCAATGTGCAATGTTTGTAGAAGCCAAAATAAAAGAAGATCATAACATCGCATACAGAGATTGGGACGTCATACATCGAGTGGGGCACACAGTTAATAATACACGTGGAGGTAGTATAGTACAGTGTCATCCAAGTTTAAGAATGGGTAAGAACAATTCTCCTACATTGAATAACAATCTCAATGAAACATTACATTTCACAATTCCATTTAAAGAAGATAAACTGCACATATTTTTAATATATATTCATCCATATTCAAAAATTGAGGAAACTATATTCACTAAAGCAGCTCTGTACAAATACTCTATAATAATTGGAGACTTCAACCCCAACCAAATGAAAAATAAACAAATAAATAAGTTTCTCCAAAATGGTACCTTCAAAAATACATTACACCACCAACGTTTTTAATGGACAACAACCCGGACAGTACCCCAGATTTATTACTCTACTCCACAAATCTAAAAATAACATCAAAGATTTACAACTTGTGCCAGATCTGGGTTCGGATCACTTGGCGATGCTGATCACATTGGACTTGGATACTCAAACTGAAGAGACCGTATTGAGAAAAACCTTACAATTTAATAAATGCAAGATTAATAAAATAAATGAAGAGATCACTAACTTTATAAATTCCCACAAACATACAAATATGAACGAAGATTACATCACATTATTCAATAACAAACTCTCCAAATCCATTCTAAAATATACACCCACAGCAAAACACCATCCATTTCTCCACGATTTACCACCTTTCATTGTTAATATGATCAAGCAAAAACGAAAAATGTACAGAGAATACAGGCGCTGCCCAAATCCTAATTTTAAAACCAAACTAAATGAATACAATACTAGTATTCACAATATGATCAGGCAGTACAGACTTCATAGATGGACGGAAGCGTGTAAAGCAATCAGAGAAGCCAAAGGAGAAATTTCTATCGGCAAATAAACAAACTCCAAGTACAAAAAATTTCACAAGATACCCACAATTCTAGCCAATAATAGAGAATACAAATCTGATGAAGAAAAGGCGAACATATTTGCAGAACACTTCAAACAGGGATACCAATATGACAAGGACAGAAACTATGATACTGAAACAGAAACAACGGTAGAATCTTGGTATACTGATTGCTTCACCGATGTCCAGAAGGAAAAGAATCAGTGCAAATTGAGGAAGACACGTATTATGAGATTCTGCATAATACTAAAAACAGTGCTCCAGGGACAGATAACGTTCCATGGAATATAGTCAAACAATTGAACCAACAAATTCACGAACACATAATGAAGATGTACGAATGGTGTCTGAATAATCAAACCTTCCCAAAAATATGGAAAACTGGTACCATCATTCTAATAGCAAAAACTAATAAAGATCACAAAAAGTTGAAAACTATAGGCCTATAACACTCTTGCCAGTACTAGGAAAGCTACTAGAAAAAATAATTAAAGTAAAACTTGAGGAACACTTCCATTATTCTATTCCCAAATACCAATTTGGTTTCCGCAGAAAAAAGCTACAGTTCACCCTCTCACAATTTTCATCTCTAACCTTCAAAATGCACAATTGAACAAAAGGAAAACAGCAGCAGTATGTATGGACACTAATAAAGCATTTGATAGTATGTGGATAAAAGGTTTACTTTACAAAATGCTCAAAAGAGACACTCCATCATATCTTATCCAGATAATAAGATCATATCTTGAGAATAGAAGATTGAAAACAAAATTGGCGACTCAGAATCTGACTTCTTCACTTCCATGCAAGGTACACCTCAGGGATCACCACTCTCCTCTTCTATACAACATATATTGCAGTGACATGCCCACAATTCATAATAAAGATCAATATATACTACAATACGCAGATGACACTATAGCAATCTCACACGGGAAAACATTAAAAGAATGTATGGAAAAACTTCAAAAGCACATTAACAACATCACATCATGGTTCGCAAAGTGGAGATTGAAGGCCAACCCAGAAAAATCACAGCTCATTATATTCAATCACAACATAAATCACCATTCCCCAGTTATTTCAATAAACAAGAAAACAGTGAAACCAACACCATCAATAAAATACCTAGAATTCAAATTGACAGCAAAGCCAGCCTGAAACTTCATGCAAACACCATAAAAAGAAAATGATCGCTAGAGCTAAACACTTTAGATGTTTGACATACAATAATCAAGGAATTGACATGAAAACAGCAACGGTCATTTACAAATCCATATGTCGACCAATAATAGAGTATGGACATCCCCTATATGCGAATTGTAGAGAGTCAGTGATCAAAATTCTGGAGGTTGCTGAAACAACATCCCTGAGAGCAATAACCAAAATGAGGCATCCAAACAACCCATTACACAATCCCCCAAATCACCTTTTGTACCAGAGAACCAAGATAGAACCCATAAGAGAGCGCATCAAGAAACTGAATACCAAATTTATACAGAGACTGAGTGAATTGGATGACATAAGAGATCTCCTGCATGACGAACGAGCAGAAAACCCACTCAGAAAATTTCCAACCTGTACATTACTTCAGAAGCTAAAAAGTTACCAAAATTCCTAGTACTAATTATTAGAGATTTTTTTTTTTTGTAATTATTAATATTTTAGAAATGTATTTCAAACCCATTTGGGCTGAAGGACTTTGGTCGATGGCCTCTTGATATTATTATCAATAAAGAACAGTTATTATTATTATTATTATTCTCAATTGATTTTCTTTTTTCTTTATATCGCATACTGCAGATTCTCCAATTGAGTGTATTTTGGCCAATTCAGAAACACTTTTTCTATTATCTAATTCTTTGAAAATTTCGCATTTTTGCTGCAATGTTTAGCGTTTTATGTCGACGCGACATGATTAGAACGGATATCAGGCGCTGTGAGGAGAGAATCTAATCTGCACATGTGAAGCGAGTATTCAGACAAGATATTGCAAGTTTGAACACTTTCAATCGATGAAATTATTGACGGCGTTCGGATTATAGAGGTAAAAAATAAATTGTGAGGATTATAGAGGTGGTTGATTTCAAAGTTTCGTTGTTCGGATACTGGATGTGCGGATTAAAATGTGTTCGGATTATAGAGGTTGTACTGCATATGAAATTGGAAAAAAATATACAATTTTCGGTTTTTCATAAAAACACATCCTGGATGAAAAAATCTAGTGCACATGTGATATATTTTATGTCGAAACTATTTGTATATAACGTTAAAAACAATCGAGATAAAGGCAATTTACTGATTCCGAAAATCTTCAAAATTTCCACATAACTCAAAATCGAAGAAACCAGATTGGTTATGTTTATCGCAATAAATTGGTCACACGAAAAGAGCACAAAGGAGGGGTGACGTTTTCCTCTATTTACAATATTTTACAAAGCATTAACGTCGAAATCTATCCACCCTGTAGAATCAATGTATTCAATATTTCAAACATTTAAATAACTAATTCAACGTCAATTCATTTGACTTTCTATGCAGAAAAGAGACGTATTTAAGTTCAACAACTGTGTTTCTTTAGTTATTTAAAACTAAGCTATCATAAGAAATAACTCAATTGGTACACTTTGATATAATCATTTCTCACAATAATTCCGCTTGACTATATTCATAGTTCAGTTTGAATGAATGAAAAAGCTAATTGAATTCAAACTAATCGAAATGTTATAAGCTATTGTGTTGTATCGTCGGTTCGATAAATGGCAAACCATCTCCCGTTGACTGAACCAGATGTTCTTTGAGTAGAAACTCCATTGTCGTACTCCTATATGCACCCCGCTGCGTTGAGGCTTTGTTATCCAAATTACAAAACATTCTCAGGCACTTCTATGTCTCAAAACTCACGTAGAAAACTAGGCGTTACATATCGATAAGGGCTCCCTGAATTGAGAACAGAAATATCTAAGCTTGAATGAATTCTTATGATAGCTTGTCATGTTACAGTATGGGGAAAAATAACGATATTTATGTTTCACTGGGAAGAATGTTTGCTTTTGGTATATATATATATATATATATATATATATATATATATATATATATATATATATATATATATATATATATATATATATATATATATATATATATATATATATATATATATATATATATATATATATATATATATAGGGGTTTTACCCCGACGAGTTGCCCATATATCTGTTCATGCAATCGAACTGATTTCATGAAAAATATAAATCCACCACCCGGTAATTAATACCATTGCCAGGCAATGATTATAATCAAAACATATCCTGGAATAATTATATATTAAGATAACGTTAAATGTTATGAGAATATATCAATCTACCAGAATATATACATACTATAGCATCATCAGACAATGATATCAATGAACCAACGAGTAGTGTCAGAGGCTTTCTCCCGGAAAATCCAGTGTACGGATCTTAGTCAAGTAACACTGAATGTTACTCATTTAATAGTTTCCTTTGTGTGAAGTGGTGAACGATCGAATAGAATACTGCTCTGAATATAAATATGACAAAATTGTCAGTTAATTATATTACATTTATATAAACAAATAAATAAAATATGAAATGAGATTCTGAGCAGTATAAACTAAAGAAAAACTTATGACTCTACGTCATTATTTTTTCGGAAAGAAACCTACGAAGAATATTACAAGATTTGATGACTGTTATCTTTTGTAACTGTTCAAACAAATTTTCTTCAGACCCATAATCTCAATACTTTTGTGAAGATTTCTAGGAATAACACCTGTTGTGGAAATAATAATCAGTAGAATAAATATTTTCTTCATTTTCCACATTTTTTAATCTCGTCCCCAAGCATCATGTATTTAGAAATTTTTTCATTGTATTTATTTTGTATATTATGTGTCGGGTATAGCAATATCAATTATATATGTTATTTGATTTTGTTTATCATTAAGAATGATATCTGGTCTATTGTGTTTTACAGCTCTGTTGCAAAGAATTGTTTTATCAAAATAAAGTTTATATTTGTCATTTTCACAAATAATCTCAGGTTCATATTTGTGAAATTTTTTCTTTTGGGAATTAGGTCATGTTTAATTCCTAGATTAAAATGAATAATATTAGCGACGGCATTATGTCTTCCTAAATAATCTGTTGAAGCAAGGACTGAGCAAGATGATAATATATGAAAAACTGTTTCTGAAGAACAGAAACATCTACGGCAAGAATCATCTATATTTTGTTTGATGATGTGTTTTCTATAATTCCTCGTGAAGACAACCTGATCCTGGATCGCAATTGCCAAGCCTTCTGTTTCAGCAAACAATTCTCCAGATACTAACCATTTATTCGATGCGATTTCATCAATATAATCATTTTTCAATTCTTTAGGTGCTTTCCGTCTAATTCCTTCTGCATCCAACTTTCTCTTTTAGAATTATCATCAAATATATCAAAATCTACCTTTCGCATTGTCAAGTTCAGTGTTGTAAGATTATAATCTGAAGCAACAACAATATCATGTAATTTAGACGTTCTCTGTTTATCATGAAAATGGGAACGTAGATGAAAAATCTGTTTACTATGAAGATTATTGAAATCAGTTAATCCACGACCTCCAAGATGTCTAGGTAGTGTAACTCTCTGAACAGCTGACTTTGGGTGATGCTTATGATATTTACAAAGCATTTTCCTCGTTTGACATTGTAATTCATTTAGATCAATTTTAGACCATTTAATAATTTCAAAAGAAGATGTAAGAATAGGAACTGCATAGGAGTTGATAGCTCTGAAAAGGTTTTACTAGTTAAATGACTCTTGATGATAATTCTAAGTCTTTTGTTATATGAACTTCTAATATTTTCTTTAGTGCTGCTATGGTTAATTGTCTTCTCTTGACAAAATCCAAGATATTTATATGTATCTCCTTGATGTATTGGCTCGATTTCGATATTGGAAATCTTTATATAATCAGAGGTGATCTTTCCTTTTTCAATAGAAAGATTTTTATATTTTGGAAGCCCAAAATTTCATATGAATATCATTGGAATAGTTGAAAGTAATCTCAAGTAGACTTTTTAAATGAGATCTGGTTCCGGCATATAATTTAATATCATCTAAATAAATTAAGTGACTTAATTTGAATTCAGTTGATAGACTCTTTATTTTGAAGCCGAAACTAGTAGCATTTAATTCATGAGATAATGGATTAAGGCAAAGACAAAACCAAAGAGCACTTAAAGAATCACCTTGAAAAATGCCTCTTTTGATTGGAATTACTTTGGATTTTAACGATTGTTTTGAAATATTTAAATGAAGATTGGTTCTCCAATTTTTCATTACAAATTCAAGAAAAAGACGAAGTGTCTTATCAATTTTATAAATTTCCAAAATTTCTTGAAGCTATGAATGGGGAGAACTATCAAAAGCCTTTTGGTAATCAATGAAGGCTGTATGAATATTTCTCTTCTTAGTTTAAGCTTGATTCAAAGCAACAGAATCAATTACAAGTTGCTCTTTAGTACCAAAGTGTTTTTTTCTACATCCTTTTTGTTGTTCCGAAAGAATATTATAATTCTCCAAATGTGCATAAATTTTTTGCGTAATACATGCAGTTAGAATTTTATATATTGTTGGAAGGCAAGTCATTGGTCTATATTGAGACGGATCAATAGTATTATCACTTTTCGGTTTTAAATAAGTAATTCCTTGTGTGAAAAATAAGGGAGTAGCTGAGGGGTTTTTTATTATAAATGAAAAATATTCAGCCAATTTTTCATGAACGCAAGAGAATTTCTTGAACCAAAAGTTATGAATACCATCAACACCTGGAGATTTCCAATTTTTTGTGTGTTTAATAACTGATGTTATATCTTCGTTTGAAAATTCTTCAAATTGCATGCATTCTATTTTAGAAAATCGAGACCTTTCATTTAAAATCCAACTTGCATAGGAATTGTGTTGCCTTGGCACTGCCCAAATTGAAGACCAATAATCAGTTAGAATATCAATTTTAGGAACTCCATTTCCAGAAATATTTTCATTTGAACCTGAAATAAATTTGTAAAAATGTTTTTCATTATTTTTGAATAGTTTGTTTTGGAATTTTCTATCTGAATTTATTTTATATTCACGTAGTCTAATGGAGTATACTGAAAGTTTCTGTTTTAAAGTATCGATGTATTCTATCAGTTGTCCATTACTTATCTCATTATTTTTATGGGTTTATATATATATATATATATATATATATATATATATATATATATATATATATATATATATATATATATATATATATATATATATATATATATATATATATATATATATATATATATTGTATATATATGATATCGGCAAGGACGTTAGAATTTGATAGATTCAAAGTTTAATTCAGAATTTCGAAATTGACATATGACAATAACAACTTCAAAATAAAGCAATATATTTCCATTTTACTCTGAAATTACTCATTTGCTTCCACCATTAATTTGTTGATGATAAAAACCAATGAAAATTGTACAATATACCTACATATATTTCATCAAATATGTACGATCACTCAGTATTTGAATTCAAGTACAATATAATTCCGTTTGTTCAAACAACTATTTTCAATTGATCAAAAGACATCACTTCAAAGGTAAATTTATTTTTACAACTGATCTGATCTATTTATTTATTTATTTTTTAATTTGAGCTTTCGAACCCATTAGGGATTATTGAGCTTTACATTTAAATTACTTAACCTAAAAAGTATTCACTAAGGGTTGGTATAAACTTGACCTCACAGATGTGAGGGTGGTCCACGAAAAACCGGAATTGTTTGCATAACCTATAACGTCCACAATTACTGAGTTAGAGCTTCCATTTTAGATTCTTTGAAATGCCAAAGGATGATTGAATACAAGAATTGTCATCAAATTTCATTCTCGGTACAATTCAAAATGGCCGACAGGCTCATGTACAGTGTGGGCAAATTTCGATGTATTTATACGGCAGCTATGTGAAATATTGCAGATAGAGAAGAATGAACCCTCCTCTCTCGATTAGTGGAACACTCGAAAATTTAACCAAATTCGAAGTCCGATATTTTTCCTAATTCTCAACCGATTTAGATGATTTTTCGGCAAGTTATAGATCAACTCTTCTGCTTTGTAGGAATTATAAGAGAAAACAAAAAAAATTAAAAAAAATTTATACGGGGGCAAAACTAAAAGTGTTTTTTTGTCAAAAATTCGTAACACCCTGTGGAATTTCGTGGTCCGAGTTGAAACGTACAATATCATGGTCTGTCAAGACACATCTTCCTACAGTAACGCCCTTCTTGTTTTATGCATTTATCTCTATTTTTACAAGAGATATCCAATTTGAAGCGAAAAGCCACAAATCTCAAGAATTTATTTTAATCTTGCGTAGGTGCAAAATTAGAGAAGCAGAAATCTAACGAAATGAAAATTTTGTAATTCACTGGCCAATTTCACGCTTCGGGAGAACTCGAAGTACACTGGAAAAATCGTTGATTTTGCACATTTATTTTTGAATTTTTTTGTGTGACACTCTATAATAATTATCATTCCTGTCCAAAATTGAGAGCAGGTGTGTATCCTGGCGATACACTCGTGAAATGAAATGAACATGTTGAGAAAAATGTTCATGATGACCCACAAAAAAAAACATTTGATTTTAGTAGCGAGTATGACCCCCCGAGCTCTTATTACAGCGCGCATACGATTTCGCATACTCCCAATGATGTTGTCTATCATCTGTTGAGGTATGTTGTCCCACTCTTCCACCAAAGCCAATGTCAGCTCTTCAACGTTGCCTGGATTCCGTTGTCGAACCCTTCTTTCAAGAATGTCCCAAACGTGTTCGATCGGGTTTAAATCCGGTGACCGCTACGGCCAGTCCATTCGTGTGATCCCAACTTCATTGAGATATTCTATCACTATGCGCGCAGTATGAGGGTGCGCGTTATCCTGCATAAAAGGAATTTTTCCCTATGTGAGGAGCAAAAGACACAACATGGGGCTCCAAGATTTCTGTTATATACCGATGGGCATTAAGTGATCCATTGCCAATAATCTCCAGTTCTGTTCGTACTCCCAAGCATATGCCACCCCATATCATAACTGACCCTCCACCGTATTGCTCAGTTCCTGCGAAGTTCGCTTGATTGTACCGTTCCCCTCGATGCCTCCATATTCTATCTCTACAATCCACGAAATTCACACAATATCGGCTCTCATCACTAAATAAAACTCGTCTCCACTGATTGATTGTCCATGCTACATGCTCCCTACCAAACGCCAATCTTGCTACCCGATGGGCTCTATCGAGTCTTGGTGCTCTTGCTTGCGCGTGTGATCTCAGACCAACTTCATTTAATCGTCCTCACACTGACGTTAATGTTATCTACTGATTGTAAAAGGTTACGTGCCTGAACAGCAGTAAGACGAGGATTTCTTATGGTTTGATTGACGATGAAACGGTCATGTATAGCGCGGGTTGCCCGATTTCTTCCTTGTCCTCGCCTCCTCACGTACAATCCAGTTTCCCTATAACGTCGGTAGATTCGATGGATAACCGACGTCGAGACACCCAACATGGTACCGACTGAGCGGTAGGTGCGCCCCTCCTCGATCAATGTAACTGCCCTTGCTACTGAGGTTGGTGGTAAATCTCTCATTCTGAATGAAAAATACCGTTTCGAATCGTAAACAGTAAAAGAATCACAAAACACCGCAACCGATCGAATTTGTATAAAATCAAAGAATGGAAAACTCTCATTCTTTAAACAAGTGCAAATGTGGTCATATACAAAAAAACGTGTGTTGTATTTCATATTTGATAAAAAAAGGTGTGCACATGTGTAAATGAAATTTTTATCAATGGTCCCAGAATTCGGTTGTGTATTTTAATACCTACCGACTGTTATCTCCAATGAATTCCTAATTTTCACCAAATTAACCAAATTGTCATCAATAACTAATGCAATTCGAACATAAAAATCGCAAACGACAATTTCGACACGCCTGAGTGATAATAAGAAAATTCCAAATTGATAGACGAATTTTAATGACAATTTCTTGATTCAATGGAATTTCTCCAAAATGGTAATTTTCCACTTGAAATTAAATATATTTTGCAAACATAGAGATAAACGCATGAAACAAAAAGGGCGTTACTGCAGGAAGATGTGTCTTGACAGACCATGATATTGTACGTTTCAACTCGGACCACGAAATTCCACAGGGTGTTACGAATTTTAGACAAAAAAAAAACACTTTTAGTTTTGCCCTCGTATAAAATTTTTTTCAAATTTTTTTTGTTTTCTCTTATAATTTCTACAAAGCAGAAGAGTTAATCTATAACTTGCCGAACAAATCATCTAAATGGGTTGAGAATTAGGAAAAATATCGAACTTCGAATTTGGTTAAATTTTCGAGTGTTACGCTAATTTTGCCTCCGAGTGTAGTTTAGCGGTTCCGTTCTGGACTTCTTCGAAATTTCTCGATAGTTGCGAAAATCTCGATCATCATCAAAGTTACATAAAAATAAAATTGACATTCTACAGGCACTTTTTTAAGTAGGATACAGTGCGGTTTGAAAAAAATTTTTTAGCTCAACGGTTTTCGAGTTATAATGCAAACATGATTTTTTTAAAATACAAACCATAGGAAATTTTACCTCTAATGGATGTAACAATTTTTTTTACTTTTCAGAAATATATAACACTTGTAGACAATTATTGCATTCAATATCTTTTTTCAGAGAAAACCTGAAATTTTCACAATTCTATTCATTAGGTGCATGCATGCCCATCAACGATTCATATTGTTCTATCACTGAAAACGACAGATTTTAAAGATCCTTTTCAAGATCATGGTTATTTCTATGGTTTGATACGATTTGGGCCATAGTAATTACTGTGGTCTCAGAGTTCTGTACCTGTTCGAATTCAATGACCGAACCACTGAGAATAAATATTCTTAATAATTATTTTTAAGTTTATATTCAAGTATTTTTGCAGAAACACAACCATATATTCTTTCGAAAAGAGAGGATTTACAAGAATTTGAATAATTGTATTTTCAATAAATGCTTATATAATTTTTGTGTGTGTCAGAAAAAACACAAGTGTGAGCTCAGGAAATGTAACAGGGGAACTATACTATCTTGTATATGATTCAATAAAGGAGTGAAAAAATCTGAGGAAAAAACTTGTTTCCCTGTCGCTATGCTCTAGCAATAGCTTGTCTGTTTATGTTATTTTAGTGTCTTGTGTACATAAAGAGTACCAAAGATTTTTCTGCTTAGCTTCATTCTCTCTTGCATTCCATGATTTCCAAACGAAGACAAGGGTGAAAGGAAGGGGGTTTGGGACAGGAATCTGTGAAAATGGAAAAAGAAAACCAGCAGAAAAATATTTCAACAATGATACTTCTTATATGTCTAAACAAATCTAAGAAAAGATTTTACATAGCAAGCAAGGTCATGAAAAGGACTAAGGAGATAATAAAGAAATACATAACCTGCGATATTTCCCTCTCTATTTGACCGAGAGAACAACGATGGCCAGGTTCAGTCTTCCAAGTGATGCCGATTATGATGTATAGATGTTTTAGAATCATTATGGGTCCAATAATTTGGGTTAACATCGCCCATATATTATTTCTTCTTGGAACTTGTTTATTTTAAAGAAAAATTTGCGAATAAATTTGGACAGTTGTTCGAAAAGTATGACAAATGCCAGAAGTTTGAAGATACAGTTTAGCCATACCAAGTTACAACAATTGTGAAAGTGATTCTGTAAATGATAGTAATAAAGTGTAATAGGTAATAGTCAAGTAATTCCCGAACCTTTACAGAAGTATAATGTTGTCTTTTGAATGCTATGAATGAATTTCGGGAGCTTTTTGTTCGATATACTATTTCACCAATAACCCTAAACGTGCAAAATCTCAATTTTGTTGTGAAGTTTCAAGATTACTATAGAAATTAGGTAACATTCAAGATCAATTATTCTTTCTTCCAATAATTCAATGAAAACGTATTAATGAGAAATGCTTTACATGCAAATAATATTCAAATCCGAATAATTCCATCAAAACCAATTAACCAGTCATAATTCCTAACAATGTGCGTCATCAACAGATGATTTTCAATATAAACCGTGTTCTATTTGTCTTGTGGGCTCGTGAATGTGAATTCCCTGATAAACTGGAACGAGCCACCTAACAACAGATCTGACGTTACAAATTATCGGTCTAGCGTACGATAAAGAACCCGCCGGTAGACGATTATGGCTCTTACGTACTTGTCGCTTTGGGTTGGAGGTGGTCGCGGGTCGGAGAACTGAGAAAGACGTGCCTCGGTGCTTAGGACGGGCGGGCCCTGAATAGGGATAGCTAAAGCAGATCCGGATCAGCTTCAAAGGTAATCCTTTATATCCAAAATCAGAATCCGTCAATTGAAACCCACGCTGAGGTATTAAATTATGTACACCACTGTTTGCCACAATTTATTTCAGATATTTATACCAAATAGGCATGTCTAATCATTTTGAATACTTAATATGTTGATTATATCTTTTATATTAGTACACAAAATTAGAACATAAAATTAACACGCATTTGTTATCTTCATTTATATCGAATTAATTGATTCTGTAAGCGAACAAAAGAGCTTCATTTTCACCTAGTTCTAATCATTGTAGCTTCTTGAAATTCAGTTGATGTAAACATCTAAAATTGACGGAAATGGACAGAAACTCTTCAATGGATGCTAGTAAACCTCTCGAGTTGCAGCCTCATTTGCATAATAATGCAATTTGTATTTTTATGTTTAAAAGTGTCTACAACAGTTTAAATGAACTAATCAGCATACAACAGACATATCTCTGGTGTTGAATATCGTCTTTCTTGTCGTTCAGTTGCTATTGCTTCTACAGGATGTATTTTGTTGTGTATAAACCTTCGTTCACTCGTTCATTGTTACTTTCGAAATTGGTGTTTTTGTAGATGCATTTTAACTCTCTGCTCAGATACATTTCAAAATGATTGATCATTGAAGCGAACAAAAAACGTTTGTATCTATTTCGACTTTCTAGAAACGGGAGAACGTTACCCATATCTCCTTTTTCTTTCATCCCATTTATTTATTAACTCAAATGAAAACATATGTATAATGGATAAGCATTCATCTCATCATCAGTAAACCCAGTGCTACGTTGATCCAAATAAGCATCTTGAAGGAATGTATTTGATAAGCGAATCGTAAGCTTTTCTCACTGAAGTACTATTCGATCCTCTTTCCCTATAATGAATTTTCAGTTAGTATATTGGCATCAGTGTCAACCACGTTCCACTGGTCGAGCACCTAAGTTATCTCTGTCTGTATCAATGACAAGTAATGCTCAATAGACAATATATTCTCACGCAAGACAAGCGCACAGTCAACATACACTACCATGTATTTTTCACTCTTTCGTTTATTGAATTCTGAAATATCTTGAATATCATTTTGAAGTCCAGGGTAATTTCAAGAAAACTAGAAAACTGTAGATTCAACTAAAAACTTTTTTCGATATAAACGAGTAGGTATCTACATCACAAAAAAATTGACCGAAGGTACAATTTAATTGAAAGTCGCCCTCAACGTTTGAAATTGTAGTAACCCTGAGATAGAGAAAGATAGATCCTGTTAGATGTCAAACCGCAATTAGCTCTAACTGGTTCTTCTCGTTTGGGGAGAACTCGACTAGCAGGCGTTTATAATCATTTTGAAAGCTCAGGACGCGCTCTAGCTATCGAAGATTGTCGAGCAGCATATGGAGCGGAACATGTTGAGACACTAAAAAGAGAAAAGCAAATCATAAAATAGGGTGGAAATTTTATTGCGAACAATTTCACCAAGAGCATGTTTCTGATGACAAATTAATATATATTCTTCTCCAGATTTATATCGCTTGCCATCAGAACTACCAACAAAATATCAATTTGACACATATGT
The DNA here is from genome assembly GCA_013387265.2 of Cryptolaemus montrouzieri. NCBI lineage: Eukaryota > Metazoa > Arthropoda > Insecta > Coleoptera > Coccinellidae > Cryptolaemus > Cryptolaemus montrouzieri. The sequence goes on along the minus strand of JABFTP020000001.1, from coordinate 89,545,011 downwards.
ATGAGGCCTTTTAGAAGCCTTGTCAATTAAGTGTCAATTAAGTGTCAAATAGAAGATCCTTCAAATTTTAGCCGCGCCTTAACAGGCTACCTTCTTCCTCTTGGTTAAATGTGCAATAACATCTCAAGAAAATTAATCTTCAAATTGCAGATATGTTTGTATCCCTGCCTTGCTGTGGTAGATTTTACTCTTGGGATAACTCTTAATGTCCTCTGTACCTCTGTTATGCTAAAGAATACACTTTTTTCAACTAGTCTTCTGCAAGTAGTAAATTCCATTTTCACCATACTCTAGTTCCACATAGGATGATGATCCATTCAACTATAGATCAAGTTATTCATTTTAGGTGTCAAACCCCATGGCTTCCTACCAGCTACCTCGGGATAAATAATGCCCTTTTGGCTCTGTACCTCATCTAGTGGCGATATTTATCCTCCATCCAGAATTTCTCCAAGATATTTCGATTCTGTTCGAAGTATGATTTCCATCTATTTAACCATTACGATGAGACTCCGTTCTCCTGATAAAGAGAACTATGGTTTCTAAGGTATTTACTAAAAGCCACTCCTTTCTGCTTCAGTTATAAACAGTTTTCATCTTTTTACCGATTGTGTTCTCATGCTTTCCTAGTATAACTTTGCGAAGTCATTTACTAATCCTGAGTTCTGTGTTGTTTAAGAGTGAAATAAAGTTTATCGACTAGTATGGACCAAAGCAGTGATGTAAAAACCCCCGCGAACAAATAACATTATCACAGGCGCCTTTATAAATAATGAGGAAGCAGAGTGCAACCTCCCTGGCATCCAGGGTCTTATTCAACTATCTAGTTAGCTTATATGATTGGTAAATAGTAATTTATCTTTGAAAACGATGCTGATGCTGGGAACTATGTTGAAGCGTATAATGGTTGTCGTGTAACCTGGATTGAATCCGGCATGCCCATATGAACTCTAAAGTAGCAAATTTTTTAAATGAATAGTTCGAAGTCCATAAAATGAAAGCAATATCAAATGAACTTTGAGAGAGCAAATGATCAGCATATCGATTGTGAGGATATGTGGACAGATATGTTGTATCCCCTACTCGTTGATAATTTTGTTTTACTCCTGACTAATACGGGACTCAGGAGTAAAAGTTATACTGGAGGAGCATGTGAAAATAATCAGTGAACACATAGAAACAGTCTAAACTGTCTGTAACTGGTCCAGGACGGAGTAGCTCAGAGTAAATCACTTAGAAACAACCACGGTTCCCTTCACCAGGAGAAAGAGGACTACATTCTCATCCATGTTGAATAGATTGAAATCCCACTGCAAACCAATTCCAAATATTTTGGAGAAACTCTGGATAAAGGATACACTTACAATAAAAAGATAAGCTAGATGATGAACACTGCCTTAAAGAAATTAATATATCGTAAGGTAACTGGCAACATGCTCTACAGTCAAATGGCGACATCAATCTTCCTATATGGAACCAGTGTATGGTGGAAGAGAGTGAAATTGAGCGCAAGCAGAAAGTAACTTGATAATATCTAGTATAGTTTAGCATAACAAAAGTAACAAAATGACTCCCAAAGCAAACTGGAAATAATAATTGGATCACCAGCCTCCTCCCGTATAAAAGCGTATGAAAAAAGAAGTTTCAAGACAAACCTAAGAGCTTAATAGGGTATGAAAGTTCAAGAGCGGATACTTGAAGACTTCTGACAGGTTCAGGCATTACAGTATTACAAGTCACACAAGGAAGAGCTAGAACCTGTAATATGGACATTGCACATAGTAATATACGCACGTCACAAAAACGGAACACGGAGTAGAGGCAGTAACAAGGGGCCCTCAGATGCGGAGATCTATATCCGTTTTTGCCACCTCCGAGATTTTTCAGACAGAACTCTTGGCAATAGAACATTAGAGCATCAGAAGAGATAACACTCATCAAAACGCTGAAGAAAATGCACTGTCTTAATTAAGAGGATTAAATAACTCCTAGTTTCCATTGAAAGCTTTATTCAAGGTCGACGGTTGCCTCAACGACCAGGAAGTGAATAATAATATTAAATCTCTCTCCTGTTTAGATCCAGTATCAAAGTGGGTCTTCAAAAATATATTTTCAACCAGATGGTGCACCCCCTCACAACACAAGGAGGTCTCGCGGTATCTTGACAAAATTTTACCCGAAAAATGGATAGGTGCGAATGGTCCCATAAGATGGCCAGCTAGATCGCCAGATTTGAGTCCACTAGACTGACCTGTGAGGTCATTTGAAGAATGAGGTTTACCAAACTCCTGTTATAACCCAACAAGAATTAGAGAACCGTTTGAGGCTGGTAATTGCAGGCATTACAGCCTAATAGTTAATGTGAGGGGAGTATCAATCGTGTGCGATGTTCGTGAGAATGGAGGTATTTTTGAACATTGATTATAATTATTTCGTTTTCGCTGTTCGCTCTCTTGTTATTAATTTTGACACCCTGTAAAAAATGGGCAATTAAATTTTTAGATACAATCTTGAGATGTTGATCTAAGTCAATTGTCACTATTTTCAATGAAATAAAACTATGCTATTTAGATTTTCATTATATTAACAAAACTATGACCGGTTTCACCATACTGTGGCTTCATCAGATAGATACGAACTAATGAACAGAGTTATTCCTTATATATTAGTCTTATCTCCTACTTAATATTACAATAGGTACAAGTAAAAGGGGTATGTTGGAAAACCCATCGGAGTTGCTTGCTTTATGAATGGAAAAGGTTGAGTAAAGGCCAAGGACTTAGATCTAATTGAATATTAAGTATTCTACCTGAATTCTTTTCTTTGTTGATCTCTAAAATTTCCAATAGATTGAGTTTTTGTCTATTATTTTCATTGTGTAAAATTTTGAAATTATCATTAAAGTTATGGTTTTTTCGAGTAAGTGATTAGAATAATGGGTATCTGATTTATGGTAATCAAAACAACGTTTGTGCTCGGGTAATCTAACTCTGAAATTTCTGAAAGTTCTACCAAAATAAATTTTATTACAATCCCCGCAAGACAGTTTATAAACACCGGATTTATTACCTTTATCAATTTTAGATTTGCAGTTTTTGATAAGTCGGCCTAAATAATTATCAGTTCGGAATGCTATATTGAAATTATAATGCGAGAAGAATGATTTTAATTTTAGAAACTGACTAGGATTACCAATATAAGTTAAGCTGTTGTATTTTGTGTTAGAACTTTTTATACTTGGAAATACTTCCTGGATTGCTTATTGAAATTTTTTGCGTGAAATCATGTCCTCAATCATAGTTGGACCGTAACGTAACAGTTATTGACTGCTATTTGTTTAATTATATTTAGCTCTTTTATGAAATTGTTTTGTGACATTGGGATATTAATGAGTCTATGTACCATACTCTTGTAAGCTGCTAATTTATGTGGATGAGGATGTGTAGATGAGTTGTCAAAAGTAATATCTGTATGCGATGGCTTATGAAAAATAGAAAAATCATGTTTGCGGTTAATTTTAGTTATGGTTAAATCCAGAAAGTTAATGGAATTTTCTGTTTCTATCTCTAACGTGAATTTAATATTATCGTGAATTTTGTTAATGAATGTTTAGAATGACTCTAATTGTCTGTTTGTATCAGTGAAACAATAAATGATATCGTCAGCTCAGAGAATTACCCATGATTAAACCTTTTTACTATTATATAATACTCCATTGAAGTTAAAATAATTTAGTTCTAAACAAATTTCTAAAAGGTGTAAGATTTCTGATTGAATTATCGGATTGACTATTAATTTTAAGGGCGTTATTGATGAGTTTCACTGTATCACTAGGTGGAACACTAGGGAAGAGATTTACTACATCCCATGACATAAGTTTAGCGTTCGGTGGTAGTATCCTGTGCTGAATTTTATTTATTAGGACTGAAGAGTTTTTTATAGAGAATTTAGGTTCAAAATTAGCGTACTGTTGAACGATGTCTATGAGAAAGCGTGCAAGTTTTGCAGATGGAGCTTGAAAATATGAAACTAAAAAAAGTTTATGTTTTTGGTTGGTAGGTATGCCAAGTCTATAATACCTACCAACCAAAAATATGAACTTATCCACATAAATTAGCAGCTTACAATAGTATGGTACATAGACTCATTAATATCCCGATGTCACAAAATAATTTCATAAAAGAGCTAAATAAAATAGAACAAATAGCAGTCAATAACGGTTACAGTCCAACTATGATTGAGAACATGATTTCACGCAAAACATTTCGAAAAGCAATCCAGGAAGTATTTCCAAGTATAAAAAGTTCTAACACAAAATACAACAGCTTAACTTATATTGGTAATCCTAGTCTAAAATTAAAATCATTCCTTTCGCATTATAATTTCAATAAAGCATTCCGAACTGATAATTCTTTAGGCCGACATATCAAAAACTGCAAATCTAAAATTGATAAAGGTAATAAATTTATGAACTGTCTTGCGGGGATTGTAATAAAATTTATATTGGTAGAATTTTCAGAAATTTCAGAGTTAGATTATCCGAGCACAAACGTAGTTTTAATTATCATAAATCAGATTCCCATTATTCTAATCACTTACTCGAACAAAACCATAACTTTAATGATAATTTCAAAATTTTACACAATGAAAATAACAGACAAAAACTCAATCTATTGGAAATTTTAGAGATCAACAAGGAAAAGAATTCATGTAGGTTACTTACTAGTCAATTTGATCTAAATCCTCCTCCTTTACTCAATCTTTTCAATTCATAAAGTAAGCAACTCCGATGGGTTTTCCAACATACCCCTTGTACTTGTACTTATTGTAATATTAAGTAGGAAATAAGACTAATATATAAGGAATAACTCTGTTCGTTAGTTTGTATCTATCTGATGAAGCCACAGTGTGGTGAAACCGGTCATAGTTTTGTTAATATACCGAAAATCTAAATATCATAGTTTGATTTCATTGAAAATATGTATATCGATTTTCATCAAGTAACGACCTTCTCAAACAAATCAATTGTCACTGTTCAAGGCCTTCTAGAACAAAAGATGAAAATTGCAAAAAAAGGTTGTGTTTTGTTTTTCTTTCAAAAATATGTCAAAAGTTCGTAGGATGAGATGAACAATTAAAATAAGCAAAACAATACAGGGTGTTCCATTTGAAAATCGGAGTAGGTATCGTTATCGGCATAACCGTTGACTTCTATCCGATTCCGAAATTTTATCAAAATATTCAAAATAGAAAAAAAGTTGCAGGGGTGGCCCTAGCTTTAATTACACCCGGTATGGATCGAAAAAAGCGCGAAACCCATTTTTATTCAAACGTTCACCTTGTAAATTCTGATAATACATTGACTTTGATACTACTCATTTTTGCATATTTTGCAAACGCCTCGTGTACATAAGAAACTTCATAAAATCCTGATATTTTCAGTTCTGTGTCGGACATAAACTTAGTTACATTCTATTATAAATCTTTCGGAATTTCTATTCCGTTTTCACTTCCTAAAACGTTATTATTTAGAGAGTAAAATCGGATATTTTCCTCCGGCAACCAAAACCATCTCCGAAATGAAATACCGAAACCATCTCTGAGATAAAACTCGCCCCAAATATTGCTTTGAAACGAGACATGGAATAATCTGGCTTCTCAGCGTAGACGTAGAATTAAATGAAAGCCTTTGAAGCAAAAGGGAAATCAAAGTTGAAACGTTCATTGATTATTCCGAAGACCTAAAGGAATATCTAAATGTTAGAATTGATCGAAAATGAATGAAAACTTCCAGATCTTACCAGGGTATTCATTCGAATTAAGATGGTTCATTAAATTGAATGTTTCACATTGCTTATTTGTTATTTAATCATTCGAAGTCCAAAGGGAGATGAATGTTGCGAAGATAATTTTTTTTGCTAGAAGTTTTCAAGCGTTAATAATTAATTCAATAGAAGGGTAAGGGAGAGTTCATTTCGAACAATCACAGTGATTACAAACACCTCAAAGTCTAGGGAACACTTACATAGGCCGTTCCAATAAAAACAGACCATTCTGAATGTTTTCTAATTCTACTTTCTCGAAATTGGTTCATTATTGATTGGATTAAGAAAATTTTTCCTTACATGTTTCGTTCCCCCCTAAGAACCCCAAATTTGTGAAAAAGGAAAAGGGGTCGTGTGATACCTTTTGAAAAGGTTTTGAAATTCGTTGGAAAAACTATTAGTTTCCATGGATCTGTTCGATATTCATTCAAAGAAGACACTCGATCAAAATTGACTTCGTTGAATTGCAAAAATTTTTGTTACTTATTTAAACGTTGGATATTCACTACCTACCACCATCAACTACCATCATGACCAAATCCTTCATAACACATAAAGCAAGCTTTGAAACATACAAATTACCTGGCACAGTATGTGTGATGCAGGGTTGTCGTACATACACGATACACCCTACCTACCTACCTACATACCTAGATAGGGTGTACTGTATCATATATAGATATTAGCTTTCCGCATAATATACATTATTTCAGTCAAGGTTTGGCTTAGGTTTAGTAAGGTTCTTCTCTATAATATCAATGAAAAAACTCATAGTTATTCAAAATCGCGAGTTTATTGGTTGTTATAAAACAAAAGTGTTACATATGGTGTAAACTTAACTAAGGAGTGACTTTGGATGTTGAAGCGTGGCCCTGCATATCCTCAGCATACTTTTCATAAGATTGTACATTACCACTGAGTGCTAATCGCTAGCATGATGACATATGATCGTCAGTTAGTCGATTGCGATATTTTAGCTCAATTATCTTCATTTTAGAAAATGCAGACTCGCACAAGTAAGTTGACCCAAACATTGCCGTCAGATATAAATAACCAGAAATTTGTATCAAATGCTATAACTTTGAGATGTACATCTGATATTATTTGCACCAACTCATTTTCAGCAGAACATCAGTTCATATTAAAGTGACTTGCTATTTCAGTAGCTAATTCCTCAATGCTTTTACATGAAAAAGGATAACTCATGAATGATGCTATATTTGCCAATTTACTGCAATCATAAAAACGCATTTCGAATTGTCCCAAAATATTTGATAATTCAGCTTCATACGTATCATAATTCAACTGAGGAATCCTTGTTTTTAAAGACGGAAAATGTTTCAGATCCTTTCTTTTCAGTTGATCTATCATAAGTTGCAATTTACTTTTGAATGCGTTTATTGCGCTTATCATTTCAACAATAGTTTTTCCTTTACCTTGAAGCTCAAAGTTAATTGTAATGTCAGTCAAAAATGCCAAATCAGTCAGCCATTTTTCGCTTTTCAACATCTGAGTGTCATCACCTCTTTCGTCTAGAAAAGCTGTTATTCCGGACAATAATTCTTGAAACTTTTCTAGGCATTTTCCCCGATTCAACCACCTGACGTCTGTGTGAAGAACTAAATGAGTGTGTTCAGCTGACTCCCTATCTTCCAACTGAAACTTAAAGAGCCGCCGTTGCAAGCTACGTGCAGAGATGGAAATCACATTTTTTGTTGCAATGCCCATAATTTCCTTCGTGTTTAAAACTTTTGAGCACAAAACTTGTTGACGTATAATGCAATGGAATGAACAAAATTGAGGGAAATCTTCATTAGCTTGACACAATGCCACAAAACTGTTTTTGTTTCCAGTCATTGCTCCATTGGTTGTAATGCACACTAATTTATAAATTGGTAGCTTGTAGTTATTTACAAAAATGAAGAAACGTCATATATATCTTCGTCACGGGTCTTCCCCTTCAGAGGAATGATTGTCAAAAATTTTTTCTTAGCCAACCTGTCATTGAATACCATCCGAATTAAAATACACAGCTGGACAGTGTCTGTCATATCGGTGCATCCGTCGAACTGTAAGGAAATTTTTTTTAGTTTATCTGTCATGTCTTGACTCATGACTTCAATACGCCTCGTGACAGTCCGACGAGATAACTGAAGTTCTCTAAAAGCAGACATGATTTCTGTTTTATTTTTAAAATCTCCAAATAAAGTCTCACCCGCTTCAATAAATGTTTCCTTCACAACCGATCCATCTTCGAATGGTTTCTTGTGTTTCGACAATATATGAGATATTTTGAATGATGCTATCGTAGCAGCTTTTGATTGTTTAACTGGTCTTGTGAACATGGTTTGTTCTTTTTTCAAACAAGATATCAAATCACCTACCTTTCGTTTCCTTAATTAACTCTGTGGCGGAAAATTCTTTTCATAGTTTTATAAACCGTTTTATGATGCCTCTCTAAGTTACAGGTATTGCAACTGACGCACGACAAATAAGACAAATGCACTTATTCTTCACCAGACAAAAGAAAAATTCATTCTCCCAATCGTTATTAAAATGATACGTTATAGATTTCTGCTGCACTCATTTTGTACTATTTAATAATAAACTTTGTATCGACATAGTATTGCCTTCAAGTTACAATTCAGAATGACTCCAATTCCTGCTGACGCAATATTTATATCGGCGTGAACGAAAGTCTCGAATGTTTCTAGAAAAGTGGCGAGAACAAAAAACGCGACTTTTCTATGACAAGCACCGCGCTTTCCTTTGATAAAATCGCCTTTTGCCGCTAGCAGAGTGTTAATTTATTACGTAATAAATTTCTGTAGTTTAATTACCTACTTATTCAAAATTTTTTTCTTTTCGAGATCTACTCAAAAAGTTCTAGCGATAGACTGGTCGATCGCGATCGACCGTTCAAGCAGTCCTGACGTAGAGTAATGCAAGCTCATTAAGTATGCAAATTCCTGAGAAATGTGGTACTTATGCAAACTCAAAAATAAATGTAGTTTCTATGATTTTGTCTTAGAGCAGGCACCAATTCATTACCGGATCTGGGAAAGAAACCCTCGTACAAAACTACTACTTGACTACGATCTTCTCTGTCTTTTTTATTGCTAGCGAATATTGCTGTCCCCGTTTTAAATAATATGTTCACTACTACGTCTAAAATTTGCAGTCAATAGCGTAGATGATTATGTGTTTTAGGGTTCTATTTGACAATAAAATCGATCGATCGTTTGAGCACCCCTGATCTACAGGAAAGAAACCTTCACAGGACTTCTCATGGACTCATTCAATTACTTAAATCACAAACTAGCAGCTTATAATTCAACGATCCATTGGGCCTTTTCCATTCCACTATCACCGATAGACTTCAAAATTGAAATAAATATTATTAGAAAAATAGCTTTGAATTACAAAATTCCTGTGGTTTTTATAGACAAAATTATCCAACGTTAAGAAAAACATTATTTAACGCAATTATTATGTTCCATAAAAATAATTGCTTGAAAAAATACGCTAGTTTCAACTGCGCTGGTCCTGTCTCCAATAACTTTAGCAACTTTTTTCCAAATTTAAAATGACCACCTCTTTCTCAAGTGGTCTAAACTTGAGCAAATTATTATTATTATTCAACGCTAAACAAAAAACAGACGAATTCAAAAAATCAGGAGTTAGCAAAATAGCTTGGAAGTAGTGTATAGTAGCTTATGTAGGCCAGACTGGTGGGAATTTCGAAATGAGATTCAAAGAACATTTATCGTCTGACAATAATTCTACCACATGTGAACGTATAAGAACCACGAAACATTCAATATCATTAAATAATATCGAAGTTCTTCATAATTGCGACAAAGGAAATAAATTAATTTGTTAGAATGTATGGAAATCAAGAAACTTCGTGAAACCCAAGTGAAATCACCCTTAATAGCCAGCTAGACATTAATACCTCTCCACTACTTTGTACCCTTTGGCCCATTGACTTCATTTATATGCATGATAATGCTCAGCCTCGTGCAGCTAGAGTAGTTACAGAATTTCTGCAAAATACCTAAATTGATGTTTTAAGATGGCCAGCCAGAAGTCCCGACTTGAATCCCATTGGACATGTTTGGGACAACATGGGGTGGCAAATTCAGCAACGTAGGATGCTTGTAGAACACTCCAACATCTAGAAAATCTGCTTCCTGAAATTTGAAACTCAGTGACTCAAGAGTACATCCAAAATTTGTTTGAGGGGCTTCCGAGACGTATACTGACAGTAATTAGGGCTCAGGTAGGAAACACTCGATTTTGAAAATGATTAGTAACCATTCGATGCTAGTTGATTGGTCCCTTCGCGAATGTTTAAAGATGGTAGAATTTTTTAATTTTTCATTAACTCGAAAATTGTTGATATTTTCCATCATAAACTCATCTTTTTTGAATGATATCTCCTTATTTTACACTTCTGAAAGTTACCAAGCGACTCTTGAATGACCAACCTAAAGGTTTATATAGTATTGTTGTAAAAGTAGGGTGATTTCACAATTTTTGTAGGGAGTGTATTTTACTTCATCTTCTTTCCAGAGAGGTATCACACAACTCATTTCTCATATGCAAAATTTCGGGGTGGTCGTTGACAGGGTGATGAGGCGCAAACATTCGAATCAGGGAAAAAAAATTCTTCAGAACCGCTGAATCGATTTTGATCAAGTGTTTTCCACATACGAAGATCAGTGGATTGATTAAACCTTGGAATTATTTTGAACAATTCTCGATTTAAATTTGCCACATGTTATTTTAGAAAGCAACTGATAACTTGGTCATAAGAGAATGGAACCACCTCTTCGAAATATAGGGGAGGGCGGGGCTGGTTCTAACAAATTTTGTATTATAGTTTATATTTTCTTTGGTAACGAATTTTTTAGTTTAATTTTTAATTGAAAACATGCTTTGGTTATTCAGCTATGATATTAGTAGCAAAATACATTCGGTATGTAAGTGCTTTTAGAAAGAGAGCCGTCAAAACCAAAAAAGTCATTTGTTAATATGTGCCCGCATTTGGGGCAAATATTAACGGAGCTGGGGTACGTTTTAACGTAAGGGCAATTATTAACAGAGACAATTTTTTAGGAAATACTTAAATAAAACATCATTTACTCAAACAAAAATATTGTATTATAGATAATATATATATTAAAAATATATAAACAAGTTAACAACAAATTAAACTATACGTTTTAAAGTTACTAAAGTTTTTATAATCAATCTTTAAAGTTTTTATCAATCAATACTAATTAACCACCATATCTACTGAGTATTAAAGCTTTTAAGCCTAGAAACATTAATTGAAATAGTTTAAGCTTAACAATTAATTATTACGTAATCAGTCGCATAAAGTTTTTGGTAAGTATCAACAGTTTTAAAGAATCTAAATGTTACCTTAAACAATTAAGTATTTAAACAAGCGTTCTAACAGCGTTAAATAATACTTTTAGTATCAGTCTTTAAGTTACACTAGTTCAAATGATCTTTATCTAATTTGTACTTAAAAGTAGACAAGAAATGTGTGCCTGTATAGTTTGTTTTTGTCAAAAATTAATCAGAATACTCATCATCTGAGAAACAGTTGAGGCATATGTATTTTCTGATATCACCCTTAATACAGGTAATGTGAGCCCATCCTTTGCATGAAATACATTGTATCCAGTCAAGTCCAGATGCATCGTCACTATAAGACTCAGCGCAAACTAAACAGCAGCAGGTATCTTCTTCACTGTCATCCTGAAGAATATGTTTCTTCACCTTTTCTACTTCTACTCGCCGGGTTGATTTACCTTTACCTTTACCTTTCCCTTTACCCTTATTTTTAATTTCAGTCTGACTAGTTTTCTCTTTTTAGATGATTTTAATTTTTCTTCTTCCTCTAAGGCCAATTTTTCGGGAGTATCAGTGAGAATAGTGGATTTCCTTGAACGCTTTCGTTTAGATTCGACTCGTGGAGGAGCTTTTGGAAGGGGTCTTACTGTTTCTATATTAAATTTTTCTGTAGGATTCTTTGATGGTCCTGGATCATTTGACGGTCCTGGTTTATTTGGCGATGCTGATATATTTGAAGGTCCTGGTTCATTCGATAGTCGATGCTTATCTGATGGTCCCGGCTCATTAGAAGGAACATGCGATAGCTGATCAATTACCTCTGAAATACTTATGTGAATGTCAGGCATGTTATCTAAAATTTCATTTTGAATTGAAGATTCTAGATTAAGTGATACTTCTTCTGGATTGACAGAACTATCTCCTGGCTGAAGTGATCCCTGGTTTCCCATCGAAGCAGTATTTGGATCGGGACGATCAGTTACAAATGATGGTGCGAAGTCACAGTCTTGAAATACATCTTCATTGCACGGCCAAATGCCAGCTTTTTTAAACGAGTTGATGATATTGTTTTGAGTGAATGCCAGAGGAAATGCTTCTTTCACAATGCCAGGAGATCGTAGATGGTCATTGTCTTCCCGGATGATTAACCATCCAGTTCGTTTGCTGCCGGCTAATATAATTCTTAAACGGTCCATACACACCGACATCCAGTGGTTGGAGATTGTGAGAACAATGTGGTGGGAAAGACAAAAGAATGATATGGTTGTTCTTTGCCTTCGTGACGACTTCCACATTGACATGAGAATGATGGTTATCCAACAACAATAAAACTAGTTCCTGCTCTGATGTTTTAACATGTTTCAAAAAGTGGTCAATAAATTTCGAAAATTCTTTTCTGACATCCACACGGAACTATTTCCTAGACCAACACACCCGGGCGATCCATTTTGGATGAATAAATCACTGTATCTGATCCGTGGAAATATGAACATACATGGTATGAAATTACCAATTGCATTTGCCGCTGCCGCAATTGTGACGAGAGTACCCCGTTCCGCAGACGTAACAGCTCCTACCTGCTTGGAACCTCGTTGAGCTACCACTTTCTTGGGTTTCTGCACCGTCGTCACTCCCGTCTCATCTACGTTCCAGATTCTACTCGGAGATATATTGTATCGTTGAAGAACTTCTCGATATTTTTCAAAAAATGAATGAACATTTGTACGGTTAAATGATGTTGCTCTGCTTAAGCTTGTCGCCTCAGGACTCCGAATAGACAAGGATGCGTTGCGTTTCATAAAACCAGCGAACCAATCTTTGCCAGCCTTTCCGTCTCTTTTCCAAGATTCTGGAATATTATCTATTTTGTATGCAATGGCTAGCTCATAAGCTAATTTTTGACATCATCTGGTAGCAATCCAAAATAGATATTAGAACATTTCACTAAATAATCTGCTATCATTTTTCTTGGTCAAGATTGAAAACGAGACGATTTTTTTATAACCCACATCAACAGGAATCCCCGCCTTTTTTTCTTTACGTATTTGTACAGTGTTACATGACAGATGTCATACTCCGCAGCAACATCTCTAAATTTTCTATTATTTGTTATAATTTCTTCGGCTGCCAGCTCAAATACTTCTTGAGACGTGGAACCTCGTGCGCTCTTCCTTTTGTAATTTCTCATCCTATAACAAAACACAGTTATTGCACAAAATAATCGTTTAATATCAAACACCTACATATGGGGTAAATATTAACATGTTAATATTTACCCCGCTCAAATTGTTAATTTTAGCCCCAAGATCATTTTTATACTTCATCAATTACAGAAAATAATCTAGTAAGAATAATTACAAACAATTATTATAGTTTTAAAGTCTATAGAATACAGATTAAATTAAGATAAAGTTTGATTCAATTTAGTGAATAAAAATATCTTAAATCAATTTATTACGAAGTACAAAAGTTCGCTAACCTGTAAATCCGAGGGTCCTGTGCACAACTATCACTAGCGACGGCCGGTCGAACACTGACAAGTCTGGACACGATCGGCTGTGTTTATAGAGTATTCTAAACCGAGTATCATTCTTTTGACACTTCGCGTTTGGCGGGAATAAGCTTGTTAATACTTACCTCCGTTAAAACCAGCCCCGCGCTCCCCTAGCACATGATCCCTTTTCCCTATTGAAAAATTTCCGGTTATACCGGAAGTGGATCATCACTTTGTTATTTCAAATGGCAATCTAACTTTTTTATTATACATTTAGAACCGACATTTGAGCAAGGCATAAAATACCCAAGTTGTTGGCACTTTAAGTTGATTGTTAATCTTGATACCTTTATGTCGATAACAAATTCTATCCTACTTGAAGGACCATTCAATAACTCACTCATATTCAGAAAGTTCACCTTTGTAAATATGCCATCTTGTATAAGCAAGCAATCTGGCAATTGCCATAACAATATCTATGCAACAGTGGTAGTATTTCATATTCAGAATGTAAATAAAACATTCCAAGCTGTGACAGCTGATTAAGTATCACTCCCGAAACCTCTCGTGAATTCGAATTTTTCGAAATGATGTGTCGCTGGAAAATGTGCGGTGCATTTGCGTGAAACTCCACATTTATTAAATTTGCGTTTCAATAAATACCAGTTATCCACCGCGGAAAATGCAGAAATGGTTGAATCTGTCAGATAGCTTTTTATTCTGTTTGGGCTTTCACGCCAATTGAAAACTGAAACGAAAAGAAAACACACATTTGTGACATAGTTGCGAATTACTGTCTTCGTTAATGTGGCTGCAGTTAAGCTGCAGAAGCGAAGTAAACGTCAGAAGAGAGATTTCGATGCAATTGTGCGAAAACGTTGTTCGAATCAGGGTTGAAACATTCTACCATTATAGAAAAAACCACAAAAGCATGTAAATAACGGGTGTCCACGCGAGATGGGACATTAAAAGTATATGGAGAAAGGAAAGACCGATTGGAGAATTTTTGTTGTTGTCTTGATCGAAAATAATCTCAATGCCGTGGTTCTTCAGGTTATACCGGAAGTTGACACAATCTTTGTTTTTTTTTTTGAATTTGGGAGGATTTTACTTGGTAAAATTCCATTATCAATAATAAAAAACAAGTACTGTGTTTTAAGGAATTTTACTTAATAATTGCGATTCGTAACGCGTTTCACTACACCGTAGCTTCTTCAGACGAATGAATGTACAGAAAATAAGAATGAGAATATAAATATAAATGTTCTTGAGTAATTAAAAGCTTATTGGGTTGCTTCTTCTTAAGTGGTTATTTATGACAGGTATATCCAATTAAATTAAGGAAAATATTGCTCCCCGAAAAGATTCAATAGAGGTGAAGGGCTTAAATCGACTTGTTCATTGATGAGTCTACCTGAGTGTTTGTATTTATTGATTTCTAAAGTTTCCCAAAGATCTACCTTCCAATATTCATTATCTGTATGCAAAATTTCAAACTGTGGGTCGAAAGAATGATTATTTTCTAAGAGATGATTCGCGTAATTTGAATCTGATTTTTATTTGAAAAACTGCGTTTATGTTCCGATATTATAATATTAAAATTTCTATGTGTTCTACCAATGTAGAAATTATCACAGTCATTGCAATTCAATCTATAAACACCTGATTTATTGTTTTTACCTGGTTTGGTTTTATTATTTTTATATATTTGCCTAAATTATTATTAGTTTGGAAAGCTATGTTGAAATTACTGCTACTTAAGAATGATTACAGTTTCTCACTTGTAATGCCAACGTAGGTTAAGGTGTTGAATTTTGTTTCAATTACACTACACCGTAGCTTCTTCAGACGAATGAATATACAGAAAAATATAAATGAAAATATAACTATAAATGTTCTTGAGTAATTAAAAGCTTATTGGGTTGCTTCTTCTTAAGTGGTTATTTATGACAGGTATATCCAATAAAATTAAGGAATAGATTGCTCCCCGAAGAGATTCAATACAGGTGAAGGGCTTAAATCGACTTGTTCATTGATGAGTCTACCTGAGTGTTTGTATTTATTGATTTCTAAAGTTTCCCAAAGATCTCCTTCCAATATTCATTATCTGTATGCAAAATTTCAAACTGTGGGTCGAAAGAATGATTATTTTCTAAGAGATGATTCGCGTAATTTGAATCTGATTTTTATTTGAAAAACTGCGTTTATGTACCGATATTCTAATATTAAAATTTCTATGTGTTCTACTAATGTAGAAATTATCACAGTCATTGCAATTCAATCTATAAACACCTGATTTATTGTTTTTACCTGGTTTGGTTTTATTATTTTTATATATTTGCCTAAATTATTATTAGTTTGGAAAGCTATGTTGAAATTACTGCTACTTAAGAATGATTTCAGTTTCTCACTTGTAATGCCAACGTAGGTTAAGGTGTTGAATTTTTGTTTCAATTTATCGACAGGGTAAACTTCATTCAATGCGATTCTACTTTGTTTTTTATTTAAAATATTATTTATTAGTTTGGGATTGTAACCATTATTTTTGGCTATTTGTTTAATCAAATTTAGTTCTTTGTTGAAATTTTCTGGTGATAACGGGATGTTAATCAATCTATGAATAAAACTATTGAATGCTGACATTGTATGTTGATATGGATGACACGACGAGTTATGTATTATAATATCTGTATGTGACGGCTTATGGTAAATTGCGAAAACATGTTTTCCATTTTCATTCGAAATTGTTACGTCTAAGAAATTTATCGAACTATTGCTTTCTATTTCGGTTGTGAATGCAATTTTTGGATGTAATGAATTTATATGATTTTCGAAAATTTTCAACTGTCTATCTGTTCCTGTGAAGCAAACAATGATATCGTCTACATAGCGATACCAGTATAAACAATATTTACTGAGTGGATGATTATGAATTAATTTCTCTAAGTTATTCATGAAAATTTCTGCTAACAAAGGACTTAACGGATTGCCCATAATCAAGCCGTCTTCAATAGTATAATATTTGTTATTGAAATGGAAATAATTTTGATCTAAACAAATTTTTAATAATGAATATCTGATTTAATGATAGTATTGACATGATTCTTTTCTAATAATTCTTCAACTAAGTAATACGTATCTTTCGGAGGAATGTTGGGAAATAGATTCTTAACATCGAAAGAAATGAGTTTGGAATTAGGTGGTATAGTGGTATCTTTGATATTGGCAATAAGTTCGTATGAATTTTTGACCGAAAATTTAGATTTAGAATTGCAATGTTTTATTAGTAAGTCGTTGAGGAATTTTGAAAGTTTGAACGAAGGTGCCGTTACATAAGAAACAACAGGTCTAATAGGGTAATTAGGTTTATGAAGTTTTATCAACGAATATAATTCGGGGGATTGTGGATTGGAGTTAATGAATTTATATTTTTCTTGGTCTGTAATTAATGATTTTGCTGTCGAAATTATTTAATATAATAAAACTAATTTTGAACAGTTAGACATAGACTCCGAAATCATTCTCAAAAACTCCAAAGATAATATTTTAGCCAAACATCAAACAGCAAAAATCATCAAAGAAGACTTTTCGAAATTATCACCTCATTGCAATTCCGATTATAAGATAATAAAAACAATTCGTGAAAATAGTACCAAGAACGATTTAGTATTCACTAAAGCAGATAAAGGTAACACCGTCATTGCGATTAGTAAAACCGATTATATTTCTAAAACTGAAGAATTCTTAACAGCCGGAAACTATATAACATCAACTAAGGATCCTACCGCAAAATTTCAGAAAGTGGTTAAAAACATAATTTCGACAGCAAAATCATTAATTACAGACCAAGAAAAATATAAATTCATTAACTCCAATCCACAAACCCCCGAATTATATTCGTTGATACAACTTCATAAACCTAATAACCCTATTAGACCTGTTGTTTCTTATGTAACGGCACCTTCGTTCAAACTTTCAAAATTCCTCAACGAGGATTGATGGAACGTAATTTCGATATTTTGTTTACTACATTTCTAGTGGTTGAATACTGATAATCGATATTGAACCTTAAGGATGATTGACATGGTTCATTTTAAAGCTCACGGACTCTAAATCTAAAATTTGGAAGCATTAAATTTCAAGTATATATGAAAGAACGAATGAATGAAATAAAAAAATCAACTCTTAAACCGAGGTTAAATTTTAGGGATCACGTACAAGTACAATTATTACAAACTTGATTCGCGGGACCGACGTAATTAAGATTTCGTACTGATACAAAAGCTTTATCAAGTATAAACAGCGTGATGAACTTGCGAACTAGTCCATTCATCTTACAGCGACACCAAAGTCTACCTACTATAATAAGACAGTCACAGAACTTATTGTTGATTTCACTTTATAGCAAAGTATAGCCTTTTCATTCATACGCATCTCGTACGAATACTACGGTGTGTAAGCGCCAGATGCTTGAAGTTATATTCAAACATTTATCATGGAATTATAGATCGATAAAAATTAATTTCAAGGAAGATAAAAACAGTTTTGTATGTTTAATTCCAATCTAAAAGTATCTGCCTCTAAGAAGCAGCTTTTCCTAGCACAGGGAAAGCTTCATGAAACAGTACATTTCTATATGAATCAAATAACGATTAATAGACTTTATCGTACGAATAAAACAGAGGCAACATGTGGACACCTATATTGTTTCAGGACTATAAAAATAAAAACTACTAAAGACAGCTGTTGCTTATAACCCAGGGGTTCTGTCTGCTCACCGACTGGTCTAGCGACTACCGGTATCACAGGTGAAAGCGAGCTAGTTCATGCACCCCTGTAAAATTGCCGGTGCGGTTATTCTCCTCCGATGACGTTCTCTCCCCCGCCACGATCGGATATGCTCAGTATTTGCTTAGCTTAACTCTGAATCGTCTTTCCGGTTAAATTGAGAGGCGGATTTGATTTCATCGATAATGCTTCATGGGATTTGTCAAATAGAGTTCAGTCGCCATGGGAATTTGAACATATTGAATTAGAATTATTAATCCAATTAATAACTGAAAAACGGTTGTAAGTAGAGAAATTTTATAAGGTACTGGAGGTAAATATGGGCCGGAGGGTAATATGGACCAATGCTCACAATACTAAAATGACACTTTTTCTTACACATTGTGGCAACGGTGTACAATTGCTTTCAAGTCGGTGAGTTAAGATTTGGTTGAATCGCGCCCTCTAACTAAAATATGTTTATAGTAAATTAGGTTATGTTCAACCGACCGTGAGGCTAGACATATTTATAAGTTTTCTTCTTTGCTTACGAATTAAATTCAGTGTTGAAAATAAAAGGTTTTGATTTTTAATAACGCAAAGGTAAGTTGTGTAGTATAGACCATTTTTGATGAACTTTATAACGTTTTTGTAAAAGTTATTTTTTTCTTATATAAATTCGGTACATAGTCAATTCGGGCAATATGGGCCATGTTTATGGCGGGTTATATGCACCGCGGCGCATATAGCCCGACTTCAGTTTCTTTGGAGATTATTCGATAAAATCAAAATTATTTTTTTAATTGTTATTACAGATGGGGCCGCGAAAGCAATGGAGTCAAATTCAACTCGAAAATACCCTTAAGGCAATAAATGAGGGGCAAAGCCAAAGAGCTGCTAGTAAAGAATTTAAAGTGCCTAGACGAACTCTAAAAAGATATTTGGACAATGGTTTGTCAGCAAAACGACTTGGTCGCCCAAGCATTCTCAGTGTACAGCAAGAAAGGGATTTTGTTCAGCGAATAAAACGGTATTGCGAAGTTGGTTTACCTCTTACACCAAAGTTAGTCCGTCGTCAAATGCTCAAATATTGTAAAGTCAACAACATTCCCAACCAATTTAATGCAGAAAAAGAGATTGCGGGTAAAGACTGGTTAAAGCTATTTATTAAACGAAATCCAGACTTGTCAACAAGAAGAATTGTATCGGATTATTTTATGAAGATCTCAGAGCTTATGAGGACTTTGCATCTTACAAACAAACCTCAAAACATATACAATATGGATGAAAAGGGATGCCGACTTACTATTCACCACCAACAACGTGTTCTCGCTGCAAAAGGAGAGAAAAGAGTTCATTTGGTAGCGCCAGAGCATGCAGAGAATGTTACAGTAGTGGCTTGCTGTAATGCAATTGGTAACTCAA
Source organism: Cryptolaemus montrouzieri (assembly GCA_013387265.2). Taxonomy (NCBI): domain Eukaryota; kingdom Metazoa; phylum Arthropoda; class Insecta; order Coleoptera; family Coccinellidae; genus Cryptolaemus; species Cryptolaemus montrouzieri. The sequence goes on along the minus strand of JABFTP020000001.1, from coordinate 89,525,133 downwards.
TCCCACCGATGGTTCTATTCAAAGGTAAGCGACTTAAAAGTGAGTTTCTTGACAATCTACCACATGGAGCATTGGTAAAATGGCTCCCAAAGGAAGTATGACCACAGAGCTCTTTATTGCCTTCTTAAAGCATTTTTCTAAATATAAATGTAACAATGGTCCAACGCTGCTTGTATTTGATGGGGCCTCAAGCCACTTGGATTTTACCATTGCGGAAAAGGCGGATAATCTTGGCATTACTCTATTTTGCCTACCATCAAATACAACCCATGAGCTTCAACCACTGGACAAAGCTGTTTTCGGTCGTTTGAAGCTCATTGGGACAATGAACTTTTGCGTTACTGGGACGCTAATCCACAAAGATCACTAAATAAGGCTAGATTTAATATTATTTTGTCCCGAGTTTGGCCTAAATGTATGACTCCAGATAATATTATAAATGGATTTAAAGCGACAGGATTATTTCCTTTAAATTCAGAAGCAATTCATGAGTCAGCCTTTGCGCCTTCATTGCCATCGCAAAGGGATATGAAAAGAAGCATATTAAACAACAGTCCTACACCTAATACTCAGGATCAGGTGTTACCAGATTATGATACTCATTTATCGTCGGATGAAGATGATATGACATTGGCTGTTATAGCACACAGGACAGAAAAAATTCTAATCATCTGTCTCCTGACATAGACAAAATGTATTAAATACGTCATTTAAAGAAATGTTGCCGACTCCTCTTAACCCGACTAAAACAGTTGCAATTCGCAAAAAGCATTAAATTACAAAGCTCAGCAGGTGACAAAGGACCTATTTAACTCTGTAAAAAGTCACTCGTCTCCGAGGTCTCCATACCCCTCAACTTCTAAACAAAGTGCCAAAAAACAGGCGGCTACTGAATCTTGGTTTTGTGTTGCTTGTCAATCTGATGACCAAAAAGATATGAGGATGTGTGTTAACTGCAATACTTGGTACCATGAGGAGTGCGTTGGTTTAGAAGAGGATGATACAGAAAATTTTGAGTGTTGTTGAACTTTTTTATGCGCAATATTTAGGATTTTTTTCGTTGAGTGTTATAAAATTAATTATTTTACTAATAGATTTTATTTAAATATAATTTTTTAGTTTTGTATTAATATGTTGTGTTTAATAAAGTTCTTTATCAATTCTGGGTAATGTTTTTAGGTGGCCCATAAAAACACTGTGAGGATAATATGGGCCGAAAGAAGACTTTACTAATGTAATAATTTTTCTAAATTAAGTTACCCTTACGAAATAATTAATGAAGGAATAACATAATGTATTATATGAGTTTTCACTACCGTATTAAAATATTATATTCAACGCAAAAATATTTATGTAAACTGAGTGTAAAATAAGGAGGCCCATATTTACCTCCAGTACCTTATCACAATATATTTTGTAGGCGATTTATTCGATGGTTTTCTTAGTGAATAAAAGAAGAATATATTGAAAATACTATTATATTCGAAGTAGGTATTCTGACAGTTATCATACCTTTCTTCCGATTTTCCTGATTTTGTCCAAGTTAAATTAAAGAATTTCTGCAAATGTATCCGATTTAACACCATATTTGTTTTCGGATTTTATGTCGTCTGGTTCATCACTTACTTTTAAATGTGCCCATTGCCCACATATAACAACATGCTTCTGACGCCTTTTCCAGTTTCGGTAGCAGTTCAGGAAGTTGCTTTTCGGTATCACCTCCACAGCAATCGTCGCATTCGTTCTAATTGTTTGTTGGTCACCAAATTCTTTAAGCAGCGCTTTCAACCTTGAATACAGTCAAAAGTCGCATGGAGGATTTTGCCGAGGTATGAGACCTTGTGCTTTATAAAATATTTTTTTACATGCTGGTAAATTATAGTGATAAAATAGACAATCATTTCTTGCCAAAACTGTAGTTGTTTCCTTCTTATTACGTCGTGGAATATTGTTTTCAGCACTTTGACGTAATATTGTTGATTGTTTGATCTTCAAGAGCATACTTGTGGTCAACACTTGCTTAACATTACTCCGATTGTAACGTACTTTTCTCAACCCGTGCTTAGTTGAAAGCTTTCCCTAAGAATATTGATGTTTGGTTTCAAGATCTCAACTATAAACACACCATTAATCACTAGATATAATCTTTTGAAGCAGATGACCATTTTCAAATTTTAATGAGACAGTTTTCCTGCTCCTCCGTCAGCTATTTACGAAAGAAATCCGCACGCGTACCATTGTACTTTGGCGATATTCACCTTTTAGTTTTCGCGCAACTAATTAACGATTACCAATGGTTTCGTGTTCGATGTGTTTGCTTTTCGCTGCCAATATCGTGGGTTGCTCATGCCTCACGGAAATGTATAGAATTCAGCAATGAATAATATGCGATTTCATAATATACTTGAATCCTCTAGAATCAAAACCGACTGAAAATGAAAAATGTATAACCACCCAATTATTCAAAGAGAAATTCTTTTCAGACTTATTACATCAACTAAATACAAAATTAACTATTCCCTACTGAAAAATGCTTCGAAAAGTGGCAACAAAATCAAACCGTCTTAGTTGAAACCAAATCAGTTTATTTGATCAGGTATCAATAGCACGAGGTAAGCAATGTTCTTGCTTTGGCTTCGCCGATAGTTTGATTAATATCTAGGATTGTTAGTTTGTTTCCATTCTGAAAAATGTATGATTTTAAAAGAAGTTGAAATAGTACAAGGAAAACAAAAAGAGATTCATAAATTAGAAGAATTGTTGAGGCGAAAGGTAAGGTTCAATAATTTGTTATATCAATATCAGTTCCCAATTTTCGATTTCGTTTCCAAATATGCTGATTCAGCTCTTACACAAATAATACAATATTGGACTTAATGGTCTTGATCATTGACCATTCAATATTTCGGATACTATCGGTGATAATTGTGTTTCTGTCTATGATAATACCCAACCCCATAGCTCAGCTCTAGTGAATACTGGGTTAATTAAACGTATTTCTAAGTCTACAATGGTCGATATGTTCTCCACATATGAACTGCACTAAATAAGTTTGCGCTGAAGTTTCGAGACAATTTACCATTCTTCGAAACCACCCAAACCCTCTCTCTTCAGGTATTAACCAATACTCCCCAAAACTTCAATTCTGGAGAAGCCAAAATCAGTCTTGTACGATCTTGTGGAACCTTACTAAATATTATGACTTCACAGATGAATAATTTGTTTTTGTTCCTAAAATTTTGCATTTCAAGTTTCGTTTTAAATAAGTTTAGCTCTTCTTTTTCGCTTATGAATAATTCTGCTGCAGTTAAAGAAACTGAAAGCCATTTTATTTTTGAGCTGTCCGATTTCTCGATATCCACTTATAGGATATATAATCCAATTGTACACACAACCAAATTTATATGCAATCACTCGGTATTACACATTATTGATTGTTTTTAACCATGGATCTACTTGTGTAGAATGAGGTTTTTTGTTGTAAAAAAACTGGATAGTATGATAGGAAATGTTAAATTATCACCACATGTTCGGGATATTAAACTCAGTCGTCACTGAGATTTGGAACTATAAATTTCAAAATTACGTTGCCTTACATTGGATTGTCCGATGTGCAGAGGGGTCGAATATTGCTCTCGTTGGAGAAGAGATGACACAGAGGGATATAGCGGACACAATGGGGGTATCACAGGGGGAGATTTCAAAAACCTACGCCCGATACGTGGAGCTACAATCTCTGCAAAATAGGCCTAGAAGAATTCGTAGAAAGATTACTTCTGAAGGACAAAACCGCTTTTCGTGCTAGACTGCAAGACCCTAGTGCGTCGCACCCCATACTCAAAAGGCAATTTTTGGAAGCAACAAGCATCAGTGTATCAGTCAAAACGATACGTCAAAGACTTCGTAGGAGGGGTTTATACATCGAAAGCTCTTAAGAAATCCGAAGTTAACCAGACAACAAAAAATTAACAGACTTAATTGGTGTATCGAGCACCAAAATTGGAATATTGGGAATTGGCGAAATGTTCTTTTTTCGGATGAGACCAGAATTTGTGTTCGATCAGATGACCGCCGGATTCGGGTTTTAAGGGGTCGTGGAAGACAAGCTAGACTCCGAGCAGCAAGACAAATTCCAAAATACCAAGCGTGCATTATGACGTTTTGGGGTGGCATTATGCTGGGAGGCAAAAGAGATTTGATTTAGTTTCCTGCGATTGTGACGGCTAGAAATTACGTGGACCTAGTGCTGGAGCCCATAGTGGGATTCTGGCGAGTTGCGCACGTTAAGAATTTCACTTTTATGCTAGATAATCTTGCGCGACATTATCTTAAACCAGAGGGAATCGCTATTTTGGACTGGCCAGCTTGCTCTCCAGATCTAAATCCTATTGAAAATTTATGGGATAATCTCAAAAGGAAAATTAGATCGCGCCAGGATAATCCAAGAACCCCACAACAGCTCATCCAAGTCCAAATATGGCTTCTAGAAAAGAAGAATGTCTCCGACCCGAGACATGTTGAAAGTTTAACTGTATAAAAGTTAACAATCACGATAGTGGCCAGATAGAGATCTATGAAGCAACATGTCGCAGACGAATGGAAAAGTCGTAGTGAACACGCCAAGAAATTTGAGAATAGACAAAGAGCCTGCAATGGATATTGCTGTTGATGACATAATTATATATTTACAGGCTGAAAGTGATACAGATAGTGATATTTTCTCAGATACCGATGACAACCTTTCTGGAATTCAACGTCTTCAATTATTTATTTATATTAATCAATCTTTTCTTTGTATCTATTTTGTATTTCATTTGGGTCTTTGGTGGGTTCAACGTTCTTTTGATGTTATCATAATATGATGACTACGCCATTTGAATAACATCTTCTGTTAATTATATTTGAGAGATATTTCTAAAATGTTTCATTTTGTGTACCGAAAATTATTCTACTAATAACCTTTAGTTTGAGTACTTACATATAAACGAAATAACCTAAACTAATGATCTATCAGGCACTTTTCATTAATTATCTATCTATTAATAAAAAGTTATCTATGCGACACTGTTCAGGTAAGTAGTATCAACTCATATTTAACCAGAAAATCGAAATTGCTCTGAAATTCTCTATCTTAATTCGTGTCCATCGTTATCCGTTCAATGTATACCTGAAAATATTAATGCGGATTGAACTTCGCCGATCCTCGAGCCATGCTTCCATTCTATCTCCCTTACTTCGAAAACTCTTTGTATTTGGTCATACTCCCAATGTTGGGACGATTTTACCTACGTTTGTGGTACTGCACTTGTGGGTAATTCAGGAAACAGTTGAATAGGACACTCCTAGTCTTTTGCCTACTCTTCTAAAGTCCAACCTAGGTCATCTAACACAACTAGTTCAGCATAATAATAATAAAAATAAATTTATGTCCTCATAAAATTTACATGAGTTATCATTTCGAGATACATATATATATATATATATATATATATATATATATATATATATATATATATATATATATATATATATATATATATATATATATATATATATATATATATATATATATATATATATATATATATATATATATATATATATATATATATATATATATATAGGGTTTTACCCCGACTAGTTGCCCATATATCTGTTCATGCAATCAAACTGATTTCATGAAAAATATAAATCCACCACCCGGTAATTAATACCATTGCCAGGCAATGATTATAATCAAAACATATCCTGGAGTAATTCAGTCAGATGCTTTCTCCCGGAAAAATCCAGTGTACGGACCTTAGTCAAGTAACACTGAATGTTACTCATTAATAGTTTCCTTTGTGTGAAGTGGTGAACGATCGAATAGAATACTGCTCTGAATATAAATATGACAAAATTGTCAGTTAATTATATTACATTTATATAAATAAATAAATAAAATATGAAATGAGATTCTGAGTAGTATAAACTAAAGAGAAAACCTATGACTCTACCTCATTATTATTTTCGGAAAGAAACCTACGAAGAATATTACAAGATTTGATGACTGTTATCTTTTGTAACTGTTCAAACAAATTTTTCTTCAGACCCAAAATCTCAATACTTTTGTGAAGATTTCTAGGAATAACGCCTGTTGTAGAAATAATAATCGGTAGAATAAATATTTTCTTCATTTTCCACATTTTTTTAATCTCGTCGCCAAGCATCATATATTTAGAAATTTTTTCATTGTATTTATTTTGTATATTATGTGTGTCAGGTATAGCAATATCAATTATATATGTTATTTGATTCTGTTTATCATTAAGAACGATATCTGGTCTATTGTGTTTTACAGCTCTGTTGCACAGAATTGTTTTATCAAAATGAAGTTTATATTTGTCATTTTCACAAATAATCTCAGGTTCATATTTTTGAAATTTTTTCTTTTGGGAATTAGGTCATGTTTAATTCCTAGATTGAAGTGAATAATATTAGCGACGGCATTATGTCTTTCTAAATAATCTGTTGAAGCAAGGACTGAGCAAGATGATAATATATGAAAAACTGTTTCTGAAGAACAGAAACATCTACGGCAAGAATCATCTATATTTTGTTTGATGATATGTTTTCTATAATTCCTTGTGAAAACAACCTGATCCTGGATCGCAATTGCCAAGCCTTCTGTTTCAGCAAACAATTCTCCAGATACTAACCATTTATTCGATGCAATTTCATCAATATAATCATTTTCAATTCTTTAGTGTGCTTTCCGTGTAATTCCTTCTGCATCCAACTTTCTCTTTTAGAATTATCATCAAATATATCAAAATCTACCTTTTGCATTGTCAAGTTCAGAGGTGTAAGATTATAATCTGAAGCAACAACAATATCATGTAATTTAGACGTTCTCTGTTTATCATGAAAATGGGAACGTAGATGAAAAATCTGTTTACTATGAAGATTATTCAAATCAATTAATCCACGACCTCCAAGATGTCTAGGTAGTGTAACTCTCTGAACAGCTGACTTTGGGTGGTGCTTATGATATTTACAAAGCATTTTCCTCGTTTGACATTGTAATTCATTTAGATCAGTTTTAGACCATTTAATAATTCCAAAAGAAGCTGTAAGAATAGGAACAGCATAGGAGTTGATAGCTCTGAAAAGGTTTTTACTAGTTAAATAACTCTTGATGATAATTCTAAGTCTTTTGTAATATGAACTTCTAATATTTTCTTTAGTGCTGCTATGGTTATATATATATATATATATATATATATATATATATATATATATATATATATATATATATATATATATATATATATATATATATAAACACCTCAAAAAGTCTAGGAACACTTACCAATATCTTTAAAATATGAATTTGATGATTCGAATTTATAGAAATCTGTATTGTATATAATGTATTCTCAAGAAAACAAAATAATATTTGACTTCTCCAAAGCACCTATTATAAAAAAAATTCGAAATTTGGTAATGACGAAATTTGGTAAAACACAAAAAAAAATCCTGAACTAATATTTTCGAAACGATATGGAAGCACTTATATTTTTCAGTACCCAGAAGGTCCACCTCTGTTATTAATGACACTTTGGCATCGTCGCGGCATGCTCAATATTAAATTGTCTATTACATTTTGGCCTAAGTCATTCCAAGCCCCCTGAACTGCTAATCGAAGCTCCTGTTCATGATGGAAGACGCAGGAGATTTCTTTTTAGGGTGTCCCACACATGCTCGATGGGATTCAGATCTGGGGAGCAGGATGGCCACGGTAGAAGATCGATATCATTCTCTTCAAGAACGTTCAAGACAACTCTTGCATGATGAGGAGGGGCATTATCTTGTTGGAAGAGTGGATTTTGACCCATTGTTTGGAGATACGGTACCACTACAGGTAAAACTATCTCATTTGCGTAAGAATTTTCCGTGAGGTTGTTCTGTATGAAAACGAGGTCAGTTCTTCCACCAAGGCGTATACCTCCCCAAAACATCACTGATCCGCCTCCCTGTCTAACAACTTCTCGAGCATGCTGGAGACGGTTTTGCTTTCCAGGTTCCCTCCATATTCGAATTCTTCCCGAATCGGGATAATAACTAAATCTAGATTCATCACTGAAGAGAACTGTGGCCCACCTCTCTTGATCCCAGTTTACGTGTTCTTGGCACCAAGCTAAACGAGCAGCGCGATTTCTATTGGTCAGTTGTGGAAATCTTAAAAACGTCTGGAGTGGAGTTGACCTTCGTGCAGTAGATTTATCACAGTTTGGTCGGAAATTTGTACATTATGAACTCGTGATAGTTCTTGAGCTAATTGAGATGCTGTGGTAGTACGATCTCTTCTGGCTTGTAAAACCAAAATCGGTCTTGAGCGACTGTAGTAATCCTGAAACGATCTGTATGGCGTTATTCTACGCTACTTGTTTCATTGAAACGCGACCATAAACGGTTTATGATACTTGGGCTACTTCCCAGAATCCTGAATACTTCCCGTTGTGAGCTCCCAGCTCGGAGCATGCCAACGGCTCGTAACATCTCTTCTCTAGTCAAATGTCGTATTTCCATGGTCGATTCACAAAACTTGAATCTTTTATTGGTGCTTACGACAGAAACAAAGCGCCAACTAACTGATTTCAAACACTGAATACATGAAATGATTATAAAGCAGTGTCGCATCTGCTGCATTTTTAGTTTTTATAAAAAAACTGAAATCTGTTGTGGCACTCTACATAATTTGGTGAGAAATTGATGCAGGTGCAAATCATCCATATTGATCGTTCTGGATACGATATATCGATATTCAGAAGTGTTCCTTGACTTTTTGAGGTGTTTATGTGTTAATAATTAGTTGCATACCAAATGTATTATTTGAGCAGTTTCTAATCTCAACAAAAGGCTTGAAAGGCAACATTTCGGATTTAAAAATTAATATAACAGCGGGTAAGACAAAAACATCAAAGTATGACGTTTCCATTCAAAGGATGTAGAAAATTATTCTTTAAGATTATAATCGTGTGCAGAAACTACGAAAGATCCAGTTAGAAAATAAACCAATTTACGAATGCAAGTGAATAACAATCTGCAAGCGTTGTTATAGTGGAAAGGGAGTTGTAGAGAACGATTATTTAAAGCTCGGAAATAAAGGGATAGAAAGAGCAAGAAATATAATATAGAAGCCCAGTAGAGAGTTCGATTTATCAACCTTAGCGGCCCTTCCGCTGCTGCAAATCAGGACCGTAGTTGGATAAAATGGAACAGTTATGCAAAGCTACATTCGAAATTATATAATTTGGCGAGAAAATACATCATGACAGGACTATTGTATAGTATACATAGAGAAATAAACTAAATCAGCATATCCAAGACTCTTGGATCTTTAAAACAATCAATCTGAATTGAGTTTAGTTCCGAAGTATAACCGACTTAGGAATTGTTGGTTGCAAACAAATTTTCAGTAGGAAATAAAAATTATTCAATTAACGAGACTTTTACATGATTGAAAACCATTTTCAAATATAATTAACCAAAGATTTCCACTTAAATATATTAATAAATGCTGGACGCGTTTCGATACACAGTATCTTTGTCAAGAGCGAATGAATACTACAAAATTATCTCAACAAACGTATACTTATATAGACGGAAGAGGCAATCCATTCAGAGTTATCTGTATTTGAACTAGTGTTTAGGAAACAAGTTCAATAAGGGTGAGTTATTTATGTCTATCTGGTCATTAAGAATTTCTGGGGAATACCTAAATCTGTTAATCTCAAGTACTTCCAGAAGGTTGAGTTTTATACCTCTATTCTCAGAATAGGAATAAGATTTTAAATTCCGAATTGAAAGAATGATTATTTTCCTAAGATGATTATAATAATTCGAATCGATGTTTCCATTGATGAAACTGCGTTTATGTTTTGAGATTCTAACATTGAAATTTCTTCCTGTGCTACCTATATAAAACAATTGCAATCTGTACATTCCAATCTATAAACACCTGATTTATTTTCTTTATTAATTGGAGACTTATAATTTCTGATAAATGAACCTGAATTTGTTGATGTTTTGAACGCTATATTCAAATTTGAATTTTTAAGAAGGATTTCACATTATTGCTAATATTGCCTATGTATGTTAAACTATTGAATTTCTTGTCTTGATGTTTACCGATTGGATAAATATGTTGTGCTAATTTTTGATTTTTATTATATAATGTGTTGCTAACTAAATTTGCATCATAACCTTTATTTATTGCGATCTGTTTCATCAAATTCAATTCTTTGAGATAATTTTCACTAGACATTGGTGTGCTTAAGAGTCTATGTATATAACTATTAAATGCTGCAACTTTGTGTTGGTAAGGATTCGCCGATGTATAATGAATTATGATATCTGTATGATAAGATTGATAAGGTTTATGATGAATTGAAAACATGTGTTTATTATTTGATCTTGTAATTGTTAAGTCTAGGAAATTCATCGAGTTGTTCTGTTCTATTTCAGAAGTGAATTTTATATTTGAGTGCAGGTTGTTGATGAAATTTTCGGATACAGTGAACTGTCTGTTTGTTCCTATAACGTCATCGACATATCGATACCTATATTTACTAAACTGGTGTTTATGAATAGTTTTTCTGTATTATCCATGAAGATTTCTGCCAAAAGAGGGCTTAAGGGTTTCCCATTTTACGTCCCTCAAAACTTTTATAAAAAGAGTCGTTAGATAAAAATTATTTTGGGATATGCAAACATCTAATAATCATATTTAATTCGTGGGTCTTATTTTGTGTTAACAAATTTTCGATTATATTATACGGATCCTTTGGTGGAATACTTGGAAACAAATTCTTGACATCGAAAGATACTAAATTAGCATTACTTGGTATGACATTTTCTATTTTTCTTATCAAATCATTTGAGTTACGAATTGAAAAAGACGGTTTGAAATTACAAAGTTTTTCCAGAATATGTATTAAAAATTTGGAAATCTTGAATGCTGGGGCATGTGTGAATGATACCAGTGGTCTTATTGGATAACCATCTTTGTGCAATTTAACTAAAGAATAGAGTTGAGGTGGTAAAGGATTCGGTAAAACGAGTTTAAATTTTTCGAGAACTGTAATGATGGATTTTGATTTCTCAATGACTGTCTTCACTTCCTTATTAAATTTGTTAGTTAGATCTCGGATAAAATCTAGAGTGTTGGAAATATAATCTTGTTTATTTATTGCTACAACTGTATCTGCTTTTACTGAATGTATTGCCTCTTTAGTCTATATAGGTATACGTTCGTTTAGATAATTTTGCAGTATTCATTCCTCTTGACAAAGATACTGTGTATCGAAACGCGTCGCATTTATTAATATATTTTAGTGGAAATCTTTGTTTAATTATATTTAAAAATTATTCTACTATGGAGAAAATTTTCAACTTCATTAGGGACAATTTTCAGAATACTAAAATACTGAAACATCAAGATGCTAAAAGAGTTTTCAGAGCAAAATATGCGATACATTTTCGACACTCATGACGTATTGAATTTAAAACTGCGATATTAACACAGTGGTTAACTTAACATTAACATGATGCGAGAGTACTATAGTTGTGATCTACATTCGTCTGCTGAGATAATTATAGCTACCCAAGTACGCAGCTGTCTTTTTCAGCTCATCTCGCCTATCTCTTTTGTCTTATTGCGATACGAAAAGTCATCTGTTTGGAAACTTCCCCAAACCGATAGTGCCTATTATATGTTTTGAGGATATTTCCTATATTATTATTTTGTTCACTTTTTGTGAATATCATAAAATAAAATGAAAGAGTTTTCTATGACTATGCTATTTCTACAGGATACAGAAGGGCTTGCGAACGCCAGTGATATGAATTTAGAAAAATCGTCAAGTGAACTTCAATCAAGTGATAGGTGATGATTCTCGACGAAAGTGGTAGCAAGACAGATGAAAATTATGCACATGCCAAAGGAGGGAGTGAGGTGTGTGAAACTTGGAGGAATATACGTTCTAAAAATGAAGAACCTCCAAAAATTGGTTTCAAATTGGAAGCAACAGACGCTTCTTCTTCCTCATATCTACAAGTTCCATACCGTAAGAAAACATATTAGCAGATGAACGAATTGCTACTAGAAAAGGTGTTTACCGAAATAAAAAAAAAATTCATGAACTTGAAGAAATATTAGCGAAGATGAAAGAAGTTTTTGAGAAAGCATTCCAGATATAACACATAGATATTTATACAAATATTAACTTACAAGTTTGGTGAACACCCAAAGAATAAATTCAATATTTTAACATATATAGGCAATATTAGCAATAATGTGAAATCCTTTTATAAATTCAAATTTAAATAAAGCGTTCAAAACATCAACAAATTTGGGGTCATTCATCAGGAATTATAATTTTCCAATTAATAAAAAAAATCAGGTATTTATAGATTGGATTGTGCAGATTGCAATTGTTTTTATATAGGTAGAACAGGAAGAAATTTCAATGTTAGAATCTCTGATCATAAACGCAGTTTCATCAATGGAAAACCCGATTCGAATTATTCAAATCATCTTAAGGAACGTGGTCACTCTTTCAATTCAGAATTCAAAATCCTACATTCTTAGAATAGAGGTATAAAACTCAACCTTCTGGAAGTACTTGAAATTAACAGATTTAGATATTCACCGGAAATTCTTAATGATCAGGTAGACATAAATAACTCACCCTTATTAAATTTATTTCCTAAACATTAGTTCAAGTACGGATAGCTCTGAGTGGATTGCCTCTTTAGTTTATATAAAAATTTGTTAGTAAGATATATTTGTAGTATTCATTCGCTCTTGATAAAGATACTGTGTATCGAAACGCGTCGGGCATTTAATAATATATTTTAGTAGAAATCATCGTTTATTTGTATTTGTGAAAATGGATTTCTATCACGTAAAAGCCTCGTTAATAAAAGTAAATAATTTTTGGAATGCAACAATATGCATTATTTTTTGCCTTAAATGATTTGAATTGAGGTATGACGAGCAAAAATTATCAGTCTCCTATCAAACGGATCTGTTTCCAACTGTAAAAGTGTAAGTCACAAAATTCTCTTCTCTCGATGGTTCAATATCCTAAAAATACTATGCAATACGTTACTGGATCGACTCCTCGCATCGAGAAACACCAGGTCCGTAACGTAACACTCCAATCAATAAGAGACCTTCATTTACGTGCCAAAACTGTTTTCTCACACGCTCATTTGTATTCCTCGCGATTGCGAATCTCCTTTAGATTTTTCCGATCTCGGCTTTATTAAAAACCATAACTTCCTATTCTTAGCGGAAGCGATTTTGAGAAATATGTTTTCCGCATTATCCTAGGAGAATGGGCTGTATTTTAATGGGATTTAATTTTTTATGGAACAAGATTCAGTATGCAGGTACGAGATTTGTATCTGTTATTATTCAATATCTCTTTTACTATTTTGGAATTACAAGATATTGTGCTCTGTAAATGTTATGATGATAAACCTTCATTGTCGGAGACAAGTAAGTTATAATTTCTTAACCACTTACTCCATATACTCCCCAATGCCAGGGAATTAAAAAGTAGGAAGTAAATTGTAGATTAATGTAATAATTGAAATATTATTGTATCAAGGCCTTTTTCGGGAATAATCCGAGGAGATGACGGTAGTTTGAACAGGGCGGAGAAGAAGGGGAGCAGCGAAAAAGCGGGGACCGAAGACCCCCGCGAGTATAATTTTTTTTCCGGTAGTAAAGAGTCGGAGGAAGGTCCGTTCCAAATTTGGACTGCTAGATCAAACGATGGAGCCCCGAGGATTTTCCGAAAAATTCCGACAAAAAGTCCTGAAAAAGCGAAAATGAAAAGGTCTACGATTTTTTTGCGAGTGGAGGGGATAATTTCGTCGGACTTTTATGTCATATACAAAATCTTTGATGCAATGAAGGGCTATCGATGGACTTTCAAAATCTGTAAATTTGTACTATGATTCAAAGAATATAATAAAAAGAAGTTAAGGAGACTTACCATAATCTTTGAAAGGTAAGTGAATGCAATTTGAGGTTTGTTTATATATTTTAATGTACTTTTTCACATGCTCAAGAAATGTACTGACGATTTACATATTTCATATTTTTAATCATTGTTATTCTAACCTCTATACGTTGAAATAGTTCTTCAACGATTCAATTGATACTATGTTATAAAATGATGGAATATACTTCAAGTTGCTATTACTAGGTATTCTGCTCTTTTGCATAATAATATTTTTCTAAAAGAAACTCGATTTAGTTTTCGTTAGCTCATTTAGAGCATGTATCATATGAATATTGAAAGCTATTCACTAAAGGCTATATCTGTGTTAAGATATTTCAAACTGAATGTCAGTAAGACTGTGTCCATTTTAAATTGAATTTTCGTTTCAGTTTATTTAAGAGGAACTACGTCTATTATTCTACAGCTAGTAGATATTCTTCTGTGTGTCATCTCAATTTGCACAAAAGGTATTTATTGTGAGTTTCTTCTCTTCCTAACACATTGTTACTGTTTCTCAGGAAATTTTACCGAAGCTGTTGAACAAAAGTTTTTCGTGATAGATTTGAAACTGAAGGTTTTTCTTTTATGGATGTTTGATGCTTGTGAGAAACATGATGATCAAATAACTAGAAGTTGCATTCGAGTTTCATTTTGTACAACCACAACTTTCAATCCAAGAGTTATGAAAGTCACAAAAAATATTGCTGCTACTTATGTGAATCATATTTTGGGGGTTTAACTACTACTTGAAGAATGCTGTGTATATTTGAAAATTTTTGTTAGAGAAAACTTATGGTTTCTTGATGTAGTTGTAGTGAAGGTATTTTATATAATTGTGTAAAATCTGTATGTTCATCACAAAATATGAAAGTATGAAGTTGTTTTTATGCAATTTCTTCCTTTCATTTTCATTTCCGATTATAATAAAAAATTTCACACAAGAACATGAATTGAAGAAGGGTATAATTGAAGAATAAAAAATTCAAATAGGAGAACATTTTTACACAGATTTAGGCACACACAGATAGGCAGATTAAAAGACAAAGACGTGGAAGAGGTATGGCTAGAACTCAAAAGTACTTAGCACAGTGGCAGAGATGTGTGGAACATTAGAGGGAAATAGTTCCAGAAGTAAAGTAAAACACGTTGGAATGATTCTAATGATTTCTGGGTTTATATATTGATAATAATATGAAATGGTCTACCACCCCGAGCTCCTGACCAAAATGTTACACTCAGTCATCTGTACTTTATATGCACTTAGAAAAGTGCTAAGAGTAAAATATTTTTCCAACTTCTAATCTCTACTTCTTTATGGAGTAATTTTCCATGCGGACCGAATTTTACTCGATCAAATGTATGCCCTACGAGTATTCTATTCGAAACGTCATCGTGAGACTTGACGAGGTTTATTCAGGGAACACGGCATTTTAACCCTTTGTGGCTTGAAAGAATTCGTAGGAAGATCACTTGAAGAACAAGACCACTTTTTGTGCCAAATTACAAGAAGAGACCCTAGTGCGTCGCAACCCATAATCCAAAGGCAATTTCTGGAAGCAAGAGGCATCAGTGTATCAGTCAAAATACACTACGTGATACGTCAAAGACTTCGTTCAAGGGGTTTATACAGCAGAAGGCCCTTAAGAGTTCCAGAGCTAACCTTACAACTAAAACTTGACAGACAAGCTAGACTCCGAGCAGCAAGACAAATTTCGAAATACCAAGGGGGCAGTGTGATGTTTTGGGGTGTTATTATGCTGGGAGGCAAAACAGCTTTGATTTCATGTGTTGCGAGTGTAACGGCTATAAATTACGTGGACCTAGTGCTGGAGCCCATAGTGATACTCTGGCGAGGTGCCAACGGTGAGAATTTCACTATTATGCAAGATAATGCTTCTCTGCCTACCAGCAACCTCGCGCGACATCTTGAAACAGAGGGAATCGCTATTTTGGACTAGCCAGCTTGCTCTCCACACCTAAATCCTATTGAACATTTATGGGATAATCTCAAAAAGAAAATAAGGTCGCGCGGAGATAATCCAAGAACCCTACAACAGCTCATCCAAGCCGCCACAGAAGAGTGGCAGAATATCACCCCAGAGGAGGTCGAAAACTTAATCTAAAGCAAGCATAGACGGATTCAGGCTTGTATCAGGACAAGAGGAGGTAATTCAAGCTACTGAGGTCAAGAAAAAACACCAACACAATTTTCAATTTTCCTACTACATGCGGAAAGAGTATCTTATTTTCTTTCATTTGTTTCTTTCTTAAAATGAACCTTAATTTATTTATTTTTTCAACTGAAATATCTCGAAAAGGATCAATTCTAAAAATCCTTCGAAATTTCCAAAATCCCTGAGTTAATATTCAAAATATCGGGTGATTCCATATAAATTTGGTTGTGTGTACTTCTCTGTGCATAAGATTCTTAACAACGAATTCTTCCTTTTCGTTGCCCAAATTGTAGTTTATCCCTAACCCAACAGTTAAAGGAATACTCTAGTCTTAGATTCTTCAATGTTATACCGGGAACCCTCAAAAGAGTCGAAGGGCTTTGTGCCATTCAAGAAGCAGATTTTGTTCATTCTGGATTGTGAGCCTTACAACTTGAATGAATATTTAAGTTACTGTCAAAAGCAATGTTTATGAGCAATATTCATATTGTGTTATTGTTTGACCTATTCTCAAATTGTCATTTCATTCTTTGTGTGTATGTGTTGAATAAATCTGCTATCTATCTATCTATCTATCTATTTGAAAAGAATATTGAAAAAGACAGGGTCGTTACTTTATTTACACACCTCGTATGTCTATTTTAATTCTTGTAGAAATTCACCAAACAAAATTAAAATATTCATAGATGTTCATAAGTTTTCATATTAATTCATTATTTTATAGGTTTATTATTTATAAGGAGAATTTCCTCAACTTTCAATTGTATCGAATTCATTGACCTATAAAAAGAACTTTAATCTTACTTAAATACACGAGAAAAGCAATCAAACAAGGTGAAAAAAATCTGTTTCAAGTAAAGAGATAATAATCTTTTGATGTAGCACATCCCTTCGTTCCCAGTAACCTCACCTTTGTACCAGAACATCAAGAACTTTTATGATTATGCAAAATTTCAACAGAGCAAGATGAAATATGGAAGCGAGGAGGTTCGCATGGTGATGATTAATCGATTTCATAATTTTCAGAGCATAAGTTGGGTCTAACGTTCATGTTATCAAGAGCACTGAGCCCTAAAGGGCCATTATTAACATATCCGGAACAAAACCGGAAGTACCGAAACAATTTATGTATGCGGTAATATTGAGCTTAGAGAATCTTAATGTTTCAATATATCGAGAGGTGAAGACTGAACACATATCATGATTTCCGTTGTCTGATAAAGGCTTCTGTGTAATTAATAGTATGCCATTTTATATTTTTATGTATAGCACGGATGTTTCAGCTTGCCACACCACATTTGATTGGTCACGATATCTCGAGTGGTACTTAAACCACAAAATGGATGTACGGGGTTTTATCATAAAATGAAGACAATTTTTATTTCTCTCGAAATATTCTTTCAGAAGCGCTTCAAAAAAATGTGACATCTTTCATTAATCCAACACAGTTTTTCAAGTTATATTAATGAAATCACTCATTCAAGAACAGCATCGTAAATTATTATCTAATTAATTATACACGAATATTTGACTCTGCCAACAAGATATATCTCTATTTCTATATTATATGTTATGAATTTTCGGTTCTGAATAAGTCTGAAGACTTATATGGTATTTGAGAATAAAGTATTTCAAATAGTAAATTGTCAAGTCGTACAAATTTTATTAATTTGGAGATTTGTTTTCTTTTTGTAGATTTTATTTTTATAACTTATGTTGTTTGTGTGATAACAATGGTTTTTAGAATACATTTTTTTGTCTCGCGAGGAAGAGAAAATCGTTACCTGAATACCCCTTCGGCTCGGAGGTGGCATGCCGCAGAGTACGTTGAGTCTACACCCACCAAACATCGGTCCAATGCGACTTGAAGCTCGAAAAAGGCTACATATATAATATTTCAGGGTCAAAGGTATGTTTTCATTCCTCCCCGCTTCTCTCCTCGAATTACCTATGATTCCATTTCTTATCCTCTCGTTTCTTTTTTCTCATACAAAATGCTCCACGTTTTCCTGTCGACCAGCAACTGTTGCTATGTTGGCAAATTTATTCTGAACCTCATTTATCTCGTTCTTCCTTCTTGAGTATTCGGCATATACATTCTTGGAGAAGTCTCTTTGCTGACTTTCTTAAGGAACTGAGTAAAAAATACTAAACCCTTCTGTGAGGACATTCTGTCTTCACCTCTCTTATCAGGATATTTGTTCTCTTGGCCATCCTCTATCGCTTATCTCACAAGACTCTTGACAATTTTTCATGGTCTTCTTCCGGACCATCCTGCGATTTCTCTCTAGCCTACCCTAGATGGTGAACAGAAACATCCTTCTGTTATCATGAGGGAAAACTCACATTAGTCGACACCGTCACGTGTGCGCATATTGCTAGCAGAATCGCTGTTATTTGGATGAAAACTAGCTGCTGCAACTGTTTTTCTACTTGGGCGCGTCCCTTTTTGCCAGTACACGAGAACACTGTGTTACATCAACTTTTAACCCAACTCGAGATCGATATGCCTGTTGAACTACTAATTCTTTTGAATCGTTAATGCCAGATATTTTGTCTTCTGCTACTGAAAAATAGAGGAGACTATCTATCGCCCTGAGCTATTCAAGTATTAGTGCAAAAAAATGGAACAGATTCATTCTAGATCAAAGGCTGTCATCTTTGATCTAAATGAATCTATTTCAGTTTTTCGCACTAATACTCCAATAGTCTTGGGGCGATAGTCTTCTCTATTTTTCAGTGGCTCACTCTGTATCTTCTACAGTTTTCAATCAAAAATGAAAATTATTTCACCCTCTTCCAAATTTTCAAGGGTTGTCACCCCTGCTCCAGGGGATGAAATCCGAGATGAGGATGGTACTTGATGATGACTGCCATTGATCAGCATGGATCTATTCCATTTTACCTCACTGAAACTTGAATAGTCTCAGGAAAATAGTCTTCCCTATCTTTCAGTTGCTCACCCTGTGTCTTTAACAGTTTTCAATTAAAAATGAAAATTCGTTCAAGGTATTGTAGACAAAAATACCACCTTTCTTTTGAGTCATCACTCGACCCATCTTCACTATTCAAAATGTTCAAGGATTGCAACTCCCGCTTAGGGGGTTGATATTTCAGGCAAGTATTGTACCACAAGAAATGTCCCCCTTGAAACAAAAATTGACCTGCTTCTGCGTTTTGATCAAAAATGAATATCTTGGTAAATATAGCCCTGTTTAGTTTTCGTTGAAGCACCCTGTATGAAAATTAAGAATTAAGAACGTAGAAATCATAGATCCATGCTGTAAGTAAATGTGACCTAAAGAGAATATAAGATTATCGAGGATGGATATTGAGAAATCTATGCACATATTGAGAATATTAATTTAAAGATGGAAATTGAAAATAATTATTCAGTTGTGCGGGGGATCTAGGTATTAATTCAATGTTTGCTCAATATTAAAAGAAAATAAAGAAATAAAGTGGATGACAATGGATTATTACTAACCCCTTTTATTTTAAAGGGTTATTAAACAATTCACAAATTATTATGATTAATTAATTTCGAGTGTTCTCAACGAAGTCTTCAAAGGAAATGAATGAACTCCGGTGTTCTCTCAGTTGTCATTCTTCGATAGTAGCCGATGGTAGAGGGGATTCTTCATGGAATGCATCAAAGTGACTTGCACTGTGTTAACTTGCATCGTGTTAATCCAAAGGTTATTCAGTTAAAGTAGTAACGGCCACCTAGCACGCCACAGCACATTTTCACTTCTTTCTTAATAGTGGTTCACTTGAAATGCTGGAAAACATTATGATTATTAACTGTGAGATATAAGTTAACCCGTTTGAATATCTACCTGGTCTAATTTCAACCGAACTGGATAGTATATTATTTCTATCTTTTCTTTTCTGGTGGGCTTAAAAATCCATGCATTATTAACGAATTCAAAAGATCTTATGTTCAAGAAATACGTGGAAATATCTTATAAATTATATATACATAGTACTTTCCTCCGTCTTTTCTAATGGCTGCCATCAATTGCAGACGAGAAATCACAAAACAGAATACCCGACTATAATTGTCATTTTTTTATCATATTCCCCTCAACTGTTAGCCTCAATCCACAAACTTTGCCAACTTCTTTATTCATCTGAACAGATTGCCGAAAGCAAGCGGAGTTGGAACTCTTCTTTCTGAATATTTGAATAGGCAACTTCGCGCCGACATTTGATACCGCTATGAAAGGAAGCGTTGTCGTACGATTTGCTATGCCTATTGCTTCAGCTTCGTTGTGGGGGCAGCCACCCTTCGCAAGTCACCCTGAAATAAATTATCTTCTTTCTTTTGCGACGGCAGAACAGGTTTTCGTAAATATGGCACGAAGGATCCACAATAAAATAGATATTTATAACGGTGGAGAATTCTATTATGTTCTGCTTTAACATTTCAGGAAAATAGAGATGAATAAGGTCGGTAAGATAGTATGTAATAATTTTTCAATATGAATATTGTTATTCTATAGATAGATAGATAGACAGATGTATATATCCTTCAATAATTACAAGGACTGTCAAAATACAAAATTCAAAATATAAAACGAAAAACACCAAAACATACAACCAACAAGTTTTTCATCTTAGAGAAATCTAAAGTTCATAAACTCCTCTGCGCTATAGAAAACGTTTTCTAGAAGCAGCTTCCTGATAGCTTTCTTAAAGGATAGGTTACTCAGAAACATTACTTGAGATGGGAGGACGTTGTACATTTTTGTACTTATGGAGTCGTAAGATTTTCGTGTTTCTTGTAGGCGTATTTTTGGTAGTATATAGTTTTCTCTCGTTCTAGTTGAATATTCATGCTGAGCAGAGTGCGTTTGACGATTTTCTTCATTTTTATGGAAGTGTGTCAGGCATGCTTCAATGTAACAGCAAGGTATTGTAAGTATACGGAAAGATTAGAATGATTCACGGTAACTCACTTTTTGTAGGATATTTGCAATAACTCTCACCCCACACAATAATATGCATAATATGTGATCCGTGTCTCCTATTCTCCCACCACAGTTTTTATTCTACGAATTGAAAATAAGGCTGCTGATGATTTTCTACACACTGAGTGTATGTGGGGTCGCCAAGTTAATCAGCCATCTATCAGTAATCCCAACAAAGAGATGTGGCTTGTATCCTTTGATATTATTGTGGATATGGTCAGTTTTTGTGTTTTATTTGTGTTGAGAACCATTTCCTTATGATCGAACCAATTCACTCATGCCCCCAATTGATGTAGTTTGTTGCAAGGTGAAAACCGACATAAATACACTATTTGCATTAGTGCTCCTCCTACAACAGAAGCTGACACTTACGAACTGCTTTTCGATACGCTTTCTACCATAGATATGATCTTAGACCGACAACTTCTGATTGTAGGTGATTTCAATGCGTTGTCGTATGTTGAAAACTTGTGCGACAATAGATCTACACTCGGAGGCAAAATTAGCGGAACACTCGAAAATTTAACCAAATTCGAAGTTCGATATTTTTCCTAATTCTCAACCGATTTAGATGATTTGTTCGGCAAGTTATAGATCAACTCTTCTGCTTTGTAGAAATTATAAGAGAAAACAAAAAAAAATTTGAAAAAATTTTATACGGGGGCAAAACTAAAAGTGTTTTTTTTGTCAAAAATTCGTAACACCCTGTGGAATTTCGTGGTCCGAGTTGAAACGTACAATATCATGGTCTGTCAAGACACATCTTCCTACAGTAACGCCCTTCTTGTTTCATGCGTTTATCTCTATTTTTGCAAAATATATTTAATTTCTAGTGGAAAGTCACCATTTTGGAGAAATTCCATTGAATCGAGAAATTGTCATTAAAATTCATCTATCAATTTGGAATTTTCTTATTATCACTCAGGTGTGTCGAAATTGCCGTTTGCGGTTTTTATATTCGAATTGCATTAGTTATTGATGACAATTTGGTCAATTTGGTGAAAATTACGAATTCATAGGAGATAACAGTCGGTAGGTATTAAAATACACAACCGAATTCTGGGACCATTGATAAAACTTTTCATTTACACATGTGCACACCTTTTTTTATCAAATATGAAATACAACACACGTTTTTTGTATATGACCACATTTGCACTTGTTTAAAGAATGAAAGTTTTCCATTCTTTGATTTGATACAAATTCGATCGGTTGCGGTGTTTTGTGATTCTTTTACTGTTTACGATTTGAAACGGTATTTTCATTCAGAATGAGAGATTTACCACCAACCTCAGTAGCAAGGGCAGTTACATTGATCGAGGAAGGGCACACCTACCGCTCAGTCGGTACAATGTTGGGTGTCTCGACGTCGGTTATCCATCGAATCTACCGAAGTTACAGGAAACTGGATTGTACGTGAGGAGGCGAGGACAAGGAAGAAATCGGGCAACCCGCGCTATACATGACCGTTTCATCGTCAACCAAACCATAAGAAATCCTCGTCTTACTGCTGTTCAGGCACGTAACCTTTTACAAGCAGTGGATAACATTAACGTCAGTGTGAGGACAGTCAGAAGACGATTAAATGAAGTTGGTCTGAGATCACACGCGCAAGCAAGAGCACCAAGACTCGATAGAGCCCATCGGGTAGCAAGATTGGCGTTTGCTAGGGAGCATGTAGCATGGACAATCAATCAGTGGAGACGAGTTTTATTTAGTGATGCGAGCCGATATTGTGTGAATTTCGTGGATGGTAGAGATAGAATATGGAGGCATCGAGGGGAACGGTACAATGAAGCGAACTTCGCAGGAACTGAGCAATACGGTGGAGGGTCAGTTATGATATGGGGTGGCATATGCTTGGGAGTACGAACAGAACTGGAGATTATTGGCAATGGATCACTTAATGCCCATCGGTATATAACAGAAATCTTGGAGCCCCATGTTGTGCCTTTTGCTCCTTACATAGGGGAAAATAGTGATAGAATATCTCAATGAAGTTGGGATCACACGAATGGACTGGCCGTCGCGGTCACCGGATTTAAACCCGATCGAACACGTTTGGGACATTCTTGGAAGAAGGGTTCGACAACGGAATCCAGGCAACGTTGAAGAGCTGACATTGGCTTTGGTGGAAGAGTGGGACAACATACCTCAACAGATGATAGACAACATCATTGGGAGTATGCGAAATCGTATGCGCGCTGTAATAAGAGCTCGGAGGGTCATACTCGCTACTAAAATCAAATGTTTTTTTTGTGGGTCATCATGAACATTTTTCTCAACATGTTCATTTCATTTCACGACTGTATCGCCAGGATACACACCTGCTCTCAATTTTGGACAGGAATGATAATTATTATAGAGTGTCACACAAAAAATTCAAAAATAAATGTGCAAAATCAACGATTTTTCCAGTGTACTTCGAGTTCTCCCGGAGCGTGAAATTGGCCAGTGAATTTCGAAAATTTTCATTTCGTTAGATTTCCGCTTCTCTAATTTTGATTTTATTTTTTGGCTAACCTCCGATGTTATGCACCTACGCAAGATTAAAAATAAATTCTTGAAATTTATGACTTTTCGCTTCAAATTGGATATCTCTTGTAAAAATAGAGATAAATGCATAAAACAAGAAGGGCGTTACTGTAGGAAGATGTGTCTTGACAGACCATGATATTGTACGTTTCAACTCGGACCACGAAATTCCACAGGGTGTTACGAATTTTTGAGAAAAAAAACACTTTTAGTTTTGCCCTCGTATAAAATTTTTTTCGAATTTTTTTTGTTTTCTCTTATAATTTCTACAAAGCAGAAGAGTTGATCTATAACTTGCCGAAAAAGTCATCTAAATCGGTTGAGAATTAGGAAAAATATCGGACTTCGAATTTGGTTAAATTTTCGAGTGTTCCGCTAATTTTGCCTCCGAGTGTATATCATTGAAAATTTTTGCAGAAACTCTCGCCCTAAAACAATTTAATCATGTGAAGAATGATAATAACAAAATCCTAGATCTCATTTTCTCCAATAATGAGTGCCGAATACTGGACGATTTTACCCCTCTGGTGAAAATGGATTCTCATCACCCTCCCATCAACTTTATCTTTGATATGCGAAAGCAAAGTATACCAGACTTGGGTGTGAATCACGCGGTTCGGAAGGAGTTCAATTTCAGAAAAGCAAATTTTACTATGATGTATTCCATGATTCTCAATGCCGATTGGTCAACAGTTATGGAAGTGGTAGACAATCCTGATGAGGCTTGACGAGAGTTCTACTCCATTCTACGGGTAATTTTCGATAAAACAGTACCTCTCAAGTCCAAGCGCAAGCGCCGTTTTCCAACATGGTATACCTCGGATTTAATTGAAAGTATTTTAATTAAAGAAAAAGTCTTTAATAGTTACAGAAAGCATAGGTCCGAGTTTCACTGCAATAAATTCAAGTCTTTGAGGAGTATTATGAAATATAAAATGAACACAGCTTATGAGAACTTATTCGAACATCCGAAGAGCGAATTTCCAGTGATCCTTCTGACATCTGGTCATTCATTAAATCGAAAAAAAGCCATTCAGGTATACCAGGAGAGATGAGAGGACATATGAGAGGCCTGAAGACAATGTTGGTGCTTTCGCGGAGTACTTTGGTGGTGACTATGATGGATATGTATTAGTTGATGATGGCAAAGTTCTTGGTACTGAATTCATCAATCTGACTACAATTTTCGTCGCAGATATAATCTCCGCTGCGAGAAAACTATCTAGCAAGCCTACCGCTGGTCCAGATGGTATACCCAGCTTTGTTGTTAAGGATTGTATACGTGTCTTTGCACATCCTTTATGTCATATTTTCGATATTGTCTGGAGGAGTGGAGTTTACCTCTCGACGTGGAAGGTAGCTGAGATTGTTCTCATTTTGAAAGAAGGAGATTCTACCATCATAGGTAACTATAGGCCCATTGCGATTCTATCCAATTTCTCAAAACTTCTCGAGATTATTTTACACAACGCTATATGATCATTTGAAAATGGCATTTCATTTTTTGCGTTCTTCAAATTTCACGGGGTTTGATTATCTCTCTCGACTCTGTCAAAAAATTTCTTGTTCATAGCATGACGTAATTCGACAATGTATAAAGTTTAGATGGTATTCATGACTCTATTACCAACTATTTCATAATTTTCTTTAATGCTTTTATATTTTTCCGTGTTTGTAATATTCGATAAATCCGATAAGTCATCATTTGCAAGAGAAATTGGAGTTCAAAACATTACTTCAATAAATTCCTTATAATGATTATACAGGGTGTTTCCGAATGAGATGTCATAAATGAAGGATGCGAATCCCTGAATGATTTGAGCAAGAAAGTTCGAAGAACCAATGGTCAAAAAATGCTTCGTTGCCGAGATACAGGGTGTTAAAGTTGAGAAAATTTTTCGATTTTCTCTCGATAAAACCTAGACTTCTCAAGATTTCGGGCTCAAATTTTCCACATAAGCTACTAAACACAATCTGAATCACCAGGTGAGGCCAAATTTTGGAACAGTATACAGGGTGATACTTTTCATGGGCAATGTTCCATTTTACCCTCGGAACTTTTTTGGTACGTCACTGGCACTAACAAAGATAAAATCGAATAGATCATTCAATTTGAATTTTTTTTGACTTTGCATTTTGATCGTAACTATCACCGTTTCTGAGATATTAATTATTGAAAATAATCAATAGTTTTCCCATATCGAAGCCATGGAGATATTATCTTAATAACTGATGCAATTTTTTAGGAATTGAGCTAAAATTTACATCAGATATCTCCTTATTGTATGTTTATAACAAAATGAAGCAGAAATTCCTGACAGTATACAGGGTGTTATTTTTTCACGTGCATTTTCCTCTTTTGCCCCTGAACTTTTTGTGGTGCGCTACTGGTATATTCTGAAAACAGAATCAAACAGATTATTCAAAGTGAAAGCTTTTCTGTTCCTGTATTTTTCCGTATCTGCCACCATTTTCGAGATATTAATCAAGAAAAGTAATCGTATAGTCCCTTCCGTATTGAAAGCTTGAAGATATTTTTCATGTTATTTCGGCAATTTGTGAAGACCTTGAGCTCGAATTTCAAACGAAGTTCACATTTTAAGATCTGCACCACTAGATTGGTAGGATTTATGAGAAAGTATAAAGGGTGATATCATTTCCCTGATCATTGAATTCGAATTCAAAAATGTGTTTTATTGAGTGTATAAATCGGAAGTAAATGAATAAACAACATAAATAATCGCGAATGATCAGGGAAATGATATCACCCTTTATACTTTCTCATAAATCCTACCAATCTAGTGGTGCAGATCTTAAAATGTGAACTTCGTTTGAAATTCGAGCTCAAGGTCTTCACAAATTGCCGAAATAACATGAAAAATATCTTCAAGCTTTCAATACGGAAGGGACTATACGATTACTTTTCTTGATTAATATCTCGAAAATGGTGGCAGATACGGAAAAATACAGGAACAGAAAAGCTTTCACTTTGAATAATCTGTTTGATTCTGTTTTCAGAATATACCAGTAGCGCACCACAAAAAAGTTCAGGGGGCAAAAAGAGGAAAATGCACGTGAAAAAATAACACCCTGTATACTGTCAGGAATTTCTGCTTCATTTTGTTATAAACATACAATAAGGAGATATCTGATGTAAATTTTAGCTCAATTCCTGAAAAATTGCATCAGTTATTAAGATAATATCTCCATGGCTTCGATATGGGAAAACTATTGGATTATTTTCAATAATTAATATCTCAGAAACGGTGATAGTTACGATCAAAATGCAAAAGTCAAAAAAATTCAAATTGAATGATCTATTCGATTTTATCTTTTGTTAGTGCCAGTGACGTACCAAAAAAGTTCCGAGGGTAAAATGGAACATTGCCCATGAAAAGTATCACCCTGTATACTGTTCCAAAATTTGGCCTCACCTGGTGATTCAGATTGTGTTTAGTAGCTTATGTGGAAAATTTGAGCCCGAAATCTTGAGAAGTCTAGGTTTTATCGAGAGAAAATCGAAAAATTTTCTCAACTTTAACACCCTGTATCTCGGCAACGAAGCATTTTTTGACCATTGGTTCTTCGAACTTTCTTGCTCAAATCATTCAGGGATTCGCATCCTTCATTTATGACATCTTATTCGGAAACACCCTGTATATAAAATAATCCATAATACGATACCTCTCAACTATTTCAATTATCGACTGCACGCCACTGAATGATACATTTGTGGGTGTCCGTCATTTTACCTGCTATCTTTCACCAGCAAACTTAACGCCGGTACAGAAACTTTGTATATCAATTATACTCTAATGAAACTTCTGCTTTTCATTTAGATCAAACTGGTGGTTCCA
The DNA here is from genome assembly GCA_013387265.2 of Cryptolaemus montrouzieri. NCBI lineage: Eukaryota > Metazoa > Arthropoda > Insecta > Coleoptera > Coccinellidae > Cryptolaemus > Cryptolaemus montrouzieri. Next base: position 89,497,534 of record JABFTP020000001.1, on the reverse strand, counting down.
TCATTATTAGAGTACACGAGCATAAAAATCGTGGCCAGTTAACACAGATTAATCTTAAAGATTTCCAAAGATGAATATTTTCTTGAACTTATATACTGAAGGAAACGATTTTCAGAATCTGTCTTAACTTTTTATTCGAAAATTTCTTCAGCATTACATTTTTAATTATGAGTAGTGTATACATGACCTTCATAAATCTTCCAATCATTAGCAGCTCATTTCCAGACAATTGTGGAAAAGACAGAATTGTATCTCATGTAAAGCAAATAAACGAAAACAAATTATCGACTTTCATAAATTGTTCTGATCAACGCCTTCTTCGTGAAAAATTTGTTTTATTTATATCGTCCTCCCCTCAGTGAATAATATATCAAAAGAGATGGATCCTTTACCGAACGAGATAGTTTGGACGATACGACGAAGACAGACACCGGCTGGAGTTATAGAGAGTTGAATATAGGATTACATATAGAAATAAAGCTCCTCATGGGACCTTTATGTGAGCAGATGTTGCTTGAGATATCCACAGTGTTTGTATATGCAGACAGAACGTATGCCATGAGATCGCCCACATGGTAATGAAATTTTGTTGTTGAAGGGTTTCATGACCACCTAGAGTAAAATGAGGTGCATTCGTTGGTGAATTACTTAAGGACCTCGAATGCATTCAGTATTTTATTTTTATATTTTGCATTAAACCCAAGAAAGACTCGCAATTTAAATAGACGTCAAGCTTAAATTAGTCATATAACCCGCTAATCAACATACCCGTTCCTAAGACTGAACCAAATAACTTGCTTCATTTAATTGCAATAAAAAAATTTTGTTCATTAATCTAATTTAACATACAGTGCGATCTAATGAATACGAAACACCCTGAATAACTCTGGTCGATTGAATTTTTTGTGAAACAGTACCACTGAATAGTGAATAAATGATTCGTAAGTTATATGCGACAGAAAATATTCGGTTTTTCGAAATAACAGGTGTGAAACCAATAGTGATAGATTGGAGGGTGGTTTACTGGTGGCTGTATCGAAGGACTTCAGTGCGGAAAGTATTATGAATTGGTCGAATACCACGATCGTGGAGGATTTATGGTTAAGGGTACATTTATCTGGTGGTAGATATTTGTTCTTGGGTGTTTGTTACTTTCCACCTAAAATTAATAGTGATAACTTTATACTGGGTGATTCACCAGTGGAGCGGTGCTCTGTAAATCGTACACTCTTGAAGATTTCAATTTTGTTCGATCGGTATTGTAATAAGAAAGTAAAAATCTTCTTCAGCAATTTATTTTGAAATAATTTTCTATGAAAAAATCTTGGGAGGTTTTTTCAAATTGGAAGACCACTTTTTCGTTGAAGATTCACGGCCTAAGCTTTGCTATAATGTCTTTAAGTAATAAGTTTTTTGGTGAGTAGTTTCGTCACAATATTTTTTTCCGTAAAAATTCATGAAAATAGGATCTCACATTATCGCATGCTCCTTCGGCCAGAGAGGATGAATATTTTTTTCCTTTCGTTTTCTTATTGCCCAAGGATAGCTTCATTGATGAATTGAAATAGATTAATCTTATTTTATACAGGAGTGACTCAAAAAATTATTGAATATTGTAATTTTAAATGTATCATATCTTGATTTTTTCAATTGGAACATCCTGTATTTTATTGTTCATGTTAACGCATAAAATATTGTGCCATATTTTTGCAGAAGTAACCTTATCTTTATCTTCGACCATTTTCGAAATAAAAAATAAACTAAAATAATAAAATCAGAGGTTGCGAAAAAAGAGTTTATTAGTACATATCATTATACTTGATCAGAGAAATGGAGATATTTTAAGGTAGTCGTGTATGAAATTCGTAATAGATTGGTTTTTGGTGAGATGATCTACAAGATGTTGAACTATTTCAATAAGCGTTCCAAACGTTGCCCGTTTCTTTGTAGACACAACTCAATCCTTCTGAGAAAAGACCGTTGAACTCTCGACAATATTTGCGGATTAACTGACTGAAAGGCGTTGACTATTCTATGTCGCATATCCCACTGTGTTGTAGAAGGAATCTGGTAAACGATGCCCTTAATATAACCCCACAGGAAAAAATCTAGACTTGTGAGGTCCGGAGACCTAGCTACCATTTAACAGGACCGCCACGTCCTATCCATTTGTTTGGAAATACATGATTCAAATGCTCCCTAACCTGATGTGACTAATGTGCCGGTGCTCCATCCTGTTGAAACCACAAATCTTGTCTTATATGCTTTGGTACATCGGCAAGTAACATTGGTAGATGATTTTGCAGAAAATCTAAATACATTTCACTATTGAGGTGCCCGTCGAAAAAGTGCAGACCAACGATGCTGGTGATCTATTTGTCTCGTGGATGTGGATTTTCCGTGGCGTAATAATGAAAGTTGTGCCTGTTAACAAGCCCATTCTTGTGGAAAGTTGCCTCGTCCGAGAAAAGAACTCTGCTAACCATATTTGGATTTTCCGCTACTTTGTCACTTGCCCAATTGCAAAAATTGATTCGATTTTCATAGTCTCGATTGTTCAGTTCCTAGTGCAGCTGTACATGATATGCATGCAATTTATTCACTTTAAAGATTCTCTGGACGGAAGTTTGACTTATATCTGTTAACTGAGAAATCTCTCTTTGGCTTATATATGGATCCTCTGTCATTGTCAACAAAACTGATAACTGGTTATCTTCAGCTGTAGCAGTTTTTGGTTTTTCATGTTTTCTGTAAGTGATATTACCCGTTTCGATAAATCTTATTAAAAGTTTTTCAACGCATCTTGCATCTGGATGTCTGTTATCAGGAAATCCTTGTGCATAAACTCTACTTGCCAACAAAGAATTTCTATCACACTCACCCAGAATAAAATCATATCAACTATTTCCTCTTTGGAGAACTTCATGGCAGTCAATTGAGCAAATTGGGTTTAAACCTCAGTTTAACAATGTTTAATAACGAAGCACTGATAAGTTCACCATGTAAAATTCAGAATATGATATGTCCGGACACCTGACAGAAGGCGTAAATAAAAAAATGTGAACACGGTGTAACATTTCAATTTATCAATTATGTTACTACCTATAAATATTATATTATGAATCTAAAATATTAAATAATTTACTGTTTAGCGTAGTTGGTCGCTTTTTCGAATTCTATATAATTAAATGTTCATACTATAATTGAAATTATTAATTTTCTAGCAAATCGAAAGTGTAGTTCGCTCTAAGATTTTATTGCCAAATATTTAGAACATCTTTATTCTTCCGATAATCATTTTATGAGAATTTCTATTATGATGTAAAAAGTATCGCATCTCAATCAACAGGTGTCGGACTCGCTCGATAAGAATGATTCCAGTTTTCAAGGCCGAGATTGCTGAAAATAAAGGGCAGTGAGTATCGTTCATTTTCCGTGGAAGAATCGATTGAATGAAGAACACCATAGTGTTGATATTTAAATTTATTTAGTATTTCAATCAATTGCTAAGTTCGGTTTACACATCTGTGCCTACATAATTTCTTTTAGCTCATTAACTGAAACAGTGTATCAATATCGAATATTATATTCACATTCTATAACTTATCTGCTTGTGAAAATTTCGGATGTTCGCTGAAAATCCTGGAAAGAATTACTTGTATCGTACCCTCAGTTGAGGTGAGTTTTAATCTATCTGTCATCAAAATATAGATGCTCCAATAAAATTTCAATTCTTTAATATTTCGGAATATTTTCTTCAGTATTCAATTTATCACACAGGGATTTTGGTACGGTGACGTCATACTTTCGTCCACGCCGTTCTACAAATTTCCAAAGGATCTCCTACCTACCAATCTACATTTATTTTCAATTGTCTACACTGGAATAACATTCCATAACTATAGTGATTATATGGTCCAGTTCTCGTATTGAAGGATTAAGAAGAACAACTTACCACTTATCTAACTTATAAGGTCAGATATTCCATCTTTAACTAACCTCCATTTTGAATTTCGACTGCCTGCATAAGGAGAATAAAAACATCAAAATCACCACCAAATATAGTTTGAGCCCTCATCGTTTTTACCATATTTTAGATTAAGTAATACTAACACTAGCTCAATATAGTATTTTTTTTAATTCAATGTTTCATTTCTCAAGGATAATACAATCTATTCTCTCAACTATACATACTATTTCCGAATATAATAAAATATAAATTTCTGTCTTTCTCCTTTTCAACAGAAATTTCAATACCAAGCATTTAATTTCAAAAGGAGTGGCGCTCATAAAGTAATCACATAAAGTTTCTTCAAAAATTCCAATAGCTCACAACCCATTTTCTCTCCAACGAACGGCTGCCGTATGCAATTTGTGTTTCCATCAAAATAACTTTACAACATACCTCGATTTACGTTTTAATCATCTTGATTTTATCATTCGTTAAAAGAATATTTTGAAAATGATCGAAGATAAATATAAGGTTACTTCGGCAAAAATATAGCACAATATTTTATGCGTTGACATGAATAATAAAATACAGGGTGTTCCATTTGAAAAAATCAAGATATGATATTTTTAAAATTATAATATTCCATAATTTTTTGAGTCACCCTGTATAAAATGTGGATAATCTATTTCAATTCATCAATAAAGCTATTCTTGGGCAATAAGAAAACGAAAGGAAAAAAGTATTCATCCTCTCTGGCCGAAGGAGCATGCGAAGATGTGAGAGCCTATTTTCATGAATTTTACGGAAAAAAAATATTGTGACGAAACTACTCACCAAAAAACTTTTACTTAAAGACATTATAGCAGAGTTTGGGCCGCCCCTGAATCTTGAACAGAAAAGTGGTCTTCCAACTGAAAAAACCACCCAAGATTTTTCCATGAAAAAATATGACACCCTGTTTACAGCAAAATAAATTACTGAATTAGATACTTTCTAAATACAATACCGTTCGAACAAAAATGAAATCTTCAAGAGTGTACGTGCTACAGAGCACCGCGCCACTGGTGAATCACCCAGTATATTATTTGGACCGTCTAACATCGTTGATTGAGGATCACCCTGATTATACTTTCATCTTATTGGTTATTTCAATTCAGGGTTGTTCAATTGGTGTTACATAGAAACAAGGTAGGCGAAAGAATGGATCCCTGAGGTACTCCTGCTTGCAATTGGAAACAATCAGATGTTATACCGTCGACCACAACTTGTATTGATCTATTTGAAAGAAAGCTACTTATCCAACCCCACAATTTTTCGGGAAGCCCATACGCAGCAAGTTTATTCAACAAGGCTGTATGCCAAACCCCATTTAAGGCTTTAGAGATGTCGAGGGCTATTGCTCTAGATTCCCTATGCTTTTCCGTCGTTGATGTACAAACATGAGTGACGTAGGCGAGCAGATCTTTTCCTGCGAGAACCATACTGACGGTCGTTAATAATTCCCTGCAACTCAAGATATTTGATGAGTTCATCATTTATGACTCTCTCCATCACTTTTGGCATATTGGGAAGAAGTGCAACAGGGCGGTAGTTCTTGGGTAAGGACTTCTTTCCTATTATTGGGATCGGTTGAATTCTCGCTATTTTTCAGCAGCTCGGAAAAGTCTGGCTTTCATAAGAAATCTGAAACAGACGGTTAAGAATGGGTGCCAGTTCGGGAGCACACTTTCTCAAGACAATTGGCGGTATTTCGTCCAGACCAACTGCCTTCTTGGAGTTCAGCTGCTCGAGAGCCTGTCGCACAGTGCGGACTCTGAACTAGATTTCTGCCATGGAAGAATTTGTAGGTGGAACGTTCGGTGGTATGACGTTAGACGATGAAATATGAAATATGTGCAATTTTTGTATGTTATTCGCCCCATTTTCGATTTGTTCCTCTCCAAGTGTAAATTTATTTGTAGTTCCTTGAGAATGACACATCTGGTGTCGAAACGTTTTGTTTCTTCTTAAAGAAAGAAGCTTAAAGATCTATTCGTTATTTTATTTAAGAGAAGTCCGTTGTTTATTGGGAAAGTTGATTGATTTTTTAATTATCTCATCAATTCTAACAAACTTCGAAATTTTCTAAATCCCAGAAGTAATATTCAAAATATCGGGTGATTCCATATACATTTGGTTATGTGTACTTAAAGTAGAAGCGTGAACTCATAATGCTACAAATGATAATTTTAGGGATATTAAGAAAAACTATCTGAATACACCGGAAATACTTTGTCCTTAGTTTAGAGATCTATTCTCCATACCGACATGGCGTCTCTTATTTCTTTAGCTCTTACGATTATCGAGCTTCCGGACATTGAATTTTTAGCCACCCATTACTCTGATTAGAAGGAACTCCCCCCATAATACCCAAATGTTATTCTTCTATGAACTAGTGAATCACATCCATCAGTTTCCGAAAACGTTGACAGAATGCTTAATGAACAATTCCAAAAATTCGAAGTTGAAACCAAAACACTGCGTCACTTTTTCATCGCGAATAACAAGGCCTCGACTCAATTTCAATTTAACCATTAATCTAACCATTAATCTTCCACAAAGCCACTCAATAAATTACGGGAAAAATGATAAATTTCCGACCAAACCGTGAAACGCATTCGAATATTAGCAAATGGACGTAATAAAATAATTTTCAAACGAACCGTATCATAGATTACGGCACAAATTCGCATCGTATATATTTATTCTAATAACAGCGGCAAGTGTGACAACCAGCTGCAATAGTGGAGAGGACGATTTACAGACCTGCCGATCGGACTTCTCTTCCTTTCATGCTTTCATTTCACTTGCTCTCTCGACTTACTCAGGCCCGCATTTGATATTCATGAATATTTCAATGTAATAGATAGTGTGTAGGATAGGCCATGTGTTGGTTGTGTACTGGAATTACTGAAGTTATTAGAAATATGAAAAGAACAATCCCTTTCGTCTATTTACGGAAAACATGGCTGCTATGTCTGGCTTGCCAGTGATTTACTAGGGGGGTGAAAAGTAACCTCCTTGGAAATTTGTTTTTAAATGTTTTTTCATTCTATTCTTTAAGTTCGATACACTTTTTAATTTTCCGGAATGTCTGCAAAATAATCCTTTGCGGCGTCGATGATTTTCTTATTGATGAGCAATCTTTGAGGTTTGGGAGGATATAATAGTCCAAGGAAGCCAAATCGGGTGAATACAGTGGATGCCGAAGCAATTGGAGCCCTAAATCATTGATTTAGCCGTGGTTACGATGCTCTTGTGCGTCGGTGTATTATCTTGCAAAAGTAAAATTTTTTTTCGCTTCATGTGAAGCCGTTTTGGAGCGATTTCGGCCTTCAATCGATTTATTAATGCACAGTAATACTTTCTGTTGCTTCTTCTTCTTTAATGTGCTGTGTCTGGTCTCCTTGACGTTAGCAATCACTTCTGCAAAGGCATTCCGATCTTTCTGAAGAGTTGTTCCGCCCGTCGTACTTCCTGTTCTTAAGCCAGGATATCTGTTTTCTGCCGACTCCTCTACGTCCCTCTATTTTTCCTTCCATTATGACAAATGTCATATTTTTCGAACGACTGTCAAAATTTTTCCGCAAATTTTTTCCTTAAATTGAACAAGTTCCACGAAGAAATAATATATGGGCGATGTCAACCCAGAGTATTGGGTCCATAATGATTGTAAAACATCTATAGATCATAATCGGCATCACTTGGAAGACTGAACCTGGCCATCGGGGCCCTCTCGGTCAAACAGAGATGGAATTTGAGGAAATTTCGCAGGTTATGTATTGACCTTGCTTCCTATGTAAAATCTTTTCTTAGATTTGTTTAGACATATAAGAAGTATGATTGTTGCAATATTATATTTTTCTGCTGGTTTTCTTTTTCCATTGTTACAGATTCCTGTCCTTTCACCCATGTCTTCGTTTGGAAATCATGGAATGCAAGAGAGAATGAAGCGACTAAGCAGCAAAATCTTTGGTACTCTTTATGTACACACGACACTAGCACATCATAATAACAATTATTCAAATTTTGTAAATCCTCTCTTTTCAAAAGAATATATATATATATATATATATATATATATATATATATATATATATATATATATATATATATATATATATATATATATAACCCTTCAGCTACTCCTTTATTTTTCACACAAGGAATTACTTCAATATAGACCAATTACTTGCCTTCCAACAATATATAAAATTCTAACTGCATGTATTACCCAAAAAATTTATGCATATATTTGGAGAATTTTAATATTCTTTCCGAACAACAAAAAGGATGTAGAAAAAACACCTTGGTACTAAAGAGCAACTTGGAATTGATTTTGTTGCTTTGAATCAAGCTCAAACTAAGAAGAGAAATATTCATACAGCCTTCATTGATTACCAAAAGGCTTCTGATAGTTCTCCCATTCATGGCTTCAAGAAATTTTGGAAATTTATAAAATTGATAAGACAATTCGTCTTTTCTTGAATTTGTAACGAAAAATTGGAGAACCAATCTTCATTTAAATATTTCAAAATAATCGTTAAAATCCGAAGTAATTCCAATCAAAAGAGGCATTTTTCAAGGTGATTCTTTAAGTGCTCTTTGGTTTTGTCTTTGCCTTAATCCATTATCTCATGAATTAAATGCTACTAGTTTCGGCTTCAAAATAAAGAGTCTATCAACTGAATTCAAATTAAGCCACTTAATTTATTTAGATGGTATTAAATTATATGCCAGAACCAGATCTCATTTAAAAGTCTACTAGAGATTACTTTCAACTATTCCAATGATATTCATATGAAATTTGGGCTTCCAAAATGTAAAAATCTTTCTATTGAAAAAGGAAAGATCACCTCTGATTATATAAAGATTTCCAATATCGAAATCGAGCCAATGCATCAAGGAGATACATATAAATATCTTGGATTTTGTCAAGAGAAGACAATTAACCATAGCAGCACTAAAGAAAATATTAGAAGTTCATATTACAAAAGACTTAGAATTATCATCAAGAGTCATTTAACTAGTAAAAACCTTTTCAGAGCTATCAACTCCTATGCAGTTCCTATTCTTACATCTTCTTTTGGAATTATTAAATGGTCTAAAACTGATCTAAATGAATTACAATGTCAAACGAGGGAAATGCTTTGTAAATATCATGAGCACCACCCAAAGTCAGCTGTTCAGAGAGTTACACTACCTAGACATCTTGGAGGTCGTGGATTAACTGATTTGAATAATCTTCATAGTAAACAGATTTTTCATCTACGTTCCCATTTTCATGATAAACAGAGAACGTCTAAATTACATGATATTGTTGTTGCTTCAGATTATAATCTTACACCTCTGAACTTGACAATGCAAAAGGTAGATTTTGATATATTTGATGATAATTCTAAAAAGAAAGTTGGATGCAGAAGGAATTACTCGGAAAGCACCCTAAAGAATTGAAAATGATTATATTGATGAAATCGCATCGAATAAATGGTTAGTTTCTGGAGGATTGTTTGCTGAGACAGAAGGCTTGGCAATTGCGATCCAGGATCAGGTTGTTTTCACGAGGAATTATAGAAAACACATCATCAAACAAAATATAGATGATTCTTGCCGTAGATGTTTCTGTTCTTCAGAAACAGTTTTTCATATATTATCATCTTGCTCAGTCCTTGCCTCAACAGATTATTTATAGAAAGACATAATGCCGTCGCTAATATTATTCATTTTAATCTAGGAATTAAACATGACCTAATTTCCAAAAGAAAAAAAGTTACAAGTATGAACCTGAGATTATTTGTGAAAATGACAAATTTAAACTTTGATTTGATAAAACAATTCTTTGCAACAGAGCTGTAAAACACAATAGACCAGATATCATTCTTATTGATAGACAGAATCAAATAACATATATAATTGATATTGCTATACCCGACACACATAATATACAAAATAAATACAATGAAAAAATTTCTAAATGTATGATGCTTGGCGACGAGATTAAAAAATGTGGAAAATGAAAAAATTTTTATTCTACCGATTATTATTTCCACATTAGGTGTTATTCTTAGGAATCTTCACAGAAGTATTGAGATTTTGGGTCTGAAGAAAATTTGTTTGAACAGTTACAAAAGATAACAGTCATCAAATCCTGTAATATTCTTCGTAGGTTTCTTTCGGAAAAAATAATGAGGTAGAGTCATAGGTTTTCTCTTTAGTTTATACTGCTCAGAATCTCATTTCATATTTTATTTATTTGTTTATATAAATGTAATATAATTAACTGACAATTTTGTTACATTTATATTCAGAGCAGTATTCTATTCGATCGTTCATCACTTCACACAAAGGAAACTATTAATGAGTAACATTCAGTGTTACTTGACTAAGGTCCGTACACTGGATTTTTCCGGGAGAAAGCCTCTGACTCTACTCGTTGGTACATTGATATCATTGTCTGATGATGCTATAGTATGTATATATTCTGGTAGATTGATATATTCTCATAACATTTAACGTTATCCTAATATATAGTTATTCCAGGATATGTTTTGATTATAATCATTGCCTGGCAATGGTATTAATTACCGGGTGGTGGATTTATATTTTTCATATATATATATATATATATATATATATATATATATATATATATATATATATATATATATATATATATATATATATATATATATATTATCAGCTGTAGTAGTTTGTACTTAGATCCACGTAATATGTTCCAAGATAGTTAATCTTTCTACATTTGGTCCACGGTATTCTGAGCATTCTTCTATGATCCCACATTTCAAAAGCCTCCAGTTCATTCAATGTGTTGACCTTTAGAGTCCAAGCTTCTACTCCATATAACAGTACCGACCAGACGTAGCATCTAGGCATTCGTTGTCTTAGTTTAAGATTCAAATTGTTGTTGCAGTACAAAGTTCTCATTTTAATGAAGTTGGTACGAGCTGTTTCATTTCTGCACTTTATTTCTATGGCTGGATTTACCTCTTCTGTTATATAAGCTCCCAGATATTTAAATTATCTCACGTGCTCAATCCGTTTTGCCGTTCAGTTGTAATTCTGCTTCATTATGACTTTGTCTGCTGAATACCAAAAATTTGGTCTTGTTAACATTTATATTTATACCCATTCTCTGGCTGGTGCTGTTGATCTTGTTCAGTAGTTCTTGGAGGTCCTCTATATCTGCAGATTTTATGGTGTTGATGGTGTTCCATTTGCTTTCGCTCCTATTTCAGTTTCTTCTATGGTTTCCTTGAAAATCTGGTCTGCATATAGATTGAAAAGTAAGGGTGAGAGTACTCACCCCTGGCGAACTCCTCTGTTAATGTTCATATCCCTCGAAAGTCCATCTCCTATTCTAATATTGGCTTTTTGGTTTCAATATAAATTTTTAATTATTCTGATGTCCTTGGTTTCAGCTCCAGTTCTCTGTAGCACTTCAATGAGGTCTTGGTGTCGTACTCTGTCGAATGCTTTTTCATAGTCGACAAAGCATGTGAATACGTCTTTTCTCTAGTCGCGTTATTTCTTCAATAATACATTTATACCAAACAACGCCTCGCGTGTTCCGAACCCACTCCTGAAGCCAAATTGACTGTCTTCTAAGTTTTGTTCATATTTGTTCCTGATGCGGGAGTGGATTATTCGCAGGAATGTTTTCAGCAAGTGACTCGTAATACTTATCAGCCTGTAGTCTTTGCATTGTTCAGGATATTGTTTTTTAGGGATGGGTTACAAAGGTTGACTTTAGGCAATCATTGGGAGGTATGCCTATGTCGTAGATGGTTTTGAAAAGTTTAACAATGAGGTCTATTTCTCTTCATTTATCAATTTTAGGACCTCCATTGAAATGTTGTCTGGTCCAATTACTTTTCTATTTTTACCCAACTCTAGAGCATGCACCACTTCTGATTCAATTATTTCCGGCCCTTCTGACATTGTTGCCATATCTATTTCAGGTCTGTCGACTCCGAATGAATCTGTGATGTAGTTTTCCCAAATTCTATGTTTCTCCGCTTCGTTTAAAATTATGTTATTTGTTTCATCTGTTAGCATCGGTGGTGATTATTTCTCAAATGTTCTGGCTACTTCTCTCAATTTCTTGTGCATGTTAAAAATGTCCTTTTTAGAGTCTAGGTTCTCCAACTCCTCACATAATTCTTTGATCTTTCCCTTTATTGAGTTTTGCAGTTGTCTATAGGTTGTTGGCTCATTTTTTGCCAAACGTCTCTTTTCCATCAGTTCAAGGATTTCCGTTGACATCCATCTCTTCTTCTTAATATTTATAGTTGTGTTCATGTACTGCAGGCAAAACTTATTGATCGTCTTTTTAAGTGGATTCCATTGCATATCTACATTGTTAGATGAGGATCTCGTGAATGCATTAAGTTTGCTGTTTAAATCTTCTGGAGTTTTGTCCCTCGTTTCGCTATCCTGTAGTCTTGTCGTATCTATTTTAGGTGTTCGTATTCTTCGTTTCATAGTTTTCAGGTTAGCTTCAATATTGGCAACTAGGGGGTTGTGATCTGACCCTATGTCTGGACCAGGATACGTTGTGAACTTTTTAATGCAGTTTCTGAAACGTTTATTAATCAGTAAGTAATCTATCTGATTTCTAATTGGTGTTGGGCTGTTTGGTTCATCAGCTGGCGATCTCCATCTGTAAAGTTGATGATATGGCAATTTAAACCAGGTGCTACATATTACCATGTTTTGCTACCTTCAGAATTCGTAGAGTTTGTCTCTGCTATCTTTTGACTCGCCTAATCCATACTGTCCGACTAGGTCTCCTCTCCTTCCTCGACCAATCTTTGAAGTCCACCAGCACAATATTGATGTGGTTATTTTTGGTTGTTTTCAGCAATTTGTCAATTTCTCAATAAAGCAGTTCTACTTCATAATCGTATTTTCTCTCTGCAGTAGGTACATACACTTGGACTATATTAATTTTGAAAGGTCTTCTTTGCAGTTGTATGAGCATTAACCTATCGGATAGTGGTACAAATCTGGTGACATATTTACAAATATCCCAACTCCATTCCCATGGTTTCTGTCATTTTCATTATACTACCAGAGTAGTATAAGGGACCGTTTTCGTTGGTACATGTTCCATTCCCTGGCAATCTTAATTCACTCATTGCTGTTGATGTTTTTTCTTTTTCGAGGTAGTCCACGAGAAGTATGCCATGACAATCCCAGAAAACCGACGGCATAACCTTTCTGACTCATTGAGCCTCCTCGGCTGCTTCAGAACACTCGTGCCGGCTTCAGTCCATTGCCGAACACTCATTCTGTTTTCTGGTGTGTAATAGTAGATTCAGGTTTCATCAACAGTTACCAATCAACGCCAAAAGTCAGCCCGATTCCGCATCCGCAAGTCCAAACTCTTTCGAAGTGCTCACGCGTTCGAGTTTTTGGTCAGCATGCTCAGCACCCAGCGGAACGATAACTCTTTCATATGCAGAATCTCGCCCAAAATATGGCTTGTGCGCTCAGTACTAATCTTTATGGCTTCTGCTAGCTCGCGTATACTTCCATGGTAAATGCTCTGAAGAACTGAAAGGCTTGGTTACGGAAAAAATCCAATTCCAAAGAAAAACTAGGATTGCGGAAAACTCTTATCAGAGATGGTCCAAGTATTACAGCCACGTACTCTATAAAATTTCTTTTATTTACAAGGCTACTGTGATGTGTAACTCCATCGAACATCTTTCCGATAATTTACAATTTGGCCCTCTTCAAGAAAAGAGTGAACACACACATTAAATCATCTTGGGTAGCCACACATAGGCATCGCTTCCTCCCAAGAGTTGAGAATTAGAAAAGCACGTTTGAGTTTGGACCCTCACAAAACTTCAAGGTCATTATGTAGACTGCTACACGACCTCTAGCGGCAAACAAAGAAACCTTTCAGATAGTTTATCTGGTCTATATCAACTCATTATTTGCCGGAGTTTCTGTGGTATTGAGTTGTACACACAATTCAGGGACATAATTCGCCATAATTTATCTGATTAGATACCTACCGAAATTTGGGTATAGTGATCATTTGAATTTGAGTTATCTTTATTTCTATAATAAATAAAATAATTTTGTTATAGCATGACCACAAAAAATAATCCGTTATTTGGATAGCTAAATAAGTTAAAACAGTATACATTATATAAAGTACTTTGAAAAATTGTGTCTTTTTGATTGAATCGCATTTTTTTCTGTAGGCAGGACCCCTTTTCTCTCTAGAATGTTAGCTAGGTATTATCATATAACCAACAATCTGGTTCTGTTTTCTTTCCTATAAGTTTGATCTAACAATGATACTGCCGAAGTTGATATTAATCAGAAGCAAGCCAGATATAAAACTTTCAAAAGTGTTACCTAAGCTTAACCAAATGAAATCTAACCTAACCATATGTGAAGAATGAAGACTCTATTTCCATTAATACATTGTTTGGCTTAGCCCCACAACTCTCCTGTACATACTTTTCTTTACAGTTCGACGAATCCACTGATATGACAGACACTGCAGAGCTGTGTATTTTTATTCGGATGGTATTCAATGACATGTTGGCTAAGGAAGAATTTTTTACAATCATTCCTCTGAAGGGCGAAGATATATTTGACGTTTCCTTCAATTTTGTAGAAAGTACAAGCTACCAATATATAAATTAGTGTGCATTACAACCCATAGAGCACCAGCAATGACTGGAAACAAAAAAGGGTTTGGTGGCAGTGTGTGGAGCTAATGAAGATTTCCCTTCATTTTTTCATTCCATCGCATTAAACATCAACAAGTTTTGTGTTCGAAAGTTTTAAACACGGAGGAAATTATGGGCATCGCAACCAAAATTGTGAGTTCCATCCGTTCACGTAGCTTGCAACAGCGGCACTCTGATTTAGTTCTTCACAGGGACGTCAGGTGGTTGAGTCGCTGTAAATTCATAGAAAGGTTTCAAGCATTGTTTCCCGGTAAAACAGCTTTTCTAGACGAAAGAGGTGATGACACTTAGATGTTGAAAAACTAAAAATGGCTAACTGATTTGGTATTTTTGACTGACATCACAATGCACTCAATCACCATTAACTTGGAGCTTCAAGGTAAAGGAAAAACTATTATTGAGATGATAAGCGTAGTAAACGCATTCAAAAGTAAATTGCAACTTATGATAGATCAACTGAAAATATAGGATCTGAAACATTTTCCGTCTTTGAAAGCAAGAATTCATTCCTCAGTTGAATTATGATACGTATGAGGTTGAATTATCAAATATTTTGGGACAATTCAAAATACGTTTTAATGATTGCAGTAAATTGGCAATTATAGCATCATCTATGAGTTATCCTTTTCATGTAAAAACATTGAGGAATTAGCTACTGAAATAGCAAGTCTGTTTAATATGAACTCATGTTCTTTTAAAAATAAATTGATGCAGATTATATCAGATATACATCTCAAAGCTACATAATCTGATACAAATTTCTGGTGTTTTATATCTGAAGATAAATATCCGAATCTAAGGCAAATCGCCCTTCAACTGACAGCAATGTTTGGTTTGGTTTGGTCAACTTACTTTTGCGAGTCTGAATTTTCTGAAATGAAGATAATTGAGCCAAAATATCGCAATCGACTTATTGACGATCATATGTCATCATGCTTCCGAATCAGTGGTTACGTACCATCTTATGAGGACATGCAGTTTTACGTTTCAACATTCAAAGTTACTCATTAGTTAAGTTTATCACCATATGTAACTCTTCTGTTTTGTTACAACCAGTAAACTCGCAATTTTGAATAACTATGAGTTTTTCATCGATATTATAGAGAAGAACCTAACTAAACCTAACCCAAACCTTGACTAAAATAATGTAAACACCTCAAAAATTCTAGGAACACTTACCAATTTCTTTAAAATATGAATTTGATGATTCGAATTTATAGAAATCCTTCGGTTTTTGTTAGGATGTATTGTATATAATGTATTCTCAAGAAAACAAAATAATATTTGACTTCTCCAAAGCACCTATTATAAAAAAAAATTTGAAACTTGAAAATGACGAAATTTGGTACAACAAAAAAAAATCCTGAACTAATATTTTCGAAATGATATGGAAGCTCTTATATTTTTCAGTACCCAGAAGGTCCACCTCTGTTATTAATGGCACTTTGGCATCGTCGCGGCATGCTCAATATTAAATTGTCTAGTACATTTTGGCCTAAGCCATTCCAAGCCCCCTGAACTGCTAATCGAAGGTCATGTTCATGATGGAAGACGTTTTGACGCAGAATATTTCTTTTTACGGTGTCCCACACATGCTCGATGGGATTCAGATCTGGGGAGCAGGATGGCCACGGTAGACTATCGATATCATTCTCTTCAAGAACGTTCAAGACAATGAGGGGCATTATCTTGTTGGAAGAGTGGATTTTGACCCATTGTTTGGAGATACGGCACTAAAGATAAAACTATCTCATTTGCGTAAGAATTTTCCGTGAGGTTGTTCTGTATGAAAACGAGGTCAGTTCTTCCACCAAGGCGTATACCTCCCCAAAACATCACTGATCCGCCTCCCTGTCTAACAACTTCTCGAGCATGCTGGAGACGGTTTTGCTGTCCAGGTTCTCTCCATATTCGAATTCTTCCCGAATCGGGATAATAACTAAATCTAGATTCATCACTGAAGAGAACTGTGGCCCACCTCTCTTGATCCCTGTTTACGTGTTCTTGGCACCAAGCTAAACGAGCAGCGCGATTTCCATGGGTCAGTTGTGGAACTCTTAAAGGACGTCTGGAGTGGAGTTGACCTTCGTGCAGTCAATTTCTCACAGTTTGGTCGGAAATTTGTACATTATGAACTCGTGATAGCTCTTGAGCTAATTGAGATGCTGTGGTAGTACGATCTCTTCTGGCTTGTAAAACCAAAAATCGGTCTTGGGCGACTGTAGTAATCCTGAAACGACCTGTATTACGTTCTTCTACACTACCTGTTTCATTGACACGCGACCACGAACGGTTTATGACTCCTGGGCTACTTCCCAGAACCCTGGATACTTCCCGTTGTGAGCTCCCAGCTTGGAGCATGCCAACGGCTCGTAACATCTCTTCTCTAGTCAAATGCCGTCTTTCCATGTTCGAATCACAAAACTTAAATCATTTATTTGTGCTTACAACAGAAACAAAGTGCCAACTAACTGATTTCAAACACTGAATACATGAAATGATTATAAAGCAGCATCGCATCTGCTGCATTTTTAGTTTTTTATGAAAAAAAACTGAAATCGGTTGCGGCACTCTACATAATTTGGTGAGAAATTGATGCAGGTGTTCGTTTTTTAAAAAAAATCATCCATATTGATCGTTCTGGATACGATATATCGATATTCAGAAGTGTTCCCTAGACTTTTTTGAGGTGTTTATATTGTACGGAAAGTTAATATTATATATTCTACACCCTACCTAGCTAGGTAGGTAGGTAGAGTATATCGTTTATGTACGACAACCCTGCATCACACATACTTGCAGCCTCTCAGAGTCGATCGTAAGTAGTCTAAAATTGAGGTAGATCACCAACAGTTCAAGTTTGAGCACTGCTTTAGATTGTTCTTCTGATATAAACTAAATAAACTAAATTTCATATTTCAAGTTTGTGTGTCAGCTAGAAATACGCTGGAATTTTGATGATCAGTGAGTGTATCAGTTCAAAATGGAAAGAATTGACTGGTGGTAGTTTGTAACATGTCACCTATAATTGGTATATAATTCAGAATAGATGGAATACGTCATTTTCGTTGTTGAAAATTCAGACGCCTAATATCGTAATTACGAAATTGAAAGTTTTTTTGATCGTTTCGATAGATGGTACATTCTTCATCTGGGTGCTTCCTGCACACAGATGATAATTTTTTCATTGAAATATCATTTTCTATGATAAATATCGTGAAAATCCTTCTAGTATGTAAATTTATCGGTTGAGAAAGCAATGGAACTGTTAAAATATGAATATATGATATCTACCAATTTGAAAAAGTGAAATATTTAGTAGTTAAGTTTTATCAATTTTGTTTGTATGTAGTGTAGACAAAATCATAAGTCGTACATATACATTGCTGAACATTCAGAGTCGAAAACTAAAATGAAATCCTGTTATTTCGCATGACGAATGCAGCAAAAATTTATATTATTCGTGTCCGTTATGCGGCTGATAAATCGAGGCTTCATTCCGAAAAGGTAGGTCTGCCAGAATTCAGTAATAAATCTCTTCGTATAATATCTATTACATACAATTTTTACAGAAAAGAAATAATCTGACATTCGATATCATCGTCATAAACTCGATGATATAATTGATCTTGCCTGGATTTCATTTATAACATCGATAAATAATTTTCCCATAGTTAATAGATATTTTTCCACCACTGAGCAAATTTTGAGTATATGGTAAATATTATAATTGCTGGTACTGGAAAAAACAACAGTTATTAAGATACAATTTCAACTCCCTCGATATTGTCCATGACAACAAAAACAAACGAAGAATTGAAGTTATGGGAAAACTAGATATACCTATTGTACGCTCCTTTTATACAGAATTATGCCGTAGCCAGAACTACCTGTATATGCTTTACGTCTTATATTGTAACGTGCTAAAATAACGTCACAACAATTTGAGTTAAAACACCTGATTCCAGTCAACCCTCCATCTGTGTCACGCCACTGGCTAACAGTCTTCAATTTCTTCTTATTTTACACTTCTGAAAATTACCAGGCGACTCTTGAATGACCAACCTAAAAGTTTCTATAGTATTGTCGTAAAAGTAGAGTGATGCGTCAATTTTTGTGGGTAGTGTATTATTGAAAGTATGATTTTCCTCTAGTAGATGATTTGCATAGTGAGAATGTGTTTTTTGTTTGTCAAAACAGCGTTTGTGCACGGAAAATTCTACTGATATAAATTTCAACACAATTTGTATTCAAATCTAGAAAGTTAATGCAATTCACAGTATCTATTTCCAAAATGAACTTCATATTACGGTAAATTGAATTCATGAAGGTACAAAAAGAATCTAATTGTCTATTTGTACCTATAAAACAACAGATTATGTCATCGACATATCAAAACCAATAAATGTAATGTTTTGACAATAGATGATTATGAATAGTAATAATGAAGCACTGAAAGGATTACCCACTATTGGTTCTAGTATTTCAGCTCACGATGCATTGAAATTGATTAACCAAGCTCTGCAGAGTTATAATCCTAATTGCATTATACAATCAGAACTTATGAATCTTTCAGCAATTTGTTTGGAACAAAATTATTTTAACTCTAATGATGGTTCATGCTTCCATTCCATTATTAGCAGAAATTGATCACATGATTGTTTTATTTTCCATAAACCATTCCATACATATATTCTCATTCACAATTTTTCCACACATCCACATCAACAAAAAATAGCTGCTCATAACAATATGATTCATAGACAACGATGCCAATGTGAGGAAATAATTTCTTCAGAGAGCTTAATGTTGAAGAGTAGGACCATAAAATTTGGCTATCCATGAAAAAGCAAGCGAAGCAATGAAAAGTTACTGTTCACATCAAAAAGGTATGTCGTGCTGCTGAACGAAGCTTTTCTGAGAAATATCAAACCCAAAAATGCCTAGATAATACAAACTACACTCGAAGGCAAAATTAGCGGAACACTCGAAAATTTAACCAAATTCGAAGTTCGATATTTTTCCTAATTCTCAACCGATTTAGATGATTTGTTCGGCAAGTTATAGATCAACTCTTCTGCTTTGTAGAAATTATATGAGAAAACAAAAAAAAATTGAAAAAAATTTATACGGGGGCAAAACTAAAAGTGTTTTTTTTGTCAAAAATTCGTAACACCCTGTGGAATTTCGTGGTCCGAGTTGAAACGTACAATATCATGGTCTGTCAAGACACATCTTCCTACAGTAACGCCCTTCTTGTTTCATGCGTTTATCTCTATTTTTGCAAAATATATTTAATTTCAAGTGGAAAATCACCATTTTGGAGAAATTCCATTGAATCAAGAAATTGTCATTAAAATTCGTCTATCAATTTGGAATTTTCTTATTATCACTCAGGCGTGTCGAAATTGTCGTTTGCGATTTTTATGTCCGAATTGCATTAGTTATTGATGACAATTTGGTTAATTTGGTGAAAATTAGGAATTCATAGGAGATAACAGTCGGTAGGTATTAAAATACACAACCGAATTCTGGGACCATTGATAAAACTTTTCATTTACACATGTGCACACCTTTTTTTATCAAATATGAAATACAACACACGTTTTTTTGTATATGATCACATTTACACTTGTTTAAAGAATGAGAGTTTTCCATTCTTTGATTTGATACAAATTCGATCGGTGGCGGTGTTTTGTGATTCTTTTACTCTTTACGATTCGAAACGGTATTTTTCATTCAGAATGAGAGATTTACCACCAACTTCAGTAGCAAGGGCAGTTACATTGATCGAGGAAGGGCGCACCTACCGCTCAGTCGGTACCATGTTGGGTGTCTCGACGTCGGTTATCCATCGAATCTACCGACGTTACAGGGAAACTGGATTGTACGTGAGGAGGCGAGGACAATGAAGAAATCGGGCAACCCGCGCTATACATGACCGTTTCATCGTCAATCAAACCATAAGAAATCCTCGTCTTACTGCTGTTCAGGCACGTAACCTTTTACAAGCAGTGGATAACATTAACGTCAGTGTGAGGACAGTCAGAAGACGATTAAATGAAGTTGGTCTGAGATCATACGCGCAAGCAAGAGTACCAAGAATCGATAGAGCCATCGGGTAGCAAGATTGGCGTTTGCTAGGGAGCATGTAGCATGGACAATCAATCAGTAGAGACGAGTTTTATTTAGTGATGAGAGCCGATATTGTGTGAATTTCGTGGATGGTAGAGATAGAATATGGAGGCATCGAGGGGAACGGTACAATCAAGCGAACTTCGCAGGAACTGAGCAATACGGTGGAGGGTCAGTTATGATATGGGGTGGCATATGCTTGGGAGTACGAACAGAACTGGAGATTTTGGCAATGGATCACTTAATGCCCATCGGTATATAACAGAAATCTTGGAGCCCCATGTTGTGCCTTTTGCTCCTTACATAGGGAAAATTTCCTTTTATGCACGATAACGCGCGCCTCATACTGCGCGCATAGTGATAGAATATCTCAATGAAGTTGGGATCACACGAATGGACTGGCCGTCGCGGTCACCGGATTTAAACCCGATCGAACACGTTTGGGACATTCTTGGAAGAAGGGTTCGACAACGGAATCCAGGCAACCTTGAAGAGCTGACATTGGCTTTGGTGGAAGAGTGGGACAACATACCTCAACAGATGATAGACAACATCATTGGGAGTATGCGAAATCGTATGCGCGCTGTAATAAGAGCTCGGGGGGGTCATACTCGCTACTAAAATCAAATGTTTTTTGTGGGTCATCATGAACATTTTTCTCAACATGTTCATTTCATTTCACGAGTGTATCGCCAGGATACACACCTGCTCTTAATTTTGGACAGGAATGATAATTATTATAGAGTGTCACACAAAAAAATTCAAAAATAAATGTGCAAAATCAACGATTTTTCCAGTGTACTTCGAGTTCTCCCGGAGCGTGAAATTGGCCTGTGAATTTCAAAAATTTTCATTTCGTTAGATTTCCGCTTCTCCAATTTTGATTTTGTTTTCTGGCTAACCTCCGATGTTATGCACCTACGCAAGATTAAAAATAAATTCTTGAAATTTGTGACTTTTCGCTTCAAATTGGTGTCTCTTGTGAAAATAGAGATAAATGCATAAAACAAGAAGGGCGTTACTGTAGGAAGATGTGTCTTGACAAACCATGATATTGTACGTTTCAACTCGGACCACGAAATTGCACAGGGTGTTACGAATTTTTGACAAAAAAAACACTTTAAGATTTGCCCCCGTATAAAATTTCTTTCAAATTTTTTTCTGTTTTCTCTTATGATTTCTACAAAGCAGAAAAGTTGATCTATAACTTGCCGAAAAAATCATCTAAATCGGTTGAGAATTAGGGAAAATATCGGACTTCGAATTTGGTTAAATTTTCGAGTGTTCCGCTAATTTTGCCTCCGAGTGTAGCTTCATATGTTCCACAACTACGAAGATACAGTATCCTAGAATCTATGCAGGGTGGTTTTTTGGGAACTATCCACCTAAGCTATCTCAAAAATTATGGCTATGCCGAAAATTGAAAAAACACATGACCGTTTTTAGGGACCTACTCATGACTCGAAAATGAATGTGATCAAAATCAACCTGGCACCCTTCTCACTGCTATGATTTTCACATCGTCTAGCCACCTTTTTTTTTTTTTGGGGTCTTCCAACACCTCTCTTCGTTGTTCTTGGTCTCCAGAATGTTGTTTTATTTGTCCATTTATTTGCATCCTGTCTAGCGACATGTTCAACCCACTGCCACTTAAGGCTCGCCACCCGTTCCATGATATCTGTTATTTTGGTTCTGTTTCTTATGTCATCGTTTCGCACTTTATCCCGTAATGATATCCCTCTCCCCATAGATCTCTGCGTGACTCTAAGTTGGTCCGCCACTTTTCTCGTTATGGACATGGTTTCCAGTCCATACGTAGCCACAGGGATTATGCAGCTATTATACAGGGTGTTTCCGAATAAGATGTCATAAATGAAGGATGCGAATCCCTGAATGATTTGAGCAAGAAAGTTCGAAGAACCAATGGTCAAAAAATGCTTCGTTGCCGAGATACAGGGTGTTAAAGTTGAGAAAATTTTTCGATTTTCTCTCGATAAAACCTAGACTTCTCAAGATTTCGGGCTCAAATTTTCCACATAAGCTATTAAACACAATCTGAATCACCAGGTGAGGCCAAATTTTGGAACAGTATACAGGGTGATACTTTTTAATGGGCCATGTTCCATTTTTACCCTCGGAACTTTTTTTTGGTACGCCACTGGCACTAACAAAAATAAAATCGAATAGATCATTCAATTTTAAATTTTTTTGACGTATTTTGATCGTTACTATCACCGTTTCTGAGATATTAATTATTGAAAATAATCCAATAGTTTTCCCATATCGAAGCCATGGAGATATTATCTTAATAACTGATGCAATTTTTCAGGAATTGAGCTAAAATTTACATCAGATATCTCCTTAATGTATGTTTATAACAAAATGAGGCAGAAATTCCTGACAGTATACAGGGTGTTATTTTTTCACGTGCATTTTCCTCTTTTTGCCCCCTGAACTTTTTTGTGGTGCGCTACTGGTATATTCTGAAAACAGAATCAAACAGATTATTCAAAGTAAAAACTTTTCTGTTCCTTGTATTTTTCCGTATCTGCCACCATTTTCGAAAAATTAATCAACAACGCCCGAACAGGCTACCCCTTTGCCTCCGTATATTTTTTCGGTGCATAACTGACGTTTTTCGTAATCAGAAACGGATTTTTCATTCAATTCGGATAATTTTGTGCTCATCTTGATCCTCATGTCTTTCACCGTTTTGAATTGAAAATCATCAGAATTTATCGTGTCTTCCTCATATCAGAACACGTTGGTGATTTCAAAAGGCTTAGTAGGCTCTGATACAATTTTGCAAATGAAATCATAGAAAAAACTTGACACTTCAATGATTGTAAGTTTTGTCATTCAGTTTGTTGTGCCTGCATTTGAAACAGCTGTAAGTAGTAACCAATAATCTTTGAAATGGTTTTCACTAATGCAGAAATGGCCGATATACATTTCATGTACGGTGTGGCTGAAGGAAACGCAGTGCACGCAAGGCGTTTGTATCAAGAACGCTTCCTAATCGAATCATTCCTGATAGGCGTACGTTTTCTGACATCCACAGAAGATTGAGAGAACGGGGTACATTCAAACCGAATCATGACTTGAAAGAGGCAAATCGGACAATAAGGACCCCGGAAATCGAAGAGGCAGTCCTAAATTGTATAGATGAGGATCCTCAGCTGAGTACAAGAAAAATTGGAAGAGAGTTGAATATCTCATTTGTATTGGTCTGGAAAATTCTCCATGATTTCTTGCTTTACCCATACCATATTCAACGCGTCCAAGCTCTACTACCCCGCGATTTTCCTCTGCGACTCAATTTCTGCCGATGGTTCCTTCATAACATTGCTCATAATCCCCTTTTCGATAGCGAAATCATCTTCACAGATGAGGCGTCCTTCTCGAGAAATGCAATCAGGAATAGGATAACAATCACTATTGGACTGAAGAAAATCCCCATATGATTGAGGAATGTCACATTTTCGGTTAATGTCTGGGTTGAAATAATTGGGGATTTCCTGATCGGGCCATTTTGTTGCCAGACAGGCTGAATGGAGCCTTATATCGCCACTTTCTAGAAGAGATTTTACCTGTGTTGCTAGAAGATGTGCCGCTGCAAACTAGAAATAGAATGTGGTTTATGCATGACGGAGCACCACCGCACTTCAGCATGGAAGCTAGAGAATATCTGAATATGACATTCAATAACCGCTGGATAGGGCGTGGTGGACCAGAAGCTTGGCCTCCAAGGTCGCCAGATTTAAACAGTTTGGATTTTTTCTTTGGGGACATCTGAAAACTTTGGTTTATAGCTCTCCCGTGAATACACTTGAAGAATTGAGGAATAGAATTACAGCATCATGTGACGTCATCAGAAATACCCCAGGAATATTTCAGAGGGTGCGCACTAATATGCGGAGACGAGCAGAAGCATGTATTCTTTCAGGTGGAGGACATTTTCAACATCTTCTTTGATTTGTTCTGTTTGTTCAATTTTGTTTTCATCATTATGAGTTTTTGTTATTGAAATCATTCGCGATTATTTATGTTGTTTATTCATTTACTTCCGATTTATACACTCAATAAAACACATTTTTGAATTCGAATTCAATGATCAGGAAATGATATCACCCTTTATACTTTCTCATATATCCTACCAATCTAGTGGTGCAGATCTTAAAATGTGAACTTCGTTTGAAATTCGAGCTCAAGGTCTTCACAAATTGCCGAAATAACATGAAAAATATCTTCAAGCTTTCAATACGGAAGGGACTATACGATTACTTTTCTTGATTAATATCTCGAAAATGGTGGCAGATACGGAAAAATACAAGAAACAGAAAAGTTTTCACTTTGAATAATCTGTTTGATTCTGTTTTCAGAATATACCAGTAGCGCACCACAAAAAAGTTCAGGGGGCAAAAAGAGGAAAATGCACGTGAAAAAATAACACCCTGTATACTGTCAGGAATTTCTGCCTCATTTTGTTATAAACTTACAATAAGGAGATATCTGATGTAAATTTTAGCTCAATTCCTGAAAAATTGCATCAGTTATTAAGATAATATCTCCATGGCTTCGATATGGGAAAACTATTGGATTATTTTCAATAATTAATATCTCAGAAACGGTGATAGTTACGATCAAAATGCAGGAGTCAAAAAAAATTTCAAATTGAATGATCTATTCGATTTTATTTTTTGTTAGTGCCAGTGGCGTACCAAAAAAAAGTTCCGAGGGTAAAAATGGAACATGGCCCATGAAAAAGTATCACCCTGTATACTGTTCCAAAATTTGGCCTCACCTGGTGATTCAGATTTTGTTTAATAGCTTATGTGGAAAATTTGAGCCCGAAATCTTGAGAAGTCTAGGTTTTATCGAGAGAAAATCGAAAAATTTTCTCAACTTTAACACCCTGTATCTCGGCAACGAAGCATTTTTTGACCATTGGTTCTTCGAACTTTCTTGCTCAAATCATTCAGGGATTCGCATCCTTCATTTATGACATCTTATTCGGAAACACCCTGTATACTCTTCTTTTAAGAGAAAATAGTTATAATGGTCCACTGTTTCAAAGATGACGTCGTCGATATCGATTCTGATGTTGCTATTACTCATAATTTTATATGACTTCTAAAGTTTTTTGCTTTACTTCAAGCACCTACCTACCTCCTATCTTAAAAAAAAATTAAAAAAACATGATCCAAAATGCCTTAAGGGGCGTCAAAATCCTTTTTTGGACACAAGCGCCAGTAGCCCTCACTGAGGCCCTGAATTTCTCGTTTCATCAATATAGCTCAAGAATCCTTGTAACACCCCAATCATGTTCTCAATGCAGACCTGCATTTCACACAAACTCAATTCCATTTCTGCCCAATCGATGCCGATAACTGAACGCCAACAATGTTTTCGCCATCGACGTGACACTAAACGCAATTCATATTGCTGCGAATCATAAATTTAAATCGTATTTTACGAAAATCCATTCTGCTCCCAAAATCCGTAGAATGTGGGAATTTTAAAACGGCAGCTATGATTAACTAATTTTTATTGATTGCATTTTTGAGAGAGTTTTATGAATTGTAATGGACTATAGTGAAAGTTTGAAACTTGATGGGCGGATTTCGTCGTTCAACTGAAAGGAATATTCGGTATTATTAAATGTCGAATAGAATTTTTCTACTTCCAAACCGATTAATTGAATGAATAGATCACTGTTACCGCTGTTTTGAACCCTCCTTCATCTTTGGATAGTCATCACAATCAACAAAATCTTGTTTCTCAATCAATTTCAAAACTGTAGTGTTACCCTTCCTGAAAAATGCTGAAATGCTGATGTCGTGTCGCAGCCATTTATTGCATTCAAAAATAGTATGTGATTTTGGGATATTGGAAAAACACATAAACTTTTCGATAAATATATAGGGTGCGCCAGAGAAAACCGAACAATATTTTTTTCGTTATAACTTTCGCAATTTTAGAGCTAGATCATTCGTTTTTGCTTCATAGGAAAGCCAAAGGACTAGGTTTTCCAGAAATTGTACCGAAATTTCACTTCACTACCTATTCGTAAATGAGTAATATTTCAAGATCGCTGGAACGTTTGTTTTCCACTAAAAAATTCAATAGATAATTCAGACTTTTCTGAAGAATTTGACATATTACTCTTTAAAATATTCTGAAAATTGGTAAAAAAGTGCGTGAAGAATTTTTTTCATTCTGATTTTCACCTGAAATCGAAATATTTTTTCACCTCATGGCGTTGGCACTCCTGTAGTTGTTGTGTTTTTCATAGATGTTCTAAGAAGACAAAGAACCATTTTTTACTAAAACCAACCTAAAATTTGATTTCCGTTCGAATTCAAAATGGCCGACTTCCTCAAATATTAACAATTGTCCCCGCGCATTAAAAAAGTTATCGTGGTCGTAATGAATCAACTGCGTAATTCAATCACTAGATTGAACCTTTCCCATCATTTTGAGGGGTCGAACTCGAATATTGATTCAGAATTGTGCCAAGTATCGTCAATGAAGTTTCTCTTTTCCACCATTATATGCACCTTCCGTTATGAAACCTCTGAACATAGACTGCATGCATTAACTCTATGATGAACAAAAAATAATGAAATGTCATCGAATTTTAGACGATATCTGGTTTGAACTCGAATTTTATCTTGGAGTTACTTATTTTTGACGTTTGAAATTGTTACAATGGTTTTAACAAATGAGGATAAGCGTTTCATTGAATGTTTATTTGTGCGTGGCTCTACTGCTAGGTAAATATTACGCCAATTTCCAGCCCTTAATTACAGAAGAAGCACAATCTATGATCTTGAGAAAAAAATTTCGAACAGAGTCATTAAAAAGAAAATCAGGATGTTAAAAACCTCTGCGAGAATAATAATACGACATGTATGTTCAACAAATTATATGAGTGAAAACATTCAGTACTCAGAATGGAATATGACCTCCATTGGCATCCACAACCATCTGCACCCGTCTTATCCAGCTCTCTGGATCTCGAATCGATCTTCTTTTGATCAAGATTGTTCCAACATTCTTGAATTTTTTGCCTCAGCTCCTCACAATTATTGAAAATAATGCCATTTTTATACACCATTTCTTCCAAATGACCCTACAGAAAATAGTCACACGGATTAAGATCGGGACTATTTTGGGGCCATTGTTCTGGTTCGATGATATCGTCTACGCGTTGTCTCAGATAATCCATAGTATAGTGACTGGTATGACGTCTGGCTCCATCCTAAAATCAATTGAAATAGATTTCATTTAGATACATCTAATTTGGGACACCCTGTACACTGACGGCCAGTTGAGAGTAAGTAGCGTTTTTTTGTGATATAGTACTGGTTGTTCATTTCTTTGACAAACGTTGTCAGAAGAATATGAAAAAAATTGTATAATTCCAATAAAAACCATCCAAAAAGCTACTCAATTTCTCAACCGTTCATTTTCAACTGGTGGCAACTGTACTTATTCATGTCATATAAAAAAAAGCAATCATTCACCTGCATGAAAGTGAACTGAGGAGTTGACGCCTCAATAGTTGGTAACATATGATCGAGAATTATGTGACAATAACTTTCCGAATCTAATCTTATGCCTTGTTCTACAAAAATGATATTTGATTCAAAGTTCCTCGAAATAATGGCAGAGACCATTACATGCCTGACAAATTTTTGTCTTTCCCTCTGCAAACGAATTAAAGGCTCATTCCTCTTGATTTCATTTGTCATTCGTCGTATCTATTTCAGTTTTTTATTGAGTTATCAAATTCGAAAAACTTAATGTAGTGAATGATAAACAACTGACATTGTGAGTAAATTATAAAGAACAACCAACACTGAGGTTATTTCAGCTTGGGTTTATTTAGATCAAAGTGAATAATTTCATAACATCTTCCTAAAGAATGCAATAGAAATACAAATTGCAGTTTAAATCAGTTTCGAAATTCAGCATATCAGAAATCTCTCGAAACACAAATCATTATGTAAAATTTAATACAATGTCTGTGAAATAAACGCCAGACATGTAATGACGATTTTACCGAATCAACACCTGGCTGTAAGGTAGTATTGAACAAAGTAAAAACTCGACCTTAAATAGACTTGCCACACACCAGGTGCGCTTCGGTGGCACGAGCTAGGTTATATTTCCTCCCACTTTTGCTTAGTCTGTCTACCTGCTCAACCATAGAGAGAAACTAGCCACTCGTTCATTCACATGTTTATATAAGTTGAATTTCATTTCATTCTTAAGTTACCTTCGAATTGACGTTGTCTTTAACGATTCTATTATTTAAATAGAAACTTAACTAAAACAGATAGAGAACCGACTAAAGAATTCATAATTATTATTAACAACCAATTACTTAGAAATACAACATTGACCCTTCAAATGAGATTAGAAGAGATGCTATTAGTAGAAGTTTGTTTGAAGCAGTATCATTTCAAATTCAATAATTAAATTTACCAATTACAACTTCAGAGCGAAATCTCCATGAACAAACTTGAAAATGAACTCTCCTTTTCGCGTAATATTTCAATTAAAAATGTTGTTTACTGAAAAATATATTCTGATAAGTGTTGTATTTGGACAGTTAGATAGACAATTAACTCTCTTTTTATACAATTGAACTCATTCAACGATATGATCCAATACACTATGGAAATTGAAAATATAAATAAACAACTTTATTTCTCAAAAATTCAAATTATGAAAACTAATAATCATTCTTGAATTTGACTTTAATTGGAAACCAACATTCACTAATACCTTAATGCGAAATTGTAGTTCCCACCCGCATAAATAAAAATGTCCGCGTTTCATACATTAGTGCAAACTTCCTCTTTCGCGCAAAAAAATTGAATAGAAAAGATCTTCTTCTTCTTCTAATGCATATCCATTAATGGATGTTTGCGATAACATTTTCCATTGCGTCTCCATCTCTTGCGGTGTGTATCAATGACTGTATATCGTGTAGTCCTGTCCACTACCTGATATTTCGCAGCCAAGACATTTTCTTCCGTCCGATCCTCTCCGGCCTTCGATCTTGCCTTCGATTGACAAATGCAGGAATTGATATTTCGTGTTTCGCATTATATGACCCAGATATGCTGTTTTCCTCCTTTTGATCACTGCAAACAGTTCACGTTGTTTGTTAACTCGTCTAAGAATTTCCTCATTTATCAATCTAGCCGTCCAGGGTACTTTAAGGATTCTGCGGTATAGCCACATCTCGAAAGCCTCTAATTTGTTTATTTCATTCTCTTTTAATGTCCAACTTTCCATACCATGAGAAGCACCGACCAAATGTAGCACTTAGTGAATCTTAGCCTTAGGTTAAGGTCAAAGTCGGAGCAGGTGAACACTTTTCGAAACTTTAGGAATGCCTGTCGTGCTTGCTCTATGCGATATTTTATCTCTTTTTCCGATGACGTGTCTTGAAACAGCCAGATTCCCAAGTATTTAAACTTGTCTACTCTTTCTATGAGCCTTGCGTTAAATATTAGCGTAGAGTTTTCGAACATTTGCTGGTTTCTGGAGATAATCATAAATTTTGTTTTTTTACATTTATATTTAGGCCCATTGATTGGCTTTGTTCACCTACCCTATTGACCAGTTGTTGCAGGTCGGTCATGTTGTCAGCTATTAAGACCGTATCGTCAGCATATCGGATATTGTTTATCCACACTCCATTGACTTTGATTCCCATTTCCATGTCTTCTAGTGCCTCTTGGAAAATCGTCTCTGAATACAAATTGAATAGAAATGGAGAAAGCACACATATCTGTCGTACTCCTCTTCTAATTTGGATGTCATTAGACATATTATTGTCTACTTTTATTTGTGCTGTTTGGTTCCAGTATAAATTCTCAATGCATCGTATGTCTTTTTGGTCTATATCAAGCCTTTTTAGAAGCTGCATTAATTTGTGGTGCTGTACACGATCGAATGCTTTCTCGTACTCTATGAAACATAGACAGACATCCTTTCTCTGAACATGGCAATTCTAGACAAGCACTTGTATGGTGACTATTGCTTTTCTTGTACCTAACCCTTGTCTAAACCCAAACTGCGAGTCTCTTATGTCTCTTTCACATTTTTTGTAAATTCTCTGGTGTATGATTTTAAGAAATATTTTTAAGGTATGGCTCATCAGGCTAATGAGTCTGTGGTCTTCACATTTTCTTGCATTGGTCTTTTTAGGCAGGGGGATAAAAGTTGAGCACAACCATTGCTTGGGATAGTGTCCTGTCTCATATATAGTGTTAAACACTTTATGTAGAGCTGTGATGCCTTTTTCATCTAGGAGTTTAAGTATTTCTGAAGGAATTTCGTCTGGGCCAACTGCTTTATTATTTTTGCGTCGCGTATAGCTTTTTCAATTTCGTCTTTAGTTATGGGTGGACCGGTTAGTGAAATATTGACATCAGCTGGAGGTCTGTCACCGTTAAATAGTTCTTTTATATACTTTTCCCAAACATTGTTTTTCTCTTTGCTTTCGAGGACTATCTGGTTGTTATTATTGACTGTTACAGTTGTTCTCATTTTCTATAAATACCAGCAGTTTCCTTCAGTTTTTGTGCATGTTAAAGTCATAATGTTGGTTTTGTAGTTGTTCGATTTCTTGGCATTCACGTTTAAGCCATTCGTTTTTGCTATTCCAATCTTTGACCTTATAAGTCTTTGACTTTTATTATTGGGTTCTTCATTTTTCTAACGCTATCTGTCGTTGTATGGTTGACTTTTTCTGACTTGACAAAGCAATTTTCATGACGGCCACTAATAATACGTGATCAGAGGGAACATCCGCTCCAGGATATGTACAAGCTCTCTTGATGGTTGAACTGAATCTTTGGTTAATGGGGATGAAATCTATTTGGTTCCGAACTACATTGTCTGTTCGGTCCGCTGGGGATTTCCATGTGTATAGGCGGCGGGGTTCGTTATTTTCATGTTTTCTTCTTGGCAAAATTGTAACAGTCGATCATCTCTCTCGTTTCTTTCTCCTAGACCATATAATCCAATTATCTCCTCGAATTTTCCTTTTCCTATTTTAGCATTGAAGTCACCTATAATTAAATTCACGTCATGTTTTTAGACAATTTGAACAGAAAAGATACAATAATAAAATTATAGACAAATTAATAGCTAAAACTAACATAAGATATTATCAATCTCGAATAATCTCCTCACAGCATCAAATATGTCCCACAAGTAAGTACTAAATTATGCCATATATTGAAACCAGATAAAATCAACACAATAAGAAAACATATGTTCACTCTTGGTCAATAACAAAGATCGACTTGATACAGGTAAAAAAGCGGTGTATATAAATTATATTGTAATTATATTCCAGATTCTCATATAGGTCGAATTGGTCGTTTCATCAATATTAGTAGACGAGCATAAAAGTCAATGATTCATAATAAATTTGCGTCTGCTTTTTCAGGACATTACATTAACGAAAATTATTTCTTAGATTTCAAAAGAACAAAATTTCACACGCAGGTAACGAATGCAACAGATTGGATTTAATACAATTCGTAGAAAATTCAACAGCTCACAAACATAATATACCAATAAGTAACGACCAGCTTGATATCCATCTGTCCCCACTTCTCTCATCTGTTTCTTAGGTATAAGTGACATTGTAATATATAAATTTCCTCTTAGTTATAGAAAATTAATAATACCAGAAACATATGTGACATACATTTTTCTCATTATATTTTGTGTTTTTATGCAATTGTTCAATTATTTAGTACTAAGACTTAAATATTTATAGACATTATTTAATAAGCAATTTATGTAAACATTAGTTTCATAAAGCAATAGCTATTTTAATTGTCTTGCTTATCAAACAACATATCGATATTTATAACTTTTCTAAACAGGGTGTTTCGTGACGAAAAAGCCATACTGTAATGGGGGATAGAGTAACTCCAGCCCTTTCAACAACGGTGTATGAATGTCATCAAAGTTTCCGGGTTTTCAAGATACAGGGTGATCACTTGTTTTTAGTCAAATATTTCATCATTCATAATCGGAGAACCCGTTGATCAAAATTGATGAAATTTACACTATTTGCAGGCTCGTCTTACTGAATGTTTAAACGTAGGGGGAAGAAAATGCAGGTTCGTATTTAGCGCAAACTTCATATTTTCATAAAACAAATAATATAGATCCCTGGATAATGTAATTTTTTCATTTGTAATGGGTCAGATTAACTTTACAACACTTTTAGTTTAAGTATAGTTTATTCATAAATTATAATATTTTATAAACGTGATATTTCGTGTATAATTATCAAGTGACATAATAATACAGAGAGTAAATAGTTAGATTTGAGGATGAATCAAGAACTGAACTTGATTGTAGAATGAATG
This sequence comes from Cryptolaemus montrouzieri, assembly GCA_013387265.2. Lineage (NCBI taxonomy): Eukaryota > Metazoa > Arthropoda > Insecta > Coleoptera > Coccinellidae > Cryptolaemus > Cryptolaemus montrouzieri. The sequence continues at coordinate 89,464,256 of JABFTP020000001.1, read as the reverse complement.
TTGAAAGAATGAGAACTGAATAATTGAGTCTGAGCGAATATATTCCTTCTTTGTAAATGACACATATACTGGGTGATTCACCAGTGGCGCGGTGCTCTGTAGTTGGTACACTCTTGAAGATTCATTTTTGTTCGAACGGTATTGTATTTAGAAAGTAAGAATCTACTTCAGCAATTTATTTTGCAGTAAACAGGGTGTCCCAATTTTCTATAAAAAAATCTTGGGTGGTTTTTTCAGATTGGCAGACCACTTTTTTGTTCAAGATTCAGAAGCGGCCTAAACTCTGCTATAATGTCTTTAAGTAATTAGTTTTTTTGGTGAGTAGTTTCGTCACAATATTTTTTTCCGTAAAAATTCATGAAAATAGGCTCTCACATTATCGCATGCTCCTTCGGCCAGAGGGGATGAATATTTTTTCCTTTCGTTTTCTTATTGCTCAAGGATAGCTTTATTGATGAATTGAAATAGATTATCCTCATTTCATACAGGAGTGACTCAAAAAATTATTGAATATTGTAATGTTAAAAATATCATATTTTTTTAAATAAAAATAAACACCCTGTGTTTTATTATTCATGTCAACGCATAAAATATTGTGCTATATTTTTGCAGAAGTAACCTTATCTTTATCTTCGATCATTTTTGAAATATTCGATTATTTGTAGAAAATTTTGATGATAATTCTACAAACCGTATCAAACTCATCGACATGCATCATTATTCGCACAGAAACTTTTATATTCTGTAATGATTCAAGTAGTAAAAATGAAACCTAAACAAGATAATTCTTTTAACGAATGATAAAATCAAGATGATTAAAACGTGAATAGAGATATGTGTTGAAATTTTTTCTATTTGTGCCTTCTGTCAGGTGTCCGGACATATCATATTCTGCATTTTACATGGTGAACTTGACAGTGTTTCGTTATTAAACGTTGTTAAAGTGAGGTTTGAATCCAATTTTCTCAATTGACTGCCATGAAGTTCTCCAAAGAAGAAATTGTTGATATGATTTTTATTCTGGGTGAGTGTGATAGAAATTCTTTGTTGGCAAGTAGAGTTTATGCACAAGGATTTCCTGATAACAGATATCCTGATGCAAGATGCTTTGAAAAACAGACAGAGGACCCATGTAAAAGCTAAGGAGAGATTTCTCAGTTAACAGATTTAATTCAAACTTCCGTCCAGAGAATCTTGAGAGTGAATAAATTTCATGCATATCATGTACAGCTGCACCAGGAACTGAACAATCAAGACTATGAAAATCGAATCAATTTTTGCAATTGGGCAAGTGACAAAGTAGCGGAAAATCAAAATATGTTTAGCAGAGTTCTTTTCTCGGACGAGGCAACTTTCCACAAGAATGGGCTTGTTAACAGGCACAACTTTCATTATTACACCACGGAAAATCCACACCTCATGAGACGAATAGATCACCAACATCGTTGGTCCTTGAATGTATGGGCCGCTATAGTAGATGGATATCTTTTCAACGGGCGCCTCAAAAGTGAAATGTATTTAGATTTTCTGCAAAATCATCTACCAATGTTACTTGCCGATGTACCAGAGCATATAAGACAAGATTTGTGGTTTCAACAGGATGGAGCACCGGCACATTACTCACATCAGGTTAGGGAGCATTTGAATCATGTATTTCCAAACAAATGGATAGGACGTGGTGGTCCTGTTAGATGGCCAGCTAGGTCTCCGGACCTTACAAGTCTAGATTTTTTCTTGTGGGGTTATATTAAGGGCATCGTTTACCAGATTCCTTCTACAACACAGTTGGATATGAGACAGAGAATAGTCGACGCCTTTCAGTCAGTTAATCCGCAAATGTCGTCGAGAGTTCAACGGTCTTTCCTCAGAAGGATTGAGTTGTGTCTACAAAGAAACGGGCAACATTTCGAACACTTATTGAAATAGTTCAACACCTTGTAGATCATCTCACCAAAAACCAATCTATTACGAATTTCATACACGACTACCTTAAAATATCTCCATTGCTCTGATCAAGTATAATGATATGTTCTAATAAACTCTTCTTTCGCTACTTCTGATTTTATTATTTTAGTTAATTTTTTTTATTTCGAAAATGGTCGAAGATAAAGATGAGGCTACTTCTACAAAAATATGGCACAATATTTCATGCGTTGACATGAATAATAAAATACAGGATGTTCCATTTGAAAAAAACAAGATATGATAGTTTAAAATTACAATATTCAATAATTATTTTGAGTCACTCCCGTATAAAATGAGTATTATCTATTTCAATTCACCTGACAGAAGGCAAAAATCAAAAAAGATGTCAACACATACCTCGATTTACGTTTCAATCGCGCCACTGGTGGAATCACCCACTATAGGATAAACATTTGAGAACTGGACAGCTCATTTTATCCCAAACTGCAGGTAGAAAGGGAAATACCATAGACAACGATAGAATCAGTTGCGAAATAGGTTTTATACTTTTGTATATCCCTTATTTATTTTTTCTATCTTGATAGCTAGGTACAATACCAAAATTCAAATTCCAATCCTATTTTCTATTATCGAAATAAAACTTTATAGATTTTAAAGCCTTTTTACCTGCATGGAAATAATTATTGAATCATTAAGATGAATAACTTCCTCAAAATAATAAAAACAGGTAATTATTTGGATTATGCAACTAAAAATATAACAATGATAGATATTTGTCAATTTTGGTAATTGAAAATAATCAAACATATTTAAAGTTCCTTATGAATTATTAGTGATTAATTTGCAACACAAATATGTTAATCATCGCCGTCAACGGTGGCCTCATCATCACTGTGTTCATAACAGCTATCTTCACCTAAATGAAAAATTATACGATCCACGTTATCGGTATCCGCAACAGGTTTTTTCACTAAATATTGTTCTTCAATATATCTTCATATATTAACCAGGCAACAGTTGTACATTCTTCTTCTCCTTAGGGTGCCTCTTCTACCGTAGATCAGCGATCATCAGGGCAATCTTCAGTTTGGAGACCGCAGCTCTGAACAGGGTCTTAGTATTCTTGTTGAACCACTGTCGTAGGTTCATGAGCCAAGATGTTCTTCTTCTGCAGGGCGCTCGTCTTCCTTGGATCTTGCCTTAAATTATGAGAAGAAGCAGTTTGTATTCTTCATTTCTCATAATGTGGCCAAAGTATTGGAGTTTATTCGTCTTCACAGTGGTGAGTAGTTGAGCGTCGCTGTTTACTCTTCGGAGAACTTCGGCGTTGGTCACGTGGTCTCGCCATGAGATCCGAAGCATTCGCTGGTACACCCACATCTCAAATGCAGCTTCATACAGCACAAGTTGCACATTGCGGTTCTGAACATTTTTTCTATTTTGTTTAGTTCAGGATGATAGAGGGTAAGCAGAGAATGTCATGAGCAGCCAGTACAGAATCGACAACATATGTCTTAACCCGTGGTTTATGCTCCTGAATTATTTTATGTAATTTTAGTTTGGTGGCTTGTTGAAAATGTACCATTTTGATACAACCTTTGCTGCATTTCGGCCTTTTTGTTCCAAAACACAATAGTTTTTTCTGTAGCTTTATTGTGGTACGAAGCGTTACCTATTGAAACCACAGAATTGGGTGGTAAGTTTGATATTAATTTATCTTCTATCCACTTTTTAAAAATTTATGGTTCATATCGTCATGATTTTGCTCCAGATTTGAATATTCAAAGTGAAACTGGAATTAATCGCTGCTCACTGACAGCGTGAGATATAACCAACCGAGGATCTTTTCAAATTTTTTATGTAATCCATGAATAGAATTGTCTAACCACTGATGAAAAGGATTGTGGTTAGAATTGGTATACGTTTCATTGGCTGTTTTTCTCTTTTATATATCTTGACCTTTTTCAAATCATCAGTAGTCAAAAGAACAAACATTATACCAAAGCTAAACATTAATTTCAATAAAATTTATACCTTATCCTTCCATTAAAATCAGATCTGTAATACTGATACTATTTCTTAATTTCATACGTCCAGATTTTCAAATTTCCTTTTACCTTTGGTTTCCTAGGGGAAACACTTCTGAAAGTTACCAAACGACTCTTGAATGACCAACCTAAAAGTTTATATAGTATTGTCGTAAAAGTAGGGTGATGCGACAATTTTTGTGGGGAGTGTATTTTAGAGGGCAATAGAAAACGAAGCACAAGGAATAAAAATGAATGGACATCTCTTGAACAACATCCGGTATGCAGATGATACCGTTATTTTCACCAGCATTTTGGAAGATCTCCAGCTTTTATTGAATAAAATTAACCCGCATGGAGAACAGCTAGGGATGAAGATAAACATTCCAAAAACAAAAATGATGATGGTCTGTAGAATTAATCAAAATTGTGCACCTCTCAACATCAATGGACAAGTCATAGAGCGAATAACAAAGTTTATATATCTGGGTGACACTCTCAATGATAGATGGGACTGCGATGAGGAGGTGAAGTGTAGAATTGGCCAAGCAAAAACCACCTTTAACAAGCTAGGAAATCTCCTTCTTCACAGAGATATGTCTTTGAACACCTGAATTCGAGTGATTCGATGCTATGTTTGGCCTGTTATGTTGTATAGTGCTGAGACTTGGTCACTAAAAACTAGGACCTTAAACCGAATAGAAGCCTTCGAAATGTAGACAATTCGGTACCTTGGACAGAGCATGTTACCAATGAAGAGCAGGAATTGACAGACAATTCTTAGACATCGTGAAGCAGAGAAAAATATTGTATTTGGATCATATGCTGAGGGGGGATAAATACCAGATTCCCAAATTTATATTGCAAAGTAAAATCGAGGGAAAAAGTGAAAACAACACTCCTGGCTCAGAAACTGGTGCAATATTTCGGACGCTGCAATATTATTCCGACGGGCTGAAGAGGGCACCCTGACCAAGACATAATTGGAAATGAACGAGTGTTCGACAACGTGTAGTGCACATGGTACAAGAAGAAGAAGACTATCAAACACCATTTTCACAATAGATCTTTCACAACTAAATAATCTGAGGAGTTCTACGTTCACAATGAGAATAAGACGCTACGCTACTGATAACTTTTAGCTGGCGGTAAGCACCGCCTACTAGGGCTGTTCCGAATTTCGAATTTGCACCTCGGATGACCTTGAGGAATCATCTTAGAGCTCGCAGACTGTAGAAATTCACAACCTTGTGAGTGAAGCACATTCCGTTCCAAAATACATTACAATGATACAATTGATCAGATAAAGATGTCGGAAACCTTGTTTTATTTCTTGTTCATTCTTTATTTTACTGAGCATGTGTAATAGCTTTTTCCATAAAAACAGCCAAAAATCCGTTTGAACATCTATAAATTCGCAACGAATCCAACATTTTCTGTATGACCGTCATATTTCTATTGTTGATTCCATTGATAGTGAAAATGGCACCACTATAGAGTACGAAAAAAATCAGATCATCCATATACAGTGTGTCTATTATATCCGTTTTCCGCAAATATGAAGTTTGAGCTGAGTAAGGACCTGCAGTTTGTTTTCCCATCGTGTGTCGATTTAGTAAGATGATCCTCATAAATGTTCTAAGTTTCATCAATATTCATAATGAGTTCTGCAGTTAAACATGTTTAAATATTTGTCTAAAAACAACAAATCACTCTTTATCTTGAAAACCCGGAAGCTTTAATGACTTTCATACCCCATTTCTGAAAGACCTGGAGTCACTCTATTCCACATTACTATATGATCCTTTCGTCCAGAAACACCCTGTATGAAGTTTGACGTTATAGCGTTTCTTACATTTTGAAATTCATTTAAACACCTCAAAAAAGTCTAGGGAACACTTCTGAATATCGATATATCGTATCCAGAACGATCAATATGGATGATTTTTTTTAAGAAATGAACACCTGCATTATATATAAATATAAATATATAATGTATAAATTCGTACCAAACTGTGAGAAATCGACTGCACGACGTCCTTCAAGAGTTCCACAACTGACCAATAGAAATCGCGCTGCTCGTTTAGCTTGGTGCCAAGAACATGTAAACTGGGATCAAGAGGTGGGCCACAGTTCTCTTCAGTGATGAAACTAGATTTAGTTATTATCCCGATTCGGGAAGAATTCGAATATGGAGGAACCTGGAAAGCAAAACCGTCTCCAGCATTCTCGACAAGTTGTAGACAGGGAGGCGGATCAGTGATGTTTTGGTGAGGTATACGCCTTGGTGGAAGAACTGACCTGTTTCCATACAGAACAACCTCACGGGAAATTCTTACGCAAATGAGATAGTTTTACCTGTAGTGGTACCGTATCTCCAAACAATGGGTCAAAATCCACTCTTCCAATAAGATAATGCCCTCCTCATCGTGCGAGAGTTGTCTTTAACGTTCTTGAAGAGAATGATATCGATCTTCTACAGTGGACATCCTGTTCCCCAGATCTGAATCCCATCGAGCATGTGTGGGACACCCTAAAAGAAATCTCCTGCGTCAAAACGTCTTCCAACATGAACAGGAGTTTAGATTAGCAGTTCAGGGGCTTGGAATGACTTAGGCCAAAATGTAATAGACAATTTAATATTGAGCATGCCGCGACGATGCCAAAGTGTCATTAAAAACAGAGGTGGACCTTCTGGGTACTGAAAATATAAATGCTTCCATATCGTTTCGAAAATATTAGTTCAGGATTTTTTTGTGTTTTACCAAATTTCGACATTTTCAAATTTCAATTTTTTTATAATAGGTGCTTTGGAGAAGTCAAATATTATTTTGTTTTCTTAAGAATACATTATATACAATACATCTTAACAAAAACCCAAAGATTTCGAATCATCAAATTCATATTTTAAAGAGATTGGTAAGTGTTCCTAGACTTTTTGAAGTGTTTATGTAATTGGAAAACTTGATTTTATCATGAGATTGTAATCATCATCGCTTCTAACAAGATCCGTTAAATTTTAATGATACGAGGTCAGACAATTTTTAATGCGACAAAATTCAAAAATCGAGTATATTTAAAAATTTAGTTTCATCGCTGCGATCCCCTTCAAATTAGTACCTTTCCGCACCTATAGACTTATTTCAGCGAGTTTTCCAGTTTTCGTAACAATTTTGGAACACTTCTTGTGAGACCTGTCCGAGTAACCTCGTCACAGTTTCTTGGATATCTTCAACGGAGTCAAAATGTCCACCTTTGACTAATTTTTTCATATAGGAGAATAAGAAAAAGTCGCAGGGTGACATGTCTGGTGAATAGGACGGTTGTGGTAACGTTGCGATACGCCAAAAACTGAGAAAAACGCGCAGTGTGACAGGGAGCATTGTCGTGATGCAGAACCCAAAGCTTCGCAATCTTTGGACGTACTCTGAGCACCCTTTTTCGTAACCTTTCGAGCACATTGTGGTAGAATACTTGATTTACGTTCTGTCCAGGTAGTACGAACTCTTTGTGAACCACCCCTTTGCTGTCGAAGAAGCAAATCAACATAGTTCTCACTTTGGACGCTCTCATTCTCGCCTTCTTTAGCCTTGGCGTTCCAGAGGACAGCCACTGTTGGCTTTGTCGTTTCGGGGTCATATTGAAAGAACCAACTTTTATTACCAGTAATAATTCTATCGAGAAGAATAGGATCACTTTCAACCTGCTCGAGACAATCTTGAGCACCATTGCTCTAAATTTCCTGTTTCATTTTCGTGACATACACAACTCGCGCATTATTAAAAAAACACTAAACAGCTAGCGAAGAAATGATCGTACGAGGGTCGTCAAGGTCTCAATCGAGAGAGTAGAGATCTGCCGATAAATAAAATTGGTCGCATTACTTAATTGTCTGACCTCGTATTTATCTCGAACATACTTCATCATCCTAGATGTTAAATATGAATGAAATTGAATTCAGATAGTAAAAGAAAATTATAACCGTATTTCAGTAACATTGAAATAGGAGCTAAAAATGTTTCATCCCTACTTCTGATTTTATAAACCGGAATAAGAGCGAACCAACTTTATCGCTGACACATCTATACGGAGTCTGTTATCCCCGTCATAAAGCAATGTCGATTTGAGCTTGGAAATAAGGGTAGAGAATGGAATAACCTGGTTCTCTTTGTCGGAAATTTAGGGGGAGAAGTTCCGTCTTTATGACGCGACAAACTTCACGATCATTTTGATTATAACTTCGCCCCAAGTCCCCAAACATATTATTATATTTCATTATAATTGATAGTTTGCGGTATAACCAATATTAGTTTTTGGATATCTGATTCCTTCGACTCTTGTCGAATGGAATTAACAACTGTTTCGAAAACTTTTCTACATGATACTAAGGGGAGTTTGACTTTGACTTTGACATAATCTTTATTTCAAGTACCAGTTAACAAACTTTTATTTCGACAACCCTAAGAAAAAATGGGTAGTGTTTGTTTGCTATTCCTTTAACGTGCTCTTTTTCCGCCTTTCAGCAAATGACATGCCGGGGAATTCTGACACCTCACTAACCCGGTAATTTGACCGAACCCCTCTCGTGACGAGGGAAGGGATCTTTAATGTCCAACACATCTCTGTTAGACAGGGCCGACGGCTTTACATCTCCTACGAAAGATCGATACTCAAGTGACTCCAGAATCCGAAAAAAAACTTTATGGGGATTGAACCCAAGTGCGCAGGAGACGAGCTTCATATCTCCCACGCCACCGAGCCTGTAAAAAATGGATATAATACAATATTGGCATCTAAACCTCGATCTGAAGGATCCAAATGACACTTAAAAATAATAAGTACAATTTAGTTTTGTCGTCCTAATGACGACGGTCAAAAGTATTCAGTTTTACAAGGAACTTATAATGACTCCTGGTCTTCCCATCCTAGATCTCTTCTATTTTCTTGATTCGTCTTCAGCGTCTTCTATTGCCTTCACCAGGGAATTCGGGTGGTTGCCGTAATCCTGGAATACTTTCACCGTCGATCTGCGAATGAGGCCGACTATGTTCAGCATCTTCAGATCTCGATGTAACTGGGGGAAAGTACCAACCTGAGTGCTGTTCTGAACGACTTGGAGATTCTGGATATGACATGCGGATGTATATCCCTGACTGTTGACGCATATGTCATTATGAGTTTGCTGATGGTCTTGTAGAGCTTCAGCTTTGGCTGCCTTCGCCTTTCTCGTGCAGTCTTCCACATATTGACGCAATGTGAACCGTCGGTCGAGTGTGACTCCCAGGTATTTGGCCTTGTTGACACATGGGATGGGTTGGGCGTTCATCGTGATCTGTTTACCAGTTGGTAAACAGATCACGATGATTCCAATTTGTCTGCAGCCTCTTGGTTATCACGTGGGGGCCGTCGATCTGGTCGTTATGGCCGTGTCATCTGCGTAGAGGGCTAAGTTCGTATTGGGGACGTCCGAGGTGTAGATGTTGAACAGGAACCTTGTGGTACTCCTGCTTTCATCCTTTTGGTGGAAGAGCAGATCTTAAACGGACCGCGGAAGTTCTGTTTCTCGGGAATGACTGAACCAAGTGCACCAGGGCAAGATAGAAGTTCTTCTTCAACATCTTGGAGAGGAGACCTTCATGACAGGTCCTATCCAACGCTTTCGCGCTGTTGAACAGTGTCATTACGGTTGACTAGATCTTGTTGAAACCATCACTGAAGAATTTAACCACTCGGAGTAGCATTTCTTGAAGGCAAATTGCTCATCTGGGATGGTTTCGTGGGTCTTAGGTGGTCTTTCAGTTTTCAGAAGTCATCGATGAAAACGGACTTCAGCTATCTATCATATGCCCACTTAATTCTTCCAACATCAGCCCCTTTTATTAAAAATCGAAAATTCATATCTATCTACATTGAATATCGCAGATATTCACACTTGTATGATAGAAGAGGTTGCCTATGTTCATTCATTTCTGTGTTGAAAACAATAGAGTTCATCCCTTAGAACATAGCATTTCTTTCTCATGACACTATTCCAACTATTAAATCTTATTGATGTGGATTCATTCAATTCTATGTTTGCAATAATTGCAATATTCAACCAAATAGTATTGATTTGATAAAAATAATTATTGATGTCATAAGTTTATGTCGTTCTTCTCTATCTGCTTTCTACTTATAACTCATTCGTTATGACTCTTCAATGCCAAAATTACGAAATGTTTGAGATGTTGGAATGTTATGTACAGAATGGGTATGATTCGGATGTTACGGAAAAATCTTATTTCGATAGATTCCCTGAGAGGAAGCAGGCCCATATCTCTGTTTCCAAAAGAATGAGGGACAATTTAATTACTAAAGTTTCTTTCAAAGCACAATAGAACAAAACATGGGGAATTGAAACTAGAGAATATACTATTGTGGGCGTTTTTGGAGCAGTTATAGCTTAATCTGAAATTTTAAGCCTTCAAATGGCAATTAATAGTGGTATTTCGAAGTAAAGGGCTCTCTAAATTCTCAAGGAAATGAATTCAGACCCTACAGGATGAGAAAATCACCTGGTGGTGATAACCAACAACGACTTGAATTCAGTGACCAGTACCTTCAGAAAACAGAAGAAAAACCATCGACGCCTTATATGGACCGAGATGGAAGGAATTTTCAATAGGCACAATGAGCACTGTTGGTCGGATGTCTAACCCCATCGACAGTTGAATATTCAACATCAAGGGCGATACGGTTTCAATTTGTAAGGCGCTTTGTTAGATAATCGTATATTGGCATACACTATTTTTAACGACAAGCTTAATGACGAAATATATTATCGCATTATAGCTGAGAATATGGATATTTAGATGAATTACCATTAAGGCAACGAGGGAATATATATTTTCAGCATGACGGTGAACCTCCACACCAGAAGCAAACCGTATCCTAACTGCTGCACTGGAATTTCAGTGATCACTGGATCTATGGAATTGCCAGCCTGTTCCCCAATTTGACTTCCCTAGATTCATTCCTCTGGACCATGTTGAGACTTTATTTTATAAAGAACAAACGAATAACCTAGATGAGCTTAATCAAAATTATAGGATTTGTTTGTAGGAAACGCACGCGAAGTGTTGCCAGGCGTTGCAAGCGATTGATAACGCCCCATGTCACATATCGCAGATGGGATGCTCGAAGCAGAACTGTATAATCTAATCAAATTGCACAAACCCAGATATAGAACGTATGCTATTGACAAACTCCTAAATGATAAGGCCACGATGTACTTAGACTTCCCCATATAATCTTGACTTAAACCCGATTGAAAAAGTTTGGGTAGCCATGAAAGTTTATGAAGATGACAGAAAAGTATTTCTCTCTTCCTTTTGTCTAGATCAGTTGGAATCATTATGCGATAATACGCAAAAAATTGAACAATCTTTAATGCAGCAAGAACCTACCATATGCTGAATGACGTTATCGAAAATTTTATTATTACTTTGCAAACAGACGATGGCTACAGCGAGTCTTCTAGTTCTGATGAAAAATTATCTGACATAGAAAATTTTTAATTTTTCGTTATTTTTTCTAATGAATTTGTATTATTAAACTGACAACCAGGTAAATCCGAATCATTCGTCCTCACGCTAGCACACTACGATTGTACCTCTTGAAATTTCAGTTTTCTTTGTTAATTCGTTTATCCTACATGAACCCATCGAGGTATCACAAAGATACTAAGTACTTAGGAAAAACATATGTGCTAATCCTTTGCCTCAAATCCCTATTGAATATCAACCTTCAATTACTATATTTCATCCTATTGTACAGATTCCAAGTATTCTTGAAAATTTGAATTTCAAAGAGAAAACAATAGTACTTATTATGAAGGTTCAGTTAGAAAAATCCCTGCCTCGAAAATTTCCTGTAGTCCTGTAGATTAGTCTGTGACTCACTACTTTGTAATAGAAGATGTAATAGTTGTAATTGTAATAGAATGATCGAGTACCTTGAAATACCATATGCCTAAGAGGGTTGATTTTCTCAAAAAGCCCTTCCGCCGACCCTGATAGCTATTTGACATCACATTGCAGAACGTATTATTCATTTTACTTGCTCCGTTTGCTATCTCTTTTGTTCTTCGAGAATCTTATGAAAAAATTTATGTCGACTTGTACACATCTAAAGATATCGCCCAAACCAAATCATTCAATGTATTTCGGCATATTTTTCCAATCACTGCACAATAAGAAGTATCCTGTTTATTGACTTGGTGTTGTATATTGACTTCTCTGTTAATTGAATAGTTTCAATATTGAGTGATCATCAACAATAGCTGCAGGTGCGTTAATTGAATTGATAGAATTTGACATTCAAATTTGGGAGGCTTTACTTGGTAAAATTCCATTATCAATAATAAAAAACAAGTTTCACTACACTGTAGCTTCTTCAGACGAATGAATGTACAGAAAATATAAATATGAATGTTCTTGAGTAATTAAAAGCTTATTGGGTTGTTTCTTCTTAAGTGGTCATTTATGACAGGTATATCCAATAAAATTAAGGAATAGATTGCTCCCCGAAGAGATTCAATAGAGGTGAAGGACTTAAATCGACTTGTTCATTGATGAGTCTACCTGAGTGTTTGTATTTATTGATTTCTAAAGTTTCCCAAAGATCTACCTTCCAATATTTATTATCTGTATGCAAAATTTCAAACTGTGGGTCGAAAGAGTGATTATTTTCTAAGAGATGATTTGCGTAATTTGAATCTGATTTTTATTTGAAAAACTGCGTTTATGTTCCGATATTCTGATATTAAAATTGCTATGTGTTTTACCAATGTAGAAATTATCACAGTCATTGCAATTCAATCGATAAACACCTGATTTATTGTATTTAATATTTTTATATATTTGCCAAAATTATTATTAGTTTGGAAAGCTATGTTGAAATTATTGCTACTCAAGAATGATTTCAGTTTCTCACTTATAAAAACCAACGTAGGTTAAGGTGTTGAATTTTGTTTCAATTTATCGACAGGGTAAACTTCATTCAATGTGATTCTACTTTGATTTTTTATTTAAAATATTATTTATTACTTTGGGATTGTAACCATTATTTTTGGCTATTTGTTTAATCAACAAAGCATTAAATTTGATTAAACAAATAGCCAAAAATAATGGTTACAATCAAATAATAAATAAAAAATCTTAAAACAACAAATCAAATAATAAATAATATTAAATAAACATAATAAGGTAAAACAATAAATCTTTCGACCCACAGTTTGTTTATAATTTAGAAATCAATAAATACAAACACTCAGGTAGATTCATCAATGAACAAGTCGATGTAAGCCCTTCACCTCTATGAATTTCTTCGGGAGCAATCTATTCCTTAATTTTATTGGATATACCTGTCATAAATAACCACTCAAGAAGAAGCAACCCAATAAGCTTTTAATTACTCAAGAACATTCATATTTATATTTTCTGTACATTCATTCGTCTGAAGAAGCTACGGTGTAGTGAAACGCGTAACGAATCGCAATTATTAAGTAAAATTCCTTCAAACACAGTACTTGTTTTTATTATTGATAGAATTTGATTTTATCATTTATTGGCAAAACTCCCATAAACACTACCGCCGAAATCTAAATATTATTAATGTTTTCACTAAATAAATATTTTTCCTTGAATATTAAAAGAATCTGATTTTATTGCCTATCTAAAATTTTTGGCATTGAAAAATGAAAAATAAATACAGGTTTATTCCAAATTTTATTCCAAATTATGAATTTTAATCAGAACCTTTCTTTCTACAGGAGTCCTCCGAATTCAACCTACTTACGTTATGTAATTTCTTGTGATGTCTTATTAAAATAAAATGCATTATGATATAGATGAGAATTGCGATATATTCATTCACTATTATTAAAGAAGTAAGTCTGCATCATTCATACAAAATTGTCCCGAATGGAGCGAGTGCCTTCGGAAGTTGATAACTTATACCACACAGGAAACAGCTGCTATACTCAACAGAATAAATTCAAACACGTCTGTTCGCCAGTATGTATACTTTGGTTTGTCTCTGATTTCCTATCCATTTAATGGGATCAAATGACATATATGCAAGTACAAATGCTGTCTTTTTACATACGGTGCTCATTTCAGTTTATATTTTTAGATGTAAATGAATTATGGAAAGTCAATTTCTATAAAGAAAAAGATAAGAAGAAAAAAATGGAATTCAATACTTGTGAAAAACTATACAGTGTGGAAAAAGTATGAATATGAAATATTTTAAAGGCGAGTGAGACATTTGCCCTACTAATCGACAAGTCCAAGAAGTTTAAAGAGTTTTCATTATTTATGTTCATTTTCCATTGTCAATTGAATCGATCGATGAAAAGAATTTAAAAACTATAAGGAACTATTGAGTTGGCTGACTGTGCCAATCCTTATACAGAAGATATCATCTACATTTACAGCTGTAAACCTATGTCTTCAACTAAGTTATTTCAGGTTCAATAATAAAATATATCAACAATTAGATGGGCTCTCCATTGTCTTCGTTAATGAGTGAAATAATTATGGCAAATTTAGAAAATAGAAATTTTAGTTCCTCTAACATCCTAATTAAGACTGTATTTTTATGGAAAAGATATGTAGATGATATCTTCTGTATTTGCATTGGCACAAATAGACAACTTAATAGTTTCAATTTTCAAATTATTTTCATTGATCTATTCAATTTATAATGGAAAATGAAAATAAAGGAAAATCTTTGATTTTCTTGGACTTATTTCAATTAACTATCTTCCTAATATTACCAACAAGATATGTAATAGATTACACAGAAATAATATTAACACCATCTGCATTACTAAAGAGAATTTGGGTTCATTGTTAGATAATAATAAAGATAAAACAAAATTATTGAATAAAACGGAGCATATAAAATACACTGCAGTGAATGTGAGACATTCTATATAGGCGGCCAAATCGAAAGATGCATCGAGATGAGAGTTGAAGAACATAAAAGATCTATTCTCCAAAATAAAAATTCTACGGTATTTTAGGACAACTGCATCAACAAAAATCATTTCACAAATACAAGTGATGATTACTACTAAAATATGTTATTAAATGCTCGACGCGTTTCGATACACAGTATCTTTGTCAAGAGCGAATGAATACTACAAATAAATCTTACTAACATATACTTATATATTTTATATACTAAATGGGCAATCCACTCAGAGCTATCTGTATTTGAACCAGTGTTTTATTTATGTCTACCTGATCATTAAGAATTTCCGGTGAATACCTAAATCTGTTAATTTCAAGTACTTCCAGAAGGTTGAGTTTTATACCTTTATTCTCAGAATGTAGGATTTTGAATTCTGAATTGAAAGAGTCACTATTTTCCTAAGATGAAACTGCGTTTATGTTCAGAGATTCTAATATTAAAATTCCTTCCTGTTCTACCTATATAAAAACAATTGTAATCTGCACAATCCAATCTATAAACACCTGATTTATTTTCTTCATTAATTGGAGATTTATAATTCCTGATAAATGAACCTAATTTTTGATGTTTTGAACGCTATATTCAAATTTGAATTTTAAGAAGTGATTTCACATTATAGCTAATATTGCCTATATATGTTAAAGTATTGAATTACTTGTCTTGGTGTTCACCGATTGGATATATATGTTGTAAAGTTGATTTTGTTTTTCTTATATAATATGCTGCTAACTGAATTTGCATCATAACCATTATTTATTGCGATCTGTTTTATCAAATTCAATTCTCTGAAATAATTATCAGTAGACATCGGTGTGCTCAAGAGTTTATGTATATAGCTATTAAATGCTGCAAATTTATATAGGTAAGGATGTGCCAATGTATGAAGAATTGTGATATCTGTATGAGAAGGCTTATGATAAATTGAAAACTGGTGTTTATTATTTGATCTTATTATTGTTAGGTCTAGGAAATTAATCAAATTGTTCTGTTCCATTTCAGAAGTGAATTATTTTTGGGTGCAAGTTGTTGATGAAATTTTCGAATACAGGGAACTGTCTGTTTGTTCCTGTGAAACATACAATAAAGTCATCGACATATCGATACCAATATAGGAAATGTATACTAAGCGGGTGTTTTCGAATAGTTTTTCTATGTTATCCATAAAGATTTCTGCTAAAAGAGGGCTTAAGGGTTTCCCATTATAAGTCCCTCATCACTTTTATGAAAACAATCGTTAAATGAAAAATAATTTTGAGATATGCAAACACATAATAAAGCCATAATGTCGTATTTAATTCTTGAGTTCGTTATATTTTGTGTTAACATATAATTGATTATATTACACGAAAAATTTAAACTTGTCTTACCGAATCCTTTACCACCTCAACTTTATTATTTAGTTTAATTGCACAAAATGGTTATCGAATAAGACCAGTGGTATTATTCACACATGCCCCAGCATTCAAGATTTCCAAATTTTGAATACATATTCTGGAAAACTTTTGAAATTTTAAACCGTCTTTTTCAATTCGTAATTCAAATGATTTGAAGAAAAATAGAAAATATCATTCCAAGTAATGCAAAGTTAGCCTCTTTTGATGTCAAGAATTTGTTCCCAAGTATTCCACCGAGAGATCCGTACAATATAATCAATAATTTGTTAACAGAAAATATGACGAATCCACGAATTAAATATGACATTATGGCTTTATTAGATGTTTGCATATCTCAAAATTATACTTTATTTAACGATTGTTTTTATAAAAGTGATGAGGACTTATAATTAAGCCCTCTTTTAGCAGAAATCTTTATGGATAACATAGAAAAAACTATTCATAAACACCCGCTTAGTAAACATTTCCTATATTGGTATCGATATGTCGATGACATTATTGTGTGTTTCACAGGAACAAACAGACAGTTCACTGTAATCGAAAATTTCATCAACAACCAGCACCCAAAAATAAAATTCACTTCTGAAATTGAACAGAACAATTCGATCAATTTCCTAGACCTAACAATAACAAGATCAAATAATAAACACCAGTTTTCAATTTATCATAAGCCTTCTCATACAGATATCACAATTCATTATACATCGGAACATCCTTATCAACATAAAGTTGCAGCATGTAATAGCTATATACATAGACTCTTGAGCTCACCGATGTCTACTGATAATTATTTCAAAGAATTAAATTTAATAAAACAGATCGCAATAAATAATGGTTATGATGCAAATTTAGTTAGCAACATAAGAAAAACAGAAATTAGCTTCACAACATATATATCGAATCGGTGAACACCAAGACAAGAAATTCAATAGTTTAACATATATAGGCAATACTAGCAACAATGTGAAATCCTTCTTAAAAATTCAAATTTAAATATAGCGTTCAAAACTTCAACAAATTTAGGTTCATCTATCAGGAATTATAAATTTCCAATTAATAAAGAAAATAAATCAGGTGGATTGTGCAGATTGCAATTATTTTATATAGGTAGAACAGGAAGAAATTTTAATATTAGAATTCATCAATGGAAAAACGGATTCAAATTATTCAAATCATCTTAGGAAAATAGTCACTCTTTCAATTCAGAATTCAAAATCCTACATTTTGAGAATAGAGGTATAAAACTCAACCTTCTGGAAGTACTTAAAATTAACAGATTTAGGTATTCACCGGAAATTCTTAATGATCAGGTAGACATAAACAACTCACTCTCATTGAATTTATTCTCTAAACACTAGTTCAAATACAGATAGCTCTGAGTGGATTGCCTATTTATTATATATAAGCATATGTTAGTCAGATATATTTGTAGTATTCATTCGCTCGTGATAAAGATACTGTGCATCGAAACGCGTCGAGCATTTAATAATATATTTTAGTAGAAATCATCGTTTACTTGTATTTGTGAAAATGGATTTCTATTACGTTAAAGCCTCGTCAATTGAAAAATCATTTCATAGATTGCGAGAATATCGAACTCATGTATCCAGGTGATAAAAGAAAAAGGATGGACATCTTGGAGACCAACTAGACTTCAATTTACCTCCTGTTGTGAATGCCGTTATACATAAGTGAAATCACTCATTTTGAATTTAGTATTGTATTACTCTTGATAATGGGCTAACAACCCGAAACATATGTAGAGTATTTTAATAAATATTTGTGAAACCTTAGCCAAGTGATGAACCAATCATTTATTCATTATGTTCACAAAGTGTTAAACGAGAATTCCATACATATTATCAGAAATTATATTTATTCATAACAATTTGATGAAGTAATTTATATCGTAGAGTCACAAAGTTATAAATCATTTCACTACACCTTTACATTTTCATCGTACAACGTTTCTTCCCCCCCGAATATAACCTATCAGCGATTTGCCAAGGATTTATATTCGAATCATGTAATGTCCTGTTTCTATATTTTTATGTTCGTTGGATATTGTGCTATTATATCCCAAGCTATTGGTATTGGTATGTTGCCAAAATACATTTGTTTGACCCTAGTGCCTGTAAGTTCAAGATTTTAAAGTTGATTTATTTTACGATCGTTTTACTGCTGTCTTTATGATTCCTTTCATAATATTGCATTTCGTGTTCTATTAAATGTATTTATTAGATGACATACCATATTCCACTTTGGATATTGGATACTATGCTTGCGGCTTTCAAGCTTCAAAATGAGAGAAGACATTCAAGTAGATGTTTTTAATTTACGAAAACGAAAATGGACAATAATATTAAGTTATTGGTCGTTAAAGTTGTAAACTATATGAGCTTTCGAGAAGAGTGATCTCATCTCTCTTTCATCCTGCGAGAAATATGGGAGTAGTAGTTATCATAAGTTGCAAAAGGGTTTGGTATTTCTCCATTTGTAGAAAATACTACTGTTGATGAGTATTTGAGAAATCCAAGAATTCTGAAGGTTGAAGTCCGTTTTTTGTTTCGAAAATTACGTTAATATAAACCGGTCGAAATAGAAATTCAATGTTTCATTAATTCGCACAAAGCTGAAAATTGGCATGAATGTTCGGAACACTGTTACAAACAATTTGTGAAAAAAACCTATTGATCCCACGTTTTTGAAGGTTAAATGTTGCGAAATTCTGTTTGTTGCATTTTCAGCTAAAGGGTAAGTTTTATCATAAAATATGATAATGGAAAACATGTTTTCGCAATATACTATAAGCCGTCACATAGATATTATAATACATTACTCGTCGTGTCATCCGTATCAACATAAAATGTCAGCATCCAACAGTTTTATTCATAGATTGATTAACATCCGTTACCAGCAGAAAATTTCAACAAAGAGTTAAATTTAATTGAACAAATAGCTAAATATAATGGTTATAATCCCAAAAATAAATAATATTTTGAATAAAAACAAAGTAGAATCGCATTGAATGAAGTTTACCCTGTCGATAAGTTGAAACAAGAATTCAACACCTTAACCTACGTTGGTATTACAAGTGAGAAAAAGAAATAATTCTTGAGTAGAAATAATTTCAACATAGCTTTCAAAACTAATAATAGCTTAGGCAAATATATAAAGAACAATAAATCCAAATCAGATAAAAATAATAAATCCGGTGTTCATAGATTGAATTGCAATGACTGTAATAATTTCTACATTGGTAAAATACATGAAAATTTCAATATTAGAATATCGGAACATAAACGCAGTTTTTCAAATAAATTATCAGATTCAAATTACGCGAATCATCTCCTAGAAAAGAATCACTCTTCCGACCCACAGTTTGAAAATTTGCATACAGATAATATATTTTGGGAAGCTTTAGAAATCAACAAACACAAACACTCAGATAGACTCATTAATGAACAAGTCGATTAAAGCCCTCCACGTTTATTGAATCTCTTCAGGGAGCAATCTATTCATTAATTTCATTGGATACACTTGTCACCAATAACCACTTAAGAAGAAGGAACTCAATAAAGTTTTAATTACTTTAAAACATTTGTATTTATATTCTCATTATTATCTATATATAGTTGTCATAATTTCTGTACATTTATACGTCTGAAGAAGCTACGGTGTAGCGAAACGCGTTCAGAATCACAATTATTCAGTAAAATTCCTCAAAAACAATACTTGTTTTTATTATCAAATTGTTCTATCGCTGTTTCAACCAATATCAGCGTCATTATCAGCTTGTTTTAAAGAAATATTTTCAGTGGTAAATTTTTCTTTCAATATGGAAATAAATCGAGACTTGTGTGTACTCAATTCTGGTGGCTTGTGGGAACTGTCATGAATTCATCAAAAATAATATCATACGATGAAGATGTTGTTGGAACTGTACGACGTTGCCCTGCGGCTTTGATATTTTTCGTGCATTCAGTATATCCAACAAATACAACAGTCACTCTATTGTCAAAACGTCTATGTATATACCGCACTTATTTATCTAAAATATTTTTAAATGTTTCTTCGCGATCCCTCACTACACTGTGTAATAGATATTTTCCGTCGATGATGTACGTAGCATTAATACAGTGTGTTCCAACGAAAATTTGACCCCCTATAACTCCGAAATGAGTAACATTAGCGAAAACACCAAGACACGTCGATTTTTGTTTCGAGGGAGCATTTTTCGAAATAATTCGAAACTTATCAGATCAACCCCTACCCCAGCAACCCTAACTTTGAAATTCATCATAGGGAATAAGGGTCGAGTGGTACCTTACTGAAAAGGTCTGTCAATTCTCCACCTTGATTTGTCATTTTAGAATTTTAAATTAACATACAGGGTGTCCCAACCAAGGGTGAAGTTGAATTCCTGGAAATCCCAAATACTAAATGAAATAGATTTATTTTGGCATAATGCAAGCGCAGGTTTATGCTCGGTCTAGAAAAACGACCTACACTTGTGAATTTGGAGTTGGTGCAATCAACCCCCTATTTCCAGCATCCCCAACTCAAAAATCATTCGATCGATAATAGGTCAAGTGGCACCTCGTTGGAAAGGTACTGCAATTTTCTCTTCGAATTTGGTATTTTCGAAATTCAGAATCAGCATACAGGGTGTCCCGGAGCAGGAACACTGAAAACCCAAATAACTTTTTGAAACTGGTTCATTTCGGTATAATACGAGAACATGTTTATGTTTGATTCGAGAATAAGACTCTCTTGCGTGAATATGGAATTTTTGCAATCAATCTCTTCCATTCAGCATCCCCAACTCAAAAAATCATACAAGTGATTACAGGTTGAGTGGCAAAGTTTCAGAAAGATTTTTCTATTTTCTGAATCACTGAGGCATTGGTTTCAGTTTGGCAATCGAGGTTTTCTGGCGTGAGGATCAGGATGAGGGATGATGAAGAAACTGATTGGATGCTCATCTAAACAGGAAAACGAGATTTATTGAACTTGTATTCAATTGAAAACAAAAACTAACTTGATTATTACAACAATTGTTCAAAATGACCTCCGCCCACCTCCATACAGTTATACAGACGATTTTCGAACTCTCTTCTCACATTAGCGAAAACTTCAGGAGTCAAAAGTCGGCATTCTGTGATAATCCTCATCCGCAGCTCCTCCAGGTTTTCTGGTCTTGTGGCATAAACTTTAGATTTTAGATGGCCCCACAAAAAAAATCTAGGGATTTAAATCTGGTGACCTGGCTGGCCACTCAACAGGTCCTCTTCTACCAATCCACCTTCCTGGGAAATTTTCGTCTAAATATTGGCGCACCCGAGCATCATAATGCGGAGGAGCACCGTCTTGTTGAAAACGCATTTCGTCCTCAGAAAGAGTTGGATCGTTCTGTAAAATTTCTGTCAATCTAGGATGTATGTGTTCCTCTAACAACTGTAGGTAGCCATTTCCATTCAGATTACCCTCAATAAAGAAAGGCCCAACTAGATGATTGCCAAAATTCCTGCCCAAACGTTCAACTTCTGAGGCCTTTGCGTGTGGGCCTCTCTAAACCAATGAGGATTCTGTGTGTCCCAATATCGGCAATTATGTCTATTCACTTCACCACTGAGCATAAAGGTGCTTTCATCAGAAAAACAGATGTTATTCAGAAAATTTGGATTAGCGTTTAGGTTTTCGCTTAGATTTTCACAAAACTGTAAACGACGATCTGGATCATCTTCGTTTATTTCATGCACTAATTTTACCTTGTAGGGGTGAAATTTGTGATGTTCACGATTCTATGGACAGTTGTAGCTGATACACCAGTCAGACGAGATAGTTTTCTGATCGAAGTAGTATTCTCCATTTGTAGATGACCCACTACTGCCACTTCCGTTGCCTCATTTCTGACAGGACATGCCACTTCATGTTTTTGTTTGCCACCGAACCCGTAGCTAGGAATTTGTCAACCAAATATTTAACGTACTGGTGACTGACTCCCTTTCTCTTTCAGGATGGTTCCTATCGAATATCCTTGCCGTTTCTTTGGCACAACTGTTATTTCGAAAATACGTCGATACAATTTCGACCCTTTCCTCAGTGGAATAAACCATTTTCAGATTAATTTCAACTGACGAACAACAACAATAATGAGGAACTGATCTGAATAATAATAATATTTCATTGCAAAATGAGAAATAACAGATGATTGCACGCCAGATGGAAATGAAAAAATGTGAACATTTTCAATGCAGAAATCAGCTTTATTTCTTCCTAATTGATGCTCAACACATCGTACCACAATACTTTTAACAGTTTCGAATTAATTTTAGTTGATAATTTCAAATGACGATATTGAATTTTTCGAAAGCGACATCCTGTATGGAGAGCCGAACTGAATGAAATGCTTTAATCATTCTGGAATTCAAAAACCTTTCTGAAGATATGCCACTTGAATTATTTGTATGATTTTCAAGTTGGGGATGCTGAATGGAAGGGTTGATTGCAAAAATTCTATAACCACACAAGAAAGTCCTATTCTCGGATCAAACATGTTCTCGTATACCGAAATGAACCAGTTTCAAAAAGTTATTTGGATTTTCAATGTTCCTGCTTCAGGACACCCTGTATGATGATTCTGAATTTCGAAAATACCAAATTCGAAGAGAAAATTGCAGTACCTTTCCAACGAGGTGCCACTTGACCTATTATCGATCGAATGATTTTTGAGTTGGGGATGCTGGAAATAGGGGGTTGATTGCACCAACTCCAAATTCACAAGTGTAGGTCGTTTTTCTAGACCGAGCATAAACCTGCGCTTGCATTATGCCAAAATAAATCTATTTCATTTAGTATTTGGGATTTCCAGGAATTCAACTTCACCCTTGGTTGGGACACCCTGTATGTTAATTTAAAATTCTAAAAATGACAAATCAAGGTGGAGAATTGACAGACCTTTTCAGTAAGGTGCCACTCGACCCTTATTCCCTATGATGAATTTCAAAGTTAGGGTTGCTGGGGTAGGGATTGATCTGAGAAGTTTCGAATCATCTCGAAAAATGCTCCCCTCGAAACAAAAATCGACGTGTCTTGGTGTTTTCGCTAATGTTACTCATTTCGGAGTTAGAGGGGGTCAAATTTTCGTTGGAACACACTGTATATACCGCACGTATTTATCTAAAATATTTTAAATGTTTCTTCGCGATCCCACACTACACTTTTTATAGATATTTTCTGTCGATGATATACGTAGCATTAATATTGTCAATATCTTTTTTACTGTTTGAAAACAGTCGTACATGGCTGACTTTTGTGTTTTACCCATTTCAGCATCATCGAAAAGTGACAGCAGATACGCCAATTTATAGTTGAAATATTTCTCAACTTAATCTTCAAAAGCACTAGTAATACTCATTCGTTGAAATAATAATACAGGGTCGACAGGAAGTTTCTCATTGTAAACTTTTACGGTGCTACTGATAGCTAACAGAGGTACTACTATCAGCGCGTTTGAATTTAATGTTATTTAACGTCAATCCTGTCATTTTGGACATGGAGGCAATCCCAATTTCACGTGCGTTATGACAGTTAATCTTATCAACAACGACTCCATTGCCAATAGATATAATTTTGTTAACTTCCGGAAACGCATAATGCAATGAAAACCACTCCAGAAGGTTTTCATGTGTTCAGAATCTTTTTTTACTTGCGAATCACCTGCATCAACATGCTGATCTGTTGTTCACACAACCAAATTTAAATGGAATCACTCGGTATTTCACATTATTGATTGTTTTCAACCATGGAAATTTGACTGCTTGTGTTTTTTGTTCTAAAAAAACTGGATACTATGATAAGAAATGTTGAATTATCACCACATGTTCGCGATATTGTACTCAGTCGTCATTGAGATTTGAGACTGTGAGCTTCAAAATTTGAAAAAGCCTATAAACATAATTGAAAATGCCTTACGTAGGATTGTCCGATGTGCAGAGGGGTCAAATAATTGCTCTCGTTGTAAAGGGGCGACTCAGAGGAATATAGCGGCCACAATGGGGGTATCACAGAGGGTGATTTCAAAAACTAACGCCCGATACGTGGAGCTACAATCTCTGCAAAATAGCCCTCGAAGATCCTAGTCGTAGGAAGATCACTTCTGAAACAAGACCGCTTTTTATGCCAAATTGGAAGAAGAAACCCTAGTGCGTATCACGCCATACTCCAAAGGCAAATTCTGGAAGCAACAGGCATCAGTGTATCAGTCGAAACGATACGTCAAAGACTTCGTTCAATGGGTTTATACAGCAGAAAGCCCTTAAGAGTTCCAGATCTAACCAGACAACAAAAATCAACAGACAGATACAGTTGGTGTATCGAGCACCAAAATTGGAATATTGAAAATTGATGAAATATTCTCGGATAAGACGAGAATTGGTGTTCGTTCAAATGACCGCCGGATTCGGGTTTTAAAGGATCGTGGAAACCCCACGAACATAAACATAAATTACATTAATTGCTTGTACTATAACTAAATCTTTATATCGAAAAAACAACAAACAACAAGAAAACTAATGATGGTTATTCCTTAGAGTATTTTTCAGAGATCTTTTCAAGGAGTACAATGATACCACAAAGAAGTCAATATTCTCACAATAAATATAACTCGATCTGAATATTCTAGATATAGGAGAGTTCGAGGAGCTATTGTGTTGAAAAAATGTGTATTGAATAGGTCTATTTACATATATATATATATATATATATATATATATATATATATATATATATATATATATATATATATATATATATATATATATATATTTTTTTTTTCACCGACAGTTGCGGCTAACTCCAATAACTACCGGGCTTTGTGGCCAAGGTAGTCATCTTAACATCTTGTGGCTCATTCATATTTGAGAAAGCCGCGTACAATTCTGGTGGTGCTGAGAACAACTTCTCGCTGCGATCTAGTGACAACTGCTCTATCGAGACCCAATCTTTGGGTGTTTTGCAATAGGTGCCCCTACACGAGGCCGTTTACGGATATAATCATAGACATAATTACAGTGGTGCTCAGCTCGTGAATTTGCTTCATTTCAATGGCCAGATCTCTGTACTTATCGATCTTCTCCGAATACGCCCTCGGTATATTATCATCTTCCGATATCGTCACATCCAAGAGTACAGCTTTTTCTTTTGCTTATAGAATACAACGATATCCGGCCTATTGTGCGATATGGGCCAATCACAGATTATAGTATTATCCCAGTATACTTTGTGCTCCTCATCTTCAAGGACAGTTTCAGGCGTATATTTGTAAATCGGTACTCTGTCCTTCAGAAGTCCGAGCTTCAACGCTATCTCCTGGTGGTATATTTTGGCCATGCTGTTGTACCTGTTGAGGTAATCCTTGGGGCCAAGATCGGGCATGAGGACGAGACATGCTGTATTGATTCCAGGCCCTGGAGCAACGGCGACATTGGTCTGAAGGGTATCAATTTTAGCGATGTGCTTGTTATAGGCCCTTGTTGGCACAACCTGATCTTGTATGGCCAGCAGCCTGCCTTCAGTTTCCGGGTGTAAATATCCTGTCATGAGAAAGTTCACCGACTCACGCTTGTCAACGTTATCACTCTCAAGGACTCTGGGATAGCGGCCATGTAAATTCATCACCTTCCATTCATTCATCCTTTCTTCAGGAGTACGGGGAGCATTTCCTCATTGAAGAGCTGAATTCCAGGCCCAATATCAACCATCTTGCCTCTCCTGACACAAACCGTCGCGCATTTTTCTACTCCGAGTAGCATGCGAACACCCTCGCTAAAGGCTGCCACAGTTTCCAGCTGCCCCTTCATTTGATCTACTGTACCTGTATATAGTTTGAGGTCATCTAAGTGGCTTATCCGGGTATTGCTCCCTCTGTCATAAACGTAGCTGTCTGTGCTCTTGTTAAGAAGGCAGCTCAGGGGGTTCAAAGCTAGACAGAACCAGAGTGGACTTAGAGAGTCCCCCTGAAAAATTCCCCTTTTTATCCTGATTTCACCTGCAGCAATTTCTGCTCCTTTCGTTCTTAGACAGAGAGAGGTTCGCCATGTACTCATTAGTTGTCTCAGCAAGCCCACCACCGAACCAGGAACCCCATACAACTCCATAACCTTTAGTAACCATGAATGTGGAACGGAGTCGAAAGCCTTTCGATAGTCAATCCACGCGATACATAAGTTTCTAAGCTTTTTGCGTGCGTGCTTCGTTACAATATAGTCTGTAACTAAAAGTTCTTTACATCCTCTGGCTCCGCTCCGACATCCATTCTGCTCATACGCGAGAATGTTATGCGCTTTAATGTGCTTATTGATGTGCATTGTCAGGATTGCCGTCATCAGCTTATATAAAGTAGGCAAGCATGTTATAGGCCGATAATTCCTAGGGTCCTGGGAGTCACCACTCTTTGGGAGCAAGTGTGTTACTCCGAGGGTGAGTTGTGCACTCACACTAGTAGGGTCTTCAAGGGCGCGTTGGAATAAGGTAGCAATAGTATTATGAGTGCTTTTGAAATACTTCCACCAAAAATTGTGAAGTCTGTCCGGGCCGGGTGCTGCCCAGTTATTGGATCTCTTAAGTGTTCCCGAGATATCTTCTGCCGTTATAGTGATATCTGGCATATTGTGTTTCGGTATTTTCGACTCCACCTCATCCATCCAAAACGCATTCTCGTCGTGTGATATATCATTCTCCCATATGCCGCTCCAGAATGTGCGCACGTCGTTAGGAGATGGAGGAGCGCCCTCTGCAGTGTCAGATTGTTCGAGGTTCTGTAGAATAATTTAGTATTCTTATAGAAGAAAGAATTGTTCTTATACCTCTTCACTCGTTCTTTATATCATCGAGATCTGTTCCCTAATGCTTTCAGTTCTTGTTTCATGGAATCGCAAATAACCGCAATTCTGTTATTGAAATTAGGGTCTTTTGCACTGATGCGGAACTCTGAAGCAATGAGGCGAACAGTAGCAGTTTTCTGGATGGATCGGCACAATTCAGATATGTGTGTAGGTGCCCAATTTTTTCTGAGATTGACAATCTTTCCTTCGAGGCGCACCTGCCAAGGTGGGGCATTATTACTTTGGCGTATACGTATTCGGGTATGGGCATTTTTCCTTGAATCTCACATAGAGTTACTGCGGCCGAGTAGACCAAATCAACCAGATCATCCAGGTTAGAGACATCACTTATATGCTCATTTACTAGGAATCGATCTTTTCATCATTTCAGCCATATCTTTGGACTGACTTATTCTGGGTATTTTGGCCTGCTGCTTGGATTCATGCCTTTATAATACATCAGATTTCGGGTGAGGTGGTGTCGGATGTTTATCAGTTGTTCGTCCTCACCATCAGCGTTAGGAATGATTGATCTGTTGAAGAGCGCTGTTGATCGGCGCTTCGCCTTTGGTGTTGCTGTACGAGGCCAGCAACTTTCCTTTATCGCGTCAAGTTCGGCTTTCGACATTTTCTGGTTGTTCAGAATCCATTTTACTCTGTTGGACAAGAGTTGAGCATACGATGTTCGTTGAGGATACATGTCATTCCAGATCTCAGCCAAAAGGTGTCTATACGTCTTATCAGTTTCATTAACCAGTTATATATATATATATATATATATATATATATATATATATATATATATATATATATATATATTTATATGTAGACATGGTTTACTCTGGAGCCATCACGGTGTATGAGCTGAAGGGTATTGAAAACATGTGAAAACCCAAACATGAGCCTAAAGCCCCATAGACCCACCATGGAAGAAGCGCCTGGAAAATAAAATCATAAGTGCAAGAAAAAAATAGGGTGTTACATTCTTACCTGAATAGGCCAAATCCTTCCAAAAAAATCATAAGGAAAGCCAAAAACGCTGCTTCTGAATGCCGCGGAACACCTAAGTGCAGAGACTTCCAGGAAAAGGCCACTGTCGTTTGTGATACCCTGAAACAGAAAGTAAGAGCATAAGGTAATCGAATTCACAGGTATAATGAGAGAAAAAGGTATCGGAACAACAGACTATTCTATAGCATCCAGAAGCAATTTTTCCGGGAACTTGAAAATCCAACCAAAGTGGAATCCCGACCAGACCCAGAAGCTATGCATGAGTTTTGGAGTGGAGTATAGTCAGAACGAAAAATAAAATCACATGATCGGAAGGCTGACTCGATTAGGGAAATAATATCTAGCACCCCGCAACAGCATATGGAGGACATAAATATACTTCAGGGAGACATAGCCAGAGTCCTGAAAGGCGCCAACAACTGGGCAGCTCCTGGTCCTGACCAGATTGATAACTACTGGTGGAAATATTACACTAGGGTCCACCCTTGTTGGCTCAACTTTTGAGCAGTCATTACAAAACGCAGAAATAATACCCGAATACTTCACACTTGATTGAATCACCTATATGATTCCGAAAGAGCAGGGAACTCAAGATCCGAAAAATTCAGGCTTATCACTTGCCTACCGTCCATATACAAGATTCTTACAGCCACGCTGACATTGTATATAAATACTTACGTCAGGGCGAAGCACATATGAGCCTACGAGCAAATTGGCTGTCGGTATGGATCAAGAGGATGCAAGGGCTGCTGGTCATCGACAATATAATAATGAGGCAGGCTAAGAAGAAGTTACGAAACTTATCTGTAGCCTGGATTGACTACAAGAAAGCGATTTGGTACCACACATCTGGCTGATTGAGAGTCACCCCTGGAGCAGGGTGACAACCCTTGAAAATTTGGAAGAGGGTAGATGGGTCGAGTGATACCTCGAAAGAAAGGTATTATCTTTGTCTGCATTCCCGTGAAAGAATTTTCATTTTTGATTGAAAACTGTAGAAGATACAGAGTGAACCACTGAAAAATAGAGAAGACTATCACCCCAAGACTATTGGAGTATTAGTGTGAAAAACTGGAATAGATTCATTTTAGATCTAAAGCTGTCATCTTCCGAAATCAACTTCATCTCGAATTTCAATCCCTAGAGCAGGGTAATATTTTGATCCAGTGATACCTCAGGGCGATATATAGTCTCCTCTATTTTTCAGTTGCTCACTCTGTATCTTCTACAGTTTTCAATCAAAAATGAAAATTCGTTCACGGGGATACAGACAAAGATAATACCTTTCTTTCGAGGTATCACTCGACCCATCTACCCTCTTCCAAGAGTTGTCACCCCTGCTCCAGTGGTTGATATTCGAGATGAGAATGGTACTTGATGATGACTGCCATTGATCAGCATGGATCTGTTCCATTTTACCTCACTGAAACTTGAATTGTCTCAGAGAAATAGTCTTCCCTATCTTTCAGTTGCTGACCCTGTATCTTTTACAGTTTTCAATTAAAAATGGAAATTCGTTCAAGGCAATGTAGACAACGATACCACCTTTCTTTTGAGTAATCTCTCGATCCATCTTCCCTATTCAAAATGTTCAAGGATTGCAACCCCGCTTAGGGGGTTGATATTTCAGTTTTGTACCCCAAAAGATGTCCCCCTTGAAACAAAAATTGACATGTTTTTGCGTTTTGATCAGAAATGAATATCTTGGTAGACATAGCCTCTGTTTAGTTTTCGTTGAAGCACCCTGTATATATATCACGACGCCCATCGTGCATGTATGTTAGCACTAACTATGCATTTTCAAATAGAATACCCGCTACTTGATAATTGCTAGCTTTGCCAGGCGATGATATATCCTGAAAAAAGATAACGAAAATCAGAACACTCAGAACACAACATTCACGTCATAAAGTTTCATTTATCTCGAGGGTATTAGGCATGAATTCTTACAATTTTCAGGTAAACGAACTTCCTCTTCAATCCAGATTATCCTCTGGCAATACGAAGATGATGAAGGGTGCATTATTACACAAGTTATCGTATCCCGTCCGCCTTTAAATGTTTCGAGCTTTTCGCTCATCATCATTTCAGCGGTGAAGAGAAGACAATAAAATTAGCCGGCGCTGTCTGGTCTAGAACAGTCGGTCAACGCACGCTTTGAATTGGCATATGGAAATTTATCATGTTTGTATTTATACGTCGATGTCTTCGAAGGATTCACATTTTCATTAGAATTTAACGATTTATGTCTACTAAATGTGGAAAATTTGATGAATTTCAAGTGTATTTTATCCCTGAAATCGTTATAGATTCCTGTCAAATAATTGGTGGATGCAGGGTAGCATCCAGGAATTTAGTTTGGAAGCCAATCAAAATTTTCATCAAAAATTTCGTATAATTTGAATTTCACCTAAGCCGATAATCAACCAGTATAAATAATATTTAAGGAATGAATGAAGTGCAATTAACACAATTATTTTCAAATTATGTACATATTTCTGCCGATCCGGCCGACGATGTCCTGATGAAACATTGGCTTATTCAACGATCGAACAAATGTATTTTCGATATTCGAATTTTCGTTGAGATATATACTGAGTGATATTTGACATTGAGTTCAGTATTTCAATCTTTTCGTTTCGTCAGTGTGTGACTCACAAAATGGAAAGATGAGACCAGTAATTTCTTGGTATCTTCTACGATTTGATTTTCAGTTCATGGATGAAGGACATTTGGTGTCTTGGTCATATTTGAGAGATTGTTTATTCTGATAAGCGAAAAATTTTAAACGAAAATCAAAAGAAAAATTTATCTGAATACGATCGAAATGCTGTCTAAAAGAGACGAATTGTGAATGTATCCAGAATGACCAATATGGATGATTTTTAATTTTTTTCAAGAAATAAACACCTGCATCAATTTCTCACCAAATTATGTCCCGCAACAGATTTCAGTTTTTTTTTATGAAAAACTAAAAATGCAGCAGATGCGACGCTGCTTTATAATTATTTCATGTATTCAGTGTTTGAAATCAGTTAGTTGGCACTTTGTTTCTGTTGTAAGCACAAATAAAAGATTCAAGTTTTGTGATTCGACCATGGAAAGACGACATTTGACTAGAGAAGAGATGTTACGAGCCGTTGGCATGCTCCAAGCTGGGAGCTCACAACGGGAAGTATCCAGGGTTCTGGGAAGTAGCCCAAGTGTCATAAACCGTTTATGGTCGCGTTTCAATGAAACAGGTAGCGTAGAAGAACGCCATACAGGTCGTTTCAGGATTACTACAGTCGCCCAAGACCGAGTTTTGGTTTTACAAGCCAGAAGAGATCGTACTACCACAGCATCTCAATTAACTCAAGAGCTATCACGAGTTCATAATATACAAATTTCCGACTAAACTGTGAGAAATCGACTGCACGAAGGTCAACTCCACTTCAGACGTCCTTTAAGAGTTCCACAACTGACCCATGGAAATCGCGCTGCTCGTTTAGCTAGGTGCCAAGAACACGTAAACTGGGATCAAGAGAGGTGGGCCACAGTTCTCTTCAGTGATGAATCTAGATTTAGTTATTATCCCGACTCGGAAAGAATTCGAATATGGAGGGAACCTGGAAAGCAAAACCGTCTCCAGCATGCTCGAGAAGTTGTTAGACAGAGAGGCGGATCAGTGATGTTTCGGGGAGGTATACGCCTTGGTGGAAGAACTGACCTCGTTTTCATACAAAACAACCTCACGGGAAATTCTTACGTAAATGAGATAGTTTTACCTGTAGTGGTACCGTGTCTCCAAACAATGGGTCAAAATCCACTCTTCCAACAAGATAATGCCCCTCCTCATCGTGCAAGAGTTGTCTTGAACGTTCTTGAAGAGAATGATATCGATCTTCTACCGTGGCCATCCTGCTCCCCAGATCTGAATCCCATCTAGCATGTGTCTCCTGCGTCAAAACGTCTTCCATCATGAACGGGAGCTTCGATTAGCAGTTCAGGGGGCTTGGAATGGCTAAAATCTGCTTTCGAGAAGTCAAATATTATTTTGTTTTCTTGAGAATACATTATGTATAATACATCCTAACAAAAACCGAAAGATTTCTATAAATTCGAATCATCAAATTCATATTTTAAAGATATTGGTAAGTTTTCCTAGACTTTTTGAGTTGTATATATATATATATATATATATATATATATATATATATATATATATATATATATATATATATATATATATATATATATATATATATATATTATAACGTTTCTTAGTTCTTGAAATTATTTGTGTTTTCAAATCAAACAATTCAACGTTACAAAAACACTAATTAATTTAATTACAATTATAACACTAACTAAATGACTAATTTATATAACACAATCGGTACTGATTAATTTATCTCTAACACTTTGTCCACTCGCGCTTTGTATTCAAACTTCATCCTCTGTGCTTCGCGCTCTCTTCTTATATACAAGTACGGATTGTTCTAGAATATTTGCGTAACTTCGGCTATGCTGCAGATATTCGTTCGGAACCTTCCGGAAACAGCAACACTGATTTCTTCCTAATATGGCGCGCTGAAACCTTCAAATCTTTCTCGACGTCTCCCGAAAGTGCCCCGTGCTCGTCAGTCCGCTAGGCTGTGACACCATCGGCTTCGTTACACTGCCCCCTTCTTAAATTTATTCTGTCCCAGAACAGACTGAGTCTTTGGTCACTATGACGGTATCGGCATTTATTTCCAGCTTCACATCTCCCTTGTTGATGGAAATAACATTCAACTGTCTTCTCACCTTGTCTCGAAGGTGTAGGATTGAAACAGCACACGAGAACTTCGATTTTGATGCCATGGAAGATAACTTCGATCATGCTCCGTACTATTCTCCAATCTAACTGGTCCAACCCACAACCAAGTTTCGGTATGGCGAGTTTCTTCACACTCTGCTTGACCAAGTGCTCTTCAAAGTCTATTAAGGCTGATAAATCTTCACAGCAGGGTTTCTGGTGTGAATATTCTTTAGTAGACCGTCCTTCAGCATCTAGTTCAAGGTCTCGTCTACTGTAGACAGTTGCTGCCTTAGTTCAAAAGGCCTTCCATATTTAGCCTTGAAAACTCTCGCGATACCCTTATCCATTCGAAGATCTTGAGCGACACAAATCGCAATGGCGTATTCCTTGCCTACTTGGAAAAGATCTTGTGGTATTTCTGTAGTGACTCCAAATCTGGCTTTTACAGAGCTGCTATAAATAGCCATGAAACGATCGTAGTCCCTCTCTTTATTCACTTGATGTTTTTTTGACTTGTCTGTGATAAACCGTGTCTCCTCGTAATTTTGGTTTCTCCAGCCAATCGATTGAAATGGACTACTCTAGGTTTCCCCCTCGGCAGCTTCCTTATGCGATACACGATGTCGTTGATCCCTACGAGTAACATCATTTTTTACATCTATGAAATATCTGATAGTATCTCCCCCTGTTGACGTTATCCATTTTCTTAAAGAGATTTTGAACTTTTTGAGATTCACAATGCATTTGAGGTATGAAGGAAGCTGGATAATCCAAGAACCCCACAACAGCTCATCCAAGCCGCAACAGAAGAGTGGCAGAATATCACCCCAGGAAAACGTAATTCAAAGCATGCCTGGACGGATTTAGGCTTGTATCAGGGCAAGAGGAGGTTTTACAATCTACTGAGGTCGAGAGAAATACACCTACTCCGTGAGAAAACAATCTTCAATTTTTTTACTACATGCCATACAGGGTGTAACCTGAACCAGGTCCTGCTCCTACAATAATAATTGACCTGAGTATCTCAAATGAGTCTATATCTGTTGTTCACTCGAATTCAATAAAGGTTAATTCGCAGTTCCATACCGTTCTTGAAGTACAACAATTGGAATCAGGAGCACTTTTTGCTGTTTGACATTTAGTAGAAACTTTGATGTTACCAGTAATGGACCCGTCGGTATATTTACAGAATAGAATCTATTTTTAATCCCATCAATTCCTGTCTGCAATATAATTCAGCTCTCATTTCTTTAGGACTTTTGGAAGATCGTTTAAAGGCGAGGATTGATGTCCAAGAGATCACCAACTTGCTGGGCCCAATCGCCTCCCTTTGAGAAAGTAGAAGCGTTAAACTCGGTTAACATAGGCCGCATGAGGTGTTACAGTATATTAACCAGCAATCCTGAGCCTCTGATCATAATAGTTTATGGATAGCGTAGTACGAAATGCCTCCGTGATAGCCATGCAAACTCATCTCTCTAAGCGTGTGAGTTTCTGTTGGCCAATGAACTATTGGCCCTTTCACCACTACAATACAGATCTAGTCGTGTAGTCTATAGTCTGATGACCATAGTGTATTTCCAGCGTTTTGAGTAAATGCCCCTCAGATGCTTCTACAAGTCTAGATGGATAGTCTGCCCCTTTGAAAATCTTTGTCAAAGTTAGGTTACCATTAAGTGAAAACACTCATACAGATGAACCTGGTAATGCATAAGTTAATCAGATCTCAAATCTATATTCTTATTTTCATTCCAAATTTTCATCCTTCATGGTTATGTCCCACATCGTACAACCGCTCTACCGTTGTGAAAATCGCAATAAACCCTATGTAAATAGAGAGTGAAGCAATATTAACTTTCAAAACAAAACAATCATCATTAGTTAATCAATATAAAGGGAATTTCAACCGAATCATATCAGGTGCTATAAATATAAAAACCAGTTTAATTGACTCCGTTATTTTCAAATTATTCAGTAGATAACTATATTATTCTGTGTATGTGGAAAATATGGATATTCAACAAATGCATAGACCCTCTCCGGAATTGAGTGTCCTCGAAACAGATATTCCTGTCCTGTAGGGAATAGCAGCGGGAAGCTTGTTTCTAATACCAGTGCCAACTCGCATGCTGTATTCAAGTTCAGGAATATAAAAAGCTATACGGAAGTATATACCCTATTATGCATATCTTTTATGATAAGAAATATTATTTATGGTTTTTGTAATTTTAATCAATATAGTTTCTTCTATTGAGATCTGTCAGAAATATGACGTCATCAAAACATTTGTTTTCAAATGACATGATGCTTGCTTGCATCTTTTAACAATACTCGGGTACTTAGCCCATTTACACAGCTGAACCTACAGTTTATAATGGATTCCGAACCATTCTCCTAGACCGTGCCATGATAACTGCCACCACAAAGATTACAAGTTGTCTGGTCTACGGAAGTTTATGCCTTCTTTAGGCGACTCTTTCAAATTCATTACTTTTTTGTTCAAGGACAACATCCATAACCTGACCCC
The DNA here is from genome assembly GCA_013387265.2 of Cryptolaemus montrouzieri. NCBI lineage: Eukaryota > Metazoa > Arthropoda > Insecta > Coleoptera > Coccinellidae > Cryptolaemus > Cryptolaemus montrouzieri. The sequence continues at coordinate 89,428,683 of JABFTP020000001.1, read as the reverse complement.
GGATTCGAACCAGGAGCCTCGGCTAAGCAGTTCCAATACGCTTGAGCACTAACCGTGCAGCTACCGAGGCGGTTATAGTAAGTGACACATCATTGAGCAACTCTTGCTCTACTCAATCATCTATAGTAGATTTGGTGAAGTCGTAGAGTATTAATAAGTCAGGTGACATAATGATCACAGGCATGCCATTAATTATCTTCTTCTTACATATTATAATCTGGGGTAATTGGGTATAATATTGGCAATTCAGGTGGGTTGATGAGTAATTCCTAATGTAATGATTTACAATGAACACAGCACTTCTGATTACACAGTGGTACACAGATACCATCGCTCGCCAGGTATGTTAGGACAAATGTCTACTCCAATGAAGGTTAAAGTGTTTAATTAAGTACGTCCCCAAATTTAACCCCAAGAAAGGTAAATATTACATAGATACATACTAAGAAGAGTTCTTGTATTTGTTTAATCATTTGTATGTATTAGTTAGTAGTTGGTGCAGGTGTTTTGTTCATTTCTCAAATAATGGACAAGTTTTTAATTTAATTATATTGAATGTATACAATGCCTTAGGGCTTCAAGGCCTTTTTCCTTCAATCGATGAAAATGTTAAAATGGGTTCTTAATTGGACGGTCCACAATATACCAGCTGTGCTCTAGAAGATCAGGAGTTGCTTTTAATATCAAAAAACAAATTGAGGCAAGTTTTGCATGAATTGAATTTTTCATGAAAAATCACAACAGAAAGTCAGTTCACATAGATAAGGTAGAAATTGTTTGCAGGAGAAGAAATTATTTAAGGAAGGGACATATTCTGCTGGAGACCAACCACCCCAAATGAAATCAGAGAAATTATCAGAGCTATGAAGCCAGGTGCCCAGTACAATGGTAAACCTGTTTATGCAGTCAAACTCTGCCTAGTGCACTCAAAATCGTCAGTATTTTCAAGCGGAGATCAAACATCACCTAACCACTATAGGCCAGTGTCTATTTTGTTTGTGATCTCGAAGGTACACGAAACATGTATCAAAGATAGACTCTGTGGCTTCTTGAACGGTGCCAATTTCTGGTTTGCTCGACAGTATGGGTTCAAGCGGAGGAATGGCACTTCGGTCGCGGCGTGGAATCGAATAAAACATTGGTCTTTCCTGTGTGTTTGTCTCCTTGGACTTGGGAAAAGCATTTGACACAGTACTGTTAAAGATTCTGGAAAGTGTGGGAGTGTGGTGTCCCTCTGGCATGGTTTGCGGATTATTTTGATGGCCGTACCCAGTAAGTCAACCTTAATAGTAGTGCTAGTAGCTTCAGGGACATCACATGTAGTGTACCTTTCTTAAACCCACTTTGTTTTTGATGTATATAAACTCTATTTCAAATTTGAGACTCAATGGCATCATTCAACTGTTTGCTGATGATACTTGCTTGCTGTATTTCGATAAATATGGAAACGTTATCCAACAGTTAATTGAAAAAAACCTTACTGACATAGGAAACTAGATGTCAATAGAACAGAAAGCGAATTCAGAGTGAATACTAGTGGTACTGTCGTCACTCGATAGCAAGATAGGAAAGACCTACTGGCTATAAGCAACTACATTTCTACGAATGTGGTTACTGTCAATTGCACAATGAAAGATGGCACCAAAAATTTTCTTGTCCTGAAATGCTGGCATTCTATAATCAACACATGGTGGGATGGATCTTTCCGACCAAATGGCAAGTCTATACGAACGACTTCAATCGAAAATACATGAAATGGTAGAAAAAGTTTTCTTCAAAATACTTATTATATCTGTCGTCAAGGCTCATGTCATGTATGATAACTTACATCGAAAGAAAGCTGCATTTATAGTGTTTCTGATTTATTGCAATGGGTAGAGAAAATGCTAAGGTGAAAAGACGATCAACTGCATCATTAGGCAGGCCATCAAAGAACCACTACTTTATGCGAAATGTGTAATATTGCATTATGTGAACTCTGTTTTACTCCTTATCATAGGCATGTTTTGTTCTGAGTCTGATGGTATATATGCGTTCCACCATAAATGTCTGAACGGGACAAATATGTCCCGGCCTAAACGGCCTTCTAAAGTTTTCGAAATTGTTGCAACCCTATTGAAAGGTTTAATAATTAATTTCGAATCATTAATCAGATTGACCTTGGGCCAACACTGTCACGTGAGTTTCAAATTATGAATGAATGAATCTTTATTATGATCAGATACATGTACGTATATGGACTCTTCAATGGTTTTACACAAGATTAAATTGAGGCACCAGAAAATAGAATGAACATCAAAAGATATAAATATGTAACACTCAATTGACTACACCTAGTATAAATAGAGAATAACTATGTATATGTACAAGAACAAACATATAAGAAGTAAATTCAATATACCATAAATAATAAATTAGGACAGAAACAAGATGTTGTCATTTAAAAACTCATCATAGCTAAAATAACCTTTTTCTACCAAAACACATTTCATCTGGGCTCTGAACTTATCGAGGGCAAGGCCCCTAAGACGCAGAGGTAATTTATTATAAAATTTAAAGGCCAAAAAATTTGGTCCATTCTGTGATCGGCTCAATCTAAGATAGGGACATGAATATCATCTCTATTTCTTGTATTCTTCTTCTTCTTCAAGTGCCATCTCCGAGTCGAAGGTTGGCAATCATCATCGCTATTTTTTACTTTAGAAGCGGCCGATTTAAAAAGTTGGTTCGAAGTGCATCCAAACCACTCTCTCAGGTTCCTCAGCCATGAGATTATTCTCCTTCCTATACTAATACCCTGTATTTTGCCTTGTAGGAATTTATATTTTTCACCTCTCATAATATGGCCCAGATATTCCAATATACGTTTCTTGAGTGTGTTAGCAACCTCTCTTTCCCTGCCTATGCGTCTCTGAACTTCTGCATTTGTTACTCGATCCATCCATGATATTCTAAGAATCCTCCTATACACCCACATTTCAAATGCTTCAATCTTTTTAAGAATTGCGGCATTCACTGTCCATGCTTCCGCTCCATAAAGGAGTATTGTATTATGGGTATGTAAGTCACTATTTAGTTTCAAAGATTTTTGTTTTTTCTGTATATAAATGAGACACTCAAGAATAAATAGGCTTGGGAGAGTGAGCACTTTCTACTTTTTGAAAGAGTTTTTACAGCAATCTCTATATTTGAGACCATCAACTATTCTGGTCGCCCGTCGCTGAAGGCGAAATATTTTTCAAATAATTGATCTATGAAGCCTGAACTACGTGATAGTTGATATTCATAATGAATAATAAAATGAAACAAAATACTATGTTTTAGCTATCACTAATTTATTGATGTAGAGGATGACAAAATTTTACAGTGGTTAGACCGATTTCGGACATACGTCCATTATCAACAACAAGCTAATGAAAACTGAATACTCATGTACAATATAGGAATTACCATCAATAAAATGCTAGTAGAGATCACAGTAATTTGAATAATGGTGATTGGTAGGTAATTAAGTCTATCTGATCGTCAAGAAGCTTTACCCTTTCTACCCTAGATGCCTTAAAAATTTCCATCGATTCAAAGAAATTGAGTTTATAAGATTTATCACAGGAATGAAGAATTTTTAGCTGTTGAAGTTCTGGAAAATGATGACATTCATTCAGACAATGTGCAGCTAAAGCTGAATCATATTTCTGATGTAGGAATGACCGGAAATGTTCTTTCTATCTAGCCTTGAAAGAGGGTCCTGTTTGACCTATACAAAAGGAATTGCACTCAGAACATGTTAATTGGTATACTCCTGATTTTTCGAATTTATCGGTTTCATCTTTTGTGTTGAAAAGCAGGCCTGACAATTTGCTAACTGGTTTGAATGCAATATGAACTTTTTTACTATCAGACAAAACTCTAGCAACCTGACGTCTTCCCAAAATATGTTAGAGACATAAATTTTTCGGGCTTTTCTCTCTTGTATTGGGGATATATCATGTTGAATGTGTTGTTGAGTATTTTTAGATTAATTAAACTCTCTATAATCTATCTCTATAATCGCTCTGTGAATCACGGATTTGAAGGCTGCTATTTTTTGAGAATACGGGTGAAATGAATCTATGGGTATGACATTATCCGAGTACGATGGTTTTCTGAAGATATTAATTGATGAACAGTTATTATTCTCCCGGGTAATTGTTAGATCTAAGAAATTGATTTTACTATCGACTTCTGTTTCTACTTTGAACTTAATTTTATTATGAATGTTTTTAATGAAATTCAGATTTCTAGTTGTCTATTCATTCCAGTGAAACAGGCTAAAATGTCATCAACATATCGGTACCAAAATAGAATATGCCTTTCCAAATTAAACATGAAAATTTCAGATAGAAGAGGACTGAGGGGTGAACCCATAGCAAATCAAATTATTGTGATCTCTACTAGCATTTTATTGATGGTAATTCCTGTATTGTACGTGAGTATTCAGTTTTCATTAGTTTGTTGTTGATAATGGACGTATGTCCGAAACCGGTCCAACCAATGTAAAATTTTATCATTATTTACATAAATAAATTAGTGATAGCTAAAACATAGTAACTTTTTTTATTTTATTATTCATTTCGAAATATTCTTTCAAATTCACTACAGTTTCCCCATACCACCAAACCATACCGCAAGTGGGTCTCACAGAGCCCATAATAGGCTTTTTCAGGACACAACCGGATACGGATGAAGCCAGATTCCTCAGCACAAAGATGTTTTTACTGAGCTTTTTAGATAAATAGTCAGCATGTACACTCCACGTAAGTCTAGAATCAAGATGAACACCAAGGAATTTAACATTTGCAATTTCTGTTTGTCTCAAGCTGAAGACAACGTTTTCAGTTATCGCACCATTCATGCACAATCCATTCCCCGAGAATCATCTCAAGGCACACGACTCCCCACCACCTTCCCCGGGTCACCACAGCCAACCGAGACAGTAGAGTCAGCGGCAAATAGAATCGTCAAGAAACCCCTCAAGTACTGAGGAAAATCATTAATAAATATTAGAAACAGTAAGGGGCCCATAATGGAACCCTGGGGCACTCCTATAGTAATGAATCACATGCCACATATTATCATTCAAAAACGATGTTCATATTGTCATATATTTAGAAATATGGATTAAAACCAAACAGATTCCATCAAAAAGTGGAAAAATGAAAATTAACCTTGCCGTTTTTCAAAAAACTGAAGACTTCCTAATTGCTAGAGGAATTCCATACTTTTCAGGGTTCCTTACACCAGAAGAGAAAAAGGAACTCTTATAGGATCACTTCGTTCTCCATCTGTCTGTCTGTCTCTCTACCAAGACATTTTTCTCAAGAATACGCGCAGAAATATAGTTGAAATTGATACCAAATACCAAGTCGTCATTCTCTCGCAACTATGCAAAAATCAAGCTTCTAAGTCAACAAAATTCAAAGGTATGGACGTTTATCTACATTTTGCGGCATATTTTGACACTCCCAAGAAAATCGAAACCTATAGGGCACTTCCCTTAGATCTACTAACATAAAATATGACGCCAAGAAGTGTCGTGTTATATGATATAAGGGAAAAATCCGAAAACTGTGAAAAAAAAAGTTATTGCAATGAACATATACACCTTTTTCTAAGAACAGTGTGAAGGAATCAAAAAAACAACTGGCGAAGAGTTATGTCGGATACGAGGAAATTCCGAAAATTGTAAACCTGTGTTAACATCGTGAAAAAATTTTCGTTATAATTAACAGATAAGAAGCACGTGAAAGTAACGGATTGAAATTGATACCATATACTCAGGATGCAATCCCTTCGATCTGTGGAAAAAATAATGATTTTAAGTTTTAAGAATCACAAAATTTTGAAAGTCGTTTATCCAAAGTGGAAGGAAAAATACGAAAACTGTAGATTTGCAGTTGCATCACACAATAATTGCGATAATTTGCTTATTCGCGTTTTCTCCGAATTGCGTAGACGTATAAAGTTAAAATTAATTAATCATCATTGTTGCCTTAAAATCATGAAATTCTGCAAGAATTTGTTGCATATCACTGAATGATAAGTATAATAATCTAAAGCTACGCGATACATTACCAGTTGGAATAATTTAACAATGTTTTTACGAATGTCGGTAGATAGATAGACAGTAATAAGAGATGAGCGGTGCCTTTGATTGTCGGAATACATTTCAGAAATCTTTGAAGTATGGAACTTCATTAGAGAATTTCACGGTTGACGGTGTTGACACCAATAATAATTGTGATTTTTTTTTAGTACTATTGTAATTATTGATACACCTTCGACCTTCTACAGAACGCTCGGTGCGCCAATCATATTGGGACTTTGTAGATTAATTTCACACAATTTAATGTTTGATTCTCCTTGATCTACAGTTAACTTTCAGACTGAAAAGTTAATAAGTAAATATGCTGGGGAAAATATTGGAACAAAATATTCTAGTTTTTATTCTAACATAAGCCCAAATTTTGACCAATCTTAGAAAGTAAAACTCGAAAACAGCTTATATTCGATTTTTAATATTTGAAACAGTAATTTCATTTGCAGAAATCAAACAACGACTGTCTCCTTTCCTCACTATAGTAGGTTTTCAATGGCTCCATTAACGTCATATTTAGTCGTTATAATTTATTAATGACGTGGTGTCAATAGAATAGGCATGATGGCTACATACATTCAAGATACTGGGTAGTTTTAAAATTAAAATATGGAGAACCCGTCGATTTCTGATTCGAGGGGGAACAAATTTTCCGATTTTTTCATCCTCGTAACTTCAATTCCTTAACGGGGATGTGAACAACCCCCTGATTTTGAATAGGGATGAGGGGTGTTTCGATACCTTATTTTGAAGATTATATCGAGTACTAATTGACCCTACTTTTTCGTTTTAAAATTTTCATCGTTTACGAAATGGCAGCTAAAAAGAAGACTACTTACTTTTGTGATTAGTTTATTAAATGCCATTTACTTCCATGCAGTAAAGAACGCTAGTGTATGGCTAGATTATATTGAATTTACTTCACGAGCATTTGATATATTTGATATATATATATATATATATATATATATATATATATATATATATATATATATATATATATATATATATATATATATATATATGTTTCAACGGAAACTAAACAGATGCTATACCTACCAAGATATTCATTTCTGATCAAAACGCAAAAAGTCCATTTTCGTTTCAAAGGGACATCTTTGGGGTCCAAAACTTGCCTGAAATATCAACCCCCTAAGCGGGGGTTGCAATCCTTGAACATTTTGAGCAGGGAAAATGGGTCGAGTGATGCCTCAAAAGAAAGGTGGTATCTTTGTCTACATCGCCTTGAACGAATTTCCATTTTTGATTGAAAACTGTAAAAGATACAGGGTGAGCCACTGAAAGATAGGGAAGACTATTTTCCTGAGACTATTCAAGTTTCAGTGAAGATAAATGGAACAGATCCATGCTGATCAATGGCAGTCATCATCAAGTACCATCCTCATCTCGAATTTCAACCCCTAGAGCAGGGGTGACCACCCTGCGTTTTTTTTAAAGCAGAAGATAGGTCCAGTTGTTTTCAGTTTTAACTCAGTTTATTGATGTAGATGTCAGTAGACACTTCATTGAGACATTGAGTTATTTGGGATTGACTTTATGAAGTAATGCACAATCATTGTAAATTATCAATAATGGTAAAAGCATCGTCAAAAATTAGATAATTAGGAATGCACAGTTTTTCAGCCGTTTTTATTTTTCTAGCCAACAATACCTTCTTCTCTTTTGAGACTCATTAATCTCCACAGCAACAAAAAAGGGTGGAATATTAGGTTATTTAGAATATAAATGAGATAAAAAACACAAGGTTTAACTTTAATCTACACTTTATTTGAAAAAATTCGACGACGTTTCGCTGACACAGCAGCTTTATCAAGAATGAAAAACAGAATGAAGAGTATGGTATTATAAACAAATCGTAGAACAAGTTGGATGAATAACAGGAAAATCCACACCGAGCCATTGTACAGTTAGTATGAAAGGTAATAAAAACTAATTAAACAAGTTAAGTAGGGGTGAGTAATTCACATCTACCTGTTCATTCAAAAGCTTGTCCGAATGTTTGTATCTATTTATTTCTAATGCTTCTAGGAGATCTAATTTTGGACTTTTGATTTTATATGTAATATGTCAAAGTTTTTATTGAATGAATGGTTTTCTTTTATTAGATGGTTTGAATAATTTGAATCAGATTCATTTTATCGAAGCTACGTTTATGTTCAGATGTTCTTATGCCAAAACTCCTATAGGTCCTACCGATATAAATTTTATCACAAGAACCGCAATTGAGTTTATAGATTCCTGATTTACTTGATTTTTCAACACGAGATTTATTATTTTTAATATGTTTACCTAAGTTATTAGAAGCTTTGAAAGTTATATTAAGATTTTGTTTGACGAGAAAGAATTTAATATTTGTACTTGCAGAACCGCAGAATGTTAAACTGTTGAATATTTTATAGTCTTTATGAATAGGATATACTTCATTTATTGCTTTCTGATACAGTTTTTACGAATGATTAGATCTATCATATCCGGATTATATGAATTAATAATGGCTATCTGTTTGATGATGTTTAACTCTTTATTATAATCTTCTATTGATAAAGGTAAATTGAGTAACCGATGTACCATGCTGTTTAAAGCTGCAACTTTGTGTTAAATTGGATGTAATGAGTAGTTATGTATAATTGTATCAGTATGTGTTGGTTTACGAAAGACCGAAAAACATGATTATTATTTTGTTTAGTGATTTTAAGTCCAAAAATTAATGGAATCGTTCTGTTCAATTTCTATCTATTTATTTGGAAATGAGTAGATGTGTGTGAATTTTCTGTTCAATATTATTCATAAAATCTCTGCTAAAAGTGGACTCAAAGGATTTCCCATGATCAAACCATTTTCACTACTGTAATAGATGTTGTTGAAAGAAAAATAATTTTGTTCAATACAAACGTCCAACGTCCAACGTTCAAATAAAGTGTAGATTAAAGTTAAACCTTGTGTTTTTTATCTCATTTATATCATAGATCTACATCAAGTAACGGCCTCCACAATTCAAAAAAAAAAATTATTTAGAATAATCCACTGGTGAGTTGCGACCAAAAACTATTTAGTCGAAATAATTGGTAATTCAATATCAAAATAAACCCATGTGTTTTTCTTGATAACAATTTTAAATTTAATTTCTCAACAAAAATATTGTAGAAATCTCGAAATGAGCCTATTATTTCAAAAGAAACATCTATTTTCAAGGGTTTTTCAAATATTTTACTTTTGTGTAAAATAATCATAATTCATGAATTATAGCCATATCTTCATTACCTTCTACATCTTGATTTTCATCTATAATCTTCAATTTGTCGCGACTTTCGACTTTTTCCTGATAACCAGTCCACTTTAGTTTTCCGAGTCCGTGATTTAGCTCTTTTGGAGAGCTAATATCGATTATCGCCCCATCTCTTTCCATACACACGAATATCCTGGCTACGTTTGTCTCGCTTATCGGTTTCCCGCTGTTCTTTAGACATTTTTCTTTCATAACAAAACTGTTATCTGAAAAATAAATGGCGAAATATTCCCTTTACTGCTTTTTCGTCGACATTTCATCATCTTTCCAAGCTGAAATATGTCTATGGGTGAATAACTATCCCAAATCGTCGCGAAAAATGTTTGGAACTTTGTTTTGAATCCAGTAGACATCAGCTTTTCATGAAAGCTTTAATCTAGAAGTTGGTCATTATTTCTGAATTCAGCTTTTGTATTCTTCTGTGGATAAAAATGTTGGCATTCCTAAAAGCTAGTATAACACATCATCAAATCTACTAAAGTGTTATTCTTTGTGAATTTATTCATCGTGAATTGATGGAAAATATACAAATATGTCCAAATCAAAGCTGTGATCCCGTACTCATTTACTTTTATATATGTATGTATGTATTCTTTATTTCTTTGAAATTACAATAATTTGTAGGAATGTGTCAGGTAGTGTAAGTAGGTAGATTACATAAAATTGAAAATTAACGATAGACAATAAAACACAAGAATCTAGACTCTAAGTCAAAAAATCATTGATACAATGAATAGACTTCTGTGTCGAAAACATCTTCAGCTCAGATTTGAAACTGTTAACTTTAGTACAATTCCTAATAGATAAAGGCAATTTGTTAAAAAGCCTAAGGCCGTAAAAGTTAGTGGACCTAGCAGTCACATTCAGGCGATAACGAGAGATAATAAGGTCGCCCCTGTTTCGGATGTCATGGGCGTGCACTGAAGAGTTTCGGGAAAAATTATGACAATTCTCATATACATGGACACTCATCCAAAAAATGAATAACGCCGGCACAGTTAAAATTTCTAGGTCAACAAAAAGCTGTCTGCATGCGTGACCTGGGGCAACCCCTGCTATAATTCTAATTATCTTCTTTTGACAGATGAAGACGCTCGAAGACAGAACAGAAGCGTCCCAAAACTTTATTCCATATGTCAATCTGCTAGCTAAATCTGCGTGATAGAGGTTCAACAGCTGATCAATGGTCAAAATATGGCGCAAGGATCGAAACTGGTAGCAAATTTCATCGAGTTTCATACATAAATCTATGCAATAAGGCTTCCAGGACAGAAATCGGTCCACCGTGATAACCAGGAATTTCACGGAATCTGTCACACCTAATCCAGAATGATCAACCGTCAAAGAAATGGATCCTAATTCACGTTTCTGAGGCATCTGAAACAGGACAGCCTGACATTTGTTCTTATTCAAATATAAATCATGAGAGCAGAACCAGTCAAATAGGTTAGATAGGACCTCACTGCATCGTCTCTCTACAGCTCCGATGGAATTATGAGAAACAAGAGCAGAGATGTCATCCGCATATGCCGTAAAGTGCGTATTTGGTAGTGCATTAGCTAAATCATTGACGTATAATATAAACAGAATCGGTCCAAGGACCGATTCCTACGGCACGCCCGTCTTGACCCAGCATAAGCGGACGACACCCTCCTCCTGCTATTAGAATGAAAACTATCCATCGTAACATACTGTCTGCAATCATTGGTAAATGAGTTCAACCAATCGAGAGGGACACCCCGTATGCCACAGTCATAAAGCTTTCCAGAGAGAACTTGCAAATGAATGCAGTCAAACGCCCTGCTGAGATCAAGAAAGAACCCAACATGGCACTCGCCCGCCTCAACCTCCACCAAAAGCGCCTCGTAGCAGTTGATTTGCCCGCCAAAAAGCCGTGCTGTATTTTGGACAAAATACTGAATATGCATGAATACGGCAGGAGCCTAGACAATAATGCATATTCAAAAATTTTGAAAATACTGAAGATACGGCCACAGGCCTGTAGTTCTTAATAGATTCTGAATTATCCTTTTTGAAAATGGGAACCACTCTATGGATTTAAGTTTTTCTTCAGGAAATTTTCCTGAAGAAAAACTTAAGTTTACAAGATAAACCAGAGGCTTAATAATATATGTTCCTATTATTTTCAGACCGTAATCTCGTCATGACTAACTTATTTTTCAGTTTATTCTTTATAATATTCACAGGTTCATCATCCGACAGAACAGACAGAAAAAAACTATTTACGGATTTCTTCGTATAATCCGATGTGCTCAACTTTTTATAATTGTTATTGCTTATGGAATCAATTATGTCCATCGGCGCTCTACTGAAAAACTCATTGAAACTTTCAGAAACCAATCTGGGATCATCAGTTCTCGCATCATCTACCACAATTGAAATATTCTTCAACCGACCGCCACATCGACCGGAAAGCTCAGCTACAGTCTTCCATGCCTCCTTAGAAGGATTATCCGAGGAAAAAATTTTATTTTGACAGTAAGATTTACTAAATTTATGTGTGACCTCTTCGCCTCAAGATAGCGAGGCCGCAACTCCGGCTTGACTTTGTTATTTGCAGACTAAGCCACCTTCTGTTGGGAGATGTATTACATGCATTAAATATTGACATGAAACGCTTTATAAAAAATCGAATGCACTATCTATATCATTGAAATGATACAGTTCCGACCAATCGGCTTCAATAAGATTTCTTTCAAAAACGCCGATATTATTTGTCGAGAAAATGCGAGACTTATAGAAATATGAATTAGACGTGTTAGTAACGAATGTTACAATGTGCAACAATAGCTCTATGATCAAAAAAAGTATTATTAAGTACTACGTGATTGAATGGATGGGCATTCGTAAAAATATTGTCAATTGTTCTAATAGTATGAGGCTTGTGTATTCTGGTTCACAATTTAACAATTGGGCTCATATTAAATGTTGATAGAACACTCATTAGACTAACAAACAATGGATCAGCAACCCTATTGTGTACCATAAGGTACGAGTCAATGTTTACATCACCATATAAATAAATACATACGCCAGGTTTAAACAAGTAGTGGAGAACATTCTCCAAGTTTTTCAAAAACACATTCATATCACCACTAGGCGATCTATAACAGTTCAATAGAATCACACACTTGGAATTTGAGATTAATTGTACAGCACTCAATTCAATAGATTCTTCACAACAAAACTCACCGACATCGATCCGAAGAGACTCTATTCCATGCCACTTTGTCCCCTTATTCGCGCTCTTTAATCGAACTTAACTCCTTGCGCTTCGCGCTCTCTTTTTATATGCAAGTACGGGGTTCGGGAGTCTTCCGCTTAGTTCCAGATCTTCGTCCAAGAGCCTTCTCTGAACAGTAACTTGGTTTCTCAGTATTTCGGCGCGCTAATCGTTTCAGATCTTTCCCGAATTCCCGACGATTGGATATCGTTACAATACCAACATTAAGTTTACAGCAAAAATAGAACTAAAGGACTCAACGAAAATTTTTTGGACCTAACAATAACAAAACCGACTAATAATTTCATTTATAACATCTATAGAAAAAAATTCTCCACAGGGCCTTTTCCATTCTACTATTACCCACGAACTTCCAAAATGAAATAAATACTATCTGAAAAATTGTCTTACAAAATTCCTCTGGTTTCTATAGACAAACTGATCCAACGTAAAAAAAAATCAAATAACACAATTATTATATTCCATTAAAGATACTTGCTTGAGAAAATACGCTAGATTCAATTACGCTGGTTCTCCCTACAATTACTTGTGCAACAATTTCTCCAAATTTAAAATAACCACCTCTTCAAAGTGCTCTGAACTTGAACAAATTATCATTCAATGATAAACAAAAAACAGAAGTGCAGAAAATCAGAAATTTACGAAATTGTTTGCAATGAGTGTAAGGTAGCCTATGTAGGACAGACTGGTAGGAATTTCGAAACCATATTTAAAGAACACTTACCCTCTAATAATAATTCTCCAATATGTGAACATGAAAAAACCACAAAACATATCACTAGATAATATCAAAGTTCTTCATAATTGTGACAAAGGAAAGAAAATCTGTTGGAATGTTTGGAAATCAATAAATTTTGTAAGAACCCAAGTGAAATCACTCTTAATAGCCAGCTAGACATTAATACCTCTCCACTTCTTCATTTGTAATTAGGCTATTATTTATATAAGTAGGTTCGTTTCCGGTAGTTGATCACCTGAAAATGACTTGACAGTCGCAACCGGTCGTGTTTGTGAAAATAAAATTGTGGAAAGTATAAAATATGTTTACTTCATCTTCGTTGATAATGAATTTTCATAAAATAAAGCATCAATATTACTCATTACTTTTTAATCGTGACAGAATAATTCAACAAACTGAAAAAACTAGAAACTTCCACTGTGAGTATTGGTTTAAATCTATAAGTATCTTTTAAGTACAGCAATCCGAACAGCTGACAACAAAAGTTTATACAATATTTTACAAGCAGTGGAAGATGGTTTATAGGTAAAAGGTGGCCCTCAGATCCTACATCATTATTATTATTATTTGACACTCCATCTGCAAGTTGCAATAGAAACGCAAAGAATAACTGACTCAGGTAGAAATTATTCGTTATTCAAATCTTATCCATTTAAAAGTTTACGTTTAAATTTCAGCTGAGAAACAAATGTAATTTACGAAAAGCTGCTTCTTCAGTTTTATATTTTCCTGCTCGTAAACAAAAATTTATTATGGGCATAAAAATATTAAGGGATAATATATTGACGAACCAATAATCTTCTTTGTGGAAAGAGTGAATTGTTGGAGGGACGATATTTATATTTCGAACCTAATAATTTTTCAATTTATTTTCTAAAATTGCTTCATTGTATTTCGGTGATGGTCAATACATTTTTGCATGAACTGGAACCAATTTTCATAACACTTCTTCCACTTTGATGGAGGTGCTTCCCAAACTTAGTTTTTGAATGCATTTAACTGTTTGCTACGCAATTTACTTTTGATATGTGAGAGGAAAAATACCATTTGGTACCCAATAAGTGGTGTACGTAGGATGTACCTCATTTCCGAAAACAGTCAATAATTTGCTTCCCGCACAAATCACTTTTATCGGATTAAGATCTTGAAAGACCACACTCGATTGCTGTTTCATTTCAGGCTAATACGTACATCCAAAATTCACCATCTGTGGAGATGATATAATCTATTTTTAATGCACTTGATTGTACTTGTTGAGCAGTCCACCAATTGACACAAGCATCTTTTTGAGTTTTTGACATTATGAAGGTTCCAACGCGAACAACTAAATGTTTATGTAACATTGATGATCGTCCTACTAATGCCCAAGGATGACTCAATTTTACGATGAGTCACATTACGTTCTTGCAATGTCTCTGCTGCACAGCATCAATATTTTCTGTCTGATTTTGATATTGCAAACTGCAGCTTTGGTAACATTTGTTACGCCTGCATTTCACAGTGCCATTAATACGGCTTTTTTGCAAAAAATTAGATAAATGATTGATGCACTCCTGTCATGATAATCCACGATGAAAGTAGTGGAAATCATGGTACAAGAATGTTCTCGATTGATTTCCATTTTTCGCTGAAAAAAAATTCTCAAGTCAGTGAAAACAATAGAAATTGTTCTCGAAAAACAAAACGTTGTTAAAAAAGGTTATAGTTAAACTTTCAATTGGAAACGTCGGAAAGTGCCTGTAGACAATCAGTATTGCTTCTATGGAAGTATTAACTGTTTTTGTATTCTCAACTAGGGAAGGCGATGCCTGTCATACCACAGCCGTGGCCGCCTATGATAATTTAATGTGTGGCTCACTCGCTTTTCGAAGAGGGCCAATTAGTAAGATATCGGATAAATATTCCATGAAAGAAGGTTCCATAGCACACTAGCTCTTAAACAAAAGAATTTTAACAGAGAGTGGAACGTGCATATTTGACAATGGCTGACTTTCCGGTGTTACTTTTATGCCGAATAGATAAAGATTCTTTTACGAAGAAATTCGATGTACTAGCAGAATAAGAGCCGGTTCTCCAGCAGTGACTTTTCTGGAGAACGTTGGTGATTACGTTTCATTCTCGTTAAAAGTTCCACCGCCTTCAATCTGGTATCTTCTCCAAGTCTGAATTCAGTGATATGCTCTATTGGTTCCTTTGTCGGTGTGACTCCCCAGCAGTTATAGGTCACTGACTACAAAATGAGGAAACCATGGTACAGTCGTCCACAAACCAAAATATTGTGTTTTCGGTGGAGTGGGGCAGATTATTAATCTGCAACAGAAAAATTGTTGACGAGAATATGGTACCTGGGATACTCCTGCATTAATCTGAAAAGATTCTTTGGTTACACCATCAACCATCATTTGAATCAATCTACTGAAGAGAAAGCTAATAATTCAAACTTGCAATTTTTCGGGAAGTCCATATGCGATTAGCTTATTCATAAAGGCTGCGTGCCTAATCCGGTCGAAGGGCTTTAAGATATCAAGAGCTTTTGATTCGCCATGCTTTCAATAGTTGATGTCCACAAATTCGTGTATACAAAGAAGTCACCAGTTGTCAACGGAAACCGTATTGTCGATCATTGATGATACCCTGCAACTCGAGATATTTTATGAGCTCATGGTTTATCACTCTTTCCATGACTTTCAATATAACGGTCAACAATGCGATTTGAGGGTAATTTTTGGGTAGGCATTTCTTCACTTTCTCTTTAATCGATCGTCCTCTTGCAACCTTCCAACACTCCATAAACGTCTGGCTCTCATACAAAATCTGTAACAAACGATTAAAAACAGGTGCTAATTCTGGAGCATATTTTCTGTCGGAATTACTTACTGCGGATGATTGCTTGGTGTTCAAAAAAAAACGCAACCTAAAACTACGGGTATTTATGTAGTATTCTGCCCCATATTTGGACAATCGAAAAGGAATCAGAACTTATGGACTCTCTTCTATTGACATAGAAACATGAAATTAAGTAGGAGACACTGTTTTTCTTCATCAGGATTAGAGAAAAAATCCAGAAACTCTGAATTTATCATTAAATTATCAGGTTGAGATTGATACCAGATACTCAGGGTTGAGAATCTTTGGATTTGTGTGCTCAAGATTATGAACCATAAAGTGAAACATTTAATGCAGGAAAAGAGAACCAGTTATAACATCAACAAGAAACTGTTGATAGTGATTGGAGAGTGCAGCTACGAAAAAGTTCTCATAAATACCAAACCCTAGCCAGTGTTAGTTGGTGAAATCCAAGTTCCTTAAAGCTGGTTCTGCCTTCACGCAATTGACGTGATCTAGTGATTCATCCTCGACCTCACGTAGGCTACATGAAAGGTTTCGATTCAACTTATGACCATTCGAGAATGTCTGAGTCCTGTGAGTCTCAGACTGTGCTCCCGCACCTTCATGTCCTACCACTTGCGGTCTCCAGGAAAATTCCAAGTTCAGGCTCCAGTCCAGTGAAACAGCCATTGAGTCCGCCTTCTCATTGAATGCCCCGGAACCACCTCAGGCAAAGTATGTTGCCCTCTCCCAGTCTGGCAAGGATAAAACGACATTCCTGCACCATGAGACGTATATTTGCCGATGCCTTCAGTGCAGCTTGGCCATTTTTATTGACATACGTATCAACCCCTTCACAAACAGATGGTAATAGCGAATATTTCTGCAGTTTAAACAGTCGTTTCTTGGTGACTCCCGACCATTTACACCAGCTTCAACACCGTTGGCACATTCGGAACAGTCTGTGAATGAAGAGGAAACGTCGAAAAGACGCACTTTAGAGTTGGCAGAATAATAATTTGGATGGGCAGCATCAAAGTGGAATAGATAGTTGAAAAGAGCAACTAGTCGAAAGATTCTATAGAGTTTCACTATGTAAATTAAGACCAAATGCTGAAATACCACAGCGCGACAGCTCGACAGGCATATTAACCGTTCACTAAGTAAAAATCTTCATGTAATTGGAAGAAAGCGCTGAAAGATTCAAATTGGAGAAAGGAGTGATTGATCAAATTCTATTCGAATGGGAATGCCCAATAGTAACCATTATTCATTGCCCAGTAGACAACATTGCCATCTTTTTCAAGAGGCTGAAATGGCTACATTACATTGGAGGGGGTCACTTGGCTTTGCAAGCCTTTCCGAACTGCGACCAAGTTGGTCTTTTGTTCGTAACTCTTTTTTTCTTATTCCCTGTAGATCTAGTTTCGCTTTTACTTCGTGCGGCTCTAGCTTGTCGCTACCGAAGTGTTTATGTCTTTGACGGGCAGTTGCGATGCAACTGCAAAGAATATGTTCGGCTGTTTCATCACCCTCTTTACACATTCTGCATGTTACCGTTTCCGATTTACCCATTTTACTGAGATGGCATCTCAGTGGGCAGTGTCCAGTGAGGAGGCCTGTTATAGTCCTAAGCTCCTCCCTAGAGAGGTCGAGAAGCTCTTTGTCTTCTTTGGCGAATAATCAATGAACTTTTTCGCTTGCCTTTGGCCTGGTGTTTTCCTCCAGTATTCCTTTTTGTTAAATTCTTCCCACCGTTCCAGTTCCTGTCGTCTGTGCGGCTTGCTTAGACCGCAGAACGGTTCAGGTCCGATGGGTGGGATTCCAGCAGCTGATCTAGCCAGTTCGTCTTCGGCTTTAATTCCTTGTATGCCTTCGTAGTCAAGCAACCACCACAGGAAAAGTTTGTTCACCTCAGCAAGTTGCTTCAAGGATTTACGGCATTCCCAGACAGAGATGCTCCGATAACTGTGAGAGTTTAGAGCTTTAATCACTGCCTGACTGTACGTTAAAATGTAAATCCGTGCATCTTTGAGTTTCCTTCGTAGCCCCTCCTGGCAGCAAAGGTTTACAGCAAGTGTTCCTGCTTGCATGATTGTGGGAGTAGAGCCCAGAGGCACTGATGACGAGTACGTGGGTCCATATATGCCTGCTTCTGTTCCATCAATCGTGTACCAGATGGAGGATTTTTGGTCTAATTGATTTATTTTTCCCTTTACAATGGTGCGGTCTTCTATGGCCACCTTGAAGGGTGTATGAAAATCAAACATAAGCGGCATTATATCCGATGATTGTGATAAGATTCCTGACGCTATATAACTCAGAATCCTCAGGTGTCCCTTCAGATCACCAAGTAATAGTTTTTTTGTGTCTTGGAGCCGTAATGCCGCCATCAACGCCTCTTTTTCCAATTTAGATGAAGAGGAGGGAGATTTAGGATTACCTCCAGGGTAGTAGTCGGGGTGCTTCTCATAGCCCCTGTTATGTCCACGCACTCTAACCGCTGCAGTTTTTGCAGCTCGTTTTGTAATTTCTGATGTTTTCGTCCATCATACAAACGAATTATATGTGACAATGGATCTTATATCCGCTGTGTATAACCAGTAGGTGATTTTTGGATGTAGCCCCCAGGTCTTTCCGAAGAGTCTACGACATACTCATAGGCACGATGTAGCCTTGGAAAGAGTTTTGTCAATATGTGAATTTCAGTTGAGTCTCTGATCTAGGGTTAACCCTAGATACTTTCAGAGTATGTCCATTCAGAAATGGGGTCTTCAAGTTCAACTTTCTACGTCTTGTGAATGGAATTAGATTGGTTTTGTCTGAATAGATGCTGAGCCTCTCTTCAGCACACCATTCATTTACGATGTTAAGGGCTTTTTGTATCAGGTTCGATAAGATTCCGTCATGTTTTCCCCTAATGATGATGACTAGATCATCAACATAGCCTTGTGCGTTAAAACCAACGTTGTTCAGTCCTTGAGGGCATCCTTCTACTGCTCACACCGATATTTCAGTGTCTCCAAAAGTGGCTAAGAATCTAGTTGTCTACAGGAAGAAGTAGAAGCATAAGGGCCCTAATGGAGCCTTGGAGTAGCCTCTCATGCCACCCTTTCACTATTATATATACATAGATGACATATAGTAAGGAGACATGCGCAAGTTCTAATCCAGAGATGCAGAGATATGAGCCAGGATGTGCACATTTGTTTCATTGATTTCTCCGAGGCGTTCGATAATGTCAGGCACGACAAACTCATCCAGATATTAAAAACATCTAATATCGACGAAAAGGATATAAGAGTTATCACCAATCTGTACTGGGAACAGTGTGCAACAGAAATTGGATAATGTGAACATCTCGGAGGAAATGGAAATATGTCGTGGAGTACGACAGGGATGTGTTCTCTCTCCAACACTGTTCAACCTGTACTCAGAGGGAATCTTTCGTGAAGCCCTAGAAGGTCAGCAAGGTATAAAAGCAAATGGACTACCTATGAACAACATCCGCTACGCAGATGATACTGCTATCATAGCCAGTAGCTTAACAGATCTGCAACAACACTCAGAACGAAACGGCCTGAATCTAAATATATCAAAAACAATATATATGTTCGTAACCAAAAGAATAGGCATACAGGGATATCTCACTGTCAATGGGGAGAGAGAGTACAGCAGGTCCACACATTCCACATTATTTGGGAACGACTGTATATGATTCGTAGGACTACAAGGGAGAGGTATTGTGCCGAATTGAGAAGGCCAGAGTGACATTTTTAAGAATGAAAAAGGTGTTTATTGCCAGAGACCTAACACTTAATCTTAAGATCAGAATGCTCAGGTGTTATGTTTTCTCTGTTTTGTTGTATGGAGTAGAGTCGTGGACTGTCAATGAGACAATTATTAATAAACTGAACGCTTTTGAGTTGTGGTGCTACAGACGTATTCTCAAAGTTTCATGGACGCAGCATGTTACTAACGAGGAGATAATAAATAGAATGGGCAAGAAGAGGAAATTGTTCAAACACTGAAGGAACGGAAGCTTCAATATCTTGGCCACATAATGCGACACGACAAATATCGACTACCGCATTTAATCCTTCAGGGAAAACTTGAGGCGAAAAGAGGCCCTGGAAGAAGACGTCACTCGTGGATGAAGAACTTGAGCCATTGGTTCGGATTGACTACAACTCTGCTGTTTGGAGCAGCAGTTAACAAAGTGAGAATTGCCATGATGTTAGCCAATGTCCGGAACGGATAAGGCACCCCTAAGAAGAAGAAGGAGACTAGACTCTTTCGTGCAAATATATACCAGACCTCAATTTGTTGAATTCAAATATCAAAAGAGAGCAAAAATAAAGAAGTGAAAGCAACTCCATCAGTACCAAGAAGAACTCTTATGCTCGCCTTGACAATGTTTTAAATCAAATCTTCTAAATGAGATGTTTTCAAATGATAGAATTTCAAGAAGGATACCTGTGCAACGACTTAGATAGGCAGCGACCTTCTCTATGAATTTCGCGTATTTGGTGTTTTCAGACATTGCAGACAGCAATCAATTATTTGTTTCATAAATGACTGTTGAAATACGCTTGTATCATTTGTTTCAAGAAGAACTGTGGATGCAATACTATTTAGTTATATGAAGTTCATAAAGTTTCTCAGAAACGATAGACTACGAACTAATGCAGGAAGATGATAATGAAATATTCTCACGTTAAACAAAATCATCTTTCTATTCGCCTCACTCGTCTCGCGTTCCCACCTTAGGTGTATCACTGCTGCTCTTTTATTTTCATTTCTCATCTCGTTTCTCATTCTCATTCTCATATACACTTACAAACGGACAGATGCGCAACGGCAGCCGAAACGAGCTGTGTAAGATCTGGTTGGCCACGAGCCAACCATCAAATAGGCGTCATGTTTGTTTCAACACTCAACTGATGATTTGAAGAAGTCGTGGAGCGACGAGGGAATGTGCTATTTTAAACCCTTTCAGCGCCAAGCGTAATAAATACAAATTACTTTCTGAATTCTTTATTTTCTGAATTCTTCAAGGAACCGAACTATATTCCATCCAAGATTGAACTACAATTGAAATAGTTTTATGTCGAATGATGATTATCTCAAATCGACCAGTTTAATACTAGAAAATTAGAAAGTGTTGATTTGGTCCAACTGTAATTTATTTGTTGAGCTGTTAATCTATTTACGTTGAGTAATATCTCATTTTAATTGCATTTATTTCTTGAGCAGCTCCTTTTGGAATCTCAATCGTTATTCAAAATAAATATGCTTGTTGGTAAACAAGTACAATTTTGAATATAAGATAAGAGTATATTATGAGTGCGGTACAAATGTTTGTATAAGTATCTTTTGTACCTTTTATTGTTTTCTTAGGAAAAATTAATGTGTATTATAAATTATAATAAAACAGTATTACTTTCACTGAAATTTATTCATTTAAAATCATATATCATCATCTCCTTAGGCTATCCATGTTCTACTTCAACTTCATGATCTATAAAGAAAATATTAACACTGAGATTACCATCAGACTATTTACTTCAGGTTCATTTCAATTAACTCATTGTCAAGAACATTTACATGGTACAATTCCACTCCGACTGGAGAATGGCTGGTACTATCCAGCCGAAATGTCGTCAAAAACAATTAATGAATGATATATACACAAAACCAAATATATATGGAATCACTCGGTATTTCACATTATTGATTGTTTTTAACAATGGATCTTTGACTACTAGTGAAGAAATTTTGTTGTGAAAAACCTGGATAGTTTTTTGTTTGTTTTTCCTTTAACGTGCTTTATTTCTGCCTTTCGGCTTATGACACGCCAGGGAATTCTGTCACCTCACTAACCCAGGAATTTTCGATATATTTTTTTTTGTTTCACTTTTCTTTTGAATCTTTGCTGATTGCTCGTTTATGAATTACATCTGTTTTTGTTCCTAGGAATTTGTTTTTTGTTAGATGTAAAATATTTCGTAAGTATTACAGGTTGTTCATTAGGATGTATCATCTTTTCGATAAAGTTATTATTATTTATTATTTATATTGTAACTGGTGAAACAGTTTTCATGTATGGATGTCGCAGCAAAATGCATTTCGGCTTGAATCACTGCGATGGGAGGCAATCCTTTTACTTAGAGTATATCTTTATATATATATATATATATATATATATATATATATATATATATATATATATATATATATATATATATATATATATATATATATATACAGGAATATCCACAGGACCGTCCGTTAAAAACTTTTTATGTTTCAATAACAATATCAACCTGAAATTTCATACGCGGCCATAACTAGCGAGTGAAATATTTTCGAGTGATACCATTCCCGGTTATACCGGAAATGGGTCATCACTTTGTTATTTAAAATGGTAATCTACCTTTTCTATTATACATCTAGAACCGACATTTGAGCAAGGCATAAAATACCTAAGTTGTTGGCACTTATCTGTCAAAACTTTAGACAGATTTAATTATTTTTGTTCTACAGACACATTTTTTGCTTAGGTGGATAGAAGAAGAATCAAGGAATTTTTTAAGCAATCTACACATGTCAAATGTTTATTGCGTTGTTTTGTATGATTTTTTCAATTTGGACCTTTTCAAACAGCAATAACTCAATTTTTTCAAATTGCACGTGCCAATTTTTATATCGCCATCAGATGAAGCGTCAAATGTCAGATGGAATTATATCAGCATGTACTATACCCATCTCTTATAGTTCCGAAATAATTTGGGAATATATTGAATTTTGATGATTTTGCAAGAACTAACAGAGAATGCTTTGAAATATTTGAATCAAGTAGCTGAACTGGCTACGCTCATCTGACAGGTGCCTAAAATTAATGTACTTGTCACTTCGTTCTTTCGAATTCGATATTTCAACAAGAGTTGTCGTTATTTCAGATTGAAATTATCCAAAAAATACAACACATTTGGAATAAAACCACTGGTTATTCAAACGAAAATATATTTAATCTTTTTTAATTCATTTTAGAATGTCGAAAAGTAGTGGGTAGAAATTGCAGGCAATTCAATAACCAATTTCCAAATTTACCGTCTATGAGTAAAATGAAATTTCGAAGCATTAGAAGCAATTTTCTACAATTCGGATGAATAAAAATTGTAGGAACTAAGCGAAAACCAATCATCGAAGATAATTACATTAATACGAATAAATGATAGCAAACATCATAGGAGAAAACTAATTTACGATCTGAATAAATGTTCAATATGGGCCCCATTTTGCTCGATACACTTGACAGCTCGTATACGAACATGATGAGTTGCCCTCTTAGTTTCCTCAGGATCAATATTACGAAAAGCATTATGAATGCGCTCTAGTAACTCTTCTTTACTTCTTACTGGAATAAGATACACTTCACTCTTGTTTTTGCCCCATAAATAAGAATCAAGGGGCATCAGGTCCGGAGAACGCGGAGGCCATAAATTTGGTCCTTGATTACCCCACCATCTATCCTCAAAAATTTCTGTTAGCTGCCGATCTACAGCTCGTGTTTTATGTGCTGGTGCACCATCCATTTGGTAACAGCAATCCCTCAAAATATTAAGGGGTAATCCATCTAAAAAATTTGCTAATGTTCCTCTCAAAATTTCCAGGTATCTTTGTCCATTAAGATTTTCCTCATAAATGTGATAAGCCAACAAATCATTCATTAAAATTGCAAAAACGTTCAAGCTGAATTTATTTTGGAAATCAATAACCTCAATGAAATGTGGATTTTCTGTGGCCCAAAAATGTCGATTTCTCCTGTTGGTTATTCCACTTTAATTTTGGAGAATTGTTTCATCTTCTTGAAGCCGCATTAATAAATTTTCACAGAAATTTAGCCGCTTGGGAAGGTCAGTTGGTTTCAATTTTTGTAGTCTGATAAAAGAATACGGGTGCATGTTATGTTTCTTAAGGATCCTTTGAATGGAAGTATAACTCAATCCAATATCCATTGATGCTGACTTAATGGACGCATGTGGATTGGCACGAAAATACGCTAGCGTAATAATTTGATTATCGTCGTCCTCGAGAATTGGTTTTCTTCTAGTTTCTATGTATTTTCCTCCAAATTGCAGAAAATTGCTTTTAATCCTTGGAAATTTTGTTTTACTCATAGGCGCCGAATTTGAAAATTGGTTATTGATTTGCCTGCAAGTTCTATCCACCTCTTTTTGACATTCGCCATGAAGTAAAAAGAACTTGAACATATCCTCGTTTTAATAATCAGCCATTTTATTATCAATCTGGTGGTTTTCAAGAATTTTCACTTTAAATTATCAACAATTCTTGTTGAAATATCAAATTCGAACGAACGAAGTGACAAGTACATTAATTTTAGGGACCTGTCAGGTGAGTGTAGCCAGTTCAGCTACTTGATCGAATATTTCAAAGCATTCTCTGTTAGTTCTTGCAAAATCATCAAAATTCAATATATTCCCAAATTATTTCGGAACTATAGGAGATGGGTTTAGTACATGCTGATACAATTCCATCTGAAATTCGACGCTTCATCTGATGGCGATATGAAAATTGGCACGTGCCATATGAAACAATTGAGTTATTGCTGTTTGAAAAAGGCCAAATTGAAAAAATCATACAAAACAACGCATCAAACATTTGACATGCTTAAAAATTCCTTGATCCTTCTTCTATCCACCCAAGCGAAAATTGTGTCTGTATTGCAAAAGATCTACGAGCGGTACATTGAAAACAGAATATATCTAAATCAGAATTAAAATCAATTAAAAACAACATTCAACAAGAAGAACATTGAAATACTGAGATTTTAGATGAAATCCAGTCCAATTCATAGAAAGCATCGAAAATAAATCAGAAAATTCGTCTGAAAATATAAGTAACAAAGATATAGAAAATTTATTTCTCAATTAAATAAATTTATTTGAAAATATTGACCCAACTATGAGACCTAAACAATTCATTATTAAAAAAATATTTGATTGCATAAATGAGCTTAATGAGAATGTTCTTCCAAAGCAACTTGTTAAAGTAATGAATATTTATACACTTCATCTGAGAATTTTGGATCTAATTATAATACCAAGAGAAAACCCTTATGGCAAAAAAGATTAGAAGGTAAAATTTCGTGATTTAGGAAGATTGACTCAATATTCCAAAGGTAATCGATCAAGAAAACTTATGGCACATATTGAAAAATGTTCCTCAAAAATGAAACCTATAAACTTAATGAGATAAATAATGGACAACTGATAGAGTACATCGATACTTTAAAACAAATACTTTCAGTATACTCCTTAGACTACGTGAAAATAAAATCAATTCAGATAGAAAATTTCAAAACAAACTATTCAAAAATAATGAAAAACATTTTTACAAAGATATTTCTGGAAATGGAGTTCTAAAATTTATATTCCAACTGATTATTGGTCTTCAATTCGGGCAGTGCCAAGGCAACACAATTCCAGTAAAAGTTGGGTTTCAAATGAAAGGTCTAAAAAAATGGTTCTAAAATAGAATACATGCGATTTGAAAAATTTTCAAACGAAGATATAACATCAGTTATTAGACACACAAAAATTGGAAATCTCCAGGTGTTGATGGTATTCATAACTTTTGGTTCAAAAATTCTCTTGCGTTCATGAAAAATTGGCTGAATATTTTCCATTTATAATGAAGAACCCCTCAGCTTGTCCTTCATTTTTCACACAAGGAATTACTTATTCAAAACCGAAAAGTGCTAATATTATTGATCCATCTCAATGTAGACCAATTACTTGCCTTCCAACAATATATAAAATTCTAACTGCATGTATTACCCAAAAAATTTATGCGCATTTGGAGAATTATAATATTCTTTCTGAACAACAAAAAGGATGTAGAAAAAACACCTTGGTACTAAAGAGCAACTTGTAATTGATTCTGTTGCTTGGAAGCAAGCTTAAACTTAGAATAGAAATCTTCATACAGCCTTCATTAATTACCAAAAGGCTTTTGATAGTTCTCCTCATTCATGGCTTCAAGAAATTTTGGAAATTTATAAAATTGATATGACACTTCGTCTTTTTCTTGAATTTGCAATGAAAAATTTTAGAACCAATCTTCATTCAAATATTTCAAAACAATCGTTAACATCTGAAGTAATTCCAATCAAAAGAGGCATTTTTCAAGCTGATTCTTTAGGTGCTCTTTGGTTTTGTTTTTGCCTTAATCCATTATCTCATGAATTAAATGCTACTAGTTTCGGCTTCGAAATAAAGAGTCTATCAACTGAATTCAAATTATGTCACTTAATTCAATTAGATGATATTAAATTATATGCTGGAACTGAATCACATTTGAAAAGTCTACTTGTGATTACTTTCAACTAATCCAATGATATTCATATGAAATTTGGGCTTCCAAAATGTAAAAATCTTTCTATTGAAAAGGGAAAGATCATCTTTGATTATATAAAGATTTCCAATATCGAAATCGAGCCAATGCATCGAGAAAATACATATAAATATCTTGGATTTGTTCAAGAGAAGACAATTAACCATTGTAGCACTGAAGAAAATATTATATTACAACAGACAGATCTTAGGGGTCGTGGATTACCTGATTTGAACAATCTTCATAGCGTTCCCATTTTCATGATAAACAGAGAACGTCTAAATTACATGATATTGTGGTTGCTTCAGATTATAAACTTACATCTCTGAATTTGACAATGCAAAAGGTACATTTTGATATATATGATAATAATTCTAAAAGAGAAAGTTGTATGCAGAAGCAAATACACGGAAAGCACCCCAAAGAATTGAAGAATGATTATATTAATGAAATCGCATCAAATAGATGGTTAGTACCTGGAGAATTGTTCGCTGAAACAGAAGGCTTGGCAATTGCGATCCAGGATCAGGTTCTTCATATATTATCATCTTGCTCAGTCCTTGCCTCATCAGATTATTTAGAAAGACATAATGCCGTCACCAATATTATTCATTTTAATCTAGGAATTAAACATGACATCCAAAAAGAAGAAAATGTTACACAAATGAACATGAGTTAATTTGTGAAAACGAGAAATAGAAACTGTATTTTGATAAAACAGTTCTATGCAACAGAGCTGTAAAACACAATAGGCCAGATAACATTCTCACTGAAAAACAGAATCGAATAACATATATAATTGATATTGCTATACCCGACACACATAATATACAAAATAAGTTCAATGAAAAAATTTCTACATATATGATGCTTGCCGCAAAAAATAATGAGGTAAAGTCATATGTCTTCTCCTTAGTTTATACTGCGCAGAGTCTCATTTCATATTTTATTTATTTGTATATATAAATGTACAAAAATTAGCTGACAATTTTAGCATATTTATATTCAGAGCAGTATTCTATTCGATCGTTCATCACTTCACACAAAGAAAACTATGAATGAGTAACATTCAGTGTTACTTGACTAAGGTCCGTACACTGGATTTTTCCGGGGAGAAAGCCTCTGACACTTCTCGTTGGTACATTAATGTCATTGTCTGATGATGCTATAGTTTGTAGATATTCTGGTAGATTGATATATTCTCATAACATTTAACGTTATCCTAATATATAATGATTCCAGGATATGTTTTGATTACAACCATTGCCTGGCAATGGTATTAATTACTAGGTGGTGGATTTATATTTTTTCATGAAATCAGTTTGATTGCCTGAACAAATATGTGCAACTCGTCGGGGTTGAACCCCTTTTTTCTATATACTCCTGATGTAAACATAACTTCATTTGTAGAGCATATAAAATTTGCGCAGGTTTCTAAACCAGAAGCTAATTCGTGTTACAATTTTGTTCGTTACATTCAGAAAAACTGAAATTATTCCATTCGAAAGGAAGCAAGTGCATTTTGCACATTCCAAATTCCATTTGAATGTATATATAGAAACATAAACCGTTCATTACGCTCTTCAGTAGCAATTCATTTATTTGATTGTTAATTTCATGAATAGCGTCGAGTGCACATGAAACAAATTATCGCGAACACCAAGCGACGAATATATCCAGGAATAAAATTGAAATTTAGGAGTCCAGTTGGGAACCAATTGTATTTCAGCCAAGTTTGTGTTATCGAATTCCATTGATGATCAAAACTAACGTTTGAACATTTTCAGAATGTGATTTATTTTTAGTTAGTTCAACGAACAATTTACACTTCTTGGGAATACAGTTCATGAAAACTTTTCGTAATTTCGTAATTACTCATGATATAATATGTCTAGAAAAGCTACAATTGGAACTGCTGGAAAGCTAAATACTGGGTAGTGCGAAAAGAAATCTTCGTTTCTAAGTGTGCTACACAATTTAGTTATGAAATCAGTAAGAATGGAATTCACTGACTGATCCAAGATCGTTTGTCATGCATTCTTGTCTCAAGATGAGACAGTCAACAAATGGCATTATCTGGACTAATGCTATTTAAGTCAACTAATGCATCTGTTTCTTTCTGTGATCGAGAATCCTTCATGAAAATCGCGTGTCCAAATTCAAAAAGAGGCCATTTCAAAATGGCCTAAGTACCGAGTTTGGATCGAATGCATGATAATAATAATAATAATAATAATAATAATAAGTGTATGATAAGAGAGCCAAGACAGCAATGCTGGTAGATGTCGCCATACCAAATAATAACAACGTGCTGAATAAGTTCCAGGAGAAAAGTCCAAATACACAGACCTTGCTATTGAGATCAAGCAGATGTGGCACCTCGACAAAATAGATATCGTTCCTGTCATCGTATCCTCGACTGGTTTAATACCCAAAACTTTGCATGATAGCCTTAAGAAATTAGAATTGCATAAGAATACCTATATAGAAATGCAAAAGCTGTAATTCTTAATACATGTAGGATAGTTAGGAAATTTATGTCAAGTATATTGTAATCGAGCCTATTCCTTTGATTGCTAAATCTGGGAAAGGTAAATTATATCCAGCTACTAGCTGAGATAGTGCATAAGTCCACGATAATAAATAATAATAATTAATATAATGTTCCTGAGCCCTGAGGTATATATATATATATATATATATATATATATATATATATATATATATATATATATATATATATATATATATATATATATATATATATATATATATATATATATATATATATATATATATATATATAACCTCAGGGCTCAGGAACATTATTTCTGAGTACGGGCTTAGCGAACCCGAGGTACCCAAGCTGAACCTGGCAGTAGGTAAATGCAACTTATCCAATGATGTACAATCTAAGGAATAAACGGGTGAATCGACATTGTACCACCATAACCTCTTGTCGCGTTCAAGATTTAGGGTCTTGTTCGGAGAGTGAGTCACAGTCTCCCTCGGTTAGCGACGGAAGCAGCGTGATATCGAGTAGGGATACTGCAACACAAAACCAAGTGGGAAATAACATCAATACCTCCCAACCGACTCTTGATGTTTCAACGGTGGCACAAGCCATTATGCCTACGACCACGAGAGCCGGACTCCCTAGGAAACGCATGAAGTGGACCTCAGAGATGAATTCCTTCATTATGCGTTCCTATTACAAGATTACAAACTTGGAATCGGAAATGACAGCATACAGATACGCGTTGCATCTTGCGTTCGTAGAAAAATATCCTGAATTACAGCACATATCCGAGCAGAGAATTTCGGATCAAAGAAGAACAATCGTTAAAAACAGGCTACTTTCTTCAGAAACGCTGCAAAGCATACGAGAAGAGGTCATAATGGAACTTAGAAGCGAAAATGATACTCATAACGGTATACCTGCTGGAGTTAATGAATGTGTTACAGATAACATCGAAGCCACGGAAACGAATATTAACATGGAACGCCCTCCTGAGCCGAATCAGCAGGACGAATATAGGTATTTAGCAAGATCGGAACTCAACAGAGCAATAACTGAATTCAGTGGTAGTAACCCAACTAAAAGACCTAAACTGCCCAAACTCAAGACGAGCAAGAACACCAATATTATCCTAGCGAGCGTGAATTCAGTGTTTGAAGAATATACCGACGAGAACACCTTGGAGAAGATTCACACTTTGATTTACTGTGGAGCAGTAGCGGTTCTTCGACTTCACAAACAACAAATCTCCACAACTCTGGTTCAAGCTGAGCCAAAAGTGTCCGAAAACCACCATGGCAAAAACGACTGGAGAGGATATTGATAATATTAGAGCAGAAATCGTTCGCCTTACAGAATTCCAGAGAAACAGAAAACCCTTAAGGCGCTTGAAATCACATATACGCAAAATTTATAGGAAAATTGGTACGAACACAAAACACTCTGATCACAAACAACACATCGACGTGTATATGGACACGTTGAAACAGAAACTCCAAGCGAAAGCAAAGAGGCTTTCAAGATACGTGAAAGGAAACACCAAAACCAAAGGTTCCTCCAAAACGCAGCCAATTTTCATAAGGGAAATAACAAAACTGCGACCAACAATAATAGAGAAGTACCTGACGCACAGTGCTTGACCGACTATTGGTCATCACTATGGTCGAACCCCAAAGAACACAATAGAGATGCGGAATGGATCACGAATGAAAAAGAACGCCTCGATATCAGACATATGGACTTCGATGGAATAACGGAGGAAGAAATCACAACAGTAGTTCGAGCGACCAACAATTGGAAGGCCACAGGTATAGATAATATCCACAACTACTGGTACAAGAAGTTTGATAAGCTCCATGGAGCCCTAGCGAAACAGCTCACATATGTTCTTCAACATCACAAGAAAACACCCACTTTCCTAACGCAAGGCTTAACATATATGCTACCTAAGAGCGATAGAACACAGGATCCGTCTCAATATAGGCCAATCACGTGCCTGCCAACACTCTACAAAATACTCACCTCATGCATATCCAATCGAATATACCAACACCTTGACGACAACAGTATATTAGCAGAGGAGCAGAAAGGATGCAGAAAGAAACACCACGGGTGCAAGGAACAACTCATCATCGATTCTGTGATAATGAAACAGGCACACGTAGGGCATCGCAATGTTCATTCAGCTTTTCTCGATTATCTGAAGGCATTCGATAGTACCGCCCATTCTTGGCTTGTTGAAGTATTGCAGATATACAAAATTCACCCAGCCCTGGTAGAGTTCTTGAAGACAACAATGACACACTGGCGCACGTCTCTGCAGGTCAACATGAACAATAAATCAATTAAAACCGACGAGATACCCATACGTCGTGGAATTTTTCAAGGAGACTCTTTGAGTCCACTATGGTTCTGTTTGGCAATGAACCCATTGTCCTCAATGCTCAATAGAACAGGATACGGATTTAGGATAAAAGCAGAAAGGAATTATCATACAATCTCCCACCTGCTGTATATGGATGACATCAAATTATATGCTTCGAACAAGAAGCAATTGGATAATTTGCTGAAAACTGTCAGTGAGTTCTCGGCAGATGTTCATATGAAATTCGGGATTGAAAATGTAAGACCCTGAACATTCAAAGAGGAAAGTCATAGATGGTGAAACACAACTTCCAAACGGTGATATTATACAGTGCATGAGAGATGGCGAAACATACAAATATCTGGGATACCAACAAGCCAGATTGCTAGACCAAAAACAATCAAAGGAGAAGATTCGTTCAGAATACAGTCAGCGTCTGAAGTCTGTGCTGAAATCGATGTTGAACTCGGGAATTTAGTCAAGGCAATTAACACCTACGCCATTCCAGTGTTACTTTACTCATTTGGAATAATCAGATGGACTAAGACAGAACTGGATGATATTCAAAGGCAGACCCGAACGATGCTAACAAAGTACAACAACCATCATCCAAAATCGTCTGTGATACGAACAACTTTGAAGCGGAAAGAAGGAGGACGCGGATTGATAGATGTAGTCAATTTACACACCGAACAGATAAAAATCTCAGGAATTCTTCTCAGAAAAAGCTCTCACTTCTGACCTACATAGAGCGGTATCGTTGGCTGATAAGGGATATACACCTCTAAATCTTGCTACCAGAGATGACCTGCTGAATCTACCATTCCTATCAGATACTGAAAAACAAGAGCAATGGTCAAGAAAGGAATTGCATGGACGACATCATCATGAGATTAATCAACCACACATCGACAAAGAAGCCTCCAACAAATGGTTGATGAAAGGAGAATTATTCGCGGAAACAGAGGGATTTCTTATGGCCATCCAAGACCAAGTGATCGCTACAAACAACTACAAAAAATTTATTATTAAGGACGGAACATTACAAACAGATAGGTGCCGAAAATGCCATATAAGATCGGAGACTATACAGCATATTACGTCCGGATGTGAACAACTGGCCAATACAGACTATCTTCACAGGCATAATCAAGTGTGCAACATGATCCATCAGAAACTTGCACACAAGTACGGACTTCTGAATACATTCCAGCCATATTACAAGTATCAACCGGCGCCCGTATTGGAAAATGACTCTATCAGATTATACTACGATAGGCCTATTATCACTGACAGAATGGTGACGAATAATAGGCCGGACATAGTGGTGTATGATAAGAGAGCAAAAACAGCAATGCTGGTGGATGTCGCCATACCGAATAATAACAACGTGCTGAATAAGTTCCAGGAGAAAAAGTCCAAATACACAGACCTTGCTATTGAGATCAAGCAGATGTGGCACCTCGAGAAAATAGATATTGTTCCTGTCATCGTATCCTCCACTGGGTTAATACCCAAAACTTTGCATGATAGCCTTAAGAAATTAGAATTGCATAAGAATACCTATGTAGAAATGCAAAAAGCTGTTATTCTTAATACATGTAGAATAGTTAGGAAATTTATGTTAAGTATATTGTAATCGAGCCTATTCCCTTTGATTGCTGAATCTGGGAAAGGTAAATTATATCCAGCTAACAGCTGAGATAGTGCATAAGTCCACGATAATAAATATGTGTTTATTTGCAAGTTTCAACAAAAATCTTTACAAATATTCCTGACAGATGCCATTGCATTCCTCAGGATACTTAATTCTATAAATAAACAAATGGTTGAGGTAATACCTCAGAAAAGGTATTACCTGTAGTTGGTGTACATTTCACTAATTACAAGACAGCCTTTAGTATGATGTAAACAGAAATTGCTGTCAGCACTGTATATAACATTCGAGAATGAATTGATTTAATGAAAGGGCCCATATCGGGTTACAATCGAAAAGTTCCAGTTATCTGTCGAAACTAGGTTGGAAGGTCACTATAGGGTCTCAATATCACAATCGGATTTCAATATCACAATCGGGTTTCAAAGTCAAAATCGAGTTTGTTTGTCAAAATCTGATATAAATGTCACAGTTTGGTATATTACAGTAGTTCATGTAGCCCAAGGTTAATTTCATATAGCCGATGCATTTATAATGTTATGAAAAACACTACGGTCATTATTCAATATCCAAGACTTCAGCACATATTTAAAAGTTTTTGGGTTATTAATGGTTTTAATATGGACAGGAATGATTCTGTACATTCTATGTCCCAAGTAATCTAAATTTCTTGTTCCGATAGTCTTATCTGCTCGCAGAGTGACATAGTTCATATTTTTATTCCTCGTGCCATAATGATGATCAACAGAACACATAGTGTCTCTATTTCTGTTCAAATCGCTAATTATCCTGAAACTATACAGTTGTATTACATCTAGTATACCAGATTCCCCAAACAATGCATCACTTGGGTAAGTTCTACACTTATGCATCATTAGTTTCACGAACCATTTTTGTATAACATCAATTTTTTTCAGATGACAGTCGTATGCGCCACCCCATGCTAGAATACCATATATTAATTGAGACTGGACAAGAGAGTAATAGAGTATTTTCAGTTGTGGCATGTCAAGAAAGTCCTTTAGATATTTAAATGTACTCAATAAAGGTCTTATTTTGTCAACTATAAATTGAGTTTGAAGGTCCCACCTCAAATGCTGATCCAAAACAATGCCAAGATATTTGATTGATTTTCCCTCGCTAACTTGTGTTTCAGAATCAATGAAAAGAGGCCCCAACTCAGGTAATCCGCTGCTGTAAGATGTAAAAGGCAGATATTTTGTTTTCTCAGAATTCAGGGTTAACTTGTTATACTGAAACCATTTTTTTATTATTTTTAAGTCGTTCTCTGCTTTATCCTTTACATCTAGCCAGTTACTAGCCTGATATAGTATAGCAGTGTCGTCTGCGTAGCTTACAATTTCGCCCTCAATTTTCAACATCAATAGCGAGTTGATGTAGATGGTGAAAAGAATGGGTCCAAGAACAGTTCCCTGTGGCACCCCATAAGTAATATGTCGAATTTCACTCACCTGCCCATCAATATCGACGACTTGTTCACGATTCGACAAATAACTTTTCAACAAATCATAAGAGGAGCCCCGAAATCCGTAATTATTCAGCTTCTCCAGTAATCTTTTATGGCATACGGTGTCAAATGCCTTCCACAGATCGATAAACACACATAATGACGGCAACTTCTTATCCATATATTTATACACATGATAAGAATCATGATACAATATCAATCTCGGCAGCTAAATTTGCATTATTTTATAGATAAATTTCTATACCTTTTCGATTAAACAGATACTATTTGCTATATACTGGGTGATTCACCAGTGGCGCGGTGCTCTGTAGCTCGTACACTCTTGAAGATTTCATTTTCGTTCGAACGGTATTGTATTTAGAATACAATTTATTTTGAAGTGAACAGGGTGTCCCAATTTTCTTTAAAAAAATCTTGGGAGGTTTTTTCACATCGGAAGACCACTTTTCTGTTCAAGATTCAGGAGCGACCAAAACTCTACTATAATGTCTTCAAGTAATAAATTTTTTTGGTGAGTAGTTTCGTCACAATATTTTTTTTTCGTTAAAATTCACGAGAATAGGCTCTCACATCATCGCATGCTCCTTCGGCCAGAGAGGATGAATACTTTTTCCTTTCGTTTTCTTATTGCCCAAGGATAGCTTCATTGATGAATTGAAATAGATTATCCTTATTTTGTACAGTGATTCAAAACAATTATTGAATATTGTAATTTTTAAAATATCATACCTTGATTGTTTCAGATTTTTCAAATGGAACACCCTGTATTTTATTATCCATCTCAATTCATAAAATATTGTGCTATATATTTGCAAGTGACCTTATCTGCATCTTTGATCACAGAAGTTTTTTTCTGCAATGATTTAAGTAGAAAAAAATTAAACCTGAACAAGATAATTCTTTTAACGAATGATAAAATCAAGATGATTCAAACGTAAATCAAGGTATGTGTTGACATTTTTTTATTTGTGCCTTCTGTCAGGTGTCCGGACCTGTCATATTCTGCATTTTACATGGTGAACTTATCAGTGTTTCGTTATTAAACATTGTTAAAATGAGGGTTTGAAGACAATTCTTTCAATTGATTTCCATGAAGTTCTCCAAAGAAGAAATAGTTGATATGATTTTTATTCTGGGTGATTGTGATAGAACTTTTTTGTTGGCAAGTAGAGTTTATGCACAAAGGTTTCCTGATTAGAGGCATCCTGATGCAAGATGCTTTGAAAAACTTCTAATTAAATTTATCGAAACGGGTAATTTCGCTGACAAAAAACATGAAAAACCAAAAACTGTTACAGCTGAAGACAACCAGTTATCAGTTTTGTTGACAGTGACAGAGGACCCATATAAAAGCCAAAGAGAAATTTCTCAGTTAACAGATATAAGTCAAACTTCCGTCCAGAGAATCTTGAAAGTAAATAAATTTCATGCATATCATATACAGCTGCACCAGGAACTGAACAATCAAGATTATGAAAATCGAATCAATTTTTGCAATTGGGCAAGTGACAAAGTAGCGGAAAAACCAAATATGTTTAGCAAAGTTCTTTTCTCGGACGAGGTAACTTTCCACAAGAATAGGCTTGTTAACAGACACAACTTTCATTATTACGCCACGGAAAATCCACACCTCAGGAGACAAATAGATCACCAGCACCGTTGGTCCTTGAATGTATGGGCCAGTAGATGGATATATATTTGGGCCGCACCTTTTCGAAGGCACCTCAATGATGAAACGTATTTAGATTTTCTTCAAAATCATCTTCCAATGTTACTTGCCGATGTACCAGAGCATATAAGACAAGATTTATGGTTTCAACAGGATGGAGCACCGGCACATTACTCACATCAGGTAAAGGAGCATTTGAATCATGTATTTTCAAACAAATGGATAAGACGTGGTGGTCCTGTTAGATGGCCAGCTAGGTCTCCGGACCTTACAAGTCTGAATTTTTTCTTGTTGGGTTATATTAAGGGCATCGTTTACCAGATTCCTTCTACAACACAGTTGGATATCAGACAGAGAATAGTCGACGCCTTTCAGTCAGTTAATCCGCAAATGTTGTCGAGAGTTCAACGGTTTTTCCTCAAAAGGATTGAGCAGTGTCCACAAAGAAACGGGCAACATTTCAAACACTTATTGAAATAGTTCAACATCTTGTAGATCATTTCACCAAAAACCAATCTACTACGTATTTCATACACGATTACCTTAGAATATCTCCATTTCTCTGATCAAGTATAATGATATGTACTAATAAACTCTATTTTCGCAACATCTAATTTCATTATTTTTTTTATTTTGAAAATGGTCAAAGATAAAGGTAAGGTTACTTCTGCAAAAATATGGCTCAATGTTTTATGTGTTGACATGAATACTAAAATACAGGCTGTTCTATTTAAAAATAACAAGATATGATATTCTCAAATATATTCAATTATATTTTGAGTCACTCCTGTATAAAATGAGGATAATCTATTGCAATTCATCAATAGAGCTATTCTTGGGCAATAAGAAAACGAAATGGGAAAAGTATTCATCCTCTCTGGCCGAAGGAGCATTCGATGATGTGAGAGCCTATTTTCATGAATTTTACGAAAGAAAAATATTGTGACGAAACTATTCACCAAAAAAACTTAATACTTAAAGACATTATAGCAGAGTCTTCAACAAAAAAGTGGTCTTCCGATGTGAAAAAACCTCCGAAAATTTTTTTAAAGAAAATTGGGACACTCAGTTTACTTCAAAATAAATTGCTTAGCTATAGAGCACAGCGCCACTGGTGAATCACCCAGTATATTTACAATCTCTTCCGTTTTCATAGGTTTTGGGTAGAAAGAGAGCGATGACTATTTCGCGATACTATTCTACTTTTTCAAGAAACCATGGACGCTACAAATTGATTGGGTAAACCATCTAACATAGTTTAATCAATTTTAAACTTTTGTCATTTTCATACGCCCCATGTTTTTTGGTTATGGCGAAATATGGCCAAAGATGTGAAGTAAGGATAGTGAAAATTCAAGAATATGCGCTCTCGTTTTATAATAAAAACCTGCCAAAGAAACACAGCATTGAGTTTTTAGTGATGATTCTAGATGAAAAACTCACTTGGAAAGGGCATATAAAGAGGCTGGCTGTAAAATGCAATGACAGACTGAATATGTTGAAGGTAATATCGAACAAGGACTGTGGCTCGAATAGGCAAACCAAGCTGATACTATATAGGACATTAGTAAGATCTAAGCTAGATTATGGTTCAATAGCATATTCTTCCGCAAACAGCTCAACACTCAAAATTCTAAACACATTACACAACAACACATTAAGTTTAATACTAGGAGCTTTCAGAACAACACCTATAGAGAGCTTATACTGCGAAGCAGGTGAACCATCTCTCCATGATAGAAGAACGTACCTTAGAATCATATACGTAATGAAAAATGAAGCAGATCCGGAAAATATAACATACAAATATGAAGACAATGACAAATTTATAAACTTATTTTCCAACAAACCACGAACTTCTAAACCTTTTTATCATAAAGTGCGGTCCGATTTCTCAACACTTAACATCACTGTTCCTACTTGTCTCCCTTTAAGGCGTGAAACCTCTCTGAAGTGTTCGCTATACTTCAAGCCTCAATACACATCAACTCCCCTCAAGAAGAAAAAATCATCATATAGGACTAGAAAAGTCCGAACGAAAGAAATCTTTTTCATCTCGGTGCTATCACACATAGGAATTCCAGGAAACGAATAAGCTGACAAACACCCTCGTGAGTCCATCAGTGACGAAAACGCAGTTCGGGTGAGAGACTTAGTGACTAGTGACGTCATGAAATTTAAAAAATCAAAAGTGAATTCTGCAAGTGGTCGAACACGATCTCAAAACTCCGGTCAGTGAAACCATTCGTGAAACCATGGTCGAGATTACCACTTGATCGAAAATCACAAATAACATCGCACGACTCAGACTTGGACACACGATGTTCATCCACAGTTATTTGATGAGTAGGGAGCCACAGCCCCAATGTTAAAACTGTAAGACAATCAGTCGAACATATCATGACAATATGCCCCAGATTCTCTGAAGAGAGAAGACTATATCAGATTCCCGATAATATTGAAGAAGCACTTGGACCAATTTGCATCTTTAAAAATACCATCAAGTACCTACAAGCTGTAAACATTGAAAATATTTAAATATTCTGTTACCCTATTGTACCTCATATATCGCTAATAACCCCCTGGGTTGATGCGATCTTTGTTAAATAAAAAAGAATGAAAAAAATACAAGTTGTTTCATTCAAAAACGGAAAGGTTATTTCAATATTTCGAACACTGAATCCGTGAAAGAAAAAGAAAAAAAGTACGCCACTGGTAGCGATACCACACAAACAATATATATAAATGTGCATTCAATTTTCCAATATATATAATCACAACAGAAATACAGGCGACAAATTTTCGAAATCGCTTTGTATCACAGAAACTATGACAGATTAACTCAATCTGTTTATGGTTTATGGTTCTTCAAAAAATAGCATGTTGTCGCCGAAACCGCATTTCTCTACTCATGAATAAATATTGAATGGAGACACGTATTTCAAATACCTGTAACTCCATTTCTTCTCAAGATGGATTGTATTTTTGTACATTTCAGTTTTTTCAGGCCTCAGTGAACATCCCATACAAGGGCACTAAACCAAATTATTGTAATCAATAACAGCAGAGCAAAGCGTGGTTCAGCTTCGCTAGTGCCATGGACTCATTTGTTTTCCTTTCCTTTGGTTTACTCAAGTGCTTGTACACGCGTGCTTGATATTTTTTTCTGTCAGTTTTCCGCAACATATTTATCTTTCGTTCAAAAATAATTGTCATTTGCTCTTTGCTGCACTCATTAACTTTCCGGAACATAATAAACCTTTGACTATTCAGGGAATTGTGAATATGCACTCAAGAAATAAGGACATCGTTTTCATAAGGTTCGATTTGAAATTAATCTGAAATTTCTAACTGAAATCCTGAACTGAATGTTTTTTTTTTCGATGTTATTTTAGTTTAATGAAAAGGTACGTAATCTAGGCCTTAAAGGAAAAACCTCATTAATTTTGTTGTAGCGTCCAATTTTTCACTTTATCCATTAATACATATATATAGGGTGCGCCAGAGAAAACCAGAAATTTTTTTTCCGCTATAACTTTCGCAATTTTAGAGCTAGATCATTTGTTCTTGCTTTATTGGAGTCAAAGGACTAGGTTTTTCAGAAATTGTATCGAAATTTCTCTTCCAGTGAAATCCAATATGGCTGACTCGAATAGGGTATTCAGTCGATAATTCAGTCTTTTCTGAACAATTCGACATATTGATCTGTACAATATTCCAAGAATTGGTAAAAAAGTAACGTGAAGAATTTTTTTCATTCTGATTTTCAGCTGAAAAAGAAATACTTTTTTCACCTCATGGCGTTGGCACTATTGAAGTTGTTGTGTTTCTCATGGATGTTCAAGCCTCTAACCGGGGGTTGCAATCCTTGAACATTTTGAATATGGAAGATGGGTCGAGTGATAACTCAAAAAAAAGGTTGTATCTTTGTTTACATCGCCTTGAACGAATTTCCATTTTGATTGAAAACGGTAAGAGACTATTTCTCTGAGACTATTTTCAAGTTTCAGTGAAGTAAAATAGAACAGATCCATGCTGATCAATGGCAGTCATCATCAGGTACCATTCTCGTCTCGAATTTCAACCCCTAGAGCAGGGGAGACCACCTTTGAAAATGTGGAAGAGGATAGATGGGTCGAGAGAAAGGTATTATCTTTGTCTGCATTCCCGTGAACGAATTTTCATTTTTGATTGAAAGCTGTAGAAGATACAGAGTGAGCTACTGAAAAATAGAGAAGACTATCTATCGCCCTGAGCTATTCCAAGTATTAGTGCAAAAAAATGGAACAGATTCATTCCAGATCAATAGCTGTCATCTCTGATCTGAATGAATTTATTCCAGTTTTTCGCACTAATACTCCAATAGTCTTGGGGCGATAGTCTTCTGTATTTTTCAGTGGCTCACTCTGTATGTTCTTCAGTTTTCAATCAAAAATGAAAATTCTTTCACGGGAATGGCAGACAAAGAGCCAAAATACCTTTCTTTCGAGTTATCACTGACCTATCTACCCTCTTCCAAATTTTCAAGGGTTGTCACCCTGATCCAAGTGTTGAAATTCGAGATGAGGATGGTACTTGATGATGACTGAAATTTGATCAGCATGGATCTGTTCCATTTTACTTCACTGAAACTTGAATAGGCTCAGGAAATAGTCTTCCTATCTTTCAGTTGCTCACCCTGTATCTTCTACAGTTTTCAATTAAAAATAGAAATTCGTTCAAGGCAATGTAGACAAAGATACCACTCTTCTTTGAGTCATCACTCGACCCATCTTCTATATTCAAAAAAAAAAAAATATATATATATATATATATATATATATATATATATATATATATATATATGCAAAATGAAATTGAAAA
This sequence comes from Cryptolaemus montrouzieri, assembly GCA_013387265.2. NCBI lineage: Eukaryota > Metazoa > Arthropoda > Insecta > Coleoptera > Coccinellidae > Cryptolaemus > Cryptolaemus montrouzieri. Next base: position 89,387,430 of record JABFTP020000001.1, on the reverse strand, counting down.
GTCAAAATTACATTATGTTAAGATGTAAAATTTATAAAACATTAAAGTTCTCTAAATAGTAAAAAATATAACAATTAAAACTACAATTTCAGATACTTTATTATAATACCTACTTATTATATTTGATATTATTTTTGCTTATTATTAATTAAGTTTTATTATTATTGTAGTACTTTATGGTATTTTTTGTTTGATTACCTGGCGTGTAAACAAACAGCAGATGGTTTTCCCATATGGTAACAGACAACTTACAATTGACCATACGAGAAACATGGGTTCTCTAAATTATTACCACAAACACTGCTCCTGGAATTTGTTTATGGTTATAGCTAAAGCATGTAGTACTGGATACTGCAGTTGTTTAAACTCGAATGGTACGTCAGTCGGAATCATTGGGATGCTGGGTATCAAAAAGTCTTCTTCTTCATACTTTACTTTCAATATGATTGCTTCTATCACGTAATTTTTTTATCGCAAATCGCGTGCCGTTGCAACGTCGCGGTTGGTTAATATTTCGCAACATTAAAACTACAGATCCAACCATCAATTGAAGAATGGAATTTAAAAATACCAGAGGATAGTTCACGGCATCTTCTTCATTATATGCAGTATCAACTGATTTATAAGTCCTCGTTTCGCCAGGAATGTCATCTTGTATTATGAAATTTATTTGCCAGTCGCTTTTTAACTCGACAAAGGAAATCCTAACACTAGAGAAGGAGTAACGAATTACCATATTTTCCATGTCTAAACACACGAAAACTCTCCGGAATTTTGACAAAGATCATTTCAAAATGAATTTTCTGTAAATATTTGGTTGGGAGTTTTTGATAACATTATGGTCTATATTTTTACCCTAAGATGGACCTCAGAATTATGCTCGAAATTCTCACCAATAAATTTTAAGACTACAACTATTGATTATAAAAGTTGGATACAAATGGATGGAGCCCTCATCCCCGTACTTTGGAGTTGATGTAAGGGAATGATTGCAACGTTGGAATGGTCGACCAGGCAGAAATTATATCCATCATGACGTGATTAATGGCATTGAACCAGTGGCTTGGCCACCCAAATCAACAGGTCTTAAACCACTGGACTTTTATGTTTGAGGAAATATAAAAGAAAAAAATCTACGCTACTTCAGTACGTTCAATACGACTAAGTTTTAAGGATTCCTCAAGTCTATAATGATATGTGTCAAAATCCTAATGGAATATCTGCTGCAATAAATTTATTAATTAGGCGCTGTCGCAAATATAACGAGAAGGATGCACTAGATTTCGTGAAATTTTGTTCAAATCTTCATTTATTTAATTTTGTTGTTAAACTTCATTAATTAACTCTGTTGTTCTTTTGGTTTCATTACCATAAAAACTATTTTCATTCTAATTTTGAATTTTTTACTCGCAAATGCTGAGTCTCGCCGAAAACTCACGATTGCGCATTTCTCTTCCAAATTGAATGGGGATTGCAAAACTGACACCACTGCTTACATTCAAAATAATATTTTCATTGCAAAAAATACTCACTGGACGGCAGTTAATGACCATAACATTTCATTCAAATACCTACAGGCGTTTGGCAACAATTGATAAATTTATCGAACCCTTGATTTTTTAAAGAAGCATTTTGGAATATATTTTATACAGGTTGTTACATAATAGTAAGCAACAACTTGAGGAATAAATCTAAATGTAATTTTAAGAAAAAAAGTTTATATAAACATAATTCCGCAAAAACTTAATTACGGAGCTACAGGGTGTTGAAATTTGCGGAAAAATTGGTTTTACTTCGAAACTTCTGCCGTTTTTGAGATATTCAGCCCAAATTTGGAATGCACGCTATTTTTACAGTCCCTATCATTACACGTCCTAAATTTTAACTAGAATCTACAAGGTGTTTTCTTTTTCGGAGCCATGTCTTCTTTTGCCCTTTCAAACTTTTTTTCAGTACGGGACTGATCGGCATTCAATCAATTCAGGTCATATCCGTTCAATTTAGAAACTTTCTTGACACTAATTTTTCGTATCTCCAACCGTCATCCAGCAAAAATTATTGAACGATTGTATGCATTTGCTGAATTGAAAGCATTTCTAATTAAAAAAATGACTAGTTGGCTTTGATTTTTTCATTTATTTATTTATTTTGACAGTTGCTAAAGTTGAACCAGTGTCAGCTCGAATTGTTTATTGAATTAACGATGAGTTTCAAGACTTTTGAAGTTATTGCTGTAAGAAAAACTGGCTAATTTCACTAACGCCGAATTGTCTGATATCCATTCATGTACGGTCTCTGGCTGACGGAAACACAACAAAAGCTGGGCGATATCGAGTAAAACCAGACAGACGAACATTTTCAAATGTCCACAGAAGGTTGAGGGACTGGTACTTTTACTGTAAATAATCATTTAAAAGGTGCAGCTCAAACTATGAGAACTCCAGATATTGAGGAAGCAGTTTTGAATTGTATTGATTTGAATCCCCATGTGAGTACAAGAAAAATTGGAAATCAGTTTAGTAGGCTTTGATTTTTTTATTTATTTTTCATTTTGACAGTTGCTAAAGTTGAACCAGTGTCTGGTCGAATTGTTTATTGAATTAACGATTTGTTTTATGACTTTTGAAGTTATTGCTGTAAGAAAAAATGGCTAATTTTACTTACGCCGAATAGGCTGACGGAAACACAACAGAAGCTAGGCGATTATATCAGGTTCGCTTTCCCAATCGAGCACACCAGACAGGCGAACATTTTCAAATATCGACAGATGGTTGAAGGAAACTGGTACTTAAGAGAACTCCAGATATTGAGGAAGCAGTTTTGAATTGTAGTGATTTGAATCCTCATGTGGGTACAAGAAAAATGCGATATCAGTTGAATATATGTTCTAGTTTGGAGGACTCTCCACGACTTTTGATTGTACCCGTTTCCTATTCAACGCGTCCAAACTCTACTTCCCCGAAATTTTCCTTCAAGACTGAATTTCTGCCGATAGCTCTTTGATAAAATTAGAGAAAATGCTCGTTTTGATAGTGAAATAATGTTCATAGACGAAGCTCACTCTTCGAAAACTACTATCACAAATTTTCACAATAATCATTATTGTGCTGAATATAACCCCCATTTGATTGAAGAATCTCATCATCAAGAACAATTCTCACTAAATGTCTGGGTCGGAATAATTGAAAATTATTTGATTATGCCATTTTTTTGCTTAACAGACTAAACGGTCCCGCTCATCGGCAATTTTTTGAGGAGGAGTTACCTCCTCAAGGGCACCAGCACATTTCAGTGCAGAAGCTAGGGAATTCTTGAATAATACATTCAACAACCGATGTGTAGTTCGGGGTGCGCCAGAACCATCGCCTCCTTGGTCCCCAGACTTAAATAGTTTAGACTTTTTCTTATGGCGATATCTCAAAAATTTAATTTATACCACTTCAGTGAACACTGTAGAGGAATTGGGAAATTGAATAATAACCTCTTGTGACAGGATAAGGAATACCCAAGGAATATTTCAAAGAGTGCGTGATAATATGCGGAGAAGGACAGATGCCTGTATTCTTGCAGGTGGAGGACACTTCCAGCAATTTATTTTGTTTTTAATTGTTCTTTTTTTCAGTTTGATATTGAATAAGTATAAGTTTAGTCTCAGAAGACGAGCTATAAAAATAAAAGCAAATTTTGGGCATACCTATCGAGTATTTCTATCAATTTTCTTTATTTAGCAAATAAAATACAATTCAAATAATTCAAATTCGATAATTCTTCACTCGAAAACTGTTGGAGATACGAAGAAATAACAAGTGTCAAAAAAGTTTCTAAATTGAACAAAGATGTCGAAAATTGATTGTATGCTGATCAGTGGTGTACTGCAAAAAAGTTTGAAAGGGCAAAAAGAGACATGGTCTCGGAAAAGAAAACACCTTGTGAATTTCATTCAAAATCTAGGACGTGTAATGATGGAGGCTGTAAAAATAGCTTGCATTCCAAATTTAGACTGAATATCTCAAAGAGAGTTTTGAAGAAAAAACCAATTTTTCCGGAAATTTCAGCTCCGTAACGAATCTTTTGCGAACCTATATATAAACTTTTTTTCTTATAATTGCACGTAGATTTACCCCCTCAAGTTGAGGCAAACTATTATGTAGCACCCTGTATAGCAAACTCAAATAATTTTTCGATTCTCTAGTGGTCTTTAATTTTCCGCTAAGAAACTGGATCACCCTGTATATGCCCAAATCCCGGAAAATCGAGAAATTGCAATAACTCGAAATCAAATGAAGATAACTGCGATCTATTCTCACCGTTTCCTGTGTTTTACATAGCTGCTGTACAAAAACATAGAAAATAGGGCATTCTATACAGGGTCAGTATGAAAATGAAATCTCCCAATCAGTTGCTAGAAAACGAGAAAAACTTTGCACCTAGCTAGATTGACTTTTGTCAGAAACGAAGAACGAAAATTTCATTGAAAGCGTTTCAGCGATCTATGATTCATGATTATCAACAGATTTCTGCATATCGCTCAGAACAGCCTGTATATTCGATTGGCGGACGTTTAGAATCAAAACCGATATGCCATGTGTGCTACCATCTCACGAAATATTTCCCTCTGCCTGTGAGTCACTTTGTATCGATTTAACATCATGAATAGGTTGGCTCTTCGAAGCGTGCCGCCACTGGTAGAAAGCTCTTACATCGTAAACCGTTAAACAAGATAGATTTGCCAGATTTCAGTTGAAGAAATATGTGTTGGAAGTTTGAAATATATAAACAGCAATCTCTTGAGAAGCGTTTCATCAAATTGAATTAAAGTTAAGTGCTTAGTGGCAATCTAAAATACCAAATCAATAATACTAGGATTGAAGGTATTTGAAACGTAATATATTCTCTTTTAATACTTTCGTTAGATGTAGGAGTAGTTACCTCAGCTCTTGCTTAAGTTAACGGCTATATTTCAGAACTTGAAGAAAGTATCCCCTTTTCGAATAAAATTCCAGGGTAGAAAAGAATATCAATATCTATTGCTCTGAACAAAAGATTACACATCTACTTGTTTAGATAATAGTTTCTCCATTCAGCAACCTATGTCTCGAGATAGAAAACCTATTTCCCTAAGTGCTGAAACATTGGCTTCAGAACTTTTACATGGGCGCTGAATTAACATTTAAAACATCTCAAATAAATTCCGGAACCCCATTCAATTTAGCTTTCAGTCGACCAAGTTAAAGTTGCTAAGGCTTCCATCGAATATTTCACTGTCCAACTGCATATAACCTGTTAAACAATTCTGCTTGCAACAGCTAGGGGTGTACAGAGAACTGTCACCGATATAATCGCCATGTAGAAATCGATTTGGTTTATGTGTATTACATTAATTTTCCCTCATATTGTGGGAAATATTTAGTACAACTGATAAGTATTAGAGCAGAAGAAATATGGATTCCCAATCCAACTAATTTGTATATTGTAAATTTAATTACAGAAAAACTTGACATTATTTTGATGATTTATATTCAAGAGTTATATACACTCGGAGGCAAAATTAGCGGAACACTCGAAAATTTAACCAAATTCGAAGTCCGATATTTTTCCTAATTCTCAACCAATTTAGATGATTTTTTCGGCAAGTTATGGATCAACTCTTCTGCTTTGTAGAAATTATAAGAGAAAACAAGAAAAATTTGAAAAGAATTTTATACGGGGGCAAAACTAAAAGTGTTTTTTTTTGTCAAAAATTCGTAACACCCTGTGGAATTTCGTGGTCCGAGTTGAAACGAACAATATCATGGTCTGTCAAGACACATCTTCCTACAGTAACGCCCTTCTTGTTTTATGCATTTATCCCTATTTTTACAAGAGATATCCAATTTGAAGCGAAAAGTCACAAATTTCAAGAATTTATTTTTAATCTTGCGTAGGTTCATAACATCGGAGGTTAGCCAAAAATAAAATCAAAATTAGAGAAGCGGAAATCTAACGAAATGAAAATTTTGAAATTCACTGGCCAATTTCACGCTCAGGGAGAACTCGAAGTACACAGGAAAAATCGTTGATTTTGCACATTTATTTTGAATTTTTTGTGTGATACTCTATAATAATTATCATTCCTGTCCAAAATTGAGAGCATCCTGGCGATACACTCGTGAAATGAAATGAACATGTTGAGAAAAATGTTCATGATGACCCACAAAAAACATTTGATTCTAGTAGCGAGTATGACCCCCGAGCTCTTATTACAGCGCGCATACGATTTCGCATACTCCCAATGATGTTGTCTATCATCTGTTGAGGTATGTTGTCCCTCTCTTCCACCAAAGCCAATGTCAGCTCTTTAACGTTGCCAGGATTCCGTTGTCGAACCCTTCTTCCAAGAATGTCCCAAACGTGTTCGATCGGGTTTAAATCCGGTGACCGCGACGGCCAGTCCATTCGTGTGATCCCAACTTCATTGAGATATTCTATCACTATGCGCGCAGTATGAGGGCGCGCGTTATCGTGCATAAAAGGAAATTTTCCCTATGTAAGAGGCAAAAGGCACAACATGGGGCTCCAAGATTTCTGTTATATACCGATGGGCATTAAGTGATCCATGGCCAATAATCTCCAGTACTGTTCGTACTCCCAAGCATATGCCACCCCATATCATAACTGACCCTCCACCGTATTGCTCAGTTCCTGTGAAGTTCGCTTGATTGTACCGTTCCCCTCGATGCCTCCATATTCTATCTCTACCATCCACGAAATTCACACAATATCGGCTCTCATCACTAAATAAAACTCGTCTCCACTGATTGATTGTCCATGCTACATGCTCCCTAGCAAACGCCAATCTTTCTACCCGATGGGCTCTATCGAGTCTTGGTGCTCTTGCTTGCGCGTATGATCTCAGACCAACTTCATTCAATCATCTTCTGACTGTCCTCACACTGACGTTAATGTTATCCACTGCTTGTAAAGGTTACGTGCCTGAACAGTAGTAAGACGAGGATTTCTTATGGTTTGATTGACGATGAAACGGTCATGTATAGCGCGGGTTGCCCGATTTCTTCCTTGTCCTCGCCTACTCACGTACAATCCAGTTTCCTGTAACGTCGGTAGATTCGATGGATAACCGACGTCGAGACACCCAACATGGTACCGACTGAGCGGTAGGTGCGCCCTTCCTCGATCAATGTAACTGCCCTTGCTACTGAGGATGGTGGTAAATCTCTCATTCTGAATGAAAATACCGTTTCGAATCGTAAACAGTAAAAGAATCACAAAACACCGCAACCGATCGAATTTGTATCAAATCAAAGAATGGAAAACTCTCATTCTTTAAACAAGTGCAAATGTGGTCATATACAAAAAACATGTGTTGTATTTCATATTTGATAAAAAAGTGTGCACATGTGTAAATGAAAAGTTATATCAATGGTCCCAGAATTCGGTTGTGTATTTTAATACCTACCGACTGTTATCTCCTATGAATTCCTAATTTTCACCAAATTAACCAAATTTTCATCAATAACTAATGCAATTCGAACATAAAAATCGCAAACGACAATTTCGACACGCCTGAGTGATAATAAGAAAATTCCAAATTGATAGACGAATTTTAATGACAATTTCTTGATTCAATATAATTTCTCCAAATTGGTGATTTTCCACTTGAAATTAAATATATTTTGTAAAAATAGAGATAAACGCATGAAACAAGAAGGGCGTTACTGTAGGAAGATGTGTCTTGACAGACCATGATATTGTACGTTTCAACTCGGACCACGAAATTCCACAGGGTGTTACGAATTTTAGACAAGAAAAACACTTTTAGTTTTGCCCTCGTATAAAATTTTTTTCAAATTTTTTTTGTTTTCTCTTATAATTTCTACAAAGCAGAAGAGTTGATCTATAACTTGCCGAACAAATCATCTAAATCGGTTGAGAATTAGGAAAAATATCGAACTTCGAATTTGGTTAAATTTTCGAGTGTTCCGCTAATTTTGCCTCCGAGTGTAGTTTCAAATTTTGAAAAACTAATTTCAAAAAGCTTGTATATATTCAATAGCATGTTGATCAACAATTCAAATAAATTGTCGGTATTCTTTTCTTGATTGTGGTGCGAATGAAAATATGAAAATTTGTCCAAATATTGGAAAAAATAGGAATATTGAAAATTAAAATTTAATAAGCATGAATTCAGATTTCTTGTCAATCATCTGGAATCCCTATTTCTCTCTACATCTTTCAAATTGAATTCTTAGAGATATCAGCCAATATGCTTTCTAGGTACTGGGGATCAAAGACTTCTGAGTGGTTTACTAATCTCAGTCAAACATGCCGTTTATGGGAAAACGAATAGACCAAACCATTCCTTAAATTTTATCTATCATTCATAATACTAATAGATTATGGACATTTCAAACTATGACTATGAAATCATTATCATAGAAATGTTCACCTCAGCCAACGAACTGCGAACTCTTATATATTATACAAATACATTTCCCTCTCCTATAAAGTTCTAACGCTTGGCCTACCGTTTTTTCTCTCATAGGTGAATGAAGAAGTGCTAGTCCAATTATTAACTTCGTGCTAGGCGTGGAGGAAGTTTTTATCCTCTCAGATATATTAAGTTGTTTAACCTTTGAAACTGTTTCAATAATCTTTCGCAGGAGGATGAGTTACAGGGCTAGACTAGCCTTGCTCTATATAGAATAATTTGAGTGTTGATCCAGTATTTGCGGCCACCTGTTGCCTTGAGAACCATATTGTCTTTGTATCCATCACCTTGTGGAGTTGTTTATCCAAAGTGAGTCTCTTATCTTGGACCCCTCCAGAATATTTCGTCTTCGTATACTGTGATATTGTCACATACTCCAAGAATATGGAGAAGAATTTAAGTTTCCTCTTACTATGATGGTTTTGAGAGTTTTATTTGCATCCTTTCCCTCATGCTTCAGCTGATTATGTTCTTTTATTTGCTCGCTTGAAAATTTGCTGAGTCATCTACATACTTTGAGGTCATAAGTCTTCTGTTGTTAAAAAATGAAACTAGAACATTGATGGGTAAAGGAAGGTCTATCCAAAATTTCTCACGTCACGAATGATACAAATTGAAATTGGACTCAAATTGTCCACCATGAACATCTACAGATATCAACGTGTATGGAAACCACATGAATTCGGTTAGTTAGTACCATTACATAATCAAGAATATATTGCCAAATCTGTAAAATCGTAACAATTTTGTTGGATTAAACCAAGTTCGTAATGTAATGAATAATAATAATAATCAAATAATCCTGATCCTACCGTTCAATATGTCAGAACTTTATCAAACTGAAAAGGCGTGGAACATGGATCAGAGATGCCTTTACCCTACATCGAAAGGCGTCGTTTGGCTCAAAAGCCTTTCAGAGTTGACTAGAGCTGTCACTCATAACCCTGCTTTAAATATTTCCCAGTAGAATTAGTTCTGTTACTGAATTGAAAATCTCTCTGGGAGTTTTTTTTGCTCAGCGGTTTCATCACTTATTCTACCTATTCTCGCTGCTCATTATATTGAGATAATATTCTAGTGGAAAGATTCGTATTAGAAGGCTAGTAATGGTTTTCACTTCGTCTAGAGATACGTCGAAAATTACAGTTTTTCGCTTGCTCGAAATCTGGCCTGTTTATCCGGTGTGTTTCTTGTTGTTCCCACCGTTTCAGTAACTACAGTCTGGGTGGTTGTTCAAAGCACAGAATGACTCGGGACCTATGAAGTGGTTTTAGATTACTCAATTCTTTCGTGGTCAAGCACCCACTAGAGAGAACGTTTATACTCATCAGAAAGTCGCCTTAGAGATTGACGGCATTACTACTGCATTAAATATAAGAGTTCAGAGAAAAAACTCTTTCTTAGTATATAAATCTCGTACTTTCAATTTTTCGAGAACCTCATGGGAGCACAAACCTACTGCAAATATTTCTACTTGCATGATTGTTGGAGGCAAACCGAAGCTACTAATGCTCTGTACTTTGAGCCAAGTATGCTCGCACCTATTTGCTCAATCGTTTTGAATACGTCGGTGTACTAGATTAAGAATCTCTGGTCTAATTGATTTATTTTCCTCTTTGGTTTACTGCGGTCTTCTATAGAAGGAATTAATCAAAACCATACGGTGTTATATTCGATTGATGTAATAGGAACTCCAGAATTCAGAATTGACATTTATCTATTAAGATCCCCAGTTATTCTCCACTTTAATAGCTGAAAGGGAGGGGTCGTAGGGGACGATAGTGCTAAAGATCATTCTGTGAATATTACCAATACGATACGTTATACTAATTTGCTGTAAAATTAATCCTCATATTGTAAACATGAAGGAGTGCTGTCAAGCTTCCATGAAAGTCCACACGAATACGAAATAGGAGTTCTAATAATACGGAAATCAGTCGATTAGAATGATTCTGGCCAAAAAGCAGCAGATGAATATTTCAAAAGAATATGGTGTTTTTCGAAAGTATAATAAGAGAGTATGGAATCCATTCTTGGGAACAGAACCAAGAGCCCAAAGAACTAGAAGTCGACATCCACATGCTGCAATATCTCTCTCTATCTGCTTCCTCAGTGAGAAATACAGCCATCGTCCATCGATAAGTATGCATTCTATCCACTATACTCCACTACGATGTTATAAGAACACCAAATTTGGCAAGGATGATGGAATTTCGTAAATTTTGGAGGCAAGCCAAGATTTGGTTTCGATACCAGTTGACTACGATGGTACAAAACACCAAAATTGATGAGAAGGATGGAATTTCGTACCTTTTGGAGGCAAACCAAGATTTGGTTTTGATAGCAGTCGACTGGCTAGTCTAGAGGAGAAGGGAAAAGACGTATCACTAGTGGCTTATGCAATGAACAGTTTTATTTCAGAGTGGCTCACTATTATAGGATTGGGAGGTCGAGTATATTTAGTTGTTTGTTGTGAAACATTAAGTAGACACTCAAGACATTGTCCAGACTATTTACTGCCACTCCAGTGCCGGCAGCAAGTTGTATAGGTCCCGTAAGATCATGGAATTTACTCCCCTTACGCTTCCCTAAGCATAAATATTGGTATTCGAGGTTCCTCTTACCATTCGTTTTCATCATATACATAATTCGACATTGTCAACCAAGAACATTCACTAAGGACCTCCCAGGTGTTCGACTTGTTCTAATTTTAACCGGAAATATTCCTGAGTAGGAGCAAGATTCGTGGAATTTGCTGTTTGCTACTGCGCATCAACCATTCCTTGACCTCATTTATCGGCAGAGCATACGGCAGCTTCAACAATGGTATTTAGGTTAGTGCATAACACAGCATCATGTAGTATGAGTGGTTTTACTGCGCATTATCTCAAGCAAGGCCCACTTTTCGACACTCTTGCTTGACATAGTTTTTGATTTCTTTGGAGGTCCAAAGTATAGTGCTATTAACTTCTTGATGTCAATTATAGAGTTATAGAATTCTCTTTGTATAGGGTACAACTCTGATTCTTTCGAGTCCTTGACTGGTCAAGATTTTTTTGGACTGTATCCTTAATGGTCACTGGATGAAGGTTATATTTATGAGGCGTTCAGTATAGATTTAGTTAGATATTTGGGGTTAAGTATATTAGGCGTATAGTATATATGGCGTTCAGTTTATTAAGCGTTTAGTATATCAGCTGTTTAGATACAAAACGCTCACCAGTATTTGTTAATTCCGTTATATTTTCGTTACAATACCAACTTTTGAAAACGATAAATTCCTTCTATCGTCCATTCTTCGTTTATTTGGAGTTCAATTCAGAAATTATAGCTGAATTTTTTTGCCCAAAAAACTCAATACTCAAGAAGTTCATGCAGAATAAATAGCTGTTAATCATACAACACAAGTTACTCAACAGGTCGACTATATACACAATCGATATAGTTTTCGGTTGGACATCCCTGTGCCGAGTGTTGCAAATTCAGGGTTCATCCAGCGAGTCAGGCGGGGAATAGCAAGCTTTCCCGTTCAGTACAAAGTAGACATCCTGGCCCTTGCAATGGACTGCCGGAAGATATCGCCGCACAAACGGCTCTGTGTGTTAGCAGCGAATTAGCTCAGAATTGCTAATTGATATATGGAGATGTGTATTATGCTTGGGCGTACTTTTAATGAGTAACCCCTGCTGCGACTAATAGGGGTCAAACAATGTGAGGGAGGAATTAAAAGAGGTTATCCTGGACTTTTAATCAACTTTAAGAGTTTATATAAAACCAACATTTATGCCATTCAAACCCACACAAAAAGTAACACAACCTTTTGAAGCGATTATTGTTATCTCGAAATATTTAAATTGTATCGTTATCATCTTTATGGTAATATTGGCACTATTACTACAGCTTTTTCTCTTTCAGATTTGCCAGTGTTCTGTGCTAACTAAGCCAGTTCCTCTCTCCTCTAAGTCAAACATCTAGCTCGAAACTGCGTCCTAAGCAAAATAGCAAAACTGCCTTTCAGTTTGGATTCACCTTTGTAGAAGATCTGGTTTTTAATGAAACAGAGATTACCATCTTCCCAAGAAAATATCAATTGCGCTCTCTCCAAAAGACTATAAGCTTGTTCTATTTGTATTGGAATTCCGACGTAACAATAACGAACACGAATGAAGACCACATGTGTGTTTATCTTGCAGTGCGTTTCCTATTTCTAATTACTATATGGATACAAATTAATATTTATGTTTTATTCAGCTTAGAATCGATAATTCAGTGTTTTGACTACATTCGTTTATTGATACGTAATATTTGAAGTTTTTGTTGAACACACATGTGTTTTCTTTCTTTCCTATTATCTCCTACTATATATGTTTATTTTCTGAGTTTATTGTCAACGAAGTGGTTTTTACAACTTATGTACACACAAAATTGTATAGGAAAATAAACAATATTATTATTATTATCATGGACTTATGCACTATCTCAGCTGAATATAATTTACCTTTTCCAGATTCAGCAATCAGAGAAAATAGGCTCGATAACAATGTACTTGACATAAATTTCTTATGTTATGTTATGTTCTTATCTTACATGTATTAAGAATTACAACTTTTGCATTTCTATATAGGTATTCTTATGCAATTCTAATTTCTTAAAGTGCAAAGTTTTGGGTATTAACCCAGTCGAGGATACGCTGACAGGAACAATATCTATTTTCTCGAGGTGCCACATCTACTTGATCTCAATAGCAAGGTCTGTGTATTTGGACTTTTCTCCTGGAACTTGTTCAGTACGTTGTTATTATTCGGTATGGCGACATCCACCAGCATTGCTGTTCTGGCTCTCTTATCATACACCACTATGTCCGGCCTATTATTCGTCACCATTCTGTCAGTGATAACAGGCCTATCGTGGTATAATCTGATAGAGTCATTTTCCAATACGGGCGCCGGTTGGTACTTGTAATATGGCTGGAAGGTGTTCAGAAGTCCGTACTTGTGTGCAAGTTTCTGATGGATAATGTTGCACACCTGATTACGCCTGTGAAGATAGTCCGTATTGGCCAGTTGTTCGCAGCCGGATGTAATATGCTGTATAATCTCCGACCTTATATGGCATTTTCTGCACTTATCTGTTTGTAAAACTCCGTCCTTAATAATAAATTTTTGTAGTTGTTTGTAGCGATCACTTGGTCTTGAATGGCCATAAGGAATCCTTCTGTTTCCGCGAATAATTCTCCTTTCATAAACTATTTGTTGAAGGCTTCTTTGTCGATGTGTGGTTGATTAATCTCATGGTGATGTCAATCATGCAATTCCTTTCTTGACCATTGCTCTTGTTTTTCAGTATCTGATAGTCATGGTAGATTCAACAGGTAATCTGTGGTAGCAAGATTTAGAGGTGTTTATCCCTTATCAGCAAACGATACCACTCATGGAGGTCAAAAGTGAGAGCTTTTGCAGAGAAGAATTCTCTGAGGTTTTTATCTGTTCGGTGTGTAAATTGACAACATCTATTAATCCGCGTTCTCCTTCTTTCCGCTTCAAAGTTGTTCGTATCACAGACGATTTTGGATGATGATTGTTGTACTTTGTCAGCATCGTTCAAATCTGCCTTTGAATATCACCAGTTCTGTCTTAGTCCATTCGATTATTCCAAAAGAGTAAAGTAACACTGGAATGGCGTATGTGTTAATTGCCTTGACTAGTTTCCCCGAGTTCAACATCGATTTCAGCACAGACTTCAGACGCTGACTGTATTCTGAACGAATCTTCCCTTTGATTGTTTTTGGTCAAGCAATCTGGCTTGTTGGTATCCCAGATATTTGTATGTTTCGCCATCCCTCATGCACTGTATAATATCACCGTTTGGAAGTTGTATTTCACCATCTATGACTTTCCCTCTTTGAATGTTCAGGGTCTTACATTTTTCAATCCCGAAATTCATACGAACATTTGCCGAGAACTCACTGACAGTTTTCAGCAAATCATCCAATTGCTTCTTGTTCGAAGCATATAATTTGATGTCATCCATATACAGCAGGTGGGAGACTGTATGATAATTCCTATCTGTTTTTATCCTAAATCCGTATCCTGTTCTATTGAGCACTGAGGACAATGGGTTCATAGCTAAACAGAACCATAGTGGACTCAAAGAGTCTCCTTGAAAAATTCCACGACGTATGGGTATCTCGTCGGTTTTAATTGATTTATTGTTCATGTTGACCTGCAGAGACGTGCGCCAGTGTGTCATTGTTGTCTTCAAGAATTCTACCAGGGCTGGGTGAATTTTGTATATCTGCAATACTTCAACAAGCCAAGAATGGGCGGTACTATCGAATGCCTTCAGATAATCGAGAAAAGCTGAATGAACATTCCGATGCCCCCCGTGTGCCTGTTTCATTATCACAGAATCGATGATGAGTTGTTCCTTGCACCCGTGGTGTTTCCTTCTGCCCTCTGCTAATATATTTTTGTCGTCAAGGTGTTGGTATATTCGAGTGGATATGCATGAGATGAGTATTTTGCCTGTGTTGGCAGGCAAGTTATTGGCCTATATTGAGACGGATCCTGTGTTCTATCGCTCTTAGGTAGCATATATGCTAAGCCTTGTGTTAGGAAAGTGGGTGTTTTCTTGGGATGTTGAAGAACATACGTGAGCTGTTTCGCTAGGACTCCATGGAGCTTATCAAACTTCTTGTACCAGTAATTATTATTATTATTATTATATCTCAATATTTGATAAGACGTGAAATTCAACGCTATATCTGTAATCACGTTGAAGACTTTTATTCGGGAAGCAATATTCAAACTTCTGTAAAATATTAAACTTCTCTCCCTGAAAGAGCTAGTTTCCAATCCATTAATAACATCAAACCAAACTGCCACCTGCTCGTATCAATGTGTTGAGACGTATCAAGTACACGTACATGTATAAATATACCATTGGCTTCCTCTACTGAACCGACACAGAAGACTACCATCGCAAATGGGAAACGAAGAAGACGAGGGAAGATATCAAATGAAGAAAACTTTGTGAAACCAGACTGCTTGGACTCTTCACCGCAACGCCGCACACGGTGTCTCTTCGGAGGTTGAAATAAGCTAACGCTCCAGTACTTGTTCGGCTATAAAACTAAATATACATCATATCTCAATAACATGCAAAATTCATCGCTATGTGTATGAACACATTGGAGACTTTTATTGCCTACTGCTCCAGTTCATTACATCCGAAAACTTGTATTCAAGTTTCCAGTATTCAGTATTCATTTATTAATGCCTTACACAAAATATAAAAGTGTTTGCACAGGTCAGTGGGTTGATTACAATACATATCGAAGGACAAAAGAACAAGTGTAGTTGAATAAATAAGACCTCAGATAAAATATGAAAAGTAATAGGATGAATGTAATCAATTTAAAAATGACTTGAATTAAAATAGAATAAAAGTACATTAAAAACACATACACGATACAAATACTAGAAAACAAGTAAAATAGAAACCTTCAAATGGTAAACAATAGAAAATTCTCAAAAAGTTGACATTATAAAACTCTTCAACAGAGTATAAAACCTCCCGAACAAGAATCTGCCTGAGTATTTTCTTGAAACCGTTCGACTAGAGACATATTATGGAATCGGGCAGCCTATTGAAGTAATCAACAGCATGAAAATCAAAACTTATCTGTGATTTACCGATTCGAAAGAATTCTTTTCCTATATGAAATTTCTTTCTTGTATTGTGCGAATTAACATCAGAGTTTATTTCAAAAGTTGCTAAGTTGTTGTGGACATACACTAGACACTCAAGTACATAAAGAGAAGGAAAGGTATGTATGCCAAGCCGCCTAAAGGTACTCTTACAGCAATCCATCTAGCCCAGACCCCTCAACACCCTGACAGCCCTCCTCTGGAGACGAAACAGTAATTCACGCCCAGAACAACCACCCCACACTACCACACAATATCTAAGGGAAGACTCAATCAACGCAAAATAAACCATCCTCCATTGGTGAAACGGATGAAGCGAGACGTCTAAGAACATATACATTATTACTTATCTTAGAAGCCAAATACTCAACATGAGCATTCCATGACAAAACCGGATCAAAACTAACCCCCAATAAACAGACCTTACTGTCTCGAGCAAAAACTGGGGCAAGACGAGAAGTATCCCTGAAACTCAGCAACAGTTTCTGAGTTTTAACACCATTCATCGCCAACCCGTTCACAGAAAACCAGACCAACGCCCTTTCATGTAAGCTGTCCGACAAATGCATCAGACTCCATATATCTTTAGATCCCATAGATAGAGTTGTATCATCAGCAAAGAGAGTCCTATCCGCATCTTCAATAAAATCAGGAAGTCATTAATAAAAACTAAAAATAAAATAGGACCCATAATAGAACCTTGCGGAACTTCAGTCATGACCTTCACTCTATCAGAGTACTCACCATCTGGAAACACAACCTGATATCTATCAGTTAAAAATGATTTCATGAGATCACAACTCCTTCTATCCAAACCGTACCTTTCCAACTTTCACATCAGCTTATCATGATGTACACAATCAAAAGCTCTGTTTAAGTCAAAATAGTCAAGAATACCACTCACCAAATTAATCAGGGCACCCATCGTACGTCTATTCCGCCTGAAGCTGAACTGGCTCCTTGAGAAGAGATTATTATTTTCAAAATATACTCTTAATTGATCAAACATAAGCCTCTCAATCAACTTAGAAAAAACTGGAACCAGGGATATAGGACGATAATTTTCAATATTCTCTACATCTCCCTTCTTGTGAGTCGGAAGAACTCTCGAAACCTTCAAACATTCCGGAAGTACTCTACTTCTTATACAATTATTAATCAATGTTGTTAACGGATAAACGATTGGGTTAACACAGCGCTTCGATAAGTTAAATGATAATCCATAGTAATTGGCTATAGAGCCATTTTTTAACGATTTGATGGCATTTCTCACCTGGATTTGTGACCTCAGAAATTTCAAAATTGAACTCTGAAGAAATACTCTTTTTAAAGATATTCCTAAAATCAGTATGAAAATAAGGAATATTCCGTGAAATAACATCTGTAATAAAGGCAAAATGCTCACTAAATTTCTCCGGCCGAAGGGTAATAGAGGCTTTCTTTGAATTATTACTTCTGAGTTGGTTGACTATTTGTTCGATGAGCTAGCTATAATACGATCATTGTAATCAATTTTTGCTTTGTTAATCTCGTTGCGGTAAATGAACCTCAACCTCTTATGCAAGGACTTAAGATCAGTCTAGCGCCGAATTGTATGCGGGCGATGCGACTCTGTCAAGAGTAGTAAGCTTGAAGAGTTGAGGGAGCTATCCGATGAAGTTAGTGATCGGACCATATACCATACCATATAAGTATATGGTTTTCTACCAACGGTCTGAGTACGAACGCAGAAAAAACCGAAACTATATTATTCACCTTGAGAAATAGGGCTGATTTCCATGGCTCTGAGACAGTTGAATTCCTTGGCATTCATCTTGACTCTACCTTAAAATGGGATGTACACACAAAACATCTCTCCACGAAAATTAATAAAAACACATTTTACTTCGACAGTTTGAGAACCGTCTATTTTTCGACGATCGAATGTCACCGCCGACCGGTAAGGGTGGTAGCTGGTGTGGGCCATCGGGAATGCTGCAAATTAGCTTCTAGAGACTTGCATACTCTCACTCTTCCTTCTCTCTTCATTTTGGAATGTCTAGTCGTAGCTCACAAAAACAAAGATCTTATTTTGTCTAACTCAGATATACATAATTATTACACTAGAAACATGAAGGATCTCAGAATAGATACGTTCGAACTTAGTAAATCGCAAAATGGGCTGAACTTCTCTTCCAGAAACTTTTTTAATAAGTTGCCCCTTCAGGTGAGAGATCTACCGGTGGTAGCCTTTCGTAGGAAAATCAAAGAAATCCTTACTACAAATGGATTCCATTCTATTGAAGAGTTTTTGAATTTTGGTGTCTCTGTGTCGTAAATGTTCCTTTAGTTATTAGATATTTTATGATATACATAACTTATGTATCACATATTTTCTTTTGAATTTGGGAGGCTTTTACTTTGGTGAAATTTCATTATCAATAATAAAAAACAAGTACTGTGTTTTAAGGAATTTTACTTAATAATTGCGATTCGTAACGCGTTTCACCACACCGTAGCTTCTTCAGACGAATAAATGTACAGAAAATATAAATATAAATGTTCTTGACTAATTAAAAGCTTATTGGGTTGCTTCTTCTTAAGTGGTTATTTATGACAGTTATATCCAATAAAATTAAGAAATAGATTGCTCCCGAATAGATTCAATAGAGGTGAAGGGCTTAAATCGACTTGTTCATTGATGAGTCTACCTGAGTGTTTGTATTTATTGATTTCTAAAGTTTCCCAAAGATGTGCCTTCAATATTTATTATCTGTATGCAAAATTTCAAACTGTGGGTCGAAAGAGTGATTATTTTCTAAGAGATGATTCGCGTAATTTGAATCTGATTTTTATTTGAAAAACTGCGTTTATGTTCCGATATTCTAATATTAAAATTTCTATGTGTTCTACCAATGTAGAAATTATCACAGTCATTGCAATTCAATCTATAAGCACCTGATTTATTGTTTTTACCTGGTTTGGTTTTATTATTTTTTATATAATTGCCTAAATTATTATTAAATTATTGCTACTCAAGAATGATTTCAGTTGTAATGCCAACGTAGGTTAAGTTGTTGAATTTTTATTTCAATTTATCGACAGGGTAAACTTCATTCAATGCGATTCTACTTTGTTTTTTATTTAAAATATTATTTATTAGTTTGGGATTGTAACCATTCACCATTTACCAAGTAAAGGCCTCCCAAATTCAAATGTTAAAGAAAGCTGATACCTGCTTTTTGGCTTTGTGGTATTTCAAAATACTACTAAGATGTGCAGTTCATATTCAGAATATATGGTTCTACTCAATGTGCTTGAAAAAATCAACAAATAGCCAAAAGTAATGGTTACAATCCCATACTAATGAATGATATTTTAAATAAAAAACAAAGTAGAATCGCAATGAATGAAGTTTATCCTGTCGATAAATTGAAACAAAAATTCAACACCTTAACCTACGTTGGCATTACAAGTGAGAAACTGAAATCATTCTTGAGTAGCAATAATTTCAACATAGCTTTCCAAACTAATAATAATTTAGGCAAATATATAAAAATAATAAAACCAAACCAGGTAAAAACAATAAATCAGGTGTTTATAGATTGAATTGCAATGACTGTGACAATTTCTACATTGGTAGAACACATAGAAATTTTAATATTAGAATATCGGAACATAAACGCAGTTTTTCAAATAAAAATCAGATTCAAATTACGCGAATCATCTCTTAGAAAATAATCACTCTTTCGACCCACAGTTTGAAATTTTGCATACAGATAATAAATATTCAGTGAAGGTAGATCTTTGGGAAACTTTAGAAATCAATAAATACAAACACTCAGGTAGACTCATCAATGAACAAGTCGATGTGTAGTGAAACGCGTGACGAATCGCAATTATTAAGTGAAATTCCTTAAAACACATTACTTGTTTTTATTATTGATAATGGAATTCTACTAAGTAAAAGCCTCCCAAATTTAGATATTTTATGATATACATAACTTATGTATCACATATTTTCTTATTATTAAGTCTAGATGCAATATTGGGTATATTGCGTCTAGACTGCATGATCTGACCTGTGCAAGCAAGCTTCTGTGATATTGTAAATGCACCAACAAACTTATAGGCTAATGATGATGATGATCGAGCTTCAAGCAGCTTGATGTCAACTCAAGCTTTTGGGTTATAAAATCAAGTCAAAACTTTGATTTTTCAAAAGTTTGAATTTCAAGTGGAGTCAAGCTTCTCGAAAAAATTTCAAGCTGCTTAATTTGATGAAACCGTAAAACTGAATAAAAAATTAATTCTTATCTATCATGTTCGCGAGAGTAATGGATATCACTGTGATGCATAATAAATTTTAACAAAATTCCGTGATATAAAAAAGAGTTCATTCGACATAATGATCTTTTAAAATTTCGGATATAAAAATCCAGAATAATCCTCATTAACGTGGGCACAAAGAATAATGATTCAGATATCATGTGACCTCATTAGATAAGATTGGGAATGGATAAGAGAGTTGGAGCTAGATTTCACTAGCGTCACTTTATAAGCTCATTCTGAATTGATTTAATGAAGCAAATCTCCCCTCCTTTCTTCATTTCATGGACGTTAATTTATATAGACGTACTCAAAAGTTTAAAATGATTCTTTATCATCCTAATCCAGAATATTATGTTAAATATTAACCTATCTTTATGTGATATGGTTATTGTTCCTTCTTGCACATGACGAACTGCTCTTTGTATATTTTTGATTCATAGGGAGCTCTATTGAGATTTCACCGAATCTGATGTATAGTAGAAACAATTTTCATTTCAATGATATGCAAGGAGTCTTATTTCTGATTATAATAAGAAATTAAACTATGTATTATACTATCACAAGTTTTATATTTTTATATTTATAACGGTTCAACAAGTGGTAATAAACTAATTATGATAAAAGCAGGTATTATTTTAAGATTTCAAATAGGGACGAATAAGCCGGACCATACTGGTCGTTCGGAAGATTATTTCTATTGGGTGCTTGTAGCATTCCAAGAAATCTAACTTTTTTCATTAGGTATTCTATGAATAATTTAAAATTCATCTATGGGTAGAAAATAATGGGCATTTTCTATACAATGTGAAGCGAAAGTAGATTCGATTCGTCGGTGCTCTGGTTATTGTAATCTGATTGATGCTCTCTGTATCTAGTTTCGAATGAATGACCAATTTGACCTATATAGACGCCTTCTTAATCCATACAGGACAACTTGTAAACTCCAATACTGTCAAATTTAACATTGTTATCTTTACTATTAAAAAAATCTGGGAGAGTTTCATGTGGTTCTTGGAAGCTACTCTTTTATTTTGTTTGAAGTGACATTTGTAATCTTTTCGCTGATAGGGCCAAAATATGTTAATGAAATATATTCATCGTATTAGTTGATTCTATAGGTGGGTAAATATTATGATCTGCTATTGGTGTTTGTTCTTTTCGAATCATTTTGCTTATTATATTTGAGGATAACCTTCATTCTTAGCTATTTCTTCAATAGTTGACACTTCCGTGGTTATATTTTCTTCGGTTAATGACAGAAAGAAACCCTATGAATCATTAAATTAAATGAAGCGTATTTATGATATTTTGGGTGTGTTGAGCCAAAAGGATGCAAATACCAGTAAAGGTGGGTTTTCGATATATATGAAAACTTAGTGTGTTATTTTTATGAGTGATTATTAGGTCTCAAAAGTGAATCTGATTATCGACTTCTCTCTCTCTATTTTGAATTTAATGTTTGGAAGAATGCTATTGATGTAAGTTCAAAATTGACTTTGTTGTCTAGCGGTTCCTATGAAACATGCTGTACATATCTATTCCAAAAATGGACTAATTTTGATTTGAAGGAACTGAATATGATTTCTTCATATACGCCATGAAAATGTCAGCTAGTAAACGGTTCAATGGTGATCCCATCGGTAGACCGTGAGGTTGTTCAAATAATTTGTTATTGAATTTGATATAACTCTGTTGGCAAAAACATGAAATCATTTTGTACAACCGGATAACGTGTGATTTCTATAAGATGTCTGAGACCAATGAAAGGCATTCTTCACCTGGGATGTTGGAAAACATGTTATCTACATCCACACTCATTAAATATGATTTGATAGGGGTTTGAACCTGTTTCAATTTTTATGTTAATTGAATTGAGGTTTTTATTGAATATAAAAGTGTGAACTTTTGAATTTTTGAATACAAGATTTAATTCTTCTGCCAATGTATATACTGGGCTGTTCATGAATGATACACTGGACATATTAGAGCATTTCCTTTGTGATTTTTCATAAGGCCGTATAGTTTTGGAGGTATATTTACATATTCATGAAATAATTGACTGGTTTTGTGTTAGTATTATCGGTGAAATTTCTTTTAGAGCAGATTTTAATGTTTTTTGGATATCTATGGTTCTAACTTTGGGTTTCACTAATGTTCTCCTTTGAAGAAAGTCTGTGATTTTTAACAGAAGTTCAGGAGTTGATAAATGAACATCTGAAAAATTAATGAAATAAATTCAACCCGAACATCTCATCCAAAAACATGAAAAAAACCTTGGCCGAAATTAAAGTGAATAAAACAACTGTTTCGAAGTTATAATTCAAACTTGCATTTTTCTAAATATGAACCTTAGGAAACGTTGATTCCGTTGAATAGATTTTTTCGTTATCTCAACTGTATCACATGTACACTAAATTTTCTGATCCTGGAGGTGTTGAATTATAAAATTCAACTGACGAGGCTTTTTTTACAAATACAAGTGAACGATGATTTCTACTAAAACATATTATTGAATGCTCGACGCGTCTCGATACACAGTATCTTTATCAGGAGCGAATGAATACTACAAATATATCTTACTAACAAATTTATATATATATACTAAAAGGTAATCCACTCAGAGCGATCCGTACTTGAACTAATGTTTAGGAAATAAATTTAATAAGGGTGAGTTATTTATGTCTACCCGATAATTAAGAATTTCCGGTGAATTCCTAAATCTGTTAATTTCAAGTGCTTCTTGAAGGTTGAGTTTTATACCTCTCTTCTCAGAATGTAGGATTTTAAATTCTGAATTGAAAGAGTGACCATTTTCCCTAAGATGATTTGAATAATTTGAATCGGTTTTTCCATTGATGAAACTGCGTTTATGTTCAGAGATTCTAACATTAAAATTTCTTCCTGTTCTACCTATATAAAAACAATTGCAATCTGCACAATCCAATCTATAAGTACCTGATTTATTCTCTTTATTAATTGGAGATTGATAATTCTGATAAATGAACCTAAATTTGTTGATGTTTTGAACACTATATTTAAATTTGAATTTTAAGAAGGATTTCACCTTATTACTAATATTGCTTATATATGTTAAACAATTGAATTTCTTGTCTTGGTCTTCACCGATTGGATATATATGTTGTAATGCTAATGTTTTTTCTTATGTAGTATGCTGCTAACTAAATTTGCATCATTCCATTATTTATTGCGATCTGTTTTATCAAATTCAATTCTTTGAAATAATTATCATTAGACATCGGTGTGTTCAAGAGTCTTTGTATATAGCTGTTGAATACTACAACTTTATGTTTGTAAGGATGTCTAATGATAATTATTCCAAAGAATTGAATTTGATAAAACAGATCGCAATAAATAATGGTTATCATATCATGTCATACTACATAGGAAAATCAAAATTAGCTTTTAAACATATATATCCAATCGCTGAACACCAAGACAAGAAATTCAATAGTTTAAATATAGGCAAATTAGGAATAATGGAAATCCTCTAAAATTCAAATTTAAATATAGCATTCAAAACATCAACAAATTTAGGTTCATTTATGAGGAATTATAAATCTCAATTAATAAAGGAAATGAATCAGGTGTTTATAGATTGGATTGTGCACTTGAAATTAATAGAACAGGAAGAAATTTCAATGTTAGAATCTCTCAACATAAACGCAGAGGAAAACCGATCAAATTATTCAAATTATCTTAGGAAAATGGTCGCTATTTCAATTCAGAATTTGAAATCCTACATTCTGAGAAGAGAGGTATAAAACTCAACCTTCTGGAAGTACTTGAAATTAATAGATTTAGGAATTCACCGAAACTCTTAATGATCAGGTAGACATAAATAACTCACCTTATTAAATTTATTTCCTAAAAATTAGTTCAAGTACGGATAGCTCTGATTGGATTGCCTCTTTAGTATATATCAAAATTTGTTAGTAAGATATATTTGTTGTATTCATTCGCTCTTGATAAAGATACTGTGTATCGAAACGCGTCGAGCATTTAAGAATATATTTTAGTAGAAATCATCGTTTACTTGTATTTGTTGAATTATAACTCCGAAACCGTTGGACAAAAACCAAAATTCCCCACATATATGGATTACGGTTCTTTCTGTTATCCATGAATATATCGGCTAAAAGGGGGCTAAGAAGTGATCCTATGGGAAGTCCTGACGTTTGTCGGTGAAATTTTGATTGAAATTTAAAATTTTTAAATTGAAAATGATTATGAGTTAGGCAGGTTTTACAAGGTTACAAAACACATCAGCAACGTGTGGCAGCGTCTTATTTTTGATAAATATTTCTCAGACTATCGGAAGGCATTGATCTGTTGAAATATTTGGATACATATTCTTCATATCAAATGAAACTAATTTAAGATTTTGTGTTTTTTCGAGCCTAAAAAGTTTTTGTACAAGATCAATAGTGGTCAAAATGGTGTGTTTGAAACGGAATTTTGTGAGGTCAATAAATTTTCGATTTAACAACTTTGTTAATTTACCTGTTGGTGCATGTCATATTATATATGATACTACTGATCTGGCGGATATTTCTTCTTTGGGCAGTTCTATTATTCTGTATAACTATGGAAATGAGGGTTCATTGGAATCAGTTTTCTTTCACCATTCTGTATGTGCTACGTAATCTGTATGTTCCAATTCTTGTTTTATGTCTGTTATGAAGGATTCGGTCGGATCCTTACGTATTTGAACATAACCGAACATAATGGAAATACCTGAAGATCCAACTAATATTTTATATTATTTCCTCGGACATGTAGAATATTTTCTGCTCAGTAAGGAATTTGAGACCGATCAATTGGAAGCTAAATTCATTACAAATCAGTATCAATTCAAACCTAATCAATAGAAATGAAGCAAAATATCTGATAACAACAGGCGACGTAATCATTACAGCATATCAGAGCTGGAATTTTAATATTTCCTCTATAAACCGCAATAAAATCATTAATTGGTGGTACAAATCAATCACAAGTTCAAGAAAATTCCTTCTTTAATCACTATCCAACATGATTCTTGAAGGACTGTTTCATGTAATCATGATATCAAAATGAAAACAGTCTCTGAAAATGTATGTTCATTTGTTGTGTTGAAGCGCCATTTAAACTTAAAGCGCTGGCTAGGGATTTAAAGCACAAAGGACATCGTAATAAGAAGAGTTTGTCGGTTGAAGGAATGATTTCATTCTCAACTTGTCGTGCTTGAAATTCACTAAACGCTGAACTGCAGTGAACCTGAAGCTCCGTGATCAGAGATGGAATCAGCTCAATAATAATTGTGAAGAGAAGGGGTTAACGCAGTAGACTTTATAGTGAGCTGAAGGGTATGACACCCGCTGTCTTTGTTCATTTTGATTTAACAATTGATTGTCAAGAGTAAAGCATAAATATTCCTTAATATCAGCATATTGTTTGTTTATTGCAACGAAAATTATTGTTATCTTATTACATGAAAATGAAGAATGCATTAGGGATATGATATTTTCGTGATCATGTGCAAATACAAATCAAATGCTTTTCTTTTCACCTGGTTAAATCAGCTTTTTGAGCAGTGTACTTGAATATTTTTGAGTTGGTCGGAAATTTTGCTTTTTTGCAATATTGAGACAAGTTGAACAAGGAGTGGAATTAGAAGGATGCTTGAAGATAACACGTCGCGAAGAGTCATGAACGCTTTGGGAACAAATCAGTGCTCTATAAGGGGTTCGGGGATTCACTATAACTGGCGATATCAGAGAATAACATACAGGTCGTGTCATAACAACCTTTACAGCATGAAACCATGAGAAATCCCAACCCGATAAAGGGGGAATTGGAGCTTAAAATTGTCCACCGTGTACATAACCATACAGTGATTAATAGACCCATTGAGGATTCCAACATTATTGAGAGGAAACCGTAAGGCACGAAGAGTTTATGGTAGAAATAGGGCGTTGAACGCTCGACCTCTGTGTTCTTTGGCGATGAATCTAGATTTAGTTTACATTCGCCCACAAGAGGTACTCATGTATGGAGACAATCTGGAAATGTTTGAAAACTGGAAAATATTTAGGATAATCACAAAAGCCATTAAGGTACTGTCGACAATGAAATGATCCTATTTTGATAGAGAGGTTAGTAAATGATCTAAGCTATCGAGACCCGATTCCCAAATCATTTCTTCTTTCAAATGCTGCTATAATACAATATCATTTCATCTTTATGAAACTGCTCGCCCTCCTACCACAGCCATTGTTAAGGAGTACTTAAAATAAAATACTATAAACGTTTAAACTTGGCCTGTTATATCACCTTAATCTCATAGAACACTTGTAAACCATGCCAGGTAGACAAATTTCATCAAACCTTTGTGAGGCAATTTCAAATAACCGTGTAGGTCAATTTCTCTACGTATGATATGATGATGTTCTTCGATCAATTATTTATGTGAACGTTTGTCAGAGAGAAATTTTTGGTATTGGTGATATCGATTCGATACAAGCCAGGGAGTTATCTCTTTTTGATGTTGAAGCTGTTCTTGAGGTAGCAGTTTTTTCAGTACCCACACTCTGCATGAGAATATTGAAGTTGGCTCTTCATCTGGTGTCAATGCCTATGAATTCTTTTCTGAAATAATAGATCTATCATCAGTATGCTCAGATGTTGTCGTTATGTCGGATAAAAACAAATTTTCATCTGATCTTGGAATTATGAGAGATACAAAGGATGTGAATGTTACTTCTAACCCATCATCTTCTTTCTCGATAATGGAGAACTCCCAAAAGCTTTATCGAAGGAAGGATACAACATGTTCATTGGGAACCTCTAACCTTGAATGTTAGTATCTCACATCTGGATTGTTTGTTCTTCAGCGATGCAAGTATAGAACTTGAGGAATTGTATGGGCTGTAGGAAAGCATCAGAGCCTAATTTTTTCTTGGTTTGTATATAAGACCTAAGGTTCTATGAGTGAGTAATTGTTATTCGTGAAACGTACTAAAAGCTAGTTGCTTTTATTGTCTTTCCCAACAAGGTTTTGCAAGGATGGGTTATTTTCAAATCTTAGCCGAGTCAAAAGCCATTCTGCAAATGTCGAACGGTGTTATTTCAGAAGAACGTGAATATGAATACAGTATGTGTTTTTATCTTATAATATTAATAGATTTGGACATGTAAAAACGAATGGCAGCTCTTATGATGGTATGAAGCAATTAGAACTATCGACCTTTCTTCTGCCGTTCAAGTTGTTCTTGGTTTCTTCTTATTGTTTCGCACCATACGAGACACAGAGGATCACTGGTGGAGCTCTATAACCCATCTCCTGTCAGTGTTATTGAAATCATAGTCTCAAATTGAAAGTCAATAAACTTTGGAAGACTTATCGAAGCATCGGATCCATTGATTCCATATCTTTAATATTCAACTAATAAAACTATCTTACAACAGATATTTTATTATTATCCACGTCTGAAAAACTGTTGAAATTTTATGTCTTCTACCCTGAATCTACGAAATCGCAATAATGAAATAAGAATTGGCTGCGCGAAGAGAATAAAGTAGTGCTTATTTACTGGTATTGTTTCGTTGACATGATAGTTGGAGTCAGTTGCTACAATCATAGCAATTGAGTATACTTCAGCGTAACAATATGATGGGTGAAATTAGTAATATGTTTTTGAGTTTTACACTTTATTTCTTCGTTTCACCCAAAAGTTGTAGAGATTGTATTTGACATAAGTTTTCTGTGAATTATCTATGGGGAAATAGAAGATTATGAGATCGAAGAAGCTCTAAAAGGCTTAGAAAACAACAAAGCTCCAGGTCCTGACGCCATACTGTCGGAGATGCTACAAGAAGGAAGGGAGATTATACTACCCACTTTGAGGACATTATTCAATGAATTCTTGCATAGCGGTAGGATTTCAGAAGACTGGGCTGAGAGTGCTGTCGTTTTGCTATTCAAGAAAGGCGAAAAGAGTGACCTGGAAAACTATCGCCCCACATCACTACTGTCACAGATCTACAAGCTATTCATGAAAATAATCACCAACCGATTGACGGCGAAGATGGACTCTTGCCACCCCGTTGAACAGGCTGGCTTTCGAAAGGGGTATAGTACAGCAGATCACCTCCTTACTATGAGAACTTCGATAGAGAAAGCAAACGAATACCATCTGACTCTATACATGTCGTTCGTGGACTATGAGAATGCGTTCGATATGACTGAGATATGGACCGCTGAACAAGCTATGAACAACATCAGAACTGATTTCAGGTATAGACAACTGATCCACAACATCTATCAGCAATCCTCAATGTTAGTAAGACTAGAACACGAGACCAAAGCTATAAAAATCCAGAGAGGTGTAAAACAGGGAGACGTTATATCGCCGAAGTTATTCACCTTAGCATTAGAAGATGTATTTAAATCATTGAGTTGGGAAGGAAAGGGGATAAACATAAACGGAAAAACACTGAATTATCTTAGGTACGCTGGTGATATTGTCCTGATTTCTACGACTCTCGAAGAGTTGCAAGAAATGACTACAGAATTAGCTGAAGCATCGCAAAAAATTGGTTTGAAAATGAACATGCAGAAGACGAAAACCATGACTAACACAGAAGATAACAGAAGGATTACTGTTGGAGTATACTCTTTGGACATGGTGGATGAATATGTTTACCTAGGTCAAATACTCAAACTTAATATAGCTGGAATTGCGAGAAGAGTTTGGCTTGCTTGGGCTGGATTTGGAAAATTAAAATGGTCCCTCAAAGTCGTAAGATACCACAATATCTTAGAACTAAAGTCTACAATCAGTGTATTTTGCCTGAAGTCACTTACGGCTGCCAAACATGGACACTAACTGGAGCCATTATGGCCAAAATGTGCAGAACACAAAGAGCAATGAAACGCAGGATGCTTGGAATAATACTAACAGCCAGAAAAACAAACACATGGATAGGGAAAGTCACTAAAGTTCGCGATGTCAGAGAAGAAATTGTCGGACTCAAATGGGGCTTCGCAGGTCCTAATTCAAGATGGCAGATGGAAATTCCGAAATATAAAAATGCAGACCATATTTGGGCAAAAGAGGAAGAGGTCGCCCTCCAATGAGATGGAAAGATGACCTGAAACGCATTGGAGGACTCAACTGGTATCATGTATCACAGAACAGAGAACGTTGGAGAGAACTGGGGGAGGCCTATGTCCAGAGTTGGATGTCAGATGGCCGAAGAAGAAGAAGACCTATGAGGAAGGATATTTTCTTGATATTAAACCTGGAACTGCCCTTGCTATTCGATGTACATCTTCTGCAGCAAGTGGGTGAGGTATAGATGAAGAAATGGCCATATTCATGTAGTTAATGTTGAATTTCCTTTAAACTGCAATGGATATGCTTTGTGCCACCTGTAGACCATAGTGTCCCATGAACAAGTGTTTGTTTTGTTACGCTAGATAGTTTCCTTGGTTTATGAGTTGAATTGTCCAATCAAACTTATAAACATTATTTACTAGAGAAGGAAACATGATATGATTTATGGAGGAAAAATCTTGAAAGGTACTTGTAGTACTAAAAAACATAAACCTAATAGAAAGCAATTGAAACTTTAACTCATAAATTGGCCGCTGCAGTAACAGTTCTATGAGTTGATGCATTTTTCCTATGAACAATACATTCTTTTCAGCCAAATGTTGCCGATTTTTTCTTATTTCATCACCCAAACGTTGCAGTGAATTTGTTGATAGTTGATAGTTTTCCTGGTTTGAAGGTAATTAATGCAAATTACCTCATGCTTATCCTGGAAAACCGACTTAATTACTTTTCCTGCAGATGAAATGGTCTCTGCCCTCTTTAAAATCAAGTCTTCTCTTTTCGTCCATTGTTTTGACTGATCTATTGACACAAATATCGTCATACAGTCGATTGAAACATCTTCACGACGCTGTGAGTAGGTGCAAACGTAGCATCCACATTGCGCACAGCTCTTTGATGTTCAAATTTTCAGACCATTAACGATGTGACGCACGATCTCGTTCAAACTGTGCTACCCAATATTTTACTGCTGATAATGAAGGAGCTAACTCCCAGAGAAGAATCTAGTTCAGTTGTTATATCGGATAGGCCGAAACCTTCCAGATAAAATTATTTTATGACATAACGATGACCAATTTTTTCCATTTTGAGCGTTAACTACTTTCAATGAAAACGTTCACTACTGATGGCAGTCAAACAAGTAATTATCAACGTAACGTCTTCAGAGTTGAGACATATGTTTTGATATCAAGTAAATCAGGAATCTATAAACTCAATTGCGGTTCTTGTGATAAAATTTATATCGGTAGGACCTATAGGAGTTTTGGCGTAAGAACATCTGAACATAAACGTAGCTTCGATAAAAATAAATCTGATTCAAATTATTCAAACCACTTAATAAAAGAAAACCATTCATTCAATAAAAACTTTGACATATTACATATAAAATCAAAAAGTTTAAAATTAGATCTCCTAGAAGCATTAGAAATAAATAGATACAAACATTCGGACAAGCTTTTGAATGAGCAGGTAGATGTGAATTATTCACCCCTACTTAACTTGTTTAATTAGTTTTTAATTACCTTTCATACTAACTGTACAATGGCTCGGTGTGGGTTTTTCCTGTTATTCATCCAACTTGTTCTACGATTTGTTTATAATACCATACTCTTCATTCTGTTTGTCATTCTTGATAAAGCTGCTGTGTCAGTGAAACGTCGTGGAATTTTTTTTCAAATAAAGTGTAGATTAAAGTAAAACCTTGTGTTTTTTATCTCATTGAGACATATGCTTCATAGATTGTGAGATAATATTTCTCAAATAACTTCCTGTATCTCAAGATCAGGCCAGGTACATTCAGGGCCGCCCTCGTATAATAAACAGCTGGCACTATATCCACCGATTCGAACAAGAGAGGTCCTTTGTACCTTGTTCCCTCTATTACTGAAGTTTTTCGTTTAAACAACATATTGTAATAGAACCAATTCAAATTGAATATCAGAGAGGAAAGAAGTTACGGAATCATTGTCTCGATGCATGAGCCCAGATACATTTACTCTGACTAGAAATTTAGAATCCACTCCTGGTAAAGGTTTTCGACCATGGATGAAAATTAAGAAGGTCGTTCATTGCCTTTCGGACAGGGTTGTAATTCATTTATTATCTGAATTACTGCTTTATGTTCCCATAAGTCGTCTAAATTTGATGGGATAATATTTATTCTGCCAAAATCACTTCATTTCGCTACATAATTCTTCAATCTCTCTTTGATTTATTTCTTCGCCTTTTCTTCTTATCCTGTTGGGGAATAAAGTAGTTGCGTGATCCTTGCTTTTCTTTCGGATAGTATTGGAGTTTCCATTTCATGGAACATGCCTGATGAAATTCACTGAGTCGATTTTATACTACACTTTAGAAAACACGAAAAGAGGAATCGATCATACTCAAAATTGTTAGCTGTTATATATTTTCTATGAGAATTTACATCACTAAATTCAACATTGAATCTTTACAAAACGAAAGTACTAAGAATCTATACCAAACACGACTCGAGGAAAAGATCAACCTTAACCCTATAGTAGACACGATAACATAAACGCCGCATGGAATAAAGTGAAAAACAACATAATTAACAGCGCAAAAGAAGCCATTGGGGAACGAAGAATCAATATAAACAGTCATAGAAAAGATAAACCATGGTTCACACAGGAAATCAAAGATTTAGCAAAAGAAAAGAAGAATGCATATATCAGATATGTCAATCACAGAACACCAGAAGAGTACCAAAGATATAAAACAGAAAGAAATAGAACAACGAACAAAATTAAAGAATTAAAAAAATATATTGGGAAAGATTTACAAATGACATGGAGCACGACTTACGAGGAGCACAGAAAAGGTATGGAACATGTTGAGAAACCAATCACCGAAGAACTGCAGATCAATGTAAGAAAACCAGAAGAGTGGGTGAAATATTTCCAGAACTTATACCTGGGAGATAATGATAACGGTAACAATGAGGAACGAGAAATCGAACAACAAAACACACACTACGAAGAAACAGAAAATGACATTACCAGCCTAGAAGAAGTACAACAAGTAATCCATAAATTAAAAAATAGAAAATCACCCGGTCCGGACAACATAAATAACGAAATAATTAAATATGGGGAGCAGAAATAACAAAAGAAATAACAAAACTATTCAAAAAATTGAAAACAACAAGGAGATACCAGAAGAATGGAGAGAGCATAACAATACCCATATACAAAAACGGCGTGAAGACAAACCCAGCAAATTATAGAGGCATCACACTCCTTAACTCTGCATCGAAACTACTCACTAAAATTCTATCGCAAAAGATATATGACAAAGTAGGTGTGTCTGAAGAACAACAGGGATTTCGACCAAATAGATCAACAACGGATGCAATTTTTATATTGCGGCAACTGGTGGAGAAATCCATAGAGTTTGACAAACCGATGTTTATATGTTTTATAGATTTGGAAAAGGCATTCGACAGAATTCGAATGAACGATGTGATCACTATCCTTAGAAATAAAAACTTAAGCAATAAATACATAAACATAATCAAAGAACTAAATAACTCTAATAAGACGAAAGTAAAAACTACACAGGGACTTACAAGCGAGATCAAAATTAACGCAGGCATTAGACAAGGTGACAGCCTCAGCCCATGTCTATTTAATTTAATCATGGATGAAATAATAGAAGGTGTTAACCAAATGAACCAAGGCTATAGGATGGGTAACAAAACTATGAGAATACTGTGCTACGCAGATGATGCTTTACTAATAGCCAAGAATGAGGACGACCTACAACGCCTACTACAAAAGTTCAAAGTAACAGCAGAAAAATATAACATGGTTATATCAACACAGAAAACCCAATCGATGGTAATAGCGAAAGATCCAATTAGATGCAAACTAGAAGTAAACGACCATATAATAGAGCAAGTTTCACACTTTAAAAACCTAGGAGTAGAAGTATCGAGCGATAGGCAACTATTACAAGAAGCAAAACAGCAGACAATGAAAGCATCCAGAATATCTGGCTTCCTGAGAGATGTAATCTGGCGGAATAAGTACATAAGCACAGAAAGCAAAGTCCGAGTATATAAAACCTGTGTGAGACCCGTGATGACATATGCGGTTGAGACAAGAGCTGAGACAACAAAAACAAAACAATTAATGAGGACAACAAAGATGAGAACACTAAGAGCTATAAGAGGTATTACACGCAGAGATAGAATAAGGAATGAGGATACGATAAGGGAGCTAGGTGTCCAGGATGTGGTGAGGTGGACAAGAGCACGTCGACGCCTATGGAGAGATCACGTAGACAGAATGGGCCCCGAACGTATGGCGAAGTGGGCGAAAACACAAAAACCCAACACTAGAAGACCCATAGGAAGGCCGAAAAAGCGATGGCATGAGTGCTGGAGCTCCGGTTCGCAGCAGGGGCTGTAACAGAAAAACAGGACATCGTCCTATTTAAAGAAGAAGAAGAAGAGAATTTACCAAACGGTCAGCTACAGTTTCATGTATGCTATCGACTCATAGTTGCTTGGTTTGAGTTTGTTGTTTATATGAGTATATAAATTAGAAAACGCCGGAAATTGATGAGAATCCTCAATGGTTGAAGTCCGAACTTAAAAAAACCTTGTATGTTATAGGCAAACAAAACCTGCATTTTCTATATCGAAAACTACTTTACATCTGAATCAGAATTATCTTACCCTGGAAAAGTTTTTGATGATTTTCTTGAAAACTGCACCTGGTAGATTCAGAAAATTGTTCATATATTCCTTCCATAGGAATGCGTTATGGGATATTCTCAATATAGTGACTACTGACTAACAATCATCATATATCAAAAACGATATATGTAAGGCTACATTATTATTTCTGTTGAAGGTAAACATTGGTATTATTATTATTGAAGGATGAGAAAAATAAATATTCGCAATTCGCCAATTCTATTGTAGATACCGGGGACTATCAAATGTCTCTCCTTGAACTTCATATGGATTCGGAAATATGGTCATCCTATTGTGAAATGAAAATAAATCGTCGTGACTGCAAAAATTTGTCTGAACTGTCAAATATTGCTTAAGCTTCCCACATACACATCTCGACAAATTTTATTAGGATTTATCTTTAAAATGATTCACACATTTAGTCCAAAGATTTGAATGAAGCATTGCGATGTTTGAAGAAAGTTTTTACTTCAAGTTCTTCAAGTTTCGACAATCATTTCGACATTTTAACCGAATCTATAGTTTGCATATCATAGTCACTAGATCTGTGATTAATATAATCAATTGGATGTGAATCAATTCTACTCGTCTATTTTCGTTATGGCGATCGAATTCTGACATTGTCTTGATAAAATGCATTTTTTTTCTAATTCCAGGCACCTACACAAAGTTTTCTTCCAATTCACCAAAATAACACATATAGAAATCTTGCTGCACACTCAGTCAAACATTTTCACTGAATAATCAAACAATTGAAGAGAGAACACAAGGTTTGAGTTTCATAAAATATAATGAATAAATATATGTTTGACATATGTTTCGGTTTTCATCCCGTGTTCAAAAACTACGAAGCAATTAAAATATTACCATGTCATTTATACCTAGAAAACAGATGAGAGAAGTTGGGACGAACGAAAATCAAGCTATTCGTTGGTTATTGACAGATTGGTAGCAGTTGAAATTTCTACGAATTGTAGTAAATCTAATTTCTTGTTTTTGTTACTTAAGGTGAAATTTCGGTTTCTGTGAAATGTAATAAATGATATTCTTTTGTTCAATATTCTGAAAAACCAGTTGTTAATATATTATGAACATTCAGTCTGACCTTTATAAAGAAGGACAATCATTACAATATAAATTATATACACCGCTATTTTCACCTGTATCGAGTCGATCTCTATTATTGGCCCATGGTAAATTCAGATGTTGCTTATTCGTACGTACACACAACCAAATTTATATGGAATCACCCAATATTTTGAATATTACCTCAGAGATTTTGGAAATTTTGAAGGATTGTTATAATTGATCCTTTTAAAGATGTTTCAATTGAAAAAGAAATAAATTACGGTTTATTTTAAGAAAGAAGTAAATAAAAGAAAATGGGATACTCTTTCCACTTGTAGTAAAAAATTGAAAATTGTTTTCTCACGGAGTAGGTAATTTTTCTCGACCTTAACAACTACCTCCTCTTGCCCTGATACAACCCTGAATCCGGCATGCTTTGGATTAGGTTTTCGACCTCCTCTGGGGTGATATTCTGTCACGGCTTGGAGGAGCTCTTGTGGGGTTCTTGGATAATCCTGGCGCGATCTAATTTTCCTTCTGAGATTATCCCGTTAATGTTCAATAGGATTTAGGTCTGGAGAGCAAGCTGGCCAGTCCAAAATAACGTTTCCCTCTTTTTCAAAATAATGTCGCACGAGGTTGCTGGTATGCGGAGGAGCATTATCTTGCATAAAAGTGAAATTCTCACCGTGGGCATCTCGCCAGAGTCTCACTATGGCTCCAGCTCTAGGTTCACGTAATTTCTAGCCGTTTCACTCGCAGGAAACGAAATCACATCTGTTTTGCCTCCCAGCATAATGCCACCCCAAAACATACGGTTACAGAGAACAATGTCAAAAACTTCATGGAATGGTGTTGGCTGACCGAAAAAAATACGGTACGCGAGCTAGCAGATGCTACAAAGATCAGTACTGAGCGCACACGCCATATTTTTGGCGAGATTCGGCATAAGAAAAAGTTATTCTTCCACACCAGAAAACAAAATGAATCCTACGAAGAAGGTTTGTCGACAATCGTTTTTGTTTTTATCATTCCAAGTTTTCTGAACCCTTGATTAACCCAAGCTTCATCCACATAAAAAATTTTCTTACTTTGAGTACGATATTTTTTAATTGCTCTTAAATAATTTCTTTTCCAGTAAACGATTTCTTCTTTATCTATGAGAAGTGACTTCCTGTTGTGCTTTTCCCAAGAGAAATTTAATTCCTGCAAAACTTGCCACAATTAGTTTTTTGATATTGAAGGAAAGTCCTGATCTTCTACGGGCACAGCGTGTATTTTTTCCACAGTGGGAATTTCTTTTCGAAAATTAAAAGAGTGTACAGTTTTCGAATAGTTTTCCTGAAGTCTTCATAAATAACTGTTCGGGGCCTTCCCCGAACAGTTTTGGAGGTTTTATTATAAATCCTTTTTCAGATCTTCTTTCCTCGAGAAGCTTGTATATTGTGCACTGTCTAATTCCCGTCATCTCAGAACACATTTTAAAATTTTCATCAATTGCAGGAAAATGGGCTTGATGCCTTAAAGCAGGGGTGCTCAAAAGGTCGGCCGCGATCGACCAGTCCATCGCGAGTGCTTTTTGAGTAGATCTCGAGAAGAAAAAAGTAGGTAACTAAACCACAAAATTTATTACGTAATAAAATAATACTCTGCTAGTGGCAAAATGCGGCTTCATCAAAGGAACGCGCGGTACTTGTCAAAGAAAAGCCGCGTTTTTATTCTTGCCATTTTTCTAGAAATTTCGGGTGGCGCGTTTGACAGGAGCATTCGAGGCTTACGTTCATGCTGATTTAAATGTCGCGCCTGAAGGAATTGGTGTCATTCTGAATTGTAACTTGAAGGCAATACTAAGTCGATACAAAGTTTATTATTAAATAGTACAAAATGAGTGCAGCGAAGAAATCTAGAACGTATCATTTTAATAACGATAGGGTGGAAGAAATTTTTTTGTATGGTAAAGGATAAGTCTATATGTCTTATTTGTCGTGCGTTAGTTGCAATACCTAAGCATGGTAACTCAGAGAGGCATCATAAAATGGCCCATAAGAACTATGAAAAGGATTTTCCGCCACAGAGTGAATTAAGAAAACGACGAGTGATTTGATATCTTGTTTGAAAAAAGAACAAACCATGTTCACAAGACCAACCAAAAATTAAAAGCTGCTACGATCGCGTCATTAAAAATATCTCATATATTGGCGAAACACAAGAAACCATTCGGAGATGGATCGATTGTGAAGGAAGCATTTATTGAAGCGAGTGACACTTTATTTGGAGATTTTAAAAATAAAACAGAAATCATGTCTGCTATTAGAGAACTTCAGTTATCTCGTCCGACTGACACAAGGCGTATTGAAGTCATGAGTCAGGACATGGCAAATGAACTAAAACATTATATCATGAAATGTACATACTTTTCTTTACAGTTCGACGAATCCACCGATTTGACCGACACCGCCCAGCTGTGTATTTTTATTCGGATGGTATTCAATGACATGTTGGCTAAGGAAGAAGGGGAAGACTCGTGGCGAATATAAATATGAAGCATTCCTCGAATTTGTAAAAAACTACAAGCTACCAATATGTAAATTAGTGTGCTTTACAACCGATGGAGCACCAGCAATGACTGGAATAAAAAACGGTTTTATGGCATTGTGTCGAGCTAATGAAGATATCCCTTCATTTTTTTTTCATTCCATTGCATTAAACATCAACAAGATTTGTGTTCAAAAGTTTTAAACATGGAGGAAATCGTAGGCATTGCAACAAAACTTGTGAATTCCATCCGTTCACGTAGCTTGCAACGGCGGCTCTTTAAGTTGCAGTTGGAAGATAGGGAGTCAGCTGAACACACATATTTAGTTCTTTACACGGACGTCAGGTAGTTAAGTCACGGAAAATTCTTAGAAAGGTTGCAAGAATTATTGTCCGAAATAACAGCTTTTCTAGACGAAAGAGGTGATGACACTCAGATGTTGAAAAATGGCTGACTGATTTAGCATTTTTGACTAACATCAAAATGCACTTTAACACCATTAACTTGGAGCTTCAAGGTAAAGGAAAATTGAGCGCAGTAAACGCATTCAAAAGTAAATTTCAGCTTAAGATAGATAAACTGAAAAGAAAGGATCTGAAACATTTTCCGTCTTAGAAAGCAAGGATTCCTCAGTTGAATTATAGTACGTATGAGGCTGAATTCTCATATATTTTGGGACAATTCGAAATAAGTTTTCATATTTGCAGAGTTATCCTTTTCTTGTAAAAACATCGAGGAATTAGCTACTGAATTAGCAAGTCAGGTTAATATGAACTCATGTTCTGATGAAAATGCAGATTATATCAGATATACATCTCAAAGCTACAGCATCTGATACAAATTTCTAATGTTTTATAGATAAATATCCGAATGTAAGGCAAATCGCCCTTCAACTGACGGCAATGTTTGGGTCAACTTACTTGTGAGAGTCTGCATTATCTGAAATGAAGATAATTTAGTCAGAATATCGCAATCGACTAACTGACGATGATATGTCATCATGCTTGCTATTAGCACTCAGTGGAGGACCTGCAGTGCCACGCTTCAACATCCAAAGCCACTCCTTAGTTAAGTTTAACACCACATGTAACTCTTTGGTTCTGTAACATCCAATAAACTAGAAGTTTTGAATACCTATGAGTTTTTTCATAGATGTTATAGAGAAGAACCTAACTAAACCTAACCCAAACTTTGACTAAAATAATGTATATTGTGCGGAAAGCTAATATCTATATATTATACGGTAGCCCCTTCCGATGTAGGTAGGTAGGTAGGGTGTGTCGTATATGTACGATAACCCTGAAACACACATACTTGCAGCCTCACAGAGTCGATCGTAAGTAGTTTAAAAATATTGAGGTAGATCGCCAGCAGTTCAAGTTTGAGCACCCCTGCCTTAAAGCATGGTTTACATTTAATATAATTAATTTTTAGTTTGGGAAAGTGGTATATTTTAGCACGTTTAACAAGGGTAAAATTATTCCATTATTTGTGTAATGAACAAAACACTTTCACCAACGACTAACTCATGCTTAAAAATCTTGAAACTACTTAAAAAATTCTTCTTAATTATATATCTATGTAATAATTACCTTTCTTGGAGTTGAATTCGGAGAATATACTCAATAATACCTTCTAACCCTTATCCGAGTGGCACGCTTATGACCATCCTGTCACCTAAAGATTTATTACTCTACGGCTTTTCCAAATCAACTATAGTATATGCCGTTCTCATACATAGAAATTTCAAAGAAAAATATACGCCAACATATTCTCACTTTTACTTGGTTATATCAGAGAAAGAAAGTTTACATATCTTTCATATCATCATTCGTCTTTCCACACATAATATGTGGGTATTGTGCCATTATTGATCGCATTGCGTTCCTACGCTATTCCATATAGAAATTTTGACGTGATGATTCTCTTAATAATAATTTATAACATTGTGTTATCTGCTAACTAGGATCGATGCCCTATTACACAGTTAATTATTCAGTAGTGATAACAATGTGATCCCATTTGGAGACTAGAGACATTGATTCCGTGGCAATTGATCGAACAGTGACTATATTAGTAAGATAATTCAAAACGTGAAAACTTGTGATTGGAAATTAATATTCAGCGAATATTTATCGTCCATAAGTTGTTAATATTGTTCAACCAACTATTTTGACTGAATACAAGCCTTGACTGGGTCTAGAATAGCTACTTCTGGAACAAAATTTTATGGAGCCAAATTGAAAGTTACAATAATGCGATTTGGAATAATTGGATGTTGCAATAAGGAAAAACAAATTTCAGCTCCATCCTTATTATGATCCTACTATTGATACGCATCGCCCGGCTTGAAAAATTACAGAAAAATCTACTATTACAAAACAACTCGTAAAAATATTTCGATGTTTTAATACAGCAGCTAGATGAACTTAAGAACCTAATTGGAGAATCACAGACCCATATCGTTGCTTGCTATACAGGGTGTTACATAATAGTATGTCACAACTTGAAGGGGTCAATCTACGTGCAATTTTAAGAGAAAAAGTTCATATACACATGAGTCCGCAAAAGCTTCGTTACGGAGCTACAGGGTGTTGAAATTTCCGGAAAAAATTGGTTTTCCTTCAAAACTCCTGCAGTTTTTGAGATATTCAGCTCATATTTGAAATGCAAGCTCTTTGTTACAGCCTCCATCATTACACGTCTTAAATTTTAACTAGAATCTACAAGGTGTTTTCTTTTCCGGAGACATGTCTTTTTTTGCCCTTTCAAACTTTTTTGCAGTACGCCACTGATCAGCGTACAATCAATTTTCGTCATCTTCGTTCAATTTAAAAACTTTTTTGACATATGTAATTTTCTCGTATCTCCAACCGTTCTCGAGCAAAAAATTATTGAACGATTGTATGCATTCGCTGAATTGAAAGCACTTCTAATTAAAAATATGAGTAGTAGGCTTTGATTTTTCTCATTTATTTATTTATTTTGACAGTTGCTAAAGTTGAACCAGTGTCTGCTCGAATTGTTTATTAAATTAACGATTAGTTTTAAGACTTTTGAAGTTATTGCTGTAAGAAAAAATGGCTAATTTTACTAACGCCGAATTGGCTGATATCCATTACATGTACGGTCTTGCTGACGCAAACACAACAGAAGCTAGACGATTATATCGGGTGCGCTTTCCAAATCGAGTAACACCAGACAGGCGAACATTTGAAATAGTTGAGGTGAACTGGTACTTTTACTGCAAATGATCATTTAAAAGGTGCAACTCAAACTATGAGAACTCCAGATATTGAGGAAGCAGTTTCGAATTGTATTGATTCGAATCCTCATGTGGAATATTTCACATGTTCTAGTTTGGAGGATTCTCCACGACTTTTTATTGTACCCGTTTCATATTCAACGCGTCCAAACTCTACTTCCTCGAGATTTTCCTTCAAGACTGAAATTCTGCCGATGGTTCTTGGATAAAATTAGAGGTAATGCTCATGTTGATAGTGAAATAATGTTCACAGACAAAACTAACTTTTCGAGAACTGCTATCACAAATTTTCACAATAATCTTTATTGGGCTGAGGAAAACCGCCATTTGATTGAAGAATCTCATCATCAAGAACAATTCTCACTAAATGTCTGGGTCAGAATAATTGGAAATTATTTGATTGATCCATTTTATTTGCCTAACAGATTAAACGGTCCCGCTTATCGACAATTTCTTGAGGAGGAGTTACCTTTATTTCTCGAAGATGAGCCACTTTTGGTGAGAAACATAATGCACCATCACATTTAAGTGAAGAAGCTAGGGAATTCTTGAATAATACATTCAACAATCGATGGATAGGTCGGGGTGGGCCAGAACTGTGGCCGCCTAGGTCCCCAGACTTAAATAGTTTAGACAAATTTACCATGACGCTTCGTACCACAATGTAGCTACCATACTATTTATTTATATTTTCAATCACCAAAATTGACAAATATCTATCATTATATATTTAGTTTCATAATTGAATAAATAACCTGCTTTTATTATTTTAAGGAAGTTATTCATCTTATTGATTTAATAATTATTTTCATGCAGACAACGAGGTCTTAAAATCTAGTAACATTCATTTCGTTAATAATAAATAGGATTGGGATTTCGAATTTAGGTATTGTTATATTAATAGCATGTAAATGATCTTCAACTAAGTACCTAGCTATCATGATATACCAGTTAATTGGGGGATGAACAAATGTACAAAACCAATTTTTCCAACTAATTTTACCGCCGTTTTTGGTATCTCCCTCTCTACCTGGCAGTTGGGGATACAATAGACCATTTCAGTTCTTGAAAGGTTATCTTATATATCTTTTCTATTATTGAACTGTTTTCTTTCGCTCACCAAAAATAACACGCTCGGAATTTGAGAATTGCTGCAAAGCAATTTTGAAATTTTGTTTTCTACATTTCTAGTGGTTGAATACTGAAAATCGATATTGAACCTTAAGGATGATTGACATGGCTCATTCTAGAGCTCGTGGACCCTAATTTTACTGATAAATACAATGCAGGTACGAATCTAATACACTACTAGTATTGAACTATAAGACAATAACTAGTAATCTGCTGAATTGAAAATATATTCCTAAAAGGATCAAAGATTATAAATTATAAGTTTACAGCACATTTGTCGCTAATAGAATAATCCCCACAATACAATCGAGCTAACACCTGTAGATAAACTCAATCATATTATTAAATCGATATTACAATTCCTGATACACATCATTATTTTATAATGATTTATGAAAAAGTTTCAGATATATGACACTTACTGGAGAAATCGAAAAATAATGCTTTTGTACCAGATTGGATGGGAAGGTTCGAGTATCCATTACACAAGTTTGCAAAAAAAAAAGTTGAGAGCTGTTTTGGTTCTTTTGTGTAATTCTTATGTTTTTGGGTGTGCTGAATTCGAAAATGACTTTCATTTTGTTCTAGCACGTCACGTTTTCTGACAATGTAGGTGTCTATGCTAAACAAGTTATTATCTTAAAATAAAACATATTTTTTTTTAAATGAAATAATTTATAATTGCGTATCAAATTTTATTTTCTCATCTAAAATACATTAATTAGTGAGCACTAAACACATTTTTTCCCAGTGAGACTCCTTTTGGTACATTTTCGCTTGTGGGAAACATCTGGAAGGTCTCTTTTAAGCGTCCAACAGTAGTCTGCCATCATTGAGACGCTCCATATTCCCTGGTATTTTTTTTCCATCTCCTTAATATCTTGGTGAAATCGTTCACCTTGCTCTTCACTCACGTCTCCTAAATTTTCTGGAAAATAGTCGAGGTGGGAATGAAGAAAATGTACTTTTAAACTCATTAAGCAACCTAAAGCTTGAAATGCTTTTAACATTCTTTTGACGATTTGTTTGTAGTTAAGGTCTTTGTTATTGCCTAAAAATTTTGTTATAACTTCCTTGAAGGCAATCCATCCTTCTCTTTGAGGATCCGTCATGGTTGTGACGAATAGTGGATCAGCCATAAGCCGTCTAATATCTGGTCCAACGAAAACACCTCCCTTCAACTTTGCCTCCAAGAGGCCAGGAAACTTTGATATTAAGTATTTGAAGCAATTTCCATCTCTTGGAAGTGACTTCACGAATTGCTTCATCAATTCCAGCTTTATGGGAAGCGGTGGTAAAAGAACTTTATGAGGAGGCACCAAAGTTTCATGCAGGACATTCTTTTCCCCTACTTTAAGCTCCCTCGCAAGCCAACACTTTTTGATCCAGTGATTTGTCCGGTCTCTACTATCCCATAGACACAAAAAGCAAAGGAATTTGGTAAACCCAGATTGCTGTCCGAGAGCCATGCCCAAGATTTTGAAATCATTGCACACTTGGCAACCGTGGTCTTTATATTTTAATTTACAAAGAATTAATTCGAAGTTCTTGTAGGTTTCTTTGAGGTGTACGGAATGGCCGACAAGAATGGAAGCATAGAAACCGCCGTTGTGAAGCAGAACTGCTTTTAGGCTTCTTTTCGAAGAATCTATGAAAAACGCCACTCTTCTGGGTCCTATGATATCTTAAATGTATTCATCAAAACTTGATTTTCGAAGGGAAATTACAACGTATCTGCAGAGTTTTGGAACCAAAGCAAAACCGGGGGGTAGGCCGAAAATATCGAAGTTAAGTGTTTCACTGAATAGAATTTCAGATGACGTGACACTTGGTAATTGAGACCCCTAACAAAAAGAGGAGAAGGTGTGCGGGCGAAGGCTGCTCCTCGAGTGTCCGAACCATGTGTTCCAAATGCAATGTAGGCATTTGTATTCCTTGTTTTTTGAATTTCGTATTCAGTAATTATTATTTATAAAGACA
This sequence comes from Cryptolaemus montrouzieri, assembly GCA_013387265.2. NCBI lineage: Eukaryota > Metazoa > Arthropoda > Insecta > Coleoptera > Coccinellidae > Cryptolaemus > Cryptolaemus montrouzieri. The sequence continues at coordinate 89,343,106 of JABFTP020000001.1, read as the reverse complement.
GAATATATTTGTTATTCGTTTGTCAAGTTTATGAAAATAATAAAATGTATATGTTGAAGCCTAGCGTTACCATACGGTAACGGCGTTTTTTGAAACTGACAGACAAAATTGAAAAATTTCAACGAATGACTGTTCTTTGAAACTAATGAGCTACACATTCACCCTCAAAATTCAAAAATTCTAAAAAAAGAAATCTTCGGCTTTAATGGATTAAGTACCTAAATAGAGAAACATAGTACATACATAATAAATCGAAATAAAAATTGAAAGTAATAAGTATTTTTTGATGTAAGTAATCTGTGATTTTTGTTCTCTTCATTTTATTGTAAAAACAGTCTTTAATACTATTGTGTATAAAAGACATCGCCCTGGTCGAATTATCATTTTCAATAATGCTTTTGCAGCTTTTAATGCCTCTTCTGCAGTAAGTAAGGGTTCTTCGTCGACTTCCTCCTCCTCATCACTTTCGAGTTGTTCTATTGCATTAATGTTCTTTACGATATTTTCATCGGTGGGTTCTTCAGATGTGAGGAGGGCGCTATCGATGTTAACATAATGTTCCCATATTTCCGGTGCTGCTAAAGAACCTGAATTTAGGTTTTGTGAGCACGAAGATGAAGGAACATCATCTTCTCCATAAAATTCATGTTTTGATATTCAAATAGGTAAACCATCATGGTTTTCAGTGAATCCTGCATGTTTGAAACAGTTGTGAATGGTACTTTGTCATATTTTATTCCAGACATCATTAACCATCCGAATTCCATCAAGCAAAGTTATTCTTTTTGAAGAGTTGTCTTCATAAGCATCAAGAGAATTAATCATTTTGAGCACAAGGTTCTTTCTAAAATTCATTTTGAGTGATCGAATTATTCCATTGGCTGTAGTCTTCTTCTTCTTCTTTTTCAGCCCTTCTCTGTCCACTCCTGAACATAGGCCTCCCCTTCTAGCTTCCATCTCTCTCTGTCCTGTGCTATATTATACCATCCTCTTCCTACTTTTTCCTTTATGTCATCCAGCCACCTTCTCTGGAGGCGCCCCACTCCCCTTTTGTATAAGCGTGGTTTCCATTGAGTTATTCGCTTAGACCATTTTACATCCTGTTGTCTTGCTACATGTCCAACCCATCTCCACTTCAATGCAGCTATTCTCGTGATTACGACCTCTACGCCTGTTCTCCTTCTTATTTCTTCATTACGTAAGTGATCCCGCAGGCTCACTCCAAGCATAGTTCTTTCAATTCCGCGTTGTGTGGTTCTAAGTTTGTTAGCAGATTTTATTGTGAGAGTCATGGTTTCCATGCCATACGTTAACACTGGGAGAACGCACATATTAAAAACTTTTCTTTTGAGGTTAATGGGGATTTGTTTGTTTTTCAAGACAAATCCTAGTTTTCCAACAGCAGCCCAAGTCATTCTTATTCTTCTTGACAATTCTGCAGTTTGATTGTCTTTACCTATCTTTATAGCGTGTCCAAGGTATAGATATTCATTCACTTTCTCTATAACATTGCCGTCGACTTCCAATATTGCGTCCTCCGTTGTCATTATTTTAGTTTTTGTCAGATTCATTTCCAATCCTACTTCTTCCGATGTTCTTTTGAGTTCTAGCATCATTTTGTGGAGTTGTTCTAGGTTATCGCTTATTAGAACTATATCATCTGCAAACCGGAGATGGTTCAGGAATTTTCCATCCACATTTATACCTTTTCTATCCCATTCCAACTTCTTAAACACGTCCTCCATTGCAAGTGGATGTTTCTATATCTCGAATCTATTCTAGCATTATCGAGGGCTTGAAATACTGCCCACAGTTCTATAGAATCGAAGGCTTTGTTATAGTCTCCAAAGGCTAGGTGTATTGGCACTTTGTATTCGTGACATTTTTCAATAAGTGTAGTACCAGATGTATTCGGCAAGTGTTATAGACTTTTAATCGATAAAACTTGCGCCGGGCAATTATAAACGAGCAATAAAATCTTTTTCTTCTTCTTCACTGAATCACGATCCCAATCTCGAAGACTTTTTTCAAAAAACTCTTGCGTCATCCAAGCTCTACGATTGTTAGCATAATCGACAGGTAATGATTTGACACCTCTAAAACATCTAGGTTTTTGTGACTTTCCAATAATGAGCAATTTCTTTTTCTCTGTGCCACTTATATTAGCTGCTACCATGACAGTTATTCTATCTTTCGACAACTTGCCTCCACTACAATTCTCACCTTTAAATTCTGAAGATTTGTCCTGCATTAATTTGTAAAATAGTCCAGTTTCAACATCATTAAATATCTCATCATCAGAAAATTGTCTTCGTAAATTCGGCCACATAGAAGTCAACCAGTTCGTTGTAGGGATGTTCATGTGCGAAATATATCGACATTTTTTCGATTTGATATATCGTAATGTTGTATCGAGGCTTTGCGATATATCATACTAATATATCAATATTTCCGATATATCGTGAATAATTTGTTTTTAACTAGTCTATGATGCAAACATATATGACATTTGTCATATATTTCGAACGATTGTCAACATTTTTTGCAGATTTATCTTTAAATTAAACAAGATCCACGAAGAAATAATATATGGCTTTTTGACCTTGCTTGCTATGCAAAATCTTTTCTTAGTTTCGTTTAGACATATAAGAGGTATGATTGTTGAAATATTTTTCTGCTGGTTTTCTTTTTCCACTGTTACAGATTCCTGTCCCAAACCCTTCCTTTCACCTTTGGTACTCTTTATGTACACACGACACTAACAGAACATAAACCGACAAGCTATTGCTAATGCAATAGCGACAAGGAAAAGAGTTTTTTCCTCAGGCTTTTTCACTCGTTTATTGAATCATATGCAAGATAGTATGGTTTCCCTGTTACATTTCCTGAGCTCACACTTGTGTTTTTCTGACACACGCCAAAATTATAGATATAAGGTTTATTGTAAATACAATCATTCAAATTTTTATTGAATATGAGTCATAATAAGCAATATGTCACTGTAGGAAGTCATTATATCCGACTTTTTAAAGAATTTTATATGAAAATCGAACTCACTAGTATAATTACGTCATAATAATCGGTTGATCAATATAGGCTGAGTCAGAATAAACGGATTCTACTGTATAGAAAATTTCTATTGATGTTTAACTTGGCACATAAAGTTTTCATACCATTTTAATAGTGGAGATCTTATGAAAATTTAATGTTCTAATTTACTTTTTCCACCAAGTTTCCAGGATTCCCTACTAAATGGAATTGAGTTAAATTCATTGTATTATTACTAATCGCGCCATCTATAGAGGAGTGGATGCTCGAACTTAATCTCTAAATCCGCGCACTGTTATGTTTATAGCTGTAGTTGACAAATCATTCCAACAGATGGTCTCCAATGGCTGAATTCCACGAACTGCCTTATTGTACGTTTTGTTGGATAAGTTTACGTGTTTTTACAAGTTTTAGAATTCAGAACATTTAGAACTGCAATAGTTTTTGAAATATCATGAGTGAAAGTTTTGAAACAACCATCCTGTAATTTATCAGAAAAATCCTTGTGTATAAAACCTAAGAAAGTATGTCTTTTGGTGCATCAACGGTAATATATCCTTCACTTTATATGTTCAGTGTATAGTTATTTCATTTCATAAACTTATTCATGCAATAAATGAAAATGATCCTAACCTAATTTTTTCTTTGAAAATATTGCGAGATTTCCACTGTTAGTAAACATTATGGTATTATAATAATTAAACATAATTCAAAGCTAAGAACTAATGTCCTAAGCATGAGAAAAAAACGAATACAAAATTACGTATAATCCCTGACAGTGAGTGAAACAAATTAACAAACAAATAAATTTACTTCTCATGCAGGAATAAAAACACATTTCCACCTCAATTCAATGCCACTCGAGTTCTTGAAAGTATTAATCGAACAATCTGATTCCACCTCATTTGATAAGCCATTCCATTCATCGAAAATTATTGGAAAGGAAAGCAGATGCTCCCGCAACTGCTTACCGAACTGTTCCCTGTTCAATTCTAGAGAATGACCACACAGTCGATGGTCTTGAATACAAAGATGTTGCGTAGGTCTGCGTAGTCATTGAATGATTCGAAAAGCCATTATCAAGTCCCATCGATGACGTCGACCTTCGAAAGTCAACAATTCTCTACTTCCTAGTCAATCCAGATAAAATGGTCTCAACGCACTCAGCGCAAACCGGGTAGCACGCCGCTACACCTCCTACCACAGTTCACGATCGCGAACAAGTATCGTACACCACGCAGAACCAGCGTATTCTAGAATAGGTCTGACACACATTTTACATACAGTGTGTTCCAACGAAAATTTGACCCCCCCTATAACTCCGAAATGAGTAACATTAGCGAAAAACACCAAGACACGTCGATTTTTGTTTCGAGGGGAGCATTTTCGAAATAATTCGAAACTTCTCAGATCAACCCCCTACCCCAGCAACCCTAACTTTGAAATTCATCATAGGAATAAGGGTCGAGTGGCACCTTACTGAAAAGGTCTGTCAATTCTCCACCTTGATTTGTCATTTTAGAATTTTAAATTAACATACAGGGTGTCCCAACCAAGGGTGAAGTTGAATTCTGGAAATCCCAAATACTAAATGAAATAGATTTATTTTGGCATAATGCAAGCGCAGGTTTATGCTCGGTCTGGAAAAACGACCTACACTTGTGAATTTGGAGTTGGTGCAATCAACCCCTATTTCCAGCATCCCCAACTCAAAAATCATTCGATCGATAATAGGTCAAGTGGCACCTCGTTGGAAAGGTACTGCAATTTCTCTTCGAATTTGGTATTTTCGAAATTCAGAATCATCATACAGGGTGTCCCGAAGCAGGAACATTGAAAATCCAAATAACTTTTTGAAACTGGTTCATTTCGGTATACGAGAACATGTTTGATCCGAGAATAGGACTTTCTTGTGTGGTTATAGAATTTTTGCAATCAACCCTTCCATTCAGCATCCCCAACTTGAAAATCATACAAATAATTCAAGTGGCATATCTTCAGAAAGGTTTTTGAATTCCAGAATGATTAAAGCATTTCATTCAGTTCGGCTCTCCATACAGGATGTCGCTTTCGAAAAATTCAATATCGTCATTTGAAATTATCAACTAAAATTAATTCGAAACTGTTAAAAGTATTGGGGTACGATGTGTTGAGCATCAATTACGAAGAAATAAAGCTGATTTCTGCTTTGAAAATGTTCACATTTTTTTCATTTCCATCTGGCGTGCAGTCATCTGTTATTTCTCATTTTTGCAATGAAATATTATTATTATTCAGATCAGTTCCTCATTATTGTTGTTGTTCGTCAGTTGAAATTAATCTGAAAATGGTTTATTCCACTGAGGAAAGGGTCGAAATTGTATCGACGTATTTTCGAAATAACAGTTGTGCCAAAGAAACGGCAAGGATATTCGATAGGAACCATCCTGAAAGAGAAAGGAGTCAGTCACCAGTACGTTAAATATTTGGTTGACAAATTCCTAGCTACGGGTTCGGTGGCAAACAAAAACATGAAGTGGCATGTCCTGTCAGAAATGAGGCAACGGAAGTGGCAGTAGTGGGTCATCTACAAATGGAGAATACTACTTCGATCAGAAAACTATCTCGTCTGACTGGTGTATCAGCTACAACTGTCCATGGAATCGTGAAACATCACAAATTTCACCCTACAAGGTAAAATTAGTGCATGAAATAAACGAAGATGATCCAGATCGTCGTTTACAGTTTTGTGAAAATCTAAGTGAAAACCTAAACGCTAATCCAAATTTTCTGAATAACATCTGTTTTTCTGATGAAAGCACCTTTATGCTCAGTGGTGAAGTGAATAGACATAATTGTCGATATTGGGACACACAGAATCCTCATTGGTTTAGAGAGGCCCACACGCAAAGGCCTCAGAAGTTTAACGTTTGGGCAGGAATTTTGGCAATCATCTAGTTGGGACTTTCTTTATTGAGGGTAATCTGAATGGAAATGGCTACCTACAGTTGTTAGAGGAACACATACATCCTAGATTGACAGAAATTTTACAGAACGATCCAACTCTTTCTGAGGACGAAATGCGTTTTCAACAAGACGGTGCTCCTCCGCATTATGATGCTCGGGTGCGCCAATATTTAGACGAAAATTTCCCAGGAAGGTGGATTGGTAGAAGAGGACCTGTTGAGTGGCCAGCCAGGTCACCAGATTTAAATCCCTAGATTCTTTTGTGGGGCCATCTAAAATCTAAAGTTTATGCCACAAGACCAGAAAACCTGGAGGAGCTGCGGATGAGGATTATCACAGAATGCCGACTTTTGACTCCTGAAGTTTTCGCTAATGTGAGAAGAGAGTTCGAAAATCGTCTGTATAACTGTATGGAGGTGGGCGGAGGTCATTTTGAACAATTGTTGTAATAATCAAGTTAGTTTTTGTTTTCAATTGAATACAAGTTCAATAAATCTCGTTTTTCTGTTTAGATGAGCATCCAATCAGTTTCTCCATCATCCCTCATCCTGATCCTCACGCCAGAAAACCTCGATTGCCAAACTGAAACCAATGCCTCAGTGATTCAGAAAATAGAAAAATCTTTCTGGAACTTTGCCACTCAACCTGTAATCACTTGTATGATTTTTTGAGTTGGGGATGCTGAATGCAAGAGATTGATTGCAAAATTCCATATTCACGCAAGAGAGTCTTATTCTCGAATCAAACATAAACATGTTCTCGTATTATACCGAAATGAACCAGTTTCAAAAAGTTATTTGGGTTTTCAGTGTTCCTGCTCCGGGACACCCTGTATGCTGATTCTGAATTTCGAAAATACCAAATTCGAAGAGAAAATTGAAATACCTTTCCAACGAGGTGCCACTTGACCTATTTTCGATCGAATGATTTTTGAGTTGGGGATGCTGGAAATAGGGGTTGATTGCACCAACTCCAAATTCACAAGTGTAGGTCGTTTTTCTAGACCGAGCATAAACCTGCGCTTGCATTATGCCAAAATAAATCGATTTCATTTAGTATTTGGGATTTGCAGGAATTCAACTCTACCCTCGGTTGGGACACCCTGTATGTTAATTTAAAATTCTAAAATGACAAATCAGAATGGAGAATTGACAGACCTTTACAGTAAGGTGCCACTCGACCCTTATTCCCTATGATGAATTTCGAAATTAGGGTTGCTGGGGTAGGGGTTGATCTGACAAGTTTCGAATTATTTCGAAAATGCTCCCTCGAAACAAAAATCGACGTGCTAATGTTACTCATTTCGGAGTTATAGGGGGTCAAATAAAAGATTCAAGTTTTGTGATTCGACCATGGAAAGACGACATTTGACTAGAGAAGAGATGTTACGAGCCGTTGGCATGCTCCAAGCTGGGAGCTCACAACGGGAAGTATCCAGGGTTCTGGGAGGTAGCCCAAGTGTCATAAACCTTTTATGGTCGCGTTTCAATGAAACAGGTAGCGTAGAAGAACGCCATACAGGTCGTTTCAGGATTACTACAGTCGCCCAAGACCGATTTTTGGTTTTACAAGCCAGAAGAGATCGTACTACCACAGCATCTCAATTAGCTCAAGAGCTATCACTAGTTCATAATGTACAAATTTCCGACCAAACTGTGAGAAATCGACTGCACGAAGGTCAACTCCACTCAAGACGTCCTTTAAGAGTTCCATAACTGACCCATGGAAATCGCGCTGCTCGTTTAGCTTGGTGCCAAGAACACGTAAACTGGGATCAAGAGAGGTGGGCAACAGTTCTCTTCAGTGATGAATCTAGATTAAGTTATTATCCCGATTCGGGAAGAATTCGAATATGGAGGGAACCTGGAAAGCAAAACCGAGAAGTTGTTAGACAGGGAGGCGGATCAGTGATGTTTTTGGGAGGTATACGCCTTGGTGGAAGAACTGACCTCGTTTTCATACAGAACAACCTCACGGGAAATTCTTACGCAAATGAGATAGTTTTACCTGTAGTGGTACCGTATCTCCAAACAATGGGTCAAAATCCACTCTTCCAACAAGATAATGCCCCTCCTCATCGTGCAAGAGTTGTCTTGAACGTTCTTGAAGAGAATGATATCGATCTTCTACCGTGGCCATCCTGCTTCCCAGATCTGAATCCCATCGAGCATGTGTGGGACACCCTAAAAAGAAATCTCCTGGGTCAAAACGTCTTCCATCATGAACAGGTGCTTCGATTAGCAGTTCAGGGGCTTGGAATGACTTAGGCCAAAATGTAATAGACAATTTAATATTGACCATGCCGCGACGATGCCAAAGTGTCATTAATAACAGAGGTGGACCTTCTGGGTACTGAAAAATATAAGTGCTTCGATATCGTTTCGAAAATATTAGTTCAGGATTTTTTGTGTCTAACCAAATTTCGTCATTTTCAAATTTAAATTTTTTTTTATAATAGGTGCTTACAGAAGTCAAATATTATTTTTAATTTTGTTTCCTTGAGAATACATATATATATATATATATATATATATATATATATATATATATATATATATATATATATATATATATATATATACAATATATCCTAACAAAAACCGAAAGATTTCTATAAATTCGAATCATCAAATTCATATTCTAAAGATATTGGTAAGTGTTCCTAGACTTTTTGAGGTGTTCTTATATATATATATATAAAAACCCAAGTTTATATATATATATATATATATATATATATATATATATATATATATATATATATATATATATATATATATATATATATATATATATATATATATATATATATATATATATATATATATATATATATATATACTATAAACTTGGGTTTTTTTTTCGCGCATAAAATAGCTCCAAGGGATACAAGGCTTGACTATTGCGTATCAATTTCACAAATTCATACCCATAAATGTTCTTGAAAACAGAGTCGTGACAGACAGCCAAGGCACTTAAGTGATTTCGTTTCTCGTTTTTGGGTAAGGAATTCCAAATTACCGAAAAAGCTGTGTGAGCAGCTGAAGCTCTTGTCCCTTTTGCCCCAGTTGGGCATTCTCTATATAGAATGTTGGTATTCAAACAAAAAAAACTTTAAAGCTTCGTTTATTGAGTATTTTTCGATTTAAAACAATTTTATTTATGAACATATCTACTTAAATGATATTAACAATAATTCAGTACAATAATTCGAACAGTCAACAAGTTCAATCATTTCTTTTTGATAATTTATAATTTATTTCCTTTAAAATTTATTGCTGTTCATATATACAAATAAATTTAAGTTAACAGGACTGGAGTAACCACAATTTTTCTTAGGACAATACCAGTCATATGCAAAAGAAATATTCAAAACTTTCGTTGGCAAGAAGAATGCAAGAAACATATTAATGAAGTTAAAGTAGAATATAAAGCGGGACTGTTATCACAGTAGGTATTGAAATATAAACGGATTGAAGAAAAATGTGGCAACTCCATATGATGTGATTTAACAATGAAAATATATAAATGTTTCTAAGCTTTTGATATCGTTTCAACAGGTACAAAATTTTATTCAAGGATAAATTTGTTCAAGGAAATATTATCCAATCTAGTGATGATAAAAAATTGTTCGGATTCATTTATATTATATATTTCGATGAGGTACGTAACATAATTATTCTCAACATTAGCGAATACTTGAAATGATATGTGATGATTTATATATTTCGAGTAAAAAATTAGATTTTCAACATTTGGAAGATTGAATTTACTAAAATGAAATGTTTGAAATTGTATTTCATTCAGCACTAGTCCAATCATAGTGTCTTCACTATGGTTAGAAGAAATAAGACGAAAATTTCAACACAATTGAACTCAAAACATTACGATTGAAGTTTTTCATTTTCGTTTTTATGAATATAAATTGTACAGATTTCAATGAATTTTAGTGGTATTTCACGATGCTCTCTCAAAGGAATGAATTCGTATTATAACTGGACTGAAATACTTTTTAGAAATGATTAATTAAAGTAAACCAGTAATAAGCTTACTCTTCAAGGTGTCCTGTAAATATGATTATGACATTGAAACAAAAAGGAACAAAATGAGTTAGTTTCAAATCTTATCAGAAACATTGCGTTCAACTAACGAAAATTGGTGTTTCATAAATTTAGCATAGCGTGATTCTAGAAAGCTCTAGGGTATAGAGCGAAGGCAGGAATGGCCAAGTTTTCAAAACAATGCTTAGTATTAATTTAAGAACTATTTGAGATTATCTTCTAAAAGGACGTTCATTAATATCCAATGGAATGATTAGGTTTCACTTTTCAATGACATATAGTATATATTAAAAAATAATTCAAGCAACTGAAATATATACATAACATACAGAGATACGTTTAAAATTACAATCCATTCAAAGAAACTAAAGTTAAAATTCTATTGTGATATTCATGAACTGCCAAAATTTTCATTTATTTCCGTTCTGTCTAGGAATTTATACAGATTTATACAAGTTCTTGAAGTTATTATATTTACAAAAACTTTGCATGAATATAAAATATTAAATTTATTATGCACAACCTTTACTCAGTTCGGTGAAATATTTTCATAAAACATGAGAGAATTCTACGGAGTAATCTCCTAGAAAATTTTTTCAACAAACTTCTCAAATTTTCCAATATCACCGCATCTATAAGTATTCTATCTTACATATAATATTGCACTATGAAATAAATTGCGATTCAGCACTAGGGCATTTCTATTTGAGCTATGAAATGCCTTGTTTTAAATGCTACTGTTGAAACAGGTTCAAAGTACCAGGGTCCTAGCATCAAACGAATAGTTTTAAATTATTTGTTAACTTTACTCCACATCAATTATGTTTACAACCGTGGTAAATGAAATTGTATGAATTTTATTCACTTACAAAACACTAAAACTTTCTTCCTATTGGAAGACAAAAAAATTAAATGTATTAATCTTTGAGTAATAAAATCAATAAAATCAATAGAACAACACTTTTTATTTTTCGACTTGTGTTTACATTCTACTAAGCTCTTTTCTACGCTTTTATTCAATAACTAAGGATTAAGTCAACAAGCTGCAAGTGAAGATCCAAGATAACAAATGTTCGAATTACACTAACCGATAAAAGAGTTCACATAGTTCACCGATATAAAATCAAAAGATTACATTACATTACATTGGTGGGAGTCGTTTGGCTTTGCAAGCCTTTCCGAACTGCGACCAAGTTGGTCTTCTGTTCGTAGCCCTTCTTATTCATTTCCCTGTAGGTCTAAATCCCTTACAAAATAAACTAACCTAACCTAGCTTGTCACTACCGAAGTGTATAGGTCTTTGACGGACAGTTGCAGTTGCGATTGACGGCATTCCCAGACAGAGATGCTCCAATAACTCTAAGAGTTTAGAGCTTTGATCACTGCCTGACTGTCCGTTAAAATGTAAATCTTTGCCTCTTCGAGTTTCCTTCGTAGTCCCTCCTGGCAGCAAAGCTTTACAGCAAGTGTTTCTGCTTGAATGATTGTGCCTGCTCCTGTTCCAGCAATCGTTCTTGATCCGTCCGTGTACCAAATGGAGGATGTTCGGTCTAATTGATTTATTTTTCCCTTTACGATATTGCGGTCTCCTATTGCTACTTCGAAGTGTGTGTGAAAAACAAACTTAAGCGGCATTTTATCCGATGGTTATGCTAAGATTTCTGGCGCTATGTAACCCAGAATCCCCAGGTGCCCCTTCAGATCACCAGGTAATATTTTTTTTTGTGTTTTAGAGACGCAATGCCACCATCAACGCATCCTTTTTCAATTTTATATGAAGAGGAGGGAGATTTAGGATTACCTCCAGGGCAATAGTCGGGGTGCTTCTTATAGTACTTGTTATGCCCAAGCACGCAAGCCACTGCAGTTTTTGCAGCTTGTTTTGCGTAGTTATTCCTGATGTTTTCCTCCACGATACGAACGATGCGTATGTGACAATGGGTCTTATAACCGCTGTGTATAACCAGTAGGTTATTTTTGGCTGTAGTCCCCAGGTCTTTCCGAAGAGTCCACGGCATGCCCATAGGCACGATGTAGCCCTGGAAAGAGTTTTGTCAATGTGTAAATTCCAGTTGAGCCTCTGATCTATGGTTAACCCTAAATACTTAGCCTGTTCCGAAAAATGTCCATTCAGAAAGGGGGGCTTTAAGTTCAACTTCTTGTCTTGTGAATGGAATTAAAATGGATTTGTCTGGATGGATGCTGAGCCCCGCTTCAGAACACCATTCATTTACGATGTTAAGGGCTTTTTGCATCAGGTTCGATAAGATTCGATCATGCTTTCACCTAATGATGATAACTATGTCATCAGCATAGACAAGTCATCAGCATAGACTTGTGCATTGAAGCCAGCGTTGTTCAGTCTTCCTGAGAAGCCATTAATAACAACTGACCATAGTAGCGGCGATAGGACACCTCCTTGAGGGCATCCTTTTACTACTGACACCGATATTTCAGAGTCTCCAAAAGTGGCCATTATGATCCGGCCCTTGAGCATTTCTTCGATTCATTTGATAGTGGGTGTTTCGACACCCTTGTTGTTCGCACCATTGCTTATGGATGTATGGGAGGTATTATCGAAGGCTCCTTCAATGTCTCCAAATAGAACTAAGGCTATTTCGTTAGCCTCTAGTGCTTCTTCCACTTCTTGACTAGACCATGTAGGGCATCAATTGTAGGCCTGCACGGTTGGTAGGCAAATTGTTTTTTATGCAGTTTCATGAAACTTATGGTTGTCGAGAATTTTCTCCATTGATTTAAGAAGAAAAGAGGTTAAGCTTATCGGGCGATATGATTTAGGCTCATCTGAAGACTTCTTGCTCAATTTCGGTATAAATAATACTTCGACTTTCCTCCATGACTGGGGTATGTAGCCCTGTGAGTAGCTTTGTACATAGCTCTCAGACATGGGTCTGTATATGTGTTGCCTCTTTGCAACATGACGGGATAGATTCCGTCCGCCCCTGGTGATTTGTAGGGTTTGAAGCTTTTGGTGGTCCACTTTACCCTATCTAGGGTGAAGATTCGGCCCGCTAGATTTCTGCTTTTCCTACTGGAGCTATACAGTTCTAGCTCCTGTAAAATCAAAAGATAGATTACATCACTAAAAGGTGTAAATTTTCATTCATTGAAAATAAAATTAACAGAATTTCCAAGGATTTGAAATAGTTTATGTTATAACCAAATTCGAAGGAACTTTTAAATTAAACGATCCCTCCTGTATATAAATTTTCCAAAATCACATAAACTCCGCGATACCATAGTAATGGCAGTTATCTTAGCTTATTCTCTTGGAGATGTCGGATACTATCTGAAGAAATCTAAACTTGATTCGAATGTAGAGGTAACCATCTGATCGATATCAGCCACCATACTTAAAACTCAAAGAGTCTGTAGAGGAGTTATTTTATGGAAAACTAAGTGAATTAAACTTCCGATTATTCAGAAATACAACAGGCATGTCACGTTATCTCTTCACCGATCGAAGGTGGATATATGAAATAATCGTCCAATACAAAAAATATATTTCTCGCGTTTCACAGGCAATTAGGATGTAGGATGAACTAAGAAAACCCCTTCGATTATGGTAGCACAAGTTTCGCCCTCAGTAATTTTTCAAGGTGAACTTCGGTGAACTTCTTAAAATAGAATGGCAGATGTTTGATTTTGAACCAAATCCTATTCCTGAAGGAGACAATTTGAAACGTTATTTTCTCTGAAGAATGAAGAACATAACCACTTTGATTTGAATGTTGTAATCCACCAACAATCCAAAAATGTAAGTTTTTCTTGAATTTTCGAAATCACAATGTTTTCCGAAATCCGCAGTCACATTTCGACGATGGATAGTCCGGAAGAAACAAAAATGCATTCGTTCTTTTCTTGAAAAAGATACAATCACGATGAAAATGAACTGGAATAATTCATTTCAATTTAAGTTTTCGGAATTTAGATTGAAATAATCAAGTTGTTTTCAGTAATGTTGGGAACTACAACCTTATGAGTTGCTTTATACTAAAAATACTGCACACCACTTCACCAAAACTTTAGTTCAAAATTCTACGTACGTTAAGCAAACTAATTTAGCATCATTAGAAGATTATAGTATACTGAAATTAATTCTGCATGGCTCTATAATTTTTCACTTAATTTATGCCTACTACTAGACACTTTCGACGAGCCATCACCCTGGTCGAACTCGCTATTAGTGGGCGTGTTTGATCTAATAAAATGTAGAGTACACTGAACGGAATCGGGCCTTGTCTAGTCTAAAACATCAATTAGCAAGGATAGGTCAAATATAGATGGAACCATGTTGAATAAGTGTACTATCCTCATCTTCTGATTATGTCAACTCAGTTGGCGGAAGGCACGTCGATTCTTGAAATGAAATTTTGTAAACCAATGTACAGTGGTTTAGTGTCCTTGATAATAAATTACGATAACTAAAATCAATCAATGGATTTTTTCCACAAATTTGAAGAAAATAAATATTTTCTCTCACTCCAAACAGTGGCAAAAGAAATATTTTTCTTAGTGAATAACAACCAATTTTCATTCTCCAGGACTATTAATGGAGGTGTGACAACTGATTTTCGAAGACATAATTTCTTCGAAAAATTGATATATCTCAAATAATAATTTTGTATTTAGCATCAACTTAAAGCAGTTAATGCAAATATGTATGAATGAACTCTTAAACGAAAAAGTGAGAAAGCAATCATTCAGAAAGCTGTCTGAATGCCCTTCTTAAATATAGTCATGTGGACCCTGGTATAAGAACATCTAAAAGTCATGAAAGTACATTATTCAATTAGTCTAGTCTTATAACGAAAACATAAGAAAATGATAAAAACATACAGACGCAACAGTAAATCAGGTTGCTTCTCCAAAGAGAATAAAAAAATTCTAAGTCCAGGATGAAAAGCAGAAGAGTAGATTTTGGTTGCCAGATATTTCTAATTTCGATGTACAATTAATGAAATGTTAGGTTAGGAATTTTAGAGTTTTTCATTTCACACTATTACATGACGAAAATTATTTCAAATTCAACGTATATATTTAACGTAACTGGCAGCGGTAAATTCATATGAAATTATTAAAGAAAGGAATATTAGTTAATAATGATTTAGTTCTAAGCTATATAGCGCTATAACTTTCGTCCCAAAAAGACCTCGTTTTAAATTTTTATATCTATTCAATTATTTGAATTTTTGGAGCAGCAACCCAGACTTCTGTTAAGATCTGTATACAATAGAGCTGTAATTGGAGCGGTTTTTCTACAAAATACTTTTAATAACTTACTATCTGCGGACAAATGTGGTCTATGTACTTAATTCCGTAGATAATATAGCATATTATCCACATTATCACTCCTATCCTTAACTTTTGTATTGACGCTAGCATAGATGAATTACTATTAGTGCTAAAGATAGTCCATAGACTTTTTCGAGGACGGAGGGGCTTCTTCTAATAGCTTCCCAGATTCTGTTGGACTAGAAGCTTGGCTCTCTGGCGAAGTTACTTTGCTCCCTAATGGCGTGGGGATCTGAGGAGCAGCACCTTTACTTCTATTTTTGGACCGCCTTTTCCTTAAAATAACAGGTCCTAGGCCACTACCTTCAATAGGCTTTGAATCTAGGTCTGTAGGTCTTTCAATTCCTGGGATGGAAGACTTTTTAGGCTCTGAATCCCCTTGTGGAGAATGTGAACTGGAACTACTTTCTGGAGGTGCTAGCCTTCTGATAATTTCACATAACATTTCCTCCATTTTACCAATCTTCTGATTTAGTTTTTGCACTTCTAGTTTCACATCTACTTTGAAATCCATCAGATTGGTCATTAATTCCTTATATTCGGGAGGAGCTATAGGATCAGGTAATGGCGTTTGGTACAATGAGGCTGTAGAAGGATCTCTTAAGCCACAATCATAACTCAACATCTTCCGAAGGGACAAATTTTTCGGAGGACCAAGTTCAACCATTTCATCTATTGTATCTTGTCGAGTAATACCTTGACTTGATGATGATGCTACCTTTTGTAATTTTGGAAATACTTTGTTGCCTGTACCTGAAGAAGTTTGGCCCCCTGAACTTCCTGATGATGATGAGCTAGGACGTTCTTTAGGATCTTTAGCACTGAGACTTCTAGTAAAACCTGATTGTTGCTGTACGGAGCCTTCTGAACCAGAATCCAGACTTGCTGAGCCTAAGAGTCTTCCCCATTTACTTGCAGGTCTTCCAGTTATTGGTCTTGCTACTGTAGTTTTTACGCCTCCACCATTTCCATCTTTTTCAGCAACTGCTGAGAGTTTAGTGGTGGGTATACTTTTAGAATTTGGTTTATCCCCGTCATCGCCTTTTTCAACATCGGAGGATTGTTGGGAATTCGACTGGTGCTGTGATCGATCTCTCCTGAACTTCGAAAAAATCTTCCTCACTAAGTGGTCTTGACTTTGGTCTAACTGAGGTTCATTTTTCCGTCTCTCTGCTAATTCTTTCTCTCTTTTAACATCAGCTACCTTTCTAAATATTAGTCGATGCCTTAGATTATAAGTAAGTATCAAATTTCTAGCAAAACTATTGGCAAAAGCTTGATAAAAATCTAAGACTTCCAACAATTTGTCCCTTTTAATTGTGTGTAAATCACAATAAGTTAAAGCACGAACGTTCGCTGCCGATTGTCCAACTGCATTATCTTTCCAGAAGGAATCACCGAAAACATCACCCTTACCTGAAAAAGAGAAAACACACGTTAATCTTTTCAAATAATAAGTTCAGAATTGAAATGGTTTTATATTTTAAAGCTTTACTCTCTCCAGTAAAGGCATAATGATAAAAATATGTAATTTTAATAATGGCTTTGGAAGAAAACTACTAGATAGATCATTTTGTTTCACTATTGAACTACCATCAAAAAATATACCAAAGTATTTTCAATGACTCTTCACTGTTTCATAATTTGGATCGCAAATATCTTGGTCATAATGATAAATAACTAAGCAAATAAATGAATTTAACTATCTCAAGTAGAGCAACTGATTATTATAGTGATTTCTACTGAAGTACAAATCTTTGATAAAAGAGACATACATTTCCAGATTATGTGAAATTTCACCAGAAATTCGTATCTCGGACCGTTTCTTACCTAATATTGCTACAACTTCGTCATCTTGTATCACTTCCAAAGATCCGGTAACAATGAAGCACAAGGAATCAATTGATTCACCGGTGTGGTACAAAAGGTCACCAGGAGCCGAATGAGACATCGTAAAATGCATAGCCAGAGCCCTTAGACAACCGTCGGATGCCAGCCGGAATGCCGGATGTTCATTAAAAACTTTTCTGTTCAAATGAACACAAATATCTGCTTTCATGTCCTTGGGACAAAAATTTAGCACCTGCAATGTATAACAGCTATTTAGTAAGTATTAAGATCAGATTTTTGTTTGTTGATTGGTAATGCTTCCCGTTCAGTTTTATCTGACATTAAAATTAGATTAAATTCGAAATCAACAATCAAAAAATTCTTGGAATTTACTGAATACCTAATTCTACATTATTATTCAAGCTTTTCTGTTCTTAGAATAAGGAACTACATTCAGATTTTCCTCTAGATATTTAATTTTACCATATTATAGAGTTTTATTTAAATACGACAAATAAGATTCTTCTTTGCTTCTTGATAACAACCAAAATAGTATGGCTAGTTTTCAATACGCAAGGAATCAAGTCAGATATTTGGTTTTATTTCTTCACTAATATTAATCTTTTCAATTTATAAAATAGTCGGATATTTGCCTCAGTTTCTTCATTATTACTCAATCTTTACATTTCTTAAACTATGCAACGCCATTTTGCTTTTACCATATCAAAGTTGTGATTAAATATAATTGTTAAGACATATCTTCGTTTAAATTATCGCACTTATCTTATGAAGCCAGTGTGTCCAAGAAACGCATTAAAAGTTTGTTAATAAAACAGTCAAATTCTGTAAAATTTTGATAAACTGAAATTTTTACTTCTTTTACGACTATGCACTTTTTAGTGAAATAGTATGACTAGTTTTTAATACGCAAGGAATCACGTCAGATATTTGGTTTTATTTCTTCACTAATATTAATCTTTTTAGTTTATAAAATAGTCGCATATTTGCCTCAGTTCCTTCATTATTAGTCAATCTTTACATTTCTTGAACTAAGCAACGCCATTTTGATTTTCTTCACATCAACCTTAATGTCTGCTTTTACCATATCAAAGTTGTGATTAAATATAATTGTTAAGACATATCTTCGTTTAAATTACCGCACTTATCTTATGAAGCCAGTGTGTCCAAGAAACGCATTAAAAATTTGTTAATGAAACAGTCAAATTCTGTAAAATTTTGATAAACTGAAATTTTTGCTTCTTTTACAACTATGCACTTTTTAGTGAAATAGTATGACTAGTTTTTAATACGCAAGGAATCACGTCAGATATTTGGTTTTATTTCTTCACTAATATTAATCTTTTTAGTTTATAAAATAGTCGGATATTTGCCTCAGTTCCTTCATTATTAGTCAATCTTTACATTTCTTAAACTAAGCAACGCCATTTTGATTTTCCTCACATCAACCTTAATGTCTGCTTTTACCATATCAAAGTTGTGATTAAATATAATTGTTAAGACATATCTTCGTTTAAATTATCGCACTTATCTTATGAAGCCAGTGTGTCCAAGAAACGCATTAAAAGTTTGTTAATAAAACAGTCAAATTCTGTAAAATTTTGATGAACTGAAATTTTTACTTCTTTTACGACTATGCACTTTTTAGTGAAATAGTATGACTAGTTTTCAATACGCAAGGAATCAAGTCAGATATTTGGTTTTATTTCTTCACTAATATTAATCTTTTTGTTTATAAAATAGTCGAATATTTGCCTCAGTTTCTTCATTATTAGTCAATCTTTACATTTCTTAAACTAAGCAACGCCATTTTGATTTTCCTCACATCAACCTTAATGTCTGCTTTTACCATATCAAAGTTGTGATTAAATATAATTGTTAAGACATATCTTCGTTTAAATTATCGCACTTATCTTATGAAGCCAGTGTGTCCAAGAAACGCATTAAAAGTTTGTTAATAAAACAGTCAAATTCTGTAAAATTTTGATAAACTGAAATTTTTGCTTCTTTTACGACTATGCACTTTTTAGTGAAATAGTATGACTAGTTTTTAATACGCAAGGAATCAAGTCAGATATTTGGTTTTATTTCTTCACTAATATTAATCTTTTTGTTTATAAAATAGTCGAATATTTGCCTCAGTTTCTTCATTATTAGTCAATCTTTACATTTCTTAAACTAAGCAACGCCATTTTGATTTTCCTCATATCAACCTTAATGTCTGCTTTTACCATATCAAAGTTGTGATTAAATATAATTGTTGAGACATATCTTCGTTTAAATTATCGCACTTATCTTATGAAGCCAGTGTGTCCAAGAAACGCATTAACAGTTTGTCAATAAAACAGTCAAATTCTGTAAAATTTTGATGAACTGAAATCTTTTACTTCTTTTATGACTATGCACTTTTTAGTGAAATAGTATGACTAGTTTTTAATACGCAAGGAATCAAGTCAGATATTTGGTTTTGTTTCTTCACTAATATTAATCTTTTTAGTTTATAAAATAGTCGGATATTAGCCTCAGTTTCTTCATTATTAGTCAATCTTTACATTTCTTGAACTAAGCAACGCCATTTTGATTTTCTTCACATCAACCTTAATGTCTGCTTTTACCATATCAAAGTTGTGATTAAATATAATTGTTAAGACATATCTTCGTTTAAATTACCGCACTTATCTTATGAAGCCAGTGTGTCCAAGAAACACATTAAAAGTTTGTTAATGAAACAGTCAAATTCTGTAAAATTTTGATAAACTGAAATTTTTGCTTCTTTTACTTTTTAGTGAAATAGTAAGACTAGTTTTTAATACGCAAGGAATAAAGTCAGATATTTGGTTTTATTTCTTCACTAATATTAATCTTTTAGTTTATAAAATAGTCGGATATTTGCCTCAGTTCCTTCATTATTAGTCAATCTTTACATTTCTTAGACTAAGCAACGCCATTTTGATTTTCCTCACATCAACCTTAATGTCTGCTTTTACCATATCAAATTTGTGATTAAATATAATTGTTAAGACATATCTTCGTTTAAATTATCGCACTTATCTTATGAAGCCAGTGTGGCCAAGAAACGCATTGAAAGTTTGTTAATAAAAAGGTCAAATTCTATAAAATTTTGATAAACTGAAATTTTTGCTTCTTTTATAACTATGCACTTTTTAGTGAAATAGTATGACTAGTTTTTAATACGCAAGGAATAAAGTCAGATATTTGGTTTTATTTCTTCACTAATATTAATCTTTTTAGTTTATAAAATAGTCGGATATTTGCCTCAGTTCCTCCATTATTAGTCAATCTTTACATTTCTTAAACTAAGCAACGCCATTTTGATTTTCCTCACATCAACCTTAATGTCTGCTTTTACCATATCAAATTTGTGATTAAATATAATTGTTAAGACATATCTTCGTTTAAATTATCGCACTTAACTTATGAAGCCAGTGTGTCCAAGAAACGCATTAAAAGTTTGTTAATAAAACAGTCTAATTCTGTAAAATTTTGATAAACTGAAATTTTTTGCTTCTTTTACAACTATGCACTTTTTAGTGAAATAGTATGACTAGTTTTAATACGCAAGGAATCAAGTCAGATATTTGGTTTTGTTTCTTCACTAATATTAATCTTTTTAGTTTATAAAATAGTCGGATATTAGCCTCAGTTTCTTCATTATTAGTCAATCTTTACATTTCTTGAACTAAGCAACGCCATTTTGATTTTCTTCACATCAACCTTAATGTCTGCTTTTACCATATCAAAGTTGTGATTAAATATAATTGTTAAGACATATCTTCGTTTAAATTACCGCACTTATCTTATGAAGCCAGTGTGTCCAAGAAACGCATTAAAAGTTTGTTAATGAAACAGTCAAATTCTGTAAAATTTTGATAAACTGAAATTTTTTGCTTCTTTTACGACTATGCACTTTTTAGTGAAATAGTATGACTAGTTTTTAATACGCAAGGAATAAAGTCAGATATTTGGTTTTATTTCTTCACTAATATTAATCTTTTTAGTTTATAAAATAGTCGGATATTTGCCTCAGTTCCTTCATTATTAGTCAATCTTTACATTTCTTAAACTAAGCAACGCCATTTTGATTTTCCTCACATCAACCTTAATGTCTGCTTTTACCATATCAAAGTTGTGATTAGATATAATTGTTAAGACATATCTTCGTTTAAATTATCGCACTTATTATGAAGCCAGTGTGTCCAAGAAACGCATTAAAAGTTTGTTAATAAAACAGTCGAATTCTGTAAAATTTTGATAAACTGAAATTTTTACTTTTTTACGACTATGCACTTTTTAGTGAAATAGTATGACTAGTTTTTAATACGCAAGGAATCAAGTCAGATATTTGGTTTTGTTTCTTCACTAATATTAATCTTTTTAGTTTATAAAATAGTCGGATATTAGCCTCAGTTTCTTCATTATTAGTCAATCTTTACATTTCTTGAACTAAGCAACGCCATTTTGATTTTCTTCACATCAACCTTAATGTCTGCTTTTACCATATCAAAGTTGTGATTAAATATAATTGTTAAGACATATCTTCGTTTAAATTATCGCACTTATTATGAAGCCAGTGTGTCCAAGAAACGCATTAAAAGTTTGTTAATAAAACAGTCGAATTCTGTAAAATTTTGATAAACTGAAATTTTTGCTTCTTTTACGACTATGCACTTTTTAGTGAAATAGTATGACTAGTTTTTAATACGCAAGGAATCAAGTCAGATATTTGGTTTTGTTTCTTCACTAATATTAATCTTTTTAGTTTATAAAATAGTCGGATATTAGCCTCAGTTTCTTCATTATTAGTCAATCTTTACATTTCTTGAACTAAGCAACGCCATTTTGATTTTCTTCACATCAACCTTAATGTCTGCTTTTACCATATCAAAGTTGTGATTAAATATAATTGTTAAGACATATCTTCGTTTAAATTACCGCACTTATCTTATGAAGCCAGTGTGTCCAAGAAACGCATTAAAAGTTTGTTAATAAAACAGTCAAATTCTGTAAAATTTTGATAAACTGAAATGTTTTGCTTCTTTTACGACTATGCACTTTTTAGTGAAATAGTATGACTAGTTTTCAATACGCAAGGAATCAAGTCAGATATTTGGTTTTATTTCTTCACTAATATTAATCTTTTTAGTTTATAAAATAGTCGGATATTTGCCTCAGTTCCTTCATTATTAGTCAATCTTTACATTTCTTAAACTAAGCAACGCCATTTTGATTTTCCTCACATCAACCTTAATGTCTGCTTTTACCATATCAAAGTTGTGATTAGATATAATTGTTAAGACATATCTTCGTTTAAATTATCGCACTTATTATGAAGCCAGTGTGTCCAAGAAACGCATTAAAAGTTTGTTAATAAAACAGTCAAATTCTGTAAAATTTTGATAAACTGCAATTTTTTGCTTCTTTTACAACTATGCACTTTTAAGTGAACTAGTATGTCTAGTTTTAATACGCAAGGAATCAAGTCAGATATTTGGTTTTATTTCTTCACTAATTATAATCTTTTTAGTTTATAAAAAGGTAGGATATTTGCCTCAGTTCCTTCATTATTAGTCAATCTTTACATTTCTTAAACTAAGCAACGCCATTTTGATTTTCCTCACATCAACCTTAATGTCTGCTTTTACCATATCAAAGTTGTGATTAAATATAATTGTTAAGACATATCTTCGTTTAAATTATCGCACTTATCTTATGAAGCCAGTGTGTCCAAGAAACGCATTAAAAGTTTGTTAATAAAACAGTCAAATTCTGTAAAATTTTGATAAACTGAAATGTTTTGCTTCTTTTACGACTATGCACTTTTAGTGAAATAGTATGACTAGTTTTCAATACGCAAGGAATCAAGTCAGATATTTGGTTTTATTTCTTCACTAATATTAATCTTTTTGTTTATAAAATAGTCGAATATTTACCTCAGTTTCTTCATTATTAGTCAATCTTTACATTTCTTAAACTAAGCAACGCCATTTTGATTTTCCTCACATCAACCTTAATGTCTGCTTTTACCATATCAAAGTTGTGATTAAATATAATTGTTAAGACATATCTTCGTTTAAATTATCGCACTTATCTTATGAAGCCAGTGTGGCTAAGAAACGCATTGAAAGTTTGTTAATAGCAAAGTCAAATTCTATAAAATTTTGATAAATTGAAATTTTTTGCTTCTTTTACAACTATGCTAGTATGTATGACTTGTTTTTGATACGCAGGGAGTCAAATCAGATATTTGATTCTTCTTCACTGTAATTTATCTTTTCAGTTCCTAAAAAAAGCAACTCCATTAAGATTTTCCTCACATCAAACTAAAGATCTGCTTGTCCCATATTATGAAGTTGACATTAAATAAATAAGGCATATTTTCTCTCGAACAATTGTACTTATCTTATGTAGGCAGTGTAGCCAACAAACGCATTTAAAGTTTAATGAAAAGGCAAATTAAATATGGTTTCGAATATCACCTTCTGTACGATAAGATATTTAGTTCTTTTCATCTATGGTAACACCACATAATCGCTCTAGCATGTTGAATTGTGATTTCAAGACCAAGAAGATCAAACTTTTGAGTCGAATATCTCAAAATTAAAAATATTATAAATGAGATAAAAACACAAGGTTTAACTTTAATCTACACTTTATTTGAAAAAATTCGACGACGTTTCGCTGACACAGCAGCTTTATCAAGAATGACAAACAAATTGAAGAGTATGGTATTATAAACAAATCGTAGAACAAGTTGGATGAATAACAGGAAAATCCACACCGAGCCATTGTACAGTTAGTATGGAAGGTAATAAAACTAATTAAACAAGTTAAGTAGGGTGAATAATTCACATCTACCTGCTCATTCAAAAGCTTGTCCGAATTTCTGTATCGATTTATTTCTAATGCTTCTAGGAGATCTAATTTTAAACTTTTGATTTTATATGTAATATGTCAAAGATTTTATTGAATGAATGGTTTTCTTTTATTAAGTGGTTTGAATAATTTGAATCAGATTTATTTTTATCGAAGCTACGTTTATGTTCAGATGTTCTTCTACTGTAGAAGATTATAATAAAGAGTTAAATATCACCAAACAGATAGCCATTAATAATTCATATAATCCGGATATGATAGATCTAATCATTCGTAAAAAAACTGTATCAGAAAGCAATGAATGAAGTATATCCTATTCATAAAAACTATGAAATATTCAACAGTTTAACATTCTGCAGTTCTGCAAGTACAAATATTAAATCCTTTCTCGTCAAACAAAATCTTAATATAACTTTCAAAACTTCTAATAACTTAGGTAAACATATTAAAATAATAAATCTCGTGTTGAAAAATCAAGTAAATCAGGAATCTATAAACTCAATTGCGGTTCTTGTGATAAAATTTATATCGGTAGGACCTATGGGAGTTTTGGCATAAGAACATCTGAACATAAACGTAGTTTCGATAAAAATAAATCTGATTCAAATTATTTAAACCACTTAATAAAAGAAAACCATTCATTCAATAAAAACTTTGACATATTACATATAAAATCAAAAAGTTTAAAGTTAGATCTCCTAGAAGCATTAGAAATAAATAGATACAAACATTCGGACAAGCTTTTGAATGAGCAGGTAAATGTGAATTATTCACCCTACTTAACTTGTTTAATTAGTTTTATTACCTTCCATACTAACTGTACAATGACTCGGTGTGGAATTTCCTGTTATTCATCCAACTTGTTCTACGATTTGTTTATAATACCATACTCTTCAATCTGTTTGTCATTCTTGATAAAGCTGCTGTGTCAGCGAAACGTCGTCGAATTTTTTCAAATAAAGTGTAGATTAAAGTTAAACGTTGTGTTTTTTATCTCATTTATATCATGGATCTACATCAAGTAACGGCCTCCACAATTCAAATAAAAATATTAGGACCATGCTATCACTTTTTGTCATAGAGCTTGGGGACACGTTATATACTATAATTTTCTATATAAGAAGTAAGTTCTTTATTCATGAAAATATAATTCAGGAATTGAAAACTTCTTTCATAACGACATTGACCCCAAGTTTCAATTCGATATGAAAACCCAAGAAAACGAAAACTGGTAGCAATATTGGAAAATGAATGAAAACAGAATTTCAATATTCTTGTTGACAGAATACTTCCTGTTTACCGACGGTTTTCCCGGAGTGATTGCTCTGTCACCTTCTGTTGAAAAACAACTTTTATTAAATTCAGAAAGGAAAACATATTTCATTGAAAATCCAAATTCACGTGCATAAAAGTGTTATGAGGCACCGAAAATCGAGTCGGTTAGAAACGGTCAACAAGATTCTTGAACTTGTTTACAAAAATCGAATATATATTTCCTGTTCTCTTCATCAGGAGTATCATCTGGACTGCCAATTTTCCAATAGAATATCAGCGTTCGTGTCGATTAAAACCATTGAAAAACAAATTTTATATAGAAGAATTGTGATACATTTTATTGATATTGGATTAAAAAACTAGCTCCAAATGTTATTCTAATCACAATATCTATATTCTGATTCAGCTTACCTTATTTTGATCAAGTCCTTTTGTCATAGCCCACGTGGATACCACATAATCCATCACTCTTTCCGAAAGCGCTTTCGGAACCTCGTGTAACTTCATGAACTCTCTAACATTGTTCAACATATCGTGATATTTCGCTGTCGCTGAAGTCATTTGCTGAATAATGGTGGTGACATGACCAAAAATGGTGGCGTAAAGTAGAGCTGTAAAGAGGTTAATTTGTGGTACGTGTCAAGTTGGCATAATAATCTCATCATTCTTTACACAAAGTTTGAAGAAGGAACTCACTGAAACAGCTATAAAGCTCGAGTTTTATGTACGTGATAATATAAATGCATTGGAATACAAATTAGAGAAATAACAATGGGCACAAGAATTTCCTGTTTCCAGTTAATAAATAGATACGAAATTCTATTATAGTGCAGAAGAGTAAATTCATTAAGAAAAAGCAGTTGTGACAATAATTTACTTATTATGCATTATTCTGTATATCTGACTTTCCTGATAATGCAAAGTTTGATCATTGA
Source organism: Cryptolaemus montrouzieri (assembly GCA_013387265.2). Lineage (NCBI taxonomy): Eukaryota > Metazoa > Arthropoda > Insecta > Coleoptera > Coccinellidae > Cryptolaemus > Cryptolaemus montrouzieri. The sequence goes on along the minus strand of JABFTP020000001.1, from coordinate 89,316,783 downwards.
TTGCACTTCTCAACTAAATAACTGTATCCGACGCTCTTTGCTACTGGTGCAGTTTGAAAAGAACTAATATTCACTGATTGAAACTGGCGTCCAAAAGCTTACTACTTCTTGCTACGCCCGTAATTTGACTGTGAATTGTAGAATCCAATATAGTATACCAAAATCCTGTTGCCTCCATACGTTAGTTCCTCAGAAATAAAATGGATGGGATCAATATATAGGGTCAAGATGTTCTTTTAATGTAGGCATATCTGCTAGTTTTACTAGCTGAGAGTGATACTTGAAAATTACTCACTTTTCTCAAATTCCCAAAGCTTACTTAAAATCTGAATCTAGGTTTGTATATATGATGAAAAACTATTTCAATAACTTGTCCAAATAGCCAGACCGATAGTAGAGGCCAATTTAAGTAGTATGAGTAGAAGCATAAGCAAAATGAATGAAGGATTTCAAAAAAATGTATTTCAACTTATTTTATCATAATTAAAATTGAACACTTCTGTCTGATTTTCGCAATGTTTATTTTCACAACAGACGACCAGTTTCAACAACTACGTTATTTTCTAGTGTCCAGTGCTAACAGTTATTAGAAAGTATGTGCTAACTATACAGGGTTAGGCAAAAGTACCGGAACGGCTAATTTCTGAGAATTGATATTCCTACATTGCTAAATATAAAGAATTCAGTGTTGATATTTTGTGGTCAATAGTGTTTCCGGTGTAGCCGGAAATGACCACACATGAGAATTTCAAATATAACACCATATATGTTATATGAAAAAACTTCCTCAGAAACAATCAAGAAAAATGCTTTTCCTCCAATGTCGTGATCATAAAAAATAAAAATCAAAATGACAATAATTATCATCACCTAAATCAAATTACTCTCGAATTTATAATCAACGTGACAGGTTGACAATTATTGTCGAGTATTTGTTGAAATTTTGATTTTTGCACGAACGAGAGAGATTTTTTTATTGAAAATATAGCAAGTGTTGAAAATGAGTTCCATTCACCTCCTGACAATAACCTAATCGATCACTGAAATTTCTAAGAGAATTTTGCAGAAATTGTGGGGGTATCAAATTGAAAAAATGGACCAATTATGTGGTCACCGATAATACCGGCCCAAACATTCAAATTTTGTGGATGTTGTGTATGAACCTTTCTAATCCAATGTGGGTTGTCTCTCGACCAAATACGACAATTATGCCCAGTCACTGTACCGTCGAGGCAGAACGTATCATTATCCGAGAATACGATTCGCCATAATCATTTCCATGAGGGTCTCTGAAAAATGTACTCTACGGTCAGGATGTCTTCAGTAAGCTCATAGGCGAAATGGATTTTATATGGTTTCATTTTTTTTGTTTTCAGTATCCTACAAACTGACCTCTGAGAAATATCATGATTCAAGGCTAGTTTATTTGTAGAAACTTGAGGATTTTCCTCAATTGCCAGTAAAATGCCCAACTTTGTTTCTTCATCAGTGGCAGACTTAGGGCGACTTGCTTCATATCGCTGAATAGTTCTGCATACTGTAGATTTACTAATTTGATGATCTGGGTGAACAGTATTGAACAGAAAGCAAACTTCTTGGTAAGATGATGTCTGTCACCATATCCGCTCATCATCAAAACCTCGATCGGTTCTGCTTCACTGACCTTGAATACCATCATAAGGAATTGAAGTGCAAAACTCTGAACTTCAACAAATACTTGACACTATTTGTCAACCTCTCTCATTGATTATTAATGCAAAAGTAATTTGATTTAGGTGATATAATTTTATTATCTTAATTTTTGATAAACTCGACATTGCAAGGAAATGTTTTTTATTGATTGTTTCAAAAAGTTATTTTGTCTGAATCTAAAATATATAAACATATAGTGTGTTACATTTGAAATTCATATTTGTATGTTTAGCAATGTAGGAATACCAATTTTAAAAAAATTGCTCCGTGAATAACTGAGATACAAGTACTGTGTTTTAAGGAATTTTACTTAATAATTGCGATTCGTAACGCGTTTCACTACACCGTAGCTTCTTCAGACGAATGAATATACAGAAAAATATAAATGAGAATATAACTATAAATGTTCTTGAGTAATAAAAATCTTATTGGGTTGCTTCTTCTTAAGTGGGTATTTATGACAGGTATATCCAATAAAATTAAGGAATAGATTGCTCCCCGAAAAGATTCAATAGAGGTGAAGGGCTTAAATCGACTTGTTCATTGATGAGTCTACCTGAGTGTTTGTATTTATTGATTTCTAAAGTTTCCTAAAGATCTACCTTCCAATATTTATTATCTGTATGCAAAATTTTAAACTGTGGGTCGAAAGAAGGATTATTATCTGAGAGATGATTCGCGTAATTTGAATCTGATTTTTATTTGGAAAACTGCGCTTATGTTCCGATATTCTAATATTAAAATTTCTATGTGTTCTACCAATGTAGAAATTATCACATTCATTGCAATTCAATCTATAAACACCTGATTTATTGCTTTTACCTGGTTTGGTTTTATTATTTTTATATATTTGCCTAAATTATTATTAGTTTGGAAAGCTATGTTGAAATTATTGCTACTTAAGAATGATTTCAGTTTCTCACTTGTAATGCCAACGTAGGTTAAGGTGTTGAATTTTTGTTTCAATTTATCGACAGGGTAAACTTCATTCAATGCGATTCTACTTTGTTTTTTATTTAGAATATTATTTATTAGTTTGGGATTGTAACCATTATTTTTGGCTATTTGTTCAATCAAATTTAGTTCTTTGTTGAAATTTTCTGGTGATAACGGGATGTTAATCAATCTATGAATAAAACTATTGAATGCTGACATTTTATGTTGATATGGATGACACGATGAGTTATGTATTATAATATCTGTATGTGACGGCTTATGGTAAATTGCGAAAACATGTTTTCCATTTTCATTCGAAATTGTTACGTCTAAGAAATTTGTCGAATTATTGCTTTCTATTTCGGTTGTGAATGCAATTTTCGGATGTAATGAATTTATATAATTTTCGAAAATTTTCAACTGTCTATCTGTTCCTGTGAAGCAAATAATGATATCGTCTACATAGCGATACCAGTATAAACAATATTTACTGAGTGGATGATTAGGAATTAATTTCTCTAAGATATTCAGAGAAATTAATTCATAATAATTTCAACATAGCTTTCAAACTAATAATAATTTAGGCAAATATATAAAAATAATAAAACCAAACCAGGTAAAAACAATAAATCAGGTGTTTATAGATTGAATTGCAATGTCTGTGATAATTTCTACATTGGTAGAACACATAAAAATTTTAATATTAAAATATCGGATCATAAACGCAGTCTTTCAAATAAAAATCAGATTCAAATTACGCGAATCATCTCTTAGAAAATAATCATTGTTTCGACCCACAGTTTGAAATTTTGCATACAGATAATAAATATTGGAAGGTAGATCTTTGGGAAACTTTAGAAATCAATAAATACAAACACTCAGGTAGACTCATCAATGAACAAGTCGATTTAAGCCCTTCACCTCTATTGAATCTTTTCGGGGAGCAATCTATTCCTTAATTTTATTGGATATACCTGTCATAAATACCCACTTAAGAAGAAGCAACCCAATAAGCTTTTAATTACTCAAGAACATTTATAGTTATATTCTCATTTATATTTTTCTGTATATTCGTTCATCTGAAGAAGCTACGGTGTAGTGAAACGCGTTACGAATCGCAATTATTAAGTAAAATTCCTTAAAACACAGTACTGGTTTTTATTATTGATAATGGAATTTTACCAAGTAAAAGCCTCCCAAATTCAAAAAATAACTGAGATAATTAACTATTCCAGTACTTTTGCCTAACCCTGTATCTATTTTTATTGTTGGGTAGTGGAAAGACATTTAATTCTAGTTGACTTTTGAGAGGTTTTGGCCTTTTACAAAGCTTTCCAATGCCAATCCAAAACTAACAAATTTAAACATTCTGAAATGTAAATAATTCCACAGAATGAGTACCTATCAGCTTGCATAGGACAAACAGGACGAAATTTTGAATCTAGATTCAAAGAATATCTCTCCTGAGATAACAAATCTGAAGTTCTTTAACATATCAAAACAACAAATCACATAATAACACTAGATAATTTGATAATTGATTTCAAGATGGCAGGCGATGTACACGCAAATGAACATAGCTCCCAAAAAAGGGTTAACAAAAACGAGAAAAATGGTCAAGATAATTATTTTAAATGTCCACATTGAAGTGGACGCGTGTGGAATTCGCTAAAAGTAGTACTTGTCCCGAATTATTTCACCCTTCATGTATGGTGCAATAAGCAGGGAGAAAATCAGCCCCTTGCAAACATGAGCCGAAAAGAGTGAATTCAATACCGATTCTAAGAAACCAAAATAAGGTACTGAGTGCTGAAAACATATCTAAAAGAACATTTAGAAAAATGAAATTTAAAGAGAAAATAATGGACTTCTTCTTGACAAGTGAAGAGAAAGGAAAAAATAACTCAAGAGATGAAAGACCCATTCAAACTGTGATAACAAAATACGAACATCAACAAAGGAAGAGATAACAAACAAGAAAGGACGGGATGATGAAGAGAAAAAGATACAAAAACAAAACTCAAATAACAGAAAAGGATCGCACGTGCCTACTTCTGGTACGTTCAACCTGCTAACCAGAAAAAACAGTCGCTCTACAAACCACAAAGAACTCCGTCAACGTCACAGAAATATCAAAATAAAGAGAAGTAAAACGTGATCGTGAAACATTTTTACAAAATGGACAGAGTTAGATAAAAAACAACCCTAGCTCAAACGATTCCTCCTGGGTTGAAATTGTTAGAAGAAATAATAAAAAGACAAACAGACCTGAGCCTCGCAAAGGAGAAAACGAAGACAATCAAACACTAAAGACAGCAGTAAGGATATCTTCAATATCAAGTTGTGACGGTTGCAAGCTGGAGTACCTCAGGGATCCATTCTTTCGCCAATCTTGTTTCTAATGCATATAAACGATCTTCTGTCATCTACAGAGAATAAGATCTTCGGTTTTGCAGACGATTGTACCCTGGTTTCGTCTTTCAGTAGTCGCGGCCGATTACAGCTGCGGAATCTCAACGTCAGATATCTCAACAAATTAACAACTTAAACTCTGACTTACAGAGGATATCTGAGTGGGGTCGGTTGAACCTGGTGAGCTTCAACGCGAGCAAGACGCAAGTAACTACGTTTTCTAGAAAGGTCCTCGCTGGAGAACCTCCACTAATGATGCAAGGCCAACAAATGGCATCCAAAGATTCGATGCACCTTCTCGGAATAACGATCAACTCCGGGTTTTGCTGGCATGAACATGTATCAGCCATAGCTAAGTCGGTATCAGCTATACTTAGTTTTCTTTTCAGAGCTAAGCGGATACTTCACGTCATCTCAGCTGCTGCTTCTATATAAGGAGCAGATTCGACCTACCTTGTTTACAGGGCCGGTGAGCTGTGAAACTCGCTTCCGTCCAACATCTTCAGATTCTCGAAACCAACACGCACTAGTAATCGACGAGTTTTCATTCAATTGGTTTGAAATTTGAACTGCATCTTTTTCATTCTATTAACGGTTGAAGGACTAAAAATTGGGCATATGACAAAAGACTGAAAAATACTGTAAGACTATTTGAAAATCGTAGTTTTATGACAAAAATGTCAATAATTCCCTGATGGACTTCATGACGAAATACACTCCCAACAAAAATTGTCGCATCGCCCTTCTTTTACGACAATACCATATAAACTTTAAGGTTGGCCATTCAAGAGTCGCTTGGTAACTTTCAGAAGTATAAAATATCAACAATTTTCGAGTTAATGAAAAATAAAAAAATTCTACCATCTTCAAACATTCGCGAAGAGACCAATCTACTAGCATCGAATGGTTACTAATCCCCTCAAGCCCCTCAAACCAATTTGGGATGTACTCTTGAATCACTGAGTTCCAAATTTTAGGAAGCAGATTGTCTAGTTGTTGGAATGATTTACAAGGCATTCTACGTTGCTGAATTTGCCACCCTATATTATCCCAAACATTTTCTATGGGATTCAAGTCGGGACTTCTGGCTGGCCATCTCGGCATTTTGTAGAGATTCTGTAACCACTCTAGCTGCATGGAGCCGAGCATTATCATGCATATAATTGAAGTTTTCACCAATCAATGGGCCAAAGGGTACAACATGGGATTCAAGGATATCTGCGATGTATCTGACCGCTGTCATTCTTCCATTAATCACTAGGAGTAACTCAGTTCGACCATGGAAAAAAATGCCTCCGCACACCATTACTGAGCCCCCTCCGAAGTTTTCGGTTTGCCGGATATTGCATTGCTAATACCGTTCCCCAGGTCATCTGTATACAGGCATGCGTCTATCATTTGATACTAGACAGAACCTGGACTCTTCAGAAAAGAGAACGTTCGACCATTCTAGAATACCCCAATTTGCATGTTCCCTCGCAAACTGAAGTCTTGCCTCGATGCTCTCTGGTGAGACGCGGGCAGGTAGAAGTCACCCTTGGTCTGATATCGTCTTCTCTGAGCCTGTTCCTAACAGCTTTCAATGAAATATGCAAATTTCAGGAAAGTACAAGTTCATTTTGTAGCATTCTAGCTGTACAGTGCCGAACTCTTAGTGCAGTTAAACGAAGCCAACTATCATCAACTGGTGTTGTTATCCGATTTCTTCCCTGCCCGGCCCTTCTTCCATATTCCCCTGTTTCGTGGTACCGATTAATTGCTCTTGAAATAGTGCTTTGGTTAACATTCAACAAGTTAGCCACGTAACGTTGGCTTCGCCCCTCCTCTAGAAGTGTTACAATTCTTACCACTTCATGATCACTCAAATAGCGCCCAGGACATTCAGCAGCCATTACAATAAATTCAAAGATTCGAAAATCAACCAGAAACACAGAAAACTTGCATTAATTTAGCGTGAAAAGTGAAGAGGAATTGAATGAATACTGATAGTCAAATAAACTCATTCTTGTTTCAGACGTGTTTGAGATCATATGGAAACAAATGTTACTACATAGATAAGATTTTTTCCCCCTCATATGTCCAAAAACATATGTTGACAAAGAAACTGCAATTGAGCTGCTTAATCGATTGTGGAATTCAGAATACCAGGTGATGCGACAATTTTTGTGGTGTGTGTATATATGCTTTTTTAAATTTTATTTTATATTTGTTGATCTTCAGTCGACAATTAGTAAATTATACTAATTTTCCTTTGCCTTAAGATCAATGAAACTTATATGAATACATGTATTGTTCTCACCTGTGAAATATAACATAAATCACTAATATTTTCGTGCTTGTTATATAGGGAATTATATTTAAATCCAACCGTCGTTTAGCACAGTAGCCCACTAAATGAAGGATCGATTTATTGGGTTGGGGCGATTAACTTAGCATTAGGCGAATAAAAGGAAATAGCAGCAAACGGCGAGGTTACTTGAATGAAATATAACGTATTTATTAATTTATTCTTTCAATTCAAGCGGTGTCGATATTCTAACTAATTTTATGCCATAACGCCTTAATTCAGACCTTCCATGGCTCTAGAAAAATATTAGCATTTTTGGAAAAGATTTACTAGGAAGTTATTTCCAAGTTATCGAAATTTATTTAGCGTATCTGACATGAGTCTGAATCTGACATTCAGTTGAACTATCTTTCCAATAAGATTCTTTTTCAAGGAAGATAGTTTTACAATTTATTGTTCGCAACATCGTTGTATCTTCTTTAGGTATGGTCCAATTTTCTTCAATTATAACTTTAACTAATTGCACAGGAATTTTTGTAAAAAGGGACACCACGTCCAAAGATACAAGTTCAAAATTGGGTGATACTTGGCTCGTTCTAATGAAAGTCGAAAAAGACAAAGAGTCTTTCACGTAATTTTCATCATTTCAATCAAAGAGTTTGTCATGAAACTACGATATAAACTTTGTCAAATTATATAATGGTGAACCAATAAAAGAAACTACTGGTCGAAATGGCACCTTCTCCTTATGGAAAATAGTTATTATAAGTACAAAAATCAAAAATAGCAGAAAATTATCCATTAACATCGTTGTATCTTTTTAAGTATGGTCAATTTTCTTCAATTATAACTTTAACTAATTGCACAGGAATATTTGTAAAAAGGACACCACGTCTAAAGATACAAGTTCCAAATTGGGTGGTATTTGCTTCGTTCTAATGAAAGTCGAAAAAGACAAAGAGTCTTTCACGTATTTTACATCATTTCGATCAAAGAGTTCGTCAAGAAACTTCGATATGAACTTAGTCAAATTATATAATGGTGAATCACTACAAGATCCATAAGGAGAACGTGCCATTTCGACCAGTAGTTTCTTTTATTGGTTCACCATTATATAATTTGACAAAGTTCATATCGTAGTTTCTTGACAAACTCTTTGATCGAAATGATGACTCTTTCTCCTTTTCGACTTTCATTATAACGAAGCAAATACCACCCAATTTGGAACTTGTATCTTTAGACGTGGTGTCCTTTTTACAAATATTCCTGTGCAATTAGTTAAAGTTATAATTGAAGAAAATTGGACCATACTTAAAAAAGATACAACGATGTTAATGGATGCTATTTTTTGATTTTTGTACTTATAATAACTATTTTCAGTTCGAGGACTCTTTCTACCAACAAACTTTTGGCAATGTGGATGACATTGTGACTGCAATTCCACAAAATACCAAAGATAGAGTTCTTCTAGTTTTTAATTCTTTTAATGAAAGACTTCAGTTAACAATTGAATCTGAAAGAGAGATGAACATACCATTCCTTGATGTCATCGTCATTAGGAAAGAAAACGGTAATATACTGACCTAATGGTATCATAAACCTACATTTTCAGAGAGATTCCTCAGTTTTCGATCCGAGCATCCACTCAAACAGAAACTCAATGTTGTTCAACATCTCATACACAGAGCTATCTGAGATCGATCTTCTCAACCATTCTTATTTTAACATTATTGAAAAATTAAGAACGAAATGAAATTCAAACTAATCCTTTTTGGTACCTCCTTGACATATTCCACCATATTGCTTTCATGCATACGGCTGACATGATTTTCGAGTTCATTCATTCATGTTGTTTTTCCATTATAGTTGCCCTGAAGAAGACCCAATAAAGGCGTCGAAGCGTCAGCTAATTTACAACAATAAGTTCTGTTCTTCTTTTGATCCTTACTCCAAAAAAAACCTACTGCATCTTCAGTGGATTATAACCTCAAGACTTAGTATTCTACACTACAAGATCCATAAGGAGAAGGTGCCATTTCGACCAGTAGTTTCTTTTATTGGTTCACCATTATATAATTTGACAGAGTTCATATCGTAGTTTTATGACAAACTCTTTGATCGAAATGATGAAAATTACGTGAAAGACTCTTTCTCCTTTTCGACTTTCATTATAACGAAGCAAATACCACCCAATTTTGAACTTGTATCTTTAGACGTGGTGTCCTTTTTACAAATATTTCTGTGCAATTAGTTAAAGTTATAATTGAAGAAAATTGGACCATACTTAAAAAAGATACAACGATGTTAATGGATAATTTTCTTCTATTTTTTGATTTTTGTACTTATAATAACTATTTTCAGTTCGAGGACTGTTTCTACCAACAAACTTTTGGAAATGTGGATGACATTGTGACTGCAATTCCACAAAATACCAAAGATAGAGTTCTTCTAGTTTTTAATTCTTTCAATGAAAGACTTACGTTAACAATTGAATCTGAAAGAGAGATGAACATACCATTCCTTCATGTCCTCGTCATTAGGAAAGAAAACGGTAATATACTGACTAACTGGTATCATAAACCTACATTTTCAGAGAGATTCCTGTTTTCGATCCGAGCATCCACTCAAACAGAAACTCAATGTTGTTCAACATCTCATACACAGAGCTATCTGAGATCGATCTTCTCAGCCATTCTTATTTTAACATTATTCAAAAATTAAGAACGAAATGAAATTCAAACTAATCCTTTTTGGTACCTCCTTGACATGTTCTACCATATTGCTTTCATGCATACGGCTGACATGATTTTCGAGTTCATTCATTCATGTTGTTTTTCCATTATAGTTGCCCTGAAGAAGACCCAATAAAGGTGTCGAAGCGTCGGCTAATTTACAACAATAAGTTCTCTTCTTCTTTTGATCCTTACTCCAAAAAAACCTACTGCATCTTCAGTGGATTATAACCTCAAGACTTAGTATTCTACACTACAAGATCCATAAGGAGAACGTGCCATTTCGACCAGTAGTTTCTTTTATTGGTTCACCATTATATAATTTGACAAAGTTCATATCGTAGTTTCTTGACAAACTCTTTGATTGAAATGATGAAAATTACGTGTAAGACTCTTTCCCCTTTTCGACTTTCATTATAACGAAGCAAATACCACCCAATTTTGAACTTGTATCTTTAGACGTGGTGTCCTTCTTACAAATATTCCGGTGCTATTAGTTACACTTATAATTGAAGAAAATTGGACCATACTTAAAAAAGATACAACGATGTTAATGGATAATTTTCTTCTATTTTTGATTTTTGTACTTATAATAACTATTTTCAGTTCGAGGACTGTTTTTACCTACAAACTTTTGGCAATGTGGACGACATTGTGACTGCAATTCCACAAAATACCAAAGATAGAGTTCTTCTAGTTTTAATTCTTTTAATGAAAGACTTCAGTTAACAATTGAATCTGAAAGAGAGATGAACATACCATTCCTTGATGTCATCGTCATTAGGAAAGAAAACGGTAATATACTGACCTAATGGTATCATAAACCTACATTTTCAGAGAGATTCCTCAGTTTTCGATCCGAGCATCCACTCAAACAGAAACTCAATGTTGTTCAACATCTCATACACAGAGCTATCTGAGATCGATCTTCTCAGCCATTCTTATTTTAACATTATTGAAAAATTAAGAACGAAATGAAATTCAAACTAATCCTTTTTGGTACCTCCTTGACATGTTCTACCATATTGCTTTCATGCATACGGCTGACATGATTTTCGAGTTCATTCATTCATGTTGTTTTTCCATTATAGTTGCCCTGAAGAAGACCCAATAAAGGTGTCGAAACGTCGGCTGATTTACAACAATAAGTTCTCTTCTTCTTTTGATCCTTACTCCAAAAAAAACCTTCTGCATCTTCAGTGGATCATAACCTCTAGACTTAGTATTCTTACTGATTTAACACAGAGCAACAATGTGCATCCTGCGAAGAAGCCGAACCGATACTGCTGCGGAGAAAAAAAATTCAATAGATGTTTGTCAATTTATCTTACACAATCATTTGGCTTTCACTGCTGGCGTAAGGGTATCGTCACAATTCTCTCTAGTGCTTGAAGAAGTCCACAAAGATCGTACTGATGACATAGTGGAAAAACGTAGATCGAAATGTCGTCTTGCGAGGTTTGTGGTCACCCAACTTACTTATGCTAAAAATGTTCCAATCAGATGAATGTTCTAATGTTAAATTACCAACTGAAATTCAGCCAATGGCGTAAATTAGGATGTTCAAAATAACATAACAAGTTTCAGATATGCGCCGAAGATCTAGAGTTAGTAATTTTATGAAGAAAATACCATTTGGGTATTAATGAAGAATTCTGTACTAGATTCATCTAACGCAATACCACCGAACATTCCACCTACAAATTCTTCCATGGCAGAAATCTAGTTCAGAGTCCGCACTGCGAGACGGGCTCTCGAGCAGCTGAACTGCAGGAAGGTAGTTGGTCTAGACGAAATACCGCCAATCGTTCTGAGAAAGTGTGCTTCCGAACTTGGACCCATTCTCAACCGTCTGTCTCAGATTTCTTATGGAAGCCAGACTTTCCTGAGCACCTGGAAAATAGCGAGAATTCAACCGATCTCAAAGAAAGGAAAGAAGTCCTGACCCCAACACTACCGCCCGGTTGCACTTCTTCCCATTATGTTCAAAGTGATGGAGAGAGTCATAAATGATGAAATCATCAAATATCTTGAGTTGCAGGGAATTATCAACGACCGTCAATATGGTTTTCACAGGCAGAGATCGACAGGAGATCTGCTCGCCTACGTCACTCATGTTTGTTCATCAACGATGGAAAAGCATGGGGAATCAAGAGCAATAGCTCTCGACCTCTCAAAAGCCTCTCAAATAGGATTTGGCATGCAGCCTTGTTGAATAAACTTACTGCATATCGGCTTCCCGAAAAATTACGGGGTTGGATAAATAGCTTTCTTTCAAATAGATCAATACAAGTTGTGGTCGACGGTATAATATCTGATTGTCACCAGTTATTTAACGTTGAAGCCCCAAAAGAGAGTAGACCCTGAAGTCCTCATCAATAGAAAAGAACAGTACCAATTAAAAATAGACGAAAATATTGATAAGGCACCCCCAACTCTAAGACATACCGACTTAAATACACATGCAAATGAATTAAGCAACATCATTAAAGAAAGCGCAAGTGAGGTAACAACAGTGACGAAAAGAAGTCGAAGAAAAATAAGTGACGAAATTATTTGAAGAAAGAAGGAAACTAAAACCAGACAAAGATAGGAACTTAATCGAATGGGCTGAACTGAACAAATTAATAAGAAGAGAAATTAGAAAAGACATTAGGAAATTTAATACCAAGATCATAAAAGAAACTATTGAGAATAACAAAGGCCCAAAAATTTTTAATAGACATGTTAGTATAGGAAGAAGAGAAATGACATCACTTAAAGACAAAGCTGGGAAGGTCATTACAAATAGAGATCAAATGCTCAAATTAATAGAAAGCTTTTATAAAGAATTATATGATTCCAAATTACAACCAAACGCACAGCAAAAGGAAGATGGAAAAAGAAGAATATGTAATGTCGGTTCTGAGGATATTCCCGAAATTACTGTTAATGAATTAAACTCAGACCTGAATAATCTTGAAAATTCCAAGGTGGCTGGACCAGATGGCATAATTCCAGAAATGCTCAAATGTGGAAGTCTTCGCCTAAAACAAGAACTGGTAATATTGTTCAACAAATGCTTGGATCAAAGTCAAGTCCCCAAGCATGGCTTGAGGCTAAAGTAATTCTTCTCCGCAAAAAAGGGACATAAGAAACCTTGGTAATTATAGACCAATAAGCCTTTTATCCCAGCTATATAAATTATTCACCAAAATAATTACCAAAAGATTAACGGAAAAATAGATTTCCAGCAACCCCGTGAACAAGCTGGATTTAGATCTGGGTTCAGTACGCTGGATCATATTCATGCAATTAAACACCTAATAGAAAAGTGCAATGAGTATAATTTAGATCTTTATATAGCCTTTATAGACTACCAAAAGGCCTTTGACAGTATAGAAATATGGACAGTCCTTAATTCTCGTAATGCATGTAGAGTGGACAGCAGATACACGAACCTGATAAAAACATCTATTTTTCCGCCATAATGCATGTCCAGTTATGGAATAAAACCAACGACATTCCAATAAAACGAGGTGTTCGACAAGGAGATACAGTGTCACCGGGGCTATTTATTGCAGCGTTGAACGAAATCTTTAGAAAAATGGATTGGCATAAGAAAGGAATCAACATTGATGGCGAACTTCTACATCATCTACGCTTTGCCGAGGATATTGTACTAATAAGTAGTAACGTCCAAGAATTACAAGATATGATCCTAGACTTGAACAACCATTCAAAAATGTTGGCCTAGAAATGAACATCAGCAAGACGAAGATAATGACTAACACAAACAATAACCCCGTAATCCACGTAGAAGGTCAAATACTAGAGAATATCGAAAACTACATTTACCTGGGTCAAAAACTAACTACTAAAAAAGACAACATGACTGACGAGATAACACGAAGAGTGTCCCATAACATACCCCACAACCTCAAGAAAAACTTCTACAACCAATGCATTCTTCCTGTGCTTACATATGGAGCCGAAACATGGTGTTTTACTAAGAAGTTGGCCCAAAATTGACGAAAACCCAAAGAGCCCACGAGAGAATAATATTAAATATTAAACTATCAGATCGCATAAGAAATACTTGGATAAGAGAAAAAACCAAGCTGACAGATGTCATGGAGAGGGCAGCTCAACTAAAGTGGTCATGGGCAGGTCACGTAGCTCGAAGAAATGACAATCGGTGGACCAAGAGGCTCATGGAATGGAGGCCAAGAGTGGGGCATAGGAGTATCGGCAGGTCAAACACAAGGTGGAGAGACGATATTAAAAAATCAGCGGGTCTTCTTTGGATGAGAGAAGCTATTAGCAGAAAGAAATGGTTCAATATGGGAAAAGCCTACATCCAGCAGTGGATTGAAATAGGCAGATCGTGTTACCAGTTGCAAGCAGGAGTACCTCAGGGATCCATTTTTTCACCAACCTTGTTTCTGTTGCAGATTAACGATCTTCTGTCATCTACAGGAGACAAGATCTTCGGTTTTGCAGACGATTGTATACTGGTTTCCTCATTCAGTAGTCTGTGACCGATATCTGAGTGGGGTCAGTTGAACCTGGTGAGCTTTAACGCGAGCAAGACGCAAGCAACTTCGTTTTCTAGAAATGTCGCCGACGGAGAACCTCTTCTTATAATGCAAGACCAACAGATTGCATCCAAACATTCGATGCACCTTCTCGGAATAACGGTAAACTCCGGGTTTTGCTGGCATGAACATATATAACCAATAGCTAATCTTAGTTTTCTTTTCAGAGCCAAGCGATACTTATTATCGTCTCAGCTGTTGCTTCTATATAAGGCGCAGATTCGAACTGCTTTGCAATATTGTTCCCATGTATGGGGATCTGCGCCCAAACATTCGTTGCGGATGTTATATAGTGTGCAAAAACGGGCTGTGCGCCTCATCGACCATCGTAGATCATCCACGATCTCCAACCGCTGGCTCTCAGAAGACAAGTTGTTGACCTTTTTCTGTTCTACAGATACTTCCACGGAAGATGCACCAAGGCGCTGAAAGACTTTGTTCCGGGAAAACTCATGTTTTGCCGCAACACTAGGCTGGCAAGAAGTTCTCATCATATGGCGGTATATTTAACGACCCCTCGCACCCCTCTTTCTATGAGAATTCCTTCGTTTACAGGGTTGGTGACCTGTGGAACTCACTTCCGTCCAACATCTTCCCTACATTCTACAATTTGGCCCTCTTCATGAAACGAGTAAACAGAATCCTCAATTCTTTCCACTTATTTTTTACATTTTGCAACTTTTACTATTCATTCTTGATCAATCATTTTTATTCTACTTTGATTTCATAAATTCTTGACTTTTGCAAGAAAACATTACAATATCTCAAATTTTCGTGCGGAGGAGTTATAAGGTAAACATCTCATACAGGAAGTTGTAAATCAACTTTCAAATTGTGAACTTCTAGTACGATAATTCTAATTTCAGTTATGAAAGGGTAGCAGATAAATTTGCAATTCGATAACTCTCAAGTTGGCCGACTGAGAGTCGGATTTAATTAGCATCCAGTTTCTCAGTATGACTATATCGCTGCTGATAAACTGCTGTTAGTTCGTAATCATGTTGAACAGAGTAATTTCCTTCTGAAGAAACATATTTGGTATAAGCTGCCGCAGATATTAAGCGAATACATCGGCTCGAGAGATTTCAGTGTGGAGAAGGATAAAGCAATTGAGCCCGAAGTATATTTGAGAATTTCTATTGAGATTATGTTTATTTTTGTTGAAATTTGGAATATAGTTATCTATAATTACAATATTGTGCCAAGTTTTTCTTAAAGGACATTCAAAATTTTCTTTACACTTCATGATCCCTCTTTTCGCAAAACACCCATATTTTATGTCAGGGTGATTTGATATTTGAAAAGGAGTTTATTACAAGCTTTTGTTTAACTTGCATTGTATGTATGTTTGTATGTTCGGGTGAAATCTTACAACTCAATTTTGAGGCACTTTCCCGCAACCGATTTAGCTGAAATTTTGTATACACGTTTAGTTTGGATGTCATTCTAAATCCAACATGGCGGCGTACCCAAGATGGCGGACCAATTATTTTCAATGCACTCCTACAATATGGGTATCAAATAAAAGGGCTTGCCTAGAATAACTAGAAAAATAATGGGACGTCACTCTCAATCCAATATGGCGAAACACCCAAAATGGCGGATTCCTTCAGTATGGGTATCAAGTTTATTTATTTATTTATTTATTTCAACATACAAGTTACGTATTGTATTGTATGAATGAAATTCACGGGAAACCCCTGTTTTAAAAAAGTTAGGAAATATAGAAAGAAATAACGAGTTGAAAATACAAAAAAACAAAATCGAAACTAAAGCTCTATAGTACTCGCTATCAAATTCCTAACCCTCATCTTAAAACTATATAGAGTAATACAAAAAATCCAATTCAGTAACAAATCAATAAAAAAATACTGTATTTTAAGGAATTTTTCTTAATAATTGCGATTCGTAACGCGTTTCACTACACCGTAGCTTCTTCAGACGAATGAATATACAGAAAAATATAAATGAGAATATAACTATAAACGTTCTTGAGTAATTAAAAGTTTATTGGGTTGCTTCTTCTTAAGTGGTTATTTATGACAGGTATATCCAATAAAATTAAGGAATAGATTGCTCCCCGAAGAGATTCAATAGAGGTGAAGGGCTTAAATCGACTTGTTCATTGATGAGTCTACCTGAGTGCTTGTATTTATTGATTTCTAAAGTTTCCCAAAGATCTACCTTCCAATATTTATTATCTGTATGCAAAAATTCAAACTGTGGGTCGAAAAAATGATTATTTTCTAAGAGATGATTCGCGTAATTTGAATCTAATTTTTTATTTGAAAAACTGCGTTTATGTTCCGATATTCTAATATTAAAATTTCTATGTGTTCTACCAATGTAGAAATTATCACAGCCATTGCAATTCAATCTATAAACACCTGATTTATTGTTTTTACCTGGTTTGGTTTTATTTTTTTATATATTTGCCTAAATTATTATTAGTTTGGAAAGCTATGTTGAAATTATTGCTACTTAAGAATGATTTTAGTTTCTCACTTGTAATGCCAACGTAGGTTAAGGTGTTGAATTTTTGTTTCAATTTATCGACAGGGTAAACTTCATTCAATGCGATTCTACTTTGTTTTTATTTAAAATATTATTTATTAGTTTGGGATTGTAACCATTATTTTTGGCTATTTGTTTAATCAAATTCAGTTCTTTGTTGAAATTTTCTGGTGATAACGGGATGTTAATCAATCTATGAATAAAACTATTGAATGCTGACATTTTATGTTGATATGGATGACACGACGAGTTATGTATTATAATATCTGTATGTGACGGCTAATGGTAAATTGCGAAAACGTGTTTTCCATTTACCACCTAATTCCAAACTCATTTCTCTCGATGTTAAGAATCTATTTCCGAACATTCCTCCGAAAGATACGTATTACTTAGTTGAAGAATTACTAGAAAAGAATCATGTCAATACTATCATTAAATCAGATATTCTTGCATTATTACAAATTTGTTTAGATCAAAATTATTTCCATTTCAATAACAAACATTATACTATTGAAGACGGCTTGATTATGGGCAATCCGTTAAGTCCTTTGTTAGCAGAAATATTCATGCATAACTTAGAGAAATTAATTCATAATCATCCACGCAGTAAGTATTGTTTATACTGGTATCGCTATGTAGACGATATCATTATTTGCTTCACAGGAACAGATAGACAGTTGAAAATTTTCGAAAATCATATAAATTCATTACATCTAAAAATTGCATTCACAACCGAAATAGAAAGCAATAATTCGATAAATTTCTTAGACGTAACAATTTCGAATGAAAATGGAAAACATGTTTTCGCAATTTACCATAAGCCGTCACATACAGATATTATAATACATAACTCGTAGTGTCATCCATATCAACATAAAATGTCAGCATTCAATAGTTTTATTCATAGATTGAATAACATCCCGTTATCACCAGAAAATTTCAACAAAGAATTAAATTTGATTAAACAAATAGCCAAAAATAATGGTTACAATCCCAAACTAATAAATAATATTTTAAATAAAAACAAAGTAAAATCGCATTGAATGAAGTTTACCCTGTCGATAAATTGAAACAAAAATTCAACACCTTAACCTACGTTGGCATTACAAGTGAGAAACTAAAATCATTCTTAAGTAGCAATAATTTCAACATAGCTTTCCAAACTAATAATAATTTAGGCAAATATATAAAAAAATAAAACCAAACCAGGTAAAAACAATAAATCAGGTGTTTATAGATGGAATTGCAATGACTGTGATAATTTCTACATTGGTAGAACACATAGAAATTTCAATATTAGAATATCGGAACATAAACACAGTTTTTCAAATTAAAAAAATTAGATTCAAATTACGAATCATCTCTTAGAAAATAATCATTCCTTCGACCCACAGTTTGAAATTTTGCATACAGATAATAAATATTGGAAGGTAGATCTTTGGGAAACCTTAGAAATCAATAAATACAAGCACTCAGGTAGACTCATCAATGAACAAGTCGATTTAAGCCCTTCACCTCTATTGAATCTCTTCGGGGAGCAATCTATTCCTTAATTTTATTGGATATACCTGTCATAAATAACCACTTAAGAAGAAGCAACCCAATAAACTTTTAATTACTCAAGAACGTTTATAGTTATATTCTCATTTATATTTTTTCTGTATATTCATTCGTCTGAAGAAGCTACGGTGTAGTGAAACGCGTTACGATTCGCAATTATTAAGTAAAATTCCTTAAAACACAGTATTTTTTTTATTGATAATGGAATTTTACCAAGTAAAAGCCTCCGAAATTCAAACAGTACCAAATCCGTTGATCAAGGAAATGCAGCGGTAAAAGAATGAATTCAGACCATAATTGCATCTATAAATTCTTGCCCTAAACATAGGCGTGAATCTAGTCAATCGGTCAGGAATATTGAAAGCAACCTTTTCCAAAATATCTGGGTAATCTGTGATGCCATTCAGAATCTTATAAAAAATACAGAAGTCCTGGACACATCGTCTGGTTTTAAGAGTGTCCAGGTTAAAATGGGTAAGCATACCGTCAATATTTGCACCATCACACATCAAGTGCATTCTAAAACATAGGCAGCGTGGAGATATTCGCTGCACTCTTTCAATCGTATCAATATTATACTTATAATGAGGCGACCAGACGCTCGATCCATATTCTAAAATAGGTCTGATTGCGGAACAGTATAAGCGTTTGAAAGTGTCGGGAGAAAATTCCCCTGAGTTCCGAGTTATGAAACCGAGCATCCAGTATGCCTTAGCAGTGATGTTTTGAATATGGTAAATGATGTATTGGACATATCAGGGAAATTTCTTCTCAATACATCATTTTTTTTAACGATTGAAACCAAGAATTGTCACCATAAAGTCCATTTTTGACAGAGTTATATACATCGTCGTCAAGGTCAATAAGAAATACAATTTGCAAGTTATACAAGTTTATGCACCAACCACTTCATCTGATGACGAAACTGTCGAATAACTTTATGAGGACATAACTCGTGCAAAAACTGGCGAAAACGCTATCTATGTCGTGGTGATGGGAGATTTTAATGCCAAAATTGATGAAAACAATAACACGGAAACCCAGTTCATTGGCAGATTCGGTTCTGGTGAGAAAAACTCTCGGGGAGAAATGCTCATCAATTTCTGCAAGACTAAGGATCTCTATTGTATGAACTCTTTCTTTCGAAACCGGTAACGCGGAGATGGACTTGGAAAAGTCCTGATGGAAAAGTAAAAAATGAAATCGATTTCATCATAATAAACAAAAGAGAAATATGTTACAACGTTTCGGTCCTGAGTGAATTCGACACAAATAGCGACCATCGGCTCGTTAGAGCTACAATCCATCTCGACACCAAATTTGAAAGAAACCAAAATGATACTGAAGAAACAGAACTATCCCACTTAAGAGGTTCTCACTAGAAATAGAGAAGAGTTCGAAAAAGCTGTTTCGACGAAACCACAACACTCAGAAGAAGATAACAAGTGGCAACAAAGAAGATGTGCAGTACTCAGAAAAACATAGGGAAAATCAGTCAAAACACCAGACATCTAATTGAAAAAAGGAGAGGATGACAGCTATAAAACATTGAATAGGGAAATAAACAGAAGTATTCAGAAAGACCTGAGAAAGTGGAAGACACAGCTAGTTAAAGAAACTATTGAAAACAACAAAAACATGAAAGTCCTCAGATCAAAACTATCAAATGGAAGAACTAAAATGACGAAAATAAAGAACTTTGAAGGTATCTTGGTCAGCAAGAGGGAAGAAATCGTAATTGTCATTGAAGAATTTCACAAAAACTTTATAGTTCTGAAAATCAAGAACAGAAATATATTAAAAGACATATTCTTAATACCGGTTCTGAAGACATTCCTGAAATTGATAGAAAACTGAAAATTGCGCTCAATCAGATGAAGAACCAAAAATGCCCCGGTGAAGATAAGATCACCATCGAGATGTGGAGAATGGGAGGAGAATATCTGTTGGATAACGTACGGATCCTTCTAAACAAATGCCTAAATGAAGGAAGAGTACCAATGGTATGGAATAATGCTCAAGTCATTCTTCTGTATGAGAAGGGGACAGAAATAACATAGAAAATTACCGCCCAATAAGCCTTTTATCGTACTTGTACAAATTACTGACGAAAATAATGACAAATAGATTAACCAACAAAATGGATCAATCCGTCGAACAAACCGGCTTTTGGAAAGGCTTCAGTACAGTAGACCATTTGCAAATGATACGGACTCTCATCGGAAAAACCTTACAGTACAATGTGACATTGCACATGGCATTTATGGATTTCGAGAAAGCGTTTGACTTGATTAAAACTTGGGCAACACTAAGAGCATTAGATAACGCAAGAGTGGACAGTAGATATTCAAATCTCATCAAATACATATACGAAAATGCCACAATTCAATTAACGATAGACGAAGAAACAACATTAGAAGAAATCCCCGTGAAAAGAAGCATATGACAGGGAGACACGATGTCTCCAAAATTATTTACAATGGCTCTGGAGGACGTGTTCGAGGGTTTGAAGTGGAAAACGAGAAACATAAATATAGATGGTGTACGTCTGAACCATCTTCGATTTGCGGACGACATATTTCTTATAAGTGATGATGCCGAAGATCTTTGCACGATGCTGGAAGAACCATATGAGGCTGCCTTGACCTATGGACTCGAGATGAACCTGGATAAAACGAAAGTTATGAGTCCTGAAAATTTAAGAATCGGTATCGGTAACCAAGAGATCGAAAATGTTACAGAGAATATTTATCTAGGGCATAAAATCGTACACAGCAGGGAAAATCAAATCTCTGAAATATCGAGAATAATCGAACTAGGTTGGGCTGCATTTGGAAGACTGGGTAATGTGTTGTGTGACTCTCACCCTCGCATACGCCAACAAACTCCAGGTGACACAACGAGCAATGGAGAGATCGATGCTTGGCGTTAGTTTGCGAGATAAAATCAAAAATGAGGAAATAAGACGATGAACACGCGTAACGGACATTTTGAGAAGAATAACGGAACTCAAATGGCGCTGGGCTGGACATGTAGCCCGCCAAGAACCAAACAGATGGACTCATAGAATAATGGTATGGCGCCCAAGTCAAACCAAGAAGAGTGTTGGTAGACTTCCGAAACGATGGCGGGTTAATATCCAGAAAACAGCAGGAAAAAATTGGGTTCAGATTGCCTTGAATAGACAGAAGTGGAAAGATTTGGAAGAGGCCTTTGTCGAAGAGTGGATATCCACAGACTGAAGAGAGAGAGACATCATTTTATTGAATTGCTGAGTTATGATGGAAAGTAACAATGAAAAATTAATAAAATTATTCTTACCAGCTATGATCATCATACAAATCGTGAAGATCCTTTCGTTGTCTGTCTCTGCTGCAACATTTCCAAACCCCACAGAAGTCATACAGGTCATTGTGAAATACAAAGCAGTCACATACATGGTTTTTCTAGATGGTCCATTGATTAATTCCGGTGTACTCGAATCATTCGGCCACACGTAGGAATAAGGATTTTGGGTTATATTAGCCAGTTTCCACAACCAACTGTATTGTACTCCATTATCCGCATCGGATCGTCCTATTGAATACCATACGCAGGCTAACCAATGAGCGACTAGCATGTAAAAACATAGCAATAGGATAAGCATCGCTGCGCCATATTCTAAATATCGGTCCAATTTTCTAACTACTCGTCCTAGACGTAGTAAACGGACCACTTTAAGTGCGCTGAATAAACTACCAATACCCTGAAATAAAAAAAAATTGAACATCATAATAAGTTCCACGTTCATATCACCATCGAGATACTTTCTAAAAAGAAACCAGAGATAATTATTGGTCAACTGTATTTATGGCAGTGAATCTTAATCATCAATATGAATATTCAACTGAATTGTAAGAACAAAAAGCCTTATCGTATTATATACAGGGTGTCCACGCAATATAGGACATTAAAACTATATGGAGAAAGAAATGACCAATTTAGGAATTTTTGGTCTTGTCTTGAATGTTATCCGAAAATATTTTCAATGCTGTGGCATTTCCAATTATACCGGAAGTTGACACCATATTTGTTATTTCAAATAGCATAATGAATGTTTCCTTTTTTTATTGTAGAAAATTAAATTCTGAACAATTTCTTCTCATATCATTGCCACCTGAAATCAACCGAAAGGAAGATATGAATTTTTCAATAGGAATTTTGCGCAATTGAAAGCATAGGAAAAGTTGTGCTTCCAAATGGCAAAAACAACGTTCCTTGGTGCAATGGAAACTGCAAAAATACAATAAGGGAGAGTAAACGAGCCTTTTACCAACTCAAAAAGCATTATACTCAGAATAATCTCATAGAATTCAAGAAACTCAGAGCGAAAGCCCGATTCGTGTTGAAAAACAGCAAAGAGGAGTCATGACAGTCCTCTGTTTCCTCGATCACCCCGGAGAAAAATTGTGTCTGTAGTGCAAAAGATCTACGAGCTACAGTTCTTTTAAATGTTCCTCAAAAATCAAGTTTATAACAAAAATAATTAAATCTGTCAAAAGTTTTGACAGATAAGTGCCAACAACTTGGGTATTTTATGCCTTGCTCAAATGTCGGTTCTAGATGTATAATAAAAAAGGTAGATTGCTATTTGAAATAACAAAGTGATGACCCACTTCAATTGGAAATCGCTATGGCCGCGTATAAAATTTCAGCTTGATATTGTCATTGGAACTTGGAAGTTTTTAACGGACGGTCCCGGTGGATATCCCTGTATACTGATATACTCACATCTTCGTCATGGTCGAAAGCATTGAAAACATCGTATGGCAAACAGCTTAGCAGGTCGATGATAAACCAACTCTTCAAATAGTTCATCCTTATCACCTTCGGATCAGAGACGACCTCACCACCAGGTCCCACGAAAGTCGTATGAAAATTTAGAACAATATCAATGAAGAAAATAACGTCAACTATAGAGTCGACAACTAAGAGAGATACATCTTCTGAAGTTTTGTTTTTGAAAGCCACGTTGTAAGGAACCATTATTGCAGTATAAAAGGTCAAACACAAAATTATCCAATCCCAGATTGCTTTGAAGGCGCAATAGTGAAGCAGTATATGTGGTGGGGTTTTCGGAGCTTCTTGCCGATATTGTGGCATTATATCTGCACTTAAACTCATCATCTAATCCATTAAAGCAATTTAATGAACATAAATGCATTAATAAAATAATGAAGATAATAAAAATAAAAATAATCAAAACACATTTGAATATTAGATGAAAAAATAAGTTATTTACGAATTTATAATAAAAGAAAAGGAAAGATTTTGGAAAAGGAAATTGGAAAGGTTAATTTTTCAACAGTGAATATTGCAGCAGGAGTTTATACAAGATGAAAGAAAAAAATCCATCCAATAAATCAAAGTGAATCCGTGAAATTAAACGAATCCCAGCAGCATGGAAAAAATAAAACCCATTAATTCGTTTCAGAAGGATCAAAGTATTAGTTTGACTGACTTGAGCCAGATGCGATTGTTTCGTCGTATCCTTCAGGTTGGGTAGATGCGATGAAAACTGAGAAACTAGGACAGAACGACTCCTTGTCACGGAACGGGCTAGCTTGGCGAACTTCGACAGACCTGTAAAGAAGACATCATGAAAAAACCGTTATTTCCTTCTTTAATTGATGTACACATATATTTGAATTGTGGAGGCCGTTACTTGATGTAGATCCATGATATAAATGAGATAAAAAACACAAGGTTTAACTTTAATCTACACTTTATTTGAAAAAATTCGACGACGTTTCGCTGACACAGCAGCTTTATCAAGAATGAAAAACAGAATGAAGAGTATGGTATTATAAACAAATCGTAGAACAAGTTGGATGAATAACAGGAAAATCCACACCGAGCCATTGTACAGTTAGTATGAAAGGTAATAAAAACTAATTAAACAAGTTAAGTAGGGGTGAATAATTCACATCTACCTGTTCATTCAAAAGCTTTTCCGAATGTTTGTATCTATTTATTTCTAATGCTTCTAGGAGATCTAATTTTCAACTTTTGATTTTTTATGTAATATGTCAAAGTTTTATTGAATGAATGGTTTTCTTTTATTAGGTGGTTTGAATAATTTGAATCAGATTTATTTTTATCGAAGCTATGTTTATGTTCAGATGTTCTTATGCCAAAACTCCTATAGGTCCTACCGATATAAATTTTATCACAAGAACCGCAATTGAGTTTATAGATTCCTGATTTACTTGATTTTTCAACACGAGATTTATTATTTTTAATATGTTTACCTAAGCAATTAGAAGTTTTGAAAGTTATATTAAGATTTTGTTTGACGAGAAAGGATTAAATATTTGTACTTGCAGAACCGCAGAATGTTAAACTGTTGAATATTTTATAGTCTTTAAGAAAAGGATATACTTCATTTATTGCTTTCTGATACAGTTTTTACGAATGATTAGATCTATCATATGTTTGATGATGTTTAACTCTTTATTATAATATTCTACTGATAAAGGTAAATTGAGTAACCGATGTACCATGCTGTTTAAAGCTGCAACTTTGTGTTGAATTGGATGTAATGAGTAGTTATGTATAATTGTATCAGTATGTGTTGGTTTACGAAAGACCGAAAAACATGATTATTATTTTGTTTAGTGATTTTTAAGTCCAAAAATTAATGGAATCGTTCTGTTCAATTTCTATCGTGAATATAATGTTCAAATGGATGGAATTAATGAAATTAAGAAATAAGTCTAATTGACGAGTAGTTCCAATGAAACATACTAAGATGTCGTCAACATATCTATACCAATAAAGAAATTTGGAAATGAGTGGATGTGTATGAATTTTCTGTTCAATATTATTCATAAAAATCTCGGCTAAAAGTGGACTCAAAGGATTTTCCATGATCAAACCATTTTCACTACTGTAATAGATGTTGTTGAAAGAAAAATAATTTTGTTCAATGCAAACGTCCAACAGATTCAATATTTCTGATTTAATTATGTGGTTAACATGATTCGAATTCAACATGTTTTCGATTAATATTTTGACATCACCTGGAGGAACACTTGGGTATAAATTCTCAACATCAAACGAAATAGGTTAGGTGGTAGGTTAACGTTTTTTATGTTATTTATCAATTCGAAAGAATTTTTATAAAAATTTTGATTTGAATGAACAATAAATTTTAATGATATCTATAAGGTAGTGCGACAATTTCACGGCTGGGGCTGTAATGTAAGATACGACTGGTCTAACGGGGTTATTTACTTTATGCAATTTAATGAGTGAATACAGTTGAGGTGGTTGAGGGTTTGGTAAAATTAATTTGTATTTATCTTTTGCTTTAATTAAAGATTTTGCGTCATTTATTGCAATTTTAATATTTTTCTGGAATTTAATAGTCGGATCTTTGTTTAAAATTGTATAGTTTTCGGACGAAATGAAATTTAGAGTTTTAAATAGGTAGTCATTTTTATTTAACGCAATAACAGTATTACCCTTATCTGCTTTTGTAAAAATAACTTCATTTAGTTGAGATTTTTGTTTGATGGCCTTTAAAATATTTTGTTCTTTACTCGGTTTAAAGTCAGCTAATGATTCATTTTTATAATGTTAGATGCTAAATATTTAAGGTGAGTGTTATTAGGTTATTGTACACATATACCTCAAAAAATCTAGGAATACTTACCAATATCTTTAAAATATGAATTTGATGATTCGAATTTAAAGAAATCTTTCAGTTTTTGTTAGGATGTATTGTATATAATGTATTCTCAAGAAAACAAAATAATATTTGACTCCTCCAAAGCACTTATTATAAAAAAATTCAAATTTGAAAAAGACGAAATATGGTAAAACATCATGAACTAATATTTTTGAAACGATATGGAAGCACTTATATTTTTCAGTACCCAGAAGGTCCACCTCTGATATTAATGACACTTTGGCATCGTCGCGGCATGCTCAATATTAAATTGTCTATTACATTTTAGCCTAAGTCATTCCAAGCCGCCTGAACTGCTAATCGAAGCTCCTGTTCATGATGGAAGACGTTTTGACGCAGGAGATTTCTTTTTAGGGTGTCCCACACATGCTCGATGGGATTTATATCTGGGGAGCAGGATGACCACGGTAGAAGATCGATATCATTCTCTTGAAGATCGTTCAAGACAACTCTTGCACGATGAGGAGGGCATTATCTTGTTGGAAGAGTGGATTTTGACCCATTGTTTGGAGATACGGTACCGCTACAGGTAAAACTATCTCATTTGCGTAAGAATTTTCCGTGAGGTTGTTCTGTATGAAAACGAGGTCAGTTCTTCCACCAAGGCGTATACCTCCCCAAAACATCACTGATCCGCCTCCCTGTCTAACAACTTCTCGAGCATGCTGGAGACGGTTTTGCTTTCCAGGTTCCCTCCATATTCGAATTCTTCCCAAATCGGGATAATAACTAAATCTAGATTCATCACTGAAGAGAACTGTGGCCCACCTCTCTTGATCCCAGTTTACGTGTTCTTGGCACCAAGCTAAACAAGCAGCGCGATTTCTATGGGTCAGTTGTGGAACTCTTAAAGGACGTCTGGAGTGGAGTTGACCTTCGTGCAGTCGATTTCTCACAGTTTGGTCGGAAATTTGTACATTATGAACTGGTGATAGCTCTTGAGCTAATTGAGATGCTGTGGTAGTACGATCTCTTCTGGCTTGTAAAACCAAAAATCGGTCTTGGGCGACTGTAGTTATCCTGAAACGACCTGTATGGCGTTCTTCTACGCTACCTGTTTCATAGAAACGCGACCATAAACGGTTTATGACACTTGGGCTACTTCCCAGAACCCTGGATAATTCCTGTTGTGAGCTCATAGCTTGGAGCATGCCAACGGCTCGTTACAAGTCAAATGTCATCTTTCCATGGTCGAACAACAAAACTTGAATCTTTTATTCGTGCTTACAACAGAAACAAAGTGCCAACTAACTGATTTCAAACACTGAATACATGAAATGATTATAAAGCAGCGTCGCATCTGCTGCATTCGTGCAGTCGATTTCTCACAGTTTGGTCGGAAATTTGTACATTATGAACTCGTGATAGCTCTTGAGCTAATTGAGATGCTGTGGTAGTACGATCTCTTCTGGCTTGTAAAACCAAAAATCGGTCTTGGGCGACTCTAGTAATCCTGAAACGACCTGTATGGCGTTCTTCTACGCTACCTGTTTCATTGAAACGCGACCATAAACGGTTTATGACACTTGGGCTACTTCCCAGAACCCTGATAATTCCTGTTGTGAGCTCCCAGCTTGGAGCATGCCAACGGCTCGTAACAAGTCAAATGTCATCTTTCCATGGTCGAACAACAAAACTTGAATCTTTTATTCGTGCTTACAACAGAAACAAAGTGCCAACTAACTGATTTCAAACACTGAATACATGAAATGATTATAAAGCAGCGTCGCATCTGTTGCATTTTAGTTTTTATAAAAAAACTGAAATCTGTTGCGGCACTCTACATAATTTGGTGAGAAATTGATGCAGGTGTTCATTTCTTAAAAAAATCATCCATATTGATCGTTCTGGATACGATATATTGATATTCAGAAGTGTTCCCTAGACTTTTCTGAGGCGTTTATTAATAAATTTTAGTTAGTATACTTTTCATAAATTCAGATCATTCAATGTGAAAACTAGCATTGTTCTCGCCAGTACTTGATATTGTCAGATATTTTCTGAAAACTTATTCCATTTTATCCCGCAGTACTATTGGCCAATCTTGTTATAATAAGATGGTTCCTTGTTCTGTTCAGGACCTTTTTTGTTCAAAGCAATCGGAAGATACGGCCGTTTATGATGCATTTTGCGCCGTAGTTGACGCTCGCAAGACATAAGTAGTAACTCAAAAAGTATGGATTATTTACCATTCATTTATGATCTTGAAGTCAGGCAAGAAGCAACGCCTATTATTTCAATTAGAAGAAGAAAGTCAAAAACTGTAGATCTATAGTTACATCACTTAAGATTTTGCCATAATGGACTTTTTCGCATCCACTTGGAATTAACTAGACATTCCTGCTGTCCTAAGATCATGATATTCTGAAAAGGGCACCATTGAAGGTGGAAATTCGAAAACTGAATTTGTAGTTCCATAACACAAAATAAAAAAGAAACATGATAAGGTAAAAACTCCCAATTCACTGAAGATAATAAAATTCTAAATCATGTCCCCATAAACAAAATTTCGTATATAAGAAATTAAAAGTATAAAAGGAGAAAATCCGAAAATAAATTGCGAATTAAAAAACAATCAAGCATGGATTTTACTAAAGGGGTTACATGGGTTTCACGGTTTCAAGAAATAGATTTTTTTTTGTTTAATTAAATCCTATAACATCTCTAGAATATTGTCCTGAATTTTCAAGTTGATCCGACTAATAGTTTCGGAGATACAGCCTTGAAAAGGTGGACGCTTGAGGTCAGGTTGAGGGCGCAATAGGTATAGCGCAGCTGCAGCTCATCTATTGTTAGCCGTAATTATTGTCCCTTTTTTTCTTTATAATAAGGTAAACTACTGGAAAATATTTCATTTGGTGATTTCTCGTTAAACTACGAAGTTCATTTTGAGTTTATAAGTGTTTGTTGTGAATTTTATTCGATAAAAATGCCGTTTAAAGTGTCTAGAACCCACATAACGGAAGGTGTTCGTAGAAAAGATAGACGTAAGAAGAAACAATCGTTTAATCGAAAAATCCTGAGGTAGATGATAATTCTTTCACGAGTACGTCGACAAAAAATTAAAAGGCGATGACAAACAGCACGTGCCAGAGGAAGCCACGCTACAATATTCGATCATTGACTTTGCTCTGGTTTTTCTACACTTTCGTGTTTAGTACGGTGTTCAAACATCATTGAAAGTGGAGGTGAAGAAAAATTTTGTAATGGAAAAGTATATTTTAAACAATGCTCCAAATTCGGTCTGGGATTTAAACTTGTGGTAGAATGTGAACGATGTATGCCAAAATATATTTTATCATGTCAACAAATTGGCAGAATGTATGAACTAAATCGGCGGTTCATTTTGTTATGCGAGTATTGAGTTTGGGTCTTGCTGGATGCAAGAAGTTTTGCGGTTTGATGGATCTAAGCAGCTCCTTTTGAATCAATCAACATACGACTTTTATATTAATAAAATACATGAATGTATTAACATAGTTACTGAGAAACTGTTCTCCTCTGCTGCTACAGAGGAAAAGCAATTGACAAGTTTAGCAAACAACATGGAAGAAACGACAGATGTGACTGTCTCCGGTGATGGGACGTGGAAAAAGCGTATTTTGCATCACTTTATGGTGTCAATTCTCTAATCGGATATCACTCAGAAAAAGTCTTGGATGTGATTGTTAAATGTTCATACTGTAAACTATGTGAGTCTTGGAAAAAAATTAGATACGGAAGAATTTGAAGAGTGGAAAGAAGAACACATCAAAATGAACAATGTACCGCCAATCACACTGGAGCATCTGGAAACATGGAAGTATCTTCAATTATTGAAATATTTAAACGTTCTATTGTAAAACATGGCTTGAGGTACGTAAATTATGTAGGAGATGGAGATTCTAAAACATACTCTGGTATTCTCAAAGTCAAACCTTATGGTGAAAATTTTGTTGTCAACAAGAAAGAATGCGTTGGCCACGTACAGAAGAGGATGGAAACCCGGTTGCGTGATTTAGTGAAGAAAACTGTTGAGGAAAAAATAGTCAATGGCAAAAAACTCGAAAAAATTCTTTCTGGTAAAAGTAAATTGACTAGTAAATTGATTGACAAATTAACTGTATATTACGGCTTAGCGATAAGAAGAAACAGTGATTCAGCTGATAAAATGAGGGATGCGATATGGGCAACTTACTACCACTACAGTTCTACAGACAAAACCCGCAGCATCAAAATTGCCCTGAAGATCCAGACACGTGGTGCACCTGGCAGCGAGCATCAGCATCAGGTACTCTCTCATTCTTCAAACACCAATACACTCCATTACCAGATGATGTTTTGACCTCAATGAAACCAATTTATGAAGACCTGAGTAAGGATGAGCTTCTGGATCGATGTGGTGGAGGATTTACACAAAATAACAATGAAAGTTTCAATAAGTTGATTTGGAAAATTACTCCCAAAATACTTCCAGCTGGATCGATCGTTCAAAATGCTGCATTAATCGCTGCTTGTGTTTTCAATGAAGAGATATCAGCATTATTATTAATTATGCACGGTATGGACCTAACACTTGGTCCAAATTCCCATGAATATGCCCGAAACATGGATGAGAACCGGGTGACCGCAGCCGAAAAGAAATCTACCAGCGAGACTCGTGAAGCCAGAATTCGTCATAGACTGGAGCAAAAGTTTATTGTCTTTACTAAAACACGTATTTTTATTTTTATTTCAGATGATCCTGAAAGAAGTTCTGCTGACAACGTGAAGGCACCTTTTTTCCGAGGGACTGCCGGAAATGGCGTCGTAATGACCTCCATTTTATATTTTTCTTTAAAAATTTCACAAAATGTTTATTGAATATGTATCTTTTAAATAAAAAAAATTTCATTAAAATATTTCATTTTTATATGTAAAAAATTATTGAAAAAGGCCGTTTTTTGCCCGAGGAAACCCATGTAACCCCTTAACCGATATTAGCACGTTTAATGATTCAGATATTCAACTCAGCAAATTTGCGTGAAAAACATCCCAAGTTAATGCTCTTACACACACACAGACAGGACCAGGTTTCGAGTCAACCAAGAGCCTTCTCGATTGGATATCATATTGACTTCTGATGTGAATATACTCACACCTCCTGCTCACCTTTCCCCGATCGGCAAATCGGACCATGTCATTCTGACTTGTAATTTGCAATTGGGTCTAGACAAGCAGAGAGCGAGAAAAAAGACTCGGTTGAAAACGGACTCTCAGAAAGCAAATGATCTTTTAGGCGCTAAAAGCTGGCAATCATTATTCGCCAACATTTCTGTTGAGGAATGTAGGTCTTTATTCTTGGAGCAAGTGAATGAAATTGTAAATTTTTGTAGTCATGAAACATTTTAAACAAAATCCTATGAAGCCTTGGTTGGACGATACGATATGGCAGCAAATCCAATATAAAAAAATTCTTTGGAGACGGTTTAAACGTACGAATAATGCAGAGGATTTTGCTGCCCATATGCGTTTCTGAAACAGTTTGAGCCAACTAATATTTCAGGTTAAAGCCAGATATGAAATATCTGGTTATGTGAGAAAGTCACTAGCCTCGACAGTCAGAGTCCCCGTGAAAAGGCACGAAACGAAAATTTGACAAGAAATGATAAGGAAACTGCCGAAAAATTCGGTGATTTTTTTACTACAAACTATCTCGGCGAGCTGGTAGGCCCAATACCAGATCCTGTAGCTCATTTGTCTTCTACAAGTTTGAATTCGGTCAATTTTTCTGAGGAAGTCGTTTTCCAGAAATTGAAAGAATTAAATATTGCATCTACTATGGGTCCGGATGGTCTCTCGCCATACATTCTCAAGAATTAAGTCTAATCTCTCTTCCTTCCCTTGTCCCTAATCATGCAAAAATCTTTCGACGAAGGAACATTATCGGCTGCATGGAGAGTGGCTGATCATTTCGGTGTATAAAAAGGTCTCAAAGAAAATTATAGACAAATCAGCCCAACGCTCCAAGGTGAAAATAATGGAAAGAATTATGTCTGATAACTTGATACCATAATTGATGCAGAACAACATAATTTCACCTCGACAGCATGGATTTCTCCCTGGGAGATCTGTTTTCTCCAACTTGTTGCAGTGCCTGGAAGAGTGGATCAAATCTATCGATCTCGGCTTTCCTATTGATGTCATCTATTTCGATTTCCAGAAGGCATTCGACTAAGTCCCACACAAGCGTCCATTTAAAAAGTTGAAACACATTGGGGTTAGGGGAGCTTTACTCAGATGGATTGAGCAGTTTCTGAGCAATATAAGTTTTCGGGTTGAAGTAGGTGAGGCCTATTCAAATACGCATTTGGTGACAAGTGGAGTC
The DNA here is from genome assembly GCA_013387265.2 of Cryptolaemus montrouzieri. Lineage (NCBI taxonomy): Eukaryota > Metazoa > Arthropoda > Insecta > Coleoptera > Coccinellidae > Cryptolaemus > Cryptolaemus montrouzieri. Next base: position 89,283,995 of record JABFTP020000001.1, on the reverse strand, counting down.
CCCCAAGGATCAGTCCTTGGCCCTATACTCTTCCTTATATATACTTCTGATCTCCCAGGCTTGCTTTCTTTCACGTGTTCAATGTATGCAGACGACTCCAAGTTATACTCTAACCCCCTCATTGCTCGGCGAGAGCTTCAGATGGACCTCGACAGAGTTACGGAGTGGAAAAGAAAATGGCTTATTCCATTAAATGCATAAAATGTGTGGTGATGCATATCGGTAAAAATAATCCCCAACACACTTCTAAACCTTCCCTAGATACAGCGGCGTGTTTGTATAAAACTTATATAAGACCACAGATACAGTTCTGCTCCTCGGTTTGGACGCCTGTTCTTGTTCGAGACATGAATATAATTGAATAAGTTCAGCGCGCAGCCACCCGTCTCTCATATGGAATTCATAGACCATCTTATGAAGATAAAATGTGGATGACAAAAATGATGTCCCAGATTGGGAGCAGATGTCTGGTGAACACTTACTGAATTTTACAAGCATCATTCTCTGTTGATCTCGCAGATATTTTCCAACTGCCTTAGAATTTCAACCTGAGAGGTCACAGTTTGAAGCTGACACATGAGCGATATCGCACCACCTGTAGAAGAGCATTCCTTCCAAATAAAGTGTTTAACACTTGGAACTCCCTTCTTGAGGATGTAGTGAATGCCCCTTCGATAAACTGCTTCAAGAATGGCCTGGATAGATACTTGTTGAGTTAGTTGTATTATGCTAGGCTGGTTTATTTAGTTTAGTTTATCCTTATGAAATTTTGATTTCTAAGTTTAAATTGCTTGATTGTAATGATTGTTTTTTTTGAGTTTTATAGGTCTTAAAGTCCTCACTATCATTGTATTCATAATAATAATAATAATAATAGTAAGTAAGTTAGACCAAAAAAAAAGGAAAGATTCGTTCAGAATACAGTCAGCCTCTGAAATCATCGTTGTTGAACTCAGGGAATTTAGTCAAGGCAATCATCACCAACGCCATTTCAGTGTTGTTTTACTCATTTGGAATAATCAGATGGACTAAGACAGAACTGGATGATATTCAAAGGCAGACCCGAACGATGCTAACAAAGTACAACAATCATCATCCAAAATCGCCTGTGATACGAACAACTTTGAAGCGGAAAGAAGGAGGACGCGGATAAATAGATGTTGTCAATTTACACACAGAACAGATAAAAAATCTCAGAGAATTCTTCTCTTCAAAAGCTCTCACTTCTGACCTCCATTGAGTGATATCATTGGCTGATAAGGGATATACATCTCTAAATCTTGCTACCAGAGATGACCTGCTGAATCTACCGTTCCTATCAGATACTGAAAAATAAGAGCAATGGTCAAGAAAGGAATTGCATGAGGAACATTACAAACAGTTAGGTGCAGAAAATGACATATAAGATCGGAGACTATACAGCATATTACGTCCGGATGCGAATAACTGGCCAATACGGACTATCTTCACAATCATAATCAAAAGTGCAACATTATTCACCAGATACTTGCACACAAGTACGGACTTCTGAATACCTTCTAGCCATATTACAAGTATCAACCGGGGCCCGTATTGGAAAATGACTCTATCAGATTATACTACGATAGGCCTGTTATCACTGACTGAATGGTGACGAATAATAGGCCGGACATAGTGGTGTATGATAAGAGAGCCAGAACAGCAATGCTGGTGGATGTCGCCATACCAAATAATAACAACGTGCAGAACAAGTTCCAGGAGAAAAAGTCCAAATACACAGACCTTGCTATTGAGATCAAGCAGATGTGGCACCACGAGAAAATAGATATTGTTCCTGTCATCGTATCCTCGACTGGGTTAATACCCAAAACTTTGCCTGATAGCCTGAAGAAATTAGAATTGCCTAAGAATACCTATATAGAAATGCAAAAAGCTGTAATTCTTAATACATGTAGGATAGTTAGGAAATTTATGTCAAGTATATTGTAATCGAGCCTATTCCCTTTGATTGCTGAATCTGGGAAAGGTAAATTATATCCAGCTTACAGCTGAGATAGTGCATAAGTCTACGGTAATAATAATGATATAAATGTTGACCGATTTCAAAGAAAGACCGAATTCTTTCTTAAATAATTTTTAGAAGACTGAAACATGTACAATGGTCTGTCATTTCGTAGAAATACCTGAAAATGACCTTGATTTGAGCTTTTTCAACCAAATATTTTCATTTTTTTCGAATATAAATTCAGTTTTGAGTATTTTTTACGAAAGAGTATCACTTATATTGCTGTATTTTCCGAAAAGAAATAAATCAGCGAAAAATTTCGTTTGAAAACACATATCACATTCATCGATCTAATTTTGTGACTTCATGAGTTTATGATAAAATTGTGTCCTACTAAGTGTTTGGTCATTATTTCAGTTCAGACATTTCACATTATTTCGTAATTTGAGTAGGAAAAGACTCAAACCGTAACAGAAAATTCTAATGAATTGTGAAATAAAATATGTGGCGGAATACCTCTGAAGATCACAGAGCACTCTTCAAATGATTTGTGCCTGATACCGTTGTCTGGAAATTTGATAGATATTCATTTAGTAGATTAAGAGCAACGATCATCTACAAGCTGTTGAAATCTTATCCATTATATCGAAACAACTTGTATATCGATGGAAACCAAATGAATGAACTGGTAGTAAAACAGGAAAACCCATAATCATTTGGAATATATGTTATAATCCATCAGTTAGTAAAGACGAAATGGCCAACTCATTTACAAAATTGAATGAAATCCTGAATTTGCAACTGCCATCGTAAATTTCATGGCTTTCGTAGAGTTGTTATTGGAATTGTACTATTATGAAAACCACTCAGTACATTAGTTTGATTAAAATTGAACATTCGCAAATAGATTACGTTGGGTTTCGTTAAGTATATGTTAAAAAAAAATCTAAATGGCTAAGAGAGATTATATATTTTTAAATATAGTAGATTTCTATTGTGTGACAAGTGACAATTGCCTCGTGATGAACGAAAAGCATGGAAACCCTCGAGAATGTTTGAAGACGGTGAATTAGAAGCATCGTTGAATGAGAATGACACTCAAACGCAAGATCTTGGGGATCAACTAAATTTCAGACGAGAGTCGAGTCGATATAAAGAAATTTAAATCACCAGGTATAAAGGTTATCGTTTCTTGAGCGAACTCTTTTGGCAATAAGAACTGGATATATTTCGGGTATTCTAAACTTCAAAACTTATAGAAACCGTCGACATAACAGATTGAATATTCTATTGGACTGAACATATTTCTATTTCTAGTTGCGTCAGTGAAGAATCTTCCTCCGATATCTTCGAGAAGTTGATTTTATTTTAAATTTGTTTTCATTTTTCTCCATCAGCAACCTTTTGAAATGGGGAATAATTATTTATCACATTGTAGGTACTGATTCGATTTCTTATTCTGTTAATGAACCTTTTCCCTCTAAAAATCTAATTTACATGTCAAAATATATTTTTCGAGCATCGAACATTAAAGTCCGCGAGCTCAAAGATGATCCTCAAGGTCATCCAAGGTGCAAATTAGAGATTCGGAACAGCTAAGCATCTGGCAGTTTGGGATAAAATAGATCAGTTCAGTTCTCAAATAGTTATCTTATACAGTGTGTTCCAACGAAAATTTGACCCCCTCTAACTCCGAAATGAGTAACATTGGCGAAAAACACCAAGACACGTCGATTTTTGTTTCGAGGGGAGCATTTTCGAAATAATTCGAAACTTCTCAGATCAACCCCTACCCCCAGCAACCCTAACTTTGAAATTCATCATAGGGAATAAGGGTCGAGTGGCACCTTACTGAAAAGGTCTGTCAATTCTCCACCTTGATTTGTCATTTTTAGAATTTTAAATTAACATACAGGGTGTCCCAACCAAGGGTGAAGTTGAATTCTGGAAATCCCAAATACTAAATGAAATAGATTTATTTTGGTTTATACTCGGTCTAGAAAACGACCTACACTTGTGAATTTGGAGTTGGTGCAATCAACCCCTATTTCAAGCATCCCCAACTCAAAAATCATTCGATCGATAATAGGTCAAGTGGCACCTCGTTGGAAAGGTACTGCAATTTTCTTCGAATTTGGTATTTTCGAAATTCAGAATCATCATACAGGGTGTCCCGAAGCAGGAACATTGAAAATCCAAATAACTTTTTGAAACTGGTTCATTTCGGTATACGAGAACATGTTTGATCCGAGAATAGGACTTTCTTGTGTGGTTATAGAATTTTTGCAATCAACCCCTTTCATTCAGCATCCCCAACTTAAAAATCATACAAATAATTCAAGTGGCATATCTTCAGAAAGGTTTTTGAATTCCAGAATGATTAAAGCATTTCATTCAGTTCGGCTCTCCATACAGGATGTCGCTTTCGAAAAATTCAATATCGTCATTTGAAATTATCAACTAAAATTAATTCGAAACTGTTAAAAGTATTGGGGTACGATGTGTTGAGCATCAATTACGAAGAAATAAAGCTGATTTCTGCATTGAAAATGTTCACATTTTTTCATTTCCATCTGGCGTGCAGTCATCTGTTATTTCTCATTTTGCAATGAAATATTATTATTATTCAGATCAGTTCCTCATTATTGTTGTTGTTCGTCAGTTGAAATTAATCTGAAAATGGTTTATTCCACTGAGGAAAGGGTCGAAATTGTATCGACGTATTTTCGAAATAACAGTTGTGCCAAAGAAACGGCAAGGATATTCGATAGGAACCATCCTGAAAGAAAAAGGAGTCAGTCACCAGTACGTTTAATATTTGGTTGACAAATTCTAGCTACGGGTTCGGTGGCAAACAAAAACATGAAGTGGCATGTCCTGTCAGAAATGAGGCAACGGAAGTGGCAGTAGTGGGTCATCTACAAATGGAGAATACTACTTCGATCAGAAAACTATCTCGTCTGACTGGTGTATCAGCTACAACTGTCCATAGAATCGTGAACATCACAAATTTCACCCCTACAAGGTAAAATTAGTGCATGAAATAAACGAAGATGATCCAGATCGTCGTTTACAGTTTTGTGAAAATCTAAGTGAAAAATTAAACGCTAATCCAAATTTTCTGAATAACATCTGTTTTTCTGATGAAAGCACATTTATGCTCAGTGGTGAAGTGAATAGACATAATTGTCGATATTGGGACACACAGAATCCTCATTGGTTTAGAGAGGCCCACACGCAAAGGCCTCAGAAGTTGAACGTTTGGGCAGGAATTTTGGCAATCATCTAGTTGGGCCTTTCTTTATTGAGGGTAATCTGAATGGAAATGGCTACCTACAGTTGTTAGAGGAACACATACATCCTAGATTGACAGAAATTTTACAGAACGATCCAACTCTTTCTGAGGACGAAATGCGTTTTCAACAAGACGGTGCTCCTCCGCATTATGATGCTCGGGTGCGCCAATATTTAGACGAAAATTTCCCAGGAAGGTGGATTGGTAAAGAGGACCTGTTGAGTGGCCAGCCAGGTCACCAGATTTAAATCCCTAGATTTTTTTGTGGGGCCATCTAAAATCTAAAGTTTATGCCACAAGACCAGAAAACCTGGAGGAGTTGCGGATGAGGATTATCACAGAATGCCGACTTTTGACTCCTGAAGTTTTCGCTAATGTGAGAAGAGAGTTCGAAAATCGTCTGTATAACTGTATGGAGGTGGGCGGAGGTCATTTTGAACAATTGTTGTAATAATCAAGTTAGTTTTTGTTTTCAATTGAGTACAAGTTCAATAAATCTCGTTTTCCTGTTTAGATGAGCATCAAATCAGTTTCTCCATCATCCCTCATCCTGATCCTCACGCCAGAAAACCTCGATTGCCAAACTGAAACCAATGCCTCAGTGATTCAGAAAATAGAAAAATCTTTCTGGAACTTTGCCACTCAACCTGTAATCACTTGTATGATTTTTGAGTTGGGGATGCTGAATGGAAGAGATTGATTGCAAAAATTCCATATTCACGCAAGAGAGTCTTATTCTCGAATCAAACATAAACATGTTCTCGTATTATGTATACCGAAATGAACCAGTTTCAAAAGTTATTTGGGTTTTCAGTGTTCCTGCTCCGGGACACCCTGTATGCTGATTCTGAATTTCGAAAATACCAAATTCGAAGAGAAAATTGAAATACCTTTCCAACGAGGTGCCACTTGACCTATTTTCGATCGAATGATTTTTGAGTTGGGGATGCTGGAAATAGGGGTTGATTGCACCAACTCCAAATTCACAAGTGTAGGTCGTTTTTCTAGACCGAGCATAAACCTGCGCTTGCATTATGCCAAAATAAATCGATTTCATTTAGTATTTGGGATTTGCAGGAATTCAACTTTACCCTCGGTTGGGACACCCTGTATGTTAATTTAAAATTCTAAAATGACAAATCAGAATGGAGAATTGACAGACCTTTACAGTAAGGTGCCACTCGACCCTTATTCCCTATGATGAATTTCGAAATTAGGGTTGCTGGTGGTAGGGGTTGATCTGACAAGTTTCGAATTATTTCGAAAATGCTCCCTCGAAACAAAAATCGACGTCTCTTGGTGTTTTTCGCTAATGTTACTCATTTCGGAGTTATAGGGGGTCAAATTTTCGTTGGAACACACTGTATATCTGTTCCATTATTGAACTGTTTTGTTTCGATTACGAAACATAACACGCCCGAAATTCGAGGATTGCTTAGAAGCAATCTTTGAATGTTGTTTTCTACATTTATAGTGGTTGAATACTGATGATCTATATTGAACCTTAAATATGATTGACGTGGCTCATTTTAGAGCTCGCGGAATCTAGTAGCCACTTCTTCATTCAAATCTATTTCAACTGATAAGTGAAAGAAAATTTGATTTACACTTTTCTGCTATGTTTAAAACGCGTTTCGAAGACACTGCAAATTTATCAAACAAATACAAAACTAAATCTAAACTGAAGTACAATATTTTATATTTGATCTACACAATAGAATTGAAAGTAAATAAGGAAAATTTACAGAACAATTATTTTAATCGCTAAGCCGCACGCTAATTGAGTATAGGGAAATCATTGTGATCAGTTACCTGTTCATTCAATAATATATTGGAAATGTTAAATCTGTCTATTTCAAGGAATTCCCAGAAATTAATATCAAGTTTTTCCATTATATGAATGTATGATTGAATTTTGATTGAAATTATGATTTTTTCAATTAAAAGGTTCACGTAATTGGAATTAGTTTTCTTATTGATGAAACTACGATAATATTTATTGACTAGTGCTAAAATTTCTATCCTACCTATACCGGGTGTTATATAATAGTATGTCACAACTTGAGGGGGTAAATCTACGTGCAATTTTAGGAAAAAAGTTTATATAAACATTGGTCCACAAAACTTTGCTACGAATTGGTTTTTTCTTCAAAACTCCTGCAGCCTCCGTCATTACACGTCCTAGATTTTAACTGAAATTCACAAGGTGTTTCCTTTTCCGAGACCATGTCTTCTTTTAACCTCTCAACCTTTTTTGCAGTACGCCACTGATCAGCGTACAATCAATTCTCGTCATCTTCGTTCAATTTAGAAAATTTTTTGACAGTTGTAATTTTTTCGTATATCCAACCGTTTTCGAGTGAAAAATTTGCTTTTATTTTGATAGCTCGTCTTCTGAGACTCAAATTATACTTATTCAATATGAAAATAAAAAAAGGAACAATTAAAAACTAAACAAATTGCTGGAAGTGTCATCCACCTGCAAGAATACAGTCGTTCGCATATTATCACGTACTCTTTGAAATATTCCTGGGTTATTTCTCATCGTGTCACAAGAGGTTATTATTCGATTTCTCAATTCTTCTACAGTGTTCATTGGAGTGGTATCAACCAAACTTTTGGGATATCCCCATACGAAAAAGTCTGAAGTATTTAAGTCTGGGGACCTAGAAGGCCATGGTTCTGGCCAACCCCAACCTATCCATCGGTTGATGAATGTATTATTCAAGAATTCCCTAGCTTACCCACTAAAATGTGCTGGTGCCCCGTCATGCATGAACCACATTATGTTTCTCACCAAAAGTAGCACATCCTCGAGCAATAAAGGTAACTCCTCCTCAAGAAATTGCCGATAAGCGGGGCCGTTTAGTCTGTTAGGCAAAAAAAATGGCCCAGTCAAATAATTTCCAATTATTCCGACTCAGACATTCAGTGAGAATTGTTCTTGATGATGAGATTCTTCAATCAAAAGGGGGTTTTGTCAGCCTAATAACGATTATTGTTAAAATTTGTGATAGCAGTTCTCAAAATGTTAGCTTCGTCTGAGAACATTATGTCACTACCAAAATGAGCATTTTCTCTAATTTCATCTAAGAACCATCGGCAGAAATTCAGTCTTGAAGAAGAATCTCGAGGAAGTAGAGTTGAATGTGAAACGGGTACAATAAAAAGTCGTGGAGACTCCTCCAAACTAGAACATGTGAAATATTCAATTGAGGATTCAAATCAATACAATTCAAAACTGCTTCCGCAATATCTGGAGTTCTCATAGTTTACGAAAAAATAACAAGTGTCAAAAAAGTTTCTAAGTTGAACGAAGATGACGTGTAATGATGAAGGCTGTTAAAAAAAGCTTGCATTCCAAATTTGGACTGAATATCTCAAACACTGCCGGAGTGTTGAAGAAATAACCATTTTTTTCCGGAAATTTCAACACCCTGTAGCTTCGTACCGAAGCTTTTGCGGACTTATATTTATATGAACTTTTTTTCTTAAAATTGCACGTAGATTTACCCCTTCAAGTTGTGACATACTATTATGTTACACCCTGTATAGATCTTACTACAACTACCGCAGCTGATATTGTATTTACCAGAATTCTTTTATTTATCTATTTCATCATTATTTTTGATGTGTTTGAAGAGAGTTATACTGATTCAGAATGAAATGCGTAATTGGAACTCTCCAAATAAATGTTTAAATTATCGCAACTTTCTCAAAGTATCCGAGGCTACTATATCGGTGTTAATCTTGACCCAGTTTGTTGAAATTTATCATCCTCAATTATTTTGATTTTTGAATTTGGGAGGCTTTTACTTGGTAAAATTCCATTATCAATAATAAAAAACAAGTACTGTGTTTTAAGGAATTTTACTTAATAATTGCGATTCGTAACGCGTTTCACTACACCGTAGCTTCTTCAGACGAATGATTATGCAGAAAAATGTAAATGAGAATATAACTATAAATGTTCTTGACTAATTAAAAGCTTATTGGTCGCCTCCTCCTAAGTGGTTATTTATGACAGGTATATCCAATAAAATTAAGGAATAGATTGCTCCCCGAAAAGATTCAATAGAGGTGAAGGGCTTAAATCGACTTGTTCATTGATGAGTCTACCTGAGTGTTTGTATTTATTTATTTCTAAAGTTTCCCAAAGATCTACCTTCCAATATTTATTATCTGTATGCAAAATTTCAAACTGTGGGTCGAAAGAATGATTATTTTCTAAGAGATGATTCGCGTAATTTGAATCTGATTTTTATTTGAAAAACTGCGTTTATGTTCCGATATTCTAATATTAAAATTTCTATGTGTTCTACCAATGTAGAAATTATCACAATCATTGCAATTCAATCTATAAACACCTGATTTATTGTTTTTACCTGGTTTGGTTTTATTATTTTTATATATTTGCCTAAATTATTATTAGTTTGGAAAGCTATGTTGAAATTATTGCTACTTAAGAACGATTTCAGTTTCTCACTTGTAATGCCAACGTATTTTAAGGTGTTGAATTTTGTTTCAATTTATCGACAGGGTAAACTTCATTCAATGCGATTCTACTTTGTTTTTATTTAAAATATTATTTATTAGTTTGGGATTGTAACCATTATTTTTGGCTATTTGTTTAATCAAATTTAGTTCTTTGTTGATATTTTCTGGTGATAGCGGTATGTTAATCAATCTATGAATAAAACTATTGAATGCTGACATTTTATGTTGATATGGATGACACGACGAGTTATGTATTATAATATCTGTATGTGACGGCTTATGGTAAATTGCGAAAACATGTTTTCCATTTTCATTCGAAATTGTTACGTCTAAGAAATTTATCGAATTATTGCTTTCTATTTCGGTTGTGAATGCAATTTTGGATGTAATGAATTTATATGATTTTCGAAAATTTTCAACTGTCTATCTGTTCCTGTGAAGCAAATAATGATATCGTCTACATAGCGATACCAGTATAAACAATATTTACTGAGTGGATGATTATGAATTAATTTCTCTAAGTTATTCATGAAAATTTCTGCTAACAAAGGACTCAACGGATTGCCCATAATCAAGCCGTCTTCAATAGTATAATATTTGTAATTGAAATGGAAATAATTTTGATCTAAACAAATTTTCAATAATGAAAGAATATCTGATTTAATGATAGTATTGACATGATTCCTTTCTAATAATTCTTCAACTAAGTAATACGTATTCTTTGGAGGAATGTTGGGAAATAGATTCTTAATTCCTCAACGACTTGCTAATAAAACATTGCAATTTTAAACCTGAATTTTCGGTCAAAAATTCATACGAACTTATTGCCAATATCAAAGATACCACTATACCACCTAATTCCAAACTTATTTCTTTCGATGTTAAGAATCTATTTCCCAACATTCCTCCAAAAGATACGTATTACTTAGTTGAAGAATTATTAGAAAGGAATCATGTCAATACTATCATTAAATCAGATATTCTTTCATTATTGAAAATTTGTTTAGATCAAAATTATTTCCATTTCAATTACAAATATTATACTATTGAAGACGGCTTGATTATGGGCAATCCGTTGAGTCCTTTGTTAGCAGAAATTTTCATAAATAACTTAGAGAAATTAATTCATAATCATCCACTCAGTAAATATTGTTTATACTGGTATCGCTATGTAGACGATATCATTATTTGCTTCACAGGAACAGATAGACAGTTGAAAATTTTCGAAAATCATATAAATTCATTATATCCAAAAATTGCATTCACAACCGAAATAGAAAGCAATAATTCGATAAATTTCTTAGACGTAATAATTTCGAATGAAAATGGAAAACATGTTTTCGCAATTTACCATAAGCCGTCACATACAGATATTATAATACATAACTCGTCGTGTCATCCATATCAACATAAAATGTCAGCATTCAATAGTTTTATTCATAGATTGATTAACATCCCGCTATCACCAGAAAATTTCAACAAAGAACTAAATTTGATTAAACAAATAGCCAAAAATAATGGTTACAATCCCAAACTAATAAATAATATTTTAAATAAAAACAAAGTAGAATCGCATTGAATGAAGTTTACCCTGTCGATAAATTGAAACAAAATTCAACACCTTAACATACGTTGGCATTACAAGTGAGAAACTGAAATCATTCTTAAGTAGCAATAATTTCAACATAGCTTTCCAAACTAATAATAATTTAGGCAAATATATAAAAATAATAAAACCAAACCAGGTAAAAACAATAAATCAGGTGTTTATAGATTGAATTGCAATGACTGTGATAATTTCTACATTGGTAGAACACATAGAAATTTTAATATTAGAATATCGGAACATAAACGCAGTTTTTCAAATAAAAATCAGATTCAAATTGCGCGAATCATCTCTTAGAAAATAATCATTCTTTCGACCCACAGTTTGAAATTTTGCATACAGATAATAAATATTGGAAGGTAGATCTTTGGGAAACTTTAGAAATAAATAAATACAAACACTCAGGTAGACTCATCAATGAACAAGTCGATTTAAGCCCTTCACCTCTATTGAATCTTTTCGGGGAGCAATCTATTCCTTAATTTTATTGGATATACCTGTCATAAATAACCACTTAGGAGGAGGCGACCAATAAGCTTTTAATTACTCAAGAACATTTATAGTTATATTCTCATTTACATTTTTCTGCATAATCATTCGTCTGAAGAAGCTACGGTGTAGTGAAACGCGTTACGAATCGCAATTATTAAGTAAAATTCCTTAAAACACAGTACTTGTTTTTTATTATTTTAATTTTTCTGGTTTTATTGATATGATGACCTTCATTTGATATCAAAGGTAAACTTAAGGGTTTTTGAAGATTAAATCAAGATAACCATACCATAAAATTTATAAAAATCAGATAAAGGTGGATTCAATCTTTCATACAATTTCGATTCGAAACTGAATTGAAAGAAACGGGAACATTGAAAATGTTGAAGTGGCACTTCATGAAAAACAAGCATGTGTGGAATGGGGACTTTAGAGGTAGTCATGTGTTCGTCAAGAATAACGAACGAAGTGGCAAACCATTAACATCAAGTGCTGACAAAAACGTGGAGGAAATTAAATAAACTGAAAGCACTAAATTAACGATCAGAGAATAAGTAAAGAAAGTCAACATCTTATTCTTATTTGTTCAAGACAAATGAGGTTGGGACGTTTTGAAGTAAAGCGAGTGACAAAATAATTGGAAATTTCAAGCAAAATCCTTTCGACATCGTGAAGGAAAGGTCACTTTAACGCATACTTTATGGTTGTATGGTGCAATACAGACATCAAGCAACTCAATTGTATACAGGGTGTCCTTTTTCAATTTTTTACAACCTCCGAGCTCCAAAATATTGTTTAGTATAGAAAATTATGCGTCTTTGAAAGTTTTCGACACCATCGACATTTTACCTCAACATCTCAAGCGGTTTACAGATAATTCAAATTTAGCAGCATCTATCGATTGTATTTCAACACCCTGTAAATCGGTAACAAAGTATTGGCGAACCCATGTCTATGTGAACTTTTTTCATGAAATTACTTCAGCAATCAATATAGAACGGCAATAAATATTGCCGTGTATTTTTTAAACACCCCGTATAAATTGTTGCCCCTTAACTAAGTTGGAGACTGGAACGTTTGGCGTTCAATAACACTAAAAAACACTGTATACCACTACATCTAAACTTTATTTCGAATACTCGACGCATGTTTCGCCAACTAAGTTGGCATCATCAGGAGATGATAATACACAGTGTACTATCATCGAAACGCGCGTCGAGTATTCAAAATAAAGTTTTGGTGTTGTGGTGTACAGTGTTTTTTAGTGTTGTGTTACAGCTTAGTTCAGTTTTCACTAATGAAGGAGCAGTATCTTCGAAGAACGTTGAAAATACAGTGAAAAAGTGTAAATAAATTAAATTTTTTCTATTCATCAATAGAATGCGACATAAGCAGTTGCGTAGGCTTAAACATTTGAATTTTTCAGATCGAAGAGATGGCAAATCTTGATAAATGGTATCAGTTACAGTTCACTCAGAAATGTCAGATATGTTCTGATTTCTTTGCGAGTATCGAAGTAAGCAGCTTAACGCGACACAAACGGTCATATTTTCAGGTGGGGTTGACTGAAACGTTAAATTTTTCCGTAAATCGAAGGAGTTGTAGGCCTGGTATGAATTTCGATTCCATACCATTCCGCGTTTAGATTCATATGTTTATTATTGAAAAAAATTGTAATGTTACTAAAAACTTTTCGGATTTCACCTATATATGAACTACAAGACACAGCGTTTCGCAAAGTTTCATATTTCTAGGTCAACTAGAAGTGCCCCTATAGGATGTGATTCTCTTGTCAGTGTCAAAATATATAGCAAAATGCATAATATAAACGGCCGTATCCTTGGATTGCTTTGTCTTAGAGATTCGCTTCTTCTCACTCTTGCAAGAGAACGACATCCTGAGTACTTGGTGTCAATTTCAAGTCTGTACCAACATGTGTTTCTGAGAAAGGCGTCTTGAGATACAGATAGACGGACAACGAAGTAATCTTATAATGATTACTTTCTTGTTGTAACGTGCCTACTTCCCTTTCCACGTTGCTTCTATCAATCTTCAATTCCTGACTTTCATTTTCTTCACTCAGATGAAACTATACCGTGTTCTCATATTCAAGTTCGTTGTCTTTTAACTCTCCATAATTTCCTAGCATTCTATGTTCCTGTGTCCCTTCCATTTTCCGATGATTCTGTCAATTTAATTCATTATTCATTTTTGATTCCGATATTTCCTCAATGCAGTAGGGATCAGATTTTCGTGAAGTCAAGGAATTGAAGGAGTTTTTGAAAAATATCCCAAATAAATGAAGGAAATATCCAACTATCAAAAAAGGATTGTGTGGTTTTATGAAACCTCGGTGAAAGTGAAAGTTTTTTTTCACATTCTTCTTCAAGTGCCATCTCCGAGTCGAAGGTTGGCAATCATCATCGCTAATTTTACTTTAGAAGCGGCCGATTTAAAAAGTTGGTTCGAAGTGCATCCAAACCACTCTCTCAGGTTCCCCAGCCATGAGATTCTTCTCCTTCCTATACTTCGTTTTCCCTGTATTTTGCCTTGGATAATCAGCTGTAGGAATTTATATTTTTTTCACCTCTCATAATATGGCCCAGATATTCCAATTTACGTTTCGTGAGTGTGTTCGCAACCCCTCTTTCCCTGCCTATGCGTCTCTGAACTTCTGCATTTGTTACTCGATCCATCCATGATATTCTAAGAATCCTCCTATACACCCACATTTCAAATGCTTCAATCTTTTTAAGAATTGCGGCATTCACTGTCCATGCTTCCGCTCCATAAAGGAGAGTAGAGAAAACATAACATTTAGCTAAACGATGTTTTAATGCCATACTTAGATCTCTACATTTCATCAAGATATTTCAAATAGAAAAAAAATACAGGAGTAGCCCTAGTTTCAGTTCAGCGATTTTTGGAAATCCCAAATACATTCCCAGTCAATGCACCAGTAATAAAAATCGCCATGAATTCTACATTGTTTCCTTGTTCGTATTAGATGATTAGTCGAAAGATTTGTCAGTAAAAATGCGATATTTTCTTCATTAAAATTAGAAAATGTAAATTGCTCTCTATAACTAAAAATCTAATGTTTTCGTTTACTTACCTCCTTTGGTATCGTCTGTTTCTATGGGTTGTTTTAAGGCAGTTATATCCCGGAACGTCAGAAGAAATAACACCACCAGGTCCCTCTCGTTCTTGATGGGTGAAATTTGTAAAAACAACCATAGCGGCGTTTCTATAAAAAATACAAAAATTCATATTTTTTAAATTAAATTTCATTGAATTCATCAAAATACCTCCAAATTGGTCAACTCTATTTTCAAGCAGCCATACAATAACAAGCAATGTTTACCTCACCACTAATTTAAATTAACCAAAGCCTACTTTATGCAAAATAAGCTGTCCAAATTTAATCTACAGGTGTTTTGTATCTTCCTACTGAAGATGTGAATCTGCATGACAAATAAATCATTGGTATAAGTTGGTTTGAAAATATTAATATATGAATTTTATTGGGATCAGAATAATTAACTATTGTTTTCACAAAAATTATTTGGGAAATTGAAAACTATCACTTTCTCAAATATAAAATGTTTTATAATGGTACTGCATATTGCCACCAGAATAAATTGAACCAATTGTCGAAATCAAAGAAAATACCTCAGGAAGAATGAGGAATTTTTCAAATTAAATGACAATTTGTTTCACGTTTTGATAAATTTATTTTCATTATCTGTTAAATTGCCATTTTCCTGGAAGAATTTCGAATGAGAAAGTAAGAGATTTCAGTTAATTTTTCTAGACTTATGAAATTGTAAATTTTAGTGAAACTATAAATTATATTTATAACATACCCTTTCATATTAACAGAAATCCAAATATTCCTTATCTGAATAGCATTCAGAATATGGCTTCAAAATAAACTTCGTATGTCATTTATGGTAAAATATTTTCAAAGCATGCTACATATATCCTGAGGGAGTAATTGAATGTATAATACAGGGTATCCCAAGTTGAGTAGCCTATAAGACGTTTATGGAGAACTAATAATTCTGTCGTTATGAAATTTTGGCAATGTATTCAATCAATATAAAAACAAGTACTGTGTATTTATTTATTTTAAGTTTCCCAAAGAATTTTACTTAATAATTGCGATTCGTAACGCGTTTCACTACACAGTAGCTTCTTCAGACGAATGAATATACAGAAAAATATAAATGAGAATATAACTATAAATGTTCTTGAGTAATTAATTGTAACCATTAAGCAACCCAATAAGCTTTTAATTGGTTATTTATGACGGCAGGTATATCTAAGAAATTTATCAATAAAATTGGATGTAATGAATAGATTGAAAATTTTCAACTGTCTATCCCTGTGAAGGAAAAAGATTCAATAGACCAAGTTGAGTAGCCTATAAGACGTTTATGGAGAACTAATAATTCTGTCGTTATGAAATTTTGGCAATGTATCTCAGTCAGTTTTCAATAATCAAAAAACAAGTACTGTGTTTTAAGGAATTTTACTTAATAATTGCGATTCGTAACGCGTTTCACTACACAGTAGCTTCTTCAGACGAATGAATATACAGAAAAATATAAATGAGCCACTTATATAACTATAAATGTTCTTGAGTAAGAAGAAGCAACCCAATAAGCTTTTAATTGGTTATTTATGACAGGTATATCCAATAAAATTAAGGAATAGATTGCTCCCGAAAAGATTCAATAGAGGTGAAGGGCTTAAATCGACTTGTTCATTGATGAGTCTACCTGAGTGTTTGTATTTATTGATTTCTGAAGTTTCCCAAAGATCTACCTTCCAATATTTATTATCTGTATGCAAAATTTCAAACTGTGGGTCGAAAGAATGATTATTTTCTAAGAGATGATTCGCGTAATTTGAATCTGATTTTTATTTGAAAAACTGCGTTTATGTTAGGTTAGATATTCGATAAACACCTGATTTATTGTTTTTACCTGGTTTGCTTTTATTATTTTTTATATATTTGCCTAAATTATTATTAGTTTGGAAAGCTATGTTGAAATTATTGCTACTTAAGAATGATTTTAGTTTCTCACTTGTAATGCCAACGTAGGTTAAGGTGTTGAATTTTTGTTTCAATTTATCGACAGGGTAAACTTCATTCAATGCGATTCTACTTTGTTTTTATTTAAAATATTATTTATTAGTTTGGGATTGAACCCATTATTTTTGGCTATTTGTTTAATCAAACTCAGTTCTTTGTTGAAATTTTCTGGTGATAACGAATGAAAATGGAAAACATGCTTTCGCAATTTACCATAAGCCGTCACATACAGATATTATAATACATAACTCGTCGTGTCATCCATATCAACATAAAATGTCAGCATTCAATAGTTTTATTCATAGATTGATTAACATCCCGTTATCACCAGAAAATTTCAACAAAGAACTAAATTTGATTAAACAAATAGCCAAAAATAATGGTTACAATCCTAAACTAATAAATAATATTTTAAATAAAAACAAAGTAGAATCGCATTGAATGAAGTTTACCCTGTCGATAAATTGAAACAAAAATTCAACACCTTAACCTACGTTGGCATTACAAGTGAGAAACTAAAATCATTCTTAAGTAGCAATAATTTCAACATAGCTTTCCAAACTAATAATAATTTAGGCAAATATATAAAAATAATACAACCAAACCAGGTAAAAACAATAAATCAGGTGTTTATCGATTGAATTGCAATGACTGTGATAATTTCTACATTGGTAGAACACATAGAAATTTTAATATTAGAATATCGGAACATAAACGCAGTTTTTCAAATAAAAAATCAGATTCAAATTACGCGAATCATCTCTTAGAAAATAATCATTCTTTCGACCCACAGTTTGAAATTTTGCATACAGATAATAAATATTGGAAGGTAGATCTTTGGGAAACTTTAGAAATCAATAAATACAAACACTCAGGTAGACTCATCAATGAACAAGTCGATTTAAGCCCTTCACCTCTATTGAATCTTTTCGGGGAGCAATCTATTCCTTAATTTTATTGGATATACCTGTCATAAATAACCAATTAAAAGCTTATTGGGTTGCTTCTTCTTACTCAAGAACATTTATAGTTATATTCTCATTTATATTTTTCTGTATATTCATTCGTCTGAAGAAGCTACGGTGTAGTGAAACGCGTAACGAATCGCAATTATTAAGTAAAATTCCTTAAAACACAGTACTTGTTTTTTATTAGTGAGTTATTCCGGTTGAAAACCACCTCATTAGAAAATTTGGCTTCATCTGTCCAGATAATCCTTTTGAGAAAATCGGGATCATCTTGTGTTCTAAGGAGAAGGTACTCACACAGTTCTATTCGAAGCTGTGGATCGCCAGCTTGTAGAGTTTGGAACAATGAAAATTCATAAGGAGGTCAATTCAGATCATACTCTGCTATTGCTAATGATGCACGTGGATCAACATCAAAATAAGCTAGAACGGCAATTTCATTGTCTTCAGTGTTGATTACAGGTGATGAAAATCTTATTCTGGACATTTCCAGTTAAAAGAAAATTTGTAACGTCTCTTCTTCTTCCTTCTTAATAGGCAGTTGCTGAACTTTCAATCTTCAAAACCTTCCCTCGGCATTCTTAAGTTATCCACTCCATCTTTTACGAGGTCTTCCTGGACTTCGGGTACCCAACAGAGATTTATCCCTTGCTATTTTTACAATTCGAGAGTTGTCCATTCGGGTAATATTGGCATCCCACTCTCGCTTCCTCTGAAGTATCGAATTATTTATATCTGGTTCCACATTTCCTGCGAATGTTCTCGCTCCTCTCTCTGTCCCATAAAGTTTTTCCTACAATCTTTCTAAGAACACTCATTTCTGCTGTCTCCATCATTCGCTTGGTAGTCGTTGTATCAGGTCTGGTTTCAACAGTATATGACATTATCGGCCTAATAGCAGTTTTATAAACTCTCGATTTAGTTTCGATGTTTGTATATTTATTGTAACATATTGTGGTGTTAAGGCATCTAGCCACTCTTGGCGCTTTCAACGTTTGATTCCTTACTTCCTGTTTCCATAATCTGAAAATTCGGTTCCCAAATATTGGAATTTCATGACCTACTCAATTACCGTACCATCCAGCTTCAGCTTACATCTTAAAGGGGTTTTCGATGTTGTCATATAATTGGTTTTGGTTGCGGAGATTATCATATTGAAAGTTTTTACAGTTTGATTAAACGTCGGAATAGCATACAATATTAATCTCTTCGCCTCCCATTTTATATCCTTTAAGTGGTCTTATCTTCTTTATTATCGTATTCATGACAATATCGAAGAGAAGAGGGCTCAATGAGTCTCCTTGTCGAATGCCACTTGCCATCGGGATCAAACCTATTAGTTCTCCATTTATTTTCGGGATCGTTTTGTTATTCTTATATATGTCTTCGCTAGTCTTTATGAGATCATGTGGTATTCCTAAGTTGTAAAGTATAATCAATAAAGCATAAAAAGCTTGTCTCCTAAATTCTTCAGCTGTCATAGACGGCATATTTGGATATAATTCCTTAAATCTCCTTCAAGTACTACTCTCATTTCCATGACTGAAAAATAAATTAAGTATTTGCTCATTTGTGTATCTTCCATTCTGTTCGAATTAATTCGACTGACAGTTAAAACAATAATAGTTTGTTATCTATGTTTAGGAGCCTGTATATGCTCTGGGATCTGTGCAGAAATCTAAGCCTCCTTTGCCAACTTCAGATAGGTACGTAAAATTAGTTATTTCGCCATAACTTCAAAACTTGAAATCTCAGGTACAAGGTATGTATGTTTTAGTTTTTTACGGCAAATCTTATGAATTGAAAAAAATATGGGTTACAATTTTAAAAAACGTATTTTTCGATGTTTCTTCGTTTCGAAATGTGGGCGGAAAGAAGAGCACTCTGTTTACGGACTAAGATTCAATCGGATATGAATTATCTCCTGCATGGTTTTTTGTTTGTAAAACATTCCTTATTATTTTTGTAGCTCACGGTCTCGAGATATGTCAATTTTTAAAAAAAGCAAAGAATTGATAATTTTCAAGTAAAGCTAGACTTATGTTAGGTGTTTTTGTAATTGGAGTAACAAATGTTATGGAACCAGTCATCAATATACAGAGTGTCTTTTTTTAAATAACTGGATGTTCCATTGGGGCGAAAATATTCTAGAAATAGAGTTTCGGATCAGCTGAATCACCAGCCAAAATTCAGAACGATAGATTTATTAGTTCTCCAGAAATGTCTTATAGGACACTCAATTTGGGATACCCTGTATTGTACGTAGTACTTCTGTTAGTATTTTCTCATTTCAATACAGAAGTATATTGACCCATGGATCGCTTTTTTGATCAAACGTCATGGCTTCACTGAATATATATTTTATTCCTCACATAAAATCTATTTAATTTAGATTTTAGATTTTGTAGTATCTAATTGAAGATATATAATAAGCTTAATGAATTGATAGTATTGATGATTCATTTATTTTATGGAAATTCATTTTTAAAGTAAAATGAAATGAGACACTTTTCCACAATATATTTAATAATCACGACCGGTTTCGACCCTTCGGTCATTTTCAAGTGAATAACAATAAAGTACATGAGTAGGCAAGCACAAATACAGAATGAAATTTATTCTAAATATTGAGTACCTAGTGGGGATTCATTATGCTCTAGTTGGCTGTTGAGGGTAGTAAATTGTGGGTTTTTACATAGTTTGTTAATTTAAAAACTTTCCAACAAATTCATCTCTCTTCCTTTGTTACATCTATGAAGGAATTTAAGATTTTTCCATAATATCGAGTGGTTTGTTGATTTTATGTGTTCAAATATTGGCGAATTTTTATCTGAGGAAATATGATCCTTGAATCTAGCTTCAAAACTTCCCTCTGTTTGTCCGACATAGGCTGTTGTGGTATGTTGTTATTGAGGCAATTTTTCTGATGATATTAAGTTCGGTTTGAAAATTTTCCTTCTAAAGGGGAACAGAGTAAGCTCTATAAATCATGGAGTTATATGCAGCTAGTTTGTGACTTAAATGACTGAACGAGTCCATTTGAATCGATGCGTCTGTGAATATTTCCTTTCTGTAAATTTTATAAGTGAGTTGGTTTTTTGAATTTGTAATGTTTATGCCGAGGAAATAAATTGAGTTTTAGTTTTCTAATTCAAAAGTGAAACTGATGCGGCAATGTATTTTATTCAGGAAATTTAAAAATTGCTGAATTTGTCTGTTTGAACCACGAAAACCAACTAAAATGTCATCTACATATCTGTACCAGAAATTAATGTGTTTTTTAGCGAAATCTGTGTTTGATATTGAATTTTTCTCTAAATTATTCATGAAAATATCCTAGTAGAGGCCTAAGGGGTGAACTCATTGCAAGAGCTGAATTTTGTTTGAAGAATTCAGATTGAAATTGAAGGTAACTTTGAGATAGGCATATTTGAAGAAGATTGCTTAGTTCATTAGTGATATATGGCGGTATATAAGACTCGGATAAGACATCTGTAACAAGGGGAAGACACTCATTCATTGGAATGTTCGGGTACATATTTTTGACATCGAAAGAGATTAACTTTTCAAGCACAATACAGTATCTCTAATTCTATAGATCTCATACATATATACCCGAACATTCCAACGAATGAGTGTCTTCCGCTTAGATGGGGAACAACGTATTACCTCCCAATTACTATATAGCATCGTAGAAACCCCAGAAAAAAGATACACTAGTCTCAGATACACCGGGAACGCTCTAACAAAATTAGTAAATACTTTTCTGAATTGAACATAACTACTTCATTCTCAAGCGGCCCCAACTTAAGCAGATTATTATTCAATGCCAAACAAAAGAACGATAAATTCAAGCAATCAGGAATTTATCAAATCAAATGCAATGAATGTCAGGTAGCCTATGTCGGACAAACAGGAGAAATGAGATAAAAACAAGGTTTAACTTTAATCTACACTTTATTTGAAAAATTTTGAATAACAGGTCCTACCGATATAAATTTCATCACAAGAATCGCAATTGAGTTTATATCGGTAGGACCTATAGGAGTTTTGGCATAAGAACATCTGAATATAAACGTAGCTTCGATAAAATAAATCTGATTCAAATTATTCAAACCACTTAATGAAAGAAAACCATTCATTCAATAAAAACTTTGACATATTACATATAAAATCAAAAGTTTAAAATTAGATCTCCTAGAAACATTAGAAATAAATAGATACAAACATTCGGACAAGCTTTTGAATGAGCAGGTAGATGTAAATTATTCACCCCTACTTAACTTGTTTAATTAGTTTTTATTACCTTCCATACTAACTGTACAATGGCTCGGTCTGGATTTTCCTGTTATTCATCCAACTTGTTCTACGATTTGTTTATAATACCATACTCTTCAATCTGTTCGTCATTCTAGATAAAGCTGCTGTGTCAGCGAAACGTCGTCGAAATTTTTCAAATAAAGTGTAGATTAAAGTTAAACCTTGTGTTTTTTATCTCATTTATATCATGGATCTACCTCAAGTAACGGCCTCCACAATTCAAACAGGGAGAAGTTTAGAAGATAGGTTCAAGGAACATATTTCCTCAGATAAAAATTCGCCAATATTTGAACACAAAAAAACAACTAACCACTCGATGTCATTGAACAATCTTAAAATCCTTCATAAATGTAACAAAGGGAGAGAGATGAATTTGTTGGAAAGTTTGGAGATTGACAAACTATGTAAAAACCCACAATTTATTACCCTCAACAGCCAACTAGAGCATAATGGATCCCCACAACTCAATATTTAGGATAAATTTCATTCTGTACTTGTACTTGCCTACCCATGTATTATATTCTTATTACTTGAAAATGACCGTAGGGTTGAAACCGGTCGTGATTATTGAATAAATTGTGGAAAAGTGAGAAAAGTGTCTCTCTTCAAAAATGAATTTCCATAAAATAAATAAATCATCAATACTATCAACAATATAGTTTAATTGAGTAACAAAACCCCTGCGTGTTTCTATTACCCTTTGGGATCTTCCTTCTCACCTACAACGTAAACATTATGAAACCAAGTGAAAATTTTCAGCAAATTAAGTTGGAAAAAGTATGACTTTCAGTTTCTCCCAGATAGTTTAGAAATTGTTGATAATTTAAAAAACATCATGAAAAAATCTCAAAGAGGACAGAACTTCCTTGAAATGAGAATTTAATCGACGAAACCTAAAGCTATATCTATAATTCTCATTCAATGTTGAACAGGGATCCACTCTCTCAATGCTCTAGAGGATGCACAGCTTCGACGTAATGTTTCTTAGTACAAATACCGATTCACACAAAACCACAAAAAATATTTCAGTAATTGATCTAAAAATTTTCAATTCCTTTCTCACATAACGCTTACTCCATAAAAGTATTTGAAAGTTGTTACTTTTCTGATTATTAATTTTGAAAATGAACCGAAACTGATGATTTCTAATTTTTGGTAGCGTGAAACATTCGTGTTTAACAAAATAAACAACATTTAGATACTTTTATAACTTGATCCCAATAAGTTTCAGAAGCAGAAAATTTTGAAGTCCAAATACTCAAACATGTTTTTGTCGTGTTCTATGGTATTGAAGTTCAAGAATTATATCATATTATTAATATGAACATACCCGTTAGTTGCAAAACATTTTAGTACCATGTACGTATGTAACAAATATTATCATTGTCCTCGATTTTTGAAACCCTGGAACGAAATTGACGACGTAAAGCTAGATTTGATCAAATGTTAGCAATTGACTGCTTTCATTTCCTTCGCTAATTCACATTAGAGCAGAATTTCAATATTTCATATTGCGAACTCATCTTTGTCAACTTGAAGGAAGTTGTACCTGGCGCATTCACCATTTTGAGAGGAATAAGTATAGATATGAAAATTGTGCTCTTAGTTCAGTAGAAAGCTCTTAGGCGTGTGAATTGATTTAAATATTTATCTTTCGACCGCCCTCTATATTTTTTTCAAAATTTCATATGACTAGAAGTAAGTCTGAATGTTTCACTGCTAATAACACACAAATTTCAACTTCGCTCTTACACCGAATTGATAATAATACGAATTCATTCCATCAATATTGTAGGCGATTTGTTAGCTAGCTTCAAATGATATTATCAATTATTTCTCGAACGAAATCATAGTCATTTCAAACAGTTCGAATAAATTCAGTACTCGAGCTGAGTTAACAGCGCGACAAAAATTTCATTACATGAAGTTCGCTTTATTTTCATTCTCAAACGCTGCAACACAGATTTATAGAGCTGCTCGCGTATGCATGAAACGTGAGGAATTTGCCACTGGATGACTTTCGTTGCATACGAAAAGCTACTATACGAGTTCATTTCGATAAACTGACCAAAATATGACATGAAATGAAATGTCGCTTAACTATTCCATCAGAATATTCTAACAAGATGGAATGGAATAATCTGTGTATTGTACGTGACTGATTGAAGTCATTTTTCTTTGTCGTCTTGAATGGTATTCGAACTGAGTTCCGAAAATATTCTCAATGCTGTGGCGCCTCCGGTTATAGCGGAAGTTGACGCCATCTCTGTTATTTCAAGCACAATGTATGTTTCTATTTTTTTTTTATTGTAGAACTAAATTCTGAACATGTTTTTCCCATAGAGTTTTAACTTGTAGCACATGCATGTAGTAAAAGAATTGAGATTTGTTTTCTAACTGAGCAATGTTTTCCCAACCTCAGTAGTTTGTTCTACCTCCTCTTGTCCTGATACAAGCCTGAATCCGTCTAGGCATGCTTTGGATTAGGTTTTCGATCTCCTCTGGGGTGACATTCTGCCACTCTTTTGTGGCGGCTTGGATGAGCTGTTGTGGGATTCTTGGACTATCCTGGCGCGACCTAATTTTCCTTTTGAGTTTATCATATAAATATTAAATAGGACTTAGGTCTGGAAAGCAAGATCGCAGTCCAAAATAGCGATTCCCTCTGTTTCAAGATAATGTCGCGTGAGGTTGCTGGCAGGCACCTCGCCAGAGTCTCACTATGGGCTCCAGCACCAGCTCAACGTAATTTCTAGCCGTTACACTCTCAGGAAACGAAATCAAGTATACTTTGCCCCACAGCATAATTCCACCCCAAAACGTCACACTGTCCCCTTGGTAATTCAGATTTTGTTTTGCTGCTCGGAGCCTAGCTTGTCTTTCACGACCCCTTAAAACCCGAATCCGGCGCTCATCTGATCGAACACCCATTCTGGTCAATTTTGGTGTTCGATACACCACTTAAGTCTCTTAATTTTTTATTGTCTGGTTAGTTCTAGAACTTTTAAGGGCTTTCTGCTGTATAAACCCCTTGAACGAAGTCTTTGAAGTATCGTTTCGATTGATATACTGATGCCTGTTGCTTCCAGAAATTGCCTTTGGAGTATGGGCTGCAACGCACTAGGATCTTTTCTTGAAATTTGGCACAAAAACGGTTTTGTTCTTCAGAAGTGATCTTCCTACGCCTTCTTCTAGGCCTATTTTGCAGAGATTGTAGCTCCACGTATCGGACGTACGTATTTGAAATCAACCCCATTCTAGCCGCTATAACCCTTTATGTCACCCTATCTTCAACGAGAGCAATTATCCGATCCCTGTGAACTTTTAAATTTTGAAATTCACAGTTTCAAATCTCAGTGATTACTGAGTACTTCATTCTTCAATAGTAGTTAAAGATCCATGGTTTAAAAACATCAATAATGCGAAATACCGATGCCGTATATATTTGGTTGTATATATATATACACTCGGAGCAAAATTAGCGGAACACTCGAAAATTTAACCAAATTCGAAGTTCGATATTTTTCCTAATTCTCAACCGATTTAGATGATTTGTTCGGCAAGTTATAGATCAACTCTTCCGCTTTGTAGAAATTATAAGAGGAAACAAAAAAAAATTGAAAAAAATTTTATACGGAGGCAAAACTGAAAGTGTTTTTTTTGTCAAAAATTCGTAACACCCTGTGGAATTTCGTAGTCCGAGTTGAAACGTACAATATCATGGTCTGTCAAGACACATCTTCCTACAGTAACGCCCTTCTTGTTTCATGCGTTTATCTCTATTTTTGCAAAATATATTTAATTTCAAGTGGAAAATCACCATTTTGGAGAAATTCCATTGAATGAAGAAATTGTCATTAAAATTCGTCTATCAATTTGGAATTTTCTTATTATCACTCAGGCGTGTCGAAATTGTCGTTTGCGATTTTTATGTTCGAATTCCGTTAGTTATTGATGACAATTTGGTTAATTTGGTGAAAATTAGGAATTCATAGGAGATAACAGTCGGTAGGTATTAAAATACACAACCGAATTCTGGGACCATTGATAAAAATTTCATTTACACATTCACACCTTTTTTTATCAAATATGAAATACAACACACGTTTTTTTGTATATGACCACATTTGCACTTGTTTAAAGAATGAGAGTTTTCCATTCTTTGATTTGATACAAATTCGATCGGTTGCGGTGTTTTGTGATTCTTTTACTGTTTACGATTCGAAACGGTATTTTTCATTCAGAATGAGAGATTTACCACCAACCTCAGTAGCAAGGGCAGTTACATTGATCGAGGAAGGGCGCACCTACCGCTCAGTCGGTACCATGTTGGGTGTCTCGACGTCGGTTATCCATCGAATCTACCGACGTTACAGGGAAACTGGATTGTACGTGAGGAGGCGAGGACAAGAAAGAAATCGGGCAACTCGCGCTATACATGACCGTTTCATCGTCAATCAAACCATAAGAAATCCTCGTCTTACTGCTGTTTAGGCACGTAACTTTTCACAAGCAGTAGATAACATCAACGTCAGTGTGAGGACAGTCAGAAAACGATTAAATGAAGTTGGTCTGAGATCATACGCGCAAGCAAGAGCACCAAGACTCGATAGAGCCCATCGGGTAGCAAGATTGGCGTTTGCTAGGGAGCATGTAGCATGGACAATCAATCAGTGGAGACGAGTTTTATTTAGTGATGAGAGCCGATATTGTGTGAATTTCGTGGATGGTAGAGATAGAATATGGAGGCATCGAGGGGAACGGTACAATCAAGCGAACTTCGCAGGAACTGAGCAATACGATGGAGGGTCAGTTATGATATACGGTGGCATATTCTTGGGAGTACGAACAGAACTGGAAATTATTGGCAAAGGATCACTTAATGCCCATCGGTATATAACAGAAATCTTGGAGCCCCATGTTGTGCCTTTTGCTCCTTACATAGGGGAAATTTCCTTTTTATGCACGATAACGCGCGCCCTCATACTGCGCGCATAGTGATAGAATATCTCGATGAAGTTGGGATCCACGAATGGACTGGCCGTCGTGGTCACCGGATTTAAACCTGATCGAACACGTTTGGGACATTCTTGGAAGAAGGGTTCGACAACGGAATCCAGGCAACGTTGAAGAGCTGACATTGGCTTCGGTGGAAGAGTGGGACAACATACCTCAGCAGATGATAGACAACATCATTGGGAGTATGCAAAATCGTATGCGCGCTGTAATAAGAGCTCGGGGAGGTCATACTCGCTTCTAAAATCAAATGTTTTTTTTTGTGGGTCATCACGAACATTTTTCTCAACATGTTCATTTAATTTCACGAGTGTATCGCCAGGATACACACCTGCTCTCAATTTTGGACAGGAATGATAATTATTATAGAGTGTCACACAAAAAAATTCAAAAATAAATGTGCAAAATCAACGATTTTTCCAGTGTACTTCGAGTTCCCCCGGAGCGTGAAATTGGCCAGTGAATTTCAAAAATTTTCATTTCATTAGATTTCCGCTTCTCTAATTTTGTTTTTATTTTTTGGCTAACCTCCGATGTTATGCACCGACGCAAGATTAAAAATAAATTCTTGAAATTTGTGACTTTTCGCTTCAAATTGGATATCTCTTGTAAAAATAGAGATAAATGCATAAAACAAGAAGGGCGTTACTGTAGGAAGATGTGTCTTGACAGACCATGATATTGTACGTTTCAACTCGGACCACGAAACTCCACAGGGTGTTACGAATTTTTGACAAAAAAAACACTTTTAGTTTTGCCCCCGTATAAAATACTTTTCAAATTTTTTTTGTTTTCTCTTATATTTTCTACAAAGCAGAAGAGTTGATCTATAACTTGCCGAACAAATAATCTAAATCGGTTGAGAATTAGGAAAAATATCGAACCGCTAATTTTGCCTCCGAGTGTATATATATATATATATATATATATATATATATATATATATATATATATATATATATATATATATATATATATATATATATATATATATATATTGTTGAATATTTTAGTACTCTTTTAATTGCCACCTTATATTCACACCTGTAATCCACATATAATACGCAACTACAGAAATTTTTTGGTCAAGAAAAATTTGTTCACATCATTTTCATCAAATATTTTCATCGAATTAAAACATCATTTTATTTATTTTCACCATAAAGAGCCTAATTTTTCGAAAACTACAAAGCCCCACAATCGTCTGCGATGAATAATTATACATTACATTAACTGTATATAGTTTTACAGTTCAAATGATTTCATCAATTGCAAAGACTGATGATAACTATTTCATGAATAAATGTAATACCTTATTTAAATAGTTTCTTCCATTTGCTTAACTTAGTGGTATTTCTGTTTCGAAAACACAGTGCTTAAATAGAATCCAAATTGCAAGTAATCAAAATTGAAAATATCCTTCGACAATTTGGGAATACCTTCGGAAATATACACAGGTTTGCTTGAGAGACATAATCTTGATCTAAGAGAGTAGTTAGACATTAAGCGTGAAGAATCGGGCATGCACAAGACTAAAACTATGAAAGCACACTACACTACATGCAAGCTATACGAATGTTATGTTTAACACGACTTTACTTCAACTAATCGACTTTCTATATGATTAAATTGGAGATATCCCCATCACAAATGTATACAAATGTTACTTGATATAGGAAATATATAGATTACTTGGGGAAAGGTGTTTGATATTAAAATAGGTTGTGATATCACCTGCTTCCTCATTGACCATAATACCTACAGTTAAATGTTCATGATGAAATAAAAATAATCAGTTGATTTTATTTCTAATAGTTATTGAAGTTTTTCAAGTTTTTCAAGTATCTTCGGAAATTCCGAACAGGTTTGATATTGAGCAAGTTTTCAGGATTTTTCTATATTGGCTTACTTTGCTTCCCATAGTTAGTTTTATAGTTTTACTTCATTACTTTCATTATGTAAAATATCAAATTTATTATTAGAAGTACTGTTCTCTTCCAGTTAATGATTCGCACCCTGTTTGCCAAAGTTGCGTTTGTGATGCAATTAACTAATATAATTTGTTCCATTGAATGAATTTTGAATATACAATTTTTAATATACCCGCCTAGTGATTTATCCATTTTGAAAGCTATATCCGGATTGTGAAAAGAGAAAAACGAGTTGGAACTTAAACTGGGTTTACCAATGTAACTTGATATATCATAATTTTGATTGGCCTCTCCAATACTAGGAAAAAGCATGCTGTTAATTATACTAGAATTATAGTCATTACAATTCGTTATTTGTTTAATAATAGACAACTTGTTTTTTCTCTCTCTTTACAATTCATACCTGGTTTTTTCATATTTACGACAAATTGTTCCTTAGTTTTAACTCACAAATTGTAAACGTTCGATGATAGAAATATCGCAATAGCTACTACGATTTCGAATTGAATATTTTACACCTAATTTTGTGATATTCTTAGAAAGTACCAATCTAAGAAAACAGGAACACACTAATCGCGAGCGCTAGCCGCTCCCGCCGCCATTTTACTAGTGACCCGATGTGTTTCCGAGATTCCGGTCGCAGACGCCACTGTTGTTTCCATATGTTTTATTGTATATTTTGTTTGCTTCTATATTTGTCATGTAGTGTAGGTTGTTCTCCTTATTTCTTGTTCATATTTTAAAGATTATTTGTATAGTTTAATACAAAAACTTCCGAATACCAAAAACCTCAACTTGGGTATTAACGCATAGTCAAACGACAATAGGGTTAGATTAGAATAAGTAGTGGATACTTAATTTTATTCTGTAGTTATTCTGCTCTGATAACGCATACCTACTTATATCTGCATTATAAAATCAAATCTTCAATAAAAATACACTTATTTTATTATTCTGCCTTGCCTTTTCTTATAGCAAAGTATTTTGTTAATAAAATAAGTATGCACTCATTTTACAGAACACCAAAATGACACCACCTAGCCCGAGTAGAAAAAGAGGGAAGCCATGGACCGAAGCAGGAAGATCTCATAATATTTTAAGTACTTAATAGTGTAGATGACAGTTACTGTCATTGTTAGGCATGATTTTCCTGCTACCTCAAGCGCTATTGACCATTATCGTTTAATAACGCCCAATGTATGTTTAAACATAATATATTCTATATGCATATAAATATTAGCTATGCTATTATTTTTTATAATTGTTGATGTCAAAACTTAAAATTCTGTGAAAAAGATTACAATTAAAAGTTTAAAGTTACTTTGTGCGTCAATGTCAAAGCTTTTATATCGAATGTTGATTAACTTCCTTCCTTGCTATCTAATGAAGAAATTCATGAATTATTTTTATGCTTTATTAGATTATTTAACTACTAAATTTTTTTACTCGTGTAGCATCTGATTTTGCAAGCGGGCGCTAATCAACATAGAAATTTTAATAACGCCCAAGTAAAAGGTTTTAATATTACGTTATCAGCGAGGAAGTTTTAAATAATTACACTTTTCAACTATCATCTTCCAATTCAGAAATATATGTTTAATTTTCACATCACAAGGTTGGGTCCATTTCGAAAGCATTCTCATCAAAAAAAATTTAGATGGGTGTTAATTGCCTCAGTTACCTTAGAAGCAAAATTGCCAACAGACAATTTTCCACAAATTATCCCATACAGATATTACCATTCATAATTTTTCCGCACATTTACATCACCATAAAATAGCTGCTTACCACAGTATACAGAGATATCCACCAGGACCGTCCGTTAAAAACTTTTTAAGTTCCAATTACAATATCAAGCTGAAATTTTATACGCGGCCATTACTAGCGATTTCCAATTGGAGTGAAATATTTTCGAAGTGATACCATTTCCGGTTATACCAGAAGTGGGTCTTCACTTTGTTATTTCAAATGGCAATCTACCTTTTTATTATACATCTAGAACCGACATTTGAGCAAGGCATAAAATACCCAAGTTGTTGGCACTTATCTGTCAAAACTTTTGACAGATTTAATTATTTTTGTTATAAACTCGATTTTTGAGGAACATTTAAAAAAATTGTAGCTCGTAGATCTTTTGCACTACAGACACAATTTTTGCTTGGGTGGATAGGAGAAGGATCAAGGAATTTTTTAAGCAGTCAACACATGTCAAATGTTTATTGCGTTGTTTTGTATGATTTTTTCAATTTGGTCTTTTTCAAACAGCAATTTTTTCAAATGCCACGTGCCAATTCTTATATCGCCATCAGATGAAGCGTCAAATTTCAGATGGAATTGTATCAGCATTTACTATACCCATCCCTTAAAGTTCCGAAATAATTTGGGAATATATTGAGTTTTGATGATTTTGCAAGAACTAACAGAGAATGCTTTGAAATATTTGAATCAAGTAGCTGAACTGGCTACGCTCACCTGACAGGTGCCTAAAATTAATGTACTTGTCACTTCGTTCATTCGAATTTGATATTTCAACAAGAATTGTCGTTATTTCAGATTGAAAATATCCAAAAATACAACACATTTGAAATAAAACCACTGGTTATTCAAACCAAAATATATTTAATCTTTTTTTAATTCATTTTAGAATGTTAAAAGGTAATGGGTAGAAATTGCAGGCAATTCAATAAACAATTTCCAAATTCACGGTCTATGAGTAAAATAAAATTTCGAAGCATTAGAAGCAATTTTCTTCAATTCGGATGTATAAAAATGGTACGAACTAAGCGAAAACCAATCATCGAAGATAAGTACATCAATACGAATAAATGATAGCAAACATCATAGAAGAAAACTAATTAATGATCTGAATAAATGTTCAATATGGGCCCCATTTTGCTCGGTACACTTGACAGCTCATATGCGAACATGGTTAGTTGCCCTCCTAGTTTCCTCAGGATCAATATTACGAATCGCATTATGAATGCGATCTGGTAACTCTTCTTTACGTCTTACAGGAATAAGATACACTTCACTCTTGATTTTGCCCCATAAATAAAAATCAAGGGGCGTCAGGTCTGGAGAACGCGGATGCCATAAATTTGGGTCTTGATTACCCCACCATCTATCCTCGAACATTTCTGTTAGCTGCCGATCTACAGCTCGTGTTTTATGTGCTGGTGCACCATCCATTTGGTAATAGCAATCCCTCAGAATTATAAGGGGTAATCCATCGAAGAAATTTGCTAATGCTCCTCTTAAAATTTCCAGGTATCTTTGTCCATTAAGATTTTCCTCATAAATGTGATAAGCCAACAAATCATTCATTAAAATTGCAAAAACGTTCACGCTGAATTTATTTTGGAAATCAATAACCTCAATGAAATGTGGATTTTTCCTGTTGGTTATTCCACTTTCCTTGAATTTGGCTTCATCAGATCATATAATTTTTGCAGAATTGTCTCATCTTCTTGAAGCCGAATTAATAAATTTTCACAGAAATTTAGCCGCTTGGGAAGGTCTGTTGGTTTCAATTTTGTAGTCTGATAAAAGAATACGGGTACATGTTATGTTTCTTAAGGATCCTTTGAATGGAAGTATAACTCAATCCAATATCCATCGATGCTGACTTAATGGACGCATGTGGATTGGCAGGAAAATAAGCTAGCGTATTAATTTGATTGTCGTCGTCCTCGATAATTGGTTTTCTTCTAGTTTCTATGTATTTTGTTCTTTCAAATTGCAGAAAATTGCTTCTAATCCTTCGAAATTTTGTTTTACTCATAGGCGCCAAATTTGGAAATTGGTTATTGAACTGCTGCAAGTTTTATCCACCTCTTTTTGACAAATTTAAATGAATTAAAAGAGATTAAACATATCCTCGTTTGAATAATCAGCCATTTTATTATCAATCTGGTGTTTTTCAAAAATTTTCACTTCAATTTACCAACAATTCTTGTTGAAATATCAAATTCGAATGAACGAAGTGAATAGTACATTAATTTTAGGCATCTGTCAGGTGAGCGTAGCCAGTTCAGCTACTTGATTCAAATATTTCAAAGCATTCTCTGTTAGTTCTTGCAAAATCATCAAAATTCAATATATTCCCAAATTATTTCGGAACTATAAGAGATGGGTATAGTACATGCTGATACAATTCCATCTGAAATTTGACGCTGCATCTGATGGCGATATAAAATTGGCACGTGCCATTTGAAAAAATTGAGTTATTGCTGTTTGAAAAAAGCCAAATTGAAAAAATCATACAAAACAACGCAATAAACATTTGACTTGTGCAGACTGCTTAAAAAATTCCTTTTATCCTTCTCCTATCCACCCAAGCAAAAATTGTGTCTGTAGTGCAAAAGATCTACGAGCTACAATTTTTTTAAATGTTCCTCAAAAATCGAGTTTATAACAAAAATAATTAAATCTGTCAAAAATTTTGACAGATAAGTGCCAACAACTTGGGTATTTTATGCCTTGTTCAAATGTCGGTTCTAGATGTATAATAAAAAAAGTAGATTGCCATTTGAAATAACAAAATGATGATCCACTTCCGGTATAACTGGAAATTGTATCACGTCAAAAATATTTCACTTCAATTGGAAATCGGTAGTTATGACCGCGTATAATATCATATCAGCTTGATATTTTAATTGGAACTCAAAAAGTTTTTAACGGACGGTCTCGGTGGACATCCCTGTATACACTCACCACGTTACCAATCACAGAAATTAATCACTTGAAAAAGCTCAATATTACAAAATACATAGCGGTCAATAATGGTTGTAGTCCTAACATTGATAGACAGCATACTTTCTCATAAATAATCTCAACATGCAATCCATAAGGTTATTCCTAGTAACAAAAAGACGAATCAAAAATCTAATAATAAATAAAAGTTTTGATAGACAAAAATCAGATTCTCACTATGCAAATCATTCACTAAAGAAAACCATACATTTAGTAATAATTTTGATATTTTACATAGTGAAAATTTGTACAGTATTCTTTTATGTGATCGAAAAATAAAACTACTTTCTCTATATTTTCCAATTGATTTTTATAGAAAAGACATCAACACATATTGTTACGTTATCAAACAGCCAATGAAATTATTTTCATAATTTTGAATGTTACTGACCTGAAGTCTTTAAATAAATAACGGCTACGCTATACCCGTTTCACAGGGCATTAAATCAGAATGTACATACATTGGCTGAAATTGCTGATGCGGACACATAATTAATTTATTTAATCTATTTTCATCGATTATGTTGTGTTTAAGGAAGAGATCCGATGTTCCCATCACCGACATTAATTTTGAACTGCAGCATAAGCATTCGATGAACGCTGAGACAAAATACGAGGTGTGGTCATGAATAGATTGATATTTTATTTTGAAACACCTTCGATGCGTACGCCATTTCTATCTCTACAACTCTTCATGCAATACCGTGATAAATACGAGATGTGATTATAAATAACGAGACTATGGCTATAAAACATTTTGTTTTAATCAAGTATCTTACAAAAATCACGTTTTCTACAATTACTTTTTCATTTCTACAACGCCAAATTTTTTTATCGTGCAAATAACAGCTCCTCCATGAATCATTATTGTTTTTCATAAGTTTCAACTAACTGAAATATCGTTTCTTCCAAATTAGATTAAGATATGAAAGTGTAAACTCAGACGAAAAGTTAGCTAGTTTTATTCCTCTTATTTTTGACTAGAAACGTCTTGTCAGGCAATAAAAATCATTATTTTGATGGAAGTCTGTTCTTTCCTAACTCGAATCTATTTTTTTTTAGTATTACAGAGAATTATCGGGAAAGTACTGATCTTAATTATCACTTTGATTCTATCGAAGTCAATCAGAGATATTGACGCCTTTGTACCAATTATATCCTGGACCATAAGTAAAAACTAGACACAAGTTCATACTTTGTGCTGTTAAAAAGTTAAAGCATCATCTTTGTACATAGGTTTGACAATATTTCTAGAGGAAAAGATTGAAAAATAGGAGATTGAATAGAATTACTGATTTCGCAATAATGTTCTCTTTTTTTCGTATGTAAGAGAAACGCTGTTGTGAATCATCCTCAACTTCTTCTTGGCCATCTTGGAAACAGTTAGAGAGACGTGCAGTTCACCACATCCATGACATTAATTCATTTTTTTTCAGTATTGTTTCTTTAATATGAAATAAAATCTAAAAGACGGTAAAAGCTTTTATATAAGGCACCACATGCGACGAAAATACTTCACGCTACAAAGTTATCCAACATTCGCATCATACGCATATGGTAAAGCATAAAGCTCATTATTTTATAGACGCACCTCGTATACTTATACATTGTACTCATACATTCAAACGCTGTTTCTGCCATTAAATATTCATTCGTTTTAAGAAGTATGTTACATTATTTATTTATTATATTATGTAAAATTTCTTGATATAAATGAATATTTAATTATATTAGGAATAATAATTGTTCGGTTGATATATTTTTCTACGGCGCAATAGCTTAAAACTCCAGAATATTTTGGTCTCTGCATATCACATTTACGAAAAATACTCTCGGGAGAGAATGATAATCTTAAAACCTTCATACTAAAATGGGTGTCTCTATTGTAGAAAGTATATTCTTTTTAACTCAAGAAATTATGTATATATATTTATTTCAATAAAACGAATAGGATCAGCATACAACTTTGAGTTTCACTTTCAATTAGTAATTACTGTCTTTTCCTTCGAAAATTCTACCCCTCTATTTCTGAAGGGGAGACTCTAGCAAATAATGCTGAGACATATCAACATTTGTTCTGGAGGCGAACGGTCTTGCGCTCTTTTAAACGAATACATTTATTCAAAATATTAAGTTTGCGAACAAGATTTAAATCCCAAATACAAGTGAACGATGATTTCTACTGAAATATATTATTAAATGCTCGACGCGTTTGAATATTTTTTTTCGGAAGGGGAACAGAGAAACCTCTATGAATCATACACAATTTGTGTTTTTACACAATTGTACATAAGTACAATCATTGAAAGCAAAGAACAACGTATTAACTCCCAATTACTATATAGCATCGTAGAAACCTCGGAAAAAAGATAGCCTAGTAACAAAATCAGTAACAACTTTTCCAAATTCAACATAACTACTTCATTCTCAAGCGGCCCCAACTTAAGCAGATTATTATTCAACAAAAGAACGATAAATTCAAGTAATCAGGAAATTATGAAATCAAATGCAATGAATGTCAGGTAGATTATGTCGGACAAACAGGGAGAAGTTTTGAGGCTAGATTCAAGGAACATATTTCCTCAGATAAAATTCGCCAATATTTGAACACAAAATCACACTCGATATCATTCAACCATCTCAAAATCCTTTATAAATGTAACAAAGGAGAGAGATGAATTTGTTGGAAAGTTTGGAGATCAACAAACTATGTAAAACCCACAATTTACTATCCTCGACAGCCAACTAGATCATAATGGATCCCTACTACTCAATATTTAGGATAAATTTCATTCTGTACTTGTACTTGCCTATTCATGTAATATCATATAATAAATATTGTTATTCACTTGAAAATGACCATAGGGTCGAAACCGGTCGTGATTATTGAATAAATTGTGGAAAAGTGACAAAAGTGTCTCATTTCGTTTTATTTCAAAAACGAATTTCCATAAAATAAATAAATTATCAATACTATCAACAATATAGTTTAATTGGGTAACAAAACCCCTCCGTGTTTCTATTACCCTTTGGGATCTTCCTTCTTACCTACAACGTAAACACAGATAAAAACTCTGTTTACAATGCAAGATCCACTGCAAACAATATTACTTTGACTTTAAACAACCGACCCTTACAAAGAGAAGAAAACATAAGATTTCTTGGCATGATATTCAATAGTCATATGAAATGGGACGAACAAATCAATCAAACCATATCATCAAGTCAGAAAAGACTGAACCTCCTGAAGACACTTGCCAGCAAAAATCGGGAAGCGATACTTCTATTCTCCTTAGAATCTACTTCCTAACCATACGTAGTGTAATCGATTACGGGTGCATCTGTTCATATAAAATACAGCAATAAGAGTGATCACAGGAACACTAACAACCAGTCCAATAGAAAGCTAGTGAACAAAACTCCTCTACACTTGCGCAGACAACTCTTATATCTCTCCTAAGCCTCGAAAATATCGAGTTTCCAGCAGCACCCCGTATATGCTACAGAATTTTCTAAAACAACAACGCAATACCTAAGACCAGCACCACTTTTTGAAAGACTAAGACGAACCCAGTTTGAACTCAATCATAAAATCCACGATATGCTGCACCACCTCGACTCCACCTTGGATAATCTCTATTATTTATGCGATTTAAACAAAAACGATCCAACTTATCATACGTGGAAGGTTTTCCGATATTCTATCATCACCAAAATCACAGAATCATTTACACCGACGCCTCGAAATCTGAAAATGGCGTTGGTGCTGCAGCAATAAACGAAAATCGCAAGACCCTATACAATTTCTCAGAACACTCCAGCATCTTTACGGGAGAGATGACGGCTACACTAGGAGCAATACCACAACATCAAATCTTGACAGTTTCCGACCCGATGAGCGTTCTTGAAGGTATCAAACAAGTTTAACCAAAAAACCCAATTCTACAAACCATCAAAGAAAAATTACTTCATCTAAGTAACATCAATAAAATCGTGAAATTTTATGGGTCCCATCCCACATTGGAATACATGAAAATAAGGAAGCAGACAATATAAGAAGGAGCCACCTACGTTATCAAAACACAACACCATACCTAGATCTCAAAACATCATGAACTCAAGGCAAATAAAATGATCATAAAGTGAAAATAAACTAGCCGCAATACACTGATCAGAACGAAACTAGAAATGTCAAATAACAGAAGAGATCAAGTGGTCATTGCACGTTTACGAATCGGACATACCTTATTAACACACAAGCAAATATTCGAAAAAACAGAACAACCAATTTGCCAAACGTGCCACCAGAATTACCATCAAACGCATTCTCATAGAATGTTCCATCTACTCGAACCAAAGAACTACATACAATATACCCTACAATATAACAACCACAAACAAGGAATGAAATAGCCATTGCTGCTTTATCTGAGACTCATTATAGGGACTCAGGTCACTTTACTTTCAGCAGTGGTAGTTTTATCTGCTTTTCGGGTAAATCCAATGACCCAAAAACCAATGGTGTTGGTTTTTGGGTGGCCCACGTGAGGACCGTACTCGGTTACAAGTGTATTAGTGACAGAATAATATCGTTGCGCATTAATGCGACCCCAACTCCAATTAATATTGTGCAGGTTTATGCACATACATCTAATTCCGATGGGGAGGATCTGGAATCTTTTTATAACGATCTCGACCTCTGTCGAATCGCGAGATGGTCCTTATTCTGGGCGATTTTAACACTAAAGTTGGCGAAACAGTAGAATAAGAATACCTCACCGAACGAACAACATCGTAATCAAATTGATTACATTTCAGTTAGAACACGGTAGAGGTCATCTGTTACCCTTTGCTCTACCAGGTTCAGATTGTGGCTCAGACCATCAACTTTTAATTTGCGAACTCCAACTAAAACTTGAGATTTGTCACCGCTCTAAGCAAATACCTACAAGGGAAATCGCTGAACCTGCTCCTTTCTATCAGAATTTTCTAGGCTTTCTCAAGATGCCTCTATAACGGATCATTCCAGCTCTAATAAAATGTGGTTGTCATTCAAAAGTGCACTTTTACAAGCTGTTCAAATATCTCAACCAAAGCGCAGCATACAACCAAAACAATCATGGATTTCCACCCATACATTGTCTGTTATTGAGGCACGCAGAAGATTTAAGCTTCTGGGTCTGGATTCTGGTGCAAAACATAATACGTATAGGCAGCTCTCGTGCAAAATTCAAAAACTTTGCCGGAGAGATAAGAACTTCTTTCTGCAAGACCTGTGTAGGAAGATACAGACCCATGCCAATACTAACTGCCGGGAGAGATGTTTTAAAAGATTAAAAATATTACTCCGGGCTCTAAACCCAGAACTCGGGTGGTCAAGAATTTCGATGGACCACCAGCTTGGATGGGGGGATTTAGGTGTGGCGTACCTGTTGTCAAACCTTTACTTTGATGATGGCATCCGAGCTCCTTTGTTGAATTATGAACATGACCCTGATATTCTTTTTTAAGAAATGGAACATGCCCTGAGAAAACTGTAAACGGGCAAAGCTACAGGCATAAATACTATTTCTGCCGAAACTTTAAAATGCTTGGGCAATGACGGCATCTCTCTTTTACATAATATTTGTAATAAAGTCTGGTCCTCCGGTGTTTGGCCAGATGAATGGTGCTCGTTTATTTTTGTTCCACTCCATAAAAAGGTTCTACCACAAGTCCGGACAATTATCGTTTACTCTCGTTGGTATCTCATTCAAGTAAGGTGCTACTATGTATTCTACAGTCTCGTTTGGAGAGTTTTATTGGCTGGCAAATTTCTCCGGCGTAGGCAGGCTTCGTAAAAGAACTGCGTGCGCGCGAACAGATCTTGAACTTGAGGCAGATCATTAAGAGAGCCAGGGAACATTACTTTAGTGAGATAAAAACACAAGGTTTAACTTAAATCTACACTTTATTTGAAAAACTTCGACGACGTTTCGCTGACACAGCAACTTTATCAAGAATGAAAAATAGAATGAAGAGTATGGTATTATAAACAAATCGTAGAACAAGTTGGATGAATAACAGGAAAATCCACACCGAGCCATTGTACAGTTAGTATGAAAGGTAATAAAACTAATTAAACAAGTTAAGTAGGGTGAGTAATTCAAATCTACCTGTTCATTCAAAAGCTTGTCCGAATGTTTGTATCTATTTATTTCTAATGCTTCTAGGAGATCTAATTTTGAACTTTTGATTTTATATGTAATGTGTCAAAGTTTTTATTGAATGAATGGTTTTCTTTTATTAGGTGGTTTGAATAATTTGAATCAGATTTATTTTTATCGAAGCTACGTTTATGTTCAGATGTTCTTATGCCAAAACTCCTATAGGTCCTACCGATATAAATTTTATCACAAGAACCGCAATTGAGTTTATAGATTTCTGATTTACTTGATTTTTCAACACGAGATTTATTATTTTCAATATGTTTACCTAAGTTATTAGAAGTTTTGAAAGCTATATTAAGATTTTGTTTGACGAGAAAGGATTTAATATTTGTACTTGCAGAACCGCAGAATGTTAAACTAACTGTTGAATATTTTATAGTCTTTATGAATAGGATATACTTCATTTATTGCTTTCTGATAGAGATTTTTACGAATGATTAGATCTATCATATCCGGATTATATGAATTATTAATGGCTATCTGTTTGATGATGTTTAACTCTTTATTATAATCTTCTACTGATAAAGGTAAATTGAGTAACGGATGTACCATGCTGTTTAAAGCTGCAACTTTGTGTTGAATAGGATGTAATGAGTAGTTATGTATAATTGTATCAGTATGTGTTGCTTTACGAAAGACCGAAAAACATGATTCTTCAACATATCTATACCAATAAAGAAATTTGGAAATGAGTGGATGTGTATATTTTGACATCACCTGGAGGAACACTTGGGTATAAATTCTCAACATCAAACGAAATAAGTTTTGCGTTAGGTGGTAGGTTAACGTTTTTATGTTATTTATCAATTCGAAAGAATTTTTATAGAAAATTTTTATTTGAATGAACAATAATTTTAATGATATCTATAAGGTAGTGCGACAATTTCACGGCTGGGGCTATAACGTAAGATACGACTGGTCTAACGGGGTTATTTACTTTATGCAATTTAATGAGTGAATACAGTTGAGGTGGTTGAGGGTTTGGTAAAATTAATTTGTATTTATCTATTGCTTTAATTAAAGATTTTGCGTCATTTATTGCAATTCTAATATTTTTCTGGAATTTAATAGTTGGATCTTTGTTTAAAATTGTATAGTTTCCAGACGAAATGAAATTTAGAGTTTTAAATAGGTAGTCATTTTTATTCAACGCAATAACAGTATTACCCTTATCTGCTTTTGTAAAAATAACTTCATTTAGTTGAGATTTTTGTTTGATGACCTTTAAAATATTTTGTTCTTTACTCGGTTTAAAGTCAGCTAATGATTCATTTTTATAATGTTATATGCTAAATATTTAAGGTGAGTGTTATTAGGAATATTTTTCAGAGAAATTTCAGTATCTATGCAAGTTCCTCTCAATCAGATTTTATCTTGTTTGATTTAATATTGTGTTTGAAACCTTTCTCCAAGAGATTTGTTTCATCAGTTGTGAAATTAGTATCAGAAAGGTTAACGAATCTATCAAAAAATTAATGGTCAGAAAATTTGGTTTTACGTGGAGTAGGTTTCGGTTTTCGTGACACGAGAAACTTTAATTTGCGGTATTGGATGGTATATTTATTATGTATTATTGATCTAATTTTGAATCTATTATTGTAATCTAATGAATCGAATTCAAGTGGATGAAGTCTGTACAATAAC
Organism: Cryptolaemus montrouzieri; assembly: GCA_013387265.2. Lineage (NCBI taxonomy): Eukaryota > Metazoa > Arthropoda > Insecta > Coleoptera > Coccinellidae > Cryptolaemus > Cryptolaemus montrouzieri. The sequence goes on along the minus strand of JABFTP020000001.1, from coordinate 89,242,180 downwards.
TCGGTATGAATTACCTCTAAATTTCGTTTCGACGCTAATCTGCCTGATCAAATGCCAACCAGAAAAGGAGTACGTCAAGGATGCGTATTATCTCCGATGTTATTTAACATCTACTCCGAGTTTGTAATGAGACATTTACTTGACAACTGGCATAACTATTGGTGGTGGCAAGATTTCTAATTTAAGGTTTGCTGACGATACCACCCTTATCGCTGATTCTCAGGAAGAATTGTTAGCTTTGCTGAGTAACCTAGAACAGAATAGTGCAGCGTATGGTCTTAGTATTAACTATAATAAAACCAAGGTTATGATCGTAGACATAACAACTATCCTGAAATGAAGCCTGTTGGCCGTTGCCAAGTAGTTCAAAGTTTTGTATATCTCGGTTCTTTGATCGAAAATTCTGGTGGCTGTAAAATGAGATTAGACGACTTATACAGCACAGGCGACGTATACAATAATATCACTAAAAGCACCAAAAAGCCGTTAGTTCAGACTCCTATTTTCTCTATATTCCTACATGCTTCTGAAACTTGGACTATTAGAAAAGTAGATCGCGCTCACATTGATGCATTTGAAATGTTGGCTTGAAGGAGAATGTTGAGAATTCCTTATTGGCAGAGAGCGGAGTATATAGTGGGGACAGCTGAATCGATCACAGCGATCGATGTGGTCAACATATCGTTAAATCATGCTTTTATCATAAATAAACACGTTAACATTAAATAAAAAATGATCCATAATAGTTGTTGTGTTGTTGATTGCAAAAATACAGGTAGAAACAGTAAATGTAAATTTTACACATTTCCAGTGACCAAGTGGAAATAAATGGATGGAAGAAATAAATAGATAAATGATGTTAAAAAAAAACAAAGTAGTGTGTAACATTATTCAGAAACAATGTAACTAGTGTAATGTATGTTCAAATTACGATTCGCAATTACATTGCCATTAATTTTTCATTTTATTTCTGAAAATCATATTAACAATCAACACTTTTGTAATTTTCATTATTGCAGTTGTCATGTATTAAATTTGTTTACATTTCACAGGTTAACCCCATGGGATTCTTGAAACTCCTTTTAGTTATTTATAAACATATTTACAAGCTTTTATTTAACTTGCAATGTATGTATGTTTGTATGTTCGGGTGAAATCTTACAACTCAATTTTAAGGCACTTGATCTCAACCAACTGAGCTGAAATTTTGTATACACGTTGAGTTTGGATGACAATGCATGATTAACTATGTGACGTCATTCTAAATCCAACAAGGCGGTGGACCAATTATTCTTAATGCAAAACGAAATGGCAGATAATTTTCTTTTATTCGTTCCTACAATATGGGTACCAAATGAAAGATTGCCAAGAATAACTAAAAATGAAATTAAGTTCAAAAAATTCTTTAAAACAACCACTTATTTAAATGCGCTAAATAGAAAAAAATTAAATTTCACACTAAATCATTTACTGTTAACTTATAACGTCATTTCAAATTTAACAAATTTGACACAATTTATATGTTATGCCTACCTGTTAATATTTCAAACTGATAAAGTAAATACGAGTACTTATATCTCGCGACAAGCTTTTATATTATAACATATAAATTGTGTCAAACGTGTTAAATTTGAAATGACGTTATGAATTAACGGTAAAAGTTTTAGTGCAAAAGTTTATTTTTTTCTTTTTAGCGCATTTAAATAAAAGCTTGTTTTCAAAGAATTTTTTTCCTTAATTTTTTATACACACTTTTTCCATCGTAATGAGTTTTTCAATTTAAAAACACGATCACAGATTTTATAACACATATTTATTTTTAAATTCATTTTTTGAAACAATTCACTGTTATTTATACGGATCTTTCACATGTCATACCATTGCCGAGCATGATTTTACGCTACCATCAGATGTCGCTTTCGTCGTGCTCCCTGCGAATATCACCCATCGAACTAATGTTTCGATTTTATATGAACTTGGTAATCCAAAGCGGCTCTCCTCCATTGTATTCACGCGAATTCTGACGTTCTTCGGTCACATTCATAGAAGCGATAATATGGATAAAATTGTATACCAAGGTCATGCTCCGAATTGGCGACGTCGTGCTGTTCCCCTACACGCTGGGTGGATGCAACGAAACAGTTGATGGATGTGAGTGTCACAAAAGCCATTGAACTAACTCGAAATCGCGAGAGATGGCGTGCTTCAATTTCGATAACAATTGATAATCTTCGTATCGGCAGCGTTCCAGCTCCGACTTAGTGCATTTTTTACGAGTTCATAATATGTCTGTTGAGACATTGTGACTATGGTGATGATGAAAACAGCTCTAACTACACATTTACCAAATGTATTATCATATCTAGAAAATAATGATTTGTACAATCGATCATGAATAGTATTTACCATGCTGTTACTTATTTATGACTCTCTTATTATAAATAATATTAACAATGTACATACCGCGCTGCCAATGACCCTACGCGGTTGACACAGTTTTATTTTTCAAATAATAAAATAAAAAAATTCGACCGCAAATGTCAAATATCCTTCCCTGGCCATATGTGTAGACACAATATACAACCTTCCTTCCCTGAAGGGAAGGATATTTAACATTCTACGAAAGGTTGAATATTGTTCCTTCAATGAAATTCTTCAATGTGTCAACCCATACAGGGTGCTTCAACGAAAACTAAACAGAGGCTATATCTACCAAGATATTCATTTCTGATCAAAACGCAAGAACAGGTCAATTTTTGTTTCAAGGGGGACATCTTTTGGGGTACAATACTTGCCTGAAATATTAACCCCCCGAGAGGAGGTTGCAATCCTTGAACATTTTGAATAAGGAAGATGGGTCGAGTGATGACTCAAAAGAAAGGTGGTATCTTTGTCTACATCGCCTTGAACGAATTTCTATTTTTAATTGAAAACTGTAAATGATAGGAAGACTATTTACTTGAGACTATTCAAGTTTCAGTGAAGTAAAATGGAACAGATCCATGCTGATCAATGGAAGTCATCATCAAGTACCATCCTCATCTCGAATTTCAACTCCTAGAGCAGGGGTAACCACCCTTGAAAATTTGTAAGAGGGTAGATGGGTCGAGTGATACCTCGAAAGAAAGGTATTATCTTTGTCTGCATCCCGTGAACGAATTTTCATTTTTGATTGAAAACTGTAGAAGATACAGAGTGAGCTATTGAAAAATAGAGGATACTATCTATCGCCCTGAGCTATTCAAGTATTAGTGCAAAAAAATGAAACAGATCCATTCCAGATCAAAGGCTGTCATCTTCCGAAACACCATTCACATCTGAAATTTCAACCCCTAGAACAGGGGTGACCACCCTGTGTTATTTTTAAAGCAGAATATAGGTCCAGTTATAACCTTCTGAGGAAGGATTTTTGTTCGTCTCCACAATGGTGTGCAAGTTTTCGTTCTCCATCAAAATTACTGGGTGAGCAGCTGAAACATTGGAATGATTATGAAAGATTATGAATCTTGAAATAAAACGATAAAACCCATCTACCCTCTTCCAAATTCTCAAGGGTGGTCACCCCTGCTCTAGGGGTTAAAATTCGAGATGAGTATAGTACTTGATGATGACTGCCATTGATCAGCATGGATCTGTTTCATTTTACTTCACCGAAACTTGAATAGTCTCAGGGAAATAGTCTTTACTCTCTTTCAGTTACTCAGCCTGTATCTTTTACAGTTTTCAATTAAAAATGGAAATTCGTTCAAGGTAATGTAGACAAAGATACCACCTTTCTTTTGAGTCATCACTCGACCCATCTTCCCTATTCAAAATGTTCAAGAATTGCAACCCCCGCTTACGGGGTTGATATTTCAGGCAAGTTTTATACCCCAAAAGATGTCCCCCTTGAAACAAAAATTGACCTGTTTTGGCGTTTTGATCAGAAATGATTATCTTGGTAGATATAGCCTCTGTTTAGTTTTCGTTGGAGCACCCTGTATAGCGATAATTTCGCTGGTTGTCATTGTTGAGATGTATAGCAATATCATCGACATAAATGTAGTTGTAGGACTATCACTCATATTTAAATTGAATTATGATCGTACAACAACAGATCTCTATATCAGATCAGTTTTGAGTACGAAAATGAGTACTTTTCTCTCTAAAGAGAATAAGAAAATTTCTTTCCGACAACATATTCTCGAACAACTCAACAGTTTGACTATTTACTTCTAATCGAGTGAAAGATAGATTAGGTCTGATTCAAATCAATCTTATAAATGTATTCGATTATTTGTTTAACACTGAATTATACTCAGGGAGTCTTATTTTTGAGTTCATTATCGGAAATAGAATGCGAAACGTAAATTTTCAATACTGTTTGCAAAAATTGAACCCACTTAGTAAAAATTATTAATTATTGTAACAAACTCCGGAAATCTCGAGCAACAAGAAAGTCTACTTTCGGTTACTCTTTCATACGCCATACCTAAAAGAAAAATTAATATAAATTTCCACATTCTGTAAGAGCATAATGATGTTATCACGAATAACGAGCAACTCTTTCATACATCAATGGACTTCATTCCTAATTAAATCTTATGTAAATGGAGCTTTCAAACCACGAAAACGTTAATCCCCTATGTAATTAGTCTTTTAGGAAATAAGGATCCCTTGGGATATTACCGGCTTTCCCTCGTGATAACCATTGTCCAATTCAAAAATAATCTGATTAGTTGAACATATCTGCTGACCATATAATCCTATTGTCAAATTGTTATTCAAATTTGTAGCGAAGTATAGAATTTCACATGAATTAATAATGAGGAGATTTCCCAGTTTTAGACAATGCAGAAGTATTTTTGCATGCTGGGGAAATCTGCTGAGGTATGAACAGCACAAACTTATAATGGATTCATACAAATTTGTGATTTAAATTTTAGTGATATCCTGAATAATATGAGACCTTTGTCTTATTTAATTAAGTTATCATATGAACCAATTGAAACGAAATTTGAAAAATTGAAATATTATGGAAAAATAATATTGACGTATATTCCCCACAATTTTATGCGACAGCTGATATCCTTGTTAATTGAAGGGATAGAAGAAGAGCGTCAACGAAAAAATCAAAACCTCTTTTTCTCTTACTATAATTTCGACGAAAGTCATCTCAATATCGTTGAAAAAATAATGATTTTTCAAATGATAACCGTTCTATTATTCCGTTGTCTTATTCCTTCAGCTATTTTGAATCATGTAGTGTGCCTTTATTAATTTGATTTCCTAAAGACCTGAAGAATACTGATCAGTTCTCAAATTTTCCTCAATGAATATGGAAAAGTTGGGTTAGTTCAAAAAATTTTGGGACGATTGACAGAACTAGGAAAATCTATGAGAACTATAGTTCAATTCTACTTCATCAGTTGATCAGAAGTCAAATCAATAAACTAATTTAGGTAAGGAGTGTAAATAAAAATAATCTTCAACAACGTTGTTTTTTTTTTATAATAATTTTCAGAGTACTATTTATTTGCATTGGCATAAGCTTCACAGCGTAGAGATAGTTCCTTGTACATACTTTTCTATAATGTTTTTCCCGATATAATTGCACTCCTCACTTAGTGCATTTTCCAAATTTTCTAAACCACTCTACAGGGTGTTACATAATAGTATGTCACAATTCGAGGGTGAATCTACGTGCAATTTTAAGAAAAAAGTTCAGATAAACATAGGTCCGCAAAAGCTTCGTTACGGAGCTGCAGGGTATTGAAATTTCACGAAAAATTGTTTTTTCTTCAAAACTCCTGCAGTTTTCGAGATAATCAGCCCAGATTTGAGATGGAAGCTATTTTCTACAGCATCCTTCATAACACGTCCTAAATTTTCACTAGAATCTACAAGGTCTTTTCTTTTCCGGAGCCATGTCTTCTTTTGCGCTTTCAAATTTTTTGCCGTATGCCACTGATCTGCGTAGAATCAATTTTCGGCATCTTCGTTCAATTCAAAAACTTTTTTTCAATTGTAATTTTTTTATATCTCCAACCGTTCTCGAGCAAAAAATTATTAAACGATTGTATGCATTCGCTGAATTGAAAGCACTTCTAATTAAAAACATGACTGGTACGCTTTGAGGTTTGTCATTTATTCATTTATTTTGACAGTGGCTAAAGTTGAACCATTGTCTGCTCGAATTGTTCATTGAATTAACGATTAGTTTTAAGACTTTTGAGGTTATTGCTGTAAGAAAAAATGGCTAATTTTACTAACACCGAATTGGCTGATATCCATCACATGTACGGTCTGGTAGACGGAAACACAACAGAAACTAGTTAATTATATCAAGTGCGCTTTCCAAATCGAGTAACACCAGACAGGCGAATATCCACAGAAGGTTGAGGGAAACTGGTACTTCTGCAAATAATCATTTAAAAGGTGCAACTCAAACTATGAGAACTCAAGATATTGAGAAAGCAGTTTTGAATTGATTGTAATCCTCATGTGAGTACAAGAAAAATTAGAAATCAGTTTAATATTTCACATGTTCTTGTTTGGAGGATTCTCCATGACTTTTTGTTGTTTCATATTCAACGCGTCCAAACTATACTTTGTCCAGATTTTCCTTCAAGACTAAATTTCTGCCGATGCTTCTTAGATGAAATTAGAGAAAGATACTCAGTTTGATAGAGAAACAATGTTCACAAACAAAACTAACTTTTGGAGAACTTCTATCACAAAATTTCACAATAACCATTATTGTGCTGAGGTAAACCCCCATTTGATTGAAAAATCTCACTAAATGTCTGGGTCGGAATGATTGGAAATTATTCAATTGGGCCACTTTTTTTTGCCTAACAGACTAAACGGTCCAGCTTATCGGCAATTTCTAGAGGAGTTACCTTCACTTCTTGGGGAAGTACCACTTTTGATGAGAAACAGGGCACCAGCCCATTTTAGTGGAGAAGCTAGGGAGTTCTTGAATAATACATTCAACAACCGATGGATAGGACGGGATGGGCCAGAACTATGGCCTTCAAGGTCCCCAGACTTGAATAGTTTCGACTCTTTCTTTCAAAAGATTAGTTTATACCACCCCAGTGAACACTGTAGAAGAATTGAGAGATCGAATAGAAAACGGAATGACACGATAAGAAATACCGCAGGAATATTTCAAAGAGTACGTGATAATATGCAAAGAAGGACTGAGGCCTGTATTGTTCCAGGTGAAGGACACTTCCAGCAATTTATTTAGTTTCTAATTGTTTTTTTTAGTTTGATATTGAATAAGTATAAGATGAGTCTCAGAAGACGAGCTATCAAAATTTTTGGGCTAACCTATCGAGTATTTCTATTATTTCTTTTTTATTTAGCGAATAACATACAATTCGAATAATTCAAATTCAATAATTTTTCACTCGAAAACGGTTAGAAATACGAAAAAATTACAGTCGTTAAAAAGTTTCTAAATTGAACGAAGATGACGAAAATTGATTGTACGCTGATCAGTGGCGTACTGTAAAAAAGTTGGAAGGGACAAAAGGAGACATGGTCTCGGAAAAGAATTTCAGTTAAAATCTAGAACGTGTAATGATGGAGGCGGTAAGGTATAGCCTATATTCCAAATTCGGGCTGAATATTTCGAAAACCGCAGGAGTTTTGAAGAAAAAAACAAATTTTTTGGTAATTTCAACACCCTGTAGCTCCGTAACGAAGCTTTTGCGTTTATAAAAACATTTTTTTTTTTGAAATTGCACGTAGATTTACCCCCTCAAGTTGTGACATACTAATATGTAACACCCTGTTTATTGTAGTTTAAGGTTTACCTTTAACTAATTTCTTAAAAAAACGGTATAAGGTCATATGGATGAGCTGCCTACCTAAGAGATTCTTTTCCTAAATCGGCGGTTTCGAAATTTGGTAACTGTAGCTGCGTAATGTTATAGGTATAACTTCATATATAAATTATAGGTGTGGTGATTCTGTTAATGTTTCATTGAAGTTCCGATAACTAGTTGTTTATATGAAGCACACTATATATTCATGCTCGACGAGCTGTACTAGTTAATGAAGTTGATGATTATTTTATGGAAATTCATTGATTTGAATTGTGACCTAGCAGAATAGCACAATGTATTTTCGAATATGTGCATGACATTGTAGTGAGTTCTTAGTCCCTTAAAGTTCACTGTATAAATAGAATCAAACAATTCAATAAAGTTTCTTGAAATGATCTCATCAAATGCAGATGAAATAGGCAATCCACTCAGAGCTATCCGTACTTGAACTAATCTTTAGGAAATACATTTAATAAAGGTGAGTTATTTATGTCTACCTGATCTTTAAGAATTTCCGGTGAATACCTAAATCTATTAATTTCAAGTACTTCCAGAAGGTTGAGTTTTATACCTCTATTCTCATAATGTAGGATTTAAAATTCTGATTTGAAAGAGTGACCATTTTCCTAAGATGATTTGAATAATTTGAATCGGTTTTTCCATTGATGAAACTGCGTTTATGTTCAGAGATTCTAACATTAAAATTTATTCCTGTTCTACCTATATAAAAAATTGCAATCTGCACAATCCAATCTTTAAACACCTGATTTATTTTCTTTATTAATTGGAGATTTATAATTCCTGATAAATGAACCTAAATTTGTTGAACTTTTGAACGCTGTATTTAAATTTGAAATTTTCAGAAGGGATTTCACATTATTCACATTATAAGTTCAGCGATCAACAACGAGTGCATCTCACTTGACGCCATATTCACGTATATACAGGGTGTCTACTATAAACGGTGCCAAATTTCACGAGGTGATAGCACAAGTTGATTTTACGAAATACTTTGCTTCTCTCTATAAAAACAAGAATATCTCTGTTATTCTTACAGCTACATCAAATCTGACCATACCATCGGAAAGAACACTGAATCTGCTATCAGATAGGTGAGTACTAATGGTAGAAAAATTTTGTATACTAGGTGTTGTAAAAGTCTAAATGAAAAAGTGTGAAATGAACAAAATTAGTGGTATTTCCTTGTTAGCTGTACCACTGGAAACTGGTAGATAAGTAGATATTTTTTTCTCTGAAAAAACTACTGCATTCAACTGACGTTCAAACGATATATCAACTTGCAAGCTAACTATTTTTTTCCAGCAATATCATGGGTAAGAGCATTAAGAACATAAAATTCGAAAACGCAAATATCTTATAGTACTTAATGAAAAATGAACAGCAACTGAACAAGAAAAAATTAATTAATGATATTTTTACGAAAGAGATTTAAAAACTATAACAGGTGTTCAAAATGTCTTCCTCTTTCTTGAATGCACGTAACACATCTTTTTCTTGTACTATCAACTACTCTTTGAAGTTAAATGTGTTTTTGACTCATTTCGTTGCAACAGATTCGAATCATTTCAGTTAACTCTTCTCGAGTATTACTGGAAATTCTATGAACATTGGTATTTAATGTGCACCACACGTAAAAATCAAGCGGCGTAAAGTCAGGGCTTCTGGGTGGCCATCTCACCGACCCGAATCGACTATCCTTTTCTCTCCGAATCTCTCACTGAAAAGGTGAAAAAGTGAAAGAGGAAGATATAAACTTCAATTCATTAACTCATTGAAAGACAATTCTTGTCAAATTCTAAATATTTTTATTTGTTTTAAAATCAAGTAATACAAGCCTTCTGTGATTTATTATTTTACGATTCTATTTTCTAACTTCTTCTTGCATTCCGAGAAAAATTAATTATTCCCAATTTCTTAAACATTCAATATCCAGATATGTTATATATTTAAGGCTCACTATTATTGAAAAGCCATTTATGGAATTGTTCAGACGCTCCGGTGAAACAAGCTCATTTGTGGTCCAAGAATTAGAGAATTTAATGTTCTTACTCTAACTCTTACCCATGATATTGCTAGAATAAAAATGGTAAGCTCAAAAGTTGATATATCGTTCAAAAACCAGATGAGTGTATTAGTTTTTTCCAAAAAAAACAGGTACTTATCAACCAGTTTTCAGTGGTACAGCTATCAAGAAAATACCACTAATTTTGTTTATTTCACAATTTTTCATTTAGCCTTTTACAACATACGGTATACAAGACTTTTTTACCATGAGTGCTAACCTACCTTGTAGCAAATTTAATGTTCTTTCAGATGGTATGGTCAGATTTGACTTAACTGTAAGAATAACAGAGATATTCTTATTTTATAGAGAGAAGCAAAAAATTGCGTGAATCAAGAAGTGTGAAATAACTCGATAATTATCAACTTTTCGAAAAAATGTTGACATTTTTTGTTGCAAATGACTTGTACTATCACCTCCTGAAGTTTGGCACCTTCTATAGTAGACACCCTGTATAGAATTGTACATTTTCTTCGAAATTAAAAATTATTAGATCAGAGCCGAATATAATGTAAAAACAATGGAAATGGGGATATTAAAATTTGAAGTAAAATACGTCTTTTATGAAGAGAAACTTTGAATTGATTTTCAGATTGAATAATTTACTTCTGCCACCTCAAGAATGAATTTTTCGAGTGATAAATAATATATTTGAAGATATTCAACATGGACTGAATATAATAAAAAATAAATACGATTTATTTCTCAGTTTTTATCATTTTGGAATGCAAATATAATATAAGACCTCTATACGTGTCTGAAATTGTGTTTTGTGATAAATTCAACTTGACTAATCTAATTAAGTGTACCCACGTCAGTCTTAATCCTTAATTATAAAGAGAGTCTCTGTTACTATGATATTCCGTTCGGCTATAGAGAATCGATATCTGTCTTGTAAGAAAACAGGATACTCTGACTGATAATGTTATTTGATAATTGAATAATCATTTTTTTCTGAAATAAGCAATCAAGAGGGTGTATTTCTGTATACATTCCAGCATCTATAATTTCATCACAAATTCCGCATGAATTTATAGTAAAAATGTCCAAAATCGGAAACAACAATGATTCGATCGCGTTCTGCCACAGTTGATGATGTTGGATATTTCGAACAAAAATCTCTGTATTCTTAAATTAATCACTTTTATGGTCTCTCATGACAATTCAAAGTTCCTCATATCCCTACCCCAACTTTTGACCTGGTATCACATCAGCAGTTGATAAAGATCATACTTCATTTGTAGAGTGAACGAGGAAAATTCAGAATGTATTTCATCTACGAAACTCATGGTGATACCGTACAGAGTAGACACATTTCGACTTTATTACTGCAACTATGTGAAATATAGTAAATAGAGGAAAATAACACACCCCTTGCCTTGGGCGAGAAATTCGTTGCCGCAAACAGATTTGAGCAAGCTTTCTTCGTTTTCGAGTTATTTGGAAATTTTGAGAATTTTCGGAATCAGTGTCAATATCTAGGTTATTTTTGAAGTTATGTAGAAATGGTTTTTACATTCTACAGGCAGTTTTTTTTGCGCAGACTCGAAGTACGTGCGGAATTTTTTTTTGCCAACTGTTTTCAAGTTATAATGCAAACTTTCGTTTCTTTAAATATGAACCATAGGCAACTTCACATGTGTACACCATATTCTCATTAACGACGTGTTTTTATGAAGAACCCAAAATTGTATAATTTTTCTCACATTCTTAACTCTTTGTAACGCCACAGAATTCACAAAGAATGATTGAAATGGGTCCAGTATATTCTGTGCTCTCACTATGACAGCTCGTAAATTAATTTTTACAATGAAAATTCAGATAAATAATTTAATGTTTTTCCAATTAGTTACAACTATTCTGTGAATATGGTTTCGTTCGTAATAACGAAGCGACCGTGTTGTACGAAAAATTCAATATGGTTGCATATTATATTCAAAATACTTATGATGCGGATATTGCAAAAACTACTTATTCGGGTCGTTTTCTCGAGAGGCCTACAATATCATCAGAGTATAATCGATAAATTAAGTGATAGCCTCAAGAATCATAGTACATGGAGAAGAAGCAACAATTGATGTAGTAGGTTGCAATGAAACAGGGGTATTCGAGAGTCGAGCGCTTAAAATGATAGAATTAAACCTTAGGAAATGATTTTTCCTGACCAGTACATTTCCAAGGTTGACTCGATTTTTGCCACTGGTTTCTGCCAAAATCTGAAGAATATCGGCAGTTTTTCCAAGATCAAATTTTGACTGATGAATTTCAGAATAGTAGTGATGGAGTATTCAATCGTCAAAATGAACATTGGTGGTCAGATACATGCCCACACCGACATATTAATAACCATCGTGAAGGCTGACATAGGTTCAATATATTGAATAGAAAAATTCTTACGAATTACATAATAATAAAAACAAGTAATATGTTTTTAGAAATTTTACTTAATAATTGTGATTCGTAACGCGTTTCACTTCACCGTAGCTTCTTCAGACGAATGAATGTACAGAAAATAAGAATGCGAATATAAATACACATGTTCTTAAGTATTTAAAAGCTTATTAGGTTGCTCTTTCTTAAGTGGTTATTGATGACAGGTATATCCAATAAAATTAAGGAATAGATTGCTCCCTGAAGAGATTGAATAGAGATGAAGGGCTTAAATCGACTTGTTCATTGATGAGTCTACCTGACTGTTTGTGTTTGTTGATTTCTAAAGCTTCCCAAAGATCTACCTTCCAATATTCATTATCTGTATGCAAAATTTCAAACTGTGAATTAGATCTGATTTGGTTATACCAAATCAGATAAAAACAATAAATCAGGTGTTTATAGATTGAATTGACTGTGATAATTTCTACATTGGTAGAATACATAGAAATTTCAATATTAGAATATCGGAACATAAACGCAGTTTTTCAAATAAAAATCAGATTCAAATTACGCGAATCATCTCCTAGAAATAGTCACTCTTTCGACCCACAGTTTGAAATTTTGAATACAGATAATAAATATTGGAAGGTAAATCTTTGGGAAACTTTAAAATCAACAAACAGAAACACTCAGGTAGACTCATCACTGAACAAGTCGATTTAAGCCCTTCACCTCTATTCTCATTCTTATTTTCTGTACATTCATTCGTCTGAAGAAGCTACGGTGTAGTGAAACGCGTTACAAATCACAATTACTAGGTAAAATTCCTGAAAAACACATTACTTGTTTTTATTATTGATAATAGATAATTAGAATATGGTATATGTAAGGTCTAATCTTATCGAATTGTAAACAGTGTAAGCAAAATTTCAGACGTTGTTTCGCTTCGGTTATCGATATTCAAATGTCCAATACGTAACGGAGTATTCCCTGGCGTTGTGGATTACGCATACAGAATAATAGCGATATACCTTCAATGTTTATCATTTTCAAAAATCGTAGGTGAAAAAATATCCTCGCTAACGAAATCAGTTCACCCCTCCAAAGAAGAACTCTCGAATGTTATTACCACACTCAACCTAACTGATCAACCAATACACAACGCAAGAGACTGTTTTATACTGAAAACAACTACCTGATAGAACCTATGTTTCGATTTCTGAAAACCCTGGTTTGAAATCAGTAAAGGAACGAATAGCTTTCCTAGGCTGTGTCAATGCCTCAGGTGAACACATTAATACCGTTGATAAACGGGAATGCAAAGATGCTTTGAAATTCTTAATAATCCTAATGTCTACAAAATCACTAAAAATTCATGGATTTTCAAGAACCGGTTCTTTCCTTATTCGAATTTTCAATTCAGCAAACGAAAATATTTACAGGTAAAAGGTTTCTTGAAAAATAAAAATCTTCCTATTGAAACTATCCCTTCTGTTAGATAATACTTCAATCCATCCATCAGAGTAGTTAATAATACCTGGTGGTAATATTTATAACAATTTTATGCCACATAATGTCACACCCCTTATTCAACCTATGGACCAAAATACATTGAGACTTATTGAATTTTACTACAGGACAAGCTTGCAAAAGCTCTGTCAATCCAAGGGTAATAGACTAGCAGATGAAGATGCTTCTCTACATTTATATACACCTTGGGAACGACTTGAGAAGGTAACGATAGTATAGTGTTGGCATATTATTTCACGAAAAACAATGAAGATGATGAAGCTTTACCTTTATTTATTGGTTTATTACAACGAGTCTACTGGACACAAATGTAACTCATCGCAAAGAATATTAAGGGAATGCTTAGGGGACTAACCAGTCCACTATAAGCCGCCTGTATATCCTATGCAGTCATACTGGCGAAGTCATAGAACGATATAGTGGTTATACCAGAGCTACTACTGCAACAGAATAAAGGTTTCTGTGACATACTGCTTGAAGAATTACTGAATGTACAGAAACGTCTACTATATAGAAATCAGTGATCGTATTGTGAGAAACAGACTATAGAAATATGTATTAGGGAAAAAAAAATTGTTGGTTTCTCACTTGGCAAAAGTTTCACAAATATTCATTAAAATACTCGACATATGTTTCGGGTTGTTAGCCCATTATCAAGAGTAATACAATACTAAATTCAAAATGAGAGATGTCACTTATGTATAACAGCATTCACAACAGGAGATAAATTGAAGTCTAGTTGGTCGTTGCAAATTAGCTGGTTTTTCCTATGAGCGGACGTAATTTCAATAATCTCCAAGATGTGCATCCTTTTTCCTTTATTACCTGGATGCATGACATCGATATTCTCTAAATCTATGAAATGATTTTTATTGTGGTCCGAAAAACCCGTAGAATTTTTATTTTGGAAAATAGATCTTTTATGTTCTTCCGGTTTGGCCTATATAGAATGTCTCACATTCACTGCAGTGTATTTTATATACTCCGATCTCATACAATAATTTTATTTTATCTTTATTATTAACTAACAGAACCTAAATTCTTTTTATTAGTGCTGATAGTGTTAATATTATTTCTGTGTAATCTGCTACATATCTTGTGGCTAATATTATTGAACCTGAAATAACTTTGTTGGAGACATAGGTTCTCAGCTGACATCGTTTCTTCTATATGAGTGGGACTTAATGTACTATTGGATTGAAGTTGTTGATTAATTGTGGCTTTGACATCACGGTAGGGTGTAGAAGGATATAAATTAATTACATCAAAGATTACTAATTTAGCATTTATCGGAATTTTTAGAGATCTCAAGTGATTGGTGAATTCTATAGGGTTTTGTAATGAGTAAATTGGATTGTGTTGTATCAAATTTGGAAGTATGTTAATCAAGTGAAAAACCAATCATTTATTTACTATGTTTCACCAAGTGTTAAACGAGAATTCCATACATATGTATTAGAGGGTTCCCAAATTGCCAGAAGGAAATATCGAGGCAAAAGAGTTTTGGCTTAGAGATCAAATTGGATGAGGTAGTCAAGACTAGTACCGTTATGATATTTATCAATGAATGAAATTGTTCGCGTTTCAACACAAGACATACTCATTTATGATGCCAGGAAACCTTTGGATACTGAGAGATACTCTGAAAGTATACTATTACCAAGGAGCTACATTGAAACTGGAGTGATATAAGTGTTAGCGGAAGAACCAATTTGCAGAGGCTGTGAATACTGTAATCTAAAGAGATCTGATTTTTTAACGAATTTTTCATTCAGATGCAGTTACAGCAACATAGAATTTTATCTGAGCATGATTATGCTCACCCTCGTAAAGCTGTAATTATCAGAGGGTACCTAAAAGATAATTCTCTGAATGCTTTGAATTGGCCTGCTGTATACAGCTGAACTAAATCCAATCGATAATTTGTAGAGCGTGAAAAATGGAAGAATTTTATTACACAACGTTCTTCATGAAACAAGAAATCAAGTATTCCTATTTGGTATAGGCATGAAATGGAATTGATCAAGAAATGACTGACAATTCAATTTTAATAATATCAAACCAAAATAGAATGGTTTGAGTGATTTTGAATGATCGATAATGTTTATTCCTATAGTAAATGGAAAGAAAATTTTTCTGTTTAAATACGAATTGCCATAAAGTTAATCCAATTTTATTGGAAAATTTTGTTTCTATTATAGAACTATTGTTCTTTCGTATTGTTTGTGAAGTTTTCTTGAAAAACCCATATATTGAAAAACTATTTTCGTCGATTAGTTTATTTTGATGTAAGTGATTAATGAAAAGTGCAATTCGATCATTTCCAAAAATTCTCCTTTAATAGAATGAAAGAAGTATTCTAGTTCTCACCATAAAATTGGACTTCACGAAATTTTTATGATCGATACGTAGACTGAGTTACAAATTACAGCTCTGCTACTATTGTAAATTGAAATTTAACCTAAATTTCATTGATTACCGAATCTGACCTAATTCAGATAATTTGTGTTCGTGTTTGAAAACAGTTGGCGTTCGAGAGATAAGTTGTATACTATCTGTCAAGCAATGGAATGAAAAATTTTGAATTGTGAGTTAGTTCTGATTAGACAGTCATCCATATTTGATGTTTTCGATATTTCTCAATAAAATAAAATGGGAACAATATTGAACCATAATTGTTTTTACTTTCTTGTGCTGAAAGAACGCCCAATAACACAAAATTAGAGTTGGATTTTATCGACATGTGCTACCTTTTAATTACAATATTGATGTACGAGAGTGATCTGAAAGTTTCTGACCTTACAAAAGAGGTGCTGTACGTTTTTTCTTCCCGAAATTTTGTGGTGATGAATAATAACCTAGTTGAACAGGAAACAGGAAAGAATCAGTGAGACAACGAAACGCATGATGAAGACCAGAAGAGAACTATTAAGCAAGGACACAGCAGACAAGAAAGAACTGAAAATACTTAACCGCGAGATATCTCGCCAACTTAGGAAGGACTCTCGACAGCACAATAAAAGCTTGGCAGTTCAAACTATAGAACAAAATAAAAGCATGAAGGTACTACGACGGACGACTTCACTGGGAAAACGTAACATTCACAAATTAATGGATCCATATGGTTCAATTATAACAAATAGAGCCGAAATAGTGAAGGTTGTCGAGGACTTTACTCCAATTTGTATCGAAGCCTGAATCGCGAGAACGAGGAAGACAATCGCAAACCTCATGTTATGAATCAGGGTTCGGAGGACCTCCCAGAAATAACAGCTGATGAGGTCCGAAAGGCACTATCAGATATGAAAAACAACAAAGCTCCAGGGGAAGATGGAGTAGTTGCGGAGGCTTTGAAGATAGGCGGTGAAAATCTGATTCGTGAAATAACGAAACTTTTCAATAAATGTTTAGCTGAAGCAAAAGTACCAGAGTCTTGGCATAATGCTATAATAATAATTATGTACAAGAAAGGAGACCCCACAAATCTCTCGAACTATAGACCTATAAGCCTTCTATCGCACTTTAAAATAATAACAAAGCGCCTCACAAACAAACTGGACACCTACCAACCTCGAGAGCAGGCCGGATTTCGGGCAACATTTGGTGTTAATGATCATCTCCAAACTCTCAAGACTTTGATTGAAAAGAGCATAGAATACAACTTGCCTCTGGTTCTCATATTCGTGCATTACGAGAAAGCCTTCGATACCGTGATACAGGCGATTATGCTTAAAGCGTTGGCTGACTGTAGAATAGATCATAGATACACTGCCATCATTAAATATATATATGAGCATGCCACTTCACAAGTGTGCCTTCACAATTCTACAGAAAAATTCAGGATCGGACGTGGAGTAAGACAGGGTGATACTATTTCCCCGAAGTTGTTCACAAATCTATTGCAATATATGTTCAAGCAATTGGAATGGGATCAGAGGGGAGTAAATGTGGATGGTGAGCGATTAAGTCATCTTCGTTTCGCCGACGACATCGTCATTATAGCAAACAGATTAGATGATGCAAATGAGATGCTCTTGCAGTTGTCTAAGGAATCCAGTAAAATCGGATTGAAGATAAATATGTCGAAAACTAAGATGATGACCAACTTAGTACCAAGCCAACCAGTTTCCATCGATGGAGAAATTGTTGAACAAGTAACGTCATACAAATATCTGGGACATGAGATAACTATAGGCAGGGACAACCAAACAACAGAAATAGGAAGGCGAATAAGGCTGACATGGGCTGCATTTGGAAAACTGAGAGATCTGTTCAAATCAGAGATACCGATTTGTTTGAAACGTAAAGTATACAATCAATGCGTTTCACCAGTTTTGACGTACGGTGCAGAAACCCTGACCCTAACAAAGAAATCAGCTAATGAAATATGTGTTGCTCAGCGTAAGATGGAGAGAGCTATGTTAGGCATAACACTACGGGACAGAATTCCCAACCATATCATACGCCAACGAACTAGAGTCCAGGATGCTCTCTCGAGAGTTGCTAATTTAAAGTGGAACTGGGCCGGTCATCTAGCAAGAACCACGGACGGTAGATGGACAAAGCGTCTTTTGGAGTGGCGTCCCAGAGATGAAGCCCACAGAAGTAGAGAACGTCCACCAGCTCGTTGGAAAGACGATATCAAGCGAGTGTGTACAAACTGGATAAATCCGGCCCAAAATCACGAGGAATGGAGATCGTTGAGGAAGACCTATGTTTAGCAGTGGACTAGGATGGTTGACAGATGATGATGATGATGATGAATTAAGATGATGAGTTAATTTATTATCGAAAATCAATAACAAGAAATAACAGTTTTTGTGGATACTCTACCTCACTCGTTTCATCAATTTCAAATTTAATTATTGATTTTCTGAAAGTTTCATGGATACACTCGATACTAAACAGAATAAAGGGTCGTGACCCTCACATCCTTTAAACAAGCGCATCTGTCACGAAATAGCCATACATAGTTACCGAATATCTACAAAGTTGATATGCCCATTTGCAGTCAAAGTTGTAACTCTCATTTTTTCATCCCCGTTCCATTTCCTAAATTCAATTTGTTCGGGTTCAGAGAAACAACCCCTTTTTGCATATTCTAGACCGTTAGCTGTTGAATTTAACATGTATCAATAGCGACCCATACGGCAACAAAATGCCATAAAAGTTAGTGGTGGATGGTTATCTTGTTAACTCCATGGACTATGTGAATTTTGAGTAGAATGAATCTAAAGGGCGTTCACATTTATTAGAATGACGTTTGAGGTCAAACTTCAGTCAGCATTGCAGAAGGAATTTGACCTTTTATATGGAAATATTACGTGAAATTCTACTATATTCAGTTTTTCGGTGAATTTTATTGAATTCAATTTATTCGTTTGTTGAAATTGCCTTTATTATGGGATGTTGTATCAGGTCTGTCCAAAAATACCGTGACTATGTATTTTGCTCCAAATTATTACTCATCTATATAATTTCAATCCAGAAACTTTTCCTCAACCGTAACAAATATTCTTCGTTTTATGTGGGCATTTTTCATATCTACTCGGCTTTTTGTACAACAAGTCGGCAAGAATATCTGCGCGGTTTAGATTCTTATAAGATGCGCGAGAAACAAAAGAGATAGCAAGCGGAGGAAGTAAGATGAATGATACGTTCTGCAATGTAATGTTAAATAGCTATCTGGGTCGGCGTAATTATTCCTCGTAGGCATATGGCATTTCAAGGTACTCGATTATTTTAATTTCTATTACAAAGAAGTGACTTACAGACTCATCACCAGTTAGACTACAGGAAATTTTCGAGACAAGGGTTTTTCTAACTGAACCTTCATAATAAGTACTCTTGTTTTCTCCATATAATTCAAATTTACCCGGACTCTGTCCAAAAGGATGAAATATAGTAACTGATGAACTAGAGAACTTGCTGTTGCTGTCACTCTCGTTTGCTTGCAAAATAATTATGAAATTGTGGATAACGTCATCTAGAATAGAATCTTGCTCCAGAAAAGAATGTTCAATTTTCTACGTATTGTCGCATAATGATTCCCACTGATCTGGAGAAAAAGAAGAGAAAAACATTCCTGTCAGCTACATAAACTTTTATGGCTACTCAAACTTTTTCTATCGGGTTTAAGTCAAGATGATATGAGGGAAGTCTAAGTACATCGTGGCCCTGATCATTCAGGAGTTTGTGGATAGCATACGTTTTATCTCTGGGTTTGTGCATTTTGATTCTTCTTCTTCACCGTGTAGAAGGCGTAGCGCCTGTTCAGTTCCGGTTTCCCTGCAGCAGTTCTTGTGAAGTTGATTGCCAACTGTCCCGCCATCGTTTTGGTGATCGTCCAACGGGTCTTCTTCCGTGTGGTATGTTGTTATATACGATTTTGGCTATTCTATCTGTGGTCATTCTGTTTACATGCTGGTTCCATTCTCTTCTCCTTTTTCTTATCCATCTTACAATATCGTCTGTTTCACATTTTTCCGTTATGTCGGTATTTCTTTGTCTGTCATTCAATGTGTAACCGGTTATAGTTCTTAGCGTTTTCATTTCTGTTGTTCTTAGTATCCTCTTTGTTACCGACGTTTCCGCTCTTGTTTCTGCCCCGTATGTCATAATTGGTCGCACACATGTTTTGTAGATTCTGAATTTGCATGGTATACTGAGGTGTTTATTTCTCCAAATTGGTTGTTTAAGATGTCCCGATACTGCAGCTGCTTTGTT
This sequence comes from Cryptolaemus montrouzieri, assembly GCA_013387265.2. Lineage (NCBI taxonomy): Eukaryota > Metazoa > Arthropoda > Insecta > Coleoptera > Coccinellidae > Cryptolaemus > Cryptolaemus montrouzieri. The sequence continues at coordinate 89,221,651 of JABFTP020000001.1, read as the reverse complement.
CACTTGTCTCCTCACTTCATCTTCAAGGTATCCTGTGCTTGTTATTTTGCACCCTAAGTATTCGAATGACATGACTTGGTCTATAGTGGCGTTGTCTATTGTTAACTTGCTGCGCAGAGGTTCCTTAGCTATGGTCATGCATTTTGTCTTACTTGTTGAGATTTCCATATTGAAATTTTTGCGCGTTTGCTAAAGCCGTATAACATTCTTTTTAGGTCGTCTTCTGATTCTGCAATGAGTACGGCGTCATCGGCATAGCATAAGATGTTAATTTTGTAGGTTCCCATGCGGTATCCTAGTCCCAAGTTTTAACGGTCTCTACAAGTTGGTCCATAACAGTATTAAATAATAGAGGGCTAAGACTATCACCTTGGCGGATGCCCGATGTTGTTTCGAAATGCTGCGTTAGGGTGTGGTTTGTTCGTATTTGCGTTGTTGTATTAGTGTTCGGATCTTTTATGAGTCTTATATTTTTTTTGGGTACCTCTTTGTTTTCCAGTATCTTGATTACATCTTTCAGTTGGACTCTGTCGAAGGCCTTCGTTAAGTCTATGAAACAAAGATATGCTGGAGTGTTATATTCAAGAGACTTTTCTACTAATTGCCTTGTTATAAATAGTGCATCGACCGTGGACCTGTTTTATCGAAAGCTTTGTTGCTCTTCGCTGATTGGCATTGTTGACGTTATGTCATCGGCAAGAATCTTTGTAAGCATTTTGATTAAATTATAAAATTATGCTTCGAGCATCCCATCTGCGAAGGCAAAGTTTCGACGTTGCAGCCACTCTTCTGGTGTTTTTCTGTTTGTACATTGTGATATGGGACGCTATCGATTACTAACACACTTTTTGGTGGTAAATTTGGAATGAATTTTTTTCACTCAACCATTTTTCGTAGTTTGCGTAATTTATACCATCGTGATTACACCGGTTTGACAATTGAACTTAAAGGCCAGATATGCGTTTCGTACAAATCCACATTCATTACCGGCATTCAAAATTATCATTCTTGGTCCTTTTGAAACAGGCTGACGTAAGCCGTCGTTTGTTTCGTCACTCTAAGCCTTCTTGTGTATATGGAATAAATTAATATATGTTTCGTCCATATGAATTATTGGTCTCTTTAATGACGGTATCGTTTGCTGCTTTATTTCTTTATGTAGTATGATTGGCAAAATAAAATTATTTCATAAAAAGTATCTAATTATGCCACAATTTATTCTCTCAGATATTCGGTTGAACAATCTTCTTCATATTCCAAACAGAGGACCTGTGGTTAGGTCGATGGTTGTTAGACTGTCATAGTCAAGGCCTTCGATCAGGTGAATCACATAATAATGGATTGTGTTATAGAGTCTGCGGGTTTCATGGTTAGTATTCTCAAAATGCTGAAAAGTTATTACAGGGGGCGTACCAAAATTATCAAAATTAAGAACTTCAAATCATTCATTATTTCTGTTTCCTCTGGTGTGCCCCAAGGAAGTCACTCAGGACCCATTCTTTTTCTGCTTAACATTAAAGGAGTTCACAGTGTTGTCCACTATTCGAGAATATTGATATTTGCGGATGATCTCAAATTGTTCAAATCACTTTTCACCCTGACCGATGCTATTCAGCTTCAAGCTAATCTAGCTTCTGTGCTACAGTGGTTTTCGGATCATATGCTCACAGTTAATATAAAAAAGTGCGTATGTATTTCTTTTCATCGTAAGAACGATCCTGTGATCTACGACTACTCTATTGATGGTATCAATGTTGAAAGTTCTGCTTGCGTTTAAAATCTAAGAATTTTTTCAGACTATCGGTTAACTTTTAAAAATCATTTTGACTATATTATTGGTAGGTCGTTGAGGATGGTTGGATTCATTCGTCGGCACTCGGCCGTTTTATCTGGAATCAATACCCTCAAGCTACTTTATTTTTCTTTCTGTCAACATATTCTTGAATACCGATCTGTAATATGGTCACCCTTCTACCAGTCTGATTCGTACAACACCGAAAGAGTTCAGAACAAATTTTTGATGTATGTCTCGTATAAAATGTGTATTTCACGGATCAATTTCTCTGCTTCGTTTATAAGATCTGAGCTAGAATTGAAAACTTTGGCTGATAGAAGGGTGACAGGTAATATTTTTGTTCAAATGCTTGAATGGATTTTTGATTGCAGCGAGATACTTAAGAGGACTACTTTTCATGTTCCTCCAAGAAGAACGAGAAGTGACGTAATGTTTTTGATCCCTAGGTGTCGTACTAATTTTGCGATTAACGCCCTAATGGGAAAAGAATTTTGAATAATGGTAACTCTTTCCTTAATATCTATTGGTGCTCTTGTCTTTCTTTGAAGGAAAACCAAGAACAAGAGAACAAGAAAAAATTAATAACGATAATGTTGAGATGTTTTAGGAGAAATCAAAGAAAGAAAGAAACAACATGGATTTACAAGATAAAATACTTACTCCGACTTATTTGCGGGTGAACTAACGATCCACCTTTCACACTTGAGATTTAGTTAATAGCTGGACATTTCCTTCATTTATTGGAGTTATTTTTCTATGACTCCATTAATTCCTTAACTTTCACGAAAATCTGATAACTACTGCCTTGGAATAATTTAATCGGAGTCAAAATGAATGATGAATTAAATTGACAGAATCATCGGAAAATGGAAGGGATACAATAACATACGACGTATGTCAATGAAGTTCACGGAAAAGTGCCCGGACGGTCTGGAAAGTACATAAATACTTGAAAATACCTTATATTCCTGCGCAATAGTCTCCTCGAGTTCAATGCACCGGCGCCACCGTTGAAACCACTGTTGGCAGCACCCTCCGAAAATAAGTCCTCAGAACCGCCGACATTCTGGTTTCCGTGGGACGCTTACCCCCTTCTCTACCCACTGCGTGCTCTGCCTTTTGGTCTCAGGGTCGTATTCAAACACCCACGACGCGTCACCAGTGATAACATTTGTCAATTCGAGAAATCATATCTTGACTGATGGACAATCGGAGCTCTTTCTGCTCAACTGTGAGAACCTTGGGAACCATTTTCGCACACAACTGACGCATCCCTAAATCTTCGTGTAGCATCTGCTGGATCGTCTCCTTGTTGATGCTCAACTCGTCTTCCAGTATTCTAAGGCTTACCCGACGGTCTCCGAGCACTCGCGAAAGCAGCAGATCGAGGTTTTGTGCGTTTTGAGAGGTGGAGGGAGCTCCCTCACGCGGATGATCCTTCACTGACTCTCTGCCGCCTCTGAACCGCTTTGCCCAATGGTAGACATCTGATTTTTTCAGATAATCTTCCTTATACACGTCGCTTAAATGTTTCATATTTTCCACGGAAGTTTCGCCACGTTTCACCAAAAGTTTAATCAGTATTCTTTGCTCAGTTATTTTATCACTCATCTTCACGACGGTGCGTCAAAACAGGTCGATGTTCAAAGGACAATAAAACACGAAGTATACAACCGATCAACATGAAACTTTCACAGGCTGACGCAAAATGAATTTTGTTTCTAATGAAACCAATGCGAACGCTGCAGAATCACCAACTTCCGCAGCATTGCCAACACCTCGTAGAATACTAGGAAATTATGCAGCGGGAAAATACAACGTACTCGAATATGAAATCACGGTATAATTTAAACGGAGCAAAGAAAATGAATGTTAAGAATTGAAGATGGATAAAAGCTACATGGAAAAAAAGTAAGCACGTTACCCATTCAAATTTTGATTTTTGTTTTTCGAAAGCAGTTAGTCTATAAGAGGAATTAGTCATTCATGTAGATAATTCTTTAGACTCTGAGAGAGACAAACATTAAATAAAATAGCGCAGCAGGTGACTACTGAATCTCTCAAACAAAAGCTCACATTTGCAAAAGCTCACTGGCGGAGCCTCAGGTCTGTCCCAATTCCACAGCAGGAGTACAGATAGAATTCAAGGACAAAATGATGTGGTCCAATTGCAAATTCCTAAAATTGCCTCTGAGATTGGGAAGGACTTTTCTAGCTATATTTTGTCTGAAAACTATCACCTAATTGCAATCATTAGGTTAAGACATGGTTTCATAGTTATCTTTCTGATTCATTATTTCATATAACTCAGGAAAGTAGTCTGTAGGTACGTATGTAGTGCTTCAAAGCCAATTACTTGAACTACAGGTAGAAACTGTGTGGGGTTATCTTGTCAACCACATACTTTGTCTACTTTCGTTTTCTGGTGTTTTAGTTTCTTGATTTGTGTTTTATTTTAATTAGATAAGTTTAATGGACCTACTTGTATTTGAATTTCAAGGACGAGCAGAAGAACTGCTTTAGCTGAAATCTGTTCCATTTGTATTCGGTGTGTTGTATGCATTTTTATCCTCCGATATTATTATTACTGTCGTGGACTTGTGCACTATCTCAGCTGTTAGCTGGATATAATTTACCTTCACCCGATTCAGCAATCAAAGTAGGCTCGATTACAATACACTTGATATAAATTTTCTTACTATCCTACATGTATTAAGAATTACAGCTTTTTGCATTTCAATATAGGTATTCTTATGCAATTCTAATTTCTTAAGGCTATCATGCAAACTTTTGCGTATTAACCCAGTAGAAGAAATGATGACAGGAACGATATCTATTTAATGAGGTGCCACATCTGCTTGATCTCAATAGCAAGGTCTGTGCATTTGGACTTTTCTCCTGGAACTTGTTCAGAAAGTTGTTAGTATTCGATATGGCGACATCCACCAGCATTGCTGTTGGTTCTCTTATCATACACCAGTATGTCCGGCCTATTAGTCGTCACCATTCTGTCAGTGATAACAGGCCTATTGTAGTATAATCTGATGAATCATTTTCCAATACGGGCGCCGGTTGATACTATAGCTGCAAGTTTCTGATGGATAATGTTGCACAATTGATTATGCCTGTGAAGATTGCCTATATTGGCCAGTTGTTCGCAGCAGGACGTAATATGCTGTATAGTCTCCGATCTTATATGGCATTTTCTGCACTTATCTGTTTGTAATATCCCGTCCTTCATTATAAATATTTTGTAATTGTTTGTAGCGATGACTTGATCTTGAACGGCCATAAGGAATCCTTATGTTTCAGCGAATAGTTCTCCTTTCATCAATCAATTGTTGGAAGCTTCTTTATCGATGTGTGATTGATTAATCTCATGGTGATGTCGTCCATGCAATTCCTTTCTTGACCATTGCTCTTATTTTTCTGTATCTGATATTCAGCACGTCATCACTGGTAGGTGTATATATACCAGCCAACGATACCACTCTGTGGAGGTCAGAAGTGAGAGCTTTTGCAGAGAAGAATTCTCTGAGATTTTCGGTATGTGAGTTGAGAAGATCCATCAATCCGAGTCCTCCTTCTTTCCACTTCAAAATTGTTCTTATCACAGACGATTTTGGATGGTGATTGTTGTACTTTGTCAGCATCGTTCGGATCTGTCTTAGTCCATCTGATTATTCCAAATAAGTAAAGCAACACTAGAATGGCGTAGGTGTTAATCGCTTTAACTAAATTCCCGAGTTCAGACGCTGACTGTACTCTGAACGCATCTTCTCCTTTGACTGTTTTTGGTCTAGCAATCTGGCTTGTTGGTATCCCAGATATTTAAACAGATCCCGTATGCTCATAAAACAGTAAAAACGCAAGGCAGACTACTTCGGTCATATATTCAGAAATGGTTAATACAATCTTCTGCAACTAATCTTGAACGGAAATATCGAAGAGAAACGATTGCTTGGTCTAAAAAGATTTTCTTGGATAAATAACTCAAGGGAGTGGTTCAGTACCAGAAGTACAGAGAATCCCGTTAGACTGACACAGAGCAGTGAACAATATAGGGGGATGGTCGCCAACTACCATTAAGGAGAGAGCACTTAAAAAAGAAAAAGAATAAATTTTATTATTTTATTATTAGAAAATAATATAAGGATGAGGACAGAAGTCCTATGATAGCCTAATCAAATTAAAGTCAAACAACAATAATGCAGCTAAATTTCCACAGAACATTCTAAGAGTATATCATAGCTAGTATCAGATGATGATGAAAATAATGCAGCTAACAGCGTGAATATTAACAAGGTACCAGGCAAACAGAAAAGGCCAATTTTGTTTTTGAAACAGTTCATAGAGTTGCAATTAACAATGTCACTGGGAAGAGTATTCCACGCACTAAAAATTCTGTTTACAAGATAATTCTCCCTCTGTCGAGTAGAGAATTCTCCTTTTTCAGTTTCAGATTATGGCCACGTAGGCGGAGGTCCACATTAAGCACAGAGAGAGATCTTAGGTTGTCGTAGTTATGTTTAATCATACGGTAAGTGAGGATCAAGTCCCCACGAAGACGCTGTTGGTCGAATGTTATCAAATTGGCTCTTGCCAATCTTTCTTCACAAGATGGTCTAAAGTTTCCAGAACACAAACGTGTACCACGTCGTTGGACGCTTTCCAACATGTTTTTATCGTGAACGAGAACCGGGTACCAAACCACACCGGCTTACTCCAGTATCGGACGAACACACGATTTGTAAAGTGTTATACTGCTTGCAAATGAGAGATGCACGAAAGATTCACGGAGGAGATAGATCAGAGTATTGGCGCGTTTACAAACACTGATGCTGTGCTCTGACCATGTAAGATCAGAAGTTACAATTAATCCGAGGTCCATGTGGGATGACACAGCACTAAGCACACGTCCATCCATAAAATATTGAGTAGATGGATTATTAGACCCTATGTGTAACACGACGCACTTCTCGACGTTTAAAGGCAAAAGCCAGTCACCACACCGTTGGTTTAATGCGTTTAGATCTTGTTGTAGTACATAGGAGTCGGTAAATGGATTTGCGTATAATTTTGTGTCATCCGCGTGAAAGGACTTGCGTGATTTGATATGATGAGCAAGATAACTCACACTAACTAGGAAAAAAAGAGGTCCGAGGACGGACCCCTGAGGTTCTCCACTAATGACAAGTCTTTCTGTGGAAAAAGAGGCACCAACTCTCACTGTAAAAGTTCTTCTTGACAAATAGTCACGGATCCAGAAGAGAAGATTTCCACGTACGCCTATGTATTCCAATATGTAGATCAACCTTCTAGCTGTAACTCTATCAAAAGCTTTCGCAAAATCAAGGTATATAACGTCGGTGGGTATTTTAAGATCGTATGCTCGTGTACAGTCATTTAGGCAGTGTAAAAGGTTAGTGGTAGTGGATCTTCCCGCAACAAATCCGTGCTGTTCACGGTTAGAAAGTTGGTCATTTCATCGACCACTATAGCTTCCATTACTTTTGATGGCACAGAAAGTAAGCTGATCCGTCTATAATTGAGCGGATTCAGTTTGTCGCCATTTTTACAGATAGGTGTTACAGATGATTTTTTCCATATAAGAGGTAGAACCTAATTAAGTCACAAACTTTTATTTTAGATATTCGGTTATATGTTTTTCATAATGGCATTTATTATGTTCAGAATATAGCCATTATTCGAGGCTATTTGTCTAATTACACAAAGCTCTTTGTATTAATTATCAGTTCTCAGGTTCATGAATAGAACAAATGAGAGCTACATGTTGTATGAATAGGGAAGTGTTAAAGTTTCGTGAATTATTGTTTCAACCTGTGTTACTTCGTCATAAATTAAAATTGACATGAATTTATATGTCATCACAATTATACGTAATATTCAAAAAGTGGGGTACATCAAACGACAAATTTCCATAAAGAACCCTAATTTTTATTTCATGAATTTTTCTACTTCGCTCCATTTGCTTTATGTTAAAAGTTGTTACATGTCATTTCTGCACTTTCTCCCTAACAGAATGGAAGAAAATTTTCGTCATAATGTGCCTTGCGTGCCCCACGCATATAACTAAATATGGGCATGTTACGGGAGTTTCGGTTTCTTTAACCCTGTTAGCTATTCTAATATCTCGTGCCTTTTATCTATCGTTTTGTAAGAAAACCTGCAAGTTGAATAATAGGGTTGCGATAGTGGTTTTTGATGGCTTGGATAAGATTTCTGTTGCGAATATATAAAGACATTTCGAGAAAACTTCCGAATAAACATGAACCCTTTTCCATTTTACTATTCATCTATTTTATTTTCATAAGAATGAAAATTATATTTGATATGTTACACACGATTCTCACTTTCATTTGATTCGTATGATTCTTTCGAATGTTATTAATTTTCTTTCTGCTTTAACGAATATAAAAATATTTCTTTATTGCTGAAAGTAAAACGATCTTTTTTTCATTTTTTATAAGATATAATACACAGAGTTAGTCAATAAAGCGAGAAACTTCTATATCTCGGAAACTATTTGAGATAGAAGCGAAATTTTTCTGATTACTGTTTTATAAGTATGTGTGCATTCTTTAAAATTATTTTCGTACATACAGAGTGTTCCATTTTTGCTTCAGGGACAATCATAGATTTCTTTAAATGGCGCGCCTTGTATTTTTATCATATTCTGATTACAATTTGATGCTCTTCAACGATATCTGTTTTGCCTAAACAACTATCGTTAGATTTTAAATTAATTAAAATATCGATAATTTCGGGAATTTGGAAGTTTTTCAAAAGTTCTCAAATGCCTCATTTCACATAATTTACGCATTATATTTTTTTCTTGACTTAAAAGTGTTGTACCTTATTATCAAAAGAAGAAAAAAAATTTTTATACCAAGTGTTCCTAGTAACCCAGCGAAAATGAAACACCCTGTATCTTTTTCACGTGTTTTGTTCCTATTTGAATAAGCTTTACAACGATACCTATTTTTCAAAAATCCAATGGAGATTTCCCAGAAAATTTCGAAATTAATGTGAGGTTTAGGTATTTCTTGCAATAAACATGCTGTTGATAAATTTCAGACATTGAAATATGCAAATTTCAACACTAAATTAGACTCTTTGCTGTTCAATGAAACTTAAACATCAAAACTCTCAATTTGTATCGAAATTTCTTCACAAGAAAGGACTTATTTGCGATTTTATGAGTTGTGCTCGGAGCTAAGTCTTCACTTAATCGAAATTACTCAGTTCGAAATCTTCAATTGATGTTCAAAATGACTACTGCGCTCAAAACAACCTGCATGCTATTCTCTTCATTGAATACACGCCTAGCTCTTACATTCTTCTCATATCGAACTTGTGATTAAACCATAGAGATAAGTATGATTTGTATGGGCATACCACATGAAGACCACCTGTGCCTATAGAAGACTTATTTCTATGGTTTACTCACAATGCCCCAAGATTTGACAGTTTTGAATTGGATAATGCCAACGTCATATGAGTGAGTCCAAGTGAGAAATACATACTATTATTGCAGCAATGAATTTTACCCAAGAAGAGTTAATTAATATGATTTATTGTTTGGGAGAAGGTGAGAGGAATTGTTTGTTGGCGTCACATATTTATTCCCAACGTTACCCAAACAGTAGACATCCTAGAAAAGAGGCATTCGAGAGACTGAAGGAAAGGTTTGAAAGAACTGGACAAGTTAGATATGAGAAGAATGAGAGAGCTAAGCGTGCACTCAATGAAGAGAATAGCATGCAGGTTGTTTTAAGCGCAGTAGAGAATCCTCATGTTAGTACAAGAGATGTTAGTCGAGACTTGGGCATTAGTCAGACATCTGTATCAAGAATCTTGAGGAAGGAAAAGTTCCATCCTTTTCATGTTCAACTCCACCAACAGTTGGAGCCCCTGGACTTCGGGCGGATATTGGATTTTTGTAGATGGTTAGGTTCAGTGGGGTACTTTTCTCTGATGAGGCCACCTTTCATAAGAATGGATTGGTGAACCGGTATAATTTTCATTATTATGATACTCGAAATCCTCATTTCATGAGAACTGTTGACCACCAACATCTTTGGTTTCTAAATGCCACAAAAACAATATGTGGTTCCACACTACAGCGGCAATGTCCACGATTTTTTAAATGGTAGGTTTGAGGGCAATTGATAGGCCGTGGAGGTCCTGTATGATGGCCTCCTAGGTCTCCAGACTTGAATAAATTTGAATTATTTTTTTGTGGGGTATTTTAAAGAGAGGGTATATCGAGACCCTCCAACAACCAGGGAAAATATGATGAAGAGAATTACAGAAGCATTTAGGAGTATAACGCAGAATGTTCTCCAGAGAGTGACCGAATCATTTAACAATCGTGTTCGAGAATTTATTCGTCTAAATGGGGGACATTTCGAACATCTAATTTGATTTGAAAATTGAAATAGGATTAAATTGGTGTTTATGATTTTGATTTGCATTTTTTTTTCAGTGGATGTTTCATTCACGACAAGCAGTTCAATTTCGTTTCTTAATGATAATCCCGGAATATTTTGGACAATTGTAAAAGTAATACAAGTTCAGTGAAAAGAACAGGGTGTCACATTTAGAAAAAAGTTCTTTTATCTCGAAAAATTCTATTTTCGTTGGATCACCAAGAACACTGGGTATGAAAAAACAGTTGATCTCTTACTTCGATGATGAGGAACATATTTTCTTCAGAGAATAATTATTGTCACACTCAAACGATACGGAATGAAGATTGTGAGAAGTTCTGAAAAACCTTCCAAATTCTCGATCTTTTTGATATTTGACTTTTCGAACAATTATTGAGTAATTTCGAACTGAGTAATTTCAATTAGGTGAAGACTTAGCTCTGAGCACATATGATAATATGTGCAAATGAATCTTTTCTTGTGAAGAAATTTCAATACACCGTGAGAATTTTGATATTTAAGTTTCATTGAACAGCAAAGAATCTAATTTTGTGTTGAAATTTGCATATTTCAATGTCTGAATTTTATCAACAGCATGTTTATTGCAAGAAATACTTTAACCTCACACTAATCTCAAAATTTTCTGAGAAATCTTCATCGGATTTTTGGAAAAAAGGTATCGTTGTAAAGTTTATTCGAGTGGAAACAAAACACGTCAAAACGTGAAAAAAATACAGGGTGTTACATTTGAGAAAAAAAGTATTTCATGTTTGAAAAATTTCATTTTCGCCGGGTTACTAGGAACACTAGTTATAAAAAAAAAATTTTTTTCTTCATTTAATAATAAGGTACAACACTTTTACCTCAAGAAAAAAAATATCATGCGTAAATTATGCGAAATGAGGCATTTAAGAACTTTTATAAAACTTCCAAATTCCCGAAATTATCGATATTTTAATTTATTTAAAATCCACCGATAGTTGTTTGGGCACGTAACAGATATCGTTGAAGAGAGCATCCAAATTGTAATCAGAATATGATAAAAAAATATAGGGCATGCCATGCAAAAAAAATCTATGTTTGTCCCTGGAGCAAAAATGGAACACCCTGTGTGTACGAAAATAATTTTAAAGAATGCACATATACTTATGAAACAATAATCAGAAAAAGTTCGCTTCTATTTCAAATAGTTTCCGAGATATAGAAGTTCTTCGCCTTATTGACTCACCCGGTATAAATATTATAACCAGACCACAGAAACCAATAAATTAGTGCAAATGTCATTTGATTCAGTCAAAACTTTAATACGTGTAATTTATTTATTTATTCATTTGAGATTCGTTTAAAGGATCGTTATAGAAACAAAATTGGAAAACTTTTTATTGAAAAATGATATTAAGTTAGACGTTACTGAGGAATTGTTTTGATTTTTGTTCAAGAGTTGGATTATTAAATCTTTATGACTCACCGACTTCTGAAGTTGAGTTACCATAGAATTCGCACAATTCAGTTCGACCTGAGCCACCTTCAAGTCGTTTTTTAAATTTATCATTTCAACTACCTGTTGGAGGTTATCGTCGTTGTTTTTAGTTTCGCGAACCGAACTCACAGTTTCTCTTTTCACGAATCTCGTAGTCCTTGCGTATCTGTAACGCCCGGAGGTATTTTTTTTTTATAGTAATCTCTATTAAAAACTCTTTTTTGAGTTTCATTAAATCATCTGAATGATCCATACAGGACGCCATGTTGCCACTTCGAAGTTAAATTTTTTTATTTTCATGAAAACTCGACAAAAAGGAGATGGAGTATTCAGAAAAAGCATACAAAATGTTGCAACTACGTAACTTTTGAAACAACCGAGATATTGAGTTTTGAAGAAATAATTTTTTTTTGAAATTTTGATTCATCATAAAAAATAAAAAGATCTAAATCTTTACGAAGAGGAGCCCAAAATCAGTATAACTAAATACCAATATGTCAACTTACTGCCGTATTAGTACATCGAAATTTGCCTGCCTTGTACACATTTAACATTGCGGATCCTTAGGAGAGGAATAGCAGTCACGTTAACCCAACCCTGGTACATTCAGTTCAGCATAAGACCCGTATAATAATTTTGGATTTCCGTATAAACGTAAATATCTATAAGGAACTCTCTCAGTCCGTACACACCATAAACTATGGATGAAAAGGTAATTAGAACTTGTAACGAACCTCGGATCTAAATATGGAAAACAGAATAGTCTATCGAAAATTGAATAAAAGCTGACCGAGCTTAGATGAATAAAACAAAGCAGATGGGTTAAACCGGTCGAAAACAACGCCTAATTTGAAACCCTATTTAGAAGGAACCGGGTACATAGGGAATAACTGAGTTATTAGTTCAAAGGTCTATTTGTTTCACAAATGTTGATGGTTATATGAAAGTAAACTGTGAAAACCAGTTTCAATGTCACGAAAGCAATACGTCGATATCTATATCTGTTATTCATAATTTTGGTGAATGGAATCGATAGATGTTTCATTCATTTGTAAATACCCATGAATTTAACAATAATTTGATGCATTTGAAAGTACAAATTCACAGGATTTGAAGTTAAATTTGAAATTATTAAATTTGAATTTTTTGTGAACCGCCTGAGATATGGTAAAATTTTGGGTGTGTCGCAAAGTTTCAAAGACGCATAATTTTCAATACAAAACAATATTTTGGACTCATCAGTGGCGCACGTATGGGCACAATGCGGGATATTCCCAGAGATAAAACTAGCACGCTAGTGATTTTCAAAGATAAAATATTTTCAAAAGAAACGCGCTCTTAACATTTTTCTGGACGACGCCGAGTTTTTGAGTAAAAAATGTTGAAAAGAAAGTCCATTCTTTTCATTGTACAACATGTAGTATAATGGTGCAGGAATGTCGCACCACCCTTACCAAACTGGGAGAACGGAGCACGCTCCGTCTGATGTGGCTACCCGGACACTCGGGCATTGAGGGGAATGAGGAGGCGGACTCATTGGCCGCTCGAGGAACAGACTTGGGATTTATCAGACCGGAGTCTAGGTTCGGAGTTCCAACAGCGACTGTAAGAATGGAAAACAAACGATGGTCTAACCTAACCAAATTTTCTGAGACGTTGCCGTATTGCTTCAATGCTATTTTGTACTCCACTGTTCTGTCTGGATAGCAGTTGTTGCTCGAAGTCATCATTGACTAGGTCTTCTTTCATGACTACCACGCTGCCTGCACTTGAGCTTCATTCTGGAAACATTTGAATGGGACACCTCAGGCCTATTCTTGTATAAGTCGAACCTAGATCACTGAAAACCAATGTTTCTGCATTTGAATTGTGGAGGCCGTTACTTGATGTAGATCCATGATATAAATGAGATAAAAAACACAAGATTTAACTTTAATCTACACTTTATTTGAAAAAATTCGACGACGTTTCGCTGACACAGCAGCTTTATCAAGAATGAAAAACAGAATGAAGAGTATGGTATTATAAACAAATCGTAGAACAAGTTGGATGAATAACAGGAAAATCCACACCGAGCCATTGTACAGTTAGTATGTAAGATAATAAAACTAATTAAACAAGTTAAGTAGGGTGAATAATTCACATCTACCTGTTCATTCAAAAGCTTGTCCGAATGTTTGTATCTATTTATTTCTAATGCTTCTAGGAGATCTAATTTTGAACTTTTGATTTTATATGTAATATGTCAAAGTTTTTATTGAATGAATGGTTTTCTTTTATTAGGTGGTTTGAATAATTTGAATCAGATTTATTTTATCGAAGCTACGTTTATGTTAGATGTTCTTATGCCAAAACTCCTATAGGTCCTACCGATATAAATTTTATCACAAGAACCGCAATTGAGTTTATAGATTCCTGATTTACTTGATTTTTCAACACGAGATTTATTATTTTAATATGTTTACCTAAATTATTAGAAGTTTTGAAAGTTATATTACGATTTTGTTTGACGAGAAAGGACGATGAATAATATTGAACAGAAAATTCATACATATCCACTCATTTCCAAATTTCTTCATTGGTATAGATATGTTGACGACATCTTAGTATGTTTCATTGGAACTACTCGTCAATTAGACTTATTTCTTAATTTCATTAATTCCATCCATTTGAACATTAAATTCACGATAGAAATTGAACAGAACGACTCCATCAATTTTTGGACTTAAAATCACTAAACAAAAGAATAATCATGTTTTTCGGTCTTTCGTAAACCAACACATACTGATACAATTATATATAACTACTCATTACATCCAATTCAACACAAAGTTGCAGCTTTAAACAGCATGGTACATCGGTTACAGTAGAAGATTATAATAACGAGTTAAACATCATCAAACAGATAGCCATTAATAATTCATATAATCCGGATATGATAGATCTAATCATTCGTAAAAAACTGTACCAGAAAGCAATAAATGAAGTATATCCTATTCATAAAGACTATAAAATATTCAACAGTTTAACATTCTGCGGTTCTGCAAGTACAAATATTAAATCCTTTCTCGTCAAACAAAATCTTAATATAACTTTCAAAACTTCTAATAACTTAGGTAAACATATTAAAAATAATAAATCTCGTATTAAAAATCAAGTAAATCAGGAATCTATAAACGCAATTGCGGTTCTTGTGATAAAATTTATATCGGTAGGACCTATAGGAGTTTTGGCATAAGAACATCTGAACATAAACGTAGCTTCGATAAAAATAAATCTGATTCAAATTATTCAAACCACCTAATAAAAGAAAACCATTCATTCAATAAAAACTTTGACATATTACATATAAAATGAAAAAGTTCAAAATTAGATCTCCTAGAAGCATTAGAAATAAATAGATACAAATATTCGGACAAGCTTTTGAATGAACAGGTAGATGTGAATTATTCACCCCTACTTCACTTGTTTAATTAGTTTTATTACCTTTCATACTAACTGTACAATGGCTCGGTGTGGATTTTCCTGTTATTCATCCAACTTGTTCTACGATTTGTTTATAATACCATACTCTTCATTCTGTTTTTCATTCTTGATAAAGCTGCTGTGTCAGCGAAACGTCGTCGAATTTTTTCAAATAAAGTGTAGGTTAAAGTTAAACCTTGTGTTTTTTATCTCAATATTTCTGCACATTATGCCGGGGTGAAATTTTACGATTTCAGTTCTAAAATATCTGCGATGTACCATTGAACATTCAAGGTTTTATTATTTTCGATAACCAGGTCAGTGAGCGAATACGCAGAAATTCCTCCGTTCCCCGTTGTTGAAACTTCACCGAAACCATATGTAAAGAAAAAGTTGCACTGAGCATTTTTTTCATTTCGGTGTCTGTACAATATAGAACCCATATCGCAATAAAAAGACAAAATGTAGACTATTTGCAAACAATACTCTCTGTCAGTTTCTTCCCGATGGGAATGTTCCGTGGCAAAATTCATTTGGGCACTCCGATGTGCTGTGGTTAAAGCTGGGCCTCGAGCTACGAGACGAAGACTCAAACCAAATTTTCGTTCTATCGTTTCAACGCTAATTTGCACTCCAGTGTTCTGTCTGGTTAGCCTTAGTTGCTCGAAGTCTTCATTGACTAGGTCTCCTTTCATGACTACCACGCTTCCTGCACCTAAACATCATTGAAACACTTTAATGGGATACACCAGGCCTATTCTTGTATAAGTCGAACCTAGGTTACCTACAACCAATGTTTCTGCACCTTATGCCAGAGTGAAATTTTATGATTCGATTTGTATTATTACATAAACCCGAAATTCTCAAGAAGGACAAACATTACTCTCAAAACTTAATCAGCAAAAGCTGTGATCAATACGTGATACGTGATTTATTTTTTTTCGAATTTGGGAGGATCATATAAATTCATTACATCCAAAAATTGGATTCACAAGCGAAATGGAAAGCAAAATTAAATAAATTTCTTATACGTAACAATTTCCAATGAAAATGGAAAACATGTTTACGCAATCAACCATAAGCCGTCACATACAGATTATAATACATATTTCGTCGTCACTCTTTCGGCCCACAGTTTGAAATTTTGCATACAGATAATAAATATTGAAAGGTTGATCTTCGGGAAACTTTTAAATCAACAAACACAAACACTCAGGTAGGCTCATCAATGCACAAGTCGATTTAAGCCCTTCACTTCTATTGAATCTCTTTAGGAGCAATCTATTCCTTAATTTTATTGGATATACCTAATATACCCAATAAGCTTGTGAGTACTTAGGAACATTTGTATTTATATTCTCATTCTTATTTTCTGTACATTCATTCGTCTGAAGAAGCTATGGTGAAACGCGTTACGAATCGCAATTATTAAGTGAAATTCCTTAAAACACTGTACTTGTTTTTATTATTTACTCAATTTATTTCTTTCATTTTATTACTCATGGGAGGAACAGATGCGTCAAGGAAAATCGTCGAATTTCGTTCGGACCGAAAAAACTTGTGTTAGTTGCCTATCAAAAAGAAATTTCAAATATTGGAATCGTACATTAATTTCTTGGCCAAGTGTTTTAACTATGGGAGAATTCCTCTTCCGCCAAAACGTAGCTAGAGGATGATACCGCTTTGTTCGACATAACCGCTAAACTTTAGCCAGACTGTCATTTGATATATATATAGAAAACGATAAGTAATTCCGCTCTTTCCATTTTGTTGCTAGAAAAGCAAAAAATGCACGTAGTAATACATGAGCACTGGAAGACATGGCATCAGTGGACCTTTCACTGCGGGGGCACAGGCTTAAACTCTCTAGGTTGGACTTGAGAAACGGGGCATTGTCGTTTTAGAAATCACCTAAACAAGTTAGGATTGATTGGAAATCCTTCATGTAGACTGTGCGAAGAAGATATAGAATCAATGGAACATGTTATGTGCAAGTGCCCAGCTGGTGACAGAGTCACAAACCTCATATCTTTTACAAGGAAGATGGAGCTTGTGGGTGAAATTTAGGACAGAGTTGCCACAATGGACCACTGGGTCACAGTGGCCGGGCTGCTAGGAACCCCTCACTCAAATAATAATCCTTATACCATTGTTCAAAACCGACACCAAATACAGTTCCAAATCAATATTTGGGCCGGATATGTTGGTCAGCTTTTTGTTGGGCCATTTGAGTTGCCACCTCGTTAAGACGGCGCAAGTTATTCAGACTTTCTTCCAAATAACTTGCCAGAATTTTCGGAGGATATTCCACTGGCCAGTCGACGTAATATATGGTTTATGCGCAATGGTGCTCAATTACATTTTAGTTTAGCAATTAGAGATTACCTAAATGTGACCTATGCCAATCGATGGATAGGACGAGGTGGACCATCGCATGGCCATCCAGGTCACCAGACCTGAACCCTTTAGATTTTTATTTTCGCGGCCATCTTAAAAGCCAAATTTATGCTGTGCCGTTACAGAGTCACGATGGAGGAACTCGAAACTAACAAACTGAAGCTAACTGAGCTTATTAGCTCTCACCCACGAAACTCGTATCCTTTACAAAAGGATTAAGCTCGTGGATGAAATTTAGAACAGAGTGTGCCATAATGGAGCTCTGGGTCACAGTGACCGGGCTTCTAGGAATCCTCACTCAAATAATAATCCTTATGCCATTGTTCAAAACCGACACCAAAAACAGTTCCAAATCTATATATGGGCCGGATATGTTGGTCAGCATTTTGTTGGACCATTTGAGTTGACACCTCGTTAAGACGGCGCAAGTTATCCAGACTTTCTTCCAAATAACTTGCCAGAATTTTCGGAGGATATTCCACTGGCCAGTCGACGTAATATATGGTTTATGCACAATGGTGCTCAATTACATTTTAGTTTAGCAATTAGAGATCATCTAAATGTGACCTATGCCAATCGATGGATAGGACGAGGTGGACCATCGCATGGCCATCCAGGTCACCAGACCTGAAGCCTTTAGATTTTTATTTTCGCGGCCATCTTAAAAGCCAAATTCATGCTGTGCCGTTACAGAGTCACGATGGAGGAACTTGGAACTAACAAACTGAAGCTAACTGAGCTTATTAAGTTCTCACCCACGAAACTCGTATGCTTTACGAGAAGGATTGAGCTCGTGGATGAAATTTAGAATAGAGTGTGCCACAATGGAGCTCTGGGTCACAGTGGCCGGGCTTCTACACAGCGTATGTCTCCTCTCCGTAAATCTCCTGGTAGAAATACTGATCCAATTAAGCTGTGAATTGATGTTCAAATCGATCTTCATATGTTTGATGTGGATTCTCTTCAGACCACATATGATTATTAAACATTCCTTATGGAATTTCATGAAAAACTTCATGAGTGAACTGAATCAGCATAAGGAATTGAGGAATTTGAATCAACTTACGCAAAAGCCATTGACAATGCGCTATACGGGCTGGAAAATCGATGAGATAGAAGTGATTGTACGCGTTGTAGGTGGATTGGAACAAATTTTCATGAAGAATTTGCCAAACAATTCCATTGCTGACACCTAAAGCGTCAGCAATTGGTGGCAGGATCGTCTTGAATTATTGCAAGAACCTCATTTTCGAGCTCTACCATTCTTACTTCCCTTGGCTTTCCTGCTCCTTCATATCGTCTTAATATGCCTTCTTCATATAGGAATAGATGAATGCTTTCAAAAGTTTTTCTATCGGGGCAATACGGTTTTTTCAATATTTTTTACTGAAAACTGGACATCGTACAAACAATGTCAACAGTGCGTTTTTCTTGAAAGAGAATCGGAAAATTCAAAAATATTTTTATTTTTGAAAAATCAGTAGCGTCCTAGTTTTTTTAGTATAACCTGCGTTGTGCCCATACGCGCGCCACTGAGTATAAAATATCGTTGCATATTGAAAATTTGCGTCTTTGAAAGTTTTCGACATGCCCAAAATTTTACCTCAATATCTCATGCGGTCTACGAAAATCCAAATTTAACTGTACTTCCAATTGAATACCCTGTAAATCGGTAATGAAATATTTGCAGACTTATATTTATATGACAAATACAAGTGAACGATGATTTCTACTAGAATATATTATTAAATACTCGACGCGTTTCGATACACAGTATCTTTATCAAGAGCGAATGAATACTAAAAATATATCTTACTAACAAATTTTTATATATACTAAAGAGGCAATCCACTCAGAGCTATCCGTACTTGAACTAATGTTTAGGAAATAAATTTAATAAGGGTGAGTTATTTATGTCTACCTCATCATTAAGAATTTCCGGTGAATTCCTAAATCTGTTAATTTCAAGTGCTTCCAGAAGGTTGAGTTTTATACCTCTCTTTTCAGAATGTAGGATTTTAAATTCTGAATTGAAAGAGTGACCATTTTCCCTAAGATGATTTGAATAATTTGAATCGGTTTTTCCATTGATGAAACTGTGTTTATGTTCAGAGATTCTAACATTAAAATTTCTTCCTGTTCTACCTATATAAAAACAATTGCAATCTGCACAATCCAATCTATAAACACCTGATTTATTTTCTTTATTAATTGGGGATTTATAATTCCTATATTTAAATTTGAATTTTTGAGAAGGATTTCACATTATTGCTAATATTGCCTATATACACTCGGAGGCAAAATTAGCGGAACACTCGAACAATTAACCAAATTCGAAGTCCGATACTTTTCCTAATTCTCAACCGATTTAGATGATTTTTTTCGGCAAGTTATAGATCAACTCTTCTGCTTTGTAGAAATTATAAGAGAAAACAAAAAAAAATTTGCAAAAAATTTTATACGGGGCAAAACTGAATGTGTTTTTTGTAAAAAATTCGTAACACCCTGTGGAATTTCGTGGTCCGAGTTGAAACGTACAATATCAAGGTCTGTCAAGACACATCTTCCTACAGTAACGCCCTTCTTGTTTTATGCATTTATCTCTATTTTTACAAGAGATATCTAATTTGAAGCGAAAAGTCACAAATTTCAAGAATTTATTTTAATCTCGCGTAGGTGCATAACATCGGAGGTTAGCCAAAAAATAAAATCAAAATTAGAGAAGCGGAAATCTAACGAAATGAAAATTTTTGAAATTCACTGGCCAATTTCACGCTCCGGGAGAACTCGAAGTACACTGGAAAATTCGTTGATTTTGCACATTTATTTTTGAATTTTTTTGTGTGACACTCTATAATAATTATCATTCCTGTCCAAAATTGAGAGCAGGTGTGTATCCTGGCGATACACTCGTGAAATGAAATGAATATGTTGAGAAAAATGTTCATGATGATGTTGTCTATCATCTGTTGAGGTATGTTGTCCCACTCTTCCACCAAAGCCAATGTCAGCTCTTCAACGTTGCCTGGATTCCGTTGTCGAACCCTTCTTCCAAGAATGTCCCAAACGTGTTCGATCGGGTTTAAATCCGGTGACCGCGAAGGCCAGTCCATTCGTGTTATCCTAACTTCATTGAGATATTCTATCACTATGTGCGCAGTATGAGGCGCGCGTTATCGTGCATAAAACGGAAATTTTCCCCTATGTAAGGAGCAAACGGCACAACATGGGGCTCCAAGATTTCTGTTATATACCGATGGGCATTAAGTGATCCATGGCCAATAATCTCCAGTACTGTTCGTACTCCCAAGCATATGCCACCCCATATCATAACTGACCCTACACCGTATTACTCAGTTCCTGAGAAGTTCGCTTGATTGTACCGTTCCCTCGATGCCTCCATATTCTATCTCTACCATCCACGAAATTCACACAATATCGGCTCTCATCACTAAAAAAAAAAAAAAAAAACTCGTCTCCACTGATTGATTGTCCATGCTACATGCTCCCTAGCAAACGCCAATCTTGCTACCCGATGGGCTCTATCGAGTCTTGGTGCTCTTGCTTGCGCGTATGATCTCAGACCAACTTCATTTAATCGTCTTCTGACTGTCCTCACACTGACGTTAGTGTTATCCACTGCTTGTAAAGGTTACGTGCCTGAACAGCAGTAAAACGAGGATTTCTTATGGTTTGATTGACGATGAAACGGTCATGTATAGCGCGGGTTGCCCGATTTCTTCCTTGTCCTTGCCTCCTCAGGTACAATCCAGTTTCCTGTAACGTCGGTAGATTCAATGGATAACCGACGTCGAGACACCCAACATGGTACCGACTGAGCGGTAGGTGCGCCCTTCCTCGATCAATGTAACTGCCCTTGCTACTGAGGTTGGTGGTAAATCTCTCATTCTGAATGAAAATACCGTTTCGAATCGAAACAGTAAAAAATCACAAAACACCGAAACCGATCGAATTTGTATCAAATCAAAGAATGGAAAACTCTCATTCTTTAAACAAGTGCCAAATGTGGTCATATACAAAAAACGTGTGTTGTATTTCATATTTGATAAAAAAGGTGTGCACATGTGTAAATGAAAAGTTTTATCAATGGTCCCAGAATTCGGTTGTGTATTTTAATACCTACCGACTGTTATCTCCTATGAATTCCTAATTTTCACCAAATTAACCAAATTGTCATCAATAACTAATGCAATTCGAACATAAAATCGCAAACGACAGTTTCGACACGCCTGAGTGATAATAGGAAAATTCCAAATTGATAGACGAATTTTAATGACAATTTCTTGATTCAATGGAATTTCTCCAAAATGGTGATTTTCCACTTGAAATTAAATATATTTTGCAAAATAGAGATAAACGCATGAAACAAGAAGGGCGTTACTGTAGGAAGATGTGTCTTGACAGACCATGATATTGTACGTTTCAACTCGGACCACGAAATTCCACAGGGTGTTACGAATTTTTGACAAAAAAACACTTTCTGTTTTGCCCCGTATAAATTTTTTTTAATTTTTTTGTTTTCTCTTATAATTTCTACAAAGCAGAAGAGTTGATCTATAACTTGCCGAACAAATCATCTAAATCGGTTGAGAATTAGGAAAATATCGAACTTCGAATTCGGTTAAATTTTCGAATGTTCCGCAAATTTTGCCTCCGAGTGTATGTTAAACTATTGAATTTCTTGTCTTGGTGTTCACCGATTGGATAGATATATATATATATATATATATATATATATATATATATATATATTATATATATATATATATATATATATTGTAATGCTTATTATTGTTTTTCTAGTATATATATATATAAATATATATATATATATATATATATATATATATATATATATATATATATATATATATATATATATATATATATATATATATATATATATATATATATATATATATATATTGTAATGCTTATTATTGTTTTTCTTATGTAGTATGCTGCTTACTAAATTTGCATCATAACCATTATTTATTGCGATCTGTTTTATCAAATTCAATTCCTTGAAATAATTATCATTAGACATCGGTGTGTCTATGTATATAGCTGTTAAATGCTGCAACTTTATGTTGGTAAGGATGTGCCGATGTATAATGAATTGTGATATCTGTATGAGAAGACTTATGATAAATTGAAAACTGGTGTTTATTATTTGACCTTGTTATTGTAAGGTCTAGGAAATTGATCGAATTGTTCTGTTCTATTTCAGAAGTGAATTTTATTTTTGGGTGCAGATTGTTGATAAAATTTTCGAATACAGTGAACTGTGTGTTTGTTCCTGTGAAACACACAATAATGTCATCGACATATCGATATCAATATAGGAAATGTTTACTAAGCGGGTGTTTATGAATAGTTTTTCTATGTTATCCATGAAGATTTCTGCTAAAAAGGGTTTAGGGTTTCCCATTAGAAGTCCCTCATCACTTTTATAGAAACAATCGTTAAATTAAATATAATTTTAATTCGTGGATTCGTCATATTTTGTGTTAACAAATTATTGATTATATTATAGGATCTTTCAGTGGAATACTTGGAAACAAATTCTTGACATCAAAAGAGACTAACTTTGCATTACTTGGAATGACAATATAATAATATAATAATAATAATAATAACTGTTCTTTATTGATAATAATATCAAGAGGCCATCGACCAAAGTCCTTCAGCCCTAATAATATATTTTAGTAGAAATCATCGTTTATTTGTATTTGTGAAAATGGATTTCTTTCACGTAAAAACCTCGTCAATTGAATTATATTTGCATGAAATATTTTCATGAAATGACTTCCGCAATGAATTCCTTGAAAATTGCTGTGTCTTTTTATAAACACTCTTTCGAGAGATATCCGAGAATCGAATATAGCCTTTTGTATTCGCCGTATTTCTCGCCAAGTAATTTTACGTAAATTTTGTTTAGATATCACTACTTGGTATGAATGTACATTGAGCCAAAATACGAGGTATGTCAATTAAGTTCGCGGAAAAGTGCCCGGACAGTCTGGAAAGTACATAAATACTTGAAAATACCTTATATTCCTTAGCAATAGTCTCCTCGAGGACGACACACCGACGTCACCGTTGAATCCACTGTTGTAAGCACACCCTGAACCCCCTCGAAGATGGGTCCTCAGAACCGCCGTCGCGATGCTTTGGACTTCCGAAACTCCGTCATATATGTTTCCTTTGAGGTACGACTTCATCTGTGGGAACAGATGGAAGTCACAGGGGCCAGATCTGGACTGAAAGGGGAGTGGAAGTGTTGGAATTACGTTTTGGTTAAAAATAACAAACTGCGAATGACGAGTGGGCACTGTCATGATGAAGCACCCATCCGCGATCCGCCAATTCGGATCGTACACGAAACACACGGGCCTTCAGCCGTTTCAAAACTTTAATGTAGAATACTGCACCTGCTGAAACGTATTCGTGGTGTACAACTCCATTAATATCGAATAATGAGATGAGTAAAGATTTCACTTTCGATTTTGACATTCTGGCTTCCGTGGGACGCTTACCCCCTTCTCTACCCATTGCATGCTCTACCTTTTGGTTTCAGGGTCGTATTCGAACACCCACGACTTGTCGCCAGTGATAACATTCGTCAATTCGAGAAATCATGTCTTGATAGATGGACAATCAAAGCTCTTTCTGCTCAACTATGAGCATTTTGGAACCATTTTTGTACACAGCTTACGCATCCCTAAATCTTCGTGTAGCATCTGCCGGATCGTCTCCTTGTTGATGCCCAACTCGTCTTCCAACATTCTAAGGCTTACCCGACGATATCGGAGTACTCGCTAGCGCAGCCGATCGAGGTTTTGTGCGTTTCGAGAGATGGAGGGAGCTCCCTCGCGGGGATGATCCACTGAATCTCTGTCGCTTCTGAACCGCTTTGCCCAATGGTAGACATCTGATTTTTTCGGACAATCTTCCTTATACACGTCGGTTAGATTTTTCATAATTTCCAAGGAAGTTTCGCCGCGTTTCACCAAAAACTTAATCACTATTCTTTGTTCAGTTATTTTGTCATTCATCTTCACGACGGTGGGTTGAAACAGGTCGATGTTCAAAGGACAATAAAACACGAAGTATACAACCGATCAACACGAAACTTGCACAGGCTGAAGCAGAAATGAATTCTGTTTCGAATGAAACCAATTCGAACGCTGCAACATTGCCACTTTCGCGAACTTAATTGACATACCTCGTATTTACATCACTGTTCTTAAAAATCAGTTGGTATGAAATATTCTGAATCTAGATACCATTCAATAAAACAGTTGCGTCAACTTCACCCGAAACAATATTTTATGATTTTCGAATGAATAAAAAATTGCCCCATCAAAGTTTTCCTTTTAGCTTTGTTTACGATTGGTAAATCACAGGAATATTTCTACTTTCATGTTCAATGAATAATAAAAGTTAAATTTTATTTCAAAATCAAGTCATATAGAATAGTTCGCGTTGGAAATTGATTTGTTTTCATTCCAAACAGGGAGTCTTGATGGAACTAATAATAGAGCTGACTCATACACCACAAGGTCAGCAAATTGGATTAAGCTGTACTTCTAAACTTCATTATGAACTACATGGTTGATATCAATTGTTTTTAAACTTTGACATTTATGTCTGGAATCGGTAATATCGAATCCTTCCGAATAATCCTATTATCAAAACAAAAGTGTGGATGAAGTTAATTGACTAAATCGTCTAATATCGTTTAGTGTTAAAAGCTAGGCAATTTTATGTGTTTGACATCTCGACATACAAGGTGGGTAAATTAGAAAGCTGAATTGGTTCCTTGGCAACCTTAGCACTTAATGAAATTAATATCATCATGCTGGGGTTCTACTTTCTTGCTTCGGACGAAGCTTTGCAACCCGTATGAATACAAGTTTTGATGCAAAGATACAATAACTGAACAGCATCAATATATCACTACCATTTAAAAACTCAGTGATAGATACCTGATCTGTTCCAAGGCCTTAAATTTTTGTAAATACGAGATAAGAAGGTTTAGAATATAATGATGGCTCCTCAATGAAAGTAAAACTTTTTCATGAAGACTCATTTCAGTATATTCAAGGCATATTCATTGAGATGTAGATCTAAAGAACGTTGGAAAAGAGAATTATGATCAGTCTGTAAAATATGGGAAGGACTGAAAATTTGGTAAACTAGTATCAACAATGTCTTGATGTACAAAGTGAGCAAATTAAGATAATTTAATAGTAATTGATCGATGAAGCCTGAACTACGTGATAGTTGATATTCATAATGAATAATGAAATAAAACAAGTGACTATGTTTTAACTATCACTAATTTATCGATGTAAAGAATGACCAAATTTTACATTACTTGGACCGGTTTCGAACATACGTCCATTAACAACAACAAGCTAATGAAAACTGAATACTCATGTACAATACAGGAATTACCATCAATAAAATGCTAAAACCGGTTTTCGAGTATATATATATATATATATATATATATATATATATATATATATATATATATATATATATATATATATATATATATATATATATATATATCCTATTATATTTATCAATATTCTGGAAATTCAAAGTCGAAAAAAATTTCTCGTGAGTGCATCAGCTAAAAAACTGGTGGGGTCCAGTGACCCTGAATTAGATGACGGGTTTGATAGAAAATTTGGCGATGTGATCCTAGCTTTCAGTTTAGTATTTTCTCACTTGGAAAATATTTTAAAATGTGATGTTAATATTAAGTTTTTACGAAAAAGTGCTATTGGCTTCGGTTTCAAACTTGAAATTCAGAATTCTGGTCTGCATCCAAGTTCGGTCAATTCTTGCAATAGTACCTATAAAACTTATGAGATCAACAGGTGAATGGTTATGATTTTCCGTCTATTAGGGGTTAGACTCAATGGCATAACTTTGTTCTGTTCCTTGATGGATCTAGGTCGACGCTTCAACCAGAATTTGTTCTACACCGCGTGCACAAATTCGCTTTTTAGCTGAATGTTTGGCTAAAGTTATAATTCAAGAAGCTAGAAGAGAAGAAAACGAAAAGAACGTTGAGCTTGTATTCCCAAAAGGCGAATTGACTGTGTCCGGCGATAGTACCTGGGCTAAGAGAGGTTTTTCGTCTCTCATCGGAATTTGTACTCTAATTGGAAAATACATAGGCAAAATTTTGGATTGTTTCGTCCCGTCAAAAAAGTGTAAGAAATGTGAAGTAGAGAAGAAACTGATGGACCCAACCGCATTTTTAATTTAGAAGGACACGGAGCACGTCGATGAATGTTCCAAAAATTATGACGGAAGTTCCGGGGTAGTGAAAGTCCAAGGGGTGTTAGAGGTGTTTTGTCGTTTGGAAAATTTACATGGCTCAAAATACGCTCGCAACTTTGGAGATGGAGATTCAAAAACGTTTCCCAACTCATTGGAAAGTAAGCCATACGGGGACTTCAATATTAAAAAAATAGAATGCGTCCTTCACGTGGGGGAAAGAATGTTTCGAGGGCTCAAGGATGTCAAAAAAACTCTCACGGAAAGAAAAAAAAACTTCAAACATAAAACACCAGTGACCTTGTTGGATCGGAACCAATTTTGACCATCCCATGGACCCATGTGCTCTCTTTCTTTCAAAACTGGACCACCACCGAGGCCTAACACAACTCGACAGGCATCTCGGGACTAAGTCAGTCAAAAAGGCTAATGAAAGGGCCGCAATCAAAGAAGAGGGTACATGAACTACTGTCCCTCGACAAAAAGTCTGTTGGGATGGTAGTGGGCTTATTGACGGGACACCAACTCAACAAATATCTACAAGTCATGAAACTATCGGAAACTACACAATGTCATGGTAGCCTAGAAAATGACAAAACAACGGAACACATACTCTTCGAATGTCCCGCCCATAAGGAAACCAGACTGAACACCTTGGGCACTGAAACACCCAGCGCCCGGATGATCCAATAGGCCCCCTGCAACAGTCTTGCAAGCTGCATCAGGAAGTTTTTGCAAAATAAATAACAACTCAACAACACACGGCAAGCACAATGGGCCAAACGGCCTGAGTGCTGCCCATATGGGCGCCGTGCAGGAAGAAGAAAGAAGAAAGACCTTGTGCAAGAATAAGTGAAGCCTGTTTTCGAAAACTTGACAAAAGATGAACTTTTGGGTCGCTGTTCATGAAAGAACACGCAAAACAATAACGAATTTTTCAATAGTACCATCTGGACTTGTGCCAAAACATATATAATCAGGAAAACAAATTGTCGATTTATCAGCCTGGATCAGTTGCTGTGTATTCAACGAGGGGTCCAAAGCAATTCTGAATTCAATGGAGATGACGGGCCTATGAGTTTTGTCACGACAAAGATGAGTTGCGCATCAAAATTGCAGAGAAGCGATGTTCCGATCAGTCGAAGGAAGCGAAACTTGCACGGAAAAAGGACGCTGCTGTATCAGCGCTAGCGCCACGACGAAGTGTCAGAATTTGACGTAACTAGGCCTAATTTATTGATAATTTATACCTCTTTATAACCTTCCTCGGAAATTAATCATTTCATTTTCAATACAATTTCACCCATAATTAAATATGCCGCACACTCACTTATTGTTCAACCTCAGTAAAAAGTCATTTTCATTTCATTCAATACCTTCAAAACTATCTCTCATATGTTCACCGTACGAGAGAAGAAAACTCTGTTTCGAACTCGCTACAACCACACGTCGTATGTTCATTTCGACAAGGAAAAGTACCTAAAATTCTAAGACAGTACTTCATTTTCAACCACATCAACACACACACAAACACATCAAATAGTCTGAAAATCAAAACCTCCAACCACCCAAGAAAGAGAACTCTGGTCAGAGGAAGAAAAGGCGTCGAAACTAGATTGAGTATTACCATCCGTGTTGAACAACTAAGGTACGTTTTGAAGGGCTTTTTTCTCTCTGTTTGATTACATTCTTTATTAAATATAGTTCATTTTCTCTCCAACTGTTGAAAACGCATCAGAGACTTATATGAGTAATTGCCAAACTCACATAAAAATGAGTTTGTCATTCTACAGGCACTTTTTAAATAAAATTCTATGGTGTCGAAAGAAAATTTTCCGGTACAACAGTTTTATTGTTATGATGCAAACATTTTTTTTGTTAAATACGTTCCATAGGCGATTTAACATTTGTTGGATGAAGTATATTTTATTTTACTACCCTTTTTCAGGAGGTTTCAGTTCAAAGTTTCATTTAAAATTGGTCCAGCTGAGTGTGAGGTTCCTCTGAAATCCTGCATAAAAATCATTACTATGGAAATTAAGAGAAAATAAACATGATATAATGTTATATTAAAAATAGACATGATTCAACTGCAACAACAAGAACCGATTTAAATTGTACAGGTTCCTAACCTAAGGTAAGGAATAAAGAAGAAACAACAATTTAAGTAACAGGAGTTGTAAGAGCCAGGCAAATAGAGAATGAAACTGGAATTCGAGACGTTGTCGGTTCGATATTCCGAAAGAAAGCAGGTTCACGCTCTACAAATGGCGAGAATCACAATTTCCGCAGTAAAAATTCTATAATTTGGTCACAGAAAAGTCCGTGAACGTTCTGACTTTTTTTAGAGGAATCATATGGACCAATGAAATCTACATGTTATTTAATTGCCATATTGAGCAATTTTGGTATGATGCCAATCTACTGCACCATCAGGGTAGATATGGCATTAACGTGTAGTGTACGGCAGCTATGTGAAATATGCAGATACAGAAAAATGAACCCCCCTCTCTCGATTTTATTTTCAGGAACTAGCTTAGTGCTGCCAAAATTTTGCTGATATTTCTTTGCGTTCTGGATTTATTCAAAATTTTTCGAATTTTGGGGAAAACGTCCTTCGGGGTATCTCGATCATCATTGAAGTAACATAAAAATCAGTTTGACATTGTACAAATTACAATTACAATCCTAAAATTTTTAGTTCAGCGGTTTTCGAGTTTCAATGCAAACATGCTCTCTTTCAAAACCAGCCATAGGAAATTTTACCCTATAGATGCAGAAATTTTTTCTTTCTCAGAAATATATAACACTTGTAGTCAATTATTGCATTCAATAACTTTTTCAAAGAAAACCCTGAAATTGTCACAATTCGATTCATTAGGTGAATGCCCATTTGTCATATACGACCGTCAGAATTTATTTGCAAATTTTTCTTTAAATTAAACAAGAACCACGAAGAAATGATATATGGGAGATGTCAACCCAAATTATTGGGTTCATAATGATTCTAGATTATAATCGGCATCACTTAGAAGACCGAACCTGGCCATCGGGGCTCTCTTGGTCAAACAGAGAGGGAATTGTTTGGTTGAGTTTGAATATTGAAGGGAATTTGCGATTATACTTCAAAATTGGCATGTACGAACAAGAAAGTGATTATGTTTCAGGAGACTCACACAGCGACGGAAGAACATCTCCGCAAAAGAGGAAATATAGCAGATTTTGTACTTTTTGATTATATCCTTAGGCCTTTTTATGACTTTGCTTGCTATGTAAAATCTTTTCTTAAATTAAACTGTGTTTAGACATCTAAGAGTCAGGTTAGGTTAGGTATGATTGTTGAAACATTTTCATGCTGGTTTTCTTCTTCCATTATTACAGCTTCCTGTCGCATAACATTCTAATACAATATTACAAAAGCAACATGCATAGACTCACATGTTACGTAAATGTCTCGGGTTGGCAAGTGTCGAATTTCAAATAAATTAATGTTCATCTGTCATTCGAGCTATAAAGAGTAGAAGTAATTGTCGAACTCTAAGACCAGAGTTAATTATTATGGTGTAAACTGAATCAAACTACAGAAATAACCATGATCTTAAAAAGGACATTTTAAATCTGTGGTTTTCAGTGATACAACAATATGAATCGTTGATGGGCATGCACCTGATGAATAAAATTGTGGAAATTTCAAGTTTTTCTCTGAAAAAAGGAGTTGAATGCAATATTTGTCTACAAGTGTTATATATTTCTGAAAAGAAAAAAAATCGCTGCATCCAATAGGTCTAAAATTTCCTATAGTTTGTATTTAAAAAAAGCATGTTTGCATTAAAACTCGAAAACCGCTGAGTTTTTTCACCCAGCACAGTATTCTACTTAAAGAAGTGCCTATAGAATGTTTAACTTATTTTTATGTAACTTTGACTATGTTCGAGATATTCTCGAAGAACTATTTTCACAAAATTCGAGAAATTTTGACTTAGACCAGAACGGAAAGAGATATCAGAAAAACTTTTGCACCACTAATCTAGTCCCTGAAAATAAGATCGAGAGAGGAGGGTTCATTCTTCTCTATTTTCAATATTTCACATAGCTGCTGTACAAATACATCGAAACTTACCCACCCTGTACTCGTATCTGGTTCGTTTTTCAAAAAAACTTTTCGTATCATAACGCGTAAACTATCCAGCCTTCATTTTTCCTCTACGAATAACTAAATCTATTTAGTCGTTGAGCATGTTTAAACACGAAAAGGATTTTTAATTATATCCTTACTACCAGAAAAGATTAAATTGGATAAATAGATCACTGTTACTTTGATTTTGAACTCTCGTTCAACATGGGGCAGAATGAAAACCTACAAAATGAAATATATATGAATTCATCTTTATTTGAATTTGTAAATACCAGATACTAGGTATGGAATTCACAAACTTTTAAATGGGACTTATTATTTACATAGATCAGTCTGGTTGTTCATTATCGGAAAGTTGTCATTAAAAAGTTATTTGGAAATTCCAATTACCCTTTGGGCAAATGTATGGATCTTTTGATTTATCACGACCAGAAAAGTTGCCATTTTGGATACAGTTGTTAGCTAATGTTAAAACTTGTTTATTTTAATGAATGAAGTTTGAAAACTAAATTAAAACCATCATATTAAGAGTACCAACAAATTCGTGCTTTAAACATATTCTGAACAGATAAATAGGAATGTCACTAAATAACGTTTCCCAATTAAAATCTAAAATTGCATTCACATTTCAAAATAAATTGCCATCACTCTTATTGAAAATAGATATTCTCTAGAGAATCAAATGGATAAAGAGTTCATAAGTCATCCTATCCAAACTGCAATATTTTCTATATGGATCAGACAGGTCGTTCCTTCAAAATTAAATATATCGAACATCAAACTTCATTCATTAAAAATGAACAAGATTCAATATTAGCTATCTACTGCATCTGAAGCGGCCACCCTTTTCCTAGTAAATTTCCGAATTTCAAATTTTCGATGTATTCAACTATTAATTTCCTTTTGAACTGCATACCTAATATCTGGGTTTCCAAATCCAAATAACGACGTATTCATATACAGGGTGCTTCAACGAAAACTAAACAGAGGCTTTATCTACCAAGATATTCATTTCTGATCAAAACACAAAAACAAGTCAATTTTGTTTCAAGGCGGACATCTTTTGGGGTACAAAACTTGCCTGAAATATCAACCACCTAAGCGGGGGTTGCAATCCTTGAACATTTGGAACAGGGAAGATGGGTCGAATGATAACTCAAAAGAAAGGTGGTATCTTTGTCTACATCTCTTGAACGAATTTCCATTTTCAATTGAAAACTATAGAAGATACAGGGTGAGCAACTAAAGGATAGGGAAGACTATTTCCCTGAGACAATTCAAGTTTCAGTGAAGTAAAATGGAATAGATCCATGCTGATCAATAGCAGTCATCATCCAGTATCATCCTCATCTCGAATCTCAACCCCTAGAGCAGTGGTGACCACCCTTGAAAATTTGGAAGAGGGTAGATGGGTAGAGTGATACTTCGAAAGAAAGGTGTTATCTTTGTCTGCATCCCCGTGGACGAATTTTCATTTTGATTGAAAACTGAACAGATTCATTCCAGATCAGAGGCTGTCATCTTTGATCTGAATGAATCTATTCCAGTTTTTCACACTAATACTCCAATAGTCTTGGGGCGATAGTCTTCTCTATTTTTCAGTGGCTCACTCTGTATCTTCTACAGTTTTTAATCAAAAATGAAAATTCTTTCACGGGAATGCAGACAAAGATAATACCTTTCTTTCGAGTTATCACTCGACCCATCTACCCTCTTCCAAATTTTCAAGGGTTGTCACCCCTGCTCCAGGGGTTGAAATTCGAGATGAGGATGGTACTTGATGATGACTGCCATTGATCAGCATGGATCTGTTCCATTTTACCCCACTGAAACTTGAATAGTCTCAGGAAATAGTCTTCACCCCTATCTTTCAGTGTTCCATTTTACCCCACTCACTTGAATAGTATCTTGCTACAGTTTTCGATTGAAAATGGAAATTCGTTCAAGGCAATGTAGACAAAAATACCACCTTTCTTTTGAGTCACCACTGACCCATCTTCCCTATTCAAAATGTTCAAGGATTGAAGGATTGCAACCCCGCTTAGAGGGTTGATATTTCAGGCAAGTATTGTACCCAAAAGATGTCCCCTTGGAACAAAAATTGACCTGTTTTTGCATTTTGATCAGAAAAGAATATCTTGGTAGATAAAGCCTCTGTTTAGTTTCCGTTGAAGCACCCTGTATATAAATATATAAAAAGAAACCAACACTATATTCGTTTCTCATTCAGACTAGTAAGAAACATTAATAGAGAATTGAGCATTCTTTTCCTACTTAAGATTAGGTTAAATTTATCAATGAAGTAGGTGGTGCTCTTCGAAACTTAATTATACATCATCACAACGTCTCATGACCCAGCTCTCCAACGAAAACCTGGTAATCCGTTCGCAAGGTGTACGTTTTCATTAAAAAAACGCTACACTGTTCAATGAAGGGCGTGACCCTTCTGAAAACAATGGAAGTTATAGGATGTGATATCGGGATCACTGCTTTCAATAATGCAGAAAATGAAGGCGCTGAACGGATTTCTCAAGCTAAAAGAGCAAGTACGTCCGCTTCAAAAGCAGCACTGACAGCAAAAAAAACTCAGGACAACTTTTGTATGGTCCAAGGATAGCAGACTGAGCAATGGTGAGTAATATAATTCAATATTGTCAATAAAATTCACTAAATAAACGAAAAAAAAACTTATATGGGTGACACAAAATCTCCGGATTGGCTCGACTGATTGAGCTCAAATTTGATGTGATAGTTCATTCAAGAATTCTGTATGACAATTCACCAGAAAATATAACGAAATTGAATACAAAAAGATTTGGCAAGCAGAATAAAGTTGAGAAAATTGCGTTTTTTTGAAATTTGTTCTCAAAATAGCCGTCTTTTTATTTTTGGACAATAATCTGGTGTATTTTCACCTCAGAAGTACTCCATTTTCAAACGTCATTCAGTTTTTTTGTTTCAGATTTATAATTTCTGAGAATATCACCCACGTATGTTAAGGTCTTCACTTCAGCGCCACCTATAATTGAGCAAGTAATTGAAAAAAATGTTTTCTTTCAATAACCTTGAAACTAATTTTAAAGTACATAATAAGTTTCAAATTAATATGTAATAAAACAGACGAGAAAAAAAAATTGAACATTGTACAGTGTACTACCCCCTTAAGAAGCACGTTATAACGGTATTCTGCCAAAGACGTTCGTTTCTAGGCATCCGTACCTGATGTCAAGAACCTGTTCCGAAGCTTATTTATCATACTTTCACACTTAGTTCTTCTTCAATATCCACTAATCGTTTTCCAGTAACAAGCATCCTAATTACCTGTTTTGCAGTTGCTTGATGTATAATTCTTCCTTTCATAAGAACGATACAATGCTCAAAAAATACTCCTGTGTCCGTAACTTTTCGTGCTCAATAAGTTTGACACTTGCGACAAACCTTAATTACAAATTACAATAAATATAACGTGAATATCTCGAGACCTTTATTTCTCTGAACATATTTCTTGAGATAACTTCATTAATTAAATAGATCTCGCGTTCATACTTATTGAAGTCCCCGTCAATTTAGCTCAGATAAATTATTCCATTTTAGCGATACTTGCAGATTTGCTGATACGAACTGAGCTTGGATCTATAACACCTTTTTCTGAAACACCTTTTTCCCTCTGAATAATTTCTAGCGTCAGGTATTCGTTTGTTATTATTTTATTCCATTCCTTCCTTGTGCGAGGTGTCCCTGCGTGGTTATCCCACATCAACTTGCAGTGAACTTCGAGAATGTTCTAGAAGTTGCGCTCGATCTTTATTCAGTTTATACTCTCAGAGCGATGTTTCTTAAACTTCAATCTTAGTATAGTAACCTGGTTCATTCGTAGCCCCTCAGGTGAGTAAAATCTCTCACAGACTCAACTTAGTTCGAAAACTATATTCTACCCACACTCAACGTTGTGTGGCCTCCTTATCCTGGAGCTAACATTCCACTCTGATTTTCACGGCAAATTAATGATTGAACTAGAGAGATTTGAATTTGATGATATTTCAATAAGAAGAATATTTTTTGAATGAAATACATTGTGTACTGTAACCTCTATTACCAAAAAATCGGATAATAATGAGACGACCCAGAACCGGGGTCAATTTTTCTTTGTTAATTTGCTAAAACTATCCATATATTTCTTGGTTTTGATCTAATTGAATTTTATTATCAACTGTGATAACTGTATTTTGTAGATCTACCTACATAACATCACATATTGTTCATCTGAATTCAAAATTACAGTGAAAAGACGGTCATTTGCCAGAATGATTCAATAATTTAATTTTAAATTCTCAATATAGTAGAATATTACGTATTTTAAGGCAGCTTAAAATCACCCAAAAGTGTAAACATCGACACGAAGGAATTTATCCAACCCAGATAAGAAATCTAGCGAAAACAATATTCGACTTTAATACCTAAGCTCTTAAGCACCCTTTCGTATATCCACGATTCTACATCTGGTATTTTCTAGAACAGCAATTCCCACGTCGCGACGAAGGAACGCGTCTATAAAAGACTATGTAACTGGTACTTGAGTACCAAGGGCTGAGGGAAGTGAGGGGTAAGAGCTGCTGGGTCACGCACGATCGCGACGTTAAGGGATCATTTTTTTTATTATTAGGATTATGATTATTATTGAGTTATTTTTCGTCAGATGTGCAGTTACTCTTATAATTCAGTTATTTAGTTATCGAAGCTCAGTGAATTTACTCATTCGTCTGAATCGGAATTAAATTTAAGTTAATTAATCGTGCATAACATGAGTCCAGAAGAATGGAAGACGCAGATTGTTCCTCTCCGAGAAGCCGGACAGGGGAAGAAGAAGCACCGTTCCCGCTGTGTCCCACAGGTGATTACTTTCTGAATTTCTTTTAATATTTCTGCTCACTATTTAATTTTCACGAATTTCTTGAAGTATATGCTACGTAATTTCTAAACGCACTGAGGACGAGTTGAAATAATCATTTCTCAAATTCCAAATTATTTTCACATATTTTTTTTCCTTGGCAAATGATCTATTTGAACTGCACTGACATTTTCTAATATTTATTTTGAAGAGTTATTTTCATAGACTTATTTAAAACGTTTGTTTCGTAACTAGGTAGAATATGAAATGTACTGAATTTATTTTATATTGATTTCAACAGCTGTTTTAACTTAACACATTATTTTGAAGTACACTAAAATTCTTTAGTATTGATTTCAACATTTGTTTATCATACTTGCAACATTGTTGAAACGTAATTAAGCTATTGTGTACTGATTCCACCAACTTTGAGAACTATTTGAATTTGAAATGTTATGAAGTTTAATATTGATGAACTTTACTTTTATAACTCAGAAAATTGATCTCATTGAAATGTTACTTAACCATTCTGCCAATCCAAATCTTTTGTTATAATCTGATGAACGAAACGTTCGAATGTGAGAACATTTAATATTGATTCTTATCTTTGCTTCTATAATGGGCCAATTATCTATTTGAATTATCATAATCCTTTTATTCAGTATTTCTATTTATCTCATTTTATAAATTAGCAGAACATACTTAACTGTAACGAATATGATTATATTTTCATTGTATCCAACTATGGGGAAGATCTTACTTTCAAATTATTGATTTGATGTCCGATACTCTTAAGCTCAATAAGGGAACTTTCCCTGCCTTCAGGTGTAATGATCACCTACGAATAATATCATAACACATTAGTATAAATAAATGGCTTTAGGGACGATACGCATGTATGGACCCACAGACATTGAGGCTTGTATGTTGTCGGTATGAAAGTTTTGAAGAATGTCTGAGTTGGGGAATGTATGTGACGTTTGTGGTACATACAGGTGTATGATCAGAGGGCATGATTCCCTGGTTGGCAAATCCGCAATATGGGAATAGAATATGATCCGCAGTCAGTGACACAATAAAATAATAATGAAACTGCCCGTTGGCGCTCAGTTGAGCTAAAAGAATCACGTATGGCTTTACGGGCTTACCTCTAGTTCCATATATAACGTTTCAATACTATACGAATTACTGAATTCGATTAAAAATACGCGAGCGAATTAACGCTTGCAAGTTGTCAGCTGTGGACGTGTTCCTTAGAATTTTAAAAGTAAATCTTTCAGAGTTTGGAGTATCAGGGCAACGACCTCGTCAGAAAACATGATATCATATTACCAAAACCCTTCGATCGGGTCAGTTACCACTCATAAGATGGGTGAGGGTCGGTTAGGCCTGTCTACAATAATCTCATATCCGAATTCCATCCAGAATATGGGTGAGGGCCAAGTAAGCCTGTTTATAATAATTAAATATTCCAACTTCCACTCGTAATATGGGTGAGGACCAATTAGGTCTGTTTATAATAATTAAATATTCCACCTTCCACTCATAATATGGGTGAGGACCAATTAGGTCTGTATAAAATAATCTAATGTATAAACTTCAACTCAAAATATGGGTGAGGGCAAATTGGGCCTCTATCTAAATGATCATATTTCATTAAATTCATTAAAAGACGCCCAAGAATGCAAGGATAAGAATTTAATACAAATGCTACAAAGATCAAATAGACATTGTTACCGAATCTGTTTTGATTTTCTAATTTCCTTACCTATGGTTTAAGCGACGAAGAATTGGTCGTATCACATCAAACCTCACATAAAAGAACTTGAGTAGGTTACTACAAATACACAACGCAACAAAGAACAGGGTCCTATTTTATAAAAAGAACTTCAAGGCAAGTTCAGGTACTAGACGATCACATGGCTTTTCATTTGACCAATTTCAGTCGGTCACAGGTGTAATCAATATGAGGAAGAAAACAAGATAATTCAGGTATTGCAATTTATAGGAAAACGAGGAATTTTGCATCGTCTTTCATAGACCGGGGTTGGGGGTGTTTCATTATAGATATCCGATAGTCTCCACAGCAGTGTTGTGTACCGTGGCACACTGGTGTGCCTTGGTCGTTAATTGGTGCCTCGGAAAAATAAGGTTGTTTTCACTCTTTACTCAAGGTTTGGCGCGAAATGTGCGCGGCGGAGGCTTCCCGCCCCCGCTACACCCCTCTCCAGGCTCATGAACGTCTCGAATCAGTGCGACTGCGTCGTTTAAAGTCACTGCATGCTTTCTTATCGTTGCTCATACTTATGGTTATTATTGTAAGCGTAAAATAAATAGATATTTCATCAAATGGATAAATTCATTAAGCGTATTGTATGTTTTTGGACCAAAACTAATGAAGAAGAAAAAGAAACAACGAAAAAGAAACCCAAAATTATTCACCGAAAATATGACGAAAGCTACTTAAGTTATGGTTTTATATATTGCGGATACAAATCTTGTCCAACCCCAAAATGTCTTGCTTGCGGAGAAACTTTAGGTGATGATTCGATGGTGCCCAGTAAACTAATACGATATTTAATCACTAAACACCCATCAGTAACCCAAAAAGACAAAATGTATTTTCAACGTTTGGAGAACCAATCGAAAAAGCAAGTAAATCTCGTAAGTTCCTCTTTCAAAACCTCAGACAAAGCACAAAAAGCAAGTTACGCGATTGGTAAGATATTAGTTATAGCTAAAAAGCAGCACTCTCTTGCTGAAACTTTAGTTTTACCTGTCTGCAGAGAAATTGTCGAGATAATTGATTGACTAAAAAGCTGCTAAAAAAACCTACATCGACTATTTCAAGTCGAATAAATGACACATCTAAAGATATTAAATCAACGTTGAAAACTTAAGAGTAAGTGTAGTGTTTGCGCTACAAGTCGATGAGTTCACTGATACTAGTCACGCGCATCTGAACTCAAATGTTAGATACATTGATGCATGTGAATCGAAAAAGGAATTTTTATTTGGTTTATTACTGCCTAACCATTGAAACGGTTAAGAAATATTTAAAGTAACGGACGAATATTTTAATGAGCATAATTCAGAATGGCCTAACTGTACAAGTGTTACATAATAGTATGTCACAACTTGAGGGGGCAAATCTTCTTGCAATTTTAAGAAAAAAAGTTCATATAAATATGGTTTTTTCTTCAAAACTCCTGCAGTTTTGGAGATATTCAGCCCAAATTTGGAATATAAGCTATTTTCACAGCCTCCACCATTACACGTCCTAAATTTTAACTTCAATCTACAAGGTGTTTTATTTTCCGGAGCCATGTCTCTTTTTGCCCTTTCAAACTTTTTTGCAGTACGCCACTGATCAGCGTACAAACAATTTTCGTCATTTTCGTTAAATTCAGAAACTTTTTTGACCGATCTCGAGCAAAAAATCATTGAACGATTGGATGCATTCGCTGAATTGAAAGCACTTTAATTGAAAAAATTACTAGTAGACTTTGATTTTTTCCATTTGTTTATTTATTTTGACAGTTGCTAAAGTTGAACCAGTGTATGCTCGGATTATTTATTAAATTAACGATTAGTGTTAGGACTTTTGAAGTTATTGCTGTTAGAAAAAATGGCTAATTTTACTAACGCCGAAATTGGCTGTTATCCACCACATGCCTGGATGACGGAAACACAACAGAAGCTAAGCGATTATATCAGATGTGCTTTCCGAATCGAGTAACACCAGACATGCGAACATTTTCCAATACCCTCAGAAGGTTGAGGGAAACTGGTACTTTTACTGCAAATAATTATTCAAAAGGTGCAACTCAAACTATGAAAATTCCAGATATTGAGGAAGCAGTTTTGAATTGTATTGATTTGAATCGTCATGTGAGTACAAAAAAAATTGAAAATCAGTTAAATATTTCACATCTTCTAGTTTTGAGGATTCTCCACGACTTTTTATTGTACCCGTTTCATATTCAACGCGTTCAATCTCTACTTTCTTGAGATTTTCCTTTAACACTGAATTTCTACCGATGGTTTTTAGATAAAATTAGAGAAAATGGTCGTTTTGATAGTGAAATAATGTTCACAGACGAAGCAAACTTTTTGAGAACTGCTATCACAAATTTTCAGAATAATCATTATTGGGTTGAGGAAAACCCCATTTGATTAAAGAATCTCATCATCAAGAACTATTGTCACTAAATGTCTGGGTCGGAATAATTGGAAATTATTTGATTGGGCCATTTTTTTTGCCTAACAGGCTAAACGGTTCCACTTATCGGCAATTTCTGGAGGAGGAGTTACCTTCATAGCTCGAGGATGTGCCACTTTTAGTGAGGAACATAATGTGGTTCATGCATGACAGTGCACTAACACATTTCAGTGAAGAAGCTAGGGAATTCTTAAATAATTCATTCAACAACCGATGGATAGGTCGGGGTGGGCCTTAACTATGGCCTCCTAGGTCCCCAGACTTAAATAGTCACTGAGATTTAGCCGTTAATCTTATTTGAAAATGCCTTACGTTGGATTGTCCGATGTGCATGTTAGAGGGAATAGACAATTCTGATCTATGGCGAAGACTGTCAGTACCAATTTTTGAAAATCTGTGTTTCCGCCTCGTGTTAGAGAAAACGAAAGTATCGCATCATCTCCGGAAGAGAAAACCGATGTCTTTGCTCTCTTGTTCTCAGAGAATTCTGTGCTGGATTCATTTAACGCAATACCACCGAACATTCCCCCTAAAAATTCTTTCATGGCAGAAATCAGTTCAGAGTCCGCACTGTGAGACGGGCTCTCGAGCAGCTGAACTGCAAGAAGGCAGTTGGTCTAGACGAAATACCGCCAATCGTCCTGAGAAAATATGCTCCCGAACTGGCACCCATTCTTAACCGTCTGTTTCAGATTTCTTATGAAAGCCAGACTTTTCCGAGCAGCTGCAAAATAGCGAAAGAAAAAAGTCCTTACCCCAAAACTACCGCCCTGTTGCACTTCTTCCCATTATGTCCAAAGTGATGGAGAGAGTCATAAATGATGAACTCATCAAAAATCTTGAGTTACAAGGAATTATTTACTACCGTAGTATGGTTTTCGTAGGCAAAGATCGACAAGAGATCTGCTCGCCTACGTCACTCATGTTTGTACATCAACGATGGAAAAACATGGGGAGTCTGAAGCAATAGCCCTCGACATCTCTAATAGGGTTTGGCATGCAGCCTTGTTGAACAAACTTGTTGCATATGGGCTTCCCGACAAGTTGCGGGGTTGGATAAGTAGCTTTTTTTCAAATAGATCAATACAAGTTGTGGTCGACGGTATAACATCTGATTGTTTCCAGTTGCTAGCAGGAGTACCTCAAGGATCCATGCTTTTGCCAACCTTGTTTCTGTTGCAGATAAATGATCTTCTGTCATCTACAGAGAACAAGATCTTCAGTTTTGCAGACGATTGTACTCTGGTTTCGTCTGCGGCCGATTACAGCTTATTATCAGAGATGTCAACAAATTGATAACTTAAACTCTGACTTACAGAGGATATCTGAGTAGGGTTAGTTGAACCTGGTGAGCTTCAACGCGAGCAAGACGCAAATAACTGCGTTTTCTAGAAAGGTCCCCGCTGGAGAACCTCCTCTAACGATGCAAGGCCAACAAATTGCATCTAAAGATTCGATGCACCTTCTCGAAATAACGCTCAACTCCAAGTTTTGCTGGCATAAACATGTATCAGCATGCTTGCTTTGGAATATTGTTCCCATGTATGGGGATCTGCGCCCAAACTTTCGTTGCGGATGTTGGATAGTGTGCAAAAACGGGCTATGCGCCTCATCGACCACCCGGAGATCACCCGCGATCTCCAACCGCTGGCTCTCAGAAGACAAGTTGCTGACCTTTCTCTGTTTTACAGATACTTCCACGGAAGATGCTCCAAGGAGCTGAAAGACCTTGTTCCGGAAAAACTCATGTTTTGCCGCAACACTAGGATGACAAGGAGTTCTCATCATATAGCGGTACATTTAACGACGCCTCGAACCTTACTCTACAAGAATTCTTTCGTTTACAGGGCCGGTGAGCTATGGAACTCACTTCCATCCAACATCCTACAATTTGGCCCCTTAAAGAAGCGAGCACACAGACACCTTAATTCTTCCCAGGCGCCTACTCATGTGGTGTAACAGGTTCGCCAATTCCTGGAAAGCCCGCATAAAAAATAGGGGTCGAATAATTGATTTCGTTGAAGAAAGGGTTACACAGAGGGATATAGCGGCCATAGTGGGGGTATCACAGGAGGTGATTTCAAAAACTCACGCCCGATACGTGGAGCTACAATCTCCGCAAAATAGGCCTAGAAGAAGTCGTAGAAAGATCACTTCTGAAGGTGCCAAATTTTAAGTAGAGACCCTAGTGCGTCGCACCACATAATCCAAAAGCAATTTCTGGAAGGACCATGCATCAGTGGATCAGTCGAAACGATACGTCAAAGACTTCGTTCAAGGGGTTTATACAGCAGAAGGCCCCCAAGAGTTCCAGAGCTAACCAGACGACAAAAATTCTTCTTCTTCTTCTTCACCGTGTAGAAGGCGTAGCGCCTGTTCAGTTCCGGTTTCCCTGCAGCAGTTCTTGTGAAGTTGATTGCCAATTGTCCCGCCATCGTTTTGGTGGTCGTCCAACCGGTCTTCTTCCGTGTGGTATGCTGTTATATACGATTTTGGCTATTCTATCTGTGGTCATTCTGTTTACATGCTGGTTCCATTCTCTTCTTCTTTTTCTTACCCATCTTACAATATCGTCTGTTTCACATTTTTCCCTTATGTCGGTATTTCTTTGTCTGTCATTCAATGTGTAACCGGTTATAGTTCTTAGCGTTTTCATTTCTGTTGTTCTTAGTATCCTCTTTGTTACCGACGTTTTCGCTCTTGTTTCTGCCCCGTATGTCATAATTGGTCGCACACATGTTTTGTAGATTCTGGATTTGCATGGTATACTGAGGTGTTTATTTCTCCAAATTGGTTGTTTAAGATGTCCCGATACTGTAGCTGCTTTGTTCACTTGTCTCCTCACTCCATCTTCAAGGTATCCTGTGCTTGTTATTTTGCACCCTAAGTATTCAAATGACATGACTTGGTCTATAGTGGCGTTGTCTATTATTAACTTGCAGCGCAGAGGTTCCTTAGCTATGGTCATGCATTTTGTCTTACTTGTTGAGATTTCCATATTGAAATTTTTTGCGCGTTTGCTAAAGGCGTATAACATTCTTTGTAGGTCGTCTTCTGATTCTGCAATGAGTACGGCGTCATCGGCATAGCATAAGATGTTAATTTTGTAGGTTCCCATGCGGTATCCTAGTCCCAAGTTTTCAACAGTCTCTACA
Organism: Cryptolaemus montrouzieri; assembly: GCA_013387265.2. NCBI lineage: Eukaryota > Metazoa > Arthropoda > Insecta > Coleoptera > Coccinellidae > Cryptolaemus > Cryptolaemus montrouzieri. The sequence goes on along the minus strand of JABFTP020000001.1, from coordinate 89,178,337 downwards.
AGTTGGTCCATAACAGTATTAAATAGTAGAGGGCTAAGACCATCACCTTGGTGGATGCCCGACGTTGTTCCGAAATGCTGCGTTACGGTGTGGTTTGTTCGTATTTGCGTTGTTGTATTAGTGTTCAGATCTTTTATGAGTCTTATATATTTTTGGGTACCTCTTTGTTTTCCAGTATCTTGATTACATCCTTCAGTTGGACTCTGTCGAAGGCCTTCGTTAAGTTTATGAAACAAAGATATGCTGGAGTGTTATATTCAAGAGACTTTTCTACTAATTGCCTTGTTATAAATAGTGCATCGACCCTGGACCGGTTTTTTCGAAAGCCTTGTTGCTCTTCGCTGATTGGCATTGTTGACGTTATGTCATCGGCAAGAATCTTTGTAAGCAGTTTCAAAGAGGTGCTTAACAAGGTGATTCCGCGATAGTTAGCAGGATTTGTTTTGTCTCCTTTTTCAAAGATAGGCACTGTTACACTTCTTTTCCATTCTTCTGGTATTTTTTCTTGTTGAATTATGATGTTAAACAGTTTTGTGTACTCTTCTCTCATGGCTTCTCCGCCATATTTGATCATCTCATTTGTTATCTTCATTTGGAGCTTTCCTATTTTTAAGTTTACTTATACGGCAAAAATTAACAGACTTAATTGATGTATCGAGCACCAAAATTGGAATATAGAGAATTGGCGAAATGTTCTCTTTTCGGATGAGACCAGAATTGGGTTTCAAGGGGTCGTGAAAGGCGAGCTAGGCACCGTTCAACAAGACAAATTCTGAAATACCAAGGGGGCAGTTTGATGATTTTGTGCGGCATTATGCTGTGGAGGCAAAACAGATTTGATTTCGTTTCCTACAACTATAACGGCTAGAAGTTACGTGGACCTAGTGCTGGAGCTCATAATGAGACTCTGCTTGCTGCTTGCTCTTCAGGTCTAAATCCTATTGAACATTTATGGGATAATCTCAAAAGGAAAATTAGATCGCGCCAGGATAATCCAAGAACCCCACGAAAGCTTATCCAAGCCGCCACAGAAGAGTAGCAGAGTATCCACCCAGAGGAGATTCAAAGCATGCCTAGACGGATTCAAGCTTGTATCAGGAGCTGAGTAGGTAATACAAACTGTTAAGGATGAGAAAAAACACCTACTCCGTGAGAAAACAATTTTCAATTTTTTTACTACAAGCGGAAAGAGTATCTTATTATCTTATTCTCTTTCATTTGTCCTTAAATTAAATAAACCTTAATTTATTTCTTTCTTCAATTGAAATATCTCAAAAAATTTTAACAATATTTCGAAATTCCATATAAATATGGTTGTGTGTATACACCTTTAGACAATTGAAGCTTTTGAGTATTAAACATAAACTTCTAGGATGATCAGACTTTCGTGACAGAAATACTAAACCTTTACAATTCTTAGACTTATTGAGGAACCAGCAAATCCAAAAAGAGCCGTTGTATAAATCATAGAATTTTAAAACTTTAGCATAACAGTAATCCTCGATCCCGATTTTAATATTTCTTGGTATTCCAAGCACGTTATTCTGTAAGATTCAGATTACCGTTAGAATTTTCCAAAAAGTTAGATCAGCTTTCATAATCCCCGTGAACTTTTCTTGTTGCGGCGCCATCTCAATTTAATCGGACATTAACGGGCTGACTGACATAAAAAGGAAAAATGAAGAGGCGTGCAGAATCGAACGATCCAGTAAAAATATTCAAATAAATCTTGGCATCGGCTGAAAGCAACTGACATGAAAGAAACTCGTGTTTAGAATTTCTTTCTCATTCGTAGTTTTCTTCAGTTACCGAACCCAAGAGCGCACTCAAAATTTAATTCAATACAATTCAAAGCTGAAACACGTCCTCTCATACACTCCTGGGAATTGTTTTACGAACGATTCGGTGAAAATACTTTCATTTTACGTTTTCAGCAATGTAATTACGCCAAAGTATGGGCTATTTCGTAGTAACAAAACAGCGGAAAGTTGAAGATAATGCAAGGAGGATTAATTCCTTCAGAAGCTATACATCTCTCACGCTTCTGTTGGATCGTACACGAACAATCGCTTAGACATCTTTCCGAATTCAATAAAAAATATAATGATTGATAAGTTCAAAAATGTTTACCAAAATTATTACTAATAAAAAACAAGTAGTGTTTTGAGGAATTTTACTTAATAATTGCGATTCGTAACGCGTTTCACTACACCGTAGCTTCTTCAGACGAATGAATATACAGAAAAACATAAATGAGAATATAACTATAAATGTTCTCGAGTAATTAAAAGCTTATTGGGTTGCTTCTTCTTGAGTGGTTATTTATGACAGGTATATCCAATAAAATTAAGGAATAGATTGCTCCCCGAAGAGATTCAATAGAGGTGAAGGGCTTAAATCGACTTGTTCATTGATGAGTCTACCTGAGTGTTTGTATTTATTGATTTCTAAAGTTTCCCAAAGATCTACCTTCCAATATTTATTATCTGTATGCAAAATTTCAAACTGTGGGTCCAAAGAATGATTATTTTCTAAGAGATGATTCGCGTAATTTGAATCTGATTGAAATATTATTTATACTGGTATCGCTATGTAGACGATATCATTATTTGCTTATAAATTCATTACATCCAAAAATTGCATTCACAACCGAAATAGAAAGCAATAATTCGATAAATTTCTTAGACGTAACAATTTCGAATGAAAATGGAAAACATGTTTTCGCAATTTACCATAAGCCGTCACATACAGATATTATAATACATAACTCGTCGTGTCATCCACATCAACATAAAATGTCAGCATTCAATAGTTTTATTCATAGATTGATTAACATCCCGTTATCACCAGAAAATTTCAACAAAGAACTAAATTTGATTGAACAAATAGCCAAATATAATGGTTACAATCCCAAACTAATAAATAGTATTTTGAATAAAAACAAAGTAGAATCGCATTGAATGAAGTTTACCCTGTCGATAAATTGAAACAAAAGTTCAACACCTTAACCTACGTTGGCATTACAAGTGAGAAACTAAAATCATTCTTAAGTAGCAATAACTTCAACATAGCTTTCCAAACTAATAATAATTTAGGCAAATATATAAAAATAATAAAACCAACCCAGGTAAAAACAATAAATCAGGTGTTTATCGATTGAATTGCAATGACTGTGATATTTTCTACATTGGTAGAACACATAGAAGTTTTAATATTAGAATATCCGAACATAAACGCAGGTTTTCAAATATAAAATCAGATTCAAATTACGTGAATCATCTCTTAGAAAATAATTATTCTTTCGACCCACAGTTTGAAATTTTGCATACAGATAATAAATATTGGAAGGTAGATCTTTGGGAAACTTTAGAAATCAATAAATACAAACACTCAGGTAGACTCATCAATGAACAAGTCGATTTAAGCCCTTCACCTCTATTGAATCCTTTCGGGAGCAATCTATTCCTTAATTTTATTGGATATACCTGTCATAAATAACCACTTGAGAAGAAGCAACCCAATAAGCTTTTAATTACTCAAGAACATTTATAATTATATTCTCATTTATATTTTTCTGTATATTCATTCGTCTGAAGAAGCTACGGTGTAGTGAAACGCGTTACGAATCGCAATTATTAAATAAAATTCCTCAAAACACAGTACTTGTTTTTTATTATTGATAATGGAATTTTACCAAGTAAAAGCCTCCCAAATTCAAAAATTATTACTGATTATATTAGATATAAGTTGAATGTAAGCAACCCAACCTTGTCGTTGTATTGCCTTCCCAAAATCCACAAACCTGGAAAGCCATGGGACCCATTATACCAGCAATAGATACACCTACTTATAAGTTTGAAAAATAGCTATTAAACGAGTTCAAAAAACTCCCAACACAATTTCAAAGTTTTGCAGTTGATAAATAAGATCAAAGATATTCAGTTACAAGAAGGAGAAATTTTTGCCCCGTTTGATGTTATTTCATTATATCCATTCACACCTGTACCACATGCCCTAAATGATTTAAAAGAATTGCTCAATACGAACAATCTAGATCCCAACTTCGCTTGGACCAAACCTATTTTCAATACAAAAATCAATTTTATAACCAATACGAAGGCACAGTCATGGGAAATTGTCTTTCGCATTTTATTGTCAACATATTCATGACCTAATTTGAACAACTATAAGTCAAAATGTTGAATATTTTCCTAGAGTGTGGTACAGGTATGTCGATGATAGATTGTTGCTTTTGATACCAAGAAAGTTAACTTGGAAATTTTCCTTGAGAAGTAAATGATCAATTTGAATTTGGGAGGCTTTTACTTGGTAAAATTCCATTATCAATAATAAAAACAAGTACTGTGTTTTAGAATTTTACTTAATAATTGCGATTCGTAACGGTTTTACTACACCGAAGCTTCTTTGAATATGCAGAAAAATATAAATGAGAATATAACTATGAATGTTCTTGAGTAATTAAAAGCTTATTGGGTTTGCTTCTTGTTAAGTGGTTATTTATGACAGGTATATCAATAAAATTAAGGAATAGATTGCTCGAAAAGATTCAATAGAGGTGAAGGGCTTAAATCGACTTGTTCATTGATGAGTCTACCTGAGTGTTTGTATTTATTGATTTCCAAAGTTTCCCAAAGATCTACCTTCAATATTTATTATCTGTAATTATTTTCTAAGAGATGATTCGCGTAATTTGAATCTGATTTTTATTTGAAAAACTGCGTTTATGTTTCGATATTCTAATATTAAAATTTCTATGTGTTCTACCAATGTAGAAATTATCACAGTCATTGCAATTTAATCGATAAACACCTGATTTATTGTTTTACCTGGTTTGGTTTTATTATTTTTATATATTTGCCTAAATTATTATTAGTTTGGAAAACTATGTTGAAGTTATTGCTACTTAAGAATGATTTCAGTTTCTCACTTGTAATGCCAACGTAGGTTAAGGTGTTGAATTTTGTTTCAATTTATCGACAGGGTAAACTTCATTCAATGCGATTCTACTTTGTTTTTTATCCAAAATATTATTTATTAGTTTGGGATTGTAACCATTATTTTTGCTATTTGTTTATTCAAATTTAGTTTTTGTTGAATTTTCTTAATAACGTGTTAATCAATCTATGAATAAAACTATTGAATGCTGACATTTTATTGATATGGATTGTATTATAATATCTGTATGTGACGGCTTATGGTAAATTGCCAAAACATCACATACAGATATTATAATACATAACTCGTCTTGTCATCCATATCAACATAAAATGTCAGCATTCAATAGTTTTATTCATAGATTGATTAACATCCTGTTATCACCAGAAAATTTCAACAAAGAACTAAATTTGATTAAACAAATAGCCAAAAATAACGGTTACAATCCCAAAAATTAATATTTATTTAAATAAAAACAAAGTAGAATCGCATTGAATGAAGTTTACCTTGTCGATAAATTGAAACAAAAATTCAACACCTTAACCTAAGTTGGCATTACAAGTGAGAAACTGAAATCATTCTTAAGTAGTAATAATTTCAACATAGCTTTCCAAACTAATAATAATTTAGGCTAATATAAAAAAATAATATAACCAAACCAGGTAAAAAACAACAAATCAGGTGTTTATCGATTGAATTGCAATGACTGTGATAATTTCTACATTAGTAGAACACATAGAAATTTTAATATTAGAATATCGGAACATAAACGCAGTTTTTCAAATAAAAAATCAGATTCAAATTACGCGAATCATCTCTTAGAAAATAATCATTCTTTCGACACACAGTTTGAAATTTTGCATACAGATAATAAATATTGGAAGGTAGATCTTTGGGAAACTTTAGAAATCAATAAATACAAACACTCAGGTAGACTCATCAATGAACAAGTCGATTTAAGCCCTTCACCTCTATTGAATCTTTTCGGGGAGCAATCTATTCCTTAATTTTTTGGATATACCTGTCATAAATAACCACTTAAGAAGAAGCAACCCAATAAGCTTTTAATTACTCAAGAACATTCATAGTTATATTCTCATTTATATTTTTCTGCATATTCATTCGTCTGAAGAAGCTACGCTGTAGTGAAACGCGTTACGAATCGCAATTATTAAGTTAAATTCCTTAAAACACAGTACTTGTTCTTTATTATTGTAAATGATCAACACCATTCGATTAAATTCAGTTATGAAATAGAGAAAGATAACCAGTTGGCTTTCTTGGACACACTCGTCATCAGAAATAACAATTCCTTAGAATTTGATGTTCACAGAAAGAGAACTGCCACAAATAGGTACATACCTTCGGACTCTTTCCATTGTCCACAACAAAAATGGCTAGTTTACATTTCTTAGTTCACAGATTAATTAGTTTTCTTCTGAATGGAGGTTTCAGAAAGAAAAAGCTTTCACAAGGAATGTCGCTCTTTTAAATGGTTATAATGATAATAAAGTCGATAAGTTAATCAATAGATACAGATATAAGGAAAAATGTCCAATGCCACTCTTCTCCAACCGGAAGAACAAAAAATAAAATTCATTCCTTTGCCTTTCGATCCGCGATACACTAAAGGATTGGAAAAATAACTTAGATTATCAAAATATAAGTAGCCTACAAATCAAATTCAACTTTGAAAACCTTACTCGGAAACCCAAAAGACAAAGTTAACGCCTTTGATAGAAGTGGCATACATGAAATTAGTTGTGAAGATTGTGAAAATAAATATGTTGGACAAACCAAACGATCTGTTAAGACTAGATTAAAAGAACATGGGGCACATTTAAGAATTCAAAATACAGACGAACAGATAAATCTTGTTTTGCCCAACATGCTCTTGATCTAGACCATAGAATAGATTCTGAGAATGTATAATTGATTAAAAATATCAAGAACGATAGTACACTGAACGCTTTTGGGAGTATCCACTTAATGAAATGCAAACATTCACTAAACAGGGACAACGGTTCAGTTCCGTTCAGTGTACTCTACAGTTTGTTAGGTTAGACACGCTTCCTAATAGTGCGTTTGACGAATCAGGACGCTCGATTTGTCGAACGCGTCTAGTAGCAGGGATAAATTAAGTATGAATTATAGAGCCATGTAGAAAAAGATTTAGTGTACTATCATCTCCTAATCATGCCAACTTAGTTGGCGAAACACGCGTCGAGTATTCGAAATGGAGAGTCGGTGTAGTGGCGTACAATGTTTTTTAGTGTTCTTCAATGCCAAAGGTTCCACTCCCCAATTTAGTAAAGAATGTAGAAAGAAACTCCGCAGAAACTCTATTGATGTAACAAATTCAAGCCTATCTATTATTTAATAGTACGCAATTATTGAAAAAATTGGATTTCTGTACAATTTTCTGAACCTTTGATATGCTTTCGCTTCTTCATTACAACGATGTAATATTTCTAGAGAAATTGTCTGGCAGTGGTATTAATTACCAGGTGAGGTTATATAAACATAGGTCCGCAAAAGCTTCGTTACGGAGCTACAGGGTGTTGGAATTTCAGGAAAAAATTGTTTTTTTCTTCCAAACTACTGCAGTTTTTTGGATATTGAGCCCAAATTCGGAATGCAAGCTATTTTCTACAGACTTCATAATTACACGTCCTAGATTTCAACTGAAATTAAAGGTGTTTTCTTTTCCGAGGCCCTGTCTCCTATTGCGCTTTCAAACCCTTTTTGCAGTACGCCACTGATCAGCGTACAATCAATTTTTCGTCATCTTTGTTCAATTTAGAAACTTTTTCGACAATTTTTCAATTTTTCGTATCTCCAACCGTTTTCGAGTAAAAAATTATTGAATTTGAATTACTTGAATTGTATATCAGCATATGAATTGCTGGAAGTGTCCTCCACCTGCAAGAATACAGGCCTCTGTCCTTCTTCGCATATTAAGATGCACTCTTTGAAATATTCCTGAGGTATTTCTTATCGTGTCACAAGAGGTGATTATTCGATTTCGCAATTCTTCTACAGTGTTCACTGGAGTGGTATTAACTAAACTTTTGAGATATTTCCATAAGAAAAGTCGAAACTATTTAAGTCTGGGGACCATGGTCCTGGCCCACTCTGACCTATCCATCAGTTGTTGAGTGTATTATTCAAGAATTCCCTAGCTTCTCCACTGAAATGTGCTGGTGCTCTGTCATGCGTGAAAAACATTATATTTCTCACCAGAAGTGGCACATCCTCGAGAAATAAAGGTAACTCCTCTTCAAGAAATTGCCGATAAGAGGGACCGATTAGTCTGTTAGACAAAAAATGGCGCAATCAAATAATTTCCAATTATTCCGACTCAAACATTTAGTGAGAATTGTTTTTCTCAGCCCAAAAATGATTATTGTGAAAATCTGTGATAGCAGTTCTCGAAAAGTTAGCTTCGTCTGTGAACATTATTTCACTATCAAAATGAGCATTTTCTCTAATTTTATGTAAGAACCATTGGCAGAAATTCATTCTTGAAGGAAAATTTCGAGGAGGAGTAGAGTTTGGACGCGTTGAATATGAAACGGGTACAATAAAAAGTCGTGGAGAATCCTCCAAACTAGAACATGTGAAATATTCAAGTGATTTATAGTTTTCCTTGTACTCAGATGAGGATTCAAATCAATACAAAACTGCTTCCTCTATATCTGGAGTCTCAAAGTTTGAGTTGCACCTTTTAAATGATTATTTGCAGTAAAAGTACCAGTTTCCCTCAACCTTCTGAGGATATTTGAAAATGTTCGCCTGTTTGGTGTTAGTCGATTTGGAAAGCGCACCTTACATGTAATGGATATCAGCCAATTTCGGCGTTAGTAAACTTAGCCATTTTTTCTTACAGCAATAACTTCAAAAGTCTTAGAACTAATCATTAATTTGATAAACAATTTTAGCAGACACTGGTTCAATTTTAACAACTGTCAAAATAAATAATTGAATGAAAAAAATCAAAGCCTACTAGTCATTTTCTTAATTAGAAGAGTTTTCAATTCAGCGAATGCATACACTCGTTTAATAATATTTTGCTTGAGAACAGTTGGGGATACGAAGAAATTACAAGTGTGAAAAAAGTTTCTAAATTGAACAAAGGTGACGAAAATTGATTGTACACTGAACAGTGGCGTACTACAAAAAAGTTTGAAAGGGCAAAAGAAGACATGGCTCCGAAAAAGAAAACACCTTGTAGATTCTAGCTAAAATTTAGGACGTTTCACGATGGAGGCTGTACAAAACAGCTTGCATTCCAAGGTAAGGTGGAATATATTAAAAACTGTAGGAGTTTTAAAGAAAAAAAGCATTTTTTTCAGGAAATTTCAACACCCTGTAGCTCGCTAATGAAGCTTTTGCGGACCTATGTTTAAATGACCTTTTTTCTGAAAATTGCATCGTAGATGTATATGAATATGAAGTTTCATCAAATATATTTCTTATAAATAAACACGGCCACGCTCTTACTTGATTGACTGTAATTGTTGAAGAGTTAAGTGAGATACCAAGTTGGGGATAATTTGCCGGAATGTCTAAGGTGAGGTTTTGATCATAAGAACTTCATTTTTTTAAAGCTCTTTTCATTGTAGATAATCAGCTTCCGAAAATTATTGCGTATGCTAATTATTCCAATTATTAACCCACCGATGAACTGCAATTTGGAACGTTTATAAAACTTTATTCCCTTAGCGATTTCCTTGGTAATTGAACCGGTTAGAGGTTAGTTCATGAAACAAAGTATTTTAAGTTTATTTTTGTAAGAAGGGGGAGCGATACCTTTTCTATATACATCGAATTCTAACCTGTTTCTCTAAAGACTAACATCGACATTATTAAATAATTTTATCTTTTGTCTCAATTTTCTGCAGAACTAAATTACTTCCTTTATAAAATTCAATAACACAAGCAGTAGAAAGGAATAGCAATATACAATTGTCTCCTACATTCATCGCAAACATATTCATGAGTAATTTTGAAACTACAATACGTCTGCATTTGAATATTTCCCTAGAGTATGGTATAAGGCCATTGTTGGTTGTTTTCGAGACTAGAAAAGCCGATAGCGGATTTTGTAGAAAAACTAGTACACGGATTCCCCATTCAAATTTACCTGAAAATTAGAGATTGAATTCATCATCTTTTTTGGCGTCTATAAACACTAGAAACAACATATTGAAATTTATATACAGGTAGTTTTCAGATTTTATGAAAGAAAAAGTTATTTCTTTCTCAAAACAAAAAGTTACTATATGCGAGATTTCGCAATGTGTAGACACATCGAAGAAAATTATTATTCAAGGAACAATATTCAACCTTCCGTAGAATGTTAAATATCCTCCCTTGAAGGAGCTGGTTTTCCGATCTACTCTTCTTAATCACCGTTAACTGGGGCCACAGGGAAGTGGTACAGCACGGTCAGATGTCACGAATAGGAACAATGGACTGTAGTTTCGGTCTCGTTTGACCTCGTCAGCATTGTCTACCCATTCGAAACACAAGGACTGTGGTCCTTTAATTTTGACGAGGTCCGGAAAAATCTTTCCTTTCGCCTCTTCGTCTTTATTTTGCCTTTTTTCTACTGTTTTCTTTCTATTGTCTCATTTTCAGAAGTTTTACTCTCACCTACTTATGGTCTTGGGTCACCGGCCTCTCTTTGAGGTTTCGGATCGAGTGAAGATAGCTCTGTTATCCTCCTTCTTTTATTTTGTTTTTCTTCGTCCTCCTGTCCTCTCTTCCACTGTAGCAGTGAAACGTGCTTGTCAGTTTTTCTTATTTTTGTTTGAACAATTTTTCTTATTTGTTCGTTTTCGTGATTTTCTATATTATCTAAGAAGTTTTCTGTCCTCTTGATTATCGTTTCTTTTATCATCTGAATATTGACTTCTCGTCTTATTTGTTCGTTTGATATGTACCAGGGGCTCCAAATTGCTGTCGTGACTATCTTGTTCATTGTCTCTTGTAATTTTCGTTTCCTGTAGGATATTTCTCCAGCGTATGTTATGCTTGGTATTATTATTGTTTTTATTATTTTCATTTTGTTCTCTAGTGACAGTTTGCTGCTCCTGTTTAGGAAGGGAGAAACACAAGGCTATGCCGTTACCTACTCATCTCAATTCGTTGGAGCGAACGCAATAATGTAAATATCACTGCGCCCCCTAACGAACTGAAACAGAGGCTACCTCAATAATATTATTCTTTCAGATGTTTTTAACAGTTGGCATCTCTGAAATATTTGGAATCCTGATCTTCTTCCTAATTACCCTGTTTTCTCCTCAAGATCATAGACTATACTTCTTGCGTAATTAGGGGCTGGAAATAAGCGTAATATTTGCCTTGCAGTATAGCCATGCACAAATAAACATTCAATGAAACGCTTATCCTCATTTGTTGAAACCATTTTCAACAATTTCAAACGTCAAAAACAAGCAACACCAAGAAAAATTTGTTCCGAGTTTATACCAGATGTCGTCTTCAACTCGATGACATTTCATTAGTTTTTGTTCATCATAGAGTTAATGCATGCATTCTATGTTCAGAGGTTTCACAACGGGAGGTGCATATGATGGTGGAAAAAAAGAAACATTATTGACGACAATTGGGACAATTCTGGATCAATATTCCAGTTCGACCCCTCAGAATGGTGGGAAAGGTTCAATCTTGTGATTGAATTAAGCAGTTGATTCATCACGATGGCGAAAAATTTTTTAATTCACGGGGAAATTGTTAATATTTGAGGAAGTCGGCCATTTTGAATTCGAATTGAAATCAAAATTTTTGGTTGGTTTTAGTAATAATTTAGTAATATGGTTCTTTGTCTTCTTAGAACATCCATGAAAAAAACAACAACTTCAGGAGTGCCAACACCATGAGGTGAAAAAAATATTTCGATTTCAGCTGAAAATCAGAATGACAAAATTCTTCCCGCTACTTTTTCACCAATTCTTGGAATATTTTTAGGATCAATATGTCAAATTGTTCAGAAAAGACTGAATTATCGACTGAAGGTCCCATTCGAATTTTTTAGTGAAAACAAAACGTTCCAGCGATCTTGAATTTGTCAGCCATATTGGACTTCACCGGAAGTGAAATTTCGATACAATTGCTGAAAATCCTAGTCGTTTGGCTTTTCAATGAAGCAAAGACAAATGGTCGTGCTCTAAAATTGCGAAAGTTATAACGCAAAAAAATTGTCCGGTTTTCTCTGGCACACCCTATACATTGACATGAAATCATAGCATGCTTTGAATGTGGACAGATTTTGAAAATGAAAATGAAATTTTGGTCAGAAATGCATTCAATATTTTCGAAAATACTCACAATTTAGAATTATAATAAACAAAAACATTCAGTGAAAGATATGCTTCATAACCTAGACAAACAGAAAATGATCGTCTAAGTGTATGTTCTAAAGCGAATTAACATGCTAATTCTATCAAAATAGCCGAAACAGGAGGCTCAAATTTCCCGGAAATAAACAATTGTTAATACGTTTTCTGTTTAGTATTCAATGACTCAACAATCAAAAATTAATCAGTTTTAATTTAGATAGCTTTAAATTCATAAAATTATGCCCTTCCCCATGGTGTGCTAACCACCCAAACATGTTTTCTGATTGGAAAAAATTTATCTAGTCATTCTGTCACTGGAACGAGCAGACATAATAGTCTTCATTAATCGTACAACCCTTCCCAAGCTAATTGACGTGAGCTATGTCGCATGCATCCTAAAACCCTTTAACCATTACTTTGTTCGGTAATCAAGTCAATTAACCTTGTTTAGAGAGATCTCGAAAAATCTAATTCTCGATCACCTTTTAGGTGTCTAGTAGGCTGTTATGAATCCATTCTTCGACAGAATTATAAATCGATGCTAAAAATAGTGCCAATTGCGTTTTAACATCGCTGAACATTGTTTTGTACTTTTGAATAAAGCGCCGTGGTATGTTTTATGATTACTATCGAAGGCACTTTTGGTTTCATTTTTGAATGATATTCAATCAACTCATGGATGTGAAATCACAAAGTTGAATTCAAATGGTGTTTGCATATTTAATATTCCAAATTCAACTATACCCAATACAGGTTTTCAAGGTGGCAGGCGGCCTCACCCCCGTCGTCCGGTGTGATATCACCACATTCAGCTATAGCTCCTGAAATTGGTCACCTGTGTGACTGAGTTTTGGGGTCTGGCGGATGATACGGTTTCCAGGGTGTGAAGGATTGGCAACGAAGTATGATGAGCTCTTCTGGGACAAAATCATCTGGAGTTAAAATATCTCCCATTCGGATCTCCGGACTGAATGCCTCGAGGGGTTCATGATGAGGGTATGTCGAGGGTTCCTCCGGCGAAATCACTAAATTCATTCACGTTCTAGATAAAAAAGCAAACTCTTGATAGAGTTCTGCAACATCAGAGGACTGGAGCACAACAACGTGTATGTCGATGCAGTTCACCAGCATCTGCAAAAAGCACAACCCCATGTGCTGGCCCTAACCGAAACCCAAATAGGTCGAACAACTGGCACAACGTATTTAAGTATTAATGGATATGAGTTACATACAAGATTAAGGTTTGAAGGGGCCTCTGTGTTTTCCCAAGATCGGATGTTGCAGGCCAGAGAGAGGACACGATGCAGGACGACGCTTTCGAGTTTGTTTGCAGGATAAAACACTGTTCTTATGATGTCTCTATCGCTCGCTGAACGATATTCACTTCCCTAGACTGTTCCAGTGTCTAGATAATAAGGTGGATTGGATTCAGACACATCATACGGCAGCTGAGGCCATTGCACTGGGTAACTTCAACTTTCACAACACGAACTGGCTCTGCCATTCGAATAAAATAGATGAAGTGGGAAGACAGGCTGAAACTTTCGCAATCGGCCATAATCTAACGCAGCTAGTCGACGAACCGACAAGAATACTTGATCACCCAACCCGAACACTTTGGATCTTTTTTGTTTTCAGATCCATTTGATTTTGGAGTGGAGGTCTCAGCACCGCTAGGCAACTCAGACCACAACCTTAAATCTGCTACTGGAAGCATTGTGCTGCCGCTAAACCAAGAACCTAGACAACCCAGCCGCATTTGGCACTATAACCATGCTAACTACGATGAGCTGCGTGAATTCTTTTCGTGTTTTCCATTCGGTGATGTTTGCTTTTCAGATCCTGACATCAATGTGTGCACTGAATCCGTTACAGAAATCATTCATGCAGGAATGAATCTCTACATTCCTCATTCCATGAAAAGAAAAACAGCACAAAAGCCATGGTTCAAAAAGACTGCGAAAGAGCCTCTGCAGCCTAGAACAGAGCTTACAAGTCAAGGAAGATTAATCCAACAGAGGAAACAAGAACAACCCCCGCAAGAATACGGAACATATGCGATCTAGCAACTGTAAGAGCAAAGGCCAATTTCAACGAAGAGGTAACCAATAAACTTCTTGAACAGGCAAGCGGGACTAGACAGTTTTGGACTATGGCGAAGACTGTCAGTGATGATTTCTGCATATCTTGATAGAGAAGACGCAAGTATAGCATCATCTCCGAAAGAGCAAGCCGATCTCTTTACTATCTTGTTCTCAAAAAATTCTGTACTAGATTCATCTAACGCAATACCACCGAACATTCCACCTACAAATTCTCCCATGGAAGAAATCAAGTTCAGAGTTTGTACTGTGAAATGGGCTCGAGCAGCTGAACTGCAAGAAGACAGTTGGTCTAGACGAAATACCGCCAATCGTCCTGAGAAAGTGTGCTCCCGAGCTGGCACCTATTCTTAGCTCCTATTTCAGATTTCTTATGGAAGCCAGACTTTTCTGTGCATCTGGAAAATAGCGGAATTCAACCGATCCCAAAGAGGGGAAAGCAGGCCTTACTCCAAAACTATCACCATGTTGCACTTCTTCCCATTATATCCAAACTGATGAAGAGAGTCATGAACGATGAACTCATCAAATATCTTGGCTTACAGGGAATTATTAACGACCGTCAGTATGGTTTTCGCTGGCAAAGATCGACAGGAGATCTGACCACCTATGTCACTCATGTTTGTACATCAACGATGGAAAAGCATTGGTAATCTAGAGTCCACGACATCTCTAATGCCTTCGATAGGGTTTGGCATGCAGCCTTGTTGAATAAACTTGCTGCATATGGGCTCCCGAAAAATTGCGGGGTTGGATAAGTAGCTTTCTTTCAAATAGATCAATACAAGTTGTGCTCGATTGTATAACATCTGATTGTTTCCAGTTGCAAGCAGGAGTACCTCAGGGATCCATTCTTTCGCCAACCTTGTTTCTGTTGCAGATAAACGATCTGTAACTGGTTTAGCCTTTCAGTATTCTGCGGCCGATTACAGCTGCGGAATCTCAGCGTCAGAGATGTCAACAAATCAATAACTTAAACTTTGACTTACAGAAGATATTAGAGTGGGGCCAGTTGAACCTAGTGAGCTTCAACCAGATCATACTGGATCTTCTCAATGTTTATAATAACAAACAGCAACGATGTGCAGTATGCCATAAAAAGCAAATTTTCTTTGCCAAAAATGTTGGCTTGCATCCATAATATAGTTTTGTTTCTTATCATACTACACTCGGAGGCAAAATTAGCGGAACACTCGAAAATTTAACCAAATTCGAAGTTCGATATTTTTCCTAATTCTCAACCGATTTAGATGATTTGTTCGGCAAGTTATAGATCAACTCTTCTGCTTTGTAGAAATTATAAGAGAAAACAAAAAAATTGAAAAAATTTTATACGGGGGCAAAACTAAAAGTGTTTTTTTTGTCAAAAATTCGTAACACCCTGTGGAATTTCGTGGTCCGAGTTGAAACGTACAATATCATGGTCTGTCAAGACACATCTTCCTACAGTAACGCCCTTTTGGTTTCATGCGTTTATCTCTATTTTTACAAAATATATTTAATTTCAAGTGGAAAATCACCATTTTGGAGAAATTCCATTGAATCAAGAAATTGTCATTAAAATTCGTATATCAATTTGGAATTTTCCTATTATCACTCAGGCGTGTCGAAATTGTCGTTTGCGATTTTTATGTTCGAATTACATTAGTTATTGATGACAATTTGGTTAATTTGGTGAAAATTAGGAATTCATAGGAGATAACAGTCGGTAGGTATTAAAATACACAACCGAATTCTGGGACCATTGATAAAACTTTTCATTTACACATGTGCACACCTTTTTTATCAAATATGAAATACAACACAAGTTTTTTGTATATGACCACATTTGCACATGTTTTGAGAATGAGAGTTTTCCATTCTTTGATTTGATACAAATTCGATCGGTTGCGGTGTTTTGTGATTCTTTTACTGTTTACGATTCGAAACGGTATTTTTCATTCAGAATGAGAGATTTACCACCAACCTCAGTAGCAAGGGCAGTTACATTGATCGAGGAAGGGCGCACCTACCGCTCAGTCGGTACCATGTTGGGTGTCTCGACGTCAGTTATCCATCGAATCTACCGACGTTACAGGAAACTGAATTGTACGTGAGGAGGCGAGAACAAGGAAGAAATCGGGCAACCCACGCTATACATGACCGTTTCATCGTCAATCAATCCATGAGAAATCCTCGTCTTACTGCTGTTCAGGCACATAACCTTTACAAGCAGTGGATAACATTAACGTCAGTGTGAGGACAGTCAGAAGAGGATTGAATGAAGTTGGTCTGAGATCATACGCGCAAGCAAGAGCACCAAGATTCGATAGAGCCCATCGGGTAGCAAGATTGGCGTTTGCTAGGGAGCATGTAGCATGGACAATCAATCAGTGGAGACGAGCTTTATTTAGTGATGAGAGCCGATATTGTGTGTATTTCGTGGATGGTAGAGATAGAATATGGAGGCATCGAGGGAACGGTACAATCAAGCGAACTTCGCAGGAACTGAGCAATACGGTGGAGGGTCAGTTATGATATGGGGTGGCATATGCTTGGGAGTACGAACAGAACTGGAGATTATTGGCAATGGATCACTTGATGCTCATCGGTATATAACAGAAATCTTGGAGCCCCATGTTGTGCCTTTTGCTCCTTACATAGGGAAAATTTCCTTTTATGCACGAAAACGCGCGCTCTCATACTGCACGCATAGTGATAGAATATCTCAATGAAGTTGGGATCACACGAATGGACTGGCCGTCGCGGTCACCGGATTTAAACCCGATCGAACACGTTTGGGACATTCTTGGAAGAAGGGTTCGACAACGGAATCCAGGCAACGTTGAAGAGCTGACATTGGCTTTGGTGGAAGACTGGGACAATATACCTCAACAGATGATAGACAACAACAGTGGGAGTATGCGAAATCGTATGCGCGCTGTAATGAGAGCTCGGGGGTCATGCTCGCTACTAAAATCAAATGTTTTTTTTGTGGGTCATCATGAACATTTTTCTCAACATGTTCATTTCATTTCACGAGTGTATCGCCAGTATACACATGCTCTAAATTTTGGACAGGAATGATAATTATTATAGAGTGTCACACAAAAAATCAAAATAAATGTGCAAAATCAACGATTTTTCCAGTGTACTTCGAGTTCTCCCGGAGCGTGAAATTGGCCAGTGAATTTCAAAATGTTCATTTCGTTAGATTTCCGCTTCTCTAATTTTGATTTTATTTTTGGCTAACCTCCGATGTTATGTACCTACGCGAGATAAAAATAAATTCTTGAAATTTGTGACTTTTCGCTTCAAATTGGATATCTCTTGTAAAATAGAAATAAATGCATAAAACAAGAAGGGCGTTACTGTAGGAAGATGTGTCTTGATAGACCATGATATTGTACGTTTCAACTCGAACCACGAATTCCACAGGGTGTTACGAATTTTCGACAAAAAAAACACTTTCAGTTTTGCCCCGTATAAAATTTTTTTCGAATTTTTTTCGTTTTTTCTTATAATTTCTACAAAGCAGAAGAGTTGATCTATAACTTGCCGAAAAAATCATCTAAATCGGTTGAGAATTAGGAAAAATATCGGACTTGGTTAAATTTCCGAGTGTTCCGCTAATTTGGCCTCCGAGTGTATTTAATGTTAAGATGTTCTTCTGATGAATATATCGACTTTGTTTGAAATCAATCGATAATTTCATATGAGTATGTTATAGTACTACTGTCCTTTTATACGGACGCATAGTTTCGACCAATTATAACACTCGAAAATTCCAAAAAAAAATGGCGGATTATACTCTATTGTCTCCCTTTCAACCTCAATCCACGAAAAAAGTTCCATTTATAAAAAACGATAGTTTCAGGGTTATATGTGTTAAATCATCTAAAACACCTCTTGAGACACAATAGGCTACCGCATTGTCTTGGTGAATAATCAACGACCTCCACACTTTGGGTCAGTTTTCCTTTATTCTTTCACAAATTTCAGCAAGATCATGATGATCGAAATATTGACTAATGATTGTTTTGTCCTTCAGGAACTCCTCAATCCCATGCATATCAAAAAAGCAATTGTCATTGCTTTCAATTTTAATTTACTTGAATCATAAGTTTCAGTTGCGGTTTTTCTTAATTAATTGTAAAATGTCACAAAAATTTATTGTTGAAAAATTAAATAGATTGGAAAAGTTTATTCAATATTATAGTTATTTCGAGCTCACGTTCATCAACAGACTAGTATGAGTTTAAAACGAAAATACGAAGTTAGCAATTTTTTATATAAGGTACAGAGAAATGGGTTAGAAGAAAATGTAAAATACATATTAGAGATTAACATTGGGTACTAATTCATAATGGTTAACTACTAAACAATACAAAATATTGTGGTATAACATAAATCAGTCAGGGCGTTAGATATTATTTGATTATTGTTTGTATTGTGTTTGGCCTAGAATATTTCTGAAGACTCATTTGTATGTTATTCGTCTAAATTTTCGGTATATCCCTCTCCATATGTAAATTTATTTGTAGTTCCTTGAGGAAGACACATATCTGGTGTCGAAACGTTGGAGTATTTTAAAGGAAAAAAAATTAGAAGCTTAAAGATGTATTTGTTGTGTTATTTATGAAAAGTCTGTTGTTTGTTGGGAACGTTGATTGTTGAAGATTCAAGATAATTGAGTTTTATACCTCAGATCTGTAGATTGTCTATCGATAGGAAAATATAGTTGTTTTCTATGCAATGTTGTGCCAGAGTGGAATCTCTTTTGTTTTTACAATGATGTGAATGCTGTTCTTTATATCTAATCCTAAACGATCTGCCTGTTTGACCAATATAAATTCCATTACAATTGGGAAATATTAGTTTATAGAATCTAATTTTTGAGTTTTATCTTCGGCATTGTAAAATATATTTCTTAGTTTTGTTGTGGATTTTTGGGGTAATTTTACATTGGGGATTTGGATATTATTTGCGAATTTTCTTTTAGAAATTGCGCCGAAATAAACTAATGAGGAATGTAGATGTGTGTGACTTTCAGAACTATTTTGAGGATATATACTGTAATAATCTTTTGGCACATGTTTTTCAGACATAAGTTTGTCTATCATCGATGGAGAATAGCTGTTATTTTTGCAATAGTTTTAACTAACAAAATTTCTTAGAAATATTCAAAGCCAAACACAATACCGACAATATTCAAATATTACACAACGACCTGACTGATTTATGTTATTTGCCTATATTTGGGATTTTCAAGTAGTTTACAATAATAAATTAGTACCCAATGTTAATCTCTTATATGTATTTTACCCGTTCTGTTAACCCATTTCTCTGTTCTTTAATAAAAGAAAACTTGGTATTTTAGTTTCAAACTCAGACTTGTGTGATGATGAGAAAAGCCCGAAATAGCTATATCATTAAATAAACTTTTCCATCTTGAACAGTGATATTTTTTACGTAGTAATATTCGCAATCCTCATAATTTATTGTTGTATGATTACACTGATCCTCTCTTGGACTATACAAAAGTATGTGAAAACGAACGAAGGCTACAGCTATACAAATTTGCTTACAGAAAGAAGTCAGAAGTGGCATAAGCACTTTTTCTGTTACATCGCCAATCTCGTTATTTATAAACTACACCTCGTACAAATATATTCATATATATTTATATATCTATATTCATGTTTCATTTCAAAAAATGATCTGCTTGTTCGAATAGTCCGTGAAAAACGCCCCAAGCTATGGCTCCTTCAATTCTTGTTCGATTTCAATGATACAAAAACTGAACTGCTATCTTAAATGAAAATTTCCATTGGCAATTTTTTTAAATAATAATTCGTTTTTCTCTCGAATACCCCTACAATATTCAGTACCTTCTGTTAAAAAACTATCAAACCGTAGTTTTTTTTCCGAGAAAACGAGAAAAAAGGAAATTATAGAAAAAAATAAAGACACAATCCAATTGATAGATGTAATTCTTTGAAATATATGAAAGTGTTTTGATCATTGTTTCAGTTTGGATAACTCATATTGTTTTGTATTTTGTCTGATAAACTCATTCTTGTTTCAGACGTGTTTGAGATCATATGGAAACAAATGTTACTACATAGATAAAATTTTTTTTTCACTCATATGTCCAAAAACATATGTTAACATAGAAACTGTGGTAGAGCTGCTTAATCGATTGTGGAATTCAGAATACCAGGTGATGCGACAATTTTTGTGGTGTGTGTATATACAAATATTGAATCTTTTGAATTTGGGAGGCTTTTACTTGGTAAAATTCCATTATCAGTAATAAAAAACAAGTACTGTGTTTTAAGGAATTTTACTTAATAATTGCGATTCGTAACGCGTTTCACTACACCGTAGCTTCTTCAGACGAATGAATATACAGAAAAATATAAATGAGAATATAACTATAAATGTTCTTGAGTAATTAAAAGCTTATTGGGTTGCTTCTTCTTAAGTGGTTATTTATGACAGGTATATCCAATAAAATTAAGGAATAGATTGCTCCCCGAAAAGATTCAATAGAGGAGAAGGGCTTAAATCGACTTGTTCATTGATGAGTCTACCTGAGTGTTTGTATTTATTGATTTCTAAAGTTTCCCAAAGATCTACCTTCCAATATTTATTATCTGTATGCAAAATTTCAAACTGCGGGTCGAAAGAATGATTATTTTCTAAGATATGATTCGCGTAATTTGAATATGATTTTTATTTGAAAAACTGCGTTTATGTTCCGATATTCTAATATTAAAATTTCTATGTGTTCTACCAATGTAGAAATTATCACAGTCATTGCAATTCAATCGATAAACACCTGATTTATTGTTTTTACCTGGTTTAGTTTTATTATTTTTATATATTTGCCTAAATTATTATTAGTTTGAAAGCTATGTTGAAATTATTGCTACTTAAGAATGATTTCAGTTTCTCACTTGTAATGCCAACGTAGGTTAAGGTGTTGAATTTTGTTTCAATTTATCGACAGGGTAAACTTCATTCAATGCGATTCTACTTTGTTTTTATTTAAAATATTATTTATTAGTTTGGGATTGTTATTCATGAATAACTTAGAGAAATTAATTCATAATCATCCACTTAGTAAATATTGTTTATACTGGTATCGCTATGTAGACGATATCATTATTTGCTTCACAGGAACAGATAGATAGTTGAAAATTTTCAAAAATCATATAAATTCATTACATCCAAAATTGCATTCACAACCGAAATAGAAAGCAATAATTCGATAAATTTCTTAGACGTAAAATTTCGAATGAAAATGGAAAACATGTTTTCGCAATTTAACATTAGCCGTCAGATACAGATATTATAATACATAACTCGTCGTGTCATTCATATCAACATAAAATGTCAGCATTCAATAGTTTTATTCATAGACTGATTAGCATCCCGTTATCACCAGAAAATTTCAACAAAGAACTAAATTTGATTAAACAAATAGCCAAAAATAATGGTTACAATCCCAAACTAATAAATAATATTTTAAATAAAAACAAAGTAGAATCGCATTGAATGAAGTTTACCCTGTCGATAAATTGAAACAAAAATTCAACACCTTAACCTACGTTGGCATTACAAGTGAGAAACTGAAATCATTCTTAAGTAGCAATAATTTCAACATAGCTTTCCAAACTAATAATAATTTAGGCAAATATATAAAAATAATAAAACCAAACCAGGTAAAAACAATAAATCAGGTGTTTATAGATTGAATTGCAATGACTGTGATAATTTCTACATTGGTAGAACACATAGAAATTTTAATATTAGAATATCGGAACATAAACGCAGTTTTTCAAATAAAAAATCATATTCAAATTACGCGAATCATCTCTTAGAAAATAATCATTCTTTCGACCCACAGTTTGGAATTTTGCATACAGATAATAAATATTGGAAGGTAGATCTTTGGGAAACTTTAGAAATCAATAAATACAAACACTCAGGTAGACTCATCAATGAACAAGTCGATTTAAGCCCTTCACCTCTATTGAATCTTTTCGGGGAGCAATCTATTCCTTAATTTTATTGGATATACCTGTCATAAATAACCACTTAAGAAGAAGCAACCCAATAAGCTTTTAATTACTCAAGAACATTTATAGTTATATTCTCATTTATATTTTTCTGTATATTCATTCGTCTGAAGAAGCTACGGTGTAGTGAAACGCGTTACGAATCGCAATTATTAAGTAAAATTCCTTAAAACACAGTACTTGTTTTTTATTATTAAATATTGAATCATTGTAAAATTCAAACTAGGGAAAAACTCATTTCCAAGTTCATGTTCAGCCATTTCGAAAGATAGAACCAAGCAATTCCTGTAAACGTGCATTCAGTTATAGAAAGTTTCATCTCAATCCCTTATTTCGATTTTTCTCAATAATTGAGTGAATTTGTATATTGATCAGGAAATGTTTCTATTTATAATGGTCACGACAATGAGTCTCTTAAATCTCTCCCCTCATCACCATCTCTGCCTCCCGAAGGAGTTGTTTCAACTTTTTGCTTATCTTTTGACCACTTACAAAGGTCCCAAATTTGGATCATTTCGTTTCACAAAACCTTGACCTAATACTTCAAGGTGATCCATTCCACTGCCTCTGGATAAGTGCGGCATTACCATAAAATAAACGGAAACATTTAAATCGACTGATTCTGTCAAAATCTTCACTGATTGTAGTTCAAATTGTCCTTATATTGCTGTCGGAACTTCGATCTGAGAATATTGTTTTTTTTCAGCAAAATCAAATGCAGCGAAATTCAAGTGGTTTACTTTTATTTATTCCATCAATAATAGATTCGGGATTGTGATATTGGAAAAAATGAGGGTATTACATCTTAGTGAAATCATAAAATATTTCATAAAGTTTATTTCAATAACAAAAAACGCAAAATTTAAAAAAAAATTAATTTTATAGAAGAAGTAGATTTTTTCCATACTTTTGGCATAAGTATAATGAGGTAACAATAGTACGTATACGCAGGAAGCACAAATAGGCAAAAATCATCAAAATTTAAAAACGATGTTAATTTATCATGCACCATGTGAAAGGGCTTAGATCCGTCTATATTTCAGTTAGACCAATTTGAATATTTTACGGAGTTTGGCAAATTTGAAACTACCGCCAAACTTTCCAATATTTCAAAATGAACTTTGGTTAACAAATTGTTGATAATTTCATTTGAATCGGTTCAGCTGAATGTTTTCTCCTTTTTTGAAATGATTTTTCCGAAAACAATGATCCAGTTCTAGGGGTAATGTAACCACTTTAAGAGGTCAAAAGCTGATGAAAGTGATAAAACTGTCACGTTAGGTTTCCGAAAAAATGTTTGCAGATTCGTAGAGGATGCACTTTTTTTGGAGAAGATAAGTTTGAGGTAAATACTCATTCAATATCATAACAAACTTCTTCAGTTCAGTATCCGTCGTCAAACATTTTTCAACATAAGCCTTTATTGGTATAGGCACTCCACTGAAATTTAACTTGAATCAAGGCGAATAGGACAGAATATATATGCTAAAGATAATCATTCTCTGAACTTTTTTCATAGATGCAGCAGATTAATTATAATTATTTTTAGTTCAAGTTAGTAGCATCATTGTAATAATTAAAGTCAATAATTTAGCAATTTTACCTCCATCTGCTTCTTCAATGGGTGGACAGCACCTTCTTTCTGGATCAGTTTTAGCTGGAACACCTCGAAAGCATGCTGTTAATCAAGCAGATATTAGATAACTATGTTAAGATTACAGTACTCGATAGCTGATTTTCCTATTTATAGAGATGAATGTTTGTTGATTTGATGAGGTTTCAATGTGCATTCGAGAGTGAATTTGTGATAAGCAAAGAAACATGCTATTAGCCCATTAAATAAAATTATATCTACACTTTTGGAAGGAAACTTCAAATATATACGAACATAAACATAAAAGCGAGAGAATCTAGAGAGCATTTCACTCCATATAAAATGCACGTTGACATAACCATCAAAGATTCATCTCGTTGCGTCGCTATAACAGACATGTTAGACAACATACCCTCAGCAAACAAACAGAGGGATCGAAATGTAAGAAAAGCGAAATTATTGACCTTAATTCGGGAACTGATAGCTCGACGCAACTTGTCTTCTGCTCTTGTGAAAAGAGTTGCGGAAAATGATAAGCTGAGAAAAATTCGATACAAAGGAAAGATTAACTCTAAAGGAGAGCAATGTTAAGAGTTATTAGTTCTTGTGTTGGTTTCTTTTTGTAATGTGTGTTACTTATACACTGGCAACGATCCGCTCTATAGACAGTTATTTCGTGTTGAATTAATGCTGTCAGAAATGGAACCTTGAATGTTGTTAGCTACTATCAAGATGTTATTTTCAAACTTATGGTTATAATGAGAAATGCAGAATGGCATTCTTTAATAATGAAACTTTTCTTTGAAAAAATGCTTCAATTCGACAATTAGAAAAGAACCGACATACTGCATTTTCTTTCTTATAGTGAATTCATTCGTGTTGAAAAATGCGAAATACCAAGAGTATTTTTAATTCCTCAAGATATCCTACCCTTCCATTCTATCGAACCAAGAAAATTCTTTTATTTTTAGGAAATATTTGTACATATAAACACCTCAAAAAGTCTAGGAACACTTACCAATATCTCAAAAATATGAATTTGATGATTCGAATTTGATTCAAATTTATAGAAATCTATCGATTTTTGTTGTGAGGATGTATGTATATAAAGTATTCTCATAAAAACAAAATAATATTTGACTTTTCCAAAGCACCTATTATAAAAAGAAATTGAGATTTGAAAATGACGAAATTTGGTAAAACACAAAAAAATCCTGAACTAATATTTTCGGAACGATATGGAAGCACTTATATTTTTCAGTACCCAGAAGATCCACCTCTGTTATTAATGACACTTCGGCATCGTCGCGGTATGCTCAATATTAAATTGTCTATTTCATTTTGGCCTAAGTCATTCCAAGCCCCCTGATCTGCTAATCGAAGCTTCTGTTCATGATGGAAGACG
The DNA here is from genome assembly GCA_013387265.2 of Cryptolaemus montrouzieri. Taxonomy (NCBI): domain Eukaryota; kingdom Metazoa; phylum Arthropoda; class Insecta; order Coleoptera; family Coccinellidae; genus Cryptolaemus; species Cryptolaemus montrouzieri. The sequence continues at coordinate 89,152,850 of JABFTP020000001.1, read as the reverse complement.
TTTTAACTCAGGAGATTTATTTTTAGAGTGTCCCACACATGCTCGATGGGATTCAGATCTGGGGAGCAGGATGGCCACGGTAGAAGATCGATATCAATCTCTTCAAGAACGTTCAAGACAACTCTTGCACGATGAGGAGGGGCATTATCTTGTTGAAAGAGTGGATTTTAACCCATTGTTTGGAGATACGGTACCACTACTGGTAAAACTATCCAATTTGCGTAAGAATTTCCGTGAGGTTGTTCTGTATGAAAACGAGGTCAGTTCTTCCACCAAGGCGTATACCTCCCCAAAACATCACTGATCCGCCTCCTTGTCTAACAACTTCTCGAGCATGCTGAAGACGGTTTTGCAATCCAGGCTCCTCCATATTCGAATTCTTCCCGAATCGGGATAATAACTAAATCTAGATTCATCACTGAAGAGAACTGTGGCCCACCTCTCTTGATCCCAGTTTACGTGTTCTTAGCACCAAGCTAAACGAGCAGCGCGATTTCCATGGGTCAGTTGTGGAACTCTTAAAGGACGTCTGGAGTGGAGTTGACCTTCGTGCAGTCGATTTCTCACAGTTTGGTCGGAAATTTGTACATTATGAACTCGTGATAGCTCTTGAGCTAATTGAGATGCTGTGGTAGTACTTCTGGCTTATAAAACCAAAAATCGGTCTTGGGCGACTGTTGTAATCCTGAAACGACCTGTATGGCGTTCTTCTACGCTACCTGTTTCATTGAAACGCGACCGATAAACGGTTTATGACACTTGGGCTACTTTCCAGAACCCTGGATACTTCCCTTGTGAGCTCCCAGCTTGGAGCATGCCAACGGCTCGTAACATCTCTTCTCTAGTCAAATGTCGTCTTTCAATGGTCGAATGACAAAACTTGAATCTTTTATTTGTGCTTACAACAGAAACAAAGTGCCAACTAACTGATTTCAAACACTGAATACATGAAATGATTATAAAGCAGCGTCGCATCTACTGCATTTTTAGTTTTTATAAAAATAAACTGAAATCTGTTGCGGCACTATATAATTTGGTGGTCAGGTGTTCATTTCTTAAGAAAAAATCATCCATATTGATCGTTCTGGATACGATATATCGATATTCAGAAGTGTTCCCTAGACTTTTTTGAGGTGTTTATGTGTTATCGCTTTAAGAAAATCGAGGTATTGTAGAGTAGATTTTGTTCAAGTTGCACAATATAATCTGATGAAGCCGTGACACGGAAGAAACTACAATTTGTCGTTCCATTCTACGAATATCCGATACCACAGCTTTCGTGACTATTATTTTGAGTTTATCCAAGTTCTGGTACATGTTGATAATTTCTTTGATAATTAAGAACCTAATGAATAATTCTTCCCACAAAAATTAATAGTAACTATATTTTCACTAGCAAATAACTCGATATGAATTAACGTAAAGCTGACAATTGGACAAAAAGTTTCGCAAGGATTTTTGCCATTCATCTCAAAATTCGAAAAGTTCAACCGAGGCTACCTTCAGTCTCTGCTTTCTCGTCCACTTTGTGCTACTGGAAGCCAAAGAATTTTGCTACCCTCAAATTTTGTAACTCGTGTCATTCTTCGAATTTCTAATGTTGTGTGTGTTGAAGATGTTGATCTCAGATGGCAACAAAGCAAGTATTTTCCTGCATATCTTCAGAATCATACATGGGAACGTGGACATAAAACATTTATTCCGGGTCAACTATCTTGTAGATCAATAGATGACAATTTGCACGGACAATCAACCTTACCACTTGACTAACAAGAATACATTTCAAATGTATTCAAACAGTACAAATAAATCCAAAAATTATCTTATTTGAACACTTTTGAGTATGATTGAATAAAGAATGGAGATGGAAGAAGAACATTTGAATCATTCACCACTACCTTGACACAAATGGTGACTATTTTTGGGCCTCATTTTCAGAAATACTGACTCAGCTTAAGCGATCAAACCATTCGGAATGCAATTCAATTCCATTTAAAAAGAAGGTATGATTCGACCCCCTTCACAAACACAATCCCCACAAAAATTGTCACATCACCCTACTTTTACGACCATACTATATAAACTTTTAGTTTGGTCATTCAAGAGTCGCTTGGTAACTTTAAGAAGTGTAAAATAAGAAGAATCATTCAAAAGAGATGAGTTTATTGAAAAATTCTACCATCTTCACACATTCGCGAAGAAACCAATCAACTAGCATCGAATGGTAACTAATCATTTTCAAAATCGAGTGTTTCCTCCCCGGGCAATAATTACTGCCAGTATACGTCTCGAAAGTTCCTCAAACAAATTTTGGATGTACTCTTGAGTCACTGAGTTCTAAATTTCAGGAAGCCGATTTTCTAGTTGTTGGAGTGTTCTACAAGGCATCCTACGTTGCTGAATTTGCCACCCTAGTTTTCCTAAACATGTTCTATGGGATTCAAGTCGGGACTTCTGGCTGGCCATCTGAAAATATCCATTTCAGCATTTTGCAGAAATTCTGTAACTACTCTAGCTGCATGAGGCCGAGCATTATCATAAATATAAATGAAGTTTTCGCCAATAAATGGTCCAAAGGGTACAACATGGGGTTAAAGGATATCTGCGATGTATCTGGCCGCTGTCATTCTTCCTCTATTCACTACGAGTTTGCCTCCCAACACCATAACTGAGCCCCCTCCAAAGTTTTCGGTTTGCCGGATATTGCATTGCTGATACCGTTCCCCAGGTCGTCTGTATACAGGCATGTGTCTATAATTTGATACTAGACAGTACCTAGACTCGTCAGAAAAGAGAACATTCGACCATTCTGGTACACCCCAATTTGCATGTTCCCTCGCAAACTGAACTCTTGCAACTCCTAGGTCTGATATCGTCTTCCTTGAGCCTGTTCCTAACAGTTTCAAATGAAATATGCACATTTCTGGAAAGTACAAGTTCATTTTGTAGCATTCTAGCCGTACAGTGCCGAACTCTTAGTGCGGTTAAACGAAGCCAACGATCATCAACTGGTGTTGTTATCCAATTTCTTCCCTGTCCGGCCCTTCTTCCATATTCCCCTGTTTCGTGGTACCGATTAATTGCTCTTGCAATAGTGCGTTGGTTAACATTCAACAAGTTAGCCACGTAACGTTGGCTTCGCCCCTCCTCTAGAAGTGTTACAATTCTTACCACTTCTTACCATGATCACTCGAATAGCATCCAGGACATTCAGCAGCCATTACAATAAATTCAAAGATTCGAAAATCAACGAGAAACACAGAAAACTTGCATTAATTTAGCGTGAACACTGAAGAGAAATTGAATGAATACTGATAGTCAAATGAACTCATTCTTGTTTCAGACGTGTTTGAGATCATATGCAAACAAATGTTACTACATGGATGAGATTTTTTCCCCTTATATGTCCAAAAACATATGTTGACAAAGAAACTGCGAACGAGCTGCTTAATCGATTGTGGAATTCAGAATAACAGGTGATACGACAATTTTTGTAGTGTTTGTATTTTAAGGGTAAATGTCGTGTGCGAGCAAAATTTCATTTATACACTTACAGAAAAATTTTCCTGGATGGAATGTTTATGTCAAAGTGTATAGTAACGTTTGATGCAATATAAAGCAGAACACGCCATCAGAATTATCACGGGAAAGCGAATTGAAAAGTATTTTTGAAACCAATGAAAGAATTTAAATAAAAATCGAACACATCAAATAGAGCAATTTGTTACACTTTCAATGTTTTCAAATAATTTTTTAAATGTATACACTGTTGAGAGATAGTACTGATTGAATATTTTTTTATTGTCAATTAAAAATAATTTTTGGAATGTTTGTCCTATTTTAGATGTTTCAGTAGGGCAGCTATGTGAACTACTGCAAATAGAGAAAAATTCATCATCCGACCACGATTTTCAACGACAATTTGTAGATGAAAATAGATCTTACGTTTTCAAGTCATTGCGATCTCAATTGCCACTAAATTCAGGTGGAGACTATTAAGACGTTCTATGAGCACTTTTCTGAGTAAAATCCAGGGACGTATTCTGAAGTGTTTTTGTGTAATAGTTCTAGAATTAAATGTAAACTTGATTTTATTAATCAACCACAGTTTAAATGAATAGAATAGGAAGAAGTTCCTTTTCTCTTTCTAATTATATATAACATATCTCACAAATTCCCTCCGATATGTGAATTTTTCCAGAAATAAAAATTCTGTGGATTCATCAAGCATTCTGGTACGAATTGACACTAAACAACCTAAATGTTTGCGATTCTATGCTCTTAATAATGAACCTCAAAGTTAACTCTATATTCAATCAACATTGTTGATTCACAACATTTTTTGGATTGAAAAATGTTCGTATATTTTGAAAACTCTAACTAGAAGCAACGTCACAAGTCTATATTCAAAAATTGAAGGAAAATATCATGAACACTTTCAAAAGAACTGAAAAAAAACAGGTTATAATAGTTTTGTCCGCTGTTACTACGATTCCCTCAATTTCATGTGGGTAATTTGAAGCAGAGATTCCCTCGGTACAAAGAAGATTAGTTGATGTGTCCCAACAAGACATGAATTGTGTCAGAATTTTTAAATCAGTCTTTCGGTAATAACTGGATGGAAACGAGAGGACCAGAGATGTGGCTTCCTTGTTCACCATATTTAACCACCTGATTTATTTTCTGGGGTAACATCAATGATGTATTATACAAACAAACATATAATGATATAAAGGATTTGAAACAAAACTTTAGAAGTTGTTTAGCTGTAGTGACCAATATTCAAATTCAAAATGTTTTGTGTTAATTCATACCAGCATACTAGATGAAACCACAGAATGTCTAAAGATTTTTCATTTCTGAAAAAATTCACGTTTTTGAGTTAAATTGTCAAATATATGATATATACAGGGTGGAGCGTAATAGAAGGGCGTTTCGGGAACGGATAGTACACGTAACGGTGAGTGATTAGAGGGGAGCGGCTGAGGTCATTCGACTCTGTAGGAGTAGCCATTTAGTTCACAATGGTTATCTGGATAAGAGAGTTTGTCATTGTCGTGCAGCGGCGCTTTCGCTAGCGATTCAACATTCGTTGAAACGTGACACAAACATCCGATGGGTACAGAATTTCAGAACCTCAAGGTCGTCCGCGAAGTGTAAGGACACTAGCTTCTGTGGAAAGAGTAAGACAAGTTGTAATTCAAAGCCCAGAGCGCTTCGTCCGAAAACGACCTTCTCTTTCACCTCTTTCTGCTCATTGTTGTTCAGCACCTGAATGAAGAAGATTTTGCACAAAGCCAGAAGTTTGCCGAGAGAATCCAAATGATTATCGCTGATAAGAATGAACCAGTGATACCGATGAGTGGAGTAATGAGGCTTATTTTCAATCGAGCAGTTCTGTTAATATATATATATATATATATATATATATATATATATATATATATATATATATATATATATATATATATATATATATATATATATATATATATATGATGCTGATTAATTTAATAAGAACTAACAGTACTGAGCAAACTGAACCTAATATTTCAGAGAAGATAGTGGAAATCGAAGTTGAAGAAGACCAGTTACCAGCAGAATATGAACCTGAATCTGTACCAGAAATAGAAATCAGAGTTGAAGAAAATGTACAACCTAACACTGTAACAGAGATAGAGTTACCTCAGACTGAACAAAAGAAAAATCGAACTAAAACAAAGATTTTACTTCCACCATGTCCAGACAGTTGTAGAAAAAACTGCTCCCGAAATCAAATTTAAATATACAACCTAACACTGTAACAGAGATAGAGTTACCTCAGACTGGACAAAAGAAAAATCGAACTAAAACAACGATTTTACTTCCACCATGTCCAGACAGTTGTAGAAAAAACTGCTCCCGAAATAAAATTTAGAAGAACAAAAGAGAATTATTTTTAGTTACTTCAACTCACTCGACTTTGGAGAGAAAAGACTCTTTATTGGAACATACCTCAAGAAAATGCCTGTCAAGATCTATAAAAGAGACGCCGTTAGCCTCAAGGAGTACTCTGTAGTTTATACTTTACCTTTAAAACCAATCACAGCAGAACAGAATGATATTGTGCTGAAAGGCACCGAGGAGCAGGACGGCACAGAGTGTAATGAAGTTATAGATCAAGTGGGAATAGACAGAAATAAAGAGAATACTGAAGAAATCACAAATTCAAATGGAGAAGTCGCAGAAAAATCTATCGCTTTGAATGAAACAATGAATGTAGAAGGGAAAGACTCAAAAACAAATGAAACACAAACCGTATGCAAAACAATGTTTTTGCACACAATTGCATTCATCTGATGCTACAGCGTTTCTGAAAAATCTGGAGTTTCACTGTGTTACAGATAAAAGAGAAGTTGAACGTGGTAAAAAGATGAAAAAAAATTTCAGAAGAAAATTATAAAAACATCAAAGCCCATATTGAGAGTACATGGGCTGATCGGAAAAAAGTGGATTAAGTAGAAGGAGATATTAGATTTCGATGATTTAGTCAATTTAATCAGTAGAAGCCGTAAGTACAATAAACCACTCATTCTCCATTTGGAAGACTTTCTTCACTTCGAAAACGGTTGCCAAACCCATAAAAAAGAGCAGTAAGCAATGGTTACACTGCTGTACCTTTTCTACGTAACCTGAAGGTGTACCAATTCAGAGAAACATCGAGATCACTGTACTTCAAAACCGAAATACATAGTCCGGAGTTTCAGAAGTCAAATTTTTTGAAACCAAAATTCAAACTTCAGTTGCCAGTTAACAAATTATCATGCTGGGTCTGAACATGAAAAAACAGAAAAGATTTTGAATGAACTAATTGTCCATATGACCGCTAAGAAACAGTTGTTCTGGAAATCTCTGCCAGTATCTGATATGGACGACTTGGCCCACTGTGGGGAAGAAATTCAAATTGAAGAGGGCGACTTCTAGTTACAAAGTTTTTATAATCTTTTCACCTATTTCTGTATTCATTTGATGTTCAATATTTATTACTTTTGTGTTCTGTTTGATTACTGAAAATTAATTCTTTGGTACGTGTTTTTCCAATAAAATATTCAAATGTAAATTGACTTACTTGAATTTAGTACGCTTAGTGAATTTCTAGAATTGAGAAGTAGTAAATGTTCAAGTTCGAAGCTTCTAGTTAAAACACTTTTTGAGTAAGCGTAATCTCTCTTATTTTCATCATAAAAATAACTCTGCTGAAAAGTTGGAAATTTAAAGTTACTTGGTTTTTGCTTTGTTGGGCAGAGGGGGTGAGGTTTAAACCATGTTTTGTTGACACATGTGTTAAATTTTAAATTTTCACGGAAGTATCTATGATTTGATGTGTTACGGTTTTTTTTCCGTGGTCCATTTTGATTGTGGCGACGTTTCGAAAAGTTGTCCCTTGTCATATGGCCCCACGGTGAAGAATCCCTTAGGGATTCACAGCTCACCTGAATTCAAGCCATGCGAACATAACATTCACAATTGAAAAAGAATCAAACATACAGTTACCATATCTGGATCTCCTCTCAAAGTCACACAGCGGACATTTACAACTCTCAGTATACAGAAAATCAACCCACACAAATTGATACTTACATGCCTCATCACACCATCATCCAGCTCAATTAAAATCAGTGGTCAAAACGCTCATAAGAAGATCGGTAGCACTCACAGATGACAGCCACAGAGAAGAAGAGTTAACTACAATAACCAACGCTCTTGAAGATAATGAATATGATAAAATCACAATAAAAGCAGCTATAAGGGACACTCTCACTGGGCGAAACATGATATGCACAGAAGAACAAAAAAACACAACTGTTTTACCATATATCAAGGGAGTAACAGATAAAATAGGAAGAACATTGAGGGAATACAAAATTATAACGGCATACAAACCATACTTAACTATGGTAAAAATTCTCAGAAAACCGAAAGACAACATTCAACATCAGGGAGTTTACTCAATACCATGTGGAGATTGTGACGAGATATATATCGGCCAAACTAATAGACGAATAAAAGAAAGAATAGAGGAACATAAAAGAGCACTAAAAAATAAATCCATCTCATCTGCCATTTATCTATATAAATTACATACAGGTCATAGAATAGATTTCGATAACTCAAAACAAATCAGCACCATACAACAACTTCATCAAGCAGCTCGTTCTGTCCACTGCTGGACATAAGCCTCCCGTAAACTATGCCACATTCTTCTGTTCTGTGCCGTCTGTATCCAATTCGTCTGGATGAGTTCATATCGTCAGACCACCTTGTTGGGGGACGTCCTATACTTCTTTTTGCTTCGTGTCTTGGTCGCCATTCTAGAATTTTCTTGGTCCATCTTCCGTCGGTGGTTCTTGCCAGATGTCCGGCCCATTTCCACTTAAGTGTGGCGATCCTACTAATAGCATCCTCAACCCCAGTTCTTTGCCTGATTATGTCATTTGATATTCGGTCTCTAAGGTATAATCCGAGCATGCATCTCTCCATGGCACACTGGGCCACTCGAACTTTATTGGCCGATTGCTTGGTCAGAGTTAAAGTTTCCGCGCCGTAAGTCATGACAGGCGACACACACTGGTTGTAAACTTTTCGTTTCAAACAAATTGGGATATCTGATTTTAAGATATTGCTCAGTTTACCAAACGCTGCCCAAGTAAGGCCAATTCTTCTAAAGATTTCACAGGTTTGGTTGTCTCGACTTATTTTGATTTCATGTCCAAGATATTTGTAGGCTTGGACTTGTTCAATTTCAGCATCTCCTATTTGAATATTTCCACTTGTAACGAGATTGGTCATATATTGTGTTTTAGACGCGTTCAGCTTTAGTCCAACCCTTTTAGAAGCTTGTTTGAGCCTTTCAAGCATTTCTTTTGCATCTCCTATGTTGTCGGATATGAGGACGATGTCGTCGGCAAACCTAAGGTGGTTCAAGTATTCCCCATTAATATTTATACCCATATTTTCCCAGTCTATGCATTTGCACATATACTCGAGTAGGCTTATGAAGAGTTTTGGCGAAATTGGATCTCCTGTCGCACGCCCTCTGTATTTCGAATGTTTCTGTTTTTGCGTGAAGTTTCACACAAGCTGTGGCATGATCATATATGTACTTTATCTGTGCCATGTATCGATGGTCTATGCGACACTCAGCTAGAGTCTCTAACATTTTACGTTGGTTTATGGTATCGAATGCCTTTTCATAATCAACAACAACTTAAGAAACGTCTTATCAGAGATGCAGTGGAAATTGAAAAAGGTGGAACAATGAACAAAAGTGACGAAACCCTCAACTTATCAAAGGTTTGGAAAGTTATTTTACCACCTAGGAAACCTGCATCATTAACAGATAATAATAAAAGCATCCCCACCACCAGGTCCACCGACTCCACGACGAGGACATAAAAGTCTGGAGACATCGTCTACCGAACGCCTGAAAATGACAAGGACAACTTCTATTCTATTCTATTCTATTCTATTCATGTAAGAAAATACATTTGTATCATAATTCGAAAACCATTCAACCAAAAGGAATTAAAAGTTAAATACTCTCTGCATTCTCAAAAAGTACTTATAGAATGTCGAAACAGTTTTCACTCGATTAGAATTCGTTCCTGCATCTTCTCGAAAATGTGTTCCCAGATGGTGAAAATTGTTATCAACTAATTCTGGAATTGGAAAATTCCTGAATTCCGGAAAATCCAGACATCTGGAATAACAGGAAAATAGCTGCGTTCTCTTTTTACGAATGAGTTTCCCCTCGAAATTCGAGGAAGGAGATGGAGAGTTATTCTTCTCTTTTCACAGTATTTCACTCCCGGTCTCAAACGTCGAAAATGGGACACCCTGTAAGTATTAAAGTATATATGTCATATGTATTAAACGGTTTCTTTGATGCTCACTACCAAAAATATCGTGTCCATACTTGTCATGAGTTGAAATCAATGTTTTATCAACTGTTTCCTCGGATTACAAGACCATGATTTTCCAAGATTCTATAAGATGACAAATAACAGTTACGAGGAACAACGTAGAAATTCTAAATATATCAATTCGAACAAAGTAATTGCAATTGTTCTGCGAATATTTCCAGCCAAGAATTGACATATGTTGCCTCCAGATTCACCATAAATGCTCCCCAGTGACTCTCAATATTTCACCATCGTGAATACAAAGATAGATTGTCTAAAATAAGGACAACGCTTGTATGCACTCTCTGAAACGAAATGAAATGCGAATATGTTAAGCATTCGGAAATAAGCGAAAAGTCTACGCTTTTTTAATGTTATGGAATACACGTTTGCGAAAAGTGCCTTATCTCACTTCAAAAATGGCTGTAAAAGAACTTTACGTTACAATCTAAGGCGATGAATGTCAACCGATAAACTCGACATGCCATATCCCAAAAAACATTCATAGAAATATGACATTATAGAATAACGTTGACGAATCATTTTATAAACGCATTTGTGAAGAAATAATCCCTTACTTGAGCAACGCGAAAAAAGCAAAATGCATCTACAGCAAGATGACGATTCGCGAAACTAAAAGATGCTTCACCTGTCAGATGATTCGAGAGAAAATAATCAACAGCGATTTATTACAAAAAAGTTTTTTGCAGAAATTGATCTCCTCCAATTTCTGTTCTAAAAAATCAAAATAGCTGCTATTCATTCTTTAAATTCTTCATTTAATTTGTTTTACAGTTCAATTTCGCTACCCAGATGCATATTTTGCTATCTGTATCGATCAACATTGTTGGTACTGAATACACTGTTTTCCAACAATAATTTGACCTCTTAGTTTCTCTGGAAAGAGCAATACTAGTTAAAAACGCTGAAACAATTATTGATTCAAAGGTGATCCGTTATTGAGATTGATTTGGAGCTTGTGGAATCCAACTTAATCTTAACCTTCGTTGGAGAATCCACACCGAGTCATTGTACAGTTAGTATGAAAGGTAATAAAAACTAATTAAACAAGTTAAGTAGGGGTGAATAATTCACATCTACCTGTTCATTCAAAAGCTTGTCCGAATGTTTGTATCTATTTATTTCTAATGCTTCTAGGAGATCTAATTTTGAATTTTTTGATTTTATATGTAATATGTCAAAGTTTTTATTGAATGAATGGTTTTCTTTTATAAGGTGGTTTGAATAATTTGAATCAGATTTATTTTTAACGAAGCTACGTTTATGTTCAGATGTTCTTATGCCAAAACTCCTATAGGTCCTACCGATATAAATTTTATCACAAGAACCGCAATTGAGTTTATAGATTCCTGATTTACTTGATTTTTCAATACGAGATTTATTATTTTTAATATGTTTACCTAAGTTATTAGAAGTTTTGAAAGTTATATTAAGATTTTGTTTGACGCGAAAGGATTTAATATTGGTACTTGCAGAACCGCAGAATGTTAAACTGTTCAATATTTTATAGTCTTTATGAATAAGATATACTTCATTTATTGCTTTCTGATACAGTTTTTACGAATGATTAGATCTATCATATCCGGATATAGTATGTTTCATTGGAACTACTCGTCAATTAGACTTATTTCTTAATTTCATTATTTCCATCCATTTGAACATTAAATTCACGATAGAAATTGAACAAAACGATTCCATTAATTTTTGGACTTAAAAATCACTAAACAAAATAATAATCATGTTTTTTCGGTCTTTCGTAAACCAACACATACTGATACAATTATACATAACTACTCATTACATCCAATTCAACACAAAGTTGCAGCTTTAAAAAGCATGGTACATCGGTTACTCAATTTACCTTTATCAGTAGAAGATTATAATAAAGAGTTGAACATCATCAAACAGATAGCCATTAATAATTCATATAATCCGGATATGATAGATCTAATCATTCGTAAAAACTGTATCAGAAAGCAATAAATGAAGTATATCCTATTCATAAAGACTATAAAATATTCAACAGTTTAACATTCTGCGGTTCTGCAAGTACAAATATTAAATCCTTTCTCGTGTTGAAAAATCAAGTAAATCAGGAATCTATAAACTCAATTGCGGTTCCTGTGATGAAATTTATATCGGTAGGACCTATAGGAATTTTGGCATAAGAACATCTGAACATAAACGTAGCTTCGATAAAAATAAATCTGATTCAAATTATTCAAACCACCTAATAAAAGAAAACCATTCATTCAATAAAAACTTTGACATATTATATATAAAATCAAAAAGTTCAAAATTAGATCTCCTAGAAGCATTAGAAATAAATAGATACAAACATTCGGACAAGCTTTTGAATGAACAGGTAGATGTGAATTATTCACCCCTACTTAACTTGTTTAATTAGTTTTTATTACCTTTCATACTAACTGTACAATGGCTCGGTGTGGATTTTCCTGTTATTCATCCAACTTGTTCTACGATTTGTTTATAATACCATACTCTTCATTCTGTTTTTCATTCTTGATAAAGCTGCTGTGTCAGCGAAACGTCGTCGAATTTTTTCAAATAAAGTGTAGATTAAAGTTAAGCCTTGTGTTTTTTATCTCTATAAGATTATTACATTATGAAAAGTTAAACTATATTCATCCTAGTTCAATTGTGAACTGATTTCAGATTATACAGGTGATTCAAAGTTGAGTGGCCTATTAGACGTTTATGAAGAACCCATAACGCTATCATTCCCAAATTTTGGTTGATTGAGCTGGTCCAAAACTCTAAAATATTTTCACCTTAATGGCACTTCCGGTTCTACCGGAATGGCATACAAACTTTTTTATTTAATGTAGAACACCGGGTATATTAATGACTAGTTCGATAACACATGTTATTTCAATTACAAGAATACCTAACACATAAGTTTAGCTTGTTTCGTTCATGAATTATCGATCATTTGCTTTTTGAAAAAACTGACATATCTCGAGAACGGCGTGAGCTACCAGAATAATGAGAGATATTTTGCAAACAAGAAACCAAGCGGGACATAACTCATATCCGACTGAATCTCAGTCTGTATACAGAGTGCTCTTTTTTCCGCCTCACATTCCGAATCGAATAAACATTTTTTTTTCAATTCATCAGATTTGCCGTAAAAGTTCCCCATACATATCCTGTGCCTAAGATTGAAGTTTTCAAGTTATGGCGAAAAAACGAATTTTACATACCTACTAAAGTTGGGAAAAGCTGCTTAGATTCCTGCACTCCGTAGACAGTTTCCAGAGCATTAACAAATAACTGTCGTTTTGTCATTGGATAATTGGTAAATGAAGAAAAAGAATACGTATTTCCTGAATTTTGTAGTTGTCATCGACGGCATATTTGAATATAATTCGTTGAATCTCCTAAAGGTCCACTCACATTCCGTCTCCTATCTCTATGAATGAAAAATGAATTAAGTATTTGCCTATTTGTGTAGCTAGCCATTCTGTTCGAATTAATTCGACTGGCAAATAAAGCAATAATAATTTGTTAACTATACTCAGGAGTCTGTCTATGCACTGGGACATGTCTATCCACGTGCCGCCTTTGCCAACGTTAGTCGAGATCAGCCTATGTATGGGAAACTTCCTTGAATTTCTTAGGACTAATCTAATGAATATCATATTCGTGGATTACGAGAAAGCCTTCGATACCGTGCTACAGGCGATTATGCTTAAAGCGTTGGCTGACTGTAGAATAGATCATAGATACACTGCCATCATTAAATATATATATGAGCATGCCACTTCACAAGTGTGCCTTCACAATTCTACAAAAAAATTCAGGATCGGACGTGGAGTAAGACAGGATGATACTATTTCCCCGAAGTTGTTCACAAACCTATTGCAATATATGTTCAAGCAATTGGAATGGGATCAGAGGGGAGTAAATGTGGATGGTGAGCGATTAAGTCATCTTCCTTTCGCCGACGACATCGTCATTATAGCAAACAGATTAGATGATGCAAATGAGATGCTCTTGCAGTTGTCTAAGGATTCCAGTAAAATCGGATTGAAGATAAATATGTCGAAAACTAAGATGATGACCAACTTAGTACCAAGCCAACCAGTTTCCATCGATGGTGAAATTGTTGAACAAGTAACGTCATACAAATATCTGGGGCTTGAGATAACTATAGGCATGGACAACCAAACAACAGAAATAGGAAGGCGAATAAGGCTGACATGGGGTGCATTTGGAAAACTGAGAGATCTGTTCAAATCAGAGATACCGATTTGTTTGAAACGTAAAGTATACAATCAATGCGTTTTACCAGTTTTGACGTACGGTGCAGAAACCCTGACCCTATCAAAGAAATCAGCTAATGAAATATGTGTTGCTCAGCGTAAGATGGAGAGAGCTATGTTAGGCATAACACTACGGAACAGAATTCCCAACCATATCATACGCCAACGAACTAGAGTCCAGGATGCTCTCGAGAGAGTTGCTAATTTAAAGTGGAACTGGGCCGGTCATCTAGCAAGAACCACGGACGGTAGATGGACAAAGCGTCTTTTGAAGTGGCGTCCAAGAGATGAAGCCCACAGAAGTAGAGGACGTCCACCAGCTCGTTGGAAAGACGATATCAAGCGAGTGTGTACGAACTGTATAAATCCGGTCCAAAATCGCGAGGAATGGAGATCGTTGAGGAAGACCTATGCTCAGCAGTGGACTAGGATGGTTGACAGATGATGATGATGATGATGAATCTAATGAATTGAAAAAAAATATGGGTTACAATTTGAAAAAAACGTAGTTTTCGATGTTCCTTCGTTTCAAAATGTGGGACGAAAAAAATAGCATTCTGTATACTGACTGAGATTCAGTCAGATATGAGTTTAATCCCACATAGTTTCTTGTTTGGAAAACACCTTTCATTGTTTTGGTAGCTCACGCCGTTCCCGAGAAATATCAATTTTTTCAATCCATCAATCAGGTTTATTCAGCATGTTTACAACCATGATTGCTTATGATGTGTCAAATTAATATATACAGATAAAACACACAAAAGATAAGTTTTTATACTCTTCACACATAAAACACAATAAGAGCTAAGTACTTAGGTCACATTCAATTCAGAGGGCAACTTGTGGAATGACCTAGTCACTGTAACAATCTTCTGATCGCTTGGAAACTGAGTGTGGAGAATCTTCTATCCAGTTGTAGTAGCTTGTTATAGCATCTTATGCCAACAAAGGGAGGATTTTTTTAACGAAGTGTCATTCGTTGCCTCGGTTCATCTTGCATAAGGTTTTGGCGTGTCGCATGGTCATGGGTATCACCTCTTCTGATTATCTTACTAATATTCTGTTTTATTTTAAGAAGTAACCTGACCAAGTATAAACTTGTATATGTTAGAATGCCTATTTTTTCAAAGTGAGTTCGGCATGATTCGGTCGGTACAAGGTTCAACATATATCGAATAGCATCGGTGACAAGATCCCAGTATGTTATTCCATAACTCATTATGGATTGAAATAATCCGAAATGAGCCAGTTTCAGTTCCTTTAAGAATTCTGTGTTTCTCAGGTTACGGTTAAGATAGCAACATGAGCTAAGCTGCCGATTAAGTTTATTGATATGCGGACTCCATGTCAACTTTCTGTCTAAGAGTACTCAGGAAATTTTGTATCCGTGTTGCTTAGAATAAACTTCTTTTGTACTTTCACCAATATTGATTTTTCTACTATAACGTTTATGGGGTATATTTCCAAGATAGTGGTCTAAGCAACATTGAGTTTCAGTCCATTAGCAGCACACCATTCGGACATAGCCTCAACACACCCCTGACACTTGTCTCTCATCTCCAAACCATTTTTGCAGTGATATTGACTGTGGTTTCATCATATATATATATATATATATATATATATATATATATATATATATATATATATATATATATATATATATATATATATATATATATGTTGAGGCGTAGATTTTCCCGGACGTATTTAAATGTTGATTCTTTCTTCCGGTTTCTCGTCCGTTGATCCTGGTATTGACCATTCGTTAGTTGTCGTTGACGGCGTTTCGGCTGGATCGCATCTGCCATTTTTAAGTAGGAGATCCTTCTTCAACTGTAGCGTATCTCCCATTGGTCGGCTGTCCGCCTCGCGAACTGAGTGTATTCGACTCTTCTCTTACTGTTTTCTTGTTTGCGTCGTCCTGTTTCTGTGTTCCCGGTGGCGTATGTTTTAATACTGTCTTTCAAGTGCTGATGAATTTATGGCGTCATCTCGTTTGTTCATAGTTATGTGTTTTTCTATCTCGATGGTTTCTCCTATTTTCCTTTTTCGTAGTTGTTTTATGTTGGCTACCTATTTTGTGTTTCCGTAGTCGAGTTTGTGACCAGTTAAGCTCGAGTGTTGGAAGATTGCTGATGAAGGTGCTTGTCGTTTTTCTGAATTCTTATGTTCTTGTACCCGAATTTCTATTCTTCTATTTGTTTCCCCAATGTAGACGCGATCACAGCCCGTGCACGGAATTTTGTAGACACCTTGGTTTTCGAGGGGTATTTGGTCTTTTTTGGTGTTCTCAGATTGTTGTGGATGGTATTGTGTGGTTTGTAGATAGGCTTGATGTTGTGTTCATACGTCAGAGGAGGAACCGATAAGATAGGAAAAGTTCTTCAGAAACACAACAACAAGCCTATCTACAAACCACACAATATCATTCACAACAATCTGAGAACACCAAAAGACCTAATATCTCTCGAAAACCAAGGCGTCTACAAAATTCCGTGCACGGGCTGTGATCGCGTCTACATTCGCGTTCAGATACAAGAACATAAAAATTCAGAAAAACGATAAGCACCTTCATCAGAAATCTTCCAACACTCAAGCTCAACTGGTCACAAACTCGACTACGGGAACACAAAACAGGTAGCCAACATGAAACAACTACGAGAAAGGAAAATAAGAGAAGCCATCGAAAAACACACAAATATGAACAAATATTTCATGAACTAAACAAGCAAGACTTGTGTTATATATTTTTGTAATTGGAATAACAAGTGTTATCGAACTAGTCATCAATAAACAGGTTGTTCTAAATTAAATAACAAAGTTGTTATGCACGGTATAACTGGAAGTGCTATTGAGTTGAAAATATTTTGAAAATAGAGCTTCGGACCAGCTGAATCAATTACCAAAATGTCAGAACGATGGCATCATTAGTTCTCCATAAACGTTTAATAGGCAACTGAACTTAGGACGTGTGTTGATCTCTAAACTTCGGGTACATCAGTTCTACTGTTTTCAGTTTCCGTTTTTTATAAAGTAATTCAGTTATAATCCAATTATTGAAGTGGTATTTGATCATCACAAGGTGATTTTGGTTTACTTTGTAAAGAATATTACAATATTCAATTAACAAACGTAGTAGCTATTTCGATATTTCTATCATAATCAGACGTTTATTAATTGTGTGTTAAAACTAAGGTACAATTGTACAATTCGTCCCTAATAAAGAAAAACGAGTATGAATTATAAAGAGAGAAAAACAGCAAGTTTTCTACTATTGGAATATAGATAGGCATTCAAAGATACATTCATAATTACTTGAAAATCCCAAATATTGGGCAATAACATAGATCTGCGTTTCGTCAAGAAGGGTAAGATTGCTTCTATTGTGTTTAGCTTTGAAAATTGCCTCAGATTCTAGGTATTTGAGTTTATTGCTTTTCGGAGCAAGATGAATAATGTTAAGATTATCTATACTAGGAAGTCTTGGTTGTTATCCAGCCAATGCTGTCGATGGTGTAGTCACTTTTGTTTTTACAAAAGCAATGCCTAGATAACAACCACCGCTTCCCTAGTTTAGATAATCTCAACATTATTCATCGAGACTCGAAAAGCAATTAATTCAATTACCTAGACTCTGAGGCAATTTTTAAAGCTAAACACAAAAGAAACAATCTTAATAATCTTAACCATCTCAACGACAACACAAACCTATGTTTTTTCCCAATATTTGGAATTCTCAAGTAATTATGAATAGCTATCTATATTCCAATAGTTGAAAACTTGTTGTTTTTCTGTCTCTTCATAATTCATTCTTGTTTTTCTATATTTGAGACAAATTCACAACTATTCCTTAGTTTCAACTCATAATATATATATATATATATATATATATATATATATATATATATATATATATATATATATATATACAGTGTGTTCCAACGAAAATTTGACCCCTATAACTCCGAAATGAGTAACATTAGCGAAAAACACCAAGACACGTCGATTTTTGTTTCGAGGGGAGCATTTTTCGAAATAATTCGAAACTTCTCAGATCAACCCCTACCCCCAGCAACCCTAATTTCGAAATTCATCATAGGGAATAAGGGTTGAGTGGCACCTACTGTAAAGGTCTGTCAATTCTCCATTCTGATTTGTCATTTTAGAATTTTAAATTAACATACAGGGTGTCCCAACCGAGGGTAAAGTTGAATTCCTGCAAATCCCAAATACTAAATGAAATCGATTTATTTTGGCATAATGCAAGCGCAGGTTTATGCTCGGTCTAGAAAAACGACCTACACTTGTGAATTTGGAGTTGGTGCAATCAACCCCTATTTCCAGCATCCCCAACTCAAAAATCATTCGATCGAAAATAGGTCAAGTGGCACCTCGTTGGAAAGGTATTTCAATTTTCTCTTAGAATTTGGTATTTTCGAAATTCAGAATCAGCATACAGGGTATCCCGGAGCAGGAACACTGAAAACCCAAATAACTTTTTGAAACTGGTTCATTTCGGTATAATACGAGAACATGTTTATGTTTGATTCGAGAATAAGACTCTCTTGCGTGAATATGGAATTTTTGCAATCAATCTCTTCCATTCAGCATCCCCAACTCAAAAATCATACAAGTGATTACAGGTTGAGTGGCAAAGTTCCAGAAAGATTTTCCTATTTTCTGAATCACTGAGGCATTGGTTTCAGTTTGGCAATCGAGGTTTTCTGGCGTGAGGATCAGGATGAGGGGATGATGGAGAAACTGATTGGATGCTCATCTAAACAGGAAAACGAGATTTATTGAACTTGTTTTCAATTGAAAACAAAAAACTAACTTGATTATTACAACAATTGTTCAAAATGACCTCCGCCCACCTCCATACAGTTATACAGACGATTTTCGAACTCTCTTCTCACATTAGCGAAAACTTCAGGAGTCAAAAGTCGGCATTCTGTGATAATCCTCATCCGCAGCTCCTCCAGGTTTTCTGGTCTTGTGGCATAAACTTTAGATTTTAGAGGGCCCCAAAAAAAAATCTAGGGATTTAAATCTGGTGACCTGGCTGGCCACTCAACAGGTCCTCTTCTACCAATCCACCTTCCTGGGAAATTTTCGTCTAAATATTGGTGCACCCGAGCATCATAATGCGGAGGAGCACCGTCTAGTTGAAAACGCATTTCGTCCTCAGAAAGAGTTGGATCGTTCTGTAAAATTTCTGTCAATCTAGGATGTATGTGTTCCTCTAACAACTGTAGGTAGCCATTTCCATTCAGATTACCCTCAATAAAGAAAGGCCCAACTAGATGATTGCCAAAATTCCTGCCCAAACGTTCAACTTCTGAGGCCTTTGCGTGTGGGCCTCTCTAAACCAATGAGGATTCTGTGTGTCCCAATATCGACAATTATGTCTATTCACTTCACCACTGAGCATAAAGGTGCTTTCATCAGAAAAACAGATGTTATTCAGAAAATTTGGATTAGCGTTTAGGTTTTCACTTAGATTTTCACAAAACTGTAAACGACGATCTGGATCATCTTCGTTTATTTCATGCACTAATTTTACCTTGTAGGGTGAAATTTGTGATGTTTCACGATTCTATGGACAGTTGTAGCTGACACCAGTCAGACGAGATAGTTTTCTGATCGAAGTAGTATTCTCCATTTGTAGATGACCCACTACTGCCACTTCCGTTGCCTCATTTCTGACAGGACATGCCACTTCATGTTTTTGTTTGCCACCGAACCCGTAGCTAGGAATTTGTCAACCAAATATTTAACGTACTGGTGACTGACTCCCTTTCTCTTTCAGGATGGTTCCTATCGAATATCCTTGCCGTTTCTTTGGCACAACTGTTATTTCGAAAATACGTCGATACAATTTCGACCCTTTCCTCAGTGGAATAAACCATTTTCAGATTAATTTCAACTGACGAACAACAACAATAATGAGGAACTGATCTGAATAATAATAATATTTCATTGCAAAAATGAGAAATAACAGATGACTGCACGCCAGATGGAAATGAAAAAAATGTGAACATTTTCAATGCAGAAATCAGCTTTATTTCTTCGTAATTGATGCTCAACACATCGTACCCCAATACTTTTAACAGTTTCGAATTAATTTTAGTTGATAATTTCAAATGACGATATTGAATTTTTCGAAAGCGACATCCTGTATGGAGAGCCGAACTGAATGAAATGCTTTAATCATTCTGGAATTCAAAAACCTTTCTGAAGATATGCCACTTGAATTATTTGTATGATTTTCAAGTTGGGGATGCTGAATGGAAAGGGTTGATTGCAAAAATTCTATAACCACACAAGAAAGTCCTATCCTCGGATCAAACAAGTTCTCGTATACCGAAATGAACCAGTTTCAAAAAGTTATTTGGATTTTCAATGTTCCTGCTTCGGGACACCCTGTATGATGATTCTGAATTTCGAAAATACCAAATTCGAAGAGAAAATTGCAGTACCTTTCCAACGAGGTGCCACTTGACCTATTATCGATCGAATGATTTTTGAGTTGGGGATGCTGGAAATAGGGGTTGATTGCACCAACTCCAAATTCACAAGTGTAGGTCGTTTTTCTAGACCGAGCATAAACCTGCGCTTGCATTATGCCAAAATAAATCTATTTCATTTAGTATTTGGGATTTCCAGGAATTCAACTTCACCCTTGGTTGGGACACCCTGTATGTTAATTTAAAATTCTAAAATGACAAATCAAGGTGGAGAATTGACAGACCTTTTCAGTAAGGTGCCACTCGACCCTTATTCCTATGATGAATTTCAAAGTTAGGGTTGCTGGGGTAGGGGTTGATCTGAGAAGTTTCGAATTATTTCGAAAAATGCTCCCCTCGAAACAAAAATCGACGTGTCTTGGTGTTTTTCGCTAATGTTACTCATTTCGGAGTTATAGGGGTCAAATTTTCGTTGGAACACACTGTATATATATGTATATACACGGTGGCCCACGAGTCACTGGAAGTAGCATAATGCCAAGAAAACGATAGATTTTTGTATTGTACTGTGCACCCTGTATCAATTTCAGAGTTTCGAACTACGGTTACTCAGAAATGGAGTATTAGTAACATAATATTTGGGAAAACACAAAACACAATCGAAAAGTCACAACGAGAGAAGAAAAAAATTTCGAAAAATCTCAAATATTTCGAAAACCATTGAACTTAGGTACAGGGAATATCGAACAAAGTCACCTTCATTTGATTCCACAAAGCTGAAATCATCAAAATATATAGGGTGTTCTATTTAAAAACATAACTTTGATTTGTTCCTCAGAAACGGAACACCCTGTATATACGAAATTATTTCTAAAATGTGACCGTAACAGAAGTTCATCATACTGCGAGAAAAAAATTTGGAATCCGTCTTTCAGTGACTCGTGGGCCACCTTATATAAATATATATATATATATATATATATATATATATATATATATATATATATATATATATATATATATATATATATATATATATAGGGTTTTACCCCGACGAGTTGCCCATATATCTGTTCATGCTATCAAACTGATTTCATGAAAAAATATAAATCCACCACCCGGTAATTAATACCATTGCCAGGCAATGATTATAATCAAAACATATCCTGGAATATATATATATTAGGATAACGTTAAATGTTATGAGAATATATCAATCTACCAGAATATATACATACTATAGCATCTTCAGACAATGATATCAATGTACCAACGAGTAGTGTCAGAGGCTTTCTCCCGGAAAAATCCAGTGTACGGACCTTAGTCAAGTAACACTGAATGTTACTCATTAATAGTTTCCGTTGTGTGAAGTGGTGAACGATCGAATAGAATACTGCTCTGAATATAAATATGACAAAATTGTCAGTTAATTATATTACATTTATATAAACAAATAAATAGAATATAAAATGAGATTCTGAGCAGTATAAACTAAAGAGAAAACCTATGACTCTACCTCATTATTTTTTCGGAAAGAAACCTACGAAGAATATTACAAGATTTGATGACTGTTATCTTTTTAACTGTTCAAACAAATTTTTCTTCAGACCCAAAATCTCAATACTTTTGTGAAAATTCTAAGAATAACACCTGTTGTGGAAATAATAATCAGTAGAATAAATATTTTCTTCATTTTCCACATTTTTTAATCTCGTCGCCAAGCATCATATATTTAGAAATTTTTCATTGTATTTATTTTGTATATTATGTGTGTCAGGTATAGCAATATCAATTATATATGTTATTTGGTTCTGTTTATCATTAAGAATGATATATATATATATATATATATATATATATATATATATATATATATATATATATATATATATATATATATATATATATATATATATATATATATATATATATATATATATATATATATATATATATATATATATATATATATATATATATATATATATATATATATATATATATATATATATATATATATATTCTCCACCTAATTTTGTTGTGATATTCTTCACAAAGTAAACCAAAAATCACAGTATGAAAAACGAACTTATTTAAAATTTAGGAAATTTTTCGATCTCAGATATTCTTCAATCAATCTCGATCTCCTTGAATGATTCGAACGCGTATATTTTCATAGAATTCCACTAGTTTGAAATAGCATACGCTAGAAGAAGACCACTTTTGCAAATAAACTGAATGATTTCCTTAAACATTTAATTGATAAAATCTCCAGATGATCAGCATGAACTTTTCGAAGCATCCAACAGATGAATCAGAAGAAAACTAGGAGTTATCTAGGAAGAAAAATAGGTCCGAAATGATCGATATTGATATATTTTACTTGATGCCAATATGTAGGTGCAGTTCAATGGTTTGAGTTGAGAATTGGAAAGAATCCTATAAGTTTTTAATTCCTGAATTGATATGGAAAAAATCGAAGAGCAATCTTTTCTTCAATCGTAGTACATTCGCATTTTTTCTCTCGATCAAATTTATTAATTTTGGGCTAGTAAATTCAAATTAAATATTTAATGAAATAACAATCATATTTTTTTTCTTTTTGGTGTCATAATTCTCATGTTTCCATACCATTTTCTAAAAGAGAATAGTGATGATTCTACACTAAGCAGAAATTTTTCAGACTGAAGAAAAGTTATAGATTCAAACTACAAAGCGAAAGATAGAGAAAGATATTGAAAGGTTAATTTCAAAGAGAAAAATCAAAAACACTGCCTTTACATACCTTCAGGGATACCTGTTGAAAAATAAAATGATTTCGTCAGTTAAATTAATATGGTTAAAAATTCTTTTTAAATATCAGAATCCATATTCTGACTCAAAAATTTCAAAAATTCTAATTTTTTGTAGTTGTTATTTTATTCCTGAATGGGGTTTATATCGAGAGTGTTCGAATTAGATATTTATCGTTGAATAAGTTTCAGGAAAAATACTAAGCTTAACTGAAGAATAAATTTTTTGAGAAATAAATATTGGAATATTTAGTACGGTAGGAAAAGTGGTTTTTCTACTTTCTTATATAACATGAAACAATTTTCTATTATAAGGAGCCTTAACTACGTTAAATTATATCTCAGGGTGCGTGAGAAATTATTCTAATTTTATGTAAAATATATAAGAGTAAAATTTTTGTTATCTGAGATAAATTTATTCGATAAAACTTAATAGTCATCCATAAAAGAATGTCCGTTGCGAAAAATATGTTCAAAATATTTCCATTACTACTTCAGGTTCCACTTATGATTTTATAAATAACTAACATATATTTTCACAGCATCGAATTTTTCAAAACATTACCTAATAAATTCACTTTAGGTAATTGATCTTATGAATACGGTTGTATGATCTATTTAAAAATCAAACAAATACAATTTAGGCTAATATAATTGAAAATGTTTCCATACTATAGCACCGATAAAATAAAATTTCATTTATTTGAAAAATATAAAAAGATGAAGAGTCTAGTGGTACTCATAAATATCTTTTCAACAGCAAAAGAATATTTTCTATTCCTCCATATTTGTTTAATTAGAATTAGATCAACTGGACATCGTGGACAGAAGTACATAGAATTATCGAAAATTAATGTAACTATTCAAAAATATCCTGGTTTTTCATCATCAAAATTTGAAAACTAATAGCACTTGGTCCACAAAAGAATAAACTCACAGCTCATTTTTTGTGAAACTGTATACTTTTATGGCGTTTGGATCAAATAAATTGTATATTGGAATATTATAAAATTGAAACTTTGGATCATGAAAAGTAAAAAAATGGTTATAATATCATTATGATTCCACTCTGGTTGGAAAACCGTTTTTCGTGAATCTCCTCATCCTACAAACAAATAACGAAACTCAACAAAAATATATCGGTCTGCACGCCTACGAGTAACTCTCTTGTAACAATTTTAGTGTGAACTTAGCCACATTTTTCCATCCACAGATTCTGACATGGGGAACGTTGAATGTGAGATAAAATGAATACTGTGCGCTACGTTGCCAAATCTAAAATATTTCTCCTTCTTCATCAGGGATGATTTTAGAATACTTAGTAACGACTAGACTGTTAAACCTGGATAGTTAGTCATTCGGGCAAGGGTGGCATGTATAAGAATTTTTCGAAGTAACTAGTTTAGTACATACCCAATGATTTGACAGCGAGTACCACCATGAGTTTAGGACTAAAAATAGAACATATATCGAAAGTTACCATCGATATTTCAAAAAGAGTTGACCAACCAACAACAAGAGTGGCAAACCGTAGGAACATTCATAGAACAAAATGCCTTATTTGATTCAAACTACGGCGAGAACCACCATGAGCTTAGGCCTAAAAATAGATAATATACAGGGATTTTCAGCCAGTATTTCAAAAAGAGTTGACAAACTGTACAGGACTGTACAAGAGCGGAAAACTATTTGGATATTCATAGAACAAAATGCTCATTTCATTTAAGCTACGGCGAGTACTACCATAGCCTAGGTCTAAAAATGAAAATATACAAGGACTCCCAATTATTATTTCAAAAAACGTTGACAAACCGTTCAGGACCGTACAAGAGCGTTCATAGGACAAAATTAACTATTTCAGTCAAACAACGGTGAGTACCTCTTTGAACTTAGACCTGAAAGTATAAAATTTACAGGGACTTTCAATCAATATTCAGAAAGGAACGACAAACGCCACAGGGCCGTACAAGACCGGAAAACTATCTAGACATTCATAGAACAAAATGCTCTATTTCATTCAAACTACAGCTA
Organism: Cryptolaemus montrouzieri; assembly: GCA_013387265.2. Lineage (NCBI taxonomy): Eukaryota > Metazoa > Arthropoda > Insecta > Coleoptera > Coccinellidae > Cryptolaemus > Cryptolaemus montrouzieri. The sequence continues at coordinate 89,127,309 of JABFTP020000001.1, read as the reverse complement.
GTACCACCAATAGCTTAAGCCTTGACATAGATTATACACCGAGAGTTTCAATCGATGTGTTATAAACAGTTAACAAACCGTACAGGGCCGTACAAGAGCAGAAAATCATCAGAACACTCATGGAAACTATTTCATTCAACCATGAGCTGAGGCCTAAAAATAGAAAATATACAGGAATTTCTACTCAATATTTCAAAAACTTTTACAAATCGTACAGGACCATACAATAGCGAAATAACGTCTGAACATTCATAGAACATAATGCACTCTTTCATTCAAACTACGGCTAGTACCACCATGAGCTTAGACCTTAAAATATAAAATATACAGGGATTTCTAATCAATATTTCAAAAAACGTTGACAAGCCGTACAGGACCGTACAAGAGCGGCAAACCCCCAGATAATTCATAAAACAAAATGATCTATTTCATTCAAACTACGGCGAGTACCACCATGAGCTTAGCACTATAAATAGAACATATACCGAGAGCTTCAATCGATATTTCAAAAAGAATTAACAAACTGTAAAAGATTGTACAAGAGTAGTTTGAATGAAATAGACCATTTTGTTCTATGAATGTTCTGACGGTTTGCCGATCTTGTACGGTCAACTGTTTATAAAATATCGACTGGAACTCTTTGTGTGTGTTCTATCTGAAGGCCTAAGCTCTTAGTGTTACTCGCCGTAGTTTGAATGAAATAGAGCATTTTGTTCTTCTGCTCTTGTACGGTCCTGTAAGGTTTGTTAACGTTTTTTGAAATATTGATTGGGAGCATATATATTTTCTATTTTTACTCTCGAGTTCATGATTGTACTCGCCGTAGTTTGAATGAAATAGAGCATTTTGTTGTATGAATGTCCAGAAAGTTTCCGCTTTTGTACAGTCCGGTGCGGTTTGTCAAGTCTTATTGAATTATTGTTTGGGACCCCCTGTGTAACTTCCATTATTTGGTCTCAGTTCTCAGTGGTACTCGTCGCAGTTTGAATGAAATATAGCATTTTGTTGTATGAAGGATTAGATAGTTTTCCGCTCTTGTACGGTCCTGTACGATTTGTCAATTTTTTTTAAATATCGATTGGAACTCTCGGTATATATTTTATTATAAGCTCTAAGCTCAAGGTGGTACAAGCCGTAGTTTGAATGAAATAGGGCATTTTGTTCTATAAATGTTCAGATGGTATTCCGCTCTTGTACGGTTTGTCAACGTTTTCTGAAATATTGATTGAAAGTCCCTGTATATTTTCTATTTCCAGGCCTAAGCTCATAGTGGTACTCGCCGTAGTTTGAATGATATAGAGCATTTTGTTCTATGAATGTTTCTACGGTTTTCCGCTCTTAAACGGTCCTGTACGGTTTGTCAACTCTTTTTGAAATATCGATTAGTACTCTCGGTATATGTTCTATTTTTAGCCCTAAGCTCATGGTGGTACTCGCTCTCAAATCATTTAGGTATGAACTAAACTAGTCACTTCGAAGATATTTTATACATGCCACCATCTCCCGAATGACTAACTATCCACATTTAATAGTCTAGCCGTCGCTAAGTATTCTAAAATCATCCCTGAAGAAGAAGGAGAAATATTTTAAATTTGGTAACGTAGTGCACAGTGTTCACTCTATCCCACATTCGACGTTCACTATGTCAGAATATGTGGATGGAAAAGTGTGGCTAAGTTCACACTGATTGTAATACTGTGTTTATCGTCCTAAAGCCACAGTTGATATATGGTCTCAAGCAATCTAAAGCATTCTACGGAAATTGGGATAATGGATACAAAAAAATTTTTTTCTTATCCCCTGATTAGTACTGAGATTTTATATACGAAGTGTTGTGTATTGAAACTTTCCGAAAATGAATTTTAAAATTAATTGGATCTAAACAGGTCGCCACCCTTCAACCTTTTCAATAAAAGATAAATTCAAGTAACCCCACAATATCTCTCTTGGGTTTCCTGTTCAAGTATCTATTATTGATAGTATCTTCTACTTTCATGTTCTTGATGGATAAATATTTAATTTTGTAACTTAGTTGCTGATATCAGAATGGAAAGTTATAGTGTATCGAAACTTGAAATATCCAAATAATTCTTTTAATTATTCAGAAAGGATGATCCTTGGGTGAAATTTCTAGATTTAATTCCCCAATTTATTTCGCGAAGATTTAGTGACTTGTTCAAAAAACTTTCCGACATACAGAGTGTCCAAGTCGCAAAATTTTTTAACAACCCTGAATTGTAGATTATTGAAATTCGGCTCATTTTTATATGATATTCACTACAGCAACTTCTAGAGAATATAACCAGTGGCACAATTTGATATTTAACAACCCTTTCTTCATTCAATTAAGTTCTACGACACTGTATCACTGTAAAATAGCACATAGTTTTTCATGAATATTCTTGTGCTCATTTTCACGAGGCATAGTTTAATAATTATACAAAATCGAAGAAAAGTACATACGGTATTAAAATAGCCTGAATATTTGTTGTTCTCAAATGACATTTTATAACTGCAACAAGTCGATCGATATTATATGGTACACATTTTAAGTTATTGAGTAGCTACATCTCGAGAAATCTTAATCTTATCGTCTAACAATCTATAGGTGACAGGATAGTCATAGGCGTGCCACTCGGATAAGGGTTAAAGGTAATTATTAAGTGAATTTTCTGATGCTAACCCCAAGAGAAGTAATTATTACATAGATATATATGAAGGAGATTTCTTGGAGCAGTTTTATCATTTATATGCTTCAGTTAGTAGTTGGTGAAAGTGTTTTGCTCATTTCACAAATAATGGAAAAGTTTTCTAATTTTACCTCGGTTAAACTATCTAAAATTATACCACTTTCCAAAGTGAAAAATGAATTATATTGAATGTATCCGATGCTTTAAAGCATCAAGGCCATTTACCTTCAATCGATGAAAATGTTGAAATGTGGTCTGAGATGAAGCATGAAGGTACTACGACGAACGATTTCATTGGAAAAACGTAACATTCACAAACTAATGGATCCATATGGTTCAATTATAACAAATAGAGCCGAAATAGTGAAGGTTGTCGAGGACTTTTACTCCAATTTGTATCGAAGCCTGAATCGCGAGAACGAGGAAGACAATCGCATACCTCATGCTATGAATCAGGGTTCGGAGGACCTCCCAGAAATAACAGCTGATGAGGTCCGAAAGGCACTATCAGATATGAAAAACAACAAAGCTCCAGGGGAAGATGGAGTAGTTGCGGAGGCTTTGAAGATAGGCGGTGAAAATCTGATTCGTGAAATAACGAAACTTTTCAATAAATGTTTAGCTGAAGCAGAAGTACCAGAGTCTTGGCATAATGCTATAATAATAATTATGTACAAGAAAGGAGACCCCACAAATCTCTCGAACTATAGACCTATAAGCCTTCTATCGCACTCATACAAACTCTTCACCAAAATAATAACAAAGCGCCTCACAAATAAACTGGACACCTACCAACCTCGAAAGCAGGCCGGATTTCGGGTAACATTTGGTGTTAATGATCATCTCCAAACTCTCAAGACTTTGATTGAAAAGAGCATAGAATACAACTTGCCTCTGGTTCTCATATTCGTGGATTACGAGAAAGTCTTCGATACCGTGATACAGGCGATTATGCTTAAAACGTTGGCTGACTGTAGAATAGATCATAGATACACTGCCATCATTAAATATATATATGAGCATGGCACTTCACAAGTGTGCCTTCACAATTCTACAGAAAAATTCAGGATCGGACGTGGAGTAAGACAGAGTGATACTATTTTCCCGAAGTTGTTCATAAATCCATTGCAATATATGTTCAAGCAATTGGAATGGGATCAGAGGGTAGTAAATGTGGATGGTGAGCGATTAAGTCATCTTCGTTTCGCCGACGACATCGTCATTATAGCAAACAGATTAGATGATGCAAATGAGATGCTCTTGCAGTTGTCTAAGGAATCCAGTAAAATCGGATTGAAGATAAATATGTCGAAAACTAAGATGATGACCAACTTAGTACCAAGCCAACCAGTTTCCATCGATGGTGAAATTGTTAAACAAGTAACGTCATACAAATATCTGGGGCATGAGATTACTATAGGCAGGGACAACCAAACAACAGAAATAGGAAGGCGAATAAGGCTGACATGGGCTGCATTTGGAAAACTGAGAGATCTGTTCAAATCAGAGATACCGATTTGTTTGAAACGTAAAGTATACAATCAATGCGTTTTACCAGTTTTGACGTACGGTGCAGAAACCCTGACCCTAACAAAGAAATCAGCTAATGAAATATGTGTTGCTCAGCGTAAGATGGAGAGAGCTATGTTAGGCATAACACTACGGGACAGAATTCCCAACCATATCATACGCCAACGAACTAGAGTCCAGGATGCTCTCGAGAGAGTTGCTAATTTAAAGTGGAACTGGGCCGGTCATCTAGCAAGAACCACGGACGGTAGATGGACAAAGCGTCTTTTGGAGTGGCGTTCCAGAATGAAACCCACAGAAGTAGAGGACGTCCACCAGCTCGTTGGAAAGACGATATCAAGCGAGTGTGTACGAACTGGATAAATCCGGCCCAAAATCACGAGGAATGGAGATTGTTGAGGAAGACCTATGTTCAGCAGTGGACTAGGATGGTTGACAGATGATGATGGTCTGAGATGACGGGAATTGGACAGTCCACAATATGCAAGCTTCTCAAGGAAAGAAATCTGAAAATGGATTTATAGTGAAACTTTTTCAAGGAAGGCCCCGAATGGTTATTGATGAAGACTTTAGGAATACTATTCGAAAAACTGTGCATTCTTTTTATTTTCGGAAAGAAATTCCCACTGTGGAAAAAATAAACGCTGTAATCGTAGGAGATCCGGACTTGCCTTCAATATCGAAAAACAAAATGTGGTAAGTTTTGCATGAATTGAATTTCTTATGGGCAAAGGAGAATAGGAAGTCAATTCTCAGAGATGAAGAAGAAATCGTTTACTGGAGAAGAAATTATTTAAATGAAGAAGAAATCGTTTAGTGGAGAAGAAATTATTTGAGAGCAATTGTAAAATATCGTGCTAAAGTAAGGAAATCTTTTATTTGGATGAAACTTAGGTTAATGAAGGATACACAGTTCAGAAAACTTGGAGTGATAATGCATAAAAGATTATCGACAAGCAGTCGTCCAAGGATTGTCTACAGAATTTCAGACTTCGTCAGTAAAAGGAAGACGTATAATAATAACGCATATAGGTGGTGTGAATAGGGGTTATCATCATTTCAAAGTAGAAGTACTGGAGACTATCATGAGTACATGAATAAGGATCTTTTCGAAGAATATTTTGAACAGTTGTTGAATTTGATTCCACTAGGATATGTCACAGTAATGCATAATGCTACTATTCGCGACAGATTGAATTAACGCCAACATCTTCATAACGTGAAGCAGACAGCATCAGGTATTTCTTTTGAAGAAAATATGCTCAGAAAGAATTATTTTTATCAATTGTAAATTAACATTAAAATCATACAAAAAATATAGGATTGACGAAATGACAAAAAATTTAGTATACTCCACCTTCCACATTAACCCTGCGAATTGAATTCAATCGAACTGATATGAAACAGAACTGACATTCATAAATTTCAAACATGAACGAAGTTTACCATATTGTACTTAAAAAACAGTTTCTTTTCAAATTGATAGATAAAAATGATATTCAAAAACAATTGAAATAAAAAGTAAGAAGTTTATTCCCTCCCATCGAGAAAAACGGAAACGTTTCAACGGCAATTAAAAGCTTGTAATTCTGAAATGGCTTACTATGAATGAGAACTGATGAAACCGCAGGATATTTTCGAATACTATGTTATCACGATATTAACCATTCAATGATTACTTGAATGTAAAACAAACAAGATGTCTGCCTCAAGAATAGATGTCCAAACAAATTCAATTTCCGATTCTAACTGTTTTAGTTCTTTAAAGTTTTCAATGTTTCGCTATATATTGTAAATTCCAGTTGTATCAGTATATAAAGAAAAATTCAATCAATTAGAAAGAAGCAATAGAAAACCACTGTAATCGAAAACCAGCAGTAATGTTTTTTCATTTTCTATCAGATCCTCACGGAAAATATCAGTAGTGAATTCGAATAAATGCCCACTCCTACATATTTATGAAATAAATATCATCTAGTGAAACCTCGAACTAGATTTTCAAGGTTATCTCCTACCGTTAATTCAGTCTGTACGCCCTTTTCTCACGTGTAAGTGTTATGCCTAACTAAGTGTAAAATCATGCAATTACGTGTTTCCTTTTGGTATATTCATTGCTCTCGTGACAAAAGTCATTTTCGCGAACAAAAATTTCAGAAATAATCTAAATGTGTATTTCTGTATGTTGTATATACTTAAAAATATTCTCAAATATCGGTAATGAAAATTTTTCTGAGAATGCTTGATTAGATAAGTATGAAGCAACATAACCATTACCTAATTTTTAGTGAAAATCTACCTAGTTCATTGCCAGTTATTTACTGATAATATTTTTATGAAACGACTATCTCAGTTGAGACTACATTATACAAAGCAAGTACAATAAAAGGTTTTTTCTTAAAGCGAAGAGCTTTGAATTAAAATAAAACACAGAGAAATGTTCATGAATCCACGAAATTGGCTTTATCTGACAAATACTATTGTCGTATGACAGTTTGGATATATTTTCGAGAATTTGGCAAACGCGACTGCCTTGTACAAGTTGTACTAAATCCGATATTTTAATGCGGTAGAATTCTCTCACCCAATTTTCGGGAAAAACTGATTACTTAAATTGGATTTCAGCTATGGTTTTTTACTTTCAAGATTTTCTGATCCAGAACTTCAATATCTGCTGATACGAGAATGAATTGACCAAGAAAAACAAAGTTTTTAAGATTCTTTTTTTATTTTCCAACATAATCTCCTTTAAGGCTGATACATTTCTCATAACGGTGTTCTAGTCTAGTAATGCCATCTCTATAGTCTGATTCGTCAAGTTCCTCGAAATACCCATTTACAACTTCGATTACTTCTTCATTGCCCGCAAATCTCTTACCACCAAGCCATTTTTTGAGGTTAAGAAACAGTCACTCGGGGCTAGGTCTGGAGAGTAGGGAGGATGCGGCATCAATTCGAACTTCAGATCATAGATTTTAGCCATGACAACGTGCGAAGAATGCGCTGGTTCGTTAGAGTGATGAAACAAATTTTTTTCTTCGCCAAATGAGGTCGTTTAATTTGCAGCTCGTGACCAGAACGTTGCAAAAAGTCTGCGTAGTAATGACCACGGATAGTTTTACCCTTTTCAATTAACGTATATAATACCTCTTGCATCCCAAAAACCAGTAGCCATAACCTTGTTTGCCATGGAAATTGTTTTTGCCTCCTTTGGAGTTGGTTCCCCTGTTCCAATCCACTGTTTAGACTGTTGTTTGGTTTCAGGAGTGTAGTGGTGAACCCAAGTTTCGTCAACATTAACGAATCGACGCAAAATTCGCTTGAATTACTACCACCAAATTGGCGGTAGAAATGGTTTGTGGAATCAAATTTTTCGATCATACCTGGAGTTGTGATCTCAACGGGGCGTCCTGAGCGTGGCTCATCAGAAGTGCTCTCACGACCCATTTTAAACTCGGAAACACACTCCTTGAAGGTTGAATATGATGGGTAGGATGTCCCTAGTGTTGAATCAGTATCTTCTTCAATTTCCTTCGGCGTAAACCCTTCGAATAAAAGTATTTGATGACAGCACGCTCTTCCAATTTTTCCATTTTCACAAACAACACAGAGGCGTCTTGTTCAGCGTGCTCTCAAACGTAAACTAACATGGCGATCAGGCTAAAACTATACCTAAAAGCTATCTAAGGATGGTACTGTAGAAAATCACCCCCGAAGTAGGTCTAGTGGCGCCATCTCTTGGTCAGACCGGAGACTTATCAATCCAGCCTCGTATCTCTGTTCCTATTGAGGAATATTTTTGAATTCTGGAAGAAATTCTTTGAATAGAATGCTGGGATGCATTCGAATATTTTGCCCTGATACAAGCCGTCTAGGCATGTTTGGATTAGGTTTTCGACCTCCTCTGTGGTGATATTCTGCCACTTTTCTGTGGCGGCTTGGATGAGCTGTTGTGGGGTTCTTGGGTTATCCTGGCGCGATCTAATTTTTCTTTTGAGCTTATCTGATAAATGTTCAATAAGATTTAGGTCTGGAAAGCGAGCTGGCCAGTCGAAAATAGCGATTCCCTCTGTTTCAAGATGATGTCGCGCGAGGTTGCTGGTATGCGGAGGAGCATTATCTTTCATAAAAGTGAAATTATCACTGTGGGTACCTCGCCAGAGTCTCACTATGGGTTCTAGCACTATGTCCACGTAATTTTTAGCCATCCACTCCCCAAAACATCTTGAGGGCATTCTGCTGAATAAACCCTTTGAACGAAGTCTTTGACGTATGGTTTCGACTGATACACTGATGCCTGTTGCTTCCAGAAACTGCCTTTAGAGTATTGGGTCGACGGACTAGAATGACTTCTTCTAGGCCTATTTTGCAGAAAGCACACCCATTGTGGCCACTATATCAGTCTGTGTCATCCCTCTCTCCACGAGAGCAATTATTCGACCCCTCTGCACATCGGACAATCCAACGTAAGGCATTTTCAATTATACCTATAGGCTTTCTAAAACTTTGAAATTCACAGTTTCAAATCTGAGTGATGATAATTCAAAATTTCTTAGCATACTTTCAAGTTTTTTTACAACAAAAAACTTCATTCTTCACAAGTAGTCAAAGATCCATGGTTAAAAATATTCAATAATGTGAAATACCGAGTGATTCCATATAAATTTGGTTGTGTGTACTCTGGAACAAACAATATAGAACTTCCGTGAGAGAAGCACTCTCTAAGTCTATTCCAGCCACTTTCACTGAGTGCCTCTGAGCTTTATTGGTGGTCATGGCAAAGCACACCTTAAGGGGAAACTGCAGTCTCTCAAATTGAGAAGGATACTATGATGGCATGAATGGTATTTAAGTATGAATACAATTTCCCCTTGAACACATCGAGTGAGTACAGAAGCTTTGACAAGGCTATGGTGGAGAATTCTCATCAGCAGTCTGGTGCCAGTCCACAAATTTGGAGCTGAATGTTTCTTAAAAACATAACTGGTGCGGTAAATTTTCGAAAGAAGAATATATGATGCAAGGCTCTCTGGGCATAGAGAAGGGGTGCTCAAACTTTAACTACTGGCAATCTACCTCAATATTTCTAGACTATTAACGATCGACTCTGAGAAGCTGCAAGTATGTGTGATGAAGGGATGTCGTACATACACAATACACCCTACCTACCTACCTAGGTAGGGTGTAATGTAGCATATATAGATATTAGCTTTCCGCATAACATTCAAAATTCTACTCAAGATTTGGGTTAGGTTTAGTTAGGTTATTCTCTATAATATCAATGAAAAACATTCATAGTTATCCAAAATTGCGAGTTTATTGTTTGTTTCAAAACAAAATTTATATATTGGTAGAACTTACAGTAATTTCAATATTATATTCAATTAACATTACCGTAATGTCATCAATAAAAAACTAATATCAATTATGTGAAAGAATCAATGAATCAATTAGAGAAAACATAATTTCAACCAAATTTCAAAAGCTTTCCGTCATCTAATATAAAAGATTAATTTTTGCGAATTCCTTAAAATCAATGTATATAAACGTTTGAATTGTGGAGGCCGTTACTTGATGTAGATCCATGATATAAATGAGATAAAAAACACAAGGTTCGACTTTAATCTACACTTTATTTGAAAAAATTCGACGACGTTTCGCTGACACAGCCGCTTTATCAAGAATGACAAACAGAATGAAGAGTATGGTATTATAAACAAATCGTAGAACAAATTGGATGAATAACAAGAAAATCCACACCGAGCCATTGTACAGTTAGTATGAAAGGTAATAAAACTAATTAAACAAGTTAAGTAGGGGTGAGTATTTCACATCTACCTGCTCATTCAAAAGCTTGTCCGAATGTTTGTATCTATTTATTTCTAGTGCTTCTAGGAGATCTAATTTTAAACTTTTGATTTTATATGTAATATGTCAAAGTTTTTATTGAATGAATGTTTTTCTTTTATTAGGTGGTTTGAATAATTTGAATCAGATTTATTTTTATCGAAGCTACGTTTATGTTCAGATGTTCTTATGCCAAAACTCCTATAGGTCCTACCGATATAAATTTTATCACAAGAACCGCAATTGAGTTTATAGATTCCTGATTTACTTGATTTTTCAACACGAGATTTATTATTTTTAATATGTTTACCTAAGTTATTAGAAGTTTTGAAAGTTATATTAAGATTTTGTTTGACGAGAAAGGATTTAATATTTGTAATTGCAGAACCGCAGAATGTTAAACTGTTGAATATTTTATAGTCTTTATGATTAGAATATACTTCATTTATTGCTTTCTGATACAGTTTTTACGAATGATTAGATCTATCATATCCGGATTATATGAATTATTAATGGCTATCTGTTTGATGATGTTTAACTCTTTATTATAATCTTCTACTGATGAAGGTAAATTGAGTAACCGATGTACCATGCTGTTTAAAGCTGCAACTTTGTGTTGAATTGGATGTAATGAGTAGTTATGTATAATTGTATTAGTATGTGTTGGTTTACGAAAGACCGAAAATACATGATTATTATTTCGTTTAGTGATTTTCAAGTCCAAAAATTAATGGAATCGTTTTTGGACTTGAAAATCACTGAACGAAATAATAATCATGTCATATCATACAGATAGCCATTAATAATTCATATAATCCGGATATGATAGATCTAATCATTCGTAAAAACTGTATCAGAAAGCAATAAATGAAGTATATCCTATTCATAGAGACTATGAAATATTCAACAGTTTAACATTCTGCGGTTCTGCAAGTAAAAATATTAAATCCTTTCTCGTCAAACAAAATCCTAATATAACTTTCAAAACTTCTTATAACTTAGGTAAACATATTAAAATAATCAATCTCGTGTTGAAAAATCAAGTAAATCGGGAATCTATAAACTAAATTGCGGTTCTTGTGATAAAATTTATATCGGTAGGACCTATAGGAGTTTTGGCATAAGAACATCTGAACATAAACGTAGCTTCGATAAAATAAATCTGATTCAAATTATTCAAACCACTTAATAAAAGAAAACCATTCATTCAATAAAACCTTTGACATATTACATATAAAATCAAAAGTTTAAAATTAGACCTCCTAGAAGCATTAGAAATAAATAGATACAAACATTCGGACACGCTTTTGATTGAGCAGGTAGATGTGAATTTTTCACCCCTACTTAACTTGTTTAATTAGTTTTTATTACCTTTCATACTAACTGTACAATGGCTCGGTGTGGATTTTCCTGGTATTCATCCAACTTGTTCTACGTTTTGTTTATAATACCATACTCTTCATCCTTTTTGTCATTCTTGATAAAGCTGCTGTGTCAGCGAAACGTCGTCGAATTTTTTCAAATAAAGTGTAGATTGAAGTTAAACCTTGTGTTTTTTATCTCATTTGTATATGAACGTGCCAACATATTATCCTATGAATAGGTAGATTTTGACTTTTGATTCATTTTCTGCTGAGTGATTTAGATAATAGTTCTATGAATTTGCCTAACATTAATCATTTTTGAACCAATTCTGTAAATCATATATAAATTGGTGTACCTTGATTTAGTTTTTATTTCGTATCGAATATAGTGAATAAGTGTGAATCAAATTTTCGTTTGAAATTTATTGTGTCGAGACTTCAAATATTGATATCAAGAATAACCTGAAAACATGAAGATTTATTTCGTTGTAATATTTCCTTCGATGAAGTATGAACCACCAAGATGATCATTAATTATATCCATCCATTCATTCTTTTTTAAGGATGCTGAGTGTGGGCTTTCAATATCCACCGGGGATTTTCTTGAAAGAGAAAGCGATAATTGCACCTGTCAATAAATCCATTGAAATAAAGCATGGTCTTGTCAGGAAAGATTGAGTTACTGTTGAACTCTTTTGGTTATTGAATTTTCTAATAATTCTTGCATCAGGTGAGTTTTGAATGGATAATATTTCAGTAGACAAGAGATTAATATTTCAATTAATTTATGTATCCAAGAATTTTCCTTGAATAATAACGAGTTAAAATTACTGATTATATTCCATACTTTCGAAGAACGAAAAGTTATAATAAATACATTGAAAAATGAACCATATTCATTTTCGACTTTAAAAATTATATTGAACTCCGAAGAACAAGGTGGATGTGATCGAATAAATGTTTAAATTTGAAAAACATTGACATCTCTCTATGATCATTCTTGAAAAAATTTAAATGTTTAATTAAAGTTTCGATTTGTTATATGTCATTGTATAATGTATCAAATCGCTAAAAAAATATTTTGAACAACAACTAAGAAAGAGACCATGAATTATTCGAGCAATGAATACCCAAAATCAACACAAAAACGACTAACATGAAACACCGAACGTCAATATGTGCATAATAGTCACTGAACTAAAAAACACCGAACATCGACAAACATCAAACATCAGATTAAGAGATTCATACATTCCCATACAAACAAACTTGTATTTTGAGAACTACATACCTTTGTTTTCTATAAAAATCATGCGCGATGCGGTCGAAGATACAGGGACAAACACATATACAAGTTACAAGAAAAGATATTCACAAATTTCAATTTGAGTATAAATACTAATTTCATTGTTTTGTGTAACATTTGTAAAAGTTTTTTCCTAAGGAATCAATGAAAATGTTTAAGAATTATACTGTTATTGGGGGATCCAGCGAAAGCGGAATGGAAACATTTATTGTATAGGGTGGACTAATTTCGATATTTTAGTACGACAGCTAAAGTCATATTATAGTGAGAGAAAAGTGACCCGTCTCTGTCGATTTCTTTTTCAGGGATTAGTTTAGAGGTTCACGAGTTATTTAAAATTCTTTGAATTTTGGGAATATCGTCATTCGTAGATATTTCGGTTATTATCAAAGATGAGTTTGACATCCTAGAGACACTTCGATGGTGTCGACAAACTCCTTCTGCTAAACAATTTTCGAGTTTTTTTTTTTTTGAATTTGGGAGGCTTTTACTTGGTAAAATTCCATTATCAATAATAAAAAACAAGTACTGTGTTTTAAGGAATTTTACTTAATAATTGCGATTCGTAACGCGTTTCACTACACCGTAGCTTCTTCAGACGAATGATTATGCAGAAAAATGTAAATGAGAATATAACTATAAATGTTCTTGAGTAATTAAAAGCTTATTGGTCACCTCCTCCTAAGTGGTTATTTATGACAGGTATATCCAATAAAATTAAGGAATAGATTGCTCCCGAAAAGATTCAATAGAGGTGAAGGGTTTAAATCGACTTGTTCATTGATGAGTCTACCTGAGTGTTTGTATTTATTTATTTCTAAAGTTTCCAAAGATCTACCTTCCAATATTTATTATCTGTATGCAAAATTTCAAACTGTGGGTCGAAAGAATGATTATTTTCTAAGAGATGATTCGCGTAATTTGAATCTGATTTTTATTTGAAAAACTGCGTTTATGTTCCGATATTCTAATATTAAAATTTCTATGTGTTCTACCAATGTAGAAATTATCACAGTCATTGCAATTCAATCTATAAACACCTGATTTATTGTTTTTACCTGGTTTGGTTTTATTATTTTTTATATATTTGCCTAAATTATTATTAGTTTGGAAAGCTATGTTGAAATTATTGCTACTTAAGAATGATTTCAGTTTCTCACTTGTAATGCCAACGTAGGTTAAGGTGTTGAATTTTTGTTTCAATTTATCGACAGGGTAAACTTCATTCAATGCGATTCTACTTTGTTTTTATTTAAAATATTATTTATTAGTTTGGGATTGTAACCATTATTTTTGGCTATTTGTTTAATCAAATTTAGTTCTTTGTTGAAATTTTCTGGTGATAGCGGGATGTTAATCAATCTATGAATAAAACTATTGAATGCTGACATTTTATGTTGATATGGATGACACGACGAGTTATGTATTATAATATCTGTATGTGACGGCTTATGGTAAATTGCGAAAACATGTTTTCCATTTTCATTCGAAATTGTTACGTCTAAGAAATTTATCGAATTATTGCTTTCTATTTCGGTTGTGAATGCAATTTTTGGATGTAATGAATTTATATGATTTTCGAAAATTTTCAACTGTCTATTTGTTCCTGTGAAGCAAATAATGATATCGTCTACATAGCGATACCAGTATAAACAATATTTACTGAGTGGATGATTATGAATTACTTTCTCTAAGTTATTCATGAAAATTTCTGCTAACAAAGGACTCAACGGATTGCCCATAATCAAGCCGTCTTCAATAGTATAATATTTGTAATTGAAATGGAAATAATTTTGATCTAAACAAATTTTTTATACATACATACATACATACATAACTCGTCGTGTCATCCATATCAACATAAAATGTCAGCATTCAATAGTTTTATTCATGATTGATTAACATCCCGCTATCACCAGAAAATTTCAACAAAGAACTAAATTTGATTAAACAAATAGCCAAAAATAATGGTTACAATCCCAAACTAATAAATAATATTTTAAATAAAAACAAAGTAGAATCGCATTGAATGAAGTTTACCCTGTCGATAAATTGAAACAAAAATTCAACACCTTAACCTACGTTGGCATTACAAGTGAGAAACTGAAATCATTCTTAAGTAGCAATAATTTCAACATAGCTTTCCAAACTAATAATAATTTAGGCAAATATATAAAAATAATAAAACCAAACCAGGTAAAAACAATAAATCAGGTGTTTATAGATTGAATTGCAATGACTGTGATAATTTCTACATTGGTAGAACACATAGAAATTTTAATATTAGAATATCGGAACATAAACGCAGTTTTCAAATAAAAATCAGATTCAAATTACGCGAATCATCTCTTAGAAAATAATCATTCTTTCGACCCACAGTTTGAAATTTTGCATACAGATAATAAATATTGGAAGGTAGATCTTTGGGAAACTTTAGAAATAAATAAATACAAACACTCAGGTAGACTCATCAATGAACAAGTCGATTTAAACCCTTCACCTCTATTGAATCTTTTCGGGGAGCAATCTATTCCTTAATTTTATTGGATATACCTGTCATAAATAACCACTTAGGAGGAGGTGACCAATAAGCTTTTAATTACTCAAGAACATTTATAGTTATATTCTCATTTACATTTTCTGCATAATCATTCGTCTGAAGAAGCTACGGTGTAGTGAAACGCGTTACGAATCGCAATTATTAAGTAAAATTCCTTAAAACACAGTACTTGTTTTTATTATTGAATTTTCGAGTTATTTATCGAACATATATACAGGTATATACTTTTGAAATGAAAGAAAGTAGTGCATCCAACAAAATTAAAATCAATGTACATTAATAAAAATACTTCAAAATACCATATATACAAAACTTGTCTGACTGATTAAAAAGAATTTTGCAAAGTAAGAATGAGAGTGTTGTTGTGACCTCAAAAGCAGAAAACGCAAATGGAAAGTTTTATTCTAAATTGAAACCAATCGATCCAAAAAATCAACAAAGCAATGTTATTTATGAGATTCCATGTACAAATTCCAATAAAGTTTACATTGGTCAGGGGGGACGCTATCTAGGTACACGAATTTCAGAACATCAGAAAGATGTTGTTAATGTTCACAATCCTGTGAAACGAAAACTGAATAACACCGCTCTGGCAGAACATCCCTTGAAAGAGTTACATATTTTTAATTTCGACGATGTGAAAGTACTCGGTACACAGAACATTTTACAGAGAAGGTTGGTTCATGAAATGATTGAAATTAAGAAAGAAGAAAATTCTCTCAACGAAAGATGAGATATTGATAACCTAAGTACTTCTCAGATACTATCTCATCATAATATCATGCCGCCCGTCTGCAGGGCATGGCTATGTATCGCGTCGACAAGACAATCAATGATAAAATAAAAACGTGACAATAAAAATTAATTTTAGACTCTAATCGACGGTTAACTACCTCTTAATTTTTCGAATTAGATTAGAATAAGAAGTATTTATTCAATTGACGAGGCTTTTACGTGATAGAAATCCATTTTCGCAAATACAAGTAAACGATGATTTCTACTAAATATATTATTAAATGCTCGACGCGTTTCGATACACAGTATCTTTATCAAGAGCGAATGAATACTACAAATATGTCTTATTAACAAATTTTTATATATGCTAAAGAGGCAATCCACTTACTCGAACTAATGTTTAGGAAGTAAATTTAATAAGGATAAGTTATTTATGTCTACCTGATCATTTAGAATTTCTGGTGAATTCCTAAATCTGTTAATTTCAAGTACTTCCAGAAGGTTGAGTTTTATACCTCTATTCTAAGAATGTAGGATTTTAAATTCTGAATTGAAAGAATGACCATTTTGCCTAAGATGATTTGAATGATTTGAATCGGTTTTTCCATTGATGAAACTGCGTTTCTAACATTAAAATTTCTTCCTGTACTACCTATATAAAACAATTGCAATCTGCACAATCCAATCCAATCTATAAACACCTGATTTATTTTCCTTATTAATTGGAGGTTTATAATTCCTGATAAATCTAACCTAACCTAACCTAAATTTGTTGATGTTTTGAACGCTATATTTGAATTTGAATTTCTAAGAAGGCATTTCACATTATTGCTAATATTGCCTATATATGTTGAACTATTGAATTTCTTGTCTTGGTCTTCAAAGATTGGATATATATGTTGTAAAGCTAATTTTTTGTTGATTTTTCTTATGTAATATGCTGCTAACTAAATTTGCATCATAACATTGCGATCTGTTTTATCAAATTCAATTCTTTGAAAAAACTTGTATTTGCGAAAATGGATTTCTATCACGTAAAAGCCTCGTCAATTGAATAAATACTTCTTATTCTAATCTAATTCGAAAAATTAAGACGTAGTTAACCGTCGATTAGAGTCTAAAATTAATTTTTATTGTCACGTTTTTATTTTATCATTGATTGTCTTGTCGACGCGATACATAGCCATCCCCTGCAGACGGGCGGCATGATAATTCAGTCTGTATCATGCTGTGTTTGGTAGAAGAGAGTAAATGCACCGTTCGTTCTTTTATTATTAATAGTGACTCATAAAACCAACTTGTTTTGTAAGAAACTCTGCTTTTCAAATCTTTATAATTAGTAACTGTTCTCGTCCATCATAAATGTTCTTACTGAATTTTTATTTATACATCTATCAGTCATTTTTATGTATAATTTACATGATTTTCAGACTGTTCTCTGAATCTCTTGAAAGTTTTAGAGAAAATTAGTTTTTCAAAAATTTAATATTCTTCACATTGCTTATATTCTTTATATTATTTTGAGATGTACAATTTTCGATTTTTTATGGATCCTATTTCATTCTTAGAGCCTTGAAGAAGATTTTAAATAAATCGAAACGTCGGCGATTAACTGATCTGGTTTTAGTCATTCGACCTGATATCTGACTGAAGAACTCATTATTGGTCGCAAATCAATTTCAATAATTATATTGAAGATTCATTCTACCAAAGAACCAATCGCAGTTAGAGAGAGTTGAAGCAGAATTGCAAGGAATGCCTTGCCCCTGTTAGCAATATTCATGTTTTTAATACCTGACGTAGTGCTTTTCTGTAATTCATGCATTCAGAGCAATGGCCCCAATTTTAAATTCTTGTTTCCTCTTATTTGGGACCGGTAGAACTTTTTATTATCTTATGTTGAAGATTTCCGTATGGTGGTTACTTGTTTTGGTTTAAAATACTTTTATTGCTATTGATATTATTTTTAATTATGATATACTTTCATCTTTTTGTAATCATTCTGAATGGAATATTGCCGGTGGAACATTTACACTGATGTTACTCAGAAAAATTTCCGATTTCATAAAAAGTAATTTTCATTCATAGCATACTGTAGTACGAACCACAGATTGAAGAAGAGCAGAAGTGATTGTCAACCTCTAATATCACACATAGTTACTATAATCAATAAAGAATCTGTGGATTTCGGTCATAGAACAGCATGAATCGTTGTTGGACATGCACCGCATTACCAAATTGGAGCTATTTCTAGTTTTTCCTGAACGCAAATATTGAATGCATCCAACAAAAATGTAATTGCTCTAGGTCCGTTTTTGAAGAAATGTATATCTGTGTTATAACTCGAAAACCGTTAAACCAAAAATTCCTTTTTCCTCAACACTGAAGAAGAAAGTCAAAATCATTTTTACTTAACTTTGATATCAAGCGAGGTACCCCCGAATAACGATTTTCCCAAAAGTCCAATTTTGAATGACCCAAAAAAGAAGAAGACTAATTTAGTCCCTGAAAAAGAGATCAATAGAGGAGGGGGTCATTTTTCTCTGACCAGAATATTTTACCTAGATATCGTCATATTAGTTCTGATACAAAAAGGAAGAAAAACGACAGGAAAAAACCAAAAGAAGTTTCTGAATATTTGGAAACTGTAATAATGACGTCATTAATTTTTCTTCACAGAAACATACTCATACCGTGTGTTCATTTAGTGCGTGTTTATTCCACAACTCTGGATCTGTACATTACATCGAAAAGTTGTAAAGGGAAGATACGTAGATCACAAACCGTTGCATATTTCAAAATAATTTTCAAATGAAAGGATTTTCCGTTTCAGAGAATTGGATCTAAGTTAGGTTTTTCCAAATTAAATGTCATTCTTGTGTTTCTCATACAGAAATAATATTGTTTTTCTGATGAATTTTTATATTTTCGAATTATTCGAAATTTTGTAAAATTTATAACTTTTTTCAAGCTCTTTCAGTGCTCCTCCCGATCTTCAGAAAAATTTTAGCTTTTTAAAAGAGCAGAGCTTTTTTGAAAAGCAAAGCGAATGATGACAAATTTATACTGGCTGTTCACTATCGAAATTTTGGAAACACTGAAATCACATTGATTTTCTTTTGTCAAATAGTGAATACTGTATTGAATGGTTGAATCTGAATACAAATCAACACCTATCGAAAGGTGCATAGCTGTCTTACATCATTTTTAACGGTTCGCGATTTAAAATCGATTTTTGATTCACTTGCTAGAAATATTCACCTTCTTCTTGAAAACTCGATAGTGTTTTCAGCGCCCTGTATATTCGAAAATAATTATGAAATATGTAACGGTTTTAGTTTTACCTATCTTCCCTTCGCACCTTTTCGGTGCAATACCTTTTCAGACCTATCGAGAAAACAAGCTCTAAATGAACACTCGGTATAGTTGTGATTTTCTAGAATCTGAACTTCCTTTTGAGGTGATATGAGTAACAAACTATGTATTTTCAACTTCATTTATTAGTATTAATTAATACTGTTCAGATTAGATATTTGTGACTTGGCTATTTGTTCAATAATACCTATTTAATATCGAGTTACATATGATTCTTTGTTATATGTTTCCGACGACTACTTGTTCAAATAGTTTCAGTTCTTAATAATATCATCTCATTCATAATGCTGTGTAACATTGCTTTCATTAGTTACATGAACTTTCTCTTCTTGAACATCTTAAAATAAACATGTTTCAATGAAAAATAACAGACATCCTTACTTCAGTTTCCAGAAATAAAAATATGAATAATTGGATTGAAATGGACCCTACTACAAGAACATCCATTAAGATTTTTTTTTGGATTTTCTTTCTCTTTATTGGGCTCAAACATCGAGTTCATACATTATTAATAGCAAAATAAGATTTTCTTGTTCTTGTGTAGTCGTACCTAAGTTTTTTCAGTGGCTAAGAAATTGTTATCAATATACAGGGTATCCGTGAATTGCATGTACAAAGTTATACCGCAGGTTCTTCAGCTCGAAATGAGTCGATTTAGGCCAACTTACCCATATGAAAAATTTCTTCGTTTGGCTTCTAGAGGTCGCCAAATCCAAAAATTATTTTACTTGTTTTTCAAATAATTCGAGAACGACTCGATCGATAGAAACCATCTTTGATATGCGTAATCGTGTGCGTTATTCACGTTTTTTAGTGATCCACTCAATGACCTTGACGTTTTACAAGTGCCTAAAAACTCGAACGTGTTTTCAATCAACCACAAGTTTTCAATTGTCTGCGTTTAAGCAAAACCGTTTTAGACTTTGAGTAGCTAGGCTAATTATCAAACTTTTTTGTCTCTCGAGAAATTTTGATATGATAAGCGGTTCAATCACAAAAAACAGTTTTTTAATTTCATAATTTCATTTTTTCAACCACCTAACAAGTCAAAAACATCACATTTGACAATGTTGGCTTTGGATTTATTTCTGTGGTCTGGCAGATTGTCATTTCATCAAGCTTGACAACCAATTGTTGGCACAACAGTGTTCCTTAAGTTCTTAACTAGGTATTTTGGTGATTTTTTTATCACTATTAGGCACAATAGAATTTATAACAAATTGGACGAACACACGGGACAAACACAATTTGGCTTCAAGAATGGCTTTGGAACAAGAGAGGCACTTTTTTCAATACGTGTGCTTGTTGAAAGATTTAGGGATGTGGACTCTGATGTATATCTGTGTTTCATAGACTTTCAAAAGGCTTTCGACCTGGTGAAACACGATAAACTTATAGAAATTCTCAGGTCTTGTAACATAGACGACAAAGACTTGAGAATCATATCAAACCTTTACCAAGACCAAAAGGCTAAAATTAGAATCAATGGAGAGACTTCTGAAGACATTAACATCGAAAAAGGAGTAAGGCAAGGATGTGTTCTTTCTCCGTTGTTGTTTAACGTTTTTCGGAAGAGTTATTTAGGAAGGCACTACAAGATACCTCGGATGGCATAATAATAAATGGACAATGCATTAACAACTTGCGATACGCAGATGACACGGTTATTCTAGCAGATAGCTCTGAAGCACTTCAACGCCTAATGAACCGAGTGATGATAACATGTAAAGAATTTAGAATGAAACTAAATGCAAAGAAAACAAAAACGATGGCTATCAGCAAACACCAAAACAGAAAGGTCGGAACTAGGGTCAACGGAACAGAATTAAAACAAGTAACAAAAATAACATACCTAGGAAGTAGCCTTGATGAAACTTGGGATCACTCACTAGAGATAAAAACACGCCTGGAAAAAACACGAGCTATATTTTAAAAATGCAAAAATACTATGCAACTGCCAACTAAATATCTCATTAAGAGTTCGAATACTGAAATGCTACGTTTTCTCCACCGTGCTATATGGCGTTGAAGCATGGACAATGACGGAAACAACACAAAAAGAATAGAATCGTTCGAACTTTGGTGCTACCGTAGAATGCTCAGAATATCTTACATGAGTCATACGACAAACGTAGAAGTTATGCAGAGGATGAGAAAGGATCGAGAACTTGTGCAGATAATAAAAGAAAGAAAGACGCAATATTTCGGTCACATTATGAGAAACCAAAAGTACGAACTGCTTCAACTTATCATCGAAGGAAAAATCAATGGCAAAAGGGGACCGGGAAGAAGACGCAACTCCTGGCTTAAGAACTTACGTCAATGGACTAGTATGAGCTCTATAGAATTGTTCAGAGCTGCAACAAATAAAATAAGATGGGCAAATGTAATCGCCAACGTCCTTAAGGATAAGACACCGTAAGAAGAAGAATTAGGCACGGAGATGTACAGTAACTCTGAAATGGTTGATATGGTTATGTTGTGCTGATTTTGTCTAGGCAATGGACGTGAGAGTATATGCTGAAAGATTTCCAGATCGCATAGTGCCGAACCACCAAACGTTTGGAAATCTGGAGAGACGCTTCCGCGAGAATGGTTGCTTCAAGCCCAGGAATTCGGATCGAGGACGACAACGAACAGTAAGAACAAATTTTGGACTTGGTTGAGGATACCAACAATTAAGCACGCGGCGCTTAAGTTTGCAGTTGGTCTTTCCTAAACTAATGATTCATGATGTCTTGAAGAAACAATTATTTCATCCTTATCACATTCAGTAGGTTCAAGAATTACTTCCCAACTTTCTGCCGATTTATCCAAGAGAAGAGAACTCAGAATCTCCACTTCAGTAGGAAAATTCTATTTACTGACTAATGCACTTTTACTAGATCTGACATCACTAACCTTCACAATGAACACGTGTACAGTGTCGAAAATCCACATGCTTCTACAAGTACACATCATCAAAATAAATTCACAATTAACGTACGGATTTCATTAATTGACAATTTCATTATTGGTCCGTTAGTGATTCCAGATCGATTAAACGGGGAGAGGCATATTTGAATATTTTGTAAGAAACTTTGCCGGATTTTTGGACGGTATTCCTGTATTACTGCGTGCAAAAATGTGGTTCATGCACGACGGTGCACCTCCTCTCATCACTTTAGCGGTTCGCGAGTTCTTAGGGAAGCTGATACTCCTGCAAGTTGGCCAGCACGATCTCGCGACTTGGCCCCGTGGGACTTCTTTCTTTGGGCTACTGTAAAATATAGTGTTTACTCTTCTCCAATTAACACACAAGAAGAGTAACATATGAAAATTTTAAATGCGGCTATCTGCTTCAAGAATGACCCTGAAGTAATTCCAAGGGTCCAATTCGATTTCTTGAAGAGGATTAACTCCTGTATTCAGCAAAATGGTGAAATTTTTGAGCTTTCACTAAAGTTGAATGAAATTTTGGGTGTAAACTAATTAATCGTTATTCCGAAGTGATTTGTTTTTACTTATTCAGTTTTCAACTGGCCAACCTGTTTTCATATTTTCAAGTAGTCATTGTGAAAAACTTATTGAATCTTTTCTTCGAATTTTTCGATTTTTGTACTACTGAAAATTGAATTTCCAATTTGCTTGATCCGATGTAACAACCTAGGAAACATCATTTTGTCAACAAGAGGTTGTCAAGCATAATAAAATGACAATCTGCCAGACTACAGAAACGATTTCAAAGCCAACATGGTCAATATGTGACATTTTTGACTTGCTAGGAGGTTGAAGAAAAGAAATCATGAAATTGAAAAACTGTTTTTTGTGATTGAACCGCTCATCATATATTCTCAGGAGACAAAAAAGTTTGATAATTAGTCTAGCTACTCAATGTCTGAAACAGTTTTACTCAATCGCAGACAGTTGAAAAATTATGGTTGATTAAAAACACGTTAGATTTTTTAGGGACACCTGTAAAACGTCAAGATCATTGAGTGAATCACTAAAAAACCTGAATAACGCACCCGACTACGCATACCGAATATGGTTTCTTTCGATCGAGTCGTTCATGAATAATTTGAAAAATAAAAAAAAAATCTTTATTTGGTGACCTCTAGCGGCCAAACGAAGAAACTTATCATATTAGTAAGTTGGCCTAAATCGACTTATTTCGAGCTGAAGAATCTGTAGTATAACGTTGTACACGCAATTCACACACACCCTGTATACAGGGTGTCCCAGAAGGTATTAATCTCTGGGAATTTGATAGATCTCGTCAAAATAATGCCACAACTTTATATAAAAGTTTTTTCTAAAATGCATCCCTGCTGAAATACTTACCCTTAAATTTCAAAAAAATAATTTTTACGATTCTTTGTTTTTCAACGAAATTTTCTGAAATTCAAGACATTGTTTGAAAAAATAATTTTTATAAGATGTTGTTTTTCGTTTTTTTATTTTCTTTCATATGCGCTCAGGGCGAACTAGCCCTAACACTCTTTACCTCTACATTTTAAGGGTATAAGTGTCTTACAAATCTAATAATATTTGCAGATTTTTCAAGTTTTTAAGAAAGCTACACTTATAAGATCCCAAAAAAATGAACCAGTAACTAGAAAAACCGGCTCAAAGAGCCAACGATTTTTCAGTAAAAATATACTTGTGTATTTAATTCATGATTTATTTTAATTGTTCAAACCTTACTACATAGACACAATATTATCTGTTGAAATTCATAATCCCTAACTCTTATGTAAGATCTAGTTATTGAAACAAGAAATCTTTGTATTTTAATATTATTCTGAAGATCGTTTTTTATCTCAAGAGAATAACGAAATATTCTCTAACGCAGCATATCTCTATTTATTCCTCAATCGTTAAGCTGAAATGTGGTGGGGGGTCATCGTGCATAAACCTCATAAGGTGTCAAACTGAAAAAGTTAACGTCATCTTGCAGAATATTACTCTTTCTTCGATCAGCGATACACATTCACAAAAGTATGCCAATTAGACACCACAGCCAAATCATAGATGAAAAAATTCATAAATGAGATGAAAAACACAAGGTTTAACTTTAATCTACACTTTATTTGAAAAAATTCGACGACGTTTCGCTGACACAGCAGCTTTATCAAGAATGACAAACAGAATGAAGAGTATGGTATTATAAACAAATCGTAGAACAAGTTGGATGAATAACAGGAAAATCCACACCGAGCCATTGTACAGTTAGTATGAAAGGTAATAAAAACTAATTAAACAAGTTAAGTAGGGGTGAATAATTCACATCTACCTGCTCATTCAAAAGCTTGTCGAATGTTTGTATCTATTTATTTCTAATGCTTCTAGGAGATCTAATTTTAAACTTTTTGATTTTATAGGTAATATGTCACAGTTTTTATTGAATAAATGGTTTTCTTTCATTGAGTGGTTTGAATAATTTGAACCAGATTTATTTTATCGAAGCTACGTTTATGTTCAGATGTTCTTATGCCAAAACTCCTATAGGTCCTACCGATATAAATTTTATCACAAGAACCGCAATTGAGTTTATAGATTCTGATTTACTTGATTTTTCAACACGAGATTTATTATTTTTAATAACCTAAGTTATTATTATCTGATAAAAATAAAAATAAATCTGATTCAAATTATTCAAACCACCTAATAAAAGAAAACCATTCATTCAATAAAACTTTGACATATTACATATAAAATCAAAAAGTTCAAAATTAGATCTCCTAGAAGCATTAGAAAGAAATAGATACAAACATTCGGACAAGCTTTTGAATGAGCAGGTAGATGTGAATAATTCACCCCTACTTGACTTGTTTAATTAGTTTTTATTACCTTTCATACTAACTGTACAATGGATTTTCCTGTTATTCATCCAACTTGTTCTAAGATTTGTTTATAATACCATACTCTTCATTCTGTTTGTCATTCTTGATAATGCTGCTGTGTCAGCGAAACGTCGTCGAATTTTTTCAAATAAAGTGTAGATTAAAGTTAAACCTTGTGTTTTTTATCTCATTTATATCATGGATCTACATCGAGTAACGGCCTCCACAATTCAAAAAATGAAAAACTTTATTATTGTTTTGATAATTGACAGCTCACGCATTCAATTTTTCGTATCTATCGTATTCATAAGATAATTCAAATATGGAATACACTTTCGGAGAATATGCAGATATGCATTTAATGTTTGATCTTGCATCTGGTAATGCTTCGCGTGCTAGAAGACTTTACTTGGAGCGATTTCCAAACATAAGACTACCTTATCGGCTTACTTTTGTGAATATAGATCGCCGATTAAGCGAAACGGGTAATTATGTAGGTACATTTAAGAAAAATGCAAGTAACTCAGGTTGATTTAAAACCACGCATACAGTTGGACCAGAAGAAAGCATTTCAGAAGCGTTTGCTGAAGAGCCTTCTACTAGTACTCGGAAATTATCAAACCAATTTAATTCATGCAAAAGTATGGTCCACAGAATTCTTAGGAATCAATTGCTTCTCCCTTACCATCTTCAAAAAGTTCAAGCGCTGTCCCCAATGGACTTACCTACGAGAGCGCAATTTTGCTATTGGTTTTTACACCAACATGAACCAACTAATGCTTTTGTTGTTTCAATCCTCTACTCTGAGGAGGTAATCTTTCGGAGAGATGGCATAAGACCCTGGGCGTGTTTATTCTGGTTGTGGAAGAAGCGAAATATCTGAAGATTACCCTGGATAGCAAACTCACGTGGAATTCGCACCTGGAAAACACAATACACAAGGCTAGACATTCCCTATGGGTATGTCAAACGACCTGTGGAAAAAAGTGGGGTCTTGCCCCAAAGCAACTTCAGTGGCTATATGTGAAGGTGGTTCGACCACGTAATACGTAAGGCTGCAATGCTTGGTGGGAGTGCAGTCTTAAGAAGCAATGCCAACTCAAGCTCTCTAAATTACAGAAAACAGCCTTCATGATGAACACTGGAGCCTTTCGTTCTACTCCCACTACGGCCATGGACTGATATCGGGTCTTGCCCCTCTTCATCTGGTGATAAGAGGAGTGGCTAGAATGGCTTTCTACAGATTCCATCATCTTTCCCGTAATGAAGCGGGTAACTTCGGCTTCGTGCCTGGCGCCTTACAGTCTGAAATCGAGGACAATGAAGTGCTGAATATGAGATCGGACATAGCAACACCTAAAACCAACAAGGAGAAGCCATTCCAGATCATCATTCCCGATAGACAGGAATGGATCAGCTCCAACGACCGTCTACTTGAGGGTCCCTATTGGTACACGGATGGCTCAAGAACTGAAAAAGGTGTTGGAGCTGGTGTCTATGGTCGAGGTGTCGCCAAGGAATAGTCGGTTTGTCTTGATGGACCTGCGACTGTCGTTCAAGCAGAAATATTCGCCATTGACCACTGTGCTAACCTCTTACTTGCAGGGGGATTAACAAATAGGTCAATTAAAATCCTCACCGATAGCCAAAATGCGCTGAAAGCATTGGCATCCGATACCTGTACTACACTTATGGTGCAGGAACGTCACCTTACCCTTACTAAACTAGGAGAGCGGAGCAGGCTCCGTCTAATATGGGTTCCTGGTCACTCGGGCATTGAGGGAAATGAGAAGGCGGACTGATTAGCCGCTCGAGGAACTAACCTGGAGTTCATAGGACCGGAGCCTAAGCTCGTAATTCCCCTGGAAACTGCAAGGATAGAAAACAACCGATGGCTGGACTTGAGGGTACATGAGCATTGGATGAGCCTCCCAGGTCTCAGACACGCTCGACGTGCCATAAGTGGACCTTCCACCGCAAAAGCCAAATCCTAGCTTAAACTCTCTAGGTTGGAACTGAGAGTTTTAACTGCTTTACTTACGGGGCACTGTCGCCACAGGAAACATAAATAAATTAGAATTGATTGAGGATCCTTAATGTAGGCTATGTGAAGAAGATATAGAATCAATGGAACAAGTTATGTGCGAGAGTCCAGTTGGGGACAGCATCAGGATGGAAGAACTTGGATCTTGCAAACTGAAGCTGACTGAGCTTATTAAGCTCTCACCCACGAAACTCGTATCCTTTACGAGAAGGATGGAGCTCGTGGATGAAATTTAGGACAGAGTGTGCCACAATAGACCACTGGGTTGCAGTGGCTGGGCTGCTAGGCAGCCCGCACTCAAATAATAATCCTCATGCCATTTTTCAAAACCGACACCAACAACAGTTCCAAATCAATATTTGGGCCGGATATGTTGGTAAGCATTTTGTTGAACCATTTAAGTTGCCAGCTCGTTTAGATGCTGCAAGCTATTCAGACTTTTTTCCAAATAACTTGCCAGAACTTTTGGGGGATATTCCACGGGATATGTGGTTTATGCACTATGGTGCTCCATTACATTTAAGTCTAGCAATTAGAGATGATCTAAATGTGACCTATGCCAATCGATGGATAGGACGAGGTGGACCTATTGCATGGCCATCCAGGTCACCAGACCTGAATCCTTCAGGTTTTATTTCATCTTAAAGGCCAATTTTATGCTGTACCCATTAGGGATAGAGATATGTTGCTTGGATAATAATTTTTTATTCTGATGAGATAAAACAATCTTCAAATTTACATTAAAATACAAAGATCTCTTTTTCGTGAGCTAGATCTTAAGTTGATGGTTATCAATCTGAACAGATAATGTAAATAGTGTCCATGTAGTAAGGTTTAAATAATCAAAATAAATAATATATTAAATAAATAATAACATTTTTATTGAAAAATTCCTTGCTCTTTGAGTCCGTTTTGCTCGTTACTGGTTCATTTTTTCGAGATCTAACATGAATAGCTTTTAACGTAAAAACTTCAAGAAATCTAGAAATTTCATTATATTTGTGAAACACTTATCTCTTAAAGACTTAGAAGGTGAAAAGTGTTAGGGTAGTTCACCCGGAGCGCATATGGGCCTTATAGAGTACTATTTTTGCAAACAATATCTTAAATTTGAGGAAATTCAGTTTAAAGACACAGATTTTATCGTGAAAAAACAATTTATTTTTTGAAATTTAGGGTAATTATCTCAGCAGGGTTGCATTTTCGGGAAAAATTTCATATAAAGTTGTGGCATTATTTCGACGAGATCTATCAAATTCCGAGGTATTGATACCCTATTCTGTATAATATTTTCAAATATTGTGAAATGACATGTTTCGATAATGAGTAACCGACAAATGAAAAGATGAAATCTATATGGATCAAATTTTCTTGGGAATGTAAGGGACATAAAATTCACCTATATAATTACTTGGAAAATTTTGCTTCTTCAGTACTAACAAATTTTCATGAACATATTGTATTTTAATGACAATAGAACTATATATGATTAAATGCTTGGCGTATTTTGCATTTAAAATTTCTCCAATTTCCTAAAATAATAAGGAAAACAATTTATATGATTCTGTACTTTAAAGTCAAGAAAGTCAACGTGAATATTATTTTAGTATTCACTCTCATGGGAACTAAACGATCATTTATATATTTTCCGAACTTTATGAGAGGAAATATAAAAAAGTTTTGAAAATTTCAATTCCATTAGAGTAAATATTAAGGTATCCTCAATTGATAATCATTTTTCTATGTAAAACATTAAACTGATAATGGGTTGAGGTAGATTGAAAGATTCAAAATTAGTTGTGAATATTTTCAATAGCAATACTCATAAATCACCATAAGTAATGAGTTTTCGTCTATTTCTCTAAATTTTCCAAGAACAGTAATGGAATTACTTTCTTGATTTCATTAACACTGAATTTTCGTTTCAGAATTGTCTTATATACGAAACACCCTGTTCATATAACAACTATAACGAAATATACAAATGTGAACTGAAGCTTGAGGACAAAACGACTGACATTATAAGAAGAGTTAAAGCAAAAAATGAATAAGTGAGTAATATCGATGCTTCATTTATTTCATGAATATTCATTTTCAGCAAAGATGGAGTAACATATATTTTATACTTTCCACAATCTTATTTTCACAAATACGACCAGTAAAAACCAAATTGTGAAAAGTATAAAATATATTTAACTTTATACTCGTCGGAAATGAATGAGTATGACGAGTTTCGTTATTATTATTCTCAAATTTTGAATATCTTTCTCATTCTTTTTAGTAAGAGACTCATTCTGCTTCTTAGGATAAATTAGTACAAATAAATTAAATGGTGGCGTTAAAATACATATTTATTTAAAGTGTATTATTCTATTGAAAAACATCTTTAGATACAAATGAAGTGTGATAACGTGCGGTGCAAGGATCATCGTTCTGCTGGTCGAACTATATCAGGGAATCAGCCGATATTGTTAATATTACCTCAGGTATTTTGAAAATTTCGAAGGATTGTTAGAATTCTTTCAAAGATATTTCAATCGAAAAAAGAAATAAATTAAGGTTTATTTTGAGAAAGAAACAAATAAAAGAAAATGAGAGACTCTTTCCGCATGTAGTAAAAAAATTGAAAATTGTTTTCTCACGAAGAAGTTATTTTTTTCTCGACCTCAGTAGCTTGTATTACCTTCCTTGCCCTGATTATTGCCTGAATCCGTCTAGGCATGCTTTGGATTTGGTTTTCGACCTCCTCTGTGATGATATTGAGATGACCCAGAACCGGGGTCTATTTTTTTTTTGTTAATTTGCTGAAACTATCCATATATTTCTTGGTTTTCATTTAATTGAATTTCATTATCAATTGTGATAACTGTATTTTGTAGATCTACCTGCATAGCATTTTATATTGTTCATCAGAATTCACAATTACAGTTAAAAGACGGTCATTTGCCAGAATGATTCAATAATTTTATTTTAAATTCTCAATATGGTAGAATATTACGTATCTTTAGAGCAG
Organism: Cryptolaemus montrouzieri; assembly: GCA_013387265.2. Classification (NCBI taxonomy): domain Eukaryota; kingdom Metazoa; phylum Arthropoda; class Insecta; order Coleoptera; family Coccinellidae; genus Cryptolaemus; species Cryptolaemus montrouzieri. Next base: position 89,097,023 of record JABFTP020000001.1, on the reverse strand, counting down.
CTTAAAATCACCCAAATGGGTAAATATCGAGGCGAGGGAATTTATCTAAACTCAGATAAGAAATCCAGCGAAAACAATATTCGCCTTTAATACCTGAGCTCTTAAGCACCCTTTCGTATATCAACGATTCCACACATCTGGTATTTTCTAAAACAGCAATTCCCACGTCGCGACAAAGGAACGCGTCTGTAAAAGATTATGTAACAGGTACTTGAGTACCAAGGGCAGAGGGAAGTGAGGGTGTAAGGGCTGCTGGGTCACGCATATATAAGTATCACGATCGCGACGTCAAGGGATCATTTTTTTATCATTATGATTATGATCATAATTGAGTTATTTTTCGCTAGATGTGCAGTTACTCTTATAATTCAGTTATTTAGTTTTCGAAGTTCAGTAAATTACTCATTCGTGTGAATCGGAATTAAATTTAAAGTAATTAATCGTGCATAACATGAGTCCAGAAGAATGGAAGACGCAGATTGTTCCTCTCGGAGAAGCCGGACAGGGGAAGAAGAAGCACCGTTCCCGCTGTGTCCAACAGGTGATTACTTTCTGAATTTCTTTCAATATTTCTGCTCAGTGTTTAATTTTCACGAATTTCTTGAAGTATATGCTACGTAATCTCTAAACGCACTAAGGGCGAGTTGAAATAATCATTTCTCAAATTCCAAATTATTTTCACATATTCTTTTCTTCTTGGCAAATGATCTATTTGAACTGCACTGACATTTCTAATATTTATTTGGAAGAGTTATTTTCATAGAATTATTTAAAACGTTTGCTTTCGTAACTTGGTAGAATTTTAAATGTACTGAATTTATTTTATATAGATTTCCACAGTTGTTTTAACTTAACACATTATTTTGAGGTATACTAAAATTCTTTAGTATTGATTTCAACATTTGTTTATCAAACTGGCAACATTATTGAAACGTAATTAAGCTATTGTGTACTGATTCCAACAACTTTGAGAACTATTTGAATTTGAAATGTTATGAAGTTTAATATTGATGTGAAACTTTACTTTTGTGACTCAGAAAATTGATCTCAGTGAAATGTTACTTAACCATTTTGCCAATAGAAATCTTTTGTTATAATCTGATGAACGAAACGTTCGAATGTGAGAACATTTAATATTGATTCTTATGTTCGCTTCTATAAAAGGCCAATTACCTATTCATAATCATAATCCTTTTATTCAGTATTTCTATTTATCTCATTTTATAACTTAGCAGAACATACTTAAACTGTAACGAAGATGTTTATATTTCATTGTATCCAACTATGGGGAAGATCTTACTTTCAAATTATTGATTTGATGTCCGATACTCTTAAGCTCAATAAGGGAACTTTCCCTGCCTTCAGGTGTAATGATCACCTACGAATAATATCATGACTCATTAGTATAAATAAACGGCTTTAGGGACGATACGCATGTATGGACCCACAGACATTGAGGCTTGTATGTTGTCGGTATGAAAGTTTTGAAGAATGTCTGAGTTGGTGGAATGTATGTGACGTTTGTGGTACATACAGGTGTATGATCAGAGGTTATGATTCCCTGGTTGGCAAATCCGCGATATGGGAATATAATATGATCCGCAGTCAGTGACACAATAAAATTATAATAAAACTGCCCATTGGCGCTCAGTTGAGCAAAAAGAATCACGTATGGCTTTACGGGCTTACCTCTAGTTCCATATATAACGTTTTAATACTATACGAATTACTGAATTCGATTAAAAATACGCGAGCGAATTAACGCTTGCAAGTTGTCAGCAGTGGACGTGTTCCTTAGAATTTCAAAAGCAAATCTTTCAGAGTTTGGAGTATCAGGGCAACGACCTCTTCAGAAAACATGATATCATATTACCAAAACGCTTAGATCGGGTTAGGCCTGTCTATAATAATGTCATATCCGAATGCCATCCCGAATATGGATGAGGGCCGATTAAGCCTGTTTATAATAATTAAATATTCCAACTTCCACTCGTAATATTGGTGAGGACCAATCAGGTCTGTATATAATAATCTAATGTATCAACTTCCACTCAAAATATGGGTGAGGGCAAATTGGGCCTCTATCTAAATGATCTGATATTTCACTAAATTCATTAAAAGACGCTAAAGAATGCAAGGATAAGAATTTAATACAAATGCTACAAAGATCAAATAGACATTGTTACCGAATCTGTTTTTGATTTTCTCATTTCCTTACCGATGGTTTAAGCGACGAAGAATTGGTCGTATCACATCAAACCTTACATAAAAGAACTTGAGTAGGTTACTACGAATACACAACACAACAAAGAAAAGGGTCCTATTTTATATAAAAGAACTTCAAGGCAAGTTCAGGTACTAGACGATCATGGCTTTTCATTTAACCGATTTCAGTCGGTCTCAGGTGTAATTAATATAGGGAAGAAAATAAGATAATTCAGGTATTGCAATTTACGAGGAAGCGATGCCTTTTGCATCGTCTTTCACAGACCGGGGTTCGGGGTGTTTCAATATTCTGCCACTCTTCTGTGGCCGCTTCGATGAGCTGTTGTGGGGTTCTTGGATTGTCGTGACGCGATCTGATTTTCTTCTTGAGATTATCCCATGAATGTTCAATAGGATTTAGGTGTGGAGAGCAAGATGGCCAGTACGGAATAGCGATTCTCTCTGTTTCAAGAAAATGTCGAGCGAGATTTTTGGTATGCGGAGGAGCATTTTATTGCAAAAAGTGAAATTATCACCGTGGGCACCTCACCAGAGTCTCACTATGGGATCCAGCACCAGGACCATGTATTTTCTAGCTGTTACACTCGCTGGAAACGAAATCAAATCTGTTTTGCCTCCCAGCGTTATGCCACTCCAAAACATCACACGCCAATTAAGTTAATTTATTTTGTGACAGCAAAATAGTACAAAATACCAGCCAACATGTCAAATAAAAATACACAGCTGGCAGAGTCTGTCATATCGGTGGATTCGTAGAACTGTAAAGAAAAGTATGTACATTTCATCACATCATGTTTTAGTTAAACTGCCACGTCCTGACTCATGACTTCAATACGCCTTGTGACAGTCGGACGAGATAACTGAAGTTCTCTAATAACAGACATGATTTCTATTTTATTTTAAAATCTCAAAATGAAGTCTCGCCCGCTTCAATAAATGCTTCCTTCACAACCGATCCATCTTCGAATGGTTTCTTGTGTTTCGCCCTTATATGAGATATTTTATATGACGCGATCGTAACAGCTTTTGATTGTTTGTCTTGTGAACATGGTTTGTTCTTCTTTCAATCAAGATATGAAACCACGTACTTTTCGTTTTCGTAATTCACTCTGTGGCAGACAATCCTTTTCCTAGTGTTCATGAACTGTTTTATGATGAATCTCTAAGTTACCACGCTTAGAAATTGCAACTGAAGCACGACAAATGAGACAAATTTTTCGTCCCAATCGTTATTAAAATGATTCGTTTTAGATTTCTTCGCTGCACTCATTTTGTACTATTGAATAATGAACTTTGTATCGGCGTGATCGAAACTCTCGAATGTTCCCGTCAAACGCGCCGCCCGAAATTTCTAGAAAAGCGGCGAGAATAAAAAACGCGGCTTTTCTTTGACAAGTACCGCGCGTTCCCTTGATAAAGCCGCCTTTTACCGCTAGCAGAGTGTTATTTTATGACGTAATAAATTTTTGTAATTTAGTTACCTACTTATTAAAAATTTTTTATTCTCGAGATCAATTCAAAAGGCACTTGCGATCAAGTGGTCGATCGCGATCGACCGTTTGAGCACCCCTGCCTTAGAGTATTAAGCTACTATGCGGGATAGTTTACTCCATAATCCACTAACTTATAACTGCGTCAAATATCTCGATTCATTGTGGTTGCGTTTTCATTTTTAGGAGTCAAAAAAGCATGCTCACATGAACATTCTATCGGTTTATCATGAGATTGGCGACTTCGGTATTAGTGAGTTAAAACTGGTGTCAAACTCTGCGGAATAGTAATTTTACCATCAACTGTAGAGTAATCGCCGTTTTCTATTTGAGACAACATTTCAGAAAACTGACCAACAGACTGTTCACCTCTCAAATGGAGTCATATGTTTTTTTTTAAGCGAGCTTCTGTATTTGACTCCACAATTGTGACCACATTGAACAAGACTCCACCTCATCCGTTCGTGTGCCCCAGAATACTACAGTCTACTGAAAGCCTCCTGCTAACCGAACTGTAATGTCACCCATTAGTGTATTATTGGCTCTCATATCTTCAAAGTTCTATTAAAATCTTCGACACCACTTTTATGAGCCATTGTGCATTGATCACACATCAACTTAGTATTCAGTAACTTAAATGTTGAAACCAGTCACAGAAAGAAATATGTTATGTTATCCGTTTCATGGCCTTTCATTTTTACCTACTTTGAATGAGATATTTTTCATTCTCGTTATATTCACTTTGAACTTTACATTATTTTTGTGTTGAATGAATATATTTTCAAGAGTATTTGGATGTTTTTATTTTCTATATTTCCTTATTTCTGAATAAAAAAAAAAACACTTGAATAGTGTATGTCGTATAAATAATATTTTTCCGAATTTCGGAATCTCAATTTCGGGGTTAAACAGTCGAAAAACACCAAATTTGATTCATTCTATCCCGTTCCACAGCCACTTCACAATAAAACGTCAATAGTTTGACACATAGTTAAATGCTCGAGTTAATTTCAAGGTACTGTGAATTCTTACTTACACACAACCAAATTTATAGGAATCTCTCGGTATTTCACATTATTGATAGTTTTCAACCATGGATCTTTGACTAATTGTGAAGAATGAAGTTTTTGTTCTAAAAAACTAGATAATGTGATAAGAAATGTTGATTTATCACCATATGTTCGGGATATTGTACTTAGTCGTCACATATATATATATGTATATATACATACATATATATATATATATATATATATATATATATATATATATATATATATATATATATATATATATATATATATATATATAGGGTTTTACCCCGACGAGTTGCCCATATATCTGTTCATGCAATCAAACTGATTTCATGAAAAATATAAATCCACCACCCGGTAATTAATACCATTGCCAGGCAATGATTATAATCAAAACATATCCTGGAGTAATTATATATTAGGATAACGTTAAATGTTATGAGAATATATCAATCTACCAGAATATATACATACTATAGCATCATCAGACAATGATATCAATGTACCAACGAGTAGTGTCAGAGGCTTTCTCCCGGAAAAATCCAGTGTACGGACCTTAGTCAAGTAACATTGAATGTTACTCATTAATAGTTTCCTTTGTGTGAAGTGGTGAACGATCGAATAGAATACTGCTCTGAATATAAATATGACAAAATTGTCAGTTAATTATATTATATTTATATAAACAAATGAATAAAATATGAAATGAGATTCTGAGCAGTATAAACATATATACATATATATATATATATATATATATATATATATATATATATATATATATATATATATATATATATATATATATATATATATATATATATATATATATATATAATATACATATATACATACACATTCACGATATGTGAAACTACAATCTGTGCAAAATAGGCCTAGAAGAAGTCGTAGGAATTTCACTTCTGAAGAACATGACCTCTTTTGTGCAAAATTACAAGAACTTCTGGAAGTAACAGACATCAGTGTATCAGTCAGTCAGCAGAAGACCCTTAAGAGTTCCAGAGCTAACCAGACAACAAAAAATTAACATACTTAATTGGTGTATCGAGCACCAAAATTGGAATATTGAGAATTGGCGAAATATTCTTTTTTCGGATGAGACCAGAATTGGTGTTCGATCTGATGACCGACGGATTCGGGTTTTAAGGGGTCGTGGAAGACAAGCTAGACACCGAGCAGCAGTATAAATTCCGAAATACCAAAGGGGCACTGTGATGTTTTGGTGTGGCATTATTCTGAGAAGCAACACAGGTTTGATTTCGTTTCCTGCCAGTGTAACGGCTAGAAATTACGTGGACCTAGTGCTGGAGTGAGACTCTGGTCTCGCGCTACATTATCTTGAAACAAATGGACTCGCTATTTTGGACTGGCTAGCTTGCTCTCCAGACCTAAATCCTATTGAACATTTATGGAATAATATCAAAAGGAAAATTAGATCGTGCCAGGATAACCCAAGAACCTCACAACAGCTCATTCAAACCGCCACAGAAGAGTGGACGAATATCACCCCAGGGGAGGTCGAAAACGTAATCCTAAGCATGCCTAGACGGGCTTGTATCAGGGCAAGAGGAGGTAATACAAGCTACTGAGGACGCGAAAAAACACCTACTCCGTGAGAAAACAATTTTCAATTTTTTTACTACATGCGGAAAAAGTCTCTTATAGTCTTTTATTTGTTGCTTTCTTAAAATAAACCGTAATTTATTTCTTTTTTCAATTGAAATATCTCATAAAGGATCAATTCTAACAATCCTCCGAAATTTTCAAAATCCCTGCGGTAATATTCAAAATGTCGAGTGATTCCATATAATTTCGGTTATGTGTACTTTGTCAACACAATTAACGCATTTCCTAATGATAATCCAGTTCATCTTATTGATTCTAATCTGAATTGAATCGTTGATATTTCATTTTCATCTACTCGAACCTTCCATCTATATTTTAATTCGATTCAGAATTAGCTTTGTTCATCATCAAGATTTTCTGTATATCTTATTTGTATTTCCCTAAAGAATGAATGAACCTAGCGGAGCGTAATAATTAGCTGAAAATTCAACTGAAACTAAATTTCGTTCTTTCACAATAAGCAAAACATAAAAAGCGGTCTTGTTGGTCAATTTTCCAACCCCGAATTGGCAAACCGAAACCATAAACAATTGATACCAGTCAAAATGAGAATTAACTCGTTTTACATCCGCGTAATCCCCAACGGAAAATAAAAAATTCATTTCGTTCATTTGGACCCTCCGCGTAATGTGAAAAAATCCCAATGCATTCTGGTGGTTTTCATATCGGACAAACTCAGTGCGAAGTTATTTTTGCATGAAATATGAAACCATAAATTTCTATTGAACTATCAAAACAGGTTACATTTCGGTTTATGGAAGTTTCGTGTATGACGATTTTCAGCAAATGTGGAAAGGAAATTTACTCGTCGTAAAATTCATGGGATATAACCGATGGTTTTTCGAGCTTTAACTCTTAGAAAAAACGATTTATTGCAAATGATCCAGTTAAGGAATTCCACTGACACTGGTAGCAGGAAAATGTTACGTCAGATCGTTTTTCCCAGAATCAGTTTATCAGATTGTGGTAAATGAATTGCTGGATTTTACGTATTCTTATTTAGAAGCGTACCGTATTCTTTTAATGTGATACGATTATTTCCCGTTAAGTCGGGCAATGTGCATTATGATAATTATAGTTATATTTAGATTTTATGAAACATATCTGTGCTTTCTGTTCATTATGCAAAACTCCGTTAAGTGCGAGTAGCACTGCTGTATCGAGGTTTACGTAGAGCTTGATAGGTATTTGAATACACTTGAATTTGGGAGGCTTTTACTTGGTAGAATTCTATTATCGATAACAAAAAACAAGTATTATTTTTCGAGGAATTTTACTGAATAATTGTGATTTGTAACGTGTTTCACTACAGTGTAGCTTCTTCAAACGAATGAATTTACAGAAATTATGACAACTATACAGGGATATCCACCAGGACCGTCCGTTAAAAACTTTTCAAGTTCCAATTACAATATCAAGCTGAAATTTTATGCGTGGCCATAACTAGCAATTTCCAATTGGAGTGAAATATGTTCGGAGTGATACCTTTTCCGGTTATACCGGAAGTGGGTCATCACTTTGTTATTTCAAATAGCAATCTATCTTTTTTATTATATATCTAGAACCGACATTTGAGCAAGGCATAAAATACCCAAGTTGTTGCCACTTATCTGTCAAAACTTTTGACAGATTTAATTATTTTTGTTATAAACTCGATTTTTGAGAAACATTCAAAAAAATTTTAGCTCGTAGATCTTTTGCACTACAGACAAAATTTTTGCTTGGGTGGATAGAAGAAGGATCAAGGAATTTTTTAAGCAATCTACACATGTCAAATATTTATTGCGTTGTTTTGTATGATTTTTTCAATTTGGCCTTTTTCAAACAGCAATAACTCAATTTTTTCAAATAGCACGTGCCAATTTTTATATCGCCGTCAGATGAAGCGTCTAATTTCAGATGGAATTGTATCAGCATGTATTATACCCATCTCTTATAATTCCGAAATAATTTGGGAATATATTGAATTTTGATAATTTTGCAAGAACTAACAGAGAATGCTTTGAAATATTTGAATCAAGTAGCTGAACTGGCTACGCTCACCTGACAGGTGCCTAAAATTAATGTACTTGTCACTTCGTTCATTCGAATTTGATATTTCAACAAGAATTGTCGTTATTTCAGATTGAAAATATCCAAAAAATACAACACATTTGGAATAAAACCACTGGTTATTCAAACGAAAATATATTTAATCTTTTTTTAATTCATTTTAGAATGTCAAAATTAGTGGGTAGAAATTGCAGGCAATTCAATGACCAATTTCAAATTTACCGTCTATGAAGAAAATAAAATTTCGAAGCATTAGAAGTAATTTTCTACAATTCGGATAAATTTAAAATTGTAGGAACTTAGCGAAAACCAATCATTGAAGATAATTATTTTAATACGAATAAATGATAGCAAACATCATAGGAGAAAACTAATTTACGATCTGAATAAATGTTCAATATTGGCCCCATTTTGCTCGATACACTTGAGAAAATCCACATTTCGTTGGGATTATTGATTTCCAAAATAAATTCAGCGTGGAAAGGAAAATCTTATTGGACAAAGATACCTGGAAATTTTGAGAGGAACATCAGCAAATTTTTAGATGGACTACCCTTTAACATTCTTAGGGATTGCTATTACCAAATGGATGGTGCACCAGTACATAAAACACGATATGTAGATCGGCAGCTAACAGAAATGTTCGAGGATAGATGGTGGGGTAATCAAGGACCAGAATTATGGCCTCCACGTTCTCCGGACCTGACATCCCTTGATTTTTATTTTTGGGGCAAAATCAAGAGTGAAGTGTATCTTATTCCTGTAAGAAGTAAAGAAGAGTTACTAGAGCGCATTCATAATGTTTTTCATAATATTGATCCTGAGGAAACTAGGAGGGCAACTCATCTGGTTCGTATACGAGCTGTCAAGTGTACCGAGCAAATGGGGCTAATATTGAACATTTATTCAGATCGTAAATTAATTTTCTCCTATGATGTTTGCTATCATTTATTCGTATTAATGTAATTATCTTCGATGATTGGTTTTCGCTTAGTTCCTGAAATTTTTATTCATCCGGATTGTAGAAAATTGCTTCTAATGCTTCGAAATTTTATTTTAGTCATAGACGCTAATTTTGGAAATTGGTTATTGAATTGCCTGCAATTTTTACTCACTACTTTTGACATTCTAAAATGAATTAAAAAAGATTAAATATACTTTCGTTTGAATAACCAGTGGTTTTATTTCAAAGTGTTGTATTCTTTGGATATTTTCAATCTGAAATAACGACAATTCTTATTGGAATATCAAATTCAAATAAACGAAGTGACAAGTACATTAATTTTAGGCACCTGTCAGGTGAGCGTAGCCAGTTCAGCTACTTGATTCAAATATTTCAAAGCATTCTCTGTTAGTTCTTGCAAAATCATCAAAATTCAATATATTCCCAAATTATTTCGGAACTATAAGAGATGGGTATAGTACATGCTGATACAATTCCATCTGAAATTTGACGCTTCATCTGATGGCGATATGAAAATTGGCACGTGCCATTTGAAAAAATTGAGTTATTGCTGTTTGAAAAAGACCAAATTGAAAAAATCATACAAAACAACGCAATAAACATTTGACATGTGTAGACTGCTTAAAAAATTCCTTGATCCTTCTTCTATCCACCCAAGCAAAAATTGTGTCTGTAGTGCAAAAGATCTACGAGCTACAATTTTTTTAAAATTCCCAAAAATCGAGTTTATAACAATAATAATTAAATTTGTCAAAAGATAAGTGCCAACAACTTGGGTATTTTATGCCTTGCTCAAATGTCGGTTCTAGATGTATAATAAAAAAGGTAGATTGCCATTTGAAATAACAAAGTGATGACCCACTTCCGGTATAACCGGAAATGATATCACATCGAAAATATTTCACTTCAATTGAAATCGCTAGTTTTGGCCGCCTATAAAATTTCAGCTTGATATTGTAATCGGAACTGAAAAGTTTTTGAAGGACGGTCCCGGTGGATATCCTGTATATAGATACAATTGAGAATATAAATACAAATGTTCTTATGTAATTAACAGCTCATTTAGTTGCTTCTTCTTAAGTGGTTATTGATGACAGCTATATCTAATAAAATTAACGAATAGATTGCTCCTGAAGAGATTCAATGGAGGTGAAGGGCTTAAATCGACTTGTTCATTAGTGAGTCTACCTGAGTGTTTGTGTTCGTTGATTTCTAAAGTTTCCAAAGATCTACTTTCCAATATTTATTATCTGTATGCAAAATTTCAAACTGTGGGTCGAAAGAGTGATTATTTTCTGAGAGATGATTCGCGTAATTTGAATCTGATTTTTATTCGAAAAACTGCGTTTATGTTCCGATATTCTAATATTAAAATGTCTATGTGTTCTACACACTACACCGTAGCTTCTTCAGACGAATGAATGTACAGAAAATAAGAATGAGAATATAAATATAAATGTTCTTGAGTAATTAAAAGCTTATTGGGTTGCTTCTTCTTAAGTGGTTATTTGTGACAGGTATATCCAATAAAATTAAGGAATAGATTGCTCCCGAAAAGATTCAATAGAGGTGAAGGGCTTAAATCGACTTGTTCATTGATGAGTGTACCTGAGTGTTTGTATTTATTGATATCTAAAGTTTCCCAAAGATCTACCGTCCAATATTTATTATCTGTATGCAAAATTTCAAACTGTGAGTCGAAGGAGTGATTATATCTAGGAGATTATTCGCGTAGTTTTAACATCAATTCGCTCCCGATTTTCAAGAGATTCGCTAAGGAAAAATATGACAGTTAAATTCGAAAGTTACATCGTTGTGCGTAGAAAAGTGTACTGAGTCTTTTCATCTCAAAATCGAAAACCTTCTGAAGTTCATTTCTTCGAATTTTCGAGTAATCTTTTCGAATGACATCGCAGTGAGTAATAAAATACATATCCTTATAAACCAATATGGATACACGTGCCAAATTCCCAGATGTATATTTGAGAGAAAATGGATGATAAGAACATGTCTTGTGCTACCTGCAAAGATAATTTTGAACTTAATGCATTGCAAATCTACTGTAAATTCTGTCAAAATAAATTCCATCCTCATCGTTTGCGGATTAAAGATTCTATATCAAAATTAATCAGCGAGAATGATAATTTTTATTGGTTCAGCGATTTATGCAAACCGATTGTGGATGGAAAGCTCATGTCGAATTCACCAACTCCACAAAATGCCAAATTTTCAGAAAATTGTTGACAATGCTTTGGATTCGAAAGTCGAGGGAATTGTGTCCCATATAACAATATCAAATGAAAAAAAGTCCAACAAACATTACTGAGATTAAAACCCAAGTACAGATAATGAAAGATACTAATGTCGACATGATCAATCTACTAGCAAATGATGAGAGAAAAGTTAGATCCAATAATACCTCTAACAATGCAAAGACCAAACCTTTAATAACGTACCTTCCAAGCCCGAAGAAAAACGGACAATATCGTCATTTAAATCAAATACAATTAAATTGAACACCTCGAATAATGAAAGAGGGAATAATAAAAAAGTTGCATCAAATGAAGAATGTTCTTCTTTGCTGAAATCGGCCCCACGCTTCAGAAATTTGATTTGGTTCGGAGATCTTCACCAAAAAGCGGTAGCGAGCGATATAATAAAGCATTTCAAGAAGACTTTCCCAAACGGCGATCTTTTAGCCTTCGATCTCAAATCAAAATCATCAAAAAAATCTTTCAAAATTGAAAGCTATTATTAATATTATCACTTGTGATGCCAACGTAGCTTAAGGTGTTGAATTTTTGTTTCAATTTATCGACAGGGTAAACTACATTCAATAATAAAAACAAGTACTGTGTTTTAAGAATTTTACTTAATAATTGCGATTCGTAACGCGTTTCACTACACCGTAGCTTCTTCAGACGAATGATTATGCAGAAAAATGTAAATGAGAATATAACTATAAATGTTCTTGAGTAATTAAAAGCTTATTGGTTGCTTCTTCTTAAGTGGTAATTTATGACAGGTATATCCAATAAAATTAAGGAATAGATTGCTCCCCGAAAAGATTCAATAGAGGTGAAGGGCTTAAATCGACTTGTTCATTGATGAGTCTACCTGAGTGTTTGTATTTATTTATTTCTAAAGTTTCCCAAAGATCTACCTTCCAATATTTATTATCTGTATGCAAAATTTCAAACTGTGGGTCGAAAGAATGATTATTTTCTAAGAGATGATTCGCGTAATTTGAATCTGATTTCTTATTTGAAAAACTGCGTTTATGTTCCGATATTCTAATATTAACATTTCTATGTGTTCTACCAATGTAGAAATTATCACAGTCATTGCAATTCAATCTATAAACACCTGATTTATTGTTTTTACCTGGTTTGGTTTTATTATTTTTTATATATTTGCCTAAATTATTATTAGTTTGGAAAGCTATGTTGAAATTATTGCTACTTAAGAATGATTTCAGTTTCTCACTTGTAATGCCAACGTAGGTTAAGGTGTTGAATTTTTGTTTCAATTTATCGACAGGGTAAACTTCATTCAATGCGATTCTACTTTGTTTTTATTTAAAATATTATTTATTAGTTTGGGATTGTAACCATTATTTTTGGCTATTTGTTTAATCAAGTTTAGTTCTTTGTTGAAATTTTCTGGTGATAGCGGGATGTTAATCAATCTATGAATAAAACTATTGAATGCTGACATTTTATGTTGATATGGATGACACAACGAGTTATGTATTATAATATCTGTATGTGATGGCTTATGGTAAATTGCGAAAACATGTTTTCCATTTTCATTCGAAATTGTTACGTCTAAGAAATTTATCGAATTATTGCTTTCTATTTCGGTTGTGAATGCAATTTTTGGATGTAATGAATTTATATGATTTTCGAAAATTTTCAACTGTCTATCTGTTCCTGTGAAGCAAATAATGATATCGTCTACATAGCGATACCAGTACAAACAATATTTACTGAGTGGATGATTATGAATTAATTTCTCTAAGTTACTCATGAAAATTTCTGCTAACAAAGGACTTAACGGATTGCCCATAATCAAGCCGTCTTCAATAGTATAATATTTGTAATTGAAATGGAAATAATTTTGATCTAAACAAATTTTTAATAATGAAAGAATATCTGATTTAATGATAGTATTGACATGATTCCTCTCTAATAATTCTTCAACTAATTAATACGTATCTTTTGGAGGAATGTTGGAAATAGAAGGTGCCGTTACAATATTGTTTCTTATGTAACGGCACCTTCGTTCAAACTTTCAAAATTCCTCAACGACTTGCTAATAAAACATTGCAATTTTAAATCTGAATTTTCGGTCAAAAATTCATACGAACTTATTGCCAATATCAAAGATACCACTATACCACCTAATTCCAAACTCATTTCTTTCGATGTTAAGAATCTATTTCCCAACAATCCTCCAAAAGATACCTATTACCTAGTTGAAGAATTATTAGAAAGGAATCATGTCAATACTATTATTAAATCAGATATACTTTCATTATTAAAAATTTGTTTAGATCAAAATTATTTCCATTTCAATTACAAATATTATACTATTGAAGACGGCTTGATTATGGGCAATCCGTTAAGTCCTTTGTTAGCAGAAATTTTCATGAATAACTTAGAGAAATTAATTCATAATCATCCACTCAGTAAATATTGTTTATACTGGTATCGCTATGTAGACGATATCATTATTTGCTTCACAGGAACTGATAGACAGTTGAAAATTTTCGAAAATCATATAAATTCATTACATCCAAAAATTGCATTCACAACCGAAATAGAAAGCAATAATTCGATAAATTTCAGACGTAACAATTTCGAATGAAAATGGAAAACATGTTTTCGCAATTTACCATAAGCCGTCACATACAGATATTATAATACATAACTCGTCGTGTCATCCATATCAACATAAAATGTCAGCATTCAATAGTTTTATTCATAGATTGATTAACATCCCGCTATCACCAGAAAATTTCAACAAAGAACTAAACTTGATTAATCAAATAGCCAAAAATAATGGTTACAATCCCAAACTAATAAATAATATTTTAAATAAAAACAAAGTAGAATCGCATTGAATGAAGTTTACCCTGTCGATAAATTGAAACAAAATTCAACACCTTAACCTACGTTGGCATTACAAGTGAGAAACTGAAATCATTCTTAAGTAGCAATAATTTCAACATAGCTTTCCAAACTAATAATAATTTAGGCAAATATATAAAAATAATAAAACCAAACCAGGTAAAAACAATAAATCAGGTGTTTATAGATTGAATTGCAATGACTGTGATAATTTCTACATTGGTAGAACACATAGAAATTTTAATATTAGAATATCGGAACATAAACGCAGTTTTTCAAATAAAAATCAGATTCAAATTACGCGAATCATCTCTTAGAAAATAATCATTCTTTCGACCCACAGTTTGAAATTTTGCATACAGATAATAAATATTGGAAGGTAGATCTTTGGGAAACTTTAGAAATAAATTAATACAAACACTCAGGTAGACTCATCAATGAACAAGTCGATTTAAGCCCTTCACCTCTATTGAATCTTTTCGGGGAGCAATCTATTCCTTAATTTTATTGGATATACCTGTCATAAATTACCACTTAAGAAGAAGCAACCAATAAGCTTTTAATTACTCAAGAACATTTATAGTTATATTCTCATTTATATTTTTCTGTATAATCATTCGTCTGAAGAAGCTACGGTGTAGTGAAACGCGTTACGAATCGCAATTATTAAGTAAAATTCCTTAAAACATAGTACTTGTTTTTTATTATTGATAATGGAATTTTACCAAGTAAAAGCCTCCCAAATTCAAATATTAAACTACATTCAATGCGATTCTACTTTGTATGTATCTAAGACAATATACATTCAAGCTATGTGAAAAAGTATTGAACAACAGCTTCGTTCTCTTATGGACTCATCAGAAACATGATAATATACGATGAGAACTCTATTTTATTTTAGTGATCAAAGAAAATTCGACAATTTGGGATATCACAACAAATTCAAAAACATAATTTTATTATTAATTCAATATAAGACATTAATTTTTCCTGAAGCTCTACCTCTCATATTTCCTATATAAAGAGTTCAGTTACCTCAAAAATGTATCCACTAACTTATTCATGATTAATACACGATAAATTATTTAAAGGACATCAATTTCCAACATTTTGTGAAGCATATTTTCTCTTACAATTTTTCATGACTTCAATATTAAAACTAACTATTCCACTTACACAAATTTCCTTCAAGAAAATTGGAATGTACGTGACTCGAAAGTGCATAATCCAACAATAAACCAGTAGTCCCTATTTTCTTGCATCCTTTTCGAATAATTGATATGACAGATCTGTTCAGAAAATTGAAACAATACTGTGCACCCGCAGCCAGTTGCTTTGTTAGGGAATGAATATGTTAAACCTTTTTCATATTTTCTTTCGATGATGGAAACGGACCATCTATAGAATTTTCAGTTTTCAACTGAATCGTTCAATGAAATGGAATGCAGCTGTTAATCTACCATATTCGAGAAACGTTTGCTACAAGAATATAATTTCTATATTAGAAGGAAACCTTGCTAGTTAAATTCTTCACAAAAATTTGTTGGTGAAAATAAATTGGTCGAAAGTACGAAATATATCTTACTTCATCTTCGTTGTCTTCAGAGACCTTCACAAAATTCAATTTTTGAAGAAATTTCAGTTCTTTGGGAACTAGTCGAGTGGCAACTCGTTTCAAGCCCAAACAATTGTTTAAAATGGTACCAATTGATTCGTGAGACACAGAAGGTTCACTGCCTATCTCTCTGATTTAAATGACGATTTTCAATCACTATTTCTTTTACTTTATCGATTTTAACTTCAGATGAAGATGTTGATGACCGACCAGAGCAAGGAAAATCTTCCACCAGATGTCGGCCGTTGTTGAATGTACTGGGCGACAGGCGGCCTCACCTCCGTCGCCCGCAGTGATACCACCACATCCATCTATAGGTCCCGTAAATTGGTCACCTGTGTGACTGAATTTCGGGATCTGGCGGATGGTCCGGTTTCCAAGGTGGGAGGATTGGCAACGAAGCATGATGGGCACTTCTGGGACAAAATCATCCGGAGTTAAAATAGTGTCCCATTCGGATCTCCGGGGAGGGCTGCCTCGAGGGGTTCATGATGCGGGTAAGTCGAGCACTCCTCCGGCGAATTCACTAATTCATTTACGTTCTAGAAAAGAAAGCAAACTCTTGATAGAGTTCTGTAATATCAGAGGACTGAAGCACAACAACAAGAATGTCGATGCAGTCTACCAGCATCTGCAAAACGAACAACCCAATGTGCTGGCCCTAACCGAAACCCAAATGAGTCAAACAGCCGACACAACGTATTTACGTTTTAACGGGTATGAGTTACATATCTGTTTGCAGGATAAAACACTGTTCTTATGCTGTCTATATCGCTCGCCAAACGATATTCACTTCCCTAGACTGTTTCAGTATCTAGGTGATAAGGTTGCTTGGATTCAGATACATCATCTGGCAGCTGAGATCATTGTACTAGGTGACTTCAGCGTTCACAACACCAACTGGCTCCGCCACTCCAATAGAACAGATGAAGCGGGAAGACAGGCTGAAATTTTCGCAATCAGCCATGATCTAACGCAGCTAGTCGACGAACCGACAAGAATACCTGATCACCCAGTCGACTTCCCGAACACCTTGGATCTCTTTTTGATTTCAGATCCAGATGATTTTAGAGTGGACGTCTCAGCACCGCTAGGCAACTCAGACCACAACCTTATATCTGCTACTGGGACTATTAAGCTGCCACTAAAACAAGAACCTAAACCACCCAGATGCACCGTGCTAATTGGGATGAGCTGCAAGAATTCGTTTCGTGCTTCCCATTCAGTGATGTTTGCCTTTCAGATCCTGACACCAATGTGTGCACTTAATCTGTTACAGAAAACATTCATTCAGGAATGGATCTCTACATCCCTCATTCCATAAAAGAGAACAACAGCTAAAAAGCCATGGTTCAATAAAGACTGCAACAGAAAAACAAGAAAAACTTTCGTACGAATACGGAACGTATGCATCCTGACAACTGCAAGAGCAAAGGAAATTCCAACGAAGTGAAAACTAATGAACTCCTTGAACTCTTTCTCCGAAAGAGAAAGACGATCTTTTTGCTTTCTTTTTCTCAAAGAATTCTGGGCTGGATTCATCTAACGCAATTCCACCGAACATTCCACCTACAAATTCTTCCATGGCAGAAATCAGGTTCACAGTCCGCACTGTGAGATGGGCTCTCGAGCAGCTGAACTGCAAGAAGGCAGTTGGTCTAGACGAAATACCGCCAATCGTCCTGAGAAAGTGTGCTCCCGAACTGGCACCCATTCTTAACCGCTGTTTCAGATTTCTCATGAAAGCCAGACTTTTCCGAGCATCTAGAATAGCGAGAATTCAAGCGATTCTAAAGAAAGGAAAGAAGTCCTTATCCCAAAACTATCGCCCTGTTGCACTTCTTCCTATTATGTCCAAAGTAATGGAGAGAGTCATAAATGATGAACTCATCAAATATCTTGAGTTGCAGGGAGTTGGTAACGACCGTTAGTATGGTTTTCGCAGGCAAAGATCGACAGGAGATCAGCTCGCCTACGTCTCTCATGTTTTTACATCAACGATGGAAAAGCATGGAGAATATAGAGCAATAGCCCCCGACATCTCTAAAGCCTTCGATAGGGTTTGGCTTGCTGCCTTGTTGAATAAACTTGCTGCATATGGGCTTCCCGAAAAATTGCGGGATTGGATAAGTAGCTTCCTTTCGAATAGATCAAAATAAGTTGTGGTCGACGGTATAATATATGATTGTTTCCTGTTGTAAGCAGGAGTACCTCAGGGATATATTCTGTCGCCAACCTTGTTTCTGTTTCATATAAACGATCTTCTGTCATCTACAGAGAATAAGATCTGCGGCCGATTACAGCTGCGGAATCTCAGCGTCAGAGATGTCAACAAATTAATAACTCAAACTCTAACTTACTGAGGATATCTGGGTGGGTTCAGTTGAACCTGGTAAGCTTCAACGCGAGCAAGACTCAAGCAACTACGTTTTCTAGAAAGCTCCTCGCAGGAGGACCTCCTGTAATGATGCAAGGTCAACAAACAGAGATACTTCAAGTCATCTCCGCTGTTGTTTCTATATAAGGAGCAGATTCGACCTGCTTTGGAATATTGTTCCCATATATGTGCAAAAACGGGCTGTGCGCCTCATCGACCACCTGGAGATCACCTGCGATCTCCAACCGCTGGCTATCAGAAAACAAGTTGCTTACCTTTCTCTGTTTGACAGATACTTCCACAGAAGATGCTCCAAGGAGCTGAAAGACCTTCTTCCGGGAAAACTCATGTTTTTCTGCAACACTAATGATAGATCGCGTTCAAACTCCACGTCAGTATAGAAAACAATTGTGCCAACTTCGCAACAGCAAAACTTTTGACAATCATTTCAAGCAGATTTTTTCAATATTTTATTTCTGGTGCTTTTTGACAGAATACTTTACTATTAGTGGTATCAGTCTTCTATTGGTAGTTTATTATCAAAATGTATTATTAATTGATTGGAAAACTAAATGCATATTTGTTTGTAGAAAGCAATTATGCATTATTTTATTTAGATTCGCTTTCGCTGCTGACGAATACTTAAACGTCAATGTTTATTCCAAATTGACCTAGTAGCTCAACACTTTGTGAAGTTTGGTTGTGATTGACATGTATCATTTCCTGATTATAACATAATTATCGAAAGGGGATTAGCCAATGGAGTAAAAAAGTGGCCAATTTCAACTTCTGCGTTTGTAACTCCACTCAAAAGTAACGGAATAATCCACGAGTATACGTTTCAAAGCCCGATTCGAAGAAACACTAATTTTCTTTTATGTGTTACTTTATTTCCCTATAGGAACCGTAAAACTGCAAATATTTGCCATTTCGCGTACACAACTCCCAGTGTTTCGAAACGGAAATGCCCGTCTGCATTCGTAGATATGAACTTGGTTTATGACAGTTTTGAACCTGCTTTTTCGCAATCTTCGATTTTTAATTTACTTCTTTATTGTTGTTCGCACAGTGAAGTGTCAATGTTCAAGACTGAAATGATTCACTTCCTACAGTTAGAACTGGTATTTTTGATTATGTCAATCGTGACAAAGTAACAATCTATTCCAGAACTGAATATCCTCTATAAAATGTAATTTAGTGTCATCTGCTGTTTCGGAGCCAATTTAAAACCCCGTAAGCAATGACATATTTTGTTTTTTGAATTTGGGATGCTTTTACTTGGTAAAATTCCATTATCAATAATAAAAAACAAGTACTGAGTTTTAAGGAATTTCACTTAATAATTGCGATTCGTAACGCGTTTCACTACACCGTAGCTTCTTCAGAC
The DNA here is from genome assembly GCA_013387265.2 of Cryptolaemus montrouzieri. Taxonomy (NCBI): domain Eukaryota; kingdom Metazoa; phylum Arthropoda; class Insecta; order Coleoptera; family Coccinellidae; genus Cryptolaemus; species Cryptolaemus montrouzieri. Next base: position 89,077,099 of record JABFTP020000001.1, on the reverse strand, counting down.
GAATGAATATGCAGAAAAATATAAATGAGAATACAACTATAAATGTTCGTGAGTAATTAAAAGCTTATTGGGTTGCTTCTTCCGAAATGGTTATTTATGACAGGTATATCCAATAAAATTGTTATGTATGTTGAAATTATTGCTACTTAAGAATGATTTCAGTTTCTCATATAATGCCAACGTAGGTTAAGGTATTGAATTGAATGAAGTTTACCCTGTCGATAAATTGAAACAAAAATTCAACACCTTAACCTACGTTGGCATTACAAGTGAGAAACTGAAATCATTCTTAAGTAGCAATAATTTCAACATAGCTTTCAAACTAATAATAATTTAGGCAAATATATAAAAATAATAAAACCAAACCAGGTAAAAACAATAAATCAGGTATTTATAGATTGAATTGCAATGACTGTGATAATTTCTACATTGGTAGAACACATAGAAATTTTAATATTTGAATATCGGAACATAAACGCAGTTTTCAAATAAAAATCAGATTCTAATTACGCGAATCATCTCTTAGAAAAGAATCATTCTTTCGACCCACAGTTTGAAATTTTGCATACAGATAATGAATCTTGGAAGGTAGATCTTTGGGAAAATTTAGAAATCAATAAATACAAACACTCAAGTAGACTCATCAATGAACAAGTCGATGTAAGCCCTTCACCTCTATTGAATCTTTTCGGGGAGCAATCTATTCCTTAATTTGATTGGATATACCTGTCATAAATAACCACTTCGGAAGAAGCAACCCAATAAGCTTTTAATTACTCAAGAACATTTATAGTTATATTCTCATTTATATTTTTCTGTATATTCATTCGTCTGAAGAAGCTACGGTGTAGTGAAACGCGTTACGAATCGCAATTATTAAGTAAAATTCCTTAAAACACAGTACTTGTTTTTTATAATTTCATATTTTGTTGTTCAATAGCAAGTACTGTTATGCCTCAATAGCAGATATAACGCGAAATTCATAGTTACATTGTAAATACAATGAAGACTTATACAGAGTGCAATATTCAATGTTCCTCAGAATGTAAAATATTCTTCACCGAAAACGCTAGGGCTCTGGACGTCGTCAATAGAAGCAACAGACTGTATTTTCGTTATCATTAGAACTCTACAGGTATGCATACCCACTCACAGCATCAAAGCAAGCTGTCACTCGTATTAGCTCGGTGAAAATTTGAGTATAATAGTCCAAAATCCTGTATACTTGCTAGCTTCACTTGTTTGTCAATTTCGGAATACCAGGTAGTTAGGGTCAATCGTAAACCTATTTTTTATCAATTCTCAGAGTTGATTTTTATGTCAGTTTAAAAAGATAGCATAAAAATTAATAATCCATACCACCAGACACTTTACGTAGGTTGTAACTTCTGATAAGAAGCTTTAAAGCTCCCGAAAATATAATGTAATCCTACTCATATTCTCAATCCTGAATTTTATATATGATATTCAGGAAGGTCTTGAAATGTGTTTTATGAGTAGCCAGACAAGTTTCATTCGTCAAACAGCGAGTGTTTGACCAATGAAACTGGTCTGGCTGCTTATAAAAGACATTTGAATAGTTCCTTGGATATCATCTATCAAATTCAGGACTCAGAATATCCGCTTTACCAGTCTCAAGCCTGGGGTCCCATCGCAGATGGGAAAGGAGGAGGGGGAGGAGTACCAACCTCGTGAAAAAAAACAGGGTTCATCTGGGCCGGATGAAAGCACCCTGTTAGGGCTCCTGCTAGGATACGGCAGACCTGCTGCCTTGTAGGTTAGGTGTTGGCTCATCAAAGGCTAAAGGAAAACAACCTTGATTAAAAAAGTTCAGGTCCTCCAGGTTGGGGGTTTTGTCAATGGACCAGCCCTCCATTACTCGTAAAAAATAACAAACTGCTACAAAACCCAACAAAAAGCCTCGGAACCAAAAAATATCCAAAGGACAACGACCCAAGCCACGAAATAGGAAAATGATATTTGGAACATGGAAGGTAAAAGGAAAAATTGAACAAGTCAGCAAATGATTAGAACACATGAAAGTAGGCATAGCTGTACTCAAAGAAAAAAAAAGGAAGGGAAATGTTGTTGAGAAAACGTCAGACTACATACACATATACAGTGGGGTATCGAACGATAAAAGAGCTTGCAGCGGGATCTCTATCATTATAAATAGAAAACTCGAGAAGAGCATAACAAATTGGGAAACGATAAATGAGACGATTGTAACTACAAACCTCAGTGTTCATGGAAATAAAACGACTATTGTCGGCATATATGGTCCTAATGAATTTGCTCTGAAAAAGACGAGTTCTTCAAATAACTGAATGACGCTTTCGAAAATTGGACAACACAGAGAAATTATACTCCTGGGTGACTTTAATGCCAGAGTTGGACGTAGAGAAAAAGATCAAATAGGAAAGTACGGAGAAGAAATAATAGATGATAGAGTTTTGCCAACAATATAAACTGAAGGGTTTGAATGGTTTCTTCCAGCATAAATAAATACATAAATACACATGGCATCAAGATACTAAAGGACTAAACGATAATTGATTATGTGATCGTGAAACAAACCTTAAAGCTGATTGTAGAAGACACAAGGCTACAAAGGGTAAAAGAACAATGGGGAACACTGAGGACGACAAATTGAAATAGAAAATATACAGTCTCAAGTACGAAACAACTTTCTCAGAATAGACTTGATCGGAAATTGAACGACGAGTTCCTAACAAAACCACAGAAATACTGTACAGGCACATATCTGAAGCTGTACACTCTGCGGCACTAGAAGCTTCAGGAGAAAAGAAAACACCATAAAAGAAGAGAAATGACACAATAACCTGGGATAAAAATTTGGAATACCTGCAGAAAGAGAAAGATAAAGCTTATAAAAAATGGTTGAGCACAAACAACGCACAGGGCGAATTAGCTTATAAGCATGAACTGACTCAGTTTAAGAATAAGAGCAACAAAAACAAAAATGAAACATGGGACAGGAAATGCTCTGAGATAGACTGTTATATTGAGTGCTCCAAATCAACCGAGGCGTGGAAATTCATGAAATCTCTGAAAACAAACACAATAAATAAAATCAATATACAGCCCATACAATTAGAAGAATGGAAGGAACACTATTCAAAAGAACTAACAGAAAACAGAGAAGAATATCTCACAAACTTACCGAGGCCTTATCAAGTGGAAGGACCATACATTGAATAGACATCGCCATGATAGAACAAGCCATTACATTAATGAAACATAGGAGAGCGTGTGGACCAGAGGGGATAACTAATAAACTACCTTGAAGAACTTCTTTCTAGGGTAATAAATGGCGACAAAATGTCATATATTTGGAAGGAAGCGTGGATAACACCAATTCATAAGAAGGGAAACCGACAAAGTTGCTCTAATTATAGATGTATCTCGGTCACAAGTACCTTTAGCCGACTCCACGGGAAAATATTACGTAACATCTTAGAGGAAGAATTCGGACCATGTGAAATTGAACAGCAAGCCGGGTTTCGGGCTAGTCGCTCTTGCATCGACCACATTTTTAGTATCGTACAGACAAATGGGAAAAAGGGAGCAACGAATAGTGAATTACATTCACTGTTCGTTGACTTAACAAAAGCATATGACATGGTGCTTGTCCAAAAGCTATGGCAAGTATTAGAAAGATCTCCAATAAATAACACTCTCATCGAAGCGATAAAACAACTCTATCATCAAGCAACATCTAGAATTAAACTGGGTACTAGAATCTCACAACATTTCGAAGTAACAAAAGGCTTAAGACAGGGGTGTTGCCTTTCCACAACATTGTTTAGAATATTCCTTAATGAAGCCCTCAAACAATGGAGAAGATTTTGCAGCGGAATGGGACTGCCCTTAAACGAAGACTTAACTGTGAATCTAAACAAAACTAAATATCTTTGTATAGGAGGAAATAAAGGGAAGGGGTGAAAAGATAGAGACATGCGAGGAATATATATTCATTTGCGGACAAAGATTAATAACAGCGGGCGCACAGAACAGAAAATAAAAGAAAGAATAATTACAGGAAAGAAGATTATAGGATGCCTAAATTCAAAACTATAGTCGAAGAACATATCGAAGGAAAGAAAACATCTTTTGTATAGCTCCATAGTATTGTACTGTATGGGTGTGAGACATGGCAACTGAATAAAACATTAGAATGAAGATTACTTGCGTTAGAAATGGATTTTTGGCGAAATCAAGACTCGAAAGAATAATTAACACCAGGATAAGAGAAATTATGAGCGTGGATACGACAATAATAGATGAAGTTGAAAGGAGACAACTAATATGGTACGGTCATGTAGAACGTATGACCGACGAACGCATTCCCAAACAAACTTTGAAATGGACACCAACACAGAGACGGAAAAGAGGAAGACCAAAAACAACATGCATAGCAGGAATAAGAAAAGCTGTGTCAGAGAGAAATCTACAACCGGGAGACTGGGAAAATAGAAGAGGTTGGAAGTTGGGGACCGGAAGGCGGAAGACGCTATAACACCGGTTATATATATATATATATATATATATATATATATATATATATATATATATATATATATATATAGAGAAAAGGTAAGGCCACATTCTACACATTCTATTTTGGGAAGCTTTAAAGCATCCGGCAAAAACTACGGCCTATGGGTCTGGCAGCATTAATTATAAACTTCTATCATATCCTTTAAATGAGGAAATGATAAAAAGTAGAGTTGATCCAAACGAAGAGGACGTTCAAAGCCAGACTAGTTTGACTATTCACCACAACGCTACACACTGTGTCTGCTCGAGGCAGTGATCAAATTCAGCTGACGCTTCAGCACTTGATGGTTATTAATCCAGAAGTACATCATATCTTAATATCTGATATACCATGAAATGCCATCCTATATTGAAGACTTTTATTATAGCAATATTCAACATTCCGTACAATGTTGCATACTCTTTACTGAAGGAGCTACAAACAATAGTTATTTGGCAAGCTTCGTGGTATCATTAGAAATTGAAAAAAAGCAAACGATTTACAGATGGTGAATATGTCAAGGATTGGTTCTTGCGAACATCTGAGGAACTGTTTCGCGATTTCAAAAATAAACCAGCGATCCTGATAATAACTGAAATGTCTTCAAATGTAACAAATTTGCTGATGGAGGCTTCTACCTTATCAGTTGTTATAGATCAGACTTGTGACATAAAAGACACGGCACAAGTTGCCTTTTTGTCAGGTATATGTCTTTCCAAGGTCCAAAAGAAGAACTTCTAGGATTTCGTGCGAACAAGCTTTCTCTTGTATAAATATAATTAAAAGTAAAACAAGAAGCCAACTCACAAGTGAAAATTTGGAGTCGTGTTTGAAACTAAAACAACCAGTTATGTGCCTAATTTATCTGAGCTTTCCAAAACAGTTCAATACCAACGCTCTCATGACTTTATTTATTATAACATATTTTATATTGTTCTTTTAAGTGTTCATTACAGGTTAGATGGTTTAATAAAGATTTTTTCATTTAGAAAAACTAAATTTTTTTTAACGGAGAATTAATGATCAGTGTCTGCACTTTCAACGAGTTGCGAATCAATAACACATTTTTCGAACATGAAGAACAGTACAAATATACATTCGCAAATACTAGGGTCAGAAATCAACAATTGACTATATTATGACAAATAGAAATTTTCACCCATCACAAATATTAGAGGTCAGAACACTAAACTCTGCTAATGTGGGCAGCGACCATAGTATACTGTTAGGAAACTTAGAATCAAATTCATGCTGCAAAAGAATACTAAACCAACTGTAAAAACACGTAAAATAAACTTTGAATCATTACGGGACCCAACCATAGAAGAACTCTACAAGAACAGGCTAAATGGGAATATCGAGGAAAACCCGATAACAGAGGAAGATGATGTCAAACGCATCTGGGAAAAGATAAAAACAACATACTCACTGCTGCATACGAAGCACTGGGCACTAGGATATCATATAACAGTAAGAAGAACACAAACAGAACTCCGTGGTTCCGTATGGAAGTTGCAGAAAAGTGCAGGGAAAAAACATGCTCACCTCACATATTGAACATTAAGAACACCAGAATCGTACAATGAATATCAAAAATCCGAAACGAGACCACAACGTTAGTACGTTCAATTAAAACCAGTACTGGGAAACTTATTCCAAAAGCATGGAGAATGACTTCTACGGGCTACAAAAACAAATATGGAGACTAATCCGATCACAACGGAAAGAAATAAATGAGTTGATTGAAACAAAGCATATAACCAGCGAGACCTGGATCGAGTACCTAACTGATCTATATTCGACAGAGGATACAGAAGAAGACCTAAGTACACCGGAAATAATAGTGAGCGAAGATGCTGAGGTAAATGTGGATGACGTACAGTTAGCTCTACAAAAATTAAAGAATAGGAAAGGTGCCGGACAGGGCGGAATTAGCAAAGAACTACTCAAGTATGGCGGACAACGTCTTACTCAAGAGTTGACAATTTTAATTCAAAAAATCCTTTACCATCACAGGATCCTAGATGAATGGCGTACAAGCACTACTATTCTTATGTTTAAGAAAGGAGACAAGAAAGTACCTTCGAATTATAGAGGAATAATCTGTTGAGCACCACGCTGAAACTTACTACGAAGTGTATAACAAACAAAATGAATAGCCTCACCTCTTTCGCTGATGAACAACAAGGATTCAGATCTGGAAGATCTTGCTCCGACGCCGTATTTGTCATAAGACAAGTAACAGAAAAGTCGATAGAATATAATAAGCCAGCATTTATGTGTTTTGTTGACTTGCTCAAAGCTTTCGACCGGGTCCAATTATCAGACATTATACATCTGCTCTACAACAGGCAAATCCCACGTAATATAATAAAGACTATCGAAAATATATATACTGCGAACAAGATCCAGGCAAGATTAGACGGGGAGCTTACCACACAGATACCAGTGAGAAGTGGTATTCGTCAAGGAGATTCGTTAAGCCCCCTTCTGTTCAACATCATCATGGACGAGATAATCAAAAAAGTAAGAGGAATGAGGGGCTACAAAATGGGGGACAAAGAGATAAATATCCTGTGTTACGCCGATGACGCTGTGTTGATTGCAGAAAATGAAGACGATTTACAGGGCCTCCTACACCAGTTCAACCGTACAGCCAAATCGTTTATTATGATAATTTCTGCCTCTAAAACAAAATACATGACTACATCGAAAACACCATTGAGATGCAAGCTTGAGGTTGATGGTAAATCTATCCAGCAGGAAATGAAATTTAAATATCTCGGCATAGAGATTTCGGGCTACGGAGATGTCGAGGCGGAGGTAAGGCAGCAAGCAACAAAAGCAATAAGAGTAGCAGAATGTCTGAATGACACAGTATGGCGCAATAAGCATATCGGAATTGAAGCCAAGGCACGAATCTACAAAGCTACTGCAAGGCCCATTATGACATACACTGCAGAAACTAGACCAGAAACAACGAAAACCAGGCGACTACTGGAGACAACCGAAATGAAGGTACTTCGCAGGATAGCCGGGAAAACACTGCTCAACAAAGAGAGGAGTGAGAATATTAGAAACATGTGCAAAGTGGACAACATTAACAACTGGGTATTGAGCAGAAAACAGGAGTGGAATGAGCATATAAACAGAATGGATGACAGAAGAATAGTGAAAATCGCCCGTGATACATCTCCACTGGGGCGCAAAAGCGTGGGACGACCACGAAAAAGGTGGAGTGACAACTTGAACATTCCGTAACAGACAAACGACCGAAGAATAAACAGGCGGTTTCGCCTAGAATAAAGTTGGAAGAAGAAGAAGAAGAAGAAATTTTTTTTCAACTTCTCAACTATTGGCAATTTTTTTGTGGCTCTTTTGAAACATCAAAATTTTGCAAATTGTAATTTTTGGTAATTTGAACGAATCTTCTCTGCAGAAAATTATTTCTCATGTCAAACGATCCATCTTGTCAGGACAATATTTTGGCTATTACCTGAAGGGAGGGAAAACAAATTTTTTGGAGAACTCTAACCTCACCTTGAGGTTTTAGAAACTAAGGAACTTCAACAATCCCAAAAAAATTTATTTTTCATTCGAGTTGTATTTTTCTGTCATTTAAAAAGAAAACTACCCCAAACAATTTATAAATAAAACAAAATTAATGCAAAATTTTTTTTTTAATTTTTCTCTCAGAAATAATACGTTTGTTCGATCATTTGATGCATTGTTATGGTATACACATTGCGACAACGTGTAAAACTAGTAGACCTTCATTACCAAAATCATGTGCCGAATGGCTGAAAGGAGATTTAACCAAAACCATCTTGAACATTATATTCGCAAGCAGTACGTAATGTAATTGCTATCAAATTTCAATTCAGTAATGAATACAAAAAGGGCGCCCATTGGAATTGTGAATGATGCAGCACTAACTGTGGTAGTATTGGATCATGTCCAACTTATACCAAACACTCAATCTGTACGACAAATTTCTGCAGCTTCACCCGAACTCTTCACCGAGCTAATACGAGAGGCAGCCTGCTTTGATCCTGTGAGTTGGCATGCATACCTGTAGAGTTCTAATGAGAACGAAAACACAGTCTGTTGCTATTGACGACGTCCGAAGCCCTAGCGTTTTCGGTGAAGAATATTTTACATTCTGAGGAACATTGAATATTGCACTCTGTATAAGTCTTCATTGTATTTACACATATAACCATGAATTTCGCGTTATATCTGCTATTGAGATACAGTGTGTTCCAACGAAAATTTGACCCCCTATAACTCCGAAATGAGTATTATTAGCGAAAAACACCAAGACACGTCAATTTTTGTTTCGAGGGGAGCATTTTCGAAATAATTCGAAACTTGTCAGATCAACCCCTACCCCAGCAACCCTAATTTCGAAATTCATCATAGGGAATAAGGGTCGAGTGGCACCTTACTGTAAAGGTCTGTCAATTCTCCATTCTGATTTGTCATTTTAGAATTTTAAATTAACATACAGGGTGTCCCGACCGAGGGTAAAGTTGAATTCCTGCAAATCCCAAATACTAAATGAAATCGATTTATTTTGGCATAATGCATGCGCAGGTTTATGCTCGGTCTAGAAAAACGACCTACACTTGTGAATTTGGAGTTGGTGCAATCAACCCCTATTTCCAGCATCCCCAACTCAAAAATCATTCGATCGATAATAGGTCAAGTGGCACCTCGTTGGAAAGGTATTTCAATTTTCTCTTCGAATTTGGTATTTTCGAAATTCAGAATCAGCATACAGGGTGTCCCGGAGCAGGAACACTGAAAACCCAAATAACTTTTTGAAACTGGTTCATTTCGGTATAATACGAGAACATGTTTATGTTTGATTCGAGAATAAGACTCTCTTGCGTGAATATGGAATTTTTGCAATCAATCTCTTCCATTCAGCATCCCCAACTCAAAAATCATACAAGTGATTACAGGTTGAGTGGCAAAGTTCCAGAAAGATTTTTCTATTTTCTGAATCACTGAGGCATTGGTTTCAGTTTGGCAATCGAGGTTTTCTGGCGTGAGGATCAGGATGAGGGGATGATGGAGAAACTGATTGGATGCTCATCTAAACAGGAAAACGAGATTTATTGAACTTGTATTCAATTGAAAACAAAAAACTAACTTGATTATTACAACAATTGTTCAAAATGACCTCCGCCCACCTCCATACAGTTATACAGACGATTTTCGAACTCTCTTCTCACATTAGCGAAAACTTCAGGAGTCAAAAGTCGGCATTCTGTGATAATCCTCATCCGCAGCTCCTCCAGGTTTTCTGGTCTTGTGGCATAAACTTTAGATTTTAGATGGCCCCACAAAAAAAATCTAGGGGATTTAAATCTGGTGACCTGGCTGGCCACTCAACAGGTCCTCTTCTACCAATCCACCTTCCTGGGAAATTTTCGTCTAAATATTGGCGCACCCGAGCATCATAATGCGGAGGAGCACCGTCTTGTTGAAAACGCATTTCGTCCTCAGAAAGAGTTGGATCGTTCTGTAAAATTTCTGTCAATCTAGGATGTATGTGTTCCTCTAACAACTGTAGGTAGCCATTTCCATTCAGATTACCCTCAATAAAGAAAGGCCCAACTAGATGATTGCCAAAATTCCTGCCCAAACGTTCAACTTCTGAGGCCTTTGCGTGTGGGCCTCTCTAAACCAATGAGGATTCTGTGTGTCCCAATATCGACAATTATGTCTATTCACTTCACCACTGAGCATAAAGGTGCTTTCATCAGAAAAACAGATGTTATTCAGAAAATTTGGATTAGCGTTTAGGTTTTCACTTAGATTTTCACAAAACTGTAAACGACGATCTGGATCATCTTCGTTTATTTCATGCACTAATTTTACCTTGTAGGGTGAAATTTGTGATGTTTCACGATTCTATGGACAGTTGTAGCTGATACACCAGTCAGACGAGATAGTTTTCTGATCGAAGTAGTATTCTCCATTTGTAGATGACCCACTACTGCCACTTCCGTTGCCTCATTTCTGACAGGACTTGCCACTTCATGTTTTTGTTTGCCACCGAACCCGTAGCTAGGAATTTGTCAACCAAATATTTAACGTACTGGTGACTGACTCCCTTTCTCTTCCAGGATGGTTCCTATCGAATATCCTTGCCGTTTCTTTGGCACAACTGTTATTTCGAAAATACGTCGATACAATTTCGACCCTTTCCTCAGTGGAATAAACCATTTTCAGATTAATTTCAACTGACGAACAACAACAATAATGAGGAACTGATCTGAATAATAATAATAATATTTCATTGCAAAAATGAGAAATAACAGATGACTGCACGCCAGATGGAAATGAAAAAAATGTGAACATTTTCAATGCAGAAATCAGCTTTATTTCTTCGTAATTGATGCTCAACACATCGTACCCCAATACTTTTAACAGTTTCGAATTAATTTTAGTTGATAATTTCAAATGACGATATTGAATTTTTCGAAAGCGACATCCTGTATGGAGAGCCGAACTGAATGAAATGCTTTAATCATTCTGGAATTCAAAAAACCTTTCTGAAGATATGCCACTTGAATTATTTGTATGATTTTCAAGTTGGGGATGCTGAATGGAAGGGTTGATTGCAAAAATTCTATAACCACACAAGAAAGTCCTATTCTCGGATCAAACATGTTCTCGTATACCGAAATGAACCAGTTTCAAAAGTTATTTGGATTTTCAATGTTCCTGCTTCGGGACACCCTGTATGATGATTCTGAATTTCGAAAATACCAAATTCGAAGAGAAAATTGCAGTACCTTTGCAACGAGGTGCCACTTGACCTATTATCGATCGAATGATTTTTGAGTTGGGGATGCTGGAAATAGGGGTTGATTGCACCAACTCCAAATTCACAAGTGTAGGTCGTTTTTCTAGACCGAGCATAAACCTGCGCTTGCATTATGCCAAAATAAATCTATTTCATTTAGTATTTGGGATTTCCAGGAATTCAACTTCACCCTTGGTTGGGACACCCTGTATGTTAATTTAAAATTCTAAAATGACAAATCAAGGTGGAGAATTGACAGACCTTTTCAGTAAGGTGCCACTCGACCCTTATTCCCTATGATGAATTTCAAAGTTAGGGTTGCTGGGGTAGGGGTTGATCTGAGAAGTTTCGAATTATTTCGAAAAATGCTCCCCTTGAAACAAAAATCTACGTGTCTTGGTGTTTTCGCTAATGTTACTCATTTCGGAGTTAGAGGGGGTCAAATTTTCGTTGGAACACACTGTATAACAGTACTTAATATTGAACAACAAAATATGTCACTGCTTACGGGGTTTAAATGTCTCTTTGTGATATGTTATTTTTTGGGGATTTATCGGTGCTGGTTTCATATATCTTCGTCGTCTCACTTGTTTGCTATTAATTATAATTCTGCCTCTGACCAATCGATGATCTCTTCCTGTCATGAAAATGTTCCGTACGTACACATACTCAAATATCTCTTTTCACACAGCTACGTTACTAAAATATCGAAAATGGACTTATTATCAATTCCTAGTTACCGAATTACACTATACAGAATATCCTCGATAACCAATTAATTTTTAACCTGATCAAGTTCTTCTTATTTTACTCAAAATCTTAAAGAAAGTGGATGGTAAAATCGGTGTTCTGTAACAATGGAATTGACTGAAGAGTGCCTCTGACGAAATACGATTTCTTTCACGACGGGACAATTGTTCTACTTCTCTCGTCAAAACTGATCTTAATTTTCATTTGTTCTCGTCTTTTTGTCCCATTATGCAACGACGTTGTGATATTGTTTATGTTGAAGACGCAAGTGTAATCATCACATCGTTCTGATACAATAATGAATTTCATTATGTTCTTCTTCCGTTTCATATCTTGATGATAGAAGCATATTCATGTTTTACCTCTAGACAAAAATCAATTTCTACATTGTGATCGTATTTAGAGGAAATTTCATATCTGAGCTCATATTTTTCTGCATAGAATATTTATTCGATCTCTATACATGCTTGCTGGGCCCATCAACGTAAAAGTATATTATTCAGTTAATGGAAAGCATTTAAACGTCAAATAAAATTATATAATTCGAATAACATATAAACCTTCATTACAGCATTACCGTTAATGTATCTCTACTCATTTTGTAGCAATTCAATCCTGTACGGGGAACATTAATTTTAGTAATATTGTGTCGAAATAGATTTTTGAGTCTACAATATCAAATCGCGAATTACCCCACAAGAGGATCAGCCAATAAATTCAACTCTATTGAATATTATCGATTTCGGTCGAACTACATTCCAACATAAATTTGTTAATAGGAGGAAGCGCAGTTATGTTGTAAATTCTATTTCTGTTTCGCTGTTTCGAATGTCACAAATAAATTCATCAACATTTATTCTTATCGATATTTCATTTGGTACCAAGAAGTGTCAGTGGTAATTTCTCGGATGCAAAATTCGTTGTAGTGATTCAGAAGCGAAATTGCCGGAAAACTTTTATAACTAGGTCTACTCATTCATACTGTAGCAAATATTTCAGTTAATTTGACAGATATTCGAATTTTATGAGGGGATATTGTAAATTGCTGTTAGTAGTAATTTATGAGTGATATATCTACTATCTCAAAACTTTTAAACTCTCTTTGCAAGTTAGATAATGCAAAATCATATACGTCATCTATTGAATGGTATTGGTTTAATTCAGTAGTTTATGTATACACGATGGTTCATCGACAATTTTTCGCCCAGATTAATTTCCCAGTAAATAAATGAATGAAATTTCTCGAACACGTCAGTGTGAATGACTATATGACAATGGACAGGTGATACAGCAGTATAAGCATAGTTGCAGGTTTAAGTTATTCATGCGTCAAAGCATACAGGGTGATCTATCTCAAACAAGCCAACCTGTACATTTCTCATATATTATATAAAATGATGAACATCAGTTGAATTCAACCAGACACCTTGAATATTTTGGCTATTTTCAAAATTATTGAAAAAATGATAACAAATCAATTTTTGTTTTGAACGGAAAATTTTCGAGGGTTGTTAGCGTTTATGTGCATCAACCAGTAAATTCACTTACTTTGAGATTTTAGATGAGGAAAGTAATAATAATAATAATAATAGCATTTTATTGGCATCTTGTACAGAAATAATAATTATAACTATCAATTACATTAAAGGCCTTAAACTTATTATGAGTGAGTGTTACTGTACATTGAGAGATACCAAAAGGTAGGATACAACATAGTTGATTAATCCAACCTGAATAAAATAGAAACAAATACTAGACAAGTGTACCCACAATTGTACGGAAACATCGTTATGTAAGAGATACTTATCACTAATCTTACCAACTATTCATCTTGAAAACAAGAATTAAACACTAAAATAAATCAAAATTAATGCATGCACTCCATATACAAAAGATCCTTTCTTCTTGGTGAAAAAAAGAAAAAAAAAATTAGGAAACAAGGAAAGACTACATCTCATTTAACTGGCTTTCAAAAAGCCAATGCCTCACCCTCCTCTTAAATGCATCCAAACTCAAACCTAAAAGACTACTCGGTATTTTATTGATTTCATCTACAATAATATAAGAAAAGCAACGCTGAAACATGGAAGAACGATAACGCGGTATGGCAAGTTTATGTCTGAACCTGACGTTGATGCTATGAACATCTGTTCTATATTTGATTCGTCGGTGCACATAGGAGGTTTCTTCTCATTCAAAATTATGTAAAACAGACTCAGCACATGCAGCCTTCTTCGATTCGCCATGTTCAACCAACCCAATTGCTGCAGTCTGCAGGACGTGCGATCTGTGCGTCTAAGGTTGAAAACAATTCGAACACACCAGTTTTGAATTTTCTGAACTCGGGCCACATTCTGTTTTGTCAGACATGGGCCATATACGGTATCGCAATAATTGAGGTGAGACAACACCAGCGCTTCACAAAGCATTTTTCTTTGTCGAATATCCAGAAATTCTTTGCAACCATAAATCAATTTGACATTCACGAAAGCTCTTTTAATTAGCAAGTTTATGTGAGAATCAAACCTCAAATCGCTATCCATAATCAAACCCAAATTACGACACTCGTTAGTCAGAGGAAGAACCGCGCTATTCACAGATATCTTAATTAGATCTTTACATGCCTCTCTCATGACCTTCCTTCCAAATAGCATAACTACAGTTTTTGAAGGGTTAATGCTCAGACATATACTCTCCGACAACTTAAATATGTTATCCAAATCTATATTAATTTTTTTTCTAGAGCTTCATCAAGTGAGTCGCGCGAAAACTGTAAATAGAGCTGTGAGTCGTCAGCATATAAATGAGCCGAGCAGAAAATTAAACAACACATGAGCTGAAAGGTATAGATAAAAAATATCGGTCCGAGAATGGATCCCTGCGGAACTCCACATGGGATCTCTATAGGATCAGACTTAATTTTTCCGTACAAAACTCTGTAGGTCTTGTTGTAATGTCTCTTGAAAGTCCTTTTCACAAGGTATAACAATCTTGCAAACATATTATTGTTTCATCATTTTTACAATGATAAAAAAGGCATCCAATGATTTCAAATCAAATGTTCGAATTGTCCTCAATTTATTTATATACAATCTCGATGGCAAACCGTTTCTTACATGTTTCAGAATATTAGGAGTTATTTGAAGACACTTATCTACGATTCCATCAGGTTCAGTCACAAAAGTTTGGACTTGAGATGTTTCCACAAGAAAAAGTCTAGAGAATTCAGGCTAAGAGATTGATCAGGCCACTTCATATGATCTTATCTTCCAATCCAACGACCAGAATATTGCAAATTGAGGCATTGGCAAACTGGTGCAGCGTTGCATTGGAAATTCAATTGTTGTTCAAGTGGTAGGGCATGGTTTCAGTTTTTCTGTTACCCATGTGGATAAATCTTATTTTCCAGCATCTCGAGACGTTTAAATAATCCGGAATAAACAGAGGGCCAATTAAGTGGTCCACTAAAATTTCTTCACAAACATTCAGCTTTACGAATATTGAGAGTGGTATTTTCGAATTTGATAGGGATCTTCAAAATCTATAGTAACCCCAGTTAATTTCTCTATGAAGTGGAAAAGTGCAGGACCAAAACAGAAAACGTTGTACAAAACGTTTATTCATTATTTCATTCAATCTTGTAAGGATGGAACTTGTTTTTATGTAAAATTTCATGAACGTTAGACTGCCCCTCAGTGCGTTATTTGCTATGAAGTATTAAGCAATGACGCGATGCGGCCTAATCGTCTTCTGAGACATTTGTCAACCAAACATTGGCTCTATAAAGGACGAACATAAAGAGTTGTTCTCTGCAAAATCTAAGAATTTAAAGCGCATGAAAAGAAAAGTCACACTATTGGTGAAACGCCCTTAAACCGTGCCTTTTAAAAGCAGCTGACGTTGTACTTGGAACTGATAGTAGGCAAAAGCTATCACAAATACCACTTTTAGACAACACCATAAAACGCCGAACTGATGATATGGCCGAGGACATTAACAACCAAGTGGGTACAGATGTAACACAATATTCTCATTTGATTGTATATGTTCCTTACATTGATAATGAAAGAATGAAAGGATGAAGCTCTACTGAGCTGGTAACCACTACTAAAGCTATATATGTTATGAAAGCAGTATCAGACTCTTTTGAGAAACACGAACTTTCTTGGCAAAAACTTATTGGTGTATGCACAGATGGTGCTTCTTCAATGCTCGGTTCTCGCTCAGGCTTTGTGCAGTTGGTCAACTAGAAGGATGCTAACGTCGTTGGGATTCATTGTTTTATTCGCCGCCAAGCCTTGGCAGCAAACACGCTTCCAAACGAATTAATGCTGTTTTAAAGCTATGTATTACAGTAGTCAACTACGTAAAGAACAGTGCATTAAATACTCGACTGTTTAAAAGTCTTTGTGAAGATTTAGGAAGTGACCACAAAACGCTGCTATTTCATACAGAAGTACGATAGCTATCAAGAGGCAATGTGTTGGGAAGACTATTTGAGATCCGTGGGGAAGTGACTACGTTTTTGGCATTGCAGAAACAAAACGAGCTTAAAGCAGAGTTTAATGAACCCCGTAACCAAGAGATTTTGGCCTATAATGAATAATAAAATAAAACAAGTTACAATGTTTTAACCATCACTAATTTTGGCACTTTTTTGACACGTTAAACAACCTAAACTTGAGACTGCAAGGTGCAGACTCAAATATAGTAACACATCGGGATGCCATCAAGATGTACGTTGAGAAACTACAACTTTGGATACGTAAAGTACACAGCTCTACAAAAAATTTTTTTTTGTTGCCCTGGATATCATCGCAAATTTTTATGTTTTCAAGTGCCCAGATTACGAATATATTCATGAAAGTTCTCAATGTGCTCGTATTTTCATGATTTTTGCATTTCTTATATTTTGAACAATTATAAGCTTGTTAGAAATAAAATTTAATTTTCCAGTCATGATTAGGCTTCTGCGCAACTTTTTCGCGCATACAAACATCACCTGATCCCCACTCTCAGACCCACAGAACAGCTGAGATCTCAGTTAATTGACAATATTGAAGTACATATACACGTAAATCTGGATAAAGTGTCTGGATTAATATTTTGTTTTAATTACTGAATGTCCATTCTTATATATTTGTCTTCTAGTCTAAAATATGAGTTCGTCACGAAGAAAGTGTAAATATTGTAGTGATTTATTTTGTTATATTTGCGGTGTTTATATACCAAAAACAAAAAGAAATATCACAGACTTTGTCAAGGAGACTTATGTTGAATATTTTGGTTTCAAAATGGACAAATTAGGTAAACCATGGGTTCCTAATAAAGTTTGTAAGTCCTGTGTTGAGTCTTTACGGTTGTGGAAAAAGGTGAACGTTCTGGATTAGACTTTGGTATTCCTATGATCTGGATGGAGCCTACGAATTATTTAGATGATTGTTACTTTTGCGTAGTAGATGTTAAAGGTTTTAATCGAAGTCAAACGTGGAGATACCCAGACCTACAGTCTACGAAATGTCCGGTTCTACGCAGTGAAAATCTCCCTCGGCCCATATACATTTCAGAAGAAATTCGCATGCCCTCAGAAACAATGATGTTACCAAATTCACAGAAATCGGGACCATCTACTAGTGGAAGTGAATGGGAAGGTGAAACATCTACGCCAAAGTTATTTTCTCAAAATGAACTCAGTGATTTAATACGTGATCTCAATTTATCAAAACAAGGAGCAGAACTGTTAGCCTCAAGATTGAAAAATTCATTGGCACCAACAGTAACAATTACAACATACAGAACGCGAGAAAAGAGTTATTACAATTTTTAGTGAAAATGAAGGATTAGTGTATTGTAATGATATCGCGAAGCTGCTTATAGACATGGGTTTGAAAGAGTACAAATCTACTGAATGGCGCCTTTTTATTGATAGTTGCGAAAGAAGTTTAAAATATGTCTTATTGCACAATGGAAATAAATTTGCATCAATTCCAATTGCCCATTCAACGAAACTCAAAGAAGAATATGAAAATGTAAAATTAGTTTTAGAGAAAATTAAATACTCTGAGCATCAATGGCCGATTTAAAAATGGTTAATTTTTACTTGGCCAACAAAGTGGATATACAAAATACCCTTGCTTTATTTGTATGTGGGATAGTAGAGCAAAGCAACTTCATTGGGAACAAGATGTTTAGCCTGTAAGAAATTCTTTAACTGTCGGTAAAGCCAACGTAATAAGGGAGCCGCTGGTGAGCAGAGACAAAATCATACTTCCACCATTACATATTAAGTTAGGTATGATTAAGCAATTTGTAAAAGCGTTGAACAAAGACGGAAATTGTTTTAATTACATTTGCAGAAAATTTCCGAAGCTTAGTATGGAAAAATTGAAAGGTGGAATATTTGATGGTCCTCAAATACGGCTATTGATGAAAGACTCAGATTTTATCAAAGTTATGACTGTTCCGGAAAGTAAAGCTTGGAAAAGTTTTGTGTTGGTTGTCGAAAATTTCCTAGGTAACCATAAAGCAGCAAATTATGAAGAAATTGTGCAAAATATGCTGACAAACTTTCAGACTTTAGGAGCAAATATGAGTATTAAGTTACACTATCTCCGCAATCATCTAGATAAATTTCCGGATAATTTAGGAAATTATAGTGAGGAACAGGAGAGCGGTTTCATCAAGATCTAAAAGTGATGGAAGAAAGGTATCAAGGTCGATGGGATTGTCACATGATGGCAGATTACTGCTGGTCTTTGAAAAGAGATTGTCCCTGAAAATTATAGAAGAAAAGCTCATAAAAGGCGTTTTATGGAAATATGAAATATATTTTCGACATTTTCCTCTTTATTTACTTCGATGTATCCGAATTTCTCAAAACATAACTGACATTATAAATATATCTGTTATTTTGTTTCTTGTTTTACGATTTTGTTATGTAAAATGAAAATAAAGATTTGAAAAGAAATCAGAGCAAATCCTACAAAATCATTGATAGTTTCACGAATTGTGTGCATAAATAGACCCAAAATCATTTTCATATCTAGGGCAACAAAACCATTGTAGACCAGTGGTGTCAATGAGCCCCAGCAAGTTTCAACAAAGTAGTGACAGTCTCAGAAGAAACGTTGTGGACGTTTCTGAAGGACCGCTTTTGAAAAACTTGATAATTGACCATTTGAAGAACCTGAAGGAGGAGTGCAGCAGGTACTTTCCTAACTTGTCAGAGGAGTTTTACAAACTATCAACCGATCCATTCAACATGGACAACAGTTGCTGCCAGAAGAGTTGCAGAATGAGGGAATAGAAATAAAAAATGACTGTGCTGCAAGATGCGATTTCATCTCACTGAATTACATTTCATGTTTCGTTTTTGTAAGTAGGTAAGCCTATTGCTTTACCTTCCCTAAATTGAAAATGTATCTGTGATGCAATGTTGAAACTTGTATCGGTAATTATAATCGTTTTTCATTTAATACTTGTTTTAATTTTCATCATACGTAAGAGGGGGTACGTGGGGAGTCTCCAAAAGACCAGAGGGGGTGTGGTACAAAAAAGTTTGGGAATCTTTTGAATATCAGTGTTTGCCACTCAAAAAACGTTCTTTGTTGATTCGAGTGACCCGCAATTATATAATTGTTTCGTACTAACCTTTGCAGGTTGTGTTTACGATCCCAGACTATTTCAGAATTTACCCGGTATGATTTAATTGTTTTACTGCCGTTTGATTGTCAATGCTTTTCTGAGCGCAATGAGCAATGGCACATTTTTAAACCTGGTAAGCAGTACAGTTTCTACCTAGGTTTATACTCATAGACATTTGAGTTGACCTGTAAATCCCTTCCAGTTGAACTGTTAATGATATGCTTCGTTTTGCATCCATCTGTGTAACAGGTTCATTCTGCAGGGCTTCTTTAGTTCATCCTTCCTTGGAAGGAATGACTGTCTGGAAGGGACCCTTGAGTTGAACTCTGGTTACCATGCAATCTTTCGCTATAACTGAACTGATATTAGAGTGATCCCTCTGCGCATGTTTCTAATATCTAATTCTAGGATAACTGAAACTTCGAGAACTTTAATTGATTATGTGGTCACAAATAGAAAAACCTCACAACTAAGGCACGGCTATCCAAACATATCTGATCATGATATCATTGGTGTTGAAATAAATGTGGAGGTAAAAAAGTAATTAAAATGAAACGATATAGACAGTTGTCTTCGACTAATTTAAGTAACATCAAGCTGGATCTGTTGGGTAAAGAATGGGATTATGATAGTTCAGACATTAATAAAAATATAAAAATGGTTGTCTAATATTGAATGCAGTTTAAATAAGTTTGCACCTTTAAAATAGTATATAAGTAAAACAAACAGTAAACACTGGGTAGATAGAGATGTGAAGCATCTTCAGGGATAAGAGATAGATACTTCAGAACCTTTCGCTATACTGGACGTCTGATTCATTATGACCTATATAAGAAAAAAAGAAATGAAGTGGTCACTCTGCTGCGGCTTAAAGAGAAAAATTACTATGAAAAAAAGATTGATCAATGCAAAAACGATGGCAGGAAAATGTGGAAAACGTTAAAACAGTTAGTAGGATCTTGTAATCGGAGTTTTGACCCGGACTCTTTGTCTGGGATGGATTCTGGCTTGTCTGTCGAGGATGAACTAAATCAATATTTTGTTGACAGTATCGAAGATATTGCTGGCACAATAGCTGTTCCGAGGGATTTTCATGAAAAGGATTTTGTTGAAACTAAGTGTGGCCTATCTGCTTTCAGAAAGATATCCCTTAATGGACTCCATAGCATTGTTAAGGGGTTAAGAAATTCTAAATCAGGGGATGAAGTCATTGATGCATTTCTGGTAAAGGGTTTGTTTGAGGTGGTTGGATACTCCCTGCTTGATATTGTTAACACTTCACTTGAAACTGGTACTTTGCCTTCTGACTGGAAGTGCAGTACTGTTGTCCCCATTCCAAAGGTGTCTAATCCAACGGTACCTGATGATTTGAGGCCAATTAATTTGCTTCCCATAGTCGACAAAATTGTTGAAATTGTGGTTCGTGAGCAGATTAGTAATTTTCTTGAAGAAAATGGGTTGATATACGTCAATCAGTCTGGATTTAGAGGTGGCCACTCATGTGAGACCGCGTGCCAACTGGTGTTCAGTCAATGGAAAAAAGATATCGATAGCGGAAAAATCATTATTAGTGTTTTCGTGGACATTAAAAGAGCTTTTGAAACAATTGACAGAGTATTGCTCATTAGAAAGTGTGAAAAAATCGGTTAGAGGAATTGTGTTGAAATGGTTAGCATGTTTTTGGAGGGTAGGTGTCAGAGGACTCTGATTGATGGTAATTTCTCTCAGCAGAGGGAGGTAAAATATGGAGTTGCCCAGGGCAGTGTACTCGGTCCTCTTCTCTTTATTATTTACATGAACGATTTAAATAGGTACTTGGAACACTCTTTTGTGAATTTGTTCACTGATGACACATTGATATCGGTCTCTGGGGATGACTTCGGGAAGTAGTTGGTGTTATTAATGCGAAACTGGAAATCATGAATAACTGGATGATGTTCAATAAACTGAAACTGAATAGTAACAAAACTAAATGTATGGTACTTGGTTCTAAAGCTAATTGTAGTAAGTTTAAGAGTGAAGTTTATGTATTGAAAATTCGCGATATGGCTCTCAATTTTGTATCTGAAATTAAATATCTGGGAGTGACTATTGATCCCCAATTGAATCTGTCTCAACATGTGTCTGTCTTATGCAAAAAATTGGGAAAAAATTGGTTATTTTTATAGAGTGTGTAATAAACTTTCACTCTGGAGCAGAAGAATTGTATATAATTGTATGATATTTCCTAGTTTCAATTATTGTGCTTCTCTTTTGAGTGTTTGTGATAAGAAAGACATTCAACAGTTACAGTTCCTTCAGAATAAGTGTATGAGATTTTTGTTAACATGTAATAGGCGCACCTCTATAAATTTTATGCTTAAAGAACTGAATTTCCTGAGCGTTCGGCAGCTTGTGACTCAATCTTGTCTGGTTCTTATTTACAAAACAGAAAACAAAAAAACACCTTTGTATTTGCAAAAGTTTCTAAAACGAAGATTAGAGTCAGTGTGTTACGGGTTGCGCGGCGCTCAGGATTTTCAAATTGAGAGATATGCCTCAACTGCCATGGAAAGGTCACTTTTTATTGAGGGTCTGAAAGCTTATAATACGTTGCCACTTTCTGTTAAGTCATCTAGCACTGTAAGGATCTTCAAAGTTAGATTGAAGAAAATGTTTTTTGTTCTTAGAATTATCTTTTCGAAATCTTTGCTGATTTTTGCATGTAATATATGTGATTAAGTAGCAGATTGCTAAATAAATAGATATTATTATTATTATTATATCTTATCTGTACCCACATATAGGCTTTTTCAACAATAAATATATCAAAATCTTGCTAACCGAGAAATTTCTTAGTCTGATTGCTAGAGATGACGCCCATTATACAGAGATATACAATTTTCTACACAATATCCAGCTACCATTTGGAGTGGTTTGGTTCATCTTGGCCCCGAGACAATGGCAACATGGTAACATCATAGGTCTAATAACACCTCTAAATGACCAGCTGGATGTCCTTGTTATTATTCCCCATATTTTTCGTACTGGCCTCTTGCTTACAAACTTGTAGTTTTTGGATTTATGAAGCTTCCTCTCTCGGTGAACGACCAAGTTAGGGTGTAGTCTAAAATGACCCAAATACCTAGTCACGCATTAGGTTAAATCCAATCAGACTCGGAGGTCATTTTCCCATTACTCTATGCTTACGAAAAAACAGTATGTTTTATGAGTCCCGACATCATGTTTCCACCATTAACAGAGCTTTTTATATCAACTCTATGGTGGAAGCGATAAGTTTCCTTGTACAACTAATAACTATGTCCTCAATGTATTCTTAGGTCTAGAAGTCGACTCTGTCTGCTGATAAGCAGTTTGTTAACCACCAAGTACATGGAAAACAGGTTGACAAATTCAAGTCACAAAATGATAAAACAATTCCGCCATTGAGTACTAGTAAAGATGGTGTTGATCGGTTTATTTGATTTTTCCTCTCTGAAGAATAGAGCATAAATAAATAAAAAATTTGAAACCTAAAATTTTTGCTAATGTGAGTATTTTTACGACTATTGTTTGGGGGTCTTTCTTGTTATTTCTTTAAGACAACTGGAATGAGCTTCCTGATGTTTGTTCCTGTTCGAATTTTCAAAAAACCGGTAAACGGGTAGGACGTTCTCTTATTTCCTTTCATTCCCATCATTTCAACAGCATACCGCCAAATTATTTCGAATCAATTGTGTTGAGCATTTTTGATAATTTCCACAGGTTCGAAATTGAAAACCCATTCTGATACGGATATGAGCCTATGCTGATATTTCACTGAAATGAAACAGTTTTCAGTTTTTGGAATTATATCGACTTCAATTATTAATAACTTTCGATACGACGAGTAAAGAATTGAAAGATTTTTCTAAATAGGTTCCACTCGTTGCCTCATTCTTATAATGATATTTTGAGTTGGAAAATGTTAGGTTGGAGGTTAGGGGTTGGTTTCAAATGTTCCAAATTAGCCTCAAAAATAGTACCCCCTCGAATCAACCCGTGAGTATCACTTTCCAGTATTATAGGGGGTCACCAATTTTCAGTGTATATCATATTTGCAAGAAGATAATTATCTTTTATTGATAGAAAAACCTTTTTCCCAAAATGTTCTATAATACTTTCCAGTATTATAGGGGTCCAAATTTTCAGTGTATATCATATTTTCGAGAAGATAATTATCTTTTATTGAAAGAAAAACCTTTTTCCCAAAATGTTCTATAATGAATCTTGCACTGAACTTCAAATCAGAAATCTAGAGCACTCTATATTAAACTTTCACTGAAATCAAGTGTCAGATATCCGCCATCTAATTAAAAATCGACTCAAATCAATGTTTTCTGAAAACGGCTCGCCTTACGTTTCGTTTCATATTTCGTAGATTGACTTTTAATCCACCTGAACAAACATGTTCGCGCTGTATCAGAACTTGATCAAACAGAGGTGCAATATCCGACTTATACGTCCAAGTTTTCCCGGTGATTTTGTATCGAATTCCAAGAAAATTGTTTCTACTTTTAAAGTTTGTTCAAAGAACTGGAACGGAAATAGGCGGTAACCATCGATCTGCTACCGTTCATGTTATTCACAGGACATTGAGGAGGGTTCAATTTAGATTGACTTTCAGACCGAATATAAAATAATGAAGGCATCATTGAAATACTGAGAATTTTCTCGTTTTTTCTCAATATTTGCCATTTTCAACGAAATAGATTTTGTTTATGTTTATAATTGCGAAAAACTTGGCCTTGCCTTGTTTTTAAAGTTACGTACACTTAAAGGAAAATGGTTCACTATAGGATCACTTCATGGCCCATCTGACTGTCTCTCTGTGAAACTGTCTGTCAAGATTCTTGTCTAAGGAACACGTGGAGGTATAGAGATCACATTCATACCAAATAATCAGGGTGGAATTGTGCAGTGAAGTGTCATGTAACACAAAAAAAAGCAAGAAATCTGCAAATCAAATCAAACCAGCCAACGTAACTTGTAATGGTGATTTGTTATGAGACGCAAGGGTACAGACCATGTTGGCAAATTATATGTGTAATAATCGAAAGCTATGTCATAAATTGAAACTATTAAATAAACACGGATTCTACCAATGTCATCAGATATTAGATGAATTAGATTTGGGATTTCAAGCTTTCTTTCAGACAGATCTCTCAGTGTGGTCTGAGATGGAGTTACACACTTGCAATTAATGCTGGTGTGCCTCAGGGCTCGATTCTAGCACCAACCCTGTTTCTACTTCATATAAACAACTTGCTTACTGTTACAGGTTGTAAGATCCAAAGTTTTGCGGACGACAGTACACTCCACGCAACCTTCTGATCGAGAAAACCTCTATCATCCCAAGTTACAGACGAAATACGTCTGCAACAGTGTGCTAAAATCAATAGTGACTTGAAGGCTATTCTCGATTGGGGCTCTGCGAACCTGCTGGAGTTTAATGCTAGCAAAACTCAAGCCTGTTTGTTTTCTAAGAAGGTTAACAGTACTGTACCAGATATAGTAATGAACAACGAGACTATCTCGAAAGAGATAGAGATAGATATAGATAGAGACTATGAAAAACTGGGTTTTCTGTATCGTGCCAGAAGATACAACACTCCGACTCAACTCCTAACTTTCTATAAATCTCAAATTCGTCCCGTTTTAGAGTATGGTTCCCCCGTGTGGGGTTCTGCCCCTAAACACAATTTGAAACTCCTGGATTCCATACAGAAGAGGGAGATTCGGTTGGTCGGTGACTGTGCTCTTACAGATTCCACTGGAACATCGCAGGAAAAAGGGTGAGCTCTTTCTTTTTTACAGGTATTTTCGTGGAAG
Organism: Cryptolaemus montrouzieri; assembly: GCA_013387265.2. Classification (NCBI taxonomy): domain Eukaryota; kingdom Metazoa; phylum Arthropoda; class Insecta; order Coleoptera; family Coccinellidae; genus Cryptolaemus; species Cryptolaemus montrouzieri. Next base: position 89,051,474 of record JABFTP020000001.1, on the reverse strand, counting down.
ATTCTCTAAGGAGATTTCTATGCTTGTTCCTCCGCTCGTTTCTGATTCGAGGCCAACTCGCCAAACTAATGCCAACCATTTTTACGTGGTTGAAATTAAGACACCTAGAACGTATTTATACCAGAAGACCTTTTTCCACAGAACAGCGCAACTTTGGAACACTTTTCCACGTAACCATTATTGTCTACGAACATTTGAATCCACTCTTGCGAATTTCTAGTTACACTGGTCAATTGTTCAGGTGTTATACTGTCCATTGCTCGTCTGACTCTATCCTCTAGATCTGCTCGCGTAGTAGGCGCTGTTGCGTAAACACAATTCTTTAAATAACTCCAAACGAAAAAGTCTAAAGGAGTTAAATATGGTGATCTTGCGGGCCATCTAATTGAACCATTCGATGCAATCCAATTTTCTCCGAATATCTCGCGCAGGTAATCTGAGACAATTCTTGCGTTGTGGGGGGGGTGCACCATCCTGTTGATAAAAACATTACCTTCTTAATCGCCAACGGTAGATTTTTCAAATATTCCTCAATCTCAATCTGTATCTAGCGCTAGTCAACGGCCCGTCAAAAATCACGGGGCCAATTATTCTGGTACCAATCACACCTAACAAAACATTAAAACCGAATTGTTCCTGAAAATTACCCTGGTTGAATAACTCTTGATTCTCCTGAGACCAATATCTCGTGTTTGGTCTGTTGAATAACCCTAAATGAGTAAACCTTGACTCACCTATACACAAGATTATTTTCAGGAAATTATTGTGTGGTCATTCAATTGCAGTATTCCATCCTCCTTGCATAATCACCTTCATACAAATGCTGGTGCAATTTATATTTGTATGATTTATAATTATACTTCTTCAAAATTCGACGAACGCTTTCACTATTTATATAAATCTCAAACGAAACTTGCCTTGTGGAAATGGTTTTACCAATTTCCACTCGCGCTAACACTTTAATTTTAGTGTCTTCTCCTATGATAAAGTTTTCTTTAGGATCATTACTGGGTTTTCTTCTAAATTGATCCTCCAGGCGACTAAAATAATTTCTTGATGGGCACTGTCGAAGGGGGTATCTTTTGCCATACTAATTTACAGCAGCTACTGCATTCTTTTGGCATTCCCCGTAAATAAGTAGCATATCCACTATCTCATTCCTTGTGTATGTTTGAGGCATTTTAAAAAATAATAACGCTTCAGTAAACTAAATTCAAGTGAAATCGACTGATGCAAACTCTACTTTCCGGATAACTTTCATATTGGAAACGACAAAGTCGTTTGTTTTCATAGCCTTCTTTGTTCAAAAATCCCCTCAAAAATAATTCTGATTCCTAAATTATCCATTGTGAGGTATGGTTGAATTTGTAAAATTATTTGCAATCCGCATATGCTAAAATATACAGAGTGTTTGAAGATCTCCATAAGCCTACTGGATTTACTTACACGAATTGACATAAAATTAATGAAAATATTTACATCATCATGATTTTATAGTATTTAAAAAAAGTGTTTACAGAATTTGTTTACCCATAGTATCAATATGGTGCCATTCGAAAAATTAATTTTCAATTCAAAAATGATTCAGGAGAACATTGATCTAGCCTAGACAGAGCAAATCTGAAATTTTGACGTTAGTTACTTTTTTAAGTGTTGCTTTGAACAATTTTGGTGAATTGGAAATATTCAGAGCACCCTAGATTGTAAAATAAAACCGCCCCAAAAATAATTTTGAAGCCTAAAATATCAATTGTGAGGTATGGTTGAATTTGGAAAATTATTTGGAAACCATGTATGCAAAAATAAACAGGGTGTTCCATTTGAAAATCATCTCATTATAGATCATTTCCGGCAACACCGGAAGTGGAAAAAATCGTTTCAAAAGTCATAGCCTTCTTTGTTCAAAAATCCCCTCAAAAATAATTCTGATTCCTGAATTATCCATTGTGAGGTATGGTTGAATTTGGAAAATTATTTGCAATCCCCAAATGCTAAAATATACAGAGTGTTTGAAGATCTCCATAAACCTACTGGATTTACTTACACGAATTGACATAAAATTAATGAAAATATTTACATCATCATGATTTTTTAGTATTTAAAAAAGTTTCACATTTTTCTGCATAATCATTCGTCTGAAGAAGCTACTGTGTAGTGAAACGCGTTACGAATCGCAATTATTAAGTAAAATTCCTTAAAACACAGTACTTGTTTTTTATTATTAAAAAAAGTGTTTACAGAATTTGTTTACCCATAGTATCAATATGGTGCCATTTGAAAAAATTAATTTTTAATTCAAAAATGATTCTGGAGAACATTGATCTGGCCTAGACAGAGCAAATCTGAAATTTCGACATCAGTTACTTTTTTTAAGTGTTGCTTTGAACAATTTTGGTGAATTGGCAATATTCATAGCACCCTAGATTGAAAAATAAAACCGCCCCAAGAATAATTTTGAAGCCTAAAATATCAATTTTGAGGTATGGTTGAATTTGGGAAATTATTTGGAAACCATGAATGCAAAAATATACAGGCTGTTCCATTTAAAAATCATTTTCATTACAGGTCATTTCCGGCGACACCGGAAGTGGAAAAAATCGTTTCAAAAGTCAAAAGGTGGCCTGTCATAAGCTTGATCGAATCACAAAATCTCAATAAATTACCTGCAGAAATATAGAAATGAGAGGGGTGTACCATGATCCTGTGTCACCCGGTATATATAAATAAATTTTCGGTCTCCATTAGAAACCACAAAATATGTTTCATATTGATTTTTATTTTCTGAAATTTTCTCCTTAAAATCTACAAAATTAAAGAAAAATTTTACAACTGGCTATAATTGTTAACTTTTCAAATGTCCAGAAGTTCGTAGTGGAATTAAAACCTAGTACTATACTGAATGTTAAATCAAGAATATAATTAAGAAAGATTTGGAGGTTAGAAATTTTGATAGAAAATTTCAGGTTTTCTAAGAATCTTCTGTGACAATTTCTGAGTTATTAATAGTTTCTGACACGATTCCAAATGGATGAATCCTTCCTCATCTGAATTTGTTTATAACGTTTGCCCTTTATTTGTACTAATGAAACATTTTGATATATTTTTCTATACGTCTTATCAAATCTAATGAGCAATCACTGAGATATTCAAGAACTACATAAAGAATACCAATTTAAATTAATTAATTGAATTGAATAATAAAAAGTAAAAGGAATTCACTTATTAACTCACCAAGTGCAACCCTTGATAATTCTCATATAATACTCCAAAACGAGCTATCATTTCAGTTTTTATCAAATTTGTAAATTGAAACATCTATCATGCCATATAAAAAGTTTTCGTCATTCTTCATGCTTAAATTTTCAAGACCACAATTTCCACAAAATATATCCAAGAACTCCTTGACTCAGCTATCTACAAACGACACTGAATATCAGAAACCCTATAAAAAAAATTGTAGACGAGAAAAACAGAAATATTCTATCGTGCAAATGAGTAATATATGACGACCAAAATTAAGGTTTCCAATAAATAAAACATAAAAGTAACGTGAACAAATCATAGGACTCACACTCTATTGATTCAATTTTAATGACCAAAGTATATCAAGGCTACTAGTATAATGATATTGAATAAACACCTACGAGGTTATCGATTCATGGTTGTTAAACAAAGTAAAGTTTTTATCTACTTCAATATAACAAAGGAATCAATAATATTCCTAAACGTAGTGTATAGAAAATAATGTGCATGAAAATACAAAATCGTTTTCAATTAATTCTACTCAAATCCTCCCTTATTGATATGGTGTAGAATTCTTGGTTTAATGAAGAAGGAAAGAAATTAAAACAATGAGACTTAAAAGACCAAAATCTAGCTAATGTATTTATATTTGAATTCACAAAATTTTACGGCGAAGCGAATGTGTGAGCGTGCAATGTAAATGGAAAAGTATTCTTGGTCCGACAAATGTGAACACATTTTTCTTTCGCAAAATAGCTGAATTAATCCAATGAGTTGACATAATACTATCTTATTCGATGTCGCGTACATCACAAATCACTGCACTACTGACTACATTCGCCAACCAAGTGATATAGGTCTTCTTTAGCGCCGATTCATGTCATGAAACCAACGATTCGAGCAGGTCTTTGGTATCTTGTGTGTAGTGAGTAATGGCTGTTTCGTCAACATGTATAAACCGATGCCCAATAATATTTTTAATTTGTCTAACACACATATATGCTCTTGTATTTTCAGTTTGCTTGTTTGTTTTTCCTTTAACGTGCTCTATTTCTGCCTTTCGGCTAATGACGCGGGGGAATTCTGTCAATTCACTAACCCGGGAATTTTGCCGAACCCCTCTCGTGTCAAAGAAAGGGATCTTTAATGTCATCTCATCTCTGTTAGACAGTAACGACAGCTTTACATCTCCTCCGAAAGATAGACACTCAAGCGATTCCCAGAATCCGAAAAATCGCACCGACTTTGTGGGGATTAAACCCAGGTAACTCTGCGTAGGAGACGAGCATCATATCCCATACGCCACCGTGCCGGCTAGTATTTTCAGTTATGAGAATCAGTGGCACTCACCTAACTTATGAAAACTTTTTTGTAAAAAAACACAGACAGAGAAAACCGGACAACACTTTCGGTGAAATCCAATATGTCTGACTCATTCGAAAATGAGCAATATTTCAAGATCGCTGGACCGTTTTTTTTAATGAAAAATTCGAATCGGGCATTCAGTCGATAATTCAGTCTTTTTTGGACGATTTGACTTATTTATCTTCATAATATTCCAAGAATTGGTAAAAAAATAGCGTGAAGAATTTCTTTCATTCTGCTTTTCAGCTGTAATCGAAATATTTTACCTTATGGTATTGGTACCCCTGAAGATTTTGAGTTTTCAATTGATGTTCTAGGAATATAAGGAACCATTCTTACTAAAACCAACCTAAAATTTGATTTCCGTTCGAATCCAAAATGGCCGACTTCCTCGAATATTAACAATTTTCCCCGCGCATTAAAAAAATTTCCGCGGTCGTAATGAATCAACTGCGTACTTCAATCACTAGACTGAATCTTTCCCATCATTTTGAGGGGTCGAACTCGAATATGAATTCAGAATTGTGCCAATTGCCGTCAATAATGTTTCTCTTCTTGTTGTGAAACCTCTCAACATAGACTACATGTAGTAACTGTATTCTCTTCTTCTTCAAGTGCCATCTCCGAGTCGAAGGTTGGCAATCATCATCGCTATTTTTACCTTAGAAGCGGCCGATTTAAAAAGTTGGTTCGAAGTGCATCCAAACCACTCTCTCAGGTTCCTCAGCCATGAAATTCTTCTCCTTCCTATACTTCGTTTTCCCTGTATTTTGCCTTGGATAATCAGCTGTAGGAATTTATATTTTTCACCTCTCATAATATGGCCCAGATATTCCAATTTACGTTTCTTGAGTGTGTTAGCAACCTCTCTTTCCCTGCCTATGCGTCTCTGAACTTCTGCATTTGTTACTCGATCCATCCATGATATTCTAAGAATCCTCCTATACACCCACATTTCAAATGCTTCAATCTTTTTAAGAATTGCGACATTCACTGTCCATGCTTCCGCTCCATAAAGGAGAGTAGAGGAAACATAACATTTAGCTAAACGATGTTTTAATGCCATACTTAGATCTTTACTACGAAAAACTTTGCCATTTTTATGAAGTTGGCTCGGGCTTTTTCTATTCTTATTCTTATTTCTTGGGTGTATTCATTTGTGCTGTTCACCATTGCTCCAAGGTAAGTATATTGCTCCACTCTTTCTACATTTCTGTCGTTTATAGTTAGACTAACATTTACTGGGTTGTTCTTTGAGATTACCATGAATTTTGTCTTTTTTATGTTTAGTGATAACCCATATTCCTCACTGTAAGTAGATACTCTGGTCATTAGTCTCTGCAGAGCTTCGATACTCTCCGCTAAGATTACTGTGTCGTCCGCATATCTTATGTTGCTTACTCGTGTTCCACCAACTGTTATCCCGCATTCTTCGTTTTCAAGAGCTTTCTTAAGTATTTCCTCAGCATATGCATTGAAGAGTGTCGGCGATAGAACGCATCCCTGTCTTACCCCTCGTTGTATTTCAATTTCTTCTGATGTGTGGTTGTCCATGCATATTATAGCTTTTTGCTTATAATAGAGATTAGTGATGATCTGTACGTCTCTACTATCTAGATGTTTTGATTTAAGGATGTCTATCAGTTGATCATGACGAACCTTGTCAAAGGCTTTATTATAGTCTATGAAACACGCATAGACTTTTTTTTTTGAGTCAACACGTTGAATGCGAAAAGGGCTTCTCGGGTTCCCAATCCTCTTCTGAATCCAAATTGAGTATCGCTTATATCCATGTCAAGTTTATGGTATATTCGATTATGGATAACCTTGAGGAGCAGTTTGAGAGTGTGTGACATCAGACTGATTGTACGATGATCACTACATTCTCTAGCATGTGGTTTTTTTGGTAAGCAGATGAAAGTAGATACTAACCATTCTCTTGGAATATTTCCAGTTCTATATACTTTATTGAATATATTGACTAAGAGACCGATATGATTGTCGTCAATCAATTTGAGTATATTACTTGCCAATTGATCTGGTCCGGGGCTTTTCCATTTTTCATGTTCTTTAATGCATGTTTCACCTCTTCTTCAGTAATATCTGGGCCTATCTCTTCACAGTATGTGTTAATTTCTTCTGGTTCAGTTCTGTTATCCATAAATAATTCTTCTGTGTATTCCTTCCATCTTTGTAGTTCATCTGCTGTATTCATTAAGATCTTACCCTCTTTATTTACAAGAATAGTGCTTTGATTCTTTCTCTGTGTGCCTGCAAGCTCTTTCACTTTTTTGTGTAGGTTGAACATGTCATATTTTCTGTCCTCAATTTCTTTGCATCTGTCCTCGTAATACTTTTCTTTTGCTTGACGAATCTTTACTCTAATTTCCTTTTGTAGTTGTTTGTACTTTTGAGTGTTCTGACTTTTATAAAGTCTTCTCTCGTTCATCATTTTTAATATTTCTTCAGTCATCCACTCCTGTTTCTTCTCTTTATCTTCAGTTAGAATCTCTGTACAAGGGTTAATTATATTTCTTTTTAATTCCTCCCATTCTTCGTTAATATTTTCGTGATCTATTTGTATTCTATTTAAGTTTTCATAGATTCTGTTCTGGACTTGTTCTCTACTGCTTGACACTTGTAGTTTTGTTGTGTTGATCTTTGGTGTAGCTTTTGGTTTTTTAAGAATTTTTAGTTTCAGCTTCAGAGTGGCAACCAACGGATTGTGGTCCGAAAAAACGTCGGCACCAGGATATGCTTTTACCGACTGAATGGCATTCCTGTATCTCTCATTAACCAGAAAGAAATCAATTTGATTTCTAACGATCTTATCATTAAGTTTAAAGGAGCGCGCCATGTATAAAGTCTTCTCTTCGGCAGTTTGAAGAATGTGTTGGTAATGATTAGCTTCTTCTCTTGACAAAATTCCACAAGGCGGTCTCCTCTCTCATTTCGTTCTCCTAATCTATAATCTCCAACCACTCCCCCACTTCTTCCGCTGCCAATCTACGAGTTGAAATCGACCATTAAAACTGTAATTTTTCTATTATTTACTATTTTTAGAGCTTCTTGAAGCTGTTGTTGAAAGGTATTCAGTTCTTCATCTCTTGCCTGTGTTGTTGGAGCATACACTTGTATTAAATTTAATTTCGTATGGGTCGTTTCCAGTTGTATTATTATCACTCTCAGAAGTATTATAAACAAAAACTAATGAAATTTTATCGAGTTTTAGACGACATCAACGCGAATTTTATTTTGGTGTTGCTTATTTTTGACGTTTGAAATTGTTAACAATGGTTTTAACAAATGAGGATAACCATTTCATTGAATGTTCATTTGTGCGTTGCTATACTGCAAGGCAAATATTACGCCAATTTCCAGTCCCTTATTACAGAAGAAGTACAATCAATGATCTTGAGGGAAAATTTCGGACAACAGTGTCATTAGAAAGAAGACCAGGTGCTGATGCATCTAGAACTGCTAGAACACAGGTACTCACCTTTTTTATAATCCATTTCAAGCATCAACTCTCCTTTTTTTTGTATTACAAACTCAATTGACAATTTTAGGATAACATTCAGCGAATTTCTGCATTAGCAATCAGCCCTATCAGAGCTCCAGGAACCAGCTTGACTATTTCCCAAAAGTCTCAGAGATACCAAATCTCAAAAGCCTCTGTGAGAAGAATAATAAGACACAATTTGGGTCTTAAGTATTTTCGGTGGCACTATAATTTTCAATTGACTCAAGCTGTCAAAGAGCGCAGATTCGAGCGATTCAGAAACTTATCAAATAGATTCACAACACGTAGACGAATTGAAAATATATGATTCACAGACTAAAAGATTTTAAGTGTTGGCCCACCAAAAAACAGCCAGAATGATAGAATTTGTGTTCCGACGAATGAAATCAAGATGAATGTGCCTTCAATTCCTTTGCGGAGGGAAAGACAAAAATTTTCCAGGCATGTAATGGTCTCTGCCGGTATTTCGAGGAACTTTAAATCAAATATCTTTTTTTTAGAACAAGGCATAAGATTAGATTCGGAAAATTATTGTCGATCTAACATATGATAGTACTATTGAGGCGTCAACTCCTCAGTTGACTTCCATGCAGGTAAATGATTGCTGTTTTTTGTATGACATGAATAGGTACAGTTGCCACCAGCTGAAAATGAACGGTTAAGAAATTGATTAGCTTTTTGGATGATTTTTATTAGTTTAAATCTTCTTTGGAATTCTACATTTTTTTCCATATTCTTCTGACAACGTTTGTCAAATGAATGAAAAACCTATATCACAAAATAACGCTACTTGACTGTCCACACACAGGGTGTCCCAAATTAGATGTATCTAAATCTATTTCAATTGATTGTAAGATAGAGCCAGATGTCATACCAGTCGCTATACTATGGATTATCTAAAACCATCGAACCAGAACAATGGCCCCCAAATAGTCCCGATCTCAATCCGTGCGACTATTTTCTGTCGGGTCATTTGAGAGGAAATTGTGATTTAAATGGTATTATTTTCAATAATTCAATAATTGTGAGGAGCTGAGGCAAAAAATTCAAGAATGTTGGAACAATCTTGATCAAGATGTAATTTTGAGATACATAGAGAGCTGGAGAAGACTGGTGCAGATGGTTGTGGATGTCATATTCCATTCTGAGTACTTAATTCTTTTTGTTGAAAGTTTTTACTCATGTAATTTGTTGAACAAAATCATGTCGTTTTATTTTTCTCGCATATGTTTGTTGTTGGCATCTCTGAGATATTTGGAATCCTGATCTTCTTCCTAATGACCCTGTTTTTTCCTCAAGATCATAGATTATACTTCTTGCGTAATTAGGGGCTGGAAATTGGCGTAATATTTCCTTAGCAGTATAGCCACGCACAAATAAACATTCAATGAAACGCTTATCCTCATTTATTAAAACCATTATTAACAATTTCAAACGTCAAAAACAAGTAACACCAAGATAAAATTCGAGTTCAAACCAGATGTCGTCTAAAACTCGATGACATTTCATTATTTTTTGTTTATCATAGAGTTAATGCATGCAGTCTATGTTCAGAGGTTTCACAAGGTGAGGTGCATATGATGGTGAAGAAAAAAATCATTATTGACGACAATTGACACAATTCTGAATCAATATTAGAGTTCGACCCCTCAAAATGATGGGAAAGGTTCAATCTAAAGATTGAAGTACACAGTTGATTCATCACGATCGCGAAAAATTTTTTAATACGCGGAGAAAATTGTCAATATTCGAGGAAGTCGGCCATCTTAGTTTCGAATGGAAATCAAATTTTAGGTTGGTTTTAGTAAAAAATGGTTCTTTGTCTTCTTAGAACATCCATGGAAAACACAACAATTTCAGGAGTGCCAATGCTATGAGGTGAAAAAGATATTTCGATTTTACCTGAAAATCAGAATGAAAAAAATTCTTCACGCTACTCTTTTACCAATTCTTGGAATATTTTTAAGATCAATATGTCAAATTGTTTAGAAAAGACTGAATTATCGACTGAATGCCCCGTTCGAATTTTTTAGTGAGAAAAAGCGTTCCAGCTCATTTTCGGATGAGTCAACCATATTGAATTTCACTGGTGTCAAGTAAGTCTATGCCTGTTATTCTTCTATAATTGACGCGCATGTCAAAGGTGACTTTTGAGCGATCTTCAGGGATCAGCTGCTACCTCTCAATCTCCTGAAGTCTTCATATTTTACCTTCAGGCTAATATGATGGCCTTAGTTTTACTTGTCGCAAGTTTCTATTCCTTGGGTTCAAAAATTCAGTTAATATGATGATCACTTCTTTTGTTATTGTCTTGAGTTCCTCACCTGGTTTGGCTCTAGCTATCAGTCTCTAGTTAACTGCGTCGGCAATTATTTCATCGCCTTTTAGTTGAGCAATTCTTAGTTAAAGAAGACGTTTCTCAGAAAGAGTCTCAGTATCGATCCCTGCGGGACACCACTACTAGTAGCGTACTCCTTTCCTATGTATATCATCGGTCTCTTGTCTAGACAACTGTTTATGGATACCCTCTGGTAAGACGGTTTTTCTTTCAGTCTCTTTTCGGATATTTTCTATGTCCATGGTCACTATGGTCATCCAGTGATCCACTGAGAGTTGTTTTCCTCATAGTGGTGGATTCATTCCCCCACACCTGTTCAAGGAGATTAATTGATTTCTCTATTTTCAGAAAAATTGTACCACAAACATGGATATATATATATATATATATATATATATATATATATATATATATATATATATATATATATATATAAATTGTCAAAATATTCTGAACATTCTTGAGAAGGTAGAAGTATAGTTTTTTCAGTAGTTTTGACTTATTCAGAGAAACTGCACAATTTTCATCATATTTTCGTGTACAAGAGATGTCTTCTGAACTTTATTATGTAACTGAAATAAAATAGCAGAAGAATTTCGAAGACTTAAGTATTGACTTGAATCAGCTGTACATGGTGCTCAAGTGAAGGTGGCGTAAACGAACTGAATTGAAATAAGACAAGGTAACCAAAGAAGAATATTCCTTGTGAGCCCTCCTTAAAAAAGATGGCATGGACGAGGCAAAACTCGTCTGCAAAGGATAAACTCAGGACATCCTCAAGATAAAAACCTTCAATCACGAATACGCCAACGCAGCCTGGTTTATCCTCGTTAGAAGATTCATAGAGGAACGAATAGAAATTACAGTCATCCAAGAATCCCGAATTTTTCTGTGGGAAAGGTTAATGACCAAGGCAACCATCCTAGGACTAAAAAAAAACCAGCATTGGATGAACAACCGAAAACCTGCATTGTGGTCAAAAAAAATATCAGTTATTTTGTTTTTCAAAGCAAATAGGGGCATGTGATCGATCTATGTTTGTGGTCCAATTTTTCTGAAAATAGAGAAATCAATTAATCTCCTTGAATAGGTGTGGGGGAATGAATCCACCACTATGAGGAAAACAACTCTCAGTGGATCACTGGATGACCATAGTGACCATGGACATAGAAAATATCCGAAAAGAGACTGAAAGAAAACCGTCTTACCAGAGGGTATCCATAAACAGTTGTAAGAGACCGATGATATACATTGGAAAGGAGTACGCTACTAGTAGTGGTGTCCCGCAGGGATCGATACTGAGACTCTTTCTGAGAAACGTCTTCTTTAACTAAGAATTGCTCAACTAAAAGGCGATGAAATAATTGCCGACGCAGTTAACTAGAGACTGATAGCTAGAGCCAAACCAGGTGAGGAACTCAAGACAATAACAAAAGAAGTGATCATCATGTTAACTGAATTTTTGAACCCAAAGAATAGAAACTTGCGACAGGCAAAACTAAGGCCATCATATTAACCTGAAGGTAAAATATGAAGACTTCAGGAGATTGAGAGGTAGCAGCTGATCCCTGAATGTCGCTCAAAAGTCACCTTTGACATGCGCGTCAATTATAGAAGAACAACAGGCATAGACTCACTTGACACCGATTTGCCCTAGCTACTTCCTGTTCTTTGATCAACAAATACGGAACCCAAAGGAGAACAAATTTTTTCACATACAATTCTTCATTCAACAACTTTTTAATAGAGCTTTCTGAAATTGCCAATTATCTCGAGATATTCCACATGATGATTTTTATTGATGATCTTACGCATAGCATTGACGTTTTTCTGAGTCCCTTCCATTTTTGTTAACATGCTCTTGAATCGCAACTGAAACTAATTCGTTTACGTTCCAATTCGTTATATCAACAGGAAATTGATGACTGATGTTATACTTCATTGTCACAAACAACTTGTCTTTAAAAAGTAGAAAAAATTGTTTCTGACTCCACTTCAGATTTCAACCATTTCAACTTTGACAGTTGGATTAAGTTAATCAGAAAATGAAGATTGATTACACAAGTCTGCAAACAAAAAAGTTGAGAACTGTTTTGGTTTTTTTGTGTAATTCTTATGTTTTTGGGTGTGTTGAATTTGAAAATGACTTTCATTTTGTCCTAGCACGTCACGTTTTCTGACAATGTAGGTATTTATGCTAAACAAGTGATTATCTTAAAATAAAACATAATTTAATTTATAATTGCGTATGAAAACTTATTTTCTTATCTAAAATACATTAATTAGTGAGCACTAAACACATTTCTTTTTCCCAGTGAGACTCCTTTTGGTACATTTTCGCTTGTGGGAAGCATCTGGAAGGTCTCTTTTAAGCGTCCAACAGTAGTCTGCTATCCTTGAGACGCTCCATCTTCCCTGGTATCTTTTTTCCATCTCCTTAATATCTTGGTGAAATCGTTCACCTTCCTCTTCACTCACGTCTCCTAAATTTTCTGGAAAATAGTCGAGGTGGGAATGAAGAAAATGTACTTTTAAACTCATTAAGCAACCTAAAGCTTGAAATGCTTTTAACATTCTTTTGACGATTTGTTTGTAGTTAGGGTCTTTGTTATTGCCTAAAAATTTTGTTATAACTTCCTTAAAGGCAATCCACCCTTCTCTTTGAGGATCCGTCATGGTTGTGACGAATAGTGGATCAGCCATAAGCCGTCTAATATCTGGTCCAACGAAAACACCTTCCTTCAACTTTGCCTCCGAGAGGCCAGGAAACTTTGATATTAAGTATTTGAAGCGATTTCCATCTCTTGGAAGTGACTTTACAAATTGCTTCATCAATCCCAGCTTTATATGAAGCGGTGGTAAAAGAACTTTATGAGGAGGCACCAAAGTTTCATGCAGGACATTCTTTTCGCCAACTTTAAGCTCCCTCGCAGGCCAACACTTTTTGGTCCAGTGATTTGTTCGGTCTCTACTATCCCATAGACACAAAAAGCAAGGGAATTTGGTAAACCCAGATTGCTGTCCGAGCGCTATGCACAAGATTTTGAAACCACCGCACCCTTGCCAATCGTGGTTTTTATATTTTAATTTACAAAGAATCGATTCCAAGTTCTTGAAGGTTTCTTTGAGGTGTGCGGAATGTTCGACAGGACATGCTTCCATAAGCAAAGAAACCGCCGTTGTGAAACAGAACTGGTTTAAGTCTTCTTTTTGAAGAATCTATTGAAATGCGCTACTCTTCTGGGTAGTATGAGATCTTAAATGTATTCATCAAACCTTCAATATTGGTGCAATAAACCAACTCGTCCTCTTAGGCAAAGTAGGAAGTAAACTGCTTTTCACGATATCTAAACCAGGAGGAAGACACTCCCGGCAAAAGTAAGTTCCTGGTTTTGAGCCTTGATCCGAGCAACTCAGCAGCGTTTTTGGGAAGATTCAAGTCTCTTACCAAATCATTAAGCTCGCCTTGGGAAAACAATTTTGGATTTCTGTCATCTTTAAATTCAAAAGTTGACTGGTCATCTTCGTCAGAACTTGAAACCTCTTCCAAGGTAGCAGGGACCTTGGGCACTGGTATTTCGGTCCCATGAGGCATGGGACGAATAGCTGATTGCAGATTGGGATATGAAATTGACTGCTTCCGTTTTGAATTATACCCTTTCACATTACACGAAAAAAAGTAACAATCATCACTATGGTTCTTTTGCTCGCGCCATACCATAGGAATCGCAAATCGGAAAGCTTTTTTCTTGCCCTAAAACCAATTTCGAAGGTCTTCAACACATCGTTTGCAGACTTTATGAGGTGCCCATACTTTATCCTGATCTCCAAGTTTGAAGCCAAAATACGCGAAGTATACTTTTTTTACAAAGTCCGTAATATTAACTTGTTGCTTTAATGTCATGTATTCTCCACAAATGTAACAGAAACTATCCGAACATTTCACACAGTTCCGCACAGACATCTATAAAACAATGATGAGTTAACACGTAATTGTCCAGCGCCACTTCTACACTATCGGAGCGCGCACGTTCAGGTTACAACATGTTTATACTTGTTAATGTAGGTCAAACAGGGTGTTCCTTATTTAAAAATGAATGATAGTTATGTCCTGTAAACATTTTAAAACAGTAATCAAAATAAAATTATACCTATCATTTATACTACAAGTTTATCCCTTTTTAGCCCAAAAAATTCGTTTTTTGTAATAAAATTTTGCGTTTTGTAAAATAACCTTACGTTCTAAAATTTTTTGAGTATGTTTTTTGTTTTCAGAACACCTAAATACATATAAATCAGTTGAAAATATCCAGACAGCATTTTTGTTGCAGACCTGTGTTATCAGTAGTGATATTTTAGAAGTGACGTTCCTATTTCCCAGTATACAAATATTAAAAAACCATCTCTTGTACGCCTTGTTTGAGTTCAGCTTTCCAATATGATTGTTCAAAATTTTCTCTTGAATATAATACCCAATAATCTTCTTCAGTACCAAGTGTTTAAACACTGCTCGATAGTAATTCTTTCTATAGTTGTGTAAACGAATTTGTATGGAATTCTCAATCTAAATTACACTCCACAGCAAACACAGCAGACCCATCTCTGCCTCAGTATTCGCATTTTCTTCTAGAAAACAAATTATTCTTTTTCTAGTTCAATTTCATATTTATGCACTTTCCATTATAATATTTCTGAAATTTAAATAAACGTGGAAGCAAGAAATTAAGCGACATCCGCCAAATTTTAATGCCATAAAAATTAAGAAAATGTCAATTTTCAAATCGGTGTAATCATTACTTATCTCATTCTTGTCAAAAAGAATCCACGTTATAACGGAAACTGAAGTGAACAATTTGTATTGTTTATATGAAAAAAATTTCGATCATATCATTATTATACTATAGGTCATCAAAATTGAATCTGTGAGGTAGCACTGTCCTTATTTGCTATGTAGTATCTTAAAGATGCTGGTCTAACCTTCCCAGGAGAAGATTTCCACCATCAATTTCCTTTGGTTGTCTGAAAAAACCTTATCCTTAAAATACGAATAGAAAGTAGATACACCAAATATATTAAAATGTGATGTGGTGTTAATTGTAATGTCGTTTCAATTGCTCTATGTTCAATATAAGTTATGTTAATTGAAAAAAACTCAACGTAGATCCTCGTACTTCTGAATTATTTTTTACAATAAGAAATATACAGATTGGTTCATATTAAGATAACGTGAATGAATAATTGAAT
This sequence comes from Cryptolaemus montrouzieri, assembly GCA_013387265.2. Lineage (NCBI taxonomy): Eukaryota > Metazoa > Arthropoda > Insecta > Coleoptera > Coccinellidae > Cryptolaemus > Cryptolaemus montrouzieri. Next base: position 89,035,761 of record JABFTP020000001.1, on the reverse strand, counting down.
CCTTACGTGATTTCAAGAAAAAATGTAAATATAAACGAGAGTGGAATCAAAAACTCAAAAATGTTTCAGTGTTCTTCTTAATGCCAACAACAAGTCCTATAATTTTCCATCAAACATTGATATCAGAAGTAACTACTTAAATCTACATCACCAACAATCCGAATGTTTGTGACAATATACAGGCTGTCAAATTTCAACCGTCAGGCTTTCCTTTTACCCCCTCGAATGCTTTTGGTACTCTATACCGGGTAGGGCAACTAAAACGAAAAAGACTCAATAACTGCTAAACTATTCATTTCTAGACGAAAAGCAGGAACAGGTTAATTTTTGTCTGAAGAGGGAAACCTAAGCAGGAGTGCATAAAACTCAATTTTTTGAATAGTGAAGATAGGTCGAGTGATACTTCATTGGAAAGTTGTTTTAATCCTCAACACAAATGTGTAATAATTTTTAAGCCTTGATATATTCGGGAGAAGATACAGGGTGGTTCGTCAAAAGACGAGTTTATTCCAGTGATTGCAAAATCAGTCGATTCCTAATGAATGAATTGTTGTATTTTGGAGAAAAATATCTTTGAGCAGTGGTGCTTCCACTATACCCCTTCAGATGAGGATGTTAACCCCTCAAATCTTCGAATTGTTCAATTCATGCTTTCTTTTCCGATTCTGAACAGAGCCAATTTCTCTAAATTTTTCCACCAATCCCAAAATGTCCCTGCCACTTTCATGTTTGTCGTCATGGCGTTCATTAAAAATAGCAGCAAGTCTTCTTCTTCTTCAAGTGCCATCTCCGAGTCGAAGGTTGGCAATCATCATCGCTATTTTTACTTTAGAAGTGGCCGATTTAAAAAGTTGGTTCGAAGTGCATCCAAACCACTCTCTCAGGTTCCTCAGCCATGAGATTCTTCTCCTTCCTATACTTCGTTTTCCCTGTATTTTGCCTTGGATAATCAGCTGTAGGAATTTATATTTTTCACCTCTCATAATATGGCCCAGATATTCCAATTTACGTTTCTTGATTGTGTAAGCAACCTCTCTTTCCCTGCCCATGCGTCTCTGAACTTCTGCATTTGTTACTCGATCCATCCATGATATTCCAAGAATCCTCCTATACACCCACATTTCAAATGCTTCAATCTTTTTAAGAATTGCGGCATTCACTGTCCATGATTCCACTCCATAAAGGAAAGTAGAGGAAACATAACATTTAGCTAAACGATGTTTCAATGCCATACTTAGATCTTTACTACGAAAAACTTTGTCCATTTTTATGAAGTTGGCTAGGGCTTTTTCTATTCTTATTCTTATTTCTTGGGTGTATTCATTTGTGCTGTTCACCATTGCTCTAAGGTAAGTATATTGCTCCACTCTTTCTACATTTCTGCCGTTTATAGTTAGACTAACATTTACTGGATTTTTCTTTGAGATTACCATGAATTTTGTCATTTTTATGTTTAGTGATAACTCATATTCCTCACTGTAAGTAGATACTCTGGTCATTAGTCTCTGCAGAGCTTCGATACTCTCCGCTAAGATTACTGTGTCGTCCGCATATCTTATGTTGTTTACCCGTGTTCCACCAACTGTCATCCCACATTCTTCGTTTTCCAGAGCTTTCTTAAGTATTTCTTCAGCATATGCATTGAAGAGTGTCGGCGATAGAACGCATCCCTGTCTTACCCCTCGTTGTATTTCAATTTCTTCTGATGTGTGGTTGTCCATGCATATTATAACTTTTTGCTTATAATAGAGATTAGTGATGATCTGTACGTCTCTACTATCTAGATGTTTTGATTTAAGGATGTCTATCAGTTGATCATGACGAACCTTGTCAAAGGCTTTATTATAGTCTTTGAAACACGCATAGACCACTTTGTTGACATCGAGACACCTTTGAGTCAACAAGTTGAATGCGAAAAGGGCTTCGCGGGTCCCCAATCCCCTTCTGAATCCAAATTGACTACCGCTTATATCCATGTCAAGTTTATGGTATATTCGATTATGGATAACCTTGAGGAGCAGTTTGAGAGTGTGTGACATCAGACTGATTGTACGATAATCACTACATTCTCTAGCATGTGGTTTTTTTGGTAAGCAGATGAAAGTAGATACTAACCATTCTCTTGGAATATTTCCAGTTCTGTATACTTTATTGAATATATTGACTAAGAGACCGATATGATTGTCGTCAATTAATTTGAGTATATCACTTGCCAATTGATCTGGTTCGGGGCTTTTCCCATTTTTCATGTTCTTTAATGCATGTTTCACCTCTTCTTTAGTAATATCTGGGCCTATCTCTTCACAGTATGTGTTAATTTCTTCTGGTTCAGTTCTGTTATCCATAAATAATTCTTCTGTGTATTCCTTCCATCTTTGTAGTTTATCTGCTGTATTCAAAAGATCTTACCCTCTTTATTTACAAGAATAGTGCTTTGATTCTTTCTCTGTGTGCCTGCAAGCTCTTTCACTTTTTTGTGTAGGTTGAACATGTCATATTTTCTGTCTAAGTCGTCAATTTCTTTGCATCTGTCCTCGTAATACTTTTCTTTTGCTTGACGAATCTTTACTCTAATTTCCTTTTGTAGTTGTTTGTACTTTTGAGTGTTCTGACTTTTATAAAGTCTTCTCTCGTTCATCATTTTTAATATTTCTTCAGTCATCCACTCCTGTTTCTTCTCTTTATCTTCAGTTAGAATCTCTGTACAAGGGTTAATTATATTTCTTTTAATTCCTCCCATTCTTCGTTAATATTTTCGTGATCTATCTGTATTCTATTTAAGTTTTCATAGATTCTGTTCTGGACTTGTTCTCTAATGCTTGGCACTTGTAGTTTTGTTGTGTTGATCTTTGGTGTAGCTTTTGGTTTTTAGAATTTTTAGTTTCAGCTTCAGAGTGGCAACCAACGGATTGTGGTCCGAAAAACGTCGGCACCAGGATATGCTTTTACCGACTGAATGGCATTCCAGTATCTCTCATTAACGAGAATGAAATCAATTTGATTTCTAATAAAAACAAGTACTGTGTTTTAAGGAATTTTACTAAATAATTGCGATTCGTAACGCGTTTCACTACACCGTAGCTGCTTCAGACGAATGATTATGCAGAAAAATGTAAATGAGAATATAACTATAAATGTTCTTGAGTAATTAAAAGCTTATTGGTCGCCTCCTCCTAAGTGGTTATTTATGACAGGTATATCCAATAAAATTAAGGAATAGATTGCTCCCCGAAAAGATTCAATAGAGGTGAAGGGCTTAAATCGACTTGTTCATTGATGAGTCTACCTGAGTGTTTGTATTTATTTATTTCTAAAGTTTCCCAAAGATCTACCTTCCTATATTTATTATCTGTATGCAAAATTTCAAACTGTGGGTCGAAAGAATGATTATTTTCTAAGAGATGATTCGCGTAATTTGAATCTGATTTTTTATTTGAAAAACTGCGTTTATGTTCCGATATTCTAATATTAAAATTTCTATGTGTTCTACCAATGTAGAAATTATCACAGTCATTGCAATTCAATCTACAAACACCTGATTTATTGTTTTTACCTGGTTTGGTTTTATTATTTTTATATATTTGCCTAAATTATTATTAGTTTGGAAAGCTATGTTGAAATTATTGCTACTTAAGAATGATTTCAGTTTCTCACTTGTAATGCCAACGTAGGTTAAGGTGTTGAATTTTTGTTTCAATTTATCGACAGGGTAAACTTCATTCAATGCGATTCTACTTTGTTTTTATTTAAAATATTATTTATTAGTTTGGGATTGTAACCATTGTTTTTGGCTATTTGTTTAATCAAATTTAGTTCTTTGTTGAAATTTTCTGGTGATAGCGGGATGTTAATCAATCTATGAATAAAACTATTGAATGCTGACATTTTATGTTGATATGGATGACACGACGAGTTATGTATTATAATATCTGTATGTGACGGCTTATGGTAAATTGCGAAAACATGTTTTCCATTTTCATTCGAAATTGTTACGTCTAAGAAATTTATCGAATTATTGCTTTCTATTTCGGTTGTGAATGCAATTTTTGGATGTAATGAATTTATATGATTTTCGAAAATTTTCAACTGTCTATCTGTTCCTGTGAAGCAAATAATGATATCGTCTACATAGCGATACCAGTATAAACAATATTTACTGAGTGGATGATTGTGAATTAATTTCTCTAAGTTATTCATGAAAATTTCTGCTAAAAAGGACTCAACGGATTGCCCATAATCACCAGAAAATTTCAACAAAGAACTAAATTTGATTAAACAAATAGCCAAAATAATGGTTACAATCCCAAACTAATAAATAATATTTTAAATAAAAACAAAGTAGAATCGCATTGAATGAAGTTTACCCTGTCGATAAATTGAAACAAAAATTCAACACCTTAACCTACGTTGGCATTACAAGTGAGAAACTGAAATCATTCTTAAGTAGCAATAATTTCAACATAGCTTTCCAAACTAATAATAATTTAGGCAAATATATAAAAATAATAAAACCAAACCAGGTAAAAACAATAAATCAGGTGTTTATAGATTGAATTGCAATGACTGTGATAATTTCTACATTGGTAGAACACATAGAAATTTTAATATTAGAATATCGGAACATAAAAGCAGTTTTTCAAATAAAAATCAGATTCAAATTACGCGAATCATCTCTCAGAAAATAATCATTCTTTCGACCCACAGTTTGAAATTTTGCATACAGATAATAAATATTTGGGAAACTTTAAAATAAATAAATACAAACACTCAGGTAGACTCATCAATGAACAAGTCGATTTAAGCCCTTCACCTCTATTGAATCTTTTCGGGGAGCAATCTATTCCTTAATTTTATTGGATATACCTGTCATAAATAACCACTTAGGAGGAGGCGACCAATAAGCTTTTAATTACTCAAGAGCATTTATAGTTATATTCTCATTTACATTTTTCTGCATAATCATTCGTCTGAAGAAGCTACGGTGTAGTGAAACGCGTTACGAATCGCAATTATTAAGTAAAATTCCTTAAAACACAGTACTTGTTTTTTATTATTGATAATGGAATTTTACCAAGTAAAAGCCTCCCAAATTCAAATGACAAAAAAATTTGATTTCTAACGATCTTATCATTAAGTCCATCTAAAGGAGCGCGCCATGTATAAAGTCTTGTCTTCGGCAGTTTGAAGAATGTGTTGGTAATGATTAGCTTCTTCTCTTGACAAAATTCCACAAGGCGGTCTCCTCTCTCATTTCGTTCTCCTAATCCATAATCTCCAACCATTCCCCCACTTCTTCCGCTGCCAATCTTCGAGTTGAAATCGCCCATTAACACTGTAATTTCTCTATTATTTACCATTTTTAGAGCTTCTTGAAGCTGTTGGTAGCAGCAAGTATTATTCATAAAAAAATTTCAATAATGTCTACTCTTTCAGTTATTAAATGAATCATTATACTGATATGGATGCAACCCGTGAGTGTAAAAAGCTGCTAGATAAACAAACAAACTTCGAATTTCATTCATCAGTTCATCAGATACAAGCAATCAGGAAAAAACAAACACTGTCGCATTTGTTGTTGAGAAATCAGCATTACACCTGTGTGATTTCGGATGAATATTTTTCTGTAACGAGAACTTTCTTCGAGTTTGTTTCATTTCAAACTTGGATAGCATGCTGTTAGAGGCTTTTCACATACGACCATCGGTTGCATATGCGGTCGTGAGGTGTGCGGGCCATTACCCTTGTGGTTGTATTAACATGTCTGCGTTCCATCAGTCCATCAATGGAGAACATATTTTGCGATTCAACCCATGACACGGAGCGATTCTTTGTAAAGAGGCTCTTATACTGTGTATGAATTTCTTCATGATCAACCCTGTATCCTCATTGAAATGTAATCGGATTCGAAAATCCGTTCGCTGTAATCAGATAATTCTGAATACCTATCCAATGAGCTATAACTCGGACTAATTGATCAATTCAAAGATTTGAAGGGTTAACACCCTCATCTGAAGGGGTGTTTGACGGGGTGTAGTATAAGCACCGCTGCTTAAAGATATTTTTCCCCAAAATACAACAGTATTTCGGTAAATGTTCATTCGAAATCGACAGATTTTGCAATCACTGAAAATAACTCTTCTTTTGACGAACCAGCATGTATCTTCTTCCGTCAAAACTCAAAAATTTTTACACATTTATGTTGGACATCAAGAGCTTTCCAATGGAGTATCACTCGACCTTTCTTCCTTATTCAAAAAATTGAGTTTTTTGCACACCTGCTTAGGAGGATGATGTAAAATAAAATCACCGTGTGTTAAAAGATGTCACTTTTCAGACAAAAATTGACCTTTTTCTGTTTTTTGTCCACAAACGGATAGTTTATCAGTTATTGAGTATTTTTCGTTGCCCCACCCAGTATATACATATGTATTCGTGAAAGTAATTAAACTGAAATATATTTTTTATTGTGAATGTTTGTGAATATTTATAAAATATAAATTGACCCCACAAGGTGATATCTGCCTCTAACCATGAAAAACACTTTCGAACGATTACAGCGACAATACTTCATACTAGGAAATAGCAATACGAAATATTTTAGTAAAGTTGAAATGTATATATAAACAGAATATAGAAATGCATGGGGATAAATTCAGTAACCAAACTTGAGAAAATTCTCTGCATTTTCATGCATCTTTACGAATTCATAAATTCATTTTTTATCAATCAATAATTTGTTGATATCAAGTCAGATATGCCTTCTTGGATAATTGGTTTTCGGGACTGTCAACCAAAATGGAACAAGATCTTAGTTCATAGTCCGATGTACAAATTATCGTATAGATTTGCCAATAACACAGTTTGTCTTGGTATATCAAGTATTTAAAAATGTGGAAATTCAAGCCTTGAAAATGTGTTAATGTGAAATAAAAATTATAATAACTCTGTATAAAATATATTTGCTTAATCCGGGATTTATTATAGCATGTATGTGTGTTTTCCGTCCAATTATGATTTCATTTTACTCCCAGGAAAGTTTGAAATTGAAAATGTATAACAATTGCTTCATAAATATGATCTGAAAATGTTCAGAGAAAAAATATTTATTGACGCTTAATCCTCCTAGATTCGACAATGTATGTAATATTTTAATCGCATGAAATTTTCTCAATGAAACGCAGATCTCTTAAGTATCCTAAATGGCATCGACCCAGAAAGAATCCATTGTTGCCGTCTGTGCAGAAGAGCCATGGGATATCCACACTGCCTATGGCATCATTTATGTTTTCCTTCTATACAAAGTGTTACAAAATAGTATGTAACACCCTGTTGATTCATTGCTTAGAGTCTGAAATCTTTGGAATGGTAGAATGTGACTCGGAACTAGCACATGTCTTGCTTTTTCATCCTCAATCGCAATAACGGGACAGTCTAACCTCAGTTTCTAAAGGATTTGGACATAAACGCCATTTTTTGAAGATAATGTTCAGAATTTCTACATAAGAAGTCAGTGTTTGCTCAATCGTTTCGAAGTCATAGTGTCGAAAAACCAAAGCAATATTATCAGCATAAATAAACTTTGTAGAGGAAGTTTCAGGGATGTCAGACATATATAAATTGAAGAGAAGAGGTGCAAGAACAGATCCCTGAGGTAGGCCATCATTGAGAGTGTGAAATCTACTGCTTTTCTCACCGATAAAAACTCGAAGTCTTCTATCAGATTACATATTTTCAATCAACTTTACAAATTTTTCCACATTGAACTACTTCGAAGAGTTTATAAACTAAACCATCCCTTCAAACTGTGTCATATGCCGAAGAGAGATCTACAAATACAGCGCCTATTTTAAGTTTACTCTGAAAACCTGTCTCAATGAAAGTGGATAAACCTAAAACCTGATCAGAACAATTCCAGTTTTTTCGAAAACCTCCCTGAGAAGTGAACAGACCTCTGTCAATGATGAAGAATGATAAAGAAGTCTCTCTAAAATTTTGAAAGAAACAGAAAGTAAGCTGATAGGTCGATAACTACTAGGAAGTTCTGAATTTTTTCCAGGTTTGAGAATGGCAATAACTTTAGTCTAAATTCAACGGGAATACTACCTGAGCTGAGTATGTCATTGTAAAAGGATAGTAACCACTTTTTAGCGTTACTTCCTAGATGTTTTAAAAATTTAGGGAAAATGCCATCAAATCCTAGAGCTTTACGAACTTTAGTAGATTTTATTGCAGATTCAAGCTCTTCTTCCTCAAAAGGATTCAATAAATCCTCAACCGTGATAGCATCCCTCTTCCTTTTATGTAGGATTCGTTTCATTATATTCCTGTCATATCTGTCTGTGTCCTGGTTCATTCAGATTCTATGTGAAGGACAATGCTGGTGGTTCTGTCAGAAGATCAGAAATGTTTTGCAATTCTGTTGTTCACAGTATTAACTGCGAAACTCGAAACTAATTTCTGAGAGTATAGTACTGCCTACTAGCAGTACTTCCAAGTGTTTTAGGCCAACTCTTCATCTTTCTATAACCTCCATAGCTCAAGTGGCTTTCGCTCAGAGAAAACGCAAAGCGCCATTGCAGGGTGTAAAAAAATGTTGTCGTTGTGCCCCTCCACATATTTTTGAAACGACTGTCAGAATTTTTTCGCAAATTTTTCTTTAAATTAAACAAGATACACGAAGAAATAATATATGGGAGATGTCAACCCAAATTATTGGGTTCATAATGATTCTAGAACATCTATAGATCATAATCGGCATCACTTAGAAGACCGAACCCGGCCATCGGGATTCTCTCAGTCAAACAGAGAGAATTAAATGAGATAAAAACACAAAGTTTAACTTTAATCTACACTTTATTTGAAAAAATTCGACGACGTTTCGCTGACACAGCAGCTTTATCAAGAATGACAAACAGAATGAAGAGTATGGTATTATAAACAAATCGTGGAACGAGTTGGATGAATAACAGGAAAATCCACACCGAGCCATTGTACAGTTAGTATGAAAGGTAATAAAAGCTAATTAAACAAGTTAAGTAGGGGTGAATAATTCACATCTACCTGTTCATTCAAAAGCTTGTCCGAATGTTTGTATCTATTTATTTCTAATGCTTCTAGGAGATCTAATTTTGAACTTTTGATTTTATATATTACATATAAAATCAACATATTACATGTCAAAGTTTTATTGAATGAATGGTTTTCTTTTATTAGGTGGTTTGAATAATTTACGTTTATGTTCAGATGTTCTTATGCCAAAACTCCTATAGGTCCTACCGATATAAATTTTATCACAAGAACCGCAATTGAGTTTATAGATTCTGATTTACTTGATTTTTCAACACGAGATTTATTATTTTTAATATGTTTACCTAAGTTATTAGAAGTTTTAAAGTTATATTAAGATTTTGTTTTACGAGAAAGGATTTAATATTTGTACTTGCAGAACCCCAGAATGTTAAACTGTTGAATATTTTATAGTCTTTATGAATAGGATATACTTCATTTATTGCTTTCTGATACAGTTTTTACGAATGATTAGATCTATCATATCCGGATTATATGAATTATTAATGGCTATCTGTTTGATGATGTTTAACTCTTTATTATAATCTTCTACTGATAAAGGTAAATTGAGTAACCGATGTACCATGCTGTTTAAAGATGCAACTTTGTGTTGAATTGGATGTAATGAGTAGTTTTGTATAATTGTATCAGTATGTGTTGGTTTACGAAAGACCGAAAAAACATGATTATTATTTTGTTTAGTGATTTTAAGTCCAAAAATTAATGAAATCGTTCTGTTCAATTTCTATCGTGAATTTTATGTTCAAATGGATGGAATTAATGAAATTAAGAAATAAGTCTAATTGACGATTTTTGGACTTAAAATCACTAAACAAAATAACAACACAAAGTTGCAGCTTTAAACAGCATGGTACATCGGTTACTCAATTTATCTTTATCAGTAGAAGATTATAATAAAGAGTTAAACATCATCAAACAGATAGCCATTAATAATTCATATAATCCGGATATGATAGATCTAATCATTCGTAAAAACTGTATCAGAAAGCAATAAATGAAGTATATCCTATTAATAAAGACTATAAAATATTCAACAGTTTAACATTCTGCGGTTCTGCAAGTACAAATATTAAATCCTTTCTCGTCAAACGAAATCTTAATATAACTTTCAAAACTTCTAATAACTCAGGTAAACATATTAAAATAATAAATCTCGTGTTGAAAAATCAAGTAAATCAGGAATCTATAAACTCAATTGCGGTTCTTGTGATAAAATTTATATCGGTAGGACCTATAGGAGTTTTGGCATAAGAACATCTGAACATAAACGTAGCTTCGATAAAAATAAATCTGATTCAAATTATTCAAACCACCTAATAAAAGAAAACCATTCATTCAATAAAAACTTTGACATATTACATATAAAATCAAAAGTTCAAAATTAGATCTCCTAGATGCATTAGAAATAAATAGATACAAACATTCGGACAAGCTTCTGAATGAACAGGTAGATGTAAATTACTCACCCTACTTAACTTGTTTAATTAGTTTTTATTACCTTTCATACTAACTGTACAATGGCTCGGTGTGGATTTTCCTGTTATTCATCCAACTTGTTCTTTTGTTTATAATACCATACTCTTCATTCTGTCTTTCATTCTTGATAAAGCTGCTGTGTCAGCGAAACGTCGTCGAATTTTTTCAAATAAAGTGTAGATTAAAGTTGAACCTTGTGTTTTTATCTCATTTATATCATGGATCTACATCAAGTAACGGCCTCCACAATTCAAAAAAAAAAGAGAATTGTTTTGTTGAGTTTGAATATTGAATGAATTTTGCAATTATACTTCAAAATTGGCAAGCAAGAACAAGGAAGTGATTATGATTTCCTCCGCGTACTTGTTTGAATATCTCCTAGGTCCGTTTTATGGCCTTGCTTGCTAAGTAAAATCTTTTCTTAGATTCAAGTGAGTTTAGACATATAAGAGTCAGGTATGGTTGTTGAAATATTTTTCTGCTGGTTTTCTTTTTCCATTGTTACAGATTCCTGACCCAAACGCCCTTCCTTTCACCCTTGTCTTCGTCTGGAAATCATGGAGTGCATTGAGAAAATGAAGCTGCTAAGCAGAAAAATCTTTGGAACTTTTTATGTACACACGACACTAACACAACATGAACAGACAAGCTATTGCTAGTGCAATAGCGACAGAGAAACGAGTTTTTTTCAATCGTTTATTGAATCATACGCAAGATAGTATGGTTCCCCTATTACATTTCCTGAGCTCACACTTGTATTTTTCTGACATACACCAAAATTAAAGATACAAGCATTTATTTTAAATACAATATCAGGTTGTGCCAACAAGGGCCTATAACAAGCATATCGCTAAGCTTAATACCCCTTCAGACCAATGTCGCCGCTGCTCCAGGGACCTGGAATCAATCCATGTCACGTCCTCATGCCCGATCTTGGCCCCCAAGGATTACCTCAACAGGCACAACAGCATGGCCAAAATATACCACCAGGAGATAGCGTTGAAGCTCGGACTTCTGAAGAACAGAGTACCGAATTACAAATATACGCCTGAAACTGTCCTTGAAGATGAGGAGCACAAAGTATACTGGGATAATACTATACTCTGTGATCGGCCCATATCGCACAATAGGCCAGATATCGTTGTATCTATAAGCAAGAGAAAAAAGCTGTACTCTTGGATGTGACGATACCGGCTGATGATAATATACCGAGGGCGTATTCGGAGAAGATCGATAAGTACAGAGATCTGGCCATTGAAATGAAGCAAATTCACGAGCTGAGCACCACTGTAATTATGCCTATGATTATATCCGTCAACGGCCTCGTGGAGGGGCACCTATTGCAAAACACCCAAAGATTGGGTCTCGATAGAGCAGTTGTCACTAGATCGCAGCGAGAAGTTGTTCTCAGCACCACCAGAATTGTACGCGGCTTTCTCAACAATGAATGAGCCACAAGATGTTAAGATGACTACCTTGGCCACAAAGCCCGGTAGTTATTTGAGTTACCCGCAACTGTCGGTGAAAAAAAATATATATATATATTCTTTTGAAAAAGAGAGGATATACAAAAATTCGAATAATTGTATTTACAATAAATGCTTGTATCTATAATTTTGGAGTGTGTCAGAAAAATACAAGTGTGAGCTCAGGGAATGTAATAGGGCAACCATACTATCTCGCGTATAATTCAATGAACGAGTGAAAAAAACTCGTTTCTCTGTAGCTATTGCACTAGCAATAGCTTGTCTGTTCATATTGTCTTAGTGTCGTGTGTAAATAAAAAGTACCGAAGATTTTTCTGCTTAGCAGCTTCATTTTCTCAATGCACTTAATGATTTCCAAACGAAGACACATAAAAATTAAAAATTAGGTATATATATATATATATATATATATATATATATATATATATATATATATATATATATATATATATATATATATACCAAATTTTTAATTTTTATTCTTAATTTAAAAACAGTTGAAATATTTATCTATTGAACATAAAACTGAAAAATCATTATAAAATAATTCTATATATCTACCTCATTTTCTAAATTCTGAGGGCACTGTATAAATTAAATAAGACAGTAAAATTTCAACAAAAAGTGATTGATACCGTCTCTATTACTTTCAATAAAAAATCTGTTAAATATTGCGCTGTGTTGATATGCACCTGCAAATGATACATGTGGTTGTTTCGAATTAATCCAAGAGCTTCAGTTCATACTGCATGAGTATCATTTCAGGGAAATTATTTTTATGAACAAATTATGTTTCTAAATGTTTCGATAAAGATATGCAATACAGGATGTTTCGTACAAATTCTAACACAATTCATTGAAGGATAGAGAACCCACCAATGAGTTAATATTATTTTTGTTTTTTGAAATCAAAATTCATCAATGAAGTTTTCTGGTAAAACATATTAAAATATAGTTAAATACCATATAATATTAAAAGTCTTCTTGTTATAATATAATCAATTTCAGTATTTCATAAAACAAAATTTGAAATATAGTTTTTGATACTCAACGTAAAAATCGTCTTCTGCTTGTTGCATATTATAACTCATTCTTCGTTTGTATTGTCGTTATTGACCAATTTTTCATTATATATCCATAAATAGTGTACATTGAAGTATAATCTAGTAAAATGAATGATATGGATTTCAATGAGATCAAAAAACATCAAATAAAAGATTCTTCAATTAAAATCTTAAGCATAACTGCAAATTTCAACAAAACCTTATAATACTATACAATGTGACCGCACTAAAAGACCAATAAGAAATATCTGAGGAATTGTTTCTTCGATCAATTTCAAATTTTGAGATTCGAGTAAATTGATACTAACCTACAATCTGCAAGCATTTTGAGAACCCCTTCCGCAAATATTAGACATAAACGACGACTTTACTATTTCAAATGTCATGGTGACTCTTTAACTATTGAGCTATGATTCTTTTCATCAAAATTTTCCGAGTGCCCAAGAATAGACTCAGATTTGAGTAATATTATAACTTTTTTTTAGTTCAACGAGAACGTTATTTTTGAGGGCAATGTAGTTTCCTATACTATTTTATACAGGGTGTTACAAAATAGTATGTCCCAACTTGAGGGGATAAATTTACGTGCAATTTAAAGAAAGAAAGTTCATCTAAACATAGGTCCGCAGAAACTTCGTTACGGAGCTACAGGGTGTTGAAATTTCCGACAAAAATTGTTTTTTCTTCAAAACTCCTGCAGTTTTTGAGATATTCAGCCCAAATTTGGAATGCAAGCCATTTTTTCAGGCCTCCATCATTACACGTCCTAGATTTCAGCTGAAGTTCACAAGGTGTTTTCTTTTCCGAGGCGATGTCTCCTTCTGCCCTTTCAAACCTTTTTGCAGTACGCCACTGATCAGCGTACAATCAATTTTCGTCATCTTCGATCAATTCAGAAACTTTTTTGACACCTGTAATTTTTTCTTATCTACAACCGTTTTCGAGTGAAAAATCATTGAATTTGAATTATTTGAAATTTATGTTATTCGCTAATTAACAAAAATAATAGAAATACTTGATAGGTACGCCCAAAAGCTTTTACTTATTCAATATCAGACTAAAAAAAGAACAATTAAAAACTAAATAAATTGCTGCAAGTGTCCTCCACCTGAAGAATAACAGTCCTCTGTCCTTCTTCGCATATTATCAAGCACTCTTTGAAATATTCCTGGGGTATTTTTTATCGGATCACAAGAGGTTATTATTCGATTTCTTAATTCTTCTACAGTGATTACTGGAATGATATAAACTAAACTTTTTAGATATCACCATAAGAAAAAGTTTAAATTATTTAAGTCTGGGGACCTAGGAGGCCATGGTTCTGTTCCACCCAGACCTATCCATTGTTTGTTGAATGTATTATTCAAGAATTCCCTAGCTTCTCCACTAAAATGTGCCTGATCCCGGCATGTATGAACTACATTATGTTTCTCACCAAAAGTGGCACATCACCGAGCAATAAAGGTAACTCCTCTTCAAGAAATTACCGATAAGCAGGACCGTTTAGTCCGTTAGGCAAAAAAAATGGCCCAAATAAATAATTTCAGATTATTCAGACCTAGACATTTAGTGAGGATTGTTCTTGATGATGAGATTCTTCAATCAAATGGGGGTTTTCCTCAGCCCAATAATGGTTATTGTGAAAACTTGTGATACTTCTCGAAAAGTTAGCTTCGTCTGTGAACATTATTTCACTATCTAAATGAGCATTTCCTCTAATTTTATCTAAGAACCATCGGCAGAAATTCAGTCTTGAAGGAAAATCTCGAGGAAGTAGAGTTTGGACGCGTTGAATATGAAAAGGCTACAATAAAATGTCTTCCAAACCAGAACATGTGAAATATTCAACTGATTTTCAACTTTTCTTTTACTCACATGAAGATTCAAATCAGTACAATTCAAAACTGCTTCCTCAATATCTGGAGTGCTCATAGTTTGAGTTGCACCTTTAAAATGATTATTTGCAGTAAAAGTACCAGTTTCCCTCAACCTTCTGTGGATATTCGAAAATGTTTGCCTGTCTGGTGTTACTTGATTTGGAAAGAGCTCCTGATATAATCTCCTAGCTTCTGTTGTGTTTCCGTCAGCCAGACTGTACATGTAATGGATATCAGCCAATTCGGCGTTAGTAAAATTAGCAATTTTTTCTTACAGCAATATCTTCAAAAGTCTTGAAACTAATCGTTAATTCAATGAAGGATTCGAGCAGACACTAGTTCAACGTTAGCAACTGTCGAAATAAATAAATAAATGAAAAAAATCGAAGCCTACTAGTCATTCTTTCAATTAGAAATGCTTTCAATTCAGCGAATGCATACACTCGTTTAATAATTTTTCGCTCGAGAACTGTCGGAGATATGAAAAAACTACATGTGTCAAAAAAGTTTCTAAATTAAATGAGGATGACGAAAATTGATTGTAAGCTGATCAGTGGAGTACTGCAAAAAAGTTTGAAAGGGCAAAAGGAGACATCGCCTCGGAAAAGAAAACACCTTGTGAATTTCAGTTGAAATTTAGGACGTATAATGATGGAGGCTGTAGAAAATAGCTTGCATTCCGAATTTGGGCTGAATATCTCGAAAACTGCAGAAGTTTTGGAGGAAAAAACCAATTTTTCTCCGGAATTTTCAAGACCCTGTAGCTCCGTAACGAAGCTTTTGCGGACCTATGTTTATAAAAACTTTTTTTCGTAAAATTGCACGTAGATTTACCCACTCAAGTTGTGACATACTATTATGTAACACTTTGTATAAAGAGTTCTCAAGAATCATTTGTCAGCTCAATAAAACTAGATTGTCATGAAGAAATTTTTTTCCAATACAATAACTGTTGTTTTCATATTATTAGAACAGATATATAAATTACTTTTGATTGGTATTAGATTTTGCTGTACCTAAAATGGCTTGTTTTATTTTTTTTCGAGTTTATCTAAAAGCTGCGTTTTTCTCGAAACAGTAAATCAATTCGCTGTGGATTATAGAAACAGACATAGCGAATTTGATACCGATACCTGTTTCTATATTCTGCAATGATCTAAGTAAGGACCTATCAATTTTGGCCTCAGTTTGACGTTTTGGAAATTATTTAAAAATAGCAATAACACCCATTTTGTTTGTGTGTAGTTTTTTGTTAAATAAAACGGCAAATAATCAAGCTAGGATTTTATGAATTTATTGATAATTCATTCAATTGACAAGGCTTTTACATGATAGAAATCTATTCTCAAACATAATTAAACAAAGATTTCCACTTAAATACATTAATAAATGCTCGTTTCGATACACAGTATCATTGTCAAGAGCGAATGAATACTACAAAATTATCTTAACAAACGTATACTTATATAGACTAAAGAGGCAATCCATTCAGATAGTGAATGGATTGCCTCTTTAGAATATATAAGTATACGTTTGTTGAAATAAGTTTGTAGTACGTTTCTTACCTTCAAATAATCAAACTTCAACCGTTAATATCTTTTAAACGATTAGGTTTACGGAAAATTAGTAGAAGGCTTTTTTGGAAGAATATTCGAACTACGAGATTTATGAAACGATAAATTTTTTCAAGTAGTTGAACGCCAGATATCAATTTTTCTATGTTATAATAAGAAAAAAATAGAAAACTGTAAGGCTGAGGACCTTCCCGTTACAATTAAGAGCTCATCCTTGGAAACACTTCCTTAGAGGTGTATAGGAACCTATTTTTGAAATACCAAGCCAAAAGAACTTTTCGTACTTTTTGACCCACCCTACTATACATAAACAAAATTAATGTTATTGCTATTTTCAAATAATTTCCAAACATCAAACTGAGTCCAAAATTCATAGAACCTCGCATAGATATTTGTGGAACATAGAAACTAGCACCGGAATCATATCATTTCCGTATGTTTCAGGTACTAATGAATTTTCCGAAGGATATGCAGATTTTTTATGAAATCGCTATTAGCATAAACGCGCCATTTTAGGTACACGAAAACCTTATACCAATCAATACTTATTTAAAAACCCATTCAAAAAATATTTTTTGGACAAACTAATTTTGTTGAGCATCCAGTATATAGAATAGCATCATTACCCCCAAAAATATCACAATTCTCGTTGAACGGAAGAAGTTATTATCTTACTCAAATCTGAGACAATTTTTGAACTTCCAAAAATGTTGATAAAAAATCATACCTCAATAGTGATTAATTCAAGATAGCTTAAATCTGAACGAAAGGTGCTTGAAAAGGGATGACGTTTATTAAAATAATTAGACAACAATCAACTTTCTCAACAAACAACGGACTTCTTATAAATAGAACAACGGATAGATCTTTAAGCTCCTAATTTTCTTTCCTCTTTAAAACATTCCAACGTTTCGACACAAAATATGTGTCTTCCTCAGGGAACTACAAATAAAATGGGACGAATAACATACAAATATTGCTCATATTGATTAAAATTTTAGAATGTAGGTAATACAACTTCAAGTTAAAATTATAAAAATATTTCGCTCAACAAGAGAAAATAAAAAACTTCCTGAGGAAGACACATTTCTGGTGTCGAAACGTTGGAATGTTTTGAAGAGGAAAAAAAATAGGAGCTTGAAGATCTATTCGTTGTTTTATTTATGAGAAGTCCGTTGTTTGTTGGGAAAGTTGATAAATGGATATTGGTGGACCTGGAACTGATTACATGACTAAAATAATTAGAGAGTACATCATGCTTTATGAAATAGAAAAATTGTAGTCTATGTCCGGTATAACCGGAAGTGGTACTGCTCTGAAAACAATTATAGATTGAATTTAGCCTAATACCAACATTTGAAATTGATCAATAAATTCGTTCTCCATATACATCTAATAGCCCTTTAGCGCGGACACCTGTATAACCTGTGTTACTGTCAATAAAATAAAAATTAAGTTTAAACTATTTCGTTCCTGTATAAATATGAATTGGAACTGTTCGTATTATGTGTAGAAGACATTTATGAGACAGCTTAGGAATATGTGATAACTTGTACCTGAACCAAGGCCTCGAGTTTTGCCCCCTGTCACCACTTTCTACTGACGCAGCTACGTCACTTTGATTAAAAGACTGAAGTGCATGGCATCAACAGATCACCTTGAATTTTTCTTTTAATTTCGCAATGATTGCATAGAATTAGACAAATTTGATAAAACTTCACCTCAATATTGCATGATATTAATGCATAAAATCGAAATTTAAAATTCTAGTACCTCATGGAAAAATAGTGAAAGAACGTAAGCGGCAACTGTGGAAGGCAGAATATCTCGGCCAACCAAAGAATAGAAGTGTTTTTTCGGAAGGAACTTTGGAAGTTTTAATATTTATAAGTATTATACTCTGAATGAAATACATTAGTTTTTTACTTTGGAAATAACTTCGTCTTCGACTTGAGTCTTCGAACAACGGTGTGTGATATTGATATAAAGCATAATTCTTTTCAGCTTTTATATTACCGAAGCACTCAATTGTAGAGGGGTGAAGGAAGTTTTATCTTTACCGCTTTCTGCCCTAAAGATCTTAGTTCGTTGAAAATCATGGAAGAGTGACGTATTTTCTATTTGTAGAAGAGGTAAAAATTCAATAAGTAATCAGAAGAATGGGTTACCAATTAAAAAATCCAAGAAAAAATCAACTTCCAGTATTTACGGAACTGACAGTTTTCAGGCTGTTCGAATATCATTCAAGATTCTGACCAATTTTCGTTTCATCGATATCGATCAATAATTGTAGGAGCTTGTAGTGCGTTTTTCGCAGAGACCCCGATATGTAGGGTGCGCCAAAGAAAACCAGACAATTTTTTTCCGTTATAACTTTCGCAATTTCAAGGCTAGATCATTCATTCTTGCTTCATTAGAAAGCCAAAGGACTAGATTTTTCAGAAAAGGTATCGAAATTTCACTTCCGGTGAAATCCAATATGGCTGACTCATTCGAGAATGAGCAATATTTCAAGATCACTGGAAAGCTTTTTTTTCACTAAAAAATTCGAATGGGGCATTCAGTAATAGTTCGGTTTTCTCTGAACAATTTGACATTTTGATCTTAAAAATATTCCAAGAATTGGTGAAAGAGTAGCGTGAAGAATTGTTTTCATTCTGATTTTCAGCTGAAATCGAAATATTTTTTTCACCTCATGGCGTTGGCACTCCTGAAGTTGTTGTGTTTTACATGGATGTTCTAGGAAAACAAAGAATCAACTAGATTGAACCTTTCCCATCATTTTGATGGGACGAACTCGAATGTTCATTCAGAATTGTGTCAATTGTCGTCAATAATGTTTCTTTTTTCCACCATCATATGTACCTCTGAACATAGACTGCATGCATTAACTCTATGACAAACAAAAATAATGAAATGTCATCGAGTTTTAGACTACGTCTGGTTTGAACTCGAATTTTATCTATGTGTTGCTTGATTTTGCCGTTTGAAATTGTTAACAATGGTTTTAACAAATGAGGATAAGCGTTTCATTGAATGTTTATTTGTTTATTATAAAAGAAGTACAATCTATGAACTTGTGGAAAAATTGTTAATATTTGAGGAAGTCGGCCATTTTAAATTCGAACGGAAATCGAATTTTAGGTTGGTTTTAGTAAAATATGGTTCTTTGTCTTTGAACATCCATGAAAAACAATAACTCAAAGAATTCACTATTTTCTTGGACATAAAATATTCAATAAACTCCCATTAAGTCTGAATATTATAAAAATATTAAAAGTTCAAAAAGAACTCAAATATTTGATGTCTAAAGTGGATAGAATTTGGATAAATAATCTGATAGACATGAAGAATAGTTAATCCTGTTGTTTTCATTTTACTTTGTCTTTTTGTCCGCTTTTGTCCTTTCAAATTTTATTTTGAGTTTTGATTAACATTTGCTCTTTATGTTTTTGTTAGAGAGTTAGATTGATTATATTTCAGTGAGCAAACATTTTAATTGCTAAGTTTCTTCTTTTGGTAAAATACTCACCACAGGCTTTTGCCTTTGTGAGTTAAATTGTCTTTATTTAAAATGTATTGTACTTCAAGCAATCAATGAAGATACTTATTATTATTATTATTAGTTCAATACTTGTTGTCAGCTAAAGATGGTCAAAAGACCGAAATTGAAATCCTGATTTTCAAATTTTATTTTGAGTTTTGATTTACAGTTGCTTTTCATGTTTTTGTTAGAGAGCTACATTGATTATATTTCAGTGAGCAAACATTTTAATCGCTAAGTTTCTTCTTTTGGTAAAATACTCACTAAAGGCTTTTGCCTTTGTGAGTTAAATTGTCGTTATTTAAAATACTTATTATCGTGGACTTATGCACTATCTCAGCTAGTAGCTGGATATAATTTACCTTTCCCAGATTTAGCAATCAAAGGAATAGGCCCGATTACAATATACTTGACATAAATTTCCTAACTATCCTACATGTATTAAGAATTACAGCTTTTGCGTTTCTATATAGGTATTCTTATGCAATTCTAATTTCTTAAGGCTATCATGCAAAGTTTTGGGTATTAAACCAGTCGAGGATACGATGACAGGAACGATATCTATTTTGTCGAGGTGCCACATCTGCTTGATCTCAATAGCAAGGTCTGTGTATTTGGACTTTTCTCCTGGAACTTATTCAGCACGTTGTTATTATTTGGTATGGCGACATCCACCAGCATTGCTGTCTTGGCTCTCTTATCATACACCACTATGTCCGGCCTATTATTCGTCACCATTCTGTCAGTGATAATAGGCCTATCGTAGTATAATCTGATAGAGTCATTTTCCAATACGGGCGCCGGTTGATACTTGTAATATGGCTGGAATGTATTCAGAAGTCCGTACTTGTGTGCAAGTTTCTGATGGATAATGTTGCACACTTGATTATGCCTGTGAAGATAGTCTGTATTGGCCAGTTGTTCGCATCCGGACGTAATATGCTGTATCGTCTCCGATCTTATATGGCATTTTCTGCACCTATCTGTTTGTAATGTTCCGTCCTTCATAATAAATTTTTGTAGTTGTTTGTAGCGATCACTTGGTCTTGGATGGCCATAAGGAATCCTCTGTTTCCGCGAATAATTCTCCTTTCATCAACCATTTGTTGGAGGCTTCTTTGTCGATGTGTGGTTGATTAATCTCATGGTGATGTCGTCCATGCAATTCCTTTCTTGACCATTGCTCTTGTTTTTCAGTATCTGATAGGAATGGTAGATTCAGCAGGTCATCTCTGGTAGCAAGATTTAGAGGTGTATATCCCTTATCAGCCAACGATACCACTCTATGTAGGTCAGAAGTGAGAGCTTTTGCTGAGAAGAATTCTCTGAGATTTCTTATCTGTTTGGTGTGTAAATTGACAACATCTATTAATCCGCGTCCTCCTTCTTTCCGCTTCAAAGTTGTTCGTATCACAGACGATTTTGGATGATGATTGTTGTACTTTGTCAGCATCGTTCGGGTCTGCCTTTGAATATCATCTAGCTCCGTCTTAGTCCATCTGATTATTCCAAATGAGTAAAGCAACACTGGAATGGCGTAGGTGTTAATTGCCTTGACTAGATTTAAAATACTTATTATTATTATCATTATTAGTTCAATATTTGTTGTCAGCTAAAGATGGTCAAAAACCGAAATTGAAATCCTGATTTTCAATGAATCTCTTGTGATAGTATAATACATAGTTTAATTTCTTATTATTATCAGAAAATAATTAATTTTTCGATGATGAAAACTTACTTCTTATGTTGAGTGGTTTTAAAATGTTTCCATCAAAATACACAAGCATTTTTGTATACCTTTTTGAATGATTAATTTGAAAAGAGGAACCCTACTACTCCAGTAATACCATAGTTTATTTGAACACACACTTCAAAAATATAAGAGATTTTTACTTCTTCTTCGACAATAACCACTCTCCTTCAATGACCGAGATATTCTGCATCTTTTTTGATAAACCATTAAAAAATGAAAATTATAAGTCACTTTCATCAAATTTATCGTATTCCTTACAAACAGAATCATATTGAATGAAGCTGATGTTCTTACTGATACCACCTCTTCAATCTTTCAAACATTGCAACATAACTTTGTTCGACAGCATCATCAGGAGAATATACAGTTCGGCAAAACAGCGTAATCGAAATTCATACACATAAATAAATATTTTTCAGTTCAGTCCCCCATTCTTGAACCGCAAACGAATTGTTTTTTGAGTGTCTTATAACTGATTGAATGAAAATATATGAAAAGATACTCACTATTCTTCTTGTATAAAAGAATCTCGAACTGATCGTGCAGTTGATGCTCCAATACCTGGTCTATCCTATTGATAGTTTCCTTATCGGTCAGTTCGCCGTACATGAATGTACACCTACATGACTTCTGCATGACTTCGGCACGGTTGTAGCCGGATATCTTACAGAAGGATTCGTTGCAATAAACAATAGGAAAGTCGACAATTTGTGCGTTGGCCAGTAGAAAACTGCTGTCAGCTATAAGAAAGAAAAAAATTCATACAGATCGAAATAAAGCTAGTAAATCAAAGTATATAAAATTCAATGCATGTATGAAAAGTTAATATACCAAGTTTTCTTACAGTATACAAAGGATATATATGGTTTCTAAGAATCGCAATGGCTTGGGCTTGTGTTAGCCACATAATACCCTATAGTCGATTTGGTAAAGCCGTAGAGTAATGAATATTTAGGTGACAGGATGGCATATTCTTCTTTAATTTTATACAAATTTTCACTCGGATAAGGGTTAAAGCGTATTATTAAGTATATTCTCCGGATTTAACCCCAAGAAAAATAATTATTACATAGATATACTGGGTGATTCACATGTGGCGCGATGCTCTGTAGCTCGTTCACTCTTAGAGATTTCGTTTTTGTTCGAACGGTATTGTATTTAGAAAGTAAAAATCTACTCCAGTAATTTATTTCGAAGTAAACAGGGTGTCTCAATTTTCTTTAAAAAAATTCTTAGTTCAGATTGGTTTCAGATTGAAAGACCACTTTTTTGTTGAATATTCAAGAGCGTCCTAAAGTCTGCAAAAATGTCTTCAAGTAATAAGTTTTTTGGTGCGTAGTTTCGTCACAATATTTTTCCCGTAAAAATTCATGAAGATAGGCTCTCACATCATCGCATGCTCCTCCAGCCAGAGAGGATGAATACTTTTTTCCTTTCGTTTTCTTATTGCCCAAGGATAGCTCTATTGATGAATTGAAATAGATTATCCTCAATTTATACAGGAGTGACTCGAAAAAATTTTTGAAGATTGTAATTTTAAAAATATCATATCTTAATTTTTTCAAATAAAACACCCTGTATTTTATTATTCATGTCAACGCATAAAATGTTGAGTTATATTTTTGTAGAAATAACCTTATCTTTATCTTTGACCATTGTTGAAATGAAAAAAAAACTGAAATAATAAAATCAGAGGTTGCGAAAGAAGAGTTTATTAGCACATATCATTATACTTGATCAGAAAAATGGAGATATTTTAAGGTAGTCGTGTATGAAATACGTAATAGCTTGGTTTTTGGTGAGATGATCTACAAGTTGTTGAACTGTTTCAATAAGTGTTCGAAATCTTTCCCGTTTCTCTGTAGACACAATTCAATCCTTCTGAGGAAAGACCGTTAAACTCTCGACAGCATTTGCGGATTAACTGACTGAAAGGCGTCGACTATTCTCTGCCTCGTATCCAACTGTATTGTAGAGGGAATCTGGTAAACGATGTCTTTAATGTAACCCAAAAAGAAAAAATCTAGACTTGTAAGGTCCAGAGACCTAGCTGGCCATCAAACAGGACCACCACGTCCTATCCATTTGTTTGGAAATACATGATTCAAATGTTTCCTAATCTGATGTGAGTAATGTGCCAGTGCTCCATCCTGTTGAAACCACAGTCTTATATGCACTGGTAGTATGCTCTATATGCTTATATTCTCTGGTCGAAAAAGTGTGGCCCTATTAGATATCCATCTACTATAGCGGCCCATACATTTTAGGACCAACTATGCTGGTGATCTATTTGTCTCATGAGGTGTGGATTTTCCGTGGCGTAATAATGAAAGTTGTGCCAGTTAACAAGCCCATGTGGAAAGTTGCCTCGTCCGAGAAAAGAACTCTGCTAAACATATTTGAATTTTCGCCACTTTGTCACTTGCCCAATTGCAAAAATTGATTCGATTTTCATAGTCTTCATTACTCAGTTCCTGGTGCAGGAGTACATGATATGCTTGAGATTTATTCACTTTCAAGATTCTCTGAACGGAAGTTGGACTTATATCTCTTAACTGAGAAATCTCTTTGGCTTTTATATGAGTCCTCTGTCACTGTCAACAAAACTGATAACGGGTTGTCTTCGGCTGTAGCAGTTTTCGGTTCTTCATGTTTTTTGTAAGCGATATTACCCGTTTCGATAAATCTAATTCAAAGTTTTCCAAAGCATATTGCATCAGGATGCCTCTTATCAGGGAACCTTTGTGCATAAACTCTACATGCCAACAAAGAATTTTAATCACACTCATCCAGAATTGAAGTCATATCAACTTTTTCTTTTTTGGAGAACTTCATGGCAGTCAATTGAGAGAATTGGGTTCAAACCTCACTGTAACAATGTGTAATAACGAAACACAGATAAGTTCACCATGTAAAATGCAGAATATGATATGTCCGGACACCTAACAGAAGGCACATATCTCGATATACGTTGTGATCATCTTGATTTCATCATTCGTTAAAAGAATTATCTTGTTAAGGTTTCATTTCTTACTATTTGAATCTTTACAGAAAAAAAACTTCTGTGCGCAAGTTGATGAATTTGATACGGTTTGTAGAATTTTCATCAAAGATTTTTACAAATAATCGAATATTCGAAAAATGATCGAAGATAAAGATAAGGTGACTTCTGCAAAAATATAGCACAATATTTTATGCGTTGACATGAATAATAAAATACAGGGTGTTCCATTTGCAATTTCTTTCAATTCGGAGAATATGCTTAGTAAACTTTAACCCTTATCCTCTCAACGTACCTGGCGGGTGGTGGTACCTGTGTACCAGCACTGCTGAAGACATCCAGTTAACAGTTTCGTTGACAGTGACAGAGGACCCATATAAAAGCCAAAGAGAGATTTCTCAGTTAACAGATATAAGTCAAACTTCCGTCCAGAGAATCTTGAAAGTAAATAAATTTCATGCATATCATGTACAGCTGCACCAGGAACTGAACAATCAAAACTATGAAAATCGAATCAATTTTTGCAATTGGGCCAGTGACAAAGTAGAGAAAATTCAAATATGTTTAGCAGAGTTCTTTTCTCGGACGAGGCAACTTTCCACAAGAATGGGCTTGTTAACAGGCACAACTTTCACTATTACAACACGGAAAAGCCACACCACATGAGATAAACAGATCACCAGCATAGTTGGTCCTTAAATGTATGGGCCGCTATAGTAGATGGATATCTAATTGGGCCGCACTTTTTCGACCAGAGAATATAAGCATATAGAGCATACCACCAGTGCATATAAGACAAGATTTGTGGTTTCAACAGGATGGAGCACTGGCACATTACTTACATTAGGTTAGGATGCATTTGAATCATGTATTTTCAAACAAATGGATAGGACGCGGTGGTCCTGTTAGATGGCCAGCTAGGTCACCTCAATAGTGAAATGTATTTAGAATTTCTGCAAAATCATCTATCAATGTTACTTGCCGATGTACCAGTGCATATAAGACAAGATTTTGTGGTTTCAACAGGGTGGAGCACCGGCGCAATTCTCACATCAGGTTAGGAAGCATTTGAATCATGTATTTCTGAACAAATTGATAGGACAGATATCACCCAGTATATCTATGTAATAATTATATTTCTTGGGGTTAAATCCGGAGAATGTACTTAATAATACTCTTCAACCCTCATCCGAGTAGACATTTGTGTCAACATATCTGGCGGGCGTTGGTACCTGTGTACCTCTGAATAATCAAAACTGTTTTGTTCGTTGTAATTCATTCATGATAGGAATTACTCGTCAAGTTTTCATCAATAATGATTTCATAAACAGGTTATTGTGTAAGATGAAAACTGTTCCCATCAGTTAATGGGTATTCAACTGAGTGCTTATGAGATTTTGAGAAAATGGAGATGAAACCCACCTGAATGGCCAATATTCTACCGGAGTACCCCAGATTATAATATGTAAGAATATAATTAATGGCACGCCTATGACCATGCTATCTACTGCCTATAGCTTATTATTTCTCATAACTGTTAGATCCAGACACTAAAAAATGATGTAAAGATCGAAACCGGTGGATATTGAAAATAAACATAGTAGAAATCGGACAAAAGTGTTTCATTTACATCAAAACCTTTCTTCTTCAGTGCTGTTTTATTCTGACGACGACGACGACATCCTTCAATTTCTATAAGGTCTGAAATTACCTTCAAATTATTTGTTGTATTTCTTTTAATTTCGTCTATCTAATAACATAAGTTTGAATGATGTATTTCGATTCTGTTTATTCTCTTAATTCATTACCAACATAAAGAGGGTAGTATTTGAAGTTTTGTTGAAATAAGCATTAGATAGATTTCAAGGACTTTCATTGAAGACATCAGCTACTGAAACCATTGTGTGCTGAATTTTCGAAAAGGTGAAAAAGAAATTTTTGGGAATTAAATCCAGACTTCATGCAGAATGAATGAAAAAACCGACGGTCTCCCTCTCATGAGTTCTTTCTAATCGAGACTTGTGAATATTCGCTAAAATATCTGTCCTCTGTCTGTTATTTTGTAGAATCAATAAATATTCTGGCCACCAAAATACGGGAATATGAATTCTTTAAACATTCCCACAATATCTATTCTGTACAAAAATGAACATACTCAGTGTGGCTATTTAAATAATTAATTTCCATAGGTTCTTATGTAAAAGTCTAGAGCCGAAATATTTTTACATGGAACGTATTATCCTTGACCCTCAAAAGAAATCACCGTCACGAAATTGTACGATTAGCTGGATGTTTCATAATATGCGATTGCGGAACGAGAAAATAAATACGTAGCCAATCGATATTTTATAAGGTTGCAGCGACGAGTGGGACCATAAAAATCCCATAAAACAGTTTGACCGATTCGCTACTGAAGCGCGATTCAACGTTTTGTACTTGATGGTTATCTCATGACATCTGTCTACCCTATTTGAAATTGCATTCACTTCCCAGCAGATGCTTAAAATCGACATCTAACCTAAACCTGATGTTATTTAAATTGTTTATTTGGGTAGGTATATTATACGGCGTTATTATGACTACGTGGCTAATTTGATGGGGATGGTTTTTGAATGCCTTTAAGGGGGTAGTACACAAAATCTGTTCTTGTTCGATATTTTATTTCTCGTCTGTTTCATTACATATCAATTTGAAACTGTTCATATACATTAGAACTATTTTCAAGGTTATTAAAAATATTTCCTTTTATTATACAGGGTGTTACATAATAGTATGTCACAACTTGATGGGGTAAATCTACGTGCAATGTTAAGAAAAAAGTTTTTATGAACACAGGACTGCAAAAGCTTCGTTACGAAGCTACAGGGTGTTGAAATTTCCGGAAAAGTTGTTTTTTTCTTCAAAACTCCAGCAGTTATTGAGATATTCAGCCCAAATTTGAAATGCAAACTATATTTTACTGCTCCATCATTACAGGTCCAAAATTTCAACCGAAATTCACAAGGTGTATTCTTTTCTGTGGCCATAGCTCCTTTTGCCCTTTCAAACTTTTTTCAGTACGCCATTCATCAGCGTACAATCAATTTTCGTCATCTTCGTTCAATTTAGAAACTTTCTTGACACTTGCAATTTTTTTCGTTTCTCCGACCGTTCTCGAGCAGAAAATTATCAAACGATTGTATGCATTCACTGAATTGAAAGCACTTCTAATTAAAAAAAAATGACTAATTGGCTTTGATTTTTTTCATTTATTTATTCATTTTAACAGTTGCAAAAGTTGAACCAGTGTCTGCTCGAATTGTTTATTAAATTAACGATTACTTTCAAGACTTTTGAAGTTATTGCTGTAAGAAAAATGGCTAATTTTACTAAAGCCGAATTGGCTGATATCCATTACACGTACGGTCTGGCTGACGGAAACACAACAGAAGCTAGGCGATTATATCAGGTGAGCTTTCCAAATCCAGTAACACCAGACAGACTAACATTTTCAAATATCTACAGAAGGTTGAGGAAACTTTATTGCAAATAATCATTTCAAAGGTGTAACTATAAGAACTCCAGATACTGAGGAAGCAGTTTTGAATTGTATTGATTTGAATTGTCATGTGAGTACAAGAAAAATTGGAAATCAGTCAAAGATTTCACATGTTCTAGTTTGGAGGATTCTCCACGACTTTTTATTGTACCCGTTTCATATTCAATGCGTCCAAACTCTACTTTCTCGAGATTTTCCTTCAAGACTGAATTTCTGCCGATAAAATTAGAGAAAATGCTCATTTTGATAGTGAAATAATGTTCATGGATGAAGATAACTTTTCGACAACTGCTATCACGAATTTTCACAATAATTATTAATGGGCTGAGGAAAACCCCATTTTATTGAAGAATCTCTTCATCAAGAACAATTCTCACTAAATGTCTGGGTCAGAATAATTGGAGATTATTAGATTGGACCCTTTTTTTGTGCCTAACAGACTAAACGGTTCCGCTTATCGGCAATTTCTTGAGGAGCTACCTTTATTGCTCAAGGATGTACCACGTTCGGTGAGAAACATAATTTGGTTCATGCATGACAGGGCACCAACACATTTCAGTGGAGAGGCTTGAGAATCCTTGAATATACATTTAACAGCTGATGTATAGGTCAGGGTGGGCAAGAACCATGGCCTTCTATGTCCCCAGACTTAAATAGTTTACACTTTTTGCTATGGGGCTAACTCAAAAGTTCGGTTTATTATATATCCATTAGAGAACATAAAAGATTTAGGCCCTTGAAGCCTAGGCGGAAAAATAAAAAGTATGCCCCAATTGAATTCAAACGAGTTATTTATTAATTTTGATGAATTTACTTTTCTGTCACCACAAGCACGTTCGATATTTATATTAAATCCCAAACCACGAATTCCAGATTTAGTAAAAGTAATATCACTATTACAAGTTTTGCACTTTTACATAGACGCTAACGCTGAAAAAATTAGGGGAAATGAAAGAATACAATACGTATTGCTATCATTGATCTTCACGTCAAAATCACGTTTTTCATTTACTTTCCTTGCAGATGCACTTGTATGACCGGCTTCATAATTATGCTGATTGCCATGGAATTCGTGAGATCTTCTCTTGGGAATATTTCCTATAAGGATTCATTGTACAAATATTGTTGTGAGCTAAGATACACACTGAGCAATACTGAGTACTTGTAAGAAAACTAACGGTTTTGTATTTTGTTATTTATACATATAGTAAGAATAATTTGAAAGAAAGCGGAGAGCAACGGACAGTAAAATATCAAATACATTACCAGCGGAGAGAGGCGAAGAGCGAAAAACGCGCGCTTACTCAAACGGCTGTAATTTTTTTTGGTTTACATTTCTTTATGAAATTTTGAGAGGTGCTTTTGGAGGTATAAGAATTTTAAAATGCAAAGAACCAAAATCGATTTTTTAAGTTTACTACCCCTTAAAACGAAAAGTTTATATAAATCCAGATATGCTTTCTTCTGATTTTACAGGGTGTAAAACTTTCAAAAAATCGGTTTGCCATAAATATAGTTTATTCGTACTTCCTAAATTCACGGTTTCACTATTCGAAGGTAAAATAAATACGACCCAACGCCTATATTTGCGGCAAAAGATTTCTTTATTCGCGGATCTAATCGATACATTGAAACATACATATGTATTAATAAATAGGGTTCGGTATCCTTTGTAAACGCGTCGTCAAATGGACCTATGAAAAGGTGAAATAGATCTATTGAACTGAATAACAAACCTGGAACGCTTAATACGGACTGCAGGGATGAAGGAGAAAAAAGACGGTGCTATAGAAAGAGCGAGATAGTCAACACAGTAAACCTCTCTTTGTTACTATGTCGCGTTATCATTTGTAGAGCCCGCGAGCTCTGAAATGAGCCATGTCTATCATCCTTAAGGTTCAATATCGATTTTCAGTATTCAACCACTAGAAATGTAGTAAACAAAATTCCAAGATTGCTTTCCAGTAATCCTCGAATTTCGGGCGTGTTATAATAATAATAATAATAATAATAATATATGCATCGAGCCTATTCCTTTGATTGCTAAATCTGGGAAAGGTAAATTATATCCAGCTACTAGCTGAGATAGTGCATAAGTCCACGATAATAAATAATAATAATAATAATAAGCCTCAGGGCTCAGGAACATTGTTTCTGAGTACGGGCTTAGCGAACCTGAGGTACCCAAGCTGAACCTGGCAGTAGGTATAAAATGCAACCTATCCAATGATGTACAATCTAAGGAATAAACGGGTGAATCGACATTGTACCACCATAACCTCTTGTCGCGTTCAAGATTTAGGAAGAGGGTCTTGTTCGGAAAGTGAGTCAGAGTCTCCTCGGTTAGCGACGGAAGCAGCGTGATATCGAGTAGGGATACTGCAACACAAAACCAAGTGGAAATAACATCAATACCTCTCAACCGACTCTTGATGTTTCAACAGCGGCGCAAGCCATTATGCCTACGACCACAAGAGCCGGACTCCCTAGGAAACGCATGAAGTGGACTCCAGAAATGAGTACCTTCATTATGCGTTCCTATTACAAGATTACAAACTTGGAATCGGAAATGACAGCATACAGATACGCGTTACATCTTGCGTTCATAGAAAAATATCCTGAATTACAGCACATATCCGAGCAGAGAATTTCGGATCAACGAAGAACAATCGTTAAAACAGGCTACTTTCTTCAGAAATGCTGCAAAGCTTACGAGAAGAGGTCATAATGGAACTCAGAAGCGAAAATGATACTCATAACGGTATACCTGCTGGCGTCAATGAAAGTGTTACAGATAACATCGAAGCCACGGAAACGAATATTAACATGGAACGCCCTCTTGAACCGAATCAGCAGAACGAATATACGTATTTAGCAAGATCAGAACTCAACAGAGCAATAACTGAATTCAGTGGTAGTAACCCAACTAAAAGACCTAAACTGCCCAAACTGAAGACGAACAAGAACACCAATATCATCCTAGCAAGTGTAAACTCAATGTTTGAAGAATATACCGACCAGAACACCTTGGAGAAGATTCACACTCTGATTTACTGTGGAGCAGTAGCGGTTCTTCGACTTCACAAACAACAAATCTCCACAACTCTGATTCAAGCTGAGCCAAAAAGCGTCAGAAAACCACCATGGCAAAAACGACTGGAGAAGGATATTGATAATATTAGAGCAGAAATCGGTCGCCTCACAGAATTCCTGAGAAACAGAAAACCCTCAAGGCGCTTGAAATCACATATACGCAAAATT
Organism: Cryptolaemus montrouzieri; assembly: GCA_013387265.2. NCBI lineage: Eukaryota > Metazoa > Arthropoda > Insecta > Coleoptera > Coccinellidae > Cryptolaemus > Cryptolaemus montrouzieri. Next base: position 89,004,099 of record JABFTP020000001.1, on the reverse strand, counting down.
TATAGGAAAATTGGTACGAACACAAAACACCCTGATCACAAACAACACATCGACGTGTATATGGACACTTTGAAACAGAAACTCCAAGCAAAAGCAAAGAGGCTTTCAAGATACGTTAAGTGTACTGAAAGGAAACACAAAACCAAAGGTTCCTCCTAAACGCTGCCAATTTTCATAAGGAAATAACAAAACTGCGACCAACAATAACAGAGAAGTACCTGACGCACAGTGCTTGACCGACTATTGGTCATCAATATGGTCGAACCCCAAAGAACACAATAGAGATGCGGAATGGATCACGAATGAAAAGAACGCCTCGAAATCAGACATATGGACTTCGATGGAATAACGGAGGAAGAAATTACAACAGTGATTGGAGCGACCAACAATTGGAAGGCCACAGGTATAGATAATATCCACAACTACTGGTACAAGAAGTTTGATAAGCTCCATGGAGCCCTAGCGAAACAGCTCACGTATGTTCTTCAACATCCCAAGAAAACACCCACTTTCCTAACGCAAGGCTTAACATATATGCTACCTAAGAGCGATAGAACACAGGATCCGTCTCAATATAGGCCAATCACTTGCCTGCCAACACTCTACAAAATACTCACTTCATGCATATCCAATCGAATATACCAACACCTTGACGACAACAATATATTAGCAGAGGAGCAGAAAGGATGCAAAAAGGAACACCACGGGTGCAAGGAACAACTCATCATCGATTCTGTGATAATGAAACAGGCACACGTAGGGCATCGCAATGTTCATTCAGCTTTTCTCGATTATCTGAAAGCATTCGATAGTACCGCCCATTCTTGGCTTGTTGAAGTATTGCAGATATACAAAATTCACCCAGCCCTGGTAGAGTTCTTGAAGACAACAATGACACACTGGCGCACGTCTCTGCAGGTCAACATGAACAATAAATCAATTAAAACCGACGAGATACCCATACGTCGTGGAATTTTTCAAGGAGACTCTTTGAGTCCACTATGGTTCTGTTTGGCAATGAACCCATTGTCCTCAATGCTCAATAGAACTGGATACGGATTTAGGATAAAAGCAGAAAGGAATTATCATACAATCTCCCACCTGCTGTATATGGATGACATCAAATTATATGCTTCGAACAAGAAGCAATTGGATGATTTGCTGAAAACTGTCAGTGAGTTCTCGGCAGATGTTCATATGAAATTCGGGATTGAAAAATGTAAGACCCTGAACATTCAAAGAGGAAAGTCATAGATGGTGATACACAACTTCCAAACGGTGACATTATACAGTGCATGAGAGATGGCGAAACATACAAATATCTGGGATACCAACAAGCCAGATTGTTAGACCAAAAACAATCAAAGGAGAAGATTCGTTCAGAATACAGTCAGCGTCTGAAGTCTGTGCTGAAATCGATGTTGAACTCGGGAATCTAGTCAAGGCAATTAACACCTACGCCATTCCAGTGTTGCTTTACTCATTTGGAATAATCAGATGGACTAAGACGGAGCTAGATGATATTCAAAGGCAGACCCGAACGATGCTGACAAAGTGCAACAATCATCATCCAAAATCGTCTGTGATACGAACAACTTTGAAGCGGAAAGAAGGAGGACGCGGATTAATAGATGTTGTCAATTTACACACCGAACAGATAAGAAATCTCAGAGAATTCTTCTCAGCAAAAGCTCTCACTTCTGAACTACATAGAGTGGTATCGTTGGCTGATAAGGGTATACACCTCTAAATCTTGCTACCAGAGATGACTTGCTGAATCTACCGTTCCTATCAGATACTGAAAAACAAGAGCAACGGTCAAGAAAGGAATTGCATAGACGACATCACCATGAGATTAATCAACCACACATCGACAAAGAAGCCTCCAACAAATGGTTGATGAAAGGAGAATTATTCGCGGAAACGGAGGGATTCCTTATGGCCATTCAAGACCAAGTGATCGCTACAAATAACTACAGAAAATTTATTATGAAAGACGGAAGATTACAAACGGATAAGTTCAGAAAATGCCATATAAGATTGGAGACTATACAGCATATTACGTCCGGATCCGAACAACTGGCCAATACAGACTATTTTCGCAGGCATAATCAAGTGTGCAACATTATCCATCAGAAACTTGCACACAAGTACGGACTTCTGAATACCTTCCAGCCATATTGCAAGAATCAACCGGCGCCCGTATTGGAAAATGACCCTATTAGATTATACTACGATAGGCCTGTTATCACTGACAGAATGGTGACGAATAATAGGCCGGACATAGTGGTGTATGATAAGAGAGCCAGAACAGCAATGCTGGTGGATGTCGCCATACCGAATAATAACAACGTGCTCAACAAGTTCCAAGAGAAAAAGTCTAAATACACAGACCTTGCTATTGAGATCAAGCAGATGACTTTGCATGATAGCCTTAAGAAATTAGAATTGCATAAGAATACCTATATAGAAATGCAAAAAGCTGTAATTCTTAATACATGTAGGATAGTTAGGAAATTTATGTCAAGTATATTGTAATCGAGTCTATTCCTTTGATTGCTGAATCTGGGAAAGGTAAATTATATCCAGCTGAGATAGTGCATAAGTCCACGATAATAAATAATAATAAGTTCTGTATTTCCAATTACAGGAAATACTATACATGTTAGCAAAATTATGAAAATTAACATAAAATCAAAATACCGATTTCAAGCGCTGCAAGAAGAATACTTAAAGAAAAAAAAACCAAAAAGTAAATTGCAGAATTTTAGAGTTAACTGTTCAAATACACCCTACTCAAAGAGGAAAATGAATCAGAGTTTATATCACATAAAGCTGAAATGGAATTATAGGTTCTACACATGAACGAAATTGGAAATTGCATGAATACATTCGACCTAGGGATACTAAGAGCAAACATTTGTTCCTTCCTCGAGGATAACCTCGGTATTGCAAACTTCAACTGGGCCACTATGGGCGCGCGATCTAGCCTGTTTCTTAGGAGTCTAAATAAAAACCTTAGAGCCAGAAGGCGCCTTCTGATTTCAAGGGACTTCATTTTGAATCTTGTCAAGAAGGGTGCATGATCACATCCCCTTATTGAGGATAGAGATTTTGCCAAATGAAGAGGCAATAATTTTGTTTGGATTACAAAGTTGGTAACATTGCTGGGAAAATGTGCAGATTAACAAGGAGACTATCTTGAAAAATAGAAAAAAATTCAAAAAAATGTCATAAATTTTTGTTAAATCAGAAACCTTTCGGATCACCTTCGTACCAGATGATACTCATCAAATTACATCGAAGAATACAATACTTTTCTTTGGCATTTTATTTACTGTCCATCAATTTCCAAATCAGCATCAATTGTCTTTTTATCTCTTTCTTTCTAAAGTGATTAACAGACTCTGCTCACTCTTGAGAATAATAAATTGAAATTCTCACATTTACACTCGAAACGTTGAATAGAAGTGCCAACTTTTTGTTCAGACTTCATACATAGAAACTTCACGAAAATAATAAGGATGAGTTATCATCTTGCACTAACCAGATTGCATTATTCTTGGCATGTCATAAATAACATTTCAGCATTAATAACGTTTGACGACGTCTATCATTCATTGTTTGGAAAATGATATTTTATGATACAAAGAATATTTCATTGTAATAAGGAAGAAGTTATCTCTATGGCGAAAGATGATGGAAAGAGAGCGCAAACCGATTAAATTCAATCATAAAATGTTTCTTACTGACGTGTGGGTGGTACTCTTTATAGCCGTTGTAATGAAAGTTCAATATTGCAACAAATGATTCACGAAAATAATATTAGAGTAAAATATCTTTCAGAAACTTAATGATTCCTATATTATGTTTTTATGTACATATGGCAGTTAATTTGTATTGAATATGTACGGTAAGTATCTATCTAATGAATCTAACAAAAACGTTTAGAAACTATTGTTGAATTGAATAAATTGGATATTTCACTAGAAGTCCAGGCAAGGTAGAAAAAGTAAATGAGAATTTATTTTATGGATATTCAGATACATTTCCCGATTTGAATTCGATATGCTGACAACTTCAGCATGCCAAGTTTGTTATTTTCCCCGTGAAGGAAAACATATACATATAACGAAATCATAAAATTCTAATTTATGTAGAATATAGATCACACACGGACGGCTTGCTACTGCAAATTGGTGAATGCGCAAGGACATATCGGTTGTTGCTTGAAAACGCCCTAAGCTATAGCCCCTGCAATTGTTGATCGATTTCAATGAAAGAAAAACCGAATTGTATCTTGAATAATTTCCTAATGGCCAGAAGTATTTGTCATTAGTCTGTCAGTTCCAAACACACCGAAAGTTGACCTTCACATGAACGTTTCAAATGGTAATGCGATATTTTAATTATTTTTCGATTACTCATTCAATTTTAAGTACCTTCTGCTACAAAATATCACTTCAAATCCTGTATTTTTCGATAAGAAATAAAATATAGAAAAATTTTGGATTCGTTGAATCTGAGACTGAGTTTGTGATTCAATTGTTCTGTTACTAAAAGGTGTTTTGATCATTAAGTTCGGATAACTCACTTTTTTTCGTGTTCTGTTAATGAGCACTGTGACGAAATACCATCAAAAATCACAGAGCACTCTTCATAGAATTGTTAATATATGTTATCGCAATTATCAACAAGAAATTATGACAAATTTGGTATATACCCACCAATTCTTGTTATTGTTTCGATTCAAGTCTTTTTCACGATGGATAAGAACTTATATGTGTTTATTTTCAACCTAATAGTAATAGGGCTGAGGCATTTCGACTCTATCGAAAACGATTTCCAGATCGTCATGAACAAGAGTACTACAAATTTAACATAGTCTAAAAACACTCAAGTAAGTTGAGACATCCGTTTCACTGAACCGAAAACATCGAAATAAAATAACTGAACTCATTTCTAAAGGTTTTTCATGAAATTTGTTGAAAATGTCCTCCATGTAACACATCCTGAATGTGTTGCATTTCGAACAGAGACACTTCTATAGGGGTAGTTATCAATATTTCTTTCAACACTTCCAAATATTCTTATGGAGTGCTTTAAATTCGATCCTGTAAGTAACTCTAGAGCCAAATCAAGTCAACACGAGACCTATAGGAGTTTTGGCATAAGAACATCTGAACATAAACTTGAACTGCTGGTGATCTACCTCAATAATTTTAGACTACTTACGTCTCTGATAGGCTGCAAGTATGTGTAATGCAGGGTTGTCGTACATATACGATACACCCTACCTACCTAGGTGGGTAGCATATATACAGGGTGCTTCAACGAAAACTAAACAGAGGCTATATCTACCAAGATATTCAATTCTGATCAAAACGCAAAAACAGGTCAATTTTTGTTTCAAGGGGACATCTTTTGGGGTACAATACTTGCCTGAAATATCAATCCTCTAAGCGAGGGTTGCAATCCTTAAAAATTTTGAATAGGAAAGATGGGTCGAGTGATGACTCAAAAGAAAGGTGGTATCTTTGTCTATATTGCCTTGAACGAATTTCTATTTTTAATTGAAAACTGTAAGAGATACAGGGTGAGCAACTGAAAGATAGGGAAGACTATTTCCCTGAGACTATTCAAATTTATTATTATCTTCGTCTTCATTCCCGTGAAAGAGTTTTCATTTTTTATTGAAAACTGTAAAAGATACAGAGTGAGCCACTGAAAAAAAGAGAAGACTATCGCCCCACGACTATTGAAGTATTGGTGCGAAAAACTGGAATAGATTCATTTAAATCAAAGGCTGTTATCTTTGATCTAAATGAATCTATTCCAGTTCTTCTACTTTTCAGTAGCTCACTCTGTATCTTCTACAGTTTTCAATTAAAAATAGAAATTCGTTCAAGGCCATGTAGGCAAAGATACCACCTTTCTTTTGAGTCATCACTCGACCCATCTTCCCTATTCAAAAGATGTCCCCCTTGAAACAAAAATTGACCTATTTTTGCGTTTTAATCAGAAAGTAATATCTTGATAGATATAGCATCTGTCTAGTTTTCGTTAAAGCACCCTGTAGATATTAGCTTTCCGCGCAATATACATGATTTTAGTCAAGGTTTGGGTTACGTTCAGTTAGGTTCTTCTCTAAAATATCAATGAAAAAACTCATAGTTATTCAAAATTGCGAGTTAATTGGTTGTTACAAAACTTACTTACTTAACTAAAGAGTGACTTTGGATGTTGAAGCGTGGCACTGCATGTCCTCAGCATACTGTTCATGAGATGGTACGTATCCAATGAGTGCTAATCTCAAGCATTATGACATATGATCGTCAGTTAGTCGATTGCGATATTTTGCGATATTTATGTTACATTCTTTTCAGTTGATTTATTATGAATTGCAATTTACTTTTGAATGCGTTTACTGCGCTCATCATCTCAATAATAGTTTTTCTTTTCCTTGAAGCTCCAAGTTAATGGTGTTTAAGTGCATTATGATGTCAGCCAAAAATGCCAAATCAGTCAACCATTTCTTCAACATGTAAATATCATCACCTCTTTCGTCTGGAAAAGCTGTCACTTCGGACAATAGTTCTTGAAACCTTTCTAGCAATTTTCCGCGACTCAACCACCTGACGTTCGTGTGAAGAACTAAATCAGTGTGTTCAGCTGACTCCCTATCTTCCAACTGCAACTTAAAGAGCTGCCGTTGCAAGCTACGTGCACGGATGGAATTCACAATTTTTGTTGCAATGCCCATAATTTTATCCGTGTTGAAGCCTTTTAAACACAGAACTTGTTGATGTTTAATGCAATGGAATGAAAAGAATGAAGGGAACGTAATTTATATATTGGTAGCTTGTAGTTTTTCACAAAATTGAAGAAAACGCCTTGTGACAGTTGGACGAAATAACTGAAGTTCTCTGATAGCAGACATGATTTCTGTTTTATTTTCAAAATCTCCTAATAAAGTCTCACCCGCTTCAATAAATGCTTTGTTCACAACCGATCCATCTTCGAATGGTTTCTTGTGTTTCGCCAATATATGAGAAATTTTAAATAACGCGATCGTAGCAGCTTTTGATTGTTTGGCTGGTCTGAACATAATTTGTTCTTTTTTCAAGCAAGATATCAAATCACGTACTTTTCGTTTTCTGAATTCACTTTGTGGCGGAAAATTGTTTTCATAGTTTTTATGAACCATTTTATGATGCCTCTCCAAGTTACCACGCTTAGGTATTGCAACTGACGCACGACAAATAAGACAAATGCACTTATTCTTCACCATACAAAAGAAAACTTCTTCCTCCTAATCGTTATTAAAATGATACATTTTAGATGTCTTCGCTGCACTCATTTTGAAATACACAAAAATACACAGCTGGACAGTGCCTGTCATATCGGTGGATTCGTCAAACTGTAAAGAAAAGTATGTACATTTCATGATACCATGTTTTAGTTTATCTCCCATGTTCTGACTTATGACTTCAATACGCCTTATGACAGACAGTCGGACGAGATAACTGAAGTTCTCTAATAGCACACACGATTTCTGTTTCATTTTAAAAATCTCGAAATAAAGTCTCACCTGCTTCAATAAATGCTTTCTTCACAACCGATCCATCTTCGAATGGTTTCTTGTGTTTCGCCAATACATGAGATATTAAAATAACTCGATCGTAGCAGCTTTTGATTGTTTGGCTGATCATGGTTTGTTCTTTTTCAAACAAGATATCAAATCACTTTCTATTCGTTTTCTCAATTCACTCTGTGATGGTAAATCCATTTCATAGTTTTTATGAACGTTTTATGATGCCTCTCTAAGTAACCACGCATAGGTGTTGCAACTGACACACGACACATAAGACAAATGCACTTATCCTTCACCATACAAAAGGAAAACTCTTCCTCCCAATCGTTATTAAATTTTTTTACTATTTAATAATAAACTTCGTATTGACATAATATTGCCTTCAAGTTACAATTCAGAATGACTCCAATTCCTGCAGGCGCAACATTTATATCAGTGGACGAAATTTTAGAATGTTCGCGTCAAACGCGCCGCCCGAAATTTCTAGAAAAGCAGCAAGAATAAAAACGCAGCTTTTCTTTGACAAGTACCGCGCGTTGCTTTGATAAAACCGCCCTTTGCCGCTAACAGAGTATTATTGCATAATAAATTTTTGTAGTTTAGTTACCTACTTATATTTCTAAAGGTTTTCATAAAATTTGTTGAAAATGTCCTCCATGTAACACATCCTGAATGTGTTGCATTTCGAACAGAGACACTTCTATAGGGGTAGTTATCAATATTTCTTTCAACACTTCCAAATATTCTTATGGAGTGCTTTAAATTCGATCCTGTAAGTAACTCTAGAGCCAAATCAAGTCAACACGAGACCTATAGGAGTTTTGGCATAAGAACATCTGAACATAAACGTAGCTTCGATAAAAATAAATCTGATTCAAATTATTCAAACCACCTAATAAAAGAAAACCATTCATTCAATAAAAACTTTGGCATATTACATATAAAATCAAAAAGTTCAAAATTAGATCTCCTAGAAGCATTAGAAATAAATAGATACAAGCATTCGGACAAGCTTTTGAATGAGCAGGTAGATGTGAATTTTTCACCCCTACTTAACTTGTTTAATTAGTTTTTATTACCTTTCATACTAACTGTACAATGGCTCGGTGTGGATTTTCCTGTTATTCATCCAATTTGTTCTACGATTTGTTTATAATACCATACTCTTCATTCTGTTTGTCATTCTTGATAAAGCTGCTGTGTCAGCGAAACGTCGTCGAATTTTTTCAAATAAAGTGTAGATTAAAGTTAAACCTTGTGTTTTTTATCTCATTTATATCATGGATCTACATCAAGTAACGGTCTCCACAATTCAAATGTCAAAGTAGTTTCAATACCGAAAAAGGAAGCAATTAGCTACATTATTAAAATAAGGAGCAATTTTGCGAAAAGTATCAGATATTTGGGCAAGAGGACGGGAGTTTTAAAGTGAAGACACGGTGAACGTATAATAGAGAACTAAAAATCTCAATTCAACTGACGAATACGAAATATTCTAGAAAGAACAATCACAGTTATTCAGTTAACATATGTCTACCCTTGATATTTTATTCCCTGAAAAAGAGCTCTGCAACACTTGTGAAAGTAGACCAGAAGGCAAACGCTCGATAATACAAATTGACCCATTCTAGGTTTCACAGTAAATGAGCTACATCAGTTTCATGACTTTCATTTCTTATTTCACAATTGTACTCAGCGTATCATTCGCGCAAAATCCAAACCCGATGTTTGAGTACCTACATGGCAGGAACATCACTCTAACTTGAGTGCTACAATAAATCCAACCAGCACGAAGTTGTATAATGCTTCTGGCAGATAGCGGTTATAGCCAGTTTGAGTTGAAATGGAAGAAGATTTTTCATTTATCAATTTATGCTAGAAATCATTTATTTTCTTCAACATGCGATAGAATTAAATAAATTCGCAGAACGTATCAAATATCTTATTTCAAAATACAAGTTAGATGACCTTCTTGAAGTTTATGGAGATTAGGTTAGGATATTTTCCTGAAATCTTCACAATTTGATTCGGTTTTGACAAAATATATGTTAAAAATTTTTCAACTTTTCGCCATTTCCGGTTTAACCGGTAATGATATCCTGTTTATTTTTCCACAATGGAATTTCCTCTCAATACTGATCTAATAAGTACCATGTCATAGGAATGAATTGTATGGTTTTGAAAATATTTCACTTCTTATGAAAAAAATTCTTGACGTGTCTGGGACAAAGTATCATCACACAAGATGAAGAAAAGGTTCGGACACTTTCAGAGAGGATAAATATCGGCGTAATATTCGAATTCGCTAAAAAAATATACAGGATGTGCCAAAAAATCAATTGAAATTTTTTAACGTGCTAACACTTAACATGTTGCTTCTATCATTCTTCAATTCCTAACTTTCATTTTCTTTACTCCGATGAAACTATACTATATGATCTCATATTCGAGTTCGTTGTCTTTTCCCTCTCCATAATTTCCCTAGTATTCTATGTTCCTGTATCTCCTCCATTTTCCGATGATTCTGTCAATTCAATTGATTATCCATTTTGACTCCAATATTATCTCAAGGCAGTAGTTTTCAGGTTTTTAAGAAAATTAAGGAATTGAACGAGTTTTAAAAAACATCTCCAATAAATGAAATGTCAAGTGTGAAAAGTGGATTGTAAGTTTATCCGATTATAATTCCATAATCTTATCTTATCTTCACGTTGTTTCTCTCTTTTCGATTTGTCCTAAAATATCTCAACATCATCGTTATTCAATTTTTTTTGTTCTCTTGTTCTTTTTTTTCTTTTTGCTTTTCACTTCAATGAACCACCTTCTGTTTGATTATTTGTAAGTTAAAACATTGTAAATTTTTTTTTGAAATATTGTAAGTAGACAGAACAGGCATTGATGGGGTGAGAATTCTTTTACTTATTGGATTGATGGTTCTAGGTTAGACCTCGAAGAAAAGGCCTGCCCAGACGTCTTGAAGTAGCAACGATCCGTTCACCAGCCCTAGGAACCCTAGGGCGATAACCGATATTAGAGCATTCTTAGATTGACACGTCCCCTTGTTTCATCCTTAATTTTCTTTCAGGTAAGTTTTTTCCTTTTTTTTTGTTTATCGATAGAAAAACACCTTGTTGATATATATCAATATAATGACTCTACCAAGCAGCTGGGATATTCTCTAATTATAAAAATTTACATATTGTTATAAAATTGGCGCCGCAACGTAGAGGCACACGAGTTTTCTGGAGCACTTGTGTGTATTTGTTCTTTTTTCAATGTTTGTCTGTGGATTTCATTATTTTGCGTGAGTAAATATCTGCCATATTTGTTATCATTTATTCACAGGTATGTATAAACCCTATTTTATCAACTTAATTTTCTTTATCGGTGTCTTTTATTTAATTTTTAACAGAGTTTCTTTTTCACATAATTTAAAGTGTTTTTTGATGTAATTTTTTCTTTCCATTGTTGAGTTTTCTCTTAAGCAGTCATTTTCAGATTAAGTTTTTCAATTCTTAAAATTAAGCAATTTCTTATCTGGTTTGATTTTGTCTAATGTTTGCTTTATCTTGTCGGAAACATTTGTATCCAAGTATTCCACCGAAAGATCCGTATAATATAATCAATATTTTGTTAACACAAAATATGACGAATCCACGAATTAAATACGACATTATGGCTTTATTACATGCTTGCATATCTCAAAATTATTGTGACTGTTTTTATAAAAGTGATGAGGGACTTATAATGGGAAACCCTCAAGCCCTCTTTTAGCAAAATCTTATCTTCATGGATTACATAGAAAAACTATTCATAAACACCAGCTTAGTAAACATTTCCTAAATTGGTATCGATATGTCGATGACATTATTGTGTGTTTCACAGGAACAAATAGACAGTTCAGTGTATTCGAAAATTTCATCAACAACCTGCACCCAAAAATAAAATTCCTTCTGAAATAGAACAGAACAATTCGATCAATTTCCTAGACCTAACAATAACAAGATCAAATAATAAACACCAGTTTCAATTTATCATAAGCCAACATATATATCCAATCGGTGAACACCAAGAAAAGAAATTCTATAGTTTAACACATATAGGCAATATTAGCAATAATGTGAAGTCCCTTCTAAAAGTTTAAATTTAAATATACCGTTCAAAACATCAACAAATTTAGGTTCAAATGAGATAAAAACACAAGGTTTAACTTTAATCTACACTTTATTTGAAAAAATTGACGACGTTTCGCTGACACAGCAGCTTCATTCTATTTTTCATTCTTGATAAAGCTGCTGTCAGCGAAACGTCGTCGAATTTTTTCAAATAAAGTGTAGATTAAAGTTAAACCTTGTGTTTTTATCTCATTTATATCATGGATCTACATCAATTAACGGCCTCCACAATTCAAATTTAGGTTCATTTATCAGGAATTATAAATCTCTAATTAATAAAGAAAATAAATCAGGTGTTTATAGATTGGATTGCGCAGATTGCAATTGTTTTATATAGGTAGAACAGGAAGAAATTCAGCAATTTTTAAATTTCCTGTATAAAATACATTGCCGCATCTGCTTCACTTCTGAATTAGAAAATAATAACTCAATTAATTTCCTCGACTTGACCATTACAAATTCAAATAACCAACTCACTTATAACATTTACAGAAAGGAAACATTCACAGACGCATCGATTCCAATAGACTCGTTCAGTCATTTAAGCCACAACTAGCTGTATATAACTCCATGATTCATAGAGCTTACTCTATTTCCCTTTCGACAGAAAATTTTCAAACTGAACTTAATATCATCAGAAAAATTGCCTCAAATAACAGCATACCACAACATTTTCTAAATACAAGGAATACTTTTAGAGGTTTGGTTCGTTTTGCGTTTCCACACTCTGTGTAGGTGAACATAATTATACAGATCATTCATTGAGCTAATAAATAATTATATAAGAAAGAAGGAAATCTTTCCATCTCAATAAAATATATTCTCGCTAATAAAACATCCTATCCTAAGATTTCAGGTGAATGAAGCTTCAGAACTTCCCTCTACAAGCTATATATTTCAGTAAAGCGTGAGAAGTGCCCCCAACTTGTCAGAACACAGGTGATGTGAAATCGAATAAGGCAACAACATCGCTAGCGCCGAATTCAATGTGGTGTTCTAACTCAGGTCAGGATTTAAAATAATAACGGAACATTCCAGTCTATAAATGATTGTGTGAATGTCATCGATATAATTTTCTTTCGTCTATACTGAGCTAGCCGTTATCGGATACTTCATACGATGGATGTTCGTTATTCATGTAGTTTTTAATAACACATTATTTTCAAATTGTCAATTTCCAAAATCCATCAACGATTTATTTCCTATTTTTCTCAATTTCTGGAATCAGGGTTACAAATTGGCGAATGCGCCAGGTGATATTCGGATATAAAGTAATAGATATATGTATGCGTTTTGCACGTTTTGCATATTTTATAGAAAATACTAATTTTTGAATATTTCTCATACAACAGTTTCTCCTAAAGATGTAGTTCTCTTTCCTATACCTTCTTGTATAAACTAAGGTGAGCCCATTGTATACCTAATCGGTGAACCTAAATTCATTCAATTTTATTATTCTATTACCTGTTGGAAGTGATGATATCGAATTAACCCAAATTATAGATAAATGCATTGTATTTAAAATTTTCATGAAAAAACCATTGGTTACATGTTCACTTCGAAGTGAAGAAGTTTGAGCATCTGTGAACTCTCGAGACATCGTTGCAATGCCAAAAATAATTGTTGTTTTTATCTGTATCAAGCCATACAAAAAACTTCATATGGATATGGACAAAGTATATTGCTCAGTTTGTTACCAAACAGTAAATTTCTATATTTTCCTTTATCAATTGAGCGCCAAAATGAAAATAATAACACTGGACCACAAAGTTGCACTTTTCGCCTGAAGAATGACTCATGTCACTTGATATTTACTAATTTGACATTAAGAAATTAAGAAAACACAATAACCGTAATAATTCACTGTTAATTAAAAATATTTTGATTTAATTTGATATAACTTCGTCAAGAAAAAGTTTGTGTGATTTAAATCATTTTTGTTTCTCTTTTGGAAAGTATATATTAAAATACCGTTCAAATGTGGCAAAGTTCGTGAGTGAAACTTAAAAATTAATTCGGGTAACAGCAGCAAATGTGTAATAAGCTTCCTCAAAAGGTTTTAGAACGTGTGTTGAATTTCTTCGTTAAATGACGAATAAGAAAAAAGAACTTCTCGGTACGAAATTGCTATGATCTGGAAAGCACCTTTCAACTACCTTTATGACTGCTATTTTTGTCTGCTGGAACCATATATATATATATATATATATATATATATATATATATATATATATATATATATATATATATATATATATATATATATATATATATATATATATATGATATAATAATAATTGGGTATTAGATATTACGAGAAGTATTTAGTTATGTTACTTCGCTCTTTCGGAAGGCGATCGTAACGATCGATCGAGCAAAAATTCAGAAAGAAAGCTCCGATAATGCGAAAATAAAAAGGTCTCCGATTTTTTGCGAATGGGGGTATAATTTCTTCGGTCTCTACAAATTTTTCCATCGCGTTCGATCGTTTTAAAACCTGTACAAAGAGCAAGCCTCGAGTTTCGCATGTTGCGCCCCAATAGTTAAAATTAATTAAATAGCAAAATTTCGCTCCATTTTCTTCATTCCGAATATCTTTGACGGCCAGAAATCAACTAACGTCGAGCTGTCAAAATAAGTAGTTTTCTCGCATCCGTCCTACTTATACGTGGTTACCGATAGAATGGATTCGGGTGTCGAACGATTCCTACATATCTCGAGATCGGATCCGCGAAGAGAAATCGTTACTCTACGACTTAATTCTCGAATTTGGAACAATTTTTGAAACCTAGAATTTAGGTAAAAGAACGGAAACACGGAAGCGGTTCTAGTCACTGTCCTACCGCCCTTAGATCGCTATTCAATGTCTGAAGTGAGCTTTACCAACGTGTAAAATTTGTTGCTCATTATCTTTTGAATGAAAATATTGAGATGGAAATAGTTAGTAACTTTTATTTTCACCAGCATAATTACGGTATTACCAACATCCAGAATCTAGTGCTCTCTTTTCTGAGTGACAATCGAATCTTACCTTATTTCAATAAGTATTATATTCGATCCGTCAAAATAAGTAATTCGAATTTTATTTGAATGAAAAGTTTGACGAAACTTGAAATAAACTTTTAGAGGTAAGTGGACGTAATTTGATGTTAATTTTATCCATTTTTATGTATATTTTATTCAAGGAAAGAAACGACAAACTTTCAAAATTCAGAAATTTAACATTATGTGATTATTCTAACCTAAACAATGTGATTTAAACGGAATGTTATAATAAAAAGGAGTTAAAGAGACTCAAAATAATGTTTGAAAGGTAAGTGAATGTAGTTTGAGGTTTATTTATGTGTTTGAATATATATTTTTTCAGCATGCTCAATAAATGTACTCAGAATTGACATATTTCATTTTTCTTTCATAGTTATTTTAACCTCTATTCGTTGAAACAATTTCTTGGAATCACTAGGATTTTTAACGAATCAATTGAGGATCTTACAAAATGAGGGATATACTTTGAGTTGCTATTAATAGGTATTGAGCTTTTTGTATAATAATATTTTTCTGAAAGAAACTCTATAAAGTTTTCGTTAGGTCATTTAGTTAATGTATCATATGAATATTGGAAACTATCCACTAAAGGCTATATCTGGATTAAAATATTTCAATCTGGATGTCAATAAAACCGTGCCATTTCAAATAGAATTTTCGTTTCAGTTTATTCAAGAGGAAGTACGTTTCTATTCTACAATTATCCAAATGTAAAAGTAAATGAGATTCAATGTGTTTGACAATGTTCAAGTTTGAATCAAAGAAAATAAAATCTCAAATTTGCAAAAAGGTGAGTTCCTTCTATTCATAGCTCATAGTTACTATTTCTCAGGAAATTTTATCAAGGTTTTTGAATGAATGACAGGAATTCCTCTTTGATTTGAAATTGAAATTTTCTCTGTTATAGGTGTCTGATAGTGTTAAACATGATGTTTCAAATATGTAGAAGTTGCATGCAAAGTTTCATTTTGTACAACCACAACTTTCAATCAAAATATATGAAAGTCACAGGAAACATGCACCTGCCTATGTGAATCATATTTTGGAAAAAATTCAACTACTACTTGGAGAATGCAATGCAATTTGACAATTTTATTATAGGTAGGTGTACTATAGGTATTTTATATAATTGTGCAAAATTAGTAAGTTCATCACGTAATATGGAAATATGAATATGTTTTAATGCAATTTCTTCCTTTAATTTTCATTTCATAGTATATTATAAAGTTTCACAAGAAAATGAATTGAAGAGAAGTTAAACTAAAGAATTGAAATTTCAATTGTTAGAGAGCAAGTTTATAAGAAGCTGACTGCTCGAAACCAACTGCCAACTCGATACTTAAGTATCTAGGGAATTAACAGTTACCAGAAACAGTTTCACTGAAACTGATATATGGTTAACATCATTGTATTGTATATGATGGTCCATAATGTAATTTACAAAGTTGTGGATCTAATTTCTGCTTTCCACAAGAACACTTCAATTCAGAAGATGTTTGTTCCTTCTGGTAAGCAAATTGTGTGAATTTAGGTCGATCTGAATTTATACAAAACAGTTACGTATAGGGCAATCACATAAGGTGAAATTTCTATGTATTCAGTAGTGTTCCTTTATTTGATTACTAATTTCTCACTTTTATCTTTTGGCCACTCCCAAAAATTTTAATTTGAGAAGATCTTTTATTTTCTATTTCATTAATGTACTTGAGAAGTAATTATTCCATCTTGCTGTTTTAAGCTCACATTTGTTGTTTATTATAAATCATGAATCTTATTCGATTCTTATCTGATCTAATACGAATCAGAACTGTTAAGTGAAAATTAAAATTTGAAACTATAGATCTCCATATATCGATCTTTCTGAAGTGTATATTCAATTCTTTTGAAACTAAAATTCGGAATATTGTGAATCAATATTAGAACTGTTGCTGATTAAATTTGTATGCCTAAAGGGTGATTGAACAATTTGTTTTTTTGAATCAATGTTGGAATGTTTTTAATTTCATCTTATGCTAGCTCAATTGGAGAAAGTTGAGATTTTCAAATTGAATGCATCTCTTCGAATTGGGATAATAGTGAATAGTGTTGAAATTTGTGTGGTTGATGAGTTAGTATCCATTAAACAATGCTGGAAGCTGCGTTACCCTAAGGATGACTGAGGCAATATATGAGAAAGTTCCATGTAACATAAAGAACTATTAAGTATGAATATGAATAATGCTGTGAATATAATAAGGCGTTCAGTATCGATAGATTTGGATATGAAAAGGCGTTCAGTATATTTGGGGTTAAGTATATTGGGCGTTTAGTATATAAGGCGTTTAGTATATTGGCTATTTAGATATTAAAGGCGATCTTAATGGGCTCACTAGTGAACGTTAATATAATAACAAAAATACTATTTGCCAAAGAAATATGGATTTTATTTGACAGAGTTCTAACTGTGACCAAGATACAACATAAGCGGATCAAGGTACATCATCACTGTTGTACCTTGATCAACATTCCAACTGTTTTTAGTCTGTGTAGATGTTTCAAGTCTATTGACTATTCCTTTTTATAATTTATATACGAACCTTATTACTTTTTCTGTAAGCTACAATTTAATTTAACACAATGATTATGACCGTTTTTTTCTTAAATGCATGAAAGAAAACGTGATCAAGGTACAATAAGTTAGGTTAAGATATTTTTATGCATATTTTTGTATTGCACTTTTATGTGCATAAACACACCACTTAAATAAAGCATATTTTCATAAGATAAGTGATAAACGTATACATTTCTGGAACACATTGTATAAAGGAAATTAATAAATGAGATATCAGATAATGGATTTTTCGTTATCCTGCCAAGATAGAAGTTTTACAGAAAATAAATGAGCAAGGAAAATTGCGTGTTATATAATAATATTTACAATTAAAATTAATGAGAAAGTTCAAATCCTAATTCTAATTCAAATAAATGTTTGTCTAACAAATATTATCGAATCTTCAAACATCCTGAAATTGCTATTTCCTAGCTCCCGCTAATCCAATCAATCCATTTCTCGTAGCTTTCTAGAATGAAATCTACTTCACTTGAGATAACAAATATATGCATGAAATGTAAATAAACAAACAACCATCAGAACCAAGTGTTGCTTCAGCGTAAATGTGGAAAATGCTTATTAATTTTACAGCTTGAGCAGCTGGGGATTTCCCTTATTGTTCGGATGATATATTGCACAAATAAATATTGCACATGTACAGCATGTCCCATTTTGGGGGTGCCACCAGGAGCATCTCTGTTATTATTTAGGATAGAGAGATGGGGTTTTCACGACCCTTGGCTACTTTTTCGAGACAAATTCATAGAGCTAATCAGAATTATTCTAACTTCAGTGGTTTTTGAGTTATTCGCGAATCTTGAAAATTTCCGGATTTCTTTTTTTCTCGATATCTCGGTTCTTATAGAAGATAATTGAAATCTGTTTTTACGTTTCTAAAACGGTTTTCTGAGTAGATTCCAGTGTGACGTACTCGAAATTGCCGTTTTTTTTCCTTTTCAAAAATATATAACATGATGACAAAATTTCCACCCAATTTGAAGAAAATATTGGAATAATGATTTACCCCTAATGGCTGGGCGAAGGAACACACGTGAGCGGACGAACCATAAAACATTTGTAGTTATTCGATGAAAACGATCAAAACAATGCAAAATCTTCTTGACCGAAATAATGGAGCTAGGCTGCTCCTAAGATTCCATCGTTATTTATGACATCCGCAATTTCCGCTTTTTATTTCATTTTTGAGATTGTCGTTTAGTTTCTAGAGTTCTCTGAGAAATACCTACATGAGAATAATAATAGGCACCTAATAATTTACTCAAATTTTCTTCTCATAATGATTTACATATATTGCTCGAACTGATTTCCATCATGTTGTAAACATAAAGTGCATCTTCGGATTATATCTTCTATGTCTGAATGCTCTCTGTGAACACAGAAGTCTTCATCTATGCACGTTCATTATAAACCATAGAACGACCAATAATTATTATTATTCATTATCTGTGGATATATTGGCTTCGTGTCTATTTGAATTCGTAAAATTAGTGTTCGTTGTTGAATTTGGATTGTTTAGTTAATTTCTGCAATTCACACTATGGAACAAAATAGAAGATACGAAAATTTCGAAAGAGTTGATATGCTGAAGGTCTACTTTCAGTGTCACTGTAACGCAGTCCGTGCATCAGAAGAATATTTGAATAGGTAAGTTCGACAATGGAAATGGAAGTAGTAATTCTAATCAATATTAAATACCTGACTGACACTCTCCAATAGATTTCCTCAAAGAATTCAACCAAACAGGAAGTTCTTCGCTAAAATGGAAGCAAATCTTTCCAATTATGGTTCGTTCGAGAAACCAAGAAGTAAAAACTACAATAAACGGAATAGAGGTGATAATGAACTTGA
Source organism: Cryptolaemus montrouzieri (assembly GCA_013387265.2). Lineage (NCBI taxonomy): Eukaryota > Metazoa > Arthropoda > Insecta > Coleoptera > Coccinellidae > Cryptolaemus > Cryptolaemus montrouzieri. Next base: position 88,984,826 of record JABFTP020000001.1, on the reverse strand, counting down.
CGTGTTAGCAGCTGTTGAGGCTAACCATTCTACATCGTGTCGGAAAATTGAGAGCGAAGTGGGTGTGTCAAAAAGCAGAGCCCAAAGAATTTTGAGAAAGTATGAATATCATCCCTATAAACATAAAATAATTCCTCATCTCAATGCCGGGGATGCAGAGAGGAGAACGGCGTTCTGCAATTGGTATTTAGGGAGAATCAGAGGTGAAGCTCGTTTTGGGCGACATATCATTTGGTCTGATGAGTCAAGAATCAGCAGTGCCGGAATCTTTAATCGCCATACGAATAGGTTCTGGGCAAACGAAAACCAACACGAAGCAGTAGCTCGACGGCAGCAGGGGAGGTTCGGTTTTAATGTGTCGTGTTTCGTAATGGGCAACAAATTAGCCTACTATATCTTTGATGGCAACTTGAATGCACAGAGATATCTCGAAATTTTGAATATTTGTCTGCCACAACTGCAAGAGGACATTCCTCTTGCTCAATTCAACACATATTACTTCCAACAAGACGGTGCTCCTTGCCATAATTCGGCCGTGGTGAGGAACTACTTGGATTTAAATTTTCAAAATAAATGGATCGGTACCAATGGCCCAATTCAATGGCCACCTAGGTCTCCTGACCTATCCGTTTAAGATTTTTTTCTTTGGGGTTATTTAAAAAATAAGATATATAGGAGGCAATACGCCAATTACGATCAATTGAAGAATGCAACAAATGAAGCATTCGAAGATCTGAGGAGATCCTCGCTACATTTGACTAGGGCCATAGAAGATATAATCCGAAGATGCACTTTATATTTACAACATGATGGAAATCAGTTCGAGCAATATATGTAAATCATTATGAGAAGTAAATTTGAGTAAATTATTAGGCGCCTATTATTATTCTCATGTAGGTATTTCTCAGAGAACTCTAGAAACTAAACGACAATCTCAGAAATAAAATAAAAAGCGGAAATTGCGGATGTCATAAATAACGATGGAATCTTAGGAGCAGCCTAGCTCCATTATTTCGGTCAAGAAGATTTTGCATTGTTTTGATCGTTTTCATCGAATAACTACAAATGTTCTATGGTTCGTCCGCTCACGTGTGTTCCTTCGCCCAGCCATTAGGGGTAAATCATTATTCCGTTATTTTCTTCAAATTGGGTGTAAATTTCGTCATCATGTTATATATTTTGAAAAGGAAAAAAACGGCAATCGGAATATGCCAAAAAAACTATGTTCGTATTTAAAAATGCAAATTTATGTCATATCTGTCATAATTAATGAAAAAAAACTTCGAGTACGTCACTGGAATCTACTCAAAAACCGTTTTAGAAACGTAAAACAGATTTCAATTATTTTCTATAAGAACCGAGATATCGAGAAAAAAAGAAATCCGGAAATTTTCAAGATTCGCGAATAACTCAAAAACCACTAAAGTTAGAATAATTCTGATTAGCTCTATGAATTTGTCTCGAAAAAGTAGCCAAGGGTCGTGAAAACCCCATCTCTCTATCTTAAATAATAACAGAGATGCTTCTGGTGGCACCCCCAAAATGGGACATATATAAATATATTGGTTAGCTAAGGTGAAATATTCGTACTAGGGAATAGATCCTTCAATGTAACGATCGCATTCATCTTTTGACTGAGCAAAACAACCATGAAGGTTCTCAAAATCAGTTATGAACGGTTCAAAATATTAATTCATGAGAATTGAGAAGTTTTTTTGAAACTTATTGATTCCACCCGTCAACAAAAAAAAATTTCTTAGTGTTTCTGTTTATATGCTTAAATTCTTATTCTAGACATTGAGAAACATTTGAATATTCATTTTATATTTTCTTTGGTCTGATTTACATCGATAAGTATATTTTAATCTATTTCATAAACGAAAGATGGCCGCACTTTGATTAACCTGAATGTAAAATATTCTATTATTTGTTTTCATTCATGTTAATTACAGCTGTAGCAACTATATATGTGTATTATTCGATTGAAAAATGGCATCAAGACAGTGGTAAAATGATGTTGGTTCATTCTGTTTTATTTGTGATGAATTTATCAAAGTTAGAAGTAGAAAAAATACAAAGCAAAAAACAGAGAGCGCGTCAAGCCATCAAAGAACAGAAAACCAAAACCTGGGAGAAGAAGCGCAAAGAGGTAGAAAGCCTGATAGGGGGTGCTCGTAGTACGGAAGTATGGAGAACTATCAAACGAATGAAAACTAATCGTATATTGTATATTGTATATATTTTATATTCTATATTGTATTACATAGTACTTTAGCCTCCTACAGGAGGGTGTACACGTCAACTAACTTAAATAAATAACAAATAATATAAGTTATATAGCCTAAGTAGGCAAGACAGGCAACATAGAAGAACAGAAAGCACCATTAAGAAAAGGTGCCATAACACAGCTCTACAAAAAAATTTTTTTTATTGTTGCCCTGGATATCATCGCAAATTTTTATGTTTTCAAGTGCCCAGATTACGAATATATTCATGAAAGTTCTCAATGTGCTCGTATTTTCATGATTTTTGCATTTCTTATATTTTGAACAATTATAAGCTTGTTAGAAATAAAATTTAATTTTCCAGTCATGATTAGGCTTTTGCGCAACTTTTTCGCGCATACAAACATCACCTGATCCCCACTCTCAGACCCCTTGCTCCACAGAACAGCTGAGATCTCAGTTATTTGACAATATTGAAGTACATATACACGTAAATCTGGATAAAGTGTCATGGATTAATATTTTGTTTCAATTACTGAATGTCCATTCTTATATATTTGTCTTCTAGTCTAAAATAGGAGTTCGTCAAGAAGAAAGTGTAAATATTGTAGTGATTTATTTTGTTATATTTGCGGTGTTTATATACCAAAAAACAAAAAGAAATATCACAGACTTTGTCGAGGAGACTTATGTTGAATATTTTGGTTTCAAAATGGACAAATTAGGTAAACCATGGGTTCCTAACAAAGTTTGTAAGTCCTGTGTTGAGTCTTTACGGTTGTGGAAAAAGGTGAACGTTCTGGATTAGACTTTGGTATTCCTATGATCTGGATGGAGCCTACGAATCATTTAGATGATTGTTACTTTTGCGTAGTAGATGTTAAAGGTTTTAATCGAAATCGAACGTGGAGGTACCCAGACTTACAGTCTACGAAATGTCCGGTTCTACACAATGAAAATCTCCTCGGCCCATATACATTTCAAAAGTAATTCGCATGCCCTCAGAAACAATGATGTTACCAAATTCACAGAAATCGGGACCATCTGCTAGTGGAAGTGAATGGGAAGGTGAAACATCTACGCCAAAGTTATTTTCTCAAAATGAACTCAGTGATTTAATACGTGATCTCAATTTATCAAAACAAGGATCAGAACTGTTAGCCTCAAGATTGAAAGAAAAAATTTATTGGCACCAACAGTAACAATTACAACATACAGAACAAAAGAGTTATTACAATTTTTAGTGAAAATGAAGGATTAGTGTATTGTAATGATATCGCGAAGCTGCTTATAGACATGGGTTTAAAAGAGTACAAATCTACTGAATGGCGTCTTTTTATTGATAGTTGCAAAAGAAGTTTAAAATGCGTCTTATTGCACAATGGAAATAAATTTGCATCAATTCCAATTGCCCATTCAACGAAACTCAAAGAAGAATATGAAAATGTAAAATTAGTTTTAGAGAAAATTAAATACTCTGAGCATCAATGGCCGATCTGTGTGGATTTAAAATGGTTAATTTTTACTTGGCAAACAAAGTGGATATACAAAATACCCTTGCTTTATTTATATGTGGGATAGTAGAACAAAGCAACTTCATTGGGAACAAGATGTTTGGCCTGTAAGAAATTCTTTAACTGTCGGTAAAGCCAACGTAATAAGGCGCCGCTGGTGAGCAGAGACAAAATCATACTTCCACCGTTACATATTAACTTAGGTATGATTAAGCAATTTGTAAAAGCGTTGAACAAAGACGGAAATTATTTTAATTACATTTGCAGAAAATTTCCGAAGCTTAGTATGGAAAAATTGAAAGGTGGAATATTTGATGGTCCTCAAATACGGCAATTGATGAAAGACTCAGATTTTATCAAAGTTATGACTGTTCCGGAAAGTAAGGCTTGGAAAAGTTTTGTGTTGGTTGTCGAAAATTTTCTAGGTAATCATAAAGCAGCAAATTATGAAGAAATTGTGCAAAATATGCTGACAAACTTTCAGACTTTAGGAGCAAATATGAGTATTAAGTTACACTATCTCCGCAATCATCTAGATAAATTTCCGGATAATTTAGGAAATTATAGTGAGGAACAGGGAGAGCGGTTTCATCAAGATCTAAAAGTGATGGAAGAAAGGTATCAAGGTCGATGAGATTGTCACATGATGGCAGATTACTGCTGGTCTTTGAAAAGAGATTGTCCCCTGAAAAATTATAGAAGAAAAGCTCATAAAAGGCGTTTTATGGAAATATGAAATATATTTTCGACATTTTCCTCTTTATTTACTTCGATGTATCCGAATTTCTCAAAACATAACTGACATTATAAATATATCTGTTATTTTGTTTCTTGTTTTACGATTTTTGTTATGTAAAATGAAAATAAAGATTTAAAAAGAAATCAGAGCAAATCCTACAAAATCATCGATAGTTTCACGAATTGTGTGCATAAATAGACCCAAAATCATTTTCATATCTAGGGCAACAAAACCATTGTAGCCCAGTGTAATTTTCATACAAATTTGTCATCAATAAATTCGTTCACGGAGTAGTAACATTTTGAAATTAAAAATTTTTTGATGGATGATCTGAATTGTTTCAAAGGTAAGCTTCTCAATTTTCCTGGTAATTTATTGAACATTACCAAACTCGCGTATCTAGGAGTCTGCTCGAATTTTGCAGTTCTATGTCGGGGAAGCAGGAAGTTTTCTCCGTGATGTGTGGAATATTCATGGCGATGGCAATTCCTGATAAGACTCTGAGAGCGCTCCCTGGTACTCACCAGTAGACTGTATATATAGATGCATGGAAAGGAAAGTATACTGTTCCGAACAAAAGTATCTCTGCATAAAGTTCTTGTACATAATCTGAAAATATTCCTAATTATCTGTTTTTGTGCACGAGAAACCCTTAAGGAGTTAGCACAATTACCCCACCAAGTGACATTATAGAACAGATGACAGTATGCCAGCGAATAATACACTCCTGTCAGTCTTTTTTCATCTAGCGACGATCTAAGTTGACACACAGCAAAAGCAGCGCAGTTCACCTTCTTACAGACGGCTGCCAAATGTGTCTGCCACGATATTGTCGAGTCAACCTCCACCCCCAAAAATCTGACCGTACGAGAAGCTAATGTCTCCGAACCGTCTTAAGCAAACACTGAACCAGAATGAAGTCCGTTCCCGAAATGCAAAATAGTCGTCTTCGCAATGTTCAATATCAGGTCATTACGGAAACACCACCCAGCGAATGCATCAGAGGCACGAGATACAACCCCCGCAAGAGCGTTAGAAGTCGGCGCTGGAAACGTAAGTTCAGATTCAGCCATATTCAGCTGTTTACTCGGTTTCAGATCGTTTACATAAAGGATGAACAACAGCGATCCCAGCAGCGACCCCTGAAGCACACCAATGTCACTATCCCTCTCAGTCGATATGACACCTCCCACTCTTACCTTGAACCGCCTATCTCTCACTTTTTGCAGTAAAAGTACCAGTTTCCCTCAACCTTCTGTGGATATTTGAAAATGTTCGCCTGTCTGGTGTTACTCGATTTGGAAAACACACCTGTATAATCGCCTAGCTTTTGTTGTGTTTGCATCAGCCAGACCGTACATGTAACGAATATCAGCCAATTCGGCGTTAGTAAAATTAGCCATATTTTCTTACAGCAATAACTTCAAAAGTCTCAAAACCAATCGTTAATTCAATAAACAATTCGAGCAGACACTGGTTCAACTTTAGCAACTGTCGAAATGAATAAATAAATGAAAAAAACCAAAGCCTACTAGTAATTTTTTTAGTTAAAAGTGCTTTCAATTCAGCGAATGCATACAATCGTTTAATAATTTTTTGCTCGAGAACGGTCGGAGATACCAAAAAGTACGAGTGTTAAAAACTCTTCTAAGTAATAATCCGGCTCGAAAACAATTTTATAATCAAAATAAAGTGGTGAAACAAGCTTAAGAAACTATACCTGAATTACCACAATCAATTTCAGTTTCACAGCCCATTGAAGGAAATCCTTGTACATATGGTTAGAGAACACAAAAATTAAACAATACTATAAAAGCTATTAACAACTACAAGGTGGCAAAGTAGTCGCTAACGAATATTTCTCAATTCCACCGCATCAGAGAAGTAGGTTCTAGGTTGCATAAGCATCCAGTGTTTCAATTTATTTTCAAATATGGGTGAGGTGTTAACCTGCCGCAGTTCTCTAGGCAATGTATTAAACGTTCGGGGAGCCAAGAACTGTAAAAATCTTTGACCAACCGATTTCAGCGCTCGTTGTACTCTATGTCTTAGGCCAGAATATCCTGTTTCGTGACTATGGGCAATAAGATTCTGAGAGCTTCTATATTTGAAAAAATATCATAGCATATTGAAATAATATAAGAAAAAGCTTATTAGAAGGGTAAGTATAACTTTTACTATATATAATTTCTATGAATCGTTTTTGGATCCAAATTCAGCAGATGCACTTTATCCACACATCCCCAAACCAAAATCCCATAGGACAAGATGGACTGTACCAATGAATAATACAAAGATCTGAGCTGGGACAGATCACAAAAGCCCTTGCATATTCTAAACAGCTGTAAGAGTCGTCTTAGTTTTTAGTCAAAGCTGACATATGGTGGTCCCAACAAACGTAAGGATCCAAGACGACACCCAAATATTTAATCTGCATAGATTTTTCAATAGCAACTTCATGGTTAATCAAACTGAATTTCAAAGTACCGTAATAGGGTATCCTCGTAGTGCAAAAGGGCATAAAATATGTTTTGGAAGCATTAAAAGTCAATTTTCTAGATCTATAAAAGTCCAATAGAATACAAAAATCCTTTTCTATTCTACTTTTCAGTGTCAACCACTAAGATGCTGTATAAAAGGTAGCACCATCATCTGCAAAAGAAGTAACGTCACCGGTCATAGGTAAGTAGAACATATCATTGATATAAATACAGAATAATATTGGACCAAGCACTGTACCCTGGGATTTCAATAATGCATCGTGAGGCATGGTATCGAAGGCCTTCAATAAATCAACAAAAATGCATATAGCTGGTACGCCCCCATCTATTTCCTGGATAATTTTGTTCATGAGATTTTCCAAGGCATCATTGGTAGATTTTCCTGTTTGAAAACCAAATTGTTTCTCTGATAGAAGCTTATATTTGTTTAACAATGATGGAATTCTTTCAAATATTTTCCCTAATATTGAAATGATCGATATTAGCCTATAATTTGATGGCAGACTCCGATCTCTTCGAATTGAACGAAGATGACGAAAATTGATTGTACGCTGATTAGTGACGTACTGCAATAAAGTTTGAAAGGCAAAAGAAGACATGGCTCCGGAAAAGAGAACACCTTGTAGATTCTAGTTAAAATTTAAGACGTGTAATGATGGATTCTGTGAAAAATAGCTTGCATTCCAAATTTCGGATGAATAGCCCAAACTGCAGGAGTTTTGAAGAAAAAACCAATTTTTTCCGGAAATTTCAACACCCTGTAGCTCCGTAACGATGCTTTAGCGTACCTATGTTTATATGAACTTTTTTCTTAAAATTGCACGTAGATTAACCCCCTCAAGTTGTGACATACTATTATGTTACACCCTGTATACTTTAAAACCATCTGAAGAAAATTTTTGAAAATTTCTTTGATCCTAGAATCTTCTTGCACAATTTCCAAATTATCCACATAAAGTAAATTGAATGCAATGTTAGTATTAGTTTGGATAATTAGAACGTTTGCTATAACTCGAAAGAAAAAATGCGGAAAAAATGTCATTTTTGTAGATACTCCCTATCAAAACTCCAAGTTGATTCAATCTCAACATGGCTTTTTCAAAGGTAGGTCTAATTAAACTCCTTACGTTCATTCCATAAGTAGTAGTTTTGATGATGGTATTCAAGTTGATGCCGTCTACACAGACATGGCTAAGGCCTTTGATAAGGTACATCATGCAACTTTGTTGTGGGTTCTAGAGGACTTTGGTGTGGTGGGGTCTTCACTGAAAAGGATGGAATCGTATCTGTGGGATAGACTGCAGTATGTTGCACTCAATGGCACTCATTACGGTTTCGTTCGTGTCGCCTCTAGTGTTCTTTAAGGTTCACATCTGGGTCCCCTTTTATTTTCAATTTACATCAATGATATTTGGGAATGTTTTCTTTATACAAAACATGATTTATAGGCTGACGATCTTAGAGTATACAGTGCTATTCGGTCCTATGATGATATTTTGCGGTTTCAGAATGATCTTGACAGACTTTTCTCTTTTTGTCAAAGTAGGTATTTTCAATTAAATATTAATAAGTGTAAGCATATAAGGTTTACAAAGAATTTCATTGTCTTCGATGCTATTTTTTCTGTTGATAGGCTTGGTTTGGGAGGGTAAACCAAAATTAAGGATCTTGGTATATATCTTGATTCTTAGTTGTCCTTTGAGTATCATATTGATCATATAGTTTCTAAGGCTTTCAAAATGTTGGGTTGTTGAGTCTTTTTCGACACTGTATTTCTTTATCGAACTTTAAATCATTCTGTTAGATTTCCGCTTGTTAATTATCCAACTTTCAATGTTTCCGTGTATCCTAGTCGTCGAAATGCACTCTTCTATGTTCCAAAGGCCCGTACTAGTTTATTTTTTCATTCGATTTTCTTGCGAATTTTGCGTCTGTACAATTGGCATATTGCCAGTATAGATATTTTTCATGAACCTCTTTCTTTTTTCAAAAAAAATGTTATTGCATATCCCTTCTTCTTCAAGTGCCATGCAGATTCCTGCGTAGGCGTCCATCCTTTCACTCATCATATGATTCTATTGATTGCAGCATTTTGTAGTGTCTGGAAGTCCTGTATTCCTCTCCACTGTCGTATGTTTCGTAGCCAGGATAGTTTTCTCCTACCTACTCCTCTTTTTCCTCCTTCTATTTTACCCTGGAGGATAAGACGCTGGAAGTGATAGCGTTCTCCGCGCAGTACATATCCAAGGTAGCCAATTTTTCTTCTTGATGTTTTCGAAAAGTTCATGGTCTATCAAACCAGTTCTTCTCAGTATATCCTCATTAGTTACATGTTCAACCCACGATACCCTCAGCATCCGTCGTAGGGTCCACATCTCGAAGGCCTCAATTTCATTTATAATTGCTGTTTTCAACGTCCATGCCTCGACTCCGTACAAGAGAACGGGCCAGACGTAACATTTTACCATTCTATATCTGAGATTGAGATTTAGGTTTTTGTCTGTCAAGAATTTTTAAGTCTTATAAACGTTGTTCGAGCATGCTCGATTCTGCATTTTATTTCTTAATCTGGGTCCCATTTTTGGTTGATCATGCATCCCAAGTATTTAAATTGAGTGACTTGTTCAATGTTTTCTCCATTCATGGATATTATGGCATTTGGCTTGCACGTCAATTGCACTATCTGCCAGTATCACGGTATCATCCGCGTATCGAATATTGTTGATGGGAATTCCGTTTACTTTAATACCCATGGGACTGTCGGAGATTGACTCGATGAAAGCTCTTTCCACATATAAGTTGAACAACATCGGAGACAAGATACACCCCTGGCGGACGCCTTTTTTTATTTCAAAATCCTCAGTTGTTCCTGCATTTTGAATTCGGACATCTGCTTTTTGGTTCCAGTATAGATTACCTATAAGTCTGATATCCTTTCCATCCAGCCCCAAGTCTCTAAGATATGATATGAGGAGGTCGTGCTTTACATTATCAAATGCCTTCTCGTAGTCGATGAAGCACAGAAAAACGTTCTTTCTTTGGTCTTGGCAATTCTGCACAAATGTTTGGAGACTAAATATGGCTTCTCTTGTTCCAAAACCGTTCTTAAATCCAAACTGACTGGCACCACTAACTTCCTCGCACCTCCTGTATAGTCTCGTGTGTCGAACTCGAAGGAAGAGAGCATATCTCATTAGATCTGAATTATGCTCATTGTAGTAGTTTTTAGTTTTCATGATATTTTGCTTGATTCTGTAGTCTTTGGTGAGTCTTTTTTCCTCTCCTGAATTTTTATGAAAGTTATAATTTTCATTTCGTATGAGAGTTTCACTTCTGTTTATTTTTCTGTTATCGTTTTTGTAAACCTCGGTAATTGGATCTATCGTGTAGGGGTTCCTATGTTTTGTAACAATAAATAAATAAATAAATAAATAAAAACTCATGATAAATGTCTCAAATAAACATTTTCAATTGAAAAAAATAATCACGAAGATCTGGAAGAAATTCTGGTAATTTGTTGAAATTTAGACAGGACGTCTGTCCGCAAAATTCAAGATCTACTCTAAGCTTTCCTTATTCCCAATCATTAATCACAACAGTATAAAATTTCTTGCAAATCAAAATCTCGAAAGAAACACGTGCTAATCTAAATCCACCCCATCGAGAATTCCGTCAATACAGTCATTCCTGCAACAGCCTCGTATTAATTTACATGACCTGAAATTTTCCACAACGGCATGGCACATTATGGCAAAACTGGAACAAATCTAAAAATAAACTCCAGCGCATTGTCTTCGCTAAGGCCGAAAGGGGCCGATCATACACGAGGAAGGTCATTCACGGCAATGTTTCTCAAAATAGATTATGGGAATCAAATACGATATTGGAATGCATGTTCATCCCTTAAGAGGTAGGTAGGGGTTGTTTTACAAAACAGATACAATTCTCGTATTCAATTTATGTTCTTTGAAATAACCAATTCGGAAAATGTGATGTATTTATACTATTCTATTATATGGAATGAAATTTATTGGAAATAATCAATGTAAAGGGTGGGCAAATTTCGATGTATTTGTATGGCAACTATGTGAAAAATTCAATTGGCGAGGCTCTTACGTGATAGAAATCCATTTTCACAAATACAAGTAAACGGAAATTTCTACTAAAATATATTATTAAATGCTCGACGCGTTTCGATACACAGTATCTTTGTCAAGAGCGAATGAATACTACAAATGTATCTTACAAATAAATTTTTTATGTACTGAAGAGGCAATTCACTAAGAGCCATCTGTATTTGAACTAATGTTTAGAAAATAAATTTAATTAGTGTGAGTTATTTATGTCTACCTGATCATTAAGAATTTCCGGTGAATACCTAAATCTGATAATTTCAAGTACTTTCAGAAGGTTGAGTTTTATACCTTTATTCTCAGAATGTAGGACTTTAAATTCTGAATTAAAAGAGTGACCATTTTCCCTAAGATGATTTGAATAATTTGAATCGGTTTCTCCATTGATGAAACTCCGTTTATGTTCAGAGATTCTAACAATAAATTTTCTTCCTGTTTTACCTATATTAACAATTGCAATCTGCACAATCCAATCTATAAACACCTGATTTATTTTCTTTATTAATTGGAGATTTATAATTCCTGATAAATGAACCTAAATTTGTCGATGTTTTGAACGCTATATTTCAATTTGAATTTTTAGAAGGATTTCACATTATTGCTAATATTGCCTATATACGTTAAACTATTGAATTTCTAATCTTGGTGTTCACCGATTGGATATATATGTTGTAAAGCTAATTTTTGGTTTTTCTTATATAATATGCTGCTAACTAAATTTGCATTATAACCATTATTTATTGCGATCTATTTCATCAAATTCAATTCTTTGAAATAATTAGACATCGGTGTACTCAAGAGTCTATGTATATAGCTATTAAATGCTGAAACTTTATGTTGGTAAGGATGTGCCAATGTATAATGAATAGTGATATCTGTATGAGAAGGCTTATAATAAATTGAAAACTGGTGTTTATTATTTGATCTTGTTATTGTTAGGTCTAGGAAATTGATCGAATTGTTCTGTTCAATTTCAGAAGTGAATTTTATTTTTGGGTGCTGGTTGTTGATGAAATTTTCGATTGCAGTGAACTGTCTGTTTGTTCCTGTGAAACACACAATAATGTCATCGAGATATTGATACCAATTTGGAAATGTTTACTAAGCGGGTTTTTATGAATAGTTTTTTCTATGTTATCCATGAAGATTTCTGCTAAAAGAGGGCTTAAGGGTTAAGGGTTTCCCATTATAAGTCCCTCATCATTTCATAAGAACAATCGTTAAATAAAAAATAATTTTGAGATATTTAAACATCTAATAAAGCCATAATGTCGTATTTGATTCATGGATTCGTCATATTTTGTGTTAACAAAATATTGATTATATTATACTGATCTTTCGGTGGAATACTTGGGAACAATGGAATACAATAGAAAAATCGATTCAAATTATTCAAATCATCTTAGGGAAAATAGTCACTCTTTCAATTCAGAATTTGAAATCGTACATTCTAAGAATAGAGGTATAAAACTCAACCTTCTGGAAGTACTTGAAATTAACAGATTTAGGTATTCACTGGAAATTCTTAATGATCAGGTAGACATAAATAACTCATCCTAATTAAATTTATTTCCTAAACACTAGTTCAAATACTGATAGCTCTGAGTGGTTTGCTTCTTGAGTATATATAAGTATTTGTTAGTAAGATATATTTGTATTTTTATTTTTATTTTTACATCAATAAATTAGTGCTAGTTAAAATATAGTAACTTGTTTTATTTCACTATTCATTATGACTATCAACTATCACATAGTTCAAGCTTCATCCATCAATTACACACACCACAAAACTTGTCGCATCACCTGGTATTCTGAATTCCACAATCGATTAAGCAGCTCGATCGCAGTTTTTTGTCAACATATGTTTTTGGACATATGAGGAAAAAAATCTTATCTATTTGGTAACATTTGTTTCCATATGATCTCAAACACGTCTGAAACAAGAATGAGTTTATTTGACTATCAGTATTCATTCAATTTCTCTTCAGTTTTCACGCTAAATCTATGGAAGTTTTCTGTGTTTCTTGTTGATTTTCGAATCTTTGAATTCATTGTAATGGCTGCTAAACGTCCTGGACGCTATTTGAGTGATCATGAAGTGGTAAGAATTGTAACACTTCTAGAGGAGGGGGAAACCAACGTTATGTGGCTAACTTATTGAATGTTAACCAAAGCACTATTTCAAGAGCTAATTGCTCTTCGTTACTACGAAACAGGTAAGAAATCGGATAATAACACCAGTTGGTGATCGTTGGTTCCGTTTAACTGCACTGAGAGTTCGGCACTGTACGGCTAGAATGCTACAAAACGAACCTGCACTCTCCAGAAATGTGCATATTTCATTGCAAACTGTTAGGAACAGGCTCAGAGAAGACGATATAAGACCAAGGGTGGCTTCTACCGGCCCGTGTCTCACCAGAGAGCTTCGAGTTACAAGACTTCAGTTTGCGAGGGAACATGCTAATTGGAGTATTCCAGAATGGTCGAATGTTCTCTTTTTCGACGAGTCTAGTATCAAATGATAGACGCATGCCTGCATACAGACGACCTGGGGAACGGTATCAGCAATGCAATATCCGACAAATCGAAAACTTCGGAGGGGGCTCAGTAATGCTGTGGGGAGGTATTTCTTTCCATGGTCGAACTGAGTTAGTCCTAGTGAATAATGTCCCGAATTGAATCCCATAATACATGTTTGGGATAACATAGGGTGGCAAATTCAGCAACGTAGGATGCCTTGTAGAACACTCTGTTCGCGCCAATACAAAGGTGATAGATATCTTAAAAATTTTATTCAAATCATCGGAAAAACGTGTCTTCCATCAACATCTGTCGAGCCTCTGCAGCAAGCGTCTTCCTATTATTCCGCAGTTTTAATTGTATCTCGATCATACACGGATACGATACGTTTGCTTATAGATAAAATCGCAATTAGAATCTTCCGCTTATCATAGAAATTCGTCTAAAAATATTAGTTCCGCCAATCGAAAAATATAGTTGAAACCGGTTTAGTGTACAAAATCGTACAAATAGAGTGTTTCGCTGAAAACCTAGTTCAAACTCTGAATAGAGATTATTTCGCTAAAACTATAGTTCAAACCGCTAAATAGAGACTCAGGATTGTACAATCTTAGTGAGTGAGAATATGATCTTTCCTTCCTTCCTTTTAAACCTTTCTGGTTTCCCACAAGTTGAAGGGCTCACGCCTAGACTGAGAAGGAGCTGCTATTCTGTCATCCTAAAATTGATATTTTTATATAGTCCATTTTATCGAAAACACACTCCAACAACTAGAAATTTGCTTTCTTCGAGAAATTTTGAATAAGTTTAGAACGGAAAGAGCAAAATTTTGGCACCACTAAACTAGTCCCTGAAAATAGGATCGAGAGAAAAGGGTTCATTTTTCTCTATCTGCAATATTTTACATAGCTGCCGTATAAAATTCATCGAAATTTGCCCACCCTGTACATGACTTTCCTGCCAAGTAAGTAATGTAATCGGAATTATGACCAGAATTACATTCATGAAGATTTTGAGATGTGTCTCGTATTGACAGATCGAAATGCATTATTCGAAAGATTTCCGGTCTTATAATCTGCGAATTTCAGGGTCCTCGCGCGAAAAATCGTAATTTTTGGGATAAAATCGCGAATAACTCGGAAACGATGCATTTTAGGTATAGGGCAACCTGTAACAGATCGATAGCTATTAATATTACGAGTTAAATGATGTGATCTTTAGTATTTTTATGATGCTTTCGAAGAAACAACTAAAAATCGCAAAATTCCATTGAAAAATTTATATCTTCCTTTCGGTTGATTGCAGGTGGCAATGATATGAAAAAAATTTTCGGAATTTAATTCATTTTCTACAATAGAAAAATAGAAACATGCATTATGCCAGTTGAAATAATAAAAATGGTATCAACTTCCGGAATATCAGAAAATGCCACAGCATTGAAAATATTCTCGAAACTTAGTTCGAATTGAAGACAAAAAAATAATTATCCAATCGGTCATTCCTTTCTCCATATACTTTTCAATGACACCCGGTATAACTATTATCAAATTAATTCTATTTGGTCGATTAACATTGTATATTTCAGATCATCAAGAATTTATAACATGTAAAAAATCCTTCCTAAAATAGATATAATATTGATTTTAATGAAGAAGAATTGAAAAACTAGGACAGAAGCAAATAATGGTAATTCCTGTTCTAAATTATTCACGATTTTATAGGATAAAGGCGATCATTGACGAAAAATAAACGAAATAGTTTCCTAGATTTTCGCTAAATAACATTCTGCCAGTTCAAACTTCTCGAAGCTCTAGTCAAGATTGTCCAATTTGTTCCCTTTCATTTAGTTTTCACTCGTTAGCAAACAACTTTGTTTCTGTTGAGAATAATTAAAAGAAGTTTTGGAGCTTGTAACTTTAAATTTGTTCAGAATTTAATCACTGGTGATGAAAAAATACGAAAGAAAAGAGGAGTTTTTGTATGGCGTGAAATATGTTGGGAAGTTTATACCGTTAACCCACTTGAATAATACTAGCTATTAATTCTCAACAGTTTTGTTAATTTAAACGGGAGTTCTGCAAATATATAATTTGTAAAATACCTGTTCATTCAAACTGCTATATGAACTCTCCCGGATCCGAAATACATGCATGGGTATGTAAAGATATAATGAAAATTCTCTCTAATTTCCTAACAAAATACGGAACGAGGCCCAGTGTTCTAATGAATTTCCATATTACTCAACCATACATAAATTCATATGCTTGCAATATTTTTACACATGTGTTTCTATTATAGATTCAGCGCAGAGGAATTTGTTGGATATCGGTTAGAAATTCAGTTCCTCTGAATTTTTCGTATCCCCATGGCAAAAATTTGTTTTTTCTCGAATGTCTTAGTGGTGGGGTACCTTAATGAATCTGCAGACAGAAGTTGCACAAACGATAGGCATTAATCAAAGCATTATTTCGCGATTGATAGAAAGAAGCAAGTGTAAGGGAATGACAAATAAGTAGACCTCATAACAGTTGCACAGTACTGCCTACTTCAACAAACAATCCATCGAAGCGCCACAATAACGTGCAACGAAATACGTATACAGCTGAATCTGGTGTATAAAGTGTTAGACATATCTTCTTCTTCAAGTGCC
Organism: Cryptolaemus montrouzieri; assembly: GCA_013387265.2. Classification (NCBI taxonomy): domain Eukaryota; kingdom Metazoa; phylum Arthropoda; class Insecta; order Coleoptera; family Coccinellidae; genus Cryptolaemus; species Cryptolaemus montrouzieri. The sequence continues at coordinate 88,968,544 of JABFTP020000001.1, read as the reverse complement.
ATCTCCGAGTCGAAGGTTGGCAATCATCATCGCTATTTTTACTTTAGAAGCGGCCGATTTAAAAAGTTGGTTCGAAGTTCATCCAAACCACTCTCTCAGGTTCCTCAGCCATGAGATTCTTCTCCTTCCTATACTTCGTTTTCCCTGTACTTTGCCTTGGATAATCAGCTGTACGAATTTATATTTTTCACCTCTCATAATATGGCCCAGATATTCCAATTTACGTTTCTTGAGTGTGTTAGCAACCTCTCTTTCCCTGCCCATGCGTCTCTGAACTTCTGCATTTGTTACTCGATCCATCCATGATATTCTAAGAATCCTCCTATACACTCACATTTCAAATGCTTCAATCTTTTTCAGAATTGCGGCATTCACTGTCCATGCTTCCGCTCCATAAAGGAGAGTAGAGAAAACATAACATTTAGCTAAACGATGTTTCAATGCTTTACTTAGATCTTTACTACGAAAAACTTTGTCCATTTTATGAAGTTGGCTCGGGCTTTTTCTATTCTTATTCTTATTTCTTGGGTGTATTCATTTGTGCTGTTCACCATTGCTCCAAGGTAAGTATATTGCTCCACTCTTTCTACATTTCTGCCGTTTATAGTTAGACTAACATTTACTGGATTGTTCTTTGAGATTACCATGAATTTTGTCTTTTTATGTTTAGTGATAACCCATATTCCTCACTGTAAGTAGATACTCTTGTCATTAGTCTCTGCAGAGCTTCGATACTCTCCGCTAAGATTACTGTGTCGTCCGCATATCTTATGTTGTTTACCCGTGTTCCACCAACTGTTATCCCACATTCTTCGTTTTCCATAGCTTTCTTAAGTATTTCTTCAGCATATGCATTGAAGAGTGTCGGCGATAGAACGCATCCCTGTCTTACCCTCGTTGTATTTCAATTTCTTCTGATGTGTGGTTGTCCATGCATATTATAGCTTTTGCTTATAATAGAGATTAGTGATGATCTGTACGTCTCTACTATCTAGATGTTTTGATTTAAGGATGTCTATCAGTTGATCATGACGAACCTTGTCAAAGGCTTCATTATAGTCTATGAAACACGCATAGACCACTTTGTTGACATCGAGACACCTTTGAGTCAACACGTTGAATGCGAAAAGGGCTTCGCGGGTTCCCAATCCCCTTCTGAATCCAAATTGAGTATCGCTTATATCCATGTCAAGTTTATGGTATATTCGATTATGGATAACCTTTAGGAGCAGTTTGAGAGTGTGTGACATCAGACTGATTGTACGATGATCACTACATTCTCTAGCATGTGGTTTTTTTGGTAAGCAGATGAAAGTAGATACTAAACATTCTCTTGGAATATTTCCAGTTCATCTCAGTATCTCTCACTTTTTCTCGCATGGGTTCTCCGGTGGGGTTAGCGTTCCAGGTTTGTTATTCAGTTCACTGGGATGAGCACAAGGGGCCCGTTTAATAGCTCGCAAGATCCCCTGATCTCAGCCCATTCGACTTCTTCGTTTAACATTAAATAATTCAACACAGAAAAGCCGCCTTGTCGAGCTGGGAAAGAAATATCATTGAGCATAGCAAGTCTCAACGTAGAAGAAAAAGAGGAATGTTAGGCGAATTCTTAACATCAGTATTCGGCGTGAATGACGAAGTTTACCGAGGCATCGATGCCCTAAACGAAAATCAGGAACATCTCATCGATGCTACCAATAAACAATCCAAAGTAATGGTCAGGCGGCAATGGAAGAAACCGAAAAAAGAATAAATCAAAATTTGGAAAGCTTCCGATCAAAAGTCAATCAGGGTATCAAATCAATTGGTGAAATTGCAAAATGGTACAGAATATCGGATACTAACCAGGCCCATATTGATCTGCTGATAAGTTTCCAATTGGCAAAAATCTTCCTAGAAGAAGTTGCTGCTAAATACAGAAAACTTGCCAAGGTCTGTTACCATAAAAGCCATATAACGGGATTCTGAGCCCCAGCAGAAATTACAAAAATAGTTTCCAGAAACCTACCAGCTACGTAAACGGTGCTATCCAAACCAATACAAAAATGGAGATAGAGCAAGACGATTAATTCATTAAGGTTTATGCTCATCTGCACATCATAGAAAATGACAAATTCGAAGTGATTAAGACAACTGCAGTTCCCATGAGGAATAAAACCTTTGTTGGCATACAAGTATCAACTCCCTTCTTGACTGTCAACTATGATACCTAAAAATACTTCGAAATTTCGAACGTCCAAGTTTTTCAAGCCATATCAATTGGTGAAAACACTTATATCTACGACCCGACCATCACTAAAAGTATGGATAAGAATCCCAACTGCATAAATGATCAAATCTACCGAAGAGTAGACGAACCTGTCTGCAGAAACACCCTGTACACTGTAAAAACCATTGCATGGAAGATACTCCACCAACCAAACACCTGGCTTTTCAATGGCAATGATAATGAAGGTGTAGAGCAGATCATGGGAAAATACGGGCTTGGATATAGGAGCGACAGTAGTGAACGACTGATTGAATTCTGTGGTGTAAACGAAGTTGTCATTGGTGGCACACTATTTCCGTACAAGAAATGCCACAAACCAACGTGGATCTCTTAAACCAAAGTGACACATCTGCAAGAAATGGAGGAGTTCACTATTGGATACCAGAGACCAAAGAGGAGCTGACTGCAGCAGCGACCATCATCTTGTCACAGCCGATATTAGACTCAAAATAGCTAAAACATATTCACACCAAAACAGAAGAGAAAGATTTTATGATGTAGAAAAGCTCAGACACAAAACCACACTAAAAGACTTCACCTCAGAACTTAAAAACCGATTCGAAAACGTAGACACTGAAACTAGTGAAACCGTAGAAGAGAAATGGACGAAAGTGAAGAACATCATAAAGGAAACAAGCGAGGAAAACAAGGGTATAAAGTAAAAACCAAAAAACCCTGGGTAACAAATGAAACGAACATCAAAATACAGGAAAGAAGAACAGTGAAGAAGATCCGAGATGAATCCAAAACGCGGGAGCAAAAACTGAGAGCCAACAAGGATTATAACGACAAAAACAAAAAAGTAGAGAGATGTAAGCAGCCAATCTTGCAAATATGAAAGAAATGTACACCATAATCAGATTGCCAGCCAATAAGCCATTCGAATCTAAGAAGGATAAACATGGAAATTCCTTAGTCATTGCAGTTAATCAACTTAATAGATGGCAGGAATATTTTCGAGAGCTTTTCCAGAACAAAATTCTGGATGGAGGTGACCAACGAACGGATGAGGAGGACGAAGACGTGACTGAAGACAGTAGAATCCAATCCACCAACAAAATCAGAAATAATGAAAGTAATTAGGGAGGTAAAAACGGTAAATCGCCAGCAGTAGACCACATACTAGCAGAAGTCCTCAAAGTCAACCCGGAATTAACCGTGTTCCACGACTGTTTTAAACAAATAGTGAACTCTGAACAACTTTCGGAGGACTAGAAGAGAAGTCTTCTTATCAAACTGCCGACGAAGGGAGATTTATCTTAATCTTAATGCCGAAACTGGAGAGCCATCACTCTTCTATCAAAGTGCTAACTAGAATTGTACTGAACAGATTGAAGAAAGCTCTAGACACCAAACTCAGAAGAGAACAACATGGCTTCAGAGCGCAACGGTCTTGTATCGATCTGATAAATACTCTCAGAATAAATGTGGAACAAAGTGCAGAATTTCAAGCTCTGTTGTATCTTGCCTCCGTGGACTTTGAACGTGCTTTTGACAGTATATGCTGAGAAGCTATGTGGAAGGCTTTGAAATCGTTTGAAGTCCCTGACAAGATCGTAAACATTATCAAAGGCATGTGTACAATGGATACCAATGTCATGCTCTGCATGAGGGAAACATACCCGACCCATTTAAAGTCGAAGTCGGCACATGACAGGGTTGTTTGCTTTCACCATTGATATTCCTACTCATCCTTGATAAAATTATGAATGAAGTCACCAAAATCAGAATACATTGGGGTCAGATTGAAAGACACACAAACACTTAATGATATGAAAAACAAAATAGAAGAACTTAGGTAAGAAGCAACAAAAGGGGTGTTGAAGATCAAGGGCGGCAAAAGCAAACATTGGCATCAACTGCAAAAAGAAAGAAGATATCTACCTAAACGGAGAGAAAATAGAAAATGTTGAATGCTTCCAGTATTTCGGCAGCATCATTACAACTAAGTGCGAGCAGATGAAGATGTTACACAGAGGATAAACAAAACTAAGGATCATTCATCCAACTGTGCTTGATATGGAAATCACTACACCTGAGGAGGAAAACCAAACTGCGAATCTTCCAATCCAACGTCGAGTATATCTTTCTGTAAGGGTGTCAGACATTGAAAGTAACAGAAACTCTCACCTGAAAACTGCAGTCCTTTATTAACTACTGTCTGAGAAGAATCCATCAAATGATCCGAAAAGATATTGAAGATAGAGGTATGGAAAATATCCAATGAAGAACCTATAAAAAAGGTAATTTAAGAAGCGACACCATCAGCAAAGAGGCTTTAGACTGGAACCCTCAACCCAATTCGGGAGCCCCAATACCAGACAGACCAAGAACAACGTGGCGAAAAACTATCGATAAGGAAATTCCAGAAAATGAATAGAGCTTGGGAGAGATCAAGAGTTAGGCTCAGAACAGGATCAAGTGGAGAAATTTCATTGAGGCCCGTGTCCCCAAGGATTTAAGGAAGAAAAAGAAGAATTTCCTTTTGATATCAATTTTTAAACACACCGTGTATTTATTTGAAAATTTAGACATATCAAATATTCCTTTGAATTGCCGATTATTGTTTGTTGAAAAAAAGCGCTAATGTATCCTTTCTTATATTTAGTTTTATGTCGCACCCAAATAGATCAATGAAGGGAATCCGCACAGTTGGCTGTGTGCCATAATGCTTCAGCTTGGAGTGTCAAGGTTTCAGTTAATTAACGTGATAAGTCAAGATAAAACTGAATATAGGATGAAAGGTTCAAGCACACAAGCGATGAACACGCGTGTTAAATTGATCAGGGGCGCTGGGAGTTATGTGTAAATTATACCTCCTTAGATAAGGACTATTTCGTAACAAGGATAAGGAACAAGTACGAAGGAATGAACTTGAAAAGTAGAGGCAAGGTTCCGTGAACAGTGTTCATTTATAAATCTTGAATATAAAATCCATTTTTCATTAAGACTGAGTTTTATTACATAGTAAAGATTCATACCAAAGAAGAAAACCAATTAGCCGCAGGTAGAATCGATAAAAGATAAGACTCGTAGCCTTCGAGCAATGTAAATAATTTCCCATATATTACTGTGCGGTCATATTATCTATATATATATATATATATATATATATATATATATATATATATATATATATATATACTCCGAAATGAGTAATATTAGCGAAAAACACCAAGACACGTCGATTTTTGTTTCGAGGGGGAGCATTTTCGAAATAATTCGAAACTTCTCAGATCAACCCCTACCCCAGCAACCCTAATTTCGAAATTCATCATAGGAATAAGGGTCGAGTGGCACCTTACTGTAAAGGTCTGTCAATTCTCCATTCTGATTTGTCATTTTAGAATTTTAAATTAACATACAGGGTGTCCCAACCGAGGGTAAAGTTGAATTCCTGCAAATCCCAAATACTAAATGAAATCGATTTATTTTGGCATAATGCAAGCGCAGGTTTATGCTCGGTCTAGAAAAACGACCTACACTTGTGAATTTGGAGTTGGTGCAATCAACCCCCTATTTCCAGCATCCCCAACTCAAAAATCATTCGATCGATAATAGGTCAAGTGGCACCTCGTTGGAAAGGTATTTCAATTTTCTCTTCGAATTTGGTATTTTCGAAATTCAGAATCATCATACAGGGTGTCCCGGAGCAGGAACACTGAAAACCCAAATAACTTTTTGAAACTGGTTCATTTCGGTATAATACGAGAACATGTTTATGTTTGATTCGAGAATAAGACTCTCTTGCGTGAATATGGAATTTTTGAAATCAATCTCTTCCATTCAGCATCCCCAACTCAAAAAATCATACAAGTGATTACAGGTTGAGTGGTAAAGTTCCAGAAAGATTTTTCTATTTTCTGAATCACTGAGGCATTGGTTTCAGTTTGGCAATCGAGGTTTTCTGGCGTGAGGATCAGGATGAGGGATGATGGAGAAACTGATTGGATGCTCATCTAAACAGGAAAACGAGATTTATTGAACTTGTATTCAATTGAAAACAAAAACTAACTTGATTATTACAACAATTGTTCAAAATGACCTCCGCCCACCTCCATACAGTTATACAGACGATTTTCGAACTCTCTTCTCACATTAGCGAAAACTTCAGGAGTCAAAAGTCGGCATTCTGTGATAATCCTCATCCGCAGCTCCTCCAGGTTTTCTGGTCTTGTGGCATAAACTTTAGATTTTAGATGGCCCCACAAAAAAAATCTAGGATTTAAATCTGGTGACCTGGCTGGCCACTCAACAGGTCCTCTTCTACCAATCCACCTTCCTGGGAAATTTTCGTTCAAATATTGGCGCACCCGAGCATCATAATGCGGAGGAGCACCGTCTTGTTGAAAACGCATTTCGTCCTCAGAAAGAGTTGGATCGTTCTGTAAAATTTCTGTCAATCTAGGATGTATGTGTTCCTCTAACAACTGTAGGTAGCCATTTCCATTCAGATTACCCTCAATAAAGAAAGGCCCAACTAGATGATTGCCAAAAATTCCTGCCCAAACGTTCAACTTCTGTGGCCTTTGCGTGTGGGCCTCTAAACCAATGAGGATTCTGTGTGTCCCAATATCGACAATTATGTCTATTCACTTCACCACTGAGCATAAAGGTGCTTTCATCAGAAAACAGATGTTATTCAGAAAATTTGGATTAGCGTTTAGGTTTTCACTTAGATTTTCACAAAACTGTAAACGACGATCTGGATCATCTTCGTTTATTTCATGCACTAATTTTACCTTGTAGGGTGAAATTTGTGATGTTTCACGATTCTATGGACAGTTGTAGCTGATACACCAGTCAGACGAGATAGTTTTCTGATCGAAGTAGTATTCTCCATTTGTAGATGACCCACTACTGCCACTTCCGTTGCCTCATTTCTGACAGGACATGCCACTTCATGTTTTTTGTTTGCCTCCGAACCCGTAGCTAGGAATTTGTCAACCAAATATTTAACGTACTGGTGACTGACTCCCCTTTCTCTTTCAGGATGGTTCCTATCGAATATCCTTGCCGTTTCTTTGGCACAACTGTTATTTCGAAAATACGTCGATACAATTTCGACCCTTTCCTCAGTGGAATAAACCATTTTCAGATTAATTTCAACTGACGAACAACAACAATAATGAGGAACTGATCTGAATAATAATAATATTTCATTGCAAAATGAGAAATAACAGATGACTGCACGCCAGATGGAAATGAAAAAATGTGAACATTTTCAATGCAGAAATCAGCTTTATTTCTTCGTAATTGATGCTCAACACATCGTACCCCAATACTTTTTACAGTTTCGAATTAATTTTAGTTGATAATTTCAAATGACGATATTGAATTTTTCGAAAGCGACATCCTGTATGGAGAGCCGAACTGAATGAAATGCTTTAATCATTCTGGAATTCAAAAACCTTTCTGAAGATATGCCACTTGAATTATTTGTATGATTTTCAAGTTGGGGATGCTGAATAGAAGGGTTGATTGCAAAAATTCTATAACCACACAAGAAAGTCCTATTCTCGGATCAAACATGTTCTCGTATACCGAAATGAACCAGTTTCAAAAAGTTATTTGGATTTTCAATGTTCCTGCTTCGGGACACCCTGTATGATGATTCTGAATTTCGAAAATACCAAATTCGAAGAGAAAATTGCAGTACCTTTCCAACGAGGTGCCACTTGACCTATTATCGATCGAATGATTTTTGAGTTGGAGATGCTGGAAATAAGGGGTTGATTGCACCAACTCCAAATTCACAAGTGTAGGTCGTTTTTCTAGACCGAGCATAAACCTGCGCTTGCATTATGCCAAAATAAATCTATTTCATTTAGTATTTGGGATTTCCAGGAATTCAACTTCACCCTTGGTTGGGACACCCTGTATGTTAATTTAAAATTCTAAAAATGACAAATCAAGGTGGAGAATTGACAGACCTTTTCAGTAAGGTGCCACTCGACCCTTATTCCTATGATGAATTTCAAAGTTAGGGTTGCTGGGGTAGGGAGTTGATCTGAGAAGTTTCGAATTATTTCGAAAATGCTCCCCTCGAAACAAAAATCGACGTGTCTTGGTGTTTTCGCTAATGTTACTCATTTCGGAGTTAGAGGGGGTCAAATTTTCGTTGAGCACACTGTATATATATATATATATATATATATATATATATATATATATATATATATATATATATATATATATATATATATATATATATATATATATATATATATATATATATATATATATATATATATATAGCATCATCAGACAATGATATCAATGAACCAACGAGTAGTGTCAGAGGCTTTCTTCTCGGAAAAATCCAGTGTACGGACCTTAGTCAAGTAACACTGAATGTTACTCATTAATAGTTTCCTTTGTGTGAAGTGGCGAACGATCAAATAGAATACTGCTCTGAATATAAATATGACAAAATTGTCAGTTAATTATATTACATTCATATAAACAAATAAATGAAATATGAAATGAGATTCTGAGTAGTATAAACTAAAGAGAAAACCTATGACTCTACCTCATTACTTTTTTCGGAAAGAAACCTACGAAGAATATTACAAGGTTTGATGACTGTTATCTTTTGTAACTGTTCAAACAAATTTTTCTTCAGACCCAAAATCTCAATACTTTTATGAAGATTCCTAGGAATAACACCTGTTGTGGAAATAATAATGGGTAGAATAAAATTTTTTCATTTTCCACATTTTTTAATCTCGTCGCCAAACATCTTATTTTTAGAAATTTTTTCATTGTATTTATTTTGTATATTATGTGTGTCGGGTACAGCAATATCAGTTATATATGTTATTTGATTCTGTTTATCAATAAGAACGATATCTGGTCTATTGTGTTTACAGCTCTGTTGCACAGAATTGTTTTATCAAAATAAAGTTTATATTTGTCATTTTCACAAATAATCTCAGGTTCATATTTTTGAAATTTTTTTCTTTTGGGAATTAGGTCATGTTTAATTCCTAGATTGAAGTGAATAATATTAGCGACGGCATTATGTCTTTCTAAATAATCTGTTGAAGCAAGGACTGAGCAAGATGATAATATATGAAAACTGTTTCTGAAGAACAGAAACATCTACGGCAAGAATCATCTATATTTTGTTTGATGATATGTTTTCAATAATTCCTCGTGAAAACAACCTGGTCCTGGATCGCAATTGCCAAGCCTTCTGTTTCAGCAAACAATTCTCCAGATACTAACCATTTATTCGATGCGATTTTATCAATATAATCATTTTTCAATTCTTTAGGGTGCTTTCCGTGTAATTCCTTCTGCATCCAACTTTCTCTTTTAGAATTATCATCAAATATATCAAAATCTACCTTTTGCATTGTCAAGTTCAGAGGTGTAAGATTATAATCTGAAGCAACAACAATATCATGTAATTTAGACGTTCTCTATTTATCATGAAAATGGGAACGTAGATGAAAAATCTGTTTACTGTGAAGATTATTCAAATCAATTAATCCACGACCTCCAAGATGTCTAGGTAGTGTAACTCTCTGAACAGCTGACTTTGGGTGGTGCTTATGATATTTACAGAGCATTTTCCTCGTTTGACATTGTAATTCATTTAGATCAGTTTTAGACCATTTAATAATTCCAAAAGAAGATGTAAGAATAGGAACAGCATAGGAGTTGATAGCTCTGAAAAGGTTTTACTAGTTAAATAACTCTTGATGATAATTCTTAGTCTTTTGTAATATGAACTTCTAATAATTTCTTTAGTGCTGCTATGGTTAATTGTCTTCTCTTGACAAAATCCAAGATATTTATATGTATCTCCTTGATGCATTGGCTCGATTTCGATATTGGAAATCTTTATATAATCAGGGTGATCTTTCCTTTTCAATAGAAAGATTTTTACATTTTGGAAGCCCAAATTTCATATGAATATCATTGGAATAGTTGAAAGTAATCTCAAGTAGACTTTTTAAATGAGATCTGGTTCCGGCATATAATTTAATATCATCTAAATAAATTAAGTGACTTAATTTGAATTCAGTTAATAAACTCTTTATTTTGAAGCCGAAACTAGTAGCATTTAATTCATGAGATAATGGATTGAGGCAAAGACAAAACCAAAGAGCACTTAAAGAATCACCTTGAAAAATGCCTCTTTTGTTTGGAATTACTTCGGATTTTAACGATTGTTTTGAAATATTTAAATGAAGATTGGTTCTCCAATTTTTCATTACGAATTCAAGAAAATGACGAAGTGTCTTATCAATTTTATAAATTTCCAAAATTTCTTGAAGCCATGAATGGGGAGAACTGTCAAAAGCCTTTTGGTAATCAATGAAGGCTGTATGAATATTCTCTTCTTAGTTTGAGCTTGATTCAAAGCAACAGAATCAATTACAAGTTGCTCTTTAGTACCAAGGTGTTTTTTCTACATCCTTTTGATGTTCGGAAAGAATATTATAATTCTCCAAATGTGCATAAATTTTTGGGTAATACATGCAGTTAGAATTTTATATATTGTTGGAAGGCAAGTAATTGGTCTATATTGAGACGGATCAATAGTATTATCACTTTTCGGTTTTAAATAAGTAATTCCTTGTGTGAAAAATAAAGGAGTAGCTGAGGGTTCTTTATTATAAATGAAAAATATTCAGCCAATTTTTCATGAACGCAAGAGAATTTCTTGAACCAAAAGTTATGAATACCATCAACACCTGGAGATTTCCAATTTTTGTGTGTTTAATAACTGATGTTATATCTTCGTTTGAAAATTTTTCAAATTGCATGCATTCTATTTGAGAAAATCGAGACCTTTCATTTAAAATCCAACTTGCATTGGAATTATGTTGCCTTGGCACTGCCCAAATTGAAGACCAATAATCAGTTAAAATATCAATTTTAGGAACTCCATTTCCAGAAATATTTTCATTTGAACATGAAATAAATTTGTAAAAATGTTTTTCATTATTTTTGAATAGTTTGTTTTGGAATTTTCTATCTGAATTTATTTTATATTCACGTAGTCTAATAGAGTATACTGAAAGTTTTTGTTTTAAAGTATCGATGTATTCTATCAATTGTCCATTACTTATCTCATTATTTTTATTTGTTTTATTTTTGAGGAATATTTTTCCAATATGTGCCATAAGTTTTTTGATCGATTACCTCTGGAATATTGAGTCAATCTTCCTAAATCACATCTGATAGAAGAAATTTTACCTTCTAATCTTTTTTTGCCATGAAGGTTTTTTCTTGATAATATAATTAGATCCAAAATTTTCTAATTTGTATCCAGAATGTTTAACTACTGTAATAGCGGCACAATATATAATCAGATGAAGTGTATAGATATTCATTACTTTAACAAGTTGCTTTGGAAGAATATTCTCATTAAGCACGTTTATACAATCGAAAATTTTCTTTGAATAATGAATTTTAGGAAGTTTAGGTCTTAAAGTTGGGTCAATATTTTCAAATAAATTCATTTGATTGAGAAATAAATTTTCTATATCTTTGTTATCATTATTTATAGATGAATTTTCTGATTCATTTTCGATTCTTTTCATGAATGGGACTAGGTTTTCAGCTGAAACTTCAAAATTTAAATGTTCTTCTTGTTGAACGTTGTTTTTAATTGATTTTAATTCTGATTCAGATATAAAGTTTCTATTTTCAATATACCGTCTTTGATTCGCAATGCTTTGTTCTGAAATACAGCAATTGGGGAATTTTTCTTTGAACATATTATATAGTTTAGACATATAACCTTTTTATTTGTTCCATTATTTGTTATTTTGTAATAACAAAACATAATAAATTTATTCATTTCATACGTCCATTTCATGCGTTTTATTTTTTTATTAATTTTGTGTAGATCTGAATTAGGTGATGAAGTTATGATAAGATTAGAGGAACAAGGTGATTCTACATGATTTTGAAAACAGTCATCAAAACTTTTGTTGTTTGAAGAATAGACAGAACAAGTAGAAATGTCAGAACCCTTAGATTTACTTCGTGTATGATATGAATGTATAGTTTTTAATATATTATTCCTACCTTCATTTAAGTTATTTACCTTATCATCATATTCATGATTAATGGGCCCAGAAATAATTTTCTTTGCAACGTTACCTGAATCAGATGATATGAAAGTTTGAGAATCTGATGGTCCTGCATCTAAACGATCTTGAGTGCAGATTTTGAAGTTCTTCTCCAATCTATTATATGAATCGCAATTATATTTTGGTGGATTATATTCATCATCAGATTCATATTCATATGAAGTATTCATTTTTTGGAATTCGAAAATTTGACAGTTGTCAATAATATATTTCATAAAACGTTTTCCTGAAAATGAATCAATAAAGGTAGGAAATTTTATGTGTACTTACTTTTAATAACTTAAAAATACTTATCTGAAAAATATAACTAATTTAAATATCTAAAACTTTTCAAAATTCAAAATTTTAGCAGTGATGTTCATTTAATGTAAAATATATATATATATATATATATATATATATATATATATATATATATATATATATATATATATATATATATATATATATATATATATATATTATATATATAGGGGTTTTACACCGACGAGTTGCCCATATATCTGTTCATGGAATCATACTGATTTCATGCAAAAATATAAATCCACCACCCGGTAATTAATACCATTGCCAGGCAATGATTATAATCATATATAACATATCCTGGAATAATTATATATTAGGATAACGTTAAATGTTATGAGAATATATCAATCTACCAGAATATATACATACTATAGCATCATCAGACAATGATATCAATGTACCAACGAGTAGTGTCAGAGGCTTTCTCCCGGAAAAATCCAGTGTACGGACCTTAGTCAAGTAACACTGAATGTTACTCATTAATAGTTTCCTTTGTGTGAAGTGGTGAACGATCAAATAGAATACTGCTCTGAATATAAATATGACAAAATTGTCAGTTAATTATATTACATTTATATAAACAAATAAATAAAATATGAAATGAGATTCTGAGCAGTATAAACTAAAGAGAAAACCTATGATTCTACCTCATTATTTTTTCGGAAAGAAATCTACGAAGAATATTACAAGATTTGATGACTGTTATTTTTGTAACTGTTCAAACAAATTCTCTTCAGACCCAAAATCTCAATACTTTTGTGAATATTCCTAGGAATAACACCTGTTGTGGAAATAATAATCGGTAGAATAAAAATTTTTTTTCATTTTCCACATTTTTTAATCTCGTCGCCAAGCATCTTATATTTAGAAATTTTTTCATTGTATTTATTTTGTATATTATGTGTGTCGGGTATAGCAATATCAATTATATATGTTATTTGATTCTTTTTATCAGTAAGAATGATATCTGGTCAATTGTGTTCTACAGCTCTGTTGGAAAGAATTGTTTTATCAAAATAAAGTTTATATTTGTAATTTTCACAAATAATCTCAGGTTCATATTTGTAAAATTTTTTATCAATCATTATTTGGCTGAGGAAAACCCCATTCGATTGAAGAATCTTATCATCAAGAACAATTCTCACTAAATGTCTGGGTCGGAATAATTGGAAATTATTTGATTGGACCATTTTTTTTGCCGACTAAACGGTGCCGCTTATCGGCATTTTCTTGAGGAGGATTTACCTTTATTGCTCGAGGATGTGCCACTTTTGGTGAGAAACATAATGTGGTTCATGCATGACGGGGCACCAGCACATTTAAGTGGAGAAGCTAGGGAATTCTTGAATAATACATTTAATAACCGATGGATAGGTCGGGGTGGGCCAGAACTATGGCTTCCTAGATCCCCAGACTTGAATACTTTAGTCTTTTTCTTATGGGGATATCTCAAAAGTTTAGTTAATACCACTCCAGTGAATACTGTAGAAGAATTGAGAAATCGAATAATAACCTTTTGTGACACGATAAGAAATACCCCAGGAATATATCAAAGAGTGCGTAATAATATGCGAAGAAGGACAGGGGCCTGTATTCTTGCAGGTGGAAGACACTTCCAGCAATTTATTTAGTTTTTAATTGTTCCTTTTTAGTTTGATATAGAATAAGTATAAGTTGAGTCTCAGAAGACGAGCTATCATAATAAAAGCAAATTTTCTGCATACCTATCGAGTATTTGTATTTTTTTTTTTATTTAGCGAATAACATACAATTCAAATAATTCAAATTCAATAATTTTTCACCCGAAATTTTTTACACAGCACTGTATTCTACAAAAAAATGCCTGTAGGGTGTTAAACCCTTTTTTTATGTAACTTTAATGATGATCGAGATATCGGCGAAGGACCCAAAATTCGAGAAATTTTGAATAAGTCCAGAACGGAAAGAGATATCAGCACGACTAAACTAGTCCCTGAAAATAAGATCGAGAGGGGGGTTCATTGTTCTCTATCTGCAATATTTCACATAGCTGTCGTACAAATACATTGAAATTTGCCCACCCTGGTCCAGCAAACAATATACATTGCATACCATTGGTTTCAAGAAGAAACTTCACAGAGGATTATTCAATTCCAAAAATTCCTAATCTCTAAAACCTCTATAACTAAAATTCTAGGACTTAGTATATAATTTCATTGTAGTTCATTCAACATGCATTATTTCCTTCTCAAGAAGATAAATAGACCGAATTTGCCACCGTTCGGAATTACTTCATAGGTCCATATAATATTTAGAGGAGAATTTTAGTTTAGTTTTAGAATTTTAGCCAACGTTACGTGGCTAACTTGTTGAATGTTAACCAAAGCACTACTATTTCAAGAGCACTTAATCGGTACCACGAAACAGAGGAATATAGAAGAAGGGCCGGACAGGGAAGAAATCGGATAACAACACCAGTTGATGATCGTTGGCTTCGTTTAACTGCACTAAGAGTTCGGCACTGTACGGCTAGAATGCTACAAAATGAACTTGCACTTTCCAGAAATGTGCATATTTCATTGCAAACTGTTAGGAATAGGTTCAGAGAAGACGATCTCAGGCCAAGGGTGGCTTCTACGGCCCGCGTCTCGCCAGAGAGCATCGAGTTGCACGACTTCAGTTTGCGAGGGAACATGCAAATTGGGGTATTCCAGAATTGTCGAATGTTCTCTTTTCTGACGATTCCAGGTTCTATTCACTATCAAATGATAGACGCAAGATATACACGACCTGGGGAACGGTATCAGCAATGCAATATCCGGCAAACCGAAGGGGGAGGCATTTCTCTTTCAATGAACTGAGTTAGTCCTAGTGAATAATGGAAGAATGACATCGGCCAGATACATCGCAGATATCCTTGAACTCCATGTTGTACCCTTTGGCCCATTGATTGGCGAAAATTTCATTTATGTGGATGATAATACTCGGCCTCATGCAGCTAAGGTAGTTACAGAATTTCTGCAAAATGCCGAAATTGATATTTTAAGATGGCCAGCCAGAAGGCCCAACTTGAATCAGATTCAGCAACGTAGGTGGCCTTGTAGAACACTCCAACAACTTGAAAATCTGCTGAAATTTGGAACTCAGTGACTCAAGAGTACATCCAAAATTTGTTTGAGGGGCTTCCGAGACGTATACTGGCAGTAATTAGGGCCCGGGGAGGAAACACTCGATTTTGAAAATGATTAGTACCCATTCGATGCTAATTGATTGGTCTCTTCGCGAATGTTTGAAGATGGTAGAGTTTTTTAATTTTTCATTAACTCGAAAATTGTTGATATTTTCCATCATAAACTAATCTCTTCTGAATGATATCTTCTTATTTTACACTTCTGAAAGTTACCAAGCGACTCTTTAATGATCAACCTAAAAGTTTATATAGTATTGTCGTAAAAGTAGGGTGATGCGACAATTTTTGTGGGGAGTGTAGCTTAGACAACAAGGAAATATTCTTTGTGGTTTCCATCTTCACCATAGATATTCACCTGTCTAGCATTTATAGTTCCTTTAGGTTATCCGAAAGTGCCAACAGAAAAATTCTATTGATTTTACCATAGACAAAATTTTTTTAGTTAAATATTAGACATATTTGGACCTTGATAAGAAAAGTTTTTATTTTAAATACGAATTCTCTTGAAAGCTGATTTCGATTTAAACATTCTTTTCTACCATTATTTCAAGAACGGTAAAAGATATTGAGCAAGGGATTTTACCAATCCACTATACTCAAAACCGACCTTTTGGCGGTTTTTGCTATCTTCTCTCTACAACTGTGTGAAGTTTTCAAAATTAATGTGGGAAACCCTGTAAATAATACAGAAGTTATTTCATGTAAATAGATCTGGCACCCACTTAGAATCGAAAACTTAATGAAACACCGTATTGTTCAACCTCATTCGCTCTCTACCGCTTTTTCTTATTCATCAAACTAGGAGAATCAACAAATCTATCTTGAAATTATAAGTATCGTAACATTAATTAATTAATTCAAGTACTTAACATTCATTGTAGGGAGGAGGAGGTAAAAGGGTCTGCGTTGTTATATTGTTAAGAGAGAACGCCATCTGTGGGAGTTATTCGAATTATGCTCTCAATTACCCCCGAGGATCTACAGCAAATATGCCAGGCATCCTTTGTGAGAAAATGTAGCTTCTCTTCTGCTCGAGACGATGGAAAATTGAGATGAAGAGGTTTGAATGTGTTCAAGAGGGTAAAGTGCTCTGAAGCAAGTACTTGTTTAAGGCAGTTGCAATCGTTTTTGTAAAATAAATATTTCTTCACAAGTGGAACTTCTTATTCGTTCAGAATTGGAAGTCCTATTCCAGTTGGATGATTTTGAGTTGAGATTTATGCAGGGGAGGTTAAAAACTTTTTAAGTTTAAGTTTATACGTGGCCATAACTAGCGATTTCCAATTGAAGTGAAATATTTTCGAAGTGATACCATTTCCGGTTATACCGGAAGTGGGTCATCACTTTGTCATTTCAAATGGCAATCTACCTTTTTTATTATACATCTAGAACCAATATTTGAGCAAGGCATAAAACACCCAAGTTGTTGGCTCTTATCTGTAAAAACTTTTGACAGATTTAATTATTTTTGTTATAAACTCGATTTTTGAGGAACATTTAAAAAATTGTTGATAGTTGATAGAAGAAGGGTCAAGAAATTTTTTAAGCAATCTACACAGGTCAAATGTTTATTGCGTTGTTTTGTATGATTTTTTCAATTTGGCCATTTTCGAACAGCAATAACTCAATTTTTTCAAATTGCGTGCCAATTTTTATATCGCCATCAGATAAAGCGTCAAATTTCAGATGGAATTGTATAAGCATGTACTATACCCATCTCTTATAGTTCCGAAATAATTTGGGAATATATTTAATTTTGATGATTTTGCAAGAACTAACAGAGAATGCTTTGAAATATTTGAATCAAGTAGCTGAACTGGCTACGCTCACCTGACAGGTTCCTAAAATTAATGTACTTGTCACTTCGTTCATTCGAATTTGATATTCCAACAAGAATTGTCGTTATTTCAGATTGAAAATATCCAAAAATACAACACATTTGGAATGTCAAAAAGTAATGGGTAGAAATTGCAGGCCATTCAATAACCAATTTCCGAATTTACAGTCTATAAGTAAAATAAAATTTCGAAGCATTAGAAGCAATTTTCTACAATTCGGATGAATAAAAATTGTAAGAACTAAGCGAAAACCAATCATCGAAGATAATTACATTAATACGTATAAATGATAGCAAACATCATTGTAGAAAACTAATTTACGATCTGAATAAATGTTCAATATGGGCCCCATTTTGCTCGATACACTTGACAGCTCGTATACGAACATGATGAGTTGCCCTCCTAGTTTCCTCAGGATCAATATTACGAAAAGCATTATGAATGCGCTCTAGTAACTCTTCTTTACTTCTTACAGGAATAAGATACACTTCACTCTTGGTTTTGCCCCATAAATAAAAATCAAGGGCGTCAGGTCCGGAGAACGCGGAGGCCATAAATTTGGTCCTTGATTACCCCACCATCTATCCTCGAACATTTCTGTTAGCTGCCGATCTACAGCTCGTGTTTTATGTGCTGGTGCACCATCCATTTGGTAATAGCAATCCCTCAGAATGTTAAGGGTAATCCATCGAAAAATTTGCTAATGTTCCTCTCAAAATTTCCAGATATCTCTGTCTATTAAGATTTTCCTCATAAATGTGATAAGCCAACAAATCATTCATTAAAATTGCAAAAACGTTCACGCTGAATTTATTTTGGAAATCAATAACCTCAATGAAATGTAGATTTTCTGTGGCCCAAAAATGTCGATTTCTCCTGTTGGTTATTCCACTTTCATTGAACCTTCATCAGACCATATAATTTTTGCAGAATTGCTTCATCTTCTTTAAGCCGAATTAATAAATTCTCACAGAAATTTAGCCGCTTGGGAAGGTCAGTTGGTTTCAATTTTGTAGTCTGATAAAAGAATACGGGTGCATGTTATGTTTCTTAAGGATCCTTTGAATGGAAGTATAACTCAATCCAATATCCATTGATGCTGACTTAATGGACGCATGTGGATTGGCACGAAAATATGCTAGCGTATTAATTTGATTGTCGTCGTCCTCGAGAATTGGTTTTCTTCTAGTTTCTATGTAATTTGTTCCTCCAAATTGCAGAAAATTGCTTCTAATCCTTCGAAATTTTGTTTTACTCATAGGCGCCAAATTTGGAAATTGGTTATTGAATTGCCTGCAAGTTCTATCCACCACTTTTTGACATTCGCCATGAATTAAAAAGAGATTAAACACATCCTCGTTTGAATAATCAGCCATTTTATTATCAATCTGGTGTTTTTCAAAAATTTTCACTTCAAATTACCAACAATTCTTGTTGAAATATCAAATTCGAATGAACGAAGTGACAAGTACATTAATTTTAGGCATCTGTCAGGTGAGCGTAGCCAGTTCAGCTACTTGATTCAAATATTTCAAAGCATTCTCTGTTAGTTCTTGCAAAATCATCAAAATTCAATATATTCCCAAATTATTTCGGAACTATAAGAGATGGGTATAGTACATGCTGATACAATTTCATCTGAAATTTGACGCTTCATCTGATGGCGATATAAAAATTGGCACGTGCAATTTGAAAAAATTGAGTTATTGCTGTTTGAAAAAGGCCAAATTGAAAAAATCATACAAAACAACGCAATAAACATTTGACATGTGTAGACTGCTTAAAAAATTCCTTGATCCTTCTTCTATCCACCCAAGCAAAAATCGTGTCTGTAGTGCAAAAGATCTACGAGCTATATTTTTTAAATATTTATCAAAATCGAGTTTATAACAAAATAATTAAATCTGTCAAAAGTTTCAACAGATAAGTGCCAACAACTTGGGTATTTTATGCTTTGCTCAAATGTCGGTTCTAGATGTATAATAAAAAAGGTAGATTGCCATTTGAAGTAACAAAGTGATAACCCACTTCCGGTATAACCGGAAATGGTATCACTTCGAAAATATTTCACTTCAATTGGAAATCGCTAGTTATGGCCGCATATAAAATTTCAACTTGACATTGTAATTGGAACTCAAAAAGTTTTTAACAGACTGTCGCGGTGGATATCCCTGTATTATTTTCCTATCGTATAAGAATTTATTTTATAGATATGAAGGGTGGTAAATATTTCTCTGACTATCTGAGGGCTGTTGAAATATTCGGAAACATATTCTTTATATCAAATGAAACTAATTTAAGATTTTGTGTGTTTTCGAACCTAGAAAGTTTCTTTACAAGATCAATAGAGTTTAAAATGGTGTGTTTGGAACCGGAATTTTGTGAGCCCAATAAATTTCTGATTCAACAACTTTGCTAATTTACATGAAGGTGTATTTATATTTGATACTATTGGTTTAGCGGATTTCTCTTCTTTGCGTAGTTTTATTAATTCGTATAACTTTGGAGATTCAGCGTTCATTGGAATCAGTTTTCTCTTTTGCCATTCTGTATGTGCTAGGTAATCTGTATGTTCCAATCTGTTTTATTTCTGTTATGAAGGCTTTGGTCAGATCCTTGAATATTTCCACTATGTACATCAGGGGAGCCGAAACGGTCGATCGCCAGTGCTTTTGAGTTTTGAGAAAAATGAAAATACTTTCACAGGGATGCAGACAAAGATAATACCTTTCTTTCGAGGTATCACTCGACCCATCTACCCTCTTCCAAATTTTCAAGGGTGGTCAACCCTGCTCTAGGGGTTGAAATTCGAGATGAGGATGGTACGTGATGATGACTGCCATTGATCAGCATGGATCTGTTCCATTTTACTTCACTGAAACTTGAATAGTCTCAGGGAAATAGTCTTCCCTATCTTTCAGTTGCTCACCCTGTATCTTTCACAGTTTTCAATTTAAAATGGAAATTCGTTCAAGGCAATGTAGACAAAGATACTACCTTTCATTTGAGTCATCACTCGACCCATCTTTCCTCTTGAAACAAAATTGACCTGTTTTTGCGTTTCGATCAGAAATGAATATCTTGGTATATATAGCCTCTGTTTAGTTTTCGTTGTATTATTGACTCATCTATAGCGTAGGTAGACTACAGGCAACAGACCGTTCTATCTTCCTAAATTCTCATCGCGTTCATAATTTCCCATTTTCAGTGATTCTATAATTTAAACTACACCACCGTATTCTTGCAATTACACTCAGAAACAAAGAACTAGATGGGGCTCTATGATTCAAAGGATGAAATGTCATCACTGGAGTGAACATTTTCGAATACCTAATTAACATGTACTATGTATATTTAATTCTTTTTTTATGAATGGTAGTTTATCTGTTTATTAAGTATATGGGAAGCTGTAATTCTTCTTAAGAGGCCTACGATGTTTTTGTTCTGCAATTTTAAACATACTATACATGGCTTGGAAGACCGAACGAAGTCATTCTGACCCTTCCGACCAAAGAGGGAAGATATTGTGTTCTGAATTAAAGTGATTCGAAAGATAGATGTGAATAGTTTTTCAAATTAAAAAGAATCAATGGGGCAGAACTATTCAGCTTATAATAAATACATACTGCTACTGAAGATCAGTTTCTCGAAAGGGGGAATATCACAGGTTATGTATTATTTGTGCAGTGTATGGACTTACTGGTTACGTTATGAATAATAAATAACATTAATTAATTATTTAAGTAATAAGGATATTCATTATTTACTCAATGTTTTTTTAATGGTTTTCTCTTTCTCTTTCCAGAGTTCCACCATCCCATTACCAATCAACTGCAGAAATCCTTCTTTGTATTCGATATAGACGAATCTGAAATTATTTCAGCTTCCTCAATTATCTTTGAAGAACAAGAGATCTAGTGGTTATGACAAGATTTCTCTGAATGTTTTAGAGAAAAGTATTCACCTATTAGCTTGTCCTATGAGGAGGGAGAATTTCCTTATGCTTTAAAAATATCTACAGTCATTCCCTTATACAAGAAAGACGATATAAATGAAATGGGTATCCACCGACCAATAAGCCACTTGACATCATTCTCAAAAATTTTTGAAAAAGTTTTGGCAACAAGACTTTTTCAGAAAATTCAATATAAATGCTAAATCACAGCATGGTTCTGTGAGAGATAAAAGTACAGAGACTGTAATTTTAGAACTTACTCAGGCGGTGTATCTTGCTCTGGATAAGGGTGAAATACCTCTAGCACTCTGCCTAGATTTGTCTAAGGCATTAGATTGTGTGGAACATGGTATCGTGCTTGAGAAATTAGAGTGTTACGGAATCAGAGATAACCAACTTAAGTTGATTGAAAGTTATTTAATAAGAGGGAAACAGAGAGTGTTGATTTCAGTTTATGGTACCACATATCTATCTGGTGATGAGCAAATTACTATGGGAATACCCCAGGGGAGTATTTTAGGCCCACTATTATTTTTAATATACATTAATGATCAGCGATGTCCTTAAGACTACTTGCAAGCCAGTTAAATATTCAGATGATGTGGATCTTATTGTCACCGCATCAGAAGTATCATCATGTATTGAAACTGTGAATGGTGTATTAAATCGTGCTGAGGGATGGT
The DNA here is from genome assembly GCA_013387265.2 of Cryptolaemus montrouzieri. Lineage (NCBI taxonomy): Eukaryota > Metazoa > Arthropoda > Insecta > Coleoptera > Coccinellidae > Cryptolaemus > Cryptolaemus montrouzieri. Next base: position 88,946,209 of record JABFTP020000001.1, on the reverse strand, counting down.
ATCATTCTAACAAGCTGGTAGTAAATTTGAACAAGACTGAATGTATAGATTTTGATCCTGGTAGATCCCAACACCATAAATTGTGGTGACAACTTTGTCGATGTCCAGAACTCAATAAAATTCCTTGGAATTATTATCGATAAAAAGTTAAATTGGGATGGCCATATCGTTCATGTGAGTGGCAGATTGAGATCTGTGGTGTATACATTGAATGTTTTAAGGATGAGAGTGGATGTTCATGTTCTAAGGCTGATATACTTCTCGAATTTCAGTCAATTTTGTCGTATGGTATTATGTTCTAGAGGGTAGCGTCACAAAGTGAGAAAATTTTCAAAATCCAAAAGAGGGCTATACGAGTAATGTTCTGAATGAGTTACCGTAAGTCACGTAGGGAATATTTCATAAAAAAACAACATTATTATAGTATATATATATATATATATATATATATATATATATATATATATATATATATATATATATATATATATATATATATATATATATATATATATATAGGGTTTTACCCCGACGAGCTGCCCATATATCTGTTCATGCAATCAAACTGATTTCATGGAAAATATAAATCCACCACCCGGTAATTAATACCATTGCCAGGCAATGATTATAATCAAAACATATCCTGGAATAATTATATATTAGGATAACGTTAAATGTTATGAGAATATATCAATCTACCAGAATATATACATACTATAGCATCATCAGACAATGATATCAATGTACCAACGAGTAGTGTCAGAGGCTTTCTCCCGGAAAAATCCAGTGTACGGACCTTAATCAAGTAACACTGAATGTTACTCATTAATAGTTTTTTGTGTGAAGTGGTGAACGATCGAATAGAATACTGCTCTGAATATAAATATGACAAAATTGTCAGTTAAGTATATTACATTAATATAAACAAATAAATAAAATATGAAATGAGATTCTGAGCAGTATAAACTAAAGGGAAAACCTATGACTCTATCTCATTATTTTTTCGGAAAGAAACCTACGAAGAATATTACAAGATTTGATGACTGTTATCTTTTGTAACTGTTCAAACAAATTTTTCTTCAGACCCAAAATCTCAATACTTTTGTGAAGATTTCTAGGAATAACACCTGTTGTGGAAATAATAATCGGTAGAATAAATATTTTCTTCATTTTCCACATTTTTTAATCTCGTCGCCAAGCATCATATATTTAGAAATTTTTTCATTGTATTTATTTTGTATATTATGTGTGTCGGGTATAGCAATATCAATTATATATGTTATTTGATTCTGTTTATCATTAAGAATGATATCTGGTCTATTGAGTTTTACAGCTCTGTTGCAAAGAATTGTTTTATCAAAATAAAGTTTATATTTGTCATTTTCACAAATAATCTCAGGTTCATATTTGTGAATTTTTTTCTTTTGGGAATTAGGTCATGTTTAATTCCTAGATTAAAATAAATAATATTAGCGACGGCATTATGTCTTTCTAAATAATCTGTTGAAGCAAGGACTGAGCAAGATGATAATATATGAAAAATTGTTTCTGAAGAACAGAAACATCTACGGCAAGAATCATCTATATTTTGTTTGATGATGTGTTTTCTATAATTCCTCGTGAAAACAACCTGATCCTGGATCGCAATTGCCAAGCCTTCTGTTTCAGCAAACAATTCTCCAGATACTAACCATTTATTCGATGCGATTTCATCAATATAATCATTTTTCAATTCTTTAGGGTGCTTTCCGTGTAATTCCTTCTGCATCTAACTTTCTTTTAGAATTATCATCAAATATATCAAAATCTACCTTTTGCATTGTCAAGTTCCGAGGAGTAAGATTATAATCTGAAGCAACAACAATATCATGTAATTTAGACGTTCTCTGTTTATCATGAAAATGGGAACGTAGATGAAAAATCTGTTTACTATGAAGATTATTCAAATCAATTAATCCACGACCTCCAAGATGTCTAGGTAGTGTAACTCTCTGAACAGCTGACTTTGGGTGGTGCTTATGATATTTTCAGAGCATTTTCCTCGTTTGACATTGTAATTCATTTAGATCAGTTTTAGACCATTTAATAATTCCAAAAGAAGATGTAAGAATAGGAACTGCATAGGAGTTGATAGCTCTGAAAAGGTTTTTACTAGTTAAATGACTCTTGATAATAATTCTAAGTCTTTTGTAATATGAACTTCTAATATTTTCTTTAGTGCTGCTATGGTTAATTGTCTTCTCTTGACAAAATCCAAGATATTTATATGTATGTCCTTGATGCATTGGCTCGATTTCGATATTGGAAATCTTTATATAATCAGAGGTGATCTTTCCTTTTTCAATAGAAAGATTTTTACATTTTGGAAGCCCAAATTTCATATGAATATCATTGGAATAGTTGAAAGTAATCTCAAGTAGACTTTTGAATGTAATCTGGTTCCGGCATATAATTTAATATCATCTAAATAAATTAAGTGACTTAATTTGAATTCAGTTGATAGACTCTTTATTTTGAAGCCGAAACTAGTAGCATTTAATTCATGAGATAATGGATTAAGGCAAAGACAAAACCAAAGAGCACTTAAAGAATCACCTTGAAAAATGCCTCTTTTGATTGGAATTACTTCGGATTTTAACGATTGTTTTGAAATATTTAAATGAAGATTGGTTCTCCAATTTTTCATTACAAATTCAAGAAAAAGACGAAGTGTCTTATCAATTTTATAAATTTCCAAAATTTCTTGAAGCCATGAATGGGGAGAACTATCAAAAGCCTTTTGGTAATCAATGAAGGCTGTATGAATATTTCTCTTCTTAGTTTGAGCTTGATTCAAAGCAACAGAATCAATTACAAGTTGCTCTTTAGTACCAAGGTGTTTTTTCTACATCCTTTTGTTGATTTTGTTTTGTTTATATATATATATATATATATATATATATATATATATATATATATATATATATATATATATATATATATATATATATATATATATATATATATATATATAGACTTCTCCTATTTGTGCATAAACACTGACACTACTTTGATGAATTTGAAAACCAAAACCATACTCGTCGGGTCTTTCCGTATTTTTTTCCGATTCAAACTAGATCTATTAGAGAAAAGAATCCACAGTATAAGATTATTTAATAGATTGCCTAGAACGATCTTGCGAATAACCGAGAGTGAGCTGTTCAAAAAGAAAATTTATAATTTTATAATAACATGTGAACCATACGGTATTCAGGAGTTTGAGTGCTTTTGCGATCATTGATCGGTATCTACTTCTGTTCTAAATTTTCATTGAGATTTCTGACTTCTTCCTCTTTCTTTGTACCAATCATTTTATATTTATGTGCGTATATTTATATATTTACAATTGTGATTGTAATGTGATTTTTGGAAGTACATAAATATTATTATTATTATCGATGTTCATGTCAGAATGAAGGATGAGATAAAAAAAGATATGCCGTCTAGTTCAAACGGTATAGCCTCCTCTGGTCCCTTCGCAAAATGACGAAAACCTAAAGAGCTAATAATAGACTAGAAGAAGAACCTTCGACTGAATGTCAAGCTGACTTTTACTATCAACGAGTCAAAGAGTTCTGATACCTTTAATCCCGAAACTCTTACAAAGTTCTTTGTTTACCTTTTCACCAGAACCAGAAAATTTATATTTCTGGTGACCAAACGTTGGAATTTCGTCCTTTGTACACCTTTTATTCAACAGACCTTGACTTCTAATGACAACTTCGAATGTCTTTCAAGGTCGTAGTGAGATTATTAAGAACTAGTCCACGTTCTACTTGCATTTTTTTGAATTATTAAGCCAAAGATGGTATCATTGGGCTTGGTAATATCAGGAAAACTAGAAAAAGACCGTAAGTTGTCGACAAAAAAAGTAATCAAGAAAAAACATCGAGAATATTTTGAACAATACGTAGCTGTGTGAACGGCGTGACAGTTGTAAGTTGTAACTTCTATATTTACCAGCTAAATATCGCCAGAAAGAATTCAAACTACTGCAACCTAGTGTTGTGGACTAGTATAAACGACATATAGGCAATGTAAACACTGCTAATAGCAAAATGTATATCTATAAGATAAGACTACGAAACAGACGCTGGCAGATTCGTATGTTCTTTCACTACTTGGACTTAACGATTGCTAAATCCTCGCTGCTCTTCAAGATAGTCTGCAAATGTAAGAAATGAAAGGAAAACAATAAGACATCAGCAGATTTCTGACTAGAAATTGCAGAAACTCTTCGTAAGATGAGAACAAATACCAGATTGACGTTAATCTATTGAACCTTAAAATGGACGGAAAACACGATGTTACCAAAGTATACCGAATTCACTTAAACCGTCTCTGGAAAGTGCAGCGTAACATTATAAAAACAAAAATTGTTTCAGGAATTTCCATTTATGGCATCCGTTATTTTTTTCATTATAAATCATTGATTACCTAAAATTACATGATTTTTTATTCATAAATCTATCCAATACCCAATTTATTTTCTGTGTGGAGCTTTTACGTGATAGATGGATATATATTTTTCCATTTGTTAAGTGTGAAGTAAATTTATAAAATCGTAAACAAAAGTCAAATTCTCTTAATTTCAAAAGTACAAAATTTCTTATAACATCAATAATACTCACGTTGAGAGTTGGATCTACGTATAATATTTTCCAAGAAAGTGTTTTGGGGGGCAACTAGTCCCCTCCTCCCCCCAGCCATACTGAAGGACTTTCACGATAAAATTAATATATACAAATCGTTGTTTGTCATCTCCTGCTGAATCTCATAGCACACAAATAAAACCAAAATAATATATTGAAACTATGCACATATCAACCAAAATCGAGGAGTTTCAATTTTTTTTGCATGTTGGTATCGTAGCAATCCCAAAATCGTTTATTATACCGACACCAGACACGAACATTTTTTGTACTTTGAGTTGCGAATTTTCAAATTGCTTTTCGATTTCATAATAAGCTTAGCACTAAATTTTTTCGGTTCGATTTTTCATAAGTCTCTATGTTTGCTGTGACTTTTGACACATTGTTCTTATTGGTGATACGGGGCACGTGCTGCCTAAGTGGCACTCTGAAGCGTTCTGTGGAAAGAGACTGAAACTAAATCGGAAATACTGGCGCTTCTGTAACTGAACGTTCCAGAAGGAAAACCTGAAACTCTAAAATGAAAATCTTGGAAAAGTCCTTAGACTAATTCAAGCCAATTAGGCTTTAAGACGTAAGAAAAAAATCGAAAAAAAAGCGAAGTATATCCGTATATTTCATTTATCCACATTAATTCATTCAGTTCAAGTTTTCTCTCTAAATCAAAATGTTTTTTAATCGCTTCAAAAACTGGAAATCTCACTGTGTAAATATTCAATGAAAACTGACATTGCTGATAAAAGAATTCGTACAACCATCCAAAATCATCAGTGTAAAGAAAACATTGTACTGTGAAACTTGCTTTGTGAAAAAGCCGAAACATCCGACTTTCACAGAGTCATAGCACTGGGCAACTAGAGGTGCAGAGCTATGAAACTTGCTTTAGAAGATAACGCATTGATTTTAACATTATTGACTAAGGCCAAAAACAGTGTGCAAGTAAAGAATTGTATGTATTACACCACGAATAACTGAATCAATCTCATATAAACAAGGAAGCTTCTAAGTTTCCTCAAAAGGAGAACTCATTCCTTAAACCGAGGGTATCATTATATCTATACAAGACTAGGGTGTTGAAATTAAAATATATTTATTATCAAAATCAGATAACAGGAGACTATAAACTTCTTGCTGATACAAATTATCTATATAAGCATAATCAAATGTGCAATATTGTATACCACAAGCTAGTCTATAAATATCGCCTTTTTGACAATGTAGAACCAAAAAAAAGGGAACGAATCTTTCAGGCAATATTACGACACTGCTATTATTACCGCCCGCATTAAAGCGCTAAAACTACTATGCTTGTGATACACAAGCTAATGCCTTAGTGTACTGAACAATAACAATAATAAATAAAATTTCTTGAGAAGAAGTATGGTAAATTCGCTATTGGAAATCCACTAATATAAGTAACAGCTTGCTATACTCCATAATAGAGAAAGCAGATTCCAGATTGGAAGAAAGACAAGTTTATTCATATTATTTCGTTTGATTTTTTTTATGAAGATCTCTACTTCTACAACAAATTCTTCGATTGATCATTTGATAAACTAAGAAATCATCACAGCTCATTTCTTCAGTAATTTTGAACATCATTGCCCAAGACAATGTTACCTCGTGCCTTTTTATACAGTTGCAGAGTATATTTTATTGGTTTTATTCAATAGATAATTATTATTGTTCAGAAGCCTTGTTTATGAGTTAAATCATTATGAAGACAATTTTGGAGCTTCTAAAAAATAATATTGTGATACACTGAATGCGAGTGATAAAGTAAATAAGTTAACTGATTTATTATGTCCGCATGATTTATGAAATGACTAATGAAAAATCAGCGGCCACAGCTGTGGCAGATAGGCATCACCTCCTCCAAAGAGTTGAGAATAAAAAACAAACAAAAATACCTATACTTCGTACAATTGATGTTGCGGTGTAAGCATTTTATTTTTTCGGAAAATATTAGTTCATCTTTCAATTATTTCGGCATATTAACTTAGTGGCCTTTTCAGAACCCTCTGTAAGCATATTTCTGGGAATATATTTTATCTTTCTGCCTATTACATTGCGAGCTTAACTTGGGATCATAATAATTTCACTCTATAGAGTAAACTGCTTCAGTTTAGTTGAGGTTGGAAATTTCTTCAACGTAAACATCCTCAGTGTTAATATAGTTAAAATACAAACGATAAGTTATACCCAAACTTTTAAAGAATATCAGTTGCACGAAAACGTTGAAACAGAGTCAGCGCCGCGGTGTCTCTGACGGCGTCGTTTGGCGCTAGATCAAGCAGCGCAACGGCTCTGGTATCTCATTATACTCATCGAATTTCGAAGGAAGATGGAGATATCGCGACTTTATTTTCCGCCACTTCTAACTTGTAGCGTTTCAATACACTTGAGACAGATGTTGTCACTAAAGAAAACTTCAAGAGTGCCTACATCTCGAAAAGGACCATCATAACTGTTGATCTTCAAATTCAAAATCGATTGGATAACACTTCAAATAAGGAACATGATCAAGGATAAAAAAATCAATTCAGACCACAATTTTGAATATTCAACGCATATACTTATTTGAAATTATATACTTTAATAAGTAATAAATAAATTTCCCAGCCAATGAAGTTGAATTTAATTTTCATTTATGAAATTTCAAGGACGATTGTTTCTTTCTTAATAAAGAGTATTAACGATTAACGATAATAACTTTTCCTTGTTTTGAGCATGGGTAAGAACTTAAAACGATCAACAAAAAGTTTCATTTAGTATAAATCTTTGTTGTTCACTGAAAAATTTCACAAAACGTTATATGGAAAATGTTATCCAATTGCTGAAATGTTTAATATAACTTGCATACTACTTCGTAAACACGCAATGCATTTGTAGATAAAAACTACTAAATTTAAATTCGGAAGATACCATTTTTTATAGCAAAATTTTATTGAAACGTACAAAATGGCATCATTCTTCTTGTTTGTTTGTAGTTGTATTGTTCGAGAAAACAAGTTGAAAATACATTTTAGAAATATGATACGAGAGCAAAGTAACCCATTTCTTCACCTTATTGCATTTAGGAATGAATCATCTAATTATTAATTAAGAGCCATATAGCGATATCACGAAATCAGAATCACCTAAATATCCGCTATATCCGAATTAAGTCATGCGCATTACAAATGCAAGCTCTTCCACTTATAGGTTAAATGTCATTTCAAACAGAACAGAAAGGATTATCTCCCTCCGTCAGTCAGTAGAGGTACTCTAATAGATTTGACATAAAAACTGACTGGATACATAATTGATAGGTTGAGTCCATAAATCCACTGAAGGCCAGATAAATATAATTCTGGGAGGTGGCAATTATCATTGCAGAGTCTAGGTAAGTGGTTTAGAGTCCACTATTAACAGTAGGTTCATAGAACAAACAGAAGGGTGACAAAAAAGTCATGATTAAATTAACGAAAGTTTAATGATGATTTGTATAATTTAATTAAAGATTAAATGTTATAAAACTAATTTAGATGAAGGTGTTAAATTTTCCATTTGTCCATGATACATCAAATCATGTATTAATCGTTGCGCAATATTATTCTGTTCTGCGGACATATCCCTTAATCTTTTGGCCATCACTTTACCAATCGTATCATACAGATCATCTGATTCGGAAACATCTAAAGAACTTTTATCTCTGTCTGCAGAATGTGTAATAGTGGTGGTATTCGTAGTATTAGTAGTATTGGTGCCTTCCGTCTGATCTAAAGATTCCAAATCCATAGTGTCCATAGATGCGTTGTAATTTTCGTCAATACTATCACTTTCAATTTTGAATTCCTATAAAGTAAAATGATGAAATCAAAGTTTGTTTTATATCAAGACATATTTGGCAAAATCAATTTACCTCAGCATTATAATCTTGTTCGCTTGAAACGTTACCACTACTCATTTTCAATCTTTTGGATTGTCTCTGTAACAAATTAAAATCATCAACATCGAGTGTTACCCAAAACAAAATTAGTTATCATGTAAAAACTTTGATTTATTACATATAAATGTTTCTGTTGAAACATTAGCTCATAGGCATCAAAAATTGTTTTCGCTAAATAAACATCGTTTTAATTTCCAAGTACCAACAAAACAAAATAATTCAATAAAATGAAATAACTGATTATTCTTTAGGCTTCAATGATATTGACGAATCCATATAATCAATTGCCATTCAACATAAACTAATCAACATAGTCCTCACTGCAGAAAGTGTAAATGTGTTGTTCTCTACCACTGAAAAACAAATAGGTAGCAATAGGTGTCTCAGAGTAAACAGGACTTTTCCCATAAGAACGCTACTGGTGACGCCACCTATATGTGACTAGTGGCGTTTGAAAGGTACATCTTCTCCAGACTTCTAGTCCAAATTTCATGACATTTGGTTCTCTGGAAGCAAGGCTTAGTTCCTTCGCCTAAAATGACAGTATGTCTTGGTAGTCGGTACAAAAATGAGCACCGAACAGAGCCAATATTAAATTTTGCTTAAAACTCGCTAAAACGTTCACCGAAACGTTTCAATTCATGTAAGAAATTTTATAAATGATTTAGATATAAAGATTGATGGTTTACCGGTGTGGCCTACAAACTTTGTTAGCTAACGGCACCACATTTTTTAAGGGTATACGTTTGAAAATTTAGCTTATATTGTTAGACTGAAGCAAAACTAATGCTGTAGAGAATCCTTCAAACAGCTTAGGATGCTCACACTTTTGGCTATATATATGTATAAGCTATGTATATCTCCCTATACATAAATTCGCTCAGGACAAGAAATGCCACATATAGTCAGAAACTGTTGGCTATTGGGATCCTATAACCTTCCTAAAGATACCAAAAAGAGCGACAAGAGACATAAAACTGCTGTTACAAAGTTGTTGCTCAACAGGACAGTAGTATTGATGCATTCTTATTCCATGAAATCAATCAATTACAAAGATCGAATCTACTAATTATATTCGTCTTTCATTTGTTTTTACATAGCATCTAAATAATGGATGCTGTAAATATTCTGTACTATACTATCTTCTTCTTCTTCCTACACGGCGCCCTTATGGGCAACACTGATTCCATCAGTCTAGCAGAAACTTTTTGATGAAGTTTTCGAGACTGTTGTAGGGGGCCTCCTGAATCGTCTAGAGAATCCTTCAAACAGCTTAGGATGGTCACACTTCTGGCTATGTATATGTATAAGCTATGTATATCTTTATACATAAATTCGCTCAGGATAATGAATACCACAAATAGTCAGAAATTACTATTGACTATTGGGATCCATAGCATTACAATAACCTTCCTAAAGACACCAAAAAAGAGCGACAAGAGACATAAAACTGCTGTTAAAAAGTTGTTGCTCAACGGGACAGTAGTATTGATGCATTCTTATTCCATGAAACCAATCAATTACTTAAAAAAGATCGAATCTACTAACTATATTCGTCTTCCATTTGTGCTTGCCGTGTTGTGTAATTTTGTTATCAGTCTAGCAGAAACTTTTGATGAAGTTTTCGAGACTGTTGTAGGGGGCCTCCTGGATCGTCCGGATATAAGGTGTTTCAGCGCCCAAAGTGTTCAGTCTGGTTTCCTAATGAGTGGGACATTCGAAGAGTATGTGTTCCGTTGTTTCGTCATTTTCTAGGCAATCACGGCACTGTGTGATTTGCGATAGTCTCATGGCGTGTAGGTGTTAATTGAGTTGGTGTTCCGTCAATAGGCCAACTACCATCCCAATAGACTTTTTATGAAGAGACATTAGTTCCTGGACCCTCTTTCTTGATGTCCCGAGATGCCTGCCCAATAGTTCAGGACCTCGGTAGTGTTCCAGTTTTGAAAGAAGGAGAGCATGTGGGTCCACCGATGCTCAGAATAGTTTCTGGTCCCATCAGCCTAACAGATGCTGCCTTTTTGGCAAGGCTGTCTGCTATCTCATTTTCTTCGATAACCTGATGCACAGAGTAACTCTGTTTGTAGTACTGAATTGTCAAAGTGCTGCTTCATTCGTCAACTAGTTTGGATGTAACCTTCGTATCTTTCAGATATTCAAGGGCGTTCTGGCTGTCAGAGCAGATGTAGATGTATGCGTCTCTGTAACTCCTGTGTAGGTTTTCCTGTACACATCGGAGAATGGCAAATATTTCTGCGTGTGTTACGATGACGTGGTCTCCTAGAGCAATCGTAATGTTTGCCTTCGGGCCGTGGACGCCGATGCGTGCACCCATACCGGTTTTGGACCCGTCTGTAAACCAGATAGAGCCCTGTGAGATGAGTAAGGCGTGGGTTGTGGTCCAGATTTATCTTGTTGGAATTACGACTTTGAAGGGTTCGTCAAAGTGGTAGGTGGCTCTTATTTGATCTCCTCTTGTAAGAAGGTCAGGTCGGAGTTCTCCAATTTTGTTGAGGGATGTACAGTGTCCAGAAGTTGGATTTCTATCCTTCCACATACCTCCTTCCCACAGCCTCAAAGAGCTCCACCACTATGAGTAGTGGGGGGACGCCCAGCAGATACTCCATAGAGGTCGTGGGTGTGGATCTCAAGGCTCTCGTGACTGCTAGACATGCTTGCCTTTGGATCTTGTTTATTTTGTTCCGCAAAGTGCCAGGCATCAGTGAGGCGCCGCAAGAGCCCATCCGGCACAAGGAGAGGAGAAAATACTCCCCCCTGAAGGCATCCCATACTGGCGGTCCCCCAGACGGTCGACTGTACTACTATACCATATTATATATTATACACTTCTAAAATGTTAGAGTTGAGTTTCTGATTCTAAACACACTTCCATTTGTCTATAGTTCAATAAGATGAACCACGTTGAAATATGAATTATTTAAAGAAAAACATTCAATTTAATTAATTTACAAGTTCAAACTTACAGTTAGGTTAGAATCACATACTGCTTAATTGTAGGTTTCTTATTACATTTGCAAAAAATTCGGAACCTTTCTTTCAATGATTCATACGAATACAACCGACAATGTTCAATTAGAAAATTTACCAAGGAGGCTCCTTTCTTGTGATGGGATCAAAAACTGAACTCAAACCATAATAAAAATATCTGAAAATGACAGTTTCTACAGTAAACACACAGAAACTAGTAGAAAGAGAGCAAAAACCCAAACCCAAATAACATTTTTCCAACAAACAAAAATCTTGAAAAATTTATCTGACTTTTAGGATGAATACATAGCTAATATTCTAGCAACCTTGGATATTCAGACACAATTTCTCCTCTAGTAGAATAGAAATATAAATAATAATAAATAAATTTTATTTTTATTGCGCACTGCGCAAATGGCCATCGACCTTGGGTCCTTCAGCCTAGTTTTACAACAAAATTATTCTAAGTAATCATCCAACAAACAAAAAAAAAAAATATATAACACTTTATATTAAAATCTAAAATGTATCTCTGCCTCTTCAGTTCCTCTCTTGTTCTTCCAATGTCAGTATTAGTGACTTAGGTGGGTATTTTCTTGCTGCTTGTGCGATATGTTCATGGTGGAAGAGATCCAGAATGTCCTGCGAGTCTTTAAGAAGTGCGTAAAAATTCTTGTTCAACTTTTTAAGTCTTTCTTCTATCGGTTGTATATTCGTTATCTGGTACAATAATTCATTTGGTGGGTTATGTATTCTGTTTTCCGGGTGTCTAATCTTTGTTATTGTACGAAGAGATGTAGTTTCTGCAGTTTTAGATTGTTCAAGGCTGGGCGTCTACAGTTAGCAAAGGTGGGATGTGCATATTCCAGGACAGGTCTGCATATTGTCTAGTATATTTTAACTGCATTATTTGTGTTTATTCCTCTGTTCCTGACGGTTAGTTTAGTGAAAGTTTTAGCTCTTGATATGGTTCTCTTCTTAATCGCTTTGGTATATTTGTTGAAATTCATTTTGTTGTCGACTTCAACCCCTAGGTATTTTATTTCCGCTATAGGTTTTTGGCGATTCCTTTAATTGTTATACTAGGCGAATTTTGACTAATTTTATGATGGAAAATTATATATTGTGATTTCCTTGGATTGAGTTTCAGGCGCCATTTACTCAGCCACATTTCAAGTTTGTTCATCATACTTTGCAATCCATTCAAGTAGGTTGTCAGTGAGCTATCGTGGGAAATTATAAAAGTGTCATCTGCATACTGAAGAGAATATTGCTGGTTGTTTCTTTCTTTTGGGATGTCATAGCAGTAAATTATGTAGAGAAATGGTGACAGGCTAGAACCTTGCGGCGTTCTTTGTTTGGGGAAGAATGGTTCCGACACTGTATTTCTAATTTTCACTGTCAGCTTTCTATCGTTCAAAAATTTATGATCATGTGTATAAGAAATCTCGGTAGGTTAATTTCGTATAATTTGAAGATTAGACCCTGTGCCATATGCTATCGAAAGCCTTTTCAATATCGAGACTTATGGCCGCTGTTTTAAAGTTTTTAGTTTTGCATTTTGTGTGTTCGATACCAAAACGGCCAGTGGATGTGTGGTAGACCTCTTGTTCCTAAATCCAAATTGAGAAGTGGGCAAAATGTTGGTGATATGCTTTTCCATCTTCAGTTTTATTATTTTCTCAAAAAGCTTTCCTAGTACTGGTAGAAGTGTAATAGGTCTGTAGTTTTTAACTGACTTGTGGTTTGAGTTAGGTTTAGGAATTGTTATTATACATCCTGTCTTCCATATGAGCGGAAATTGTTGCTTTCTGAGGCAGTTTTCGAAAATTTGTATTATATGTGAGTGTATCTCCGAGTCAAACTGTTTAACTATTCTCCACGAAATGCCATCCACGCCTGGAGCACTATTTCTGGTTGAATGCAGTAGTTGGTAATAATCGCTTTCTTCTATTTTAACAACCTCCTCTGAATATGTAAATTCTTCTTCCACAAATTCGTTGTACCATCTGTCTATATATCTTTCTGTTGTTTTGCTGAATTCTTGGTCATCATCATATGCGTATACAGATTCATAGTAATTTTTAAATACCTCAACCTTATCTTTTTCTGTTACATACCATTTTCCATTCTCTTCAAGATCAGGTACTGAGAATGTCTGTTTATATCTGGAAAGTTTTTTGATCTCCTGATAGAAGTTTTTACCCTTGGTTTGATTAATGTTGTTGCATGCTTCAACCCATGTGTGTTCTGTATACTGTTGCACCATTTTTTGTATATTTTTATTGTAGATGTTAATTTGATTTTTAATTAGAGGATCTCGATTCTGGCAGTATTCCCTATACATTTTTCTCTTTGTTTTAATCAACTTTATCACGTAGGGTGGAAGTTCGTGTCTAAAGTTATTTGGTTTTTTGATTGGACAGTTGGCTTTAATGCTTGTAGAGACTGTCTTATTGAAGGACTCTATATATTCTTCATTAATTTCTTTTCCCATGTTTTGTTGTATGAAGCTTTTAATGTCCAAATTCACTTTTTAACATTACATTTGTTGTAATTATATATAGGCGTTATAGACTCTTTCACCACATCAACTCCCATATCAACTGTCAACAACACGCCCAAATGATCTGATCCTATGTCTGGGGTTAAAGTTATTCTTCTGATGTTATTCTGTAGATTTTTTGAGTAAAATATTAAATCAGGTGTACTATCAGGTTATGGTCCATCAAGAAAGTAGGGACTGTCTCTGCCTTGGTGAAAAGTCCACACTGTAGAAATCTATTTATTTGTTTTTTCTTACTAGGGTTTGGGTTGAAATCTCCTATAATTATTACATGCTGATAAAGTAAAGCCTTGGTAAAAATATTTTCTTCTATTCTGCAATGTGGATGTATATAAACCAAAAAATGTGCAGCTTGTCGTCTTTGAAGGAATAGTGAAGTGAAGTACTTCATTTTGCCTGTTATTCACTGATGGTGGATTGGCTTTACCCATTTTATTTTTGGATGACACATAGCGATACTGCCCCCTAACGTTTAGTTGATAATCACCAACTTTCTTCAATATTTTCCAGTCTTTATAAGAAATTACATTTTCTTCTTTGATCTTTGCTTCTACAAACATAGCACAGTGAATACTTGTTTATTATATGTCGTTTTGCCCAGTAACTGTTTGCATTGTTGTAGAAAATATTAATTTCTGAATTGAATTTGCCTGCTATTATAGTAGAATAGAATATCTATCAAATATGAGGTAACACTTAAAACTACCCATCAATATACTACATGGCTATTGTTCAATTTTATTATTATATATCACATAGTTTAAACTCTGTTAATTATTTGATAAAGTTATTGGTAATCCTGTTTTGTATGATGACGACTTCGAAGCACCCAAAACGAATCGATCAGCTGTTTGCCGAATGCATTTGAATTTTGAACAGTGTTGTCAGATTTCATTAAAATGTCATTGTTACTATCACAATTGATAATATATGCATACACGTACCATTAATTAGTAATTCTACGCTCAAATATGTTTTTTCAATTCGAATGTTTACTTTCTAGGCAGTTAACCCGCCATATTTACTTTCCAGATATGATTACCCCTCAATTCTCAATATCAGGCAACAATTTCACACATATACAATCCAAGATCTACGTGACGTGATCCCGACAATAGTGAAGTACTCGTCATCCCCCGTCATAACAGAGAAGGATAATCAAATGGAAATCTCTTCAAACCAAACCTAACTAACCTAAACCGAACCTCAAACCTAATTTAAATTAATAATTTTGAATTGAATAGGTTTTAGGTAAAATTAGGTTAGTTAGGTAGGTTTGAAAAGATTCCCATTTGGATTTCAGTCTCACTTATGAACGAGAGAGATAGTGAGTACTTCTATATCTTTCTTGCATCGTTTTTAGCCGTACGTCGTATAACATGTAGCATGAAAACATTGTAAATATGGCGGGTTAACTGTCTAGAAAATAAACATTCGAATTGAACAGCATTTTAATAAGAAATTAATGTATATTTGAGCGTAGAATTACTAATTAATGGTACATGTGTGTATATATTATACATTGTAATAGTAATAAGGCATTTTGATGAAGTAATCATAGAGTTTGAATGACAAGAGGACTTTCAAGGAAATTTTGTTTTTTTTCTTAAATAATAGCCTTCCGGGCAAAAAATTTCAGATTTGGATTCTGGGCCCCAAAATTAGTAAGTAAACATTTTTTAGTGAATTCTGACTATTGACACTATACCGTATAATTACTACTACTTCTCTTATGTCATATTGATAATACCATAAAAACAAAGTTTACTAGATAAATTATTAACGAAATAAAGAGAAAAGGAAACACTTCCAAAGTATTTTATTGAATCTCATTAATGGTTTATCGAATATGCGCAAATATACTGTGGGACATACAAAATCATCTTTTTCAATTTTTTAATGAATGTGAGGAAAGGAGTTTTTCCTCTCAAAATTGGTGATTTTCATTATTGTTTTCAGATTATTCAGAACATAAACATAGGCAACCCAGAAAACAGTAAAGTATTCTGGGTTGTAGGTATACTAGAGAATTTGCCACTTGGCCATTTGATGAACATTTCGTTTTGTCTCTCAGTAATGATTTTTGCATTAAATTCTGAATACCGTTACACTGCCAAATCATTACTGTATATGATAAGACCAGCTTCGGTGTTTTCTATTTTGTTAAAATATCTGTTGAAAAAGTTAATTGATCAAATATTGAATCTAGAACATTTTTCGGAAAGCGTGGACAGCTATTAAAAATTCAAACTGAAAATTTATTATTCTGTTGAATTGTTGTCGTATACATATTGGGAATGGATTATCATGCTCTATTCCTCGATTATAATTTGTTAGAAATGGAGGTAACAAAATGACGCTTATGATTCCAATGACAACACGAGAATAATTCCAATCAAAGAATATATCTCAAATCTGACAACTCTGTATAAAATTCTAATGCATTCGGCGAACAGTTGATTGACTCGTTTTGGGTGTACAGAACTGGTCATCATACAAGACAGGGTAATCCTGCTGTTCACGCTGACCACTTCGCGCATCGTGTACGGGAAAATGTTTCCGAACGATTTAAATTTCATACAGTGTTGCCAGATCCCTTTCCTGGTGTTCATTTCAATTTCATGTTCAAATAAGCGAATAAATGTTTGATCTCGGTCATGATTTTTGAGTTATTCAATATCTCGGTTATTATTGAAGTTACTTAAAAGAATTTTCACATTGTTCAGTTACTTTTTTGAATAGATTACAGTGAATGAGCCGAAATTTTTCTTTCTATTAGGCTTGACATAGACAAAAAAACCTGTGTCCCTTCCGCTCCCCAGAGGTTACGCCCCTGATTAGGAGTGTTTTGCTATTGGTTTCACTTCAATAGTATATCTTATTCTTTGCTATTTCATTTTCAATGATAGGTAATCAAATCTCCGACGTGAGATAAATTGTGGCAACACTGGATGCAAATCGAATACTTTCGGGAAACTCGGCACTGGATGCACGACAGCGGTCAGCATAAACAGCAGGATTACCCAAGACAGGATTAACAAGTTATTTTATGAACTATTGGCCTACCTGACTTTGAACTTCATCTTTCTTTCTCAACATGCTCTCCATCTTCACAATGTGTCTCTTCAGGAATGTTAACATATTGAAACACCACAAAGAAGGCCTATAACTAGATACATCATTTCCAGCTTTTTTATGTTTTTGGATTTTTCTGTATTCATACATAAACTGTCCTCTCAGTAAATGAATCTTTCGTCGCACATCATCTTGTAAGAAAACCTTGCCAGTTTTAGCCATTAACTCTTCTGTGATATTTTTTATTGCTTCATTCCTTTTATGTTTACTTTTATAATTTGGATCTGTTAAAGAATACAGACATGTATATTTCTTATATAGACTAATTGCCAATGATGAATATTCTCGACCCCAAAATGGAATTTTCTGTAATGGAAATTGTACAGCTTAAAAATTGGAAAAACAGTAATAATAGAGCACTCACAACAACATTGTAATCAACCTGGCTTTCCTCAAGAGTGGTGTTGGCTTGCATTGAATTTTCTGACTCTTCACATGTCTCGCCAGTGGTAAATAATAGTAGATCGTAGTACCACAATGAAGGTTTATAAACATCTTTGGCATCCGGATTTTGCATCCGGGATGACAAAACCTTCTTTCGTTCCTTCCGAAACGTTGAACGCATGGAATCTATACGTAGCCTAACATAATCTTCATCAGCGTCTGGAATATATTCTTTACATTTTTTCAATAGAGTTTCATAAGCTTCAGTTCGATCATTTCTGTTCTTGTAATTTGGATGGTCTTTATTCCACAGGCATTCTTGCTGTTTATACAGGTTAATGAATTCTCGAAGGAACTTTTGATGACCGTTCAAATTGTGTAAATGGTTATCCATAATTCAATACTTTCAATTAAAAAACTCTATGCTAAAGAAATTCAGTATTTTCAAAAAATCTGTATACAAACAAATCATTGATTTGACAGATTATGTGAAAATTTGTGGTTAAGGTATCTAAGTATAGAAGAAGACAAGGCACCCCATAGAATAAATTGAAGTTTATACACCAGCCACCATGTCTAGATGGCTCTCACTGCCTTGGACAATAAAGAAGAAGAAGAAGAAGATACACCAGCCAGAACCGCGATCCTGGCTGGTTAGGATAGATCAGGATTGAATGATTGAGATGAGGTTCGTAGATGGTCCATAGAAGACTTGATAAAACAGAATACTATAATTATTTATTTTCAGTTACTACTATTAGATGGCTGCTAAAAATTTCGAAGTTATCTTGATAATCCAAGGGCGTACTTTTTCTTATACAGTGGATAGAACAGATTACGATAAGTAAATACTTAGATTCTTATTACAGAAATAGAGATATGACTTTTTAAGAAAATTATAACAATAAAACAGTTTTTTAGAAGTCGACTCTAAAAATTCAAAATAGTTTCATTCTGAGGATTGCGACTATTACTACTTAAAATATATTACTGTTTAAGATGGAAAAGTTCATTCAACGTTATAACTAATACGAGCTTTCGCTTATCATCAGACAAGTAGCGACTTCATTCATCAATGCCAATTTTCTTTCACACTCCACGAAATATAACAATTTTTTAAACATTTCCCGTATTTTTATGAAAGAATTTCTGGACCAATATTCATATGAACTCTCTATCCTCAATTCACTGAACGTATTAGCTCCTGATGTTTGGCTACATATTTAAAGAACACTTGTAAATTTTCGAAAAATTTAAATTCTATATTGCGTTTATTATTGAAAATACATTCTAAAATGATTCGAAGTTCGTAGACTCCAGAACACCATAGAATATATGATTTCTGGGAAAAAGTATTACTTGAATGTCTTTTCTTATAGCTACAGAGCCTGCAACCAAAAGCAACCAGTGTTTTAGAAGAATTCAGATTTTCGGACCTTTACATAGCAAACTAAAGATGGGATATTTTTTTTTTGAGAAAAGATATGCTGGCGATGATAGGAGCATTCTATCGTTGATAAGTACCAACAACAATATAAATCGGAATTTTTATAGCATTTGCAACAATAACTACAAGACAATTTTGATATAGGGAAAGTAACATGCAATGAATAACTTTCCATCGAAATATTTATTAAATACCTACGAAAGTATTGTGATCTTCTAGGTTCTCATAAGATATAATTTCAGTTTCTGAACTGTAAACTACTTCAAATGCATAAAATTATTCATTAAAACAACCCTTCGAAACGGCTAACCCTAAAAAACTGTGGCCATGATTCCCTGTATTGAAGCAAATCTTGGTGAGCCCAATATTTCGCCCACTTGAACAACAGAGAGTTTTTTGTGTTTGCTTTCCTTCTGCAATCTATAGTATCACCACGTCAACCCAGTATAATGGAGAGGTGGTTTACTTCCTCTGGATACAATAAACCGGCGAACGATGATTGTTGTCCGTAACTCTGCTGCTGGTGCCTTCTTTCGGGCACCACCAGAGGCGTCAGACTCAGAATACGAATCATCTTTGCCATAGACATTCACTAAGGTGTATTTATTTGTTTTTCCTTTAACGTGCTCTATTTCTGCCTTTCGGCTAATGACACGCCAGGGAAGTCTGTCACCTCACTAACCCGGGAATTTTGCCGAACCCCTCTCGTGTCGAGGGAAGGGATCTTTAATGTCCAACACATCTCTGTTAGACAGGACCGACAGCTTTACATCTCCTCCGAAAGATGGATACTAAGGTGTATATAAATTATCTTTGCCATAGAACTTTTACCGCTTTGAAGAAAAGGAATATGACTTATCTTCGAACCTTCGAATAGTGATCCCAAATCTTATTTTCTAACCAGCTGGAGTTAAATAAATATATCAATCAAGAACACATTTGAACAGTTACCTTGATAATAATCTACAAAAATGAGTTAAATATATATTCTGATTATAAACCTAGTAGGGTGTCTTTGTTGTAAGAGGATTTCAAAACTCATTTTATCGGTATTTGTTGGTAAAAGGTAGATTGGGAAATGTTTTAGAAAAAGCAGGTTTGAAAAATGTTTCCATCACAGTGTAAAAATTAGCATGATCCTATTTGTTACACATCCAACTCACTATTGTTAATATTTCAACAATTACTGTTGAGCATGGTTGTAAACCATAAACCGGTAGTAAGCCACAGTGGAATGGAATGGATTTTCGTTTTTCACTACCTCGTATCTGCGCATTGTTGTAGTATCAGACATGCGCAGTTTGGGCACTCAAATTGAAAACGGTGTTCGTTGATTGTTTTGTACCTGATGAGAAAACACAAAGATCCATTCTCTTACTTTACTATTCAAAATTTGATAAATGAAGACGATAATGTGTTCAGTAACACAAACAAAAACTCAAAATATCATTCGTGCTTTGATTCCTAGCAGTTATTCATCCAGATAATAACCGCGCCGACGCTGCTAGAGTTCGGTGATCGTATGTTTGAAAACATCTACTCTAGTGAAGTGAATTAGGTTCGCGCATGAAACCATTTCGATCATCATACGAATCGAATAACTGTACACATTTTCAAGTGTTTACATGGTGTGGCTTGAATATAGTACGGACATTCACGTTTGTATATGAAGATTAAAATACCACATCAAATATATGTACTGGCCGACATATTTATGGAGTATTCTACTGGTTGAATATTGTCATAACTTGAGCATACCGAGTCCATTACACGTTTCTAATAAAACAATAGAATTTAGAATATTTTTATATTACAATCGGTCACAACATGGGAAGCAAAAGGCTCTTTTTTTTGAGAAAGAAAGATTTAACAATCGCGTTTAATCAAGTTGTTTGTCTTCCTTTATTGAAAATAACCGCCTAGTTTTCGCTTACCTATAGTAATTATTCAAGAAATTTTTCGTATATTAACACTAAATAATAATATTAATAACATTAAAATTGAAACAGTTCATTGTAACAATCATGATGCTTTATTTCTAAAGGATATTCTTTAAAACTTAAAAACAATAAACATCATATACTTAATATATTATACTAATACATATAATCACAAATTTTAATTCATAGCATGCATATGGCATGAAATATTTTCAATAAATTTTAATTTTTACTTAATTTTGCATATACCTCCAACCTAATATTAACTGTTTTCTAAGATCTTTGGCTACATTGACTAATTCTTTCCTGTCTATGAGATTCATATTTTCACCTGGATCAATACTGTGGTCATATAATTCTGTACCAAATTTTTTTAACCAGTTTGGTTTGCAGGATGTTCTGTTGAATTCTACCCATTCTGTGTATCTGTGTCTCTCTGTTCTAATTGAGTAACCCATTATTTTTATATTCTTCATTCTTGGTTTATCACTATTTGGAAATTTTGTAGGGTAATCCCCTGGCCTTGGATACTGAGAGAAGGCAGAAGGCATGTTCCTAATGGGCATCTGAAATTTGCAGTTAACAAAATCGGTTATATTTTATCAAGTGTTTTCCAAGTAATCGCATACCTTTTTTTGCTTTGATTTTACCATCATATAAACCAAGCTTCTTCCTTCTGTGCATAAACCTATATTGGTATTTTTCCTATTACAGATAGGTATTGGGGGGCTGATATTTGTAAGATCAACTAGTGTGGGGAATAGATCCACTAGCTCTGTGATTTGCTCAACAACTATTCCATGGGTACTCAATCCAGGAACATGAATTATCAAAGGCACCCTCGTTGATATGTCAAAATTGCTATATTTTGAAAATTCCCCATGTTCTCCAGCTGACCAACCTTAAAATATCTCAAATTTTCAATTGAATACGTCTTTGAATTTATTTTAATAGTAGGGTGAAGCACCCAATAATAGACACTTTTAGGTTTTAGGATAGTGTTCGTAATAAAAAGTAATAAAAGATAAAGTAACAAACTTAGATCAACAGTAATTATTGAAAATAATCATCAATATTCTCAAAAATGATGGAAATTATTTACAATTGAAGTTTATTAAATAAACTATTTCAAAATTGACAAAATATGGAAAAAAAATTGAAATCACCAGTTATGGACACTTCGGATCCACTTGACATACCCAGTGACCGACAGTTACCAGTTTTCGACACCACAGTGATCGACGTTACTCAGCAATGGACATACAGTCATTAACAATAAACAACATAAATATAATTAAGAGAGATAAAGTATTTAGGATTTTTGAGGAAAAAAATTAAATACAGTTCAATTTAAATTATTTTAATAAAAATCAAAACAGGTACCTACTTATCAATATAACCATTCAATAATCAGTCTGTATCAATAATAGGAACTCTCAAAAGTATATATCATGTAAATTCTTATATATTTCCTTTATTTTATAGAAACCTCTGTTGTTGATGCATACTGGCTCGTCAATTTTTTCAATGATTTGGTCCTCTCTGTACCATATTTTATCAGGCTTTTCGGGCCACCTGAATGAATTCCCCGTGGACAAAGTCATTGTGCTAACTCATACTGTTTTTCATTTACATTCTCTACTTTCCCAAGAAAGTATTCACCTTCGAACATTACTATTAAGTAACATCCCGAACTAATCTTTGGTTCCGTTACAGACTGAAGTATAGACCATAGACCAAGTATAAAGTATATAGAGTATATAAATCATCTTTGTATAGACCTTTTCATCACAATTTTTTTGCGCATGCGTTAGCATCACCCATCTTTTCGTATTGTTTCTTGTAAACATTGCTGCAATGCCCGCTTCTCGTGTATTAGAAATTAAAATATCATTTTAAGTTGAATGATTTAGAAAAAGTGAAGAAAATAAAGTACTAAGTACATTATAATTGTTGTCTGTACGAAAAAGAACAACAAAACGGTGTTGTTTTGGAGTGTGTATAAGTGATGCAAGGTACAAATCATTCAAAACCAATACATACTATTTTATAAATTTTCTAAAGCCTTGTCTGGAATATCTGAGAAAATAATCAAATCACATCAAATTGCCAAATGTTTGTATAATTTATTTTTTGACTCTATACATTTGGATTTTGATTGGGTGTGTTTACGAAATAACTACGCAAAACAAGCTGCAAAAACTGCAGCGGCTAGCGTGCGTGCGCATAACAGGTGCTATGAGAAGCACCCCGACTACTCCCTGGAGGTAATCATAAATCTCCCTCCTCTTCATATAAAATTGAAAGATGCGTTGATGGTGGCATTACGGCTACAAGGCACAAAAAACTATTACCTCGTGATCTGAAGGGACACCTGGGGATTCTGGGTTACATAGCGCCAGAAATCTTATCACCACCATCGGATATAATGCCGCTTAAGTTTGATTTTCACACACCCTTCGAAGTGGTCATAGAAGACCGCACCATCATAAGGGGAAAAATAAATCAATTAGACCAAAAATCCTCCATTTGGTACACGGGCGGATTAAAAACGATTGATGGAACAGGTGCATGCATATATGGACCCAAGTACTCGTCATCAGTGCCTCTGGGCTCTACTCCCACAATCATGCAAGCAGAAACACTTGCTGTAAAGCTTTGCTACCACGAGCGACTACGAAGGAAACTCAAAGGTGCAGAGATTTACATTTTAACGGACAGTCAGGCAGTGATAAAAGCTCTAAACTTTTACAGTTGTCGGAGAATCTCTGTCTGGGAATGCCGTCAATCCTTGAAGCAACTTGCTGAAGGGAACAAACTTTTCCTGTGGTGGGTGCCTGGCCACGAAGGAATACAAGGAAATGATGCCGCTGACGAACTGGCCAAATCAGCTGCTGGAATTCCACCCATCGGACTTGAACCGTTCTGCGGTCTAAGTAAGCCGAACAGACGACAGGAGCTGGAACGATGGGAAGAATCTAGCAAAAAATAATACTGGAGGAAAACTCCAGGCCAAAGGCAAGCGAAAAAGTTCATTGACTATTCGCCAAAGAAGACAAAACAGCTTCTCGATCTCTCTAGGGACGAGCTGATGACCATAACAGGCCTCCTTACTGGACACTGCCCACTGAGATACTATCTCAGTAAAATGGGCAAATCGGAAACGGCAACATGCAGAATGTCTAAAGAGGGCGATGAAACTGCCGAACATATTCTTTGCAGTTGCATCGCAACTGTCCGTCCAAGACAAATACACTTCATTCTAACTTTGGCTGGAAATATATATATATATATATATATATATATATATATATATATATATATATATATATATATATATATATATATATATATATATATTTGATTATACTGGGAATATGGGTTAAAATTGACAGATATTATCTTTGGTTATATATAATTTGCAGAAATCTATTTTTTACGCGTTTCGGCACCATTGCCATCTTCAGAAAATCTGTATCTGCACAATTATCTAAAATTAAAATCGAGATATTTTAAAATAAGTACATATACCATACAAAACAAATCTTACATTTAAAAACTTAACCGACGATCATTCTGTCGTTATCACATTAAGACTGACATGAAAGGAAACAATAAACAAATATAGGCAAACATTCTTAAAATTACTGTATCACGGGTTGTAGAATTATACACTTCACAGTTAAGAGATAAGATTTCCATAGATATTCATGAAACCATCAGAATCAACTTTTGAGTTCATTGTCCTAGGTTCTTTCTCGAATTTGATCATTTCTAAAATATTCCTTTTAAAATCATTATATTCCGTTGTGAGTACTTGTGCATTTGCATAGTCAAATTTGTGCAGTTTTTCAATACTATGTCTTGCTAGAGCTGTGACTACTTTGTTCGATCTAACGGAATATTCATGCTCGTAGACCCTCTTATGCAAATATTGTTTGGTATTGCCAATATAACACCCATCGCACTCTTGGCATTCTATTTTATATATGCTATGAGTTTCGTTTTTTAATTCAATGCGAGGTTTTAGATTTGTGAAGAATTTCTTGCTATGATTATTAGGTTTATGTCCCACTTTGATGTTGTATTTTTCTAGACACTTGTTTATCTGTTGAGACAATTCGGGAGTGAAAGTGAGACCTATATGGTTGAAATCACCTTTTTCTTCTCTTTTCGGTTCCGTGTTATAAATTTGATGTATTCTTTGTCTTATCAGTGGTTCGTAAAAGTTTGGTGGATATGAATTTCTTCTCAGCACTTTCTTCAATTTCATTAGATTCTTTCTTCTATATTTGGGGTGTGATAGTTTTATTGCTCGATCAACCAGGACATTAACAACACTTTTTTTATACCTGTTAGGTACGCTTGATTCAAAATTCAAATATCTTCCACTCCATGTTGGTTTTTGATACCAATTGATGTATATCGCTCCGTATTCGTCATATAAAATTTGCATGTCAAGAAAAGTTATTTTTCTCCCACTTTCTACCTCGTTCGTAAATTGGATCTTATTGTGGTATCTATTAAAGGCTTTTGTTATTTGTTTTATTTGATTCGATGCAATACAGACATCAACGAAGCGTTTATAGAATTGCACTTTGAAATTTAATGTTGAAAGTATTGTGCATTCGAGATCTTCTAATATGAGGTTTGCTATTGCAGCTGAAATAGGTGATCCCCCCTAAGCGGGGGTTGCAATTCTTGAACATTTTGAATAGGGAAGATGGGTCGAGTAATAACTTAAAAGAAAGATGGTATCTTTGTCTACATCGCCTTGAACGAATTTCTATTTTTAATTGAAATCTGTGAAAGGCTGAGCAACTAAAAGATAAGCAAGACTATTTCGCTGAGACTATTCAAGTTTCAGTAAAGTAAAATGGAACAGATTCATGCAGATTAATGACAGTCATCATCAAGTACCATCCTCATCTCGATATTCAACGATATTCATGTTTGATCGAAAGCTGTAGAAGATACAGAGTGAGCTACTGAAAAATAGAGGAGACATCTGTCGCCCTGAGCTATTCAAGTATTAGTGCAAAGAATAGAACAGATTCATTCCAGCTGTCATCTTCCGAAACACCATTCACATCTCAAATTTCCACTGTTCCATTTTTTTGCACTAATACTTGAATATCTCAGGGCGGTAGATAGTCTCCTCTATTTTCCAGTAACTTACTCTGTATCTTCTACAGTTTTCAATCAAAAATGAAAATTCGTTCACGGGGATGCAGACAAAGATAATACCTTTCTTTTGAGGTATCACTCGACCCATCTACCCTCTTCCAAATTTTCAAGGGTGGTCACCCCTGCTCTAGGGGTTGAAATTCGAGATGAGGATGGTACTTGATGATGACTGCTATTGATCAGCATGGATCTGTTCCATCTCACTTCACTGAAACTTGAATAGTCTCAGGGAAATAGTCTTCTCTATCTTTTAGTTGCTCACCCTGTATCTTTTACAGTTTTCAATTGAAAATGGAAATTCGTTCAAGGCAATGTAGACAAAGATACCACCTTTCTTTTGAGTCATCACTCGACCCATCTTCCCTATTCAAAATGTTCAAGATTGCAACCCCTCTCAGGGGTTGATACTTCAGGCAAGTTTTGTACCCCAAAAGATGTCCCTCTTGAAACAAAAATTGACCTATTTTTGCGTTTTGATCAGAAATGAATATCTTGGTAGATATAGCCTCTGTTTAGTTTTCGTTGAATATATATATATATATATATATATATATATATATATATATATATATATATATATATATATATATATATATATATATATATATATATATATATATATATATATATATATATATATATATATATATATATATATATACATAAGTCTTGAGTTTCTCTTCAAATATCAACACATATATGAGAGATCTCTGATTATCCGGTTTATCGCAGAGAAATCTACAGGATTTCAATTCAGATGCAACCATATTCTGCAGCAGAGTTCCTGTCTGTGAAATAAACTAGATGTTTATATTCTTTTGTTTGTGACGCTATTCGTCTTCTTCTTTACTAACGTGTTGTATTAATTAGTTAATGATTGTCGAAATAAAGATATATTATTATTATTATCATTAATAAATAATAAAAAAATGAAATACTCCTACCATGATCCGAAGTTATTACAATGATAGTGTTTGTTCCTTCTATTTTCTTCAAAATCCTACCAATCAAGTCATCAATGTATGTTACTGCTGCATCATAATGCTGAATAATCTTTTTCAAGAAATAGTCAGGAATCTGCCCAAATGGAAAAGATACATTCAATTTCATAACATCTTCACGATCTCTGATATCTGTCCAAGGATTCCATGCTACATTAGGCAGGGAATAAGAACGCCAACGATTAGAAGGAAGAACTACTTTCCATATAGGATGCTGTTCTATAAAATATATTGTATAGGTTTAATTCAACAAGTACCTTTCAGTTTTGGAGCATACCCAAATATTCTTCTGGAAACTTCAGAGGTAAATGTGGTTTATGAAATCCAACTGCTAAAAAATATGGAAGGCCCCCCGTTATATTTTTTTCATTTTCCAAAAAGTTAAGAGCATAGTTGAGAGATTCTATATCAGGCAGAGTACCCCCAGGCTGATCCATAACTCTCACAGGACATAGTACATTCTTTCCCAAAGTTCCATCATTATTAAAGCAAACTTTCGAGTTCATATATTCTTGAGTTTTTGGATGGAACGGTGCACCTGACCAACTATAGGGCATATCATCAGAAAAATTAGAGGAAATTCCAGGATGAAATATTTTGCCAATGGATTGAGTATAGTAACCATTTTGTTTGAAATGTTGTGGTAAAGTTGTGAAGTTTCCTACACTCTCTCTCCAGTAGTTGTAGAAGTCGTAAAGATGTAGAGTATCTGGTCTACGGCTTGTTAATAAAGAGTTTCGACTAGGGGCACACAAAGCTTGCTAAAATAAATTTCAGGTAACAAACAATTTATTACTTCATTCATAATTCATAACCTACTTGACAAAATGTTTTGCTGAATACAAAGCTTTTCGAAGCTAAGCTGTCTAGATTGGGAGTTACAGCACTTTTATATCCATAAGCCCCTAAATTTGGTCTCAAATCATCAATAACAATCAATAACACATTTGGTTTACAAAATATAATACCAACAAAATAAAAAAATATGCACAAAAAGAATAAATTCATTATCTTCAAACTATGTAAATGAAACCAAGTAGATTCACATCTTATCAAATAAAAATGGTTGTGACCAATAGGTTATTTATTTTATTTTCCGCACCACCAAACATTATCTGATTATACATGCGATATAGTATTTACTCTTAGTTGTATGTTCTAAATATATTATTTCTGAACTAAACAACAAATATACCCGGTATTCATTATTATTTCAGCAGGAATGCAATGATTCGCTAGAAATGATATACATAGGTTTATCAAACAATATCAAGCAACAAATTCATATACATATATTTGTTTCAGATGTGAATGAACGTAAAATAAGGAATTAATCAATTTTTCGTTTGCTTTATCATATTTTTGTGAATATAAATAAGTTAAAACGTCAAAATTTCAAATTTTGCACGTAAGTATATCAGATTAATTCTATAGAATTGGCAACACCTTCAGATACTCAACGGAAATAACAGATGTCGCCCTGGCAAACAAACAAGTACAGGAAAAACAGAGGCGTAACATATTGTGGATTTCTAAATGAAATTGAATGGTTTGGATTGAAGAAGCTTTCACTTGATAGAATTCCATATCAAACAAAATATGTTACAAATTTATTAGATATAGAATCTTACTTCTTTTGTAAAACGTATAATTCGTTTCGGTGATACTGTGGTTTCATCAAGTACAAATTTGGTAACTACTACAGAGAACTTTATACCTACATAATAGTAGGTCAAAGTACAAAGAAAATACAGAGATTTAGGATAACTGCATGGTAGGTGCGCAAGCATATTGGAATTGCTAAGCCGAGGTGCCTGGTTCGAATCCGGCTTCAATTTATTGATATTGTCCTTGAACAAAAAACTGCTGAATTTGAAATAGTCACATAAAGAGGACATAAACTTCCGAAGACCAGATATCTTGTAATTCTTGTGGTGGCCGTTATCATTGCACGGTCTAGAAGAGTGGTTCGGATTCCACTATAAACTGTAGGTCAAGCTGTGTAAATGGGCTAAGTTCCCGAGCATATCGTTAAAAGACTAACGGACGAACGAACAGAGATATAGGGTTGACATTGGTGGGTAATTTCTCCCAAGTATGAACAAAATAAACTTCTGAGTCCACGCAATCCAACGATTGGCCCGTTTATGTTGTATTTTGCTGTATATTATGACATATTATAAGGAAATCAAAACCTATAGGCACTTCTAGTTGGCCTAGAATATGAAATTTGCCGTGCCTTATTGCACATATATAGTTAGTTACATCGGAAAAAGTCGGCCGTTTATGTCTCATTCTGGTACTTACTTCGTCACTCGCAGGACAATCAAAACTATAGGGTACTTTGCTTTGACCTAGAACCATGAAATCCAGTGAGGAACTACGTCTTTAGCACGGATGCAGGAAAAATCAAGAAAATTATTGTTAGATATATTGAACTTATGCACCTTTTCCCCAAAAACGCATAAAGATAGCGATTTGAAATTGATACCAGAAATTCAGATCTGCAATCCCTTCGATCTGTGAGAGGAATCAAATCTTTAAGTGAACGCTACCGGAAAATACAGCTGTTTGTGTCGCATTCTACTGCATAGTTTGACTCACACAAATGGGTATATCCCAATAACCAATAATCATCAAATTCTGCAAGAAGCCACTTATTCTAATTTTCTCAGGATAGCTTAGGCGTATACAGTTGAAATTAATTAATCATAGGTGCTGTTTTAAAATCATGAAATTCTACAAAAAGCAACGTCTTAAAGCGCTAGTATTGGGAAAATTATCAATTTGTAGTTACATATCAGAAAAAATAATTAATCATGATTAAATGAAAGCGCGGGGGATAATAATGTTCCAAATTATGGCGCGATTGGAAACGGTGAATTTGGAATGATAACTTGTAAGGAGACGCAAGAGTTGCATATGGTTCCTACGAATGTGTGCAGATATTTGATTACTTAAGAAGACGTGTGGTGCTATTGATGGGTATATCAGAAATCTTTGGGGTATCAAATTTAATCAGAGTAGACATTAATAATATTTATCAATTTCTTTAGTAATTAACTGTTGATAAATCTTCATGCTCCTACAAAACTTCTTTGCACGAGTCTTCCTGGTACTTTACGACTTTTTGAGTATTAAAATTGCGTATGTGTTCAAATATTCTGAATTTGAAGTTTCTTCTCTTAAGTTCGTTTAATGAAAATTTCAATTGAACGAATAAGGCATCACATTAACACCGGAGTTTGCTGGCACAAGACTAGGTCGCACAGGTTAGATAAATATTGTTCCCATGTGTGGGGCTCCGCACTTAATAATTCATTACATTTATTGGATAGGGTTCAGAAGACAGCAGGACGCCTTATTGACCACCCGAAGATCACGCGTGATATTCTACATGTCGCTCAAAGGCGCCAGGTTGCTGATCTTTTCATTTTACAGATACTTCCATGGTAAATGCTCTGAAGAACTGAAAGGCTTGGTCCTGAGAAGAATCCAGTTCCATAGAAAAACAAGGCTCATGAAAACTCTCATTCAACTACCACGTTTGGAAGTTGGACTCAATAAAATTTCTTTTGTTTACAGGGCTAATGTGTTGTGAAACTCGTTTTCATTGAACATCTTTCTGATAAATTATAATTTGGCCCTCTTCAAGAAGCGAGTGAACACACATTAAATTATCTTGGGCAGCCACGACTGCGACATGACAGACATCTCATGTACCCAAGAGCTGAGAATATAATAAAAATAGGTAAAAACTTTTTAAGTTAAACGGTTTTATGTTAAACATACATTGCACTGTTTAAGATAAATGTACTAAAACCAAAAATAATAAAATAGATACAGTCTTGGGAATTATGAACATATGCATAGACTAGACTAAAATAAAACCGTGGGGCACGTCAATTGTCTACAATCGTTGATTAAAATGTTTGTTTTGTAATGTTACACTATAATTATTAGGCAGTTGTGCAACCGACAACGATGGACGTGTGATAAGTAGGGCTAGAATGTGGAAACAAGCTAGCAAGCTCGATTATAAGCGAGTTTTAGGGTTTCATAGTGGTGAGCGAGTAGTACTTTTGTCATATGTTTTGTCGATTAAAGACAAACAACAAGCAGTGAAACGATTCCTCGCCAGCCAGCAGTGTGAATGTCCAACGATAAACTAGTTAAAACATCTCTTTTATTTACATGGAGTGTATAACTATTAGAATTTCCATGAGCAAGAAAATAGTAAATAATTTCCTCACCGTCTGCGGGCCAACTGCCTAACGACGAATTAAACGATTCTTCTATCGCACATTAAGTCGATAATTTGTAGACAATTGACGTGCCCCACGGTTTTATTTTAGTCTAGTCTATGCATATGTTTATAATTCCACGACTGTATCTATTTTATTATTTTTGGTTTTTAGTACATTTATCTTAAACAGTGCAATGTATGTTTAACATAAAACCGTTTAACTTAAAAGTTTTTTACCTATTTTTATTTTCTAGTTTTAGTTTTTATTTCGCATTCTTTTTAATTCATTTAGTGCTTCATTATTGCAAGGTTTCTTGCCCGTTAGTTTATTGCAATCCAACTCCTCTATACGTAGTCCCTGCAAAGATCTTACTCTACTAAGAGCCACGTAGGCTTGACCTTCTTCAAACAGTTTCGCACCTAAGTATTTGGGTGGTGAATTCAGGCTGGATACATTGTATTCGACTGGTTGAGCACTTTCATTTGATACCCATATTGATAGGATTGATAAAACCTACGTTATCCGCCATTTTGTAGCGGCCGCCATCTTGGATTTCAATTTTTATAGTATATTGTATTCTGATTGTTGAGCCCTTTCATTTGATACCCATATTGATGGGATTGATAAAAGCTATGTTATCCGCCATTTTGTAGCGGCCGCCATCTTGGATTTCAATTTTATAATATATTGTATTCTGCTTGTTGAGCCCTTTCATTTGATACCCATATTGATGGGATTAATAAAACATAAATTATCCGCCATTTTGTAGCGGCGGCCATCTTGTATTTATAATGATAATGAATAAATATAATTGTCACCAAAATCCAAAGTGTATACAAAATTTCAGATTAATCGGTTGACAGGAAGAGGGTGAAATTTGAATTACTAAATTTGACCCAAGAATAAATAAAACAAACGGGTGAGCTAAATATAAAACCGTTTAAAAAACCGTTTAAAAAAGAAGAAACTTCAAAATGAAAAATTGTAAATTTAAACCGCAGTTTTGATATTAAAAATTCGAATTTCTACTACAATTAATTAGAAAGCATTAAAGCAATCATTCATTCCACTAAGAGTTCGTAATATTACATTCCAGTAAATGGTATTGAAACCAACGGATATCTATAAAATTTCATTATATTATGCTTAATGACTGAAGAATCGGATTTAATTCTTAAGGTATTTGACATTTGCATTAAGCGTAAAGCAGATTTTTCGTAAACCATTATACATTACTTTTACTCATAAATATTATTACTGATTGATAACAATCCTGATTTGAAATTTCTACTCATAAATCGAAAAACCCCTAATCCAAAGAGAATTCTACACCACTGAAGAAGTGACAATTGAATATTTTCATCTGAAACGTAAGGCTACCAGCCATACAATTCTTACTTCTCTAAGAATGGAAATAAAAATAAAAAAGAATCATATGCATTAAGGACTTCATTTTATTAGCGTCCTTCGTTTTTATATTCATCATTCATTGCTTTTCCTATTTCTCACTTATGAAACAGGCAACTGCAATATCGACCGCCTTTATCTCTGTCGCTGTTGCCAGCTGGTTTGTGTACCTGGGCACAGCTGATTTCTGTTTTCTAGGATGATCCAACTGTCAACTGTTTACCTTGATAAGTGACGGAGTGTTTGTACTGTTTGATAAAAACAAACCACCTCACAAAGTTGCAATCGATTTTTCCTGTTCAAAATAAACTATAGACGACTACATCTTCAATAGATACTTATATTCAAGATTTATTTGTAAATAGTTATATAGAATAGAGAATTTTCAGTAAATGACGTCACACATCGAATAGTTTCGCACGAAATTGTATTGCACAAACCAATATAAGAAATGGCGCAGTTGTGAACTTGAAATGTTTATTGCGTTTCTGAACAATGTAAGTAGCCTAAATGCTGTTATATTTGCTTGAAAAATGCCTTGAGTTATAATTTAATATGGTTTTGTCGATGTCAAAGTCTTTTGTTGGATAAATCCTTTGTTCTCAATGGTGCATCAACACCCTTTGTTTTGTTGTTGCATCATAATATATATAATAATGTATATAATTCAAAAGTATGATTGTTTGCTTCCATAAACAACCAAGTTCAATCTTATTTCTTCAAGTTTATGTATCACTACCTCAAATTTACGTGTTGGGTAATCAAATAAGAATGACTATTTTCCCAGTAATTTCAAGGTTTGACAATTTGATAGCCACGGAAAGTTCCTATGTTTTTATATATTTTTTGTTTTGATGAAAAGAAGAATAACTGGTATCGTCAATACAATACATTTCAGAATTTTAGGTGAAACAGATATATGTTTTAATTTGTTAGTGTAAGTATGATTTATTATATTTTTTTTGTATAAAGTTTGAGATATATTCATCTTTACTTCAGTTTGAATACATTTTATTAATTCAAAGGAAAATATTACAGATCCAGGCTAGTAGTATATTATTCATTTTTGATAATTAATGCCAACTTGGGCTTATATTTCATATATGAAATGCTACATATATCATATAGTGCAAAACAACTATGGAAACTAAATTTTCAGGTCCAAACTATTTTTGTTTGTTTTATGTTTTTTAATTGATGGGGAGAGTAAAAGAAGTTCCTATGCAAAAAGCTAATACAATTTGTTCATATTATAGTTCTTATTGAAAACACACTGAGAAGATGATAAAATCTCAAACAATTTTCAAATTCCTACTTGATTTTTTGTATTATATTTCATGATTTCATACACTATCTAATCTATCTCATTGACATTTTTATTGTGCCTCATCTTTGTTTTTTTGTATTTTGTATCAGCTTTTGTACTTTATTATAGTTCTTGATTCCAGACATGAAAATATTTAACTGAACTCTCTTAGGTTAGGTTTTAATGGCTTTGTTAGGGCTTCACAGACAAGTGAATAAGTAGACAGGTGTGAAAAACAGTTGGGAAAGATAAAAACTTTTTATTTTCTGTGGGTGCAAGTACAGATTTGACCTTTTCCAGTTGATCTGCCATTTTCATTTTCATTATAAATTAGCCAACAAATAACTGTTAAAAAAGAAGATTTTTCTTTCTTCTGACAAGTGATATCATATTTCTAACTAGAATTTCCAAAGTAGATTGATGCATGAATTGAAATGAAGATCACTCTTTGAAAATATTTGGTAACCTTGACAATTCTCTCCAATGTCAATGTCCGACAATTATGATACCTAATGTTTTCTGTGTAATTTTCTCTTCATCCATATGTAATTTGCATGTAGGTTAATTTATCAACCAGTATACTAATTTCAAGAGATGATTCAGCAGAGAAGTAAAGGTTTGGCATATATCCAATTTAAGATCTGTTGTTTTAAAATGAGTATCACAAACATGTAATTTAATTCTTTTATCACATTCAGGAATAGTAATTAGTTTGAAATTTAGTGAAAATACCTAATATTTCATTGCAATAGTTTTTCAATTATTAATCACCATTTCAATATAGATCAGACAAGGCATCCCTATTATCAATCCAATCGATTCAACTTTTCAATGTTTTTGTTTGCACAAATAATTCATTTTCGAAAAGAAAAGTAACCTTAAAATGATGTCCACATTTACTGCAGTGTTCAAATAATTTATTTATAAATTATGTGTGGCTATTAAATAAGAAACCTGACGCTGCTACAAAAGAAGAATGAATGGACTTACTGAATCTTATAATTTATTGCATGAAGCAATTATTCATCCTTGATAATGTTCATTGAGTCCAAAAAAGCTTGAATTAGGAAATTAAAATTCAAAGCAACTATTAATTAATATTAGAAAAATCCTAATTGTGAAAGGTAAAATCATGGGTTTTTCATCAAAACAATTTTTCTTCTTTCTTTTCAGCCTTCATTCATCCAATGTCGGATATAGGCCTCTTCTAATTTCTTCCATGCATTTCTGTCTCTAGCAGTTCTCATCCATTGATTTCCTGCTATAACTTTCACATCGTCTAGCCACTTTTTTTGGGGTCTTCCTACACCTCTCTTTGATGTTCTCGGTCTCCAGAATGTTGTTTTATTTGTCCATTTATCTGCACCCTATCTAGTGAAATGTCCAACCCACTGCCACTTAAGGTTCGCCACTTTTCTCGTTATGGACATGGTTTTCAGCCCATACGTAGCCACAGGGATTATGCAGCTATTATATACTCTTCTTTTAAGAGAAATTGTTATATTTTGGTCCTTCAAAATGAAACTGAGTTTCCCAAAAGCGGCCCATGCTAGGTGGATTCGGCGTTTTATTTCGGCAGTTTGATTTTCCTTACCGATTCTAATTGTGTGGCCTAAATAGTTGTAATGGTCCACTGTTTCCAAGATGACGTCGTCGATATCGATTCTGATGTTGCTATTACTCATAATTTTCGTTTTGTTCAAATTCATTTTGAGTCCTGTTCTTTTGAATGATTGTTAAGCTTGGTCAGCATTGATTTCAATTCTTGTTCGCTGGAGCTAATCAAAACAATGTTATCAGCGAATCTCAAGTGGCTCAGGTACGCTCCGTCGATATTTAGCCCCTTTTTCCCCCAATTCAGCTCTTTAAAGATATTTTCCAGTGCTAGTCTGAAGAGTTTGGGAGAAATGGTATCGCCCTGCCGAACACCTTTTTCTAGAGACATTTTATCTGTTCTTGAATCATCGTCTACCGTAACATGAAAAGTGGCATTTCTATAGATGTTTTTGATCAGTGTAGAGTATCTCGAATCGATTCTTGCATCGTCCAAAGCACTTCAATACTATCAAATGCTTTGTGATAGTCGATGAACGCAAGATGTATAGGGATATTATACTCGGTAATTCTTTCTATTACTGTTCTAACAGTTTGAAGGTGATCTATGGACTCGTAGCCCTTTCTGAACCCCTCCTGTTCAACTGGTTGATATGAGTCCATCTTCTTGCTTAATCTGTTAGTTACAATCTTCGCCAAGAGCTTATAAATATGGGAAAGCAGACTTTTCAATAGTTTTCAATATTCGAACAGAATTACCTCAGCACTTTTCCATGATTCTGGTATTTTCCCTCAACTAGGCATTTATTCAGAAGTAGTTTTAAGACTGGTTTAAGGGCTTTTCTTCCTATTTGTATCATTTCAGATGTTATACGATCCTCCCTGGAGACTTTCGTTGTTTCATCTGTTCGAGTGCATGTCTGATATCTGAAGAAGTTATTTCAAGAAAGTCTTCAGATCTTACGTTCAAGATGTGATGTATGCTATCAGGACGTGGCATGGTCGAAGTATAAAGTTCTCTATAGAATTTGTGTATTTCTTTTGCAATTCCTTCTTTATCTGATATAAAAATTCCATTTTGATTCTTGATTTTTGAAATTTTTTGTTCGCCTTGGCTCAACCTGGATTTCAGTACTTTTTATTGTTGTCGATGGTTTCTAATATTTGTTTTACTTCAAACTGTCTCAGATCTGCTCGTACTTCCTTCTTCACCATTCGGTTTATGTTGTTGTATTCTGCAGCTTCTCTTGGTGTATTTCATGTTTTCTTTATCAATTCGATTGTTTGCGGTTTTAATTTAGTTTCCTTGTGATTCTTCGTTTTGCTACATATGTATTTTGTCGCTGTTTGTATATCATCAGTTATCTTTTTCGCAAGATCATCAATAGATTTGTTTTCCATTTCCGTAAAGTGCGCCAATTTAACTTCAATTTTTCTCTGTTATTCTTCCCTGTTCAATTAATACATCTGCGGTTGGGTATTTGGGATGCGCTATTACCTTCTTTCTTATATGTTTTGTGTTTATTGCTATGTTCGCTTGAACCAATCTGTGATCACTCCCTGGGTTGAACTTATTTATCACTGATACATCCTTACATATCTTTCTGTCGCTGCACAATATGAAATCAATTTCATTTTTCGTTCGTCCATCTGGACTGCACCAAGTCCACTTCCTTTGAGGCTTCTTTTTGAAGAAGGTGTTCATGCAGAAAAGCTTTTCCCTATTGAGGTAATTTGCCAGCATATCTCCTCTATCATTTCTGACTCCTAGACCAAATTGGCCTATGTATTCTGTGTCGTATGGCTGTCTTGCACCTATTTTAGCGTTAAAGTCTTCTGTGACAATTGTGTAGCAGCACTTTTCTGAGTTCCGGGCTTCAGTGATATCTTCTTGCAGTTGATCTATTTCCTCATTTTCTGAAGAGGCTGTTGGGGCATAACAATGTATTGATTGAATGTTTTATCTCTTATGGAGTTTAATTACAATATATACCACTCTGTTCGACACTGCGTGGTACTTGGTAACTAGGTGTTCTATCCGTTTGTGAATGATGAAAGCAAAACCACCGATTTCATAATTGGTTTCTGAATTATTCTGATACAAGGTGTGTCCAGAGTATAAAGTAGTGTTCTTTTCACCTTGAAGTCTTGTTTCACATAATCCTATAATATCCCATTTGATGTTATTGAGCTCTTGTTCTAATTCTTTCAAGTGGTCTGATGTGCTCATTGTGCGAATATTGTAAGTGGTGACTCTCAAACTATGGGTTTGTTTAGCTAATTTGGTCGATTTTCTGCCTCCCCCAGAATCCATGAGGCAGCCCGAGGTTATATCGGGGTGGAATTCCGAATTTGAGATTCTATCCACCTAGGGTACTTGTATTTGGAATTTCGATATTGATATGGATTTTAAGAAGGTTTGTTGGCACTTAAAACATCATCACATCACAACAATGCGCGGGTTCATTTCAAAAAAATTCATAAGAGCTTTCGAGTTATGTACTGCATCGTAGAGTTGAACTATTTTCCTTATTCACCGGATATTGCGTCGTGCTATTTGCCGTTTCTGTTGAAGCTCTGGAAAACAAATCGGCACGAACCCTGAAAGAGCTGACAAAAGAAGATTTCCAGCACTGTTTCGAACAATGGAAGATTTGCATGTAGGAATAGTGGAGGTCTGTGTATTTAAGATGATACTAAGTTTGACGATGACGGCACCTTTATATAGTGTATGCAACTTATTGGACGCCGGATGGCGAGAGGCGAGGTAAATGGCAATCATTGAGATGTCCCACAGGGTGAGAATGTGGTCGCTTCTGAAAAATCTACACAAATGGCTCAAAGAACAAAGTAGGAGCAGGATGTAAAGTAGTTAATATTTCTATACCTTCATACACAGGACTATTCCTTCTATCCAACAATTTTCAGTATTTTCATTTTAAATTTTCCCGCTCAACAAATTTTCAAAACTTTTTTTGTCGTGGTGCTACTATCTGCCATCTGTGAAGAGAGTGTTAAGACATTTGACACAGTATTAAAAAAAATTGAGCTGAGTTTAGAAGCTTGTTTTTGTGTAACGGCGATTTTTATCATGTCGAGAAATATCAATCAAAGAATTTGCATTGAATTCTGTGTTTTGAAGGGATTTAACGCGTCCAGAAAGGTTGAAATGGTGCAAAAAGGATTTTTCGATAATCCTATGTCGCGTAACCCAGTATTTCAGCGGCATAGAAGGTTCAAAAACGGCCGTGTTAGCGTTGAAGACGATTCACATATCGGAAGGCCTTCATCATCGACAAACACATCTCACGTTGAAAAAGCCAACGAATTAGTGCTTGCAAACCGTCGTTTAAGGGTCAGAGAGTTGGCAGGTGAACTCCACATCTCTAAATCGAGCGCTCACAACATTTTATTGGAACATTTGGGCATAAGACGCGTGTCAACATTTGAACAAAAAGACATGGAACTGACAACAATCATTTGAATGGTGCTTCGAGGGCGAGCCAAATCCAAGAGTGAGCGCCAAAGTCGATGGAGAATCAAGGTTTTGTTGACTGTTTCCTTTTATTTTCAAGGTGTAGGCTTCAGGATTTTTTACCTGACGGCCAAACAGTGAGCAACCAATATTATTTAGGCGTTATGCATTGTTTGCGTGAAATTTGTGGAAAAACAAAAATTGACTTTTGCATCATGACAACGCGCCTCCAAATACTTCAATGCTTGTACGTGAGTTTTTAGCCCAAATATCGCCCCACAAGCACAGTATTCGCTTGATTTAGCACCGTGTGACTTTTTCCTGTTCCCACGGTCCAAATGACCACTTCGTGGAACTCGTTTCGATACCATCGAAGATATCAAAACAAATTCGCTGCATTTGCATCTGCGGGGGCGTTCGAAGGGTGGATAAAAAGTTGGCATATGTGTATCGCTTCTAATGGTGATTATTTTGAAGGTGATAAAATAAACTTGGATAAAGAATATTTTGCTGGTTATTTAAAAACTACTGAAAATTGTTGGACAGAAGGTATAAAGGTAGACAGCAGTGTGTTTGACGCAGAGCTGACCACAGCCCCAATGGAGATAACCTGATGGAAACATAGTGAGCAAAGTCATCAGAATCTATATGGACGAAAAACAATCAATTCTATCCTTCCGAAGATATCAAGTATATTCTAAACTAGTAAAGGAATGTCGACACGCATTGACAGAAGTCACCAACAATTTTTCAGTATGTTGTGTGAACAAACACATACGTGCAGCATCTCAGCGGAGTAAGAGTGACTAGTAAAATCCTTCCGGTATACCAAAGAGACAAGCTATGAGATCAAACGGACAACTTTTGAATGTATATATATATATATATATATATATATATATATATATATATATATATATATATATATATATATATATATATATATATAAATTAATATATAATATTATTCATTTTAATATAGGAATTAAACATGACCTAATTCCCAAAAGAAAAAATTTCACAAATATGAACCTGAGATTATTTGTGAAAATGACAAATATAAACTTTATTTTGATAAAACAATTTTTTGCAACAGAGTTGTAAAACACAATAGACCAGATATCATTCTTAATGATAAACAGAATCAAATAACATATATAATTGATATTGCTTTACCCGACACACATAATATACAAAACAAATACAATGAAAAATTTCTGATTATATGATGCTTGGCGACGAGATTAAAAAATGTAGAAAATGAAAAAATATTTATTCTACTGATTATTATTTCCACAACAGGTGTTATTCCTAGAAATCTTCACAAAAGTATTGAGATTTTGGGTCTGAAGAAAAATTTGTTTGAACAGTTACAAAAGGTAACAGTCATCAAATCTTGTAATATTCTTCGTAGGTTTCTTTCCGAAAAAATAATGAGGTAGAGTCATAGGTTTTTCTTTAGTTTATACTGCTCAGAATCTCATTTCATATCATTGTCTGATGATGCTATAGTATGTATATATTCTGGTAGATTGATATAATATATTCTCATAACATCTAACATTATCCTAATATATAATTATTCCAGGATGTGTTTTGATTATAATCATTGCCTGGCAATGGTATTAATTACCAGGTGGTGGAATCATATTTTTCATGAAATCAGTATATATATATATATATATATATATATATATATATATATATATATATATATATATATATATATATATATATATATATATATATATATATATATATATATATTCTTTCGAGAGAGAGGATTTACAAAATTTGAATAATTGTATTTACAATAAATGCTTATATCTATAATTTTGGCGTGTGTCAGAAAAACACAAATGTGAGCTCAGGAAGTATAACAGGGAACCATACTATCTTGTATATGATTTAATAAACGAGTGAAAAACCCTGAGAAAAACTCGTTTTCTGTCGCTATTGCACTAGCAATAGCTTGTCTGTTTATGATGTGTTAGTGTCGTGTGTACATAAAGAGTACCAAAGATTTTTCTGCTTAGCCGCTTCATTCTCTTTTGCATTCCATGATTTCCAAAAAAAGGGTGAAAGGAAGGGGACAGGAATCTGTAACAATGGAAAAAGAAAACCAGCAGAAAAATATTTCAACAATCAAACTTCTTATATGCCTAAACAAATCTAAGAAAAGATTTCACATAGCAAGCAAGGTCATGAAAGGCACTAAGGAGATAATAAAAAAATACATAACCTGCGATATTTCCACAAATTCCTTCTCTGTTTGACCGAGAGGGCCCCGATGGTCAAGTACAGTCTTCCAAGTGATGCCGATTATGATCTATAGATGTTTCAGAATCATTATGGACCCAATAATCTGGGTTGACATCGCCCATTTATTATTTCTTCGTGGAACTTGTTTAATATAAAGAAAAATTTGCGAAAAAATTTTGACAGACGTTCGAAAAATATGACAAATGTGAATGGCCAATAGGCACCACTACCAGGGTATATACGTGGGTAGTTATAACACAGTTATGCCGGAAACATTTTTACTCAGTTTTTGATATGGCCCTCAATTATCCGATTTTCCGAATATCTCTTCTTCTATTGGAAATGCGTTTGAGGTGTAAAACAAGTCAGAGCTAGCTAGAATTCATTATGCGAATATATAAAATGATTCATGAAACCTGTAAACGGCGGCTTCAGTTTCTTGTGAAAAAGTCTCGAATCATAATTTTTATTTAGTGCTGCCATATATCACGTTGTGGGAATTTCACAAATAATGTCCTGTACACGAATATTCTTTATGTTGTGTACATTGTGTATATTATAAAATTTATGAAATACTTAGAAATAAATGTAAAGGACATAGAAATTGATATATATGTATTTTTAACTAACATAAATTTCAATTTCCATAATATTAAATTTCATTTTTATTATTTCTAGCATGTCTGCTGATTCGCCCAAATATCACCATTCCCCCAAACTGGCTAGGGGTGATCCACATTTAGTTACTCCTCAGGAGGTGACTGACCCTTCCATTCTCGAAAGTGTTGCAGGCTTCATCAATGATGTAGTGCCCACTTCTTATACCATTGCCGGTGATATAACCGATCAGATACAGTGGGCCAACTTTGAGCAATTGGAATTTGATGAACTAAGCTTTGTATCAGATATTGATTGTGAAAAGATTGTACCTCCTCCACTGATCTTGATTTTGGGTTATTCAACAGGCATTCAGGTAATTCTCCGAGTGTATACATCTTTTGAATGTGATATAATAAACAAGAGACAAAAAATTTTATGAAGAGAAAGCTTTCCTAATATTTATTTAAGTGTGAGCATATATGTGCTTTCTTAATTAAGGTTTTAGTGATCCCATTTATCAAAACAATTATTCAATTGAGGCTATTATCAACACAATTATTTCTTCATTATCTCTACAATAGTTAATCTGAAGAAAGATGTAACTTTTCAGATGATTGTCTAAAATTAGTAATGAAAATCTATAAGAACCTACCTAATAAATGTTGAGCAAATATTTGAATGAGATTGTCAAAAATTAGTTTAGTATTATATTCTACCACTACTTTGTAGAATTAATTTTGATATAGTTTGCGGATATTGAAAATTTGAAAAGAATTAGTAGTTATTTTCTACACAAATAACAAAATTTCACTGTTGAGTAATTTCGTTTGAAATTAAAACTTACTAGTGATCATTATACTTCAATATTCAAACGTGTTCCCTACCGTGCTTTTACAAATAAGAGTGAGTGAGATACTATAGGTATGGAAGAAATAACTTGGCGTGATTTTGCATAATTATCCTTTATTTCGAAGGACATTCATCGCATCTTGTATTGTATTTTAAAAAAAACTCATGAAATGGTTGCATTTTTCAAAAGAAAATTTTAATTTCATTTGTTTGATAGATATTTTGTATGGATATAGAGAAGGAGGTAAATGGAAATCACAATTGAATTATCAATTTACATTTATTTGTACGCATAAATACAATTATGTCAATTTTATTGTTTTTTGCAATGTACATAGTTTTCACAAGTATGAATGTGCTTTGAGCAATTGTTTTACAACTTTTAAACATGTGTTATATTTAACTTATTACAATATGTGTTATTCTGTTGAGAATAGGACGATGTCATTTATGTTTAAATTTTTAAATCATACCTACACTCGATAGTTATTTCGATCGAAGAGTAAAGCAATTGATTTTTTACTCATCGTGAAATAGTTCTGTTAACTTATTGTTATAGTTTTGTCAATTATAGCATAACCTACAATCGCTGCACTAGCGGACCGATGCTATTTATTTTAATGATGAAAGCACGAATATTCGACAATATATCACTGAACATATATTTAATATCGAAAGAATCATTACCTTTATCGCCGCAATTATCATCGCTATAAACAATTGACACCACATTCACTTTTCACTGCACTTCATACTTGACGAAAACATGTAAATGTATTATTGTATAGCAGCTGTCCACGCGGACGCATCGCTAACTCAAGTAGGAGAGAGACAGATGTCGAACCCTGCCGAACGCGGAGGCCGATTGTGCCTCTTTGTCGCTCGTTCCGCACTTCAAACCAAAGGAACGCCTCAGAGCGAGGTAACGCCGCATGAGTCATGTTTTTTCATGCGTGCAACCGGCTCCATCGAATTATAAGACGTTGTCACGTCAGAAAGAAGAATTTTATTGAGTCAAGTAAAACAGTAGTTGAATAACCAATGCTAAATAAACAAATTTGAATTCTAGCTTTACAGTCCTGGACTATAAAATTACATTATGTATAAGTCACTGACAATTAAATTCGAACTTGGGTACAACCCAACTTCATAATTTCTACTTTGAAGTTATAAAAAAACTTTATTATCACTTCACAGATTTGGTGTATTGCGGCGAATGGCGAAGCTACAGAAATATTAGCCTGGAGACATGGTTCAATAAAAGTAGTTCGAATCTTGCCTTCACCTCATAAGGTCGAAGGCAACTTCAGAGATTCATTTCTATCAAAGAGACCCCTTATAGCTTTGTGTGATAATGCTTCCCCTGGGCCTCCATATTGCGCTCTGAGTTTTATGTCGCTCAGAACAGGTGAACAGGTAACTAATATGTACATTGGAAGTAAATGTAAAGCTAACTAGTGCAATTTCAGGTGAAACTCATCAAGTTCAAAAATCCCATTTTGGATGTTCGCGCAAACAAACATTCAGTGGTTGTTTCTTTCTCTGAAAAAATTGCAGTATTTGATGCTTTCACTTTAGAAGATCGGTGTACGGTTACCACTTGTTACTTGAGCCCTGGAATTCAACCGAACCCCATCGCTCTAGGATCCCGGTGGTTGGCGTATGCTGAGAAGACACTCATCACATCTAGAAAGAGCAGTGCTGGATGCGATAGTGAAGGTGTCCAAGTAAGCTACATTGATTGATAATGGATTATTATATAACTAGATGTATCATTATCTGAATCAGTTTTGAGAAATAACTATCTTTTATTTCAGAGCTATAAAGCTACAATGATTCAATGCGCCAAATCACTAGGAAAAGGTATTAAAGAATTCGGCGAAACTGTTGCCAACAGCTTGACTGGAAATTCAACTTTCAAACCTGGAGTTGTTTGTCCAGGTAG
The DNA here is from genome assembly GCA_013387265.2 of Cryptolaemus montrouzieri. NCBI lineage: Eukaryota > Metazoa > Arthropoda > Insecta > Coleoptera > Coccinellidae > Cryptolaemus > Cryptolaemus montrouzieri. The sequence goes on along the minus strand of JABFTP020000001.1, from coordinate 88,901,294 downwards.
TCCCCAATCTGGGGGATCATCTGATGGTAGTCAGAAAGGTGTCGTTACAATATTAGATATACAGGTATGATTATATATTTTCGAGAGGATTTAAATGTGTGATAATTTTAATCATAATTTTAGTGTAATCAAATGGACAATGTAGAGAAGAGCATTCCAGCAGAAGCTTTTATTGCCCATTTCATAGCGCATAATGAGGCTGTAGTAAGCCTAGAATTTGATCCTAGTGGAATGTTGCTATTGACAGCTGATAAAAGGGGTCATGATTTTCACATATTCAGAATACATCCCCATCCTGTAGGTTCTTCACTAGCATCTGTGCATCATCTTTATATTTTACATCGAGGCGATACGACCGCTAAAGTACAAGATATGTGTTTTTCTCCCGATTCCCGTTGGGTAACTGTATCAACTCTCAGAGGAACTACACATGTTTTTCCTATAACCCCATACGGGGGTAATGTTGGAGTAAGAACTCATACTACTCAACATGTGGTGAATAAGATGTCACGATTTCATCGATCAGCTGGTCTTACTGGTGAAGACAGATCAAATAGTCCAGTTTCAGGGTTAGAAACCTCTTCAGGACATGTTTTTCCTTATATCAATCCCAGATTTCCGCCATACCCTCATCCCACTGTAATTCAACCCTTGGCTCAGATAAGACAGCCTATGTCTATTCAGCCCTCTGGATTGACACAACCAAGAAGTGGAAATAGTAAGTATTTAATTATAATACTCTATATTTATTGATTATTCATCAGATCCAAACACAGATCAAAAAGATTTCATTATTATCAACTATTTGGTTTTTTCTGATAACTGCTGTGGAAACAAGTCTATCTATATTTCGACATTAAGAGGTTACACCATCCTGACACACGAAAAAATTGGCATGAAAATAAATATAATTATCCTTTTTTTTACGTCTACATATAAAGAATTAAAAACAATTTCCAATATTGAAAGGAGATAATCAAAAAGTACATAACCTGCGATGTTTCCTCTTTCGCGGAGATGTTCTTCCGTCGCAGTGTGAATCTCCTGAAACATAATCACTTCCTTCTTCATGCTTGCCTATTTTGAAGTATAATCGCAAAAAACCCTTCAGTATTCAAACTCAACAAAACAATTCCCTCTCTGTTTGGCCGAGAGAGTCCCGATGGCCAGGTTCAGTCTTCCAAGTGATGCCGATTATGATCTATAGATGTTTAAGAATCATTATGGACCCAATAATTTGGGTTGACATCGCTCATATATTATTTCTTCGTGGATCTTGTTTGATTCAAAGAAAAATTTGCGAAAAAATTTTGACAGTCGTTCGAAAAATATGACAAACGTCATATAAAAATTGAGAACAATTTCCAATATTGAAAACAAAAATTACAATAAAAATACCGATGATGAGAATATTTATTAATTATTTATCTGATCAAAACACTGTAAATATATGAAGTGTAGTGTTAGTAGTATTAGTAGTAGTATTCACTATTAGGTTTTTCGTGATAACTTGTTTGGAAACTAGTCTACTTTTGTTTCCACATTAAGAAATTTCACCATTCGGATGCACGAAAAATAGGCATAAAAATAAACAACTTTTTTTGACTAGGCCAGTGAAAATATGAATTATCCTTCATTTTACGTCTACATTTATTAGATTTAAACTTATTTTCCAATATTGAAAAACAATTACAATAAAAATTGCGGATATATGAATCCTTTATTGGGAACATCCTTGATGGCGGTGACGGTATTGTTTAAGAAAAGAAAAAATATTGCTTATTTAGAAGGGTAACACCTAGAATGTGACATAGGAATATGTTAAAATTATTCTAGTGGAAATTCATTTATTTATTTAATTATTTATATAATTAATACATGCCCGACAGGATTTCTCCCAATTAGGGGACAGAAAATGATACATTAGAAATTATAGTTTAAATGAACATAAACTAAATACAATTTGAAATACATACCAAAATACTTAAAGAAGAGAAACATTAGTTTCATTATATTCTTACAAAAGCTAAAGAAATTATTTTGTCGTTTTACCCTTCGTAAGGGTCAGGAGCTCTCTACGAAAATTGTTTTTACTGTGCGAAAAGTCCGCAAGGGACGCGATGGTATTGTAGAAATGACAGCTGCGATTTATTGGTGAATTGAAAGAGATATCTGTTGATGCGCTTGTGACGTAAAATTTCATTTGGTTCATTCTCATGAGCTTCGGGACTAAAAACCTTAGCTGTCCAAGCAGGTATGGACACTTTCTAATGTTATTGACCAAAGTTGAAAAGCAATTTGGTATTCCACGGTAGGGATAGACTCCATCCAACTTGAACGAAATGAATTTCAAGAAAGTCCTCTCGACACCCTCCAATAACAGAAACATGATGGGGATCACACACTATAGAGGCATACTCTAATCTTGAGCGAACGAAAGCGAAGTAGGGTCCCTTGAGCGTCTCAACATTTAAAAAACTTCTGGAATTTCGTAAAATGAAGCCTAATATTCGTTTTGCCGCTAGAACAACTTCGACAACATGATCTCCAAAAGTCCACTCAGAGTTGAGAAGTAGGCCGAGATCCCTACAGCGTGATGCTCGCTGCAGCTCAGTATTACACACTGAATATTGGCAAAGAATAGGAAAGTGCTTGCGTGTGATGCTCATAATCTTGCATCTGGACACGTTCAAGGCAACCTAGTTTCTGTACACCACTCATGAACTCGGAGTCAATTCATGCTGAAGATTTAGACAGTTTTCGGCTGCACCTATTTCAGAAAACAATTTGAAGTCGTGTGCGAAGGCGGCTCCCTCAACTTGAATGGTTTCTAATAAATCATTCATAAAGATTATAAATAGAAGAGGGCCCAAAACGAATCCTTGGGGAACCCCAGAGCGGGCTTCAAATTCATTAGATTTAAATCCATTATATAACACACTGTTTTCTGCCAGTCAAATATGAATGAAAAAACCTCAATACTAACGGAGAAAAGCCAATGCGATACATTTTCCTAAGCTGAATCAGATGGTTCAGGCGATCGAATGCCTTGGAAACGTCGGTGAGTAGCACATCTACTTGACCGCCACGATTCAAAACCTCAAATGACAATTACTTGGGAAAACTGGAATTTCCTTCAAAATTTTAAGTTTGAAAAAGGTATTAACTTTCATAACGGAATCCAAAAAAAAAATTTACGTCACACTTTAGGTGATATTGAAAAAATTAAGTGGTGCAAATTTCGGGCGAATTGGTTCAGTTGATTTTGAGGTATCGTGTACACTAGTTTGAATAAAGTAATTCTGAAAAAAGTGAAAGCATTGTAAGCCAGTTCAAACCTAAAACACTTTTCTATATCTAACCCAACATCAGTCGAACACAATTAGCCACGAATTTTTTTAAAAATAAAAAGTGTTTTGTGTTTGTGACTCATTTATACTCGACATGCCTCCTATAAGGCGGCGGATAAATTCAGCAATTTGGCTCAAAAAATGAAATTGCTCTTGCTTTTACTTTATCAGGTATTTCAACAATTTTGCTTGAAGGCGGTCGAACAGCCCATTCAGCTCTAAAATAGCCATTGAATATGCAAAGCAACAAAACTTCAACCTGCAACATTTCCAAGAATTCTGCAATATCAAAGGTTTTGAGGCAATGCTAACTAATAGTGTGGGATGAATGCACGATGGCACATGAAAAATCTTTAGAGGCTTTAGATAGAACCTTAAAAGATGTACGGAACAACCAAAACCAAATTAGTGGCGCAATATTTTATTAGCAGATTTTCGGCAAACATGAGTCCTCCAATTCGTGGAAACATGTCAAGGTATTACGTTCAAGCAAGAATATGCTTGTCGTATTGCAAAATCAATCTGGAAACATATTCTTTAAACAACTCTTTGATATTGGTAATAGCAAATTTCCTTTTGACGTGCTGACTAGCTGCATCTCATTTCTTGAGCGTTTTTGTCAGTTAACTGAATCAAAAAAATGTTTCCAAATGTTGCTCAAAATTACTTGTTCCATGTAAATGAAATAAATTTCAAAATTCAAGATGACATTCCTGGCGAAATCAGGACATATAAATCAGTAACTAATGAAGATAAATAATAGTCGTGAACTATCCACAGGAATTTGTAAATTCACTCGATTTGCCACGACTACCGTCTCACAATCTTCAATTGAGTGGGTTCCCAGGTAAATTCTCTACTGGCTATGACGTGATACCCTATAAACATCATAAAAAGTAACAGATATTTTAACCAAGCCACTTGTACAACTTACAAATGATTCACTTGCATCTGGAATCTTTCCTGATGCCTTTAAAATGGCAAGAGTAATACCCTTGTATAAATCAGGTGACCGTACCGATGTCAAAAATTACCGGCCTATATCACTACTGCCTACACTTTCTAAATTATTAGAGGCTTGTTAAAGAATAGTTGATAGATTTCCTGGCTCAACATAATGTAATTAATTCATCTCAGTTCGGTTTCCAAAAGAACCTATCTACTTCTGATGCTATCTATGCACTCTTAAATAATATCAACCAGACTCTAGAAGAGAAGGTGATTCCTCTGATAACTTTTTGCGACATAACAAAGGCGTTCCACAGCGTCAGTTTTGACATCTTGCTCGATAAGTTGGAGCATTACGGAGTCAGAGGCGTGGTATATAAGTGGTTCGAGTCGTATTTGAAGAATCGTAACATCTGGGTGGAAATCTTCTAGGCTCAAAATATTCTTGAAAATATAAACAATTTATTAACCAAAAGAAATGATTTTTTGCAAATTTCAGGATGGTGTAATCATTTAAAACGCTGCAAGTGCAGTCAGTAATCAGAAATATGTTTGCAGCTCGACAACGTCTGTCATCTTCTTCCGAAGATTCAATATCCCTTCGGGTTGTAGCTTGTTTTGCCTCTCCCCGAGCATATATGGATACCCTGACAAGCCAGGAAAGCGCACATAAAAAAACTAAGCCTGTGGACTCTCTTTTTGTGATGGGCTGTCATGGCAGCTTAATCCAATATGATCTGGATCCTTATCCAGTTCCAAATGTGCCGAAAGAAAAACTGTGTGATGATACACCAATAGAATTAAAAACTTCTCCGATGGCTCAATGGGTGCTTCAAAGACAACCTAATGCTGTGGACGTTCCATTACCTCTGAAGCAACAATATTTGAACTTTTTCATTCCCATGGAACCTTCCAGGAAGAAGACATGTACTGATCAGAATGATGATCATTGGTTGTCTCAAGTGGAAATAGTTACACATGCTGGTCCTCATAGAAGGCTGTGGATGGGCCCTCAGTTTACGTTCAAAACTTATACCACAGCATCGGGGTGAGTTTGCATTTAAATTTCTCAATTGCTTGTTATTTTGTTTTGAATGAAACATTGCAGGCACGAGTATTTTTATCGATGTTGCCAAAATTGAATAGTGTAGCTATAAATTCTTAATTCACCACATAACTTTATTGAAAAAAAAGTTAAAATTATACTTAAACTCCCAGCACGCTAAGAATCAGTAAGATTGTTCAAAATAATATGAAAAATAAAATTTGAACGTTCCCCATCTTTCCATTGTATGGAAAAAATTTCATTCAAGGTCAAAGGTAAAAAATTATTTGATTATGGGCAATCCGTTAAGTCCTTTGTTAGCAGAAATATTCATGAATAATTTAGAGAAATTAATTCATAATCATCCACTCAGTAAATATTGTTTATACTGGTACAGATAGACAGTTAAAAATTTTCGAAAATCATATAAATTCATTACATCCAAAAATTGGATTCACAACCGAAATAGAAAGCAATAATTCGATAAATTTCTAGACGTAACAATTTCGAATGAAAATGGAAAACATGTTTTCGCAATTTACCATAAGCCGTCACATACAGATATTATAATACATAACTCGTCGTGTCATCCGTATCAACATAAAATGTCAGCATTCAATAGTTTTATTCATAGATTGATTAACATCCCGTTATCACCAGAAAATTTCAACAAAGAACTAAATTCGATTAAACAAATAGCCAAAAATAATGGTTACAATCCCAAACTAATAAATAATATTTTAAATAAAAAACAAAGAAGAGTCGCATTGAATGAAGTTTATCCTGTCGATAAATTGAAACAAAAATTCAACACCTTGACCTACGTTGGCATTACAAGTGAGAAACTGAAATCATTCTTGAGTAGCAATAATTTCAACATAGCTTTCCAAACTAATAATAATTCAGGCAAATATATAAAAATAATAAAACCAAACCAGGTAAAAACAATAAATCAGGTGTTTATAGATTGAATTGCAATGACTGTGATAATTTCTACATTGGTAGAACACATAGAAATTTTAATATTAGAATATCGGAACATAAACGCAGTTTTTCAAATAAACAATCAGATTCAAATTACGCGAATCATCTCTTAGAAAATAATCACTCTTTCGACCCACAGTTTGAAATTTTGCATACAGATAATAAATATTGGAAGGTAGATCTTTGGGAAACTTTAGAAATCAATAAATACAAACTCTCAGGTAAACTTATCAATGAACAAGTCGATTTAAGCCCTTCGCCTTTATTGAATCTCTTCGGGGAGCAATCTTTTCCTTAATTTTATTGGATATACCTGTCATAAATAACCACTTAAGAAGAAGCAACCCAATAAGCTTTTAATTACTCAAGAACATTTATATTTATATTCTCATTTATATTTTCTGTACATTCATAGCTGAAGAAGCTACGGTGTAGTGAAACGCGTTACGAATCGCAATTATTAAGTAAAATTCCTTGAAACACAGGACGTGTTTTTTATTAAAGACAAAGAAGAATTTGAAAGTTACGACTCCGACGATTAATTTTCACAACTTTTTTTAACTTTGATTGCTTTTATCTTTTCAATCTATGCCAATATCCATTATTTTGCAACAGTTTCAAATGAAACATGATTATAAATGACCCGTGGAATAGGCTACTGGGGAAAGCACGTAAAAAAACGCGTTAAGTACACTACGTCATAGATGGCGTGGAAGCGTGTGTATATTATGACGATTACAACTTTTAGAATCGTTATATAACGGTGACTCGTAGGAAAAAAAGTATCGATATATTTTTTGTAGATAATTTTATGATCTACAATTTTTATCTCAGGTATTTTATGATATTTGCTGAAAATCGCGAAAAACTACTTTTTTTTAACTTTGACCTTGAATTAAATTTTTTCCATACAGGGGGAAGATGGGGAACTTTAAAATTTTGTTTTTAATCATATTTTAAACAATCTTACTGATTTTCAGCTTGCTTGGAATCTATGTAGCTCAACTCTTATTTTTATGGTCTAATTTGATCGGACCTTTGGTAATTATTGAGTTATGGGAGACATAAAATTCAATATTTTTTGTTTCAGTTGAAAAATCATGTAGTATTATCTTGGTGTTCTTAATTTTGTGCCGTTATGAAACAAATAGTCTGTTTTCTTTTTTGCAGATGTCCCTTTTCTTTAACAAACATCCAACAAATTGATATTGGCCGTTCTCAGCCTGTTAATATGCCTGTTACTCAAAATGCCGTATTTATTGAATGTGGTTCAGCCAACAGTCGTGAGTTATCTCCGCCAATGAACACATATCACACAACCTTTGATGAAATTGGAGGTATAGGTGAATTGCAACTCAGAGAAGATCTTGCAGATGCCATGCTGGAGTCCCCTGGTATACGAGAGACTGGTGAGTACTTTAATTTTTTTAAAGGTATTTATGAACTTGTGGAATTTTTTTGAGATTTTGCCTTATTAATTATTACATGTACACTTAACTCCATTTATTGATGTCAAGTTCATAAATACTGTTACCTTAGCTGTCAGCAATATTTCCTGCCTTCACATTTTCTTTTATAACTTTGTTGATAACAAAAATATTCAAATTGAAGTCGTGGTTTTAATTATAGGGAGAATATTTGAAGGTAATTTTCATGTTATCTTAAATCATAGGAGGTATTTGAAATAAATTTAGAAATATAAAATAGTAGTGGACATAACTCATTTTAAGTAGTTGTAGATTTTTAATAGAATAATAGATAATAATCTAAATTCAGTTTCTTGACAACGAAAAACTATTGATGAGAAATCAAAAGCTTATCAGTAACTTTCAATTTAATACATGCGTTAAATGTAAGGAATAATTTTAAAATAAATATAAAATTTTCTTAAATACAAGAACTCGTTTTAATAGAATCAGAAAAAGAATCATCTTATGAGACATAGTAAAGAATAAAAAAGAAAAATTCAAAATGTTATGGCCTTTAAAAATTAAAATATATAATTAAGAAAGCAACCACTTTTTGAATCTTCCTCATTTGTTAATGATTATGCTCATTATCATGGAATTTACTTCCCATCTATAGTCTGGCCATTTCAAAAAGTTGTCTTGAAGAAATAACAGACTGCATCAATGAAAACTTGGTCTGGTTTGAATTACCTGAAATTTAAGCAAGAAAACATTTACGCTCTCTTTAATAAAAGTTCAAACACATTTTTATACATGGTAGTAATAGTAACAAAAGTTCAGACAAATTTTTATATATGGTAGTAAAAATTTCAAATAGTTTTTGGAATTTTCTCACTCTTCGCAATTGACCATTAACTAGTTCCTCTCAAGCACCTTTTCTTCCTTTTCCAACACTCGTTTTTTCATTTTATACTTTCTTCTAGCTTTAGATGTCATACTGCTTATTGCTGTTGTATTAATTTGGTTGAGGTATTTTTCTTAATCATTAGGATGTGCCAGAATTGGCCAAAGGCAGGAAACTGACTTTTACTTTGGACTATGGTGAACATCTTGCTAACTTTTTGCTGAAACACTTTTGACTGAAACCTGTTTTGCAAATGCAAAAAGTAGAAACAAATTTTATGATCTTATTTATGCTATATATGCAATAATTAATTGTGGTTGAGACATTTATCTTTAAATAAATTGAATTTAAAATTTTTCTTGAAATAGAAAAATTTCCAAAACCTTTATCATTTGTTATTTCATCTTTCTTCTGAGTAAATTTTGGTTTATATAATTGTGAAAAAATGAATCACATATGTATAAATATTTTTACAAAAACTAATAAGTTTTTTTCGCTTGGTACTTCGAAGAATAGGTCCTGGACACCTTTAAAGAAGTCTCTCCAAGTATGAGCTCTTAATTGTAACGGGAAGGTCCTCTCCTCTTACACTTTTCTATTTTTTTTGTTTTATAGATTTCGTAGGAAATTGAGTGTTCTACAATAAAAGCCTCTCACGATTTTTTCGTAAACCTAACCGTTTATAAGATACTATCGTCCTGGCTTCGCTCTGTTATGAAACAAACATTTCAAAAGTTATAATTTTGTACACAAACACACACTCTCCCATACATACTTTCTCGTTTCTACGTGAGGTTATTAAAAAAGAGTAAAATCAAGAAAATTCGAATATAAAATATTTTTAATTTAGTTTTATTTTTTGTATTATTTTTTAAAATTTTTATTTCTAATGTTTTTACTTTCTCTGCTCCTGAAAATCAATTCATTGAGTCAGAGCTTCCCTGTAAACGATATTTGATGTTATTTTATGTCGTGGCAGCAGAATAAATTGATTTTCAGGACCTCCGACCCGCGGTAAACATACAGTTGGCCATGAATAAAACACAATTTTTCGTAGGTCAATCCTTATTAATTGGAAAGTTTGAAAAAACACTTATTGTGACAACTATAATAGTTAGACATATGCTGTCGCGATATTTTTTGTAGATAATTATTAGTTCTGCAAATTCGTAGTCCATTATTTTATTCTATAATCAATAGTTTTCGCAGGGCACTTGATGTAAAGAAGTTTGTTGGTAATTTTTTTCACACCTTTGATTTCATTTTTGTAGTTTTAGTATGGATCCCTAACTTTTTTGAAATTTATATTTTATAGCCTATGTTAAGCGGAGATAGTGTAGCTTCCCAACAGTGAGACAATTGTATTTTTCCAATTAGTCGAGTAGTTTCGGAGCCTATTCAATGCAAACAGACAAACAAACCATCAAATCTTTCCTCTTTATAATATCAGTATGGATTAACGGTTAAAGTTTGATTATTCTAAGGTAATTTGTTTTTTTTTTTTTGAATTATGGAGGCCGTTACTTGATGTAGATCCATGATATAAATGAGATAAAAAACACAAGGTTTAACTTTAATCTACACTTTATTTGAAAAAATTCGACGACGTTTCGCTGACACAGCAGCTTTATCAAGAATGAAAAACAGAATGAAGAGTATGGTATTATAAACAAATCGTAGAACAAGTTGGATGAATAACAGGAAAATCCACACCGAGCCATTGTACAGTTAGTATGAAAGGTAATAAAAACTAATTAAACAAGTTAAGTAGGGTAAATTGTTTCTTTTCTCATAAATTTTATAACTCGATGAACAAAATTCATTAAAAATCATGAAACTCATAGTTTTGTAGGAAATTTACTGCTGTACAAAAATGGTCTCTTATAATTTTTCGATTAAATTAAGCGTTTACGAGATATTCATCATCAAACATCAATTTTTCCAGTTTTTGATCAATAATTCGAAATACTTCAATTTAATTCAAGAGTTTTGGAGAAATTTACACAAATTTGAGTTTCTATTATAAAAGTAACTCCTATAAAGTTTTATGTTCAGAAATTTATTTGAATGATTTATCCTTATAATACTTTTTTCAATTTTATCTTTAATAATTCAAAATCTTAGTCATGTTGTTATTTATTAGTATGACGTTTGTTCAGTGCGTATTTTGAAATTTTTTTCCACAAAATATACATAAAATTTTTATCTTGAAGTCCTATATGATGAAATCTTATCTTGTCGACCGCAGCCAGACTGTTGTTTGGAACAACTGCCAATCTAGTCAGCAGAAGATTGACATAAGGGTGCCTCAGGGCTCAATTCTCGGCCGTTGTTGTTTTACGTGTATATAAAGGACATGGGGTATCATTTAGGACAAGATAATGTGTGTATCTACGCCGATGATACAACTATAATTAGTCGCGAAAAGGAAAGAAGCGATCTGCAGCACATTGATGCGAGATAGGTTCAACCAAGCCTCAACGTGGTTGGAAGCTAATGGCCAGTTTATTGGGCTTTCAGCTCGATAGCAGACTCTGCTGGTATGAGCTTATAGAAGTACTATGTAAGAAATTGTCATCTGCAGTTTACTCTATCAGAAGAATAACTTACATTGTCAATGAAGAGGCTGCAATACTTTTATGCTCATTTTCACTCAGTGGCGACGTATGGAGTTCTGTTGTGGGGAGCTTCTCCTTATAGCTTTAGAGTCTTTCTGCAACAGAAAAGAGCCATTAGAGCAATTGGGGGGGCTACTTCTACAACAAGCTGCAGGGAGTTAGTCAAAGATCTGAAAGTACTTCCCATTCCGGCCTCATATATACTTGCCTGTTCATGCAATATCCGTAAAACTAAGGATGAAATCCTGAGGCACTTCCATATCCACCAGTATCAAACAAGACAGCGCCAAAACCTGGCTCAACCAATAGTCCGACTGTCAAACATGCAGGACTCTTAAGAGTGGTTAGGTAGGATAATGTACAACCAACTTACGCAAAAATTCAAACATCTGAATATTCAATCTTTCATTGTTACCCATGTATATTTTTTGTATCTCGTTTTTTTATTGTTTATGTTCTATATGCTTTTATTTTCATTTTTATGGTTTTTATATATGACTTTGTAAACTTTTGAAAGCCAATGAATTACATTACATTACTTCTTCTGTTTGCCTTCTGAGGCTAACACAATCTATATTTTTTCACTTTCAACTATCTTCAGGATCTACCCGTTTAATACTGTATTTTCAGTGATTCTGAAACGGATCCTCTTGCATACGTAATAAAATAATTCATTCCAAATAAGTCTTATAATCATCACATAAATTTATTATTCATTAATTAACCTACAATGAATAAAGCAATCCGTTTTATCGGTATACCTATAGTATAGGTATTAAATATAAAGGAACATTTTTGTAGAGCAGTAAATTTAATACAAAACTATGAGTTTTATGATTCATTAGGATTTTTCTCATCGAGTTACAAAATTCATAAGAAAAGAAAAAATTTACCTTCAAATAAACAAACTTTAACCGCAAAAATCGTAAGGGCCTTTTTTTGTAGAACTTTCAATTTCCTACGAAATCTATAAAACGATATATTTTTTCAAGTAGTTGGAAGCGAGATATCAATTTTTCTATGTGATAACAAGAAAAAAAAGAGAAAACTGTAAGGCGGAGGACCTTCCCGTTAGTATTGAGAGCTCATGCATGGAGAGACTTCCTTAGAGATGCCTAGAAACCTATTTTTCAGGCTACCAAGCGAATAAAAATATTCGTTTTTTTTTACCCACCCTTAAGTATATTTACTTTACAAGTATTCAAGTTATTAAAATTTAATTATTTTTTCAATTAATTATTTGCTTCATCTCGGAATTATGATATCTCCTAATATTATTTGAATTGAATTATCTAACTAATTGCACACTTGTGTTTTTCTTAAGAAAATTTAGATCTAATGAAATTGTAATAGGTTACAAATATCAAAAATGTGATAGAATAATGTTATAATTCCAGAATGTTCTTGTTCAACTCAGTTCATATGAATTACTTTATTAGTTCAAAAGGTTTCAAATTTTAAATGTTTCAAGTTTTAACATGTGATTTTTCAGGACATACAGTTTGAGAGTGTTTGCAAACAGGTTCTTTGTAGCTTATCCATCTTGCATGTAGCATGTTTTTTCTTCCTCACTTTCACACGACTGCTGTTAAAAGTTGTTGCCACAGTAATACCTGCCATTGGCTTTTTCTGTCCAGGTGGGCGTTGTGTAATCATTTCCATGAAACCTCTGGCAACACCTGTTGCCAAAGTGGTGAATCCGTTGGGGACGGTAGTGACAATCCAGTCTGATGAAGAGACTGAAAAAGAACAGTGTGAAGATGCAGTCATCCATGAAAACTGCGATGAAGCCCTATTCAGACCAATAGTCGCTCCTAAACCGATTCTATTTTCAGAAGGAAAGCCACGAACAAATCCCACCGACACCATGATTGTAAGGAGCCTAGATAACTCCACCGGAGTAGCAGTTAAAATTTTGGGCAAATCAAAAGATATTAGTTCGAACAGTCTATCAAATAACAAAAAAACTAAACATATCACTGAGGAGAATGTATTCACCAAACCAAAAGTTAGCAATAGAACTTCGAATGAAAATGAAGAAAAACTAGAATTGGGAAGACCAAAACAAATTGAGGAACATTTCACAAGCAATGACACAACTGATTCAGTAAACATATCAAACCATTTCGATTCTTTCAATTACGACGATACAAGAGAACCTTTAGTTTTTCCAGATTTACCAACATTAGAAAGTTTTGACTGTGGGCTCATTTTCGAAGAGAGTCGTGATAATTTTAAAGATGATATCGACTTTCCCTATTTAGAGGTCAAAAACGATACAGATAAAGAATGTGAGTTCAAATCAGATATGTTTGAAGATGCATCAGATTGTTACGATGATTTATATATAAACAGTGAAAAACATCACAATGATAAAAAAGAAAATTTCAATAGGAATGAAGAACATATAACAGAAGAAAAAGTTACTCCTTTGAAACCCAGAAGGCCAAAGGCGAAACTAGGGGTTCGAATTCCGAACAAAAATTTTCCAACCAAAAACGAAGAAGATTTAGAACCTTTACTGCCTAGAAGATCCTGGAGCTCTGTAGCTGCTTTAAAACCGAAGGAAAAAATTTTGGACGTTTCTGACAAAGAAAATTGTGAACTATTAGATCTTTCTGATGATAAAGGTTCAAAGAAATCCTTTTCTTCTGGTATTAAAAACGTGAAATTGATTCATATTGAGACACCACCCGATGAAGATGCAGCTATTGAGATAGTAGAACCTGTTTTGCCGGAATTCAGGAAGAACAGCTGGTACTCGAACGTGTTAGATAAATCTTCTGATGAGGAAAAATTAATTGATGGATCACCTGGCGAAACTACTGAAAGTGATGACTCAGGAAAATTACCAGAAAATCGCGTCACTGAAGATTTAATATCTCACACGGTAATTCAAACAGTTAGTAAGGCGGCCAAGAAAAAATCTAAGAAAAAACGTAAATAAAATGCTTAAAAATGTGATAACCATATGTTAATTTGTACTGGAATAGAATTTCAAGTTCAAACAATTAGAGAATTTTCTAAACAATGCAAGAATTTTTAATCTGATTAGTACTATAGAGGTAAACGTTCGAAGTTTTGTTGGAAAACTACTAGAAGTAGGAAGACTGAAGTTCTGTCTTTGTTATGCTCTTCTACATATAATTCCATATTAGGATTCTAGAATGAATTTTGATGTTGCTTTCATCTGCAGCTATGTTGGTTACTAATTTCTTGGAGTATTATTTGATAATTTACAAACAATTCAACATTCAAATATGTTTGCAATCTCGTTGTGTTACTTAAAATCATTAAAAATTTTTGCCTCACTAAGAACCAGGTATCTAGACTGAAGGGGTGGTCTAGCCGAGAATGTTTTCCTTTCGGAGTTCTTAGAAAGCTCAAAATTATCAATATTATAAAAATCGAATATTCTATAAGCTTTACTGTTTTTGCTTGTTGTGGAAAAAGTTTCCACATTTAATTTTTCAAATAGGTACTAGGGTGGGTCAAAAAAAATTAATATTTTTTTAGCGTGGTACTCTGAAAACTAGGTTCCTAGACCTCTCGAATAATCAAACTTCTACCGTTAATATCTTTTAAACGGTTAGGTTTACGAAATAATCGTAGGAGGCTTTTTTTGTAGAACATTCAATTTCCTAGGAAATCTATAAAACGATATATTTTTTCAAGCAGTTGTAAGCGAGATATCAACCCACCTTAAAGTATATTTACTTTCAAAGTATTCAAGTAATTGAAAATGAAATTATTTTTCATTTAATTATTTGCTTCATCTCGGAATTATGATATCTCCTAGTATTATTTGAATTGAATTATCTAACTAATTGGTACCTTACATATTTTATTTTTAATGGCACTAGATATTTTCAAAAACAAGGAAAGTTCTCTAACTCAAGAATTTGAATTTAGCGAATAAGTTAAAAATCTTAATATGTACCAAAAAAGTAAAAAGTTAATGTGTAAAATCAAATGTGAATTAAGTTTTTAGCATATAGTTTCGAATTGTTTTTAGCAGAAATCAAAGTTATGCCCAGGTAAAAAGGAATACAAACATTTTAAGAAAATTTTTCCAGATATTTTTTTACTATGCAACATTCACTCACTGTTAAGAAATTATAAATATTTTCAGTATCATCGAATTCATTATATAAGAGTTCATTATTTGGATTTGGATTGATTAAATAACTGCCACTGAAAATTCTTGCTAAAAACAAAGAATTAGGGTATCAGGAATATTGTTTGTTTAATAAGTCATTTTAGTTTTAATTGAATAAAAATGGTTGTGTACAAATTGTTTCAGCCAGTATAATCATTATGTTTAACTCATAACATAAGAGAAGCATGAAAGCATTCTTCTTTGTCGAATTATACTTTCCATTTTACAAAGTTGAAGGTTGATATTATTCTGTTATTTTTTTTGTTCATCATAATGAAATAGTTGGAAATATTTCAAAATACTCAAAAAGATAAATTTCAAGCTTCTCTAGTATCACTACATTCTTAATTTTAGTTTAAGAAATCATTCAAGTGTAAACTCAGTGTAAAGGAATTCAGATAATGTTCCTTGATTAAGTCTAATTTATTTCATTAGTATTGTTTCATTGTAAATAATTCATTCGTATTTAGTGAAAACATCCAGTGTTATAATTTGAAAAAATTGAATTCACATTAAAAGAAAAATAGACTAAATAATAATCAACATTTTAGCCATTTAAGTTCAAAATGTTCAGAGAGTGAAAAGAAGGAAAAGTGTATATTTTAGATTAGATCTGGAAGAGAAAAGTGCAGCTTTATGCCAGTAATAAATAATATGAAAATTGTGGCGAGAAACGTTAAATAGAGGTATTTTCTTATATTTTAATGATATCTAATGATTTATTATAAACTGATTTTGATTTAAATTTAGACCACGTGTTGAAGTGGAAAAAAAACAAAAAATAGGCTGTTTTACTATTTCTTATGACTTATACTAAAATAAATATAAAAACAACAATAAAGATCTCATTGCTAAAACATATTCGATTCATTCATTTTTCTTAATCCCTTCGTGATACTACATACTTTTGAATTTTGTGAATTCATATCCTATCGTTCGATAGTTGTCGAGAATATTTCAGTAAGATTTACCGATAGAGGACAATTTTGAACAATTTTCGGAAATCTAAGATTTAGCTGACTAGAATTCTCTCATAGAAAAGAACTTCGAAAATTCACATAAGCAACTCCTTAAAGTTGGTGTGTTCTAATTTTATCTATCTCAATAGCAAAAATTCGTTCAAACTTTGACAAATCATTTTTTTATTTTGAAGTTCATGCATTATGAAGATTAATTAAGGTGACATTGCTACTAATAAAACTGAAATAGCAACATGTTTACTTTATTGGTTTACAAAAGAATATTCTAATTTGCTCTTGTGTGGTCACAGTAATTATTTGTTCTTTAATATTTGTGATGAAATGCTATAAATGTTGTACTCAGCCGTTATGTTAGAATAATGATTTCACTGCGATATAAGTTTTCAAAAATATATCTGTTGAAAGAAATTTCTTTTTGGGCCACCTTGATGTTTGAAAGTTTTTCCTCAAAGAATTCCTTAATAATTTAGAATGTTCCGAAAGATATATCAAATGATTAATTTCTGATTAAGTGAAGTAATTTCAGGTGGCGAGAGAAGTAATGATTTGGAAGATGATCCAGGGTCTTCTTCCAATAGCATTGGCCCAGCAAGTAGGACTCCATCAAGTGGAAGTGATCATTTACTTGAACTCGCAGGTGATATTGGGTTTTTGTAATATTTTCTTCATATTGTGTACTTCATATTTTGCTTTTCTCATTTCATTAATACAATTACTTTGAAAATATGCAATACACATCTATTGAAACTATTGGGTTTAATGCAACAAAGTCTTGGGACTGTCCAGAAGGGTTGATGAATGCCTAATGTGCTCCAAGGAATATTTCTCCAGTTTATTTTAAAATTATGGGAATACGATATTACCTTCAATGTTCTAACTGTGCACTTCATATGGGGGTCAGTAGAGATTTCAAAACGTTTGTTAAACAAATATATTGTGTGGACATGATCTCATAAAAAACATTTCTCCACACCTCAATTTTCTGTATTGGCTTGCTATTTGATGAAACATCGTATTCTCATGATTTGTGATGACAAATTGTTTCAAAAATTATTCTTGTTATCCATGATTGTTTGATTGAAGTTTAAAAATAACAAATTTTGCTCGAGTTGACATTGTTATGAAAATTTTGATTCGTAATGTTTCTTTATATACTATGAGCAGGGGCAAAAACTATTATCATTACATTTGTCCAACATTTTCAATAATTTTGCAATTTTCTATTTAGTCCAGTCAAATTAGACCAAAAAATAAGATTAGAGCTACATACATTCCAAGCAAGCTGAATATCAGTAAGATTGTTTAAAATGTTATTGAAAATAAAATATTTTAAGGTTCCCCATCTTTCCTCTATATGGAAAACATTTTATTCATGGTGAAAAAATGAGTTTTTCGCGATTTTCAGCAAAACGGTAAGTTTTATCATGAAATACCTCAGACAAAAATTGTAGATCATGAAATTATCTACAAAAAATGTATTCATATTTTTTTTCTTACGAGACACCGATTTTGAGAAATAACGATTCGAAAAGTTTTAAACGTCATAATATGCACACGTTTCCATGCCACCCATAAGTTTTTTAACATGGTTTCCCCAGTAGGCGTATTCCACGGGTCAGTTGTGATCCTGTTTAATTTGAAACTAACATATGTTGTCTCAAGGTAAAAATGGCGTATAAATTAAGGGACTAGGTTTCATTTTACCTGATATTCTTATAGCTATAACTTATTTATATTTTATATCATAAGTGCAAGTTACAATGACGAATAGAAACATATTTCAACATATATTACAACTATAGAGATGTATATACGTGGTGTACTCATAAATAATATGATTATCACAACTTTTTGAATCGTTATATCTCAACAACGTTGACTCGTAGGGAAAAAAGTATTGATACATTTTTACAGATAATTTTATTATTTACAATTTTTATCTGGAAGTATTTTATGATAAAACTTTTGCTAAAAATCGCGAAAAATTATTTTTTTACCGTTGATCTTGAATAAAATTTTTTCCATACAAGGGAAAGATGAGGAACTTTCAAATTTTATTTTTAATAATATTTAAAACAATCTTACTGATTTTCAGTTTGCTGGGAATTTATGTAGCTATGTAACTAATTTATTTATAAAATGTTTTGGTTACTAAAGTTCCTCATTTTGAATTATTACAAAAATTGATTTCTGCTTATTGAAAGTTTTCTTATCGTATTGCATATTTTCAATTGTGATAATTTAGTTCACCAACGAAACATGCATTTTTTACGAGGCTGTGGAAAAAGTAAATTAAAGGCTGTGGTGTTTTGAATTAATTTGAGATGGATGAGTGATTATTCTATTGAATGAAAATGCTTGTTTCAATTTTAATTTCGTTGTTGGTGTACTTCGAACGTGATGATATATTTTGTACTTACAAAATATATTTCTAAGCTTTAATTTATTCGGAATATTTTATTCTTCGTGAATTAACTTTGAATCAAAATGAAGTACATAATATTCGTCCTTAGAAGCCACATTGCCAAACTTTCAGTAGAATTGTGGCGATTATTTAAGTTATAAAATGTTATTATATGTGTACCGATTCGTATAATCTGTGGAAATAACAGTTTCTGTTCGACTTGCATTGATTATCAAGCTGAAATTTTCAGGGAATTATATATTACATACAGTTACTATATGGGTGAATTTTTTTAGGTATTTTCATTCATCTCATTTGGCTCTTAGATAATATATTTTTGTATTTGTTCAATTGTGCACATCCTAGTCCAAGTTTCCGAGTGAATTAAAATGAAATAGTATTTTAAGAAACATTTTATACCAATGCAATAAAAACTGTTAGTTGTAAGATTGCTGTGTACAACCGGCAGAAATTTTTTCTTTTTTATTAGACAACATTAAATTCTAAGAATCTCATATTTATCGTCTTAATATCCCAAATTATAATAGTTAATTGACTCCGCCGTTACTACGTCTTCTTTGGTGAGGGCCTTTAAGAGCTCTGCCGTTTTTTGCTTAACCGCTTCCACCGACCTGAATCGGGTTCCTTTCAAAGCAGAGTTTATCTTCGGAAACAAAAAAGTCGCACGGTGCCAAATCTGGCCAGTACGGCTCGTGTTCGAGCACTGGAGTGCACTTACTGGCCAAATCCTGCTTCACAGTTAGCGCGTAATGGCAGGTTTTTTGGTACCAACTTCGCACAGATTTTTGTCATGTGTAATTCCTAGTGTAAAATTTTTCTAACCGTTTCTTTATCGACGTTTACAGCCTAGGCTATTATCCGGATACTCATTCGACGATCTGCACGCACAATTTGATTGACTTTGGTCACTGTTTCCCGAGTTGAAACAGTGACAGATAGAGAGTTATCCCCGAAGGCCTCAGTCGGAATTTTATTCAATTTAACGAGAAATTTGAAATTGATACATTGCTTCTGGTTTTTGTCACACATGGTTTTCGGCACAAGGTATCTAGATACCGAACGCACTACTCGTTTTTTCCCCACTACTCAAGGGCGCCCTCTAGGTGCAGAGTCTCGTTATTTTATAGCCAGACCTCGTACATCATTCAAATACTTGCATAATCATGCAAGTATATCATGGTCTCTCGATCATCTTCAGCTGACAAAAAGTACTGAACTAGAGTTGAAAATACATAAATATATGTGGACCTAAAATTATTGTTTCAACATTTTTAAATATTACCATTCAACATGTACTTAAAATTAAGGAAAAAATATTTTGACATATTTCTGAAAAGCATTTTCGACATACACTGTGACAGAAAAATATCCGGAAATTTGAAATAGAACGCAAAAATCTTAATCTACTTCAATATTTGTGTGCTTATGGAAGTGAAACAAACTTTGATGGCGAGGGTGCTACCTGTTGAGAGTATCGACGTCGATCACCTGTTTGTTAAAATCGATTTAGGCCTTAGGAAGATCATAATTAGCTCTACATATACAGGGTGCTTCAACGAAAACTAAACAGAGGCTATATCTACCAAGATATTCATTTCTGATCAAAACGCAAAAACAGGTCAATTTTTGTTTCAATTGGGACATCTTTTGGGGTACAAAACTTGCCTGAACTATCAACCCCCTAAGCGGAGGTTGCAATCCTTGAACATTTTGAATAGGGAAGATGGGTCGAGTGAGGACTCAAAAGAAAGGTGGTATCTTTGTCTACATCCCCTTGAACGAATTTCCATTTTCAATTGAAAACTGTAAAAGATACAGGGTGAGCAACTGAAATATAGGGAAGACTATTTCCCTGAGACTATTCAAGTTTCAGTGAAGTAAAATGGGACAGATCCATGCTGATCAATGGCAGTCATCATCAAGTACCATCTTCATCTCGAATCTCAACCCCTGGAACAGGGGTGACAACCCTTGAAAATTTCAGTAGCTCACTCTGTATCTTCTACAGTTTTCAATCAAAAATGAAAATTCGGGGATGCAGACAAAGATAATACCTTTCTTTCGAGGTGTCACTCGACCCATCTACCCTCTTCCAAATTTTCAAGGGTTGTCACCCCTGCTCCAGGGGTTGAAATTCGAGATGAGGATGGTACTTGATGATGACTGCCATTAATCAGCATGGATATGTTCCATTTTACTTCACTGAAACTTGAATAGTCTCAGGGAAATAGTCTTCCCTATCTTTCAATTGCTCACCCTATATCTTTTACAGTTTTCAATTAAAAATGGAAATTCGTTCAAGGCGATGTAGACAAAGATACCACCTTTCTTTTGAGTCATTACTCGACCCATGTTCCCTATTCAAAATGTTCAAAAATTGCAACCCCCGCTTAGGGGATTGATACTTCAGGCAAGTTTTGTACCCCAAAAGATGTCCCCCTTGAAACAAAAATTGACCTGTTTTTGCGTTTTGATCAGAAATTAATATCTTGGTAGATATAGCCTTTGTTTAGTTTTCGTTGAAGCACCCTGTATATCCCTCCAGGTTCGAGTGACATAATTTATAATAGTCATTGCTTGGCTGTTGAACAGATGGCAGAGAGTAATCCTGATCACTTGTTGTACCTGTTTGGTGACTATAATCTACCCCAGGCTCATTGGATGTCGGTGAACGAGGAGGGTTATTGAGTCATGCACCAGCTGGATCCGCGGCACTAATACTGGATGAATGTTTTTCTTTTTTGAGACTGAAACAGGTGAACTGCATTCCCAATTCACATAATGTTTTTCTTGATTTAATTTTCTCTAATAGTTCATTTTTTATTGATGTTCGAGAGCCTTCTGACCCACCGTTGGATAATAATTTTCATCATAAGGCTGTAGAATGTCCCTTCGAAGAGACTTTTTGATTTTAAAAATGCTGATTATGTGTCTTTAAATAATTATTTTTTCCCTATAATTTGGGAGTTAATTTTAGGTAATACAAATATTGATTCGATGGTTGAAAACTTTTATCAGATAGTAAGAAATGCATGTGTCATCTTTGTACCTTCAAAGAGATTCAAGTCCACGAGCTTCCCTAGGTGGTATTCTTCTGACCTCAGGCGATTGATCATTGCAAAAAAGAAAGTTTACGCTAAGTTCAAAGTATCTGGTGCTGTTTTGGAGCAATAAGCCTACTCGCAGTCAAGATCTCAGTGCAAAATTTTATCTAAGCAGTGCTATGACGCATATTTGGTGGGGGTAGAGAATTCTATTTCGGAAAACCTTAAGGAATTTTGGAACTATGTTCCTCACGAAGTGATCATGGTATTCCGGGTGGTGTTTTCCTGAATGGGCAGTGTTCGGACTCTGGTGAAGATGTGGTAAATCTCTTCGCAGAAAACTTTTTTGCCGTTTATACTAACAACGCTGTGAACATCGGTGATTGCTGTTCTAAAACAATTTTCAATATTCCTTTTCTCGTTATCAGTCTTGAGACATTGTTCAGAGAGATTTCATTGATGAAGGATGAGCTGAGCTGTGGTCCAGATGGAATTCCCCTATACTTTTTGAAAAGATGTATTTATTCGCTTATGGATTATATTCAATCGATCATTAGCCAGCGGTATTTTTCCAGATCTGTGGAAGAGCAGGTATGTGACACCTATCCATAAGAGTGGCGATAGAGCTAATGTTAGGAACTACCGTCCTATTAGTAAATTGTCGACCATCCCGAAGTTGCTAGAACTCTTTGTGACACGACATCTCCCATGGTATTGTTGGAATATAATTGTAAACGCAAAACGGTTTCACCTTCGATAGGTCTACGGAAACTAACTTATTAGGGTATCAGACTGACATTTATCGGGCTTTGGAATCTGGTTTTTAGCTTGATTCTGTTTACGCAGATTTCAGTAAAGTCTTTGTCAAAATGAATCACAAATTGCTCGAAGAAAAACGGAGAAGAATGGAATTTCCTCAGTGAATTGTTGCTTGGTTGTCTAGTTATCTCAGATCCCGTTTGCAATATGTGAAAATAAAAACCATATATCTCGTCTTATTCACGTAACTTCAGGAGTACCACAGGGATCTCACCTGGGTCCCTTACTTTTCACTCTATTCATTAATGACATTGGCGAGAAGTTCAAGTATTGCAAATATCTTTCTTTTGCAGATGATTTAAAACTGTATATACTAGTGTCAAATGTTCAAATTACAACACGACTTGGAGGTCTTGCAGAGTTGGTCAGTTAAAAACAACAAGGAATTGAATGTGGATAAATGCTATTGCATAACATTCTCCAGATCCAAAAATTCTATTGAATACAACTATAGTATCCTCAATAACTCTGTTAACAGAGTAAATAAGGTGAAGGATTTGGGAATCGTTTTCGATAGTACTATGTCGTTTATTCCTCACATAAATTCAGCGGTAGCTAGGGGCAGGCAGTTGCTTGGTTTTCATGGTCCGCAATTTAAGAGACTTATCAGCTAATGCTGCCAAAACTGTTTATATGGCTCTTGTTTTTTGCTCTGTTCTCCAATATGGTTCGGTAATATGGTCGCCTCATTACAGGGTGCACATTGATAGCATCGAAAGAATTCAGAACAAATTCCTCAGAAACGTAGATTATAAACTGCACCTGAATGCTGGAACCTATCCTTACCCATATATTTTGAAGTATTTGAAGATTCCCTCTCTAGAGGATCGTATGATAATTTCTGATCTTACCTTTTTTTTTAAATTACTATCGGGCAATATTTGTTGCCCAGAATGGTTTGATCTTGTAAACGTGAGAGTACCAGTTAGAACCACTCTTGGCTCTGATTTGTTTCTTCTGCCCTGCCATTCAACTAATTACGGCTATTCCAGCAATCTCACATATTGTATGAGGGTGGCTAGTGAGTATCGTGCTCTGGGTGTTGAATTCACGTGTATAACTCGGAGTAAATTTCAAAAAACGCTTCTGACAGAGCATGCATTCTCATACATTTTTAGACTTCAAATTCAGGTTAGTCTTTTGGATTTATTTTTTTTGTATCGTAATTTATACATTGTGTTAAATCATTTACGTTATTCTTTCATGTGTGTTTGAATTACTATTCATATACAAATGTTCTTGAAATTGCTTAAAGGGGGTATCCCGTTTACGAATAATAAATAAATATTTATGTAATCTACTTCACACTATGCTTCATTTGAAGCAATACACATGTGCCAACGCTTTCATGGATGGCCTTCAGCTTAGCTTCTGCGAATTTTTTTTTATGGCGTCTATAGAATCAAATCTGGTTCCCCGGAGCGGCAATTTTAGTCTGGAGAAAAGAAAAAAGTCACACGGAGCTCAATCAGGCGAATAAGGCGGCTGCTCGATGGTATTTATCAAGCATTTGGTCTTAAAGTCGTTAATAACCATGGCTCGATGAGATGGTGCGTTATCGTCATACAAAATCCACGGATTGTTTTGCCACAAATCCGGGTGTTTACGGAGAATATTTTCACGCAAACGTCTCAAAACGGTTAAATAGATGTCTTTATTAACCATTTGACCTTGCGGAACTAATGCACGATGAACCACACCACGAATATCGAATACAACTAATAGCATCGTCTCGATTTTCCAACGACTTTGGCGAGGTTTTTTGCAATATAAAATAAAATGGCATTTAATAGATTCCTAACACAAAGGGACCTCTCTTGTGTGAGAGGTGGAAGATTATTGAAAAGGTAGGTTATTTAAACAGTAGGCGAATTAGTAGGTATACTGATCACTTTGTTTTTTGTATCTTAGGTACTCTAGATGCTGTTTACATACCTCCAGAGGCTGATACCATAACAAATAAGGAAGAAATTGATGACGAGTATTCACAAGAAAATAACGCTGGCCCAGTAGACATTGCTGGTAAATTTGAGTTACATGATTTTCACAAGTTCGGTGAGGTCCAGGATAATGACGAGAATTTAATCAATGATGACTTGTACTCGTCGGATTATGAAATTTTGGCCTCAAAGAATCAGTGTATGATATCCTGTTCCCCGCCCATTTTTCAGCAGTTACCTGTAGATGTTTGAGCCAAATAAAAAAGGGTCCCCTACAGTATACACATTCACATGTCATATACAGATAAAGGATGGAATCGCTAGAAAAACGCCATTAAAACTGTTCCCTCTTCTTTGATGATCTTATAATAGATTTTTCGGTAAAATATGCTGAACATAATAATCGGAATAAATTGTCCCTAGTGAAAGAACTTCTTGAATTGTTCGGGTCATATATAGATGTAATAAAGAAAAAATATGCAGTAGAGCATATTTGCTCATAATCTTTCTATTGACGAACCATTAGTTCCATATGTCGGAATACGTTCTTGCAAAATGTATTGAAATAGAAATATATTCAATATAGTAAACACTACATATTACGTAAAATAGATACATTAGGTAAGTACATTGAAAGATAAATCACAACCAAACACAATTTGGCACCAACCAACAACAGTAGACTTGGCAGATAAAACAAAGTAGACTCCTCGGATATACTACTATCACGATTCCAAAAGATACTCTTCAATGGTGTAATAGCCCCTCGTAGTTGCATGTTCTTCACTTTATATTTAACTTAGATACTTTCAGACATTTATAGTAGTCAGGCAGCTTATTATATATTTATACCATCCAGTAGTCTCCTCCAGAGTTCTAGATTATCATTTTCCTATATAGTGATATAACAAAATGCGACGAACTTCCTGTGTTGAAACCATGCGTGTGGCCCAAAGCAGCGTGTGCAGGTGCATATGTTTCAAATCTCGATAAATAAATTCACTGTAGGTATCCTCTCTCTGATTGTTATTGGTTTCAAGAATCACGTGAACAATTCTTAAATATTGTTCTTATTGCTTTTTTACATCTCGTCATATTTGCACAAGCACATATGCTCCTAACTGCTTCCTTTTGTTTCACGAGTATCCTTTTTCACCCTGTATTGTGTCCCCACACAAGTATTTCATAACTAGCAGCGAAATAAGCCATTTTAGCAATCTCTGATGATGCAATTGTCCTCATTCTTCTGATTGTGAAAATGGCAGTGGACAGTTTTCTTGTGAGAGTCGTGCCAGGTGAGATCACCGGCAATTAGGACTCCAAGTAGGTTTATTGGTTTATCATTACCAGTATATGTTCCAAATCTAGTTTTTTGTGATTTATCACGATTTAATTTCAGTCGATTTGATGAGAACCATTGCTCAGTACTCACAAGTTAATGGCCAACTTTCTACAGAATACTGTCAGCAATGGGGTCCACAGCAAGAATACTTGTATCATCAGCATACAGATAAGTCATTGGGCTGGGTATATTGGATGGTAAGTTATTTATATATAATATAAATAAGACTGGACCCCAAGCTCAATCCTTGGGGAACACCCATTCGTATCACTTTTACTTATGACACGTGCCCCACCCACGAGACAGCCTGTTTTCTGTCACCCAGATATGATTCATACATGTCTATCACGGACTCCATATTATTGTAGCTTCTGCAAAAGTAACTTCCTTATAACACAATCAAATGCTTTCGTTAGGTCACAGGCTAGAAGTTCGACCCTCTGGCACTGGTCGATGGCATCTGTGACCGGTTCCATCAGTTCATCCAATGCTGTAACTACAGACCTGCCTGCTCTAAATCCGTGCTGACTATCATCCAATACATGTTCTTTGTCCAGGAATCCTACAAGTTGTCGTTTCCGTATTTCCTCAAAGATCTTAGATATTGTTAGTAAAATTGATATAGGTCTGTAACTGTTTGGATCATTTATGTTACATTTTTTGTGTATTGGGATAACTTTGGCAATCTTCAGGTTGTTTGGGAATATTTTTTCTTCATGACATTGATTTAGGATATAGCAAACAGGTGTACAAATTATGGGAAATATTCTTTTCAGAAGAGTTGTGTCCAGACCATAAATATCAGCAGTTGTTTTGTTCTTAATTTTTTTGACAATATCGATCAGTTTCTCCTCGGTCGATGGGTAGTTGAAAAGTGAGGATTTTGATGAAACATCAGTATTGTTTCTAATCTTTCTCATTTTCATCAACCAAATTCTCCAAGGCCAAAGAAGAAATCATTTAGTTGTTCGTCTGTTAGAATGGAGTTGCAGTCTGCATTAGTTCTCGTTTACCTGACTCCTTATTGATAATTTTCCATATTGCTCTTATTTTATTTTCAGCCGTTGAGATAATTTGAGTTTTTTGTGTTAGTGTAGCTTTCTCTAATACATTTTCTGAGTTGAAGTGTTCTTGTGGAAAGCAGAAATGAGATCCACAAATTTGTAAATTACATTATGGTCCCTCACATACAATACAATGATGTTAACTATATATCAGTTTCAGTGAAGCTGTTTCTTGCAACTGTTAATTTCCTAGATCCTTAACTGTCGAGTTGGCATATGGTTTTAAGCAGTCAGCTTCTTATAAACTTGCTCTGTAATAATTGAATTTTCTATTCTTCAATTTTACTTCTCTTCAATTCATTTTCTTGTGAAACTTTATAATATACTATGAAATGAAAATGAAAGGGAGAAATTGCATTAAAACAACTTCATATTTCCATATTACGTGATGAACGTACTCATTTTACACAATTATATTAAATACCCAAAGTACAACTGCCTATAACAAAAATTGTCAAATTGCATAGCATTCTCCAAGTAGTAATTGAATTTTTTCCAAAATATGATTCACATAAGCAGCAGCATGTTTCCTGTGAATTCATAAATCTTGATTGAAAGTTGTGGCTGTACAAAATGAAACTTCGTATGCAACTTCTACATATTTGAACATCATGCTTCTCACTATCAGACGCCTATAACAGAGAAACTTTCAATTTGAAATCAATAAGGAATTCTTGTCATTCATTTAATAACCTTGATAAAATTTCCTGAGAAACAGTAACTATGAGTTATGAGTAGAAGGAACTCACAATAATTACCTTTTGTGCAAATTTTGGTAATTATTTGGTATAGTGTCGTTAGTCAAAATTCAATTCATCAAAATCAAAATACAATTACCAAAATAAACATCAAACTACGTTCATTTACCTCTAAAAGTTTATTTCAAGTTTCGTCAAACTTTTCATTCAAATAAAATTCGGAATTACTTATTTCGACAGGTCGAATATAAGACTAATTGAAATGAGGTTAGATTCGATTGTCACTCAGAAGAGAGAGATCACTATATTCTAGATGTTGGTAGTACCGAAATTATGTTGGTGAAAATAAAAGTTACTATTTCCATCTCAATATTTTCATTCAAAAGAGAGAGAGCATTAAATTTTACACGTTGGTAAAGCTAACTACCGACATTGAGTATCGATCTGAGGGGTAAGAGAGTGACTGGCTCAGCCCCCGTGTTTCCGTTCTTTTTCTCGAAATTCTAGGTCTCAAAAATTGTCCCAAATTCGAAAATTAAGTCGTAGAGTAACGATATGTAGGATTCGTTCGACACCCGAATCTATTCTCTTGGTAACCCCGCATAAGCAGGACGGATGCAAGAAAACCACTTATTTTGACAGCTCACCTTAGTTAATTTCTGGCCGTCAGAGATAGCCCTTCGTTAAATCGAAGATTTTCCAGTTTTCTCGTCGTTTAACGGGAATGAAACTATTACGGCGCAACATGCGAAACTCGAGGCTTGCTCTTTGTTCAGGTTTTGGAACGATCGAATTCGATGGAAAATTTTGTATAGACATAAAAGTCCGGCGAAATTATCCCCTCCACTCGCGAAAAATCGTATTTTCGCTTTTTCTTTCTGAATTTTCGCTTGATCGATCGCCTGAAGTCCAGTGCTCAATGACACACCAGGCTTTGACTTTACTTTTTTCCAATATCTTTGAAAACATATCACTTTTTGATTTGAGTGACTGCATATTGAGGTTACTGAGAACAGAGTGCATTTCAGATTCTTCAGCAGATACTGATTTAGTGCTATACTGCACTTTGGTTTCAACAAAGTATATTGATTATAAATTGAAGAAAGCATTAAAAATGATAATGTTATCAATGTATTTTCTACTATTTGAGTGGATCCTTCAAACACAAAAATTCCATTGAAACATTATTTCGAATATCTATACTTATCTAAAATAGAATATTCATTCAGGGTTGAAAAAAATATATAAATGTAGAGTTCCAATGATTTTATTTGACGTTTGTCATCTTTAACGATGTAATATTTTTATAAAAAACAAATTACAAATGAGTTAAAGACAGAATCAAATTATTGCATGAATTCCATCGTTCTATTTACAAACCTAATTATAATGGAACAAAATACCAACTGACAAAATGAAAGATACATTCTAAAGCTCTCAATTCTATAAATCGTCAAATCTGAAATAAATGAATTTTTGCTTCTATTTACAAATTTATTATAATTCAATACATATAATATACTGCATTTATTTAGAAATCACACAAGTTGAGTCAAATATTCATTTAGAGATCACAGAAACAGAGCTGGAAATTCAGCCTTAACATTTAAAAATATATTCCCGAAAAATGTGAGACACGATTTGTTCAAGTGGAATGTTTTGTTGTCTCTGAAGCATTCAATTTAATATCTCATTCCAGTCCCATCTCTTTGTACATTTCAATTTCACTCAAAAATTCGATAATTTATTGTCATTAATAAAATTATCACAATCGTGATATTTTCTCCAAAATTGGGAAAATTACAGCTGCCTTTGGCAGTCCACACTACCATTTGTGTCCAAATGATCCATTTCTACATCGAATCATCTAAAAATACAGTCATACTATTTTTCAACATCATAAAAAAATATCAACCCAGATTCTCTAGCAAAAAGTTGAATTTTCATACAAGTGTAAATTTGGAGCATTAATTTTTAAAAATTTTCAAAAAGTTATGGTTTCTCTTCAACTCAATTTCGCACTTGTATCATATGCTAGAGTTGTCATAAATACTTTTCAATTTCTATTAAATTATCAACAGGATATAAATATAGATTTTAATATAGAATTAATGTATTTTCAGATGATATGATATTTTGGCACTGTTTTAAAATTCTTATAAAAATATGCAATCTATTATATCCTATGCACAATTTTATAAAAATCTCTATATGACAATCTATTTACAATATTCTAACATTATTTGCACATTTGATTAAAGTCTATTTTATTGGCACTGATAAGTTCTGATAATGCACATGTTTGTATATTAAAATCTCCACTAGTTTTGTTGTATAGGGGGATCTGGTGAACACACAATATTAACATGTCGGCTGCTACTACTATTGGTCTTCTCCATGCTCAAGTCGGTAGGTTTATCATCATATTCCATATTAGGTTCTTGTGACTCAGTTGGTTCAGGTTTTATACTTATTTGTGGTACAATTTGAGGTGCTGTTTGGCTTGATGGCGTTTTACTCGTTGGTGACATTGTCATTTGTTGCCTGAGCAGAGAGATATTTTTGATGTTCTTGAGTTCTGTAGGATTTCTCAGAAATCTGCAATTAAAAAAAATTCTGTTGTAGTCGCTATAACTTTATTCAGTTCCAAAAGAGCACTGTCTTGAAACTAGAGAAACTAAAATGTCAAAATCTTTCCAGATATGTAAGTCATTTAAATATTAAATTTTGGTAAATACCAAAGAGAGGGTCTTTGCTGTGCTTATTTTTGATGACGAGGAGGTCTAGATGCTCTAAAGGTGGCAATGTTTATTTATTTTTTGTTTTCTGTAAAATTTAGTAGATTTTGATTTGATATAGCAACCCTGCTTGTGTAACTACGAAAGCGACACATATGTTCAGAGATTTTCCAAAATGTTTGGTATTGCTTATTTGCTTTGATATAGATTAATATCAGATTAGAGTCAATGATTCAATTGTCATGAACTCAGGTTAATCAATTTGAAATTACCAAATTAATAGAACAAAATAAATTAATACCGCTAATTTGTTAGGAATTTGATACTCGAACATGAAGTTAATGATCTGTAATGTAAAAATTAATTGCTGAATGTGTTGCTAAGCGTAAATTTCGAAAACAGCTGAACCAATTTCGCTAATTCTTTTTCAAAATATTCCTTGAAGTACAGGGATGGTTCTTAAACAGAAAAAAATTTTAAAAATAGCCTGAAAACACTTTTCTATATCTAACCTAACCTTACATTAGCCAAAAACAATTTGTCTGTGATAAAATGTCAATTGAAATGTAAACGTGTATAATATTACTAACACAAGCTACAAATTACTATAAAATTAAAGTGTTTTGTGTTTCTGACTCATGTTCATGGCGACGGACAAACTTAGGTTAGATGCAACGAAATGCAACTGATCAAATTAATTATCAATCTAATCTTACTGCCCTGGAACGTATAGAATTCGGGTAAGACAGATCCGTGAAGCTAATAATGGTGCAATTTTGAATCGAGCTGCTTTCTGTTACGGTTGTCAATTGATTACAGTGCCTACTCTCTGTTGGAATTTGGTATTGGACCTATGAACTGAGTTTGCCAATATTGTAAGACATTGAAATAAAAAAAAATTAAGCCACTGGATTGTGTTGAGCAAATGGAAAGGAGAAATTGATATCATTGCTTCCACCTCCAAAGCCATTATACTCATTGGTTTCAGGAATAAGAATAGATTCCATACATTTTTTAAACAACTGCTAAGTTTTTGATAGTATTTGCAGTTGTCTGTTTATTAATCTTGACTATTGTGGTGGTTAGGGGATCTTGAGAACACAAGCGAACTTGCGGCGAGATGGATATTTTATTACAGAAGCAAAAATGTTTATTATAAAAATCTGAAACCAGAGGCGACTTCGTATTTTCCAACGGAAAATCTGAGTTTCACTCTCAAAAGGTTAAAGAAATTGACGTAGCAATTGAATCAAACTTTTACAACACAGGCTGAATGGAAAGTCAACATGAAAAATCAATAATAGTTGAAAAAAATCAAACATATGTGCGCAGTCGTTCTTGCCTCGTAGTCGGTAAATATAACTCCTTAAGGGATATCAGGCAACCCAACTTACATTCAGACGTAAACTGTGTTGATTAATGAGGACAAATGAATTTCAAAAATGAAAATTAAGATATTATGTTACACTATTATAGCCCATATACATTTTCTCAATACTTTTTCTCCTTTACAGATACAAAGTAAAATATATCACAAAATTTATAAGTTTGTTTTTACAGAATAAGTATTAAAAAAAATAAAAAGTTAAGAATCGACTGTCTAGTCTGATATATAAAATTCTCGTGTCACGGTGTTTGTAATTAAACTCCTCCAAAATATCTGGAGCAATTTTCGTGAAATTTTTGTGCATATCCGTTAGGTCTGCGAATCGGACATCTATTTTCATCCACCTGAATGTTAAAGGTGGTCCACATCTAATTTTTTATTTTTCAGACAATTTTTTCAATTTTCACCCCTTTTTTTATTTGCTAATTAAAATTTGAATTTGGGAGGCTTTTACTTGGTAAAATTCCATTATCAATAATAAAAACAAGTACTGTGTTTTAAGGAATTTTACTTAATAATTGCGATTCGTAACGCGTTTCACTACACCGTAGCTTCTTCAGACGAATGATTATGCAGAAAAATGTAAATGAGAATATAACTATAAATGTTCTTGAGTAATTAAAAGCTTATTGGTCGCCTCCTCCTAAGTGGTTATTTATGACAGGTATATCCAATAAAATTAAGGAATAGATTGCTCCCGAAAAGATTCAATAGAGGTGAAGGGCTTAAATCGACTTGTTCATTGATGAGTCTACCTGAGTGTTTGTATTTATTTATTTCTAAAGTTTCCCAAAGATCTACCTTCCAATATTTATTATCTGTATGCAAAATTTCAAACTGTGGGTCGAAAGAATGATTATTTTCTAAGAGATGATTCGCGTAATTTGAATCTGATTTTTATTTGAAAACTGCGTTTATGTTCCGATATTCTAATATTAAAATTTCTATGTGTTCTACCAATGTAGAAATTATCACAGTCATTGCAATTCAATCTATAAACACCTGATTTATTGTTTTTACCTGGTTTGGTTTTATTATTTTTATATATTTGCCTAAATTATTATTAGTTTGAAAGCTATGTTGAAATTATTGCTACTTAAGAATAATTTCAGTTTCTCACTTGTAATGCCAACATAGGTTAAGGTGTTGAATTTTGTTTCAATTTATCGACAGGGTAAACTTCATTCAATGCGATTCTACTTTGTTTTTATTTAAAATATTATTTATTAGTTTGGGATTGTAACCATTATTTTTGGCTATTTGTTTAATCAAATTTAGTTCTTTGTTGAAATTTTCTGGTGATAGCGGGATGTTAATCAATCTATGAATAAAACTATTGAATGCTGACATTTTATGTTGATATGGATGACACGACGAGTTATGTATTATAATATCTGTATGTGACGGCTTATGGTAATTATGAAAACATGTTTTCCTTTTCATTTCGAATGAAAATGGAAAACACTACGGTGTAGTGAAACGCGTTACGAATCGCAATTATTAAGTAAAATTCCTTAAAACACAGTACTTGTTTTTTATTATTGCTAATTAAAAACTTAAATTTTTTCTATTTTGTTATGCCTCTACGACTAACCCTATTTTTTATTTGGTAGTTATAAGCTTTAATTTTTTTGGCAAGATCATAATAATACTTGACATTTGACAACGAAGTAATATATGTCGATCCATCCTTTACATCGATCGATATCTCAGACAAAGAGTGCATCCTTCTATCTTTGTGAGTGGCGATTACTTCAATGATCCCGTGTGATAGTGACATTTCAAATTATGCGCTCTTTTTTTTTTGTTGATCTTTTGTGATAATGACACTTTACTGCTAAGTGCGCGAGAACTTTTCCCACTTTCATTAATTACAATTTACGATGCCCAGGATAAGACGTCCTGACTTCGGTCTTTCCAGTCAATCGAATGTGAGAAGAGCTACCTCACGTGCTAACCGCATTGATGACCAGGGACAGATAGATCAAAGAAAATAATCGTATTGATATGTCAGAATTGCGTTCGTTAGTGAGTGACGATGAAGTAGATAGGCTTAGAATGCAACGAGTTCGTGCACGTCAAACACCACAGCAAGCACGACATAATGAAATTGAGCGATTCCGCAGACGCAGTCTCCTGTGATTCTGGAACAAGCACTAATCTGGCAATAGATTATTGTGCCGACAAATCGGTAACAATTGAGGAAGTGACAATAATTTGCAAATATTGTAAGACGTTAAAATACAGTGGTGAAGCTACTGGATTATTTTGTGATGGAGGCAGAGTAAAACTGCCGAAATTGTTTCCGTTTTGCGTATGGACAATTATACGTCGCGTGTTCGCGCGTCGGAAAACCGTCATCTTTGTTTATTTACACACCACAATATAAAACAAAAATAAAGTTAATTAGAAAGCTTTGGATTGATTAACAGACTGTATCATAACTGCGTGTGTCTGTCAATATCAAATTGAAACCTTATAATAAATAGCCAATATTTCAGGAAAACTCTGTTATGTAAGTAAGCAACATTAAGTGTAATTATTCCAAAATAATAATAAAACTTCATTCATACCGAGCTTCTTTTTTATCAATTTCGGATTCCGTTTGTTTGTTTCAAGTTTATTTCATACAAAATTTTAGGACTGATTGATCAGTTGAGGCAGTACTAGTAGCTAGTATTGAACAAACATAAAATTTCGTTGGAATCTGTAAATTCCGTATTTTAAGAAAGAAAAATGTATACCAAGTTAACGTAAACATAAGGGGAGGGGGGATGAATTTTGCTTTCTTTGGTTGACGAGGAGGTAGGTTTTGGAGTTTAAAATTTCTACATTTCCGATTGCATAATGCTTGATAGTTTTCTGAAAGTAACGGGTTATAAAAAATGTAGTTCTTCAAATTATGATAGGATAGTTTACCATTCTCACGGCTAGTCAAATCATCTTAGTATATACATGATAAACAGTGAAAGAACAATATTCTTTTTATATCTATGCTTTTGGAATGATAATTATTCTAATCCGATTGTTTAAATGCAACTTATATAATTTCATAAAGCATTGAATTGATAAGAAAGGAAAGGCTGATTCATACACTAGCTGTAAAGTGATGAAATAATATTTGATCTATTAGATAGTATCAGTGGTATACAGTTTAAAAATCTATAGTGACAAATAAAACACAATTAATATATTAGCTGACCGGCGAATTTCGTACAGTCGATTCTTTAATTTTTGAGTTTTTTAATACTTATTCTGCTATTTGGAACATCGGGTCAGCTATTAAGTAAGAAAAAGGAAAAAGAAAGTTATCAAGCCAACAATTTTACACTGAAGTTCTTTTAATAGTAAAAACAGATTTCTTCATTATGATACCTACTTATTATATTTGATTTTATTTTTAGTTATAGTAAATGTTGTTTTATAGTACACGATATTTTTTGCTTGATTAAAAACCTCAAAAGTTGGCATGAAATTTTCTCGAACTACTTTTGTCGCTCCAAATGAAGTCATTTGAAAGCAGTTGTTGTATTGTTGAATATTGTTTAAAAAGTGTATGGAATTTGTTCCTATTCCTAAAACCAATGAGTATAATGGCTCTGGAGGTGGAAGCAATGGTATCAATTTCTC
The DNA here is from genome assembly GCA_013387265.2 of Cryptolaemus montrouzieri. Taxonomy (NCBI): domain Eukaryota; kingdom Metazoa; phylum Arthropoda; class Insecta; order Coleoptera; family Coccinellidae; genus Cryptolaemus; species Cryptolaemus montrouzieri. The sequence continues at coordinate 88,865,810 of JABFTP020000001.1, read as the reverse complement.
CTTTCCATTTGTTTCACATTTGTATTTCAATGCCTCATAATATTGGCAAACTGAGTTCATAGGTCCAATACCAACAGCAGTTGTAGGCACTGTAATCAACTGACATATCGTAACAGAAGGCAGCTCGATTCAAACTTGCACGGGTCTGTCTTACCCAAATTTTTTCACGTTTGTTGCGATCTTCACGTTCCTGGGTAGTAAGATTGTATTGATAATATTCGATTCGTTGCATTTTGGGTTCTTCTTCCGAAATTTGTACGCCACCTTATAGGAGGCATGTCGAGTATACATGTGTCGCAAACACAAAACTCTTATTTTCATAGAAACTTGTGCCTTTTATTTTTAATTCCCAATAAAATGCCATTTTTTGTGTGATATGATGCAAAGTACGAACTCTGAATTTAATAATGAAACACGATATTTGGCTAGTGTTCACCTTGGTCTTTTCACAATAGGTCATTCTTTATAGGAAATTTTTTACTACATTTACGCGTAATTGTTGTGGTATTTCACGTATAACAGGTCCAATATTGTCTTTGAGTGCCTCTGGAGTATTGGCGTAGACCGTATTTTTGACGTAGCCTCAAAGAAAAATGTGTAATGGTGTTAAATCGCATGACCTAGTGGAAAAATTCACGTTTTCATTCCGAGAAATCACACGCTCAGGAAATGGTTACAATAGAACCATTGTTTCAACAGCTGTGTGGCATGTAGTGCCATCCTGCTGAAAATAAACACCCTGCAAGCCAAGGGCATCCACTTCTGGCCAAAAAAGTCAGGCAACATCGCAGTTGACGGTTTCCATTCATTACGAAACCGCACCAAACAGTAACTCGTTTTGGATGAATAGACTGTTCGAGTATTTCATTTTGGTTTGCGGATCTCCAAATGCGACAGTTTTGTTTACTGTCATACCCAGACAGTTGAAAATTGGCCTATTCGCTCAGAATAATTCGGTTCAAAAAATCAGGATCTCGACTATGCATTCAGCAAATACACGGCGTTGCCCGTGGTCAGTTGGCTTCAGTTCTTGTGTTAAGTGCACTTTAGAGCGATGGAGATGAACATCAAGACGCCAACTACGGTGAAAAGTGGTTGGGGAATGCTCAATTCTTGTAATAGTCTCGAAATTGACAAATTTGGCTTTTCAGCTATAGTGGCGATATTTTCAGCTGATCTGGCCGGATGAACACGTGTTCGTTGTTGTACATCACTAACTTGTCCGCAGCGTTCGAATTTGTGGATTGAATTTACTGCAGATGGGCGAGTAGGTGCTCGATAGTGACCAAAAGCAGTACGAACTTTTCGAACTGTGTTCCCGAAATTTTTACCGGTTTTGTAGTGAATTTTCACTATTTCGATGCGTTGTGCGAGAGTAAATCTTTCCATGATTGAAATTCTCCTAGTTTTCACTTTTTAAATCACCATGCAATGACAGTTCTATGTTGACAGTTCGGAAAGAGCGGCTAATTTAAGATGAAACCTACGAATGGAAGACACTTTATTATAGATGTTTCAGATAGACGTTTATATTTCACGTGACATTTTATCACAGACGAATTGTGTTAGGTTAGGTAAGGTTAGATACAGAAAAGTGTTGTTTTTGGAGTTTTTCAGGCGCTCAGCAACACATTCAGCGATTCATTTTCATTTTATAGATATATATCTTTTATTTATGAAACGTTTGATAAGTTTTACAAATTCGTAATGTGTGTCATTCGGTATTATGTTTAGTTTCATTGGTATTGCTGCAGTATTACAATTTATACAATACTTACTGGTAACAATGTCGTTCTCCTTGCACCTTCCTGAGTATATTGACCCTGTAGTAGTATCTTAAAGCTCTAGACATCTTATCATAATTCATTGAAAGGTGATTTTTCTGGATTCCCCAAAGCTTTGCCAATCCAGCAGGATCAACTATCTTGAAAACACCAGTTTCTCTATTTTTCCAAGCTATGTGGTTGGTATATCTTTGAGCTGGATCATTTAACAGCTGCTGGAGGAAATCCCACAACAGTCGACCATCTATAAAAAAAAAGTTTTTTACAATAAGTTTGATGCTATATATCCTATGATGCAATTTTCTTCAATTAACAGAATAATGACTTACTTGTATTTGGTTCAGTAGAATCACTTGGGAAGAAATCTCTCCCAAAATTTCTAATATATGAATCGGGACTAAAATTTGTTTCTTTGGGACTTCTTGGTGGGGCAGAAGAAGAGATTGAGTGGTTGCTAAATGAGAATGTTGGTGTGTTTGGAGGACTGGCCTGGTTCCACTTCTTTTCTTCTTCGTCAGAATCTGAAGGGTTACTACCACTACCGTTACTTCCTGTCGTGCTGAATGCAGTGTGGCTGAAGGATTGATGGTTATCAGAATGTTGAGGACTGCCATTTTGACTGTCCATTGATGGCGCTGGGCTTAAAGTTACCTAAAATTAAAAAGAAATATTAGAAAACAAATCGAATTTCAGTTTAAAGGAGATATTCAACAAGTTGTGATAAATGTTACAAATTCACTTACCGAATTACTATGTGCCAATAGTTGAGCAGCTAGTGTGGCTGTATGTGGATTCTGGAAAGATTCTGCATTGCTTTGGGTCAGTACATTCCAGTTTGGGGTGGGTGGATGTGAATGCGGTGAAATTGGGTAAGGATGACGCGATGTGGGCGTTACAGGACTCGATGGTAACATTCTTTGTAAGTTGTTGGCCTCACGCACTAAGATTTGAAGAACATTATATAGAACATCACCAGATCCTGGTGCTCTTTCTCCTAAATCTGTCCGTGTGAGTAGGCACATTGCTTTTCCTGAAAAAAAGGATATATATTAATTAAAATATGAGTCTTTGGGCGAAAATTGTTAAACTATTCTACAACAATTGTCGCCAGAATTCTACAATCTCTTCCAAAATAAAAAGTGAGACATACAAGAAACCTGTTTTTAAACAGTTGGAATTTTCAATAAAATACACTCCACACAAAAATTGTTGCATCACCCTACTTTTACGATAATACTATGTAAACTTTTAGGTTGGTCATTCAAGAGTCGCTTGGTAACTTTCAGAAGTGTAAAATAAGAAGATATCATTCAAAAGAGATGAGTTTATGATGGAAAATATCAACAATTTTCGAGTTAATGAAAAATTAAAAAATCCTACCATCTTCAAACATTTGCGAAGAGACCAAACAACTAGCATCGAATGGTTACTAATCATTTTCATAATCGAGTGTTTCCTCCCCGGGCCCTAATTACTGCCAGTATACGTCTCGGAAGGCCCTCAAACAAATTTTGGATGTACTCTTTAGTCACCGAGTTCCAAATTTCAGGAAGCAGATTTGTTTGTTCTAATGTTCTACAAGGCATCCTACGTTGCTGAATTTGCCATCCTATGTTGTCCCAAACATGTTCTATGGGATTCAAGTCGGGACTTCTGGCTGGCCATCTTAAAATATGAATTTCGGCATTTTGCAGACATTCATTCAGCTGCAAGAGGCCGAGCATTATCATGCATTTAAATGAAGTTTTCCCAACCAATAGGCCAAAGGGTACAACATGGGGTTCAAGGATATTTGCGATGTATCTGGCCGCTGTTATTCTTCCATTATTCACTAGGACTAACTCAGTTGGACCATGGACAGAAATGCCTCCCCACACGATCACTGAGCCCACTCCGAAGTTTTCGGTTTGCCGGATATTGCATTGCTGATACCGTTCTCCAGGTCGTCTGTATAGAGGCATGCGTCTATCATTTGATACTAGACAGAACCTGGACTCGTCGGAAAAGAGAACATTCGACCATTCTGGAATACCCCAATTTGCATGTTCCCTCGCAAACTGAAGTCTTGCAACTCGATGCTCTCTGGTGAGACGCGGGTCGGGAGAAGCCACCCTTGGTCTGATATAGTCTTCTCTGAGCCTGTTTCTAACAGTTTGCAATGAAATATGCACGTTTCTGGAAAGTGCAAGTTCATTTTGTAGCATTCTAGCCGTACAGTGCCGAACTCTAAATGCAGTTAAACGAAGCCAACGATCATCAACTGGTGTTGTTATCCGATTTCTTCCCTGTCCGGCCCTTCTTCCATATTTCCCTGAAATAGTGCTTTGGTTGACATTCAACAAGTTAGCCACGTAACGTTGGCTTCGCCCCTCCTCTAGAAGTGTTACAATTCTTACCACTTCATCATCACTCAAATAGCGTTCAGGACGTTTAGCAGCCATTACAATAAATTCAAAGATTCGAAAATCAACAAGAAACACAGAAAACTTGCATTAATTTAGAGTGAAAACTGAAGAGACGTGTTTGAGATCATATGGAAACAAATGTTACTATATAGATAAGATTTTTTTTCCCTTATATGTCCAAAAGCATGAGTTGACAAAGAAACTGCGATCGAGCTGCTTAATCGATTGTAGAATTCAGAATACCAGGTGATGCGACAATATTTGTGGTGTGTGTATAACAAAATTGAAAATGTTATTAATTAATACCCAATCCATTTTTTACAACTTGTTTCAATTTTCAAAAAGCTTGAGAAGTCTTTGGAAAACCAAAATCAACATAAATTTATTTGGGCATCTTTCAGGTTCCAATAACTGAACAACTATTTATTTTCATATTTCAATTAAGTCATTGTTTGACAATTATTACATACTTAAATATTGGAAATTTCGAAATTCCATTTATTATCCTGTTTCATCGGAGTAGTATTTCTTCATTCATAATTATATTTATTTATTCATAACATAAATGGAATTTTACATAAACTTTGACATCTATAATATTTCAAGATTCAAATCGATCAATTAATCAAATTAAAAGCAAAATATATTTACTAGTAAACTCGTTTAACAATTGCGGAAACAGATACACAGTTTCGGTGTATAGATTGTATATATTGAAATGAGGAAATAAAAAAGCTAGTTTATTATGGAAGGATAGACCTAATAATTGAAATGTTTACAGTCGGATTTACCGATAACTGATAATACATCCCAGAAACTATTCACGGAAATAAGCTACTTTCGATAAGGAAATCATACTCAGATAAGCTGGAATTAATCATGTGGTTAGATATTGAGACCTCAGTACAGAGTGACATGTGTTACATGCTATTTCTCTGAAAGAAAAATAAAAAATTGGCTATTTGGCCAACACTATATAACGAAAATAGATATTTCTTGAAACAACCTCAATTGCAAGATTCTCTCCTTAACATTCCCTTATTTTGAGCTTAAAATATTAAACGCTGTTATTGAATCTTTCCATAAAGAGTAATTGTTGTTATAACCGGAATTTACTAGTGAAACGACTTGATAATAAATTACATCATACATAATTATAATTAATTTCTATGACAGAAGCTTCATTGAAAAAAATTGTAGCATAAAGAGCTTTTCACACACTCAAAGGGCGTTTGGTTTTGCAGTTGGTGAATTTAGATCACACTTACTTACCATTCATTTGAAACATATCCATATCTATAGGTTGAATATCGAATTCTCTTTCCGCCCACCTAAGAAATGTGATTACGTCATCTCTAGACCATACTCTAGGATCTGAAGCTAAACTCGTTGGTAATTGGCTTTTATAGTCTAAAAGGGGTGATGAGGGGGGTTGCTGTCCAATCGAAGAAAAACCTAGAGGATACCTCCATAGCAAATCTGGACTAAAAGGCATTGGTAATGGCAGACGATCCATGGTGGCTCCAGTGGGAATGGGTGGCAGAGGCCCAGGTACTAATTTCATATTTCAGACTGAAAAAAAAAATTACGTTAATATGGAATATGGAAATCGTAGTGTTGTCTTAAAAAAGTTACTACTTCTTCTAATAGAAATAATGAAAATGTTGTGAATTATCTGTATATTCCTACAAGTGTAGTTGTCAAGATTTAAATCAAACATCGCTTCACAAACAATGACAGGAATCAGGAAACTACGAAATTCAACAAATCTAACTAATATTGAATCCAGTATAATACTGATCTCTTTGTTGCGCAATATTGAATAACTAGTTGAGATTTTTTTAAACTTTGCTGTCCAGAACAAGAAATAGGTCCATGGCATTCTTTACTTTTATATTCATTAAATCTTATTTGTTCCCAAATTTATAACGTGATCATATTTTTTTCAAACCAAAGGAGTTGACGTGGAATGATTTAAGTGTTCGAACGCATTTCTATGACGTCCGGCATTTTCGGCATTCTCAGTACGAAAATAACGAAATTTCTAAATTTAACAACGTCGCTTGAAATATGTCGGATTTATTTTAGACTGAACAATTTTATTATGACACCATGCGAGTGTTTAATACATGTATTTGGTCCCCTCGTTCTTTCGGTTTATAATTATACTACACTAGAGTTACCGATTCATAAGATGATGTTCTAGATAATGTTCATTATTATAATGATTCTGAAAACATTATGTTTTTATGTATTTCATACAACACAATTAAAAGAAATTTTAATGAAAATTGAATTGAAATTATGATTCAGTGATTCCTCACTCTTATGATTTTGAATTTTCTTTTATAATTTATAACGTGATTCATTTATTTCTGATCAAGTGGTTTTTCATGTTTACAATTTATAGAGGAAAATTTATTCAGAAATAATACGAAAAAACTAATTATAAGACCTATTATTATATATACACTCCTGTAATGTAAATTAATTTTTTTAATGGGCAACACCTTAACAAGGTCATAAAGAATTGTATACGGGACCTCCCACCTTTGCTTGTGATATACACAACCTGAACCGTTGAACTTTGAAGAGGGAATTTCCTTATCTCTAAGAGAAAATGCTACTATAAAACAGTTATTTTAGTTTCACATTCTCATGAGTATACAGGGTGTCTACTATAAAAGGTGCCAAACTTTAGTAGGTGATAGTACAAGTCATTTGCAACAAAAAATGTCCCATAACATTTTTTCGCAAAGTTGATAATTATCGTGTTATTTATCGCTTCTCTCTATAAAAACAAGAATATCTCTGTTACTCTTACAGCTACAACAAATCTGACCATACCATCGGAAAGAGCATTGAATTTGCTATAAGATAGGAAAGTACTAATGGTAAAAAAATTTGTATACCGGGTTTTGTAAAAGGCTAAATGAAAAAATTGTGAAATGAACAAAATTACTGGTATTTTCTTGTTAGCTGTACCACTGAAAACTGATCGATAACTAGCTGTTTTTTTCTTGGTAAAAACTACTAAATTAAACTGGCTTTCAAATGGTATATCAACTTTTGAGCTTACTATTTTTTTTTCAGCAATATCAGGGGTTAGAGTAATAAGAACATAAAATTCGAAAACGGAAATATCTTATATTACTAGATGAAACATGAACAGGAATTGAAAAAATTAATGAAACATATTTTCACGAAAGAGATTTAAAAACTATAACAGGTGTTCAAAATGTCTTCCTCTTTCTTGAATGCACTTAACACATCTCCTTCTTGAACTATCAACTACTCTTTGGAGTTCAATGTGTTTTTGACTCATTTCGTTACAACAGATTTGAATCCTTTCAATTAATTCTTCCCGAGTATTAAAGGGAATTTTCTTTAAACATTAGGGTTGAAGAAATAAACAAATAAAAAGAAAATAAGAGACTCTTTCCGCATGTAGTAAAATTGTTTTCTCAGGGAGTAGGTTTTTTTCTCGACCTCAGTAGCTTGTATTACCTCCTCTGGCCCTGATACAAGTCTAAATCCGTTTGGATTAGGTTTACGACCTCCTCTGGGGTTATATTCTGCCACTCTTCTGTGGCGGGTTGGATCAGTTGTTGTGGGGTTTTTGGATTATCCTGTTGCGGTATAATTTTCCTTTCGAGGTTATCCCATAAATGTTCAATAGGATTTAAGTTTGGAGATCAAGCTGGCCAGTCCAAAATAGCGAATCTCTCTGTTTCAAGATAATGTCGCCCGAGGTTGCTGGTATGCGGAGGAGCATAATCTTGCATAAAAGTTAAATTTTCACCGTGGGCACCTCACCAGTCTCACTATGGGCTCCAGCACTAGGTCCACATAATTTCTAGGCGTTACACTCGCAGGAAACGGAATCAAATCTGTTTTGCCTCCCAGCATAATGCCACCCCAGAACATCACACTACCCTTGGTATTCCGGAATTTGTCTTACTGGTGCTGGTGCTGGTGGTTATCTGATCGAACACCAATTCTGGTCTCATCGAAAAGAAAGAACATTTCGCCAATTCTCAATATTCCAATGTTCGTTGTCTGGTTAGCTTTGGAACTCTTAAGGGCCTTCTGCAGAAACCCCTTGAACGAAGTCTTTGACGTATCGTTTCGACTGATACACTGATGCTTATTGCTTCCAGAAATTGCCTTTGGAGTATGGGGTATTACGCACTTGCAGTTTGGCACAAAAAGCTGTCTTGTTCTTCAGAAATATTCTTCCTAAGCTTCTGGGCCAGAGAATGTAGCTCCACGTCTCGGGCGTAGGTTTTTGAAATCACCCACTGTGATACCACCATTGTGGCTTATAGGCTTTTTAAATTTTGAAATTAACAGTTTAAAATCTCAGTGAGTACAATATCACATGTGGTGATAATTCAACATTTCTTATCATAGTATCCAGTTTTTTACAACAAAAACTTCATTCTTCACAAGTAGTCTAAGATCCATGGTTAAAAACAATCAATAATGTGAAATACCGAGTGATTCCATATAAATTTGGTTGGTGTATTTGGCATAAGGGTGAACTAATAAGGATTTTACAATTTTCTTCTGGTGAAGAAAATGATTAATTATGCGTATTTCAACTCGAGCATATAATAAGTACTAAATAGCTTTCAAATTGTCTGAAATTCAGAAATTTGGATATGTTCTAGTTTATAATTCTCAATTACTACTCTGTATATTTAAGAAAAATAGAATTCCAAGTATTTCTTTTGAATAATGATTATATTAGTCATTTCACAATAATGTGGTACTTTTTGAATCGAATGAAAAGATGTGTAAACAGGTGAACAATTATTATGTTGTTTCAGTGAGAAATGTCTCGTTGTTTGTTTGTTATTCCTTCAACGTGTTCTATTCCGCCTTTCGGCCATCGACACTCCGGGGAATTCTGTCACCTCATTAACCCGGGAATTTTGTCGACCCCTCTCGTGTCGAGGGAAGGGATCTTTCATGTCCAACACAGTTCTGTTAGATAGGACCGACGGCTTTACATCTACTCCGAAAGAGATACTCAAGCGATTCCCAGAATCCGAAAAATCGCACCGACTTTGTGGGGATTGAACCCAAGTAACTCTGCGCAAGAGACGAGCATCATATCCCCTACGTCACAGAACCGGCTCTGAAATACTTCGTTGAAACCTCCAGAAGAGAAGAGTATTTCATATGTATATAATTGTGAAAATCAATTTTTCCAAGAAAACGTGAATATCTATCTCTGAAACAATTGCATTGTCATTCTGCAATATTCGTTAAACACCTCGAGAGATAGTTCCTCTCCATTATCAACTCGATTAAACATAAACATAGCATACCAGACAAAAATCTATCAGCTACGGCAATACCGTAAGTTGACATTCCCTATGGTTTTCCGAATTTCAATTCTCATTGAATCCGGATTGACTTTCACAAGGGATCTCTAACCCGAAACTGTATTTTCCTTTCATTTATTAGAGTGTTGTAGTAAAAGTACCTTCGAAATGTTTTAGTGGTTGAAAATATAGAATAAGTCATTCCAAGAAACTGGAGTAGCAATGTGTAATGAAAGAAATGAAAACTATTATTTCGATTGAAAATATAACAGAACAAAATATTTTGTTATTAATATAATATTAAAAACAATTTATATTTAATGTTTTTCAATTTCACCTTTTGTAGTTCACTGTGGCTTGTTACTGGTATGCGATTAGTTAGTGCAATAATATAAAGGCTTCTTATATAAGAAATCTAAAAGAAAACGGTTTTCGAATTTAAACCCTTTCTCATTCGAAAAGTTATTTATAAAAGATACCTATTTCGACAATATTTCACTTGTAAAAGTGGATTCGTCAATGGGGTTAAATTTCTAATATACCGGGTGTGACTGAAACTAGGGATGATGAAATTTGGGAATCGTATTATTTTGCTTATTTCAATTGTTCATCTCATCCTACGACCTTTTGTCATATTTTTGAAAAAGAAAACAAAACAATCTTTTTTCTTGCAATTTTCATCTTTCGTTCTAGAAGGCCATGAACAGTGACAATTGGCTTAGCTCAGCATCTACTATCACGAAAATACAAGATTGTATCTAAAAATTTAATTGTACCCTTTGTCAAAGTTTTAAATTTCAGTTTTTTCTCAAAAAAGTGGGTTTTCTTCTGAGACAACCATATCGGGCCACCCACTATTACAGAAGCAGAATTTTTTATCTTTATTTTAATACCACTCACGTCACTGTAATCTTAACGGTTCTGGAGTTCTCGTGGAAAATACCTAGGCAATTTTTGCAGTTTTCCATTCGCTTATGACAATAACTACGTTGGCGATGCAACATTTTTGTTCATACTTATAATATTCTGTGATCATAAAAATATCAGTGTCACATGTTTAAATTTTATTGTTGTTAATTATCGACATTGCGAATTAGTGAATTCAGTGTTGAATATGAATCAATACACCCAAAGTGAAAAAATCGATATGCTCCTTATTTATGGAGAGTGCAGGCAAAATAGCGTTCAAGCTGAACAATTATACAGATAGCGCCTTTCCGGAAAGAATTCATCCGAATAGAACGAAAATTTCGTGAGGTGCAACCTGCTGCCTAGGTATTTTTCACTAGAACTGCGGAACCGTAAAGAATAGTGACGTGAGTGGTATAAAAAAAAATTCTGTTTATGTAATAACGAGTGGTCCGATATGGTTGCCTCAGAAGAAAATCTACTTTTTGAGGAAAAATTGAAATTAAAAAAACTTTGACACCCCGTGAAAATGGGCAATTGAATTTTTAGATACAATCTTGTATTGTATTGTATTTTCGTGATAGGAGATGTTGAGCTAAGTCAATTGTCACTGTTCATGACCTTCTAGAACGAAAGATGAAAATAGCAAGAAAAAAAGATTGTTTTGTTTTTCTTTCAAAAATATATAAAAAGGCTGTGGGATGAGATGAACAATTAAAATAAGCAAAATATACAGGGTGCCCCATTTGCAAATCGAAAATTGGTATCGTTTCCGGCATAACCGGAAACGAAATGTCAAACATATGAATGTAATCAAATTCAAAATGTTGTCTTCTATCCGATTCCCAAATTTCATCAAAATATTCCAAGAAGTTACAGGGAACCTCCTTCATTCAGCTATTAGGTTCTGATCTAAAAAATGAATCGCCCTGTACAAAATGTTCCGATTGAATTTATGAACGACGAGCCGAATTGTAGTCGTCGGCGATTCAGACGGTATTTCCTATTATGAGAACAAAGAATCTCACTTTATCTTGCAGAACCGATTCAGCTGTAAGATTAGCCGTTAAACGGCTAACGAGTTAAATATGGAAATCAATCTGGGATTTATATCACCGAAGAATTTCAGCTTGGTAAAAACCGAGCAGGGGGCGTCCCACGCGAAAAAAATCGCGAAAGACCCGAAGAACACCGCCGTTCCTCGTCGTTATTACCGGAAAATCATTTATGTAAATTGGCGATTGAAAAACACAAATTTAGCCTTGAAATAACTTCCGTGACCGTCATATACCCACGTAGATTCAACTTTATCATTAGTTGGCGTATTTTTAAATCACCAGTCGTTTCATTTACTTCCTACTCAACTGCCTTATATATTTCCCGAGTGTTTTTTATTGTGTGGTTTCGGATCGACAGAAAATTATCGATATGGTCGGAGAGAATTCTCTTTGTGTTGTCGCTTGAACAGTTTGCCATCGCGTCGATGGAATTTTCAAATGTCGTTTTTATTGCGACATCAAAAATTAATGCGTTTCACATCGTCAGAAATAGCATCGAGAATACTGCATAGTTTCCAGTTATCAGAATTTTTGCAATACTTCATTTTTCAAGGTCCAAAAGTTACGACTCCTATATGCGTAATATAATTTTCATCTAAGTTAGGTTAAATCAAAAGAAATAGGACGATTTTTGCCATTTCTGCTTTGACTATACAGGGTAGCCTATTAGACGTTTATGGAGAACTCATAATGCGATCATTCTGAAATTTTGGTAGCAATAGCACTTCTGGTTATACCGGAAGTGCATATCAACTTTGTTATTTAACCCTAGATCACTAAAAGAGTAGTATAAATTCTGATTGCGTCGTCGCACGCATTTCACGATTTCGGCTAATCTCAGATCTGAGTCGACCTGCAGCTCGCGCCGCGCACATGCCGTTCCAGCCACCATGAGTCGTCGAAAACAAACTTGACATTTGTCACAAACATAAGTATAAATTAATAGTTCTTCTTGGCGATGAGTACTTAACAAGGAGATCAACCAAATAATGGAACTAAAACCGAGGGCAACAGGAAAGAGGACATCCCTAGTACAATGGAAGAGAAAACAACAGGCCAGCATAGATGCTCCACAACATAAAAGAAGGAGGATAACCAACCAGTAGAACCCCAGGACAAACCAAGGAAATGTTAAAGAAGCCAGATGAAGAGGAAAAAGGATTTGAATTGTGGAGGCCGTTACTTGATGTAGATCCATGATATAAATGAGATAAAAAACACAAGGTTTAACTTTAATCTACACTTTATCTGAAAAAATTCGACGACGTTTCGCTGACACAGCAGCTTGTCCGAATGTTTGTATCTATAGATACAAACATTCGGACAAGCTTTTGAATGAGCAGGTAGATGTGAATTATTCACCCTACTTAACTTGTTTAATTTCATCCAACTTGTTCTACGATTTGTTTATAATACCATACTCTTCATTCTGTTTGTCATTCTTGATAAAGCTGCTGTGTCAGCGAAACGTCGTCGAATTTTTTCAAATAAAGTGTAGATTAAAGTTAAACCTTGTGTTTTTTATCTCATTTATAGGAAAAAGGATAGAAATTCGACCCTCACCAAAATTCAAGGATCCAAGTGTGGCGATGAGTGGCCATTTGAAATGATACAAACTATACCTACCTAGTTGTCAAAGGCGGCTTAGATTCCGGCACGTGCATAGACATATCCCAGAGCATAGACAGGTTCCTGAGCACAGATAACAATCTATTATGACGTCTATGACAGTTGAAAAATTCCGGAGATACGTTACAAATTTCTTTCTACTGGAACGGTCCAGAGTAAGATATTATTTTAATCGCCTGTAGTCAACAATGAAGGCAATGAAATTGCCGTTCTAGCTTATTTTGATGTTAATCCACGTGCATCATTGGCAATAGCAGAGCATGATCTGAATTGACCTCATAGTAGTATTCACAGAATTAAAAAAAAACATAAACTGGACCCTTATAAATTTTCATGGCATGCTGACAGATAAAATTTATTCTGAACCTGTGAGTTCAAGATATGATTTGCATAAAAGGCTGCAAAATGGTTTCATGCAGTTGCATGTGGAGGAACTGACGGGAGTCACATCACAGGGTGTTATGCGTCGAGTAGGACTATGTCTAAAAGTGAATGTTCATCACTTTGAACGTGCAGAAATCTAAGCCAACTTTAGGTAGGTACGCAAAATTCGAATTTTCGCCATAACTTGAAAACTTGAAATCTCAGGTACGGGGTATGTACGGAAAACTTCATTTAGTTTTCTACGGCGAATCTAATGAATTGAAAAAAAATATGGGTTACAATTTGAAAAAACGTAGTTTTCGATGTTTTTCCGTTTCAAAATGTGAGGCGGAAAAAAGAGCACTCTGTATACTGACTGAGATTTAGTCGGATATGAGTTATGTCCCGCATGGTTTCTTGTTTGCAAAACATTATTTTGGTAGCTCACGCCGTTCTCGAGATATATCAATTTTTTCAAAAAACAAAAAAAATTTTGTGATTGGAACATCGAACCAGTCATCAATATACAGGATGTTCTATATTAAATAACAAATTTTTGAGCATTTTCGGTATAACCGTAGAAGTAAAATTATTTTAGAAATAGAGTTTTTGGCCAAAGGGTGGCGTATCGGACACTTTCCGGTAAAGTTAATTATTCTACAAATGAAAGAAAATTTGTTTGGGCACATCAATCTTAGTTATGAAGACGAAATATTTCATCGATGTTTAGTACTTCAGTACTTCACACCCCATTTTAAAGGAAATTACATTGCACCTTTACATCCACTGAGTTTTCCTGGAAAAAAGCGAATAATATCAAAGACAATTCCAGCATGTGTTAAAATGCACGTTTAAGAACACAGAAATTCGAGTTTGATATCGGATAAATTGCATAGAAATAGAAAGGAAGGTAGGATATAAGTGGATAAATTTGCCCATAGAGAATTCTTGCGTTTCTATAGCAACGCACCATTCACAACAAATAGCACGGTTTTAAAACTGTCAAGAACAGCCATTTTAGTGCCTGTTGTAAAGTTTCTGCCGATTTAAATTAAAATGTCTCGTTTTGGAAGCACCACTGAAGCAGAAATAAATAGTTCTATACAGAATTCTATCCCCAAAAATACAAGAAAAACGCACAGCTCGATTTGGAATCAATTCAGTATATTCAGCAAGGAACGAACGTTTGATTTGGATATACAGCATTCTATTGAAGACATTGCAGAAATTCTTATGGATTGGGGTTTCAATATAAAACTAATGAATGGACAAGATTACAAAGAAAACGTTGTCAAAACAATGTGGAACACAGCTGCGAAAATGATGCAGAATATGTATTTCGAAAAATTCAACATGAGTTTCAACCCCTTTATAGATTCAGCATTTAGAAAGGCTCGTGAAGCTCGCAATTGTGAAAGGAAGTTGTTACAAGGGGGTGTGGAAAAGCGTAAAGAAAGTTCCGTTGCATTAACAAGAACTGAAATTGATAGCATGGCTCTGTACTGGGACGAAAATGCCCCGATAGGTTTGTTGAAAAAATTTTCCCATATTGTTGCTTATGAGTTAGCATGGCGTGGCGGTGAAACAGCAACTTGCAAGGTACACTTTTTCAAAGAGGAAAAATTTAATAACGGAGAAGTGACTGGTCGTATTGAATATAACCCAGTATTCTCGAAAACTTGCCAAGGCGGCTCAAAAATATGCTGTGATAGTAAATGGCTAGTAAAAAATAAGGAAAACCCAGATTTATGTCCTGTGAGGTTGATTCATAAGATATTGTCGAAAAGACCCGATCATATTACAAGTGATAGATTATTTCTGGCTCCCAATCAATTATGGAAAAACAGCACTTCTAAGGGTTGGTACAAAAGCATGCCTTTGGGAATAAATGAAATATCCAAATGGACAAAAATTTCAGCAGAGAAAGTTGGACTGGATACGAAAAATAAAAAGATCACAGGTCTGAAGCATGTGTCAGTGAACAAGAATTGATCAAACTAACCAGACACTCTACGGCAAGCTCTATTATGCCCTACCTGCAACTGAACAATCAGCATTATTTGAATCTTGATTCAAATCTTCGAAAAACTTTTGCGAATGTTGAATCTTCCATAATTCCTCAGGCATCGTCCCATATAGAATCGACCCGGAGTGAAAAAATTGTATATAGTAATTGCATTTCCAATAACTGCTCATTCCAATAATAACTAAACATGTTAGTAATGAATGCTTTATGATTTTCTCGTTGACTTTGTGTGCATTTCTCAGTAAAGTTAATTTTGTACGTTTTGTCATTCGCGGAATTTTCTCAGATGCATACAATCGTTTAATAATGTTTTGCTCGAGAATGGTTGGAGATACGAAAAAATTACAAGTGTTGAAAAAGTTTCTGAATTGAATGAAGATGACGAAAATTGATTGTACGCTGAACAGTGGCGTACTGCAAATTTGAAAGGGAAAAGAAGACATGGATCCGGAAAAGAAAACACCTTGTAGATTCTAGTTAAAATTTAGGACGTGTAATGATTGAAGGCTGTAAAAATTGCTTGCATTCCAAATATGAGCTGAATATCTCAAAAACTGTAGGAGTTTTGCAGAAAAAAAACCAATATTTTACGGAAATTTTAACACCCTGTAGCTCCGTAACGAAGCTTTTGAGGAACTATGTTTATATGAACTTTTTTCTTAAAATTGCACGTAGATTTACCCCCTAAAGTTGTGACATACTATTATGTAACACCCTGTATATTGAATCTTGCCACCACTAGTATTATAGTTGGCTGATTTGAGAATTTGGCTTTCACGAAATATAATTTGGCAATTTAGAAGACTGATTTCCGTAGACATTATCCTATTTGGTCAAGACAAGTTAAGATACAAATTGCTTAGCATCCGACATATAAGCCAGATTTAGCGCCCAGAGATCATTTCTTATTCTATGATCTAAAGATGATTCTAAAATGAATGTTTATTCTTAAGATATGAAGAAATTTTCTGGAGGTGCAATTGCAGTCAATTTTGCTATACTGAAATATTCAACACTTTCAAGCATTATAATTTGTTGATCAAACAATTATTGAATGATTCCGACAAAAAAATCCATTTTCATGCATTTCACTACTATGTGCTACGCATCCATCATATTCACTACGAAACGATCATTTCTTGTTTTGAAAAAAAAAGACTAAAGATTAGTTATTTCTGAAATAAACGCTGATTTTGGAATAACTAATGAAATTTCATTTTTTGAAGCCGCTTCTACAAATGAACTAAGATTACATGCTTTCATTCAAATTTGTGACTTAAATTATTGTTTTAGTTACTTATTGTCAATCAAAACTCACCAAATGAAAATTTGCATTCACTGAGCAATTTATTAAACATTCTCTAGATATTTTGAACTAATATTGTTGCTACCAATTGAACGGAAACTTCGTTAATATGAATATGCATAATTATTCAGTTCAGAATAACGAGTGGGGTTTTCCCAGATCCCAAAATTGTTACACAATCATCAATTGATTTTTCACGTTCCTGTGTGCCATTAAATCGATAAGAATTCTATCGGAATATCACGTCATTTTCATATTATTGGATACTCGATAACGTAAGCTGCACTGCTATTAAAAGTATTTTTATCAATTAGGATATGAAAACGAAAGACTATCACTTGGAGTACTTTATTATTACGGGGAAATTTTCCAATTGTAAGTATCTACTTGAACAATCATACTTAATTACCTTAAATTATTTGCTAAATTATTTTTGACCATTTACGAAATTTCATCGATATCTTTCTTCAAATATCGTTCAACAATGGAATTTAGGAACACAACTAATCAAACTAATGAGCATATAATTATGACAATATCTTGTTAATGGTTCTAATCACTAATATACTGGGTGTTATTACAGGGTGTCAATTTTTCTGTTGTTTGGCTCTCTTTTCAACCTCTAAACATGTTTGCAGTGCGCCAGTGACCATTTCAATTGTAATAATTTGATTGAATTAAAAGGCAAAACTGAAAACTCTTGTTGATACCCTTACAAGTTATCAGCTTATTGAAGGCTGAACGCGCATGGCCTGCCTGATGAAGAAACATGCAGGCTCTGTTGGGTACCGAGTGGTACAGCAGAGCAAATCATCTAAAAGTCCCAAAAGAGAAGATGACCAGAGTTTAACGTGCCACACCTGCTCTGTAGAGCATATTGCCACGGCCCCCATGGGCGAGGAGTTGGGATACACCCAACCAACGCGTAGGAACTGCCAGTATAACTGTCGCAGTCCGCTACTACCAGTAACAGATCGAGTCACAAGCTCGAAACACCTCACTGGTCGAAAGGGGGCACTATCCAAACCTCTTCCAACAAGCAGGTTGGTACCCGAGTTGGAGCGCAACTCACACGTTGGGTTTTCACACCCTAACCCAGCGAGCGGGCTATAAATATATGCCCCCACGAGTCCTACCTCAATTGGGGTGGCCGGCTGACGCAAGGTCAACCGAGGGCTCTCTGCCCCTCACGTGGTACCAGACGTAGTGTCACTGGTCGGTCATGCTTCGGGAACGCATTCCCTTCCAAATAGGAACTTGTGAGTCCAGACCTTGGTCCCAACAGAGAGTAGAATCAGATTGGATAAGATTACTCTAGAATAACGAACTGAAGAAGCTTTCTTTGGTTGAAATAATCGAATTTTTCCTGCAGCTGGACATGCTCAAAGACCTATGATCCGGGTCTTACACAATGTGTAGCTCTTACAATAATTGGTGAAAGGGTTGTGATAACACTCCCACTCCAATAAAATCAAATCGAAATAACAATTGAATTGAAAGACAGATTGAATTAACGCCAACATCTTCATGGCGAAAAGCAGACATCATGTCAGATGGCCGAAGGATAAAATTATTTCATTTGAAGAAAATATGGTAAAAGAACAATTTTTACCAATTCTTTATCCTTTATCAAGATTCACATAAAAAATCATACAAAAAATCAAAAGCGCTACAACCCTGGGATACTCCTCCACCTATTGCGATCTTCCATTAGGTTTTGATCGAAGGGGATTTTTAATTTAGACAGATCTGATTTTATAATATCCCGCCAACGCAACCGTGGACGTCCTGGTGGTCTCCTTCCGTGGGGTATCTCCTCCCAAATCAGCTTCACAAACCTTTCGTTCCCCATCCTCTGGACATGACCTGCCCACCTCTACCGCTGCGCCTTGATTTCCTGGATGATTTTACTGTCTCTGTATAGCTCTTTTAGTTCCGCATCAGTTCTTGTACGGTATTGATCTGTAGTGAGGTCGTGGTGGGAGTCATAGATTTTCCGTACGATCTTCCGCTTGAACCGTCTAAGCTTCCTCATTGTCTTTGGTTAGTGTCCAGGTTTCACACCCGTAGGTGACAATAAGTCTTATATCGATTTATAAACTTTTAGCTTCGACATTCTAGATAGACTCAGAAGCTTCTCCAGAGCATACATGCATTCGGTTGGCCGATTGATTCTACCTTTCATCTCTTCTGCCATGGCGTTATCTGCTGTTATTGTAGCTCCAAGGTATTTGAATTGCTTCACTCCTTCGAAATTATAAGGTTCGATCGTTATATTTTGTCCTAGCCTATCTTTACGTCTGTTGAGGCACATGTACTTTGTCTTCTCCTCGTTGATTTCCAAGCCCACCTTTCTTGTTTCTGGTTCTAGTCTATTGAAGATGCCTTCGATATTGGCCACTGTATTTCCATCTGCACACGCAAGCAATAGTTTGTGACAGTGCTGATACAGAGTGGGCCACTGAAAAATAGAGAAGACTATCGCCCCAAGACTATTGGAGTATTAGTGCGAAAAACTGCAATAGATTCATTCAGATCAAAGATGACAGTCTTTGATCTGGAATGAATCTGTTACACTAATACTTGAATAGCTCAGGGCGATAGATAGTCTCCTCTATTTTTCAGTAGCTCACTCTGTATCTTCTACAGTTTTCAATCAAAAATGAAAATTCGTTCACGGAGGTGCAGACAAAGATAATACCTTTCTTTCGAGGTATCACTCGACCCATCTACCCTCTTCCAAATTTTCAAGGGTGGTCACCCCTGCTCCAGGGATTGAAATTCGAGATGAGGATGGTACTTGATGATGACTGCCATTGAGCAGCATGGATCTGTTCCATTTTACTTCACTGAAACTTGAATAGTCTCAGGGAAATAGTCTTCCCTATCTTTCAGTTGCTCGCCCTGTATCTTTTACAGTTTTCAATCAAAAATGGAAATTCGTTCAAGGCGATGTAGACAAAGATACCACATTTCTTTTGAGTCATCACTCGACCCATATTCCCTATTTAAAATGTTCAAGGATTGCAACCCCCGCTTAGGGGGTTAATATTTCAGGCAAGTATTGTACCCCAAAAGATGTCCCCCTTGCAAAAATTGACTTGTTTTTGCGCTTTGATCAGAAATGAATATCTTGGTAGATATAGCCTCTGTTTAGTTTTCGTTGAATATTGTGCGATTTCATGGCTGAGTTCTTCTTCAGTTACCTACTGTTTTTTTTCAATTCCGAGCACTATATGCTCATTCATTCTTACTGTAGTTCACTTTTTTACAGTGTCTCATATCTTTTTTTAATCTTTCGAAATGTTTTTGTAACTTCTGCGAATTGATAAATAAATAAAAGATGAAAAATGCGTTAGTGTTCAATTGATACAGTTTTCTTTTCGAAGAAAACCCTTGAAGCCGGCTCGGTGGCGTATGGGATATGATGCTCGTCTCCTACGCAGAGTTACCTGGGTTCAATCCCCACAAAGTCGGTGCGATTTTTCGGATTCTGGGAATCGGTTGAGTGTCCATCTTTCGGAGGAGATGTAAAGCTGTCGGTCCTGTCTAATAGAGATGTGTTGGACATTAAAGATCCCTTCCTCGACACGAGAGGGTTCGGCAAAATCCCGGGTTAGTGAGGTGACAGAATTCCCCGGCGTGTCATTAGCCGAAAGGCAGAAACAGAGCACGTTAAAGGAAAAACAAACAAAACCCTAGAACACATATTCGTCTACGTTACAGACTGCAAATTCCAGACGTATAAATTAAACATTTTATTTAAAACGAGGACATCAATATTCGTAAGCAACAAAAAAGACAGAGAAGATCGTAGTCAGGTAGTTGGGTTCTTCCTGGAAATTTGTACGAGGGATCAAAGATCCGGCAATAAATTGGTGCCTGTTCCAAGACAATATCATAGAAATTACATTTATTTCTGAATTTGCCCACGTACCACATTTCTAAGGGATTTGCATACTTAAATCAGCTTTTACTACTCTACGTCTTTATCAAATAGACTATAGAACATTTCACCAAATATGCAATCAATATCGCTGCACAACCACTGTATTTGCCTGACTTGGCACAGTGCGACTAATATATTTGTAAGCTCAATAAAAAAGGCACACTTGTACATAGGTGATCGCATTATATTTCTAATTTCTGTCAGGTGAGATAACTACTGAAAATAGGAGTTATTTTTTTGGGTTTTCCAAACCTTAAGTAGTTATAAATTATACACAATATCTCTGCGTATTCAACAGATTATTAAAGATATAATGAACTGGTCATTCCCAGATTTCTGAGAATCAAATCAATAAATTTCATGCCACTGCGGAAAAATACGAATTTTAAATTTTTGCGGTTAAGTAGCAGTTGTTACCGATCTCGAGTAGGCAACGAAATCTCAGTACCAGGATCAAATCACGCCATATGAGCTAAAATTTCTGGGAAACGTATTATAATGAGGAAACGACTAGAAACATCTGTTGTAATCATATGACTAATTCTGAAAAATGTATGTTTATAGACTTCGTCGTTATTGCCACTATTTAGAAATCGAATTGCGCAACAACTTCCCGGTGTTCGGGAAAAATTTACCGTTTATTCAGGGTCGATAGGAAATAGGAATCGATCTTTATCAATTTAGAATTTGCGCATTGAATAATTGCTTGATTTATTGTGAGGTTATAATCTTGCTGTCGTAAGAAATTATGCGAATAATTGTTTGGTTGATTTTCAAAAGCATTCTTTTTATTATTAATTATTTTTTCCTTCAAGTTATCTGAATATGAATATACTTATATAGATTATTTGCTGCTGGAGCCATCTATTGACAAACAGCGAGAACCTAATACATATTTACCCCTTGAAAATAATATAACATCAAATTTGTTATAGTGGATTTGGTAAACCCGTAGAGTAATGAATCTTTACACGACAGGATGGTCGTAAGGTGTCATTAATTTATCATTTGTATGCATCAGTGAAAGTGTTTTGTTCATTTCACAAATAATGAAAGTTTTCTAATTTTACCCCTGTTAAAGTTCTCATCCGCATTCATGTCCTTTTCCTGACGGAGCCTGAAATCCTGTAGACAATCCTTGGAGGAAGACTGTTCGACAATCTTTTATGTTTTTATCATTACAAGTTTTTTGAAGTTTCATCCAGAAAAAAAATTTCTTCTCCAGTAAACGACTTCTTCAATCTATGAGAACTGACTTCCTGTTGTGCTTTCCCATGAGAAATTCAATTCATGCAAAACTTGCCACAATTTTTGATTTTTGATATTAAAGGCCAGTTCTGATCTACGAGCACAGCGTGTATTTTTTACACAGTGGGAATTTCTTTCCGAAAATAAAAAGAATGCATAGTTTTTCGAATTGTATTCTTCAATAACCATTCGGGGCCTTCCTAGAGAAGTTTTTGGAGGTTCCTCTATAAATCAATTTTTAGATTTTTTTTTACTTGAGAAGCTTGTTGGACTATCCAATTCCCGCCATCTCAGAACACATTTTAACATTTTCATCGATTGCAGGTAAATGACGTTGATTTATTAATTTTTTATAGAACCAATGATGTGCAAAGAGGTGGATCTTCTTGGTCCAACAACCAAGAACTATTAGTCCATAATTCTCTCGAGGCGAACAGAAAACGAAGCATGCTTATAATATTTCTTGTTTACACTCAGTGAGGCGATGAAAACTTTAATTTTTGAGTTACGTGTTTTATAAGTCTTCGGTTACCTATTGCACGATATTACCTTGATTGTTCGGTTATGTTTTAATCATATGCATAGATCCAAATCTCAATTCCCATTATGACGCGTTCTCAGCAGTTATAAAATCAATACCTTCTTTAAAAGTCCAAAGCTGACAATTCTATACATGATTAACTAATGAAATTAAAAGTATATGAATTTATTCACTTTTTACTGCGAACTAATGAAATAACAGTGTTCAATTTTTCTTACTATCTCACTAGAGAATGTTGGATTCAGTGTTACAGCACCAACAATGCAAGTAAAATTATCGCAGAGCATCGTTACTGGAACTTGGGTTTTTCGAGTGGATAAAGTGAAAAAGAATGAATGTGTGCTTCAGAAGTCGAAATCATTTTATTTCGTTTACACGTAATACGTGTGAAGTCTTTATTGAACTTCTCTGTTTCACATAATAAAAAGGGAGTGACAAATGAGAAATACTGACAGGTTGAAAATGAAACAAGATTTGAGAAATTTCGAAAGTGAGATACAAAAAAACCGAGATCAAATCGAGTAATCAATTAGATCATGGTTTAATTTGGCAGGGCATTTAACGGCCACAAAGTTGTTTGTGACAGGAAATTTAAAAACAATTACGCAAATGGCGCACCTGTCATTTTATTGGCGATCTATGATCTCCCATATTCAGACATAGTTCAGAATGGTTTTGGTGATTTTGAATTGCCACTAAGTATACTATACTTTTTTTTCACTTTCTTGATATAAACTTCATAAATTTAAGGTTTGTTTATTCCCTCCGCTTTACGTCTTCAACCCATTCTCGACCACCTTGAACATTTCATAGTAATATTGTGATTTTTAGACACTCGGCATTTTTGTTCGAATTAAATTATCAACAGATACGCTTGTGATCTCTCTTGCATTCTCTGAAAGTGAATGGGTATGATTAATGGTTTTTTCTGGGCCTATATTTCATTGAAGAAAAACGTTGCAACTAAAGGATTTCTTCTAAATTACAACAATTATATAAAATAAAATTAATTTTAGACAATATATTCGACACTGAAATAAATCTCGAACCAAAATGTGCTCATACCAAAGTTCAGTTTATGCAATAAAACTTCATGTTGTAATTTCTGAAATTTTATCAGACGGAACTGCCTCTCAAGATTACGTATTGGAAGTCAAAATGTCGAGCGATAAAATTTATTTAGCCAATACAATTAATTCGATAAGTTCCTATTTCACACTCCATTGCCGAATATGCAGTACGAGAATAAATTTTAATTGACGAAATATATAACTCAATAGTTAGTCGGAAGGTTTCTGCCCTTTACACTATTCTTCCGCAAGTGAAATTTTAAAATTATCAATTAATTCAAACAATCTTATTTCTGGTTTTTTCGACCATGTGGTCTGCTACAAAATGACTCACAAATATTGTCAGAACAAATAGCCGATGCAATACAATTTTTTCTTGAAACTTGTAATTATGATTATCGGATCATAATGTCTTAAACGTAACATCTTCAAATTCCTTAATACCATTCGTTCTTGGAAATTCAACAAGTATCAAGCAAGAGAAACAAAACCAGAATGCATAAAACTATGTCGTTTCTATTATCAGTTATGATCGAAAGTGCATACAGAAATTATGATTATGAAACGAAGAATCTCGAATCTTCCCAGTTTCAGTTTGTCCGAATTTTCCAATATTCGGGTAAGTTCCTCCAAACTTTCTCTTTAAACCTAATTCAGACTACTACGAACATTTCAAAATAAAAAAATTGTCCGATCATTTTTTATTAAATCTATAATATCGTAAATTATTCCTGCAGCAGTTTCTTTTCGTTTCTGTTAACCAAGATCGTCACCCATCTGTTGATATCATCATATGGAATGACTTTCTACATTTCTATTCAATTTATGGACTTATCGATGCCACATACTACCCTGGCATTCAAACAAATACACCTTACTACATATTGCATACGGTCCAGTCCATACACGTGTATATAAGTGGCGCCCTCTATGAACATATAAACCATATATTTCTCCTTAATTTATAAACGATATATATGGCCAATATTTCACAGGAAAATGAAAACTGCTTTCACGTTCTGGACAAACCTTCCAGACCTAAATATAAGCTTTCGATTAATTTTCATTTCATTTCTATTCAACTTTACGTTCGCCGTACGTCTAAATGCCTTCTCAGAAAACAACTGCGAAAAATCAAAAGCGGATGTTTGTTTAACAATACAAACAAGTTTTGTTGATCCACTATCAGGAAGCGCCATAATGAAAATACTCACTGTCGATTAGAACACATAGTCCAAACATACGAGCACGTTTATCATAAATTACGAAATATTCAAATCGCAAATGAGCATAAGAAGTGCCAGTTTACAAAATATTCGCATATATATTACTCTCATTTAATCTTAGCTATCTCGAAAACTCTAAGTACGACTCGAATCCAATTATTTCAAGAATGCAATTTGAAAAGGAAATACAAATTAAAATTGCTACCAAATCGTTATGTGCCATTTAAATCGGGTTTTTACGAGCAATTAAATTTATCACAATTTTCATAGTTTCAGGTACCTGATTGGTATGAATTTTCGAATTCAATGACACATTCGAAGGTCAAGCTCCAGGACCTTTCTACCTGTGTCGGTGAATTCCTTTGTTAGATTTAGCGCCTGAATAACAAGACATAAATCCGTTGGGAGTAGGAAGCCAAGTCATAATAAATACTAGTCGAAACTGAACATATACTGAATTTTTGATAGGTTTCCAATGTGTTCTGAATATTCGTTCACAAAGAACAACAATTAATATAGATATACTTTTAAAATGAAATTTCATGACAATATCTAACATTTAGTTTTAGTTACGCTAAATTCATTTAATGGAAAAACTTGCGGATCAAAGAAAGCAATGTCTCTACATTAGTTATTAAGACTCAGCCCCATTGAGACCAATGGCAGAGACAATGTTCGTTGATTTTTAACATGGTTGCTCAAATACTAATGCATGAAGGTTCTGGTCTCCCAAAATCGGCAATTGATTTGGCCAATCGTAAATTGAAATTGCTAGGAATAGCTATGAAAATACGTCTTAGAAGTGTATCACAATAGTTGCCAAATTGTACTTGGAATCACATTTCCATCATATACTCCAGATTTGGCAGAAGGCAATTTGATTACAGAGTTGAACCTTTTTCGAAGATAAGTCTCACTAGGTATGACAAGTACTACTGTATGTTTTCATTGATTACTATCTTGGATAGAGAGTTGTAAATAATTTTGATCTCACAAACATATATTTGATCAGTTAACAAGTCATTTTAGCATTCAGAACTTGTCTGGGGTAAATTATAAAATTATAGGAAAAAAGTCACACGAATTGAAGAAACTACTCCGTAGAATTAGAATATACATAATATCATTAATGGAATCATGGGATAAAGCCTTCAAAGGAGAAATTATTCTAATGCCTACATATTAATTATCTTAAAACTTAACTGCTATCTATATCAACCAAAGTCAAATCCCTTATCTAAGAAAGTCGTTTATAACATTTAGGCATTGTAAACACAATTAACTGAAAAGAGAAAGGATGTAAGAAGGGAAATTTTAGTTGAGATAACTACCTACCTAAGCAACAATATTAGTGAAGTAAACAGGATTTAATCTCTCCATAATCCCCAAAGAACATCTGTCCAAATTGAAATTACCAGCCCCATACAACAGTAGGCATGTTGCTACCTTTGTAAATACTTTTACCTCTTGAAGGAATTGTCAACAAGTGTTACAGTAGTTACCTCCACCCGTATATTTTAAATCTTTAGATGATTCGACAACATTTAAAAAATCGAATATTGAGATATTTGGTAAGTGGTTCGGCATGATATATTGTAATAGAAGCTATTATATTAGACAATTATCGCGAGAACAGAGGTGATTTCATCAAAATAATTAAAGTGCTTGCTAGGAATACCCTGTTTGTAGGTGTTAACAGGTTTCTGTTAACCACCTGGGTAGGTTTCTACATTATTTGTTAAAACATGACCGATAGATTATTCTTAGTCTTCAATCAGAGTTGAAGAGAACTCATAATTGAATCATTCAATGATTAATAAAAGAATAGTTTCTCGAATATAAAGAATTTTTAATAAATAATGTGTTGCCGGTATTCAAAATTGCTCCATGTCAATTCCCCTATAAGTTTGCTCGCCTTATATATCACCCACGCCACTGGCTGAAAGTCTCATCAACTTTTACAATACCATACCATCAAGGATTAATAATAATAAAATCCAATGAAATTTCTTTCGTTCATGAATGTTAATAATCCTAGAGAAAGTTTATAAAATCACATCAATAAATGATTTTAATGAAAGTAATCCATCAATCTAAAACATGTGACACTCAAGTTGAGAAATGTAACAGGCGGATGTAAGAACATTGAATAAACAGCATCTCAACAAAACGCTTCACAACACTGGAACGTAATCGCAACAATAAAGAATGATTTCGCAAAGTGCATATACTACTTGATCGTTAATTCAACTTACCTTTAAAAATTGACAATATCCTGGTTAGTTCGTTATCCAAATATTAAGCACATAGATACAGATAATCCACAGGTGGTTCGCGATACACAAAAAAGAAAAGTTAGTTTGAACGAAAACCACTTATTACACAAGTTATAATTAATTTTATTAAACGGTTTTTTCGAAAAAGTTCATAAATTTCAGAGCACGATAGCAGTAACTGTGACCTGCACACGATACAAGGCCACCTTACTACTTCAACTACTGTTCGGGAACTAATCTCGATGTTTGCGTTTGGTATTCTGTGTTCCGTTTAGAGTATTGCCGGGCGGTGAGGGAGTAGCGGGCTGCGCGTTGGCATGAGTTGTGGTGGTAGGAAGCAGAGGAAGAGACTAGACTAGAGACAAAATCTTCAAGATCTCAGATCCAGTGATGATAAACCCCAAAGTGGGGATACTTTGCTAATTATTCCCATCTAAAATTTGATATTTCCTTTTTGTATAACAAGTTTCAGAAGGCTAGAAGAAGATATTTTATGCGACTATTAATTGCAGATAATTTTAATATATTAAAATTATTTACTTTAAGATAAATCAGAATTACAGGTAGGTTTTAACTTACCATTCGATAAAAATAAATTACTGACGTTCAGTTCATTAATCTACTCTGATTTTGATGAAAAAAGAATAATGGAGAATTCTCAATTTCTTGAATATGATTTTGATAGATTGTAATAACTTTCTCTATACAAGTAGGTATACTTATGTAATGATCAATTACATTTTGATTCAATCATGAAACTGCTTGATAAGAGAAATATGCAATTATAGATTATTATTTGGCTTATTCGTAATTTGACATTAGTGGTAGATAATGTTGCAGTCTAAGTTACCAAGTTTGTATATTTTTCATAGCCAATTATAGTATTCTGAATTCTAATGTATATCATGGGTGGATATAGATATTATAGGTATACAATAATTTGATATCATTCTTACATCCAGTTGAATAACCTGTGAATAACAGAAGAGGGCTACTGAATTTGAATCTGACCGCTAACTAAATTAATTTTATTATAATGATACAAATCTGGAAAGAATTTATTCAGACTATATTTCCTATTATGTAAATTATGGGAACCGAAATATTTGAATGAATGACCGGTAACACTTGGTCTGTAGAATATTAACGTGCAAACACCGTATGTATTTACAACGTTGTCACATTTCCACATGCACCGGATCTACACTTGTCCGACAGGAGTGGGGAAACACCGAGCAGACTTCCTCCTTTATTAAATCTGTGCCTGTACTTTGCTGCGTTCGCCGATCATGCAAGACCGCCAGGGCCAGCCGTTCTGTTTTGTATTCTTTCTATTGGATGCTTGAGATCTTGGATGCGTTTACTGGGCAGGTGTTTGTTTTTAATGTGCTGCTAACCGGGAATTTGATTTTATTACCGGAAATAGGAACTGCTAGGTTAATCATCTCATTTAATGTGATCCTAAGATGAATTTATTGAAGATGTTCGATCAAGTGGTTTATAGAAAATATGGTTCTTATTTCCTGTTGCTTGTAAGGAGATATTTTGAACGAATAATGGAATTTTTAATAATATGGCTACCGAGATATGTACAGTATGTCCCATTTTGGGGGTGCCACCAGGAGCATCTCTGTTATTATTTAAGATAGAGAGATGGGGTTTTCACGACCCTTGGCTACTTTTTCGAGACAAATTCATAGAGCTAATCAGAATTATTCTAACTTTAGTGGTTTTTGAGTTATTCGCGAATCTTGAAAATTTCCGGATTTCTTTTTTTCTCGATATCTCGGTTCTTATAGAAGATAATTGAAATCTGTTTTTACGTTTCTAAAACGGTTTTTTGAGTAGATTCCAGTGACGTAATCGAAGTTTTTTTTTTTCATTAATTATGACAGATATGACATAAAGTTGCATTTTTTTAAATACGAACATAGTTTTTTTTGGCATATTCCGATTGCCGTTTTTTTTTCCTTTTCAAAAATATATAACATGATGACAAAATTTCCACCCAATTTGAAGACAATAACGGAATAATGATTTACCCCTAATGGCTGGGCGAAGGAACACACGTGAGCGGACGAACCATAGAACATTTGTAGTTATTCGATGAAAACGATCAAAACAATGCAAAATCTTCTTGACCGAAATAATGGAGCTAGGCTGCTCCTAAGATTCCATCGTTATTTACGACATCCGCAATTTCCGCTTTTTATTTTATTTTTGAGATTGTCGTTTAGTTTCTAGAGTTCTCTGAGAAATACCTACATGAGAATAATAATAGGCACCTAATAATTTACTCAAATTTACTTCTCATAATGATTTACATATATTGCTCGAACTGATTTCCATCATGTTGTAAACATAAAGTGCATCTTCGGATTATATCTTCTATGGCCCTAGTCAAATGTAGCGAGGATCTCCTCAAATCTTCGAATGCTTCATTTGTTGCATTCTTCAATTGATCGTAATTGGCGTATTGCCTTCTACATATCTTATTTTTTAAATAACCCCAAATGGGTTAGGAGACCTAGGTGGCCATTGAATTGGGCCATTGGTACCGATCCATTTATTTTCAAAATTTAAATCCAAGTAGATCCTCACTACGGCCGAATTATGGCAAGGAGCACCGTCTTGTTGGAAGTAATATGTGTTGAATTGAGCAAGAGGAATGTCATGTTGTAGTTGTGGCAGACAAATATTTAAAATTTCGAGAATTCTCTGTGCATTCAAGTTGCCATCAAAGATATAGTAGGCTAATTTGTTGCCCATTACGAAACACGACACATTGAAACCGAACCTCCCTGCTGCCGTCGAGCTACTGCTTCGTGTTGGTTTTCGTTTGCCCAGAATCTATTCGTATGGCGATTAAAGATTCCGGCACTGCTGATTCTTGACTCATCAGACCAAATGATATGTCGCCCAAAACGAGCTTCACCTCTGATTCTCCCTAAATACCAATTGCAGAACGCCGTTCTCCTCTCTGCCTCCCCGGCATTGAGATGATGAATTATTTTATGTTTATAGGGATGATATTTATACTTTCTCAAAATTCTTTGGGCTCTGCTTTTTGACAGACCCATTTCGATCTCAATTTGCCGACACGATGTAGAATGTTTAGCCTCAACAGCTGCTAACACGTCAAGTTCATTATCACCTCTATTCCGTTTATTGTAGTTTTTACTTCTTGGTTTCTCGAACGAACCATAATTGGAAAGATTTGCTTCCATTTTGGCGAAGAACTTCCTGTTTGGTTGAATTCTTTGAGGAAATCTATTGGAGAGTGTTAGTCAGGTATTTAATATTGATTAGAATTACTACTTCCATTTCCATTGTCGAACTTACCTATTCAAATATTCTTCTGATGCACGGACTGCGTTACAGTGACACTGAAAGTAGACCTTCCGCATATCAACTTTTTCGAAATTTTCGTATCTTCTATTTTGTTCCATAGTGTGAATTGCAGAAATTAACTAAACAATCCAAATTCAACAACGAACACTAATTTTACGAATTCAAATAGACACGAAGCCAATATATCCACAGATAATGAATAATAATAATTATTGGTCGTTCTATTGTTTCTAATGAACGTGCATAGATGAAGACTTCTGTGTTCACAGAGAGCATTCAGACATAGAAGATATAATCCGAAGATGCACTTTATGTTTACAACATGATGGAAATCAGTTCGAGCAATATATGTAAATCATTATGAGAAGTAAATTTGAGTAAATTATTAGGTGCCTATTATTATTCTCATGTAGGTATTTCTCAGAGAACTCTAGAAACTAAACGAAAATCTCAAAAATAAAATAAAAAGCGGAAATTGCGGATGTCATAAATAACGATGGAATCTTAGGAGCAGCCTAGCTCCATTATTTCGGTCAAGAAGATTTTGCATTGTTTTGATCGTTTTCATCGAATAACTACAAATGTTCTATGGTTCGTCCGCTCACGTGTGTTCCTTCGCCCAGCCATTAGGGGTAAATCATTATTCCGTTATTGTCTTCAAATTGGGTGGAAATTTTGTCATCATGTTATATATTTTTGAAAAGGAAAAAAAAACGGCAATCGGAATATGCCAAAAAAAACTATGTTCGTATTTAAAAAAATGAAACTTTATGTCATATCTGTCATAATTAATGAAGAAAAAAAACTTCGAGTACGTCACTGGAATCTACTCAGAGAACCGTTTTAGAAACGTGAAAACAGATTTCAATTATCTTCTATAAGAACCGAGATATCGGGAAAAAAGAAATCCGGAAATTTTCAAGATTCGCGAATAACTCAAAAACCACTGAAGTTAGAATAATTCTGATTAGCTCTATGAATTTGTCTCGAAAAAGTAGCCCAGGGTCGTGGAAACCCCATCTCTCTATCCTAAATAATAACAGAGATGCTCCTGGTGGCACCCCCAAAATGGGACATGCTGTACATTGAAAAATGGCAAATCGCTAGATTCGGACAAACTTAGAATACTGTTGGAAATTATGTCGGTAAATAATGGTATACTGGTCGATCAATTGGTAATCGAATGCAATAAACTGTTATATAAAAAGTTTGGGATAGTTAGTATTCATAAAATTGAAATAAGATAAAAGAAAGTATCAAGTAAAGTGACACAATGTTGTAAAGAAATGATATATTGTGGATTAGGACGTCTATGCTTTTTTGTAGAATTTGAATCCATAACAATGAGCTCTGTTAACTGCTTAATATTTTCTAGCTAGAGCTGATCGTCACGAAAAACTCGTTATTTGCTCTTTTGATGATAGTGACGTAATGGAATGCAGATTTTTTTATTCTGTATTGCTAGAATTCTATGTGCCGTTTCAAAATCACGAAAATTGAATTCTACAATTCCGCCTAAATGTGTACCGATTAACGAATTACTTTCTTGTTCTTGTTTCTGTCAGAAAAGAGAATATATGATTTCACACTCAAGAGATAAAACGAAAAAACACAACACATACAATTACGAAATCACAATGATGTGATGGTGATAAATGTGTTGCCAACATGAAAAATATCGCAATGTCATTGCATATTGTGTGGAGAAAAACCAATATGAAAATTCAGATCAGTTTTAACGAGCGCTTAGATCCGAAATTATTAAAACTCCATCTAAATTCTAAATGAACCTTAGTGTCCCTCATTGTAAGAGGAATTTCTGATGATGGTTAGTTAAGGATATCGTCAGAGATCTACGAGATATGTGAATATATGCCATCCCGATAGAACACAGATTTGAAATCCTTGTTTGCAAATATGAAGATTATGTTAAAAACTAATTTAATAATGGAAGATCGAAGGGGGATGATAATATCCAGCTCGAAGTTTTATAAGAAAATCCGCATAGTATCAGTCAGAAATTAATAATAATGATAATAATAATCGAAGCCATGGAAACCAATATCAATCAGTGTCCCCCTGAGATGAACCAGCAGAACGAATTTATGTATTTAGCACGATCAGAACTCAATAACTGAACTCAGTGGTAGTAACCCATCTAAACGACCTAAACTGCACAAACTCAAGACGAACAAGAACACCCATATCATCTTAGCAAGCATAAACTTAGTGTTTGAAGAATACACTGACCAGAACTCCTTGGAGAAAATTCACACTTTGATTTATTGTGGGGTGGTTGCGGTTCTTCGACTACACAAACAACAAGTCTCCACAACTCTGATTCGATCTGAGCCAGAAAGCGTCAGAAAACCACCATGACAAAAACGACTGGAGAAGGATATTGACAATATTAGAGCTGAGATTCATAAAAAAATTGGTACGAACACAAAACACCCTGATCAAAAACAACATATCGACGTGTATATGAACACTTTGAAACAGAAACTCCAAGCAAAAGCAAAGAGACTTTCAAGATACGTGAAGTGTACTGAAAGGAAACACCAAAACCAAAGGTTCCTCCAAAGCGCAGACAATTTTCACAAGGGAAATAACAAAACTGCGACCAACATTAACAGAGAAGTGCCTGACGCACAGTGCTTGACCGATTATTGGACATTACTATGGTCGAACCCCAAAGAACACATTAAAGATGCGGAACGGATGACGAATGAAAAAGAACGCCTTGATATCAAACATATGGACTTCGAAGGAATAACGGAGGAAGAAATCACAACAGTAGTTAGAGCGAACAATTGGAAGGCCAAAGGTATAGATAATATCCACAACTAAGGGTACAAGAAGTTTGATAAGCTCCATGGAGCCCTAGCGAAACAGCTCACGTATGTTCTTCAACATCCCATGAAAACACCCACTTTCCTAACACAAGGCTTAACATATATGCTGCCTAAGAGCGATAGAACATAGGATCCGTCTCAATATAGGCCAATCACTTGCCTGCCAACACTCTACAAAATACTCACCTCATGCATATCCAATCGAATATACCAACACCTTGACGATAAATGGCACGGAGAAGGTCTTTTCTATATTTACAGTTAGTATATTCACATATTCTACTTGAACTCAGCATCTCCCAAGAGATATTCGCAAAAATGACTGAAGCTCCTCAGATCTAGGCTGAATACATCATTCACGTATATCAAGAAAAGAAGTGGGACTAATATCGATCCCTGAGGAACCCCGAACTCTATAGTTAAGAAACTACTATACTTATCTTATGCGTACGCGATAAATAAGAACTGAAAATGTGCAAGACAAGACCACGAAAACCTATATCTTGAAGTTTAGTCATTAGTTTCTTGTGGTTAATTGTGTCGAAAGCTTTTTTGGGATTGATAAATAAAGCCATGCATTTTGTCCTTTATCTAAGTAATCGTAAATATTTTCCACTAAAAGGAAAACAGCGTTAGGTATGTGACCATCCTAACGTACAGTATTTTCTCAAAGACTTTGGCAATATTGCTTATTAGAGAAATTGGTCTATAATCGTTGACGTCAGAAGTGTTTCTTTTTTATGAACGGGCATTACCACAGATAGTTTGAAATGCAGCCTCAAAAATTGTATTTATAACATAAGATAGTGGCACGGACAGCTCATCTACATTCTTTTTAAATACCTCTGTTGTAATACCGTCGAGTCCGAATGATTTCTTTGACTCGAGGCTTTTTATAGTCTTCATGACCTCCTTCGGTGCAGTTTGTTTCAGGACAAATGAGTCAACAACTCTATCAGGTGATTGACATATTCTCCAAGAGGCTGTTTTATTTTCTCGCCAATTTCTTCTCCTCCAACTGAATTCGTTAACCGTTTTCACATCTTCTTAGGGTTATTCATGCTCTGGGTTATCCTTTTCGGTAATATTCCAGTTTTCGTTTTTTGATGTCTGCCTTTTATTTGTTTCGAATATTCATTATATTGATTCATCAACTCCGGGTCGCCCTGGTTCACTTTTAATCATTTCAACATTTCATCTCTATTATGTATTCGTCTTACTAAGCTCTGCGTTATCCAATCTTGATTTTTTTCTTTATTTTCTTGGAACTCGAGTTTCCTCGAGCATGTAGCAACGTAACTCTGCAACATGCTAATGAACATCTCAGTGATGTCCTCTGCGTCCTTTATGCGCTTCAAGGAACTCCAATCTTCAATACGGAGGTGTTTTTTGAGATCTTTATAACTTATTGCTCTTCTCGTCCACTTATCTTGTTTTGACGGTGACGGCTTCCTCAATCCAAATACTGTTTGTACACCAACTGCGTAGTGATCAGTAATTTTTGACCAGGGTGTCAGCAGACCTGATGAATACATGATCCAAGCATGTCGATGTTGTAGGGTTACCCTGGTTGAGTTATTTATTTATTTTCTAGGAAAACAGGAACCCCAACAGGACATCCGAATTACAGGGTTCTCTATACATTGAAAAAAGTTTGAAAAAATTTACAATTCAGGTAGTTTCCCTGAATAAGTGGAAAAAATTATAAATGAACAAAAGAGAAGAAAAACAACTCATTATAGTTCCTCAACAAATACAAAATAACATTTCTTTTGAAGGTTCGGAGATCCATGCCGTTCAAATGCAGAATCGCATCATTCTCAATAATACAGAATTATAATATAATGCAGTACGAACCTTCGGAACATCATATAATGCACTCGTACGACTTCGATACTGCAGTACATTGAATGTTAAACAATTAATCAAGTACGTTGCAAAACTATGCCCTTCGAATTATAGCAGGAAACGAAATTTGGTTAAACACAAAAAAAATCCTGAACTAATATTTTCGGAACGATATGGAAGCACTTATATTTTTCAGTACCCAGAAGGTCCACCTCTGTTATTAATGACACTTTGGCATCGTCGCGGCATGCTCAATATTAAATTGTCTATTACATTTTGGCATAAGTCATTCCAAGCCCCTTGAACTGCTAATCGAAGCTCCTGTTCATGATAAAAGACGTTTTGACGCAGGAGATTTCTTGTTAGGGTGTCCCCACACATGCTCTATGGGATTCAGATCTGGGGAGCAGGATGGCCAAGGTAGAAGATCGATATCATTCTCTTCAAGAACGTTCAAGACAACTCTTGCACGATGAGGAGGGGCATTATATTATTGGAAGAGTGGATTTTGACCCATTGTTTGGATATACGGTACCACAACAGGTAAAACTATCTCATTAGCGTAAGAATTTCCCGTGAGGTTGTTCTGTATGAAAACGAGGTCCACCAAGGCGTATACCTCCATAAAACATCACTGATCTGCCTCCCTGTCTAACAACTTCTCGAGCATGCTGGAGACGGTTTTGCTTTTCAGGTTCCCTCCATATTCGAATTCTTCTCGAATAGGGATAATAACTTAATCTAGATTCATCACAGTTTACGTGTTCTTGGCACCAAGCTAAACGAGCAGCGCGTTTTCCATGGGTCAGTTGTGGAACTCTTAAAGGACGTCTGGAGTGGAATTGACGTTCGTGCAGTTGATTTCTCACAGTTTGGTCGGAAATTTGTACATTATGAACTCGTGATAGCTCTTGAGCTAATTGAGATGCTGTGGTAGTACGATCTCTTCTGGCTTGTAAAACCAAAAATCGGTCTTGGGCGACTGTAGTAATCCTGAAACGACCTGTATGGCGGTCTTCTACGTTACCTGTTTCATTGAAACGCGATCATAAACGGTTTATGACACTTGGGCTACTTCCCAGATCCCTAGATACTTCCCGTTGTGAGCTCCCAGCTTAGAGCATGCCAACGGCTCGTCACATCTCTTCTCTAGTCAAATGGTCGAATCATAAAACTTGAATCTTTTATTTGTGCTTAAAACAGAAACAAAGTGCCAACTAACTGATTTCAAACACTGAATACATGAAATGATTATAAAGCAGCGTCGCATCTGCTGCATTTTTAGTTTTTTATAAAAAAAAACTGAAATCTGTTGCGGCACTCTACATAATTTGGTGAGAAATTGATGGAGGTGTTCATTTCTTAAAAAAAATCATCCATATTGATCGTTCTGGATACGATATATCGATATTCAGAAGTGTTCCCTAGACTTTTTTGAGGTGTTTATATACTGGTTGTTGCCATTATGTGACCATTTCAAGGAACTCAATTTGAAATCGCCAACTATTACAAAAACGTCATCACTGTGTTTTTCCATCAAAGTAGTTACATCTTCAAAATAGTTCATATAGCTATCACCAGTGATGTCGGGAGGCAAATAGCAAACAAACAAAAATAGGTTTTTATCACTAGACATTTTTATTTTCATCCACACATCCTCCACAGCAGAGGAATCATTCCAAACCGCAAGAGTTTCAGCCTGAAGTTCCCTCGATACACCAACAACAACACCACCACCCTCCTTCCTTATGCTATTTCAATTACACCTGTTCTTCCGAAAAATATAATACTTATCACAGAAAACTTCAGAGTTATTTATTTGCGGTAGCAACCAAGACTCAGTTACACAAACTATATCAAAGTTACTGTTTAGAGTCGAATTAAAAAACTCGGTAGTCTTAGTGCGAAGCTCCCGACAGTTCTGATAATAAAGACTAAAGCTTGAATCTGTAGAAGCCATAGTTACTATTTATTAAAAACAATATTTTAACATTTATTTCAAATATCTACGGTGATAGATTGGATAAAGCCATCTCTGAACTTATATGAATAATCCTTCTACCACCGTCTTTTTTTATTAGTACTTTACCCTCCTAGGTCCAGCAGAATCTATCTTCTTCTTCAAGTGCCATCTCCGAGTCGAAGGTTGGCAATCATCATCGCTATTTTTACTTTAGAAGCGGCCGATTTAAGAAATTGGTTCGAAGTGCATCCAAACCACTCTCTCAGGTTCCTCAGCCATGAGATTCTTCTCCTTTCTATACTTCGTTTTCCCTGTATTTTGCCTTGGATAATCAGCTGTAGGAATTTAAATTTTTCACCTCTCATAATATGGAGATAGATATTCCAATTTACGTTTCTTGAGTGTGTTAGCAACCTTTCTTACCCTGCCCATGCGTCTCTGAACTTCTGCATTTGTTACTCGATCCATCCATGATATTCTAAGAATCCTCCTATACACCCACATTTCAAATGCTTCAATCTTTTTAAGAATTGCGGCATTCACTGTCCATGCTTCCGCTCCATAAAGGAGAGTAGAGAAAACATAACATTTAGCTAAACGATGTTTTAATACCATACTTAGATCTTTACTACGAAAAACTTTGTCCATTTTTATGAAGTTGGCTCGGGCTTTTTCTATTCTTATTCTTATTTCTTGGGTGTATTCATTTGTGCTGTTCACCATTGCTCCAAGGTAAGTATATTGCTCAACTCTTTCTACATTTCTGCCGTTTATAGTTAGACTAACATTTACTGGATTGTTCTTTGAGATTACCATTAATTTTGTCTTTTTATGTTTAGTGATAACCCATATTCCTCACTGTAAGTAGATACTCTGGTCATTAGTCTCTGAAGAGCTTCGATACTCTCCGCTAAGATTACTGTGTCGTCCGCATATCTTATTTTGTTTACTCGTTTTCCAGAGCTTTCTTAAGTATTTCTTCAGCATATGCATTGAAGAGTGTCGGCGATAGAACGCATCCCTGTCTTACCCCTCGTTGTATTTCAATTTCTTCTGATGTGTGGTTGTCCATGCATATTATAGCTTTTGCTTATAATAGAGATTAGTGATGATCTGTACGTCTCTACTATCTAGATGTTTTGATTTAAGGATGTCTATCAGTTGATCATGACGAACCTTGTCAAAGGCTTTATTATAGTCTATGAAACACGCATAGACCACTTTGTTGACATCGAGACACCTTTGAGTCAACACGTTGAATGCGAAAAGGGCTTCGCTTGTTCCCAATCCTCTTCTGAATCCAAATTGAGTATCGCTTATATCCATGTCGATTATGGATAACCTTGAGGAGCAGTTTGAGAGTGTGTGACATCAGACTGATTGTACGATGATCACTACATTCTCTAGCATGTGGTTTTTTGGTAAGCAGATGAAAGTAGATACAGCCATTTTCTTGGAATATTACCAGTTCTGTATACTTACATTGACTTCGAGACCGATATGATTGTCGTCAATTAATTTGAGTATATCACTTGCCAATTGATCTGGTCCGGGGCTTTTCCCATTTTCATGTTCTTTAATGCATGTTTCACCTCTTCTTTAGTAATATCTGGGCCTATCTCTTCACAGTATGTGTTAACTTCTTCTGGTTCAGTTCTGTTATCCATAAATAATTCTTCTGTGTATTCCTTCCATCTTTGTAGTTTATCTGCTGTATTCATTAAGATCTTACCCTCTTTATTTACAAGAATAGTGCTTTGATTCTTTCTCTGTGTGCCTGCAAGCTCTTTCACTTTTTTGTGTAGGTTGAACATGTCATATTTTCTGTCTAAGTCCTCAATTTCTTTGCATCTGTCCTCGTAATACTTTTCTTTTGCTTGACGAATCTTTACTCTAATTTCCTTTTGTAGTTGTTTGTACTTTTGAGTATTCTGACTTTTATAAAGTCTTATCTCGTTCATCATTTTTAATATTTCTTCAGTCATCCACTCCTGTTTCTTCTCTTTATCTTCAGTTAGAATCTCTGTACAAGGGTTAATTATATTTCTTTTTAATTCCTCCCATTCTTCGTCAATATTTTCGTGATCTATTTGTATTCTATTTAAGTTTTCATAGATTCTGTTCTGGACTTGTTCTCTAATGCTTGGCACTTTTTGTTGTGTTGATCTTTGGTGTAGGTTTTGGTTTTTAAGAATTTTTAGTTTCAGCTTCAGAGTGGCAACCAACAGATTGTGGTCCGAAAAACGTCGGCACCAGGATATGCTTTTACCGACTGATGGCATTCCTGTATCTCTCATTAATGAGAATGAAATCAATTTGATTTCTAACGATCATTAAGTCCATCTAAAGGAGCGCGCCATGTATAAAGTCTTCTCTTCGGCAGTTTGAAGAATGTGTTGGTAATGATTAGCTTCTTCTCTTGACAAAATTCCACAAGGCGGTCTCCTCTCTCATTTCGTTCTCCTAATCCATAATCTCCAACCACTCCCCCACTTCTTCCGCTGCCAATCTTCGAGTTGAAATCGCCCATTAACACTGTAATTTCTCTATTATTTACTATTTTTAGAGCTTCTTGAAGCTGTTGGTAAAATGTATTCAGTTCTTCATCTGTTGCCTGTGTTGTTGGAGCATACACTTGTATTAAATTTAATTTCGTATGGGTCGTTTCCAGTTGTATTATCATCCATCTCTCAGAAATTGGGACAAATCCTACGACTGCTTTGCTTTGCAGAATCTATAGCCTCCATTAATGCAATACTGTCTAGCTAAATGGAAAAGCTTTCTGTTTTTCGGGGCAAGACTTTCGTTGACATAAATTTTGTCATTAGCATCAGTAAAACCGATTTCTTCTGATTTCAATATCTTCTTTCGTTTGTAAGCTTTAACGAATTCATTTTTCATCATTTTATTCCTAAATCTGACCACAATAGGTCTAGGTTTGTTATTTTTAAAATTGAAGTGCACCCTATAACAATTATCCAGAGAGTTCTCGATTGAGGGATAGTTTATTGCTGTTGCTAAATCTTTCATAATATAACAAATATTTCCATTTCTCTTTTCGAGTATTCCTATGAGGTCGATATCACTCATTTTCATCTGCTGTTGCAGCGCATTCATATCATCCATGATCTTCGCATTTTTTTTCTTTAGAGTTTCAACTTCCTTGATTTTTTTATCAAGTCGATATTTTACAACTTATTTTCGAAATCATATATTTTATCACCATAGAAATTCAGTGATCTACAGAATTCCGCTTGATTTTTAGTAATAGCAGCTAGCTCAGACATTATTTTGTCGAGTTTGCTTTCAATATTGCCAGTTAATTTCAAGTTTCGCAGTGTTTCGCAAGAAGTACAGATCCACTTGATACCTGTTGCAGACTCGAGAGATTTTAAGATATCTGATGAAACACCCGCACAGCTGTAGTGAACCTCCGTTTCACACGAAAAACATTGAATTCCAGGTTAACCTCGAGACAGAGGATTTTCGCATGAAGAACATATGGCCGGCATGTTTCAATATCGATTTAAATTCGCACTTTTCGTTGAGAAATTTCAATATTTTTTGAAATTTTTAATTTAATGCGATCGAACTTTCGTTAAATTTTATAACAATGGAATCAAAAACACTTCAGATTCACTTCAATATAACTTTGAAATTAATCTTCTCGATTCTTCCTTTAATAACTTAGAGATAAATACGGAGCACTATACGATGTGAGACGTTATTTTTAGGATGGGCAAAAGATATGGAACATAAACTATGACAGCATTGAAAGTGTGGTCATCGTATTAGATAAAAGCGTAGAAAAACATGTCAATTATTTATTATACAGAGTGTATCAATAACTCGGGATTAGACAGACATCGTCAGAATAATGCCACAACTTCATATAATTTTTTTTAAGGACCTACTGTAACAAAATTGAATTTTACTGGTTAAGCCCAGAGAAAAATAAGCAATGAGACTCTAATTCAATAATTGTTACTGAAATCTTGGAATAAAACTCAATGTAGTTCTACTTAGATATTGAATGACATATTATAATTATGGTAAACAATGTCAACAAATGCTTATTTCTATACAGGGTGCTTCAACGAAAACTAAACAGAGGCTATATCTACCAAGATATTCAATTCTGATCAAAACGCAAAAACAGGTCAATTTTTGTTTCAAGGGGGACATCTTTTGGGGTACAAAACTTGCCTGAAATATCAACCCCTAAGCGGGGTTGCAATCCTTGAACATTTTGAATAGGGAAGATGGGTCGAGTGATGACTCAAAAGAAATTTGGTTTCTTTGTCTACATCGCCTTGAACGAATTTCTATTTTTGATTGAAAACTGTAAAAGATACAGGGCGAGCAATTGAAAGATAGGGAAGACTATTTCCCTGAGACTATTCAAGTTTCAGTGAAGTAAAATGGAACAGATCCATGATAATCGATGGCAGTCATCATCAAGTACCATCCTCATCTCGAAATCTAACCTAACCCCTACAGCAGGGTGTCCACTCGACCAGATAGGTCGAGTGATACCTCGATAGAAAGGTATTATCTTTATCTGCATCCCCGTGAACGAATTTTCATTTTTGATTGAAAACTGTAGAAGATACAGAGTTAGCTACTGAAAAATAGAGGAGACTATCTGTCGCCCTGAGCTATTCAAGTATTAATGCAAAAAAATGGAACAGATTCATTCCAGATCAAAGGCTGTCATCTTTAATCTAAATGAATCTATTCCAGTTTTTCGCACTTATACTCCAATAGTCTTGGGGCGATAGTCTTCTCTATTTTTCAGTGGCTCACTCTGTATCTTCTACAGTTTTCAATCAAAAATGAAAATTCTTTCACGGGAATGCAGTCAAAGATAATACCTTTCCTTCGAGTTATCACTCGACCCATCTACCCTCTTCCAAAATTTCAAGGGTTGTCACCCCTGCTCCAGGGGTTGAAATTCGAGATAAGGATAGTACTTGATGATGACTGCCATTGATCAGCATGGATCTGTTCTATTTCACCTCACTGAAACTTGAATAGTCTCAGGGAAATAGTCTTCCTGTCTTTCAGTTGCTCACCCTGTATCTTTTACAGTTTTCAAGGTAATGTAGACAAAGATACCACCTTTCTTTTGAGTCATCTCTCGACCTATCTTTCCTATTCAAAACGTTCAAGGATTGCAACCCCCGCTTAGGGGGTTGATATTTCAGGCAAGTATTGTACCCCAAAAGATTTCCCCCTTGAAACAAAAATTGACCTATTTTTGCGTTTTGATCAGAAATGAATATCTTGGTAGATATAGCCTCTGTTTAGTTTTCGTTGAAGCACCCTGTATACCACGTCCGTATCACATGGAAACCACCTTCAAATATGTTATTTTATTAGTTATGAGAGATATTAGCACTTGATATGGCAGTAAGTCATACGCTCATGCATAAAATTGCATTTTTGCAAGAATAAGATCAAGGAGGCCATGTGGTAACAAGAGAAAGATCAAGAATCATCCTCTGCAATATTTTAATAAGAATAAAGATGAACCTACTTGACTTTCACATGCAGCATTCAGTCAAACTGAGACTTGATCAATATCAATATCGATATTGTATTAGTATCAATATTAAAACCATGATTATGTCCATTTAATGATAAAGGTGGTCGGTATAGGACGAAGAGTAGTTGTATTGATTACACTCTGCAACAAGATTGCACTTTTCGCCTGATGCATCTTTATTACTTTGGGTTCACAAATTTGACGTTGGTGATTCTAAATATGCCCTCATTTATTTTCTAACAGCTCTGGTTTTCGAGTTATAGCCTCTTTTATAAAACACAATTTCTGTAACAAGTTGCTGTAAATTAAAAAATATTTTGATATGGCACAGTCAAGAAGAGTTTGTGTGAATGATTCAAATAATTTTTGTTTCATTTGTGGAGACTATATATTTGAGGCATTCCGTTTAGATATGACAAAGTACGTAAGTGAAGCTTACAAAAAACATTTTGGGCATTCGTGATAAGCCTTGGTATCTTCAAGAGGATTGAAAAATATCGATGTATCGTTTGCTTCCGTACTCTGGAGATTTACCTTCATAGCAGTGTCAAAGGATAAGGGCATTCCAATGAGAAAAAAAATTATTGCGAAACCAAGATTGAGAGCGCAATTATGTGACGTGAATACGATTTAAAAAAATGACATGCTTTTTCGCCAGACTTTTCAAACAACCCACGTACGCAGTGAAATGCATTTCATCTCATATGCGTATATTAAAAATGCCACGCCTCCTACGTATAATAGAATATTATGTGCCCTAAATAAGACAAACCCACATGTTTCTCGTGAGGAATGACGTCAAAACATTCAGGAATGTAAAACGGCGAGCTCTGACGGCCGGACATGCCAAATGTATTTCGTATTTCTTTCTATGTTCGCTTGAAGGTATTCGACGATAACTCTAATAAAAGACCAGAAAATATGCTGAACCCGTTGGCAAACGATTCATCTAAAGTTCTAAAGGCTACACTTCCTTCCTTTCGATATAGAAATAGAAGCATCGTCTCTACAAAATGTATAAAAGTGCGGCGTGTGTAAACGAATGATTCAAAGCCAGTTTATGCAATCGTTATATTTAGAAGAAAAACCGATCATTGCAATATCCCCGATTTGGGTCTTTTATGTTATTCGAATGCGGCAATTATGCAGAAGAAGTGGTTAAATCTTGACATCACATTTAAATTGAAAGAAAATGAATCATTCAATTTGTTGGAATATGTCCAGATAAAATATTTTTTTAATTAATTACTAACTATTGGTAATGAGTCACTTTCCATTGTTTTACGCAATTTCCTGTGGTAGTTTGTTATTTTATTAATTAAATTATTAAGTACAAACAACTACAACAAAATGAATCCCTTAGCAAGTTCTTAAGGATACCTACAAATGGACGTAGTTCTGTTGAAGTACATTAATGCAGAATACTCCCAACACACTTGGTTAAAATATAAATTGTAATATGTCGTTTTCCTGCATCGCCCAAGTGGGTTGGTTGGTTCTTGCAAAATGAGAATTTCCACATAACCTCAAAATATTAACGTGTACTTAGTGGTTTCATTAGTGTGTTTCTGAAGTTTTTTTTCAAGATAATCGAAATAGGACCCAGCGAATGTTCGAAAACTTGAGGAAAGCTGAGGAGCAAAAGAACTGAAAAGGTAAGTATATTTTGAAGTATTATACTCATATTTTTTTGCAAATCTGGTTCCTGTGATGTATTGATACTTTACCAGAATTATCGATAACAGAGTTCAACATTTAAGTATTTTTCAATATATCCGTTACTCTTCTTTATCTATTTTTAACTTCCTGCTTAAGTACCTACGTGTTCGATACCTTTGCTCCGAATCTTTTTTTTATGATAAAGTTCAATATTCGATGCAGTTTCGAGCATAAATTTGAAGCAGTAAACTCCCTTCAAATTAACATGAACTTTTACCTTTTGTTCAGAATGTGAGGAGGAACAAGAAAGATTTGTGACAAATATCGTACAAA
Organism: Cryptolaemus montrouzieri; assembly: GCA_013387265.2. Classification (NCBI taxonomy): domain Eukaryota; kingdom Metazoa; phylum Arthropoda; class Insecta; order Coleoptera; family Coccinellidae; genus Cryptolaemus; species Cryptolaemus montrouzieri. The sequence continues at coordinate 88,821,130 of JABFTP020000001.1, read as the reverse complement.
ATCCCAAGAGTATCACCACGAACGAAAATTCACGCGATGGAAATATGCCAGAATGTTTAATTCTCGGTTTAATTGAATCTAATATTTCAAATAATGAAAACATTGAAAAATTTTGTGTGGATAATGCAGAGCCCCCATAAATGAAGTTTGAATAGATCTGCAGTTTCCTGCCTAGTACTAGTCAACCAGTTCCTGCCAGTCGAAAGGTTATGACGATTCTGTCAAAGATCCCAACTATGAAAGTGAAGATGAAAGCTCTACCTCTGATGAGAATGATCTTACCTTACCTAAACATATTGTTGCTGAAAATGATAATGATATAATTCCTGATGAAAATGAACAGACCAAAATGAGACCAAAAAGAGGCAGAAAAGAAAGTATGCAGAACAAAACACGAGCGAAAAAAGTTCAAAAGAAACAGTAATGAAACATACTTTAACTATAAAGGAAGAAAAATTGAACCCAAAATATTTCTTGACTTTGATTGCAAATGCACCTTGAAATGTACTGAGAATGTTTCTCGGGAGATTCGCAAGAATGAGTTCGAGAGATTTTGGTCTCTGAAATCCTATGACTGCCAGATCAATTTTATTGCAGATGGAGTGCAACAGACCAAAAAAAAAGAACGTATGGAAGGCATTCGGAAAAGCGGAAGTATTCGAGAGTTTATAAACTCCAAGAGAAAGTTATGTGTCGAGAAATGTCTAGGAATAACAAGTTTTAGAGTGAATACTGCTATGAAGAAGTTCAATAGTGACGCACCTATGACAGACCAAAGAGGTCGAAACCATGGGGAAAAACAAGCTGAACGAAAATAAAATTGAAGAAGTTGTTGAACATATTAATAGAGTTCCTTAATACCAGTCACATTATAGACGAGACCAAACAAAGTTCAAATTTCTGCTCCCTGAATTGACTTTGCGAAAAATGTATAATATGTACTGCCAGAAAACCGAACAACCTGTCAGTATGTCATCTTATAAAAAAATATTTTATACGCTTTTCAACCTAAAATTCAAGCCATTGAAAAAAGATATCTGCAACATGCGATAGTCTCAAGATACAAACAGAGAATGAGGCGGATCCAACTAAAAAAGAAGAACTTTTAGAGGAACATGCAACTCATTTAGAAAATGCTCAGAAATTAAGAAGGCAAGATTTCCAACTAGCAAAAGAGAGTGCCTCACGTTTGACTTGGAGAAAACATTACCTTTGCCAAGGATCTCAACGAACATAGTTTTTTACAAGCGCCAACTTTGGATGTACAATGCCGGTGTTCACAGCGGAAATGAAGACATAGGGTACTGTTATGTCTGGGCTGTGAGAGTTGCAGGAAGAGGAGCCAAGTAGGGTCCTGCCTTCTTAAACACATACAAACCAAACTTTCACCAAATGTTCGCCACCTTATTTTGGAGTGATTCTTTCGGGGGACAGAACAGGAACATAAAGCTGACCCTCCTGTTGAAATCTTTACTGAAGAGGCGATATTACTTTAAAATTTACCTAACGACGCAGATTTTGGTGACATAGAGTCAGCTTTGAAACACCAGCAAAGATTGTACCTACCTTCGGAGTATATACAAATTATGAGAACTTGTCGAAGAAAAAACCATTTGTTGTAACTGAAATGGCATTCGATAATTATTTTTGTGTTCGGAATATCGAAAAGATCGTCAATAGAAAATCATCAGTGGATAACAAAAAAATCAATTGGCTCAAAATAAGATCCATACGAATCGAAAAAGACAAACCATTTCTTCTTATGGTGCAACAAAATTCATTTGACTCACCAGAAGATATAATCGATCTTCGGAAGAAAACGAGATAGAAGTCTCCCAAGTCTCCCCAAGAAGATGGTGCTATATTTTTGGATCTAATTTCTTTATGGCCTAATGAAAAACCTATTGTTGAAGCCAAAATCAAGAACCTCAACGAAATGATGCACCTAATTCCATCAGATTGTCAAATGTTTTACAAAAATTTGAAAAGTGATGCCAATATTGAAGAAGATATTCATGGTTTTAAAGTCAATTCACTTGATTTTCTATGATATTTGAATTAAAAACAATAATATTGAATTATATATAAAAAAATACACTTTAAGAAAAACCATCTTTTTCGCATGATTATTCTGCTGAATATCACTATCTGAAAGTCAACAGAAACTTTAACTTCAATTATCTCGGTTACATGTCTTTGTGGCTTGGTAGCTTTCTGCATAACTACATCCAAATATCATTAAATTTCAAGTAAAATGTTCCAGTTTTATAAAAATCGTTTGCTAGTCACTAAGAAATATTGAAAACAAAGTAGGTATTTGAAGAATAACAAAGTTAATTGAATATCTTTAAAAGACCAATCATGAAGAAAAAATGAAAATGCATAGAAAAAATTGTAAAAATATATTTTCAATTGGATTTTCCAGTATCTAGAAGATCCATCTTTGACATGATGACACTTCAGTGACGTCTTGGCATACTCAAAATTAAATTATCTGTGACATTTTGGCCTTGGACTACCAAGCGAATACTCAACTCATGCTGGATAGAGTTTTGCCACCGCATATTTGTTTTTTTGGGTACTCCACACATGCTTTATGATATTCAGTTCTGGAGAACCAGATAACCTGGAAAAACAATAGAATTGTTCGTATAAAAAGTACTCTTATATGGAGGGCACTGAGGAAAAACGACTTCAGTCCACCTTTTCAATAAAACGAGACATAGTATTTTACTAAAGAAAACCTCGTAGTTAGAAAAATTACAATATTAAATGACTCACTTAGAGGCTTTAAACTTAACCCGGGAACATTTTTTCTCAAAACATACCACCTTTTTGTGGATGACGAAAAAATTATAAAGCTCTTGCACAAGATTAAAAAAGTTTATTGTAGCACCTTATACCTTAGAAGCGTTATTTACTGTTAAGTTCAAAGTATGAGCCGCATAAGGTACAAAAAGGGCTTCCTGATTCGCATCAAGAATGCGTTTTTGAAGCCCAACATGTTTTCCCTTCATATTTCATCATAACCTTGTCCCCTTATGTGTTTTAATTCTAAATTTAATTTTTTCAAATTTTCTATCACAAATGTATATATCCCTTCTCATGTAGAGTTCAGTATTGGATTAAACGCAATAAAACTTGCCTTAACTTTAACCTTTTTGAAGGGGTGTTAAGGACAACATACCTCAGAACAAGAGTAATTTGCTCAGTATGACTAGTGTCTAGTGTACGATCTAATATTATTGAAAAATATTTTGAACTGCGAACCATTTCTAAAATATTATTTCTTACTTTGGACGACAATAATTCAATTATTTCATTCTGTATTTGCACGCCTGAATAATGAGTCATTTTAACAGATTTTTTTGGGAGTTATACACTCGGCTAACGTGCTGTCTCATTACTGAATCAAAAGAGGCAATCATCTCAACAGCTTTTAGACAATTTCCATTATCATGTTCGAAAAGCAATTGAGAAGAACCTTGAAATGCCAAGCATTGTGTAGATAAATACTTAACTATTGCAATAATTCTTTCCAACACGTCTCGCCAATATTTTTTTCCGTTTCTAAAATCCGCAGATGATGACCGTTAACAGTCATAGATGTCTCCAACATTTTTTTAAAATTTACCCGTGTTTATATAACTGTTGTGTGAAATTGACCTTTTCGTTTTAGCAAAGACAAGTGTTGCCAATCAGATACTTCATTTGTATCACAAAAAACGTTAGGAGAGCAGAATCTCTAGAAATAGAGTAAATAAGCCAAGCCCTTTCGACTTTTTCTCAATTTGCTAGATTTCTTTCACTTATCTTTATTACTAGGAAAGCTAAAACTGATGTCTATCAAGGGCGGACCACGTTTAACCAATATTCTAGCCATCTCATTGATGATTCTTTCAGGCCACAAACCGGAGTCGGATGGAATTATATCGATACTAACCTCATTACAGCCTTAATCGAAAGTGTCACTTGCAGCAGGTATTTCGGTAGCTGACATTACCGAACTTTTTACACAAGCTGAATTACCTGAAGTGGATTGTTCAAGTGCTGTAGACGAGAATGGTGTCATCGCTTCATCGGGCTCTGCATCAGTAGAAGCTGTTTTGCTGCTACAACCGCTGCCACTTGTTGCAGGACCTGATGTTACTGTTGAAATTTCAGATGGTCCACTCACGGTTATTGATATTACGGATTTAGAATCTTGAGATTCGGACGATTCGGTCGCACCAACATCGATAGTCTCCGTGGAATCTCGATTGTTTTGCGAAAAATGCTTTAAAGATCCAACCATTTCTCCTCTTTCTTGTAGTCTCAGTTTCTTTTGCTCACGAAAAGGTCTCTTTCTTTTATCCTGAAAAAACAAAAAAATAATTAGTACTCAAGGGAATTAGGAATTAACTTCTAAAGTAACCACAATAATAAGGTAGATAGGAAATATTCTTAAAAAGTTAACTAAGTAGCCAATAGTTTTTAACCCTTTATAGGGCAGATTATTATTAAGTAAGATATGGCCGATTAGAGTTTGCATATTTGAGTATAAAGCAATCTGTTCGAGCCCTTTCAGTTTGAATGCTCTCAAAATAAAGGCAAAAAGGATATTAAACTAATTTGATCTTATAGCCCTTAAAAAACCCTACAAAATGGTTTTTTAAAAAGATCAATAGCATAAAAACTAAGTGAGTTATGGATAAAACCAGTTTCTTTTGTAAACTCGTACATGACATTTCAATTAATAAAAGATATTTGGCTGAAAAAATTAATTATAACCAGTATCCTAAGAAGGGTTAATATTGATAGTATAAAGTAGGGAACACCATTTTATGAAAAATCAAGCCGTTGAAGTTGCAGTGATCAGGTATTTGGCGCTCAAGTAAAAAAAAAAGTAGTAAACCAAATATTACACAACACAAAACCACACTTGACAAAATACAAATGAATTTATATGTAAAAATTAATAGGATTACTTGTTTTTATTCATTTGTTGCACGGCCCAGTGAACTAACTGATTCAAAAACGCCTTTGGCGATGCATCGCTTTTATAGCGCTCCAGGCGTTATTCATGTCTGAACAGGAAAAATCAAGAAACTGCCGCCTGACATGTTCTCGCAACATAGGAATTGGCAGTAATTGGATGATATACTAATAAAATTTCGTGTGTATTTATATCTAATACTATTTAATTTCTCATCTTTTATTTTAATATTTTTTTTGGACCCTGGGTTTTGGCGCCCCTAAAGGATGGCACCCGTGTGCATTGCACACTTTGCACATATGGTTACCGGGGCCCTGAATGGCTGCAGTGCCACCGAACTCTAAATACACAAGACAACATACAAGATACAAGATATGCGGGATGCGTTTTGTGTATTCAACAAGATAACCTAAAATAATTTTACATGAAGAGTTGTAAATAAATATTTTCTACATTCTCCTTATATTGCTGTTTCTACAATTATAAGTTCTGCCTAAATAACATCTATGGAACCAACAAAGAATGAAATTTCTACTGTGTTATTAATTATCTAAGTGTAATATTTATGTTGTTGAAAAATAGATAAGCATATTAATTGTTGTCCACCTATTTCATATTTGTTACAACACTCCCTAAAGTATAGTGGCATATTAGACAACTTCCCGTTCTAAACACAGAAGCCGATCAAACCGCCGGTATTTCAAAATAACACGCATAATTTTGAGGACAACGTTCAACAGAATGTCATCAAGGGATTAAGTTAACCAATAGATAAAATAATTATCGCCAATTTGGCAAGTGAGATTGAGGTAAGATGTAAAAATCGATGGAAATGATATTTTGAAATGTTGAATTATGTAACGAGCCGTAGCCATAGACAGAGTCACGTTCTCGTTGTATAAGTCGTCTTGAGCAAGGCTCAAGTCAAAATTGGGTTAGTCGGTAGCCTGTACGGCAGGCTCGTCGGAACGGAGAAAGTTGCGTCGAATTTGTAACAAACTCGTCTTGGTTTGTACAGTTTTACACTCCCACGCCGCTGAGAACTGAAGTATTATATCATAATGTGGCGAATTTGATAATCGACCTAGAATGTTAAGCTCGGAGACGCATAATAAAGCAATTGCCTCATTTGGAAGGAAGTTTTGTTTTACATTCAGATTCTTATCAGTCTCATAGAGACACGGTTTGGAAAGTGATTATTTGCCTTGAGTAAATATACACTTCTAAATGGTGATATTAATGTAAATACATGGGTTACCGATGAAAACGATTCACCCTGAATAACTCAGCTGTATTAATTTCTCGATTTTTGATTAGAGGGGCACATTTTTTGTTACATGTTTAGTTCTTCCCCTATCAATCCCTTACCTCTGGCAGCTTCCACCCCAAATTATTGAATTGGGAGCGTTCAAGTATTACGTAACGCAATTTTTTAAGATTTTTGAATCTGCTTAAACCCTTCTAGAAGAAGTGGCGAAAACTTGGATGTTCCTTTGTCTAGCAAACTGGATACTAAGAGCTTGTGTAACAGCCCGATTTCTGGAATTAATCATTTATATCTTTTAAACTCAGTTTTCATAATTTTATTAATAATTCAATCTTATTTCATCATGTTAAATATCTCTCAAATCGTGTAAGATTCAAATACTGTTGGAAGTCTTCAATAAATATTTTCAATTTAAAACTATCTGAGCTTTTCAACTCAATGATAGAGCTCAGTCAACAATTAACGAAGGTAGACGAGGAGAATTTTGATCATAAAGAGAATTACTTAGCTTTTTTTTTAGTAGGTGTGTCTGAAGAACAACAGGGATTCCGACCAAATAGATCAACAACGGATGCAATTTTTATATTGCGGCACTGGTGGAGAAGTCCATAGAGTTTGACAAACCGATGTTTATATGTTTCATAGATTTAGAAAGGCATTCGACAGAATTCGAATGAACGATGTGATCACTATCCTTAGAAATAAAAACTTAAGCAATAAATACATAAACATAATCAAAGAACTAAATAACTCTAATAAGACGAAAGTAAAAACTACACAGGGACTTACAAGCGAGATCAAAATTAACGCAGGCATTAGACAAGGTGACAGCCTCAGCCCATGTCTATTTAATTTAATCATGGATGAAATAATAGCAGGTGTTAACCAAATGAACCAAGGCTATAGGATGGGTAACAAAACTATGAGAATACTGTGCTACGCAGATGATGCTTTACTAATAGCCGAGAATGAAGACGACCTACAACGCCTACTACAAAAGTTCAAAGTAACAGCAGAAAAATATAACATGGTAATATCAACACAGAAAACCCAATCGATGGTAATAGCGAAAGATCCAATTAGATGCAAACTAGTAGTGAACGACCATATAATAGAGCAAGTTTCACACTTTAAATACCTAGGAGTAGAAGTATCGAGCGATAGGCAACTATTACAAGGAGCAAAACAGCAGACAATGAAAGCATCGAGAATATCTGGCTTCCTGAGAGATGTAATCTGGCGGAATAAGTACATAAGCACAGAAAGCAAAGTCCGAATCTATAAAACCTGTGTGAGATCCGTGATGACATATGCGGTTGAGACAAGAGCTGAGACAACAAAAACAAAACAACTAATGAGGACAACAGAGATGAGAACACTAAGAGCTATAAGAGGTATTACACGCAGAGATAGAATAAGGAATGAGGATACGCTAAGGGAGCTAGGTGTCCAGGATGTGATGAGGTGGACAAGAGCACGTCGACGCCTATGGAGAGATCACGTAGACAGAATGGGCCCCGAACGTATGGCGAAGTGGGCAAAAACACAAAAACCCAACACTAGAAGACCCATAGGAATGCCGAAAAAGCGATGGCATGAGTGCTGGAGCTCCGGTTCGCAGCAGGGGCTGTAACAGAAAAACAGGACATCGTCCTATTTAAGGAAGAAGAAGAAGAAGAAGACTTAGCTTTTTAGGAATGAGATTAATTCACACAATGATTGGATTTGGTGTTTTACATCAGTTATCTGGTATTCCTGTATCTTACAGCTTACAGGTTACTTGATTGGCTGAATATGGTTCGCAAGGTGACTGCCCTAGGTGGCAAGACTAGTTCCCTAAAGACGTGTTTACCCCAGTCGTAAGATATCAAGGTTTGGCATAAAGATGAAAACTCAAAATATCTTGACGGTGAAAAAAAATCCTTGGAATAGCAGATATCGATCTTGGTTAATTTAACAAAAGAAAATTCGAAATCTCTCCAACCTCTAGTTGAAATGGTTGTCGAGGAAATCCGGAAAAATTACCGACTACCATAACGCCTCAGACGATTGGAATTCATCCAGAAAATCAAAGAATACTTAATTTCTGTTAAATTATTCACTCCAATCGCTACAACACAGCTCCAATAAAATAACAAACGATTCCGAAGATTTCTAAATAAAAAGAGAGCGAATCTAATGAATTCCGAACTTATATAGACTCGGTTCTATGGAAAACTATTGATTTTCAAAAACAACTAATAAAAGCGAAATTATTCTCTTCACAACAATAAAGTGAAAACGAAACATGGAATGAGTACTGCTTTCCGTTCTCCCACAGAAACGAGAAAACGATCTTCTTTCAAGTACTGACTTCACAATTAACCGGTGTACAACCTAGATCAATACCAGCGACACCTTACGGATATAACTATAATTTTCATTTGGTATCATGACCTGTAGATTCCTGATTAGAATTTTAAACTGTTTGAATATTCAACTTGATGAAACGAGATTGAATTATTGATAAAATTATGAAAACTGAGTTTATAAATGATTAATTCGAGAAATCGGAGTGTTACACTTGCTTGGGGTTTGAAGTATTGGGCAAGGTGGCGGCATGAAAGTAACCGCAAACACAGATTTCGAGGCACTTCTTGGTGGTGAACAGCAGGATTCATCCGAGAATTTTATAACCTGTAAGAAATATTGCGATTCACGGACGTGAACGCTATTCCACCCTAGATTTGGTTCTACTGGATCCTGCATGCAATCTTTTCATCTCTCCACACTTCTGCAAGTGTTTCCCCAGCTTGCTGAAAATAGTGTTTTTCCAAATCATCATCCGTAGTCATTTCTTTATCATCGATATGAGAACCTAAATGTTCATGAGGCATAATGATGCCTGATAGTTGTTTGTTGGAATCCCATTAACAACAGCATTTCATCCAAGTCGGACAGAGTGAGACAACTCTTAATCATCTCTGTTAGGCGGCATTCATCAGTAGCGCTGCCACGAATGGCAATATTAATTATGGTTTCTAGGAGAGCAAGTTGCAAGTCAACTGAAAGGGGCTGTCCAGACCCAGTTCGACATTGTGCTGCATCAGGGTTGTTTCTCTGACATTCAGTTTTTCTTTGGCTAGAAAACTTTTGCACGCTTAGCATCTTTAAACGTTTCTCTTCTCCTTTCAACTCTTTGCGTAGCTTTTTTATTTCGTCGTGAACATCATCTTTGGCTATACCAGTCTCCATTGCTTCAGTAAGAATATTTATTCTCTGTTGCAGTAGACCAATTTTATTCATAAGAGTATCTTGAGTCGGTTTGCTTGGAACATTTCCAGTGATGCCCGAATCAATCAAAGTCGTGTGTGGTTCCGTAAACGGTGTCTCCACAGTTTCTTCATCATTGTTGTGACTTTGCTCATCGTGGGTATCGCTCATCTTTTGTTTGACGGCAGTGCTTTCTTCTCTAGTGACTGCGATAATCGATTCCATAATAGGTGAACACGTGGATGAAGACCTCCTCTCTCCCCTGTAACGCATGGTAACGTTTTACGACGACCCCTTCTTCCCCAAATTGCGTTACGTAATACTTGAATCGCCCCAAAGGGATCGTGTGTGAAAAGGTGTTTCCATACGACCACATAATTATTTACTTTTTAAAATAATAGGTGACGTTTTGAAATTCCAAGTTATTATCAATCCGTTCCATCTCCCTTTAAGCAGAACACTTGATCAAAATCGTTTATGTTCGTTCAGCAAAACTTTTCTCTTTTATTCGAATGTTTGCGCATTTGGTTTAAGTAAATAATTCTGATGATTTGTAATGGGAAATAGAGAGCATGCTTATTCTTTTAAGAAAAAGCTAGATTTCTTCCGTTTTAATCAATAATAAAAACGATATTTCATTTTGATGGCATGATTTGGTTTATCATCAATCTTCCCATGTTTGAGATTTCTTTCCTGACCTACTAGATTCAGTTACTTTTAGTTATTCATTGACACAACGGTGACTTGAGTTTGTAGTATTCTCCATAGTTTTGATAAGCTGAAATATCGGTGATTCAGGGGAGCGAAGGGCTGTAACAGTTTTCATGAAAACTAATATATCTTGAAATCTATTGATTAAATTGTTACTACATACACTGTGACAAAAAAATCCGGAAAACAATATTAACCGGAGCCAAAAAATCCAAAAACTTATGGGTCAAGTACTTTGTAGGTCCACCATTTGTCCTTATGACAGCTTGGTAATTCTAATATGCTACTGATCAAATTTCTTATGAAATCTCGCGATATCAAGTCCCATACTTCGAAAAGAAGGTTTTTCATTCCAATTCGTCCAAGATATGTTCACTTTGTGCAATCAGCTATTAACGAAATTTGATGGTTTCAAGTTTTCAAGCAACATAAATAACCGTAATAGAAATAATTTAAAGTGATTTCCGATTTTAGCTTGTCGATACTCATCGATTATTTCCTTCCATCCTACTGCGATAAAAAAATTAATTTGATAAGCACAAAATAAATTGATAAGATATCATAATGAAAATCGATAGGACAAATTGTTCCGTACTAAAATCTATACTAATATTATAAAGAGAAAAGATTTTATTGTTTGTTTGAATTGACTAGGCTCCGAGACTACTTGACCGATTTGAAAAATTCTTTCACTGTTGGGAAGCTACACTATCTCCGGTGAACATATGCTATATTAAATTTTCAAAAAGTTGGGAATCCATACTAAAACTGAAATAATGTTTCCCTAGGTGAGAAATAATTACCAAAAATCTATCTTACATAGCGTGCGCAACGAAAACTATTGATCATAAAACAAAACAATGTACTACGACTTTGCAGAACATATAATTATCTACAAAAAGTATAGCGAAAACATATGTCTAACCATTATAGTTATGTCACAATAAGTGTTTTTCATTTTAAAAATATATATTAATGCCATGGCTATGAAGGCTCTTTTATTTATACTTTTAAATAAATCAATAACTTCATATTTAAGACTGCTTCAATACCATAATATAACTATTTGAATTATTCAATTTGGACATTCCATTCGAAAGATATTAAAGAATCAAAAATGTAAGTTATTCGAAAAATGTCGCATTGTTGCCGCTCACACCGCTCGGTTAGACGATACCATAATAATAATAAGCGTCACTGGGGTACGGGAGGGGGCTAAATATCGTTTACAGGGGATTTCTGACCCAATAAATTGATTTTCAGGAGCAGAGAAAGTAAAGTATGCGGTAAAGGCCTTTTTACCAACATTACTATTGAAGATTTCATTTTTGTTCGAACGGTATTGTATTTAGAAAGTAAAAATCTACTTCAGCAATTTATTTTGAAGTAAACAGGGTGTCCCAATTTTCTATAAAGAAATCTTGGGAGGTTGAAGATTCAAGAGCGTCCTAAGCTCTGCTATAATGTCTTTAAGTAGGTAATAAGTTTTTTTGTTGAGTAGTTTCGCCAAAATATATTTTTTTCTGTAAAAGTTCATGACAATAGGCTCCTTCGGCCAGAGAGGATGAATACTTTTTCCTTTCGATTTCTCATTGCCCAAGGATAGCTTTATTGAATTTGGGAGGCTTTTACTTGATAAAATTCCATTATCAATAATAAAAAACAAGTAATGTGTTTTTGGAAATTCACTCAATAATTATAATACGTAACGCGTTTCCCTACACCGTAGCTTCTTCAGACGAATGAAACATTCATTCAGCTGAAAATTTCAAACATAACTCAAATAGGTAGCCCATCCTGACAAATCACAACTCCGTTGACAGAAATGGGTTTCTATTCTTAGTTTCAAAGATATCGACCGCGCGGACTTTTGCCGCACACTGTATAGTTGATGGGTAGATGGGTTTATTCAAAATATTTGATGTTATACCTGACAATGTACTCTTAATTGATTTTTGGACTTTGTGTGTCAGATCTGAATTAATTTCCCTCAACTGTTCTCTTTCAATAAAATCGTTCATTTCGTATATATATTCTGCTTTAGGTATGGGTTCTGATTTATCTGCTTTGGTGACAATGAGATAATCAGACCTAACTTTTCTATTTTTTCAGATAATTTCAGATGATCTCATTGTCACCAAAGCAGATAAATCAGACGCCATAGTAATCTTACCTAAGGCAGAATATATATTTACAAAATGAAATTGAAAGAAATTAATTCAGATCCAAAATGAAATTGAAAGAAATTAATTACACACAAAATGCAAAAGTTTATAAGTTGACGGGTCCAGATTGTAATAATTTTTACTTAGGTCAGATTGGTCGTTCTTTCAAGATTAGATATAAAGAACACTTAACCTCTTTCATAAAGAATAAACAAAATTCAACTATCGCCAATCATTGTATGGAAAATAGACACTCATTTCCTAGTATAGACAGTTTAGAAATTTTACACGTTGAAATTGAACTTCCTGTCAGTTGAAATCTACAAATCACTTCATAATAGTAACCCACAAATAATTAACGACCAGCTTGATCTATGTGAATCCCAAATCTATGATATTTTTAAATAGTACTACCTCCTACTACCTGCTGGGGTCTTTCCATGTACCCTATAAATCACAAATATAGTTAGTAATCGTACTTTACATAATTGTTAACAGAAGGTACAAAAATGCAGTAAAATCATGCAAGACATACCCCGGAGCTGACATTCCCACCGATCACAATCTTCTTCTAGCAAGGATAAAGGTAGAATTTAAAAGAACCAAAGGAAATAAGAAAGCAACTATTATTAACACCGATAAATTGAAAGAGGAATCTACGTACAATAAAATAAAGGAAGAAATACATAGATATATAAACGAAAAACCATTAAAGCCGACGCAAACTTCTGAAGAAGACTGGCAAAAGATTAAAACAACACTAAAAATGTTACAGAGAAACACCTTAAGCAGGAGACCAGGAAAGAGAATTAATCTTGGATGACAGAAGAAATCTTGGACATGATGGAAGAGAGAAGAAAATTCAGAAATAAAAACGAAACAAGATATAAACAAATACATAAAAATATCAAAATAAAAATCAAAGAAGCTAAGGTTACCTGGCTAAACGAAAGATGTGAAGAAATTGAGAAACTAGAACAAAAACATAATACTTTCAACTTACACAACAAAATAAAAGAAGGAGCTGGAATGTGGAAGCAATCCTCTTCATCTTTCGTCGAAGATAAACATGGGAAACCCCTACTGAATATAAAAGATCAAATAAACTGGTGGAAAGAATACATAGAAGACATGTTTCAAGACCAGGAGAGACAATGCATAGATGTACAGAAAGTAGCGTCTGGACCCTACATCACAAAGGAGGAAATTATTAAAGCAACAAAACAACTAAAAAACAAAAAAGCTGTTGGAGAAGATAATATCCCAACTGAAATTATAAGGATAATTTCAGACGAACACATCGATGTTATGGAGAACTTATTTAATAAAATATACGAAACTGGAATAATACCAAAAGACTGGCTATCATCGGTGTTTATACCACTACCAAAGAAGAAGAACTCCAGGAAATGTGAAGAATATAGGATCATTAGTCTAATGAATCATATATTGAAATTGTTCCTCCGGATAATACACAATAGAATTTACAACAAATTGGACGAACACACGGGACGAACACAATTTGGCTTCAAGAATGGCTTTGGAACAAGAGAGGCACTTTTTCAATACGTGTGCTTGTTGAAAGATGTAGGGATGTAGACTCTGATTATATCTGTGTTTCATAGACTTTCAAAAGGCTTTCGACCTGGTGAAACACGATAAACTAATAGAAATTCTCAAGTCTTGTAACATAGACGACAAAGACTTGAGAATCATATCAAACCTTTACCAAGACCAAAAGGCTAAAATTAGAATCAATGGAGAGACATCTGAAGACATTAACATCGAGAAAGGAGTAAGGCAAGGATGTGTTCTTTCCCGTTGTTGTTTAACGTTTTTTCGGAAGAGTTATTTAGGAAGGCTTTACAGGATACCTCGGATGGCATAATAATAAATGGACAATGCATTAACAACTTGCGATACGCAGATGACACGGTTATTCTAGCAGATAGCGCTGAAGCACTACAACGCCTAATGAACCGAGTGATGATAACATGTAAAGAATTTGGAATGAAACTAAATACAAAGAAAACCAAAACGATGGCTATCAGCAAACACCAAAACAGAAAGGTCGGAATTAGGGTCAACGGAACAGAATTAGAACAAGTAACAAAAATAACATACCTAGGAAGTAGCCTTGATGAAACTTGGGATCACTCACTAGAGATAAAAACACGCCTGGAAAAAGCACGAGCTATATTTTATAAAATGCAGAAAATACTATGCAACTGCCAACTAAATATCTCATTAAGAGTTCGAATACTGAAATGCTACGTTTTCTCCACTGTATGGCGTTGAAGCATGGACAATGACGGAAACAACACAAAAAGAATAGAATCGTTCGAACTTTGGTGCTACCGTAGAATGCTCAGAATATCTTACATGAGTCATACGACAAACGTAGAAGTTATGCAGAGGATGAGAAAGGATCGAGAACTTGTGCAGATAATAAAAGAAAGAAAGACGCAATATTTCGGTCACATTGTGAGAAACCAAAAGTACGAACTGCTTCAACTTATCATCGAAGGAAAAATCAATGGCAAAAGGGGACCGGGAAGAAGACGCAACTCCTGGCTTAAGAACTTACGTCAATGGACTAATAAGAGCTCTATAGAATTGTTCAGAGCTGCAACAAATAAAATAAGATGGGCAAATGTAATCGCCAACGTCCTTAAGGATAAGGCACCGTAAGAAGAAGAATCGTACTTTGTATTCACTTTTCTTATTCTGTCTGTAAATGAATGTTAAACATTTGAAACTGCAGTAACATTGTATATTTTATAATTTATTGGTAGTAAACCATAGTAAATCTAACCTCGTGTTTTTCTGAATCATGAGTAACTACTAACCATTCAATAGATATTTTTTCCATCTACAACTTCAGTTTGGTAGTTCAATGTGGTACTAAGTGATTTACGAAGTTATTCACATAGAGATTAAGATTTTTAAGTACGTATGTACAAATTTTTGTGCAATATCGAGGTCCCGTTGAAGCTTGATGAATATTATGTCAACAACAAATTCTCAGATGAAATCCGATACCTTAAAGAATTTTGATATACCGCATATGTCTTAATCATCAAATATCTGCTGATATTATGATTTCCTACAGGGTTATGCAACTCTTGCGTATCTTTATAAGTCATCATTTAAAAATTCAGTTTCCATTCGTGGCATAATTTGGAACATCATTATCCCTCGCAGAATGATTAATTTGTATTTGATCACAAACAAATGATTTTTCTTATACATAATAACATATTTATAGTTTTTGAATTTTTCCCTCTACTTGTGATTTAAGACATTGTTTCGTTCAGAATTTCATGGTTTTAGATAAACGGAATCTACCCTGTAATTTTCGATTTCTTTGCGAGAGTTAAAACATGCAGTGGGAAGCGACAAAATAGCCCTAATTTTCCACTAGTGTTGACTTGAAAGTTTTAAATTTTTTCTTAAATTGGAGGGATTGCAGATCTGAATATTTGGAATCCATTCAATTTGGTACTTTCGCGTTTCTTAAAAATAAGGTCAATACTTTCATTATAACAAAAAAATTTCATGTGGTACCCAACTATTAATTTACAGTTCACATATTTTTCCCAATATTACTGCTAAAAGATATTACACTGGTCTACAATGGTTTTGTTGGCCTAGATATGAAAATGATTTTGGGTCTATTTATGCACACAATTCGTGAAACTATCAATGATTTTGTAGGATTTGCTCTGATTTCTTTTTAAATCTTTATTTTCATTTTACATAACAAAAATCGTAAAACAAGAAACAAAATAACAGATATATTTATAATGTCAGTTATGTTTTGAGAAATTCGGATACATCGAAGTAAATAAAGAGGAAAATGTCGAAAATAAAACGCCTTTTATGAGCTTTTCTTCTATAATTTTTCAGGGGACAATCTCTTTTCAAAGACCAGCAGTAATCTGCCATCATGTGACAATCCCATCGACCTTGATACCTTTCTTCCATCACTTTTAGATCTTGATGAAACCGCTCTCCCTGTTCCTCACTATAATTTCCTAAATTATCCGGAAATTTATCTAGATGATTGCGGAGATAGTGTAACTTGATACTCATATTTGCTCCTAAAGTCTGAAAGTTTGTCAGCATATTTTGCACAATTTCTTCATAATTTGCTGCTTTATGGTTACCTAGGAAATTTTCGACAACCAACACAAAACTTTTCCAAGCTTTACTTACCGGAACAGTCATAACTTTGATAAAATCTGAGTCTTTCATCAATTGCCGTATTTGAGGACCATCAAATATTCCACCTTTCAATTTTTCCATACTAAGCTTCGGAAATTTTCTGCAAATGTAATTAAAACAATTTCCGTCTTTGTTCAACGCTTTTACAAATTGCTTAATCATACCTAACTTAATATGTAATGGTGGAAGTATGATTTTGTCTCTGCTCACCAGCGGCTCCCTTATTACGTAGGCTTTACCGACAGTTAAAGAATTTCTTACAGGCCAAACATCTTGTTCCCAATGAAGTTGCTTTGCTCTACTATCCCACATACAAATAAAGCAAGGGTATTTTGTATATCCACTTTGTTGGCCAAGTAAAAATTAACCATTTTAAATCCACACAGATCGGCCATTGATGCTCAGAGTATTCAATTTTCTCTAAAACTAATTTTACATTTTCATATTCTTCTTTGAGTTTCGTTGAATGGGCAACTGGAATTGATGCAAATTTATTTCCATTGTGCAATAAGACGCATTTTAATTTTCTTTTGCAACTATCAATAAAAAGGCGCCATTCAGTATATTTGTACTCTTTTAAACCCATGTCTATAAGCAGCTTCGCCATATCATTACAATACACTAATCCTTCATTTTCACTAAAAATTGTAATAACTCTTTTCTCGCGTTCTGTATGTTGTAATTGTTACTGTTGGTGCCAATAAATTTTTTCTTTCAATCTTGAGGCTAACAGTTCTGATCCTTGTTTTGATAAATTGAGATCACGTATTAAATCACTGAGTTCATTTTGGGAAAATAACTTTGGCGTAGATGTTTCACGTTCCCATTCACTTCCACTAGTAGATGGTCCCGATTTCTGTGAATTTGGTAACATCATTGGTTCTGAGGGCATGCGAATTACTTTTGAAATGTATATGGGCCGAGGGAGATTTTCACTGTGTAGAACCGGACATTTCGTAGACTGTAAGTCTGGGTATCTCCACGTTTGATTTCGATTAAAACCTTTAACATCTACTACGCAAAAGTAACAATCATCTAAATGATTCGTAGACTCCATCCAGATCATAGGAATACCAAAGTCTAATCCAGAACGTTCACCTTTTTCCATAACCGTAAAGACTCAACACAGGACTTACAAACTTTATTAGGAACCCATGATTTACCTAATTTGTCCATTTTGAAACCAAAATATTCAACATAAGTCTCCTTGACAAAGTCTGTTAAATTTCTTTTTGTTTTTTTGGTATATAAACACCGCAAATATAACAAAATAAATCACTACAATATTTACACTTTCTTCGTGACGAACTCATATTTAGGACTAGAAGACAAATATATAAGAATGGACATTCAGTAATTGAAACAAAATATTAATCCATGACACTTTATCCAGATTTACGTGTGTATGTACTTCAATATTGTCAAATAACTGAGATCTCAGCTGTTCTGTGGAGCAAGGGGTCTGAGAGTGGGGATCAGGTGATGTTTGTATGCGCGAAAAAGTTGCGCAGAAGCCTAATCATGACTGGAAAATTAAATTTTATTTCTAACAAGCTTATAATTGTTCAAAATATAAGAAATGCAAAAATCATGAAAATACGAGCACATTGAGAACTTTCATGAATATATTCGTAATCTGGGCACTTGAAAACATAAAAATTTGCGATGATATCCAGGGCAACAATAAAAAAATTTTTTTTGTAGAGCTGTGTTATCCGCTTTGACTATCGGTAGTTCTTAAATTGTGCGTTATATTAGTGTGCAATTTGAAGATGAAGCTAGTTTCATTAAGTTCTCTAGGCTTCATGAAAATTCAAAAATTTATCTGGAAGTTAAAGGGCTGTCCAAAATGCTGTGAACTGCGAGACCCCAGATATCTGCAGATTTTAAGGTATGTGTACTTCCTGAGCAATCTAATAATACTCAATTCATGAAGAAATAAATTTCCTCTTATTCCATAATTTATTCTTTACTAAGCTGTAGAATATTTTCACTTCGATTTCAAATGATTGGTACTAAATTTTGCTTTTAAATTCATACCAATTTTAAGTAGCGGAACTGTTGCACAACAGTTTGCAAATATATAACCAAATAGCTGCTTCAACATGTAGGTCAGTTATTCAATTGCATATATATGAAAAAGTTTTGTTTTAAATACTTATACAAGGTTGTTCAAAGTGATGGATTATAATTCATATTCCTTTTCCATTATTATTGAGAAAAATATGTCGAAACGTAGTTATTAAGATTCGAGAATATCAAGATTTGATTTGAATATTAAAACAATCAACAATAAAGTTATGTTCACTCAACTATTTCAATGATAATAAATAAAAAGGAATATGTGTGAAAAACGTACACATCGATTGATATTTCTATCATTTTTTGAACTGAAACAGTTTATACCAGGTGTGTCATGTAGAGAAACTGCAGCATATTTGGGATACTGCAGGTAATTTGGAATACTTCGATATTTGAATCAATATAAACGCCATTAGTTATTTTTCGCTGTAAATGTATCGTCATACGACACACAAAACCATTGAGTATTGAAAACAAGAAGTCATCTCGACAGTCCGGCTACTAGCCCCAAAGGAACGAGACGCCTGCTTTGAAAACTTTTTCGGTCTGCATGCACAGGAATCTATCCATTTGACTGACAGACATTTATTTTCTGATCTGGATTATTTGGCTGCAGATTGACTAATATACCACAAGAACAAACAGCAACTTCATCAACCACAGTAAATAGCCGATAAAAAGTTGTCGTGTTGTCGCACTCTGTCGTAGAGCAGCCAGGAACCTCTTCGAACATACCGAGAAGCTTTCGTATTGTCTGATTCAGCTGTTGCTGGTGCAAGAAGAAATGCCTAGTAATTCAGTTGGAGACGAATTTATGGATGAACCTAGACAATTTGTTAGAGATCCTATAACAAGTCCCAAACCGTCGACAAGTTTAGGACCTCATCTTGTTCAGATAATCTATAACTTATCACAAATGCCTGACGCTGCAAAAAAAAAACAACAGCTCGAAAAAGAAAATGTGAACGGAGTGAAATTTTAAAAATGTAGCAGAAGAAAAATTAGATTAAAGACAAAGAGAATTACTTGGAACGAGACGCCTGCTTTGAAAACTTTTTCGGTGGGAATGCAATCAGTAAAAATCATTTACTGTAATAGTTGAAATCTTCATTGGAATCATTTACAGTGTTGAGTGTATTTTGAAAATATATCTAGAATAAAAAAGTGACATGGAATTTTAGGTTATGATGATGTGAATATAATTTAGAATATTCCAAATTATATGCACATTTTTATGAGTAGATATTAATAATTAATTATATGGCCGCTGCTATAGTCGCTGTCAAAGAAAATGGGATATTTAACGACAGCTAAACTGTTCAACGTTCCCAGGTCGACACTTTTTCGATTTGTGACAGATAAACACTCTCCGATTGAGTGGATAACAAATGAAGTAATTGGTCGACGGCCAGTTTCTGGTCAAGAAATAGAAAACCTGCTAATGGAGTACGTGTTAACAATGGAGAGTAATTTTTATGAGCTGACCTGAATGGATTTGCGCTGTTTGGCATATCAATTAGCTTTTAAAAATAATATAAACAATCCTTTCAAGTATGGGTTTGCTGGAAGATACTGGCTAAAGGGCTTTTTAAAACGACATGATAAAATTTTATCCATAAGATAGCCAACTGGAGCTCCAGTTGGCTCTATAGGTAAAACACATCCATCGGGATGGATTCAAACTCGCTTATATACGCAATGGTTACAACATTTTGTAGAAAACTTGAAACCAACCCCAGTGCTCTTGATTCTAGATGACCATTACAGTCACAACCAAGAACATAGACTTAATAAATCAAGCAAAACAACATTCAACCGTTGGATCACACTGCCATGGGATCCTACTATAGTGAAGAAATTCGGGTATTTCTCAGAGAAACTAATAGACCCTTAACACCATATGATGTCGTTGAGCTATTCGGAAAAGCCTACATCAAGTGCCAAACTGGAGAAATTGCTGCTAATGGTTTCAAAGTTGGTGGTATATATCCATTTAATCATACATTATCATACATATTTACTCAAGCCGATTACATAACCGCTGCTGAAGAGGATCAAAACTGTGAAAATATTTCAACGAAGCCCCCATGATTGCTTCTTTGAGATTGTAGAATTTTGATGACACAGAGCCAGGGCCGTCAAGTAGTAGGACTTGTTACTCCGTCTCATATTTCTCCCGTACCCACAATAGAAAAGAGAACTAGCAATAGAGTCCGTGAGCCAGGAAGATCGGCAATAATCTCTAGTTCCTTATAAAAAGACATTTGCACGAATTAAAAAATTCTTACAAAGAAAGCAGAACACAGAAAAAATATTAAGGGAAAAAGCAAGGAAAAATAACAGAAAAGACAATGAAAGAGATATGACAGACAGTGACTCAGACTGCAGTCCCTACTGACGAAGACGTTGAGTGTTTTTTCCGTAACGGAAAATACGGTGATGATAAAAGGGGTGAATAATGGGTTCACGGTGCTTGTGGTGGTTATGAATCCGGTGTGTATATTTGTGATTACTGCAAGAATAATAACTAAGAATAGTTAATTGGACATTTAAACTAAACACTGATCTGTGATTATTGTGACATAATAATTAGATGTTATTTTAGTCTATTTTGTTCAAAAAGATTGATAGCCTAGTTTCTAAGAAAAAGTGATAGCAATTGTCGAACCAATGTGAATATAATTTGGAATACTATATTCCAAATTAGCTTACCCTAAGTCAAATCTCGTTTTTGGAGATTTTACTTTGATAGACATTCTGATAAAGTTTCCGGTTTTGTTACATTTGTTTGTTTTTATTATTAAAGTTTAATAATTTTCCAATATATTTATGTATTTTTATTGGGCCATCCTGTTCCTCTTTAGATTTATTCTCAAAACAAACTAGTATTAAGAATATGCTGCAGTTCCACTATCCAATTAAAACTTTTTTATGTCAAATGCAATATCCAGTATATTATTCACTTTTTGAATTCTTCAGAAAACTCTATACATACAGGGTGTTTGCGCTGAAGGGCCCATTATAAATATCTGGGGAATGTGTTTATCAATTAATTTTGGGATTAGAGTACATGATTACTGATCTAAAATTTAATGGATTACGATATTGCTGCTTTGACCAATGAAGTATTTACAAAAGGAGCTCGAGTCTGCATGCACAGGAATCTATCCATTTGACAGACATTTATTTTCTGATCTGGATTATTTGGCTGCAGATTGACTAATATACCACAAGAACAAACAGAAACTTCCTCAACCACAGTAAATAGCCGACAAAAAGTTGTCGTGTTGTCGCACTCTGTCGTAGAGCAGCCAGGAACCTCTTCGAACATACCGAGAAGCTATCGTATTGTCTGATTCAGCTGTTGCTGGTGCAAGAAGAAATGCCTAGTAATTCAGTTGGAGACGAATTTATGGATGAACCTAGACAATTTGTTAGAGATCCTATAACAAGTCCCAAACCGTCGACAAGTTTAGGACCTCATCTTGTTCAAATAATCCATAACTTATCACAAAAGCCTGACGCTGCAAAAAAAGAACAACAGCTCGAAGAAGAAAATGTGAACGGAGTGAAATTTTAAAAATGTAGCAGAAGAAAAATTAGATTAAAGACAAAGAGAATTACTTGGATCTAAGTTTAAAGTAGCAATTGGAGGCAAAGGAAAGCAAACCAAAGGAATTAAAATCAAAGGAAAGAGTGTAAACAAGGGAACACAAGGTGACGACGTGAATTATAAAGGAAAAATGCCGATCAAGTTAAGGAAGCAAAACCATTAACTGAAACATACAAGACAGACACAATTCGCGTAGTTTGCTTAGAACATAATGCCGAAGACTAGACCCAGTGCTTATCCTGCCATGGGTGGGCACATGAAGCACGTATAGATGTTCCCGAGTGTGGAAATGGTTACATCGATGCAAGCTATACTGAAATGTCCGGTCCTAGAGGTACCGCAGAAATATCCGTCCGGTACTAGGTTCCACTTTTAATGATTAATTTTTTCTTTCCAAAGTTTTATTAATGGTAGAGGAAAAGGTGGTAATTTGGCCCCCTACTTTGTTTTTAGGCCTCAGGTAGAAAATACAAGACTAAGAAGTATAGGAAACACGTTAAAGTCGTCTTTATTAACTTACATATACATGTCTTTCAATAAAATAAACGAAATTAAAACAGAAAAATAAAAAACATATGTATTATAAAAATAATCAAATTTGAGATCAGGTGAGATGTAATAGCGTAATCACAACCTAACGTCAAAAATCGCAGATATAATATTTGCCTTCAGGACCTGTACAGGCTGTATGAGCCCATAAATTGCAACTCTGGCAAAATTGACTAGATGGCGTGCTTCTTAATTTAAATATCGAAGGTGGCCAATATACCTGCAGGTGCCACATTACCACCTTTTCGCTATTCATCATTTTTCAAGCAGAGGTTGTTTTTTTTTTAATTTAATTTGATTTTCAGCTTCTTTGTACTTTAGGTCATAAATAAAGAAACATTTCCTCAATAATTTTTTATTTTATTTAGAAAAACCTTAAGTGTCCGCCACTAGAGGACTCTCCCCTAAACTTCTAATTCTATCCAATCATAAGATACGATCATGTTAAGTTTTGCGGCATATTTCGCAATCGAAAGGAAATCCAAACGTATAGAGTTGAAGAGAAACAATGTCTTATACTTTGTTTTAATGCGCCTTTCCTCAGGAACGTATGAAGATAGGTATTGAGCTTAGATTGATATCAAATAATAAGGTCTTCAATCCCTTGGAACTGGGAGAAAAACCAAACTTTTTACTCAATGCAATCCGAAAAAACGATTGTTTATGCATTCTGATGCATATGTTAAATCAAAAACATACATTTAGGGTTCATATTTGGTGAAAAATCTGTATAATTCATCGAAGGGGATGGTGTAGTTCTGCCTGGTTTAGTTAGCATGATGGGAAGAACGAAGACATAGTCTCCCAATGATCATTCCATCCCCCACACGCAACAGCATTACCTTTTTGATTGAATTTCTAAACAGTTTCCTTACTCTACCTTGTACTTAGGCATCATTAATATTTTTGATTTTTATATGCTTCACTTAATCCAAAAAAAAATCAAACAAAGACGGGAAAATAGAACCAACACATCTACTTCCTCAATAACAACTATCATCCTGAAACATAAATGCTCCTCTGTAAATAAGTGAAGTTAAAGGTTATTCTATTTTGAAATACATAGTCGGTTACGCGTGACCCCCTCAACAAAAGACGCTATTATCCTATAATAATACATCGTTATTTACATAACAATAGATTCGAATGCCCAGATACCTCCAACCTATTATTATGACAAATGACAACGATATTCCGTTTAAGGTGAAGAATTTTTTTTTTTAATTTTCGATGTGCAAATTATTGCGCAATGCCAAATCAGTATACAAAAGTTTGGATTTGGTTCTTTGTTTTCAGATCAAGAAAGTACACAAAATATACAAATCTCTGCAATAATTTTTCAGAACTGCTCGAAGGTTTAGGAGAATTGTTATCCAATTATAGTCTTGATGTCATTCCGAAACAGGTATAAAATCCAATTTTTGGATATTCCCAGTAGAAAAATTCAGACGGAGAGGGTTTTACCTGACGAGTTGCTTATGTTCATGCAATCGTAATGATTTGATGAAAAAATATAAATCAACCATCAGTTGAATAATATCACATATTAACTATTTGGACAATATACAGTTCTATCTCAAACAAGACACCCTGTATATTTATTATCCGTAGTAATTGGAAATATTTGCGAAAATATGTCGAATTTGAATTTATCTGGATCTTTTGAAGTATATTTTAGGCTTTAAAGAAAAACACCCTAAAAGGTGATGTGTCAAACAGGCCACCTTGATTTTGGTTATTCTCAAGAATATTAATAAAAGAAAAACGAATCAAGTTTTGTTTTTGGGCCTGAGAGCATTAACCAGTTAATTCACTTACCTTGAAGTTTTAGATAAGGAAAGTAGATTTCGTTGTTATGTGTTTTGAAAACCCCCACCAAACCCTTTTGTTATCATTCACCAGGAAAAGGAGGATATTTGTGGGTGGTGTGTTTATTCCAATTGCGAAGGAAACTAAATATTTTGGGGTTACCTCGGAAAGTGAGGTCACGTGGAATTCGCTCCAGGAAAACCCAATATATAAGGCTAGACATTACTTAAGGTAATGCCAAAGGATCTGTGGAAATTAATGGGGTCTTGCCCCAAAGCAACTTGTTATATGTGATGGGGTGAGACAACGTATCACATTCTGCTGCATTGCTTACTGGGAATGCAGCCTTAAGAAAAAATCCCAATACAAGCTCTCTTAATTGCAAAGAACGGCCTACATGATGATTACTAGAGCTTTTCGCTCAACACCCGCTGGGCCATGGAACCGATACACATTCTGAAATCGAGGACAACCAGATGATGAGTACGAAGTCTAACATAGCAATGCCTAAAACCAACATGGAGCTGCCATTTAATATCATCATTCCTAGCAGACAGGAATGGACCAGCTCCAAGGACCGTCTACTTCAGGGTGGTTGTTGGTACAGACAGCTTCAAAACTGCAAAAGGTGTTGGAGCTGCCAAGAAACAGTCAATCTGTCTTGGCGGGCTTGCGACTGTTTTTCAAGCAGAAATATTCGCCATTGACCACTGTGCTAACTTCTTGCTTACGGGGGGATTAACAAATAGGTCAATAAAGCTGCACTGAGGGCATTGGCATCCGATACCTGTGCGTCACTTATGGTGCAGGAATGTCTCTCTACCCTTGCCAAACTGGAAGAACGAAGCAAACTTCTGATGTGGGTACCCGGACACTCGGGCATTGAGGGCAATGAGAAAGCGGACTCATTGGCCGCTTGAGGAACAGACTTGGGGTTCATCGAAACGGAGCCTAGGCTCGGATTTCCCCTGGAAACTGCAAGCATGGAAAATAACCGGTGATTAGACCTGAAGATTCATGAGCACTGGATAAGTCTCTCAGGTCTCAGATATCCTCGATTTGCCATCAGTGGACCTTCCACTGCGAGAGACTAGGTTCGACTTAAATTCTGCAGACTGAACCTGAGAGTTCTAACTGCCATACTAACGGGGCACTTTTACCTCAGAAATCATCTAAACATGTTAGGATTGATTGAGATCAAAAAGATTCTATAATCAGAGATTTCTACGCTGCAAACTTGGTGCTACTCAAAGTTGCAGTTAAGGAAGAAAGAAGAGGAAAATTAATAGTTCGGCACAAAAATGCGCCTGTTCACAAGTGTCTTGTTGCGTTAGCTGCCCTCCATAGAAAAATGAAGAAAAAGATTGCATAATTTATTCCAGTAACAATTGAATGTATGGAAAAATTGAGATAAACTTGTATTTGTATTAGCAGTCCTCATCCCTCATTCTGCGAACATATAAAAATAGGTAAAAAAACTTTTTAAGTTAAACGGTTTTATGTTAAACATACATTGCACTGTTTAAGGTAAATGTACTAAAAACCAAAAAATAATAAAATAGATACAGTCGTGGGAATTATAAACATATGCATAGACTAGACTAAAATAAAACCGTGGGGCACGTCAATTGTCTACAAATTATCGACTTAATGTGCGATAGAAGAATCGTTTAATTCGTCGTTAGGCAGTTGGCCCGCAGACGGTGAGGAAATTTTTACTATTTTCTAGCTCATGGAAATTCTGATAGTTATACACTCCATGTAAATAAAAGAGATGTTTTAACTAGTTTATCGTTGGACATTCACACTGCTGGCTGGCGAGGAATCGTTTCACTGCTTGTTGTTTGTCTTTAATCGACAAAACATATGACAAAAGTACTACTCGCTCACCACTATGAAACCCTAAAAATCGCTTATAATCGAGCTTGCTAGCATGTTTCCACATTCTAGCCCTACTTATCACACGTCCATCGTTGTCGGTTGCACAACTGCCTAATAATTATAGTGTAACATTACAAAACAAACATTTTAATCAACGATTGTAGACAATTGACGTGCCCCACGGTTTTATTTTAGTCTAGTCTATGCATATGTTTATAATTCCCACGACTGTATCTATTTTATTATTTTTGGTTTTAGTACATTTATCTTAAACAGTGCAAGGTATGTTTAACATAAAACCGTTAAAAGTTTTTTACCTATTTTTATTTTCTAGTTTTTAGTTTTTATTTCGCATTCTTTTTAATTCATTTAGTGCTTCATTATTGCAAGGTTTCTTGCCCGTTAGTTTATTGCAATCCAACTCCTCTATACGTAGTCCCTGCAAAGATCTTACTCTACTAAGAGCCACGTAGGCTTGACCTTCTTCAAACAGTTTCGCACCTAAGTATACGACTGCGTGATCCACAGTGCTGCCCTGCATTTTATGTATTGTAGAAGCCCATGATAGTATTAAAGGCAACATTCTTCTTTCAGCTGTCCCATAATTGTACTTAGCTGGAAACTGTATGGCTTTCGGTGTATAAGATGTACTCCGTCTCTTACGAAATCAATTCGGACGGAAGGTACATCTGTTGCATACATCTGAGTTCGACGAAATTGAGGCCAAACGATTTCGGGGATGTAGCCTATAGCGCCATTTACTAATCCCTTTGAAACGTCAATATTGGACCGTAGCATGACTTTTGTCCCCACAAATATTTCCAGTTCCGCTGGTAAACCCCAGTTTTGTTGATATCAGCTGGGTGGTGTACCGCTAACGACGTATCATTTTAGCCACCCTAACGCCACACAGTCCTCAACACGATACAAAATCTTGACTTGGGTGGTGAATTCAGGCTGGATACATTGTATTCTACTGGTTGAGCACTTTCATTTGATACCCATATTGATAGGATTGATAAAACTTACGTTATCCGCCATTTTGTAGCGGCCGCCATCTTGGATTTCAATTTTTATAATATATTTTATTCTGATTGTTGAGCCCTTTCATTTGATACCCATATTGATGGGATTGATAAAAGCTATGTTATCCGCCATTTTGTAGCGGCCGCCATCTTGGATTTCAATTTTTATAGTATATTGTATTCTGCTTGTTGAGCCCTTTCATTTGATACCCATATTGATGGGATTAATTAAACATAAATTATCCGCCATTTTGTAGCGGCGGCCATCTTGTATTTATAATGATAATGAATAAATATAATTGTATTGTCACCAAAATCCAAAGTGTATACAAAATTTCAGATTAATCGGTTGACAGGAAGAGGGTGAAATTTGAATTACTAAATTTGACCCAAGAATAAATAAAACAAACGGGGTGAGCTAAATAAAACCGTTTAAAAACGCTCTCGTACATATAGAAAAATGATATTTCACAAATTTCATTAATTGCCTCAAGTCATTAATCCGAGAAACATTATTTCGTTACCTCAAATTTGTGTCAGTGAGGTTATGTTCAGGTGGGTAATTAAGGAAACTGTAATACTTATTCTGTGGAACGATAACCTTGAGCAGCAATTCCGCTACACTTACAAATTGGCTTCCTTGCTTAATATATGTGAGAAGCTATGATGCCGTGAAACGTGACATAATACGCGGAAACGGATACAGTAATTACAATAGAACGAATTCGCAATACGGTTATTGCATACTATTCCGAGTAACTTCCGTGCTTCCAATTCATAGACTCTGATTGAGGAAAAGGGAACGATTGATCTTTAGCTCAAAAGGCCTTAAACGTTTTACTCTCGACCAGTATTCAATTAAAGAATACTTCTTCCGGATTTTAATGCGTTCGCATGATAGTTTACTCTATTTTTTTAATCGTTGCTTGATAACTATGATTACTATGTAGTTTCACTACTCGTAAGTGTATATGTTTGATTTTTCTAAGAAAAACATTTTTTGATACTTCTTATTAGTATCTTGAAGTCATAGTGTTCTTATAGACGTATACAGGGTGTCACATAATAGTATGTCACAACTTGAAGGGGTAAATAAACGTGCAATTTCAAAAAAAAAAGTTCATATAAACATAGGTCCGAAGAGCTTCGTTACGGAGCTACAGGGTGTTGAAATTTTCGGAAAAAATTGGTTTTTCCTTCGAAACTCCTGCAGTTTTCGAGACATTCAGCTCAAATTTGGAATGCAAGCTATTTTTTACAGCCTAAATCATTACACGTCCATTTCAACTAGAATCTACAAGGACTTTCTTTTCCGGAGCCATGTCTTTTTTTGCCTTTCAAACTTTTTTGCAGTACGAAACTGATCAGCGTACAATCAATTTTCGACATTTTCATTTAATTTAGAAACTTTTTTGACACTTGTGAATTTTTCGTATCTCTGACCGTTCTCGAGCAAAAAATTATTAAACCATTGTATGCATTCGCAGAATTGAAAGCACTTCTAATTAAAAATATGATAGTAGACTTTGATTTTTTCATTTATTTATTTATTTTGACAGTTGCTAAATTTGAACCAACATCTGGTCTAGCTGACGGAAACACAACAGAAGCTAGACGATTATATCAGGTGCGCTTTTTAAATCGAGTAACACCAGACAAGCGAACATTTTCAAATATCCACAGTAGGTTGAGGGAAACTGGTACTTTTACTGCAAATAATCATTTAAAAGGTGCACCTAAAACTATGAGAACTCCAGATATTGAGGAAGCAGTTTTGAATTGTATTGATTTGAATCCTCATGTGAGTACAAAAAAATGGAAATCAGTTGAATAGTTCACATGTTCTAGTTTGCAGGATTCTCCACGGCTTTTTATTGTACCCGTTTCAAATTCAACGCGTCCAAACTCTACTTTCTCGAGATTTTCCTTCAAGATAGAATTTCTGCCGATGGTTCTTAGATATAATTAGAGAAAATGCTCATTTTGATAGTAAAATAATGTTCATAGACGAAGCTAACTTTTCGAGAACTGCTATTACAAGTTTTCATAATAATCATTATTGGGATGAGGAAAACCCCTATTTGATAGAAGAATCTGAGCATCAAGAACAATTCTCACTAAATGTCTGGGTTGAAAAAATTGGAAATTATTTGATTGGGCCATTTTTTTTGCCTAACAGACTAAACTTATCGGCAATTTCTTGAGGAGGAGATACCTTTATTGCTCGAGGATGTGCCACTTTGGTGAGAAACATAATGTGGTCCATGAATGACGAGATACCAGCACATTTTAGTGAAGAAGCTAGGGAATTTTTGAATAATACATTCAACAACTGATTGATATGTCGTGGTGGGCCAGAACCATGGCCTCCTAGGTCCCCAGACTTAAATAGTTTAGACTTTTTTCTCATGTGGATATCTCAAAAACTTAGTTCATACCACTCTAGTGAACACTGTAGAAGAATTGAAAAATCGAATAATTACCTCTTGTGACACGATAAGAAATACCCCAGGAATAATTCAAAGAGTGCATGATAATATGCGAAGAAGGACAGAGGCCTGTGTTTTTGCAGGTGGAGAACACTTTTTTTAATTTGATATTGAATAAGTATAAGCTGAGTCTCAGAAGACGAGCTGTCAAAATAAAAGCCAATTTTGGGCATACCTATCGAGTATTTCTTTCATTTTTTATTTAGCGAATAACATACAATCCAATTATTCAAATTCAATAATTTTTCACTCGAAAACGGTTGGAGATACAAAAAAATTACAATTGTCAAAAAAGTTTCTGAATTGAACGAAGATGACGAAAATGAATTGTACGCTGATCAGTGGCGTACTGCAAAAAAGCAAAAGGGGACATGGAATCGGAAAAGAAAACACCTTGTAGATTCTAGTTAAAATTTAAGACGTGTCGTGATGGAGGCTGTTAAAAATAACTTGCATTCCAAATTTGGGATGATTATCTCGAAAACTGCAGGAGTTTTGAATAAAAAAACCAATTTTTTCCGGAAATTTCAACACCCTGTAGCTCCGTAACGAAGCTTTTGCGGACCTATGTTTATATGAACTTTTTTTCTTAAAATTGCACTTAGATTTATCCCCTCAAGTTGTCACATACTATTATGTAACACCCTGTATTTATATATATTAATTATACAGGGTGTTTCCGAATAAGATGTCATAAATGAAGGATGCGAATCCCTGAATGATTCGAGCAAGAAAGTTCGAAGAACCAATGGTCAAAAAATGCTTCGTTGCCGAGATACAGGGTGTTAAAGTTGAGAAAATTTTTCGATTTTCTCTCGATAAAACCTAGACTTCTCAAGATTTCGGGCTCAAATGTTCCACATAAGCTACTAAACACACTTTGAATCACCAGGTGAGGCCAAAGTTTGAAACAGTATACAGGGTGATACTTTTCATGAGCCATATTCCATTTTACCCTCGGAACTTCTTTTTGGTACGCCACTGGCACTAACAAAAATAAAATCGAATAGATCAATCAATTTGAAATTTTTTAACTCTTGCATTTTGATCGTAACTATCACAGTTTCTGAGATATTAATTATTGAAAATAATCCAATAGTTTTCCCATATCGAAGCCATGAAGATATTATCTTAATAACTGATGCAATTTTTCAGGAATTGAGCTAAAATTTACATCAGATATCTCCTTATTGTATGTTTATAACAAAATGAGGCAGAAATTCCTGACAGTATACAGGGTGTTATTTTTTCACGTGCATTTTCCTCTTTTGCCCCTGAACTTTTTGTGGTGCGCTACTGGTATATTCTGAAAACAGAATCAAACAGATTATTCAAAGTGAAAACTTTTCTGTTCCTTGTATTTTTCCGTATCTGCCACCATTTTCGAAAAATTAATCAACAACGCCCGAACAGGCTACCCTTTGCCTCCGTATATTTTTTTCGGTGCATAACGGACGTTTCTCGTAATCAGAAACGGATTTTTCATTCAATTCGGATAATTTTGTGCTCATCTTGTTCCTCATGTCTTTCACCGTTTTGAATTGAAAATCATCAGAATTTATCGTGTCTTCCTCTTATCAGAACACGTTGGTGATTTCAAAAGGCTTAGTAGGCTCTGATACAATTTTGCAAATGAAATCATAGAAAAAAACTTGACACTTCAATGATTGTAAGTTTTGTCATTCAGTTTGTTGTGCCTACATTTGAAACAGCTGTAAGTAGTAACCAATAATCTTTGAAATGGTTTTCACTAATGCAGAAATGGCCGATATACATTTCATGTACGGTGTGGCTGAAGGAAACGCAGTGCACGCAAGGCGTTTGTATCAAGAACGCTTCCCTAATCGAATCATTCCTGATAGGCGTACGTTTTCTGACATCCATAGAAGATTGAGAGAACGGGGTACATTCAAACCGAATCATAACTTGAAAGGGGTAAATCGGACAATAAGGACCCCGGAAATCGAAGAGGCAGTCCTAAATTGTATAGATGAGGATCCTCAGCTGAGTAGAAGAAAAATTGGAAGAGAGTTGAATATCTCATTTGTATTGGTCTGGAAAATTCTCCATGATTTCTTGTTTTACCCATACCATATTCAACGCGTCCAAGCTCTACTACCCCGCGATTTTCCTCTGCGACTCAATTTCTGCCGATGGTTCCTTCATAACATTGCTCATAATCCCTTTTCGATAGCGAAATCATCTTCACAGATGAGGCGTCCTTCTCGAGAAATGCAATCAAGAACTTTCATAACAATCACTATTGGACTGAAGTAAATCCCCATATGATTGAGGAATGTCACCATCAAGAACAATTTTCGGTTAATGTCTGGGTTGGAATAATTGGGGATTTCCTGATCGGGCCATTTTGTTGCCAGACAGGCTGAATGGAGCCTTATATCGCCACTTTCTAGAAGAGATTTTACCTGTGTTACTAGAAGATGTGCCGCTGCAAACTAGAAATAGAATGTGGTTTATGCATGACGGAGCACCACCGCACTTCAGCATGGAAGCTAGAGAATATCTGAATATGACATTCAATAACCGCTGGATAGAGCGTGGTGGACCAGAAGCTTGGCCTCCAAGGTCGCCAGATTTAAACAGTTTGGATTTTTTTCTTTGGGGACATCTGAAAACTTTGGTTTATAGCTCTCCCGTGAATACACTTGAAGAATTGGGGAATAGAATTACAGCATCATGTGACGTCATCAGAAATACCCCAGGAATATTTCAGAGGGTGCGCACTAATATGCGGAGACGAACAGAAGCATGTATTCTTTCAGGTGGAGGACATTTTCAACATCTTCTTTGATTTGTTCTGTTTGTTCAATTTTTGTTTTCATCATTATGAGTTTTTGTTATTGAAATCATTCGCGAT
Source organism: Cryptolaemus montrouzieri (assembly GCA_013387265.2). Classification (NCBI taxonomy): domain Eukaryota; kingdom Metazoa; phylum Arthropoda; class Insecta; order Coleoptera; family Coccinellidae; genus Cryptolaemus; species Cryptolaemus montrouzieri. The sequence continues at coordinate 88,788,207 of JABFTP020000001.1, read as the reverse complement.
TATTTATGTTGTTTATTCATTTACTTCCGATTTATACACTCAATAAAACACATTTTTGAATTCGAATTCAATGATCAGGGAAATGATATCACCCTTTATACTTTCTCATAAATCCTACCAATCTAGTGGTGCCGATCTTAAAATGTGAACCTCGTTTGAAATTCGAGCTCAAGGTCTTCACAAATTGCCGAAATAACATGAAAAATATCTTCAAGCTTTCAATACGGAAGGGACTATACGATTACTTTTCTTGATTAATATCTCGAAAATGGTGGCAGATACGGAAAAATACAAGCAACAGAAAAGTTTTCACTTTGAATAATCTGTTTGATTCTGTTTTCAGAATATACCAGTAGCGTACCACAAAAAGTTCAGGGGCAAAAGAGGAAAATGCACGTGACAAAATAACACCCTGTATACTGTCAGGAATTTCTGCCTCATTTTGTTATAAACATACAATAAGGAGATATCTGATGTAAATTTTAGCTCAATTCCTGAAAATTGCATCAGTTATTAAGATAATATCTCCATAGCTTCGATATGGGAAAACTATTGGATTATTTTCAATAATTAATATCTCAGAAACGGTGATAGTTACGATCAAAATGCAAGAGTCAAAAAAATTTCGAATTGAATGATCTATTCGATTTTATTTTCTGTTAGTGCCAGTGGCGTACCAAAAAAAGTTCCGAGGGTAAAATGAAACATGGCCTATGAAAAGTATCACCCTGTATACTGTTTCAAAATTTGGCCTCACCTGGTAATTCAGATTGTGTTTAATAGCTTATGTGGAAAATTTGAGCCCGAAATCTTGAGAAGTCTAGATTTTATCGAGAGAAAATCGAAAATTTTCTCATCTTTAACACCCTGTATCTCGGCAACGAAGCATTTTTAGACCATTGGTTCTTCGAACTTTCTTGCTCAAATCATTCAGGATTCGCATCCTTCATTTATGACATCTTATTCGAAACACCCTGTATATTTATATACACACTACCAAATGTATATGGAATCACTCGGTATTTTGTGTGTTTTACATTTGAATAATGTAATATTATTTCTAGCAACATTTCACTGCTTGTAATGAGGTCAGCGTGAACCAGGTTCGTAAGGTGGTCAGGAGACCAAGGTGACTCTGTGAAAAGTCCTCCCCGAAATCCATCAATAGGAGTAGGTCAAATGGTATCTACTCCCTAAACCAAAATGCCGAGACGCTTCATCCCGCATAAATCAAATAATCTGCCAAGCTGCGTATAGAAATTCCAAATAGTTGAGGTGGCAACACAAATGTAGGTGGCCTACATATCCAATCCAGGTATTCATTTGGAAGTCGTGCCCATTCGAAAAATTCAGTTTTGCTGAAAAGTCTTCTGCGGAAAGTGCTTAAAATTTTGCGAGTATTATTATTATGTCATCTGCCATCTGTAATTCATAACGATCACTAAGACAGAGATTAAATAAAACAGGTGCCAGAACGGTACCTTGTGGAACACCGCACTCAATTATTTCGAAATCACTCATTACCTAGTCCAACACATTGTTTTCTATTTTGTAGATAACTTGACATAAGCTTGAATAAGCTCCCTCTAAAGCCTATAAACTCCAGTATACCCAATAGCTGTTCGTGATCCACCGTATCGAAGGCTTTTGCAAGATCAATAAAAACAGCCACTATGGGGATACCCGCGTCAACCGCTTTTTATATTTGATTAGTTAAGTATGTTAGCGCATCCTCTGTGGATTTATTTTTTCTAAAGCCGAATTGTTTATCAGAAATAAGATGATATTTTTCAACAAAATTTTCTATACGACATCAAGGATATAGGACGGTAGTTCCTATATTATTTTTATTCCCTTTTTAAATAAAGGCTTTGCGATTGCTACTTTGAAAGCCTCTGGGTAGTAGCCGGTTTTGAATATTTCATTGATTAAAAATGTTAACGGTTCCGCAATATGTTCTGTTACTAACTTTATTACTTTTGTTTTTATCCCGTCTATGCTCGGAGCCCTGTTCTGAGTGCAATAACCCAGTTTCTTCAACAATTTCGTTTATTTTTTTATATCAATCTATTGATACCTTATTCTGAGATATTCTGTATATTGAGAAACTATAAACTATAAAAACTTGCTCATTTGATCATAAGTTTTGTCTATGGCGTATGTATGAATTCAATCATGTTTTATACAAATTATAAAAGTTTAATTTGTATTAAACATTCATTCCTTCTTTATAATTATCATATAACCAAGGTTCCAACAATCTAACTTGAAGAAGAATTAAAGATTTATGAAAACAGAAAAATATCTAGATACTTCTGTTTCAATTTAAGTACGAATCCCTAATTCTGTAAAGCAGCTGCTTTTAATTCCATTCTGTTTTATTTGTTAGAACAGGGATAAATTAAATATTAATTTCAAGTTCAAGTTTATATTCAAAATTCAATTTAGAGAAAACAAAATATGGTACAGATTTTTTCAAGAACCTTCCATGAATATTATTTACTTTCTTCTATCCTATTAAGTAATAGTTAGCGCTGTAATGTTGCATTATATAATTTGTTTCGTGGCTTACTTAAGTCGGTTCAGATCTGATATACTGACGGATGAATTCATTCTTCCTTCAAATATGTAGGTTGCGGAATTCATAATCATATGTGTGGGTATTGCTTATAGAATATTTAAACTTCTCCTTCTTAGTTTATGCGATATAAATGGTGACAACTTTTTCAGCGAAGATTCTTATTGCAGTAATATCAGATAGTTCCTAGATACTAGCCTTATTATCTAACATCTACACTAATCTATAATATAAAAATGAATCGCAGAATGTGTTGGTAAGCGCATAACTCAACAACGCCTAGACCAATTTGGCCAATTCTTTTTTTAAATGTTAGTTGAAGTTCAAGGATAGTTTTTACGGTTTTTCAAATAATTGCAGGAAAAACCCTAAAAACAGCCCTTTCTTTTTTCCCATACAAACGTTCTCTAACTCTAACATCATTCCAACATTTACGAACTGTTGATGGTGAATTGTGTGGATCCTACAGAGAAGCTTGTCAGCGTTTGCAATTGCTAGAAAATGATGCTTATAGATAGGGATCAAACTCTCAATGATGCTGTAATATCATCACACACTCATCAAATATTCATGCATTCCATGCACTTAAAGCCCCCCTTTCTGAATGGACATACTCTGAAATTTTCGGAGCAGGCTAAGTATCTAGGGTTAACCCTAGATCAGAGACTCAACTGGAATTTACACATTGACAAAACTCTTTCCAGGGCTACATCGTGCCTATGAGCATGCCGTAGACTCTTCGGAAAGACCTGGGGACTACAGCCAAAAATAACCTACTGGTTATACACAGCGGTTATAAGCCCCATTGTCACATATGCATCGTTAGTATGGTGAACGAAAACATCAGAAATAACTACGCAAAACAAGTTGCAAAAACTGCAGTGGCTTGCGTGCTTGGGCATAACAAGTGCTATGAGAAGCACCCCGACTATTGCCCTGGAGGTAATCCTAAATCTCCCTCCTCTTCATATAAAATTGAAAAAGGAGGCGTTGATGGCGGCATTACGGCTCCAAGATACAAAAAACTATTACCTGGTGATCTGAAGGGACACCTGGGGATTCTGGGTTACATAGCGCCAGAAGTCTTATCACTACCATCGGATATAATGCCGCTTAAGTTTGATTTTCACACACCCTTCGAAGTGGTCATAGAAGACCGCACCATCGTAAAAGGAAAAATAAATCAATTAGACCAAAAATACTCCATTTGGTACACGGACGGATCAAAAACGATTGATGAAACAGGAGCAGGCATATATGAACCCAAGTACTCTTCATCAGTGCCTCTGGGCTCTACTCCCACAATCATGCAAGCAGAAACACTTGCTGTAAACCTTTGCTGCCAGGAAGGACTACGAAGAAAAGTCAAAGGGGCAAAGATTTACATTTTAACGGACAGTCAGGCAGTAATAAAAGCTCTAAACTCTTACAGTTATCGGAGCATCTCTGTCTGGGAATGCCGTCAATCCTTGAAGCAACTTGCTGAGGGGAACAAACTTTTCCTGTGGTGGGTGCCTGGCCACGAAGGCATACAAGGAAATGAAGCCGCTGACGAACTGGCCAAATCAGCTGCTGGAATCCCACCCACCGGACCTGAACCGTTCTGCGGTCTAAGTAAGCCGCACAGACGACATGAACTGGAACGATGGGAAGAATCTAGCAAAAAAGAATACTGGAGGAAAACTCCAGGCGAAAGGCAAGCGAAAAAGTTCATTGACTATTCGCCAAAGAAGACAAAACAGCTTCTCGATCTCTCTAGGGACGAGTTGAGGACCATAACAGGCCTCCTTACTGGACACTGCCCACTGAGATACCATCTCAATAAAATGGGCAAATCGGAAACGGCAACATGCAGAATGTGTAAAGAGGGCGCAATTGTCCGTCAAAGACATATACACTTCTGTAGCGACAAACTAGAGCCGCACGAAGTAAAACCGAAAGCTCCCAGGGAGATTCTTAATTTTGTAAGGGATCTAGACCTACAGGGAAATGAATAAGAAGGGTTACGAACAAAAGATCAATTTGGTCGCAGTTCGGAAAGGCTTGCAAAGCCAATCGACCCTCACGAATGTAATGTAATGCACTTCGGGGTTTATTGGTGATCAGCAAGTGCGACCTGAATTTGTATTTGGAAGTATAATAAATAGTTATTCGACTCGACATGTCCTTCACCTGTAACCAATGTAAAGAGAAGCTGGGTAAAAGGGGCTTCAAGATCCATTGCAATGACTGCGATTCGTGGTTTCACAAATCATGTATTCAAATTGGTAATGCTGTGTTCGAAAATTTGAAAGTCGGTATAGGAAGCTGGACATGTCAAGGATCCTCTTCAAGTTATATTCCCTCGGGATCTCACAACTCTAGTCTCAATGACACCATCAGAGCTGGAATACCGTGAATGAGATTTGGAACAGACTGATCGAAGTTTGGAACGAAATGGATCACAATGCTATAAGAAAGGGTGCTCGAACGGTCGATTGAGTGCTTTTGAGTAGATCTCGAGAAGAAAAAACTAAACTACAAAAAATTATTACGTAGTAAAATAACACTTCTAGCGGCCAAAGGAGGCTTTTTCAAAGGAACGCGCGGTACTTGTCACAGAAAAGCGGCGTTATTTATTCTTGCCGCTTTTCTAGAAATTTCGGGCGGCGCGTTTGACGGGAACATTCGAGACTTTCGTTCACGCCAATATAAATGTTGCGCCTGCAGAAATTGGAGTCATTCTGAATTGTAACTTGAAGGCAATACTACAGAACGAGTACAGCAAAGAGATCTAAAACGTATTATTTTAATAACAATTGGGAGGAAGAATTTTTTTGTATGGTAAAGAATAAGTGCATTTGTCTTATTTGTCGTGCATCAGTTCCATAACCAAAGCGTGGTAAGTTAGAGAGGCATCAGAAAACAGTTCATAAAAACTATAAAAGGATTTTCCACCAGAGTGAATTAAGAAAACGAAAAGTACGTGATTTGATATCTTGTTTGAAAAAGAACATACCATGCTCACAAGACCAGCCAAACAATCAAAAACTGCTACGATCTCGTCATTTGAAATATCTCATATACTGGCGAAACACAAGAAACCATTCGAAGATGGATCGGTTGTGAGGGAATCGTTTATTGAAGCGGGTGAGACTTTATTTGGAAATTTCAAAAATAAAACAGAAATCATGTCTGCTATTGAAGAACTTCAGTTATCTCGTTCGACTGTCACAAGGCGTATTTAAGTCATGAGTCAGGACATGGCAGATAAACTAAAACATGATATCATGAAATGTACATACTTTTCTTTACAGTTCGACGAATCCACCGATATGTAAGACACTGCCCAGCTGTGTATTTTTATTCGGATGATATTCAATGACATGTTGCCTAAGGAATAATTTTTGACAATCATTCCTCTGAAGGCGAAGATATATATGACGTTTTCTTCAATTTTGTAAAAACTACAAACTACCAATATATAAATTAGTGTGCATCACAACCGATGGAGCACCAAAAATGACTGGAAAGAAAAACGGTTTTGTGGCATTGTGTCGAGCTAATGAAGTTTTCCCTTCATTTTTTTCATTCAATTGCATTATACATCAACAAGTTTTGTGTTCAAAAGTTTTGAACACGGAGGAAATATGGGCATTGCAACAAAAATTGTGAATTCCATCTGTGCACGTAGCTTGCAACGGCGGCTCTTTAAGTTGCAGTTGGAAAATAGGGAGTCAGCTGAACACACTGATTTAGTTCTTCAAACAGACGACAAGTGGTTGAGTCGCGGAAAATTCCTAGAAAAGTTTCAAGAATTATTGAACGAAATAACAGCTTTTCTAGACGAAAGAAATGATGATACTCAGATGTTGAAAAACGAAAAATGGCTGATTGATTTGGCATTTTTGACTGACACCACAATGCACTTAAACACCCTTAACTTGAAGCTTCAAGGAAAAACTATTATTGAGATGATTAGCGCAGTAAACGCATTCAAAAGTAAATTGCAACTTATGATAGATCAACTGCAAAGAAAGGATCTGAAACAAAACAAGGATTCCTCAGTTGAATTATGATACGTATGAGGCTGAATTATCAAATATTTTGGGACAATTCGAAATGCGTTTGTTTGATTGAAGTAAATTGGTAAAAATATCATCATTTATGAGTTATCCTTTTTCATGTAGAAACATTGAGGAATTAACTACTGAAATAGCAAATCAGTTTAATATGAACTCATGTTCTGTTGAAAATGAGTCGGTGCAGATTATATAGATGTACATCTCAAAGCTACAGCATCTGATACAAATTTCTGGTGTTTCATATCTGAAGATAAATATCCGAATCTAAGGCAAATCGCCCTTCAACTGACGGCAATGTTTGAGTCAACTTACTTGTGCGAGTCTGCATTTTCTGAAATGAAGATCATTAAGTCAAAATATCGCAATCGACTAACTTACGATCATATGTCATCATGCTTGCGATTATCACTCAGTTATCAGTACCATCTTATGAAAACTATGCTGAGGACATGCAGTGCCACGCTTCAACATCCAAAGTCACTCCTTAGTTAAATTTAACACTATATGTAACTCTTTTGTTTTGTAACAACCAATAAACTCGCAATGTTGAATAACTATAAGTTTTTTCATTGATATTATAGAGAAGGACCTAACTAAACCCAACCCAAACCTTGACTAAAATAATGTATATTGTGCGGAAAGCTAATATCTATATATGCTACAGTACACCCTACCTAGATAGGTAGGTAGGTAGAGTATATCGTTTATGTACGTCAACCCCGCATCACACATACTTGCAGCTTCTCAGAGTCGATCGTAAGTAGTCTAAAAATATTGAGGTAGACTGCCAGTAGTTCAAGTTTGAGAACCCCTGCTCTAAGGTAACGAGCCGCCACTGATTGTCAGGTATTACAATGGAGACTTAGCATTGTTGACTTACGTAGTAAAGTGGAATTAATTGTCAAGAAATGAATTATCAACAAAGCATAAAAATTCACCTTGCATATTCAAAATTAGGAACCTCTGACATGGTTCAATGAAAAGGAAATTCGACAGGAAGCAATCCCATTCAACACAAATTCTCACCAAGGAACATTCACGTAATTTCAATTCGTAATATTCCTGTAATTAAATGGTTTCATAGCATATTCAAATTGTCGATTGTAATGAAAAGGAAGTCACTAAACAATATGCGGAAATAGTATATATTTTTGTTCATAGTTATAATGAGCGTTTTTCTTTTAGGGTTTTTGTTGTCATTAAATGAAAGACTGAGAAAAATTCATATTATTTCAGTTTTATGGCGAATTTTAAGCAATATAAAATGTTGAAATTTTCACCAATACCACGATTTGCCCTCATAAACGTTTATCATCAAACATTTCGTTTTAGAGATACAGGTTTGTTTGGTAATTTGTTTTATAAATTTCGAAATATTGACCTCAAATTTTAACTATTTTATTGCTATATGTAAATTTTCACTTAAATTTTTCTCTCAAGAAATTTCTACTCAATCTTCAAAATTACTACTAAAATTTAAACTTTACCTATTGATATCCAACTATTAAATAACAATATACACAAACATAAACAGTAAAAAACAAATATTCTTCAATTAAATGTTCCAAATATGATCTATTTTATCGAATACATAATCCCAAGACACGTCAAATAGACTGTCGTGCAGCTGCTTTCAAACTTACCTTTCGCAAAACAATGACATCCACCTTGAGAACTCGACCAAATTCCGATTTTGGTTTATTGAAAATCACAAAAGGGAATTTATACTGTATAGGGTATCCCAAGTAGTTCATGGAGAATTCATGATGATATTCTGAAATTTGGGTAGTTGATTCAGCTGGTCCGAAACTATATTTCTAAAATATTTTCACCTCAATTGCACTTCCGGTTATATCGGAAGTGCATAACTAACTTTGTTATTTATTATAGAACACCTTGTACATTGATGACTGGTTCGATAACACTTGTTATTCCAATTACAAAAACACCTAACATATATTAACATATTCGTTCATGAAATATCCTAGTTTTACTTGATAATTATCGATTTTTTGCTTTCTGAAAGATTTGATATATCTCGAGAACGGCGTGAGCTACCAAAATAATGAAAGGTGTTTGCAAACAAGAAACCATGTGGGATATAAAATATCCGACTGAATCTTAGTCCAGTATACAGAGTGCTCTTTTTTCCGCTTCGCTTTTCGAAAGCAAGAAACATCGAAAACGTCGTTTTTTCATAGTGTAACCCATTTTTTTTAATTCATTAGATTCGCCGTAAAAAATAGATGAAGTTCCCCATACATACTCTGTACCTGAGATTTCAAGTTTTCGAGTTATGGCGTAAAAACGAATTTTACGTACCTATTTGAAGTTGGCAAAGGAGGCTTAGATTTATTCACGTGCATAGACATATCCCAGAGCATAGATAGGCTCCTGAGCATAGATAACAAACAATTATTGTTTTAACTGTCTGTAGAACTAATTCGAACAGAATGGCTAGCTACACAAATGAGCAAATACTTAATTTATTTCCTATTCATGGAGATGAGAGACGGAATGTGAGTAGAACTAACGATTTAACGAATTATATCTAAATATGCCATCTATGACAGCTAAAAAATTCAGGAGATACGTTACAAATTCCATTTCGACTGGAACGGTCCAGAATAAGACATCATGAAGACAATGAACTTGAGTTCCTGGTTATTTTGATGTTAATCCACGTGCGTCTTTGGCAATAGCAGAGCATGATCTGAATTTACCTCATGGTACTTTTCACAGAATTCTAAAAAAACATAAGCTGCACCCTTATAAATTTTCATTTGTCCAAACTTTACAGCTTCGAATAGAACTGTGTGAGACCCTTCTTCCCAGAACAAAAGAGGATCCCGATATTCTCAAAAGGATTATCTGGACGAATGAGGCCAAATTTTCTAATGAGGGTGTTTTTAACCGGAATAACACATTTTTGATTATAATCAAAACATATCCTGGAATAATTATATATTAGGATAACGTTAAATGTTATGAGAATATATCAATCTTCCAGAATATATACATACTATACATATACATATAGCATCTTCAGACAATGATATCAATGTACCAACGAGTAGTGTCAGAGGCTTTCTCCCGGAAAAATCCAGTGTACGGACCTTAGTCAAGTCAACACTGAATGTTACTCATTAATAGTTTCCTTTGTGTGAAGTGGTGAACGATCGAATAGAATACTGCTCTGAATATAAATATGACAAAATTGTCAGTTAATTATATTACATTTATATGAACAAATAAATAAAATATGAAATGAGATTCTGAGCAGTATAAACTAAAGAAAACCTATGACTCTACCTCATTATTATTTTCGGAAAGAAACCTACGAAGAATATTACAAGATTTGATGACTGTTATCTTTTGTAACTGTTCAAACAAATTTTTCTTCAGACCCAAAATCTCAATACTTTTGTGAAGATTTCTAGGAATAACACCTGTTGTGGAAATAATAATCGGTAGAATAAATATTTTCTTCATTTTCCACATTTTTTAATCTCGTCGCCAAGCATCATATATTTAGAAATTTTTTCATTGTATTTATTTTGTATATTATGTGTGTCGGGTATAGCAATATCAATTATATATGTTATTTGATTCTGTTTATCATTAAGAATGATATCTGATCTATTGTGTTTTACAGCTCTGTTGCAAAGAATTGTTTTATCAAAATAAAGTTTATATTTGTCATTTTCACAAATAATCTCAGGTTCATATTTGTGAAATTTTTTTTTTGAAATTAGGTCATGTTTAATTCCTAGATTAAAATGAATACTATTAGCGACGGCGTTATGTCTTTCTAAATAATCTGTTGAAGCAAGGACTGAGCAAGATGATAATATATGAAAAACTGTTTCTGAAGAACAGAAACATCTACGGCAAGAATCATCTATATTTTGTTTGATGATGTGTTTTCTATAATTCCTCGTGAAAACAACCTGATCCTGGATCGCAATTGCCAAGCCTTCTGTTTCAACAAACAGTTCTCCAGATACTAACCATTTATTCGATGCGATTTCATCAATATAATCATTTTCATTTTATATATATATATATATATATATATATATATATATATATATATATATATATATATATATATATATATATATATATATACTTATGCACTATCTCAGTTGTTAGCTGGATATAAGCAGATTCAGTAATCAAAGGAATAGGCTCGATTACAATATACTTGACATAAATTTCCTAACTATCCTACATGTATTAAGAATTACAGCTTTTTGCATTTCTATATAGGTATTCTTATGCAATTCTAATTTCTTAGGGCTATCATGCAAAGTTTTGGGTATTAAACCAGTCGAGGATACGATGACAGGAACAATATCTATTTTATCGAGGTGCCACATCTGCTTGATCTCAATAGCAAGGTCTGTGTATTTGGACTTTTTCTCCTGGAACTTGTTCAGCACGTTGTTATTATTCGGTATGGCGACATCCACCAGCATTGCTGTTCTGGCTCTCTTATCATACACCACTATGTCTGGCCTATTATTCGTCACCATTCTGTCAGTGATAACAGGCCTATCGTAGTATAATCTGATAGAGTCATTTTCCAATACGGGCGCCGGCTGATACCTGTAATATGGCTGGAAGGTGTTCAGAAGTCCGTACTTGTGTGCAAGTTTCTGGTGGATAATGTTGCAAACTTGATTATGCCTGTGAAGGTATTCCGTATTGGTCAGTTGTTCGCATCCGGATGTAATATGCTGTATAGTCTCCGATCTTATATGGCATTTTCTGCACTTATCTGTTTGTAATATTCCGTCCTTCATTATAAATTTTTTGTAATTGTTTGTAGCGATCACTTGGTCTTGGATGGCCATAAGGAATTCTTCTGTTTCCGCGAATAATTCTCCTTTCATCAACCATTTTTTGGAGGCTTCTTTGTCGATATGTGGTTGATTAATCTCATGGTGATGTCGTCCATGCAATTCCTTTCTTGACCATTATTATTATTATTATTATTATTATATTAAATTATTATATTTTAACTGATTTGTTTGAAGATGAATGGAGTGGAACAAACGGTTCTTCTTTGTGGCCTCGAAGGTCACCTGACCTAACGCCTATAGATTTTTATCTTTGGGAAACGCTGAAAGATAAAATTGATTCTGAACTTGTAACTTTCAGATATGATTTGCATAATAGACTGCAAAATGCTTTAATGCAGTTGGATGTGGAGGAATAGAGGCGAACCACATAACAGGGTATTATGCGTCGAGGAACAGAACTATGACTAGAAGTGAATGATCATTACAACAACTGCAGTTTAACCTTTTTCCTTCTCTTAGTTTATCAATTATCCAATGACAAAAGGACTATTATTTATTAATGCTCTGGCAACTGTCTATGAACGTACATGAACCTATGCCGCCTTTGCCAACTTTAGGCAGGTACGTAAATTTCGTTTTTTGGCCATAACTTGAAAACATGAAATCTCAGGTACAGGGTATGTATGGGAAACTTCATTTAGTTTCTTACGGCGAATCTAATGAATTGAAAAAAATATGGGTTACAATTCCAAAAAACTTAGTATTCGATATTTCTTCGTTTCGAAATGTGAGGCGGAAAAAAGGGCACTCTGTATACTGACTGAGATTTTGTCGGATATGAGTTATGTTCCGCATGGTTTCTCAACACCTTTCATTATTTTGGTAGCTCACGCCGTTCTCGAGATATACCAATTTTTTCAATAAGCAAAAATCGATAATTTTCGAGTAAAACTAGGATATTTCATGAACCAATCATCAATATACAGGGTGTTCTATATTAAATAATAAAGTATAATAAATATATAAATTATCGATTTTTGCTTATTGAAAAAATTGGTATATCTCGAGAACGGCGTGAGCTACCAAAATAATGAAAGGTGTTTAGAAAACATGCGGAACGTAACTCATATCCGACAAAATCTCAGTCAGTATACAGAGTGCCCTTCTTTTTCCGCCTCACATTTCGAAACGAAGAAATATCGAAAACTAAGTTTTTTGGAATTGTAACCCATATTTTTTCAATTTATTAGATTCGCCGTAAGAAACGAAACTAAATGAAGTTTCCCATTATATATATATATGTATATATATATATATATATATATATATATATATATATATATATATATATATATATATATATATATATATATATATATATATATATATATATTATAGGAGTTTAATTTACTAACCTTTCCTCTATAAATATTTGATTATACTAGGAATATGGGTTAAAATTGACAGATATTATCTTTGGTTATATATAATTTGCAGAAATCTATTTTACGCGTTTCGGCACCATTGCCATCTTCAGAAAATCTGTATCTGCACAATTATATTTAAAAACTTAACCGACGATATCATTCTGTCGTTATCACATTAAGACATGAATCTACCGATTGAAGGTTGTAACAATCAACTAAACCATACTATAAGAAGAACTATAGACCTTAAAGAATTTTAACGATGTCAAGAAACCAGAATCCAGAGCTGTCACTACAGCGAAAGTACGATGGCAAAGGAGGCAAACAAGAAAATATTTCTCCTCAAATGTAAAAAAATTAAATATCATACCAAAATTCCTTAGAGTCAAATCAAAAGTGAGTATTTTTAATGATAAAAATAGACACAAATATCTCAATTTTCTCAACTTGTTCTATTTGAAATGTCTGAATTTGTGTATAAGCAACACGTATAGTCAAATTTACGAGCTAGAAAAGCAAATAAATGATACAAAGAAAAAAAAAAACAAAAAAAAAAGCAGTCTTAATGTGATAACGACAGAATGATATCGTCGGTTAAGTTTTTAAATATAATTGTGCAGATACAGATTTTCTGAAGATTGCAATGGTGCCGAAACGCGTAAAATAGATTTCTGCAAATTATATATAACCAAAGATAATATCTGTCAATTTTAATCCATATTCCCAGTATAATCAAATATTTATATATATATATATATATATATATATATATATATATATATATATATATATATATATATATATATATATATATTTATACACAGATATTCACCGGGACCGTCTATAAAAACTTTTTGAGTTCCAATTACAATATCAAGCTGAAATTTTATACGCTGCCATAACTAGCGATTTCCAATTGAAGTGAAATATTTTCGAAGTGATACAATTTCCGGTTATACCGGAAGTGGGTTATCACTTTGTTATTTCAAATGGCAATCTACCTTTTTTATTATACATCTAGAAGCGACATTTGAGCAAGGCATAAAATACCCGAGTTGTTGGCACTTATCTGTCAAAACTTTTGACTGATTTAATTATTCTTGTTATAAACTCGATTTTTGAGAAACATTTAGAAAAATTGTAGCTCGTAGATCTTTTGCACTACAGACACAATTTTTGCTTGGGTGGATAGAAGAAGGATCAAGGAATTTTTCAAGCAGTCCACACATGTCAAATGTTTATTGCGTTGTTTTGTATGATTTTTTCAATTTGGCCTTTTTCAAACAGAAATAACTCATTTTTTCAAATGGCACGTGCCAATTTTTATATCGCCATCAGATGAAGCGTCAAATTTCAGATGGAATTGTATCAGCATGTACTATACCCATCTCTTATAGCTCCGAAATAATTTGGAAATATATTGAATTTTGATGATTTTGCAAGAACTAATAGAGAATGCTTTGAAATATTTGAATCAAGTAGCTGAACTGGCTACGCTCACCTGACTGGTGCCTAAAATTAATGTACTTGTCACTTCGTTCATTCGAATTTGATGTTTCAACAAGAATTGTTGGTAATTTGAAGTGAAAATGTTTGAAAAACACCAGATTGATAATAAAATGGCTGTTTATTCAAACGAGGATATGTTTAATCTCTTTCTAATTCATGGCGAATGTCAAAAAGTGGTGGATAGAACAGGCAATTCAATAACCAATTTCCAAATTTGGCGCTTATGAGTAAAACAAAATTTCGAAGGATTAGAAGCAATTTTCTGCAATTTGGAGGAACAAACTACATAGAAACTAGAAGAAAACCAATTACACTCTCTCGGTATATCTCAGGAAGTCACAAAAAACATCTAAACCAAGCCCTAGGAAATATTAATGGACAATTGAAATATCTGTTTGTGTTTCTCCAAGAAGATTAATTTTTCATTAAATCTGAATTTAAACAATCTCCATAAAATTCTAGAAAATATGGATCAAAACTCTGGAAAAGAACAATGAAAGATCTGGGAATATAGAGCAAAGCTCTAGAAAATATCAATCAAAGATCTGGCAAACATAAGTCAAAAGTATGGAAAATATTATTCAAAAATCTAGAAAATAGCGATGATTCAGGCAACAAATTCAAATGAAGAATGTGAAAATGTTCAATTAATATAGCAAAAAATATTCAACAAGTAGCAGAGTACCAATTTTTTCAGAAATAATTCATATAATAAAATTATTATAATAAATATGGTAATAAGACAAAAACGACATAGATTTTTAATGCAGAGCATTTATCCGTTGCATACTGAGAAATCTAACACAAAATTTCCAATTAACTATATTCCTAATATCAGCAACAAGATATGAAACAGATTACACAGAAATAATATTAACACAATTAGCACTTATAAAAAAATTTGGGTTCAATGTTAGTTGATAATACAGATAAAATAAAATTATCGGATAAAAGCGGAGTATATAAAATACACTGCAGTGAATGTGACACATTCTATATAGGCCAAACCGGAAGATGCATCGAGAAGAGATTTGAAGAACATGAAAGATATTCTCCAAATAAAAATTCTAGGGGTTTTTCGGACCACTGCATCAACAGAGTAATTTCGTAGATTTCGAGAATATTAAACTCATCCCGATAATAAAGGAAAAGGATGGACATCTTTGAGATTATTGAAATTACGTCCGCTCATAGGAAAAACCAGCCAATTTACTAGACTTCAATTTACCTCCTGTTGTGAATGTGATACCATTTCCGGTTATACCGGAAGTGGGTCATCACTTTGTTATTTCAAATGGCAATCTACCTTTTTATTATACATCTAGAACAGACATTTGAGCAAGGCATAAAATACCCGAGTTGTTGGCACTTATCTGTCAAAACTTTTGACACATTTAATTATTCTTGTTATAAACTCGTTTTTGAGGAACATTTAAAAATTGTAGCTCGTAGATATTTTGCACTACAGACACGATTTTTGCTTGAGTGGATAGAAGAAGGATCAAGGAATTTTTAAACAGTCCACACTTGTCAAATGTTTATTGCGTTGTTTTGTATGATTTTTCAATTTGGCCTTTTTCAAACAGAAATAACTCAATTCTTTCAAATGGCACGTGCCAATTTTTATATCGCCATTAGATGAAGTGTCAAATTTCAGATGGAATTGTATCAGCATGTACTATACCCATTTCTTATAGTTCCGAAATAATTTGGAAATATATTGAATTTTGATGATTTTGCAAGAACTAACAGAGAATGCTTTGAAATATTCGAATCAAGTAGCTGAACGCTCACCTGACAGGTGCCTAAAATTAATGTACTTGTCACTTCGTTCATTCAAATTTGATGTTTCAACAAGAATTGTTGGTAATTTGAAATGAAAATGTTTGAAAAACACCAGATTGATAATAAAATGGCTGTTTATTCAAACGAGGATATGTTTAATCTCTTTCTAATTCATGGCGAATGTCAAAAAGTGGTGGATAGAACAGGCAATTCAATAACCAATTTCCAAATTTGGCGCCTATGAGTAAAACAAAATTTCGAAGGATTAGAAGCAATTTTCTGCAATTTGGAGGAACAAACTACATAGAAACTAGAAGAAAACCAATAACACTCTCACGGTATATCTCAGGAAGTCACAAAAACATCTAAACCAAGCCCTAGGAAATATTAATGGACAATTGAAATATCTGTTTGTGTTTCTCCAAGAAGATTAATTTTTCATTAAATCTGAATTTGAACAATCAAAGTCTAGAAATTTGGTTCAAAACTCTGGAAAAGAACAATGAAAGATCTGGGAAATATAGAGCAAAGCTCTAGAAAATATCAATCAAAGATCTGGCTAACATAAGTCAAAAGTATGGAAAATATTATTCAAAGATCTAGAAAATATCGATGATTCAGGCAACAAATCCAAATGAAGAATGTGAAAATGTTCAATTAATATAGCAAAAAATATTCAACAAGTAGCAGAGTAGCAATTTTTCAGAAATAATTCATATAATAAAATTATTATAATAAATATGGTAATAAGACAAAAACGACATAGATTTTAATGCAGAGCATTTATCCGTTGCATACTCAGAAATCTAACACAAAATTTCCAATTAACTATATTCCTAATATCAGGAACAAGATATGAAACAGATTACACAGAAATAATATTAACACAATTAGCACTTATAAAAAATTTGGGTTCATTGTTAGTTGATAATAATGATAAAACAAAATTATCGGATAAAAGCGGAGTATATAAAATACACTGCAGTGAATGTGACACATTCTATATAGGCCAAACCGGAAGATGCATCGAGAAGAGATTTGAAGAACATGAAAGATATTCTCCAAATAGAAATTCTAGGGGTTTTTTGGACCACTGCATCAACAGAATCATTTCATAGATTTCGAGAATATTAAACTCATCCAGATAATAAAGGAAAAAGCATGGACATCTTGGAGATTATTGAAATTACGTCCGCTCATAGGAAAAACCAGCCAATTTACTAGACTTCAATTTACCTCCTGTTGTGAATGCCGTTATACATCAGTGAAATCACACATTTTGAATTTAGTATTGTATTACTCTTAATAATGGGCTAACAACCCGAAACATATGTCGAGTATTTTTAATAAATATTTGTGAAACCTGTGCTAAGTGATAAACCAATCATTCATCTAAAACAAACTTTCTAGATCAATTTATTTGAATCGATGACGTAGCCTCTCTAGATTAGTGCCTCCTTGGAATAGAACGAAAAAACCTTTCATAACAATTCCAGGATTTATATTAGCAAATGATTGTAAATATTTCGTAGAAAATAAAAATTCCCTGCCACATGCACGGAATCTCATTTCACTTTGCGAATACAATTAAAAATTCGGTTTTTACAGATTGTTGCCCCATGAAATTTCCAACATAATAGTAACATTGTACAACTTTATGATTCTATTGCCTTCAATTTGAAACTCATAAGGAACAATTCAGTACAAATGGTATAACGTTTTTCGACAACGTAAATCTATTTGCGCGACATCTTGTTTGAAATGTAAATAGCAATTTCAATTAATCTAGATGCTTGGAGTAAGTACGAGATAGACGCAAATTCCCCAAAGTTCACTGTCCTCGGGATATTTGTGGACTTCGCCATGATGATACACTCTTGCGGTTTTATAATGCAAGTACTTTACACACTACTTCATACGTGAATCTTACCGCAAATCGGTCGATTTATCTTGATGTCTGTTCAAAGAATTCTCATGACTATTTCCGGATGGTTACTATACGTGTTATCATCTTTCTGACCGCTGGCTTGTCTTTAAAATTAAATTTTTTGTGGTTCTACCTTTCAATTGAATTTCGAACAAAGTTGACATTTTAGACATATGACCGAATTTTAAATTTAAAGTAGTAATTTTCTTCAGAAAAACACGAGGTCAGGTTTACTATTCTTTCTTCTTCTTCTTACGGTGCCTTATCCTTAAGGACGTTGGCGATTACATTTGCCCATCTTATTTTATTTGTTGCAGCTCTGAACAATTCTATAGAGCTTATATTAGTCCATTGACGTAAGTTCTTAAGCCAGGAGTTGCGTCTTCTTCCCGGTCCCCTTTTGCCATTGATTTTTCCTTTGATGATAAGTTGAAGCAGTTCGTACTTTTGGTTTCTCACAATGTGACCGAAATATTGGGTCTTTCTTTCTTTTATTATCTGCACAAGTTCTCGATCCTTTCTCATCCTCTGGATAACTTCTACGTTTGTCGTATGACTCATGTAAGATATTCTGAGCATTCTACGGTAGCACCAAAGTTCGAACGATTCTATTCTTTTTGTGTTGTTTCCGTCATTGTCCATGCTTCAACCCCATAAAGCACGGTGGAGAAAACGTAGCATTTCAGTATTTGAACTCTTAATGAGATATTTAGTTGGCAGTTGCATAGTATTTTTGCATTTTATAAAATATAGCTCGTGCTTTTTCCAGGCGTGTTTTTATCTCTAGTGAATGATCCCAAGTTTCATCAAGGCTACTTCCTAGGTATGTTATTTTTGTTACTTGTTCTAATTCTGTTCCGTTGACCCTAATTCCGACCTTTCTGTTTTGGTGTTTGCTGATAGCCTTCGTTTTGTTTTCTTTGTATTTAGTTTCATTCCAAATTCTTTACATGTTATCATCACTCGGTTCATTAGGCGTTGTAGTGCCTCAGCGCTATCTGCTAGAATAACCGTGTCATCTGCGTATCGCAAGTTGTTAATGCATTGTCCATTTATTATTATGCCATCCGAGGTATCCTGTAGTGCCTTCCTAAATAACTCTTCCGAAAAACGTTAAACAACAACGGGGAAAGAACACATCCTTGCCTTACTCCTTTCTCGATGTTAATGTCTTCAGATGTCTCTCCATTGATTCTAATTCTAGCCTTTTGGTCTTGGTAAAGGTTTGATATGATTCTCAAGTCTTTGTCGTCTATGTTACAAGACTTGAGAATTTCTATTAGTTTATCGTGTTTCACTAGGTCGAAAGCCTTTTGAAAGTCTATGAAACACAGATATACATCAGAGTCTACATCCTACATCTTTCAACAAGCACACGTATTGAAAAAAGTGCCTCTCTTGTTCCAAAGCCATTCTTGAAGCCAAATTGTGTTCGTCCAATTTGTTATAAATTCTATTGTGTATTATTCGGAGGAACAATTTCAGTGTATGATTCATTAGATTAATGATCCTATATTCTTCACATTTCCTGGAGTTCTTCTTCTTTGGTAGTGGTATAAACACCGATGTCAGCCAGTCTTTTGGTATTATTCCAGTTTCGTATATTTTATTAAATAAGTTCTCCATAACATCGATGTGTTCGTCTGAAATTATCCTTATAATTTCAATTGGGATATTATCTTCTCCAAAATCTTTTTCTTTTTAGTTGTTTTGTTGCTTTGATAATTTCCTCCTTTGTGATGTAGGGTCCAGACGCTACTTTCTGTACATCTATGCTTTGTCTCTCCTGGTCTTGAAACATGTCTTCTATGTATTCTTTTCACCTGTTTATTCGATCTTTTATATTCAGTAGGGGTTTCCCATGTTCATCTTCGACGAAAGATGAAGAGGATTGCTTCCACATTCCGGCTCCTTCTTTTATTTGCTATTATATTCTATTCTTTACTACCAATAAATTATAAAATATACACTGTTATTGCAGTTTCAAATATTTAACGTTCATCTTCAGACTGAATAAGAAAACTGAATACAAAGTACGATTACTAACTACATTTGTGATTTAAAGGGTGGATGGAAATACCCCAGCAGGTAGTAGGAGGTGGTACTATTTAAAAATATCATAGATTTGGGATTTACATAGATCAAGCTGGTCGTTAATTATTTGTGGGGTACTATTATGAAGTAATTTGAAGATTTCAACTGAACAGAAAGTTCAATTTCTTTCTTTCAGGAACAACGTGTGAAATTTCTAAACTGTCTATACTAGGAAATGAGTGTTCATTTTCGATACAACGATTGGCGATAGTTGGATCTTGTTTATGCTTTGCGAAAGAGGTTAGGTGTTATTTATATCTAATCTTGAAAGATCGACCAGTCTGACCTATGTTAAAAATTATTACAATCTAGACACAACTCCTGTTTTGTCTAGGTTTTGGTTGAATCTTTTGCATTGAATAACAGAGAAGGCAATTTCTTTTGAGACCGAAATGCAATTTTATAAGTTGACTTTGAAAAAATTTTAGCAAAATTTGCACTTACATGCCTGTAGTATGAAATTGGAATATATGTGTCAGGGATATCTACTTTCACGATTGGATATATTTGACTGAAAGCAATGTTTGATATTTTTCGTTTCACTAACTTGTCTATGACTTCGTGATTGAAACCGTTGTTATGTGCTATAGTTTTGATGGTTTTAGCTTCAAACTGAAGGTTTTCGGATGAAAGAGATAAAGAGAAAGCTCGGTTCATCATTGTATGCGGACATTTTATGCCATTGATGGGGAGATTAGACTCTATTGGTATACATCAATGTGTGCAACTGGTTTTTCTATATATATTGAAGCTGATTCTATTGTTTGAATGAATTATTGATATATCTAAACATGATATTTGCTTATAAGTTTCTTTTTCAACTTTAAATTTTATTTGGCAAAACAAAGTATTCTGACTTTTGGTTAGTTCAATCGAGTTTCAGGTGGTATATTTGGAGGTTAAATTTGTTAATGATTTATATACTGTATATAATTGTTTTTCTAATTTATAAGAATGACTATTTACAAAAGAAAATAAATATACAGGGTGCTTCAACGAAAACTAAACAGAGGCTATATCTACCAAGATATTCATTTCTGATCAAAACGCAAAAACAGGTCAATTTTTGTTTCAAGGCGGACATCTTTTGGGGTACAAAACTTGCCTGAAATATCAACCCCTAAGCGGGGGTTTCAATCCTTGAACATTTTGAATAGGGAAGATGGGTCGAGTGATGACTCAAAAGAAAGGTGGTATCTTTGTCTACATCGCCTTGAACGAATTTCCATTTTCAATTGAAAACTGTAAAAGATACAGGGTGAGCAACTGAAAGATAGGGAAGACTATTTCCCTGAGACTATTCAAGTTTCAGTGAAGTAAAATGGAACAGATCCATGCTGATCGATGGCAGTCATCATCAAGTACCATCCTCATCTCGAATTTCAACCCCTAGAGCAAGGGTGACCACCCTTGAAAATTTGGAAGAGGGTAGATGGGTCGAGTGATACCTCGAAAGAAAGGTATTATCTTTGTCTGCATGAGCGTGAACGAGTTTTCATTTTGATTGAAAACTGTAGAAGATACAGAGTGAGCTACTGAAAAATAGAGGAGACTATCTATCTGGGTGCTTCAACGAAAACTAAACATATCTACCAAGATATTCATTTCTGATCAAAACGCAATAACAGATCAATTTTTGTTTCACGGAGAGCATTTTTGGGGTATAAAACTTGCCTGTAATAATAACAAAGATAATACCTTTCCTTCGAGGTATCATTCGACCCATCTACCCTCTTCCAAATTTTCAAGGCTGGTCACCGCTGCTGTAGGGGTTGAAATTCGAGTTGAGGATGGTACTTGATGATGAATGCCATTGATCAGCATGGATCTGTTCCATTTACTTCACTGAAACTTGAATAGTCTCAGGAAATAGTCTTTCCTATCTTTCAGTTGCTCATCCTGTATCTTTTACAGTTTTCAATTAAAATGGAAATTCGTTCAAGGCGATGTAGACAAAGATACCACCTTTCTTCTGAGTCATCACTGACCCATCTTCCCTATTCCAAATATTTAAGGATTGCAACCCCGCTTAGGGATTGTTATTTCAGGCAAGTTTTATACCCCAAAAATGCTCTCCGTGAAACAAAAATTGACCTGTTATTGCGTTTTGATCAGAAATGAATATCTTGGTAGATATAGCGCCTCTGTTTAGTTTTCGTTGAAGCACCTTGTATATACAGGAGTTGAAATTGGAGTAATAGTTGGAAGTAGGACTATATAACTGATCAGGTGTGCGCCCTTTTGAAGGTTTTGAAAAGTAAATGTTGGGCTGTCTTCTACCTAATGCCGCGAGCAATACAAGAATAACAATGTCCTCTGCCACAATAATTACAGAATCATGAGATTGGAATGCATTAAGCCCAGCAGAGACGATAATTGAATCTGCATCTGATTCAGCATTCTCGAAAATATACACTCCTCTTAGAAATTACTATAAGAAGCAATAATTTGGCAAGTTCTATAGTAAGGAAAACAGTTAGCAATGAATAAGTAAAGTTGTAGATAGGGATTCAACAAACATTTTCGAAAATGTATTTACAATAAAAAAAAATCATCAAAATAAGTTAAACATTTTGTTTTGACCGGATTCTCATGAGCATTGACGAATCCAGTCAACTTCGGAGCGCTGTAACAACGTTTTAAGTGAATGAAATTAACAAAAGTTAAAGAGAACAATTTTTCTCAATAAACCATCTACAAGATTGGTCTAAAGTAATAGTTTTGTAAAATGTATAAAAAAAGTTATAGAACAAATAGTAGAATTGTTTTCACATTTTTGCTTATAACTTCTTTAACTTAGAATTGAGGGCAAAAAGTTAAATATGCATATTTGTTGGCAAAGCGATTTGCTACAAATTATGTCGTTATAAATTTTTTGTAGGACGTATAGTTTCCGAGATATCGCGAAAGAGGTGTTTGCACCCTTTTTCCATGGCGACCGGGGACAAGGTCGGCAACCCCTAAACTTCGGGTTGAGCATCTATTGACCCCCAAAAATAAAATTGCCTTCTCTAAAAATGCAATATTTGGTCTTCAAATTGTAACATTTCAATGGACTACACGGATTCTATCAATAATGACAAATGCCACTAATTAACAAAGTTTGCAAAATCCGTGGAAACAAACAATAATACTCTCAATTAGTATCTGATACATGGAAACATGCAAATGTTTTATTTTCTCTACCCAATATTGAAGCCATTTGGAATGATACCTTTATAAAACCTTATACCATAGATAGATAGATAGATATTATCTTTGAGTGAGGGCTGCCTAGCAGCCCGGCCACTACGACCCAGTGGTCTATTGTGGCACACTCTGTCCTAAATTTCATCCACGAGCTCCATCCTTCTCGTAAAGGATACGAGTTTCGTGGGTGAGAGCTTGATAAGCTCAGTCAGCTTCAGTTTGCAAGATCCAAGTTCTTCCATCCTGACCCTGTCCCTCGCTAGGTACTCGCACATAACATGTTGCATTGATTCTATATCTTCTTCACATAGCCTACATGAAGGATCCACAACCAATCCTAATTTATCTAGGTGTTCTCGAGGCGATAGTTAAAACTCTCAGTTCCAACCTAGAGAGTTTAAGCCAGGCCTTGGCTTTTGTTGTGGAAGGTCCACTGATGGCACGTCGAGCGTGTCTGAGTCCTGGGAGGCTCATCCAATGCTCACGTACCCTCAAGTCCAGCCATCGGTTGTTTTCCATCCTTGCAGTTTCCAGGGGAATTCCGAGCTTAGGCTCCGGTCCTATGAACTCCAGGTTAGTTCCTCGAGCGGCCACTGAGTCTGCCTTCTCATTTCCCCCAATGCCCTAGTGGCCAGGAACCTATATTAGACGGAGCCTGCTCCGCCCTCCTAGTTTGGCAAGGGTAGAGCGATATTCCTGCACCATAAGTGAAGTACAGGTATTGGATTCCTATGCTTTCAGTGCAGCTTGGCTATCGGTGAGGATTTTAATTGACCTATTTGTTAATCCTCCCGCAAGCAAGAGGTTAGCACAGCGGTCAATGGCGAATATTTCTGCTTGAAAGACAGTCGCATACCTACCAAGACAGATCGACTGTTCCTTGGCGGCACCTCGACCGTAGACACCAGCTCCTTGGAGCTGATCCATTCCTGTCTATCGGGAATGATGATCTGGAATGGTCTCTCCATGTTAGTATTAGATGTTGCTATGTCCGAACTCATACTCAGCACTTCATTGTCCTCAATTTCAGACTGTAGGGCGCCAGGCACAAAGCCGAAGTTACCCGCTTCATTACGGGAAAGATGATGGAATCTGTAGAAAGCCATTCTAGCCATTCCTCTTATCACAAGATGAAGAGGGGCAAGGCCAATATCAGTTCCATGGCCGCAGTGGGTGTAGAGCGAAAGGCTCCTGTAATAATCATGCACACTGTTCTCTGTAATTTAGAGAGCTTGAGTTGGCATTGCTTCTTAAGACTGCACTTCTACCAAGCAATGCAGCCGTACGTAATACGTGGTCTAACCACCATCACATATAGCCAGCCACTGGAGTTGCTTTGGGGCAAGACCCCACTTTTTTCAACAGCTCCTTTGACATGCCCATATGGAATGTCTAGCCTTGTGTATTGTGTTTTCCAGGTGCGAATTCCACGTGAGTTAGTATCGAGGGTCATCCCTAGATATTTCGCTTCTTCCAAGAAGCGAAGACACCTTATACGATTTAAGGGTGGAAAAAAAATTTCGAAATTGAGAAAATATATCTAACCGTTTAACAAATCTGTGGGTTATGTCATGTCTCAAAATGTGCGATAGTTCTTCCAAATCATAGTATACCACAGTCTAGAATAAGAATACTCCAGAAATTTGTTATGCTCATGTCAATAGCGAATATTTCTGCTCGAAAGACAGCCGCATGCCCACCAAGACAGATCGACTGTTCCTTGGCGGCACCTCGACAGTAGACACTAGCTCCTTGGAGCTGATCCATTCCTGTCTATCGGGAATGATGATCTGGAATGGCCTCTCCATGTTGGTTTTAGGTGTTGCTATGTCCGACCTCATACTCAGCACTTCATTGTCCCCAATTTCAGACTGTAGGGCGCCAGGCACTAAGCCGAAGTTATCCCTTCATTTCGGGAAAGAGGATGCAATCTGTAGAAAGCCATTCTAGCCACTCCTTTTATCACAAGATGAAGAGGGGCAAGGCCCAATATCAGTTCCATGGTCGCAGTGGGTGTAGAGCGAAAGGCTCCTGTAATCATCATGCAGACTGTTCTCTGTAATGTACAGAGCTTGAGTTGGCATTGCTTCTTAAGACTGCACTCCAACCAAGGAATGCAGCCGTACGTAATACGTTGTCTAACCACCATCACATATAGCCACTGGAGTTACTTTGGGGCAAGACCCCACTTTTTCCCACAGGTCCTTTGCCATGCCCATAGGGAATGTCTAGCCTTGTGTATTGTGTTTTCCAGGTACGAATTCCACGTGAGTGTACTTCCAGGTTCATCCCCAGATATTTCGCTTCTTCCAAGAAGCGAAGAAACCTTATACCATTCAAGGGTGAAAAAAAAATTTCGAAAATGGGAAAAAAAATATCTAGCCGTTTAACAAATCTGTGGGTGATGTCGTGTCCCAAAATGTGAAATAGTTCTTCGAAATCAAAGTGTATACCACAGTCTAGAATAAGAATACTCCTAAAATTTGTTATGCTTATTTTTCAGTAGAATTTATACTTAAACCTCACACTATATACTTTATTTATGTTTACTGTTTCATCTAGTAGTTTAGAATGAATTCTTGAACGAGCAGGTGGCGTCTATATCTCAATATCCGGTGTGCATGTTATTAAATGTGATTCATAAATAGGAATATAGTTTATGAAATTCTTCATCTTGATTATATGTCGAAACATGATAATAATTATTCGAAGCTATACATATATGACCAATCTTCGTTTCCTTCCAAAATAACTGAACTTTCCGATGTATCACAAGTAATAGTTATTTCCTGTCTCTACCAAAGTAAAGTGGAGAAGAGAAAGGAGAGGACTCACAGGATATCCGGTCCGTGTGGGATTCCAACTCAGCTGTTTGATATGTATCAAATTAAACTCGATGACAAGTGCTTTTTCTGCAAAGCGGTAAAAAGTGAAGGGATTCGGTATAGCGGGGTAAAGGGATACATGCTTAGTTTTATCTATAATGGTTTCTTCCGTTAATACTTTCGTTGAAGGTATCACTCATTGATTATGCCATTCGATGAGTAGTAGTAAAATATGACTAGTAGATAAAATATAAGAATATATCGAAGTAATTTGTTATGTCTACTTCAGCGTGAAATATAAGCTAGAGATTCTGAACTGTTTTATAACATTCAAAATATTTATTGAACTTTTAATGAAATTGAGAAATGGATCAGTTCGAATTTCAATGTCGTATCAATAATGAAAAATAAACCTATAATACAGTCAACCAAATTTATATGAAATCAACCGATATTTTGAATATTACCTCAGGAATTTTGGAAATTTCGAAGGATTGTTAGATGTTCTTTTTAAGAAAGAAACAAATAAAAGAAAATAAGAGACTCTTGAAACTTTGCCTGTAGTAAAAAAATTGTTTCCTAACGGAGTAGGTGTTTTTTTCTCGACCTCAGTAGCTTATATTACCTCCTCTTGCCCTGATACAAGCCTGAATCCGTCTAGGCATGCTTTGGATTAGGTTTTCGACCTCTTCTGGGGTGATATTCTGACACTTTTCTGTGGTGGCTTGAATGAGCTGTTGTGATTATCCCATAAATGTTCAATAGGATTTAGGTCTGAAGAGCAAGCTTTTTCTTCTTCTTCACCGTGTAGAAGGCGTAGCGCCTGTTCAATTTCGGTTAACCTGCAGCAGTTCTTGTGAAGTTGATTGCCAACTGTCCCGCCATCGTTTTGGTGGTCGTCCAACGGGTCTTCTTCCGTGTGGTATGTTGTTATATATGATTTTGGCTATTCTATCTGTGGTCATTCTGTTTACATGCTGGTTCCATTCTCTTCTTCTTTTTCTTACCCATCTTACAATATCGTCTGTTTCACATTTTTCCTTATGTCAGTATTTCTTTGTCTGTCATTCAATGTGTAACCGGTTATAGTTTTAGCGTTTTCATTTTTGCTGT
The DNA here is from genome assembly GCA_013387265.2 of Cryptolaemus montrouzieri. Taxonomy (NCBI): domain Eukaryota; kingdom Metazoa; phylum Arthropoda; class Insecta; order Coleoptera; family Coccinellidae; genus Cryptolaemus; species Cryptolaemus montrouzieri. The sequence continues at coordinate 88,760,888 of JABFTP020000001.1, read as the reverse complement.
TCTTAGTATCCTCTTTGTTACCGACGTTTCCGCTCTTGTTTCTGCCCCGTATGTCATAATTGGTCGCACATATGTTTTGTAGATTCTGGATTTGCATGGTATACTGAGGTGTTTATTTCTCCAAATTGGTTGTTTAAGATGTCCCGATACTGCAGCTGCTTTGTTCACTTGTCTCCTCACTTCATCTTCAAGGTATCCTGTGCTTGTTATTTTGCACCCTAAATATTCGAATGACATGACTTGGTCTATAGTGGCGTTGTCTATTGTTAACTTGCAGCGCAGAGGTTCCTTAGCTATGGTCATGCATTTTGTCTTACTTGTTGAGATTTCCATATTGAAATTTTTTGCGCGTTTGCTAAAGGCGTATAACATTCTTTGTAGGTCGTCTTCTGATTCTGCAATAAGTACGGCGTCATCGGCATAGCATAAGATGTTAATTTGTAGGTTCCCAAGCGGTATCCTAGTCCCAAGTTTTTAACGGTCTCTACAAGTTAGTCCATAACAGTATTAAATAGTAGAGGGCTAATACTATCACCTTGGCGGATGCCCGACGTTGTTCCGAAATGCTGTGTTAGGGTGTGGTTTGTTCGTATTTGCGTTGTTGTATTAGTGTTCAGATCTTTTATGTGTCTTATATATTTTTGGGTACCTCTTTGTTTTCCAGTATCTTGATTACATTCTTCAGTTGGATTCTGTCGAATGCCTTCGTTAAGTCTATGAAACAAAGATATGCTGGAGTGTTATATTCAAGAGACTTTTCTACTAATTGCCTTGTTATAAATAGTGCATCGACCGTGGACCGGTTTTTTCGAAAGCCTTGTTGCTCTTCGCTGATTGGCATTGTTGACGTTATGTCATCGGCAAGAATCTTTGTAAGCAGTTTCAAAGAGGTGCTTAATAAGATTATTCCGCGATAGTTGGCAGGATTTGTTTTGTCTCCTTTTTAAAGATAGGCACTGTTACACTTCTTTTCCATTCTTCTGGTATTTTTCCTTGTTGAATTATGATGTTAAACAGTTTTGTGTACTCTTCTCTCATGGCTTCTCCGCCATATTCGATCATCTCATTTGTTATCTTATCTTCATTTGGAGCTTTCCTATTTTAAGTTTACTTATTGCCATAGCTACTTGCTCTTTCGTGATTGTTACCGGTTCATTTATAATGTCGTTTTCTAAGTCTTCTTCTGGGGGTTCTTCTTCATATTCTGATTCGGTGTGAAGATTTTTGAAGTATTTTTCCCATGTTTCGTTTGTGATTGTTTTCAGTTGTATAGTTTCATTGGTGTCCTTTTTCATACCCCTTAATAATTTCCAAATTTGTTTTTGCGCTCCGTATATATCCGCTTCCATTTCAGCACTAAATCTCTGCCAGTATTCTTCTTTAATTTCCCGAACTCTGTTATTCACCCTATTTCTTATTTCTATGTATCTATTTCGGTTCTCTGGTGTCGGATGGTTCTTATATTCTAGATATATTTGTTTTTTTCCTTTGTAATGTTTTTGACTTCAGTGGTGAACCAGGGTTTATTATTAGGTTTGCCGTTCTGTGATACCGTGCGGGTTCCCAAGGCCTCTGTGGCACCCTTGTATATGTTTTCTTTTAGTTTTAGCCATGCTATGTCGGGGTTATCTTGCTGCAATATTGGATTACGAGTTATATACTGTTTGCAACGGTTTGAATAAAGTTGTTGGGTGCTCTCATTGTTGAGCGATTCTTCGTTAAATTTTTCAGTTTTTACAGATGGTGTTTTTTTTTTTAATTGAGTTGTCATCTTCAGTTTCCCTAAAACGAGCTTGTGGTCTGTTCCAATGTTAGCTGATGACAAAACTCTTACATCTAAGATTTGTTGGGGTAGAAACATTCGGTTAGTGATAATGTAATCAATTATGGATTTGTTGTTTCGGTTATCGTAGAAAGTATATTTATGCTGTTCTTTGTGAGGGAAAAAAGTGTTATTAATTCGCAACTCGTTCTGTGCACAAAATTCCGTCAACATTTCGCCGTTTCTGTTAATTACGTCTTCGTTATATTTTTGTTTTACCCGTTTACTACTTCGTTACCGACTCTAGCGTTAAGGTCTTCTAATATTATTATCTTTTCTTTAGTTGGTATTTTATCTAGTTGTGATTGAAGACTTTCATAAAATCTACCGCCGCTTCCTCTGGTTTGCTTATGTCAGGTGCGTATACTGATAGAATATGTAGCGTATACTGATAGGATATGTAGCGGACGGTCGAACGACATTGTGACTTTCAGGATTCTATAGCTAACATATTCTACGTTTACCATATTTTCTTCGTATTTTTCATGTACTAGTAGTCCTACTCCCGATGTTGCTCTTTGGTCTTTTTCTACTCCAGAGTATACTAAGATGTAATTGTTTAATTTTGATAATCCTCTTCTCTTCTTTTTGGTTTCGGCAAGTTGACACATATCTATTTTGTGTTCGTTCATTTCAGGGATTATTTCGTGGTCTTTCGAGAATAGAGATCTAATGTTCCAGCAGGCTATTCTTTCTTGATGCTTCTTCCTGTAGAGTTTATTCCTATTTCGCGCGCGGGTCGTATTCCGTGTTGTCTGTCCTTGTTCCGAGGCTGCATCTCCGGTGCTTTGAGCAATGAATTGTTTTACCCTAGGCAGGTTGCTAACCTTTCCTAGGAACCCTCCTCCTTGATCCGGGCTTGGGACCGGCATTAGCACTTGCTGGACTACTCAATCCATCCAGCTTGTACCAAAGGAGAGCAAGCTGGCCAGTACGAAATAGTGATTCCCTCTGTTTCAAGATATTGTCGCGCCAGCTTGCTGGTATGTGGAGGAGCATTATCTTGCATACTCACTATGGGCACCTTGCCGGAGTCTCGCTATGGGCTCCAGTACTAGGTCCACGTAATTTCTAGCCGTTACACTCGAAGGAAATGAAATTAATTCTGCCTTCCAGCAGAATGCCACCCCAAAACATCACACTGCCTCCTTGGTATTTCGGAATTTGTCTTGCTGCTCGGAGTCTAGCTTTCTTCCACGACCCCTTAAAACCTGAACCCGATGGTGACCTGATCGAACACCAATTCTGGTCTCATCCGAATATAAAGAGAACATTTCGCCAATTCTAAACATTCCAATTTTGGTGCCCGATGCACCAATTAAGTCTGTTAATTTTTTTTTGCCTGGTTAGCTCTGGAATTCTTAAGAAGATTCTGCCGTTTCGACTGATACACTGACGTCTGTTGCTTCCAGTAATTACCTTTGAGTGTGGAGTGCGACGCACTAGGGTCTCTTCTTGCAGTTTGGCACAAAAATCGGTTTTGTTCTTCAGAAGTGATCTTCCTGCGACTTCTTCTAGGCTTATTTTGTAGAGTTTGTAGCTCCACGTATCAGATGTAGGTTTTTGAAATCACCCTCTGTGATACCCCCATTATGGCCGCTATATTCCTCTGTATCACCCCTTCTTCAACGAGAGCAATTATTCGACCCTTCTGCACATCGGGCAATCCAACGGAAGGAATTTTCAATTATGATTATAGGTTAGGTTAGATTTTTTTTTAATTTTTGAAATTCACAGTTTCAAATCTTAGTGACGACTGGTTGTTGAACAGATGGAATTAAGCAAAGAACACGTGTACAATGCTGATGAATCGGCCCTTTTCTGGAGATGTTTACCAGACACAATTTGGGTTCATCAAGGGAAAAAATCAGCACCAGGTCGAAAAGTGTCAAAAGAACGCTTAACTTTAATGTCTTGGAAAAAGCGACAAATCCACGAGCATTCAAAAACGAAAGTTCACCATGAGTTGTCTACTAAAGGGTGGATGACCAGACCATTATTTAATGAATGGTTTAAAGCATCTTTAGCCCCGAGGTGAAGAATTTTTTAACTAAGATTTACAAGCCCTCTGAAGCTCTGTTGTTGGTAGACAATGCACCATCGCACTCACCTGAGGAAGAGGTTAATACTAATCCAAACTTCAGAGCTATGTTTTTGCCACCCAACTGTACTGCCGTTCTCCAACCTATGGATCATAATTTAATTCAAAACATTAAAGTGTCGTATAGAAAGTGCCTTCTGAATCATATCATTCCGCATGAAGGTGAAGGGATAACTTCCATTTTGAAGCAGTATAATTTAAAAGATGTGAACAACCTTGCCCAATCTTGGAAAGCAATTACTTCAAAAAATATTAGAAAAAGTTGGACAGCATTGTGGCATGACACTACAGAAGTAGAAGAATCAGATGATGAAAATATTCCACTCTCAGAGATTCAGAAGAAACTTCGTCCAATCAGTGAAAATGATTTGAAAAATATTGCCGAATCATTAAAGGTCATCGATCCAGAAAATGACTTAACCATGTTATCGATTTGACTGAAGAAGAGTTTATACAAGTTGCTTTAGGAAGGAATATTGAAAACGTAGGGAAATCTTCTGACTCAGAGAATGGTTTAAATAGTATGGTAAAAGTGAAACATGCAGATACTGTCAATGCGTTCTCCCTGATTATCAGTTGGGCCGAACAGAATAATCTTCCTATAGAAGAAGTATTGCTCCTGAAAAGGCTCAAGGAACAAATCAGTTCAGATGGCAGCATCGAGAAAGGTTCAGAGTGAAATCGATGGATATTTTAAACGTCATAAGGAATAGCATGTTGTTTATGTACACTAGCTTATATTTAAATCCTATACATATTTTCTATAAGGAAAGATTATAGTGAATGGAAATTGTATAATTTGATTCTGTTTTATAATAGAAACTCGGCTTCAACAGATTTTGGGTTGTTTCTATTTTGAAAGTGAAACAAATTCAAGTCACTTCAGAAATTCGGACATTACTACTGAATTGAAATTCAAGTGTGATTCTGTATGAGTATTACTACCTACTTCTATTGCACCGGTACGGGTTGCGGGCATGGCAACAAGCGATTAGTGAGTGAACTTAACTTTATGATCTCACAAGTATCAAACTTTAAAGAAGCTTGAAAAAGCTTGATGTCAAGTCAAGCCTATTGGGTGAGAAAATCAAGTGAAGTCAAACTTTTGATTTTTCTGAATTTCAAGTTGAATCAAGCTTTCGGAAAGAAGAATCAGATATTAAAAGCAGGTAAAAACTAAAATGTGTAATAGAACTTTTTTTTCAAATTTGGATTTGAAGATTAATATCATTTTAACGTTTTTTAGGTTGACGAAAATAAAAGAAGCAACAACTGGAAAAGAAAAATCAAAGAGAAAACTAATATCGTTACAACGTAGTTTAAACTTACACTTATAATTCTTTATTAAGTAAATGAATAAACAAATATAATCAATGTTCTTCTTGATCTCTATTGTGTTAATAGATGAAATTTTATCTGTTCAAAATTATGATTTACACCATATTCTATACCCAATTACGATGAACATGAAAAAATGTTTTTCTAGTACATTTCAAAAGTTTATATTTGTGAATTAACAAGAAATATAGCTTCGAAAATTTCAGGATCTATTAAGGTTAGTACAAAGTAGTTCACAAAATAATTGTTCCATAAATTTATTGTCTGTCGTCAATTTCAACAAATTTTAGAAATTTTGAATTTCATAGACCCAAGTTTCCTTTTCGAAACAGGTTTCAAGTTAATTTTTTTAGCTGCAATAGTTTTCGAAATATCTGAAACGTAAGTTTGGAAAACAGGATTAATATTTTGGATTTTGTATTGAAAAAAGCCTTTGGCAGAACTTAGTTATAGGTTACAAGAATATTTCTGACCTTTCGTCCAAATTGAAAGGGGTCGATTCCAACTATTGGTCAATTTCATGTGAAATGACCTTTTATTATTCATTCATTACTCATCAGACTTGATGAGTAATTAATTTAATGTTTCCTTAAAGAGTACATTCAAAGACATACAAAGATTCTCACAAATTGAAAGTTTTCAGGCGTGTATAAATGGAGTAAATGACTTAAGAGAGTTGCAAAGATTTCCACACTCGAATAACATCTAAACCAAAATATCTGTGGTTTAGGTAAGAACGATGATATGTTTATAGTCGTATTATTAACCTGTTTAAACTGTATCCTAATTTCCCTGAAATTCGTCTTGTGTTCTAGATTCATCGGCTAAATAATTGTCATGACCTAAATTCTACTCAGGTGTTTTCACACTCTGTTAATAAAATATTCTAGTTTATAGTCATATTGTCATTCATTAGGTATGAATGAAAGTGTTTATTTAGAACAATATTATGTGTTCTCGCTTCAGATCTTCTGCACCGTGATTCTAATTTTACGGTTTTTCAGGTTTCATTATACAGGGTGTAACATAATAGTATGTCACAACTTGAGGAGGTAAATCTACGTGCAATTTTAAGAAAAAAAGTTTATACAAACATAGGTCTGCAAAAGCTTCGTTACGGAGCTACAGAGTGTTGAGATATTCAGCCCAAATTTGGAATGCAAACTATTTTTTACAGCCTCCATCATTAAACGTCCTATATTTCAACTGAAAATCACAAAATGTTTTCTTTTCCAAAGCCATGTCTCCTTTTGCCCTTTCAAACTTTTTTGGAGTACGCCTCTGATCAGCGTACAATCAATTTTCGGCATTTTCGTTCAATTTAGAAACTTTTTTGTCATTCTTTTAATTAGAAGTGCTTTCAATGCAGCGAATGCATACAATCGTCTAATAATTTTTTGCTCGAGAACGGTTGGAGATACGAAAAAATTACAGGTGTCAAAAAAGTTTTTAAATTGAACGAAGATGACGAAAATTGATTGTACGCTGATCAGTGGCGTGCTGCAAAAAAGTTTGAAAGGGCAAAAGAAAACATGACTCTCCACTCAGGAATCTCCACCTACGGCTCTCCACCTAGGACCTATATTTTTGATATGGGTCACTACACAATATTGAAGATAACTTTATATCTCCAATTTTCACTACAGAATTTTGATATAATTTAGTTATTTGAAATACAATTAAAGAGGATTTTCAAGAACTAATTAGCTTGAAGGTCTGCGGCAGAAAGATACTGCTGGGAGAGGTTCGGAAACCGGTAAGACATATCATCTGATAGCCGGATTATGCGCATCAGACTGTTAGCCAGTGGCGTGACACAGATGGAGGATCAGATGTTTTAATTCAAATTGTTGTGACGTGATTTTAGCACGTTACAGTGCATTCTTCAGTAAATAGAATTTTCCTACTGAAGTGGAGATCCTGAATTCTCTTCTCTTGGATAAACTGACAGAAAGTTAGGCGATTCTCAGGATCGTTGGGAATTAATTCCTGAACTGTCTGAATGTGTCAAGGATGAATACTTGTTCCTTCAAGACATCATGAAACATTGTTTTAGGAATGACCAACTGCAAACCTAAACGCCGCGTGCTTAATTGTGGGTTTTCCTCAACCATGTCCAAAATTTGTTCTTCGCGTTCTACGGTCCTAAATGTTCGTTGTCGTCCTCGATCCAAATTCCTGTGCTTGAAGCAACCATTCTCGCGATCTGGAAATCTTTCAGCATATACTCTCGTGCCTTCACGTCCATTGCCTTGACAAAATCCGTATACCATAACCATATCAACCGTTTCAGAGTTACTGTAGGTACATCTCCGTGCCTAATAGTGATGAAAAAATCACCAAAATACCTAGTTAAGAACTTAAGGATTGTGATAACAATTTGTTGTCAAGCCTAATAAAATGACATTCTGCCAGACCACAAAAATTAATCCAAAGCCAACACATGGTCAAATGTGATATTTTTGACTTGCTAGGTGGTTTAAGAAATGAAATCATGAAATTAAAAAACTGTTTTTTGTGATTGAACCGCCCATCATATCAAAATTTCTCAAGAGATAAAAAAGTTTGATAATTAGCCTGGCTACTCAATGTTTAAAACAGTTTTGCTCAAACGCAGAGAGTTGAAAAATATGGTTGATTAAAAATACGTTCGAGTTTTTAGGGACACTTGTAAAACGTCAAGGTCATTGAGTGGATCACTAAAAAACGTGAATAACACACTCGATTATGTATACCAAATATGGTTTCTATCGATCGAGTTGTTCTCGAATTATTTGAAAAATAAGAAAAAAAATCTTTGGACTTGGCGACCTCTAGCGGCCAAACGAAGAAATTTTTCATATGTGTAAGTTGGCTTAAATCGACTAATATCGAGCTGAAGAAGCTGTCGTATAACGTTTTACATGTAATTCACGGATACCCTGTATAGGACGGTATGTTTCATTAGAATTTTGTATTTTTTTGTTATTTTCTATAAACCTAAACTGCCTTCGAGTCAAAATAAATGATTTTTTCTAAAAATTCTACCGTTATTTGAGAAAAACTAGTTCAGGCATAAGTGGGTTAAGAGGAAAATTTGAAGAAAAAACAGTTTTGGTTTTGTGTGGAATGACTAAATACACTCCCCGCAAAAATTGTCGCATCACCCTACTTTTAGGTTGGTCTTTCAATAGTCGCTTGGTAACTTTCAGAAGTGTAAAATAAGAAGATTTCATTCAAAAGAGATGAGTTTATGATGGAAAATATCAACAATTTTCGAGTTAATGAAAAATTAAAAAATTCTACCATCTTCAAACATTCGCGAAGAGACCAATCAACTAGCATCGAATGGTTACTAATCATTTTCAAAATCGAGTGTTTTCTCCCCGGGCCCTAATTACTGCCAGTATACGTCTCGGAAGCCCCTCAAACAAAATTAGATGTACTCTTGAGTCACTCAGTTCCAAATTTCAGGAAGCAGATTTTCTAGTTGTTGTAGTGTTCTACAAGGCATCCTAAGTTGCTGAATTTGCCACCCCATACTGTCCTAAACATGCTCTATGGGATTCAAGTCGGGACTTCTGGCTGGCCATCTTAAAATATCAATTTGAGAATTTTGCAGAAATTCTGTAGCTACTCTAACTTCACGAGGCCGAGCATTATCATGCATATAAATGAAGTTTTCGCCAATCAATGAGCCAAAGGGTACAACATGGAGTTCAAGGATATCTGAGATGTATCTGGCCGCTGTCGTTCTTCCATTATTCACTAGGACTAACTCAGTTTAACCATGGAAAGAAATGCCTCCCCATACCATTACTGAGTCCCCACCGAAGTTTTCGGTTTGCCGGATATTGCATTGCTGATACCGTTCCCCAGATCGTCTGCATAGAGGCATGCGTCTATCATTTGATACTAGACAGAACCTGGACTCGTCGGAAAAGAGAACATTCGACTATTCTGGAATACCCCAATTTGCATGTTCCCTCGCAAACTGAAGTATTGCAACTCGATGTTCTCTATGGTGAGACGCGGGCCGGTAGAAGCCACCCATGGTCGTAATATCGTCTTCTCTGAGCCTGTTCCTAATAGGGTGCAATGAAATATGCATATTTCTGGAAAGTGCAAGTTCATTTTGTAGCATTCTAGCCGTACAGTGCAGTTAAACGAAGCCACCGATCATCAACTGGTGTTGTTATCTGATTTCTTTCCTGTCCGGCGCTTCTTCAATATTGCCTGTTTCGTGGAACCGATTAATTGCTCTTGAAATAGTGCTTTGGCTAACATTCAAAAAGTTAGCCAACGTTGGCTTCGCCTTTCCTCTGGAAGTGTTACAATTCTAACCACTTCATGATCATTCAAATAGCGTCCAGGACGTTCAATAGTCATTACAATAAATTCAAAGATTCGAAAGTCAACAAGAAACTCAGAAAACTTACATTAATTTAACGTGAAAACTGAAGAGAAATTTAATGAATACTGATAGTTAAATAAATTCATTCTTGTTTGTTTGTTATTCCTTTTACGTGCTCTATTTCCGCCTTTCGACCAATGGCACGCCGGGGAATTCTGTCACCTCACTAACCCGGGAATTTTGCCGAACCCCTCTCGTGTCGAGGGAAGGGATCTTTAATGTCCAACACATCTCTGTTAGACAGGACCGACGGCTTTACATCTCCTCCGAAAGATGGATACTCAAGCGATTCCCAGAATCCGAAAAATCGCACCGACTTTGTGGGGATTGAACCCAGGTAACTCTGCGCAGGAGACGAGCATCGTATCCCTTACGCCACCGAGCCGGCAAATTCATTCTTGTTTCAGACGTGTTTGAGATCATATGGAAACAAATGTTCCTACATAGATAAAAATTTTTTCCTCTCATATGTCCAAAAACATATGTTAACAAAGAAACTGCGATCGAGATGCTTAATCGATTGTGGAATTCAGAATACCAGGTGATGCGACAACTTTTGTGGTGTGTGTATTTATGAACTAAAATGACCTTTGAAGAATTGGTGGATATGCTGCCAAAATGAACGTGTGAAAAATGTTCCAAATATAATGGTCGATAAAATATAAATAAAGAATAACACTAAATTATGGCGTCCAGGAAGTCAAGCACCTTATACTATAAAACCTCTCTGAATTCAAGTAGAAATGGAATCTATACGTAGTACGAATATCTGACTACGAACTGAAATATATGTTATGGTTGCTATTGTCTGCCAAAGTGTCTGCAATAACTTCGAATCTTTTGTTGACTGCACCAACAATATTCACCCAAAACTACTGAGTGACAATAGCTTCCAAAGAAATTCACAGGTATCCTTTTGAACAATGTAGTTCCTAAAATAGAATGAAAGAATGGATTTGCTCTTCAGGTATGAGAAGACCATTACCACAATTTAGGGCATGTAATTCTATTTTATTTCAGGTAAGTATTTCAAACGCTAGCAATCATTAATAGCTTGTAAAGTGCTTTCTTATATTTAAAGTTCAATAAATTCATGATAATTTCGTTGAGGTATTAAATACTTCTGAACCTAAACACTTTTTGCAATATTGGAGAGACTGATTCAGATTTTACTTTATCAACAAACATCTTCTTGAAATGATTTTGTTGATAGATTATAAAGAACTAATAAATATGAATGAGACATAATGAAATTATTTTTTACAATCTTGAAACTCGATAACTGCTTTGGATTTGTTTTTAATAATGTATGTTTTTCATCAGAGATGAATAATTTCGTGATTGTTTAAATTTGTGACTTTTTAAATTTGGCTCTTTTTGATTCTTCGTTTGTGGTACTCTTGTCACTTTTATATCCAACTGAAGATTTTCATCCATTAATCGGCTATTATCTTTTTGGATATACATGGTGTATCATAATAATAAGTGGTGAAGGTGATTCCTTGAGTGATCTCAAGGAAAAAGTTTGTAGAAATATGGGTCGAAAAATGCTTCGTTTCCAAAATACAGCGAGATGAAGTTTCAAAAAATTTTCAATAATTTTTTCTTTACCAACAAACATCTTCATAAAATGATTTTCTTGATAGTCGATAAAGAATTAATAAATATGAATGAGACATAATAAAACTAAATTTTTACAATCTTGAAACTCGATAACTGCTTTGGATTTGTTTTTAATAATGTAGGTTTTTCATCAGAGATGAATAATTTCGTGTTTGTTTAAATTTGTGACTTTTAAATTTGGCTCTTTTGATTCTTCGTTTGTTGTACTCTTGTCACTTTTATATCCAACTGAAGATTTTCATCCATTAATCGGCTATTATCTTTTGGATATACATGGTGTATCATAATAATAAGTGGTGAAGGTGATTCCTTGAGTGATCTCAAGGAAAAAGTTTGTAGAAATATGGGTCGAAAAATGCTTCGTTTCCAAAATACAGCGAGATGAAGTTTCAAAAATTTTCAATAATTTTTCTTTACCAACAAACATCTTCATAAAATGATTTTCTTGATAGTCGATAAAGAATTAATAAATATGAATGAGACATAATAAAACTAAATTTTTACAATCTTGAAACTCGATAACTGCTTTGGATTTGTTTTTAATAATGTAGGTTTTCATCAGAGATGAATAATTTCGTGTTTGTTTAAATTTGTGACTTTTAAATTTGGCTCTTTTTGATTCTTCGTTTGTTGAACTCTTGTCACTTTTATAACCAACTGAAGATTTTCATCCATTAATCGGCTATTATCTTTTGGATATACATGGTGTATCATAATAATAAGTGGTGAAGGTGATTCCTTGAGTGATCTCAAGGAAAAAGTTTGTAGAAATATGGGTCGAAAAATGCTTCGTTTCCAAAATACAGCGAGATAAAGTTTCAAAAATTTTCAATAATTTTTCTTTACCAACAAACATCTTCATAAAATGATTTTCTTGATAGTCGATAAAGAATTAATAAATATGAATGAGACATAATAAAACTAAATTTTTACAATCTTGAAACTCGATAACTGCTTTGGATTTGTTTTTAATAATGTAGGTTTTTCATCAGAGATGAATAATTTCGTGTTTGTTTAAATTTGTGACTTTTTAAATTTGGCTCTTTTGATTCTTCGTTTGTTGAACTCTTGTCACTTTTATACCCAACTGAAGATTTTCATCCATTAATCGGCTATTATCTTTTTGGATATACATGGTGTATCATAATAATAAGTGGTGAAGGTGATTCCTTGAGTGATCTCAAGGAAAAAGTTTGTAGAAATATGGGTCGAAAAATGCTTCGTTTCCAAAATACAGCGAGATGAAGTTTCAAAAAATTTTCAATAATTTTTTCTTTACCAACAAACATCTTCATAAAATGATTTTCTTGATAGTCGATAAAGAATTAATAAATATGAATGAGACATAATAAAACTAAATTTTTACAATCTTGAAACTCGATAACTGCTTTGGATTTGTTTTTAATAATGTAGGTTTTTCATCAGAGATGAATAATTTCGTGTTTGTTTAAATTTGTGACTTTTTAAATTTGGCTCTTTTTGATTCTTCGTTTGTGGTACTCTTGTCACTTTTATATCCAACTGAAGATTTTCATCCATTAATCGGCTATTATCTTTTTGGATATACATGGTGTATCATAATAATAAGTGGTGAAGGTGATTCCTTGAGTGATCTCAAGAAAAAGTTTGTAGAAATATGGGTCGAAAAATGCTTCGTTTCCAAAATACAGCGAGATGAAGTTTCAAAAATTTTCAATAATTTTTCTTTACCAACAAACATCTTCATAAAATGATTTTCTTGATAGTCGATAAAGAATTAATAAATATGAATGAGACATAATAAAACTAAATTTTTACAATCTTGAAACTCGATAACTGCTTTGGATTTGTTTTTAATAATGTAGGTTTTTCATCAGAGATGAATAATTTCGTGTTTGTTTAAATTTGTGACTTTTTAAATTTGGCTCTTTTTGATTCTTCGTTTGTTGAACTCTTGTCACTTTTATATCCAACTGAAGATTTTCATCCATTAATCGGCTATTATCTTTTTGGATATACATGGTGTATCATAATAATAAGTGGTGAAGGTGATTCCTTGAGTGATCTCAAGGAAAAAGTTTGTAGAAATATGGGTCGAAAAATGCTTCGTTTCCAAAATACAGCGAGATGAAGTTTCAAAAATTTTCAATAATTTTTCTTTACCAACAAACATCTTCATAAAATGATTTTCTTGATAGTCGATAAAGAATTAATAAATATGAATGAGACATAATAAAACTAAATTTTTACAATCTTGAAACTCGATAACTGCTTTGGATTTGTTTTTAATAATGTAGGTTTTTCATCAGAGATGAATAATTTCGTGTTTGTTTAAATTTGTGACTTTTAAATTTGGCTCTTTTTGATTCTTCGTTTGTTGAACTCTTGTCACTTTTATATCCAACTGAAGATTTTCATCCATTAATCGGCTATTATCTTTTGGATATACATGGTGTATCATAATAATAAGTGGTGAAGGTGATTCCTTGAGTGATCTCAAGGAAAAAGTTTGTAGAAATATGGGTCGAAAAATGCTTCGTTTCCAAAATACAGCGAGATGAAGTTTCAAAAATTTTCAATAATTTTTCTTTACCAACAAACATCTTCATAAAATGATTTTCTTGATAGTCGATAAAGAATTAATAAATATGAATGAGACATAATAAAACTAAATTTTACAATCTTGAAACTCGATAACTGCTTTGGATTTGTTTTTAATAATGTAGGTTTTTCATCAGAGATGAATAATTTCGTGTTTGTTTAAATTTGTGACTTTTTAAATTTGGCTCTTTTTGATTCTTCGTTTGTTGAACTCTTGTCACTTTTATATCCAACTGAAGATTTTCATCCATTAATCGGCTATTATCTTTTTGGATATACATGGTGTATCATAATAATAAGTGGTGAAGGTGATTCCTTGAGTGATCTCAAGGAAAAAGTTTGTAGAAATATGGGTCGAAAAATGCTTCGTTTCCAAAATACAGCGAGATGAAGTTTCAAAAAATTTTCAATAATTTTTTCTTTACCAACAAACATCTTCATAAAATGATTTTCTTGATAGTCGATAAAGAATTAATAAATATGAATGAGACATAATAAAACTAAATTTTTACAATCTTGAAACTCGATAACTGCTTTGGATTTGTTTTTAATAATGTAGGTTTTTCATCAGAGATGAATAATTTCGTGTTTGTTTAAATTTGTGACTTTTTAAATTTGGCTCTTTTGATTCTTCGTTTGTTGAACTCTAACCTAACCCACAGACTATACCTTAAAGGTGGTTTAACAAAAATTCTTGAGAATGTATTTACAATAAAAAAAAGATCATAAAACTGCGTTGAACATTTTGTTTTGAGCGGATTCTCATGAGCATTGACGAACCCGGTTAACTTTGGAGTGGTGTAACCTCGTTTTGAATGAATGAATTTGAAAGGAAAACTTTTCGTCAAAAAACCATCTACAAGATTGGTCTGAAGTAATTTTTCTGTAAAATGAATAAAAAAAAGTTATAGAACAAAAAAAGTGAGGAAATTTCTATAAAAATACCTAAATTTAGAGTAAAAAGTTCTATAAACATATTTGTAGGCAAAGCGATTTGTTACAAATGCTGTTCCTACAAATTTTTTGTAGTTCCTATAGTTTCCGAGATATCGCGAAAAAGTTGTTTGCATCCCTTTTCCAAAATGGCGGCCGGTGTCCCCTAGACTTTTTTGAGTTGGTAAATGACTAAGTAAATAAATAAATGAGTTTTAAAAAATTAATAAGATAACAACTTAATCCGTTATAATTAAACAGATAAATAATTATTTAATAGGCCAAATATACTGGGTGATTCACCAGTGGTGCGGTGCTCTGTAGCTCGTACACTCTTGAAGATTTCAAGTTTTGTTCGAACGGTATTGTATTCAGAAAGTAAGAATCTACTTCAGTAATTTTCTATAAAAGAATCTTGGGTGGTTTTTTCAGATTGGAAGACCACTTTTCGTTTAAGATTCAGGAGCGGCCTAAACTCTGCTATAATGTCTTTAAGTAATAAGTTTTTTTGGTGAGAAGTTTCGTCACAATATTTTTTTTCCGTTAAAATTCATGAAAATGGACTCTCACATAATCGCATGCTCCTTCGGCGAGAGAAGTTGAATACTTTTTTTATTTTGTTTTCTTATTGCCCAAAGATAGCTTTTTGATGAATTGAAATAGATTATCCTCATTTTATACAAGAGTGACTCAAAAATTATTGAATATTTTAATTTTAAAAATATCATATCTTGATTTTTCAAAAGGAACACCCTGTATTTTATTATTCATGTCAATGCATAAAATATTGTGCTATAGTTTTGCAAAAGTATCCTTATCTTTATCTTCGATCTTTTTCGAAATATTCGATTATTTGTAAAAATTTTGATGAAAATTCTAAAAACCGTATCAAACTCATCAACATGCATCATTATTCGCACAGAAGTTTTTTTTGTGTAATGATTCAAGTAGTAAACAATGAAACCTGAACAAGATAATTCTTTTAACGAATGATAAAATCAAGATGATTAAAACGTAAATCGAGGTATGTGTTGACATTTTTTTTGTGCCTTCTGTCAGGTGTCCGGACATATCATATTCTGCATTTTACATGGTGAAATTATCAGTGTTTCGTTATTAAACATTGTTAAAGTGAGGTTTGAACCCAATTTTCTCAATTGACTGCCATGAAGTTCTCCGAAGAAGAAATGGTTGATATGATTCTTATTCTGGGTGAGTGTGATAGAAATTCTTTGTTGGCAAGAAGAGTTTATGCACATAGGTTTCCTGATAAGAGGGATCCAGATGCAAGAAGCTTTGGAAAACTTCTAATAAGATTTATCGAAACGAGTAATACTGCTTACAAAAAACATGAAAAACCGAAAACTGCTACAGCTGAAGACAACCAGTTATCAGTTTTGTTGACAGTGACAGAGGACCCATATAAAAGCCAAAGAGAGATTTCTCAGTTAACAGATATAAATCAAACTTCCGTCCAGAGAATCTTGAAAGTGAATAAACTTCATGCATATCATGTACAGCTGCACCAGAAACTGAACAATCAAGACTATGAAAATCGAATCAATTTTTGCTATTCGGCAAGTGACAAAGTAGCGGAAAATCCAAATATGTTTAGCAGAGTTCTATTCTCGGACGAGGCAACTTTCCACAAGAATGGACTTGTTAACAGGCACAACTTTCATTATTACGCCACGCAAAATCCACACCTCATGAGACAAATAGATCACCAGCATCGTTGGTCCTTGAATGTATGGGCCGCTGTAGTAGATGGATATCTAATTGGGCCGCACTTTTTCGACGGGCACCTCAATAGTGAAATGATAGATTTTCTGCAAAACCATCTACCAATGTTACTTGCTGATGTACCAGAGCATATAAGACAAGATTTGTGGTTTCAACAGGATGGAGCACCGGCACATTACTCACATCAGGTTAGGGAGCATTTGAATCATGTATTTCCAAACAAATGGATAGGACGTGGTGATCCTGCTAGATGGCCAGCTAGGTCTCCGGACCTTACAAGTCTAGATTTTTTCTTGTAGGGTTATATTAAGGGCATCGTTTACCAGATTCCTTCTACAACACAGTTGGATATGAGAGAGAATAGTTGACGCCTTTCAGTCAGTTAATCCGCAAATGTTGTCGAGAGTTCAACGCGCCTCTAGTGAATCACACGGTATATGAATTAATGAATGGATGCGAATATTAATGATTATATACGAAAAAAAACTAGAAAAATAAATCACAAAAATGAACAATGAACGTGAATGAACGAATGATGAAGGAAATAGTAATAGGAAAATACACTGCAGAACTGTTTGACCAAAATAAGTCCTTTTGCGTACCATAGTTTTTATTTTAATGCGAAGAAAATTCAAATTACGAAGAATTGACAAATAACCTTTACTTGCAATAATCTAATTTCATTTTATAATGAAACCTCTATATCCATTCGATTATTTGTTTTCATCTAGAGAATATTTCTGCAACGTACAACAAATAACAGATTAGCAAGTGTTACAACATTATTTGTTCAAGATCTTCTATTTATGAGATGGAATGAAGTAATATTATGTGAAGAATCATCCTAAACAGTAACGGTTGCTTAGTTGTAGTTGAAGCTGGGGAATAATCACTTGGTCAACTATATGAGATGAGGAAATAAAACACAATTATTAACATCAGGAAATTGTTACAGTCTCAAATTAAAATGCAAATGCTTTGTTGAAATAGAACGGGTTCTATTACGAATCAGATGAAAATCAATTATATTCCCGATGGTCTCGTTTATTAGCAATTGAAATCGAGTTTATCATTTTATACAATGTACAGATATTGATAATAGAATTCCGTGAGGACATTAGCCGAGGAACGCGTCAAGTAAATGATTTCCCCATTTGAAAGGCTCAGTAAGTGATGAAAATGCCTTTCAAACAAATTTTTTTGAAAGTTTGATGTGTTATAATTTTCTGTTTCTAAACTAAAACTATATATTTTTGATAAAATCGTATGACTAGTAGGACATTTGATTCTGTCTATGTTTTGGCAATATTTTTGGATTCTATATCTTTTCAAACCTTTATATATATTTACACACAACCAAATTTATATGGAATCAATCAGTATTTCACATTACACAGCTCTACAAAAAAAAAATTTTTTACTGTTGCCCTGGATATCATCGCAAATTTTTATGTTTTCAAGTGCCCAGATTACGAATATATCCATGAAAGTTCTCAATGTGCTCGTATTTTCATGGTTTTTGCATTTCTTATATTTTGAACAATTATAAGCTTATTAGAAATAAAATTTAATTTTCCAGTCATGATTAGGCTTCTTTGCAACTTTTCGCGCATACAAACATCACCTGATCCCCACTCTCAGACCCCTTGCTCCACAGAACAGCTGAGATCTCAGTTATTTGACAATATTGAAGTACATATACACGTAAATCTGGATAAAGTGTCATGGATTAATATTTTGTTTCAATTACTGAATGTCCATTCCTATATATTTGTCTTCTAGTCTAAAATATGAGTTCGTCACGAAGAAAGTGTAAATATTGTAGTGATTTATTTTGTTATATTTGCGGTGTTTATATACCAAAAAAACAAAAAAGAAATATCACAGACTTTGTCAAGGAGACATAAGTTGAATATTTTGGTTTCAAAATGGACAAATTAGGTAAACCATGGGTTCCTAATAAAGTTTGTAAGTCCTGTGTTGAGTCTTTACGGTTGTGGAAAAAAGGTGAACGTTCTGGATTAGACTTTGGTATTCCTGTGATCTGGATGGAGCCTACGAATCATTTAGATGATTGTTACTTTTGCGTAGTAGATGTTAAAGGTTTTAATCGAAATCAAACGTGGAGATACCCAGACTTACAGTCTACGAAATGTCCGGTTCTACACAGTGAAAATCTCCCTCGGCCCATATACATTTCAAAAGTAATTCGCATGCCCTCAGAAACAATGATGTTACCAAATTCACAGAAATCGGGACCATCTACTAGTGGAAGTGAATGGGAAGGTGAAACATCTACGCCAAAGTTATTTTCTCAAAATGAACTCAGTGATTTAATACGTGATCTCAATTTATCAAAACAAGGATCAGAACTGTTAGCCTCAAGATTGAAAGAAAAAAAATTTATTGGCACCAACAGTAACAATTACAACATACAGAACGCGAGAAAAAGAGTTATTACAATTTTTTAGTGAAAATGAAGGATTAGTGTATTGTAATGATATCGCGAAGCTGCTTATAGACATGGGTTTAAAAGAGTACAAATCTACTGAATGGCGCCTTTTTATTGATAGTTGCAAAAGAAGTTTAAAATGCGTCTTATTGCACAATGGAAATGAATTTGCATCAATTCTAATTGCCCATTCAACGAAACTCAAAGAAGAATATGAAAATGTAAAATTAGTTTTAGAGAAAATTAAATACTCTGAACATCAATGGCCGATCTGTGTGGATTTAAAAATGGTTAATTTTTTACTTGGCCAACAAAGTGGATATACAAAATACCCTTGCTTTATTTGTATGTGGGATAGTAGAGCAAAGCAACTACGTTGGGAACAAGATGTTTGGCCTGTAAGAAATTCTGAGCAGAGCAGAGACAAAATCATTCGTTAGTGCTTTCTTGAGATCATCATTTATGTAGTAATTCTGTCGGCTACTTGCATATTGTGGGCACGAGTATGTGTTAGGTTAGTGTGAGGCTGCTGTTGAATTGATGACAATATGGAGGGGCGGTAGAGTCCATCAGATAGCCATGGGTTGAATGGGTATGTCCAATTCTTACGCGACGAATAACAATTTTTTCTCTTCTTGTCATTTTAGGTAGTTGAAGTGAATTTATCGAAGGCGTTATATTATAAAGTTTACAATCTGAACTGCTCCAGATATTCTGCCATTTGGTTTTAATGGCCTGTTTCAAGTGACATTTTAAGTCTTTAGGCAGTTTAATATTTTGGATTGGGAGGTCCGAATCTAGGGCTTTTCTTGCTTTGTCAGCTTTTTCGTTCCTACTATTCCTGTGTGTAATTGTACCCAAATGATAAAAAATCGAATATTCTTAGTATTGTGGAGTTGGGCGATGATCTCTTGGATTTTCTGTACAAGAATATTCTGCGAGTAGATGTTTTAATGGATTGTATTCAGGCTAATGAGTCTGTGCAGATGGCAATATTTTTGTTCGTGCCTGAGATGTGATCGAATGCTTTTAAAATACCGTACTGTGTGCCAGTATGAATGCTGCTGAAAGAAGCGAGGTGATGTGATATGATATCGTTCTAAGAGGCTATTGAGCAGCTGACGTTACCATCAGCCTTAGATGCGTCTGTATAAAATACTTCATTATGTTGTTCTGCATTCATCAGTTCTTAAAAAGCTTGTTGTAGCAGGGTATTTGAAGCATCTTCTTTATTGTATTTTAGTAGGTCGGTGTTTATTGTAGGTAATATTATTGTCCAAAAGGGAGTGTACTTACGAGGATTGGTGGTTGTGTTGTGTAGATTCACGTTTCCGAGTAGAGGTTGTAGAATTTGCGGAATTGGTTTTGGTTTCTTCGAAAGATTTGGTGAATTTCAGTTGGTTTGAAGATGTCGTATATAGGATGATATGGATTTCGTGATACCCTGGCTGCATAGGATAGTAAAAGTTCTTCTCGACGTAATGCTAGAGGAAGTTCGTGTGCCTCGCAATAGAGTGATTACATGGGGCTGGTTCGAAAACCACCGATATATACACGAAGAGCTGTGTTGTGAACGTTTCCAGATTCTTCAAAACAGAAATGCTTGCTGTCGAGGATACTATGCTGGTGTAGTCGAGCTTAGAGCGTATAAGTGCTCTATAAATTCTCAAGAGGGCTTCTTCTTCGGTTGCCCATTTATGGTGCGATAAGGTTTTAAGAATTCATGCAACTCTTCTTTGTTTCCATTATATGCTTTTTCCAACTGAGTCCGAGGTTTTTTAAATGATCCACTATTTGTAACTGACTGCCATTCAGAGTTATCTCAGGATCATTGTTATTGTTTCTTCTGGCGAAAGTGACGATCTTAGATTTGGCAGTAGAGAAACGAAAGCCAGTCGTTTCAGCCCATTGCTCTAGTTTATTGAGCGTGTTTTGGAGCAGGACACTTGTAGATGAGATAACTTTACCTGAGCAGTATATGATGAGATCATCTGCGTATGTAACGTATTTGACTGGCTCTATGACAGACGAGCATATATCGTTTATAGCTAGCATGAACAAAGTAGTGCTCAGGACAGAGTCTTGTGGAACTCCATTTCCCACGGTGAAAGAGCGAGAATTTTCCATTCATAAAAACCTTACAGCTTCTATTTGATAGGAAGTTTTCGTTGAATGATCCCATGTTGTATGACAGGTTGATTTCATCTAATTTATTGAAGATAACTGGTCTCCAAGTCATATCGAATCCACTGCCTATGTCGAGTACAGCAGCAACTACATGTTTTCTATTACCTATGGCGTTGGAAATATCTGTTTGGAGCAATACAAGGTTATCTGTCGTACTACGGTGTTGTTTCAATTCTTTGATTCTGTACATCTATCTAGAATAGGAACTTTAAAGTTTCATGAAGAACGCAAGATGAAACATCATCTTCAGAACTTCTGCTACACTCAATATACTAACATTTTTCGGAATATATTGACTCTAGTGTAGACCTATAAGAAACAATCATAAAAACATATACAGAAGAAAAGAAAAGATAAAAAATTTGAGAATATTACCAACTGTCAAACGATTTCATTAAAAACTGCATCGTTGTAATCAAAAGAGAATCAAGAGAAAACTACAATATATCAAAATATCAGACAATTCAACTTGACAAATGCCTACGATCATAGAACACCTACCAATGTAATATATCTCGATTTCGCAAAGGCTTTCGACAGAGTCACAGGTAAGAGATTAGTGTATAAATTAAATATCATAGGTATTCCGGGAAAGTTGCTTCTTTGGACTGCTAATTATTTGTCGCGGCGAACATTCGTAGTTAAAGTTGGTAGTGCTTACTCTTCGGAAAGGGCGGTTAAATGTGGGGTGCCGCAAGGATCCGTCCTGGGGTCACTGCTATTTATTATTTTCGCAAGTGACTTGACTCATCGGATTAGGTCTCGCAAATCGTTCTTCGCTGATGACACCAAGTTGTATACAAACCCGTTAATCGGGAGGCAGCTTCTGCAAGACGACTTGGATGTAATAAATCGATGGTGCACAGATTGGCTCCTACCATTGAATGTGGACTAATGTGTAGTGCTGCGTATAGGACCGAACAATCCTTTGTATCAGTATTCGATTGACAATCAACCCATTCGCTAGGTGTCTTCACATATCGACCTAGGTGTAACCAATACTTCAGACCTCACATGGTCGGAACATATCCTTAGTGTTTGTAAACGTGCTAACTCTTTGATTCACCTCATTCGAACACCTATCCTTCACCAGCTCAATCTCACTCTACAAAGCTTATGTGCGTTCCATTCTGGAGTACGCGGGTGTGGTGTGGTGCCCGGTTTCTCGTGCTGGAAGGTGTTCAGCGCCGTGCAACGCGTATGACTTTCGGTGCCGTACGTCCATCACACGCTGACAGGTTAACTGCAGCTGGTCTAACGACGCAATTTGATTTCAACTTACAGAATGGTTAAACACAACTACGCCAACTTCAAGAGTTTGTTTGCATTGAACGATGATACTCGCTTGCGTGGCCATTGTTTCAAATTGAGAAAAGAAAAGTTTTCGACAAGGCAAAGACAGCACATGTTGGTCAATAGAGTGTTCAATGATTGGAATGAGTTTCCAGGTGATGTGGTCCGATCGGAATCTGTAAATGAATTCAGAAACAAAAATGGACTCGCTTCTTTTCGCGTTGTGGTGTGTCAATGCTCTAGTGCAGTTTATTGCGAGGCTAATTTCACTAATTTTTTGTATAAGCTATGTATACAAATTTATGAATTATCTTCTGTTATTAGGCTTCATAGGACTATGTACTCAGCCTTAAATTATTTCTAATAATAATAATAATAATAATAATAATATCGGTCGCCTCACAGAATTCTTGAGAAACAGAAAACCCTCAAGGCGCTTGAAATCACATATACGCAAAATTTATAGGAAAATTGGTACGAACACAAAACACCCTGATCACAAACAACACATCGACGTGTATATGGACACTTTGAAACAGAAACTCCAAGCAAAAGCAAAGAGGCTTTCAAGATACGTCAAGTGTACTGAAAGGAAACACCAAAACCAAAGGTT
The DNA here is from genome assembly GCA_013387265.2 of Cryptolaemus montrouzieri. Taxonomy (NCBI): domain Eukaryota; kingdom Metazoa; phylum Arthropoda; class Insecta; order Coleoptera; family Coccinellidae; genus Cryptolaemus; species Cryptolaemus montrouzieri. Next base: position 88,737,810 of record JABFTP020000001.1, on the reverse strand, counting down.
CCTCCAAAACGCTGCCAATTTTCATAAGGGAAATAACAAAACTGCGACCAACAATAACAGAGAAGTACCTGACGCACAGTGCTTGACCGACTATTGGTCATCAATATGTTCGAACCCCAAAGAACACAATAGAGAAGCGGAATGGATCACGAATGAAAAAGAACGCCTCGATATCAGACATATGGACTTCGATGGAATAACGGAGGAAGAAATTACAACAGTAATTGGAGCGACCAACAATTGGAAGGCCACAGGTATAGATAATATCCACAACTACTGGTACAAGAAGTTTGATAAGCTCCATGGAGCCCTAGCGAAACAGCTCACATATGTTCTTCAACATCCCAAGAAAACACCCACTTAACATATATGCTACCTAAGAGCGATAGAACACAGGATCCGTCTCAATATAGGCCAATCACTTGCCTGCCAACACTCTACAAAATACTCACTTCATGCATATCCAATCGAATATACCAACACCTTGACGACAACAATATATTAGCAGAGGAGCAGAAAGGATGCAGAAAGAAACACCACGGGTGCAAGGAACAACTCATCATTGATTCTGTGATAATGAAACAGGCACACGTAGGGCATCGCAATGTTCATTCAGCTTTTCTCGATTATCTGAAGGCATTCGATAGTACCGCCCATTCTTGGCTTGTTGAAGTATTGCAGATATACAAAATTCACCCATCCCTGGTAGAGTTCTTGAAGACAACAATGACACACTGGCGCACGTCTCTGCAGGTCAACATGAACAATAAATCAATTAAAACCGACGAGATACCCATACGTCGTGGAATTTTTCAAGGAGACTTTTGAGCCCACTATGGTTCTGTTTGGCAATGAACCCATTGTCCTCAATGCTCAATAGAACAGGATACGGATTTAGGATAAAAGCAGAAAGGAATTATCATACAATCTCCCACCTGCTGTATATGGATGACATCAAATTATATGCTTCGAACAAGAAGCAATTGGATGATTTGCTGAAAACTGTCAGTGAGTTCTCGGCAGATGTTCATATGAAATTCGGGATTGAAAAATGTAAGACCCTGAACATTCAAAGAGGGAAAGTCATAGATGGTGAAACACAACTTCCAAACGGTGATATTATACAGTGCATGAGAGATGGCGAAACATACAAATATCTGGGATACCAACAAGCCAGATTGCCAAAATCGTCTGTGATACGAACAACTTTGAAGCGGAAAGAAGGAGGACGCGGATTGATAGATGTAGTCAATTTACACACCGAACAGATAAAAAATCTCAGAGAATTCTTCTCAGAAAAAGCTCTCACTTCTGACCTACATAGAGCGGTATCGTTGGCTGATAAGGGATATACACCTCTAAATCTTGCTACCAGAGATGACCTGCTGAATCTACCATTCCTATCAGATACTGAAAAACAAGAGCAATGGTCAAGAAAGGAATTGCATGGACGACATCACCATGAGATTAATCAACCACACATCGACAAAGAAGCCTCCAACAAATGGTTGATGAAAGGAGAATTATTCGCAGAAACAGAGGGATTCCTTATGGCCATCCAAGACCAAGTGATCGCTACAAACAACTACAAAAAATTTATTATGAGGGACGGAACATTACAAACAGATAGGTGCAGAAAATGCCATATAAGATCGGAGACGATACAGCATATTACTTCCGGATGCGAACAACTGGCCAATACAGACTATCTTCACAGGCATAATCAAGTGTGCAACATTATCCATCAGAAACTTGCACACAAGTACGGACTTCTGAATACATTCCAGCCATATTACAAGTATCAACCGGCGCCCGTATTGGAAAATGACTCTATTAGATTATACTACGATAGGCCTGTTATCACTGACAGAATGGTGACGAATAATAGGCCGGACATAGTGGTGTATGATAAGAGAGCCAAAACAGCAATGCTGTTGGATGTCGCCATACCAAATAATAACAACGTGCTGAATAAGTTCCAGGAGAAAAAGTCTAAATACACAGACCTTGCTATTGAGATCAAGCAGATGTGGCACCTCGAGAAAATAGATATTGTTCCTGTCATCGTATCCTCCACTGGGTTAATACCCAAAACTTTGCACGATAGCCTTAAGAAATTATAATTGCATAAGAATACCTATGTAGAAATGCAAAAAGCTGTAATTCTTAATACATGTAGAATAGTTAGGAAATTTATGTCAAGTTTATTGTAATCGAGCCGATTCCTTTGATTGCTGAATCTGGGAAAGGTAAATTATATCCAGCTAACAGCTGAGATAGTGCATAAGTCCACGATAATAATAATAAATAAACCATTTGCTTCAATAATTGTAGGGTCCTCTCAGTTGTATTTACGTATTCATAGATATTATTTAATAAATCGTAAATGAGTTGTAGGTACTAGTTACTTCTATACATGCTCAGCACTTCCGTTAACGGCGCAAACATACAAGAGTAATATTTAATTGTATGCCTAATATGGAATGACAGATTGCAGTATCGTACTTTTCAAGAATTCATTAGTGTCATGTACTTCAACACGTCATTCTCTATGAAACCTGACCTTCGACTATTCTTGAACTGCAAAAAACCTTTAATACAGTAAATGAAAGATTCCGTCAAGATCTAAAGCAGTTTGTAAACTTTGTACATATAATTTTAATAACGGAAATGGTGCTTGTAGTCTACATATATAAAAATCCATTGCTGTTCGTTAGTCTCGCTAAAACTCAAGAACAGCTGAATGGATTTATCTTATCTTGGTCTTGAAATGTTCGTGGAGGTCTAGGGAAGGTTTAAAAGGAGAGAAAAATTCGAACAATTGCTGGGAAAACCATAAAATAGCCCTTTTTTATTTCCCAAACGTTTTCTGAATAAAATGTAGAGTTAATTTGAACTTTATTGCTATTAAATAAAGTTCATATCTATAAATAAAAATCGATTGCTGTTCGTTAGTCTCGCTAAAACTCGGGAACGGCTAGATCGATTTGGCTAATTTTGGTCATGAATTATTTGTGGAAGCCTAGAGAAGGTTTAAAAGGTGAATAAATATGAAAATTATCGGAATTAAATAAAAAAAACAATTTTGTTTTTCCTTCGATGTGTCCCCCATCGTTCAGAAATCAAATTGAAAGAATAATTTAAAATGAATAACCTATTATAAATTTTATTTTTTCTAACTACATAATTATTCTTAAGAGATAAAAATAGAAAATTTTAGCTAACTACAGTTGATAAAGTTGATAAATCTGAAGTCATTTGTTTTGATATTTTGTCACAAATTAAATTTGAACGAACTAACGAAAAACATGATTATTATTTCGTTTAGTGATTTTCCATTAATTTTTGGACTAAACGAAATAATAATCATGTTTTTCGGTCTTTCGTAAACCAACACATACTGATACAACTATACATAACTACTCATTACATCCAATTCAACACAAAGTAGCAGCTTTAAACAGCATGGTACATCGGTTACTCAATTTACCTTTATCAGTAGAAGATTATAATAAAGAGTTAAACATCATCAAACAGATAGCCATTAATAATTTATATAATCCGGATATGATAGATCTAATCATCTGAAAAAACTGTATCAGAAAGCAATAATTGAAGTATATCCTATTCATAAAGACTATAAAATATTCAAGAGTTTAACATTCTGTGATTCTGCAAGTACAAATATTAAATCCTTCTCTTTCTTTCTCTCTTCTCTCTTTCTCGTCAAACAAAATCTTAATATAACTTTCAAAACTTCTAGTAACTTAGGTAAACATATTAAAAATAATAAATCTCGTGTTGAAAAATCAAGTAAATCAGGAATCTATAAACTCATTTGCGGTTCTTGTGATAAAATTTATATCGGTAGGACCTATAGGAGTTTTGGCATAAAACATCCGAACATAAACGTAGCTTCGATAAAAATAAATCTGATTCAAATTATTCAAACCACCTAATAAAAGAAAACCATTCATTCAATAAAAACTTTGACATATTACATATAAAATCAAAAAGTTCAAAATTAGATCTCCTAGAAGCATTAGAAATAAATAGATACAAACATTCGGACAAGCTTTTGAATGAGCAGGTAGATGTGAATTATTCACCCCTACTTAACTTGTTTAATTAGTTTTTATTAACTTTCATACTAACTGTACAATGGCTCGGTGTGGATTTTCGTGTTATTCATCCAACTTGTTCTACGATTTGTTTATAATACCATACTCTTCATTCTGTTCGTCATTCTTGATAAAGCTGCTGTGTCAGCGAAACGTCGTCGAATTTTTTCAAATAAAGTGTAGATTAAAGTTAAACCTTGTGTTTTTTATCTCATTTATATCATGGATCCTCATCAAGTAACGGCCTCCACAATTCAAATAGTTTGTTAATCTTCAAACTTTCCAACAAATTCATCTCTCTCCCTTTGTTACATTTATGAAGGATTTTAAGATTGTGCAATGATATCTAGTGGTTACTTGATTTTATGTGTTTAAATATTGGCGAATTTTTATCTGGGGAAATATGTTCCTTCAATCTAGCTCCAAAACTTCTCCCTGTTTGTCCGACATGGGCTACCTGACATTCATTGCATTTGATTTGATAAATTCCTGATTGCTTGAATTAATCGTTCTTTTGTTCGGCATTGAATAATAATCGGGTTAAGTTGGAGCCGCTTGAGAATTAAGTAGTTATGTTCAATTTGGAAAAGTAGTTACTGATTTTGTTAGAGAGTTCGCTGGTGTATCTGAGACTAGTGTATCTTTTTCCGGGGTTTCTACGATGCTATATAGAAATTGAGAGGTAATACGTTGTTCTTTGCTTTTAATGATTGTATTTCGAAAATGTTGTGGTATGTTGTTATTTGTGGCAATTTTTCTGATGATATTAAGTTCAGTTTGAAAATTTTCTGTCGAAAGGGGAACAGAGTGAGCTCTAAGAATCATGGAGTTATATGTGGCTAGTTTGTGGTTTAAATGATTGAACGAGTCCATTGGAATCGATGCGTCTGTGAATGTTTCCTTTCTGTAAATTTTATAAGTGAGTTGTTTATTTGAATTTGTAATGTTTAAGTCGAGGAAATTGATTGAGTTTTTATTTTCTAATTCAGAAGTGAAGCTGATGTGGCAATGTATTTTATTCAGGAAATTTAAAAATTGTTGAATTTGTCTGTTTGAACCACGAAAACCAACTAAAATGTCATCTACATATTTGTACCAGAAAGTAATGTGTTTTTTAGCGGAATCTGTGTTTAATATTGAGTTTTTCTCTAAATTATTCATGAAAATGTCAGCTAGTAGAGGGCTAAGAGGTGAACCCATTGGAAGACCTGAATTTTGTTTAAAGAATTTAGATTGAAATTGAAAGTAACTTTGATATAGGCATATTTGAAGAAGATTGCTAGATTCATTAGTGATATATGGCGGTGTGTTAGACTCGAATAAGATATCTATAACACTGATTCGTGAATGTTCGGGTACATATTTTTGACGAAAGAGACTAACTTAATATCTTGGGAGATTGTGAGATTTGGAGGCTTATGTATGAGATCTACAGAATTAGAAATAGTGTATTGTGCTTGAAAATTCGAGAAGTCTAGAAAATTTCGATTCGAGAATTTTGTTAGTTCACCTGATGGTGTGTTTATATATGACACTACAGGTCTTGCAGATTTCTTTTCCTTATGTCGTTTGATCAATCCGTACATTTTTGGAACTTGAACATTCATTGGAATCAGTTTCCTCTTCTCCCATTCTGTGTGTGCTAGGTGTTCTGACAAACTCAGCTCTTCTTTGATTTCTTTTGTGAACAGTTTGGTTGGATCTTTTGGTATTTCGGTGATATCCATTGTTTTCAGTACACCCAGTATCTTTTTTTTCGTATAGGTCTTTAATGAGGCATACTATACTATTGCCTTTGTCAGCTTTAGTCATTATGAGATCTTCGGCTTGGATTTTGCTTGATATGGACTTAATTATTTTCAACTGATTCTGATTGTTAGTTTTTATGTCAGATTTTCTTATAATTTCTGTGAGTTTGTGCTTATGGAGGCTTGGGTTGGTGCTCTGCTTGCACTCCGGTTATTTCCTTGTCTGTTTTGAATTTGCCGTTTTCCGGGGTAAATTTTGGTCCTTTGTTCAGCAGATCCGTTTGAACTTCATCAAAGAATTTGTTCGATAGATTTATGAATCTAGGATAAAGAGTGATATCTGATTGTTCAATAACATCTGTTTGGATCATAGGTTACTGAGGCTTCTGTTTTTCTTTTTTGTTTTCTAAGGTTGAAAGTTTTAAATGCAGGTTCTCGTAATCTTCTTTTGAAATCTCACTTGTTTTCATATTAAAATTATATTCAAGGCATATAAAATAATTCTGAACTGATTTGATGTGAAGTTTTATATTATCACGTACCTTATATCACTTTTTAATTTCTTCCTTGAGCCAGAGGAGTTCCATTTTTGGTTTAATTTTAGAGGTTGTTCAAGTATTCAAAAGAAAATTACGAAGACCTGCATAAAAAACTTTCAAACTTAGAAAACAAAAAAGAAAAACAGAAGTCTTAGCAACCTATGATCCAAACAGATGTTATTGAACGATCAGATAGCACTTTTTATCCTAGATTCATAAATCTATCGAACAAATTCTTTGATGAATTTCAAACGGATCTGCTGAGCAAATGATCAGAAATCACCCCAGAAAATTCAAAACAGACAAGGAAATAGCCGGAGTGCAAGCAGAGCTCGTCATACAAAATCATAAAGTTATCATCACCAGTCCATTTCAAGCAAAATCCAAGCCGAAGTTCTCATTATGACCTTAGCAGACAAAGACAATAGTATAGTATGCCTCAATAAAGACATATACGAAAAAAAAGATGCAGGATGTACTGAAAACAACGGATATCACCGAAATACCAAAAGATCCAACCAAACTTTTCACAAAAGAGATCAGAGAAGAGCTAAGTTTGTTAGAACACCTAGCACACACAGAATGAGAGAAGAGGAAACTGATTCCAATGAATGTTCAAGATCCAAGAATGTAAGGATTGATTAAACTACATCAGGAAGAAAACTCTGCAAGACCTGTAGTGTCATATATAAACACACCATCAGGTGAACTAGCAAAATTCTTTCTAGAATTTCTAGACCTCTCGAATTTTCAAGCACAATACACTATCTCTAATTCTGTAGATCTCATACATAAACTTTCAAATCTCACTATCTCCCAAGATATTAAGTTGGTCTCTTTCGATGTCAAAAATATGTTACAGATATCTTATCCGAGTCTAACACCGCCATATATCACTAATGAATTTAGCAATCTTCTTCAAATATGTCTATCTCAAAGTTACTTTCAATTTCAATCTAAATTCTTTAAACAAAATTCAGGTCTTCGAATAGGTTCACCTCTTAGCCCTCTACTAGCTGCCATTTTCATGAATAATTTAGAGAAAAACTCGATATTGAACACAGATTTCGCTAAAAACATATTAGTTTCTGGTACAGATATGTAGATGACATTTCAGTTGGTTTTCGTGGTTCAAACAGACAAATTCATCAATTTCTAAATTTCCTGAATAATATACATTGCTGCATGAGCTTCACTTCTGAATCAGAAAATAATAACTCAATTAATTTCCTCGACTTAACCATTACAAATTCAAATAACCAACTCACTTATAAAATTTACAAAAAGGAAACATTCACAGACGCATCGATTCCAATGGACTCGTTCAGTCATTTAAGCCACAAACTAGCGACATATAACTCCATGATTCATAGAGCTTACTATGTTCCCCTATCGTCAGAAAATTTTCAAACTGAACTTAATAACATCAGAAAAATTGCCTCAAATAACAACATACCACAATATTTTCTAAATACAATCATTAAACTCAAAGAACAACGTATTACCTCTCAATTACTATATACCATCGTAGAAACCCCGGTAAAAAGATACAATAGTCTCAGATACACAGGCGAACTCTCTAACAAAATCAGTAACTACTTTTCCAAATTGAACATAACTACTTCATTCTCAAGCGGCTCCAACTTAACTCGATTATTATTCAATGCCGAACAAAAGAACGATAAATTCAAGCAATCAGGAATTTATAAAATCAAATGCTATGAATGTCAGGTAGCCTATGGCGGACAAACAAGGATAACTTAGATAAAAATTCGCCAATATTCGAACACATAAAATCAACTAACCACTCGATATCGTTGAACAATCTTAAAATGCTTCATAAATGTAACAAAGGGAGAGAGATGAATTTGTTGGAAAGTTTGGAGATTGACAAGCAATGTAAAAACCCACAATTTATTACCTTCAACAGCCAACTAGAGCATAATGGATCCCCACTACTCAATATTTAGGATAAATTTCATTCTGTACTTGTACTTGCCTACTCATGTATTATATTGTTATTCACTTTAAAATGACCGTAGGGTCGAATCAGGTCGTGATTATTGAATAAATTGTGGAAAAGTGACAAAAGTGTCTCATTTCGTTTTACATTATACAGAACTATTTCATGTCCACTTTCAAGGTATTATACCATAATATTTTTATAATATTCAAGTTTGTATTAAAATATATATCGAAAATAAATATTGAACGAATCTTTAAAATTACAGATAGAAGGACAAGTTTATCACTTACTATGTTGTGCTCACAATCCAACAATGAAGAGAATCATTGTCCAAGAATTACGATTGTTTTTTCATCAGAACAACAATTTAGTAAACATTTTCAAAATAGGATTGGATCTCATTAATTACGGATTTCTTTTGTTTGCTTTAAGTTTTTATTTATTGATTGAGGTAGTACAAAGTCAGCTAGTTACATTATAAAATTCTAAACCGTATTTCACGAATATTATCAGTCGTGACGTCGTATAATTCTTTATTGATCTCCATCCCTTCATAGACAATGCTAATCCAACAGTTTGCACCCCAGCATGCGGAACCGGAAAAATAGAACGCGCATAGGAAACAGTAATTGCATCTGAAATCAATTTGGGTTACACGACCATGACAAAGGGGCTAGTTTCAAAATCAGTGCATGAAAAAACAGGTTGGCCCTTCGGGGTACTAGGGATGAGGGATGTGTGTCAACCCCTCGTCATTTAAAACCGAAGAAGGTGGAGAGGGTCGAGTTTTTGTCGGAGCTGCGCCATCGTTGCCACATGTCGCAACTAAATTATATTAATGACAGTCCCCTGCGGTATTTGCTTCAAACACTTGTTCCACTAGGTCGGTGCATATGAGAAGGGTAGTTGAAAATTTGTGACAAGAGTTTTAAATAAACCTGATGCGTCGTAGAGTTACGGTTTCTTAGTTGGGTGGATGATGGATTTAAGGATGTTTAGGTCGATTTGCCGGAAGTTTATCTTTTGGTTAGGGAATAAAGATATTATTTATCATACTTTAAGAGTTTTTTTTATGGGTAACATAGAAATTGTTGATTTTATGTAACTTCATGTAGTATTGTGGTTATTTTCTTAAAATATAAGATATTTAGGAAAGGATTTCCATTTGAAGGATAATTAAACGAATTTCTTGAAATTATTAATTATTTCAGTAACATAAAAATAACAGTATGGACAGATTGTTATACATGATGATTCAGATCTATAGTCAATAACTTCTACAGGTTGTTTACATTGCAGTGACAATTTTGAAGCCATACAAATGAATTGTTTAATTTAGTTGTGGTATTTGAAATTGCTCGGGCATTGAAGAGTATATTTTTGAGTTTAATAGGAGCGTACAAGCGAAACACACATTTTGAGTGTCTAGCCTCTGCTATCTATTGTTTATTTAGCATCATAAGGATGTAGGCACAAAATCACAAGGAACATTATGGTTATGCAAATGATCTATATTATTATTTATTATCGTGAACTTATGCACTATCTCAGCTGTTAGCTGGATATAATTCACCTTTCCCAGATTCAGCAATCGAAGGGAATAGGCTCGATTGCAATATACTTGATATAAATTTCCTAACTATCCTACATGTATTAAGAATTACAGCTTTTTGCATTTCTATATAGGTATTCTTATGCAATTCTAATGTCTTAAGGCTATCATGCAAAGTTTTGGGTATTAACCCAGTCGAGGATACGACGATAGGAACAATATCTATTTTATCGAGGTGCCACATCTGTTTGATCTCAATAGCAAGGTCTGTATATTTGGACTTTTTGTCCTGTAACTTGTTCAGCACGTTGTTATTATTCGGTATGGCGATATCCACCAGCATTGCTGATCTGGCTCTCTTATCATACACCACTATGTCCAGCCTATTATTCGTCACAATTCTGTCAGTGATAACAGGCCTATCGTAGTATAATCTGATAGTCATTTTTCAATAAGGGCGCCGGTTGATACTTGTAATACAGGGTGCTTCAACGAAAACTAAATAGAGGCTACATCTACCAAAATATTCATTTCTGATCAAAACGCTAAAACAGGTCAATTTTTGTTTCAAAGGGACATCTTTTGGAGTACAAAACACCATGAGATTAATCAATCACACATCGACAAAAAAGCCTCCGACAAATGGTTGATGAAAGGAGAATTATTCGCTGAAACAGAAGGATTCCTTATGGCCATTCAAGGCCAAGTGATCGCTACAAACAACTACAAAAAATGTACCAAGGACGGAACATTACAAACAGATAAGTGCAGAAAATGCCATATAAGATCGGAGAATATACAGCATATTACGTCCGGCTGAGAACAACTGGCCAATACGGACTATCTTCAAAGGCATAATTAAGTGTGCAACATTATCCATCAGAAACTTGCTCACAAGTACGGACTTCTGAATACATTCCAGCCATACAGGGTGCTTCAACGAAAACTAAACAGAGGCTATATCTACCAAGATATTCATTTCTGATCAAAACGCAAAAATAGGTCAATTTTTGTTTCAAAGGGGACATCTTTTGGGGTACAAAACTTGCCTGAAATATCAACCCCCTAAGCGGGGGTTGTAATCCTTGAACATTTTGAATAGGGAAGATGAGTGGAATGATGACTCAAAAGAAAGGTGATATTTTTGTCTACATCGCCTTGAAAAATTCCCTGAGACTATTCAAGTTTCAGTGAAGTAAAATGGAACAGATCCATGATAATCAATGGCAGTCATTATCAAGTACCATCCTCATCTCGAATTTCAACCGCTAGAGCAGGGGTGACCACCCTTGAAAATTTGGAAGAGGGTAGATGAGTCGAGTGATACCTCGAAAGGTACTATCTTTGTCTGCATTCCTGTGAACGAATTTTCATTTTTAATTGAAAACTGTAGAAGATACAGAGTGAGCTACTGAAATTTTCAAGGGTTGTCACCCCTGCTCTAGGGATTGAAATTCGAGTTGATAATGGTACTTGATGATGACTGCCATTGATCAGCATGGATCTGTTCCATTTTACTTCACTGAAATTTGAATAGTCTCAGGGAAATAGTCTTCCCTATCTTTCAGTTGCTCACCCTGTATCTTTTACAGTTTTCAAAATAGAAATTTTTTCAAGGCGATATAGACAAAAATATCACCTTTATTTTGAGTCATCACTCGACCCATCTTCCCTATTCAAAATGTTCAAGGATTACAACCCCCGCTTAGGGGGTTGATATTTCAGGCAAGTTTTGTACCCCAAAAGATGTCCCCCTTGAAATGAATATCTTGGTAGATATAGCCTCTGTTTAGTTTTCGTTGAAGCACCCTGTATAATGCAATATCATCTGCAAATTGGGATATTTGAATATTTCTAGGAAGATCCCTGGTTATATTGGAGACATAAAAAATATAGTGGAGGGGAAAAAGAACTCCACCTTGAGGTACTCCTCTAAACACTTTTCGGATACTGTCACCAGTGATTTTAGAAGAAATTATTCTTTCACGCATAAGGAACTTGACAAAGGTGATGAGTCTTTTCGAGCATCCAACAGAGACTAGAATGTCTAGTAAAATTTCGAGGCAGACGTTGTCAAAGGCCCACAGGACATCGAGGAAAATTGCTAAAGTGTCTTTATTTTCTTTAAATCCTTTGTCAACGTTTAGCAACAAGATTTCAGAGCACGATTGCCCGTTACGAAATCCACACAACAAACTCACATCAAAGTGATCTTCACAGAAATGAAGTGGCGACTTTGTCGCCGTGCAAGCTTTAACCATTTCTCTCTTATTATGTGTTCTTGTATGCGACATGTACAAACACCTTGTTGGGTGTCGTTATTGATGTATTTTTGCACTGAGGTACTGCACACCACTTATAAACTTCAGAATTCATTTTTAACACAAGAAATACGCAACGTTTGTTCACTTTGCTGTCTAGCTGCGCGTAAACAAATTTGACATTTACGTAAGTATGACGTCACACACGACGCCATGACAGGGCGCAATATTCAAAAATGATTATAAAAATGACTTTAAACTTCCAAAAACTTTAGTTTATTACCGAAATAAAGGTTTTGTTGTAAACAATAGATGTGTATCTGCATTACGGAAGAGGATTTCAAAATCTTTCGTCATGCCTATTACTATGCCTAACATTAGCGCGATCTGTCAACAAGTTTGTTTACGACAGCCTGGAAACCAGTCGACCTGAATGGTACTCTTTTATGATGGAAAAAAATTTTGAACAGAAAGTTTGTCTTAAATTTTGTGTTCTGAACGAAATTCCGTGTGCTAAATCGTTGCGAATGCTCGAAAAGGCTTATGGAGACTCTGTTTTATCGAAAACCCAAATGTACCAGTCGTACAACGCCTTTGAAAACGGCCGGGAGATCGTCGAACATTTGCCTCGTTCCGGACGACCTTCGACCTCTCCAACCGACGATAACGCCTAAAAAATCAAGAAAATGGTGCTCGAAATTTGTCATGCCAGTGCTCGTTTGAATTTGATGAATCAATTGGGCATGGGGCCCGTCGCCGCTCGGCTTGTTACGATAGAGCTGAATTTTTTTCAAAAACAGTACCGGTTGCAGGTAGCTGTAGACATGCTGGATCCTGCGAATTCTGATCCCACGTTCATGGGATGGATCATAACTGGTGACGAGACATGGGTCTATGAATACAACAATCGGAATGGGTGGGAAAAATGAGCCAAAACCGAAAAAACCTCGCCAAAGTCGTTCGAATACCGAGACGATGCTGATTCCGCAAGGTCAAACGGTCAATAAGGACTTCTATTTAACCGTTTTGAGACGTTTTTGTGAAAATATTTTCCATAAACGCCGGATTTGTGGTAAAACGATTCGTGGATTTTGCATGACGATAAAGCACTACCTCATCCAGCCACGGTTATTAACGACTTTTAGACCAAACTCTATAAATACAATTGTATTCGTGTGACTTTTTTCTTTTCTCCAGACTGAGATTGCCGCTTCGGGACCAGATTTTATTCCATAGACGTCATAAAAGAAAATTCGCAGAATGAGCTGAAGGCTATCCCTGACACTGCCTATGAAAAATGTTTCCATGATTGGAAAGAACGTTAGCACATATGTATCGCTTCAAATGGAGCATATTTTGAAGAATATTCAAAAAATATTGAAGTCGATTAAGATTTTTGCGTTTTATTTCAAATTTTCGGATACTTTTTGTCACAGAGTATGTTCAGTGTTTCTAATATATCTTGCATTTTTTCTATATTGATCTTTACTGAGGCATACAATGCTGTTGCCTTCATCAGCTTTTGTTGAAATCAGATCTTCTTCTTGGATTTTTGATGATATGGATTTTATTGTTTCCGGGTAATTCTGCTTCTTAATTATAAAAATGAAAATAAAAGTCGATTATAAAGTACCCTGTATAACACATGGTATTCCATATCACATTCACACTATTCTCCAGATCTGGAGCCTTCAAACCATTACTTATTTCAGTCCCTATAATATTATTCAGAGGACAAGAGCGTTTCTTTTTCAGATTTTTAAACCAGTGCCCTTTTGTTCGGTTCTTAGGAAAACCAGTTTTATTTTCGATACGCCTGAACTGTACTTTTGAATATTCAGTTTCGAAAAAAGTTTCTAAAGAATCTCCATTCATAAATCTTTAGTTATAATAGATTGCGGTAGAATTAAAATTGGAGCTCTGTTTTAATAGTTTATATTCATCTGTATGTATGAAAATGTTGATATTTACATCGTATTAAATAATGAATTCAATAACAACACGACTCTGAAATACTATTCAGGTTACCTCAAAGTTATCAACTAATAATTTTATAATAAAATTAACATCCTTTCTACCATATCTAATAAATTAAGTTTCCGTATTGATTATCGAACGGTTAACTCATTGGGTAAACACATAAAAATTGTTAATAGAAAATTGAAAAGAAGACAAACCAGTCTTTCTAGACTATTTTACGGCAGATGTAATAAAATTCATATTTAAACACAAATTTGTCCCTACATAATAATGAGCTTTTTGACTCGAGAGACATTTTGTGAATCATTTGTTCGGTTAAGAATCATAATTTAAGAATAAGAAATGTTGGTATTTACTCACTAAGTATAGAAATTATGTTTAGCAACCTTATTTGAATTTACCCTGTTTGTTGAATCCTTTTGGTTCATGGAATACTCGAGGTTGTTCTCTGGTGGATTTTCCCATTTGATTTTAGCTTGCTCCAACCTTCTGGGTTTTTCCTAGGTAAAATCCAGTAATACTGGATCTGATTTGATAATTTTAGTATTTTTAGAGAATGGGAAATAAATACTGCTAGGAATCTATACAATGGGAAGTCATTTTAACAATTATCAGAAAATGAATTACTGAGAGTACAGTTAGGATGCTATATGTATAACTCTATCTTGCTTCTTTATATGCAGTTAGTATAGGGTGTCTCATGTTCGATGTTTGAGTACGATAGCTTCGTGAAATACTGCAATTGGAAAAAATGACCACCCTATCCGCATCCTCAAATTTAGAGGAAAATTTACTGGTGAAAACAGATCGCAGCTATCTTCTTTTGTTTTTGTGTTATTCCGGATTTCCCGATTTTCCAGAATTTCGGCATATGCCAATATCTTGGTGGCTATCTAACTTAGGGAAAACTATTTAGAGATTCTACGGGCACTTTTTTGTGTGGAATGTAGAGACGTAACTAATGGTTTTCGAATTATAATATAAACTTGTGTTTTTTTAATGTAAACAACAAGTGAGTTTGGATAAAACAGGAAGAGCTTTTTCTCCCTCCTTTCTTCGGTTTCATATAGTAATGTCGTGCGAAATGACATTAAACATCCCAAATGTTTTTAAAATATGACCACAACAATAATTGTCAAAATTAACACTTAATCCAATTTACATTGTAGATTTACGAATAATAATCTGCTAATTTTTTTTTGAAAAATTTTCATGCATTTTGAAATTTTGAAAGAAGGGTATGATTGTGATGTAGCTTCCGAAAATTATTTTATTCCTCACACATCTATATTCCAGAGATTCAAACATAATGTCATAAACACTAGTTCGTTCAAAGCACTCAGAGAAAAGAAAAACAGAGTGTGCGATACCAAAATTTAAGGTATCGTAAATCCTCAGAAAAATTAGGTTTCAGCCTTATAAGATGAGGAAATTTCAGTTCCTACAGCCAGGAGATGATCAAGAAAACTGATAAAGTGAGGCTTACTATGGACGGATTAATCAATCGCAATAATCAACATTACTGACCCGATCTCAATCCTTATCGGTAGGTGAAGGTGGTAGGCGGTCTCACCCCCGTAGCCCGCTGTGATACCACCACAAACAGCTATAGGTCCCGTGAATTGGTCACCTGTGTGACTAAGTTTCGGGATCTGGGGGATGGTCCGGTTTCCAAGATTGGAAGGATTGGCAAACGAAGCATGATGAGCTCTTTTGAGACAAAATCATCCGGAGTTAAAATAGTCTCCCATTCGGATCTCCGGGGGGGACTGCCTCGAGGGGTTCATGATGCGGGTAAGTCGAGCACACCTCCGGGAATTCACTAATTCATTCACGTTCTAGAAAAGAAAGCAAACTCTTGCTGGAGTTCTGCAACATCAGAGGACTGGGGCACAACAACGTGAATGTCGATGCAGTCCACTAGCATCTACAAAACGAGCAACCCCATGTGCTGGCCCTAACCGAAACCCAAATAAGTCAAACAACCGACACAACGCATTTACGTTTTAATGGGTATGAGTTACATACGAGATTTAGGTTTAAAGGGGGATATTGCACTTAACCTATGATTACCTCTCAAGATTTGGTAGTAGAAATATACGAGTTTGATTTAAGAATTTATGAAAGTATTAATTGAATATCTTAATTAAGTGAAGACGGATTTATGAATCGTTGAAACAGTACACGTATTGTTTATTTCAAGACTGATACAAGAATGATTTCTAGTTTACTTTACAACAAGTGTTTTAGTTTTCGTAAGTTTTAGGAAAACCAAGGGTTAGCTATACAGGCCTGACCTATAGTAACAGTAAAGGGATTACAAAAATATCAAATACTCCTTTACTGGTATTTCCACAATAACAGACATAAAACAGAAAGGTTTCTGCCAGATGGTGAGGCAGGCAAACGAGATTCTGGATCTTGTACATGCAATATTGAAAGTATAGAGTTTGGAGTGAACTTGAAAACAGAAATTGAATAATTAAATTAAATAAGTAGTAGTAAATAAATATATTAACATGGTTCGCAACAGGGGGGTAATTTCGCCAGATCGGATTAAAATCTGTTTGCAGGATCAAACACTGTTCTTATGCTGTCTATATCGCTCGCCAAATGATATTCACTTCCCTAGACTATTTCAGTATCTAGGTGATAAGGTGGATTGAATTCAGACACATTATCCGGCAGCTGAGGTCATTGTACTGCAACGTGAACAACATCAACTGGCTCCGCCACTCCAATAGAACAGATGGAGCGAGAAGACAGGCTGAAACTTTTGCAATCAGCCATAATCTAACGCAGCTAGTCGACGAACCGACAAGTATAACAGATCACCCAACCGACTTCCTTGAACACCTTGGATATTTTTTCGATTTCAGATCCAGATCTCTACATCCCTCATTCCATGAAAAGAACAACATCACAAAAGCCATGGTTCAACAAAGACTCTGCAGCCATGAACAGAGATTACAAGTCATGGAAGATAAATCCAACAGAGGAAACAAGAACAACCTTTGTACGAATACGGAACGTATGCAATCTAACAACTGCTAGAGCAAAGGCTAATTTCAACGAAGGGGTATCTAATAAACTCCTTGAACAGGCAAGCGGGACTAGACAATTCTGGTCAATGGCGAAGACTGTCAGTGCCAATTTCTGTAAAGCGTTTGGTCTAGTCGAAATACTACCAATCGTCCTGAGAAAGTGTGCTGCCGAACTGGCGCCCATTCTTAACCTTTCAGATTTCTTATAACTTTTCCGAGTAGCTGGAAAATAGCGAGAGTTCAACCGATTCAATTGATATTGTCGAGAATATGGCATTCATCTTCTGAGTATCCATATTCGAGCTATGCAACGCGGCCATGAAATCGATGCTTCTTGGAGGCTCTGTATGATCATTACTGTGAATATTGTGATCAGCGGCTTGTAAACAATGCTGGTCGAACAATTGATCAAGATAATATCGCTGAAATATTTGGACAAGCGTATAATAAAGTGTGAACAATGGAGAAAGCTGTAAATGCTTTTAGAATATGAGTGATGATGACATGCCTCTTTCTTGGTTGATCTGTAGCAGCTCTGAAGTATGAGATGAATCTCCCTGAATCGACACGCTTTCCACATAGATCTGTTTCACCTACGCCTTCCACGTCGAAACTCGAGAGTCCATCTTCAACCCATGCAAAATTCAGAACCCCTAGGGAATGATTTCCATATCCTAAAATTTCTGAACCACGTAAACGGATGAGAAAAGGCAAAAAGTCAATAATATTCACATCTACCTCCAATAAGGAGGAACTTGAAGATGAGGAGAGCAAAAAGAAAGAAGCCCAAAGTAAAAAAGATGCTAAAAAGATATCAATTTAAATCCCTCAAAGAAAATATATTGTCCATGATTCGATTGAATATTTTCAGTTCTCCACAAGAGGATTGGATCCAGTTTGCTGTTTGTTCCAGATGGTGGCATGAAAATTGTTTCATTTACGAAAGTGGAACTTTGCCTGTGGTCTTTGTGGGGATTAAATTTTTGTTCTAGTACCTCGTATTTCACCTGTTGGTACTCCTCTCGATGAATATCTTGATGTTGTTGAGTTTTCGCAAGAAATTCAAAATAGTTCCACTTTTTATGAGTTCTTTAAACTGTTTTGTTTTCGAACTCATTTTGAGTAGTTTGATATTCTAATTACTCGTTTTTTCTTTGTCACGAGAGATACATTTCTGTATTTTTATAGATATCCATTTCTTTCCTAGTTCTCCAGGTGGCGAAAAAGTCGAAAGTGAAAGTTTGTAGAGAACGAATTTATTTTCAGAAGAGTTTTGTAATTTCGAAATTCAAGTATGTGGAATATGTGCTGTACAGTCATTAGCAGTTTCACACAAAATATTTGATGTCTGAAGCGAAAATATTCGATTTACATAAAAAAATTAGTTAAGTGCGTATTTTTATACCACCTTACTCTATACGAATTATGTATGTATACATTTTGAGGACTGATTTTTAGAGAAGAGAAAATAAAACTCAAAACATATTCGGAAAAAGTGAAAACTATTCTTGTATCTACAAGTTTCTACGGAACCCTCAGTTTGTATGTTCGCACTAGGCGGACTTTTTCTTTCAACGTAGGGAAAATATTTTGATACTCATTTTCAAAGTTGCTACAGGAATTTCACTTGATTCACGAACGTTTGTTTGATGACATAAGTCAACCTTGTGATAACATTTGTATACAATTATTAATATGACTTGTTGAGACTCTTTGGTCAAAGATCCGTTTATTATTCTGTTTAGGGATTTTTTTCCTTGGACGGACGCATCAAATAATCGGCCAAAATACCTTTTTTCCAAGGTGTTATAAATTGTTATCTCTGAATTTATCATGTTTACCGATAAGCCAAAATATTTATCTTTCTGAAAATCTTCATAAGAATAGGGATGCAGATGTAGAAAAATACATCTCAAAATTTATCCACTTTAGAGTAGTTTGATGGGAAAATCCGACTTTCATCATAATTCTTTGTACAAGATGGTTAATGAATCTTTAGAGAGACGCATGTAAACACCTTAAAAAAGTCTAGGGAACACTCACCGATATCTTTAAAATATGAATTTGATGATTTGAATTTATAGGAATCTTTCGGTTTTTGTTAGGATGTATTGTATATAATGTATTCTCAAGAAAACAAAAATATTTGACATCTCCAAAGCACCTGTTATAAAAAAATTTGAAATTTGAAAATGACGAAATTTGGTAAAACACAAAAAAAAATCCTGAACTAATATTTTCGAAACGATATGGAAGCACTTATATTTTTCAGTACTCAGAAGGTCCACCTCTGTTATTAATGACACTTTGGCATCGTCGCGGCATGCTCAATATTAAATTGTCTTTTACATTTTGGCCTAAGCCATTCCAAGCCCCCTGAACTGCTAATCGAAGCTCCTGTTCATGATGGAAGACGTTTTGACGCAGGAGATTTCTTTTTAGGGTGTCCCACACATGCTCGATGGGATTCAGATCTGGGGAGCAGGATGGCCAT
Source organism: Cryptolaemus montrouzieri (assembly GCA_013387265.2). Lineage (NCBI taxonomy): Eukaryota > Metazoa > Arthropoda > Insecta > Coleoptera > Coccinellidae > Cryptolaemus > Cryptolaemus montrouzieri. The sequence continues at coordinate 88,718,105 of JABFTP020000001.1, read as the reverse complement.
GGTAGAAGATCGATATCATTCTCTTCAAGAACATTCAAGACAACTCTTTCACGATGAGGAGGGCATTATTTTGTTGGAAGGGTGGATTTTGACCCATTGTTTGGAGATACGGTACCACTACAGGTAAAACTATCTCATTTGCGTAAGAATTTACCGTGAGGTTGTTCTGTATGAAAACAAGGTCAGTCCTTCCTCCAAGGCGTATACCTCCCCAAAACATCACTGATCCGCCTCCCTGTCTACCAACTTCTCGAGCATGCTGGAGACGGTTTTGCTTTCCAGGTTCCCTCCATCGGGATAATAACTAAATCTAGATTCATCACTGAAGAGAACTGTGGTCCACCTCTCTTGATCCCAGTTTGCGTGTTCTTAGCACCAAGCTAAACGAGCAGCGCGATTTCCATGGGTCAGTTGTGGAACTCTTGAATGACGTCTGGAGTGGAGTTGACCTTCGTGTATTCGATTTCTCACAGTTTGGTCAGAAATTTGTACATTATGAACTCGTGATAGCTCTCGAGCTAATTGAGATGCTGTGGTAGTAGGATCTATTCTGGCTTGTAAAACCGTTGTAAGCTCCCAGCTTGGAGCATGCCAACGGCTCGTAACATCTCTTCTCTAGTCAAATGTCGTCTTTCCATGGTCGAATCACAAAAATTGAATCTTTTATTTGTACTTACAACAGAAACAAAGTGCCAACTAACCGATTTCAAAAACTGAATACATGAAATGATTATAAAGCAGCGTCGCATCTGCTGCATTTTTAGTTTTTTATGAAAAAAAACTGAAATCTGTTGCGGCACTCTACATAATTTGGTGAGAAATTGATGCAGGTGTTCATTTCTTAAAAAAAATCATCCATATTGATCGTTCAGGATACGATATATCGATATTCAGAAGTGTTCCCTAGACTTTTTTGAGGTGTTTATGTAAAGAATATCTCATGATATGACCAAGAAATGCAACATAATTAAATTAAATACTAAAAAAATATATATCGTGAATTCAATGCAAGGCCAATCATAACAAATATTGTAGCTTTTGAATTGAATGAATCAATTGAGAATAGCAAAGCTTTTCCTTACTTCAATCAACAAACTGATTTCCAACACCGATAGAAATTCCCCGCATTCAACCTTATAATATTAGGACCAAGCCGGAGACCAAACACAATTTTTATGGTATTTCTCGTGAATTAACGGGCACAATTTCCGGCGCTTAGTTGTCACATTTCTGACAGCTTGACAAATGGCATGCAGTTCTTGAAGTAGGGATATATTTTCAACAGTTCGGATGCATCTTTAGTCGGCAATTTTACAAATATCTTTGGGCGGGTAGGGGAGGTTTCTGTGTTCTCAAATTTAAATTGGTTCATATTAGAAATATCTGGAAGATACATTGAATATACCAAATATTTACTTTGCCTTACATAACAACTACCCAAGAAAATAATTGATTTCGTAGGAAATATGAAATTTCACACATAGGGTGAGACAGAATCGAGATTTCATTCTAAATGAAAATATAGAAAAACGATCGGAAAATATCTGTAGATATATATATTCAATGGGATTATATTATTTCTATTCTAAACCAAATGTAGATAATTTATCTATACTCAGAAATTAAATTAATGTAATATCAAATTTAACAAATTTCAACCCTAATTTTATCATATTTACACGAATCTATTTTCATTCTTTCTCTTTCTTCCTCTAAGTTTTGGTGAAATTATCGATGACAATTACCACAATCATGTTCGAAACAGATGCTATTTCAGTAGTTATTGATTCTAGATCGCTTGAGTGATTTTCTCTGTACGATATCTATTCTTTTCAAATCACTATTTGAAGCATTTCCATAGAAAATACTTCCATGATCTATAATTGATCTAACAAAATAAAGGTAGAATATTAAAGACATGTTTTAATCAGCTCCACTCCCCAACAATTGTATGTAACATACATATCTTAAAATCTGAAGATTCCTTTCTGCTTTTTGCTTTAAACAAGTTATGTGATCCTTCCACATTAATTTTTTGTCTAATTGAATACCTAAAAATTTTACGGAAGTTTTTTGTTGGAAAATGTAATTACCCATACTGAACTGATTCGGAAAAAGAACTCGCCTAGTAGTAAACGATAAACGGGTTCCTAACTATATTTCTCCTTGTGGCCTAGTTAAAATATCGAAATTTGCCCCACCTCAACAAATATTATACAGGGTGTTACATAATAGTATGTCACAACATAAGGAAGTAAATCTACGTTCAATTTTGAAAAAAGAAGTTTATATAAACATAGGTCCGCAAAAACTTCCTTACGGAGCTACAGGGTGTTGAAATTTCCGGAAAAAATTACTTTTTTCCTTCAAAACTCCTGCAGTTTCAAATATTCAGATATATTTGTAATGCAAGCTATTTTTTATAGCCTCCATCATTACACGTCCTAGATTTTAAATGAAATTCACAAGGTGTTTTCTTTTTCGAGGCCATGTCTCTTTTTTTCCCTTTCAAACTCTTTTGCAGTACGCCACTGATCAGCATACAATCAATTTTCCTCATCTTCGTTCAATATAGAAACATCTTTGACACTGGTAGTTTTTTCGTATCTCCGACCGTTCTCGAGCAAAAAATTATTAAACGATTGTATGCATTCGCTGAATTGAAAGCACTTCTAATTAAAAAAAAATACTAGTAGGCTTTGATTTTATTCATTTATTTATTCATTTTGACAGTTAGCTAAAGTTGAACCCGTGTCTTCTCGAATTGTTTATTAAATTAAGAATTAGTTTTAAGACTTTTGAAGTTATTGCTGTGAGAAAAATGGCCAATTTTAATATCGCCGAATTGGAGATTATATCCGGTTCGCTTTCCAAATCGAGTAACACCACACAGGCGAACATTTTGAAATATCCACAGAAGGTTGAGGGAAACTGGTACTATTACTGAAATAATCATTTAAAAGGTGCAACTCAAACTATGCGAACTACAGATATTGAGGAAGCAGTTTTGAATTGTATTGATTTGAATCCTCATGTGAGTACAAGAAAAATTGGGACTCAGTTGAATATTTCACATGTTCTGGTTTTGAGGATTCTCCACGACTTTTTATTGTACCCGTTCCATATTCAACGCGTCCAAACTCTACTTCCTCGAGATTTTCCTTCAAGAGTGAATTTCTGCCGATGGATCTTACATAAAATTAGAGAAAATGCTCATTTTCACGATAATCAATATTGGGCTGAGGAAAACCCCCATTTGATTGAAGAATCTCATCATCAAGAACAATTCTCACTAAATGTCTCGGTCGGAATAATTGGAAATTATTTGATTGGGCCATTTTTTTTACCTAACAGACGTAACGGTCCCGCTTTTCGGCAATTTTCCGAGGAGCAGTCACCTTTATTGCTCGAGGATGTGCCACTTTTGGAGAGAAACATAATGTGGTTCATGCATGATGGGGCACCAGCACATTTCAGTGGAGGAGCTAGGGAATTCTTAAATAATACCTTCAACAACCGATGTATAGGTCGGGCTGGGCCAGAACCATGGCCTCCTAGGTCCCCAGACTCAAATAGTTTAGAGTTTTTCTTATGGGGATATTTCAAAAGTTTAGTTTATACCACTCCAGTGAACATTACGGAAGAATTGAGAAATCGAATAATAACCTCTTGTGACACGATAATAAATACCCCAGAAATATTACAAAGGATGCGTGATAATATGCGAAGGACAGAGGCCTGTATTCTTGTAGGTGGAGGACACTTCATTTAGTTTTTAATTGTTCTTTTTTTTAATTTGATATTGAATAAGTGTAAGTTGAATCTCAGAAGACGAGCTAACAAAATAAAAGCAAATTTTGGGCATACCCATCGAGTATTTCTATTATTTTTTTTATTTAGCGAATAACATACAATTCAAATAATTCAAATTTAATAATTTTTCACTCAAAAACGGTTGGAGATATAAAATAATTACAGGTGTCAAAAAAGTTTCTAAATTGAAAGAAGATGACGGAAATTGATTGTACGCTGATGGGATTACTGCAAAAAAGTTTGAAAGGGAAAAAGGGAAAAAGGAGACTTGGCCTCGAAAAAGAAAATACCTAGTGAATTTCAGTTAAAATTTAGGACGTGTAATGATGGAGGCTGTAAAAAATAGTTTGCATTCCAAATTTGGGCTTAATATCTCAAAAACTGCAGGAGTTTTGAAGAAAAAACCAATTTTTTCCGGAAATTCCATCACCCTGTAGCTCCGTAACGAAGCCTTCGCGGACGTATGTTTATATAAACTTTTTTTCTTAAAATTGCACGTAGATTTACCCCCTTAAGTTGTGACATCTCTTCTTCTTCAAGTGCCATCTCCGAGCCGAAGGTTGGCAATCATCATCGCTATTTTTACTTTAGAAGCGGCCGATTTAAGAAGTTGGTTCGAAGTGCATCCAAACCACTCTCTCAGGTTTCTCAGCCATGAGATTCTTCTCCTTCCTATACTTCGTTTTCCCTGTATTTTGCCTTGGATAATCAGCTGTAGGAATTTATATTTTTCACGTCTCATAATATGGCCCAGATATTCCTATTTACGTTTCTTGAGTGTGTTAGCAACCTCTCTTTCCCTGCCTATGCGTCTCTGAACTTCTGCATTTGTTACTCGATCCATCCATGATATTCTAAGAATCCTCCTATACACCTACATTTCAAATGCTTCAATCTTTTTAAGAATTGCGGCATTCACTGTCCATGCTTCCGCTCCATAAAGGAGAGTAGAGAAAACATAACATTTAGCTAAACGATGTTTTAATGCCATACTTAGATCTTTACTACGAAAAACTTTGTCCATTTTTATGAAGTTGGCTCGGGCTTTTTCTATTCTTATTCTTATATCTTGGGGGTATTCATTTGTGCTGTTCACCATTGCTCCGAGGTAAGTATATTGCTCCACTCTTTCTACATTTCTGCCGTTTATAGTTAGACTAACATTTACTGGATTGTTATTTGAGATTACCACGAATTTTGTCTTTTTTATGTTTAGTAATAACCCATATTCCTCACTGTAAGTAGATACTCTGGTCATTAGTCTCTGCAGATCTTCGATACTCTCCGCTAAGATTACTGTGTCGTCCGCATATCTTATGTTGTTTACCCGTGTTCCACCAACTGTTATCCCACATTCTTCGTTTTCCAGAGCTTTCTTAAGTATTTCTTCAGCATATGCATTGAAGAGTGTCGGCGATAGAACGCATCCCTGTCTTACCCCTCGTTGTATTTCAATTTCTTCTGATGTGTGGTTGTCCATGCATATTATAGCTTTTTGCTTATAATAGAGATTAGTGATGATCTGTACGTCTCTACTATCTAGATGTTTTGATTTAAGGATGTCTATCAGTTGATCATGACGAACCTTGTCAAAGGCTTTATTATAGTCTATGAAACACGCATAGACCACTTTGTTGACATCGAGACACCTTTGAGTCAACACGTTGAGTGCGAAAAGGGCTTCGCGGGTTCCCAATCCCTTCTGAATCCAAATTGAGTATCGCTTATACCCATGTCAAGTTTATGGTATATTCGATTATGGATAACCTTGAGGAGCAGTTTGAGAGTATGTGACATCAGACTGATTGTACGATGATCACTACATTCTCTAGCATATTTCTGTATACTTTATTGAATATATTGACTAAGAGACCGATATGATTGTCGTCAATTAATTTGAGTATATCACTTGCCAATTGATCTGGTCCGGGGTTTTTCCCATTTTCAGGTCCTTTAATGCATGTTTCGCCTCTTCTTTAGTAATATCTGGGCCTATCTCTTCACAGTATGTGTTAATTTCTTCTGGTTCAGTTCTGTTATCCATAAATAATTCTTCTGTGTATTCCTTCCATCTTTGTAGTTTATCTGCTGTATTCATTAAGATCTTACCCTCTTTATTTACAAGAATAGTGCTTTGATTCTTTCTCTGTGTGCCTGCAAGCTCTTTCACTTTTTTGTGTAGGTTGAACATGTCATGTTTTCTGTCTAAGTCATCAATTTCTTTGCATCTGTCCTCGTAATACTTTTCTTCTGCTTGACGAATCTTTACTCTAATTTCCTTTTGTAGTTGTTTGTACTTTTGAGTGTTCTGACTTTTATAAAGTCTTCTCTCGTTCATCATTTTTAATATTTCTTCAGTCATCCACTCCTGTTTCTTCTCTTTATCTTCAGTTAGAATCTCTGTACAAGGGTTAATTATATTTCTTTTAATTCCTCCCATTCTTCGTCAATATTTTCGTGATCTATTTGTATTCTATTTAAGTTTTCATAGATTCTGTTCTGGACTTGTTCTCTAATGCTTGGCACTTGTAGTTTTGTTGTGTTGATCTTTGGTGTAGCTTTTGGTTTTTAAGAACTTTTAGTTTGAGCTTCAGAGTGGCAACCAACGGATTGTGGTTTGAAAAACGTCGGTACCAGGATATGCTTTTACCGACTGGATGGCATTCCTGTATCTCTCATTAACGAGAATGAAATCAATTTGATTTCTAACGATCTTATCATTAAGTCCATCTAAAGGAGCGCGCCATGTATAAAGTCTTCTCTTCGGTTGTGACATACTATTATGTAACACCCTATATAATGAATGTCATTAACCTGTCTCTTTTGAAATTTTTTCAATTGAAAGTAGAAAGAAAAAATAATCGAAGAAATTTTCTAGTAATTCAAGATGAAACAAATGTTGTCGACACTTCCTTGAAAGAAATTTCCTCTATCATAAGTCGAGAATGAATCATAAACAGATCTAATGAAACTTCCATTAGAAAAACTATTTTTAGCTAAAACCACTGTATGGGGTCTAAATCTGACGTAACTTAACAGGTGCACGAACTCCCATTTGGGAGATTAGTTATGGGTGTATAGAAAAATACCCTAGTTCCCACCCTCTGGCAGTATTATGTTTTTTGTTCCCGTCGTAGATCGTAGAAAGTGGCATCATATATTACATGGGGTCGCTCTATGGCCCTAAATTAGGGGTTGACGCTTATCGAGATGCTCATCTAATCACTCGTTCGCAGCCTCAACGGATGGATATGGTTCGAGAATTCACATGATAATTACTGAAAACTTTGTTGAAAAAACTGGAATTATGTTCATAAAAAAATATCAGTATATTCGTTGAGGTTAGTTTTGCTATTTCGGAAAACGTATTTTTTTAATAGAATTGTATTAATGAAATAAAAAACACATGGTTTAACTTCAATCTACCCTTTATTTGAAAAAATTCGACGACGTTTCGCTGACACAGCAGCTTTATCAAGAATGACAAACAGAATGAAGAGTATGGTATTATAAACAAATCGTAGAACAAGTTGGATGAATAACAGGAAAATCCACACCGAGCCATTGTACAGTTAGTATGAAAGGTAATAAAAACTAATTAAACAAGTTAAGTAGGGGTGAATAATTCACATCTACCTGCTCATTCAAAAGCTTGTCCGAATGTTTGTATCTATTTATTTCTAATGCTTCTAGGAGATCTAATTTTGAACTTCTTGATTTTATATGTAATATGTCAAAGTTTTGATTGAATGAATGGTTTTCTCTTATTAGGTGGTTTGAATAATTTGAATCAGATTTATTTTTATCGAAGCTACGTTTATGTTCAGATGTTCTTATGCCAAAACTCCTATAGGTCCTACCGATATAAATTTTATCACAAGAACCGCAATTGAGTTTATAGATTCCTGATTTACTTGATTTTTCAACACGAGATTTATTATTTTTAATATGTTTACCTAAGTTATTAGAAGTTTTGAAAGTTATATTAAGATTTTGTTTGACGAGAAAGGATTTAATATTTGTACTTGCAGAACCGCAGAATGTTAAACTGTTGAATATTTTATAGTCTTTATGAATAGGATATACTTCATTTATTGCTTTCTGATACAGTTTTTTACGAATGATTAGATCTATCATATCCGGATTATATGAATTATTAATGGCTATCTGTTTGATGATGTTTAACTCTTTATTATAATCTTCTACTGATAAAGGTGAATTGAGTAACCGATGTACCATGCTGTTTAAAGCTGCAACTTTGTGTTGAATTGGATGTAATGAGTAGTTATGTATAATTGTATCAGTATGTGTTGGTTTACGAAAGACCGAAAAACATGATTATTATTTCGTTTAGTAATTTTCAAGTCCAAAAATTAATGGAATCGTTCTGTTCAATTTCTATCGTGAATTTAATGTTCAAATGGATGGAATTAATGAAATTAAGAAAAAGTCTAATTGACGAGTAGTTCCAATGAAACATACTAAGATGTCGTCAACATATCTATACCAATAAAGAAATTTGGAAATGAGTGGATGTGTATGAATTTTCTGTTCAATATTATTCATAAACTCTCTGCTAAAAGTAGATGGATCTACATCAAGTAACGGCCTCCACAATTGACTGAAAAAAAAAAAAAAGAAATTGTAATATTGATAAACACAAAACGAGTATGTGAAAAAATATTCGAAAATTATTTATTTACACAACCATGTATATTCAATATTCTCAATTTTTGAAATTTAAATCATTATGTGAAAGATATCAATTTTTTCCAGAAAAAGATACTTTAGATTACAATATGCGACGATAGTAATTTAGGATGCTTGTATATCAGGTTTCAAAACAGTCATTCAGTTAATCGAAACATCTTTTGTTTGTGGTCCAAACAATAATAAATAACCTGAGAAGTATTTTCCGATTGCGATAACATAATTACAATTCGGTAGATTCATTTTTCGGATGAATCGAGTTGGTACCTGATATAATGTTATTTCTTGATTCATCATTCATCATTGGCTCTAACAAATTAACCACACTCGACGCAAAAGAATTTCAAATAGTTTAATTTTTTAATATCTGGCAAATTAATCCAAATGAAAACTGAAATGATTGAGGTTTTGTTTCTTATAGATGGCAATTGAATTTATTATTTCAAATGATTGTCTTTTTTTCATCTGAATTCAAACAAATCTTAGGAATGTCTAAAGCACCTTCCTACATCATATTACACAAGATGAATTATTCATTTCTTGACACCGCTCTCTTTTCTTTTGATGATTTATCTGAAAAACATCGGAAATATAAAACTTCGAACTGAACATTGCTTCAACGATGTTCTCTGCGTATCTGATACAGCATTTTCTATGAACTACAAACTCCATTATGTCAATATTATATCATTCTTCTAGTTTTTCCATAAAAAACGCAGAACAAATTGCCAGAATGATGGCAGTGATAAAAGATGAGGAAAGCAGAGAATATGCAGAATGTGCATTGATTTGCCAGAAACGACAGTTAAGAAAGCCATCATAAAATGTCAACGAACAAGTTAAAGATGAAGGAAATTCACCTTAAGACTCCCGAGAAAACCAGCCACTAAAATGATCGAATTTCCTTATAAACGTTGAGATATAGCTGTAGCAACCGCTACCAACTATCGTTTTCGAAACGCAGCGAAGATGCCTTCATTCAGGTTTGTGAAGAATCTTGAAGATTGGAATGTCTTCGTGATTCCGTCTGAGATGAAAACCTGGGTGACAGTGTTACCACAAAACTCGGGTTATTACCCCGGTTGATATCAGTGCTGGGTTAATACGCTCTCATAAGATGTAAACAGGTCATAAAAATCTATCTCGGATAGAATGACCGAGAAAACTAGCATTATCTCTCAACACTCAGCACAGTAACATCTCATCCAACCAACATTGTAGTAACGTACTGTCCAATAATCAAGCATACAGCAGCATACTTAGTTCCAAGAATAGATCTCATCATATTAGTGTAGTGAGTTCAACATATGTATGCAGTACAAAGCGTTCTTCGTTATAAGTAGGACCCAACGTGGCTAAAACCAAGCCATTCCGTATCATTGGTCCTTCGAGCCGGATTTGATATCACAAAAATGAGTGGCGGTACTACAAGATGGCCGTGGCGTCGTATTTGGCACAATTCTGGACGTTTTATTGCTTTTTATCTTCATACCTATCGACCAATTTTTGCCATGCAAGTGCATAATTAACCGATGATATTGTAATTGATTATATAAGGCATGTTGCACTTAACTATTGTTTTGAATGCACGATTGACAGAAATGCAAATTTTTCATCACGCTGTAGACTAGATCCGGCTCGAAGGACCAATGTTACGGAATGGCTTGGTTTTAGCCACGTTGGGTTCTACTTATAAAGAGGAACGCTTTGTACTACATACATATATAGAACCCACTACACTAATATGTACTAAATAGATATATACTTAGAACTAAATATACTATGCATGCTTGATTATTGGACAGTACGTTACTACAATATTGGTTGGATGAGATGTTACTGTGCTGAGTGTTGAAGAAAAAATACTAGTTTTCTCGGTCATTCTGTCCGAGATAGAATTTTATGACCTGTTTACATCTGGTCAGAGCGTATTAATCCAGTTCCGAATGAACCGGGGTGGACTGGTCCAGAATTTCTCCGATTGGTCTAGATTTTGTCTTCACTCATTGATGGGGGGGTTTGATGGGTGCTCGAACTCTAGATATAAATTTAATTGAACAAACAAAAGCAGCATTATACCGCTCACTCGACAAAGCGGGGTGATGCAAAAGAACACCTCTGTGTTTATGTGGAAAAAGCCTACTGCGTTCAGCAAGACAAAGTGTTAGGGTGTCATTTATGGACCCTTACTGGAAACGTGCACCTAAATAGGAAATCTAACCTAGCCAAAATCTGTTTCTTTGAATTTTATAGGGTGTTCGGAAAACATAGGGACTTAAACCAAAAATATACAGCTGGATTTTCAGAGCTGCTATTAGACCTATGAAATAATATGCTGTAGTGGTCTAGTTACCCAAGGTGAACTAAATCACTGCAAATTGTCGGCTGGGTAGTGGGTAGAGACTTGGGTGCCTTTTTTCTTATGGAAGTTTCTAGCACTTAAACCAATGCCCTAAACACAATACTCGACTGGCAAGATTTTAACATATTCATTTCAGTTGTTATACGTATGCATACGGAATAGAGCAGACAGGACAGTGGAGGCATCTCCACAGGAGATACACTGATATCAGCTTTGCTATAGTGGAGGATTACATGCCTATGCCAGAAGAAACGAGTGAACCATACGCAAAATTTTATATGTTTGAAGAGAACAGGAAGGAAAATATGAAAAACTTTGTCCCCTCTCCCGTCGCTGATTCATTAGTAACAGATAGTCTGTGTTTAAGTTTCGAAGAAAAAGTGTTACAAAAAAACTTTTGTATTTACTCATTATTCATTCTAACCAGGTTATCGATCGGGAGTGGGACGCTTGCCAAATAAATTAGAGCAACAGCAGAAAGTTATAGTAGTAGTAAAGTAGTAGTAGTAAATCTCCAGATAGGAGAAATAAAATTACATGATTTTATACATCACAATGAATATAAACAACGATGAAACAACCACATACACGAATTCAAAGTTGTAAAAGGTACGAAATATTTATCACAGAAAATTGGAGTTCAAAAATTCTTCAACTTTATAAAATACATTCTCGACTAACAGTCTTTTATCGGCGCTTTTAAATTTTTTAGGGTTCATCTCTTTATAAGTGTTGGAAAGTGAAATATATAGTTTCGTTCCGATATAGTTTTCCTGACCACGAGTGAGGTAGTTGTGTGTTTCTCCGATCTTGTTGCAATCATCTTTTTTTCGTAGAAATTGCATAGAGCAGAAGGTATGAAACATGAGGAACGGTAAGCATATTTTTTAAATAGTTGAAGAAACCCCGGACAATATTCGTAGCGCCTTCTTTTGTTTCAGAAAAACACTTGTGGCCTCTGTTGCTGAACCCCACAATATTATCCCATAAGTACAGACATTTTGGAAATGTGCATGATAAGTTAGCAAAGCTGCGTTTTTGCTGACAATGTGTTTAATTCTCCTGATTGTGAAACAGCCAGTAGCCAATCTTCTGCATAATGCGTCCAGCTGAGTAAGTTGTCGGGAATAAACCCTAGCAGCTTTAGGGTAGTTACTTCACAAGGTTTAGTAGTAAGTATAATTCTTTGTGTTGTTTTAAGATTTAATGACAGCTCATTCGATTGGAACCACTCTTCTGCACTCATTATTGAGGTTTCATCATTACTTGGCAGAATTTTCTTGTTGATTGCTCTGTTTATCAGTGTCGTATCGACAGCAAATATTTTTGCGTTATCCCATGGTACAGTTTCCAAAAAATCATTTATATCAATAATAAGTAGAACTGGTCCCAAGATTGAACCTTGTGGGATTCCTCTAGTGACTTTTCTTCTGAAAGACCTCTGCCCCTTCCACTCTAAAATCTGATGCCTATCTTGTAAATATGATCTAAAAAGATCCAAGATTAGACCTCTTGCCCCACAGTATTCAAGTTTTTTTTTCATTGTGTCATGATTCATACAATCGAATGCCTTGCTTAGATCAAAACACGCGAGCATGACATCCTCCATTTGGTCGGACGCTTCGAAAATGTATTCCACCAGTTGATTTGCTGATTTTCGCTGAGAATTTCATTGGATTTTAGAAAGATGAGGAGCCTGGTTTTAATGGCACTTGCAAATACTTTTGTAGAATGGAGATCGGTCTAAAGTTTCCGCATTCATTTAAGTAGCCGTTCTTTAATATTGGCACGAGTCTTGCTGTCTTCAGTTGATGTGGAAAGACCCCTGTTCAAAAGGTAGATTGATGAGGTGACTTCGTGGTTCAGCTAAGCAGAACACAGATTTCATGAGCATGTCTAACCGACGTGCCATATATATCCCGGGACTTTTCATTTTTCATGTTCGATACAATATGAACGATCTCACAAAAAATATTGAACTGGTCTGACTAATGATTTTATTTTTTAGCAGTTGTTCACTAGTATGGCTTTTAGTTTTTATATCCTTCGAAAGTTTCTCTCCTATTTCTACTAAAAATTCGTTCAACTGATCTGCTGTTAGGTTACTGTCAAATAAACACCTCCAAAAAGACTAGGGAACACTTCTGAATATCGATATATCGTGTCCAGAACGATCAATATGGATGATTTTTTAAAAGAAATGAACACCTGCATCAATTTCTCACCAAATTATGTAGAGTGCCGCAACAGATTTCAGTTTTTTTTATAAGAAACTAAAAATGCAGCAGATGCGACGCTGGTTTATAATCATTTCATTTATTCAGTGTTTTAAATCAGTTAGTTGGCACTTTGTTTCTGTTGTAAGCACAAATAGAAGATTCAAATTTTGTGATTCGACCATGGAAAGACGACATTTGACTAGAGAAGAGATGTTACGAGCCGTTGGCATGCTCCAAGCTGGGAGCTCACAACGGGAATTATCCAGGGTTCTGGGAAGTAGCCCAAGTGTCATAAACCGTTTATGGTCGCGTTTCAATGAAACAGGTAGCGTAGAAGAACGCCATACAGGTCGTTTCAGGATTACTACAGTCGCCCAAGTCCGATTTTTGGTTTTACAAGCCAGAAGAGATCGTACTACCACAGCATCTCAATTAGCTCAAGAGCTATCACGAGTTCATAATGTACAAATTTCCGACTAAACTGTGAGAAATCGACTGCACGAAGGTCAACTCCACTCCAGACGTCCTTTAAGAGTTCCACAACTGACCCATGGAAATCGCGCTGCTCGTTTAGCTTGGTGCCAAGAACACGTAAACTGGGATCAAGAGAGGTGGGCCACAGTTCTCTTCAGTTGATGAATCTAGATTTAGTTATTATCTCGATTCGAATATGGAGGGAACCTGGAAAGCAAAACCGTCTCAGCATGCTCAAGAAGTTGTTAGACAGGGAGGCGGATCAGTGATGTCTTGGGGAGGTATACGCCTTGGTGGAAGAACTGACCTCGTTTTCATACAGAGCAACCTCACGGGAAATTCTAACGCAAATGAAATAGTTTTACCTGTAGTGGTACCGTATTTACAAACAATGAGTTAAAATCCACTCTTCCAACAAGATATTACCCCTCCTCATCGTGCAAGAGTTGTTTTGAACGTTCTTGAAGAGAATGCTATCAATCTTCTACCGTGGCCATCATGCTACCCAGATCTGAATCCCATCGAGCATGTGTAGGACACCCTAAAAAGAAATCTCCTGCGTCAAAACGTCTACCATCATGAACAGGAGCTTCGATTAGCAGTTCAGGGGGCTTCGAATGACTTCCATTAATAACAGAGGTGGACCTTCTGGGTACTGAAAAATATAAGTGCTTCCATATCGTTTCGAATATATTAGTTCAGGATTTTTTTTTGTTTTACCAAATTTCGTCATTTTCAAATTTCAAATGTTTTTTTTATAATAGGTGCTTTGGAGAAGTCAAATATTATTTTGTTTTCTTGAGAATACATTAAATACAATACATCCTAACAAAAACCGAAAGATTTCTATAAATTCGAATCATCAAATTCATATTTTAAAAATATTGTTAAGTGTTCCCTAGACTTTTTTGAGGTGTTTATACTTTCATGTTTGAAATTCGTTTTCGATTTAATTATCTCATCAAATAGTACTACACTTGATGTTTGAATCTGCTATTTTTTTGCCATCCTTTGCTCTAATATGACTTTCTATTTGAGTTTCAGTTCTTTTTTGAGTGAACTTACAAGCCCATCTGATCATGAGATCTGATTCCCCCTCACTGATGCTATAGTCTTCGCAGCTTCTATTTGGTTTCTTAAGGTATGTATCTTTGAAGTCTCTATTTTAGGTTTATCTCTTCTTGATATTTTTATTTTTCTTTTGGGTAAGCAATAATTGAAAATAGCAAGTAAATCTCTCTCGAAACTGTCGTATGCTATCCTCCCATCTGTTTCAGATATAGTGTAAGTAACAAATATCCTTTCGTATCATCAGAATATTATTGGAAGAAGACTATTTAATGTAAAAGCAAGATTATACACAGGTTGAACAGTTGAACACAATTTTTCATTTGTGTTCAACTGCTGAAACAGTAGGCAAGAGTATAAAATTTGTAAAACGAGACAAAAAGAACAGCATAAAAAAGGTAAAGGAAAGACGAAGAGGCGAAAAGTGGTCGTTAAAATTAAAAGACCACAGAATTGACAGGAATATCATGGATCCGAAAATAATGAGTTTTTTCTCCAATATTTAATTAACTGATATCAAGGAAAAATTTCATGAAATTTTTGACGTTTAAAATAATTACATTGATATATGCCAAGTGAATAAAATCTGTTACACCAGTCCCATAGTTTTAGCTCCTGTTATAGTATTTTTCATTACCTAAAATCCATGTGTTTTCGAATAATGCCAACATATTCCTAATGGAAAAGTATCTGTATGTCTGTATCACGTATAAAGGTATCATTCAACTTGGTATATACCTTCATATTTTAAGGAAAACTATTCAAAATATTTAACAAAAACACGTTGTTACCGAATACTTCAGTTGGTAGACAGAAGTTATTAAAACCACATGTGAATTTTAATTTAAAACAGCCTTTTAGGAGCCATTTCATCAAGTCGAGGGAGACTGATTTTCTGATAGAGGGTCCCGGTGGCTGTAAATGTGCCATATGTATCCCAACCTGTTCAATGTTATGAATGCGGTACAATAACTTACACCTACCATTATTACACTCCATCTACTCTGCTGTGAAAATGAAAGATTCTTTTTGTCACGAGAATTTTAATTTTCAAATCGATGTTGTGCATTTCAAGACGAGAAAAATGGAATAAAGCCACGATGAAGCGAGAATGTTCAAATTTGGTTTTATAAAGAAAATGCAACTTCTAGAAATACAAGATGTTATTTTTGAAGAATGATACAACAAAATGATCCAAAACTAATAAATTATGATGGACATCTTTGTTAGCTGACTTATAAAAATGCATGATTATAAAACTAGATATACACTGCTCCAAGAAATTGAGGCATAGAATCGAAAATTCAAATTTATCTAGGAGATATGTTGAAGAACTTTTCCAGTAATCTACTTGCACTGAGGAATGATCGAGACAATCGAAATTGACTCATAGAAATTGAAATAAAACTAATAATGGATTATGGGCTACATCCTCGAATGGTGTATGAGATGTCCCCTGTTGAAAAACAGCGGAGCATTAGTTAAGTTCTCAGATAAGGGGACTGCTTCCCCATAGTGTGTGTTTTCCCATGGTGTATGTTGATAAGGCAAGGGCTACACCCATGTAGGGCTTCATTCCCAAGAGGTGTATGATATGTTCCCTGTTGGTTAAGTTCCTAGATTCAAGTGAGTTTAGACATAAAAGTGTTAGGTATGTTTTGATGAAATATCTTTCTCCTCGTTTTCTTTTTCCATTGTTACAGATTTTTCCTGTCCCAATCCCCCTTTCTTTTCACCCTTCGTGAAGAAGTCCTGGAAATCATGGAGTGCAAGATGACAATGAGAGAATGAAGCTGCTAAGCAGAAAAATTTTTGGTACTCTTTTTGTACACACGACACTACCATAACATGAACAGACAAGCTATTGCTTGTCGAGTTTTTCCACAGGTTTTTTCATGGTCTGTTTTTTCTGCAGGTATTCTATTTATTCACTTGTTTTTACGATTGTGTTTTTTCTGACATACCAAAATTATAGCTATAAGCATTTATTGTAAATACAATTATTCGAATTTTGTAAATCCTCTCTTTTCAAAAGAATATATATATATATATATATATATATATATATATATATATATATATATATATATATATATATATACAGTGTGTTCCAACGAAAATTTGACCCCCTATAACTCCGAAATGAGTAACATTAGCGAAAAACACCAAGATACGTCGATTTTTGTTTCGAGGGGAGCATTTTCGAAATAATTCGAAACTTCTCAGATCAACCCCTACCCCCAGCAACCCTAACTTTGAAATTCATCATAGGGAATAAGGGTCGAGTGGCACCTTACTGAAAAGGTCTGTCAATTCTCCACCTTGATTTGTCATTTTAGAATTTTAAATTAACATACAGGGTGTCCGAACCAAGGGTGAAGTTGAATTCCTGGAAATCCCAAATACTAAATGAAATAGATTTATTTTGGCATAATGCAAGCGCAGGTTTATGCTCGGTCTAGAAAAACGACCTACACTTGTGAATTTGGAGTTGGTGCAATCAACCCCTATTTCCAGCATCCCCAACTCAAAAATCATTCGATCGATAATAGGTCAAGTGGCACCTCGTTGGAAAGGTACTGCAATTTTCTCTTCGAATTTGGTATTTTCGAAATTCCGAATCATCATACAGGGTGTCCTGCAGCAGGAACATTGAAAATCCAAATAACTTTTTGAAACTGGTTCATTTCGGTATACGAGAACATGTTTGATCCGAGAATAGGACTTTCTTGTGTGGTTATAGAATTTTTGCAATCAACCCCTTCCATTCAGCATCCCTAACTTGAAAATCATACAAATAATTCAAGTGGCATATCTTCAGAAAGGTTTTTTGAATTCCAGAATGATTAAAGCATTTCATTCAGTTCGGCTCTCCATACAGGATGTCGCTTTCGAAAAATTCAATATCGTCATTTGAAATTATCAACTAAAATTAATTCGAAACTGTTAAAAGTATTGGGGTACGATGTGTTGAGCATCAATTACGAAGAAATAAAGCTGATTTCTGCATTGAAAATGTTCACATTTTTTCATTTCCATCTGGCGTGCAGTCATCTGTTATTTCTCATTTTGCAATGAAATATTATTATTATTCAGATCAGTTCCTCATTATTGTTGTTGTTCGTCAGTTGAAATTAATCTGAAAATGGTTTATTCCACTGAGGAAAGGGTCGAAATTGTATCGACGTATTTTCGAAATAACAGTTGTGCCAAAGAAACGGCAAGGATATTCGATAGGAACCATCCTGAAAGAGAAAGGGAGTCAGTCACCAGTACGTTAAATATTTGGTTGACAAATTCCTAGCTACGGGTTCGGTGGCAAACAAAAACATGAAGTGGCATGTCCTGTCAGAAATGAGGCAACGGAAGTGGCAGTAGTGGGTCATCTACAAATGGAGAATACTACTTCGATCAGAAAACTATCTCGTCTGACTGGTGTATCAGCTACAACTGTCCATAGAATCGTGAAACATCACAAATTTCACCCCTACAAGGTAAAATTAGTGCATGAAATAAACGAAGATGATCCAGATCGTCGTTTACAGTTTTGTGAAAATCTAAGTGAAAACCTAAACGCTAATCCAAATTTTCTGAATAACATCTGTTTTTCTGATGAAAGCACCTTTATGCTCAGTGGTGAAGTGAATAGACATAATTGTCGATATTGGGACACACAGAATCCTCATTGGTTTAGAGAGGCCCACACGCAAAGGCCTCAGAAGTTGAACGTTTGGGCAGGAATTTTGGCAATCATCTAGTTGGGCCTTTCTTTATTGAGGGTAATCTGAATGGAAATGGCTACCTACAGTTGTTAGAGGAACACATACATCCTAGATTGACAGAAATTTTACAGAACGATCCAACTCTTTCTGAGGACGAAATACGTTTTCAACAAGACGGTGCTCCTCCGCATTATGATGCTCGGGTGCGCCAATATTTAGACGAAAATTTCCCAGGAAGGTGGATTGGTAGAAGAGGACCTGTTGAGTGGCCAGCCAGGTCACCAGATTTAAATCCCTGGATTTTTTTTGTGGGGCCATCTAAAATCTAAAGTTTATGCCACAAGACCAGAAAACCTGGAGGAGCTGCGGATGAGGATTATCACAGAATGCCGACTTTTGACTCCTGAAGTTTTCGCTAATGTGAGAAGAGAGTTCGAAAATCGTCTGTAAAACTGTATGGAGGTGGGCGGAGGTCATTTTGAACAATTGTTGTGATAATCAAGTTAGTTTTTGTTTTCAATTGAATACAAGTTCAATAAATCTCGTTTTCCTGTTTAGATGAGCATCCAATCAGTTTCTCCATCATCCCTCATCCTGATCCTCACGCCAGAAAACCTCGATTGCCAAACTGAAACCAATGCCTCAGTGATTCAGAAAATAGAAAAATCTTTCTGGAACTTTGCCACTCAACCTGTAATCACTTGTATGATTTTTTGAGTTGGGGATGCTGAATGGAAGAGATTGATTGCAAAAATTCCATATTCACGCAAGAGAGTCTTATTCTCGAATCAAACATAAACATGTTCTCGTATTATACCGAAATGAACCAGTTTCAAAAAGTTATTTGGGTTTTCAGTGTTCCTGCTCCGGGACACCCTGTATGCTGATTCTGAATTTCGAAAATACCAAATTCGAAGAGAAAATTGAAATACCTTTCCAACGAGGTGCCACTTGACCTATTTTCGATCGAATGATTTTTGAGTTGGGGATGCTGGAAATAGGGGGTTGATTGCACCAACTCCAAATTCACAAGTGTAGGTCGTTTTTCTAGACCGAGCATAAACCTGCGCTTGCATTATGCCAAAAT
The DNA here is from genome assembly GCA_013387265.2 of Cryptolaemus montrouzieri. Taxonomy (NCBI): domain Eukaryota; kingdom Metazoa; phylum Arthropoda; class Insecta; order Coleoptera; family Coccinellidae; genus Cryptolaemus; species Cryptolaemus montrouzieri. The sequence goes on along the minus strand of JABFTP020000001.1, from coordinate 88,698,650 downwards.
AAATCGATTTCATTTAGTATTTGGGATTTGCAGGAATTCAACTTTACCCTCGGTTGGGACACCCTGTATGTTAATTTAAAATTCTAAAATGACAAATCAGAATGGAGAATTGACAGACCTTTACAGTAAGGTGCCACTCGACCCTTATTCCTATGATGAATTTCGAAATTAGGGTTGCTGGGGGTAGGGGTTGATCTGACAAGTTTCGAATTATTTCGAAAAATGCTCCCCTCGAAACAAAAATCGACGTGTCTTGGTGTTTTTCGCTAATGTTACTCATTTCGGAGTTATAGGGGGTCAAATTTTCGTTGGAACACACTGTATATTATTACAATTAAGAGCTCATACTTGGAGATACTTCCTTAATGGTGTCTAGGAACCTGTTTTTGAGAGTACCAAGCGAAAAAAATTTTTGTTTTGACCCACCCTAATAATGAACATGTTTTTATGAATTTGAAATTCGGAGGATTGGAGGTGAAGTTAAAAGATACTCTCCTTTATTACCGAAATGTTCTGCGAATTTCAAATGAATTAAAGCGCAGAATTTTGGGGAATATGGCCGTAAACTGACAATTTATTTTCACTGATTCAGATCGAGGTTTGTAGCAATCGTTGGTTATACGAAAGATATATCTAGCGAATCCTGTGTAATTAAGGCGAACGAATAGAAACAGCTTGAGCTTGGATCTTGTTGGGCTTTTCCGCCTTGAAAGATTGTAGTAACAAAATGGCAGGGTAACTTTAAACTGGATTCGATTAGCGACGATTTCTGGCGCTAATTTTATAGCGAAAAACCAATTTTGAGGCGAATGCATATAATTTTGAACACAGTATTACTTGTGTGTGAATTTTCTACGATTCAGCTAGATTGGACCTTCAAATGACATTGAACGGTCCTTCGAAAAGGTCATCTGACCACGTATTTGGAATCAGTGACCCGAAAAACATAATACTATAGTGGTTTGGTAAAATATGCACAAACACTTTTTATTTTGTAAGACTTGAGGTAAACCTGAGTTAAATGGTCAAATATAACATTTTTATGTCTGTTATCTCGTATATCTAAAAACCAAAGCTAATCCCCTTTTAAGAATTTACCAGATGCATGTTTAAATGATAAACAATTTAGAAATATTCTCGGAATCCCAAAACGGGCTATTTTTTGAAACACTCTTTTTTTGAATGATAGATTTTGCAAAATAATCTGATTATATTTAAGGAGAAACTCAACAACAATAAATTTGTCGCTATTATTCTGCTGAAATTTTATTGTTTATGTTCGCTCAATTCAGTTTTTAGTGAGTCTTCCGCGACTCATTTCAATGGCTGTCAATTTTCTTGGCATGGTTCCTATTAAGTTTGTTATAAATTCCTGAGGAATGTTATCCATTCTTCCTTAAGCACTTCAGCCAATCTATTTAGCGTTGCAATGAGGTTACTCCTTACATAAATTTGCTTTAGTAAGCGACCTCATTCGTGCTCGATAGGATTGAGATCAGAGAATCGTGTTGGCCAGTCCATTCTATGAATTTCTGGATTCCTTTACTGTGTTTAAAATTCGTGTTTGATATCGAAGATAATTGTGTGACCAGGGGTCTCCAAACTTTGAAGCCTTAGGGTCATAATATTTTTTTCGGTTCCAAGGGCCAAAACAATTTTAATTTTTCTGCCCACCTAAGCAAATATAGGCGATTTGCATTTCAGTTACAATTGATTGTGTATTCAGTATATTGTGACAAGTAGGTACATCTAGTGGCGAGTAGTATTACTATGCAGGTCTGTGATGCAGGTACTATCTTCGAAATAAAATCAGTAAAATTATTTTTTCCAAACAATTTGGATGAGAATTACAATTATCAAATTCGATTGATGCGTAGTGTAATTTATAGTTTGTAATATCCAATCTAATAATATTTTTTGATATGTGAGTTCCTATAAATGACAAATAGGAACTTCTCGATCTACAAATTTTTCTTCTCTTTAGGCATTCGAATACCTACGAAATATGATCTCTTATCTTACCATTCTGTTTCCATATTAACTTTATCAGCCAAGTAAAAGGAGATATCTCGATTGTCTGTAAATTTCTCATCGATATTGAAGGAAAATACATAATTTTCTAAGTAATTGCGATAATAAATATTCTTATCACCGAGGTCAAACTGCAATTTTTAAACGCAATGAAAACGCACTATTGTCTATTTATTTCAATTTTCTCAAGTTTCTACAACGCGATTTCATCCATCAATTAAACAATGCCATTTTCGAAAAAAGTTTCTTTGTCCGGATAATACCAGTTTCATATCTCATTTACGTCAACTGTTCTATTTTAAATTCGGTTTCACCTTGCTCAAAATAATACATACCTACCAAAATAATTCGGAAACAGCGTAGCCACTTAAATAGCTCTGAAAGTTAAAAATTGTCGAGATGGTGGGCTTACGATGAAACATATATATCCACAAAATATTCCTTTGATCATATACGCTTTATGTGTATCTCTATATCCCGGAAGCAGGAAATATAGATTACAGTTCAGAATGTATAATTGTTAAGTACTCTACAAGATCTGAGAATCGTTTTATGCCTATTTGTACCTGTAAAATAACAGATTAATGTCATCCATATATCTAAACCAATAAATACAGTGTTGTAGCAGAGGATGATTATGAATTATTATTCCTATGTTATCCATAAAAATTTCTGCTACTAAACCTGAGCTGAGAAGTCTCTGCGAAGGCTACTGAATTCTGCATGCCTCCCTCCCAGTCTATCTTATTGCCTGATGATTTTCTCAAGATCATCATATTATTAAAGCATATTTATCCTGTTTCCTTCTTATACTATCAGAAGGCAGTGATTTCCGTATAAGCTTCTAAAAAAATTTAGCTGCATCATCCAGACTCATTAGTGGTTTGGTTAACTTTCTGGATTTTGATACTCTATTTAATGAAAGGATCCTGCAAATTTTTCACAGTACATGCATTAATAATTAGATCTCATCAAGTACACGAAAATTGTTAATATCTATCTCAGAATTTTATAAAAGCATAATAAGCAGCCATATTAAATCATCAAGCTTCGAAAATTTTGTTTCATAAAATCTTTTCCATTTTTAAAGATTTACATAAATTCGTCAAAGGTAAGGTCCTGCCTATATATTTCTATGTCTTCTTCTTCTTCTTTAAATAGGACGATGTCCTGTTTTTCTGTTACAGCCCCTGCTGCAAACCGGAGCTTCAGCACCCATGCCATCGCTTTTTCGGTCTTCCTATGGGTCTTCTAGTGTTGGGTTTTTGTGTTTTTGCCCACTTCGCCATACGTTCGGGGCCCATTCTGTCTACGTGATCTGTCCATAGGCGTCGACGTGCTCTTGTCCACCTCACCACATCCTGGACACCTAGGTCCCTTAGCGTATCCTCATTCCTTATTCTATCTCTGCGTGTAATACCTCTTATAGCTCTTAGTGTTCTCATCTCTGTTGTCCTCATTAGTTGTTTTGTTTTTGTTGTCTCAGCTCTTGTCTCAACCGCATATGTCATCACGGGTCTCACACAGGTTTTATAGATTCGGATTTTGCTTTCTGTGCTTATGTACTTATTCCGCCAGATTACATCTCTCAGGAAGCCAGATATTCTCGATGCTTTCATTGTCTGCTGTTTTGCTTCTTGTAATAGTTGCCTATCGCTCGATACTTCTACTCCTAGGTATTTAAAGTGTGAAACTTGCTCTATTATATGGTCGTTCACTACTAGTTTGCATCTAATTGGATCTTTCGCTATTACCATCGATTGGGTTTTCTGTGTTGATATTACCATGTTATATTTTTCTGCTGTTACTTTGAACTTTTGTAGTAGGCGTTGTAGGTCGTCCTCATTCTCGGCTATTAGTAAAGTATCATCTGCGTAGCACAGTATTCTCATAGTTTTGTTACCCATCCTATAGCCTTGGTTCATTTGGTTAACACCTGCTATTATTTCATCCATGATTAAATTAAATAGACATGGGCTGAGGCTGTCACCTTGTCTAATGTCTGCGTTAATTTTGATCTCGCTTGTAAGTCCCTGTGTAGTTTTTACTTTCGTCTTATTAGAGTTATTTAGTTCTTTGATTATGTTTATGTATTTATTGCTTAAGTTTTCATTTCTAAGGATAGTGATCACATCGTTCATTCGAATTCTGTCGAATATTTCTATGTAATCTGAGAAACAAGTTAGGTGAGGTAGGTTAGAAGGTTTAGTATGTCCCTTTTAATTAGGCATATGTTATTTCTTGTAAATGACTGTATACCCCCATTCTTTTAGGTGAATAAGCTTATTTGGTCTTGTACAAATATCGTCGGATGCTTTGCGTTTGAATCCATTGCTTACCTTCTGACGCTGTAACTTATTTTACCTACGACATTCAACCATCCGGGACTCTATTTACGTACCTGAAAAAGTTCGTAGTTCATATGGGACTCGATTTACTCCGACCCCATAAATGTGTTGTATCCGAATTGATGGCTACATCAGCCACTTTTCGCCATTTTCTTCCCCCGATTGTCCAATATCATTCCATGGATTTTATCGATAATTTCTAGTATGACGAAGCAGGCCTTTCGAACTTAATAATGGTGTTAAACAGGGAGACGGTTTTTCAACGACTTTATATTGACCCTCGATTTTGTCCTACAAAACCTGCAACAGCGGGGAATAATCTTCAATAAATCAAGTCAGTTATGTGCATACGTGGATGATGCTACCATACTGGCAAGACCAAAACAAAAAATGTAGTCATTGTGGAAAAAAAACTAAAAATATGGTCTTATCAACATCACCTGGGAACAAAAGGGTTCCCAGAAACCTCACCATTGACCAAAATACATTGGAAGGAGTTACTCAGTTCAAATACTTTGGAAATACGATTGAAAGATAAAGAACCAAACGAACTATCAAAGAAAGAGTTCATGCAGGAAACGGAGCTTATTTTGCAAACACAAAGCTATACAGAAGTGAACTTATCAGTAGGGCTATCAAGATGGGGCTATACTGGACTTTGGTCAGACCTGTTGTCACATGTGGAGGAGAAACTTGGAGCATGAATAAGATATCATCCGAAAATTTGAGTGCAAAATCATCAGGCAGATATATGGACCAATTGAAGAAGACCGGTTATGTATTAGAAAAAATATAGAGAGTGACAACATCTTAAATCAAGAAGACATGGCGCGTTTCTCAAGGTTCAAAGAATTCAGTGGTTGGGACATGTACGGCGAACGAAACGCGAATGCTCAAAAAAGTTCTCAACGCTACAATCTACGTTTCGAGAAGGAAAGGAACGCCAAGTTTGCGATGTATTGACTGCGTTACCGAATATCTGCGAATTATAGGTGTGAGAGATTGGAGCAGTAGATTCAGGGGTTGAGTGGCGAAATATGGTTGATTAGGCCAAGGTCCGCATCGAGCTGTCGCGCCGTAGGATTGTGATGATCTAGCATGACGATTTCTTTTAAGCCATCTGGAAGTCTGGTATTGTAAGACTTCAGTAAACCTGTGTCATTAAAATTGATGGTACAGAATCCCTATGATATCTTTTGAGCCTTAAAGCACCCACCTGGATTCAAATTGCGTACAATCCAGATAGGTCGGAGAGATCGAGAAATACTAATTCCTTGCAATGGATGAAAACGGTTGTACAATGATAAAACAGTTTATTCCATTTTCGCCGAAGTTCATGAAACTGTCTACTTTTCATGATTGTCAAGCACAAACTAATGATGATGCAGCTTGTTCAGTGACAGAAGTCTACCAACAGATGGTTGTCAACATGACAAACAGTGTTTCATTTAAGGAGTTATCAACTTGTTGAAGATCATCGGCAGCCAAGTTGGGAATGTATTTAGGCTATTCAAGATGCTGCCGGCCTCTCAGAGATTAAGTCACCAATCTTTGAAAGCTAAGCTATTCTAAGAAATGCTAAACTTCAAACGCATTCTCCCAAAATTTCAGCTCAATCTGTCAACAAATTGTGACGCTATAGCCTTTTATAGTAAACAAGTTTTAGTATTGAAAAAAAATGTAAAAAGAAGATTTCGTATTTTGATTAAACATTATTTTTTGCGTGGAAAAACTCCAAAAGAAGCGAAGGAAAAGCTCGATAAATATCCGGGAACTGCTTTGTTGTATACAATCGTTAAATATTTTTTCGCAGAGTTCAAAAGAGGCCGATTTAGCACAAAAGATGAACATGCCGGTGTAGCGCCAAAAACAATGACCATTCCAGAAATCATTAAAAAAATCCATGCTTTTGTGTTGGAAGATCCAAAAGTGAAAGTGCGTGAGATAGCAGAGTCTGTATGCATCTCAATTGGGTCAGTGGTTTCGATTTTGCATGAACAACTGGACATGAGAAATCTGACGGCAAGGTGGGTGCCGCGTTTATTAACAAACGATCAGAAACGTGATCGTGTTCGCACTTCTCAGCATTGTTTGAGCGTGTTAAAGAAAAATCCGACTGATTTTTTGCGCCGAATTATGACCATTGATGAAACATGGATCCACCATTACACGCCAGAATCGACAAGAGAGTTGGTTGGCCCTGGCGGAAGTGCTCCGAAGCGACCGAAGACGCAACAATCAGCAGGTAAGGTGATGGCATCAGTTTTTTGGGCACCCAACTGGATTCAAATTGCGTGAACTCCAGATAGGTCGGAGAGATCGAGAAAGACTCAGTCCTTGCAATGGATGAAAACGGTAGTACAATGATGATAAATGATGAAGCAGTTTATTCCATGTTCGCCGAAGTTCACGAAACTGTCTACTTTTCATGATTGTCAAGCACAAACTAAATGATGATACAGCTTGTTCAGTGACAGAAGTCTATCAATAGATGGTTGTCAACATGACAAAACAGTGTTTCATTCAAGGAGTTATCGGCAGCAAAATCCAAAATGTACTAGGCTATTCAAGATGCTGCCGGCCTATCAGATATGGCGTCACCAATCTTTGAAAGCTAAGCTATTTTAAAAAGTACTAACTTTCAGATGCGTTCTCCCGAAATTTCAGCTCAATCTGTCAACAACTATATGACGCTATATAGTAAACAAGTTTTGGTATTGAAAAAAATGGAAGAAGAATTTCGTATTTTGATTAAACATTATTTTTGCGTGGAAAAACTCCAAAAGAAGCGAAGGAAAAGCTCGATAAATATCCGGGAACTGCTTCGTTGTATACAATCGTAAAATATTTTTTCGCAGAGTTCAAAAGAGGTCAAACAAGCACAAAAGATGAACATGCCGGTGGAGCGCCAAAAACAGTGACCATTCCAGAAATCATTAAAAAAATCCATGATATTGTGTTGGAAGATTCAAAAGTGAAAGTGCGTGAGATAGCAGAGTCTGTATGCATCTCAATTGGGTGGTGGTTTCGATTTTGCATGAACAACTGGACATGAGAAAGCTGACGGCAAGGTGGGTACCGCGTTTATTAACGAACGATCAAAAACGTGAACGTGTTCGAACTTCTCAGCATTGTTTGAGCATGTTGAAGGAAAATCCGACTGATTTTTTGCGCCGAATTATGACCATTGATGAAACATGGATCCACCATTACACGCCAGAATCGACAAAAGAATTGGTTGGCTCTAAAGCGACCGAAGACGCAACAATCAGCAGGAAAGGTGATGGCATCAGTTTTTTGGAATTCAAGCGGCATATCTATACCTAGGAATAGAACTTCTCTTTTCAAAAGGTCGTTCTCTTACAGTATAGCAAAGTCTATAACTGATCTGAGAGTTCATCTGGAGTCGATGTCGCTTTGTCAGTTGAGTGTTTCTCACTCAGTCTGCGTAGTTATTTCTTTCGGTTCTTGTTGATTTTTATTTGCTTTATTGTTTTCTCTTTTTTTGTTCCTGATGTGTTTTTTTTCTTTCAATCTATTGTTTTTTTTCTTTTTCTTTCTGGTTGATTAGAACATCAATTTGATGGACTCCGCAAATTCCGGTAGCATGTCTGGTTACGCTTTGTGCTAATTTGTATTTGTAACTTTAAAACATCTGCACTTTGTATGCTATCGGTGATAAAGACATTCATTATTATTATTATATTGTTCATTGTCTATCTTGAAAAAGAAAAACAGTGAATAGTGACTTTTACTGCGAACTTTTTGCCCATTTGAAGGACGAAATCTCGAAGATCAAAACAATGGCTTAGTTGAACGAATTACGCTTCGAATTGCTTCCTCATCCCCCGTATTGGCCAGATTTGGCCCCCAGCGACTATTTTCTTTTCCCCAATTTGAAGAGATGCCTCCAGGGAAAAAGATTTGCTAGCAACGAAGAAGGGGAGTATTTTAAATGCCATGATAAATCGTACTATTTAAAATGCATTGCAATGCTTGAAGGCCGTTAGAATAAGTATATTGAGCTAAAAGAAGAATATGTTGAATAATAAATACAAATTTTGGCTTAAATCTTATGTTTTCTCTGAGAGGCCGGCAGCATCTTGAAAAGCCTTGTATACGAATTCAACGTTATTCTCATTTGTCAAAATGAGGTTTTTACAGTCAAAGAGAACGCCTATTTCTTCCGTTTTGATAGGGGAGTTACCCATAACACTGCCAATTACGTAATATAGAGTTAGTTACATATGTTAAGTCCATTGATCCTAATGTTGCAACTGAACTTTATTCGTCTGATTGCTATTCGTTAATTTATTTGCGGATTGAAAATATTAAGTTACTTGGGAAGAAAGCATAGATAATTTCATGATGGAAACTAGGTTATCAGCTAAGTGCTTATGCATATGCCGTGATTATTCGCGGAAGTACTCGACACTTGTTGAATAATTCAGATACATGCGATGTATATTTCTTTAAAACGAAATTATAAATAGCATCATCATCTTTCATCTTAGAATACCTCACAAATCAGTGGAATATGTCGTAGTTGTTAAGAAAACGTTCTAGTAGGAAAACATCGCGTTGGTCTCGGCTAAAATAAACAAAGAGCCAGCTTGATAGGAGCTGCACACATGAACCAAGAAATAACGAACATATGTGTAACTGGAGACTTCCTGACACCAGCTGCATGTGAACTTGTCGTTTTTGTTTGTGATAGGTTTCCGAGGACACCTAACCGTGATTGCTCAACTGAAAAGAATGTTTATTTAAGTTTTATCGGATTCATTACCGGGAAGCCATTCAATAAAGTATTAATTTCTAACTGAGCTAATTCTTCCTCAGTTAAGGTTTATTTATTATTATATTTTCTTGGCATCAAGTCTTTATTTCATAAATTAGCCGGATTTAAAGGATCCGTATGATTTCTTTCCGATCAAAAATCTCAACATACAAGGGAGTAACTAATATCTCTCTTTAAGAAGAGAATATTACGCCATTCATTCAATATTATAAAACACATCAGCTATAATCACAACTCAATAGGAAATATATTTCAAGTTTTATTCCGTATACTGTCAAGAAAGCTTGACATACTTTCGAAGATTTTTACGAAAGACCGTTACAATCGATTTTTTTATATACCGTGAAGTACTTTGACTTTGAGATTTACTTTGACACTTTTAGGGTTTACTTTGACAGCATAACTTCTACAAACAGAAATATAAATGATTATAAGGGCATCTTTATATTGTTATTAGTAGCCGTGAGTTTGAGCATTTCGATGTGTTTAAAATGTTGTTGTGCTTTTAAAATTAAAAAGCATTGTGTTAAAATGGTGTGAAAGTTGAAAAGGATGGAGAGAAGTCGTGAATACGTAAAACCTTGAAAAAAATCTTCATTCAAATTAAAAGCGGTTGGTTATCTGACAAGGAGGACGCTAAAAACTATTGAATGAATAGAAGTCCGTTGATGTACAGAAGTGTTTGTAATATAAATAAAGTGAAACACTTCTGTCTGATTTCTACAATGTTTATTTTTAATACACACAACAGGTTACGAGTGTCTAGAGTTATGAGGAAGAATATGCTAACTAATACCTATTTTGGATGTTGAGTAGTGGGGAGTGATTCAGTTCTAGTTGTCTATTGAGAGTGGTGAATTTGGAAACTTTACAAAGTTTGTTTTATAAACATTCCAATAGAGTCATTTTAATCCCTTCATTCTATTTGTGGAGAATTATTTGTTGTATGTGGTTTATCGATTTATTGTATTCCAAAACTGCGGCTTTTTTATCTAAGAGCAGAGGTGACATTACGTGATTTATCGGCTTTATCAAAGGCACGCGCGGTACTTGTCAAAGAAAAGCCGCCTTTCTTATTCTTGGGCGGCGCGTTTGACGGGAACATTCAAGACTTTCGTTCACGCCGATATAAATGTTGTGCCGGCAGGAATTGGAGTCATTCTGAAATGTAACTTGAAGGTAATACTACGTCGATACAAAGTTTATTATTAAATAGTACAAAATGAATGCAGCGAAGAAATCTAAAACGTATCATTTCAATAACGATTGGGAGGAACAATTTTTCTTTTATATGGTGAAGGATAAGTGCATTTGTCTACTTTGTCGTGCGTCAGTTGTAATACCTAAGCGTGGTAACTTAGAGAGGCATCATAAAACGGCTCATAAAAACTATGGAAAGGATTTTCAGCTACAGAGTGAATTAAGAAAACGAAAAGTACGTGATTCGATATCTTGTTTGAAAAGAGAACAAACCATGTTCACAAGACCAACCAGACAATCAAAAGCTGCTACGATCGCGTCATTTAAAATATCTCATATATTGGCGAAACACAAGAAACCATTCTTGAAGTTGGTTGTGAAGGAAGCATTTATCGAAGCGGAGATTGGAGATTTTAAAAATAAAACAGAAATCATGTCTGCTATTAGAGAACTTCAGTTATCTCGTCTGACTGTCACAAGTCGTATTGAGTCAGGACATGGCAGATAAACTAAAACATGATATCATGAAATGTACATACTTTTCCTTACAGTTTGATGGCCCACCGATATTACAGACAATGCCCAGCTGTGTATTTTTATTCGCATGGTATTCAATGACATGTTGGCTAAGAAAGAATTTTCGACAATCATTCCTCCGAAGGGGGGGACCCGTGGCGAAGATATATATGACGTTTTCTTCAATTTTGTAAAAAGCTACATGCTACCAATATATAAATTAGTGTGCATTATAACCGATGGAGCACCAGCAATGACTGGAAACAAAAACGGTTTTGTGGCATTGCGTTACGCTAATGCAGATTTACCTTCATTTTTCTCATTCCATTGCATCATACATCAACAAGTTTTGCGTTCGAGTTTTCTCTTGATGTGAACTTCCTGAATATAAGGAAAGAAAGATTGGATGGAATTGAGATATTACAATGAATCAGAGCGATAAATTCGAGATATTTTGCCTCAGAAAACATCTGGCTTATAATTTTTCATCTATTTGTAGCAATAAGCATAGTATATAATGCATTACAAATTAGGAAGAAACAAACAAAATTCGCCAATTTGCATACCAATATACTGAGAAGAAAAAACTTCCTCACAATTTCGACCGAGTAAAAAATCTAGCCGGGAAAGACAGCTTCATGAAAAAACATCCCAGTCTATCTCTGAGGACAATGAAACTGACGTTCAAGTTTTTTATGATAACTTGAAGACCATACAAAAGAATTATCATATTCAATCTGATGAAATTTTTAACGTCGATGAGACAGGTATATCAAAAGTCCAGAAAAACCAGAAAATAGTGCCAGTAAGAGGTCAGAAACAATTCGGTAAGGCAACGACTGCCGCAAGGGGGTCTACAACATCAGTGGTTTGTGCATTTATTGCAGCAAGTCAAAACATTCCACCATTTTTTATATTTAAAAGAAAGCGCATGAATACACTATTACTAAACGGTAGTAACCCTAACATGATTGGAGCTGTGTCAGAATCTGGATGGATAAATGATACCTTTTTGTTGATTGGCTACACCTCTTCATTTCATATGCAAAGCTTCCAAAAGAAGATTCAGTGTTGCTCATATTGGATAACAATGAGAGCCCCATAAGTTTTGATGCTTATTCACTATGCAGAGAACATGGAATCATTATGCTGACTTTGCCACCACAAACCTCACATAAACTCCAACCTTTGGACTTGGCATATTTTGTCCCTATCAAGACAGAATACAATCAAGGATGTAAGAATGGTAGATCGATTTGGACAGCCCATCAAACAATACGACATAGTAAAATTGTTTACGAATGCTTTTAACTGTAACCTTCAAAAAGTAGCAAGTGATTTCAGATCTGCAGGATTATATCCTTTGCGCCCCATTGAGTTCTATCCAATTGAACCAATTTAGCCATACAACAATGAACCTACGACAAACCATTGATACGAATAACTCTCGAATAATCAAGAATCTGAAGTTCAACAAGTTCCCAATGCTGATACGACTGCAGTAACCCAAGTTTTAAAGATTTTAATGTCCAGGCATTTGATACAGGTCTTGCTAATTCGCAAAACGAAAATACAAGCACACATGGAGTTCATCTATCTGATATCGTTGAATTGCCTGTGATTCCTTCAAAAGTGTCAGAACCCAATATTAGGAAGAGGAAATCTACTATTCTGTCGAGTATACTCGTACATACAAAAGAGCAGCTAGTAGAAAAGAAAGACAGGAAAGGAGCAAAAGTAGAAGAAAGCAAGGAAAAACCAAAAAAATACCAAATAAAGGATGTCAAATAAAAAGACTGAAATGTAGTGATAAGAAACCTTTGAATAAAGAAATTAAACAGGTATTTCAAGAAAATAAAAGAATTTAATAATCCTAGTCAAAATACAAAAGAAAAAAGAAAAAAGAATGAAATGAAAATCTTTCGTATTTTTTGTGAAGGAAAATATAGTTGTTGAAGACTGGATAATGTGTTACGTGTGTGGAAAATGGACCGACGGACAGTCAACATCGGGGGGTTATAAGGGTGATCACTGTCGTTATTAATTTCACGTGATTACTTACTTAATTACCCCACTTGGTGTTCGTATCAACCCGACTAATGTTGGGAAAAGCCAAACACTAAGAGTTTTGTTTCTTATTCATATTTTCATACTTTATTAAAAAAAATATAAACGTTGTCTAGTTAATTCGTTACATAGATCAGTTAACTTTATCATCAAACAATTACTGTTTTGAGTTTTCCCTTAGGTGTTTGTATTTGGGAAGAAACAAGATGAGACTGAGTTCTCTCTTGGGCAATGCGGAATAGGGGAAATAAATTATAAAGGAAACCTTCTGTTACAATTTCTTCTAAAGCACAGCCTATTTTCTATGAATACTTTCTTCAAAAAAGCTGAATACCGAAACACGGAAGAACTTATGGGCATTACAACAAAAATTGTGATTCCATCCGTGCACGTAGCTTGCAACGGCGGCTCTTTAAGTTGCAGTTGGAAGATAGGGAGTCAGCTGAACACACTGATTTAGTTCTTCACATGGACGTCAGGTGGTTGAGTCGGGGAAAACGCCTAGAGCGGTTTCAAGAATTATTGAGGAGATCACACTCAAGATGAAAAGCGAAAAATGGCTGACTGATTTGGCATTTTTGACTGACATTACAATTAACCTTGAGCTTCAAGGTAAAGGAAAAACTATTATTGAGATGATTAGCGCAGTAAACGCATTCAAAAGTAAATTGCAACTGATCAACTGAAAAGAAAGGATCTGATCATTTTCCGAGCAAGGATTCCTCATTTGAATTATGATACGTATGAAGCTGAATTATCAAATATATTGGGGGACAATTCGAAATGCATGTAAATAGGCAAATACTGCATCATTTATGACTTTTCCTTTTTCATGTAAAAACATTGAGGAATTAGCTACTGAAATAGCAAGTCAGTTTAATATGAACTGATGTTCTGTTGAAAATGAGTTGGTGCAGATTATATCAGATATACATCATAAAGCAACAGCATCTGATACAAATTTTTGGTGTTTTATATCTGAAGATAAATATCCGAATCTAAGGCAAATCGCCCTTCAACAGACGGCAATGTTTGGGTCAACTTACTTGTGTGTCTGCATTTTCTGAAATGAAGATAATTAAGTCAAAATATCGCTATCGGCTAACTGACGATCATATGTCATCATGCTTGCGATTAGCACTCAGTGGTTACGTACCATCTTATTAAAAGTATGCTGAAGACATGCAGTGCCACGATTCAACATCCAAAGGCACTCCCTAGTTAAGTTTAACACCATATGTAACTCTTTTGTTTTGTAACAACCAATAAACTCACAATTTTGAATAACTATGAGTTTTTCATTGATATTATAGGGAAGAACCTAACTAAACCAAACCCAAACCCTGACTAAAATAATGTATATTTTGCGGAAAGCTAATATCTATATATGCTATGGTACACCCTACCTAGGTAGGTAGGTAGGGTGTATCATGTATGTACGACAATTCTGCATCACACATACTCGTAACCTCTCAGAGTCGATCGTAAGTAGTCTAAAAATATTGAGGTAGATCGCCAGCAGTTAAAGTTTTAGCACCCCTGAGTTAAAGTGTAGACGTGACTTATGGGGTTACATGGGTTTTTTTATTTATCTTATTAAATTCTATAACATCTCTAGAATATTGTCCTAAATTTTCAAGTTGATCCGACTAATCGTTTCGGAGATACAGCCTTGAAAAGGTGGACGCTTGAGGTCAGGTATAGGCTGAGGGCGCAATAGGTATAGCGCAGCTGCAGCTCATCTATTGTTAGCCGTAATTATTGTCCCTTTTTTTCTTTATAATAAGGTAAACTACTGGAAAATATTTCATTTGGTGATTTGTCGTTTAACTACGAAGTTCATTTTGAGTTTATAAGTGTTTGTTGTGAATTTTATTCGATAAAAAATGCCGTTTAAAGTGTCTAGAACCCAGATAACGGAAGGTGTTCGTAGAAAAGATAGACTTAAGAAGAGGAAACAATCGTTTTATCCAAAAATCCTGAGGTAGATGATAATTCTTTCACGAGTACGTCGGCAAAAAAATTAAAAGGCGATGACAAACAGCACGTGCCAGAGGAAGCCACGCTACAATATTCGATCATTGACTTTGCTCTGGTTTTTTCTACACTTTCGTGTTTTGTACGGTGTTCAAACATTATTGAAAGTGGAAGTAAAGAAAAATTTCGTAATGGAAAAGTAAATTTTAAACAATGCTCCAAATTCGGTCTGGGATTTAAACTTGTGGTAGAATGTGAACGATGTATGCCAAAATATATTTTATCATGTCAACAAATTGGCAGAATGTATGAACTAAATCGGCGGTTCATTTTTGTTATGCGAGTATTGGGTTTGGGTCTTGCTGGATGCAAGAAGTTTTGCGGTTTGATGGATCTAAGCAGCTCCTTTTTGAATCAATCAACATACGACTTTTATATTAATAAAATACATGAATGTATTACCATAGTTACTGAGAAACTGTTCTCCTCTGCTGCTACAGAGGAAAAGCAATTGACAAGTTTAGCAAACAATATGGAAGATACGACAGATGTGACTGTCTCCGGTGATGGGACGTGGAAAAAGCGTGGTTTTGCATCACTTTATGGTGTCAGTTCTCTAATCGGATATCACTCAGGAAAGTCTTGGATGTCATTGTTGAATGTTCATACTGTAAACTATGTGAGTCTTGGAAAAAAAAATTAGATACGGCAGAATTTGAAGAGTGGAAAGAAGAACACATCAAAAATGAACAATGTACCGCCAATCACACTGGAGCATCTGGAAACATGGAAGTATCTTCAATTATTGAAATATTTAAACGTTCTATTGTAAAACATGGCTTGAGGTACGTAAATTATATAGGAGATGGAGATTCTAAAACATACTCTGGTATTCTCAAAGCCAAACCGTGTGGTGAAAATTTTGTTGTCAACAAGAAAGAATGCGTTGGTCACGTACAGAAGAGGATGGGAACCCGGTTGCGTGATTTAGTGAAGAAAACTGTTGAGGAAAAAATAGTCAATGGCAAAAAAACTCAAAAAAATTCTTTCTGGTAAAGGTAAATTGACTAGTAAATTGATTGACAAATTAACTGTATATTACGGCTTAGCGATAAGAAGAAACAGTGATTCAGCTGATAAAATGAGGGATGCGATATGGGCAACTTACTACCACTACAGTTCTACAGACAAAAACCCGCAGCATCAAAATTGCCCTGAAGATCCAGACACGTGGTGCACCTGGCAGCGAGCATCAGCATCAGGTACTCTCTCATCGTTCAAACACCAATATACTCCATTACCAGATGATGTTTTGACTGCAATGAAACCAATTTATGAAGACCTTAGTAAGGATGAGCTTCTGGATCGGTGTGTTGATTTGGAAAATTACTCCCAAAATAACAATGAAAGTTTCAATCAGTTGATTTGGAAAATTACTCCCAAAATACTTCCAGCTGGGTCGATAATCGTTCAAAATGCTGCATTAATCGCTGCTTGTGTTTTCAATGAAGGGATATCAGCATTATTATTAATTATGCACGGTATGGACCTAAAACTTGGTCCGAATTCCCATGAATATGCCCGAAACATGGATGAGAACCGGGTGACTGCAGCCGAAAAGAAATCTACCAGCGAGACTCGTGAAGCCAGGATTCGTCATAGACTGGAGCAAAAGGATGCCCTGGACATTGCAGCTGCAGCAGGTTCTCTACTTTATGGCCCAGGAATCGACGATTCAATGTAAGTTAGAAAAAAAATTTTTTTTTCCACATTTATTGTCTCTTAAAACTTTAAACGCGTTTTTCTCAAAACTATGTTTTCAAAGTCGGTTGTCAAGATTTCTCGCGAACTACTCAACTGATCTTGATAAAATTTTACACAGGTCTTGAACGAAGAATTTTTTTTTTAATCACAACTATTTTAAAAAAAAAAATGTCGAGAAATTTTCATCGAAATTTGCATTTTTTTATAAAAACGGCTGCCAAAAATCCAATTTTCATTTTTTTTCCTTCGTCCAATACCTAGTTTATTGTCTTTACTAAAACTTATTATTTTTATTTCAGATGATCCTGAAAGAAGTTCTGCTGACAACGCGAAGGCACCTTTTTTCCGAGGGACTGCCGGAAATGGCGTCGTAATGACCGCCATTTTAATATTTTTTTTTTGAAAATTTCACAAAATGTTTATTAAATATGTATCTTTTAAATAAAAAAAAAATTCATTAAAATATTTCATTTTTTATATGTAAAAAAAATTATTGAAAAAAGGCCGTTTTTTGCCCGAGGAAACCCATGTAACCCCTTATTAGATAATGAATTTGTGTCTTTAGTCACTGAACTTCAATAAAGGTTTTATATTTTCGGGGTTAATTGCACAAAATCTTATTCGTCTTGTGGTGCCTATCCGGTCCGTATGTTGGCGATCATTCTGGCGATTAGTGCACAAAATAACCAATAGTTTATATTGAAAAACACGCGCACTTCCTAAAGTGAACGTCCATTCGCTGTTCATTTGTTTTCGAATAGTTATATCAGTCTTCGATTTAAACTGTTGACTTTCTGTTTATTTCATAATATAATATTTTGTTCCGAATTTTATTCCATGAATGGTTGCATTGTTAGTAATGGGATTTGTTTAAGTCTCAATACTTCAACCTCAACTACTAGAAGGAAAAGAACTATAATGTTTTGCGGTTGTGTCCTGTTGAATAAACATCTGCTTTACCTGTTTTTATCGAGAATCTCGATGAACGCTGATTTTTATGTACAATACAAATACAATAATACAATATTATGTATTAAACAGAATGGGGTTGTTTTCACATTTTTGGAACTTAGCTATTCGCAGAAGTTGAAATTTGCGATCATATATGATACATCTATTGATCACACTTCGGTTATGTATCCACAAAACGAGTTCTTTTAGAATTTCACTGAGAAGATTATCGTTTCATGAAAAAATCAAATTTGTATGATACCTTTCTTCCATACTCTTCCTTAAAACTCAAATATACTGAGTAATATGCATTTTGAAGTCTTTAACATAAGGCCATTGAGAATATTTTAAAACGACAGGGTAAGCTTCTTCTTGAAATAAGAAAGTTTTAGAATGAATGTTCTCTGGATGTTCTTGCTTCATATTACTTACTTTATATTATGATAACTTAAAAAAGTTGTTACTTAGGCGAATCACCTCGTATACCGAGAATAAAGCTAACCGCATTTGTGATGATGACATTTAGAAGAAGTCAATTTTCCAAATAAATAATATATAAATAAAGTGATTCTTTCAATTTGAGTATTGTTATATTCGCTATTTTCAAATTCGTATAGCAACCATTCAGAATATATGTTTTATTTGTACTTGAGTTTTCCTAAGTTTTAAAAAGTAAATTATCTTATCATTATGAGTGCGTGTAGTGAGTAGTATTAACAAATAATCTCCACCAACAACGTCCGTTGACGTATATGGGCAGTGTAAAATAACATCTTTACTACACTCACCACCAAAAAATTTGATCCAGCAAAAATTTTCCTCTAGTTTGAAAACTCATAACTCTTCGATTTATCGTTTTATATTTTTGTATTTTGGATATCTTACAGATTATTTAAGGCAGAATAAATCGATAGCTTGAGAAAATGCATTTTAAACATCGATATACAAGGGTAAACCAAAAATGCTTTTTTTCACGAATCGCCCTGTAGAAATTTTAAGCAAAATGAAGATACACTTCATTACGAAGCTACATACATTCTCAACTGATTTTCTGGAAGAGATACAGTTTACAGTTTTTTCATAAGCAGGTATAGCATTAGTAGGTATAGCAAAAATTTTTATTCACGGAATAAATGAAGAAGAAAACTAACTAGGAACAGAAAGTTATTAAATAAACACCACCCAGTAACGGGTATTACCCTCTCGAGCTCTTATCACAGCTTGAAGGCGTCTTGGTAAACCTTTCATGAAATTACGGATTTATGCTTGATCTATTCTTGCTCAATTTTGTTGCAGAGCTTGACCTACTTCATTCAGACGCGCTTTCTACCCATCGTGTCCGACATGTGCTCAATCGCATTGAGTTCATGGTTCCTCGCTGGCCACTCTATTCTCAATATTTCAAGTTCGTCGAAGTAATCACTCACTATTCTTGAGGTATGGGGTGTGGCATTATCATGGATCAGCATAAAAATTTCGCCCATATTATGAGTGAATGTGATGAACTTGAGGACCTAAAACTTGCCGTATGTCTTCCCAGTAGTCATAAATCTAATATCAACTGTAATTAATTCTAGATGGTAGGTAGTGAAACCGGTGGTGCAATCATTGAAATTGCCGACGTTTCGGAAAATTATTTTTCCATCTTCAGGGCTCTCTCAAATCAGTACCTCTCGAGTCAAAAAACTTTTCGACAATGGTCATCGCTCCTATTTCTGAAAATACGATTCGAATGCGTTCGATCTCACCGCACAGACCATTGGAAACTAATTGAGCAATTGAAGTGAACTCTTTGTTGAGTATGAGTATGCCAACCCAAAATTGTTGTGATTGAAACGTTCACCAGTCAGCCTGGATCGTCAGTGAACAGAACACCTCCCCATTCTTCATTGCCCCAAGGCTGGTGTTCTCTGGCTAATTGAAGACGAGACGAGAGGTGTATTCTATTTAATTCTGCACCCGATGTAGGTCTTCTGGCACGAAAGTCAATTTATCTAAACGCCTCATTACGGTTGCCTCACTTACTAATACTTGCCCCACTTCGTCTAACCTGTTTCTTTTTGTGTCTTTTGTTATTACCTTATCTAGAGAAGTGTCCCTCAAAACACCAAACCTTAAAAACTATCATCACGATGACTCGTTTTCCTCCTTCTTCACGACCCTCGTCGCCTTGTAAACTCACTAGTCTCTTGGAAACACTCCTATGCCATTTGTATGCTTCTCAAATCACTAAATGATCTGGTGATATAATTTTGCGATCTTTAAAGAATCACAGATACAAGCGATCTAAGAAACCTAAAAGATTAGACCCAGCCATAGGGCTATAGGGCTTAGATTGAATGAAATGACGGAAAAAATAACAAAGAGCATCGAAACAGCAACAAAGAAGATGAGCATGCAAAGGAAACAACAAAGAGACAGCAGAATAAGTGAAGAAATCCTTGAATTGACGAATAAAAGAAGACAGATGAACAGAGACCATACAGAATATAGTAGCTCGAATAGAGCTATAACAAAAGCGCTAAGAAAAGATCGAAGAACATACAATACAAATTTGATAAATGAAACAATAGAAAGCAATAAAAGTTTGAAAATTCGAAGAACGAAACTTCAAGCTTCGGAAAGAATAAAAATGATTCAACTCAAGAACATAGACGGAGACATCGTTACTAATAATGATGAAATAATTAGAGTAATTGAGGGCTTTTACGAAGCACTCTATAGGTCAGAATTCCAATACATCCTGATGTCAAAGAACATAACAGAAATAAAGTCACAAATTTTAACTCTGAAGAGATGCCCGATATCACAGCACAAGAAATAAGATCTGCACTGAACCAGCTGAAAAATGTGGGATCCCCTGGGGAAGACCGCATTACAAACAAAATGCTGAAATTTGGAGGTGATGTCTAGATTCAAGCAATGGGGGCGCTTTTCAATCGATTCTTAGAAGAAGGAAAAATCCCAGATAAATGGCGTAGTTTTGAGGTGATTTTAATATTCAAAAAAGGCAACAAAGACGACATAAGCAATTACCGCCCGATAAGTCTCCTAACACATCTCTACAAATTGATAATAACTATCCGACTCACAAATGAACTCGACTTTTATCAACCAGTCGAGCAGGCAGGATTCAGAAAAGGTTTCAGCACCATCGACCACTAACACTCCATTCTAAGTCTAAATAAAAAATGTGAATACAATATTAACCTACATCTTGCTTTTGTAGACTTCGATTAATCGAACGTTGGGTAGTAACTGAAGGATTGAACGATGCAAGGATAGACTCTAGATACACCACCCTCTTGGGGAATATCTACAAAAGCTCCACATTGAGAGCGAGGGTTGACGAAGAGACTCCGACGAAAGACATTTCAGTTCAGAGGGGAGTAAGACAAGGGGATACAATATCTCCCAAACTCTTGCTCTAGAGAACATCTTTGAAAAACTCGAATGGGACGAAAAAGGTATCAATGTAGATGGAAAACACCTTAATCATTTCCGGTTCGCCGATGATGTGGTCTTGATCAGTTCACACGAGGAAGATTTAAAAACTATGTTTACTCAACTGAACGAGGCATCCAATGAGGTAGGCCGTCATATGAACTTTAGCAGAACAAAACTCTTAAGCAACAACGAAAATCCGCTGAGAATAGATGATCAGCTGATTGAAAAAGTTATAAGACTAGGACAACAAAACCGGGTGGCTGAAGTGAAAAGAAGAACCCGACTTGGATGGACAGTGTTTGGAAGATTGAGTAACATTTTGAGGAACAGAGATGTTCCCATCTCCTTACGAAGCAAGGTGTTCGACTCCTGCGTTCTTTCTGTCATGACCTATGGCCTAGAGACTGTGACACTAGCTGAGAAGAGCGCAGAAATGCTGGGAGTTGAAAAGGAGCATGCTGGGAGTGACTTTGAGAGATAAAATCCAGAACGTAGAGATAAGGAGAAGAACCTGTGTTAAAGATATAATGGAAAGAACTGGTAAATTGAAATGAAGTTGGGCAGGGCACGTACCCAGGAAAACAGAAGATGAATGGCCAAATAGACTAGTGCACTGGAGACCTAGAACAAGCAACAGGGGAATTGGAAGACCACAATACGCAGGCTCCAACTGGTATCACCGAGCACAGGACAGGGAAGTATAGAAAAGGTTGGGAGAGGCTTACATTCAGCAGCGGATGACTGGGAGCTGATATGATGATATGATGATCATTCACAAATAAAGCGATAGTGATATTAATCTTAGACTACTAAATGTAGTTTTGATAGAAAGTGAATCTTCATAGGAAAATTCAGCCCAGAAATTCTACAGGTCGATTCACAAAATTTGTGAAGAAATAATTTTTGATTTGTCCTTATATATTGCTATTCCAAATGCATTTTCATACAATACCAATGCCAATTGTTATTTTGAGTTAAATAAACTGTCACATATCCAAAATTATGTTATGGAGGTTTCAACTAGAGGATAATTTCTGCTTGATGACATTTTTTGACGGTGAGTGTATTTAAATGTTTGAAAATGTGATATCTCGGAAATGGCAGTTTGCAGAAAGAATATAACTAGGTACAATTTTCCTCCAGAGTTGCATAAGCTCCAATTATGGACCTTTTGAAATGAAAGAACGATACTTTCGATCTTGTAAAAATTTTCCTTATGTTGCCTAATTAATTGGTTAATTTAATATTCATTTATGTTTATTAATTGTCATATACAACAGTAAAATTCAAATTCGTACGTAATTCTTTCATAAGAATCGTTTATTTGCAGTTCATTCTGTATTTGATTATTTCATTACTATAATCCGGTATCAGCTTAAAACTCTATTCATATATACAGATTGTGCAAAGTAAACTTGTTATTGTTTGTTTCTCTGAATTATGCACATAGAAGCGATTGCATAAGGCACCAAAATTCTGTTTTAAATTTTTGTGTCAATATTGAATTCAAAGCGTAAGACCTTTTTTGATAAAACATATAAATAACTGACCTTTACAATAAAAATTTGAATAAGTGGTATTTTCTGCTCTTCCAAATTGTTGAAATATGGAGACTTAATGGAAGTTGTAATGAAAAATAACTGTATACAGTGATATAAACGGCCGTATTCTGATTTTCACAGTTGTTAGCTATTTCAGACTTGAGTATTTGGTATCGATTTCAACTTGAAACATTTACGAATTCTTGGAAAAATGCATACGAGTTATTTTTCTGTGTCAACGGAAAGTTCTGCATGTTAAAATACGCTTACAGATGGAACAAAAACGAAATTTCATTTTTTCATACTTCAAGAGATTATCGACCTGAATATGCAGTTTCAATTTCAACTCTGTACGTACGCACGTTCCTGAGTAAAAAGTCTTGATAGGTAGACATACAAACAGACAGGTAGATGGACGGACAAACAGGCATACAGACAGACAGAGCGACAGTGATCCTATTAGGATTCCGTTTTCTTCATTTGGGATACCTAAAAACCATATCTTCGTTAAATTGAACGAACTGTCATGAAATTTTGATACGTTTGTTTTACAGGTTAGTATTACCTGAAACAGAAGCACATTTGATATTTCTGGTTCTCTATATTTGTTAGTTCCGGGAGTTTTTCACCCTTATACTGTGCTATTGTCCGATAAAGTAGAGAAGGAAATGCAGTGCAAGAGTATAACATAATCAAAGATTTAATTACTTTAACGGAAAATACACATTCAGAGGATCTAGAAAACTGATTTAGTTTTATTTAAAAAATTGAGATTAATAAGATTTTCAATAAAATAAGAGTAAAATACTGCAATCGGCCATTTTGACTGAAACGCCAATCACAGCGCATGACGTCATACTTATGTAAGCTTCACTGTGTTTTGATTACCTACTACCGATTGCGCGTTACGATTGATTTTATATCTGTTTTTGTGATTTATCGACTTTACAACACGAATCTATCTATAACAATGGAACCAGGCTTTGTTAAAGCAAACAGTTCAAATTTGCCCATGATCGATTTATTGATGTTGGGCGAGTTCCTCGCAACAAATAAAGAATTTTGCTCGTCCGAATTTAGAAACGTGAAAAACTCTTCGTAAGTATAGTTTATTTGTATTTATCTTTAACACTAGATACAAATATGATCAAGTAGTAATCAGACTCGTTTTAAACACGTAGAAGTTTATTTTGTTTCACTTTCATGGGTTATTTTTACAATAAACTTGTCATTAGTTTTGAGGTTAGCTCCTTGCAGTATGGGTATATGTTTGCTATTATAGAGTTATTACCTAACAAAACGAGAAAATTTGTATAACTTCGAAACACCTAAATATCAGAAGTGGTGGTAGTTTTGGACCAAAATTTTGACTTCTAAATAAGTCTAAATTCAAAAATGAACATGTTTGATTTGACAGTGTGTATGTATTTGTTCTAATTAATTTTTATTATTTCAGGTTTTCAAGACCTTCATATTGAGATGATGCAATTAGTTATGTGCAACTAAAACGGGAAGGAAACATTTGCACAGTCAAATGCAAGATTTTCCCAGAGCATAAAGTCCATACAAAACTATATGCTGTTACATTGATAGTTGATGAAAATGAAGAAAAAGTAACATCAATTCAATATCATGATTGTGTAATTTGAGTGCAATGTTATAACTATGAACATAAATAGAAAATTACAAGGTTACGAAAAAATCTATGTAGTTTTAGAGCCAGTATCACAGAATGAATCTCAAACGTAGATCATTTCTTGAGATTTGTACAAAGGAATGCCGCTATATAAGATAATCTGTAATACGGGCCTAAGTATACTAACAATGTATGCAAGAATACTCTTCAAGAATCATCATCCTTCCTTTTTTAACTATATAGGGCCGCTCTGTTGTGTGAGATGTTTGTGTTTTCCTGTCTGGTTGGCAAGTTAATTTTGTGGGCATACATCCTGGTTTCGTACGTACTTGTGATATCGACCCCATCACATGGTATTCCATATAATTTTTCATATCATTTGGCAACTGAAAACTGCAAAGGTAACAATCAAAATTAATAATAAGAATGATAACCAAGACTAACACAAACATAACCTCAATAAATGACTAGTAATTCCATAGCCTCATTTCAACTATTTCACGTCACACAAACACTAAGGTAAAAATTTATCAATACATGATAACATACTCACATCAAAGTGATCTTCACAGAAATAAAGTGGCGATTTTGTCTTTACATCGTTCGGGTTTTACCGTGCAAGCTTAAACAATTTATATCTTAGTATTTTCTTGTATGGGACATGTACAAACACCTTATTGGGTGTCGGTATTGATGTATTTTTGAACTGAGGTACTGTACACTACTTATAAACTTTAGAATTTATTTTAATAAAAGAAATAAGCAACGTTTGTTTACTTTGCTGTCTAGCTGCGCGTAAACAAATTTGACGTTTACGTAAGTATGACGTCACACACGTCGCCATGACACGGCGAACTCTTTTCGCGCAATATTTAAAAATGATTATAAAAATGGCTTTAAACTTCCAAAAACTTTGGTTTATTACCGAAATAAAGGTTTTGTTGTAAACAGTAGATGTGTATCCGCATTACGGAAGAGGATTTCAAAATCTTTCGTCATGCCTATTAACATATGTGAACTCCGCAATAGTAGCATATCTTCAACATCCATTTAAAGATTCCGTATTTCTGTAAAGAAGTTTTTTCAAGAAAATGAGGGTAGATTCTTAGATAAACTAAGTGCCGATCATCGGTTTTACTGGTCCAAAGTTCGGTTGAGCGTTGGTGTCGGAATGGAATGTTTAAGTTCATACACTAATTCAGTATTAATGAATAATTCACATCTAACCTGATATGTTCTGGGTTATTTGGATTTCTATTATTATTATTTTTTTTTCCTTCGTTATGGGAAATAATATTCATGCATTATTTATCCTTTCTTATTTTTTATTTTCTTCTCAATTTAACTATTTAAATTTGAGTAAGTCTTTCATCATTTTTTGTACATAACCAAAAAATCTATGTAGTGCGAATAGGACTTCTGCACCGATGGTTCCTTAGGAGCTGGACGGTTTATCAATAAATACATACTTACTCAAAGTATTAATGCTGTCAACCCTGAAAGTATCCGATGAAGTTTGATACCTCAAAGATTTCGGATATATCACCAAACAATAGCACAGCGTATCTGTCTAAATCATCAAATATTTGCTGACATTCGTAGGAAACCGTGCTCGTTTGATTGTTTTAACTCGTAATTTATCGAATGTTTTTCACATTTCTAATTCACAGTTTCCAATGGCGGCATAGTTCAGGATAACCCTCGTCCTTCAGAAGTTTCTTTCGATCACAAATATATGAGTTTTTTTATTAGAACTACTTGTTCTGCAATACATTGCTCCTGATAAAATTTCACAGGTTCAATTAATTTCAATTTTATACGCTTTCTCGATTCTGAGAAAGAGTTACATCGGCAATTGTGATTCGAAAACCTATTCAGGAATTATAAAAGCAGATTCTTACAAAAATACAACTATAAATAAGAAGGAATGTATAGGGCATGTTCAGATGTGGATGGGGACTCGATTATGTACACTGAAAACTAAACAAAAAGGTCTTGGTGGTAGAGGTAAGCTTAACCCAAGTGATAAAAATCCGAAACATAGTATGTGTCCAAACGGCGAAGATTCTTGAGAGCTTCAACCAACAAGTGTGGAACATATGTCCAAAAACAATAAATTTTACTGTTGTAAAAATTGCTGCATACATAGCTACTGGTATATTCAATGAAGGTACGAAATCATTACACAGCTCTACAAAAAAAAATTCTTTTATAGTTGCCCTGGATATCATCGCAAATTTTTATGTTTTCAAGTGCCCAGATTACGAATATATTCATGAAAGTTCTCAATGTGCTCGTATTTTCATGATTTTTGCATTTCTTATATTTTGAACAATTATAAGCTTGTTAGAAATGAAATTTAATTTTCCAGTCATGATTAGGCTTCTGCGCAATTTTTTCGCGCATACAAACATCACCTGATCCCCACTCTCAGACCCCTTGCTCCACAGAACAGCTGAGATCTCAGTTGTTTGACAATATTGAAGTACATATACACCTAAATCTGGATAAAGTGTCATGGATTAATATTTTGTTTCAATTACTGAATGTCCATTCTTATATATTTGTCTTCTAGTCTAAAAGATGAGTTCGTCACGAAGAAAGTGTAAATATTGTAGTGATTCATTTTGTTATATTTGCGGTGTTTATATACCAAAAAACAAAAAGAAATATCACAGACTTTGTCAAGGAGACTTATGTTGAATATTTTGGTTTCAAAATGGACAAATTAGGTAAACCATGGGTTCCTAATAAAGTTTGTGAGTCCTGTGTTGAGTCTTTACGGTTGTGGAAAAAGGTGAACGTTCTGGATTAGACTTTGGTATTCCTATGATCTGGATGGAGCCTACGAATCATTTAGATGATTGTTACTTTTGCGTAGTAGATGTTAAAGGTTTTAATCGAAATCAAACGTGGAGATACCCAGACTTACAGTCTACGAAATGTCCGGTTCTATACAGAACGCGAGAAAGAGAGTTATTACAATTTTTAGTGAAAATGAAGGATTAGTGTATTGTTATGATATCGCGAAGCTGCTTATAGACATGGGTTTAAAGAGTACAAATCTACTGAATGGCGCCTTTTATTGATAGTTGCAAAGAAGTTTAAAATGCGTCTTATTGCACAATGGAAATAAATTTGCATCAATTCCAATTGCCCATTCAACGAAACTCAAAGAAGAATATGAAAATGTAAAATAAGTTTTAGAGAAAATTAAATACTCTGAGCATCAATGGCCGATCTGTGTGGATTTAAAAATGGTTAATTTTTTACTTGGCCAACAAAGTGGATATACAAAATACCCTTGCTTTATTTGTATGTGGGATAGTAGAGCAAAGCAACTTCATTGGGAACAAGATGGTTGTGGCCTGTAAGAAATTCTTTAACTGTCGGTCAAGCCAACGTAATAAGGGAGCCGCTGGTGAGCAGAGACAAAATCATACTTCCACCATTACATATCAAGTTAGGTATGATTAAGCAATTTGTAAAAGCGTTGAACAAAGACGGAAATTGTTTTAATTACATTTGCAGAAAATTTCCGAAGCTTAGTATGGAAAAATTGAAAGGTGGAATATTTGATGGTCCTCAAATACGGCAATTGATGAAAGACTCAGATTTTATCAAAGTTATGACTGTTCCGGAAAGTAAAGCTTGGAAAAGTTTTGTGTTGGTTGTCGAAAATTTCCTAGGTAACCATAAAGCAGCAAATTATGAAGAAATTGTGCAAAATACGCTGACAAACTTTCAGACTTTAGGAGCAAATATGAGTATAAGTTACACTATCTCCGCAATCATCTAGATAAATTTCCGGATAATTTAGGAAATTATAGTGAGGAACAGGAGAGCGGTTTCATCAAGATCTAAAAGTGATGGAAGAAAGGTATCAAGGTCGATGGGATTGTCACATGATGGCAGATTACTGCTGGTCTTTGAAAAGAGATTGTCCACTGAAAAATTATAGAAGAAAAGCTCATAAAAGGCGTTTTATGGAAATATGAAATATATTTTCGACATTTTCCTCTTTATTTACTTCGATGTATCCGAATTTCTCAAAACATAACTGACATTATAATTATATCTGTTATTTTGTTTCTTGTTTTACGATTTTTGTTATGTAAAATGAAAATAAAGATTTAAAAAGAAATCAGAGCAAATCCTACAAAATCATTGATAGTTTCACGAATTGTGTGCATAAATAGACCCAAAATCATTTTCATATCTAGGGCAACAAAACCATTGTAGACCAGTGTTATTCATCATAATGAATACACTGGGACTCGTGGGCGTGAGTCTCATCGAAAAAACCGATACTGCACGTGTGAAAGTGGCAGATAAGCGCGTTAACGATAACTCTCGAGAAGATAGAATGCTACGTAGACAACATCAGATAGATATTTTGGAAGCTGCTGCAACAGCTGAAGCACTGTTATATGGCCCAGGAATATATAACTTGGTGTAAGTAACTAAACAATATGTATAATCTTACGTAAATTGATTGTTAAACTTCAAATGCATTTTTCTCAACTGGTGACCACTGTAGCTCGAAAACCGCAAGATAGATCTCAATTTATGTCAAGTCAAGTCGAAACCTATGTTTTTTTCAAGCGCGCTTCCCAGGAATAGGCGAACCTATTAGACCACATGAGTGGACACCTGGGAAGCATTGAGGTGTCTTTTTACTCGTTTCTTGAAGAGGGCCAAATTGTAGGATGTTGGCAAGATGTTGGAAGCGAGTTCCCCAGCTCACCGGCCCTGTAAAAAAAGGAATTCTTATAGAGAGAGGTTCGAGGGGTCGTTAAATGTACCGCCATATGATGAGAACTCCTTGCCAGTCTAGTGTTGCGAAAAAACATAACAAAGGAACAAGGTCTTCACCTCCAAGGAGCATCTTCCGTGGAAGTATCTGTAAAATATAGAAAGATCAGCAACTAATCTTCTGAGAGCCAGCAAGTTTATTCAACAATGCTGCATGACAAACTCTATCGAAGGTTTTAGAGTGTCGGGAGCTATTGCTCTAGAATCCCCATGCTTTTCCATCGTTGATGTATGAACATGAGTGACGTAGGCGAGCAGATTTCCTATCGATCTTTGCCTGCGAAAACTATACTGACGGTGGTTAATAATTCCCTGCAACTCAAGATATTTGATGGGTTCATCGTTTATGACTCTCTCCATCACTTTGGAGATAATGGGAAGAAGTGCAACAGGGCGGTAGTTTTGGGGTAAGGACTTCTTTCCTTTCTTTGGATCGGTTGAATTCTCGCTATTTTCCAGCTGCTCGAAAAAGTCTGGCTTTCATAAGAAATCTGAAACAGACGGTTACAATGGGTGCCACAGTTCGGGAGCACACTTTCTCAGGACAATTGGCGGTATTTCGTCTAGATCAACTGTCTTCTTGCAGTTCAGCTGCTTGAGAGCCCGTTTCAAAGTGCAAATTCTCAACTTGATTGCTGCCATAGAAGAATTTGTAGGAGGATTGTTCGGTGGTATTGCGTTAGATGAATCTAGAACAGAATTCTTTGAGAACAAAGAGATCGGCTTTCTCTTTTGGAGATGATGCTATACTTCCGCCTTCTCTAACAAGAGGTGGAAACAGATTTGCAGAAATTGGCATTGACAATCTTCGCGATAGACCAGAATTGTCTTGTCCCGCTTGCCTATTCAAGGAGTTTATTAGTTACCCCTTCGTTGAAATTAACCTTGCTCTTGCAGTTGTCAGGTTGCATACGTTCCGTATTCGTACGAAGGTTGTTCTTGTTTCCTCTGTTGGATTCATCTTTCATGACTTGTAAGCTCTTTTCTTAGCTGCATAGGCTCTTTCGCAGTCTTTGTTGAACCATGGCTTTTGTGTTGTTGTACTTTTCATTGAATGAGGGATGTAGAGATCCATTCCTGCATGAATGATTTGGGTTTTTACTTTTATAAAATAACATAAATTATTGGCAAAAAAATTTTTTCATGTCTCTGACTACACTTGACCCCTTAAGAGCAGTATAATGAGAGGTTTTCCTGAGTTTATTGATATCCATATTCTCGAACATATTCATTCTTCTTCTTTTATTGCATTTGTGAAGGACTTTGAGATAGTGTAAAACTATTGTGGTTCTTGTTTGCATGAGCTCAAAAATTGAGGGTTCCTTGTCTGATGATATGTGTCTTTAGAATTAGTATTAGAACTTTCTATCTGTTTGACCAACGTAAGTTGAAAGGCATTCGTTACATTCGATTTTGCAAATACCAGATTGTTACAATTTCTGTTTTCTGATTGGCATTGTTAAGTAATTTGTTAAGATTTGGACCGCATGAGACTGGTGGTTATTTTGAATTTTTATATTCTATTTAACGAGAAAATGAACCGACCTAATTGAAACTAGCATTTTTTTCAATTATTTCCATATTTATCTCATACTTAACTATCATCCTTATCAATTGTGATGGACTCTATTTTATTGAGTACGCTATTCTTTGATACTCTGTGAAATGTATAATTTGAGAACGGGTTTGCACTTTCATTTCATACAGAATTGAAATAAAATATTTCTCTTCGTCTATATAAAAATGAATAAAAACAAAAATATATTTGATAGATTGGACTATTAACAAAGAATGTTGGATCCGGGGGAGTGTACCCACCCTCCGAACACCCATTCAAACATTCTATTCGACTACAAAGTTAGATTTCTCGATTCCAAGTAAGAAAGACTTCTTAGACACATAACAGAAGACGCATTACATAACAATAAATCGCGTAAGAAACGGGACTGACTATTTCTATAGAAAAGATATGGGCGGTTGTTGCGATGACGAAAAGAGGACGACGCAATGTGCAGTTTCTTGAAAGGAATCTTCGACATTGTTTGGCGTGGGAACGTCTCGGTCTTCCGCCTCGAAAGACGTTGGCGGTGACTTCCTTAAATCCGGTCTCTTGAAATCTTTGATGGAATTATTGATAACTAATTGTTTTGTAGTCGATGTGTGACGTTATTTTTAAGATGAGCAAAAGATATGGAACATAAGCTATAACAGCATTGAAAGTGTGGTCATCGTTTTAGATAAAAGCGTAGAAAAACATGTCAATTACACTGGTCTACAATGGTTTTGTTGCCCTAGATATGAAAATGATTTTGGGTCTATTTATGCACACAATTCGTGAAACTATCAATGATTTTGTAGGATTTGCTCTGATTTCTTTTTAAATCTTTATTTTCATTTTACATAACAAAAATCGTAAAACAAGAAACAAAATAACAGATATATTTATAATGTCAGTTATGTTTTGAGAAATTCGGATACATCGAAGTAAATAAAGAGGAAAATGTCGAAAATATATTTCATATTTCCATGAAACGCCTTTTATGAGCTTTTCTTCTATAATTTTTCAGGGACAATCTCTTTTCAAAGACCAGCAGTAATCTGCCATCATGTGACAATCCCATCGACCTTGATACCTTTCTTCCATCACTTTTAGATCTTGATGAAACCGCTCTCCTGTTCCTCACTATAATTTCCTAATTATCCGGAAATTTATCTAGATGATTGCGGAAATAGTGTAACTTAATACTCATATTTGCTCCTAAAGTCTGAAAGTTTGTCAGCATATTTTGCACAATTTCTTCATAATTTGCTGCTTTATGGTTACCTAGGAAATTTTCGACAACCAACACAAAACTTTTCCAAGCTTTACTTTCCGGAACAGTCATAACTTTGATAAAATCTGAGTCTTTCATCAATTGCCGTATTTGAGGACCATCAAATATTCCACCTTTCAATTTTTCCATACTAAGCTTCGGAAATTTTCTGCAAATGTAATTAAAACAATTTCCGTCTTTGTTCAACGCTTTTACAAATTGCTTAATCATACCTAACTTAATATGTAATGGTAGAAGTATGATTTTGTCTCTGCTCACCAGCGGCTCCTTATTACGTTGGCTTTACCGACAGTTAAAGAATTTCTTACAAGCCAAACATCTTGTTCCCAATGAAGTTGCTTTGCTCTACTATCCCACATACAAATAAAGCAAGGGTATTTTGTATATCCACTTTGTTGGCCAAGTAAAAATTAACCATGTTTAAATCCACACAGATCGGCCATTGATGCTCAGAGTATTTAATTTTCTCTAAAACTAATTTTACATTTTCATATTCTTCTTTGAGTTTCGTTGAATGGGCAATTGGAATTGATGCAAATTTATTTCCATTGTGCAATAAGACGCATTTTAAACTTCTTTTGCAACTATCAATAAAAAGGCGCCATTCAGTAGATTTGTACTCTTTTAAACCCATGTCTATAAGCAGCTTCGCGATATCATTACAATACACTAATCCTTCATTTTCACTAAAAATTGTAATAACTCTTTTCTCGCGTTCTGTATGTTGTAATTGTTACTGTTGGTGCCAATAAATTTTTTTCTCTCAATCTTGAGGCTAACAGTTCTGATCCTTGTTTTGATAAATTGATCACGTATTAAGTCCCTGAGTTCATTTTGAGAAAATAACTTCGGCGTAGATGTTTCACCTTCCCATTCACTTCCACTAGTAGATGGTCCTGATTTCTGTGAATTTGGTAACATTGTTTCTGAGGGCATGCGAATTACTTTTGAAATGTATATGGGCCGAGGAGATTTTCACTGTGTAGAACCGGACATTTCGTAGACTGTAAGTCTGGGTATCTCCACGTTTGATTTCGATTAAAACCTTTAACATCTACTACGCAAAAGTAACAATCATCTAAATGATTCGTAGGCTCCATCCAGATCATAGGAATACCAAAGTCTAATCCAGAACGTTCACCTTTTTTCCACAACCGTAAAGACTCAACACAGGACTTACAAACTTTATTAGGAACCCATGGTTTACCTAATTTGTCCATTTTGAAACCAAAATATTCAACATAAGTCTCCTTGACAAAGTCTGTGATATTTCTTTTCTGTTTTTTTGGTATATAAACACCGCAAATATAACAAAATAAATCACTACAATATTTACACTTTCTTCGTGACGAACTCATATTTTAGACTAGAAGACAAATATATAAGAATGGACGTTCAGTAATTGAAACAAAATATTAATCCATGACACTTTATCCAGATTTACGTGTATATGTACTTCAATATTGTCAAATAACTGAGATCTCAGCTGTTCTGTGGAGCAAGGGGTCTGAGAGTGGGGATCAGGTGATGTTTGTATGCTCGAAAAAGTTGCGCAGAAGCCTAATCATGACTGGAAAATTAAATTTTATTTCTAACAAGCTTATAATTGTTCAAAATATAAGAAATGCAAAAATCATGAAAATACGAGCACATTGAGAACTTTCATGAATATATCCGTAATCTGGGCACTTGAAAACATAAAAATTTGCGATGATATCCAGGGCAACAATAAAAAAATTTTTTTTGTAGAGCTGTGTTATTTATTATACAGAGTTTATCAATAACTCGGGATTTGACAGACATCGTCAGAATAATGCCACAACTTCATATAATTTTTTGTAAGGACCTACTGTAACAAAATTGAATTTTACTGGTTAAGCCCAGAGAAAAATGAGCAATGAGACTCTAATTCAATAATTGTTACTGAAATCTTGGAAGAAAAGTTGTTGTAGTTCTACTTAGATATTTAATGACATATTATAATTATGGTAAACAATGTCAACAAATGCTTCTTTCTATACAGGGTGCTTCAACGAAAACTAAACAGATGCTATATCTACCAAGATATTCATTTCTGATTAAAATGCAAAAACAGGTCAATTTTTGTTTCAAGGGGGACATCTTTTGGGGTACAAAACTTGCCTGAAATATCAACCCCCTAAGTGGGAATTGCAATCCTTGAACATTTTGAATTAGGAAGATGGATCGAGTGATGACTCAAAAGAAAGGTGGTATCTTTGTCTACATCTGTTCCATTTTACCTCTGTGGAACTTGAATAGTCTCAGGGAAATAATCTTCCCTATCTTTCAGTTGCTCACCCTGCATCTTTTACAGTTTTCAATTAAAAATAGAAATTTGTTCAAGGCAATGTAGACAAAGATACCACCTTTCTTTTGAGTAATCACACCGTATTATTAGTGAAAGATCACCTTGATGGACTTGAAATATTGGGAAAAGGGTTATCAGCAAGGAACCCTGATTTAGCAATTTGATAGATGTGTGGGACAAGGTGGATAGAAGGTTAAGAAAGCATGACCTTGCTCTGAAGAAATCTGAATGAAGTAGGTCAGGCTCTGCAAGAAGTGTGGGAAAAAATATTCCAAGATTGCAACCGTAATTTAATCGAAGGTATGCTAAGACGCATATTCATACTTGAGGAGACTTCCTATTTTTCAGAGTACCAAACGAAAAACAAAATTTTCATTTTTTTTTGACCGACTGTAAGGTCCATTAATTTTTAACACTCAATATGCGGTGGTTCTTTCGGATTCATGATAACGGTGATAATTGTTTTTGCTATCAGCCTCAGCCTCTCTCTGCACGTCTTATCTAATTACTGCATACAGTCCTTAAAAAAGGATCACAATATAAATGCATGTCGTAAATGTTCAGAGAGTGGTGGGGAGCTGGCAACACGTGCATCTTCTCATTAGACTTTTCTCAGAAGCATTTATGTGTTTGACACTACATGAAATACGATAGTGTTGAATTCATTGACGATCGTGGATCCCAGTTTATATTCTACTAAAAATGGCGGGTAAGTATTATTCAATTGCTATTCAACAAATATATTTTTGGAACTCTATTGAAAAATTTAGACGCGTTATGGTCTCTTGTTTACAACTTCTATGTTATTTTCACATTTTCTACAAAGTTTTTTTCTAATGCAAGTTTTCTCGGCGATCCGCTTAGAAGGACTATATGTACAGAAGTTTCCATTTTAGATTATATCTGCATCAACTTTTGAACATCGTAGAGGGCGATAATTTCTATGAAATTAATACGAAAATATATATTGAACCTCCCAATCAAAATACAGCAGAATCTGAAGAAGACAGCGATGTTTCAGACCAAGAAGTTGGCGATATAAACCAGCTACCCAGAGGTATTCTGGGTCAAGGATGCGAAATTTCTTTCGAGAATAGTGAAGATGAGGAAACTCATGAAGAACTTTCTGCTTGAACAAGTGGACTTCAACTTCAAGCCACCACACTTTCTCATTCATCGGAGAGTAATGATCAAGAAAATATACCACTTTCTGTTATACAACAGCTTTCCAGGAAGAAGAAAGGTAAAACTGTTCGAAGAAAAAAAAAGAAAAATTCATAAGTGTATATATTGTATGAACACCACTTGTGATCCTGTGCCTCCATCTCGCGATGCACAGTCAGCCGAATCTCCAGCTGATTCCTTCAAACTTTTTTACACGGAGGCGATCATGGAAAATATCGTTCACCAGACTAATCTGTATGGCTCACAAAAAACCATTTCTTTAAATTTTTCTATGGATGAACCGTATGTAATCTTTGGAGCTTTATTGCTAAGTGGATATGACAAGTACCCTAATAAACGCATGTATTGAAATGCCTCTAATAATACCCCTTCAATACTTCGGGACTCGATGAGACTCAACCGTTTTGAGCTTCTCTTACGTCATCTTCACTTCAATGATAACAACAATGTTTCGACAGATAAAATTCACAAATTGAGACCACTTATTCACTGATTAAATCAAAGCATGATACCATACTATGGAAAGCATTATGCCAAGCAAGATATTAAAGGAAAGCCAATCAGGTTTGGTTTTAAAAATTGGGCCCTTCGTCAAATTGGAGGGTATATGTTAGCATTCGAAATATGCACTGGTAATAATAATAATAATAATAATACTTTAATAAATCAAAAACCATACAGGTGTAGATTCAGTCAAAAATACAAATAAACATGTAGAAAATACACAAAATTCAGATCACAATAATTTCTTGAAATCATTTTCTTGTAGGAACTCTCCTATATTATAGTAACTTTTATCAATAAGAAAATATTTGAGTTTTTGTTTTTGCACTTTAATTGATAATGACTTAAATTTTTCTGGAAACTTATTCCACACTGACAGTAAACTATAAGTTACATTTTTTGTAAATATGAATAGTTGGGCTTATCCTCTTGAAGAATATTTTTCCTCTTGTATTATAGGAATGTTGGAGTTGAAGATCTTTGAAATCATTATAGTTATTTAAAATGAACATCACTGATTCATAGATATATAGACCATACAGTGTTAAGATGTTGAAATTCTTGAATATGTTCCTGCACGTTTCATATTGATTCATGCCAAAGATGATTCTAGGCATCTTTTTGTAAAGAAAAATTCGCTCCGCTCCTGTAGATCTTCCCCAGAAGATGATTCCATATCTTATCCTAGAATGAACGTAGGCATGATAGGCAGTCAGAGCAGCATCCAGCCCTATCATCCGTATAGTCCGCAATGCATAGCCATAGCGTGCTATCATTGGTGAAATCTTCTCAACGTGACTACACCAGTTGAGATTACGATCAATATTCACTCCTAGAAAAGACAGGTCTTCAACTGACTCAACTTCACAGTCTTGGAATCTTAAATTAAGTTGTTCTTTCTTTTCCTGAATAACAAAAGTTTTGTTTTTTCCAGATTTAGCATCAAGTTGTTATTAAGAACCATTCATTCATATTTTTCATGTCAGTCTCAAGACTTTTCATACATTCATTTTGATTTTCAGCTTTACATATTACTGATGCATCATCTGCAAACATTATGACATCGTTGTTGGTAGTCTGAACTAGATCATTTGTATATATTATGTAGAGCAAAGGTCCCAATATAGAACCCTGCGGTACACCGTTTAATACTTGTTTGGAATCAGATCGTATTATATTTCCGTTTTTCCTCTACTTATTGTCTTTTGGGTTCTTTTGGATAGATATGATCCAATGAGCTGTAATGCTACCCTCTTATACCATATTTCTCCAGCTTATTCAGTAACTTCTCATGGTTGACTCTGTCAAAAGCTTTTGACAGGTCCAGACAGAGGGCCGCTGTAGTATTATTTTGATTTAGTGACCTGATGATAGAAGTAAGTGCTTGATATATTGCATTCAATGTTGACCTTCCTGTCTAAATCCAAACTGTTGTTTCACAAGTATGTTGTTTGCTTCAAAAACTGCATTAATTTGTCAAAATTATAAGCTCAAATATTTTATTCACATTGGAAAGCAATGATATTGGCCTATAATTATCAATATTTTCTTTGCTACCTTTTTTATAGATGGGTTTCACCATTGCTTCTTTTAATCTTTGTGGATACTTTCCTGTTTGTAGAATCTGGTTTATAATGTGAGTAAGTGGAGTTTTTATAATTGATGCACAATTCTTGAGCACTTTTACTGGTATGTTATCACTTCCAACTGAACTTTTATTTTTAATTGTAAAATATATTGGTACGTTTCTTGCTCTATAAGTGGACTTAAAAATATGCTATTGTTGCAGGATTTGATGTTATTGTTGTCCGCATCAATACCACTATTGCTTGTATTTGAACTGATAAAATGGGAATTGAATTGGTTGAGTACAGTTTCTTCATTTTGGTGGGGAAATGAATTGAAAATTATGTCATTATTATTATTCTTTTTGTTTGTGATAGTGTTGACTAACTTCCATGTGGCTTTTGTTTTGTTTTCAGACTGTGTTATATAGTTCCTATGACTTATCATTTTAGCCTGTTTCACAACCTGCTTCAGTATACTGCAATATCTTTTGTAATAGTCCTGTGATATTATTCCTTCTTGTACTTCTTCCACATTGTTCTTTTTCGGTTACTTGAAATTTTTATCCCTGTTGTTATCCATGTATGTATTGTTCTAGTCATTGAGCACTTCTTCTCTGGAAATATCAGATTCATATACATTTGCATTATCTCTGGGAAACAGTTGTATGCTTCGTCTGGATCCGATCGCCCCAATACACCCTGCCAAGATACATCCTCCAGACTGCTGAAAAACTGCTGCATTTTAGAATCAGTGAAAATCTTTTTCTAATCCATTTTCTTCCATTGGTAACATTATTACACTCCATTGTTATGAATTGAGCCATATGATCCGACAAAAGTGAGTTTATATTATAGTTATTTCTATATGTTGGAGTGTTGGTAAAGATATTATCAATTAATGTTTTTGTTGTTTGTGTAATTCTTGTTGGTTCGTTTATTGTTTGCTGTAGATCATATGTGCAAAGTATATCTACAAAATTATTTTTAACGTGGCTATCTTCCAATAAGTTGATGTTGAAATCTCCACAGAGTATCACATCATATTTATTAAATTTCATACTTATTTCATAGAGTATTTGATCAATTTTATGAAGAAATCTAACCTGTGCATCGCCCAAACAGGTCCTGTAGACTGTCAAAATTATCATTTTTCTGGTATTACTGATTGCACATGATACCTCTATTTCCTTATCCACACTCAGGTTAGTGATCCATTGGACGTTCTCAAAGTCGGTAATATTATCACGGATTAAATCTGATAATGATAAACAATTTGGTTTGGGTGGCGATGTTGTTTTATCTCTAATTTGGTTAGCAGGACTGGAAGAGAATAGGGTTATAAACTTCATTTCGATAACTACTTCACTGGTATTTATCTAATGTCCCATCTAGCGGACCTCATTATTTGTGCTACTGGTACTTTACGCCAAAATCGTTTAGAAGGATGTCCTTTTCCAGAGAAGAATGTATGGAATAGAGAAAAAAGAGGATTATTTCAGTTTTATCTAACGAGAAAATTATGATGGAAAGACAAAAAGGTGCTAACGATGGCCACCAACTTCGAAGATCAATCTATGATGACCGCTAGACGCTGATGCAAAGAAGCCAAATCCAAACAGAATGTTCCCCAACCAAAAGTGGTATCAAATTACAATAAATACAAGGGAGGGGTTGATAAGATGGATGGACTAGTAGCTGCGTACCGATCGAAAATGCGGCAAAGAAAACGGTTCTGGCTAATTCTTCAGTATTTGTTCGATGTGAGTGTGGTAAATGGCTGGATTTTGATGAAGAAACTTAGACCTGAAGATCCAAACTGTGCAAATCTTCTAACATTCAGGCGTCGCATAGGCGTAAGCTTTCTAGAAAAATATGGGACCAGATCAGTCAGAAACTACCTACAGTTTGTTAAGAATAACGATGATTCGATAATGTGGGACATTTGGTCAAATACTGTGAAAGTGACAGGAAACGTAAAATGTGCCATACAAATTCGAAGTTTATATGTGATAAGTGCAATATTGGCTTACACCCTAAAAACTGTTTTTTCGATTTTCATAAGAAATAATGCCAAAAAATATGATGTTACTGTTGTCATATGTAATTTGATTGAGGAGGTCGTTACTTGATGAAAATCGATATACATGTTTTCAATGAAATAAAACTAAAGTATTTAGATTTTCACTATATTAACAAAACCATAACCGGTTTCACCACACTGTGGCTTCATCAGATAGATACAAACTAATGAACAGAGTTATTCCTTATATATTAGTCTTATTTCCTACTTAATATTACAATAGGTACAAGAGATATGTTGGATAACCCATCGGAGTTGCTTGCTTTATGAATTGAAAAGATTGAGTAAAGGAGAAGGATTTAGATCTAATTGACTATTAAGTAACCTACCTGAATTTCCAATAGATTGAGTTTTTGTCTGTTATTTTCATTGTGTAAAATTCTGAAATTATCATTAAAGTTATGGTTTTCTTCGAGTAAGTGATTAGAATAATGGGAATCTGATTTATGATAATTAAAACTACGCTTGTGCTCAGATAATCTAACTTTGAAATTTCTGAAAGTTCTACCAATATAAATTTTATTACAATCCCCGCAAGACAGTTTATAAACACCGGATTTATTACTTTTATCAATTTTAGATTTGCAGTTTTTGATATGTCGGCCTAAAGAATTATTAGTTCGGAATGCTATGTTGAAATTATAATGCGAGAGGAATGATTTTAATTTTAGACTAGGATTACCAATATAAGTTAAGCTGTTGTATTTTGTGTTAGAACTTTTTATACTTGGAAATACTTCCTGGATTGCTTTTTGAAATTTTTTGCGTGAAATCATGTTCTCAATCATAGTTGGACTGTAACCGTTATTGACTGCTATTTGTTTAATTATATTTAGCTCTTTTATGAAATTATTTTGTGACATTGGGATATTAATGAGTCTATGTACCATACTATTGTAAGCTGCTAATTTATGTGGATAAGGATGTGTAGATGAGCTGTGAATAATATCTGTATGCGATGGCTCATGAAAAATAGAAAAATCATGTTTGCCGTTAATTTTAGTAATAGTTAAATCCAGAAAGTTAATGGAGTTTTCTGTTTCTATCTCTAACGTTAATTTAATATTATCGTGAATTTTGTTAATGAATATTTTGAATGACTCTAATTGTCTGTTTGTGCCAGTGAAACAACAAATGATATCGTCGACATATCTAAACCAATAAATAAAGTGTTGGAATAACGGATGTTCTTGGATAGTTTTTCAATATTGTCTATGAAAATTTCAGAGAGCAGAGGGCTCAGAGGATTACCCATGATTAAATCTTTTTACTCTTATATAATATCCATTGAAGTTAAAATAATTTTGTTCTAAACAAATTTCTAAAAGGTGTAAGATTTCTGATTGAATTATCGGATTGACTTCAAAAAGAGTTCAATAGTTTTCAACCTAAGAAATTCGAAAATACAACTTTAAAGTCCATTAAATCTAAGTCAGCATCTGAAGATATCATATTCACCAAAGCAGACAAAGGTCATACAGTCATAGCCTTAAATAAAGCAGATTATTTATTGAAAACCCAAAATTTCATTGAATCAGGTTGTTATGAAGAAATTGATAAAGATCCAACTAATAAATTTCAATCCATAGTAAAAAACGCTTTAGAGTATGCCAAGTCTATAATACCTACCAACCAAAAATATAAACTTTTCATTGACAACCCGCAATCACCAAAACTTTACTCCCTCGTCAAACTCCATAAAACAAGGCATCTCATTAGACCAGTAGTTTCATATTTTCAAGCTCCAGTTGCAAAAGTTTCACGCTTTCTCATAGACATCATTCGACAGTACGCTAATTTTGAACCTAAATTCTCAATAAAAAACTCTTCAGTCCTAATAAATTAAATTCAGCACACGATACTACCACCGAACGCTAAACTTATGTCATGGGATGTAGTAAATCTCTTCCCTAGTGTTCCACCTAGTGATACAGTAAAACTCATCAAGAACGCCCTCAAGATTAATAAAGTCAATCCGATAATTCAATCAGAAATCTTACACCTTTTAGAAATTCGTTTAGAACAAAATTATTTTAACTTCAATGGAGTAGTATATAATAGTAAAAAGGTTTAATCATGGGTAATCCTCTGAGCCCTCTGCTCTCTGAAATTTTCATAGACAATATTGAAAAACTATCCAAGAACATCCGTTATTCAAACACTTTATTTATTGGTTTAGATATGTCGACGATACCATTTGTTGTTTCACTGGCACAAACAGATAATTAGAGTCATTCAAAACATTCATTAACAAAATTCACGATAATATTAAATTCACGTTAGAGATAGAAACAGAAAACTCTATTAACAAATAGCAGTCAATAACGGTTACAGTCCAACTATGATTGAGAACATGATTTCACGCAAAAATTTCAAAAAGCAATCCAGAAAGTATTTCCAAGTATAAAAAGTTCTAACACAAAATACGACAGCTTAACTTATATTGGTAATCCTAGTCTAAAATTAATAATCATTCCTCTCGCATTATAATTTCAACATAGCATTCCGAACTGATAATTTTTAGGCCGACATATCAAAAACTGCAAATCTAAAATTGATAAAAGTAATAAATCCGGTGTTTATAAACTTTATAGAACTTTCAGAAATTTCAAAGTTAGATTATCCGAGCACAAACGTAGTTTTAATTATTTTAAATCAGATTCCCATTATTCTAATCACTCACTCGAAGAAAACCATAACTTTAATGATAATTTCAGAATTTTACACAATGAAAATAACAGACAAAAACTCAATCTATTGGAAATTTTAGAGATCAACAAAGAATTCAAGTAGGTTACTTAATAGTCAATTAGATCTAAATCCTTCTCCTTTACTCAATCTTTTCAATTCATAAAGTAAGCAACTCCGATGGGTTTTACAACATACCTCTTGTACCTATTGTAAAATTAAGTAGGAAATAAGACTAATATATAAGGAATAACTCTGTTCGTTAGTTTGTATCTATCTGATGAAGCCACAGTGTGGTGAAACCGGTCATAGTTTTGTTAATATAGTGAAAATCTAAATACTTTAGTTTTATTTCATTGAAAATAAAAAAAAAAAATTATCATATTTAGTTCATTCAAATGTGTTACTATCTTCTAATTCATTCGTAGAAAAAATAAATGAATTTTTGAACCAAATATGCTCCTATGCATATAGTTCTTTTAAACGGATCATCTTTTTTCTGAGCTGAGAGAGAAAATTTAAAAATAGCGATAGAACCACGTTTCAACAGTAAAATTATATCTATTTCAAGAAAAAATTATTAAAATCAAATAAAAAATTTTTTCCACATGCACTACAAGGTTAATATTTGGAAACATTTTTCAATCTCCGGAAATGTAGTAAAAGGAGTAATTAATCGAATTATAAATGAATTCCAGATAGGAGAGAATATAAGAAAAATTTGGCTGGGTTCCCTTATTTTATTCCGGTTCAAATAT
The DNA here is from genome assembly GCA_013387265.2 of Cryptolaemus montrouzieri. Classification (NCBI taxonomy): domain Eukaryota; kingdom Metazoa; phylum Arthropoda; class Insecta; order Coleoptera; family Coccinellidae; genus Cryptolaemus; species Cryptolaemus montrouzieri. The sequence continues at coordinate 88,655,610 of JABFTP020000001.1, read as the reverse complement.
CCCATGTTAAATTTATCACACCGAATCATCTGATTAGATGATCGGTGCCCGAAGCACCTCTCATGTGACAGTCCATAAAATATGCACCTTAGTAATTTTAACTTAGACAACCGTTTCTGATATTCATCAGAATGACAGCTACTTATGTTTCATTTTAACTCTCAGGCATTCAAACTGTCTTCGATTGCATCCGAAACGGAATCCGGAGAATTAATGATGTGAACATATTAAGTCGATGAATAAGGCCATGCCGGAAGTTTGGGTCATTTTTGTCAAACGTTAAGCTCGTTTCGATGGGCTCTTGTTGTCGTATATAAATAAAATGACTAATAATAGAGCCGGAACAAAGAAGCACCGTTCGAGTCGCGAAGTATGTGATGAAATGTGGAGCTCTTATTTTGTTGGATGCTTGTACGCGAGACGTTTAATGCATTCATTGTACTGAAAATAAAATCCGGCCAACTATTTCCTTATCTTCGAGGAGGGCCGCGAAAAACAATGGAATCACGACGTTGTTTTTGTTACGTTATTTGAGTGAGTCTTTCTCAGCAGTTTCACACAAAAATTGTTTGAAGCTCTATAAATATTCAGGGCAGATATTCTTGATATAATGATTTCAATCGTAGTCGAAATATAAATTAGTTTATAAATTCTGTTTAGAGTACTTTTTTTATTTATTAATAGTAAAATCATAAATCAGCTTTAATAGAAAGCTGTTAGCATGGAGACTCATGATATTACAAGGATGGGTTAGATAGCTTTGATATAAACGAAAAGAATGATACAGTGAAGAAAAAAAAATTTATATGTATGATGTTACTATTATAACTACAGTCAAAACCGATTATAACGACATCGTTTACAACGATCGGTTATTACGACCATATTGTAAGGTCCCGGCCGAATCTTTAGTGAAGTATTCACTAAACATACCGCCTATAACAACATCGGATATAGCGACATATCGCTTATAACGACGAAACTTTATAAATATTCATCGACTATAATAACCAACCGCATTTAGTCCCACCAAAACAATACAATACGAACGATATTAGATCTTATTACTAAACATTGAAGTAATATTTAGGTGTATTATTACCTACGCTCCTTCTCCAACCTCATTCGAACCTCTTCCTGGCCATTTGACCTTGCATATTTATTGTTTAGTGCGCTAACTGACTGCGTGAGTGACAGCTTGATTTCTAAGTTTTGCATTTCATAAGACTGTGTATTTATGCGTTACCATGTCGCAAAAAAGAGGAAAGTGTTTACTATTGAAGAAAAATCTCATATCATATGGAGATAAGAAAATGGGGAGTGAAATAGTGAAATTGCAAAGGAATTTGGAGTTTCACACTCTACAACATATACGAATTGGAAGAATGGAGATAAAATAAAAGTTCTTTTGGGCAACAACTGTTTAAAACTTAAACGATCGAAGACAAGTTAACATAAAGTTATGGAAGATGCTTTATTAACATCAGAGGACAAACAACATCCCAATAAGTGGTCAAATTGTGCAACAAAAAGCCAACGACTTCGCTCGTATTATGGGTAAGGAAAATGTTGAGTGTCTGTCGTCTTGGGTACAACGTTTTCGTGCTGGTTATATTGTGGCAGGAGAAGTTTGCGGTGAAGCGGCTGGCTTTCTTGAAGGAGTGAGTGAAGAGTCGCTGTGCGAAGGATACACACCAGAGGAAATCTTCGATGCTGATGAAACCGGATTGTTTTACAATTTAACTCCTGACAAAACACTTAAATTCAAAGGCGTGGAATGCAAGGGCGGAAAGTTTTTCAAAACGAGAATTACAGTATTGGTTGCGGCAAACAAGACTGGTTCATGCAAAAGAAAACTTTTGGTGATAGGAAAAGCTGAAAAACCGCGTTGCTTTAAAAACATCCACTATCTGCCTGTAACTTATGAAAACAACACTAGGTCCTGGATGACATCGAAAATTTTAGAAAGATGCAGAATTGAAGTCTGGGGAAAAAAATTCTTCTCCTAGTAGACAACTGTCCCGCTCACCCTGTAGTCTCCAAACTGTTTTTATCACTTCTGTTTTACAGCCCATAGATCAAGGTGTGATAAAAGCTTTAAAAACACAATACAGAAAACTTAAAGTGCTACAAAGATACAGAATATTGAAAACGGGAAAGACACAAAAAGTCTTTGTGTTTTGGATACAATTCTAATGATATCGGAAGCTTGGGAAAAGGTCACATAGACCACTATAGCCAACTGCTTTCGTCATGCAGGTTTCCAAGATCTCTCTCCATCACAAGCGGAGCACGACGATGATATTCCGCTAGCGAGAATGATACGATCTCCCACAGATGAAGACGACAACGTACTACTCGCTCAATTGGTTACTCAGTTGCAAAGATCTGCTGGTACAGGTAACATAGGAAGAAAACGAAGACAAACAAGACCTTGAAGAACAGTTTAGGCCAACAACAATTTCCGAGGCTCTTAGCGCTATAACGGTTTTGCAAAGATTTGTTACCTTTAACGACCAGTTTAATACTGATGATACCCATAACTTGAGGAGAATGAACTATAAAATGCAAAACATTTAAGAGAGGGCTTAAAAAACAGACTAAAATTACTGATTACTTCAAAAACTAGTGTAAGTCTTATAGTGCAGCTAAGTACATCTTGTATCTACAATTATTTCTTAATAAACATTTTTATTTGTTATTTTGATATTTTATTTGAAAACAATATTTTATTCTATATTAGATATAAACACCTCAAAAAAGTCTAGGAACACTTACCAATATCTTAAAATTATGAATTTGATGATTCCATTTTATAGAAATCTTTCGGTTTTTGTTAGGATGTATTGTATATAATGTATTCTCAAGAAAACAAAATAATATTCGACTTCGTCAAAGCACCTACTATAAAAAAATTTGAAATTTGAAAATGACGAAATTTGGTAAAACAAAAAAATCCTGAACTAATATTTTCGAAACGATATGAAAGCACTTATATTTTTCAGTACTCAGAAGCTCCACCTCTGTTATTAATGACACACTCAATATTAAATTGTCTATTATATTTTGGCCTAAGTCTTTCCAAGCCCCTGAGCTGCTAATCGAAGCTCCTGTTCATGATGGAAGATGTTTTGACGCAGGAGATTTCTTTTAGGGTGTCCCACATACTCGATGGGATTCAGGTCTGGGGAGCAGGATGGCCACGGTAGAGGATCGATATCATTATCTTCAAGAACGTTAAAGACAACTCTTGCACGATGAGGAGGGCGTTATCTTGTTGGAAGAGTGGATTTTGACCCATTGTTTGGAGATACGGTACCACTACAGGTAATACTATCTCATTTGCGTAAGAATTTCCCGTGAGGTTGTTCTGTATGAAAAACTATTCAGCTATATATGCTTTATTAACATCAGAGGACAAACAACATCCCAATAAGTGGTCAAATTGTGCAAGAAAAAGCCAACGACTCTGATCGTATTATGGGTAAGGAAAATGTTGAGTGTTTGTCGTCTTGGGTACAACGTTATCGTGCTGGTTATATTGTGGCAGGAGAAGTTTGCGGTGAAGCGGCTGGCGTTCTTGAAGGAGTGAGTAAAGAGTCGCTGTGCGAAGGATACACACCAGAGGAAATCTTCGATGCTGATGAAACCGGATTGTTTTACAATTTAACTCCTGACAAAACACTTAAATTCAAAGGCTTTCTTTTAGGGTGTCCCACACATACTCGATGGGATTCAGGTCTGGGGAGCAGGATGGCCACGGTAGAGGATCGATATCATTATCTTCAAGAACGTTAAAGACAACTCTTGCACGATGAGGAGGGCGTTATCTTGTTGGAAGAGTGGATTTTGACCCATTGTTTGGAGATACGGTACCACTACAGGTAATACTATCTCATTTGCGTAAGAATTTCCCGTGAGGTTGTTCTGTATGAAAACGAGGTCAGTTCTCCCACCAAGGCGTATACCTCCCCAAAACATCACTGACCCGCCTGCCTGTGTAACAACTTCTCGAGTATACTGGAGACGGTTTTGCTTTCCAGGTTCCTTCATATTAGAATTCTTCCCGAATCGGGATGATAACTAAATCTAAATTCATCACTGAAGAGAACTGTGGCCCACCTCTCTTGATCCCAGTTTACGTGTTCTTGGCACCAAGCTAAGCGAGCAGCGCCATTTCCATGGGTCAGTTGTGGAACTCTTAAAGGACGTCAGGAGTGGAGTTGACCTTCGTGCAGTCGATTTCTCACAGTTTGGTCGGAAATTTGTATATTATGAACTCGTGATAGCTCTTGAGCTGATTGAGATGCTTTAGTAGTACGATCTCTTCTGGCTTGTAAAACGAAAAATCGGTCTTGGGCGACTGTAGTAATCCTGAAACGACCTGTATGGCATTCTTCTACGTTACCTGTTTCATTGAAACGCGACCATAAACGGTTTATGACACTTGGGCTACTTCCCAGAACCCTAGATACTTCACGTTGTGAGCTCCCAGCTTGGAGCATGCCAACGGCTCGTAACATCTCTTCTCTAGTCAAATGTCGTCTTTCCATGGTCGAATCACAAAACTTGAATCTTTTATTTGTGCTTACAACAGAAATAAAGTGCCAACTAACTGATTTCAAACACTGAATACATGAAATGATTATAAAGCATGCATTTTTAGTTTTTTATAAAAAAAACTGAAATCTGTTGCGGCACTCTACATAATTTGGTGAGAAATTGATGGAGGTGTTCATTTCTTAAAAAAATCATCCCCATATTGATCGTTCTGGATACGATATATCGATATTCAGAAGTGTTCCCTAGACTTTTTGAGGTGATATATATATATATATATATATATATATGTATATATATAATGGCTAACTGCAGTAGCATGGTAGCATTATACTCCGATGATATACCATTGTCATATCGAATAATTCGAAAGAACTATTACTATTTCATTTTTACAAAGAATTTTTCCACAAATTCTTCGAATTGTTTCCCTCAATATGTCTACAATAGAAACTCAGACTACTCGGTTGTCCGTTTTCTAGATATCCTCCCTCATTAAGTATCTAGTTTTATCTGCATGCCGCACTGTTTTTTATCCGAGATCGCCCATCCGTATAAAGTCCCGTATTGTGTTCCAAATTTCTAGAGGGTTGGGATGCGGATACAAAGAGTTTCATTTCACTAACAAAGTGAAGTTGCAAGTGTCTGAAAGTTTAATGCAGGTTACAAGGGGTGTTTGTTCACATCTGTCTCTTTGGTGAACAGTTAATTGTTACCCCAAAAAAAATGATTGAAATTGTATGATGTTCACGTTTCGTTACCAATATCAATATTTTTCAAGCGCTTGATGAACCTTCGGAAAGTAAAAAGTATTTCCCCTAGGCTGTACTGGACCGAATGCTCTCTATTATTTTTATTATCCTTTGAGTCAATGTCATTGAATATGTTCTTTTAAGAACCCGAAAAAGAAATTAAGAATTATTTAAGATGAATACATTACGCAAATTTTTCTATAGTTTTTCGTATTTTCCTTTTGAGATTGCCGCCAATTCTTTTCCTGAATACTCACAAAATATAACAGATGAAAGATTTGAACAAATATGGTGATCTCACCATTAGTTATGATTGAGAGTGCATAGAAAAATTTTATTTGTTCCAATCTTCCGATTTCTTTTGTTCTTGTCTTAATTTTTTTTACTTTCGTCTTTATGTAAACTTTATGGTTTTTGATGCATATAAATATCGTCAAATGTCGATATAATAAATATTATGAGGGAAACTAATGTTTTCTCATGGACTGAAAAAAATCAAGTTATCATTGTACTGTATGTGATAGCTGATTGAATTCGAAATCCCACCCCGTATAACCTCAGGCTGCCTCATGGATTCTGGAGGAGGCGGAAAATCGACCAAATTAGCTAAACAAATCCATATTTAAAGAGTCACCACTTACAATATTCGCACAATGAGCACATCAGACCACTTGAAAGAATTAGAAAAAGAGCTCAATGACATCAAATGGGATATTATAGGATTATGTGAAACAAGACTTCAGGTGAAAAGGAGACTACTTTGAAATCTGGACACATCTTGTATCAGAATAATTCAGAAACCAATTATAAAATCGATGGTGTTGCTTTCATCATTCACAAACGCATAGAACACCTAGTTATCAAGTACCACGCAGTGTCGAATAGAGTGCTATATGTTGTAATCAAACTCAATAAGAGATACAACATTCAATTAATACAATGTTATGCCCCAACAGCCTTTTCAGAAAATGAGGAAATAGATCAACTGCAAGAAGATATCACTCAAGCACGGAACTCAGAAAAGTGCTGCTACACAATTGTCACAGGAGACTTTAAAGCTAAAATAGGAGCAAGACAGCCTTACGACACAGAATACATAGGTCAATTTGGTCTAGGATGCAGAAATGAAAGAGGAGATATGCTGGCAAATTACCTCAATAAACACCTCAAAAAAGTCTAGGGAACACTTCTGAATATCGATATATCGTATCCAGAACGATCAATATGGATGACTTTTTTTAAGAAATGAACACCTGCATCAATTTCTCACCAAATTATGTAGAGTGTCGCAACAGATTACAGCTTTTTTTTATAAAAAACTAAAAATGCAGCAGATGCGACGCTGCTTTATAATCATTTCATGTATTCAGTGTTTGAAATCAGTTAGTTTGCACTTTGTTTCTGTTGTAAGCACAAATAACAGATTCAAGTTTTGTGATTCGTCCATGGAAAGACGACATTTGACTAGAGAAGAGATGTTACGAGCCGTTGGCATGCTCCAAGCTGGCAGCTCACAACGGAAGTATCTAGGGTTCTGGGAAGTAGCTCAAGTGTCATAAACCGTTTATGGTCGCGTTTCAATGAAACAGGTAGCGTAGAAGAACGCTATACAGGTCGTTTTAGGATTACTACAGTCACCCACGACCGATTTTTGGTTTTACAAGCCAGAAGAGATCGTACTACCAAAGCATCTCAATTAGCTCAAGAGCTATCACGAGTTCATAATGTACAAATTTCCGACCAAACTGTGAGAAATCGACCGCACGAAGGTCAACTTCACTCCAGACGTCCTTTAAGAGTTCCACAACTGACCCATGGAAATCGCGCTGCTCGTTTAGCTTGGTGCCAAAAACACGTAAACTGGGATCAGAAGAGGTGGGCCACAGTTCTCTTCAGTGATGAATCTAGATTTAGTTATTATCCCGATTCGGGAAGAATTCGAATATGGAGGGAACCTGGAAAGCAAAACCGTCTCCAGCATGCTCGAGAAGTTGTTAGACAGGGAGGCAGATCAGTGATGTTTTGGGGAGGTATACGCCTTGGTGGAAGAACTGACCTCGTTTTCATACAGAACAACCTCACGGGAAATTCTTACGCAAATGAGATAGTTTTACCTGTAGTGGTACCGTATCTCCAAACAATGGGTCGAAATCCACTCTTCCAATAAGATAATGCCCCTCCTCATCGTGCAAGAGTGGTCTTGAATGTTCTTGAAGAGAATGATATCGATCTTCTACCGTGGCCATCCTGCTCCCCAGATTTGAATCCCATCGAGCTTGTGAGGACACCCTAAAACAAATCTTTGCGTCGAAACGTCTTCCATCATGAACAGGACCTTCGATTAGCAGTTCAGGGGGCTTGGAATGACTTAGGCTAAAATGTAATAGACAATTTAATATTGAGCATGCCGCGACGATGCCAAAGCGTCATTAATAACAGAGGTGGACCTTCTGGGTACTGAAAAATATAAGTGCTTCCATATCGTTTCGAAAATATTAGTTCAGGATTTTTTTTTTGTGTTTTACTAAATTTCGTCGTTTTCAAATTTCAAATTTTTTTTATAATAGGTGCTTTGGAGAAGTCAAATATTATTTTGTTTTCTTGAGAATACATTAAATACAATAGATCCTGACAAAAACCGAAAGATTTCTATAAATTCGAATCATTAAATTTAAATTTTAAAGATATTGGTAAGTGTTCCCTAAATTTTTTTGAGGTGTTTAGGTAAAAGCTCTTCTGCATGAACACCTTCTTCAAAAAGAAGCCTCAAAGGAAGTGGACTTGGTGCAGTCCAGATGGACAGCGATAATGACAACGATCTTAGCAAGAAGCTTGCAGTCTGTTCAATACTGTTCACCCAGATCATCAAATCAGTAAATCTACAGTATGCAGAACTATTCAGCGATATGAAGCAAGTCGGCAAGTAAAAGATATTCCAAGAGTAGGACGTCCTAAGTCTGCCACTGACGAAGAAACAGAGTTGGACATTTTACTGGCAATTGAGGAAAATTCTCAAGTTTCTACAAATAAACTACCTTGAATCATGATATTTCTCAGAGGCTAGTTTGTAGGATACTGAAAACAGAACAAATGAAACCATATAAAATCCATCATGGAAATGATATAGGCGAATCCAATTGTTTTGAATAGAATCGTATCTCGGATGAAGCTACGTTCTACCTCAACGGTACAGTAAATAGGCATAATTGCCGTATTTGGTCGTGAATAACCCACATTGGGTTAGAGAGGTTCATACACAACATCCACAAAAATTGAGTGTTTGTGCCTGTATTATCGGTGACCACATAATTGGTCCATTTTTTATAGAAGGAAATTTAAATGGAGAGCGATATTTGGAATTATTAAGAAATGAAATTGTGCCTGCAATAACAGCTTTTTTTCCGAATTTAAATAATCCGTCTATCCCAGTTGATTTTGTATGGTTCCAACAAGATGGAGCTCCGCCACACTTTGCGGTAGATGTTTGAAATTATCTGGATGAAGTTTTTCCAGAAAGATGGATCGGTAGAAGAGGTCCTATCGAATGGCCCCCGCGGTCACCCGATCTATCGCCTCTGGACTTCTTTTTATGAGGCCACTTGAAATGCCGAGTTTATAGAGAACGATCTGCCAATCAAGATGAGTTAAGGCGTCGCATAACAGAAGAAAACAATTTGATACTCCCACAATTTCTGCAAAATTCTGTCAGGAGGTGAATCGAACTCGTTTTCAACACTTGCTATAGTTTCAATGAAAAAATCAAAACTTCAACAAATACTAGATAAATTGAGATTGAGAGAGAGAGATAAATTGTCAACCTGTCACGTTGATTATGATTTGAGAGTAATTTGATTTAGGTGATAACAATTATTGTCGTTTTGATTTTTTATGAACACGACATTGGAGGAAAAGCATTTTTCTTGATTGTTTCTAAGGAAACACTATTGACCACAAAATATTAACACTGAATTCTTTATGCTTCTTAATGTAGGAATACCAATTTTCAAAAAAATCGCTCGGTAAGTAATTGAAATAATTAGCCATCCGGTAATTTTGCCTAACCCTGTATAGGATCTCCTGCTGTGCTCCTACATGGCGTAGGACATGTAGACCGTCAGTAAAGTGCATTTCCTGCTTATTTTCACACAATTGGTGGTGAGTTTGATTTTCTTTCGATTATTAGATCAAACAATGAGACCAGCTAGCATATTGCAATGGATTGAGGGATCCTTCTCGCTCCAATTTAAGACTTCCTTCAACCTTTTTGGGTTAAAGTCTATTGAAGCTTTGAACTATTTCATTACTTTGATATATTCTCAGTAGAAGTAGCTCATGTAAGTGAATATGATGGATAGTTGCTGCTTTACTGAAGTAACCCTAATAGTCCTGGAACTCACAGAGTATCTCCTGCTCTTTTTGTGAGCACATCAGCTACTTCGTTTCTAATGTGCCTATCATGACCCGGAACCTAGATCACTCTGCTGTACAGTCCCAAATCGTTGTGGCAGGATTTGTAATAATGCATCTTGAACTATTACCATTTTCAACTTTATTGCTGTTGACTCAACTATCTCAAGAGAATACCAGTAGTAAAGTTAAATCGAATATTCTTACACAATTTCGTTTTCGCGAGGAGTTCTTGAAAACGTTGCGCTGAGAAACTTTCACAACTTCCTAATAATTTCAACACTCGATAGCGTTTTTTAAGAGAACTCAAGTTAATACAATGAGAACGACTTCTTGATTCTTCTAGTTTTTACAGACATAAAACAGTTCGACATAGTGCAAACAAGGAATATTGTCACTGCCTAAGTCTAATAATATAAATTAATATGACCGAAGGCTAGATATATTTCATTGTAAATTGAGTATGTAATACCCGGATATAGTTCTTTCAAGGGAATTACATCATCGTTTAAATTCTCTCATTCACTTACAGTAACGTACTATCCAGTTTTGTTAAACCATGAAATGCTTTATGACTAATGAGGTTAATGAACAATCAAGTAGATGGAAGCTTGTCCCCGATTTTAATTATAATTTGCTAGAGTGGAAAAATTGTTTTCGGAAGTACTTCAAAGGAACTAGATGTTATAAATAAACTTTAATTCTTTTTGCAGACATGTGTCTTTCATAATTATACTTTATAATCGACTTTTATTTTCACTTTTATAATTAAGAAACAGAATTACCCGGTAACAATAATTTCCATATCATCAAAGATCGAAGAAGAGGATCTCATTTCAACAAAAGCTGATAAAGGCAACAGCATTATATGTCTCAGTAAGGCCAATATACAGAAAAAAAGAAGATATACAGGGTATCCGTGAAGTGAATTATACCACAGATTCTTCAGCTCGAAATAAGTCGATTTAGGTCAACCTACCAATATGAAAAGTTTCTTCGTTTGGCTGCTAGATGTCGACAAATCCAAAGATTATTTTCTTATTTTTCAAATAATTCGAGAACGACTCGATCGATAGAAACCATATTTGGTATGCGTAATCGGGTGCGTTATTCACATTTTTAAGTGATCCACTCAATGACCTTGACGTTTTACAAATGTCTCTAAAAACTCGAACGTGTTTTTAATCAAACATAATTTTTCAACTGTCTACGTTTGAGCAAACCTGTTTCAAACATTGAGTAGCTAGGCTAATTATCAAACTTTTTTGTCTCTTGAGAAATTTTGATATGATGAGCGGTTCAATCACAAAAAATAGTTTTTCAATTTCATGATTTCATTTCTTCAACTACCTAGCAAGTCAAATATATCACATATTGACAATGTTGGATTTGGATTTGTTTCTGTAGTCTGTCAGATTGTAATTTTTTATGCTTGACAACCTCTTGTAGACAAAATGATGTTTTCTAGGTTGCTAAATCGGATCAATAAATTGGAAATTCAATATTCAGTAGTAGAAAAATCGAGAAATTCGAAGAAAAAATTTAATAAGTTTTTCACAATGATGCGGGTGCACTACACTATGATTTTGTTGGGGTCAAAGGTAGCATGATCTTGAAATATCCTCTGTATATTTTCTCAACCACTGGAAACATAGTGAATTGATGAGTGAAAAAATCCTTTTGTCACAAATTTTAGCTAAATACCTTGAAAACTATAAGGCCGTGAAACGTGAAAAATATCTGAATTTCAACACAATGAATCTCGAGAACATAGGACTTTTGGACATGCGTATATGAGCATTTCTTTGATTAGGAATTTCCAGTAAAAATTAATTACTGCATATCTGAAACACTCTGCATAGAACATTGACCACTTTCGGCAGAATGATATAGTGATGCCTTAACTATATACAGGGTGTTACATAATAATAATAATATTGATCCCTTAAGACATCACGAGTATGTATAGGACAGGTCAATAGAAAAGACATTTAGACATTATCTAAATCAACACATAGAAACCCATTCACAGTATAAAAACATTTTGCCAAAAGTAAATTCTTAACTGCTACCTTAAATCTATTTACACTAAGACCCTGTATATGCCGTGGAAGATGATTGAACAATCTGATACCCTGGTACAGGGGCGACATTTCAAATCTAGAAGTTCTGTGTTTAGGGATACATAATGTTTCCTTATTTCTAGTATTGTGGGAATGAAAGTTAGAAAGTTTAGTCATGTTACTTTCATTCTCTTTAATATAAACGAGGCATCTCAAAATGAAAATAGACGCCAATGTGAGGATACCATTCTTCAGGAACAACGGTCTACATGAAGATTGTGGAGCTGTATCGAACATCATTCGCAGAATTCTTTTCTGGATGATGAAAACTCTACCTACGTCTGAGGAATTTCCCCACAGTAAGATATTATAGGACAGGTGACTATATACCAAACTGTAATAAACGTTCACAAGGGAACTTAGAGGTAGTGAACTATTGATTCTATTTAGGGCATAATAGGAACTATTCAGCCTCTTACAAATCGCATCGATATGTGCACTCCACTTCAGATTCCTATCGATGTGAACGCCGAGGAATTTAGTGGTGTCCTTCGAAGAGATGACTGTATCTAAATACCTTATTGTTATGCTACCCTGATCACAAGACGACAGAGTGAAGTGAATGCATTCCGTCTTGTTGACATTGATCATAATAGCATTAAAATGGCACCATTCTACGAAACTCTCCATCAGCAGCTCGCATAACTTTTGAAGCTCTTCAAGAGTCTCAGCAGTAATAGCTATGGAAGAGTCATCAGCGAACAGTATCAACCAGATTATTTTGATAATAAATTGCGAATATTAGATTTTCTGTAGAATATTTTTTCAAATTTGGTGGCAGATCGTTGATGAATAACAGAAATAGAAGTGGCCCCAAGACAGAACCCTGGGGTACTCTAATTTACAGTACTGTTCATTTGAGAACGAGTCGTGAACCCTGATTGAGGCAGTTCTGTCCTCCAGATAACTACGAATCCAGTTCTGAATCCAAGATTATAACATTTATCCAATATAAACTGGATAGCAAGACTATCAAACGCTTAAGACAAGTCAAAGAACAATCCAGCAACATATTGACCATTATCAAGGCAACGATAGACGAACTCCACGAACTGCAATGCTCCAGTTTGAGTCGAGCGGCCGGTTCTGAAACCATGTTGTGCAGTATCAAGTATTTGAAATTTATGTAGGTACTTCATCATTCTATCAAACACTATTCTTTCAAAAACCTTGGAAAAAACACTTAAGATAGATATAGGTCTATAGTTCATGATATCGTGTACATCATCCTTTTATGAATAGGAATGACGATTGCTTTTTTCAGAATACGAGGAAATACGCCTGTGCTAATTGACAGGTTAATAACATGAGCGAAATGTCGGCTGATATCGGTACCTCATCTTCAGAATTCGTGCTGAGATGAAATCAACACTAGAACCTTTGTTGTTTTTGAGTGATCTTATAACATCATGGATTTCATGCTCCAGGACTGGGTGGAAGAAAAAGGTTGTGTCTAACATACGTGACGTCGTACATGAGGATGACATTGAGTCTTTATAATAACTGTTGAGGGAAGATTCGGCAACTGTAGTGAAATGATTAGCGAAAATCTCAGCCAAATCCTTGGGATCGTTATGCGTAACATTATCAATAACCAGTGCAATAGAATTTTGTTCCATACGTTTTCGACCAGTCATAGTATTTACTAGATTCCACACAGTTCTATTTTTATTTACAGATTTATCAATAAGTTCACTGTGAAAATTGTATTTGGTTCTTAGGATTAAGGATTTATAATAGGATTTGGCTTTCTTATATAAATCATTAGAGGATTGAGTTTTTATATTAGAATGTAACCAATGAAGATTTTGTAGGTCACATTTGGCCAAAACAATTTCTGGAGTAATCCAGTTTTTCCTGTTATGAGTATAATTGGTACTACGCATAAGAAGGCAACAAATTTCAAAGATATGTTGAATGGTATCTACAAATGCCCCAAAACATTCATCAACATCAGAATCTATGTATAAGTCCTGAATATTACATTGAGAAATACTCGATGCAAACTTATTAAGATTTTGATCGTTTAAATTTCTGACCATTCTCGATACAGTTTCGGCTTTTTATGGAAGCTAATACATAGATCAAGTGAGAGGGCAAGGTGGTCACTGATATGGGCTTCATAAGTTTGTACATTACAATTTGATAATTCTGCATTGGTCAAAATATAATCAACCTTAGAAATTGATGTGTGACCTGTGATATTCGTGAATACTCTGGTAGGATTATCTGATGAGACTTTCAGATTATAGCAGTTCATTAAATCTACAAGTAACTTACGGTTCATACATTCTGTTTTAAAAAAATCAACGTTCAAATCACCACACAGGAATATAATGTCAGCTGAATTGCAACAAAAATTCAAAGCAAGCGATATCCTGTCCAGAAACACCTCGAAGGTACCAGAACATGGCCGATACACACTAATAATGCCCAAGCGGATATCACGAGCCATCACTATTGTTCCACTTATTTCACATTCCATTTCTTCTGAAAAGCGTGACACACATAAATTTTTCACTAGTAATCCAGCTTTAATGTAAACCATTGATCCACCGTGGGCTCTTGAGGGCGGCAATATGAATCTGCAAGTAGGTATCCAGGGATGGTCATGGTATTTACACTCACAGGACTGCACCAGTGCTCGGCAACACTTACAATATCTGGTTTCCTTTCAGATAGAAATATTTCGAGAACATCTAACTTATTTGAAATACATTGTACATTAAGTTGTAAAAGTTTCAATTTTTCTCCATCAACATAATAGTATGTCACAACTTTAGGGGATAAATCTACGTACAATTTTAAGACAAAAAGTTCATATGAACATAGATCCCAAGAGCTTTGTTACGGAGCTACAGGGTGTTGAAATTTCCGGAAAAAAAAGGATTCTTCTTCAAAACTCCTGCAGTTTTGAAGAAGTTTTTTGTATCTCCAACCGTTTTCGATTGAAAAATTATTGAATTTGAATTATTGGAATTGTGTTTTTCACTAGATAAAAAAAATAATAGAATATAGGTCTCAATTTATACTTAGAGGACAACTAAAAACAAAATAAATTGCTGAAAGGCGTCCTCCACCTGCAAGAATACAGGCCTCTGTCTTTATTCGCATATTATCACGCACTCTTTGAATTATTCCTGGGATATTTCTTATCGTGTCACAAGAGGTTAATATTCGATTTCTCAATTCTTCTACAGTGTTCACTGGAGTGGTATAAACCAAACTTTTGAGATTTCCCTATAAGAAAAAGTCTAAACTATTTAAGTCTGGGGACCTAGGGGGCCATGGTTCTGGCCCACGCCGACCTATACATCGGCTGTTGAATGTATTATTCAAGAATTCCCTAGCTTCTCCACTGAAATGTGCTGGTGACCCGTCATGCATGAACCACATTATTTTTCTCACCAGAAGTGGCACATCCTCGAGCAATGAAGGTAACTCCTCCTCAAGAAATTGCCGATAAGCGGGACCGTTTAGTCTGTTACGCAAAAAATGGCCCAATCAAATAATTTCCAATTATTCCGACCCAGACATTTAGTGAGAATTGTTCTTGATGATGAGATTCTTCAATCAAATGGGGATTTTCCTCAGACCAATAATGACTATTGTGAAAATTTGTGATAGCAGTTCTCGAAAAGGTAGCTTCGTCTGTGAACATTATTTGATTATCAAAATGACCATTTTCTATAATTTTATCTGAGAACCTACGGCAGAAATTCAGTCTTGAAGGAAAATCTCGAGGAAGTAGAGTTTGGTCGCGTACCATAAAAAGTCGTGGAGAATCCTCCAAACTAAAACATGTGAAATATTCAACTCATTTTCAATTTTTCTGGTTTCACATGAGGACTCAAATCAATACAATTCAAAACTGCTTTCCCAATATCTGGAGTTCTCATAATTTGAGTTGCATCTTTTGAATGATTATTTGCAGTAAAAGTAACAGTTTCCCTCAACCTTCTGTGGATATTTGAAAATGTTCGCCTATCTGGTGTTACTCGATTTAGAAAGCGCACCTGAATTAATCACCTAGCTTTTGTTGTGTTTCCGTCAGCCAGTCCATACATGTAATGGATATCAGCCAATTCGGCGTTAGTAAAATTAGCCATTTTTTCTTACTGCAATAACTTCAAGTCTCAAACTAATCGTTAATTTAATAAACAATTCCCTCAGACACTGGTTCAACTTCTAGCAATTTATTTAGTTTTTAATTGTTCTTTGTTGTTGTTGAGTCTCAGAAGACGAGCTATCAAAATAAAAGCAAATTTTTGGCATACCTATATTCTATTATTTTTTTTATTTAGTGAATAACATACAATTCAAATAATTCAAATTCATTAATTTTTCACTCGAAAACGGTTGGAGGTACTGCATAAATGTTTGAAAGAGCAAAAGGAGACATGGCCTCGGAAAAGAAAACACCTTGTGAATTTCAGTTAAAATCTAGGACGTGTAATGATGGAAGCACTAAAAAATAGCCTGCATTCCAAATTTGGGGAACTGCAGGAGTTTTGAAGAAAAACCAATTTTCAACTCCCTGTAGCTCCGTAACGAAGCTGTTGCGGACCCATGTTTATATGAACTTCTTTTCCTAAAATTGCACGTAGATTTATCGCCTCAAGTTGTGACATACTATTAGGTAACACATTGTATGTGTTAAAAAATTAAAAAATTTCAGTTTCGATTATTAGCAAGATTATTTGGGTATTGTATCAATTTATGTCGGTCCTTAAATTCACGTTACAGTTACCTTAGCAAGGAGCAATGAAACGGTTGAGAAGGAAATTCTTAGAGGGTTGAAATTGAAAAATACAAGGTCTCATTTGAGATGATAACATCACATCCGGTTGAACTGAAAGTTGATAAGTTTTTTATCGACGCATGAAAAGAGTCATAAGAGAAACAACATTCCGTATCTCATGAACGGTTCATAAACAAAAAAGTTATGAGCTGTTACCTGTCCGCTGCGTAACTGGGTATAGATTATCCAATTCGAATATCTAAAAAAATGATGATGGAATTCCTGAATATTGTAATTTTCCAAACATCCACTTATGTAATCAGATTAAGTTGAATTTCTCAATTCGATTACGAGATAATTATTCCTGTCAAAGACATTAATATCCATGTAAATCTTGTTTTGATTACGATTTATTTCGATCTCAGTCTGAACTTTCAAATGTTTTATTTGTAAGGTTTCATATAAATATATCTCATTCTGTTTCTAATTTTGCATCAAATCACTTTCGATTCTCAAAATAGATCTCTGCATGGGCGTCTTCTGTTTTATGTAGATAGAAATATGTTGTAAGAGAAAAATTGAGGTTGAGTAATCACTGAAAATATTGAAACATAGCGGGTGGAAATTATCAGTATAAGAATACGAGGTCTGGCTATTAAATAACGAGACTGGTTACGAAAAAGGGTTTTGATATGAAAATTATTCTACATTCGAATGCTCCCCTTCAATATACTCCCCTACTCTCGCCACACACCTTTCAATACGTTTTTTCCATTGATCGAAGTAGTGCTGGAAGCCTTCTTTGGTGAGGGACTTTAGGAGCTCTGCCGTTTTTTGCTTAACCGCTTCCATCGATTCAAATCGGGTCCCTTTCAGAGCAGATTTTATCTTCGGAAACAAACAAAACTCGCACGGTGCCAAATCTGGCAGGTTTTTTGGCACCAACTTCGCACAGATTTTTGTCATGTGTAATTCTTCGTGTAAAATTTTTCCAACCGTTTTTTTATCGACGTTTACAGCCTCAGCTATCATCCGGATACTCATTCGACGAACTGCACGCACAATTTGATTGACTTTGGTCACTGTTTCCGGATTTGAAACAGTGACAGGGCGACCTGGGCGCTGGTCATCTTCAGTGCTGTCTTGGCCCTCACGGAAGTGCTTATATTACTCAAAAATAAGCGCACTAGATAGAGATTTATCCTCGAAGGCATCAGTCGGAGTTTTATTCAATTTAACGTTCGTTTCAAACCGCTACTGCATAAATACTATAAAAATAACGAAAACGTGTTTCGGTTAGTGCATAGACAAGATATCTAGATACCCAACGCACTACTTTTTTTTTCCCCACTACTCTAGGGCGCCCTCTAGGTGCACAGTCATGTTATTTAATAGCCAGACCTTGTACACTTCGCATCAATTGAAATATATAATTCATTATTTTTGTTTTCAAACTACATTAACATTGGCAATTTTTGTGAATTATTGATATTTCTAAAACTATGATCATATTTAAGAAAAAATTCAAGAGCAATTTTACACTGAAAACATCATAAACTACTTCACCAAAATTTATTTCAAAATTGGACGCGCATTTCGCCCACTAAGTTGGTGTGACCGGGAGATAATGGTACACTCAGAAATGATATATTGACACTTTTTACGTAGAATCTACGTGCGGAAATTTTTTTGTCCAACAGATTTTCAGTTATCATACAAACTTGCGTTTTTTAAATATAAACCATAGGTAACTTTAAATATTTCTTCAAATAGAGTTTTCTTTTCTTTCCAAGAGAATATCACACGAGCACCCAATTTATTCTTCCCGGTCTGTTAATAATTATATAACTCTTCCCTAATTCTGGCTAGCAACTTTATGACTATTCACCGAACTTAAAAAAATGACTGAAATAGCTGTCATTACATTTAATGTTCTCTCGTCAAGTTACAATTTTGATGTTAATATAGCATCGTTTCGAATAACAAAGTGACCATGCCGTACGAAAAGTTTGAAGAGTAACATGCAATCAATAATTTAAAATAGAAAATTAACGAGGTATTCTATCATATGGAATGAAATTTAATGGATTAATGAAATGTATCGCCAATATTATGTATGCATAATTCACAACTACACGCATATGAAATTTGAATATTGGTAACAGAAACAAGACAATATTTGAAATCTTGCTTCCACTCTTCAATATTTCAATCATTTCTTCTATATAATAGATCTCACTCAGATGTCACCAGAGGAAAAAGTTCAGCGGCGACAAATCAGCGGAACGGACCGACCATCTTACTGGTCCCCTATTTCAAATCGAATCGCTGCCAAAATTTGAATGTAGTAAATAAGAAACAACCATAGTTTGATGAGAAGTAGATCCATCATATAGAAAAAAAGATGACTGAGGTCCGTACACTGGATTTTTTCCAGGGAGAAAACCTCTTACACTACTACTAATGCTATAGTTTGTGTATATCCTTGTAAATTATTATATTTTCATAACATTTATAGTTATCCTGATATATTATTATTTTAGGATATGTTTTGATTCTAATCATTGCCTGGCAGTGGTATTAATTACTGAGTTGTGGATTATACTTTATGATGAAATTTTATTCAAAGATTTTTGTTCAAGAAGTTTTTTGATTCGACCCTTAACTTCCGAGGGGAGTTGAGGGGGGTTGAAATTTTCAAATCACAATATCTACGGTAATAACCAAGGTAAATATGTGGTTTTCATTCGGAATGTTAATGTCAAAAAGTTTTGTTTGGAAATTATTAAGATACAACCCTTAATTTCCAAATAAGGACGGGTTGAAAATTTTTAAATCGACATATCTGCGGTAATAACCAAGATAAGTCAATATAGTTTTCATATTACCATTTAGCAAGTTATTATCGAAAACTTTTCATTGAAACATTTCCGAATCGAGACAAAGGGGTTGAAAATTTTCAATTCGACTTATCTCCGATAGTAACCAAAACACATCTATGCGGATTTCATATTATTCTTAAGAATATTATTATAAACATTTATTTGAGATGTTCCCTTCTTTTCTTTTCTAGACTACGAAAATAGAATAATTTACAAAAGTCTATATAGTTTTGCTAGAGCTAATTTCCCAACGAAATCTATCTTTGCTTGTACGCTCTGCTGAAAGAGTATTTTTGTTTTAGGTCAGTTTTAGTTCTAGATAATCGAAATTAATACTATAGACTATAGGAAAAATCTTGAACAAGTATTACCTAAAATGTTTTTAGGAATAACATCAGTTGTGAAATTAGTAATATATAAAATGTGACAAAAAACAAGTAATATTTTTGAGGAATTTTAATGAATAAAACATGTTTTCGCAATCTACCATAAGCCGTCACATAAAGATATTATAATACATAACTCGTCGTGTCATCCGTATCAACATAAATTGTCAGCATTCAACAGTTTTATTCATAGATTGATTAACATTCCATTATCACCAGAAAATTTCAACAAAGAATTAAATTTAATTAAACAAATAGCTAAAATATTGGTTATAATCCCAAAATAATAATAATATTTTGAATAAAGAACGAAGTAGAATCGCTTTGAATGAAGTTTACCCTGTCGATGAATTGAAACAAAAATTCAACACCTTAACCTACGTTGGCATTACAAGTGAAAAACTGAAATCATTCTTGAGTAGAAATAATTTCAACATAGCTTTCTAAACTAATAACAGCTTAGGCAAATATATAATGAACAATAAAACCAAATCAGAAAAAAATAAATCAGGTGTTTATAGATTGAATTGCAATGACTGTGATAATTTCTACATTGGTAAACACATAGAAATTTCAATATTAGAATATCGAAACATAAACGCAGTTTTTCAAATAAAAAATCAGTTTCAAATTGCGCCAATCATCTCCTAGAAAATAATCACTCTTTCGACCCACAGTTAGAAATTTCGCATATAGATAATAATTATTGGAAAGTAGATCTTAGGGAAACTTAAATCATTAAACACAAACACTCAGATAGACTCATTAATGAACAAGTCTATTTAAGCCCTTCACCTGTATTGAATCTCTTTACAGAGCAATCTATTCTATAATTTTATTGGGTATACCTGTCATCAATAACCACTTAAGAAGAAGCAACTCAATAAGCTTTTAATTATTTAAGAACATTTGTATTTATATTCTCAGTTGTATCTTTATATAGTTGTTATAATTTCTGTACATTCATTCGTCTGAAGAAGCTACGGTATAGTGAAACGCGTTTATTCAGTAAAATTCCTCAAAAAATATTACTTGTTTTTTGTTATTGATAATGGATTTCTACCAAGTGAAAGCCTCCCAAATTTAAACTTTAAAATGTGTTTCAGAAGTAATCTGCAACATTGTTGTGGCCACTTCGTTAATGAATTTCAAGGAAGAGAATTCCTACGAACGTAGTCCAAGCAATTGCCGAGTACCTTTAAGAATAAAAAATTATTATATATAGGATTCGATTCAGGCTACCTTGGAGGCTATGCGTGTACATACACTCATCCTATCCAATGCAGGGATTTGCGTTCAATGCAAAATGTGGAGTTGCACTGAGATGCATAAACCATTACCATGTATACGGGTTATCATATTATTTCAGCATTTTGAACGAAGGAACCGTTGTAAACAGAACATAAAGAAACGATAATTGTACAAATTTTTCGTATAGTTTGAAATAAATTTCACTCACACTCATAGCTTGTATGAAAAACTCATGACTCTGTATCCTATGAACCATAATACACAAGTTCATGGGTTTAAATTGAATGACGAAATCATATTTTGCACAATTTATCCCTAGATTTTTCGTTGGATACGCCGCTGGTCATATGCAGCTATGTAATACGAGATGATATAATATTTTGCAATTGAGAAAAGGTTCTGACATTAAAGTCACCTGGTTGTTTGAATATCTGACAATTATGACACAGTTTGTAGATATTGTACATTGATTTCCTTAGATGGGTTATATAAGTTTTGGTATTTTCGTAAGAACAACAACGATCGAGTGGGTTTGATATTAATGAGATTCGAATTATTCCCGAGTCGAAGATGTTTGGTAAAAGAAAATAATCGCAGTCAATTCAATACATATTGATTGACAGGATGAAGGAGATAATTGCTGAAATTTGTGTCACAATATAATATTATCTAACAAAAATGAATGCAGCATTTTTTTATTTGTGATCTAACTTGGTTCTACTGACATAACGTTAATTTAAGAGAACATTGTTAAGGATATTATAGCTGGAAATACATATATCTACGGGGTTTGTGCCAAAAGTTTCTGACTTACCTCAAACTTACCCTTTTTTTCCTTTGTTATTCTACGTCGTCTGGCTTGTGGTATCGTTGGAAGTAGGTACCAGGTTGTGCAACAAGTTTTGCCGTTCGATAAGAGAGGGCATTGCTACTAGTCCACATTTGCTTTTGTTTTGTTGGTGTTGGTGTTCATATGAACGTATGTGAAGGTTCATTTCAATCTGTCAATTCATTCTTTGTTTACAAGCCATTAAGTGTCGCCGTGTCACAGTATTTTTGTACAATGGAAAAAATTGAATATCGTGGAGTGTTAAAATTCTTATTTTTGGAAGGTGTTGCGCCGAAAGAAATTCACGAACGAATGTTAAGATTGTTATACGTTATAATGATTGTTCACCAACAATTAGAACAGTAGAAAGATGGGTTGCTGAATTTAAACGTGGTCGTACAAGCCTTGAAGACGATCCACGTGAAGGGCGCCCAAAAAGCGCATCAACACCAAAAATCATAGCCAAAACACAGGATATGGTTTTGGAAGATCGTCGATTGACTGAGAGGGATTTATTGGAGGCTCTACACATTTCATTAGGCATTGTGAGCCATATTATAAGTGAAATTTTGGGTTTCAGAAAGCTGTGTGCACAACAAGAACACATTCGAATGCGACTTTTTCAGCAACATTTGGAGCGTTTTCAAAAGAATAAAGTGGATTTTGTGAGTCGACTCATCCCTATGGATGAGACTTGGGTCTATCACCATGATCCTAAATCAAAACAAGAGGCTAAAGAGTGGTGTGAACCTGGTTGTTCGGCTTCGAAACGTGTCCGGAAATCGGCCAAGAAGGTTATGGCAAATTTTATGGGAAGCGAAAGGTATTTTGTTTGTGGATTACTTGAAAACTGGTGAAACAATTAATTCTGAATATTATTGCAACCTTTTGGACCAGTTGAAGAAAAAAATTCGAGAAAAAAGACCCGGTTTGCAAAGGAAAAATCCTTTTTCATCAGGACAATGCATCGTGTCACAAGAGCATTTTGACAATGGCTAAAATCCATGAATTAAAGTTCGAATTGTTGGAGCATCCACCGTATTCACCAGATTTGGCCCCCAGCGACTTCCATTTGTTTTCAGACCTCAAAAAATTTATGCGTGGCAAGCGTTTTTCATCAAATGAATAGGTCATAACTGCTGTTGAAGCGTATTTTGCAGACCTTCCGGATTCTCACTTCAAGGATGAGATCCACAGATTGGAGGATCGTTGGGGCAAGTGTAGTAATGTTCAGCGAGATTATACTGAATGATAAAGTGTATTTTGAATCATAACATTGTGTTTTTCTTATCGAACGACAACACTTATTGAACAACCTGGTATAATTGGAATTATAGTCGATTTAATAAAGCAGTAGAGTAATGAATTTTTAGGTGACAGGATGGTCATAGGCGTGCCATTATTTATATTCTTCTAACATATTATAAACCGTGGCAGGGCCCCCGTGAGGGCTACTGGCGCTTGTGTGCAAAAAAGGATTTTGGCACCCCTTAAGGCATTTTGGATCATGTTTTTTTATTTTTTTTTTGAAGGTAGGAGATAGGTAGGTAGGTGCTTGAAGTAAAGCAAAAATCTGAACTTTAGAAGTCATATCTATTTGTAGACTAAAATATCAAAATGAAGAACTACTTGATAGCTAGGTCTAGGTGCAATAGAAAAATTAAAGATAGCTATTGTAGTAGCGACATTTTCTGAGATTTTGCTGTTGCAAATTCATTAATTACATCGCTAAAATTTATATCGTCAAATTTCTTGTTCAGTTGCTAATATTGTTAGCCCAAACAATCTTTCTTGAATCATTGTCGATCTTAAATAATTTTTAATGATTCTTGACTTTGAAAAAGATCGCTCGCCAGAAGCTACAGATAAAGGTAATGTCGAAAGAATTCTTAGTGGAATGCTTACGTTTGGAAAGGTGGAGATTAAATTGTTTTCAAATGTATATTATAAAATACTTAAGTGGTCCGTATCATCAGTTAATGAAAACAACTTTAACGCTTTAATTTCGTTAAACAGATCATTGGAGTTTATATCCTTATTATCCTGATCTGTCAGTCGCTCTTCAAGAATAGAACAATGTTTTAAAAGATCGCTGTCACTTAATTTGAATATGTCGCTAAAAAATCCGAAAATATTATCATACTCATTCAAAAAGTCAAATCGGTTTTTTAGAGAACTTATAGTATGATCTATAATTTTTAAGAAAAAACTAATATTAAAGGCAGCTTTTGAATCATGAGGGGTCTCATCTCGGTGTTCATAGTCAAACAGTTTTGGTTTAAACTTCCTCCCAAGCGTTGGTGATGGTAGAAAGTCTTCTTCAATTTCGAGAGAGGATGCTACTTCTTTCGCTCGCACAAGAATTTCTTGAAATGATTGGTCAGATCTATATTGCTGGAAGTGATCAACTACATTTTTTAAGTAGGTTTGGCATACTTTAATATAATTGTAGCACTTTGCATTTTGCTGACAATATTTATATGAAATAAAACATCATGCAAAATAATAATTCCACAAATAAATTGAAAATTTTGTACAGACTTTTAAGAGGGAACTCGCTTTATGTCTTGGAATGTGAAAGGAATTATCTTCAGCCTCTCTAGAGGACTTTCGCAAACCTTAATTAAATAAACTTTAAGGGGCTTTATTGCGTCAATTCTGCTGGACCATCTTGTCTCACTTAGAGACTTCAAACTTAACCCTGGGTCATTTTTTCTCAAAACATACCACTTTTTTGTGGATGACGAAAAAAAATATATTACTCTTGCACAAGATTAAAAAAGTTTATTGTAGCACCTGACACCTTAGAAGCGTCATTTACTGTTAAGTTCAAAGTATGAGCAGCACAAGGTAGAAAAAAAAAATTCGCATCAAGAAGCCCAACATGTTTTCCCTTCATATTTTTCCCATTATCATAACCTTGTCCCTTAATGTGTTTTAATTCTAAATTTAATTTTTTCAAATTTAGGAAAAGAACGACGTATAATAATAACGCATATAAGTAGTGTTGACGATATTGTGGTTGGGGGGTTATTATCATTTCAAAGTAACACTCGATTACGCATACCAAATATGGTTTCTATCGATCGAGTCGTTCTCAAATTATTTGAAAAATAAGAAAAAGAATCTTAGGATTTGGCGACCTCTAGCGGCCAAACGAAGAAACTTTTCATATAGGTACGTTGGCCTAAATCGACTTATTTCGAACTGAGGAATCTGTAGTATAACGTTGAGCACGAAATACACGGACACACTGTATGTGGGAAAATCATTTTGGTTTTTCAGCTGAGATACAATTATATACTATACAAATAACAAAGATAAATATTAGCATAAATTTCATGAAAAATAATACTGAATTTATAGTTAGTATAATATCGATTTTAAAAAATATTGAAGTATACACGATCAGAATGATATTTAGCTTCCAGGTCTCGCCTGGGGCTCGCCTGGGAAGGTCGAATTGCAAAACATCATTTCCGGTTTTGTAACGTACAGAGCTATTATTCATGGCAAAAGTGGAATGAGATAAATATATGTTATTGAGATAGGAAACCTAAGTGAATGTGGATGCATATTTCAAAAAGTAGTCTATTTCGGATGAAACTAATTTTGCAGTATCCTCAAATTATGCGTCAAGGAAATACGAATAATGACGTCATCTGTTGTTTGCGAAAAAAAGCACTTCATAAAATCTTGTCAATTATTCAATTATTTATTCCAATGAGCGATAATTACGAAAAGTTGGAATACTACATTCACTATATTATTACGTCAAATTTTTGTTGGCCAAAGCTCAATGCACAGTAAATAGAATTGAAAATAATCTACGCTCGCCCTTTATGTATTAACTCAGAGAATTGAGTAGACAAGGTGAACCATATGGTGTTATACATACAACCAAATCTATAATGAATCACGCGATATTTTGTATATTACCTCAGAGATTTTGGAAATTTATTTGTTAGAATTGATGCTTTTTGAAATATTTCAATTGAAAAAAGAAATAAATTAAGGTTTATTTTAAGGAAGAAACAAATAAAACAAAATAAGAGACTCTTTCCGCATGTAGTCAAAAAAATTGAAAATTATTTGCTCAAGGAGTAGGTGTTTTTTCCCGACCTCAGTAGCTTGTATTACCTCCTGTTGCCCTGATACAACCCTGAATCCGTCTAGGCATGCTTTGTATTAGGTTTTGGACTTCCTCTGGGGTGATATTCTGTCACTCTTCTGTGCCGGCTTGGATGAAATGTTGTGGGGTTCTTGGATTATCCTAGCGCGATCTAATTTTCCTTTTGAGATTATGCCATAAATGTTCAATAGGATTTAGGTCTGGAGAGCAAGCTGGCTAGTCCAAAATAGCAATTCCCTCTGTTTCAAGATAATGTCCTGGTATACGGAGGAGCATTATCTTGCCTAAAAGTGAAATTCTCACCGTTGCCCCTCACCAGAGTCTCACTATGGGCTCCAGTACCAGGTCCACGTAATTTCCCGCCGTTACACTCGTAGGAAACGAAATCGAATCTGTTTTGCCTCCCAGCATAATGAATTTTGAAATTTACAGTTTCAAATCTCAGTGACGATTGAGTACAATATCACGAACATGTGGTGATAATTCAACATTTCTTATCATACTATCCAGTTTTTTTACAACAAAAAACTTCATTCTTCTAAAGTAGTCAAAGATCCATGGTTGAAAACAATCAATAATTTGAAATACCGAGTGATTTAAATTTGATTGTGTGTATTTTAAATGATTCAAGAAAACAGAGAGTGAAAACCTGATGAAAAAACACTTTCGCCAACACCGATACATCAGCAACAGCTAGTCTAGTGTTATGATAAATAATAAAGAAAAACATCAGGAAAAGGTGTAGTTTATTCTAAATGGTTTTCAAAATTTCAACCAAAAGAAGAATGAAATATGAGACTAAATATGGAAATATCGGATAATCCAAGACTAAATTAGGTATACATGTTCATATTTTGTATGAGGTTGAATAAACTTAATATAAACGAATTTCGAAAACTCAAATTATTTTCGTTGTCATTATATATATATATATATATATATATATATATATATATATATATATATATATATATATATATATATATATATATATATATATATATATATATATATATATATATATATATATATATATATATATATATATATATATATATATATATATACGTTACATGAAATATATATATGATGGTATATAATATATATATCATACATTTTTTCTCATTTCTACGTATGCAGTGATTCACCTTCACTTTCACAAAAGTTTTACGAACATGTAATGTTCAATTTAATATTAATAAATACTTCGAATATATTTTCAACGATCGTTTAGTTTTCCGCGCTGCTTGAGCCTTTCTATTTTTCTTCTGTAGCCTTGAACAGATTCTAAGAACTGCTCGAATAATAATTGTCTACATATTTTATGTGATTGCAGTTGGTAATAAATACCGGAAATGTGTGGGTGCAGATATTGTACATTATCAACAAAGCAACTACGTGAGCAATGTCGACAACTGATAGATTGACTGTTGCCTGAAGCATTCAGAAACAGTGAAGTATCAGGAACATTCTTTTAGTTCATCCACCTTTTTTTAAGATCCGTTGGAATGAGTAGGTAGTATAGCAAATCACACACTTGTTTATCACAATTTCCGTAAGGTAATCTGAGGTAAAAAATTGGACAACTTGGTTTCGAACATCTAGTAAATTGACTTGTTAATCATCGATCGATGACTTTTTTCTCTGTTCGATTAACTAACAAAATCTTGGTCTAGATATAGCTGAAAAATCTAATTTCAGATAACATTCACAACTCATTGAAACTAAACTCTTGGGTTTGACAATCAACTCGAAGTTTAAATGGACATCACACATCAATAATATACTACAGAAGGCCGAGAAGGGGCTTAACATCATTTGCTCGATAAGCAAACAAAGTGGGGGCAGACCCAAGTATTTGCTTACTATTTTATAAATTCTTTATAAGATCAGTTTTAGATTATGGTTGTCATTTTTACCGTAAAACAAACAAAACGAGCCAGAAAAAATTAGATATATTTCATCACAAAACTCTTAGAGCATGTCTCGGCCTATTAAAATCAACTCATATTTCTACACTACTGCAGAAGCTGTTGAACTAACATTAGACCTCATAGCAAGATATTTGAGTGATAAATTTGTTATTCACCTGAAGAGTAAAGAAGTCCCATTTTCAATATGTCCACGTTTCTACAAAATGAAGTGAAATCCCACCAAAATATTATGTAAAAAACTAGCCAACTCTTGATGGAGCTGCTTGCTTATCTCTAAAAAGTTAGATAGATAGATAGATAGATATTCTTTATTTGTTCCATGAAACAATAAGTTGTAGAACTTGTCAAAACAATACTATAGACTATACATAAACAGAATAAATATAATATATGTCATAAACAGATACAATACTATATAAAACAATCCACATTTGAACAAAAAGGATTACAGTTTAAGAATCACAGAAATATTCACCCAGGTTATAATATGGGTTCTGAGTGAGATGCTTTTTAATCTAGTCTTAATTGTCTTGTCAATACAATACTATAGACAATACATAAACAGAATAAATATAATATATGTCATAAACAGATACAATACTATATGAAACAATCTACATTTGAACAAAAAGGATTACAGTTTAAGAGTCACAGAAATATTGACCCAGGTTATAATATGGGTTCTGAGTGAGATGCTTTTTTAATCTAGTCTTAATTTTGCTCAGCGACCATTCTTTAACATATTGAGGCAAATGATTATACACCTTGTCGATCATAAAAGTACAATTCTTTTGGAGATATGCTGGTTTTATCTGTGGCAACTGCATACTTTTCCTCCCCTTGTAGAATAGGGATTCAAATGTCCTCTCTCCTCGAAAAGCTATTTGTTCTTAATAACAAACATAACACATTCTTGTATGTAAAGGCCAATAATCCTAAGGGTTGAGGTCATGGTAAAAAGCTCACCACAAGACTCAGTCCAAGCAAGACCCAGCATTTCCCACAAGCATCTCAGAGCAGATTTTTTAGTGACATGGCTCGCGAGCACTCTCAATGCATACGAAAACTTAGACATTCTTTCAGTTAGATAGTTAACGTGGTCATCCCAGCTTAACCGATGATCCACACAGATCCCAAGAAACTTGAGTGAAGGCAAAGTTGGTATTATAACGTCAATGTATCTGTATTCAATACTCTTGAAATCCTTGGCGTAGTTGAAGTGGAGTAGCTGAGTCTTAGAATTATTCAGCTAGAGATCATGCCTGGAAAACCAACTGGTCAGTGTAGTCAGAACTGTACTCACCTGTACCTCCATTGGATCCGCACCAGAGAGAACCACCGATTTGTCATCCGCAAACTGTACAAGGAAATCAAGGATAGACTTGGGTAATTTTCATTGGTATAAACAATGTAAAACAATGGCCCCAAGACCGAACCCTGGGGTACTCCGGATCCATTCATAATTGTTGTCGATTTAACCTCATCTCCTGTTACTGGATTCTTCTCTACAATATATTGTGCTCTTTGTGTTAAAGATGATCTAATAAGTTCCAAGGGTGTACCCCTGACACTCATTCTATACAATCTGTCAACTAACTGCTTTCAAATGCAATGAAATCTAAACAAAGTCATGCCAAGTCTAAGGGTCCTTTACTGCGTTTTCTTTATTATTATAGTTAATGTTGTGTGACTTGGCCGTTGAAAGGTACACTAGGGTACAAAACCAGGTGCTCTATGACACCATTCCATAAATCTGTCTCCAGAACCGCTACCTATGGACGATGGAAAATTGCCACTTGGATTGATTGAATAACCAGTCCATTGTAGGCTTGATAAAACTGCGTATTTTAATAATACTTATGTATAGGCAAGACTGAAACAAACAGTATAAAAAAATATTTCCAGTACAGACTTCTTTCTAATCATTGATAGAAGCTCGTCTGTACGTCTATTTTATGTTAGATCGGTGGCCGATTTGACGCTCCAAAAAGAAGAGAGCAGAAGTCAGCATTATCAATGCTGAATGTATGTGTTGCACAATCAACAACAGCTTAAAATAAGACACTTGCGTCTAATTACTAATACCAGTACGGGCTATTATCTCGCTTAACAAACATAGATAGTTACAACAGATATAACATTACGTGTAAACAAAATTGACTTGTACCTACCCACTAACGTATAAAGAATGTTCAACGGCCAAGTCACACAACATCAGGGCCCCTCAACCATGCAAAGTGTCTTTTACCGGCGCCATCTTTTAGGGCGCCAAAACACAGGGTCCAAAAAATATTAAAATAAAAGTTGAGAAATTAAATAGGATTAGATATAAATACACACGAAATTTTATTAGTATATCATTCGTTTCCTATGTTGCAAGAACATGTCAGGCGGCAGTTTTTTGATTTTTCCTGTTCAGACATGAATAACGCCTGGAACGATGCATCGCCACAGGCGTTTTTAAATCAGTTAGTTCACTGGACCGTGCAACAAGTGAATAAAAACAAGTAATCCTATTAATTTTCATATATTATATATTATTATTACTTTTATTTTATCAAGTATGGTGTTGTGTTGTGTAATATTTTGTTTTTTAAATTGAGTGCCTGAATTCAACGGATTGATTTTTTATGAAATGGTAAGTGTTCCTATTTTATACTATCAACATGAACCATTTATAGGATACTGGTTATAATTAATTTTTTAGCCAAATATCTTTCTTTTCATTGAAATGTCATGTAAGAGTTCAAAAAAGTAACTGGTTTTATCCATAACTCGCTTAGTTTTTATGCTATTGATCTTTTCAAAAA
Source organism: Cryptolaemus montrouzieri (assembly GCA_013387265.2). Classification (NCBI taxonomy): domain Eukaryota; kingdom Metazoa; phylum Arthropoda; class Insecta; order Coleoptera; family Coccinellidae; genus Cryptolaemus; species Cryptolaemus montrouzieri. The sequence goes on along the minus strand of JABFTP020000001.1, from coordinate 88,624,803 downwards.
CCATTTTGTAGGGTTTTTTAAGGGGTATAAGATCAAATTAGTTTAATATCTTTTTGCCTTTATTTTTGGAAGAATTTGAGCTGAAAGGGCTGGAACAAATTGCTTTTTACTCAAATATACTCTAAACATTAATCGGCCATATCTTACTTTTAATCGGCCATATCTTACTTAATAATAATCTGTCCTATAAAGGGTTAAAGCATTTCTTGAAAAACAATCGAGATTTCAGGAGACTATCGATTTTGGTGCGACCGAATCGTCCGAATCTCAAGATTCTAAATCCGTAATATCAATAACCGTGAGTGGACCATCCGAAATTTCAACAGTAACATCAGGTCCTGCAACAAGTGGCAGCGGTTGTAGCAGCAACACAGCTTCTAGTGATGCAGAGCCCGATGAAGCGATGACACCATCCTCGTCTACAGCACTTGAACAATCCACTTCAGGTAATTCAGCTTGTGTAAAAAGTTCGATAATGTCAGCTACCGAAATACCTGCTGAAAGTGACACTTTCGATGAAGAATGTAATGAGGCTAGTATCGATATAATTCCGTCCGACCCCGGTTTGTGGCCCGAAAGAATCACCAATGAGATGGCTAGAATATTGATTAACGTGGTCCGCCCTTGATAGACATCAGTTCTAGCTTTCCTAGTAATAAAGATAAGAGAAAGTTTTCATGCAAATACTTTGAAATAAATCTAGTAAATGGAGAAAAAGTCGAAAGGGCTTGGCTTATTTACTCTATTTCTAAAGATTCTGTATTTTGTTTTTGTTGTAAGTTGTTTTGTAAATGTAAAACGCTTTTTGTGATACAAATGGAGTATCTGATCGGCAACACTTGTCTTTGCTAATTAAGAGACACGAAACGTCAATTTTACACACACACACAAACAGTTATATAAACACTTGGGTAAATTTAAAAAAAATGTAGACATCTATGACTGTTAATGCTCATCATCTGCGGATTTTAGAAACGGAAAAAAATATTGGCGAGACGTATTGGAAAAAATTATTGCGATTGTTAAGTATTTATCTACACAATGCTTGGCATTTCAAGGTTCTTCTCAACATGATAATGTAAATTTTCTAAAAGCTGTTGAGATGATTGCCTCTTTTGATTCAGTGATGAGACAGCACGTTAGCCGAGTGTACAACTCCAAAAAAAATCTGTATAAATGACTCATTATTTAGGCGTGCAAATACAGAATGAAATAATTGAATTATTGTCGTTCAAAGTAAGAAATAATATTTCAGAAATGGTTCACAGTTCAAAATATTTTTTAATAATATTAGATTGTACACCAGACACTATTCATACTGAGCAAATTAGTCTTGTTCTGAGGTATGTTGTCCTTAACACCACTTCAATAAAGGTTGAAGTTAAGGAAAGTTTTATTGCGTTTAATCTAATACTGGACTCTACAAGAGAAGGGATATATACATTTGTGATAGAAAATTTGAAAAAATCAAATTTAGAATTAAAACATTAGGGGACAAGGTTATGATAATGGGACAAGGTTATGATAATGGGACAAATATGAAGCCAAAACATTTTGGCCTTCAAAAACGCATTCTTGATACGAATCCGAAAGCCCTTTTTGTACCTTGTGCGGCTCATACTTTGAACTTAACAGTAAATGACGCTTCTAAGGTTTCAGGTGCCACAATAAACTTTTTTAATCTTGTGCAAGAGTTATATAATTTCTTTTTCGTCATCCACAAAAAGATGGTATGTTTTGCGAAAAAATGTCCCCGGGTTAAGTTTAAAGCCTCTAAGTGAGACAAGATGGCCCAGCAGAATTGGCGCAATATAGCCCCTTAAAGTTTATTTAATTAAGGTTTGCGAAAGTCCTATAGAAGTGGCTGAAGATAATTCCTTTCACATTGATGCAAGACATAAAGCGAGTTCTCTCTTAACGTCTGTACAAAATTTTCAATTTATTTGTGGAATTAGTATTTGACATGACGTTTCATTTCATATAAATACTGTCAGTAAACAATTGCAAAGTGCTACAATTAATATTGAAATATGCCAAACCTACCTAAAAAATTTAATTGATCACTTCCAGCAATGTAGATCTGACCGATCATTTGAAGAAATTCTTGTGCAAGCGAAAGAAGTAGCATCCTCTTTCGAAATTGAAGAAGACTTTCCACCATTACCAACTTTTGAGAGAAAATTTAAACCATAACTGTTTGACTATGAACACCGAGATGAGACCCCTCATAATTCAAAATCCGTCTTTAAAATTAGTTTTTTCTTAAAAATTATAGATCAATCTATAAGTTCTATAAAAAACCGATATGACTTATTAAATGAGTATGATAATATTTTCGGATTTTTTAGCGACATATTCAAATTAAGTGACAGCGATCTTTTGAAACATTGTTCTATTCTTGAAGAGCGACTGAAAGATCAGGATAATAAGGATATAGACTCTGTTTAACGAAATTAAAGCGTTAAAGTTGTTTTCATTACCTGATGATACTGACCTCTTAAGTATTTTACAATATATATTTGAAAACAATTTAATCTCCACCTTTCCAAACGTAAGCATTTCAGTAAGAATTCTTTTGACATTGCCTGTATCTGTAGCTTCTGGCGAGCGATCTTTTTCGAAGTTAAAAATCATTAAAAATTATTTGAGATCAACAATGATTCAAGAGAGATTGTCTGGGCTAACAATATCAGCTGTTGAACAAATTTTTGACGGTATAGATTTTAGCGATGTAATTAATGAATTTGTAACAGCAAAATCTTTCATTTTTCTATCTAGCTATCATTTCATTTTAGATTTTAAAACGAAGTTCCTAGGTATTTGTTATTAGAAATATCTGCATATTTTAAAATATCTAAGTCTAAGTAGAAAGTATATATATATATATATATATATATATATATATATATATATATATATATATATATATATATATATATATATATATATATATATATATATATATATATATATATATATATATATATATATATATATATATATATATATATATATATATATATATATATATATATATAGTTTTAGGTTATTTCCTAGTATTAGTAAACAACGAGTCAACGTGTCTGCATCCCATTATTTAAGTAAATGTTTTAAAATGGGTGTGAACAAATATTCATTTTGTTATGATTTTTTCTGTTTGTTTCATTGTGATATTTTAGTCTGCAAATAAATATGACTTCTAAAGTTCAGTTTCTTGCTTTACTTCAAGCACCTACCTACCTACCTCCTTCCTTCGAAAAAATAAAAAACATGATCCAAAAAGGGCGCCAAAACATTTTTGCACATAAAAGCCCTCACGGGGCCCTGCACAACATTAAATAAAATGATAAAGAAATCGCAGTAAGGAACCTTAGACATGGCAAGACTTTGTCTAGATTCCATTACTTTTAGAGATAAACAGGCAGTTCCATCGAGACTTGGCTAGTGCTTTACAGAATGTTTTTCGTGGGATGTATTATTACAGCAAGCTTCTGGAGTGAATAAATATTCTAACTGTTAAAACTCTATAAAAGTATCTCAGATTATTGTCTTAAGTGTTACTTCTTCGGGTGACATTTTCAATCCGCTACTGCGTTTCTGTGCTGATAGATTGACCGTTGCAGCCTTTCCGCGCGTTGACGTACCGGCCGCGATGACCATAAATCCTGAATGTTTTGTCTCGGGACGGGAGCCTCTCTCTCGTGAGAGGTGCGGTTACCTTCCGGAAGTCGTGCTCTTCAAGGTCACATACTCCGTGCTCCGGGTCGCGCTCGAAGCGACCGAAGCTACTCGATGACGCTCTAAGACCAACTACGCCGTCTCCCGCTTCATTTCCTGCCTTCAGCATCCTCTGCGTTATTTAGCAATACCTTTGGAATGGCGGATTCGTAGGTTGTTCTACTTGTTTTATACCGACCGTACTCTGAAGGAGATTGAGGATTTTATAGATAGATTCATCAAGCCAAATGTTCAGTACAACTGTTCTCGTTAATTGTTCAGGTGGTATTTCAAAAAATTGAGTTGCATTTCCGTCCATCCTGTTAAATACCGGCGTCCACGAGATATCCTGAAGTCAACCGAAAGGAAGAAATTAATTTTTCAATCGGAATTTCAAGATTGTTGATTGTACAAGGCATCATAAAAATACTAAGGATCACTCAATATCGATTATTTTTAGCTCGTTGTAAGTGAAGAGGCACATTCAGCAGAATTCAGTGCATTCAGAGGCTTCACGGTATACAGGATGTTTCCAAAGCGTGTAGCAAATCGTAGTACATTCAAAGATATAAAAGTCCGTTTTTCAAAATTAGACTACCTATTTTTGCACACACCATTTAACTCGTATTATATATATAGTATATTAATAGGCATTGATCGTTGTAGGTTTTCCCTTCCTAAAATACATCGTTTCCAAGTTACTCGCGATCTTATCCCAAAAATTATGATTTTTCGCGCGAGGACACTGAAATTCGTAGATTATATAACCGGAAACCTTCAAATAATGCATTTCGATCTTTCAATACGAGACCCATCTCAAAATCTTCATCAAAGTAATTCTGGTCAGAATTTCGAGAGAGAAAGTGCGAAATCAATTTTGGATTGAATCTGACTTCGCGTTTTTCTTCTTTTCTAGTAGGTTATCCACGATTACATCAGTAAATGAGATAAAAAACACAAGGTTTAACTTTAATCTACACTTTATTTGAAAAAATTCGACGACGTTTCGCTGACACAGCAGCTTTATCAAGAATGACAAACAGAATGAAGAGTATGGTATTATAAACAAATCGTAGAACAAGTTGGATGAATAACAGGAAAATCCACACCGAGCCATTGTACAGTTAGTATGAAAGGTAATAAAAACTAATTAAACAAGTTAAGTAGGGGTGAAAAATTCACATCTACCTGCTCATTCAAAAGCTTGTCCGAATGTTTGTATCTATTTATTTCTAATGCTTCTAGGAGATCTAATTTTGAACTTTTGATTTTATATGTAATATGTCAAAGTTTTTATTGAATGAATGGTTTTCTTTTATTAGGTGGTTTGAATAATTTGAATCAGATTTATTTTTATCGAAGCTACGTTTATGTTCAGATGTTCTTATGCCAAAACTCCTTTAGGTCCTACCGATATAAATTTTATCACAAGAACCGCAATTGAGTTTATAGATTCCTGATTTACTTGATTTTTCAACACGAGATTTATTATTTTTAATATGTTTACCTAAGTTATTAGAAGTTTTGAAAGTTATATTAAGATTTTGTTTGACGAGAAAGGATTCGATATTTGTACTTGCAGAACCGCAGAATGTTAAACTGTTGAATATTTTATAGTCTTTATGAATAGGATATACTTCATTTATTGCTTTCTGATAGAGTTTTTACGAATGATTAGATCTATCATATCCGGATTATATGAATTATTAATGGCTATCTGTTTGATGATGTTTAACTCTTTATTATAATCTTCTACTGATAAAGGTAAATTGAGTAACCGATGTACCATGCTGTTTAAAGCTGCAACTTTGTGTAATGAGTAGTTATGTATAATTGTATCAGTATGTGTTGGTTTACGAAAGACCGAAAAACATGATTATCATTATGTTTAGTGATTTTCAAGTCCAAAAATTAATGGAATCGTTCTGTTCAATTTCTATCGTGAATTTAATGTTCAAATGGATGGAATTAATGAAATTAAGAAATAAGTCTAATTGACGAGTAGTTCCAATGAAACATACTAAGATGTCGTCAACATATCTATACCAATAAAGAAATTTGGAAATGAGTGGATGTGTATGAATTTTCTGTTCAATATTATTCATAAAAATCTCTGCAACAAGTGGACTCAAAGGATTTCCCATGATCAAACCATTTTCACTACTGTAATAGATGTTGTTGAAAGAAAAATAATTTTGTTCAATGCAAACGTCCAACAGATTCAATATTTCTGATTTAATTATACATAATTAACATTCTGCGGTTCTGCAAGTACAACTATTAAATCCTTTCTCGTCAAACAAAATCTTAATATAACTTTCAAAACTTCTAATAACTTAGGTAAACATATTAAAAATATTAAATCTCGTGTTGAAAAATCAAGTAAATCAGGAATCTATAAACTCAATTGCGGTTCTTGTGATGAAATTTATATCGGTAGGACCTATAGGAGTTTTGGCATAAGAACATCTGAACATAAACGTAGCTTCGATAAAAATAAATCTGATTCAAATTATTCAAACCACCTAATAAAAGAAAACCATTCATTCAATAAAAACTTTGACATATTACATATAAAATCAAAAAGTTCAAAATTAGATCTCCTAGAAGCATTAGAAATAAATAGATACAAACATTCGGACAAGCTTTTGAATGAGCAGGTAGATGTGAATTTTTCACCCCTACTTAACTTGTTTAATTAGTTTTTATTACCTTTCATACTAACTGTACAATGGCTCGGTGTGGATTTTCCTGTTATTCATCCAACTTGTTCTACGATTTGTTTATAATACCATACTCTTCATTCTGTTTGTCATTCTTGATAAAGCTGCTGTGTCAGCGAAACGTCGTCGAATTTTTTCAAATAAAGTGTAGATTAAAGTTAAACCTTGTGTTTTTTATCTCATTTATATCATGGATCTACATCAAGAAACGGCCTTCACAATTGAAATGTTACATCAGTAACTTCTCAAGAAAGTTATTTTCGAATTACCAGAAATACCTCGCTGATTGAAGCATAAAACTAGAGTTGAAACCAAAGATATATATGCATAGAAAGGAGGAGAATATTTCAAATTAACTTTCACCAAAGCACTATATCAAATGAACGAAAAGTATGATTTCATTATATGGGTTCCTTATCGAAGTCACTTCAAATTCAATGAGCAATTGGAATTCGAGGAAACCGGAGTGAATGTCTACTTCAGTTATTTCCGGAAGCGACATAGATGCGAGAATACATCAAGCTAATAGATTATCCTGTGCTATTCAATGCTGTTTTTGTTCGAATTCGGATAACGGAAAAAGGAGTTCGCGGCGTTATACCAGTCATACAGTTTTAGACAAGCGTTGTATATACTTTTCGTGCGAGGTTATGTAATGGTGAAAAATTCTACACTTTCACATCTATCGAGGAAATGAATTTTTCGAAATATTTATGTCTTGTCTAGAAAACTACTCAAAATTCGTAATCATATACATATGAAACACTTTTCAGTTCTGTTGTATCCATAAATCACTTCTTACTGAACTGCGTAATATTCTTCATGCTTTGGAGCTTTTAGGTTTGTTTCTCTACTCATATCTATAAACTTTTTCAGCAAGTCTTTATGCATAGTTTCTTCCAGTTTTCTTTTTCTCTAGATTATCCTAGAAGGTTTTTCCTTCTCTTCATATTGGTTCAATCATGTGTGCTTGAATTTTTTGCACATCTACTATAAGGAGACAGTGTACGGCTAGGAGATCAATCACTGTCCTCAGTTGGATTGTAGCATCTTCTGCAAGTTTTTCCTTGATTCTACAGATAATTTCTGGGTTTTTCTGAGCCCTAATTCATCCGTTCACCTCTTGAAATGATCTTCAATCGGTTTACCTTTTATGATAATGCGTTCTGGCCCTATAAATCTTTCTTTATATAATTATTGCCTAAAAGAACTAATTGAGAAGGAAATAGCTTTTCTGGAGTCATCTTAATATTTATGCAAGAACAAAAGCATTCTGATTGTTAATTTTTCTAACGCTGCACAAAAAATATTGAATTTTAGTGTTAAAACCCCAAGATGGAAGAGTAACCTAGTAACCTATTGATTTTTTCCATGGTCTGTGTAAGCAAATTCCTCTGGAGCAAACAGCGAATAGGAAAAACTAGTTAATAAGTCCATAAAAAAGAGAAGTTTGTATAGTAAAGAATGTGCAGTTAATATCCCTAACATCTGTCAATGTTTGCACCTGGAGATTGATACATATTTAGTTGTGGTTTTTGCGTTGGGATACTCCTAGATAAGCCACATCTTTGCGTTTCGAGCCATAGCCTCCCTAGCTCTTCAAGACTGAGGTCTTGGAACATGTTTCTTCTTGGTGGTCTCGATGGCAGACTGGTATTCTCCAAAATCTTCTCTCTACTCGCTCTTTCAGCTATCTGGTTCAGTTAGTTGCCCTCTCAGTGTTTATGACCCCTCACCCAAAATACTGAAGTGTTCAAAAATAATATTGAGTTGGGCTATTACTAAGTGATATTTGATCATCATACGAAGAGCAGCACCTTATTCAAAATTCATTAAAGGAAAGTTGATCAGAACCTACACAAACAGTGGTTATCAGGTTTCGTTTATGGTAATATGGAAATGTCATTGAGTACTAAAAGAAGTCAGTCTCATAGAAAACACTTCAGTATACGGTGATCTCGGTTCACGTTGTATAAAGAATATCACAAAAATAGGTGGAAAATATTTAATTAACAAACGTGACAGCTATTTCGATTCTTCTATCATCATCAGACGTTCACAAATTGTGAGTTAAAACTAAGTTTTACAACTTCTTACTATACATCTCTTGTTGGTTTGATTGGAAAAAGTACAATTTTGGCTTCTAAGTCGTGATCTGATGGATCTGAATATCACTATTCACATTTTATTTTTGTCGTCCTAGTGACGACGGTCTTAACATATTTATTTAACAAGATTCTTATACCTAATCCTGATCTTCTCGAAGCACCATCGTGGGCCTCGAGTAATTTCTCGGTTCATCTTCCTCGTAATCTTCTAAGGTGTTCACCAATGGGTTTGGGTGGGTGTCGATTGCTTTGAACGCTTTCACCGCTGTCTCTCTGATGAATTCCATCACAATCGAGATTTGCAGATCTCGATGTAGCTGGGAGTTACGGAAGTACCAAGGGCGTTCACGGTCATCCTCAGTGCATTCAGCTGCATATCCCCAGACTGTTGACGCGTATATCATCATGGGCCTGATGATGGTTTTGTAGAGCTTCAGCTTGTTTGTTGTGGTCAGGTTGCTCCGCCTGTTCATCAGGGGGTACAGGGGGCTGCTTTCGCCTTGCTCGTGTCAGCTGCCGGTCGAATGTGACTCCCAGGTATTTGGCCTTGTTGGCCCATGGGATGGGTTGACCGTTCATGGTGATCTGCTCCTCGGAGCTTCGTCTTCTTCTGGATAGATAGAGCCGAACTCTTCTCAGGGTTGATGGTGATCAGCCACTTGGTAAACTATTCTTCCAATTGGTCTGCGGGCCCTTGGAGTCTCCTGGTTATCAAGTGGGGGGCGGTGAATCTGGCCATTATGGCCGTGTCATCCGCGTAGAGGGCTAAGCTCGTATTGGGGGTCTTCGGGACGTCCGAGGTGAAGAAATTGAACAGCAACGGCGCTAGTAGTGATCCTTGTGGATAAGCGGGAAATCTACTGAACCTAGATACAGTTGTACAATCTGCCTTAAGAATGCTACAAAATGAACTTGCACTTTCCAGAAATATGCATGTTTCATTGCAAACTGTTAGGAACAGGCTCACAGAAGACGATATCACACCAAGGGTGTCTTCTACCGGCCCGCGTCTCACCAGAGAGCATCGAGTTGTAAGACTTCAGTTTGCGAGGGAACATGCAAATTGGGGTATTCCAAAATGGTTGAATGTTCTCTTTTCCGACGAGTCCAGGTTATGTCTAGTATCAAATGATAGACGCATGCCTGTATACAGACGACCTGGGGAACGGTATCAGCAATGCAATATCCGGCAAACCGAAAACTTCGGAGGGGGCTCAGTAATGGTGTGGGGAGGCATTTCTTTCCATGGTCGAACTAAGTTAGTCCTAGTGAATAATGGAAGAATGACAGCGGCCAGATACATCGCAGATATCCTTGAAGCCCATGTTGTACCATTTGGCCCATTTATTGGCGAAGACTTAAATTATATGGATGATAATGCTCGGCCTCATGCAGCTAGAGTAGTTACAGAGTTTCTGCAAAATGCCGAAATTGATATATTAAGATGGCCAGCCAGAAGTCCCGACTTGAATCCCATAGAACATATTTGGGACAACATGGGGTTTCAAATTCAGCAACGTAGAATGCCTTGTAGAATACTCCAAGAACTAGAAAATCTGCTTCCTGAAATTTGGAACTCAGTGACCCAAGAGTACATCCGAAATTCGTTTGAGGGGCTTCTGAGACAGTGGCAGTTTTAGGGACCGGGGAGGAAACACTCGATTTTGAAAATGATTAGTAACCATTCGATACTAGTTGATTGGTCTCTTCGCGAATGTTTGAAGATGGTAGAATTTTTTAATTTTTCATTAACTCGAAAATTGTTGATATTTTACATCATAAACTCATCTCTTTTGAATGATATCGTCTTATTTTGCACTTCTGAATGTTACCAAGTGACTCTTGAATGACCAATCTTAAAGTTTATATAGTATTGTCGTAAAAGTAGGGTGATGCGACAATTTTTGTATTTGTATTTTATAATTATATGAAACCTGATCCTTTGTGATTATGTCCTCAATAAATACAAAAAGAATATTTATAGAAAAATTTTGTACTAGATGACTCATTTGCAGCATGAAGAAGTCTGCCAATCAGTCATCATTGGTAATTTTACGATCTCACAAAGTATAAATGATCCTTGTTAGATCTCAACAAACAGTCGCTTTAAGCGTGATGGGAAAAATTGAATTATTTGCCTTCATTATTTTGGCTGTTTATCAATTATCTTGTTCTATCATGGTTTTCTTAAGAAAATAATCTTTTGTTGTTGTGCGGAATGCAAATTATAAAGCCTTTTCATGTCAATATATTGTGGTGACCCTGATATCTGGAAATTTTTTAATTTTTCCACTGATCGATAGTTTCCTTGAAATTGTTCACTCACGAATGTGATATTGAGTCCGGAATGGAGATTGATGATTGAGCGACTGTTTGGAGAGTATGGGATGGGTTTCCACATGATTCATTCCATTCACAAATGTATTATATTTATAATTTAATTTTACAATACAATAAAAACATATGACTTCATTTCAAAGTTTTTGACCCTTCCTCGTTTTTACTATTTTTTTCTTCGAGAATACCAAATATTTCAGACTAACGTTCTATATATTTAGTTCTCTACTGTATGCTAACTACAAAGCTGATTTTCCATTTAGCAATTCAGATTGAATGCAACAATTTTTCTCAGATAAAAAGTAACCTAAATTGCGTCTTTTCAAAGTGTTACATTCGGAATGCATTGAAGATGTCAGAAAGTAAACAATATTCGCATTTCAGGTGTAGATATTGAACAGCAACGGCGTTAGTAGTGATCCTTGTGGTACCCTTCCATCCTTCTGGTGGATAAGCGGGAAATCTACTAAACTAAGATACAGTTGTATAATTTGTCTTAAATATAGAAAAACAAGTAGGAATAGAGAGAGAAAAACAAGTTCTCTACTATTGGAATATAGATTCAAAAGTACAATCATAATTACTTGATAATCCGAGATATTGGAGAATAACATAGGTCTGTGTTGTCGTTAAGAAGGGTAAGATTGTTTCTATTCTTTTTAGGTTTGAGAATTTCCAGAGATTCTAGGTAATTTATTGCTTTTCGAGACATGATGAATAATGTTAAGATTATCTATACTACAGAAGCAGTGGTTGTTATCTTGTGTAATGCTTTTTCATAAAAGTACATTCTTAATTAGGATGTTGGAGGAACTTAAAATTCTATTTTCTTAATTTGTCATAAATATTTCACTTAATAGCGGAGATAATGGATAGCCCATAGGTAAACCATCTAATTGTTGATATATTTTATTATTGAACCTGAAATAACTTTGTTGAAGATGTAGGTTAACATTTGACATCATTTCTTCTAAATGAGTGGGGCTTAATGTACTATTGGATTGAAGTTCTTGATTAATTGTGGCCTTGAGATCACGGCAAGGTGTAGATTAATTATATCGAAGCATACTAATTTAGCATTTATCGGAATTTTAGAGATCTGAAGTGATTGGTTAATTCAATACAGAACTCTATAGAATTAACCAATCACTTGAGATCTCTAAAAATTCCGATATTTGCATTTATCCGTTTCATACTGAGAAATCTAACAAAGAATTTCCAATTGACTATATTCCTAATATTAGCAAGATATGTGACAGATTATACAGAGATAATATTAACACCATCAGCACTGATAGAAAGAATTTGGGTTCATTGTTGGTTAATAATGACGATGAAACAGAATTATTGGATAAAAGCGGAGTATATAAAAAACACTGTAGTGAATGTGAGACATTCTATATAGGCCAAAACCGAAAGATGCATCGAGAAGAGAGTTGAAGAATATAAACGATCTATTCCCCAAAATAAAAGTTCTACGGGTTTTTACGACCACTGCACTAACAAAATCATCTCGTAGATTTTGAAAATATCGAACTCATGCATCCAGGTAATAAAGAAAAAAGGATGGACATCTTGGAGATTATTGAAATTACGTCCGGTCATGGGAAAAACCAGCCAATTTGCAACGACCAACTAGACTTCAATTTATCTCCTGTTTTGAATGCCGTATACATAAGTGAAATTACTCATTTTGAACTTAGTATTGTATTACACTTGATGATGGGCTAACAACTCGAAACATATGTCGAGTATTTTAATAAATATTTGTGAAACATTTACCAAGTGATAAACCAATCATTTAAGTGCATGATTTCATTTACCATAGTCAAATTAATTTTACTAGTACTTGGAAATTTCCTCACAGTAGAAGAAAAATAACACAATGTCCATCAAGAAATTTCGTTCGTTGTTTCATAAACTTCGTTAAAATCGGTCCGATGACAATCAAGTGGAAGATAGCAGTCGATAAGATACATACCGATAGTGTCTTGCGGTTAAGCGATTTTAATTGTCTAAAGTGGTTGAAGTGTAGGTCATCATATCGGAACGCTATATATGGCAATTAACGTTGCACGACGTTTACCAGTTCCGTTACTGAGTTTTGAGATATACTGGCATTCATAGCTAGTGAATTTTTCTAAGGGAGAGAATACAGATGATATTGTAGCGTCCTCTTTCAACAATGAAGAAGATAATTAGGTAGGGGCATTTATACACACAAAAATTCACTGAAAACGAAAAACTGTGGTTGAGTACAATATTACAAATAAGAAAATAATAATATCCTACCAACCCAATTGTGCTAACATATTATTCAGTTCATAAATCACTGCTGCTTGCATTGTTGTAGCAAACCATATACCAGATGGGGCAACTGAAACGAAAAAGACTCAATAACTGGTAAACTATTTGTTTCTGTAGAAAAAGCATAATCAGGTCAATTTTGGTCTTGAGGGGAATATCTTTTAATACAGGGTGATTTCATTTTACACCAACCTCCTAAGTGGGGGTGCAATATATATTTATACTGCGTGATTCACCAGTGGCGTGGTGCTCTGTAGCTCGTACACTCTTGAAGATTTCATTTTTGTTCGAACGGTATTGTATTTAGAAAGTAAAAATCTACTTCAGCAATTTATTTTGAAGTAAACAGGCTGTCCCAATTTTCTATAAAAAATCTTGGGAGATTTTTTCAGATTGGAAGACCATTTTTTTGTTGAAGATTCAAGAGCGTCCTAAATTCTGCTATAATGTGTTTAAATAATAAGTTTTTGGGTGAGTAGTTTCGTCACAATATATTTTTTCCGTGAAAATTCATGAAAATAGGTTCTCACATCATCGCATGCTTTTTCGGCCAGAGATGATGAATACTTTTTCCTTTCATTTTCTTATTGCCCAAGGATAGCTTTATTGATGAATTGAAATAGATTATCCTCATTTTATACAGGAGTGACTCAAAAAAATTATTGAATACTGTAATTTTAAAAATATCATATCTTGATTTTTCCAAATGGAACATCCTGTATTTTACTATTCATGTCAACGCATGAAATATTGTGCCATATTTTTGCCTAAGTAACCTTATCTTTATCTTCGACCACTTTCGAAATAAAAAAAATTAACTAAAATAATAAAATCAGAGGTTGCGAAAGAAGATTTTATTAGTATATATCATTATCCTTGATCAGAGAAATGGAGATATTTTAAGGTAGCCGTGTATGAAATACGTAATAGATTGTTTTTTGGTGAGATGATCCACAAAGTGTTGAACTATTTCAGTGTGTTCGAAATGTTGCCCGTTTCGTTGTAGGCACTACTCAATCCTTCTGAGGAAAGACCGTTGAACTCTCGAGAACATTTGCGGATTAACTGACTGAAAGGCGTCGACTATTCCCTGTCTCATATCCAACTGTGTTGTGGAAGGAATCTGGTAAACGATGCCCTTAATATAACCCCACAAAAAAAAATCTCGACTTGTAAGGTCCAGAGACCAAGCTGGCCATCTAACAGGACCACCACATCCTATCCATTTGTTTGAAAATACATGATTCAAATGCTCCCTAATCTGATGTGAGTAATGTGCCGGTGCTCCATCCTGTTGAAACCACAAATCTCGTCTTATATGCTCTGGTACATCGGCAAGTAACATTGGTAGATAATTTTGCAGAAGATCTAAATACGTTTCACTATTGAGGTGCCCGTCGAAAAAGTGCGGCCCAATTAGATATCCATCTACTATAGCGGCCCATACATTCAAGGATCAACGATGCTGATTATCTATTTGTCTCATTAGGTGTGGATTTTTCGTGGCGTAATAATGAAAGTTGTATCTGTTAACAAGCCCATTCTTGTGGAAAGTTGCCTCGTCCGAGAAAAGAACTCTGCTGAACATATTTAGATTTTCCGCTACTTTGTCACTTGCCCAATTGCAAAAATTGATTCGATTTTCATAGTCTTGATTGTTCAGTTCCTGGGGCAGCTGTATATTATATGCATGAAATTTATTCACTTTCAAGGTTCTCTGGACGGAAGTTTGACTTATATCTGTTAACTGAGAAATCTATCTTTGGCTTTTATATGGGTCCTCTGTCACTGTCAAAAAAACTGATAACTGGTTGTTTTCAGCTGTAGCAGTTTTTGGTGTTTCATGTTTTTTGTAAGCGATATTACCTGTTTTGATAAATCTAATTAGAAGTCTTTCAAATAATCTTGCATAAGGATGCCTCTTATCAGGAAACATTTGTGCATAAACTCTACTTGCCAACAAAGAATTTCTATCACACTCACCCAGAATAAAAATCTTATCAACGATTTCTTCTTTGATGAACTTCATGGCAGTCAGTTGAGAAAATTGGGTTCAAACCTCACTTCAACAATGTTCAATAACGAAACACTGATAAGTTCACCATGTAAAATGCAGAATATGATATGTCCGAACACCTGACAGAAGGCACAAATAAAAAAAATTTTCAACACATACCTTGATTTCGTTTTAATCATCTTGATTTTATCTTTCGTTAAAAGAATTATCTTGTTTAGGTTCATTTTTTACTACTTGAATCATTACAGAAAAAAACTTCTGTGCGAATATTGATGCATTTTGGTGCATCGGTTTGTAGAATTTTCATCAAAATTTTTACAAATAATCGAATATTTCGAAAATGATCGAAGATAAAGATAATGATACTTTTGCAAAAATATAGCACAACATTTTATGCGTTGACATGAAAAATAAAATACAGTGTGTTCTATTTGAAAACATCAAGATATGATATTTTAAAATTATAATATTCAATAACTTTTTCGAGTTACTCCTGTATGAAATGGGGATAATTTATTTATTCGTCAATAAAGCTATACTTGGGCAATAAAAAACGAAAGGAAAAAGTAAGTAAGTAAAAAGCCTATTTTCATGAATTTTACGGAAAAAATATTGTGACGAAACTATTCACCAAAAAACTTAGATTCTCGCTTTCTGTATATATTGGCTCAATAGATGAGGCCAGGTAAAAGACCTCAAACAATTTTCACGAACATTAATTATTAATGATATCCACTGAAAAACACAATGAATTCTTCGGTGTTGTAGAACATGTTTTCTAAAAGAATAAATTTGATTCGGTTTTTGAATGTCCCAGGATTGAGAGTTTTGAGTGTTGCAGGTTAGATTGTAGAGTTTTACCCCAGTGAAATTTTTTTGCGTCCTACTGAGACGTCGCATATGTAGAATTAAATGGTCTCTGTTACGAGTTGGATAGTTGTGTACTGTGGAGTGAGTTTTTTGCTTTTCTTGGTTGCCGTGAATATTACACAAACATCTAAGTATGTAGATAGAAAGGAATTGTCAATATTTTATATTTCGAGAAACTCGTGAGATTGGCTGTTTTCAGCTATGGTCCTAATCGCTCTTTTCTGTTGGAACACACGTTCTGCTTCCGACCCCCGAAAGAGAATTCCATGATTCACCAAGCTGTAAAACTGGGCATAATAGGAGGGTACTGCTGACAATAATCTTCTACAAACGATGTCGATATGACTCTTCCATGATGTTAAGGTGCTATCTATTCTAAACCCCAGTAACTTTAAAGGGGTTATAATTTTCATTCTGCATATTTATCGTCACAACCAATATTTGAGTTTTATCTACATTTAGTTTGAGTTCGTTCGCGGAGAACCACTCCTCTGCTTGAGATATTGATTTGTTCGAGAGAGTCGTTAGTTCCTCTATTGTGTCTGATTTATTCAAAAAGTAGTATCGTCCGCAAACAAACTCTTGGCAGCTGAAATGACACTGGCTGGTAGGTCATTTATGTAAAGCAGGAAAAAATGGGCCCCAAAATGGATCCCTGTGGTACTCCTACATTATGTTTTATTCTAGTCGAGACAAGAACCCTTCTCCATGAAACTGATTGAACTCTGTCACTCAAATATGATTTGATAATACCGTAAATTGGCCGCCTCATACTGTAATATTCCATTTTCGAAATCGAAAGCTTTACTTAGGTCACAGATAGTAATGTGTGCGTCCTCTCGATTGTCAAGCGCTTCAAGTAGAAAATCCATTATTCTCATCACTGCCGTCGTAACTGATGAATGGGGAAGATAGGTCAAGTGATACCTCATTGGAAAGCTCTTTTGATTCTCAAAACAAATGTGTAATAATTTTGGTGTTTCGAAGATACAGGCTGGTTCATCAAAAGAGTTATTTTCAGTGATTGCAAAATCTTTCGATTTCGAATGAACATTCACCGAAATAGTGTTGTGTTTTGGGGAGAAATATCTTTAAGCAGTGGTGCTTCCACTATACCTCCTCAGACACCCCGTCAGATGAGGCTGTCAACCCCTGAAATCTTCGAATGGATCAGTTAATCCGAGTTATAGCTCAAGGGATAGGTATTTAGAATTATCTGATTACAGAAGAGTTCAAACAATACAAATTCCATCCGTATAAAATGAAGATGATCAAGGAATTGGAGGACTTCGACCGCAGAGTGCAATTCTGTGAAATAATAAGTAAGAAACTCGGAAACAATCCCCACTTTCTCTACGATATTTGTTCCTCCTATGAATGTACTTCTTTTTTGAATGTCACCGTAAATTGTTATAACTGCTGGTTCTAGTCGGACTCTAATCCTAGAATCTTTCGAGGAGTACATACCCAATATCCTGAAAAATTGAATGTTTCGGTTGGCATCTATGGGAATCGTCTGATTGAGCCATTTTTCTTACCAGAAAATTTGACGGGAGAAATGTATCTAGAGCTACTTGAAAAACTAATCAATGCGGCCATAATGAAAATTTTGGGAAATTATTCTAGCTGTTTAGAAGAGGATGTTGTGTTTCAGCAGGATGCTGCCCCCAGCATCTTGTACTTTCTGTTGGACAATATCTAGATCGAGAATCTTCTGAGAGGAGGCCTTACAGAATGGCCCCCACGTTCTCCCGACTTGTCACAATTGGATTTTTTTATGGGGTCACTAAAAGAGTCAAATTTATAAAACTGATCCAGTAGATTTGGTGGATTTATGAGAACTGATTGTAGTTGAGTGTAATCGTAAAACCCCTGAAATGCTACGTAATGTCCGGGAACGTTTCGAGCAAAATCTGTATTTGTGTTTGGAAGTTGGTGGCAAACAATATACCGAGTTGAACTATAAGATGTATCAGGTATAATAGATTTAATTATTTCTTCAATTTTTCCCTACTCACTAAAATGTAGGAAATTCTATGAAGAAGCTCTATTATTTGAAGACCAAACAAACGTGTTGTGAATCTCCATCCAAAATCAGCAGACCGCGGAAACACTATATCACTCGTTATTAATTCACACTGTGTCTTTATCACAATGCAGATGAAGCAAAAATTTTGTCTATAATATTCAAGAAATTCTAAAACTTTTCCAATGAGTTATTACTCAAACTAACTGATCAATTCGAAGATTTAAGGAGTTGACACCCTCATCTGAGGGGGTGTTGTGGGAGTACCACTGCTTGAAGATATTTTTTTCCCCAAAATACAACAGTATTTCGGTGAATGTTCATTCGAAATCGACTGATTTTGCAATCACTGAAAATAACTCGTCTTTTCACGAACGAGCCTGCCTCTTCTTCCAAATATTTCAAAACGTACATTATGCCATTTGAAACAACAAAGAGGGTGTCAACTTCCGGTATAACCAGAAGTGCCACAGCATTGAAAATATTTTCGAAACTTAGTCCAAATAACATTCGAGACAACAACAAAATTTTTTCTAATGAGTCATTCCTTTCTCCATATGCTTTTAATGTCCCATCTCGAGTGGACACCCGGGGGGTGTATATCATTGAACAAGAGATTAGGTACTTGAGTATTTGTTCACAAATTAGCATTCCCAAGAACTAATGATTAGGAAATAATTAAAATGTTCCAAAATTCAATATAAATACATGAAGTCATATATGATGAAAGAGAAAAATTCCATTTTCTTTCTTGCAATTA
Source organism: Cryptolaemus montrouzieri (assembly GCA_013387265.2). Taxonomy (NCBI): domain Eukaryota; kingdom Metazoa; phylum Arthropoda; class Insecta; order Coleoptera; family Coccinellidae; genus Cryptolaemus; species Cryptolaemus montrouzieri. The sequence goes on along the minus strand of JABFTP020000001.1, from coordinate 88,605,938 downwards.
TATTCGTTTGGGACATATTATATTTGTGACTTGCACTATGTTTTACAGCTGTTTTTCATTTTACTATAGATTACTGCCAACTAACAGATTAACCTCGTATTTGAGAAAGGAAAAACGAAGCTTAGTAAAATTGTATGTAATATATTTGTATCAAATGTATGAATATTATTGTTTACATACAAAACAAAACATTTTCTATCCCGAAAAATTTGTGAAAGTGTTCAATGAAATAAAACTATGGTATTTAGATTTTCACTATATTAACAAAACTATGACCGGTTTCACCACACTGTGGCTTCATCAGATAGATACAAACTAATGAACAGAGTTATTCCTTATATATAAGTCTTATTATTTCCTACTTAATATTAAAATAGGTACAAGGGTATGGTGGAAAACCCATCGGAATTGTTTACTTTATGAATTGAAAAGATTAAGTAAAGGAGAAGGATTTAGATCTAATTGACTATTGAGTAACCTACCTGAATTCTTTTCTTTGTAAGTCTCTAAAATTTCCTATACCTTGAGTTTTTGTCTATTATTTTCATTGTGTAAAATTTTGAAATTATCATTAAAGTTATGGTTTTCTTCGAGTAAGTGATTAGAATAATGGGAATCTGATTTATGATAATTAAAAGTACGTTTGTGCTCGAATAATCTAACTTTGAAATTTCTGAAAGTTTTACCAATATAGATTTTATTATAATCCCCGCAAGACAGTTTATAAACACCGGATTTATTACCTTTATCAATTTTAGATTAACCGTTTTTGATATGTCGACCTAGAGAATTATCACTTCGGAATGCTATATCGAAATTATAATGCGAGAGGAATGATTTCAATTTTAGACTAGGATTACCAATATGTTACGCCGATGACGCTGTGTTGATTGCAGAAAATGAAGACGATTTACAGCTCCTCCTACACCAGTTCAACCGTACAGTCAAATCGTTTAATATGATAATTTCTGCCTCTAAAACAAAATGCATGACTACATCGAAAACACCATTGAGATGCAAGCTTGAGGTTGATGGTAAATCTATCCAGCAGGAAATGAAATTTAAATATCTCGGCATAGAGATTTCGGGCTACGGAGATGTCGAGGCGGAGGTAAGAGAGCAAGCAACAAAAGCAACAAGAGTAGCAGGATGTCTGAATGACACAATATGGCGCAATAAGCATATCGGAATTGAAGCCAAGGCACGAATCTACAAATCAACTGTAAGGACCATTATGACATACACTGCAGAAACTAGACCAGAAACAACGAAAACCAGGCGACTACTGGAGACAACCGAAATGAAGGTACTTCGCAGGATAGCCGGGAAAACACTGCTCAACAGAGAGAGGAGCTGTGATCATTTGATTTTGATGAGGTCCGGAAAAATCTTTCCTTTCGCCTCTTCATCTCGTTTTGCCTTTGTTTTACTTCTGTTTACGATTGTCTCAATTAAAAAGAGTTTTACTCTAGCCTACTTCTGGCGGGTGCCAGCCTCTCCTTGAGGGTTCAGCTCGAGTGAGGATAACTAGGTTATCCTCCTCCTTTTGTTTGAGTCATCAATTGTTTTGGTATCTTCATGCGTTCTCTTCCATTTAAGTAGTGAAGTAATTTTATCTGTTTTCCTGGTCTTTGTTTGGATTATTTTATTTATTTCTTCATTTTGGTGTTCTTCTATGTTGGTTAGGAACTTCTCCGTTTTTCTTGTTATGAGTTCTTGTAGCGTCTGTATGCCGACTTCTTCTCTGATTTGTTGGTTCGAAATGTACCAGGGCCCCCCGGTTGCAGTTCGGACTATTTTGTTCAGCGTTTCTTGTAGCGTTCGTTTTCTGTGGGTCTGCGTGGTTGTGTGCCAGATTTCCCCTGCGTATGTTATACTGGGGATAATTATGGTTTTAATTATCTTCATCTTGTTTTCTAGCGTTAGTTTGCTTTTCTTGTTCAGCAGTGGGTATAAATATCCATGGAGCTGCTTGGCTTTTCTTGTGTTCTCTTCTATTTGGCTGTTGAATTTCAGGTTCTTGTCGATTAATACTCCTAGGTATTTGGCTTCGTCTTGCCATTTCACTTTTTGGTTCTCGATTGTAATTTCTTCTGGCTTTTCTGTGTCCTTTTTTCTGGCCTTGTAGTCGAAGTATACTGCAACCGTTTTCTTTGCGTTCACTTTTATTCTCCATTTTTTGAAGTATTCCACTAGTTCGTCGATGTCTTCTTGTAGTCTCCTCGTTAGCGTTTTCTTGTTTCTATTGGATGTGTAGATTGCTGTATCGTCTGCAAATTGTGCTATTTTAGAGTGCTTCATTTTGGGTATGTCTGATATGAAGATGTTGAATAGGAGTGGTCCCAAGATGGATCCTTGTAGCACTCCGGCTTGAATCTTCTTTTCTTCTGATCTTGCATTCTCAATTCTGACGATGAATTTTCTGTGTTGCAGGTACGACCTAGTAATGTTGGTCAGCTTTTTCGGGAATCTTGTTTTCTTCATCTTGTACAATAGCGCCTCGTGCCATACTTTGTCGAAGGCTTTTTCTATGTCTAGAAAGGCTCCTCCTGAGGGCGTTGATATGTTAAGTTTTTTTCTTTTATGTCTTCCGTTAATCTTGCTAGCTGGTGTGTTGTAGCATGTCCTGTTCTGAATCCAAATTGGTGAGTTGGGATTATGTTGTTTTCTTCTGCGAATTTCTTCATTCTTTGGTATATCAACTTTTCTATTACTTTGCTCATGGATGACAGCAAGCTTATGGGTCTGTAGCTGCTGGGTTCGTTCTTCGGTTTGCCTGTTTTTGGTATCATGATGGCCTCTGCGGTTTTCCATGTACTAGGGAAGTGTTCCATCTTCATAATTCCTTTTGCTATTTCTGTTATCTCCTCTATTGCTTCCTCAGGTAGGTTCTTTAGAGCTTGGTTTTTGATCCCATCTATGCCCGGTGCCTTCCTGCTTGGTAGTTGTGTTATGATCTCTTGCACTTCTTCTTTGGTGATTTGTTCGACTTCTTCTTCGCTGTCTTCTTCTTGTATTCTCCTTCCTATGGCTTCTATGTTGTTATTGAATGCCACATCTAGGTTTGGTGGGTTGGTCGTGAATTGTTCTTCCAAGGATCTTGCGAAAGCTTCAGCCTTTTCTTCATTGGATGTTGCTATCTTGCCGTCTTGCTTCAGGTATGGAATAATGTTTCTCCTTTTCTTTCCAGTTAGTGCCCCTGCCATTTTCCAGAGTGACTGGTCTTCTGTTGTTAGAGATTCGAGCTTCGTATCCCACTCTTCGTTGAACATTTGCCTTATTTCTTCCTTCACTTTGTTGTTGAGGTGATTGAGTTTTCTTTTGTCATCTGGATGCAGTGTTCTTGTGTATTTTTTCTTGGCCCTTCTCTTCTCTTCGAGTAGTGCTTGTATCTTCACTGGTAGTGGTTTTCTCTGCCCCCTTTCCATTGTCTTTGTTGCTTTTGTTTCTGCTTCCAGGATCCTCTTGGTCAGGTCTTGGATGGCTTCTTCTATGTCTTCTTTGCAGTTGATTTCGATTGTTCTTTTTCAAATACCTCTCTGAATTGGTTCCAGTTGGTTTTCTTTTTCTCTTGTTCGTTCGTTTCAGCTTCTAGTTGTACTTCAAGTACCACTGGCGTGTGGTCTGACGTTAAGTCCATTACAGCTGTTATGTTGGTCTGCCATGGAACATTCTTCAGTAATGCTATGTCCAACACATCTGCTGTTTCTGTGCTTGTGCAGATGTGTGTTGGCTCTTCTGGTGCCAGTATCATCAGGCTGTGTTTCAACAGAGAGAGGAGTGAGAATATTAGAAACATATGCAAGGTGGACAACATTAACAACTGGGTATTGAACAGAAAACAGGAGTGGAATGACCATATAAACAGAATGGATGACAGAAGAATAGTGAAAATCGCCCGTGATAGATCTCCACTGAGGTGCAGAAGCGTGGGACGACCACGAAAAAGGTGGAGTGACAACTTGAACGTTCCGTAACAGACAAACGACCGAAGAATAAACAGGCGGTTTCGCCTAAAATAAAGTTGGAAGAAGAAGAAGATTACCAATATAAGTTAAGCTGTTGTATTTTGTGTTTTACTTGAAAATACTTCCTGGATTGCTTTTTGAATTTTTTCGCTTGAAATCATGTTCTCAATCATAGTTGGACTGTAACAGTTATTGACTGCTAATTGTTTGATTATATTTAGCTCTTTTGTAAAATTATATTATTAATGAGTCTATGTACCATACTATTGTAAGCAGCTAATTTATGTGGATAAGGATGTGTAGATGATCATTCATCTCGCATTATAATTTAAATATAGCATTCCGAAGTGATAATTCTTAAGGCCGACATATCAAAAACTGCAAATCTAAAATTGATGAAGGTAATAAATCCGGTGTTTATAAACTGTCTTTCAGGGATTGTAATAAAATTTATATTGATAGAACTGTCAGTTAGATTATCCGAGCATAAACGTAGTTTTAATTATCATATATCAGAATCCCATTATTTTAATCACTTACGAAGAGAACCATAACTTTAATGATAATTTAAAATTTTACAAAATTAAATCAATAGACAAAAACTCAATCTATGGGAAATTTTTGAGATTAACAAAGAAAAAATTCAGGTAGGTTACTTAATAATTAATTAGATCTAAATCCTCCTCTTTTACTCAATATTTTCAATTCATAAACTAATCAACTCCGATGGTTTTCCAACATACCCCTTGTACTTGTACCTTTTGTAATATTAAGTAGGAAATAAGTCTAATATATAAGGAATAACTCTGTTCATTAGTTTGTATCTATCTGATGAAGCCACAGTGTGGTGAAACCGGTCATAGTTTTGTTAATATAGTGAAAATCAAAATACCATAGTTTTATTTCATTGAAAACATGTATATCGATTTTCATCAAGTAAAGACCACCTCAATCAAATTATTTATCATTTTGTCTAATTTTAAAATCTTCACTTTAAGTTTTCCAGGAAACCTAAATCGAGGGACATGAGAGATATCTCATGAAGGTTTTGTTTCTTCCTTTTGATATGTTAAATTACACGCATAAAGGTTCAGAAATTATAGAACATAACCCACAAAACATTCAATGATCAAAGAAGTTGAACAAGTCTCCTTATTTGAGTATTCAAACAAATCTGAGAGAACAAACGAATATAAATGACGAAATTAATTCCTCTTTTTAACCATTTATTACGTTTTGAATACATGTATTATACCTCATTTCCCATATCATATAATAAATGATGTTTTTTTGAAAACATCAGGTAAAGAGGAGTGTAGGCAGTAATTTTATTGATCCAATCAAATTTGAACTTCCTCGAAGACCTGTAACTAAACGGACTCGAACTGCCGGCCTCAGCAAGAAGACTTGTTCTTCCTAACTAAACACATCTTGAATGTCAGTTAACGGGCAAGTGGGCCTCAAGCGTTAACACTTCCTGTTATTTCTTAGGGCCCTCTACAAGAGTGCGTATACTGGACCGCTTCGCTGGCCCATCTCCCGTTACTGGTATGATTTTTCCTGTAGAGATGACTAGGAAGTTGATTTTTATCCGAGGAATCCCATGGTTATTACTCGATTCCGAGTATATTTACTGTGGATATTGGGAGAAATGGCCGAAATTCAAAACAATGTCTGTATATACTAAATGCTTGGTTTTTTGTATCCGGAAGAGGCACGGCTGACTTTGTTGGGTGGCATTTGATATTTGCATCTTTAACCTCGCGGAAGAAGAGACTTGCCATTTATTCATTGGATTATCTTGATAACTAAATACCATAATTCGCCCAAACATATTGAATATTATGGCAGACGAGGGTATTCACTTTATCTTTATGTTTTTATGGTTTATTTTTGGTTTTTAATTCTCATGGGTTTGCTTTTGTTGTCCCATTAACTGTACGAAGTTCGTTCGAAAGATAATTGTTGCATTTCCTGCTTTGTAAGTCTGATTGTTAACAAATTTTCCTACTTATCGTTCTATTATACAAGGTTCCTAAAATTAGTCTTTAGAAAACATAGAAGCTAGTAACTCGTAATATCACAAATTATTTTAGTGAACACTGCTAAATATTCGGCCAAATTTATACAAGTTGTTATATAATAGTATGTCACAACTTGAGGGGGTAAATCTACGTGCAATTTTAAGAAAAAAAGTTCATATAAACAAAAGCAAAAGCTTCGACAGAGCTACAGGGTGTTGAAATTTCCAGACAAAATTGGTTTTTTTCTTCAAATCTCCTGCAGTTTTTGAGATATTCGGCCTAAATTTGGAAGCAAGCTCTTTTACAGCCTCCATCATTACACGTCCTAATTTTAACTAGAATCTATAAGGCGTTTTCTTTTCCGGAGCCATATCTTCTTTTGTCCTTTCAAACTTTTTTGCAGTACGCCACTGATCAGCGTACAATCAATTTTCATCATATTCGTTCAATTTAGAAACTTTTTTGACACCTGTAATTTTTTCGTATCTCCAACCGTTTTTGAGCAAATATTTATTAAACAATTGTATGCATTCGCTGAAGTGAAAGCACTTCTATTTAAAAAAATGACTAGTAGGCTTTGATTTTTTTCATTTGTTTATTTATTTTGACAGTTGCTAAAGTTGAACCAGTGTCTGGTCGAATTGTTTATTGAATTAACGCTTAGTTTTAAGACTTTTGAAGTTATTGATGTAGGAAAAAATGGATAATTTTACTAATGCCGAATTGGCTGATATGCATTACATGTACGGTCAGGCTAACGTAAACATAACAGAAGATAGGCGATTATATCAGGTGTGCTTTCCACATCGAGTAACACCTGACAAGCGAACATTCTCACATATCCACAGAAGGTTAAGGGAAACTGGTACTTTTATTGCAAATAATCATTTAAGAGGTGCAACTCAAACTATAAGAACTCCAGATATTGAGGAAGCACTTTTGAATTGTATTGATTTGAATCCTCATGTGAGTACAAGAAAAATTGGAAATCAGTTGAATATTTCACATGTTCTAGTTTGGAGGATTCTCCACTTCTTTTTATTGTACCCGTTTCATATTCAACGCGTCTAAACTCTATTTCCTCGAGATTTTCCTTCCAGACTGAATTTCTGCCGATGGTTCTTAGACAAAGTTAGAGAAAATGCTCATTTTGATAGTGAAATAATACTCACAGACGAAGCTAACTTTTCGAGAACTGCTATCACAAATTTTCACAATAATCATTATTTGGCTGAGGAAAACCCCATTTGATTGAAGAATCTCATCATCAAGACCAATTCTCACTAAATGTCTGAAACGGTACCACTTTTGGCAATTTCTTAAGGAGGAGATACTTTTATTGCTTGGGGATGTGCCACTTTTGGTGAGAATATATATATATATATATATATATATATATATATATATATATATATATATATATATATATATATATATATATATATATATATATATATATATATATATATATTTTTGAAAAGAGAGGATTTACAAAAATTTGAATAATTTTATTTACAATGAATGCTTATATCTATTATTTTGGTGTGTGTCAGAAAAACCACAAGTGTGAGCTCAGGAAATGTAACAGGGGAACCATACTATCTTGTATATTATTCAATAAACGAGTGAAAAAAACCTGAGGAAAAAACTCGTTTCCCTGTCGCTATTGCACTAGCAATAGCTTGTCTGTTTATGTTGTGCTAGTGTCGTGTGTACATAAAGAGTATCGAAAATTTTTTTGCTTAGCCGCTTCATTCTCTCTTGCATTCAATGATTTCCAAACGAAGATAAGGGTGAAAGGAAGGGGGTTTGGGACAGGAATCTGTAACAATGGAAAAAGAAAACCAGCAGAAAAATATTTCAACAGTCATACTTCTTACATATCTAAACAAATCTAAGAAAAGATTTTACATAGCAAGCAAGGTCATAAAAAGGACTAAGGAGATAATAAAGAATATACATAACCTGCGATATTTCCTCAAATTCCCTCCTGTTTGACCGAGAGAGCCCCGATGACCAGGTTCCGTCTGCCAATTATGATCTATAGATGTTTTAGAAAAATTTTTGACAGTCGTTCGAAAAATATGACAAATATCAATTCATATTGTGGTTCATGCATGACGGGGCACCAGCACATTTTAGTGGAGAAGCTAGGGAATTCTTGAATAATACATTCAACAACGGATAGATAGGTCCGGGTAGGCCAAAACCATGGCCTCCTAGGTCCCAAGACTTGAATAGTTTAGACTTTTGTTATGAGGATATCTCAAAAGTTTAGTTTATACCACTTCAGTGAACAGTATAGAAGAATTGAGAAATCGAATGATAACCTCTTGTGACACGATAAGAAATACCCCAGGAATATTTCAAATAGTACGTGATAATATGCGAAGAAGGAAAGAGACCTGTATTCTTGCAGGTGGAGGACACTTCCAGATTTTTTTTCGATTTTAATTGTTCTTTTTTTTAGTTTGATATTGAATAAGTTTAAGTTGAGTCTCAGAAGACGAGACAATAATTTTTCACTCGAAAACGGTTGGAGATACAAAAAAATTACAGGTGTCAAAAAAGTTTCTAAATTGAACGAAAATGACGAAAATTGATATTGATTGTACGCTGATCACCTTGTAGATTCTAGATAAAATTTAGGACGTGTAATGTTGGAGGCTGTAAAAAATAGTTTGCATTTCAAAGTTGTGCTGAATATCTCAAAAATTGCAGGAGTTTTGAAGAAAAAACTATTTTTTCCGGAAATTTCAACACCCTGTAGCTCCGTAACGAAGCTTTTGCGGTACTATGTTCATATGAAATTTTTTCTTAAAATTGCACGTAGATTTACCCCCTCAAGTTGTGACATACTATTATGTAACACCCTGTATATCATCATCACTATTTTAAATGTACTACTTATCGGATGAAGTCACTGTGTAGTGTAAAGCATCGTAAGTTTGTGAATATAGTGAACATATAGTTTGAACATTGTCATTTCATTTAACTAAAAATTCATATTAATTTTCATCAAGTAATGACCCCCCTACCCAATCCAAACATTCAAATTTCCTAGGGAATTATAAGTAATATGATTAGATCTTACATCAACAAATATATAGAGAACACTTAGTATTAAGGGTGTCAAAATCAGTATTAAATGCATAAAAAAATTAAAAATATGCATCAAATGTTCAAGCCTTCTGGTCCTGTAAGGAAAGTAATTTGATCATAAAAGGCCTTACATGTTTGTACCACACATAAATACTATACGTGTTACATATTTTTTGAACACATCGCCCATGGGGGCCGATTGAGATGATCAAACATTTCCTTAGGCGACGATATCAATAGATTGTCCGCAGTTTTTCGTTTCTTAAGAAATTGATCTAATAAAGTTCTAAGTTGCGGGACAATATTAATCGGTTGTCGAAACGAAAGACAATGAATTATTGTGGCGGAGTATCCCGGAACTCACGATCGCTCATTATTTCTATTGAACACATAACACAATACGGTAGATCGGAGTCACTCTTTATTGCTTTCTATAATTTGCAACAACGGAACAACGCTTACTCCTCTAATGGGATGACTATACCATATATTACTAGCACACGATTATTATCTCGGTGTATATTTCGACATAGGTCATCTAGAAGTATTATAAGTAGGTGAAGCGAGGTGAAGAATAAGCTTCCTCTTTCATAAGCTCTTCGTTAACTGTGACCCATTCTCATGTAATATTCGAACTGAATTATCTAATGAGTAAAAGATCGACCGAGAAGTAGAAATTACTGATCTAAAGAGAGATAATTCCAGTATTTCACTGCAGTAAATTTTGTTTATGAGATACTGTGAGTTTATTGTGTATCTTCTTAACCTAAGAACTTGGATCAGATATAGTTCTCTAATTCTTGCTTTCGAAACATTTTTCAATGAAAATTCAGTATATAAATTGAATGGATTTAGCGATTTGATATTATCTCTGCAATATCTAATTCACAAAAGTTAGAGCAGTACATCTATCAAATCTATATTCTTTAACGAATAATAATTTTAATAAAAATTGGGAGATTTAAAACAAAAGACAAAAATGCATGTTTGTTTCTTAATTGAACCCCATATGCGCTAAGGTGAACTCTTATTGTGCTCTAATTTTGATGGGGTGGAATTTTCGAAAATATAATGAAATTTTAGAATTCCTTGAAATATTCTAGGAAAGAATACGTTTTTGTTGTCGATGTCGAGGAATTAAAATCCGTGAGTTCTAAGAAGAGACATCAATGTCATCCGAGTTGCCAATTCGAAATTTGAAACCTCCCATAAAAATAATAATTATTATCGAACATCAAAACCAAAGGTTCCTCCAAAGCGCGGCCAATTTTCGTAAGGGAAATAACAAAATTGCGAAGAACAATAACAGAGAAGTACCAGATGCACAGTGCTTGATTATTGGTCATCGTTATGGTGGAACCACAAAGAACACAATAAAGATGCTGAATGGATCACGAATGAAAACAACGCCTTGATATCAATCACATGGACTTCGAAGAAATAACTGAGGAAGAAATCGCAACAGTAGTTACAGCGACCAACAATTGGAAGGACACAGGTATAGATAATATCCATAACTTCTGGTACAAGAAGTTTAATAAGCTCCATGGAATCCTAGCGAAACAACTCATGTATGTTCTTCAACATCCCAGGAAAACACCCCCTTTCCTAAACAAGGCTTAACATATATGCTACCTAACAGCGATAGAAGCGAAGGTGGTAGCGCATATCATCTGATAGCAGGATTATGCGCATCTGACTGTTAACCAGTGGCGTGACATAGATAGAGGGTTGACTGGAATCAGGTGTTTTAATTCAAATTGTTGTGCGTGATTTTTGCACCTTACAAAACCAAGTTATAAATCGTGTGTGTAACGCGAAAATATATCTGCAAGTACGGCGAACAGAATAAAAAAGGAAGCACTTGATGTATTAAATGGTGAAGCATCGGACTTTTCAAACCGCCAAAAGACAGTGAAGTTTTCCTTAAACTGAAATAGAAGTGGAAAGAATGACTACATTAGAAATCATATTTACAATTACCATAAAATCGTAAAGAATCACCCACCGTGAAAAGACTTTTGGTCAACTCAAAGGAAGATAATTTGATTCCACAGGATTCAAGCGATTTCCCTCTAAGAAAGATATATAGAAGAGAAAATCGGCCAATTATTTATGTTGATGAAACATCTATCAATTCTAACCACACTCCTTCTCATCAATGTTTAGACATTTCTGTTCATGGATTACATAAAAATATTGGGAAAGGTTCTCAGTTGGTTATAACTCACGCTGTCACAGAGCAGAGATTCGTTTCAGATTCACTTTCTATATTCAAATCTGGAGCAAAATCAGGGGACTATCATTATGATATGAAGATGAAAATTTTGAAAAGTGGATAGAAGATAAATTAATATCAAATTTACCACCCAATTCTATGGTTGTAATGGATGAAGCTTCATACCACAATGTAGCTACAGGAAAAATATTGTGTTTTCGAACAAAAAACCAGAAATGCAGCAATGGTTGAACCAAAAAGGTATATTTTATGAACAAGCCACCAAACTTGAATTATATAGAATAATTCAGGAGCATAAACCTAGGGTTAAAACATATGTTATCGATTTCCTACTGGCTACTCATGGACATTCGGTTCTCCGCTACCCCCCTATCATCCTGAATCAAACCCAATAGAAAAAATAGGACATATGTCAAAAACTTAGAAGTTGTTAAGAATCTAGCAATTCAAAAATTTGCTGATCTGCAATCTGCAACTGTTGCCAAGTCAATATATGAAGAAGTTGAAATTGAAGAACAATATTTAGAAAAAGAACATAGAGCGGATAATGATAACGTGGAAATTATAACTTTTAATTTAGGGGAAGATAGTGTAACAGTCCGATTTCTCGAATTAATCATTTATATCTTTTAAACTCAGTTTTCATAATTTTATTAATGATTCAATCTCATTTCATCAAGTTAAATATTCAAACAGTTTGATATTTGAATCAAGAATCTACAATGAAAATTATAGTTATATCCGTCGCTGGTATTGATCTAGGTTGTTCACCAGTTAATTGTGAAGTCAGTACTTAAAAGAAGATCGATTTCTCGTTTCTGTGGGAGAACGGAAAGCAGTACTCATTCTATGTTTCGTTTCCACTTCATTGTTGTGAAGAGAATAATTTCCCATTTTATTAGTTTTTTTTTGAAAATCAATAGTTTTTCATAGAACCGTGTCTATATAAGTTCGGAATTCATTAGATTTGCTCTCTTTCCATTTAGAAATTTTCGGAATCGTTTGTAATTTTATTGGAGCTGTTGTAGCGATTGGAGAAAATAATTTTCAGTAATAGAAATTAAGTATTCTTTGATTTTATGGATAAATTCCAATCGTCTGAGGCGTTATAAGTAGTCGGTAATTTTGCCGGATTTCATCGACAATCAATTCAATTAGAGAGTAGAGAGATTTCGAATTTTCTTTTGTTATATTAACTTAGATCGATATCTGCTATTCCAAGGATTTTTTCACCGCCACGATATTCTATGAGTTTTCACCTTTATGCCAAACCTTGATACTTCACGACTGGGGTAACCACGTCTTTAGGGAACTACTCTTGCCACCTAGGGCAGTCACCTTGCGAACCATATTCAGCCAATTAAGTAACCTGTAAGCTGTAAGTTACAGAAATACCAGAAAACTGATGTAAAACACCAAATCCAATCATCGTGGGAATTAATCTCATTCCTAAAAGTTAAGAGTTTCTCTTTATGATTGTTGACTGAGCTCTATCATTCAGTTTCATTTTGTTAAAAGCTCAGATTGTTTTAAATCGAAAATTTGTACTATGTAGTTTGATTTCATTTCGTCTGAGACTCCTTTTATTGTAATTGGCTCAACTTTTAGTTAATATTTTTTGTATTAGTTACCTTGATTAGATTTAGTAATTTATTAATCAGTTACTGTGATTTCGATATTTATCTTGTAATAAAGCTAGTTGAATGAGGTGATGAGTATTATTCCCAAGGCTATATCTAGGACGTAGGTTCTAAACGAAGATCTCACACACTGAGATAAAGGGACTCTGATGTAGCTAGATCATTAAATTTCATTAGTTGAATTTCTTAGTTCCAGTAAAATTGAAATATTCCCCAATTTTAGATATTCTAGAAACAAAACCATTACAATAGCTGTTATGAACACAGTGATGATGAGGACACCGATGACAGCGATGATTAACTTCTTTTGCAAACTAATCACTTATATTATATACACATATATATATATATATATATATATATATATATATATATATATATATATATATATATATATATATATATATATATATATATATATATCCTTTTGACAAAGAGAGTATTTACAAAATTCGAATAATTGTATTTACAATAAGTGCTTATATCTATAATTTTGGTGTGTGTCAGAAAAACACAAGTGTGAGCTCAGGAAATGTTACAGGGGAACCATACTATGTTGCGTATGATTCAATAAACGAGTGAAGAAACCTGAGGAACTAAACTCGTTTCCCTGTTGCTATTGCAGTAGCAATAGCTTTTCTGTTTATGTTGTTTTAGTGTCGTGTGTACATAAATAGTTCCAAAGATTTTTCTGTTTAACAGCTTCATTCTCCCATTTTCATCTTTCACTCCATGATTTCCAGACGAAGACAACTGTGAAAGGAAGGTAGTTTGGGTCAGGAATCTGTAACAATGGAAAAAGAAAACCGGCAAAAAATATTACAACAATCATACCTGACTCTTATATGTCTAAACTCACTTGAATCTAAGAAAAGAATTTACATAGCAAGCAAGACCATAAAAGAACTAAGGAGATAATCAAAAAGTACATAACCTGCGATATTTCCTCTTTCGCGGAGATGTTCTTCTGTCGCAGTGTGAGTCTCCTGAAACATAATCACTTCCCTGTTCTTGCTTGTCAATTAATCGCAAAATACCTTCAATATTCAAACTCAACAAAACAATTTCCTCTCTGTTTGACAGAGAGAGCTCCGACGGCCAGGTTCGGTCGATGCCGATTATGATCTATAGATGTTCTAGAATCATTGTGAGCCCAATAATTTGGGTTGACATCTCCCATATATTATTTCTTCGTGGATGATGTTTAATTTAAAGAAAAATTTGCGAAATAATTTTGACAGTCTTTTTAAAAGTATGAGAGAGATTCTCACAATTTTTGATTAGAGAATTCTTGAATTAACAATCACCGACAAGTTGAATTAAGGATTTCGTGGCATCTTTCACTATTCGAGTCAATTTTTCTTTTTATTGGTTTCTATTAAAATTTTTGTGTAATACAATTGTCGGAATTTGAAAATTCAATTCGATTATTCGAATATTCCTCCCTCTTGAAAATTAGAGGGTACTAAGGATTAGAAGTTCTATCCGATATGCATATGAGGCGAAAGTGAGAAACTAAAAGTGTTATCCTGTAGAATTTTATTTTTATCGACATTTCCCAAATATTATCATGTTCTGTTGAACGAAACAGATTTTATAGCTAGAAATTTTCTTCTTACCTTCAACTCTAGAGGTAATAGAAAAACATGTTTAACGAAGTTAAGGTTTTATTGGGCGAATTTTATCAGATAAAAAATAAAATAATCAGTAATAAGAATTATTACTAACACAAATAAATTCCAAACAAAGTAGAAGTATTGACTGAAGAAAACAAATAGAAATTATAACAATTGTTCTAATAGATAATTGAAAATAATATATACCTTTACCTCTTCTCTTTGCATCTTCTATACATATTATTTCCATGAATTATATAAATTAATTTAACTATTTTGTAAATTTTTAATTTTTCCTGAGATTTGTTGTGGATGACTTCTTTTATTTGAGTTAGTTTCATTCAATCTCACCTCAAGTCGTAAACGTTTACGAGTTTTGTAATGGTGGTAGCCAGAGAACGTAAGAAACGGACAGTTTGGAAGGACGTTGCAACCCACCAAACTTTGCTTTTCCTAGTAAAACAATCATGAAATGAAACCTAAAAACGAGAGGCTGTATAACAAGAAAAATAATCAGCTATTGAAAATAGCAACATGGAATGTGCGTACCCTATTCCAGGCAGGAAAGTTAAGAAATGCTGCTCTGGAGCTGAACAGATTGGGAATCGATATCATGAGAATGGGGGAAATAAGATGGCCAGGAAATGGGAAGTGCAGAATTGATGGCGTGACGCTTCACTACTCAGGATCTCTAAGGAGAGTCGAAATAGTTGGCTGTGTTTCCAGTTTTGTGCCGTTCTCTCTACGATGCATGCTACTTCAACTGACTACCCAGTTATTTAAAATGAAGAATAAATCTCGTTCAGGTCTACGCACCTACTTCAGACAGTGACGAAGAGGAAATTGAGAAATTTTATCAGGAAATCGAGGAAATACTATCAATTACCAAGAATCAGAACAAAACTATCATCTTAGGAGATTTCTATGCTAAGATTGGAAAATGAAGATCACGAAATGTTATAGGAGGCTATGGATTAGACACAAGGAATGCTAGAGGCGACCAACTTGTACAGTTCTGTCAAGAATGAAACTGAATATTGACAAAAACATGGCCTCCAAGAAGGCTTACACTTCGAGGTTGCCTTAAGATGCTCCAGACGATATAGTGCAAAATCAAATCAACTTCAGAGCCATCAATAGTCGCTATCGTAATGTGGTGAAAAACGCTGAAACATACCCAGGAGCTGATATAGAATCAGACCACAATGTCTTAGATGAAAAATCTCTCGTGAAATTCAAAAAAAATCTCATACCCACGAATATCCAAGAAACTTAACACCGACAGTTTGAAAGAACCGCTTGAGGATAAACATGATAACTTCAACCTGCAGAAAAAGATCAGAGAAAAGTTGGGATCGAAACAACCTCATTGGTTTTCTAGACTATTGGATAAAAATCGCAGGCTAGTCGTTGAAGAAGAACAAAAACCTGATATTTGGAAATCCTTTATAAGGAAGGTGTTCAGTGACTAGCGTTCGATAATATCTGAGGAAAAGGTGAAGCTGGAGGGGCCAGAGATACTCAACGAAGAACTGAGGAAATCCATCAATCAGACAAAAATGGTAAAGCTGTAGGTCCTGATGAGATACCATCGGAAATCAGGAAGTTGATAGATATAGACAAGAGCAACGTTCTTCTTTGTTTGTTCCATAAAATATATAACACTAGAGTAATACCATTAGATGGGCTCAAATCCACTTTCATAAAGATCCCTAAGAAGATGAATACCAAAAACTGCAATGATTTCCATCTCATTACTTAGATGATCCATGTTCTAAAAATATTTCTTCGGATAATAAACTCCCGATTATGGAGAAAAATAGATGAGGAGATAACTGCTGCCCAGTTCGGGTTTCGAAGTGAACTTGAAACACAAGAAGCGTTGTTTTCGGTGCACATACTCGTTCAAAAATGTGGAGAAAAGCAGAAAACGGTATATATCTGCTTTATAGATTTCGAGAAAGCATTCGACAACGTCAATTATGATTCCTTGAAGGTTTAAATCCCAATAGTAAAGACATTAATATCATTAAAGCTATAATGTGCACATAAAAAGGTTGGAAACAGAATAACTGGTGAAAGAGGAAATGATGTGTATTATCCCCACTCCTTTTCAAGCTTTATTACGATATTACCTTCAGGTAGCTCCAGATCGAGTGAATCAAGGAATCAAGGTGAATGGCCATTGGATAAATAATATCAGATACGCTGATGATACGATTCTCCGAACAGATAGTTTAATGATCTACAGTTCCTCCTGGATAGAGTATACAATGCGAGGAGAGAAGCAGGACTCAATATGAATATCTCCAAAACAAAAATCATGACAGCAAAGAAGACAAACACTTCTAACAATCCCATATACATCAAAGGAAAACTGGTTGAACAAGTAAGAAGTTACAATTATCTTGGTTACTTACTGACAGAGGACTAGAACCCAAGTGCCGAAATCAGACAAAGAATAGAATACTTTATTCAGAATGAAATCTGTAATATGCAACAAAACCATCTCACTCAACACAAGATGGCGAATCACACAATGTTACATACTTCCGGTACTTTTGTATGGTTGTGAAGGATGGACTCCATGAACCGAATTGAGACCTTTGAAATGTGGCTATACCGGCGAATACTCAAAATTCCTTGGGTGGGACAGGGTTACTAACGATGAGGTCCTCAAAAGAATGAACAGATCCCGTATGCTTCTGAAAACAGTAAAAGGACGCAAAGCAGCCTACTTCGGTCATACATTCAGAAATGGTACATACGATCTACTGCCACTAATCATGAAAGGAAAGATCGAAGGAAAACGAGGACTATGTAGAAAAAGATTTTCATGGCTCAAAAATTTAAGGGAGTTCATAACCAATAGAAACATTTCCAATGATACATTTGATTGATCTCAGATAATGAATCCTTAACATCGAATCTTGTTAATCATAAATATTAATATGCAGGGTATTTTGCATAACCTTCCTGTTTTTTACATCTAGGAATTATGTCAAATGCGTCAGATCCCCCCAGGTGAAATTATTTTTTATGTATATCGAATACAATTAAGGTTTAAATAAAAGAATATTACAAAATATGTAAAGAAATTCAGGATATTCACCTCTAAAATTAATGAAATACTGAATAACCTGCTCCTATTGTCGTCTTCATTGACGTAGATTCATTTAAATTTATCTTGTAGTTCAGACATCAGCGAAAACAACTCTATCATTATGGTTCATTCATTAGAGAACTTTCATCCGGAAAAATAGAAAAAAAATTTAAATATTCGCATTGATTTCCAGAATTTTAAACTGAAATAACACGGTGAGTTTTAAACATGCGACCATATTGAAAACAGTTCGGTTTGTGTGTTTTCAAGGAGTTGTGAATCAGTTGTTAGCAATTATTTCATAGTATTACACATTTTTTTGATGGGCAGAGCATAGTTAGGAATTAATAAATGTTAGTTGATTCGACTAGCAGTTGATGTTTAATTCATGAATATTCCGCGTTGTTTATAGTTATTAGAATACCGTAAAATATGGAAAATGAAGATAGTTTTGTGTCATCTTGAATAAAATCGAGTAACATGTGATCTTGCTTTACTATTTTCCTCGTAGATAAATCTAAAAAATCACGAGCACAACCGAACGAAACAAGATTACTTTCATTTTGTAGTTTTCAAACCATATATTTGCATGACAGAAAACTTCAAAAAACAAAAGTGGCAACAGTAAATCTACTTATGCTTTCAGTACTCCTCTACTGTTCTTGATTAGCTTGTATACAAATTTCAATTCGATTGGTTATTAGCGTGATAGTTTACTGAAGGCCAGAATTGAGGAAAGAGAAAAATTAACAATAATGATAAAAAAGATATTAACTATTACAACATCGATGTAATATACCGGGTGTCCAAGCGAGATGGAACATTAAAAGTATAACCTCTAAGCGACCTCTTTGGGGCAGGGGCCTAAACAGTTAGTGTTCACGAACTTATTGAAAGAGTACTTGAATGGTGGGATGCTTTGTTGTATTTTCTACTTTCATCGTTTTTTTGTGAAAAAATGTGATGAAGGCATAGCACGAAGATATCAGTGAAGTACAAACAACAGAGTGGCATAAACGGTTCAAAGATGACCGCATCTGTTGATAGCGCTCCACGCTCTGTTAGAAATGAACGATATTATCGATCGTATGCGACTTGCAATCAGTTTAATTCGATAGAACTGGAGTATGATTTCGGAATATACAAAAGTAGTTTTTGAAGAATTCTGAATGAATATTTCAGATGTTCATTCATATCGAAATTGCTGACGAATCAGTAGAAAATTCGCATTGAAAACGTTCAGTAAAATTCAAAAATTGTCAGTAATGATGAAAATGTGCTAAAAAAAATATAACTGGTGATTAGTCGTGAGTATATGGCTATGATTGCAAAATATACATCAATTTGGTGAGTAGAAGGTTCATTTTGGGCCACGGCCGAAAAACAATGTCAAAGTAGAGAGCTTGTGGTAAGTGGTGATTGGCTACTTCATTACGATAAAGCGCCATCACATTTATTGAATCTCCTGCAACAATATTTGAAAAAACACAAGGTCTTACATCTATGTCGAGCCTCTCTGAAATCCTGATAAAGCCCTATGACCTTTGGCTGTTTTCAAAAGTGAAAGCGCTTTAAATTTCTCGTTTTGATAACGATTACTAGAAGAGATAAAAACACAAGGTTTAACTTTAATCTACACTTTATTTGAAAAAATTCGACGACGTTTCGCTGACACAGCAGCTTTATCAAGAATGACAAACAGAATGAAGAGTATGGTATTATAAACAAATCGTAGAACAAGTTGGATGAATAAATCCACACCGAGCCATTGTACAGTTAGTATGAAAGGTAATAAAACTAATTAAACAAGTTAAGTAGGGTGAATAATTCACATCTACCTGCTCATTCAAAAGCTTGTCCGAATGTTTGTATCTATTTATTTCTAATGCTTCTACGAGATCTAATTTTGAACTTTTGATTTTATATGTAATATGTCAAAGTTTTTATTGAATGAATGGTTTTCTTTTATTAGGTGGTTTGAATAATTTGAATCAGATTTATTTTATCGAAGCTTCGTTTATGTTCAGATGTTCACATGCCAAAACTCCTATAAGTCCTACCGATATAAATTTTATCACAAGAACCGCAATTGAGTTTATATATTCCTGGTTTATTTGATTTTCAACACGAGATTTATTATTTTTAATATGTTTACCTAAGTTATTAGAAGTTTTGAAAGTTATATTAAGATTTTGTTTGACGAGAAAGGATTTAATATTTGTACTTGCAGAACCGTAGAATGTTAAACTGTTGAATATTTTATAGTCTTTATGAATAGGATATACTTCATTTATTGCTTTCTGATACAGTTTTTACGAATGATTAGATCTATCATATCCGGATTATATGAATTATTAATGGCTCTCGGTTTGATGATGTTTAACTCTTTATTATAATCTTCTACTGATAAAGGTAAATTGAGTAACCGATGTACCATGCTGTTTAAAGCTGCAACTTTGTGTTGAATTGGATCTAATGAGTAGTTATGTATAATTGTATCAGTATGTGTTGGCCTTCGAAAGACCGAAAAACATGATTATTATTTCGTTTAGTGATTTTCAAGTCCAAAAATTAATGGAATCGTTCTCTTCAATTTCTATCGTGAATTTAATGTTCAAATGGATGGAATTAATGAAATTTAGAAATAAGTCTAATTGACGAGTAGTTCAATGAAACATACTAAGATGTCGTCAACATATCTATACCAATAAAGAAATTTGGAAATGAGTGGATGTGTATGAATTTTCTGTTCAATATTATTCATAAAAATCACTGCTAAAAGTGGACTCAAGGGATTTCCCATGATCAAACCTTTTTCACTACTCTAGTGAAAACAGTTTAACATTCTGCGGTTCTGCAAGTACAAATATTAAATCCTTTCTCGTCAAACAAAATCTTAATATAACTTTCAAAACTTCTAATAACTTAGGTAAACATATTAAAAATAATAAATCTCGTGTTGAAAAATCAAGTAAATCAGGAATCTATAAACTCAATTGCGGTTCTTGAGATAAAATTTATATCGGTAGGATCTATAGGAGTTTTGGCATAAAAACATCTGAACATAAACGTAGCTTCGATAAAATAAATCTGATTCAAATTATTCGATACCACTTAATAAAAGAAAACCATTCATTCAATAAAAACTTTGACATATTACATATAAAATCAAAAGTTTAAAATTAGATCTCCTAGAAGCATTAGAAATAAATAGATACAAACATTCGGACAAGCTTTTGAATGAGCAGGTAGATGTGAATTATTCACCCCTACTTAACTTGTTTAATTAGTTTTATTACCTTTCATACTAACTGTACAATGGCTCGGTGTGGATTTTCCTGTTATTCATCCAACTTGTTCTACGATTTGTTTATAATACCATACTCTTCATTCTGTTTGTCATTCTTGATAAAGCTGCTGTGTCAGCGAAACGACGTCGAATTTTTCAAATAAAGTGTAGATTAAAGATAAACCTTGTGTTTTTATCTCATTTATATCATGGATCTACATCAAGTAACGGCCTCCACAATTCAAAAATTACTAGAAGAGAATACTAGTAGAATGGCGTTCAGAATAGCTGAAAGCATATGAAGTACGCAGTCAAATTTAATAGGACTACTTTGAAGAATACGACTATGTATAATAAAACATGGATAGAAATATAGAGATGAGTAGGATACTATTGGGACAATCTTCATAATATTTTGATACACAACAATCATGATAGAAACTATGAAACAGTAGCCGGAAATAAAGTCGAAGACATTTAGAGGTGTATTCCTTAACCCACAAGGACGCATCTATTCAACAATTATAGTTGTTGACTTCTGCTATTCTGTATGGCCATACTGACCGTGTAATAACGACAATATGTTAACAAAATTATCGTCATATTACGACAGGGTCAAGCCTGTCGTTCAGTCGTCATTTCCAATTTCTAAACAGTAATAATAATAATATATTTGCTCAAAATATTCAAAATGATAATGATGCTGCAATAGCTGCTGGATCGTTTTTCTGAGAGACAGCAATCTTATAAAAGTATATCCGATAAATTGAGGGAAAACCTTATGAACATTCAACGTTCCAAGAAATTAATAATATGAAGTAGTTGATGGGAAAGATGCAACAATTGATGTAATAGGTAGTATAACAGCCAACTCATCGATTTCGGGCAGGTGCTACTCAGCGTCATAGTCAACACCGGAGTGTGCCCCCATGACCATGTGTCGGCTTTTGCCAAATCTGCTTCTGCTAAACTCAGTTTTCTTTTCAGGGCTAAGCAGTACTCCACGCTGATGATTTTATGCAAAGAACAGGTGCGACCTGGACAAGAGCGCCTCATCGACCATACGGAGATCATGAGTGATCTCCAGACTCTCGCTCAAGGGCGGCAAATGTTCCAAGCAATTGAATGGATCTGTTGCAGAAAGAATCCACTTCCGAAGAAAAACCAAGCTCGCGAAAAACTTCCATTAGCAGACGGTTCAACTAGCTACGACATAAAAATTCTTTTGTTTAAAGGGCTAGTGTGCTGTCGAATTTGCTTCTATCGAACATATTCAGATAAATTGCAATTTGGCTTTAAGAAGAAAGTGAACTCATTTTCAAATTATCTTGGGCGGCCATTGCTGTGCCATAACAGCCATCGCCACTTCCCAAGAACTGAGAATACAAAAAAAAGGAAAATACGGCTATTAATGTCGCATTCATTTGCAAATTTTGACACTAGCAAGGAAATTAATAGCTGAAGTGAAAGGAAAAATATGAAATCTGTAGATTCATAGTAATATCAGAAAAATAGGCATAGTCAAAGAATATATGACCAAATCTTGAACTCTTATTTTTATATGTGCGCTTGTCAGGAATAGGCGGACCTGTTACACCACATGAGTAGGCACCTGGGAAGAATTGAGGTGTCTGTTTACTCGCTTCTTGAAGAGGGCCAAATTGTAGAATGGTGGGAAGATGTTGGACGGAAGCGAGTTCTTCAGCTCACCAGCCCTGTAAACGAAGGAATTCTTATAGAGAGAGGTTCGAGGAGTCGTTAAATGTACCGCCATGTGATGAGAACTCCTTGCCAGCCTAGTGTTCCAACGCAACATAAGTTCTTTCAGCTCCTTGGAGCATCTTCCGTGGAAGTATATGTAAAACAGAGAAAGGTCAGCAACTGACTGCGCTCTGAGAGCCAACGGTTGGAGATCGCGGGTGATCTCCGGGTGGTCGATGAGGCGCACAGCCCGTTTTTGCACACTATCCAACATCCGCAACGAATATTTGGGCGCAGATCCCCATAAATGGGAAAATATTCCAAAAGAAGGTCGAATCTGCGACTTATGGAGAAGAAACAGCTGAGAAGACGTGAAGTATCGCTAGGCTCTGAAAAGAAAACTAAGTTAAGCTGATGCCGACTTAGCTATTGCTGATACATATTCATGCCAGCAAAACTTGGAGTTGACCGTTATTCATCGAATCTTTGGATGCAATTTGTTGACCTTGCATTATTAGAGGAGGTTCTCCAGCTTGGAACTTTCTAGAAAATATAGTTTGCTTGCGTCTTGCGCGCGTTGAAGCTCACCAGGTTCAACTGACTCCACTCAGATATCCTTTCTGAGTCAGAGATTAAGTTATTAATTTGTTGACATCTCTGACGATGAGATTCCGCAGATGTAATCGGTCACAGACTACTCAGGGTACAATCGTCTGCAAAACCGAAGATCTTGATCTCTTTAGATGAGAGAAGATCGTTTATCTGCAACAGAAACAAGGTTGGCAAAAGAATGGACTCCTGAGGTACTCCTGCTTGCAACCGGTAAAAATCAGATGTTATACCGTCGACCACAACTTGCATTGATCTATTTGAAAGAAAGCTACTTATCCAACCCTGAAAATTTTCGGGAAGCCCATATGCAGCAAGTTGAATGAACAAGGCTGCATGCCAAATTCTATTAGAGATGGCGAGGGCTATTGCTTTAGATTCCCTATGGTTTTCCATCGTTGATGTACAAACATGAGTGATGTCGATCTTTGCCTACGAAAACCATACTGATGGTTGTTAATAATTCCCTGCAACTCAAGATATTTGATGAGTTCATCATTTATGACTCTCTCCATCACTTTAGACATAATGGGAAGAAGTGGAACAGGGTGGTAGATTTGGCGTAAGGACTTCTTAGTCTGGCTCTCATAAGAACAGACGGTTAAGAATGGTATTTCGTCTAGACCAACTGCCTTCTTGCAGTTCAGCTGCTCGAGAGCCCGTCTCACAGTGCCGACTCTGAACTTGATTGGAAGACTTTGTAGGTGGAATGTTCGGTGGTATTGCGTTAGATGAATCCAGCACAGAATGCTTTGAGAACAAGAGAGCAAAGAGATCGGCTTTCTCTTTCGGAGATGATGCTATACTTCCGTCTTCTATAACAAGATGCGTAAACGCAGATTTGCAGAAATTGGCACTGACAGTCTTCGCCATCGACCAGAATTGTCTAGTCCCTCTTGCCTGTTCAAGGAGTTTATTAGTTACCCCTTCGTTGAAATTGGCCTTTGCTCTTGCAGTTTTCAGGTTGCATACGTTCCGTATTCGTACGAAGGTTGTACTTGTTTCCTCTGTTGGATTCATCTTCCATGACTTGTGAGCTCTGCTTTGGCTGCAGAAGCTCTTTCGCAGTCTTTGTTGAACCATGGCTTTTGTGCTGTTTTTCTTTTCATGGAATGAGGGATGTAGAGATCCATTCCTGCATGAATGATGTCAGGATCTGAAAAGCAAAGATTACTGGATAGGAAGCACGAAAAGAATTCACGCAGCTCATCCAAATTAGCACGGTTATAGTGCCAAATGCATTTGGGTGGTTTAGGTTCTTGTTTTAGCATAATAGTAGCAGATATGAGGTTGTGGTCTGAGTTGCCTACTTTAGACAATTCAGTGTTGATGGAAAATGAAATATTCTGTTCAGAATATAACAGATTCTATTTCCAAGAATCTGTGCATACCATGTAATTATTATGAAATTCTACATTAACAGCAACGTAATCGTGAATGTATGATTTGCGAAAGATGTTAATTTAAATGCACCAAATAACTTTTCACAGTGTGATCATTCCGCGTGAGTGTATTATTATGTAATACATCGTATTCGTATTTTCAGGATATTAAACCGTGTTTCCTGAGGATAGACCATCAAATTAACTCTAATCGATCTTCTCGTCCATCACAGAAGATAGCCACGGTCTATCCTCAAGACGTAATAACAGGATTTCCGATAGTTGCGGAGAGTCCACCTTGGGCGATAAATAATCTCTGTTTTTTATAATTGACATTATTATGTAAAGGAGAAGAGACGTTCGTTAGAGAGATACATTATTGAAGTAACAGTACTTCTCTTTTCTATAATGTGCTTCATATCTCACTGTGAGTGAGGCGGCCATGGAAGAACCACCAGTTTCAGGGGTCATTGAATCTGGTGGAAGAAATTTTGTGGGCGTTCGAGAATATTAGTGAGCGAACGAGTGTCGAATGTAAATGGTAATTCCTATGAACACAACATGGTCATGGTTACTTCGTTTCGGATCAGTGATATGAAACCATAAATTCAGAAATGAAATTATGAAAAATCTAGTTCTAAATACAAAAATAAAATGTAAGGCTTAACTTTTTTTTTTAAATTAGAGTGCTGCCTCGCGAACCTCTTGTTATTGATTATTGCCAATCAATTCTTGTAGAAAATTTTCATATTTTCAATGAAATAAAACTAAAATATTTAGATTTTCACTATATTAACAAAACTATGACCGGTTTCACCACACTGTGGCTTCATCAGATAGATACAAACTAATGAACAGAGTTATTCCTTATATATAAGTCTTATTTCCTACTTAATATTACAATAGGTACAAGAAGTATGTTGGAAAACCCATCTTACTCCTTTTAGAAATTTGTTTAGAACAAAATTATTTCAACTTCGATGGAGTATTATATAATAGTGAAAAAGGTTTAATCATGGGTAATCCTCTGAACCCTCTGCTCGCTGAAATTTCATGGATAATATTGAAAAAACTATCCGAGATCATCCGTTATTCAAACACTTTATTTATTGGTTTAGATATGTCGACGATATCATTTGTTGTTTCACTGGCACATACAGACAATTAGAGTCATTCAAAACATTCATTTATAAAATTCACGATAATATTAAATTCACGTTAGAGATAGAAACAGAAAACTCCATTATCTTTCTGGATTTAACTATTACTAAAATTAACTAAGATTTATTAAGCCATCGCATACAGATATTACTATTCACAGCTCATCTACACATCCTTATCCACATAAATTAGCAGCTTACAATAGTATGGTACATAGACTCATTAATATCCCAATGTCACAAAATAATTTCCTAAAAGAGCTGAATATAATTAAACAAATAGCAGTCAATAACGGTTACAGTCCAACTATGATTGAGAACATGATTTCACGCAAAAATTTTCAGAAAGCAATCCAGGAAATATTTCCAAGTATAAAAAGTTCTAACACAAAATACAACAGCTTAACTTATATTGGTAATCCTAGTCTAAAATTAGACTCATTCCTCTCGCATCATAATTTCAATATAGCATTCTGTATTGATAATTCTTTAGGCCGACATATCAAAAACTGAAAATCTAAAATTGATAAAAGTAATAAATCCCGTGTTTATAAACTGTCTTGCAGGAATTGTAATAAAATTTATTGGTAGAACCTTCAGAAATGTCAAAGAAAACCATAATTTTAATGATAATTTCAAAATTTTACACAATGAAAATAACAAACAAAAACTCAATCTATTGGAAATTTTAGAGATCAACAAAGAAAAGAATTCAGGTAGGTAATAGTCAATTAGATCTAAATCCTTCTCCTTTACTCAATCTTTTCAATTCATAAAGTAAGCAACTCCGATGGGTTTTCCAACATACCTCTTGTACCTATTGTAATATTAAGTAGGAAATAAGACTAATATATAAGGAATAACTCTGTTCATTAGTTTGTATCTGCCTGATGAAGCCACAGTGTGGTGAAACCGGTCATAGTTTTGTTAATATGGGCAAAATCTAAATACTTTAGTTTTATTTCATTGAAAATATGTAATCGATTTTCATCAAGTAAGGACCTACTCAATCAAATTAGAAAATTTTTATGTTAATAGTTTCAATCTCATGCCATTTAGAAAATCGTTCAGAGATCATTAAGAACAATAGACGTCTACTTAAGGTTCAAAAATGACTCGCTCGATCTAGTCGAAATGTATGAACATTATTATTTTTTATTATTATTATTGAAGTTATTTAAGGCTGAGGACAAGTCTTATAAAAGCCTAATAACAAAAAAATAATTTTTATAGTATTGCAAGCACAGCTTAGCCATAATTAAATATGCACACATATATAATAACTAAATCCACTTATGTCAAAAACGAAATCTAATTAAACAAAAGAAAGTCCAATTTATTTTTGAATTCATTAACCGAATTTGAGTCCACCACATCATTAGAAAACCTGTTCCAATCATCGAATACCCTATTCACAAGAAAATACTGTCTTTGTCTCGTCGAAAATTTTTCTTTTTTCAGCTTCAGATTATGACCACGCAAGCGAGTATCAGCACCCAAACTAAAGAAACATCTCAGGTTGGCGTAATTGTGTTTAATTATACGATAGAACAAGATTAGATCTCCGCGATGTCTTCGCTGCTCGAAGGTTATGAGACCAGCTCTAGCCAATCTTTCATTATATGAGGGACGAACGACCCCAAAAGTCATACGTGTAGCACGGCGCTGGACACCCTCAAGCATGCTTTTATCCCGAGCGAGAACCGGGCACCAAACCGAGCCTGCATACTCCAAAATAGGACGCACATAAGTCTTATAAAGTGTAACCGAACTAGAGAAGGACAACTTAACGAACGATCTACGTATGAGATAAATTAAAGAGTTAGCACGTTTA
This sequence comes from Cryptolaemus montrouzieri, assembly GCA_013387265.2. Lineage (NCBI taxonomy): Eukaryota > Metazoa > Arthropoda > Insecta > Coleoptera > Coccinellidae > Cryptolaemus > Cryptolaemus montrouzieri. The sequence continues at coordinate 88,578,271 of JABFTP020000001.1, read as the reverse complement.
CAAACATATAGGGTGCTTTAGTTTTTTATAGTGAGAATTTGATAGTCGATAGAAAGCGCCATTCAAGACGATTTCCCCTTCTAAGCATACGGAATGTCACGAAACAATTTTCGTTTTATCTCAGTTATTAAGATATCGGCCTAAAGTTTTAAAAATTCAATTGACGAGGCTTTTACATAACAGAAATCCATTTTCAGAAATACAAGTAAACGATGATTTCTGTTAAAATATATTAATAAATGCTCGACGCGTTTCGATTTAACTAGGTTCTTACACGTAGGCGTCGTGAAAATTCGGAGGCCACTGGACCTCAAAACATACAAGATATAAATTGAAAGGTATCTTTATATTTGAATATGTTGAGATGTTTCAGGGCGACCGATGGTGTATATATATATTCATAGTATTCATTTAGGGTGCCAAATGAACTTTTATGGGCGCCTAGGCGCCCACCGTGCCTGAGCATTTTAGAGGCTAGGTTGACGACATCACTTTTAGTTGCTAGGAAATTCAAGACGATGGATGATGGAACGTTCGGCGTTCAATGCACGAAGTCGGTTTTGGGCACTAGAATGTTCGAAGCGTCTGGACGTTCGGGGCGCCGGAGCGGTTGAGGCGTAGGGTGGTTCGAAGATGGGCACCTGAGCGTTTGGGACACAAGATACTTTGCGTCGCCAGGCTGTTCGGGCGCAACGTTGTTTTGGACGTTTGGAGGAGTAAGATAGTTAGAATTTATGCGCGAGGTAGTTCGGGGCGCCTAAGTGTTTGGTGATGTAAGGTAGTTCAGTGGGCCTGGACGTTTGGGCCGTGAGATACATCTGCCCGCCTACTAGTATATAATATTAAAGTTTTAAGGTCTTTTTCGGAAATCATCCGAGGGAATGACGGTAGTTTGAACCGGGCGAGTATTTTTTTCCGTAGGGAAAGGGATGAAGGAGGGTCCTTGCCAAATTTGGAGCCCCTAGCTCGAATAACGAAGGCTTGAGGATTTTTCGATGAAACGGACAGATTCCTTCGGAATCGGAAACTTCGATCGATCGAGCGAAAATTCCGAAAAAAAACTCACTGTGGAAGTCCCTCTCTCAGAATTTCAGGGCCGTTTCCTTTTGTGATTTACATAAATGATTTTCCTGCTATAATTGAGGGAGAAACTCAGAGAATGGTTATGTTTGCAGACGACACTAACATCTTGGTTACAGTTTCAAATTTGATTTCCTCGATAATCAAATCAGCCTGTACACTATTGAATGCTGACAGATGATGTACTGAAAATGGTTTAGTTTTGAACACAGCAAAGACAGAATGTGTATTTTTTGGAGATAGAGGAAGGTCTTTTGGTAGAGAGTCATTGCCTTTTGGGGTTGGGGATGTTCAAGTTAAGCAGAGCATCAAATTCTTGGGGATAAACTTGGATCAGTGCTTCAAATGGGTCACATATTGAACAGCTTAGAAAAAATTAAACTCAGTAATTTTTCCATAAGAGTCTTAAAACATCAAGTTCATTTATAAGTTCTGAAAATAATTCATTATTTCCTGTCTCGCATGACTTACGGAATAATTTTCTAGGGCAGCAATACTCGTGTTGATGATATTTTTGTTGCACAGAAATGTGCGATGAAAATTATTTTGGGATTGAAATTCAGAGACTCTGGCCGAGGAATCTTTAAGGGAAACAATGTACTGACAGTATATGGCATGTATATTTACAAACCATTCCTGTTTATCCATGGGCATCCTCAGTATTTCCATAGCTGCAGAAACACTAATTCAACTCAACTGCAAAAATGATCCATATTTCTATCCAATTCATTCTACAGAGAAAATTTTGAGCTATAGGGCTATAAAAATGTTCAACATCATTCCAAAACGGCTAAAAAATATTGGTTATTCCCGACTATTCAAGAAGAGTATATACAATTTTATAAAGGAATGTGAACCATATAGTATTGAGGAGTTTGAATATTTCTGCCATAAATGCAGATGAAAGCTTACATTCATTTCATGTTCTTTTCATTTTTGATCTGACGATTTTCCTTTCGTTGTAACTTGTGCCTGTGATATAGTTGTAACTTTGATTTTCTTCTTCTTCTTTAAATAGGACCATGTCCTGTTTTTCTGTTACAGCCCCTGCTGCGAACTGGAGCTCCAGCACTCATGCTATCGCTTTTTCGGCCTTCCTATGGGTCTTCTAGTGTTGGGTTTTTGTGTTTTTGCCCACTTCGCCATACGTTCGGGGCCCATTCTGTCTACGTGATCTCTCCATAGGCGTCGATGTACTCTTGTCCTTCTCACCACATCCTGGACACCTAGCTCCCTTAGCGTATCCTCATTCCTTATTCTATCTCTGCGTGTAATACCGCTTATACCTCTTAGTGTTCTCATCTCTGTTGTCCTCATTAGTTGTTTTGTTTTTGTTGTCTCAGCTCTTGTCTCAACCGCATATGTCATCACGGGTCTCACACAGGTTTTATAGACTTTGCTTTCTGTGCTTATGTACTTATTCCGCCAGATTATATCTCTCCGGAAGCCAGATAGTCTCGATGCTTTCATTGTCTGCTGTTTTGCTTCTTGTAATAGTTGCCTATCGCTCGATACTTCTACTCCTAGGTATTTAAAGTGTGAAACTTGCTCTATTATATGGTCGTTCACTACTAGTTTGCATCTAATTGGATCTTTCGCTATTACCATCGATTGGGTTTCTGTGTTGATATTACCATGTTATATTTTTCTGCTGTTACTTTGAACTTTTATAGTAGGCGTTGTAGGTCGTCCTCATTCTCGGCTATTAGTAAAGCATCATCTGCGTAGCACAGTATTCTCATAGTTTGGTTACCCATCCTATAGCCTTGGTTCATTTGGTTAACACCTGCTATTATTTCATCCATGATTAAATTAAATAGACATGGGCTGAGGCTGTCACCTTGTCTAATGCCTGCGTTAATTTTGATCTCGCTTGTAAGTCCTGTGTAGTTTTACTTTCGTCTTATTAGAGTTATTTAGTTCTTTGATTATGTTTATGTATTTATTGCTTAAGTTTTTATTTCTAAGGATAGTGATCACATCGTTCATTCGAATTCTGTCGAATGCCTTTTCCAAATCTATAAAACATATAAACATCGGTTTGTCAAACTCTATGGACTTCTCCACCAGTTGCCGCAATATAAAAATTGCATCCGTTATTGATCTATTTGGTCGGAATCCTGTTGTTCTTCAGACACACCTACTTTGTCATATATCTTTTGCGATCGAATTTTAGTGAGTAGTTTCGATGCAGAGTTAAGGAGTGTGATGCCTCTATAATTTGCTGGGTTTGTCTTCACGCCTTTTTTGTATATGGGTATTGTTATGCTCTCTCTCCATTCTTCTGGTATCTCCTTGTTGTTTTCAATTTTTTGGAATAGTTTTGTTATTTCTTTTGTTATTTCTGCTCCCCCATATTTAATTAGTTCGTTATTTATGTTGTCCGGACCGGGTGATTTTGTATTTTTTAATTTATGGATTACTTGTTGTACTTCTTCTAGGCTGATAATGTCATTTTCTGTTTCTTCGTAGAGTGTGTTTTGTTGTTCGATTTCTCGTTCCTCATTGTTACCGTTATCATTATCCCCCAGGTATGAGTTCTGGAAATATTTCACCCACTCTTCTGGTTTTATTACATTGATCTGCAGTTCTTCGGTGATTGGTTTTTTCCTGTTTCTCAACATGTTCCATACCTTTTTCTGTGCTCCTCGTAAGTCGTGTTCCATGTCATTTGTAAATCTTTCTCAATATATTTTTTTTAATTCTTTAATTTTGTTCGTTGTTCTATTTCTTTCTGTTTTATATCTTTGGTACTCTTCTGGTGTTCTGTGATTGACATATCTGATATATGCGTTCTTCTTTTCTTTTGCTAAATCTTTGATTTCCTATGTGAACCATGGTTTATCTTTTCTATGACTGTTTATATTGATTCTTCGTTCCCCAATGGCTTCTTTTGCGCTGTTAATTATGTTTTTTTTTCACTTTATTCTATACGGCGTTTATGTTGTCTGTGTCTTCTATAGGGTTAAGGTTGATCTTTTCCTCGAGTCGTGTTTGGTACAGATTCATAGTACTTTCGTTTTGTAAAGATTCAATGTTGCATTAGTGATGTAGTTAGGCGGTTTTTTCTCTATTCTATATGACAGGCGGTACTTGCAGATAACCATTCCGTGCTGTGTTCCAACATTCGCTGATGTCAGTGTCCGTACGTCAAGTATTTCTCGTGGGTGAATTTCCTATTGGTGATCACAAAGTCAATCATAGATTTTTGTCCTCTTGTGTTAATAAATGTGTATTTGTGTTGTTCTTTGTGGTCAAAGTACGTGTTATTTATTCGGAGTTCATTATGTGCACATATCTCGAGAAGTATGTCTCCATTTTCGTTTGTCGCCGCTTCATTAAACTTCTGCATAATTCCCGGGAGGGGAGTATTCCCTACTCTCGAGTTAAAATCTCCCATTATAAATATTTTTTCTGTTTGTGGTATTCAGTCTAGTGTGTCTTGAAGTGTTTCGAAAAATTCTTCCCTTTCATTCTTTAGTTTACTTATATCTGGCGTGTAAATGCTGATAACATGGGTTTTTTTTACCGCTAGCTTCATGGATAGGTGAAGTATATTTTGATTGATGTAGTTTACCTCTTTGACTGCGTTTTCAAATTTCCTATGCATTATTATACCAACACCCGCTTGAGCTCTTAGGTCCTTGTCTACTTCACTGTAGAATAGTGTGTAGTTTTGGTATCTCATGCTGCCTTTGCCCTTTTTCTTTGTCTCTGCAATTGTACATACGTCTACTTTGTGTTTCTCTATTTCCAATATTACTTCCTGGTCTTTTGTGTTCCACGATGTAGTGTTCCAGCATGCTAGTCGCATGACGTTTTTCTTTTTTGATAATCGTGTATACCGTTTTCTTGCCATGTTGTTATCGTTAATCCGTCCGTCATCCGAGGCTGTTGTAACAGTTCTTGGAGCAATTTTAGTTTTTTATAGAATGGTAGGGTGCTAACCTTGCCCTTCAACCCTCCTCCTTTATCCGGGCTTGGGACCGGCAGTGAAGTCGACTTTGGGCTACTCAATCCACCCATTGTCGACAACCCAGGCGGAGTTGATTTGTAACTGTAATAAGTTGTAACTTGTTCCTGGGATATAGTTGTAATGATCTCGAAAATAAATTCTATTCTATTCTATTCTAAAAAAACCGAAAAAGCGAAAATGAAAAAGGTCTCCGGTGTTTCGTGAGTAGAGGGGATAATTTCGTCTGTCTTTTATGTCTATAGAAATTCTTCCATCGCGTTCGATTGTTTCAAAACCTGGACGAAAAGCAAGTCTCGAGTTTCGCATATTGCGCCGCAATAGTTTCATTCCCGTAGAATCCTGGGAAACTGAAGAATCAATCGATTCAACGAAGGGCTATCGGCGGACTTTTGCAAAATTTCGCTCCAATTTCCTCATTCCGAGAATCTCTGACGGCCAGAAATTAACGAACATCGAGCTGTCAAAATAAGGGTTTGTCTTTTATCCGTCCTACTTATATGGGGTTACCGGGAGAAAGGATTCGGGTGTCGAACGATTCCTACATATCTCGAGATGGGGTCCGTGAAGAGAAATCGTTTCTCTACGCCTTAATTTTCAAATTTGGGACGATTTTTGAGACCTAGATTTTCAAGAAAAAGACCGGAAACACGGGTGCGTAGCCAGTCACCTCTCCTACTGCTCCTACTAATCGCTATTCAAGCTCGGAAGGCAGTTTCACCAACGTGAAAAATTTAATGCTCTCTCTACTGAATGGAAATAGTAAGGTGGAAATAGTCAGTAACTTTTAGTTTCACCAACATAATTTCAGTACTACCAACATTTAGAATTTAGTACTCTCTCTCTTTGGAATGACAATATGAGACGGAATAAAATATTCATGTGCACAGACCTTATTTCAATTAGTCTTATATTCCATCTGTCAAAATAAATAATTCCGAATTTTATTTGAATGAAAAGTAGAGATATTATTGAAATAAAATTGAAAAGTATAAAGATAGGTAATACAACTCAAACCAGACTCTTAAAACATATCGCAGGCGACATACTCTTAATTGTAATTAGTGACCTTTGTACCTGTTAACCCAAAATTCCATTCATTCGAAAAAGGCTAGAAAAACTCATTGAATAGAGGCATTTAAACACCATTTAATGACAGTTCCGAAAGATTAGCTACATAGATTTTCCATATCAGGGACTTTTTCGGTCTCATCTTTGACTCAACATTTTTGAGATTAAATGAACCTATATCTAAGTACTTTATATTTCAGGTAGGTGCATAGTTTACAATGACAAAACCTACATTCATAGTTTTCACGCAGCACCAAAATCTTGGGGTGATGACAGTGGAAAATGTTTGAAATCCCCGTTGGTCAAAGGCAAACGATTCATCATCTTGTATGCGGGAGGAAAAACTGGTTTTGTTCCGAATGCAGAACTCACTTTCAAATCGTTCTTGACGTTGAATTTGAAATTTTTTGGAAAAAACATCTAATAGTGTTTTCTGCTGCTCATTCATAGTTTTCAGAAGTAGTTGAATTTGTTTTGCGTCCATTCTTGAAGATCTACGAACTTGAATTGTTTCAATATTTGAATTTGGATCTTGACACTAGCTTTTGTAGATACTACTTCACACTTTTACTGAATTTCTTGATAGTTTATTTTTTAGCTCGTCGCCAAATTGTTGTATCGAATAGGAGTAAATATACATACTGTTATTATGCAAAGATATAAACACTTCAAAAAAGTGTAGGGAACACTTACCAATATCTTTAAAATATGAAATTGATGATTCGAATTTATAGAAATCTTTCGGTTTTGTTAGGATGTATTGTATATAATGTATTCTTAAGAAAAGAAAATAATATTTGACTTCTCCAAAGCACCTATTATAAAAAAAATTTGAAATTTGAAAAGGACGAAATTTGGTAAAACACAAAAAAATTCTTAACTAATATTTTCGAAACGATATGGAAGCATTTATATTTTTCAGTACCCAGAAGGTCCACCTCTGTTATTAATGACACTTTGGCATCGTCGCTGCATGCTCAATATTAAATTGTCTATTACATTTTGGCCTAAGTCATTCCAAGCCCCCTGAACTGCTAATCGAAGCTCCTGTTCATGATGGAAGACGTTTTGACGCAGAGATTTCTCTTTAGGGTGTCCCCACATGCTCGATGGGATTTAGATCTGGGAAGCAGGATGGCCACGGTAGAAGATCGATATCATTCTCTTCAAGAACGTTCAAGACAACTCTTGCACGATGAGGAGGGGCATTATCTTGTTGGAAGAGTGGATTTTGACCCATTGTTTGGAGATACGGTACCACTACAGGTAAAACTATCTCATTTGCGTAAGAATTTCCCGTGAGATTGTTCTGTATGAAAACGAGGTAAGTTCTTCCACCAAGGCGTATACCTCCCCAAAACATCACTGATCCGCCTCCCTGTCTAACAACTTCTCGAGCATGCTGGAGACGGTTTTGCTTTCCAGGTTTCCTGCATATTCGAATTCTTCCCGAATCGGGATAATAACTAAATCTAGATTCATCACTGAAGAGAACTGTGGCCCACCTCTCTTGATCCCAGTTTACGTGTTCTTGGCACCAAGCTAAACGAGCAGCGCGATTTCCATGGGCCAGTTGTGGAACTCTTAAAGGACGTATGGAGTGGAGTTGACCTTCGTACAGTCGATTTCTCACAGTTTGGTCGGAAATTTGTACATTATGAACTCGTGATAGCTCTTGAGCTAATTGAGATGCTGTGGTAGTACGATCTCTTCTGGCTTGTAAAACCAAAAATCGGTCTTGGGCGACTGTAGTAGTCCTGAAACGACCTGTATGGCGTTCTTCTACGCTACCTGTTTCATTGAAACGCGACCATAAACGGTTTATGACACTTGGGCTACTTCCCAGAACCCTGGATACTTCCCGTTGTGAGCTCCCAGCTTGGAGCATGCCAACGGCTCGTAACATCTCTTCTCTAATGCCGTCTTTCCATGGTTGAATTACAAAACTTGAATCTTTTATTTGTGCTTACAACAGAAACAAAGTGCCAACTAACTGATTTCAAACACTGAATACATGAAATGATTATAAAGCAGCGTCGCATCTGCTTCATTTTTAGTTTTTACAAAAAACTGAAATCTGTTGCGGCACTCTACATAATGTGGTGAGAAATTGTTCATTTCTTAAAAAATCATCCATATTGATCGTTCTGGATACGATATATCGATATTCAGAAGTGTTGCCTAGACTTTTTGAGGTGTTTATTGAACAGGAACTGGAATATGAATACCATTTTCTATAAATGTAAAATTGAATAATTTCAATCGGAAACAACGGTTACTAGGATATAACTAACTATGTAACTAGATTTAAGTATCGTTTTGATATTGAAGAAACACAACAAAACAACAAATACCGTTAGAACTGCATGTTTATTTACATTTTGCAATAGAAAATAAATAAACAAAGAAATAGATAATCGAAATTTGGACTTCTCTTATACAGATAAATTGCTTTTGAATTCAAATTCTTTAGATTTTCATAAATAATATAATTGCAAAATTATCTACTTAGAAGTTGAATGCATTTGTTATGCAATTGCTATAATTTTCTGATAATCATTCTGGAAATGATTTATATTTCAGTCTCTGGATCTCTTATTATAAATCCTCCAGTAGATTCTGTTTAAATTATTTGCCTGCGACATTTTCTGTTGATGTCTCATCTAATTTCTGATTTATAAATAAATTTGTAAGTTATCCATTTATTTCCTATATTTTAATTAAGTTTGCGAGACCTGTTGCCGAATTCATAATTAAATAGTTTGCTCTCATCTTAATCTTTTCATCTGCATATCAATATATGTGAATTTCACAGCTTAATATATTTGTTTTAAAAATATCGGAAGCTAAATTATGTAGTCAAAGTTAAACTTGAATATTCTGTATTTAAACAATTGTTTTGCCGTTTATTCACTTACTGAAAAAATGGCCTTCGAGTAAAACTTCGAATCTTCTGACGTCAATGATAGTAATATTTGTGTTTTTTCATCGAAATATATGCAAAATAATTCAATTGAGAATAGATGGAATTAAATATCTTCCAGTCTATGCGAAATAACAAATTGATGTTCATATATTCAGCAAAGGCAGTTCAAAACATTTTAATTTTATATAAACTGTCAAGTAAAGAATTGAGGCTCATTTTGAAAATATTTTGAGATTTTTTTCAGTCCCACTTCTTCAGCGCAGACAAATCACTACGGAGATTAGCTTTCTCAAAAATTCCCTCGGCTTGGAATAAGGAAGATTGAAACAGCAAAATGTCTCCAGATGAGTATCCTTTTTACCTTAATGTTTCAGATTTAGGACGCCGAGTATCTATGCAGAACACCCGGAGGGAGATATGCTCCAGTTTATTTATTATTGACTTCATTTGGGGGAGGGGATCTGTTATAATTTGGGAGGATTCCCGAAGAGCATGCAATGCCATTTATGATGAACAGCAGTCGCCTTCTTATGCAAGAAAATACAACCAGAGTTTTTACGAAATGTCTGGATGGAACAGTATTAATCTTTCCTGCTCTTATTACGGATTTGAATCACATTCAGTGGAGATAATGTATTTGCAACAAGTGATTCAATTTTGGTGGAATAATATACATCAAAATGCTATTTTTATTTGATGCACAGTGGGCGATGTTGAACTACTGTTGTAGTCGTATCGACTACAAAACGAAGATGGCCGAAATAATATCAGATCCTATCTACAAGAAAAACGACCCAACAACATATCTAGAGAAAATCACAAAAACGAAGATCACCAACACACCACTAGACACCAACACCAAGAACAAGCTGATACCAAGAGAAAAATCTTCAAGATGTCCCAGAATATACGGATTACCCAAAATCCACAAACCAAATATTCCACTCCGGCCAACAGTAAGCTCCATTGGATCTCCATTTCAGAAACTGGCGAAATATCTAGTAGATATTTCACAAACCAAGGTCCCAGAAGCTGAATCCTACATAAGAAACTCAGCCCACTTCGTCGAAAAACTGCGAGATATACCGATCGTAGAAGATGGCATTCTTGCCAGCTTAGACGTAGTATCACTGTTCCCGAATATCCCAAGAGAAGAATCATTGGACAACCTCAGCACCGATTTGGACTTTCCAGCACATATTTTGGACCTAACAAAACACTGCTTGAAGAATACATATTTCAGATATGAGGAAGAATACTACAAACAAGCTGATGGAGCCCCAATGGGATTCCCGATTTTGCCTGCAGTAGCCACTTATTCATGACAAAGTTTGAAACGGAAGCACTGGAACAAGCAGAACATAAACCGAAGATTTGGCTGAGATATGTAGACGATATTTTCATAATCTGGCAACACGGAGAAGAGAAACTAGAGAGTTTCGTACAACAAATGAACAAACGCCACAAGAAAATCAAATTCACCCTCGAACTGGAATCCAACGGTCAACTACCATTCCTGGACGTCCTGATACAGAAAACAACTAATGGCAGATTGAACTTTGATGAGTACAGAAAACCAACACATACCAACCGATACTTGAATGGAAACTCACATCACCATCCCGCCCAACTGAGCTCAGTAATTAAGACACTCGTTCACCGATCAAAAAGTATTTGCTCTCCAAACAATACAACCAAAGAATTGACCAAGCTCAAAGATATTCTTCAACAAAATGGACATAGCAGAAGAACAATACACAAAGCTATGGAGTACAAGAAACCTCTCAGAAAAGATTCAGAAGAGGATACAAAGCCAAGAAGTTTAGCCTTCCTGGTGGAACCAACAAGATTGGTAGGATCTTACAAAAACACAACATAAAAACGATCTACAAACCACACAATATGATACGCAAAAACCTAAGAACACCAAAGGATCGGATACCACTTGAAAACCAAGGAGTCTACAAAATTCCATGTACAGGCTGTGAGCTCGTCTACATTGGGGAAACAAATAGAAGAATGGAGGTTCGGATACAAGAACATAAGAACTCAGAAGACCAACAAACAAGTACATCTGCTGTGTTTCAACACTCGCACAAAACAGGCCACAAACTCGATTACGACAACACTACACAGGTAGCCAACATAGAACAACTCCGAAAAAGAAAATTACGAGAAGCCATTGAAATTATTATTTAATAAAATATACGAAACTGGAATAATACCAAAAGACTGGCTGACATCGGTGTTAATACCACTACCAAAGAAGAAGAACTACAGGAAATGTGAAGAATATAGGATCATTAGTCTAATGAATCATACACTGAAATTGTTGCTCCGAATAATACACAATAGAATTCATAACAAATTGGACGAACACACGGGACGAACACAATTTGGCTTCAAGAATGGCTTTGGAACAAGAGAGGCACTTTTTTCAATACGTGTGCTTGTTGAAAGATGTAGGGATGTAGACTCTGATGTATATCTGTGTTTCATAGACTTTCAAAAGGTTTTCGACCTGGTGAAACACGATAAACTAATAGAAATTCTCAGGTCTTGTAACATAGACGACAAAGACTTGAGAATCATATCAAACCTTTACCAAGACCAAAAGGCTAAAATTAGAATCAATGGAGAATTATCTGAAGACATTAACATCGAGAAAGGAGTAACGCAAGGATGTGTTCTTTCCCCGTTGTTGTTTAACGTTTTTTTGGAAGAGTTATTTAGGAAGGCACTACAGGATACCTCGGATGGCATAATAATAAATGGACAATGCATTAACAACTTGCGATACGCAGATGACACGGTTATTCTAGCAGATAGCGCTGAAGCACTACAACGCCTAATGAACCGAGTGATGATAACATGTAAAGAATTTGGAATTAAACTAGATACAAAAAAACAAAAACGATGGCTATCAGCAAACACCAAAACAGAAAGGTCGGAATTAGGGTCAACGGAACAGAATTAGAACAAGTAACAAAAATAACATACCTAGGAAGTAGCCTTGATGAAACTTGGGATCACTCACTAAAGATAAAAACACGCCTGGAAAAAGCACGAGCTATATTTTATAAAATGCAAAAAATACTATGCAACTGCCAACTAAATATCTCATTAAGAGTTCGAATACTGAAATGCTACGTTTTCTCCACCGTGCTATATGGCGTTGAAGCATGGACATTGACGGAAACAACACAAAAAAGAATAGAATCGTTCGAACTTTGGTGCTACCGTAGAATGCTCAGAATATCTTACATGAGTCATACGACAAACGTAGAAGTTATGCAGAGGATGAGAAAGGATCGAGAACTTGTGCAGATAATAAAAGAAAGAAAGACGCAATATTTCGGTCACATTATGAGAAACCAAAAGTACGAACTGCTTCAACTTATCATCGAAGGAAAAATCAATGGCAAAAGGGGACCGGGAAGAAGACGCAACTCCTGGCTTAAGAACTTACGTCAATGGGCGAATATGAGCTCTATAGAATTGTTCAGAGCTGCAACAAATAAAATAAGATGGGCAAATGTAATCGCCAACGTCCTTAAGGATAAGGCACCGTAAGAAGGAGATTGAAATAGAAAAACACACGACAATGAACAGGAGAGATGACGCCCTAAACATACCACAATATGGAAATCTATGTTGAAACCTGTAAAAGCAAGAACAAGAGAACCCAACGCAGACACAAGTAGGGAGACACCGAGGACAGAGCTAATCATGCAACGCAAACGGGTCAAGCCACCGACCAATAGGAAAGCGCCACCGCCACCGCACAACAACCGGAGACCGCGAAGGAATATAAATTCAGCATACAGTGGCACATAGAGTAGTAAACCAATATACTCCGACATGCCTGGTGCGATCCAGCCGAAACGTCGTCAATAACTACCAACGATTGGTCATTACCAGGATCAACGGACGAGAAACCGGAAGAACGAAGAAACCATATATATTTATATATATGGAGGTCGTGGATTAATTGATTTGAATAATCTTCATAGTAAACAGATTTTTCATCTACGTTCCCATTTTCATGATAAACAGAGAACGTCTGAATTACATGATATTGTTGTTGCTTCAGATTATAATCTTACACCTCTGAACTTGACAATGCAAAAGGTAGATTTTGATATATTTGATGATAATTCTAAAAGAGAAGTTGGATGCAGAAGGAATTACACGGAAAGCACCCTAAAGAATTGAAATATGATTATATTGATGAAATTGCATCGAATAAATGGTTAGTATCTGGAGAATTGTTTGCTGAAACAGAAGGCTTGGCAATTGCGATCCAGGATCAGGTTGTTTTCACGAGGAATTATAGAAAACACATCATCAAACAAAATATAGATGATTCTTGCCGTAGATGTTTCTGTTCGTCAGAAACAGTTTTTCATATATTATCATCTTGCTTCAACAGATTATTTAGAAAGACATAATGCCGTCGCTAATATTATTCACTTTAATCTAGGAATTAAACATGACCTAATTCCTAAAGAAAAAAAATTTCACAAATATGAACCTGAGATTATTTGTGAAAATGACAAATATAAACTTTATTTTGATAAAACAATTCTTTGCAACAGAGCTGTAAAACACAATAGACCAGATATCGTTCTTAATGATAAACAGAATCAAATAACATATATAATTGATATTGCTATACCCGACACACATAATATACAAAATAAATACAATGAAAAAATTCCTAAATATATGATGCTTGGCGACGAGATTAAAAAATGTGGAAAATGAAGAAAATATTTATTCTACCGATTATTATTTCTACAGCAGGCGTTATTCCTAGAAATCTTCACAAAAGTATTGAGATTTTGGGTCTGAAGAAAAATTTGTTTGAACAGTTACAAAAGATAACAGTCATCAAATCTTGTAATATTCTTCGTAGGTTTCTTTCCGAAAATAATAATGAGGTAGAGTCATAAGTTTTCTCTTTAGTTTATACTGCTCAGAATCTCATTTCATATTTTATTTATTTGTTTATATAAATGTTATATAATTAACTGACAATTTTGTCATATTTATATTCAGAGCAGTATTCTATTCGATCGTTCACCACTTCACACAAAGGAAACTATTAATGAGTAACATTCAGTGTTACTTGACTAAGGTCCGTACACTGGATTTTCCCGGGAGAAAGCCTCTGACAATACTCGTTGGTACATTGATATCATTGTATGATGATGCTACAGTATGTATATATTCTGGTAGATTGATATATTCTCATAACATTTAACGTTATCCTAATATATAATTACTCCAGGATATGTTTTGATTATAATCATTGCCTGGCAATGGTATTAATTACCGGGTGGTGGATTTATATCTTTTCATGAAATCAGTTTGATTGCATGAACAGATATATGGCAACTCGTCGGGGTAAAACCCTCTATATATATATATATATATATATATATATATATATATATATATATATATATATATATATATATAAAAGAAAGTCGTGTTAGTTACACTATTTATAATTCAAGAACGGCCGTACAGATTTGGCTGAAAATTAGTGGGTAGGTAGCTTAGAGCCAGGAGGGATATCGTTTATCCTGTTCGAAAGCGTTCTCGTGTGACTTGGACGTATGGATGGCAATTTGATTTTTGTAAGAAATCAATATTAAAAAGTGAAGTGAACTATAAAACCGAAAAATTAAAAAAAGGAAGTTTATGATATTTTAATGAAGGCAATCATTGATTGGTTTATATTTCCTATTGCCCCTGGTGGAACTGGTAAGACATTCCTCATGTCAGTAGTTTAAGCCACTGTTCGTGGGCGATCCAACATAGCAGTTGCAGTTGCTTCTTCTGGAATAGCAGCCACATTGTAAGAAGGATGCCGTACGACTCATTCAGCATTGAAATTACCGTTAAATCTTCAAACTATTGAAGAACCAATGTATAATATTGCAAAACACTCAGCAATGGTCAAAGTTTTATCGGCATCGAAAATCATCATCTGGGACGAATGCACAATGGCGCATAAACGTGCATTAGAAGAACTTAACCGAACATTGAAAGATTTACGCAATGACTCGAGATGTTTTGGAGGATCAATGATTTTACTGTCAGGCGATTTGCGCCAAACACAAATCGTCGAATCTATGGCGCTATGTGAATAAACTGCAGCTGACAACAAACATGAGAGTAACATTGCTTAATGATACATCTGCTGAAGATTTCTCGGAGCAATTGCTGACTATCGGTAATGGTCAAGTACCTGTCGATGAATCGAGCGGATTGATATCATTTCCAAATAATTTCTTTAATTTTGTCTCATCAAAAGACGAACTTATCAACAATGTATTTCCAAACATTATTTCTAACTGCAAAAATAATGAATGGTTGAGTGAGTGAGCAATTTTAGCGGCTAAGAATAAAGATGTAGATGACCTGAACTACGTAATTCAAAATGAGATCACAATGCATTCACTCAAATCTATTGACTGCGTCACAAATGAAGATGAAGCCACCAACTATCTAATTGAATTTTTATACTCCTTGGATATGCCTGGCTTACCACCGCACAATGTTCGCCTAAAGCTTGGCTCCATAGTAATCATGCTTCGAAACATAAACCAACCAAAACTGTGCAACGGTACGCGTTTGGTGGTTAAAAAAATTGATGAACAATGTAATTTACGCGACGATATTGAAAGGAAAATTCGAAGGTGTGGTGTTCTCATTCCGTGGATCCTGATGATCCCAACCGATATACCGCTTGAATTTAAAAGACTTCAATTTCCGATCCGTCTTCCATGACCATCAACAAATCACAAGGACAATCCTTAAAAGTTTATAGTTTGAATCTGGAACATCCATATTTTCCCATGGTCAATCATATGTGCCATGTTCACCGGGCCGGAAGACCATCTGCGTTGTTTGTTTTTGTGATAAAAACAAAAAATGTCCAGTATCACAAGGTACTTGAGTGAAGAGCAACCTATGTACTAAAATACAGAACTAATAATGAATAATTGACGTAGGTACTTAATTTTTTTTGTATTTTTTCTAATAAAAAAACATTAATAAGTTCCAAAATCTGCTTATTTATTGTCTTCAAGGCGGAACAGAGTTCGACGGGTCAGCTAGTGGGTAAACTCTAGTTAACTAATTTATTTTGTTTTATATTTATTTTCTATTATTTTCCGCATGACCTTATCAATTGTTCTTCAATTCGGAAATTTAGAATGATGAAATTCATCTGAATTCTTCCGAGAACTTCAATCAATACAGGTGCCAGCATTAACATTAACATTAAGTAGGCGAATCTACTTTAGAAGGTTATTCCTTAGCTAAAATGAGGAAGTTTTGCCAAATAATATTTCGAGTAAGGCCTTGGTTTTCCAGATACTATGTGGGGTGAAATCCAACCTCCTAAGCAGGGGTGCACAAAACTCAATTTTTTGAATAGGGAAGATAGTCGAGTGATACCTAATTGGAAAGCTGTTTTGATTTTAAATACAAATGTGTAATAGTTTTCGAGATTTGACATATTCGGAAGAAGATACAGGCTGGATCGTCAAAAGACGAGTTATTTTCTGTCGATTTCGAATGAACATTAACCGAAATACTATTGTATTTGGGGAAAAAATAACTTTAAGCAGTGATGTTTCCAGTACACACCCTCAGACACCTCCTCATATGAGGGTGTCAACCCCTCAAATCTTCGAATTGATCAGTTGGTTTGAGTATTAACTCATTGGAAAGGTTTCAGAATTTGTAGAATATTGTAAACAAAACTTTCCTTCAATGGCATTGTGATGAAGATACAGGGTGAATTATTAGTAGTGTTTGCGAGGTCTGTCGATTTCGGATGGAGATTCAGAACACGTTTGTTTGGTTTTCAAATAATACAGCTCACTTATAGAATTACCTAAATGTTGGTGAGTAGAGAAAAATTGAAAAAACAATTGAATTTATTACACCTGATACATTTTATAGGTCAACTCGGTAACAATCGGACAAATGTTCAGAGTGTTCGCCGCCAACTTCCTAACACAAATACAGATTTTACATTTTAGGGGTTATACGATTACACTAGACTACAATCCGTTGTCGTAAATCCACCAAATCTGCTGAATCAGTTTTATAAATTTGACTCTTTGAGTGGCCCCATAAAAGAAATCCAATGGTGACAATTCGGGAGAACGTAGGGGACATTTCGTAGGGCCTCTTCTTCCGGTCCATCGAGGAGGATATTCTCGATCTAGATATTGTTGAACAGGAAGTGCAATATGTTCATTTTGACGAGTGATTTTGGCTCAACTAATACACTTTTTGAAGAGAACTGAAATACCTTCGACTTCATATCTTCTAATTGTCTAGGACTAAAACTAACAAAGTTGTTAGACTAGGGAGATATACGTGGCGGACTATAAACTGTTTTTGTCTATTAACAATGAAGTATAGAGTGGTGTACACAAGTTTAGAACTGGTTTACAATTCTTTTTATTTTCGCAGGGATTGACCACTAGTGTAACTAGTGAACCGATTCTATCTAACCTAAACGCCTTATACCACCGTCATTTTTATTGTTTTTCGTTCTTAATATTGGATTGTTTATAAATATTTTATGTGTGAGCGTAACATTCAAGATGATTTCTATTTGTTATGACAAGTTTAAAAAAGTCTGGATGGTGAAACCAATTGAATTGGCCAATAAATGTTATAAGCCCTAACATTTAGTATTCATTATATCATGATACAAATATTTGAATAACAATCTTTTTCTATCAAAATTGGTAGGCCTTCAGAGTAAACAACACATATGTGATAAGTTTCAACAAAATCAGTTCACAAAAGGAGATTCACTTAGGAAGAAATTAGTCACATTTTTCGTTGGGTGGTGCCAAAATAATGAATTATTTGCTAATTGATTGTTGATTTCAAAGAAACAGAGGAGGAGTGGTCGCTTCTATAACGGGTCGTTATACATTTTGTACACATTTGTTGCGATTCTTATTGCTAACCTCTTTGGTTGGCGTCCCGGCGAACGTTATCTAACGCTATGTATGTTAGGAACCTTAAGCCTGGATCTTTCTTTTCAAATTTAGATGGAGTCAACTTTCAAATATATCCTCCTTTTTTCAACGGTTAAAAAGACTGATGCTATTCTGTGTACTACAGTTTGTGAATTTCGAGATGGCTCTGATAAATTGAGTTCAAACAAGAATGAATCCGGCCTGATTTATTGTCATTCTAATTCAACAAGAAGTATTTCGGCGTTAATCCTTCCTTCAATCATAATCTTGATATGATCCACTTCAGAGACTGTATATTTTGAAGTCTTATAAACATGCTTATAAACGATGTCAACTACTTCACATATTACAAATCGGAAAGGATTCTGAAACTGACCGCTGTCTCTAAAAAATTGTTTATCTTCTTCCGAAGGTAAGCCACTCTGTCTTTTTATAAACTTTAAGTTCATGAAGTGACTTATAGTTGTATTCGAGTTTCTTGATTCAACTGATTAGCGAATATCGAAAATTCCGGCAGTTCAGATAAAGTTCATTTCCTTGTTGAACTCCGGTATGAATAAGATGAATAAATGTCAAACGATCATTCATTATAATATTCTCCGCAGGAATTTGTAAAAGTTTAACGTTACTGTTCTCTTGTTTTTTGGATATGTTCATTATGATCAATTGTCATGAAAGCCTTGTTTATACGCTTGTTTGTAAGTTCAAAGCGGAATCTTCAAATATATTCCCATCAACTTCAAGATATCAGTTTAAATTGAAACTTGGCAAGCTTATCGAAGATCAATCAAATACAATAATACAGGGTGCTTCAACTAAAACTAAACAGAGGCTATATCTACCAAGATATTCATTTCTGATCAAAACGCAAAAACAGGTCAATTTTTGTTTCAAGGGGGACATCTTTTGGGGTATAAAACTTGCCTGAAATATCAACCCCCTAAGCGGGGGTTGCAATCCTTGAACATTTTGAATACGGAAGATGGGTCGAGTGATGACTCAAAAAAAGGTGGTATCTTTGTCGACATTACCTTGAACGAATTTCCATTTTTGATTGAAAACTGTAAAAGGTACAGGATGAGCAACTGACAGATAGGGAAGACAATTTCCCTGAGACTATTCAAGTTTCAATGAGGTAAAATGGAAATGGCAGTCATCATCAAGTACCATCCTCATCTTGAATATCAACCCCTGGAGCAGGGGTGACAACCCTTGAAAATTTGGAGGAG
Organism: Cryptolaemus montrouzieri; assembly: GCA_013387265.2. Classification (NCBI taxonomy): domain Eukaryota; kingdom Metazoa; phylum Arthropoda; class Insecta; order Coleoptera; family Coccinellidae; genus Cryptolaemus; species Cryptolaemus montrouzieri. The sequence goes on along the minus strand of JABFTP020000001.1, from coordinate 88,558,969 downwards.
AGTAGATGAGTCGAGTGATAACTCGAAAGAAAGGTATTATCTTTGTCTGCATTCCCGTGAAAGAATTTTCATTTTTGATTGAAAACTGTAGAAGATACAGAGTGAGCCACTGAAAAATAAAGAAGACTATCGCCCCAAGACTATTGGAGTATTAGTGCGAAAAACTGGAATAGATTCATTTAGATCAAAGATGACAGCCTTTGATCTGGAATGAATCTGTTCCATTTTTTTGCACTAATGCTTGAATAGCTCAGGGCGATAGATAATCTCTCTATTTTCCAGTAGCCTTTCTTTCGAGGTATCACTCGACCCATATACCCTCTTCCAAATTTTCAAGGGTGGTCACCCCTGCTCTAGGGGTTGAAATTCGAGATGAGGATGGTACTTGATGATGACTGCCATTGATCAGCATGGATCTGTTCCATTTCACTTCACTGAAACTTGAATAGTCTCAGGGAAATAGTCTTTCCTATCTTTTGGTTGCTCACCTTGTATCTTTTACAGTTTTCAATTAAAAATTGAAATTTGTTCACGGCGATGTACACAAAGATACCGCCTTTCTTTTGAGTCATCACTCGACCCATCTTCCCTATTCAAAATGTTCAAGGACTGCAACCCACCGCTAAGGGAATTGATAATTCAGGCAAGTATTGTACCCCAAAAGATGTCCCCCTTGAAACAAAAATCGACCTGTTTTTGCGTTATGATTAGAAATGAATATCTTGGTAAATATAGCCTCTGTTTAGTATTCGTTGAAGCACCCTGGTTAGTAAGTTTATTCCAATATCTTGATTAGAATCATCAGGATAAACAATTAATATTCGATTCACTTTATTTATTGTTACACAATTCATAATACATGTAGGAGTCGAGAAAGAGGCTTTTATAGCAAATCGAATCAAAAGAAAAATTTTTACTATTTAAATTTGAAAGAGAACTTATTCAGTTATAACAACTAATTTTCGTAGATTAAAATAATAGTAAAGTGATGAACACAAACTAATGTATTCTGAAAAAAGCCGGGGTGCTCGGTATCGATTATTATAGGTATACAGTGTGTCCTTTCAGTACGTGTTTGTTCGATAATTGTGAAAACCAAACATTGCATCGGAAAGATGTGAGGGCAAGATAGATTGATCTTAAACAATTGCATATTTCGAAATTATTTTCGAAACAATGTTATGTAACGTGTTGTAAGAAAGAATCATTCCCGCTTCTGTAACGTTTTACGAGACCCTGTCCCCCCAAATTGCGTTACGTAATCGCCCCTATTAAGTGATGCTATCAATGAAATCTTATTCATTGTCATTTAATCTCCATCTTAAATTTCTATTACCCCTCGTTCCTAAATATTTGGTCGAGCTAATATTGTTGGATATTTAAGAGTGATATGTGGCATTGAAGAGACTAAGACAGGAATGAAACTGCCAAATATCGTTCTAACTTATGACAACTAATTTAATCATGGATCAGAATTTTTTGTGTGCTATTATCACCCAGTAAATTAAGAAGAGTTCGTGAAGTAGTTTCATTATTTGTATGCATCAGTTAGTAGTTGGTGAAAATGTTTTGTTCATTTCACAAATAATGGAAAAGTTTTCTAATTTTACCTCTGTTAAACGGGCTGAAATCATATCACTTTCCCAAAGTGAAAAATTAATCATATTAAATGTAAACGATGCTTAAATCAAGGCCATTTACCTTCACGATGAAAAGGTTAAAATGTTTTCTGAGATGACGGAATTGTACAGTCCACAATATATAAGTTCTTAAGAAAAGAAAAGCTCAAAATGGATTTATAGTGAAACCTCTAAACACTTCTTCATGCCCCGAATGGATATTAATGACTTTAGGAATACTATTCGAAAAACTGTGCATTCTTCTTATTTTCGGAAAGAAATTCCCACTCTGGACAAAATACACGCTGTGCTCGTAGGAGATAAGAAGCTTCTAATATCAAAAAAACAAATTGTGGCAAGTTTTGCATGGATTGTATTTCTCATGGGAGATGCACAACAGGAAGTCAGTTCTTATAGATAAAGCAGAAATCGTTTGCTGGAGAAGAAATTATTTAAGAGCAATTAAAAATTATCGTGCTTAAAGTAAGAAATTTGATTAACTTACTGAAACTTGGGTTAATCAATGATAAAAACATAAAAGAAGACAGGCCTTCTTCCAAGGATTGCCTACAAGATTTCAAGCTTGGGAAAATCACGACGTACAATAATAACGCATATACACACAACCAAATTTATATGGAATCACCCGATACTTAAACAATGAAATAATAATAAACAATGAAAAAGCAGAGGCTTAATCATTCCGAAGAATGCCTTGCCTGTTCGCCTTTGAGATAGGTATATTTTGTTAAATTTAAATTTATAATAACTTCATTTGCGTGGAATATTTTTTCTATTTGAAAGTGAAGTTAGTTTCACAGCGCGTAATTAGGAAACAAAAGTCACTATGTTTCTTGAATTGTTCGTCACGATAGGTTTATTTTTTTCACAATCGGGCGTTAGTCAAATTCGGTATTTTAGTCACAATTTAGGGTATTTAAGTCACAATTTTGAATATTACCTCAGGGTTTTGGAAATTTCAAAAGATTGTGAGAATTGATCATTTTGGAGATATTTCAATTGAAAAAGAAATAAATTAACGTTTATTTTAAGAAAGAAACAAATAAAGAAAATGAGAAACTTCGCATGTAGTACAAAAATTGAAAATTGTTTTCTTCTCTTGCCCTAATACAAGCCTGAGTCCGTCAAGGTATGCTTTGGATTAGGTTTACCACCTCCTCTGGGGTGATATTCTGCCACTATTCTGTGGCAGCTGGGATGAGCTGTTGTGGAGTCCTTGTATTATCTTGGCGCGATCAAATTTTCCTTTTGAGATAACCCCATGAATGTTCAATAGGAGTTAGGTCTGGAGAGCAAGCTGGCCAGTCCAAAATAGCGAGTTCCTCTGATTCAAGATAATGTCGTGTGAGATTGCTGGTATGCGGAGGAGCATTATCTTGCAGTGTCTCACTATGGGCTCCAGCACGTAATTTCTAGCCGTTACACTCGTAGAAAACGAAATCAAATCTGTTTTGTCTTCCAGCATAATGCCACTCCAAAAAATCACACTGCTTCCTTGGTATTTCGGAACTTGCCTTCCTGCACGGAGTCTAGCTTGTCTTCCACAACCCCTTAAAACCTGAATACGGCGATCATCTGATCGAGTATGGGGTGTGACGCACTAGGGTCTCTTCTTCCAATTTGGCACAAATAGCGGTCTTGTTCTTCAGAAATGATATTCCTACGACTTCTTCTAGGCCTATTTTGCAGAGATTGTAGCTCCACGTATCGGGCATTGGTTTTTGAACCGAGTGATTCCATAAATTTAGTTGTGTAATTAAGACAATGCATATTCTATAAATTTGGGTACAGATGGATTTCAACCACTTCTGCTAAAACTAATTTCTGAGACAACCCATGAATGGTTCATAAAAAGAATTCAGAAATGTTTTGAAAGAACGAAAATAATTATTGCCATTTGATGTAATAATCTAATTTCGAAAGAAGGTAAGTTATTTCAACAATTTCAAAAAACTTTATGTTCTGTTTCGAAATAACCGACTTTTACATTTTGACGAAAAAATGAAAGAATATTATGTTTTTGAATACAAAATGACAAAATAGTTGAAAATATGATATACTGTATAGGGTAGGTCTTTGTGGCTGCAGGTCAATATATCAATTAAATTCGATAGAAAATAATTTCGAAATTAAAAAAAGGAAAGATAACACCAATAGATGTGATACTGTTGATTGAATATACCCTATTTCCACAAATGAATGACAATGACTTAGAAGAATATATCGAATAAATCAAAGTTAAGTAGGCTTCTAATTTTAACCATTAAATTTCGATAATTAATTAAATAAACCGCACCGTGTAGCGTTCATTTCGATTTTAGAGAGTGAGTTATACTCTGGAAGACGTATTGTACCAGCGCGTTACGTTTCAACGTATATAATTCAGTTTTTACCGCTTCTGTAGGCTTCTTTTCCGTTCGGAGAGGATGAACGCATGACCGATTCAAGAAACTTGTTTCATCGGAAACGAATTAGAGTTCGGTCTTACTTTTTTCTTCATTTCCCGACGAGTTCTTTAAATCTTGGTCGTGACTTCCAATAATATGCTTGAACGGTTGGATGAACGGATACCTGCTTTGCTTTGAGTGTGCATAATAACACAGAAGCTGAGACAAGTGGAATCGAAATGGATGTTTACGGTCGTTTATGAAGTAAACATGAAATTTACTGCGATTATATCTGAGGTGGGTTTGGTCCTTCGCCATTTTCTTGAATTTAAATTTAGAAAGTATATAAAAAGAGTTTGTATGCTTCATCTGCTGATTACGGTATTTGTTATGAAGAAAATTAACCTTTAACAAGTTTTGAACATCCTATATCAAAAAAATGAAAACTATGAAACCATGAAATATTTCAACTGCAACTAGTATGAACACAACTTCACGATATTCCAATTCTTCAGGCCCTTTCATTAAAACTGGCCCCACATAACCCACACTTATACCTAGTCCTTTACAAATGACTGCTCTTGTTTAAGATGAGTCTTACAAATATCCTCGGATTGGTAGTTCACCCTCATAAAAGTGTTCCAGTGAGATATCGAAGATTTTTGTTTCATCATTAGGAGTAGAAAAATCATCGAAAGATGCAACCTGTCTACAGAGTTTCAGACCGCAGGCTATAGCCTCCATACAGGAAGAATTCGCGTTAGATGGGTAGATTAAACTCAACATAAGTTCACTGAGAGTAGGCTTTAAAACTTAGAAAAAGATCCCGATTGAGAGATGAATCTCAAAAAGTTTTGTCTTGATGTGAACTTCCTGAATATTAGGAAAGAAAGATTGGGTGGAATTTGAGATATTACAATGAATCAGAGCTATACATTTGAGATATTTTGCCTCAGAAAACATCTGGCTTATAATTTTCATCTATTTGTAGCAATAAGCATAGTATATAATGCATTACAAATTAGGAAGAAACAAACAAAATTCGCCAATTTGCATACCAATATGTTGAGAAGAAAAAACTTCCTCACAATTTCGACCGAGTAAAAATTCTAGCCGGGAAAGACAGCTTCATGAAAAGACATCCCAGTCTATATCTGAGGACAATGAAACTGACGTTCAAGTTTTTTATGATAATTTGAAGGCCATACAAAAGAAATATCATATTCAATCTGATGAAATTTTTAACGTCGATGAGACAAGTATATCAAAAGTCCAGAAAAGCAAGTCAATACATTCCACCATTTTTTATATTTAAAAGAAAGCGCATGAATACACTATTACTAAACGGTAGTAACCCTAACATGATTGGAGCTGTGTCAGAATCTGGATGGATAAATGATACCTTTTTGTTGATTGGCTACACCTCTTCATTTCATATGCAAAGCTTCCAAAAGAAGATTCATATTGGATAACAATGAGAGCACTATAAGTTTTGATGCTTATTCACTATGCAAAGAACATGGAATCATTATGCTGACTTTGCCACCACAAACCTCACATAAACTCCAACCTTTGGACTTGACATATTTTGTCCCTATCAAGACAAAATACAATCAAGAATGTGAGAATGGCAGATCGATTTGGACAGCCCATCAAACAATATGACATAGTAGAATTGTTTACGAATGCTTTTAACTGATGCAGTAACCTTCAAAAAGTAGCAAGTGATTTCAGATCTGCAGGATCATATCCTTTGCGCCCCATTGAGTTCTATCCAATTGAACCAATTGAGCCTTACAACAATGAACCTACGACAAACCATTGATACGAATAACTCTCGAATAATCAAGAATCTGAAGTTCAACAAGTTCCCAATGCTGAGTCGACTGCAGTAACCCAAGTTTTAAAGATTTTAATGTCCAGGCATTTGATTCTTGTTAATTCGCAAAACGAAAATACAAGCACGCATGGAGTTCATCTATCTGATATCGTTGAATTGCCTGTGATTCCTTCAAAAGTGTCAGAACCCAATATTAGGAAGAGGAAATCTACTATTCTGACGAGTACACTCGTACATACAAAAGAGCAGCTAGTAGAAAAGAAAGACAGGAAAGGAGCAGAAGCAGAAGAAAGCAAGGAAAACCCAAAAAAATACCAAATAAAGGATGTCAAATAAAAAGACTGAAAAGTAGTGATAAGAAACCTTTGAATAAAGAAATTAAACAGGTATTTCAAGAAAACAAAAGAATTTAATAATCCTAGTCAAAATACAAAAGAAAAAAGAAAAAAAGAATGAAATGAAAATCTTTTGTATTTTTTGTGAAGGAAAATATAGTTGTTGAAGACTGGATAATGTGTTACGTGTGTGGAAAATGGACCGACGGACAGTCAACAACGGGGGGTTATAAGGGTGATCACTGTCGTTATTAATTATATATATATATATATATATATATATATATATATATATATATATATATATATATATATATATATATATATATATATATATATATAAATTATTACTTACGTAATTATCCCACTTGGTGTTCGTATTAACCCGACTTATGTTGGGGAAAGCCAAACACTAACAGTTTTGTTTCTTATTCATGTTTTCATAATTTATTAAAAAAATAAACGTTGTCTAGTTAATTCGTTACATAGATCAGTTAACTTTAACATCAAACAATTAAAGACGCTCTGTGATAAAACATCACTGTTTTGAGTTTTCCCTTAGGTGTTCGTATTTGGGAAGAAACAAGATGAGACTGAGTTCTCTCTTGGGCAATGCGGAGTAGGGGAAATAAATTATAGAGGAAACCTTCTGTGACAATTTCTTCTAAAGCACAGCCTATTTGCTATGAATACTTTCTTCAAAAAAGCTGAATACCGAAAATGGACATGTCAAAGCCCTGACGGTAAAACAGAAAAATGAAATCGATATCGTAATAACGAATAAGAGAGAGATCATACAGGATGTGTCAGTACTCAACCGCCTCTCAGTGGGAAGTGACCACAGAATGGTTAGAGCAAAAGTATTGTTGAATATAAGAAAAGAGAGAAGAACGCTCACAAACACGAAGAAAATAGGATAGACATCGGTAAGAACAGGGTAGACTACCAAAAGACTATAGCAGAAAGTCTGGGGAACACTGGCTCAATGAATGTAGAAGTCCTCAACGACGCTATACAGCAGTCAGTGCAGGAGGCACAGACAAAATTCTGTTCTAGACAGAATACAAGAGATGAAAGACTTTCAACAGAAACTCTAAATATGATGAATCGGAGGCGGAACATTCTACATGATATCACAAGCAACCAATCAGATCTTAGGATATTGAATAAGCAGATTTCGAAAACCATTCGAAAATACATCAGAAATTTCAATACGAAATGGATCAAAATGTTATCGAATAAAGTAAAAGCATGAAAGTATTTAGGAATAAACTCGCAATAGGAGAAATCGAAATAACAAAACTTGAAAATTCAAATGGGCAAATAATTAGAGATAGACAGGAGATAGTAAAGGTAGTTCTACTCAAAACTATATTGCAGCGAAGATCATGCGAAACATAATGAAAACCTACCTCGAAACCTGAACCAAGGTTCTGAGGAAATGCCAGAGATTACTAGAGAAGAAATTGCTAAGTATATGTCAGACATGAAAAACAAGTAACCGGGAGGAGATGGTTTAGTTATAGAAGCGGTAAAGGAAGATGGGGAGCATCTTATGAACACCATAATCACACTATTCAATAAATGTCTTGAAGAATCAACAACACCTGAGGCCTGGAACAATGCAGTTATTGTTTTATGCACAAGAAAGGTAATATTGCAGACTTGAAAAATTTCAGACCAATAAGCTTACTTCCTATCTTTACCAACTATTCACAAAGGCGTCTAACTCCCTCTACCAACCCATGGAGCAAGCTGGTTTTAGATCCGGGTATGGCACTAACGATCACTTGATGGTAGCTAAAACACTAATTGAGAAATAGGTTGAATATAATAGGCCACTGCTACTGGTTTTTGTTGATTACGAAAAAGCATTCGACTCCATCAAACATACCGAAATGCTCGAAGCACTTGCTCATTGTCGTATAGACTATAGATATCACAAGTCTGCAAAAAAAAAGTTGAGAGCTGTTTCGGTTTTTTGTGTAATTTTTATGTTCTTGGGTGTGCTGAATTCGAAAATGACTTTCATTTTATCCACGTTTTCTGACAATATAGGTGTCTATGCTAAACAAGTTATTATCTTAAAATAAAACATAATTTTTTTTTGAATAAAGTAATTTATAATTGCGTATCAAAACTTATTTTCTTATCTAAAATACATTAATTAGTGAGCACTAAACAGATTTCTATTTTCCAGTGAGACTCCTTTGTTACATTTTCGCTTGTGTCAAGCATCTGGAAGGTCTCTTTTAAGTAGTCTGCCATCATTGAGACGCTCCATCTTCCCTGGTATCTTTTTTCCATTTCCTTAATATCTTGGCGAAATCGTTCACCTTGCTCTTCACTCACGTCTCCTAAATTTTCTGGAAAATAGTCGAGGTGGGAATGAAGAAAATGTACTTTTAAACTCATTAAGCATCCTAAAGCTTGAAATGCTTTTAACATTCTTTTGACGATTTATTTGTAGTTAGGGTCTTTGTTATTGCCTAAAAATTTTGTTATAACTTCCTTAAAGACAATCCACCCTTCTCTTTGAGGATCCGTCATGGTTATGACGAATAGTGGATCAGCCATAAGCCGTCTAATATCTGGTCCAACGAAAACACCTTCCTTCAACTTTGCCTCCGAGAGGCCAGGAAACTTTGATATTAAGTATTTGAAGCAATTTCCATCTCTTGGAAGTGACTTTACAAATTGCTTCATCAATCCCAGCTTTATGTGAAGCGGTGGTAAAAGAACTTTATGAGAAGGCACCAAAGTTTCATGCAGGACATTCTTTTCGCCAACTTTAAGCTCCCTCGCAGGCCAACACTATTTGGTCCAGTGATTTGTTCGGTCTCTACTATCCCATAGACACAAAAAGCAAGGGAATTTGGTAAACCCAGATTGCTGTCCGAGCCCATGCCTAAGATTTTGAAATCACCGCACACTTGCCAACCGTGTTCTTTATATTTTAATTTACAAAGAATCAATTCCAAGTTCTTGTAGGTTTCTTTGAGGTGTACGGAATGGCCGACAAGAATGGAAGCATATCAACCGCCGTTGTGAAGCAGAACTGCTTTAAGGCTTCTTTTTGAAGAATCTACAAAAATACGCCACTCTTCTGGGACGTATGAGATCTTAAATGTATTCATATTGGTGCAATAAACCAACTCGCCCTCTTGGGCAAAGTAGGAAGTAAACTGCTTTTCATGATATCTAAACCAGGAGGAAGACACTCCCGGCAAAAGTAAGTTCCAGCTTTTGAGTCTTGATGCAAGCAACTCAGCAGCGTTTTTCATTTCAGTTTTTCTACACTAAATGGTAACATTTCAGCTTTCGTTTTACGTTTTTACTGAAAATATTCTACATTGAAAACTAGCTGAGTTATTCTCATTTCAAAAACGTCCTTCCATTACGCCCCACCTGTATATTCAAGAACTTCTGATTTTTGTGAAGCCACCACTTTATTCTGTATATTTTATTCTAGATGATGCAATTTCGGAAGATGATTGTCCATAGCCGCGTGCTATTTAGACTATCGTTTATTTTTTTGAATTTGGGAGGCTTTTACTTGGTAAAATTCCATTATCAATAATAAAAAACAAGTACTGTGTTTTAAGGAATTTTACTTAATAATTGCGATTCGTAACGCGTTTCACTACACCGTAGCTTCTTCAGACGAATGATTATGCAGAAAAATGTAAATGAGAATATAACTATAAATGTTCTTGAGTAATTAAAAGCTTATTGGGTTGCTTCTTCTTAAGTGGTTATTTATGACAGGTATATCAATAAAATTAAGGAATAGATTGCTCCCCGAAAAGATTCAATAGAGGTGAAGGGCTTAAATCGACTTGTTCATTGATGAGTCTACCTGAGTGTTTGTATTTATTTATTTCTAAAGTTTCCCAAAGATCTACCTTCCAATATTTATTATCTGTATGCAAAATTTCAAACTGTGGGTCGAAAGAATGATTATTTTCTAAGAGATGATTCGCGTAATTTGAATCTGATTTTTATTTGAAAAACTGCGTTTATGTTCCGATATTCTAATATTAAAATTTCTATGTGTTCTACCAATGTAGAAATTATCACAGTCATTGCAATTCAATCTATAAACACCTGATTTATTGTTTTTACCTGGTTTGGTTTTATTATTTTTTATATATTTGCCTAAATTATTATTAGTTTGGAAAGCTATGTTGAAATTATTGCTACTTAAGAATGATTTCAGTTTCTCACTTATAATGCCAACGTAGGTTAAGGTGTTGAATTTTTGTTTCAATTTATCGACAGGGTAAACTTCATTCAATGCGATTCTACTTTGTTTTTATTTAAAATATTATTTATTAGTTTAGGATTGTAACCATTATTTTTGGCTATTTGTTTAATCAAATTTCAAACATTCTATCACCCACAGAAAATTTCAACAAATAACTAAATTTGATAAATAAAACAAATAGCCAAAATTCCTTAAATTGGTATACCTGTCATAAATAAATAGGAGGAGGCGACCCAAACTCAAGAACATTTATAGTTATATTCTCATTTACATTTTTCTGCATAATCATTCGTCTGAAGAAACGGTGTAGTGAAACGCGTTACGAATCGCAATTATTAAGTAAAATTCCTTAAAACACAGTACTTGTTTTTATTATCGTTTATTTGGTAATGACAATTTTGAAATAACAGAGCATGTTTAAATTTCTTAATTATTTTTTCCTCTCGTTACGATACCAATGAACAGTGGAATAGTGTTAACCATGTAAATAATTCTTCTCACTAATTGTGTTAGGAAACATTCATACAACACGTCAAATGAGAGAATTTGGGTTACATCTTTGTAATTAGCCTGGTAAATGTCGTAATTACGTAATGTTAAATGCGAAGAGAAGGCGGCGACATTGCAGCACCTTGCAACACAAATTTACGATGCCCCCCATGTCACCGCTAGAATCGACTCAATCAAGGCAATTGAAGGGATCACAGAGGTTACTGAAGAAAGTGGCCATAATAGGATTGGCGTCGTCACATTTTAAACGATCATAAACGCAGACTAGCGCTCATGAAACTTATTTACTGCTCATTTTGAATAAGCTTCTGTGCTCAAATATAGAACGAAGAAATCGACAAACGTTATAGCTTGGAAGTTAATGAATTTCTCGGATGAAGTGCTTTAGATTTAATTCTGCGAACTATATCTCTCAAATTCGTAAATATACAATGTATTGAAAACTTAAAAATTGTTGAATTATTCTCTAGATCTAATTCTCAGAATTGACAAGAGCATTAGTGGCGCGGTACTCTATAGCTCGTATAGTCTCGAAGATTTCATTTTTGTTCGAACGGTATTGTATTTAGAAAGTAAGAATCTACTTCAGTAATTTATTTTGCAGTAAACAGGGTGTCTCAATTTTCTATAAAAAAATCTTGGGTGGTTTTTCATATTGGAAGACCACTGTTTTGTTCAAGATTCATGATCGGCGTAAGCTTTGCCATATTGTCTTTAAGTAATAAGTTTTTTTGGTGAGAAGTTTCGTCACAATATTTTTTTCCGTAAAAATTCATGAAAATAGACTCTCACATCATCGCATGCTCCTTCGGCCAGAGAGGATGAATACTTGTCTCCTTTCGTTTTCTTATTGCCCAGGGATAGCTTTATTGATGAATCGAAATAGATTATCCTCATTTTATACAGGAGTGACTCAAAAAAATTATTGAATATTGTAATTTTAAGAATATATCTTGATTTTTTCACATGGAAAACTCTGTGTTTTTCATTCATGTCAACGCATAAGATATTGTGCTATATTTTTGCAGAAATTACCTTATCTTTATCTTCGATCATTTTCGAAATATTCGATTATTTGTGAAAATTTTGATGAAAATTTTACAAACCGTATCAAAACTCATCAACGTGCATCATTATTCGCACAGAAGTTTGTTGTTCTGTAATGATTCAAGTAGTAAAAATAAAACCTAAACAAGGTAATTCTCTTAACGAATGATAAAATCAATCAAATCAAATCGAGGTATGTGTTGACATTTTTTTTATTTGTGCCTTCTGTCAGGTGTCTGGACATATCATATTCTGCAATTTACATGGTGAGCTTATCAGTGTTTCGTTATTAAACATTGCTGAAGTGAGGTTTGAACCCAATTTTCTAAATTGACTGCCATGGAGTTCTCCAAAAAAGAAATGGTTGATATAATTTTTATTCTGGGTGAGTGCGATAAAAATTCCTTTTTGGCAAGTAGAGTTTATGCACAAAGGTTTCCTAATAAGAAGATGCTTTGAAAAACTTCTAAAGATTTATCGAAACGGGTAATATCGCTTACAAAAAAATTAAAACCAAAAACTGCTACAGCTAAAATCCAAAGAGATTTCTAAATTAACATTTGAATTTGGGAGGCTTTTACTTGGTAAAATTCCATTATCAATAATAAAAAACAAGTACTGTGTTTTAAGGAATTTTACTTAATAATTGCGATTCGTAACGCGTTTCACTACACCGTAGCTTCTTCAGACGAATGATTATGCAGAAAAATGTAAATGAGAATATAACTATAAATGTTCTTGAGTAATTAAAAGCTTATTGGTCGCCTCCTCCTAAGTGGTTATTTATGACAGGTATATCCAATAAAATTAAGGAATAGATTGCTCCCCGAAAAGATTCAATAGAGGTGAAGGGCTTAAATCGACTTGTTCATTGATGAGTCTACCTGAGTGTTTGTATTTATTTATTTCTAAAGTTTCCCAAAGATCTACCTTCCAATATTTATTATCTGTATGCAAAATTTCAAACTGTGGGTCGAAAGAATGATTATTTTCTAAGAGATGATTCGCGTAATTTGAATCTGATTTTTTATTTGAAAAACTGCGTTTATGTTCCGATATTCTAATATTAAAATTTCTATGTGTTCTACCAATGTAGAAATTATCACAGTCATTGCAATTCAATCTATAAACACCTGATTTATTGTTTTTACCTGGTTTGGTTTTATTATTTTTATATATTTGCCTAAATTATTATTAGTTTGGAAAGCTATGTTGAAATTATTGCTACTTAAGAATGATTTCAGTTTCTCACTTGTAATGCCAACGTAGGTTAAGGTGTTGAATTTTTGTTTCAATTTATCGACAGGGTAAACTTCATTCAATGCGATTCTACTTTGTTTTTTATTTAAAATATTATTTATTAGTTTGGGATTGTAACCATTATTTTTGGCTATTTGTTTAATCAAATTTAGTTCTTGGTTGAAATTTTCTGGTGATAGCGGGATGTTAGGTGATAGATACCACTATACCACCTAATTCCAAACTTACTTCTTTCGATGTTAAGAATCTATTTCCCAACATTCCTCCAAAAGATACGTATTACTTAGTTGAAGAATTATTAGAAAGGAATCATGTCAATACTATCATTAAATCAGATATTCTTTCATTATTAAAATTTGTTTAGATCAAAATTATTTCCATTTCAATTACAAATATTATACTATTGAAGACGGCTTGATTATGGGCAATCCGGTGAGTCCTTTGTTAGCAGAAATTTTCATGAATAACTTAGAGAAATTAATTCATAATCATCCACTCAGTAAATATTGTTTATACTGGTATCGCTATGTAGACGATATCATTATTTGCTTCACAGGAACAGATAGACAGTTGAAAATTTTCGAAAATCATATAAATTCATTACATCCAAAAATTGCATTCACAACCGAAATAGAAAGCAATAATTCGATAAATTTCTTAGACGTAACAATTTCGAATGAAAATGGAAAACATGTTTTCGCAATTTACCATAAGCCGTCACATACAGATATTATAATACATAACTCGTCGTGTCATCCATATCAACATAAAATGTCAGCATTCAATAGTTTTATTCATAGATTGATTAACATCCCGCTATCACCAGAAAATTTCAACCAAGAACTAAATTTGATTAAACAAATAGCCAAAAATAATGGTTACAATCCCAAACTAATAAATAATATTTTAAATAAAAACAAAGTAGAATCGCATTGAATGAAGTTTACCCTGTCGATAAATTGAAACAAAAATTCAACACCTTAACCTACGTTGGCATTACAAGTGAGAAACTGAAATCATTCTTAAGTAGCAATAATTTCAACATAGCTTTCCAAACTAATAATAATTTAGGCAAATATATAAAAATAATAAAACCAAACCAGGTAAAAACAATAAATCAGGTGTTTAGAGATTGAATTGCAATGACTGTGATAATTTCTACATTGGTAGAACACATAGAAATTTTAATATTAGAATATCGGAACATAAACGCAGTTTTGCAAATAAAAATCAGATTCAAATTACGCGAATCATCTCTTAGAAAATAATCATTCTTTCGACCCACAGTTTGAAATTTTGCATACAGATAATAAATATTGGAAGGTAGATCTTTGGGAAACTTTAGAAATAAATAAATACAAACACTCAGGTAGACTCATCAATGAACAAGTCGATTTAAGCCCTTCACCTCTATTGAATCTTTTCGGGAGCAATCTATTCCTTAATTTTATTGGATATACCTGTCATAAATAACCACTTAGGAGGAGGCGACCAATAAGCTTTTAATTACTCAAGAACATTTATAGTTATATTCTCATTTACATTTTCTGCATAATCATTCGTCTGAAGAAGCTACGGTGTAGTGAAACGCGTTACGAATCGCAATTATTAAGTAAAATTCCTTAAAACACAGTACTTGTTTTTATTATCTCAATTAACAGATATAAGTCAAACTTATGTCCAGAGAATCTTGACCAGGAACTGAACAATCGAGACTATAAAATCTAATCAATTTTTGCAATTGTGCAAGTGACAAAGTAGTAGAAAATCCTAATATGCTGGGTTCTTTTCTCGGACGAGGCAACTTTCCACAAGAATGGGCTTGTTAACAGGCGCAACTTTCATTATTACGCCACGGAAAATCCACACCTCATGAGACAAATAGATCACCAGCATCGTTGGTCCTTGAATGTATGGGCCGCTATAGTGGATATATATCTAATTGGACCGCACTTTTTCGAAGGGCACCTCAATTGTGAAATGTATTTAGATTTTCTGCAAAATCATCTACCAATTTTACTTGCCGATGTACCAGAGCATATAAGACAAGATTTGTGGTTTCAACAGGATGGAGCACCCGCTCATTACTCACATCAGGTTAGGAAGCATTTGAATCATGTATTTCCAAACAAATGGACGTGGTGGTCCTGTTAGATGGCCATATACGTCTCCGGATCTTACAAGTCCAGATTTTTTCTTGTGGGGTATCGTTTACCAGATTCCTTGTACAACACAGTTGGATATGAGATAGAGAATAGTCGACGCCTTTCAGTCAGTTAATCCGCAAATGTTGTCGAGAGTTCAACGGTCTTTCCTCAGAAGGGTTGAGTTGTGTTTACAAAGAAACGGGCAACATTTCGAACACTTATTGAAATAGTTTAACACCTTGTAGATTATCCCACTAAAAACCAATCTATTACATATTTCATACACGACTACCTTAAAATATTTCCATTCATCTGATCAAGTATGATGATATGTACTAATAAACTCTTCTTTCGCAACCTCTGATTTTATTATTTATATTCATTTATAGATAAGGTTACTTCTGCAAAAATATGGCACAATATCTTGAAAAGATCAAGATATGATATTTTAAAATTACAATATTCAATAATTTTTTTGAGTCACTCCTGTATAAAATGAAGATAATCTATTTTAATTCATCAATAAAGCTATCCCTGGGCAATAAGAAAACGAAAGGAGACAAGTATTCATCCTCTCTGGCCAAGGGAGCATGCGATGATGTGAGAGCCAATTCTCATGAATTTTACGGAAAAAAATATTGTGACGAAACTACTAACCAAAAAAACCTAGTTTAGGTCGCTCTTGAATCTTGAACAAAAAAGTGGTCTCACAAACAGAAAAAATCTCCCAAGTTTTTTTTATAGAATATTGGGACACCCAGTTTACTTCAAAATGGCTGAAATAGATTTTTACCTTCTAAATACAATAGTGTTCGAACAAAAATGAAATCTTCAAGAGTGTACGAGCTACAGAGCACCGCGCCATGGTGAATCACCCTGTATATATTTGTAAGCATTTTATTGCTTCAATAAAAGCCTTTTATAATTATTATTATTATTATAATTCCTGAGTTTTTTGAAAATGTAATTTAGCTCGTTTGTACGTTGGAGAACTAGTTTAGATAAGTCCGTAAAGTTTGGGTGCACAAGGTTTCATATTAATAAGGGACCAGTCTGAATTTTTGAAGGGTGAAATTTGGTGACAAAGCGTTCTAGAGAAGTTTGGAATTCAAGAATTCGGTCATAATTCAATCTTACCTAACCTAACCCAGTATATCTATGTAATAATTACCTTTCTTGGGGTTAAATTCGGAGAATTTACTGAATAATACGCTTTAACCCTCATCCGAGTGGCACGCGTGTAACCATACTGTCACTTGAACTCTACGGCTTTACCAAATCGACTATTGGCGGAAAATGAGCACTTCAAATCTTCCTGCATAAAAAACAAGATTCTGCAACTGCGATGTATTTCATCAGAACAGAACATCTTTTTCCTAAAGTGCGATAAATCACTGACAACTATATCATTGAGACTACTGAAGAAAATAAATGATAAAAAAATATTTTCTGAATGCTTGAAGACAGTTCTTCCGAATGATATCCCACACTTAATGCTGATTTTTTATTGTAAATTATTTCCTTTATCACAAGAAATGTAGGTTCAGATCCCATTTGCTTAGGTACAAAGTAACTAAAAGTACAAAAACAAACATAACGAAACAAGTTATATCTAGTTTTTATCTAATAATCTCTATTTTAATTCTATCTCTATAAATGCATATTTTTAAAATAATTTTTGCTAACTCAAATAAATCACGGAACCATAGTGGTTCAATTAACCAATTATTCAAACAAAAAGTTTATTCTTTTATTCGTCAACGAACATATCACACAAAAAAGCCCCGAAGTTGTTGAATAAACACATAAAATTCCAATTCCTCATCTAGGTGGTCCTAAAAAAACCGAATGCTCCTTCAAAAAGAGAATTAACACAGTCCATTGAATACTTAACATTTTTGAACGTTCGAATTCCCCTGGAATGTTTCGCATAATAACACGTATATCCGCTGGGTGAGTCTGCCCATCCGAAATATCATGTGGGATTCTGTTTCTGACATGTTCACCTTTTAAACTTGATATTATCTGAAATATAAAGGTGTAGGTACAGGTAAGGCATAGCGATGGTGATTCGTATGCAGGGTTGTATCCAGCAGATAATAATAGATAAGTCGACGAATTCTTACATATATGTATGAGAAAAAAAGCAAACTGTTATTTAAGTTTACCGAGGGAAATTATTTCATTTATCCAAACAATAATGGAAAACTATCTTCCAAAAATAAGTGCATGACTACCGATCAGTGTGGTTCGCAGATCTAACCAAATAATTGTATTTGATTGAATTTTCCTTAATTTTCATTTTCAAACTAGTGATATGCATAAAAATATTTGTGTGTGTTCGAATTTGAATATAATATATGAGCTCAGTAACAGTCATTAAGGACGGTAAAACATTCACAATTGACATGTGGGTATTTTGGATCGTTCTAATAAAAAAAGTAAAAGTAGTACCTCATCATCAAGCAGCTCGTTCTGTCCACTGCTGGACATAAGCCTCCCGTAAACTATGCCACATCCTTCTGTTCTGTGCCGTCTGTATCCAATTCGTCTGGATGCGTTTTATATCGTCAGACCACCTTGTTGGGTGACGTCCTATACTTCTTTTTGCTTCGTGTCTTGGTCGCCATTCTAGAATTTTCTTGGTCCATCTTCCGTCGGTGGTTCTTGCCAGATGTCCGGCCCATTTCCACTTAAGTGTGGGGATCCTACTAATACCATCCTCAACCCCACTTCTTTGCCTGATTATGTCATTTGATATTCGGTCTCTAAGGTATAATCCGAGCATGCATCTCTCCATGGCACGCTGGGCCACTCGAACTTTATTGGCCGATTTCTTGGTCAGAGTTAAAGTTTCCGCGCCGTAAGTCATGACAGGCAACAAACACTGGTTGTAAACTTTTCGTTTCAAACAAATTGGGATATCTGATTTTAAGATATTGTTCAGTTTACCAAACGCTGCCCAAGTAAGGCCAATTCTTCTAAAGATTTCACAGGTTTGGTTGTCTCGACTTATTTTGATTTCATGTCCAAGATATTTGTAGGCTTGGACTTGTTCAATTTCAGCATCACCTATCTGAATATTTCCACTTGTAACGAGATTGGTCATATATTGTGTTTTAGACGCGTTCAGCTTTAGCCAACCCTTTCAGAAGCTTGTTTGAGCCTTTCAAGCATTTCTTTTGCATCTCCTATGTTGTCAGATATGAGGACACGATGTCATCGGCAAATCTAAGGTGGTTCAAGTATTCCCCATTAATATTTATACCCATATTTTCCCAGTCTATCCTTTTGCACATATACTCGAGTAGGGTTATAAAGAGTTTTGGCGAAATCGGATCTCCCTGTCGCACGACCCTCTGTATTTCGAATGTTTCTGTTTCTGCTTGAAGTTTCACACAAGCTGTGGCATGATCATATATGTACTTTATCTGTGCCATGTATCGATGGTCTATGCGACACTCAGCTAGAGCCTCTAACATTTTACGTTGGTTTATGGTATCGAATGCCTTTTCATAATCTACAAAGATGAGAACCAGGGGTTTATTGTATTCGAGGCATTTTTCTATTAAGGTTTTAATAGTTTGTAGATGTTTGTAGGGCTGGTAGAAGTCAAGCTTGACTGTCAACCTTTTTGTAATAATTTTCATATAGAGTTTGTATATGTGCGATAAAAGGCTGATGGGTCTATAGTTGTTAAGGTCAGTGATGTTTCCCTTTTTGTGCATTATCACCACCACGACGTTGTTCCATTGGGTTGGAGTTACACCCTCCGTTAGGCATGCATTGAACAACTTCTGGATCTCTCGCAGCAGAGTCCCTCCTCCAGAGATTCTACCACAACCTCATCATCACCAAGTGATTTATTATTTTCATCTCTGCTAATGCCGTTGATATCTCATCTATTGCTATATCTGGTATATCTTCTGACCCAACGTTCAGTATTTTAGGTAAAGGGTTTTCTTCTGTTTGGTTTCTCTTAGTCGATAGAGCTCTTGGTAGAAACCTTTGGTAATTTCAAGGATTTCATCTTTATTCGTTGTTACGTTCCTTCCTTGTCCGCCAACTGCCAAATATTCTTCTTTCCTGGACCCAATCTTCGTCTTAGTACTTTCAAACTCCTGTTCTCCTCAATCACTCTCGTAATCATCTCTGTATTGTAGTTTCGTGTGTATCTTCTGATAGCTTTCGAAATATCTTTGTTCAGTTGTTTTAATTCGCTTGTATTTGTTGTTTGTTTATTTCTAAGTTGTCTTCTCCTTTCCATAAGTGTCTTTGTTGTCTGACTTAATTTTTCCTTGTCTCTCGATGTTTTGGACCTACAACCTTTTTCGGCACTTTTAATGATCTCAGTTAGTTGTTGGTTTTGTTCGTCAACAGTTTTATATGTTTCGTTTTCTAGGTTTTCCAGGTTTGTTTCTATCAGCTCTTGGAATTCGTTGATATCGTTAGGAGATGTCCATTTCATGTGGTTTGTCTTATTTATCATTCTTGATCTTGCTGTCTTAGTATTTATCACTACTTTTGCTCTGATCAATCTATGGTCGCTTCCTATAGAGCAACTATTCAAAACGGTAGCATCATGGACTATTTTTTTTGTTGGCTGTTATGAAATCTATTTCGTTTTTGGTCCAACCATCGGGGTTTTGCCAAGTCCATTTGCGTTGAACATACCCGATGAAAACACATGAAACTAAGTGTTTGATATACTGTAACTATAACAAGTTAGTTTGCATTTATTGCATATTATCTTTCGGTGACTGAACTGAAGATCAGTTAACAATAGATCAGCGTGAGAGGCGGTCGTAGGAGAATAAGTGGTGGTCAAACACAAAACACACTAAAATTGAATATATATATTAAATTTATTTCCTTCACACAAAAGCTGAATAAAAATTTATTACAATTTGAAGTAAAAACGTCTACTCTCTAAAACTAATTCTAAATGATTCTTTTATAATGTTTTATTATTATATTATAATAATTATACAGGGTGTTATACAGAATTCTCGTCCGTTACTTCACCATTTGCATTATATGAAGGCATCATAATAACATCTACGTGAGAAGTTTGTTTCGAATCATCATCACTGTTTCTTCTTTAAGAAGACCATAATTTTCATTCAGATTCAAACCCTAAAATAAAATATGTAATGCTTGGTTAGGTTATAGCAGCATATATTCCTAAAGTCCTACATTTAGGACGTCAAGCTTTGAATCATCATTTCTCCAAATTGATATGCATTCATGTTGTTACATTTATTTTGTTGATTATTTTCTCACGTATTTTTGAGTATTGAATAGAATTATAGTTAAAAATTTAGCGCTCAAAGGAAATACCATAATCCTTATAATTTTCATCCTCGGAATTTTGCTCATTTTTACAACACGCATTCACGAGCGCCAAATTTGAATGCCGTCCTACATTTAGGACGTCGGGAATATCTGGGTTGAAAAACGTTTCAAAACTTTTGTAGTAATCATATTTCTTCCATAATCATTTACTTAGTAGCATCTGAATATGTCATATTCGAACTGTATTCTTTGTCGAAGCTAAACATCTATAGGGTCACAACTTGAGCTAGTAAATCCACGTGCAACTTTAAGAAAAAGTTCATATGAACATAGGTCCGCAAAAGCTTCGTTACAGAGCTACAGGGTGTTGAAATTTCCGGCAAAAATTGTTTTTTTCTTCAAAAATCCTGCAGTTTTTAAGATAGTCAGCCCAAATTTGGAATGCAAGCTATTTTTTATAGCCTCCATCATTACACGTCCTAGATTTCACAAGGTGATTTCTTTTCGGAGGCCATCTCACCTTTTGCCCTTTCAAACTACGCCACTGATCATCGTACGCACTGAACATTACTTCACCATCAAAATGAGCATTTTCTCTTCTAAGAACCATCGGCAGCAATTCAGTCTTGAAGGAAAATCTCGAGGAACTATTTAAGTCTGGGGACCTAGGAGGCCATGGTTCTGTCCCACCCCGACATATCCTTCGGTTGTTGAATGTATTATTCAAGAATTCCCTAGCTTCTCACTGAAATGTGCTGGTGCCCCGTCATGCATGAACCACATTATGTTTCTCACCTAAAGTGGCACATCCTCGAGCAATAAAAGTAACTCCTCCTCAAGAAACTACCGATGAGCGGGACCGTTTAGTCTGTTAGGCAATAAAAATGGCCCATCAAATAATTTCCAATTATTCCGACCCAGACATTTAGTGAGAATTGTTCTTGATGATGAAATTCTTCAATCAAATGAGGTTTTCCTCAGCCCAATAATGAGTATTGTGAAAATTTGTGATAGCAGTTCTCGAAAAGTTATCTTCGTATGTGAACATTATTTCACTATCAAAATGAGCATTTTCTCTAATTTTATCTAAGAACCATCGACAGAAATTCAGGCTTGAAGGAAAATCTCGAAGAAGTAGAGTTTGGACGCGTTGAATATGAAATGGGTACAATAAAAAATCGTGGAGAATCCTCCAAACTAGAACATGTGAAATATTCAACTGATTCCCAATTTTTCTTGTATTCACATGAGGATTCAAATCAATACAATTCAAAACTGCTTCCTCAATATCTGGAGTTCTCCTAGTTTGAGTTGCACCTTTTAAATGATTATTTGCAGTAAAAGTACCAGTTTCTTTCAACCTTCTGTGGACATTTGAAAATGTTCGCCTGTCTGGTGTTACTTGATTTGGAAAGCGCACCTGATATAATCGCCTAGATCTGTTGTGTTTCCGTCAGCCAGACTGTACATGTAATGGTTATCAGAAAATTCGGCGTTAGTATAATTAGCTATTTTTTTACAGCAATAACTTCGAAAGTCTTAAAACTGATCATTAATTGAATAAACAATTCGAGCAGACACTGGTTCAACTTTAGCAACTGTCAAAATAAATAAATGAAAAAAGCAAAGCCTACTAGTCATTTTTTGAATTAGAGAGTATTTTCGTTAAAATACAGCCTCTTCCAAAAAGTACTTATGTTATAATAATAATATCGTTAATTCAGCATTACTAATAATATACATCAAAAATATAAAGATTTACTATGATAACAAATATTTACTATATCTACTTAATATTGAAAATTTTCGATTTGAAAGAATGAAGGACGAACAAAATAAAATGAAACAAAAAAAATAACACTTGACTGTACATCAGGTACGCTTTATATTCATTAAAGTAACCTCCGAAATTTAGTTTAATACTTTCTGGTATTCGATTCTACTTATTTAAACCCTTATAAAAGAGGGAGTTTTCAGTTCTCGCTATCTGGCAGCCATTTACATAAAAAACGTTTTTATTTCTAGTGTCGTACGAGTGGACTTCATTGCTATATTTCAGACTTTGACACAAAAATGACGGTAGTTTGTTATTTTTCATTTTATATATGAAATCCATAGTTCTGAAAACAATCTCTGTCTGACACTGAGTATATTCAAAACATTCAACATCATATTGATGGGAGTATATCTATTACACTTCAAAATTAACCTCACGGCTTTATTCTGTAAAATCGGAATTTTATAAATTTCGAAATTGGGCAGTTCAGAAAAACAAGTGGCATAGTACACCAAATGAGGTTGTGTGATTTTATTGTATAGAGATTTTCTCGCAAACATACTAAGAGATTGTCCAATTCTACCTTATAGAGAAAACTTTTTGATATTTTATTTCTAATATAAACAGCATGGGATTCAAATGCGAGGCATTCATCGGTCAAAACACAGCCTCTCCCAAAAAGAGAATATGGTTAAAATACAACTCCTCCCAAAAAGCTGCAAGAGTACACATAAATTACTATCTAATAAAGGAATGATACAGAAAATACCCTTGACTTCTGAGATTCCTTTCAAATAACTTACATTACATTATTATATATAGAAAACAGAATTGCTTCAAAAACGAATATGACAATTTTGTACAGTCATGTCAAGTAAAAACTGATGATTTCTGACATCTGTCATTGTCATCGGTCATAGAAGAGACAGATTTTATACGCATAAAAATGATTCAATGAGAAAAAACTAAATTCCTTCAAATAGGAGTAATCAAATGAAAAATATGAGAATCACAAAATTAAGATACTTTGCTGCAATGAGAGGTTAGGTATTGAAATGATAAAGAAATTAGCCGCAATGCCAAAAAAATCCTAGGACAAGACGTCCTAGGATTCTCCGGGTACAAATATCTGGGACGATTGCCGTAACCAAAAGTCATCGAAACTATAGTATAGGAGCTAGCAACGTTTTTGAGATAGAATTTCAGGTCAGCTGATTTTTTGATATGCCGTCCTTCTTGCTCTTTCAGTTAGAGTCCAGGCTATCTGGCTGGCGGTAGCGGTTGTGTTTATTACTGCGCATCTTACCTGTACAGGTAATAATTCTGAATTTTAAAAACATTTTTTTAAGCTAAATTTTGGATTGTTTATCTTTAGATAAGTCTACCAGACGTACATTTTTTATTACCAGACATTTTCATTGTTGTTAATTATCTGACAAACGCGTATTTTTCAATTTTTAAATAAAAATTCAAAATATTTTGAATGTCTGTAATTTTTATATTGTGTTGTCTGAAGATAAATAAATCTAAAATTAATTTGCCAAACGTTAATTCGGTTGTTAAATCTTGAATAAATATTACAAAGTAATAAAAAGTATTGCAATATGATGCTGGTAGTTAGAGAAAGACAGTTCAAAGTGCAAGAGAGATAGACAGTGACGGTGGCGCTTCGGCAAGTAAACAACATGGCGTCAGTCTAAAGCCACATGTTTGTATTTGTGTTATTTTAAATGTTTATTTATTAATTATGTTACAATGGACAGTGATAAAATGAAATGTGTTTTTTGTAAAGGAGATAAAGATAAAATAATACTTTTCGTCGAAGATAAACTAAAAAAATTCCAGGAAGTTTTGAGCATACGTGTGAAATATAAATTAAAGTACAATAACATCCAGTTGCCTACAGAACTAAATGATACAGATGGATATCATAGACAATGTTACAGTAGTTTTACAGCTTTGATGGCAAAATATCGTAATTCATCATTAGAAATAGATTACACCAGTGATTCCACTCCACACAGTTTATCATCAAGTACTTTAGTAGACAATAGTGAAAGTACTGTGAAAAACTTAAGTAAGAGTTCTAACAGTGAAGTTGCTTCTTCAAGTTTAATTCGTGAAACAACATCAAGAGATTTTGAACTGAGTTTAAATAGTGAAATATTACCAAAAAATATTGCTCCAAATTCTAATACTCAGTGCATGTCAGGCCATTCTAATCCAAGTTTTAACATTGAGGTACTTTCAGAAGGTGCTACTTCAAGTTTAGATTATCAAACAACGTTAGGAGATGTTGATTCTAGCTCAACTTGTGATTTAAGTGTCAACAAAACCAACATTTGCGATGATATTCCTGACACAAACACTGATGGTATTGCAACAGGTCGACAATTGAAAAATGTTTGTCTTTATTGCGATAAGGATCGTAAGCAAAATAAAGGTGAACAACAAAATCTTCATTCGTCAAACGATACAAAACTTTATCAAAAAATTATTGAATGGATGGAGAAACTTAATAATGTAGAGTTGTTACAGAAAATTAATCGTTTGAAATCCTCAAATAGAACAATTTTTATCATCACTTGTGTGAATTAAATTATTTAAATGAGTATAATAAAATAGTTACAGACATTCCATGTACTTCTTGGCATAAAAATCGTAGTATTCACAGAGAAATTTTTAATCATGTCGTATCAATAATAGAGGAGGAAGTTATAAAAAAAGAAATTGTGTATCGTTGCCATCTCTTTGTGATACATACAATAATGAGTTGGAGTATGAACAGAAGCTTCAGCCTCATACAGATATTAGCTTGATAACTCCTCATTATCTCGAAGAGAAAATACAAAAACATTTTAAAAAACTATCAAAATCATATCCAGGCAAAAGAAAAAATTATTATGCATAAAGGTTGCAGTCTATTAGAAAATGATTTAACTCAACTTGAAGAAACCGACCTTATTGATAAAGTTGCATTAATTTTGAGAAATACGATTTTAAAAATGGAAAAACTAAATTACCGTCAAAAATTAAAACTAACGACTTAATTGCTGGAGAATGCGCGATTCCTGACAAATCAGATAGGTTCTTCAAAGTATTTATTGGTGGTAAAGATATTAGACGCAGAGACAGTCTGAATTGTAATAGATTGAGTTCCTCAATGGCTGCTGATGCAATTTTTGCGTAAGTAATGGTACTGTCAAACCATCTAAGCATATTACTCTCGGTATGACTATAAAAGTCTAACAAGCAGTAAAAAATAATAAACATTTTAAATCGATTTGGACATTGCTGTAACTATACTACTCAAGAAGAATTGGAAACAGAAACAACCATCTCATCAGTACATCGATCTCAAGTTTGTCCTCCAGACATTATTTTAAATCCTCGTTATGTACTGGCGTAGCTTTTGACAATTTTGATAGATATGTTGACACCTTGAATGGAAAAGAAACTTTACATGATACTGTGGGGATTATATACCAAAACATTGATAACAATTCCCAGAGTGAATTGAACCAAGATGATGGTAATGCAGAAAATTCATCACCAACAAGACCACCACAAAAAGAAAACGATCTTTAACAGAATTTACTCCTGACATAGTTCCTTTTGGTAAGCGATTAAAGATGGTAGGTCGCTTAACACCAGTGCAAATCGATCAATCACCACCTGTACCCGAAAATTTCTCTTCGATACAAACGATTGATCTGTTACATTTGCTCTCATATGTTTTTCACGTGCAAAACACACCATCATGGACAGGATTTAATTGTAGAATGATAGAAGACAATAGTCCAAAACAGAAAGTATCTTACCTTGCTCCTATTAATTTGTCACCAACAAACGTATCAGTATTAGCGTACACAATGGAACAAGCGCAAAGTGTAGGTAAAGAAACTGGTCAAACTTATGTACAAGTCACATATGATTTAGCAATTGCTAAAATAGCTTATAAAATTCAAGCAACAGAAGGTCTCAAGTTTAATAATCTTTTCATACATCTCGGCTCGTTTCATTTAATGATGGCTTTTTTTAAAGCTGTTGGTACTTTCATCAATGAGTGCGGATTATCTCACATGATAATTGAGAGTAAAATCATCGCTTCAGGGTCTGTAAATGGAATAATTGACGGTAAACACTTTAATCGTTGCAAACGTCTGCATCCGTTAATGGCATTAGGCTTACAGATGTTACATTTTGACGAATTTTTAAAAAAGAAGAATGTTGAATACGATTTTGCAAAAGGACAAATTTATGAAGATCTTTTAGAATATCAAGAGAAAAAAATCTCGTTCTCATCATCAACAAGCACCGACTTATTATCAAATGAAGTACTGTCGCAAGATGACGACATGAATACTTCTAACAGTGAGAGCGACGATGATGATGATTATGAAGATGCCTCACTTTTTTGTGACACTATTATAGAGTGAAAAGATTTATTAAAAAAATTAATAATGAATATTTATCATAATCAAAGCATTTTAAATAAATAATGTATTTTTGAAACTCTCATGATGTATTTTAAATCCTTCTTTCTAATTAATTTTATTTTCATTTTCATGTTAAAGTTTTTTCATTTTAACTGGTACTTACTAGGATGAATGTAAGTAATGTACATTTACAATTATTTTATGTCTGATTCTTGAAAATATTCAGCAACTGTCTCTCTCTAACTACTAGCATCATACTACAATACTCTACATAACTTTGTAATATTTATTCAAGATTTAACAACCGAATTAACGTTTGGCAAATTAATTTTAGATTTATTTATCTTCAGACAACACAATATAAAAATTACAGACATTCAAAAATATTTTGAATTTTTATTTAAAAATTAAAAATACGCGTTTGTCAGATAATTAACAACAATGAAAATGTCTGGCAATAAAAAATGTACGTCTGGTAGACTTATCTAAAGATAAACAATCCAAAATTTAGCTTAAAAAAATGTTTTTAAAATTCAGAATTATTACCTGTGCAGGTAAGATGCGCAGTAATAAACACAACCGCTACCGCCAGCCAGATAGCCTGGACTCTAACCGAAAGAGCAAGAAGGACGGCATATCAAAAAATCAACTGACCTAAAATTCTTGTTTTCTAAACGTTGCTAGCTCCCATACTACTAGATCAGATGATAATTACACTTACCTCGTATTGAGCGAATACGAGCCTTAGTTTCACATTAGTCCAAATTCCAAAACTATAACCCCAAAGGTGTAAAACTCAAAATCTTTGCGGAAAAGCAAGTTGTAGTTGAATGGCAGAAACCCGAAATGAATCGCTGTTGAGTCGTTCCGAAATCAAAGAATCTGTAGCAACAGGAGGGGCACATAACCAAAAGAACTACTGTACTGATACCGAATGGCATTGCTCAGATGCGAAATGGTAAAGGCGTAGCGTGTAGAATCGAAAGTGATATTTTACACACTACATTATAAGCCCCTCAGCTCCAACCAATAGGTGAAAGATTCCCATAAAAAACTTTTAAAGGGAAAAAAATAGATTGTAGGCCTTCATAACATAAATAATTCGTTAATTAATGAAAGACGGACTTTCGCAAAGGAAGAAGATGAAAGTTTATAGAAAAACATTAAGTTAGATTGTAGTGTTGAACAGATTTATTTTATTTTTATAAATTTAACCAGTTTTCAATAGGTAAATTGAATATTATACATTTTTGTTTATCTTTTATCGATGGATGTATTACTTTTCGAGATGAAGAGAAAAATCATTGAAAATAGACAGATATTTTCGACGTAATTCTCGAAAATTAACGATTCGTCACTTGCTACTTACTTGAAGTCAAGATTTTTGAAATCAAGATCGAATATTACTTCTAATGTTCATTTCTCTATAACGGCAGTTTCGGAAATCAACTGCTGGAATTTCAAAACGTTTTCAGAGAAAATATATATCTTTCTTTAGTTCTAAACTGTGTTAGAGATATGATTTTATTTAAAATTTGAGTACGAATAGCAGCAAGCCATTTCCGTAACAGTCATCATTGTGGAAAGAAAATTGGAAGAAATATTCATGGAAAACTGGTACATAAATTCGCCATTCATTGTTTCATTCATTCGAGAAATTTAAGTTCCAGTTTTACTTGAATATTTCTTCCAATTTTCTTTTCACAATTATGATTGTTACAGAAATTGATTAATGTGGTTTCACTACACCGTAGCTTCATCAGATTAGCAGTACATTTAATTAAAAAGATGATTTGCCTTATATTTACATTGGTAAAACTAGACGTCAATCTGTCTAACTAAAAGCCTGATACGATTCTTCTGCAGCAAATTTAGCCATCTATGAAGAAGGGTAACATTAATTCAGTTTACATTAATGCCACCTAAACTTCTCACAAAAGTGGATCAGCCAGAATAAAAATCGGAAGCACTCTCTCTGCGCCCTTCTCCCCATCAAAGGATGTTGCTTGTCTCCTACTCTATTCAAAATATATTTAAACGCCGCTCTAGAAAATTGGATCAGGAAATGTGCCCCAATGGGGATACAAATAGGAGACACAACAATTTATACGATATTATTTGCAGACGACCAAATTCTCCTAGCAGAAGCAAACAAGAAGTAACTTACATGATGAACCAACTGATACAGGAGTACGACAAATGGGGCCTGCAAATAAATCTCAAAAAAATACAGTATATGGTGATAGGCGGGAAGGGAGATGATTAGGATACAGACAAAGGAAACATTAAGAACGTTGAGTAAGACAACTACCTTGGAGTGACGATAGCAGATGATGGAAAAGATAAAAAAGATATACTACGAAAGATAGGAAAAGGAAGGATTATGACTACGGCGCTACATTCAATTCTGTGGAACAAAAATTTGAGAAGAAGGACGAAAAGGAATATTTATAATAGCTTCATAGAATTAACAATAACGTATGTCTCGGAAGTGAGGTTACTGAATGAAAAGCTGTCTGGAAAGTTATTAGCTTCGGAAATGATTTACCTGCGGTTTGATATTATTGGACAGGATTACAAACGAGGTTATTAGGGCCAAAATGTCCATAAGAACAACAATCATGGACACAATTATGACCAAACAACTCAAATGGTACGATCATATGAGAAGGATGATAGAGGAAAGATTGTCGAGGAGAATTTGGTGATGGGTTCCAAACAGGAGAAGGAGAAGAGGGAGACCTAGAAAAGAATGGATGAAATACATTGAAAAAGAAATATTGAACAGAAGGATACAACCAGACGATATGATTGGAGAGACTGGATGCTATCGTCTTTAAGATGCGAGAAGCGACAACCATAGAGGTAGCTGCAAACACTCGCTATATATATATATATATATATATATATATATATATATATATATATATATATATATATATATATATATAGAAGGAATTCTGTAAAGGATAACTTCTTCTAATAACTGACAAGATTTAGTTATGAAGATGAAATTAGGTCTAACTGACTATCAAGTAAAATTTCGGAATATTTCTGTTCGCTGATTTCCAATACTTCAATGTTCAGTTACATCCTAATACTTTCATTACGTGAAATATCAAAATTAATTTTAAAAGTGTGGTCTTCTTGTACTTGATGATTTGCATAGTGTCACTCTGATATTTTATTGTCAAAACAGCGATGGTATATTAAACCCTAATATTGAAATATCCAAAAGTTATACCGATATAAATTTTATCGCAACTTCCAAGAGAGTTCATAAACAGCAGGTATGTTTCCTTTTATAGCACAAACTCTGTTTTGACAACAAAAATCAGATTCTTAATTTCCATATCATCTGCTAGAACAAATCCATGCTTTCAATAATAATTTTGATATTTGACATAATAAAAATGATAGATTCAATCTTAAATAAATCATTAAAATAAAAATATGAGAAGTCAATATTAAGACGCTAGAAGAAACGAAAAATAGAGAAACACGAAAACGAGGAAATATGAAAGATAGTACAAACGAAGATAAGAAAAACAGAAAAGCACGTCCCTGATTCAGTGGAAAAGAGAACACGAGGACGAAGAAAAACGGAGCAAAAAAAGGATGATAATAGAGTTATCTTCACTAGATCTAAAACCTCAACATCATAAGTAACAAAGAGTAAAACTTCTAAAATGAGACAATAAAAAGAAAAGAGTAGAAAAAAGGCAAGAGAAAGACGAAGAGGCGAAAGGCAAGATTTTTCCGGACTTCGTAAAATTAAAACAACCACAGTCTCCGCATTTTAATTTTTTCTACAGCATCTTCGTTCTTCATAATTTGGTTGATTTCTTCGTTTGTATATATTCTGTATTCGTTGCAGCCTAATTTCACTGGCCCTAGAATTGAAGGC
Organism: Cryptolaemus montrouzieri; assembly: GCA_013387265.2. Taxonomy (NCBI): domain Eukaryota; kingdom Metazoa; phylum Arthropoda; class Insecta; order Coleoptera; family Coccinellidae; genus Cryptolaemus; species Cryptolaemus montrouzieri. The sequence continues at coordinate 88,528,118 of JABFTP020000001.1, read as the reverse complement.
CATATTTTTTTTGCGGCAATTCTTATTCTTTCTTCATCCTTTTTTGTCATTGTCATAGTTTCCGCTTGGTCTAATCAATGTTTTGAAAATGTTTAGCTTGGTGTTTCTTGTAAGTGCTCTGCTTTTCAGAATTTTTTCATCAGCATGATAAGTTCTGTTGACTCCAATTATCTTGTATTTGATCTCAGTTGGTCTTCTACCATCGTTAGTTATCATGACGCCCAAGTATCAAAATCATTCAACTTCCTCAAATTCATATTCCCATATTTTAAATTTAATTTTGGTTTCCTCCATTCTTTACAAGTCTTAGTATTTTCGTCTTGTTTTCGTTTATTTTCAATCCCAATTTTCTCCCTTTGTCCAGTATCTCCTTTATCATATCTTGTATTAGCACTCTTTTCTGCTATTAAAACAACATCGTCTGCATATGCTATAATTTATTTTCCCTCCGTCCTCAGGTTACTCTAACTTATCTTTCTTAGTATATGCTCTAGTGCTAGGTTAAACAGTGTAGTTGACAAAGTGTCTCCATGCTTAAGTCCTTTGTCGAAAATGAACTCTTCTATTTCTCCTTTTGGGTTATTACTTTGGCTTTTATTTCTTTCAGTGTCGTCCAGATTAATCTTTCCAATTTCGAGGGAACTCCGAGTTTTCATTGAGTATAAAGTCGATAAACAGTATTTCGAGATCTATTTCGTGTTCGTAAACCTACTGCATTATCTGCCTTAAGGTATGAATTGCGTCTGTTGTTGACCTGCCTTTGACAAACTCGTATTAGTATTGTCCTACTATTGTTTTTAATGCTTAGGCTAGACGTTCCTCGATCGTCGAGGATAGAATTTTTTACGCGGTATTAAGTAATGTTGCTCCCCTATAGTTTTGACACGTGCTTTGGTTTCCTTTTCTGTGTATTGTGACTATTTTGCCCATTTTTCATTCCTCTGGTATACGCTCTTCTTTCCAAATTGGTTGCACTAGTTTGCATAGGTCTTTTTCAATGATTCTCCCATATATTTAAATAGTTCCATATTAATTGATCACTTCCAGGTGCTTTCTAGTTTCGACTTTCGTTTATGTACATTTCTATTTCTTCTAATCCTGGTTCTTCAAATGTCGCCTCTCCTTTGTTCTCACTTCGGCGTTTCTCAGAGAAACTAATAGACCCTCAACACCATATGATGTCGTTAAGCTATTCGCAAAAGCCTACATCAAGTGCCGAACTGGAGAAATTGCTGCTAATGATTTCAAAGTTGGTGGCATAAATCTGTTCAATCGAAAAATATTTCAACGAAGCACACCTCCCCCATGGTTGCTCCTTTGATATTGGAGAATTTTGATGACACAGAGCCAAGGCCGTCAGGTAGTGGGACAGGAATTCACTCTCTTGTTACTCCGTCTCCTATTTCTCCCGCGTCCTCAATACAAAAGAGAACTAGCAATTGAGGCCGTAAGTCAGCAAAATCGGTAATAATATCAATTTCTCCTTATGAAAAAGACCTTGAGAATGCACAAATTAAAAAATGTGGCAAAGAAAGCAGAACAGCAATGAGAGATGAGACTGCAGTCCCTACTGATGAGACGCCGAGTGTCTCTTCTGTAACGGAAAATATAGTGATGATAAATGGGGTGAATAATGGGTTCACGGTGCTTGTGGTGGTTATGAATCCGGTGTGTATAATTGTGATTACTGCAAGAATAGTAAATTGCCGGCTAGGTGGCGTAGAGGATATGATGCTCTTCTCCTGCGCAGAATTACCTGGGTTCAATCCCCACAAAGTCGGTGCGATTTTTCGGATTCTAGGAATCGCTTGAGTATTCATCTTTCGGAGGAGATGTAAAGCCGTCGTTCCTGTCTAACAGAGATAAGTTGGACATTAAAGATCCCTTCCCTCGACACGAGAGGGGTTCGCCAAAATTCCCGGGTTAGTAAGGGGACAGAATTCCCCGGTGTGTCATTAGCCGAAAGGCAGAAATAGAGTAAGTTAAAGGAAAAACAAACAAACACAATAGTAAATTGTAAATTGAAATAAACACTGTGATTATTGTGACTGATTACTTAATAATGAGATGTCATTTTAGTCTATTTTGTTTAGAGCGATTGATAGCCTAGTGAACTAAATACTATAAAACTGTTACAGAGTTGAGAAATCTATCAGTTTCTAAGAAAAAGTGTTAGCAATTGTCAAAGCAAAAATACGAATATGATTTGGAATACTATATTCCAAATTACCTAAGTCAAATCTCGTTTTTGGAGTTTTTCAGTTTGATAGGCATTTTGATAAAGTTTCCGGTTTTTGGTACATTTGATTGTTTTTATTATCAAAGTTCAATAATTTTATGTATTTTATATTGAGCTATCCCATTCGTCTTTACATTTATTCTTGATAAACAAACGAGTATTCCAAATACGCTGCAGTTCTTCCACCTGATTCAAGAATTAACACAAATACCTTAATATTAATTCTATTATCAGCTTGGCACATTCGTCTACACCGTGATGTTTTCAAAAATAATATGTGGCATTTTTTCACGCACGGTCCTGGCTATCACGATACGACGTAGAGGAATGCAGCCCAGGCCTGAGGAAGGAAGGAAGAGGTGGGAGGAGAGCCGTTGGATGCTGGATCAGTCGCTGACCTTGCAAGGAAAACGGACCAATGGCGGGCTCTGGAAGCCGCCGAACACGGAACTCAAAAGTAAAAATAAGAGAGTGCCCTCTTTCTGTAGACTGGCCTGGTAAAAATGTTTATTATATTTTCGTAAAGTGTTTATATGTTGGCTTCTTGAAATATTATTCTGACAAAAGGGAATATTGTCATTTACACAATTGAAGCTTATGGTTTCCTAGTGGTTCAGTTGGATTTTCTCATTCGTTTGTATGAACAGAATTGAATGTATAAAAGATATTCGTCTGTATAACAGGGTTGATGTTAATGTAGTCGAAATAATAATAATAACAATAATAATTCACTTATAATCAAAATATACCCGAAATGTCTAGAAGGAAAAGTTGTAAATCAACAAGACAACAGAAAATCAGAAAATTCAGTCAGTTTGAACTTTTTCTGTCTCGCTCCTCGGTGGCTAACGCATTACGGAGTTTAATTTATATTGACGAGATTTCACATGATATAAATCCATTTTCATAAATAAAAGTAAGCGATGATTTCTACTAAAATATTCATTATACTCGGCACATCCTTACCAACATAAAGTTGCAGCATTTAATAGCTATATACATAGACTATTTCAAAGAATTGAATTTGATAAAACAGATCGCAATAAATAATGGTTATGATGCAAATTTAGTTAGCAGCATAATATATAGGAAAAAACTAAAATTAGCTTCACAACATATATATCCAATCGGAGAACACCGAGACAAGAAATTCAATAGTTTTACATATATGGGCAATATAAGCAATAATGTGAAATCCCTTCATAAAAATTCAAATTTAAATATAGCGTTCGAAACATCAACAAATTTAGGTTAATTTATCAGAAATAATAAGTTTCCAATTAATAAAAAAATAAATCAGGTGTTTATAGATTGGATTGCGCAGATTGCAATTATTTTATATAGGTAGAACAGTAAGAAATTTTAATGTTAGAATCTCTGAACATAAACGCAGTTTCATCAATGAAAAACCGATTCAAATTATTCAAATCATCTTAGTTAAAATGGTCACTCTTTCAATTCAGAATTTAAAATTCTACATTCTGAGAATAGATGTATAAAACTCAACCTTCTGGAAGTACTTGAAATTAACAGATTTAGGTATTCACCGGAAATTCTTAATGATCAGGTAGACATAAACAATCCCCTTATTGAATTTGTTTCCTAAACACTAGTTCAAATACAGATAGCTCTGAGTAGATTGTTTCTTTAGTATATATAAATATATGTTAGAAAGATATATTTGTAGTATTCATTCGCTGTTGACAAAGCTACTGTGTATCGAAACGCGTAGAGCATTTATTAATATATTCTAGTAGAAATCATTGTTTACTTGTATTTGTAGTAATAGCTTTTTTGTATTTCAAAAAGTGTAGATGTATCACCAGATCGAATCTTTGACGTGTAACGTGAATGTTGAATGTATATTTGTACCCCCAGAAGATTTTAGTGATCGGTGATGTAACAAAGACAAGCCATATGTCATAATTGGGTTAGCAAATTCGTTTTTGGTTTTCCACATGGCTTATCAAATTTTTTGTGCTGTCAAGCCTCCTGTTCATAACAATCAACTTCTGCGACTTCTCCAGGCATATTTACCTCCAATCATTTTTGAGTTTTTCAACGAGTTGTTAGAATCATTTCTGAGATATTATCTATCCCATCACTATCAGGTATGTGTTGTTGGTAAACATAACTATTTTGTCACAGTGAACGTTTAATTGTAGTAACATATACAAGTTCTTTTATGTGAGGTTTGATGTGATACGAGCAATTCTTCGTCGTCTAAACCATAGGTAAGGAACTTAGAAAATCAAAAACAGATTCGGTAACAATGTCTATCTGGTCTTTACAACATTAGTATTAATTTCTTATCCTTGCACTCTTTGGTGTCTTTGAATAAATTTAATGAAATATCAGATCATTTAGATATAGGCCTAATTTGCCCTCACCCATATTTTGAGTAAAAGTTGGGACATTAGATCATTATAAACAGACCTAATCGCCCCTTACCCATATTATGAGCGGAACTTGGAATATTTCATTATTATAAACAGGCTGAATCGACCCTCACCCATATTTTGAGTACAATTTGGGATATAAAATTATTATAGACAGGCCTAATTGGCCCTCACCCATATTATAAGTGGTAACTGACCCTCTTTAAGGGTTTTGGTAATATGATATCATGCTTTATGAATAGGTTATTGCACTGATACTCGGAACTCTAGGATTTGATTTTAAAATTCTAAGGAACACGTCCACAGCTGACAACTTGCAAGCGTTAATTCTCCCGCGTAGTTTCAATCGAATTCAATAATTCGTATAGTATTTGTACGTTATATATGGAACTAGATGTAGGCCCGTAAGCTGATCGTGCTCTTTTTGCTCAATTGAGCGCCAACGGGCAACATTATGTCACTGACTCCGAAACTTACTCTATTTCCATATTCGCGGATTTGCCAACCAGGAAATCATGCCCTCTGATGATACACCTGTATGTATCACAAACATCACACACTTTCATACCGACTGAACATACATACCTCAAATTTTGCCAAGTTATGAAAACAAATGTTATAAATCAGTCTACGAAAATACCTCCTTAAAATAAATATCAGATAATGTCAGTGCAGTTCAAACAGATCATTTGCCAAATAAAAAATGTGTGAAAATAATTCGGAATTTAAGAAATCATTATTTCAACTCGCCCTCAATGCGTTCAGAAATTATGAAGCATATATTTCAAGAAAATTCGTGAAAATTAAAAACGAAATATTGAAGAAAAATTCAGAAAGTATTCACCTGTGGAACATAACGGGAATTGAAATTCTTCTTCCCTGTCGGGCTTCTCAAAGAGGCATAAACTACGTCTTCCATCTTTCTGGACTCACGTTACGTATGACTAAAAAACTTCAATTTTTTATTCTGATTCACGCGAAACAGTGAATTCACTGGTCTTTGAAAATGAATAACTGAATAATATGAATAACTGCGTATTTGAAAAAAAAATAACTGCCTCTAATGTAGCGATTGCGGCACTTACATCTAAAAATAGCAGGTCCTTAGTATCGAGTTCTAAAGTACTCTTGATTTAAACTCTTCCTGCGAAGTTGACCAGTTTCCCTATTTTACTCATTGAAACCTTCTATCTAGAATTTTGTTCAATAAACCCCTGAAACCATATGTCTCAATTTTGAGAAGATGAAAGTGGCGATTTATGCAGTTGAACGCTTAGCGAAAGTATCACCATCCATGAGTTCCAATTTGGATCGGGGTTTTCCGAACCATCTAATTTAAGCAAAACGTGATCTAGGTATGATTCATTTTGGAAATAGTTTAAAATTTCCAAGAACAAACAAGTTATTACATTATGACATTATCATTACATTATCACTAACCGAATGTTTCTACCCCAACAAATCTTAGATGTAAGAGTTTTGTCATCAGCTAACATTGGAACAGACCACAAGCTCGTTCTAGGGAAACTGAAGATGACAACTCAATTAAAAAAGAAAACACCATCTGTAAAAACTGAAAAATTTAACGTAGAATCGCTCAACAATGAGAGCACAAAACAACTTTATTCAAACCGTTGCAAACAGTATATAACTCGTAATCCAATATTGCAGCAAGATAACCCCGACATAGCATGGCTCAAACTAAAAGAAAACATATACAAGGGTGCCACAGAGGCCTTGGGAACCCGCACGGTATCACAGAACGGCAAACCTAATAATAAACCCTGGTTCACCACTGAAGTCAAAAACATTACAAAGGAAAAAAAACAAATATATCTAGAATATAAGAACCATCCGACACCAGAGAACCGAAATAGATACATAGAAATAAGAAATAGGGTGAATAACAGAGTTCGGGAAATTAAAGAAGAATACTGGCAGAGATTTAGTGCTGAAATGGAAGCGGATATATACGGAGCGCAAAGACGAATTTGGAAATTATTAAGGGGTATGAAAAAGGACACCAATGAAACTATACAACTGAAAACAATCACAAACGAAACATGGGAAAAATACTTCAAAAATCTTAACATCGAATCAGAATATGAAGAAGAACCCCCAGAAGAAGACTTATAAAACGACATTATAAATGAACCGGTAACAATCACGAAAGAGCAAGTAGCTATGGCAATAAGTAAACTTAAAAAAGGAAAGCTCCAAATGAAGATAAGATAACAAATGAGATGATCAAATATGGCGGAGAAGCCATGAGAGAAGAGTACACAAAACTGTTTAACATCATAATTCAACAGGGAAAAATACCAGAAGAATGGAAAAGAAGTGTAACAGTGCCTATCTTTAAAAAGGAGACAAAACAAATCCTGCCAACTATCGCGGAATAACCTTATTAAGCACCTCTTTGAAACTGCTTACAAAGATTTTTGCCGATGACATAACGTCAACAATGCCAACCAGCGAAGAGCAACAAGGCTTTCGAAAAAGCGGTCCACGGTCGATGCACTATTTATAACAAGGCAATTAGTAGAAAAGTCTCTTGAATATAACACTCCAGCATATCTTTGTTTCATAGACTTAACGAAGGCCTTCGACAGAGTCCAACTGAAGGATGTAATCAAGATACTGGAAAACAAAGAGGTACCCAAAAAATATATAAGACTCATAGAAGATCTGAACACTAATACAACAACGCAAATACGAACAAACCACACCCTAACGCAGCATTTCGGAACAACGTCGGGCATCCGCCAAGGTGATAGTCTTAGCCCTCTACTATTCAATACTGTTATGGACCAACTTGTAGAGACCGTTAAAAACTTGGGACTAGGACACCGCATGGGAACCTACAAAATTAACATCTTATGCTATGCCGATGACGCCGTACTCATTGCAGAATCAGAAGACGACCTACAAAGAATGTTATACGCCTTTAGCAAACGCGCAAAAATTTCAATATGGAAATCTCAACAAGTAAGACAAAATGCATGACCATAGCTAAGGAACCTCTGCGCTGCAAGTTAACAATAGACAACGCCACTATAGACCAAGTCATGTCATTCGAATACTTAGGGTGCATAATAACAAGCACAGGATACCTTGAAGATGAAGTGAGGAGACAAGTGAACAAAGCAGCTGCAGTATCGGGACATCTTAAACAATCAATTTGGAGAAATAAACACCTCAGTATACCATAAAAATCCAGAATCTACAAAACATGTGTGCAACCAATTATGACATACGGGGCAGAAACAAGAGCGAAAACGTCGGTAACAAAGAGGATACTAAGAACAACAGAAATGAAAACGCTAAGAACTATAACCGGTTACACATTGAATGACAGACAAAGAAATACCGACATAAGGGAAAATGTGAAACAGACGATATTGTAAGATGGGTAAGAAAAAGAAGAAGAGAATGGAACCAGCATGTAAACAGAATGACCACAGATAGAATAGCCAAAATCGTATATAACAACATACCACACGGAAGAAGACCCGTTGGACGACCACCAAAACGATGGCGGGACAGTTGGCAATCAACTTCACAAGAACTGCTGCAGGGAAACCGGAACTGAACAGGCGCTACGCCTTCTACACGGTGAAGAAGAAGAGAAGAAACAAGTTATTATTGTCTGCCCATGAATTAGTGTCAATAATAGAAGTGAAATATATTTCTAAAGCTTTTGGTTGCATACATTGTTTGCACTTACCATTACGAAAAGAAGATGTTTTGAAATTTATAGAAAAAAATATCAAAAATAAACCTGATCGATTCCATAAATACTATCATGAATACAATTCTTAGGACTTTTATTTATGGCTAAAACTAATTCATACGATAAGCCTCTAAAGCTGAGAAATACATCACCACATGTTATCGGTCACGCTATGCCAAGTAACTAAACTACAAAATTTATTACGTAATAAAATAACACTCTACTAGCGTTGAAAGGCGGCTTTATCCAAGGAACGCGCGGTACTTGACAAAGAAAAGCCGCGTTTTTATTCTTGCCGCTTTTCTAGAAATTTCGGGCAAAACGTTTGACGGGAACATTCGCGACTTTCGTTCACACCGATATATATGTTGCGCCTGCAGGAATTGTCATTCTGAATTGTAACTTAAAGGCAATACGACGTCGATACAAAGTTTATTATTGAATAGTACAAAATGAGTGCAGCGAAGAAATCTAAAACGTATCATTTTAATAACGATTGGGAGAAAGAATTTTTCTTTTGTATGGTGAAGGATAAGTGCATTTGTCTTATTTGTCGTGCGTCATTTGCAATACCTAAGCGTGGTAACTTAGAGAGGCATCATAAAACGGTTAATGAAAACTATGCAAAGAATTTTCCGCCACAGAATGAATTAAAAAAATGAAAATTACTTGATTTGTTATCTTGTTTGAAAAAAGATTAAACCATGTTCACAAGACCAGCCAAACAAACAAAAGCTGCTACGAAAGCGTCATTTAAAATATCTCATATATTGTCGAAACACAAGAAACCATTCGAAGATGAATCGGTTGTGAAGGAAGCATTTATTAAAGCCGGTGAGACTATATTTGGAGATTTTAAAAATAAAACAGTAATCATGTCTGCTATTAGAGAACTTCAGTTGTCTCGTCCGACTGTCACAAGGCGTATTGAAGTCATGAGTCAGGACATGACAGATAAACTAAAATATGATATCATGAAATGTACATACTTTTCTTTTCAGTTCGACGAATCCACCTATATGGCAGACACTGTCCAGCTGTGTATTTTTTTTCTGATGGAATTCAATGACATGTTGGCTAGGGAAGAATTTTTGACAATCATTCCTCTGAAGGATAAGACCCGTAGCGAAGATGTATATGACGTTTTCTTCAATTTTTAAAAAAACTACAAGAAACCAATATATAATTCAGTGTGCATTTCAACCGATGGAGCACCAGCAATGACTGGAAACCGAAACGGTTTTGTGCATTGTGTCGAGCTACTGAAGATTTCCTTCCATTTTTTTCATTCCATTGCATTATACATCAACAAGTTTTGTGTTCAAAACTTATGGGCATTGCAACAAAAATTGTGAATTCCATCCATGCACGTAGCTTGCAACGGCGGTTCTTTAAGTTGCAGTTGGAAGATAGGGAGTCAGCTAAACACACTGATTTAGTTCTTCACACAGACTCAGGTGGTTGAGCAGCGAAAAATTCCTAGAAAGGTTTCAAGAATTATTGCCCGAAATAACAGGTTTTCTAGACGAAAGAAGTGATGATACTCAGATATTGAAAAACGAAAAATGGTTGACTGATTTGGCATTTTTGACTGACATCACAATGCACTTAAACACCATTAACTAAGAGCTCCAAGGTAAAGGAAAAACCATTATTGAGATTATTAGCGCAGTAAACGCATCCAAAAGTAAATTGCAACTTATGATAGATCAACTGAAAAGAAAGGATCTGAAACATTTTCCGTCTTTCAAAGCAAGGATCTCCCAGTTGAATTATGATACGTATGATGCTGAATTATCAAATATTTTGGGACAATTCGAAAAGCGTTTTTATGATTGAAGTAAATTTGCAAATATACCATCACTTATGAGTTATCCTTTCTCATGTAAAACATTGAGGAATTAGCTACTGAAAAAGCAAGTCAGTTCAATATAAACTCATGTTCTGTTGAAAATAAGTTGATGCAGATTATATCAGATATACATCTCAAAGCTACAGCATCTGATATAAATTTCTGGTGTGATATTTGAAGATAAATATCCGAATCTAAGGCAATTCGCCTTTCAACTGACAGCAATACTTGGGTCAAATTACTTGTGCGAGTCTGCATTTTCTGAAATGAATATAATTAAGTCAAAATATCACAATCGACAGACTGACGATCATATGTCATCATGCTTGCGATTAGCACTCAGTTACGTACGTATGAAAAGTATGCTGAGGACATGCAGTGTCACGCTTCAACCTCCAAAGCCACTCCTTAGTTAAGTTTAACACCATATGTAACTCTTTTGTTTTGTAACAACCAATAAACTCGTAATTTTGAATAACTATGAGTTTTTCATTGATATTATAGGAAGAGTCTAACTAAACCTGAACCAAACCTTGACTAAAATAATCTATATTGTGCGGAAAGCTAGTATCTATATCTATCTGCTACGGTACACCCTATCTAGGTAGGTAGGTAGGTTGTATCGTGTATGTACGACAACCCTGCAACACATATTCGCAGCCTCACAGAGTTGATCGCAAGTAGTCTAAAAATATTGCGGTAGATCGCCAGCAGTTCAAGTTTGAGCACCCTGGTATAGAGTTCTGGAATAGTATACTAATTATGATTTATGGAATATCGAAATATGTCTTAAATAAAAATTTTCTTTTGTTTCATTAAATATTCACAATTGAAAATTCTATTTCACTTTGATCCACTTTGATCGGCCGTGTCTTTCGGTTTCATTTTTCGGGATATTTTGATAACCTCGTTTTCTGTCACATCTGATAGGAAAATTGAATTTTCAACTTTTTCTTTGGCCTTTGTCAGCAGATTGATTTCTGCTGCATTCTTCCCCACTTTCACAAAAATCAGGACGAAATGAAATCATCCTAGCTCACTCTCTCTATGGTCGACGATAAGAACGACAAATTTTTATGATCCTTTTCCTATTTTTCACGTTAGGCGAATGAATAATTTATAACTCTATGGAAAAACTGGAAGATTTGGAAAAAACTGGAAGATTGGGAAAAAAACTAGAAATTTGGACACAAAACTATCAAGTCAGCTCGCATTCAATAAAATCTTTTGTTCTATCAAGTCTCTGATTTTCGTTTTTCAGATATAATCTGATATATGGCATTCCCAAGCTCGTTCATTTATTTGCTAAGGAAAACTATGGTAAGCTATAAAATGAACTTTTAAAGATCTTCTAGTGCACCAATTTTACTTTCAAGTGAATCAATCATCTTTCTCCTTGTACCAATGTCATCGTTTCAATGTGAAAACACACTTACCTAAAGTTATCAGGTGATAACACCTTAGGCCGTATAAAAATCTGAAATTCGCATATACCTCTCATTCGTCTGATCGCTTGTTCTCCCTCATGTTTATTTCCTCTTGGTATAATTCAGTGTGAAGCCCTCAAGTCTCAGGTATTCAGCGGACAGGTTTCAGACAAAGAGGCGTTTTAAATCGCCTCTCAGTCAGTGACGGTGCGCTCCTTACAATATTCATCACCGATAGTTTCTTTTTTTCTTCAAGACCGACTCTGAAAGCAAGCAAAGTATTAAACAGCGGTGATAAATGATGTAAAGAAAATACCGGATGCATAGTTCATTGCTTCAAGATACCCAAAATTGTAGCTCCATCTCTAACACTAGAGGTACCGGTTGAACTCCTTTTGAATTGAAAGATGAAAGAACTTTACTTTTGTTGCATCTTTTCTGTTCTTTGTGAGCTTACGCGGTAGATTTATTTGGGAATATTGGCATTATTTGGTTCGATTATGGATGCTATTCATATTGTGTTGGTGTACGTTGCCATAATAATTGATGAATTGAGGTAAATGACAGCAGATATCCTCTCAACATTGAATCTCTAATTTTAAAGGAATAATTTGATCTCAAACATTCGTGAAATATTCCACAATCCCTGAATCATTAAATATCTTTGATACAACAGATAGTTCTTGAGACTCTGTGAACAGAAATGTTGTTACCTCATGGCGCCCTTATGTCTACACATTTTTCAACTTTTAATTAGGTGCACCCAGGGCCCACGCAACCATATGTGCAAAGTGTGCAATGCACACGGGCGCCAAAACCCAGGGTCCAAAAAACATATCAAAATAAAAGTTGAGAAATTAAATAGGATTAGGTATAAATACACACGAAATTTTATTAGTATATCATCTAGTTACTGCCGATTCCTATGTTGCGAGAACATGTCAGGCGGCAGTTTCTTGGTTTTTCCTGTTCAGACATGAATAACGCCTGGAGCGCTATAAAAGCGATGCATCGCCACAGGCGTTTTCAAATCAGTTAGTTCACTGGAACGTGCAACAAGTGAATAAAAACAGGCAATCCTATTAATTTTTACATATAAAGTTATTTTCAATCTGTCAAGTGTGGTGTTGTGTTGTGTAATATTTTGTTTACTACTTTTTTTTTTAAATTAAGTGCAGAATACTTGCTGACTTCAACGGCTTGATTTTTTATAAAATGGTAAGTGTTTCGTACTTTATACTATCAACATTATCAGTATTTTCTTGTGAAAAGGGTGTTCGATGATTGGAACAGGTTTTCTAGTGATGTGGTGGACTCAAATTCGGTTAATGAATTCAAAAATAAATTGGACTTTCTTTTGTTTAATTAGATTTCGTTATTATATATGTGTGCATATTTAATTATGGCTAAGCTGTGCTTGCAATACCATAGAAATTATTTTTTGTCGTTAGGCGTTTATAGGACTTGTCCTCAGCCTTAAATTACTTGAATAATAATAATAATAATAATAACATTAACCCTTTATAGGATACTGGTTATAATTAATTTTTTAGCCAAATATCTTTTTATTAATTGAAATGTCATGTACGAGTTTAAAAAGTAGCTGGTTTTATCCATAACTCGCTTATATTTTATGCTAAAATTGTTAAAAAACCATTTTGTAGGTTTTTTTAAGGGCTTCAAGATCAAATTAGTTTTATATCTTTTTGCCTTCATTTTTGGAAGAATTCAAGCTGAAAGAGCTCGAACAAATTGCTTTTTACTCAAATATGCAAACTTTAATCGGCCATATCTTACTTAATAATAATCTGCCCTATAAAGGGTTAAAAACTATTGGCTACTTAGTTAACTTTTGAAGAATATTTCCTACCCTACCACATGGTGCTTATTATTGTGGTTATTTTAGAAGTTAATTCATAATTTCCATGAGTACTAATTATTTATTAGTTTTTTCAGGATAAAAGAATGAGACCTTCATGTGCGAAGTTTCGCGAGCAAAAGAAACTGAGATTAAAAGAAAGGGGAAAAATGGTTGGATCTTTAAAGCATTTCTTGCAAAATAATCGAGATTCCACAGAGACTATCGATGTTGGTGCGACCGAATCGTCCGAATCTCAAGATTCTAAATCCGTAATATCAATAACTGTGAGTGGACGATCTGGAATTTCAACAGTAACATCAGGTCCTGCAACAAGTGGCAGCGGTTGTAGCAGCAAAACAGCTTCTACTGATGCAGAGCCCGATGAAGCGATGACACCATCCTCGTCTAGAGCACTTGAACAATCCACTTCAGGTAATTCAGCTTGTGTAAAAAGTTCGGTAATGTCAGCTACCGAAATACCTGCTGCAAGTGACACTTTCGATGAAGGCTGTAATGAGGCTAGTATCGATATAATTCCGTCCGACCCCGGTTTGTGGCCCGAAAGAATCACCAATGAGATGGCTAGAATATTGGTTAAACGTGGTCCGCCCTTGATAGACATCAGTTTTAGCTTTCCTAGTAATAAAGACAAGATAAAGTTTTCGTGCAAATACTTTGAAAGAAATGTAGCAAATGGAGAAAAGGTCGAAAGGGCTTGGCTTATTTACTCTATTTCTAGAGTTTCTGTATTTTGTTTTTGTTTTTTTGTAAATGTAAAACTCCTAACGCTTTTTGTGATACATATGGAGTATCTGATTGGCAACACTTGTCTTTGCTAATTAAGATTCTAAATCCGTAACGTCAATTTTACACAACAGTTATATTAACACTTGGGTAAATTTAAAAAAAAAATGTTGGAGACATCTATAAATGTTAATGCTCATCATCTGCGGATTTTAGAAACGGAAAAAATATATTGGCCAGACGTGTTGGAAATAATTATTGCGATTGATAAGTATTCATCTACACAATGATTGGCATTTCAAGGTTCTTCTCAATTGCTTTTCGAACATGATAAGGGAAATTTTCTGAAAGCTGTTGCGATGATTGCCTCTTTTGATTCAGTGATGAGACAGCACGTTAGCCGAGTGTATAACTCCCAAAAAAAATGACTCATTATTTAGGCTTGCAAATACAGAATGAAATAATTGAATTATTGTCGTCCAAAGTAAGAAATAATATTATAGAAATGGTTCGCAGTTCAAAATATTTTTCAATAATATCAGATTGTATACCTGACACTAGTCATACCGAGCAAATTAGTCTTGTTCCGAGGTATTTTGTCCTTAACACCACTTCAAACAAGGTTGAAGTTAAGGAAAGTTTTATTGCGTTTAATCCAATACTGGACACTACAAGAGAAGGGATATATACATTTGTGATAGAAAATTTGAAAGAATTAAAACACATTAGGGGACAAGGTTATGATAACGGGACAAATATGAAGGGAAAACATGTTGGGCTTCAAAAACGCATTCTTGATGCGAATCCGAAAGCCCTTTTTGTACCTTATGCGGCTCATACTTTGAACTTAACAGTAAATAACGCTTCCAAGGTGTAAGGTGCTACAATAAACTATTTTAATCTTGTGCAAGAGTTATATAATTTTTTTTCGTCATCCACAAAAAGGTGGTGTTTTGAGAAAAATTTCTTCTGGTTAAGTTCAAAGCCTGTAAGTGAGACAAAATGGTCTAGCAGAATTGGCGCAATAAAGCCCCTTTATTTAATTAAGGTTTGCGATAGTCTTCTAGAAGTGGCTGAAGATAATTCCTTTCACATTGAAGCAAGACATAAAGCGAGTTTCCTCTTAACGTCTGTACAAAGTTTTCAATTTATTTGTGGAATTATTATTAGGCATGACGTTTTATTTCATATAAATTTTGTTAGCAAACAAATGCAAAGTGTTACAGTTAATATTAAAGTATGCCTAACCTACCTAAAAATTTAGTTGATCACTTCCAGCAATATAGATCTGACCAATCATTTCAAGAATTTCTTGTGCAAGCGAAAGAAGAAGCATCCTCTATCGAAATTGAAGAAGACTTTCCACCATTACCAACGGTTAGGAGGAAATTTAAACCAAAAACCGCTTTAAAATTAGTTTTTTCCTAAAAATTATAAATCAAACTATAAGCTCTCTAAAAATTTGACCTATTAAATAAGTTTGATAATATTTTCGGATTTTTAGCGACATATTCAAATTAAGTGACAGCGATCTTTTGAAACATTTAAAACTATTCTTGAAGAGCGACTGACAGATCAGGGTGATAAGGATATAGACTGCAATGATCTGTTTAACGAAATTAAAGCGTTAAAGTTGTTTTCATTACCTGATGATACTTAACCCTTAAGTATTTTACAATATATATTTGAAAACCATTTAATCTCAATTTTTCCAAAAGTAAGCATTTAACTATGAATTCTTTTGACATTGCCTGTATCTTTAGCTTCTGGCGAGCGATCTTTTCCAAAGTTAAAAATCATTAAAAATTATTTAAGATCGACAATGATTCAAGAAAGATTGTAAGGGCTAACAATATTAGCAATTGAACAAGAAATTTTTGACGGTAAGTATTTTAGCGATGTAATTAATGAATTTGCAACAGCAAAATCTCGGAGAATGTCGCTACTACAATAGCTATCTTTAATTTTTCTATTGTACCTAGACCTAGCTATCATTTTCGATTTTAAAACGAAGTTCCTAGGTATTTGTTATTAGAAATATCTGCATATTTTTCAAAATATCTAAGTATAAGTCGAAAGTAGTACTATATATATATATATATATATATATATATATATATATATATATATATATATATAGATTATTTTCTAGTATTTATAAACAAGGAGTCAACGTGTCAGCATCCCATTACTTAAGTAAATGTTTCAAAATGGATATGAACAAGAATTTATTCTGTTTTGTTTTTGTTCTGTTTGTTTCATTTTGATATTTTATTCTACAAATAAATATGACTTCTGAAGTTCAATTTTTTTCTTTACTTCAAGCACCTACCTAGCTACTACCTACCTTCAACTTAACCTTAAGATTTAATATACTCTGTGAAAAAGAAAAAAGTCTTGATTCAATAGTGGGCTCGATTAATTTTGTAGGTCATAGCCAGAACGTTGCCAACTGTAGAACTTCTTTTTCTAATTTCAAGAAACTAGGGTTATCTGATCTCTCAAAAATTGTTAATAGCATCAAAAGTAAGTCGAGGATTTTTAATGCAAAGCTTTTGAGGAGAAATTTTGGAGTTATAGGACATTTCATAAATATATCTCTGGAGTATGGCAGATTTCCAAGTAAATTAAAAACAAGCACCATCGAGTCAGTGCCGAAGGTTAAAGGTACAAATGAGTCGGATCAGTTTCGACCCATAAATACTCTACCATGCATTAAAAGCTTTTAGAATTAGCAGTGTACAAGCAACTCATGGAATATTTGGACACTAACAACATCCTCATGAGTAATCAATCCGGTTTCAGAAAACATCATTCTTGTGAATCTGCCCTTCAACTCACAGTTCATACATGGACCCAGTCCATTGACAATGGTGAGTTTGTTCTTATTGTTTTCCTAGACGCAAGGCTTTCGAAACTTTCGATAGAAAGAAATTGATACGAAAGATGAAAGCGATTGGGATAGATGGCGTAGTATTGAAATAGTTTGAGGATTATTTAAATGATCGAAAACAGATAACTAGATTTCAGGATGCTTACTCTGCAGCGATAACGACCAAATATGGTGTGCCACAGGGGAGTGTACCAGGGCCGTTACTCTTTTTGCTATATATCAACGATATCAATGCCCATCGTGCTTGTGACTTTGTCAAATTATTCGCAGATGATACACTGCTTGCGGTATCAGAACTGAGATACAGCTATTAACAAGTTGAACGCTTCCTTGAAGATGATCTCAAACAATTTTGCAGCCAATGGACTCAAATTGAATGTTTTGAAAACTGAAGCAATGATTCTCACTACACTATTCAGATACAGACGAATATATCACTTTCTAGTGATGATGATGAGGCCATTGAATTTGGAAGAGAGTTTAAGTACCTTGGTTTTGTGTTGGATAATAGTTTGAACCTTGATGCACACTTCAAATACATAACTAAGAAGATCTCAGAAAAGCTTTACTTTTTCACCCGAATTTCAAGCCATTTGAGTACAACGGCCAAGGTAACAGTCTAAAACACTATACTGCAGCCACATTTTGATTATTGTAGTATCTTGTTGTACAGTTTTGATAAAATAAAATGCTGAGGCTGCAGAAACTCCAAAATAGGGTAATGAGGGTCATCTTAGGTTGTAACCAATTTACACCCATATCATTCTTGATTGGTGCACAAAGATACTACAGATCAGCGATGATATTCGTTTTTAAAATTATCAACAACCTCTTGCCAACTTATCTTACTGATCTAATCGTTTACAGAGGCTCTACTCATGAATACAGTACAAGACAAGGAGATGACTTTCATCTACCAAAATACAGACTTTCTGCATCCCAAAAGGTGTTGATGTACAAAGGTCTGCAAGAGTACAACGCACTGCCAAATGAATTGAAATTGATCAAAAGTATTTATATCTTCAAATCAAGACTAGACTAACTGAGCATATAAGAGCAATATATTATTAGTATCGATAGGTGTATGTTTCTTCTTTCTTTATTTTTTTTAATAGGTATTGCTATTTTTCGGGCTAAACATCATTTGAATTATGTATATTAGGATGTATCCTATGAATGAAATAAAGTTATTTATCATCGTGGACTTATGCACTATCTCAGCCGTTAGCTGGATATAATTTACCTTTCCCAGATTCAGCAATCAAAGGGAATAGGCTCGATTACAATATACTTGACATAAATTTCCTAACTATCCTACATGTATTAAGAATTACAGCTTTTTGCATTTCTATATAGGTATTCTTATGTAATTCTAATTTCTTAAGGCTATCATGCAAAGTTTTGGGTATTAATCCAGTCGAGGATACGATGACAGGAACAATATCTATTTTCTCGAGGTGCCACATCTGCTTGATCTCAATAGCAAGGTCTGTGTATTTGGACTTTTTCTCCTGGAACTTGTTCAGCACCTTGTTATTATTTGGTATGGCAACATCCACCAGCATTGCTGTTCTGGTTCTCTTATCATACACCACTATGTCTGGCCTATTATTCGTCACCATTCTGTCAGTGATAACAGGCCTATCGTAGTATAATCTGATAGAGTCATTTTCCAATACGGGCGCCGGCTGATACTTGTAATATGGCTGGAAGGTGTTAAGAAGTCCGTACTTGTGTGCAAGTTTCTGGTGGATAATGTTGCACACTTGATTATGCCTGTGAAGATACTCCGTATTGGCCAGTTGTTCGCATCCGGACGTAATATGCTGTATAGTCTCCGATCTTATATGGCATTTTCTGCACTTATCTGTTTGTAATGTTCCGTCCTTGATACATTTTTGTAGTTATTTGTAGCGATAACTTGGTCTTGGATGGCCATAAGGAATCCTTCTGTTTCCGCGAATAATTCTCCTTTCATCAACCATTTGTTGGAGGCTTCTTTGTCGATGTGTGGTTGATTGATCTCATGGTGATGTCATCCATGCAATTCCTTTCTTGACCATTGCTCTTGTTTTTCAGTATCTGATAGGAACGGTTATTATTATTATTATTATGATTAAAGACGGTCGGGAGACCGTCGAAGATTTGTTCAGGACGACCTTCGACCTCTTCAACCGACGATAATCGTCATGCTAGTGTTAGAGAGACAGCTCGTGATCTCAACATCTCTCGTGAAACCGCTCGTTTGATTATGGTGAACCAATTGGGCATGCGGCACGTCGCCGCTCGTCTCGTTCCGATAGAGCTGAATTTCCTTTGATAACAGTACCGGATGCTGGTAGCTGCAGACATGCTGGACCGTACGAATTCTGATCCCACGCTCATGGGACAGATCATAACTGGTAACGAGACATGGGTCTATGAATACGACACACTAACTAGCCAACAATTATCGGAATGGGTGGGAAAAATGAGCTAAAATCGAAAAAACCTAGACGAAAACCAAGACGATGCAGATTATTTCCTTCGATATTCGTGGTGTGGTTCATCATGAATTCGTTCCGCAAGGTAAAACGGTCAATAAGGACTTCTATTTAACCGTTTTTTTGCCGTAAACGACCAGATTTGTGACAAAACAATTCGTAGATTTTGCATAACTATAACGTACCATCACATCAACTTCAAGACTTCAAGACCAAACACTCGATGAATACCATCGAGTCGCCTTATTCGCGTGATCTAGCTTCGTGTGACTTTTTTCGTTCTTCAAACTGAAAATGAGATTCAATTAATTGTGAAGTAGATTGAAATTTTTGCGATTTATTTCAACTTTCCAGGTACTTTTTGTGTAACTGAAATTAGAGCCACCCTTGTAACTTTTTTTCTAATTTCAATAGTTTGATGTAGTTTAGTAATCGAATAGAAGACTACATTTTGAATTTGATAACATTAATATGTTTGACATTTCGTTTCCGTTTATGCCGGAAATGATAGCAACACCCTGTATTTTTCAGCTTATTTTAATTGTTCATATCAGCCCTATGCCTTTTGGCATAAAAAGAAAAACACAACACATTATTTTTTTGCAATTTGCATCTTTCATTCAGAAGTCCATGAACAGTGACAATTGGCTTAGCTCAACATCTATCACGAAAATACAAGGTATCTAAAAATTTAATTGCTCATTTTTTACGGGGTGTCTAAGTTTTAAAATTCAGTTTTTCCTCAAAAAATAGGTTTTCTTCTGAGACAACCATATCGGGCCACCGATAAAGCAAAACAATGTCACATCCTCTCCATACAAGAATGAATTACGTGAATCTTTGCAGCAGCTACAAAACCCGTCGACATCCAACATGCACCTACTCTTAAAAACACATTCAGAGAAATCCACAATTTTATCAGAAGTTTTTCCAATTCGGACTTAGGAGGTAATTAACGTTAAGGGTAATTTCTCTCTCTTCATTCTTTATCCTCTCCTGAGGATGTAGCGACTAATGAAATGTCATCAATGAAAGTTTTCCATTCCTTTCTATCCTGTGCCATTACAACTAGAGAATGCATGGGTCGGCCTGTTGTTTCTGTAATTTGATCCATCCATCGTGTTGGGGACCTTCCTCTTCCTCTCTTTCCATCTACTTTCCCTGAATAATGATTTTTCCAAATTCTCTGGTCCTCTTCTCATGATGTGTCCGAAGTATCTCAATATTGTGAGTTGAATTGCACTCGAAAGTCTTTGTTTTATGCGGAGTTGCTTTAGAATCGATGTATTCGTTCGGCGTTGTGTCCATGGGATGTTAAGCATCTTTCTCCAACACATCATTTCTGTCGCGTCGATTTTTCTTCTTTCGCTCATTCGAAGGACCAAGATTCGCAGCCGTATGTGAGAATTGGAAAGATGAGGCACTTCATAAGCCTGGTTTTAGTGGAAATAGCGATATTTCGATCGGCCCAAATTTTATTCATTTTTTCGTAGCTACCTTGGTTAGTTCGCATCTACGTTTAACCTCTCGTTCTACGTTTCCTACGTTTGTTATCAAGGATCCCAGATAAAGATATTCTTGCACTACATCAAACCTATCAATTTGCTTTTTCTGGTTGATTGTTGTTCATCCTGTCCACGATCATGATTTTTGTTTTAGAAACATTCAGTTCCAAGCCAAGTTCCGTACTCTCTCTCCACTCTGCTAACAAGCTCAGTCAGTTCTTCCTCATTTGTTGCCAGGAGGACCGTATCATCCGCGAATCTCAGATTATTTACACATCTTCCGTTGATTGGTATGCCGCCCTTCCATCCGTCTAATGCCTTTCTCATTATGTATTCAGTGTATATGTTGAATAACTGAGGAGAAAGAATACACCCTGCCTCACTCCTCTCTTTGGTTTGAATTCTGATGACAGTATTTCATTGATTTTCACAGTATCCCTGGTTTCATTATATAGGTTGATGATTAAGGCACGCAAGTGATCCGGTACAGCCATATTCCTAGAACGATCCACAACTTATTCCATTTCACTCTATCGAAAGCTTTTTATAATCAATGAAACATATGTATAGGGTATATTGAACTCTCTGGCTTTTTCTATTATTTGCCTTAAATTTATCAAATGCTCTCTAGTCCCTCTTCCTTTAACAAATCCTGCTTGCTCTTCCGGGATTTGGTGTTGTAAAAGTTCTTCAGTCTTTCGTTGATTATTGTCAGCATTATTTTGCTCGTATGTGAAATAAGTGTTATCGTTCTGTAGTTTTCGCATTTTCTGTTACTCCTTTTTGTGAATTGTGATAATTGTGCCTTGTGTCCAATCTCTTGGCCATTGTGTTGTTTTCCATATTTTATTACACAAGTGGTGTAGGCTTCAGGTGCCCTTTTCTCCTATTCCTTTTAGTATTTCGGATGTTATTTTATCGTTGCCTGAAGATTTGTTATTTTAAGTTTATGGATAGCTGACGTAATTTCGCTCTGCAGTATGAAAGGTTCTTCTTCGTATTCTTTTATTTCGTATTCATTAATTTCCTCGTTTTCGGCGTAGAGTTTCTCGCAATAGATCCTCCAAGTCTCTGCTATTTCTTCTCTGTCTGTAACAAGTTTACCATTTTCATCTTCTATAGGCCATGTTTTTGGTTTGAATTCTCGGGTCAAGTATTTAATTTTTCGAAAAAGATCTCGTGGTTGGTTAGAATGGCTATGAACTTCTATTTCTTTGCATATGTTGGAAAATACTCGTTTTATCTCTTTTACATGACCTCTTAATTTCATCGCTTATCTCTTTGAAGGCTTTCTTGTTGTTAGTATCAACCTTTCCTTTATTTGAAATTTTTCTTCTTTCTTCGACCAGTTTCAATGTATAGTCAGAGATCCAATGTTTTCGTTTGAGAGGAGGTTTTGAACGTTCTGTCTCTGCGGCGTTTCTTATCCAGTTTTTATTTCTGTCCATTCTTCTTCCGGAGTTGTTTCTTCTATCAGAGTTGGCTTAGTTGTCCTCAAAGTGTCTTGGAAGCTGTTTCCAGGCCCTACGACCAATCTTTTTCAGGCTTTCTCGTCACGGGTGTTTTGAGTTTCAACTGTATTTTAGCTGTTAAGAGTTGATGGTCTGTACCGCAACAAGCTCCCGGATAGGTCTTGCAGTTTGTTACCGAAGATCTCCATCTAGTTCTCATCATGATATAGTCAATTTGGTTTCGGAACTTATCGCCTGGACTTTTCCATGTATAAAGTTTTCTAATATGATTCGTGAAAGTAGTGTTCATGATTGTGAACTCATTGTCAATAGCAAATTGTATTAATCTGTCCCCTCTTTCATTCCTCTCACCGATTCCGTATTTACCGACAATGTTTCGGATATGGTCATCTGTATTAGTGTTTCCTACTTTAGCGTTAAGATCTCCCATAACCATTGTGACCTCTCTGTTGGGAATCTTGCAAAGCGTCAATGAAAGTTTGTTATAAAATAAAATAATGGGTAATTTACCCATTGCGTATTTGGACCCGAATTAAGAAACGAAAAACGCACTTTTATATAGTTTTATTTATTATAGAATTTCCAGAATTTCATTAAAATGTGTTGGACGGAGAGTTTTATCGAATAAAAACAATTTTTTTAGGGTGAATATTTCAGCAGGGGTGAATTATGTTTTATATGAACTTCTGGCATTATTTTGATGAGATCAATCAGATCCCCAGTTACTTTTACATTTAGCTGGTACACGCTGCATAGGCGTGAGGACTTATCGAAAAAACTAATATTGAAATGGAAATTAAATTTATCTCTTAGTTATTGTTAGCAAACAAGAAATATGCTTATTTGTGTCATATTTGTACGAAGTGTTTGTGAATAATTGCGAATTGACACAGAATACTTCGTCGTGTGCCATGTAATTGATCGATTGATCTAACTGATAAGCTGTTCAGATTTGTTCTACCTCAATACGTCAATTCAAATAATTTAAATAAATATGCACTTCGATAATGATATTCAGAAAAGAATGATGTTCTAAATTGCATCACTGTTGAATATGAATACACGTGGCTGAAATAATACGATACGATTTCATCATTTCAGTGAACTTTGTAAATCAGCAACATCAAAACCTGATTTAGAAGATCACTAAGTAAGTTTTCGAAGAATCTCCATTTATTAGGTAAAAGTTAGAATGCAGAAATTGAAGATATGAACTTATAGATACTCTGCCACAAAAATTTTAATTTTGCAATGTCTCGCGAATTATCCAACCAAAATTATTAGAGGAGAAGGTGGTAATGTGGCCCCCTATTTTGTTTTTTAGGCCTCTGGTAAAAAATAAGACTAAGAAGTATAGGAAACACGTTAAAGTCGTCTTTATTAACTTACATGTACATGTCTCTCAATAAAATAAACAAAATTAAAACAGAAAAAAGAATATATGTGAGATAAAAATAATCAACTTTGAGATTTGAGATCAGGTGAGGGTTTTATGGCACCGTGGGGGCCATATTAAATGTATGAGCGTAATCACAACCTAACAGCAAAAATCACAGATATAATATTCGAATTGTGGAGGCCGTTACTTAATGTAGATCCATGATATAAATGAGATAAAAAGCACAAAGTTTAACTTTAATCTACACTTTATTTGAAAAAATTCGACGACGTTTCGCTGACACAGCAGCTTTATCAAGAATGAAAAACAGAATGAAGAGTATGGTATTATAAACAAATCGTAGACCAAGTTGGATGAATAACAGGAAAATCCACACCGAGCCATTGTACAGTTAGCATGAAAGGTAATAAAACTAATTAAACAAGTTAAGTAGGGGTGAGTAATTCACATCTACCTGTTCATTTAAAAGCTTGTCCGAATGTTTGTATCTATTTATTTCTAATGCTTCTAGGAGATCTAATTTTGAACTTTTGATTTTATATGTAATATGTCAAAGTTTTATTGAATGAATGGTTTTCTTTTATTAGGTGGTTTGAATAATTTGAATCAGATTTATTTTTTATCGAAGCTACGTTTATGTTCAGATGTTCTTATGCCAAAACTCCTATAGAGTATGATACATGTATCAGAAAGCAATAAATGAAGTATATCCTATTCATAAAGACTATAAAATATTCAACAGTTTAACATTCTGCGGTTCTGCAAGTACAAATTTTAAATCCTTTCTCGTCAAACAAAATCTTAATATAACTTTCAAAACTTCTAATAACTTAGGTAAACATATTAAAAATAATAAATCTCGTGTTGAAAAATCAAGTAAATCAGGAATCTATAAACTCAATTGCGGTTTTGTGATAAAATTTATATCGGTAGGACCTATAGGAGTTTTGGCATAAGAACATCTGAACATAAACGTAGCTTCGATAAAAATAAATCTGATTCAAATTATTCAAACCACCTGATAAAAGAAAACCATTCATTCAAAAAAACTTTGACATATTACATATAAAATCAAAAGTTCAAAATTAGATCTCCTAGAAGGCTTAGAAATAAATAGATACAAACATTCGGACAAGCTTTTGAATGAACAGGTAGATGTGAATTACTCACCCTACTTAACTTGTTTAATTAGTTTTATTACCTTTCATACTAACTGTACAATGGCTCGGTGTGGATTTTCCTGTTATTCATCCAACTTGTTCTACGATTTGTTTATAATACCATACTCTTCATTCTGTTTTTCATTCTTGATAAAGCTGCTGTGTCAGCGAAACGTCGTCGAATTTTTCAAATAAAGTGTAGATTAAAGTTACACCTTGTGTTTTTATCTCATATAATATTCGCCTTCAGGACCTGCACAGGCTGTATGAGCCCATGAATTGTAACTCTGGCACTGTCTGTCGTTAGAATAACTAGTTTCACAAAACATGCAGTTCGTATCTGCGCTTTCCGGGGTCCTATTTGGATATTGACTATCGTCGTTCTCCGAATCTGTTTCTACGACTACATCACATTCAGAGTTATTGCTGGATGATAACTGAATGACTCTGACGCTGATGGTGTATAAAAATGGCGTTATTTTCAATAATTGTGAGGAGCTGAGGCAAAAATTCAAGAATGTTTAAACAATCCATAGAGAGCTGGAGAAGACGGGTTCAGGTGGTTGTGGATGCCAATGGAAGTCATATTCCATTCTGAGTACTTGATTCTTTTCGATGAATGTTTTTAGTCATGTAATTTATTAAACAAAAACATGTCGTATTATTATTCTCGCAGTTTTTAACAGTTGGCATCTCTAAGATTTCTGGGAAACAGTCATTCTGATCTTCTTCCTAATGACCATATTTGCCTAGCAGTTTAGCCACGCATTAATAAACATTCAATGAAACACGTATCCTCATTTGTTTAAAGTATTGTTAACAATTTCAAACGTCACAAACAAGTAACACCAAGATAAAATTCGAGTTCAAACCAGATGTCGTCTAAAACTGGATGACATTTCATTATCTTTTGTTTATCATAGAGTTAATGCATGCAGTCTATGTTCAGAGGTTTCACAACGGTAGGTGCATATGATGGTGGAAAAGAAAAACATTATTGAAGACAATTGGCACAATTCTGCATCAATATTCGAGTTCGACCCTCAAATTGATGGAAAAGGTTCAATCTGAATCTGCATTAAGCAGTAGATTCAGCCATTTTGAATTCGAACGGAAATCAAATTTTAGGTTGGTTTTAGTAAAAAATTGTTCTTTGTCTTCCTAGAATATTCATGAAAAACACAACAACTTCACGCTACTTTTCTACCATTTCTCGGAATATTTTTAAGATCGATATGTCAAATTGTTCAGAAAACACTGAACTATCAACTGGATGCCCCATTCGAATCTTTTAGTGGAAAAAAAAAAACGTTCCAGCGATCTTGAAATATTGCTTATTTTCGAATGAGTCAGCCATATTGGATTTCACCGGAAGTGAAATCTCCATACAATTTCTGAAAAACCTAGTCCTTTGGCTTTCCAGTGAAGCAAGAAAAAATGATCTACCTCTAAAATTAAGAAAGTTAAAATGGAAAAACGTCATGCGACTAGCATGCTGGAACACTACATCGTGGAACACAAAAGACCAGGAAGTAATATCGGAAATAGAGAAACACAAAATAGACGTATGTACAATTGCAGGGACAAAGAAAAAGGGTAAAGGCAGCATGAGATACCAAAACTACTCACTATTCTACAGTGGAGTAGACGAGGACCTAAGAGCTCAAGCGGGTGTTGGTATACTAATGCATAGGAAATTTGAAAACGCAGTCAAAGAGGTAAACTACATCAATCAAAATATACTTCACCTATCCATGAAGCTAGCGGAAAGAAAACCCATGTTATCAGCATTTACACGCCAGATATAAGTAAACCAAAGAATGAAAGGGAAGAATTTTTCGAAACACTTCAAGACACACTAGACAGAATACCACAACACAAATACACTTTCACCAACACAAGAGAACAAAAATCTATGATTGGCTTTGTGATCACCAATAGGAAATTCACCCACGAGAAATACTTGACGTACGGACACTGACATCAGCGAATGTTGGAACACAGCACGGAATGGTTATCTGCAAGTACCGCCTGTCATATAGAATAGAGAAAAAAACCGCTTAACTACATCACTAAATTCAACATTGAATCTTTACAAAACGAAAGTACTAAGAATCTATACCAAACACGACTCGAGGAAAAGATCAACCTTAACCCTATAGTAGACACAGACAACATGAACGCCGCATGGAATAAAGTGAAAAACAACATAATTAACAACGCAAAAGAAGCCATTGGGGAACGAAGAATCAATACAGTCATAGAAAAGATAAACCATGGTTCACACAGGAAATCAAAGATTTAGCAAAAGAAAAGAAGAACGCATATATCAGATATGTCAATCACAGAACACCAGAAGAGTACCAAAGATATAAAACAGAAAGAAATAGAACAACGAACAAAATTAAAGAATTGAAAAAAATATATTGGGAAAGATTTACAAATGACATGGAACACGACTTACGAGGAGCACAGAAAAAGGTATGGAACATGTTGAGAAACAGGAAAAAACCAATCACCGAAGAACTGCAGATCAATGTAATGAAACCAGAAGAGTGGGTGAAATATTTCCAGAACTTACACCTGGGAGATAATGATAACGGT
The DNA here is from genome assembly GCA_013387265.2 of Cryptolaemus montrouzieri. Lineage (NCBI taxonomy): Eukaryota > Metazoa > Arthropoda > Insecta > Coleoptera > Coccinellidae > Cryptolaemus > Cryptolaemus montrouzieri. The sequence continues at coordinate 88,500,347 of JABFTP020000001.1, read as the reverse complement.
AACAATGAGGAACGAGAAATCGAACAACAAAACACACTCTACGAAGAAACAGAAAATGACATTATCAGCCTCGAAGAAGTACAACAAGTAATCCATAAATTAAAAATAGAAAATCACCCGGTCCGGACAACATAAATAACGAACTAATTAAATATGGGGAGCAGAAATAACAAAAGAAATAACAAAACTATTCCAAAAATTGAAAACAACAAGGAGAAACCAGAAGAATGGAGAGAGAGCATAACAATACCCATATACAAAAAAGGCGTGAAGACAAACCCAGCAAATTATAGAGGCATCACACTCCTTAACTCTGCATCGAAACTACTCACTAAAATTCCATCGCAAAAGATATATGACAAAGTAGATGTGTCTGAAGAACAACAGGATTCCGACCAAATAGATCAACAACGGATGCAATTTTTATATTGCGGCAACTAGTGGAGAAGTCCATAGAGTTTGACAAACCGATGTTTATATGTTTTATAGATTTGGAAGAGGCATTCGACAGAATTCGAATGAACGATGTGATCACTATCCTTAGAAATAAAAACTTAGGCAATAAATACATAAACATAATCAAAGAACTAAATAACTCTAATAAGACGAAAGTGAAAACTACACAGGGACTTACAAGCGAGATCAAAATTAACGCAGGCATTAGACAAGGTGACAGCCTCAGCCCATGTCTATTAAATTTAATCATGGATGAAATAATAGCAGGTGTTAACCAAATGAACCAAGGCTATAGGATGGGTAACAAAACTATGAGAATACTGTGCTACGCAGATGATGCTTTACTAATAGCCGAGAATGAGGACGACCTACAACGCCTACTACAAAAGTTCAAAGTAACAGCAGAAAAATATAACATGGTAATATCAACACAGAAAACCCAATCGATGGTAATAGCGAAAGATCCAATTAGATGCAAACTAGTAGTGAACCACCATATAATAGAGCAAGTTTCACACTTTAAATACCTAGGAGTAGAAGTATCGAGCGATAGGCAACTATTACAAGAAGCAAAACAGCAGGCAATGAAAGCATCGAGAATATCTGGCTTCCTGAGAGATGTAATCTGGCGGAATAAGTACATAAGCACAGAAAGCAAAGTCCGAATCTATAAAATCTGTGTGAGACCCGTGATGACATATGCGGTTGAGACAAGAGCTGAGACAACAAAAACGAAACAACTAATGAGGACAACAGAGATGAGAACACTAAGAGCTATAAGAGGTATTACACGCAGAGATAGAATAAAGAATGAGGATACGATAATGGAGCTAGGTGTCCAGGATGTGGTGAGGTGAACAAGAGCACGTCGACGCCTATGGAGAGATCACGTAGACAGAATGGGCCTCGAACGTATGGCGAAGTGGGCAAAAACACAAAAACCCAACACTAGAAGACCCATTGGAAGGCCGAAAAAGCGATGGCATGAGTGCTGGAACTCCGGTTCGCAGCAGGGGCTGTAACAGAAAAACAGGACATCGTCCTATTTGAAGAAGAAGAAGAAGAAAATGGAAAAAAAATGTCCGCTTTTCTCTTCTTCAAAAATGTAAATTTTTTCAGAAATGAAAATTCTTTGAACATTCTGTGGATTCATCTATTTCACACAAAACATCCCAAATGTTTTCAATTATAGTTCACAACAATAAATGTCAAAACTATTGTATCGTTTAATTTACATTGTTAAGTCACAAATAGTTAACTGAAACCTTTTTGATTGAAAAATGTGAATTTTCAAAACTTAAAATAATTCGATACATTTAAGAATGCTACGTTCTGAATGGGTATGATTCAAATGCAACTTCAGGAAGTTATTCTGTTCGTTTTCCTAACCTCACAAGTTTATATTCCAATGATTGAAACAGAATCTGGTTCTTTCGAAGCACTCAGAGAAAAAAGTAACTATGAACAAGATAAAGAAGAAGTTTTGGTCTGTTAATGCGAATGCCTGAAATTCATTTAGGTAACTTGAGCAGAGAGTGCAATACCAAAATTCTAAAGTTTTGATAATCCTGAGAAAAAATAAGTTTCAACCTTAAAAGATGGGGAAATCTCAGTTTCTACACCTAGGGGATTTTATGAGCGACAGCTAGATGGTATCAGAAAAAAATCGAGAGGAAATCTTGAATTCTACTAGTACATTTCTAGTCCGATGCCAATTCCTATCGAGAAGTTAATGCTCAACAGCAAAGGCCATTCAGTTTTCAAGTTTGACGCGCGTTAATGGACCACCATGTTTTGGCGTACGTTATTTTTAACGAAAATCTTTTTGGGGAGCTTTATTATTATATAGTCAATGAGAACATTATCCCGGATTCATTGTATGAAATTCACTAGGCTCGAAGAAGGTACATCCCTAACCAGACAAGAAATTCCTCAGAATTATTGAACCTGTGTTTCTATGATAACTAGATGGAAACGAAAGGTCTAGAAAGATGGCCACCTCGTTTACCATATTTAGTTTTTTCTCTGGAGTTATGTCAAAATTTATATTGACAAACCCATAATGATATTTCCTTATTCACGACTAATAAATAAAATTTGTTGGTTCTTATGTGGCTACATTGTTGAGAGCACAGAACTGAAAACATTTGGAATGTTTCCTATAAATTAGCATAAGCATACTAGATGAAACCACAGTTGTGTACATGTAGGTTAGTTCAAAATGGAAGTATTCATTCAATTATGCTGAAAAATATCACAGTTTAACTTGTGAAATAATATTTGAAATATTCTGTTTCAAGACAATTTGTGATGTCAAAACGTCTAGATCTAAAATCAATAACGATTCGAAGATGACTTTCCTGATAAGTAACTGATGAAATCGAGAATATCTTCTAGAAAAGAAGAAAAACGAGAAGTCAGATTCAATCCACTTCAGTAGTAATTGATTTCACACTTTTTCTCTAGGAATTCTGACCAAAATTACTTTGAATGAGATTTTGAGATGGATCTCGTATTGAGAGATCGAAATGCATTATTTGAAATATTTCCGGTCATATAATCTGCGAATTTCAGGGTTCTCGCACGAAAAATCGTAATTTTTGGTATAAAATCGCAAATAACTCGGAAACGATGCGTTCTAGGTATGGGAAAATCTATAACTAACCTAGTAATATTACGAAATAAATGGAATGTGAAAAAATAGGCAGTCTTATTAGAAAAAACTGACTTTTTTACCTTTGAGTGTAGATGATTTGCCACATGCTTTAAAAACACCCTGTAACTCTTAATACATGTAGGATAGTTAGGAAATTTATGTCAAGTATATTGTAATCGAGCCTATTCCCTTTGATTGCTGAATCTGGGAAAGGTAAATTATATCCAGCTAACAGCTGAGATAGTGCCTAAGTCCACGATAAAAATAATAATAACAACGAGAGTTGTTATCACGTTCTACTTCGAAAATTATTCGTTGGTGAGAATAGGCGAGTAAAGAAATTGTGTATTTTTAATAAAACTTTTGATATGAGAACTACAGTTAATTCAGATAAAACAAAACAAGCCACCGTGTAGAGAAACTCTTCAAGATTCAATTAAGGTAAAATTCCACAAACTAATTAATTATTTTATTTAAATAATTACGTGTGCTTCATAATCAAATCTCTAAATTAACTAAATACAATTAGGTCGCAGACATTTTCATTCCTTCTGTTACATATCATCGTTCTACATATATCTTCATTTTCAGGAATTATTTTTACTTATCGGTCGCTACCTTGATTTTAAGTCTCACAATAAAGTTCGAAATTAATCTGCAAATGGCACTTCATATTGTACGGGTTATTTTCGTTTCAAACAATTCAATCAATGTTCTATATACAGAATTTCGCGAATATCGCCGTCTTATACATAACGTCTCAACATCTACATAACGCCTAACTCGAAACTGCGTGAGATTGAGATACGTAACCAAGTGTGACTTTGATGCGTAATTATGAAAGTCTTTTGTTAATATCTGCATCGTTGGTCAGCGTTACCTCAACTTGCCTCTGTGATGATATAATGGCTTTATTATATTTGAGTATATAAAGGAATGTGGCATATTGAATAATGTTTACGTAAGGGTAAAAAGAAAGTGGACCGTGTCCTGCTTTGCATGTTTTGCACCAATTCGGTTGAAGTAAATTCTTCCGGTCGTGGTGCTCCAGAAATTAGGGCAATGTAGGTGAAGACTTGAACAACAATTTATAATTGTTGATTAGAAAATAGAGATTAGTGTGAGTTACCATAATTTTATTCACGGGAATACAAATACTTGTTACAAAGGAAGTCTGAATTTTGACTTCAAGTTCGTTTTTACTTGTATCTCATTGAAAAAATCTGTCAAAAGTTTTGGCAGATCAGTGCCAACAACTTGGGTATTTCATGCCTTGCTAAAATGTCGGTTCTAGACGCTACTGGTAACTTTTAGTTGGTAGTAAGCACCGCGGATCCGAATTTCGAATTTGCACCTCGGATGACCTTGAGGGCTCATTTTAGAGCTCGCGGACTTAAGGCGTCATGGTTATAAACTAGCCAATATCTATTATTATACCTCTCAACGGCATCTAAGAGACAAAAAGTTGTATGTCTGAATTTTGACATATTTAGTTTAATAGTAATTAGGAACAACAGCCGAAATTCGGAACCGAAATCAACGCGGGTGTGTTTTCAGCAAGAGTTTTTGGTATTCGAAAATTCGTAGATGTCTTCATAACGATTGGTTTTCATATATTCTTTTGCAAGAAAATATTCAAAGTACTACCAATTCTATTAGGTTTAGAACAAAACAAAGAGAACTAGAGACGTACATAAAACATAATAAATAGAACCATTATTAATTAAACCTTTTAAGAAAACGGTGACGGCAAAAGCCAACAACACATCATCAATATAACTGTATCTAATTGATTATTCTTCATTGAACCCTTGAGCGGAAGTGTTCGAACAAGTTCAAGATCGTATTTTAATTCCGAGAAGCAGACATGTGGGAATACCGTACGGGTTCGGCCGGAGTGTCCCATGATAATTTGAATTCGAAATGAGTACGTCATGTCAGTTGCTGTCATGTAATATACTATTGGTATGCTTGAGGAATATGATGTTGTTAACAACTATTTTTCCGCATTTGGATGGAATGATAAGTAGTTGCGAACGGAACTAGTGGTATTTCGAAGAAAAATGGTTACGAAAAGTTGCTAAACTTGAGAATTTTGAAATATAACAGAAAGTTGATGAAATTTACTAGACATTCAGTAATAACTTTGAATCTCAATTTTTATAGGAAAGTATATTAAATGAATTCGACTTAAATTTGGAATCTAGATTACGCCAAGTACAGAGCAACGAGCATGCAAATAGCTTTTGTCACTTTTGATTCAAAGATGCTTATACTTAATTGACATTTGAGATTCGATTCAACATATACAGTTTAAGCTCTATATTCGCGGGCTATAGGGTGAAAGGAAGTAGATTCGTGATAATATTAATTTCTTATATTTTTCGTCTATTATTTCTCTTCAAGAACCGGAAACAAAATGGACTTTGACTGGACACAGTTTCGGTTGAACATTTGGTTATTGTGGAATTTTCCTAAGGACCGCAATATTCCTAAAAAGAAAGTTTTGAAATTGAATGGAGAATAGTTATTTGTGTGATACTCATAGGTAAATTCGTGATATGGGTTGGCAAGTTCGTGACACAGTCTGATTCTTTTTGGTATATGTGTTGCACATGAAGACTTCTTTCTCAGAATCTTTTAGCTGACATTGTAACAGTCCGATTTCTCGAATCAATCATTTATATCTCAGTTTTCATAATTTTATTAATAATTCAATCTCATTTCATCAAGTTAAATATTCAAACAGTTTGAAATTCGAATCAAGAATCTACAAGTAATGAAACCCAATAAAATTATAGTTATATCCGTAAGGTGTCGCTGATATTGATCTGGGTTGTTCACTGGTGAATTTTAAGTCAGTACTTGAAAGAAGATAGTTTTCTCGCTTCCGTGGGAGAACGGAAAGCAGTACTCATTTTATGTTTCATTTCCACTTTATTGTTGTGAAGAGAATAATTTCACTTTTTCATTAGTTTTTTTGAAAATGAATAGTTTTTTATAGAACCGAATTCATTAGATTCGCTCTCTTTCTTCTTCTTCTTCTTTTTCACCGTGTAGAAGGCGTAGCGCCTGTTCAGTTCCGGTTTCCCTGCAGCCGTTCTTGTGAAGTTGATTGCCAACTGTCCCGCCATCGTTTTGGTGGTCGTCCAACAGGTCTTCTTCCGTGTGGTATGTTGTTATATACGATTTTATCTGTGGTCATTCTGTTTACAGGAATCTTTGCAAGCAGTTTCAAAGAGGTGCTTAATAAGGTTATTCCGCGATAGTTGACAGGATTTGTTTTGTCTCCTTTTTAAAGATAGGCACTGTTACACTTCTTTTCCATTTTTCTGGTATTTTTCCGTGTTGAATTATGATGTTAAACAGTTTTGTGTACTCTTCTCTCATGGCTTCTCCGCCATATTTGATCATCTCATTTGTTATCTAATCTTCATTTGGAGCTTTCCTATTTTTAAGTTTACTTATTGCCATAGCTACTTCCTTCCTTGATTGTTACTGGTTCATTTATAATGTTGTTTTCTAAGTCTTCTTCTGGGGTTCTTCTTCATTCCATTTCAGCACTAAATCTCTGCCAGTATTCTTCTTTAATTGCCCGAACTCTGTTATTCACCCTATTTCTTATTTCTATGTATCTATTTTGGTTCTCTGGTGTCGGATGGTTCTTATATTCTAGATATATTTGTTTTTTCCTTTGTAATGTTTTTGACTTCAGTGGTGAACCAGGGTTTATTATTAGGTTTGCCGTTCTGTGATACCGTGCGGGTTCCCAAGGCCTCTGTGGCACCCTTGTATATGTTTTCTTTTAGTTTGAGCCATGCTATGTCGGGGTTATCTTGCTGTAATATTGGATTACGAGTTATATACTGTTTGCAACGGTTTGAATAAAGTTGTTTTGTGCTCTCATTGTTGAGCGATTCTACGTTAAATTTTTCAGTTTTTACAGATGGTGTTTTCTTTTTAATTGAGTTGTCATCTTCAGTTTCCTAAAACGAGCTTGTGGTCTGTTCCAATGTTAGCTGATGACAAAACTCTTACATCTAAGATTTGTTGGGGTAGAAACATTCGGGTAGTGATAATGTAATCAATTATGGATTTGTTGTTTCGGTTATCGTAGAAAGTATATTTGTGCTGTTCTTTGTGAGGGAAATAAGTGTTATTAATTCGCAACTCGTTCTGAGTACAAAATTCCGTCAACATTTAGCCGTTTCTGTTAATTACGTCTTCGTTATATTTTTGTTTTACCCGTTTACTACTTCGTTACCCACTCTAGCGTTAAGGTCTCCTAATATGATTATCTTTTCTTTAGTTGGTATTTTATCTAGTTGGTATTGAAGACTTTCATAAAATCTACCGCCGATTCCTCTGGTTTGCTTATGTCAGGTGCGTATACTGATAGGATATGTAGCGGTCGAACGACATTGTGACTTTCAGGATTCTATCGCTAACATATTCTACGTTTACCATATTTTCTTCGTATTTTTCATGTACTAGGAGTCCTACTCCCGATGTTGCTCTTTGGTCTTTTTCTACTCCAGAGTATACTAAGATGTAATTGTTTAATTTTGATAATCCTCTTCCTTCTTTTTGATTTCGGCAAGTGCACATATATCTATTTTGTGTTCTTTCATTTCAGGGATTATTTCGTGGTCTTTGGAGAATAGAGTTTTTATGTTCCAGCAGGCTATTCTTACTTGATGCTTCTTCCTGTAGAGTTTATTCCTATTTCGCGCGCGGGTCGTATTCCGTGTTTTCTGTCCTCGTTCGAGGCTGCATCTCCGGTGCTTTGACAATGAATTGTTTTACCCTAGGCAGGTTGCTAACCTTTCCTAGAACCCTCCTCCTTGATCCGGGCTTGGGACCGGCATTAGCACTCGCTGGACTACTCAATCCATCCAGCTTGTATCAAAGGCGGAATTCATTAGATTCGCTCTCTTTCCATTTAGAAATCTTCGGAATCTTTTGTGATTTTATTGTGTTGTAACTATTGGAGTGAATAATTTTCAGAAAAAGTAATGAAGTATTCTTTTGATTTTCTGGATAAATTCCAATCGTCTGAGGCGTTATAAGTGGTCAGTATTTTTGCGTAATTTCCTCGACAACGAATTCAATTAGGAGTGGAGAGATTTCAAATTTTCTTTCGTTATATTAACCTAGATCGTTATCTGCTATTCCAAGGGTAAGTCAAATTCATTCTGTTCATTTTGAAAATATATATTCGAGAGATATGGTATTGTTATAGATTTTTTCACCATAAAGATATTTTACTGTCACGAGTTTTCGTCTTTATGCCAAACCTTGATATTTCACGACTGGGATAACCACGACTTTAGGGAACTAGTCTTGCCACCTAGGGCAGTCACCTTGTGAACCAAATTCAGCCAATCGAGTAACTTGTAAGCTGTAAGATACAGGAATACCAGAAACCCCATATAAAACACTATCCAACCTTCGTGGAATTAACCTCAGTTCTGAAAGCTAAGTGTTCTTCTTTATGATTCATTTATTCTCTTCTATCTTCATTAACCGTTGACTGAGCTCTATCATTGAGTTTCATTTTGTTGAAAAGTTCAGATTGTTCTAAATTGAAAATTAGTACTCCTGAAGTTTGAATTTATCTCGTTTGAGACTCCTTTATTGTAATTGGTTTAACTTTGTAGTAAAGTTTTTTTGCATTAGTTACCTTGATTATAGTTAGTAATTCATCAGTCAGTTACTGTGATTTCGATAATTATTCTGTAATAAAGCTAGTTGAATGAAGTGATGAGTATTATTCCTAAGGCTATATCTAGGATGAAGATCTCACACACTGAGATAAAGGGACTCTGATCTAGCTAAGCCTAGGTAATTTATAGGTAGTTTCAATTGTAATTTCATTTCAACTAGTCTTGCTATAATTTAATGTCATTCAACTTCTATATTTAAAATTCTTATTTGAAGTAGAAGAAATTTTTCTCCAATTTTAAATATTCTTGAATTAAACCATTACAACATTTCACGTGGTAGGGCACCCTACAGTAGGAGCATTGCACCTACTCTGCTTCATTTTCTTCTTTCCATCTTCAAAATAATTTTTCTGCACTCTTCGCATACCCAATTATCTCCGCTTCCATTTGTCGGGATGAAGTAACTCTGGAAGTTGACGGCTGATGTTCAGTGTCTATTTCATTCAAATATTTTGCTCTGGAATCTCTTTGCTTTCTGGAAGTGGTCGGTACTTTGGGCGGCTGTAGAATTTCTAATATTTCACCAATTCAAGCAACCCGAGCTTCTTTAGCTTCAGGGCTGCCAAAGGGTAGCAGTTAATGCAAAGGGGCTGTAGCTTCTTTTACGATCACATTACGGTTGAGCGAGCAAATTCCTGCTTTTTGAAGGCATTTATTATGTTGTTGTGAGAGAAGATCGATAGAAATGTTGGATTTAGGATTTCATGGAAATTAGTCGTGTTGGGCTTTTCTGGATGGTGTCTCATATAATAATCAAGGCTTTTCTGCCAGTGGGATTTCAAAGATCTATAAACGCCAACGTCTAGAGGCTGTAGGATGTGGTTTGTGTTGGCCGAGAAAGTGAAGAGGAAAATATCATTGACCTTTGCCAGAGAAATTACCTCAGGATTGATGTGTGAGGTATGTAAATCCAGGAAAAGTACAATAGGACACTCTGCCAAAATTGCTCTAGTAAAACACTGGAACCACTCCAGACAAAGTTCACTATCAATCCATCCTTTCGGCGACAGTTTAACTTGAGAATCTGGCAGACAGTTTTCAGAGCGTCATTCCATCTTACTCCCTTGAAGATGATCATTGGAGATATCCACGAGCCATTAGCGCAAATACAACCCATCAGAGTTAGTGATTGTCCTGTGTCCTCACACTTTCTTATTAGCACGCCATAACACTCGCAGGTCATTCTTCTTTAAATTTTTTGTAAGCACGAGTATTTAACGATCTATAACATTTCAAATCAGTGGATTAAAAACGAGGCGAGTGAACTTGATGTAATCTTTAATTTGCGAAAACAACGAACGACTTCATTATCAGAACGAGCTCCATAGCTCAACAATTAAGAGAAAATCAATAGGAAGAATTTTAACCAAAAATAGATTTGATCCGCGTATAAAACACGTTCATAACAAGAATTGGATGAAGATGATAAGAATGTAGTTTCGACAGGAAATAATTGATTCTATGTAAATGACCGCTGATTTCATTAGAATGTTTTTAGTGAACCTACACATAAATGAGAATTTTAGGCTGATCACAATCTTGATAGATAAGAAACATTTTATACACAATAACTTTAATGTATAAGCAGGAATAATCAGAGCTCATCTCATAACAGATCTAAATTCTATAGGTTGCTACATAATAGTATGTCACAACTTGAGGAGTTAAATCTACGTGCAATTTTAGGAAAAAAAGTTTATATAAACATAGGTCCGCAAAAGCTTCGTTACGGAGCTACAGGGTGTTGCAACTTTCGAGAACAATTGGCTTTTTCTTCAAAACTACTGCAGTTTTTGAGATATTCAACCCAAATTTGGAATGAAAGCTATTTTCTACAGCCTCCATCATTACACGTCCTAAATTTTAGCTAGAATCTACAAGGTGTTTTCTTTTCCGGAGCCATGCCTTCTTTTACCCTATCAAACTTTTTTGCAGTACGCCACTGATCAGCGTACAATCAATTTTCCTCATTTTCGTTCAATTTAGAAACTTTTTTGACATTTGTAATTTTTTCGTATCTCCAAACATACTCGAGCAAAAAATTATTGAACGGTTGTATGCATTCGCTGAATTGAAAGCACTTTATTCATTTTGACAGTTGCTTAAGTTGAACCAGTATCTGCTCGAATTGTTTATTAAATTAACGATTAGTTTTAAGACTTTTGAAGTCATTGCTGTAAGAAAAAATGGCTAATTTTACTAACGCCGAATTGGCTGATATCCATTACATGTACGGCTGACGGAAACACAAAAGCAGCTAGGCGATTATATCAGGTGCGCTTTCTAAATCGAGTAATACCAGACAGGCGAACATTTTCAAATATCCACAGAAGGTTGAGGAACTGGTACTTTTACTGCAAATAATCATTTAAAAGGTGCAACTCAAACTATGAGAACTCCAGATATTGAGGAAGCAGTTTTGAATTGTATTAAAGAACAAGTAATGTGTTTTAAGGAATTTTACTTAATAATTGCGATTCGTAACGCGTTTCACTACACCGTAGCTTCTTCAGACGAATGATTATGCAGAAAATGTAAATGAGAATATAACTATAAATGTTCTTGAGTAATTAAAAGCTTATTGGTTGCTTCTTCTTAAGTGGTTATTTATGACAGGTATATCCAATAAAATTAAGGAATAGATTGCTCCCCGAAAAGATTCAATAGAGGTGAAGGGCTTAAATCGACTTGTTCATTGATGAGTCTACCTGAGTGTTTGTATTTATTTATTTCTAAAGTTTCCCAAAGATCTACCTTCCAATATTTATTATCTGTATGCAAAATTTCAAACTGTGGGTCGAAAGAATGATTATTTTCTAAGAGATGATTCGCGTAATTTGAATCTGATTTTTTTATTTGAAAAACTGCGTTTATGTTCCGATATTCTAATATTAAAATTTCTATGTGTTCTACCAATGTAGAAATTATCACAGTCATTGCAATTCAATCTATAAACACCTGATTTATTGTTTTTACCTGGTTTGGTTTTATTATTTTTATATATTTGCCTAAATTATTATTAGTTTGGAAAGCTATGTTGAAGTTATTGCTACTTAAGAATGATTTCAGTTTCTCACTTGTAATGCCAACGTAGGTTAAGGTGTTGAATTTTTGTTTCAATTTATCGACAGGGTAAACTTCATTCAATGCGATTCTACTTTGTTTTTATTTAAAATATTATTTATTAGTTTGGGATTGTAACCATTATTTTTGGCTATTTGTTTAATCAAATTTAGTTCTTTGTTGAAATTTTCTGGTGATAGCGGGATGTTAATCAATCTATGAATAAAACTATAGAATGCTGACATTTTATGTTGATATGGATGATACGACGAGTTATGTATTATAATATCTGTATGTGACGGCTTATGGTAAATTGCGAAAACATGTTTTCCATTTTCATTCGAAATTGTTACGTCTAAGAAATTTATCGAATTATTGCTTTCTATTTTGGTTGTGAATGCAATTTTGGATGTAATGAATTTATATGATTTTCGAAAATTTTCAACTGTCTATCTGTTCCTGTGAGCAAATAATGATATCGTCTACATAGCGATACCAGTATAAACAATATTTACTGAGTGGATGATTATGAATTAATTTCTCTAAGTTATTCTTGAAAATTTCTGCTAACAAAGGACTCAACGGATTGTCCATAATCAAGCCGTCTTCAATAGTATAATATTTGTAATTGAAATGGAAATAATTTTGATCTAAACAAATTTTTAATAATGAAAGAATATCTGATCTAATGATAGTAATGACATGATTCCTTTCTAATAATTCTTCAACTAAGTAATACGTATCTTTTGGAGGAATGTTGGGAAATAGATTCTTAACATCGAAAGAAATAAGTTTGGAATTAGGTGGTATAGTGGTATCTTTGATATTGGCAATAAGTTCGTATGAATTTTTGACCGAAAATTCAGATTTAAAATTGCAATGTTTTATTAGCAAGTCGTTGAGAAATTTTGAAAGTTTGAACGAAGGTGCCGTTACATAAGAAACAACAGGTCTAATAGGGTAATTAGGTTTATGAAGTTTTATCAACGAATATAATTCGGGGGATTGTGGATTGGAGTTAATGAATTTATATTTTCTTGGTCTGTAATTAATGATTTTGCTGTCGAAATTATGTTTTTAACAACTTTGTGAAATTTTGCGGTAGGATCCTTAGTTGATGTTATATAGTTTCCGGCTGTTAAGAATTCTTCAGTTTTAGAAATATAATCGGTTTTACTAATCTCAATGACGGTGTTACCTTTATCTGCTTTAGTGAATACTAAATCGTTCTTGGTACTATTTTCACGAATTGTTTTTATTATCTTATAATCGGAATTGCAATGAGGTGATAATTTCGAAAAGTCTTCTTTGATGATTTTTGCTGTTTGATGTTCGGCTAAAATATATAAAATATAAAATATTATCTTTGGATTTGAATTGTATTGATTGGAATCCTCATGCGAGTTTAATATTTCACATGATCTAGTTTGGTGGATTCTCCACTACTCTTCATTTTACCCTTTTCATATTCAACGTATCCAAACTCTACTTCCTTGAGTTTTTCCTTCAAGACTGAATTTTTGCCGATAGTTCTTAGATAAAATTAGAGAAAATGCTCATTTTGATAGTGAAATAATGTTTTTCACAATACACAATATATTATACTGTATTGTGAGCTAATCGTTCAGAGTTATAATAATAATAATTTTTATTCACTCAATCATAATCACAATGTGAAAACCCCCCTCCCATTACAAACTATAAAAAAAAACACAAATCATGACCATGACGAATGAACAAAACACATCAAGGATTACCCACTAAGGCTAAGCCAGTGCGTGGGTACGCAACTACAAACAGAGAAACACAAAAGGTATGCTATGATCAACGAAATACAAATCAATAAAAAAAAAATTTTATATGGATCAAAACAAACAATGGATGTCATTTTATCTTTCATTCCGAGAAAACAATTGACCTTCCTTTTGAAACTATTTATATTGGGTACAATTCTTATGTTTACTGGAAGGAAATTATACATTCTATAGGCATTAAAATCGAAAGAACGTTGAGATATAGTTCTCGAAAAGAAAAGGGTTTTGACCTTTGCCTGTGAACAAGATCGGGTCCCATATCCATGATCAACATATTGAAGTTTGTTTTTACTTTTGTGAATTTGTGTTACACAATCAAGGAAATACAGCAGCCTGACATCCAATACACAATGTTTATATAAGTCATCTGAGGGGTAGGTATTTGGTTTTTTTGAAATTATTTTTAGAATTTTTTTCTGTAAGATTTCCACTTTATTCAGATAACAGCTTGCTGCAGCACCATATATCGTGATGCCGTATCTAATTCTGCATTCTACAAGGCCGTGATAAATCATCTTCAATCTACGAAAATCGACAAACTTAGCAAGGAATCTAAACAAGTAGAGCAAACTCCTCAGAGACTTAACCAATACTTCAATATGATAGTCTTAAATTTTGATCAAATAGTACTCCAAGATACTTCACAGTTTCTTTTGTAGCAATTTTGACAGTTTTTTCATTTTTTTCAATTTCGAGTTCTTTGAAAAGAGGCAAACCACTGCTATAGCAACTAAACGGCATAGTTCACAGACGAAGCTAACTTTTCGATAACTGCTATCACAAATTTTCATAATATTCATTATTGGGCTGAGTAAAATCCCCATTTGATTGAAGAATCTCATATTCAAGAACAATTCTCACTAAATGTCTGGGTCGGAATAATTGGTAATTATGTTATATGATTGTGCTATTTTTTTTGCTCAACAGACTAAACGGTCCCGCTTATTGGCAATTTCTTGAGGAGGAGTTACGAGTTATTGCTGGAGGATGTTTCACTTTTGGTGAGAAACAATTCTTGAATAATACATTCAACAACAGATGGATAGGTCGGGGTGGGCCAGAACCATGTCTTCCTAGGTCCCCAGACTTAAATAGTTTAGACTTTTACTTATGGGGATATCTCAAAAGTTTAGTTTATACGTCTCCAGTGAACACTGTAGAAGAATTGAGAAATCGAATAATAACCTATCGTGACACGATAAGAAATACCCCAGAAATATTTCAAATAGTGCGTGATAATATGCGAAGAAGGACAAAGGCCTGTATTCTTGCAGGTGGAGGACACTTTTTAATTGTTCTTTTTTAGTTTGATATTGAATAAGCTATCAAAACAAAAGGAAATTTTGGGCATACCTACGAGTATTTCTATTAATTATATACATACAATAATAACATACAATTCAAATAATTCAAATTCAATAATTTGTCACTCGACAACGGTTGGAGATACGAGAAAATTACAAGTGTCAAAAAAGTTTTTAAATTGAACGAAGATGACGAAAATTGATTGTACACTGATCAGTGGCGTACTGCAAAAAACTTGCATTCCAAATTTTTTTATTATTGATAATGGAATTTTACCAAGTAAAAGCCTCCCAAATTCAAATGTAACAAATAGCTTGCATTCTCAATTTGGGCTGAATATCCTAAAAACTGCAGGAGTTTTGAAGAAAAAACCAATTTTTTCCGAAAATTTCAACACCCTGTAACTCCGTAAAGAAAGCTTTTGCGGACCTATATTTATATAAACTTTTTTTCATAAAATTGCACGTAGATTTACCCCCTCGAGTTGTGACATACTATTATGTAACACCCTGTATATTTTAGAGGTACTTTAGTATAAGTTATCCGGAATCCAAGAAATACATCCTTAAAAACAAAAATCAACCTCAAAACTTTCTGCGTATAATATTTCCTGATATGGGGTGAAAGTGCACCAAATTACATCCCTCTGCCGATGGTCATGCGATATCTCATTTTCTAATGAAACAAAAAGTTCCTCAAAGAATGAGTACGAGGAGATCATATGAATCTAACACTTTTATAAACTATATGTTAGTTAGGGGTTCTCTGAACAACCAGTTTTTTAAAGACATTGCACAATCGATTTTTAATATGAAGGATCAAATGATAAGTATCATTAGTGAAGTGAAAACTCCCAAAAGGTCGACAAATTATGGCAAATTTGAACAAAGAAGTGATTTATTTTCTGTTCATGAAAGTATTAAATCAACATTAAAATTTAAAAATACAGAATCATCGATACAAGATATATGCTTTTCCCATTCTTAAAATCAGATGACTTAAAAGTCCATCCATCAGCAGAATTCACCACTAATTTATTAACCTATCTTTTGAGATTTCGTGAATTGTCACTCAATCTAAGTTAATTTGTACAACAGAATATCATTTTTTCATTTTTTTTATGAATACACTAAGGCGCATCCACCAAGTAAGTTCAAAGCGCATTCACCAATTATGAAAATATGAAAATTTTTATGTTTGGTACTTAATCACACAAAAACGGTTGAACGGATTAAGACGAAATTTGGAACACAGATATCTTATTACCTAGATTGGGATAAATAAATATTCTTTACTCAGGAAAAACCTGAGAAAACTATGATATCAAAAACGAATATCATAACGTATCCACTTTCTATAATAAGTTACAGTTAAATGAGAAGAATCGCTGAGTGATTTCAAGAAATAAAGTTCTTATAAACATGAGTCGAAAAATTCTTCGTTTCCGAGATACAGGTTGCTGACGCTTAAAAAAATGTTTGCTTTTTTTCTGAGTAACATCAACAGTTGTGTAAATTTTCTGCCGAAAGTTAAGACAGAAGTAACCTACCAAGATCTATATCGTCGAGTAAGTCGAACCCTTATGACAGTATACAGGGTGATGTTTTCCCCTCTTTACCCTCCCAACCTTTTCATAGTGTTCAACTGAAGTGCTTCGAGAATCTAATTCAAACTCTTTCTGATTTCTTGATTTCTTGCATATTTTCGTTTCAGTTACTGTTGTCGAAATATGAGTTATTGGAAATAATTGGATAGTTTAATCTATATTAGAAGCTTGAAGATATTTTTCAAATAATACCTGAAGCTTTTAAGATTTTGTGCTCAAATTCGATACACGGGTCACCTACGGAGATCGACAACATTAGATAAGGCGAAAGTATAAAAATACGGAATGATTTTTTTTCAAGTGTTACGCCCCCTTCTTCGACGATGGAAACTTCGATCCCAGCAGGTAGCGACCAGAAATGTTCTGTCTTATTGCAACCCTCGGTATGCAAATTTCCTTCCGTGCCTTTCAGGTTTTTGAACTTACGTAATTATTTTCTCGTTGAAATAACTTCAATGACGGTCTGTGATCACTAATCTGCTCAGATGTCTCCATGACTGGACCACTGTGCTCGATTTAGAGACTTCCATTGACGTAATTTATTTAGATTTATCCAAAGCGTTCGATAAAGTCCCACGTAGACGTTTTCTCGCGAAACTGGAACACTTCGATATTCGCGGTGGTGTCCTCGTTTCTCTCTAACCGTGAGTTATCTGTGCGCGTTGGTAACTCTCTTTCTGCTACCAAACCAGTTTCGAGAGCAGTCCCGCAAGGATCGGTGTTGGGACCTTCGCTATTTTTGATTTATAGGGCTGATTTACCTATTCCAATCACCTCTACATCTTACATGTACGCAGATGACACAAAGATTTACGCTGATCCATTACAAAACCATCATACTTTACAACAGGATCTCACAATTATTTAGGGTTGGTGCGAGGCATGGTTGCTACCTCTTAATCCCGAGAAACGTGTCAGCCTACATATTAGTAGGAAAAATCCCAGACATCTCTACAGCATCAACGGAACCATCGAATCATGCAAAAACCAGATCGACTTAGGAGTTACAATATCAGAGGATCTCAGCTGGTCTGGCCACATCCATTCCGTATGCACAAGAGCTTCCAGAACGTCTTATCTTATGGAAAAGGTATTTGGGAAATGCAGCATCAATACCTGTCGCGTCCTTTTGACCACCTACATCAGAACGATTTTGGAATTCGCTGGACCTGTCTGGGATTCTCATCTGTTTGGCAATATAAACTCGCTGGAGTCTATTCAATGAAGAGTTTCGAGAATGCCCTTCGGAGTTGTTCCTCCTTCAGACGCGGATCACCTTCGTCTTCTGAATCTCCTACTGTTTGCAGATCGACGACTTCGTGGTGACCTCATAGTCACATATGGGACACTCAACAATCTGCTTGGAGTAGACCTTTCAACCATCTTTCGTCTGAATAACAGCACACGTCTTCGAGCTCATGACTTCAAGTTATAAAGAGAAAACTTTTGATGCACCGTCAGAGAGCACTGCTTATCGAACCGAATATTTCACTCATGGAATAAGCTGCCCGATAAAGTAGTTAACAGTTCAAGTATTATACCTTCGATCGATGGTCTACGCGGAACAATACATAGACTTTCTAGTGGTTAATTGTGGTTGAATTTCATTATTCTTTTCTTTCTCATCCTTCACTCACTGATGTATTGTGATTGATTGTATTTTTGTAATTTGAGCCATATAATATTACCTTGGCTTTTGTTAATGTTCAATAATAATAATAATAATAATCTCTTTGTTAACACCTACGCCATTCCAGTGTTGCTTTACTCATTTGGAATAATCAGATGGACTAAGACGGAGCTGGATGATATTCAAAGGCAGACCCGAACGATGCTGACAAAGTACAATAATCATCATCCAAAATCGTCTGTGATACGAACAACTTTGAAGCGGAAAGAAGGAGGACGCGGATTAATAGATGTTGTCAATTTACACACCGAACAGATAAGAAATCTCAGAGAATTCTTCTCAGCAAAAGCTCTCACTTCTGACCTCCATAGAGTAGTATCGTTGGCTGATAAGGGGTATACACCTCTGAATCTTGCTACCAGAGATGACCTGCTGAATCTACCGTTCCTATCAGATACTGAAAAACAAGAGCAATGGTCAAGAAAGGAATTGCATGGACGACATCACCATGAGATTAATCAACCACACATCGACAAAGAAGCCTCCAACAAATGGTTGATGAATTATTATTCGCAAAAACAGAGGGATTCCTTATGGCCATCCAAGACCAAGTGATCGCTACAAACAATTACAAAAAATTTATAATGAAGGACGGAACATTACAAACAGATAAGTGCAGAAAATGCCATATAAGATCGGAGACTATACAGCATATTACGTCCGGATGCGAACAACTGGCCAACACGGAGTATCTTCACAGGCATAATCAAGTGTGCAACATTATTCACCAGAAACTTGCACACAAGCACGGACTTCTGAACACCTTCCAGCCATATTACAAGTATCAGCCGGCGCCCGTATTGGAAAATGACTCTATCAGATTATACTACGATAGGCCTGTTATCACTGACAGAATGGTGACGAATAATAGGCCGGACATAGTGGTGTATGATAAGAGAGCCAGAACAGCAATGCTGGTGGATGTCGCCATACCGAATAATAACAACGTGCTGAACAATTTCCAGGAGAAAAAGTCCAAATACACAGACCTTGCTATTGAGATCAAGCAGATGTGGCACCTCGATAAAATAGATATTGTTCCTGTCATCGTATCCTCGACTGGTTTAATACCCAAAACTTTGCATGATAGCCTTAAGAAATTAGAATTGCATAAGAATACCTATATAGAGATGCAAAAGCTGTAATTCTTAACACATGTAGGAGAGTTAGGAAATTTTTGTCAAGTATATTGTAATCGAGCCTATTCCTTTGATTGCTAAATCTGAGAAAGGTAAATTATATCCAGCTACTAGCTGAGATAGTGCATAAGTCCACGATAATAAATCTCTTTGCATGATAGCCTTAAGAAATTAGAATTGCATAAGAATACCTATATAGAAATGCAAAAAGCTGTAATTCTTAATACATGTAGGATAGTTAGGAAGTTTATGTCAAGTATATTGTAATCGAGCCTATTCCCTTTGATTGCTAAATCTGGGAAAGATAAATTATATCCAGCTACTAGCTGAGATAGTGCATAAGTCCACGATAATAAATAATAATAATAAATTTCGGATCAACGAAGAACAATCGTTAAAAACAGGCTACTTTCTTCAGAAACGATGCAAACCATACGAGAAGAGGTCATAATGGAACTCAGAAGCGAAAATGATATTCATTACGGTATACCTGCCGGAGTAAATGAAAGTGTTACATATAACATCGAGCCACAGGAACGAATGTTAACATGGAACATCCTCCAGAGCCGAATCGGTAAAACGAATTTATGTATTTAGCAAGATCAGAACTTAACAGAGCAATATCTGAATTCAGTGGTAGTAACCTTACTACACGACCTAAACTGGACAAACTCAAGACGAACAAGAACACCAATATCATCCTAGAGTGAACTCAGTGTTCGAAGAATACACCGACCAGAACACTTGGAGAAGATTGACACTTTGATTTACTGTGGAGTAGTAGCGGTTCTTCGACTACACAAACAACAAGTCTCCACAACTCTGATTCAAGCTGAGCCAAAAAGCGTCATAAAACCACCATGGCAAAATCGACTGGAGAAGGATATTGATAACATAAGAGCCGAAATCGGTCTTCTCACAGAATTCCTGGGAAACAAAAAACCCTCAAGGCGCTTGAAATCACATATACGCAAAATTTATAGGAAAACTAGTACGAACACAAAACACCCTGATCACAAACAATACATCGACGTGTATATGGACACTTTGAAGCAGAAACTCCAAGCAAAAGCAGAGAAGCTTTCAAGATACGTCAAGTATACTGAAAGGAAACACCAAAACCGAGGATTCCTTCAAAGCGTGGCCAATTTTCATAAGGGAAATAACTGTACCTGATGAACAATGACACACTGGCGCGTCTCTGCAGGTCAACATGAACAATAAGTCAATTAAAACTGACGAGATACCCACACGTCGTGGAATTTTTCAAGGAGATTCTTTGAGTCCACTATGGTTCTGTTTAGCGCATTTTCATTGTGTTCTTTGGGGTTCGACCATAGTGATGACCAATAATCGGCCAAGCACTGTGCGTCAGGTACTTCTCTGTTGTTGTTGTTCGCAGTTTAGTCATTTCCCTTATGAAAATTGGCCGCGCTTTGGAGGAACCTTTGGTTTTGATGTTTCCTTCCAGTATACTTGATGTATCTTATTATTATTATTATCGTTATAATTCAATGAAAGAGTTCTTCAGTTTTTTTCTTGATAATTTCCGGTATACCATTCGAATATCTGGTGGTTTGCCTGTAAATGTCGTGTCGAAGGCCGCGCCTCACTCTATATGATTTTATCCGAGCGAAGCTGGAACGGGTTGCTAGTAATATATAATAATAATAAGTCGAACTTATATCATAAAAACAAAATATATCTTCAAAAAGAAAAATTTAAATCGTAAATATCAGGTTTGTTAGGCTTGTGTCGTACATCATCTACCTTTCTTCACTGCGAGCAGGTGGAATCATGGATTTTTGCTAATGATGAATTTTTGAATTAAAGTAGTGCAGAGCAGATAAGATATTTTAATCAAATTTGAAAATTGGTACTCAGGTATAGCAAAAGTCTGAAAAGTCAAATGTGGTTCTCAATTACAATTTTAAAACAAACGGTTCATCTTCATCGTTCCGTTCGCGAAAGTTTAATGACATTAAATTGTATTTATAACACGTTTAGCGTGTTGTGTAAAACATATGACGATTTGACATGCATGTAATAACTTCTCATTGTGCATTTATATCGTGATGAATAATTTTTATATTAATACAATCGAGGTGTGGTCTGCTTGGTTATGCGTAATGAGGTTTTCTCTATCTAGTTATTGTGATTAACTTGTGGAATATCGGTATCAAAATTTGATCGAACTTTAGTAGAATCGTTTTTTAAAATGTGGAAATATCGACGTTATTTGTCATATCCCTACACATTCATATTCAGTTTGAATGCGCATAAGCAGATATTCTGTACGTTGATGCTGGGAAGAAGAAGAGAAGAGGAAATGGAGGTTGGGAGCACAAGGTTATTGAGTATTCATTCCAAGATCTTTCTTTCTTTCTCTCCTTCTCACTACATTCCTCTCGGCCTGTCAGACTCAATCTCCTGATTATGTGTCAAGTAGTCCAATCAATGATTTTTGAAGCCTTCGATACAGTTTCACTGGATAGTATGGGTCACCCTATTTATCGAAGAGGTAGATTTCCTTTTCCTATATAAGTTGACAATAAAGAGAAATAAAATCAAGATAAAACAAATTCTTTAAAAACAAGCTTTCATTTAAATGCGCTAAAAAGAAAAAAAATTAACTTTTACACTAAAACTTTGACAGTTACCGTTATTTCAAATTATATGTTATAATATAAAAACTTGTAGCGAGATATAAGTACTTGTATTTACATTCTTAGTTTTAAAATTTTAATAGGCAGCAAATAAATACGCATACTTATATCTTTCAACAAGCTTTTATATTAGGTCTCGCTGTTTTTTTTTTTAAAATACAACTTTATTGTGAAAAATGATTACAAATGAATCATTCAAAATATTGCCAACGCTAGCTACAACTTTTTCCCACCTTTCTGGCAGAGTTCGAATACCGTGACGGTGGAAGTGTCTTTTGAGGCTATCCACGGATCAAGAATTAGGCGGGTGGGGTAGGACTTCCCATTTGAGCGTTTCCAAGTAGGTTTTAACGGGTTTGGTAACGTGAGGCCGAGCGTTGTCATGCTGTAGAATTACTTTTTCGTGTCTCTGCTCGTATTGTGGCCGTTTTCTGTGCAGTGCTTTACTCAATCGCATCAATTGAGTTCGATACTGTTCCCCAGTTATAGTTTCGTTCGGTTCCAATAGGTCATAATAAATAACACTGACTTGGTCCCACCAAATATACAGCATAACTTTCGCAGCGTGAATATTTTTCCTTTGAATTGCTGTAATGAATCCATTTTTCATCAGCCGTTACGATGCGATGAAGAAAACCCTTTCTTTTTTGCCGCTGGAGTAGTTGTTCAGAGAAAAAACGACGTTTAACGTCACTTGGCTTCAAATCATAAGGAACCCAAGTTACTTGACTTTGAATCATTCCCAAAGCATGCAATCGCTTGGAAATAGCCTGGCGGGTAACTCTTAAGGCTGCAGCAAACTCTTCTTACGTTTGGCACGTATCCTCATCGAGCATTGTCTCCAATTCAGCGTCTTCGAAATTTTTTTGGCCTTTCTTCACGGGGACGGTCGTCTACATCGAAATCACCGTTTTTGAAGCAACGAAACCAATTCCGTCAAGTTGTTTCACTTAGAGCAGCATCTGCGTAAACTTTTTGGAGCTCTCTATGAGTTTCAGTCGCCGTTTTCTACGAATAAAAGAAGAAAATCAACACTTCCCGCAAATGACGATTGTGTGGCACAAAATCAGACATTTTCTCACAACTAAAAGTGTATGACGCAAAAACAATATCACTAATGTGTCACAGTGGTTTGTTTACCATGTCTAAGCTTTGTTCAAGACGTTCTTGATATATAAAAATCGACCAGCTCTTACTGCTGGAGCCATCTATTGACAAACAGCGAGAACTTTGTTGTGCACCTAATATTATAACATATAAATTGTATCAAATGTGTTAAATTTGAAATGACGTTATAAAATAACAGTAAAACTTTTAGTGTAAAGTTTATTTTTTTCTTTTTAGCGCATTGGAATAAAACCTTGTTTTTAAAGAATTTTCTCTACTTTAACTCTAGTTTTTAATTATTCTTGGCAAGCCCTTTCATTTGATACCTATATTGTTGGAACGAATAAAAGAAAATTATCCGCCATTTTGAGTGTTCCGCCATATTGGATTAAGAGTGACGTCATATTATTCTTCTAGTTATTCTTGGCAAGCCTTTTTCTTTGATATCCATATTGTAGGAGTGCATTAAAAATAATTGGTCCGCCATCTTGGGTACGCCGCCATGTTGGATTTAGCATGACGTCACACAGTTAATCATGCATTATCATCCAAACTGAACGTGTATACAAAATATCAGCTCAATCGGTTGAGGGTAAGTGCCTAAAATTGAGTTGTAAGATTTCACCCGAACATACAGTCATACATTGCAAGTTAAATAAAAGCTTGTAAAAATACATAACACGTATTCTCAATTTGTTTTTACTTTTGATTTTTTAGTTTTACACATTTTGATTATAAGACGAAGGGAATATTTTACTATGACAAATACTGAAATTATACAGACTGAAATAAAAGCAATAGCATCTAACATTAAGTATTGGTACCACGAGAGATTTTGGGGTACTTTCAAATGATCTGCTCCTTTATGTCTTATCACGTAATCTACCCAGTATGCTAAAGCATCTGCTGGAGATAGTGGCTTATCATTGAGTATCTTCGATCTATGTTTGGCAGCTTCTGAGTATCTGAAATAGATGTTCACTTATGAATTTATGTTTGCATTTTTTTAATATGTGTTTCATTATCGTTTTAGAACAGAGGTAGTTGTTTGACATCTATTGAAAATTCTATTTCATACACCCAACACAGAAATTCGTTCTTTCTAAATTCTTATTTTGTAGGTACCACTTTGAAACTATGCAGAATGGAGATGCATAAGTGAAGGAACACAGCAGTCGGGATAGGGAGGGTGGGGCAACATGGTGAGAAGTTGCACAATGGATGGTCACTAGTCAAGACTTATTTCGCAATTGTCGATGAATCTCGGTTTGGACTTAATTCAAATTATTAGCAAGACACAGACAGTGTTGCTGTAGAAACAATGTGGTTATACTCCAAAGTATAGAGAAGTCTACTAAATAAACAGTTAGATAGTAGGTACGGTGGCGTGGAATCTCCCTCATTTTCAGAAATGAGCTCGTTTTGGTTATCAACTTCATTAAACCCTCTTGCTATCATATACTGCAGCAATTAGAGAAAACTTTCTATACATAAGGTATAAGCACTGCAATTGCTACAAGGGATTTCTTCAATTCTGCATGGAATCAATTTTTAGCCTTAGTATTAACTATCACCTGAGTTAAAACCGATTGAGCAAGCTCAGTATAAATTGCAGAGACCTTATACAAAGTCAACACAATTTTCAAAATTGGCAACATGTGTTTAATCCTGTCTAACTCACTCAGCACACATTCCCCAAGGATATTATATGGTCGATCGAGATACACCAAAGAATGAAATTCAAAGCTCATTACAATCGTTTATCGATCGAGTAGAGTAAACGTTGGGCTGTTCGACTTGTATGTATGTGGGTTTTTCTCTAACTTAACACGATATTCAATTTGATAGCTTGCTGAGTTAGAGATAACTCCACATACTTCAAATCAGACAGCCCCAACATCCAATTTGATATCATGTTCTTACATGAACAGCAGCTTCTTCACTAGCCTTACATGTCCAAGCTGACGGAACTTCTTCTCCTTAGGAAGATCGGCATACTGTTTAAACTAGAGTAAACTATTTAAAAATTCAATTGACGAGGCTTTTACGTGATAGAAATCCATTTTCACAAATACAAGTAAACGATGATTTCTACTAAAATAAATTTCAGGAAATAGATTTAATAAGGGTGAGTTATTTATGTCTATCTGATCATTAAGAATTTCCGGTGAATACCTAAATCAGTTAATTTCAAGTACTTCCAGAAGGTTGAGTATTATACCTCTATTTTCAGAATGTAGGATTTTGAATTCTGAATTTAAAGAGTGACCATTTTCCCCAAGATGATTTGAATGATTTGAATCGGTTTTTCCATTGATGAAACTGCGTATGTTCAGAGATTCTAACATTAAAATTTATTCCTGTTCTACCTATACAAAAACAATTGCAATCTGCACAATCCAATCTATGAACACCTGATTTATTTTCTTTATTAATTGGAGACTTATAATTCCTGATAAATGAACCTAAATTTGTTGATGTTTTGAACGCTATATTCAAATTTGAATTTTTAAGAATGGGAAACCCCTTGAGCCCTCTTTTAGCAGAAATCTTCATGGATAACATAGAAAAAACTATTCATAAACACTCGCTTAGTAGACATTTCCTATATTGGTATCGATGTGTCGATGACATTATTGTGTGTTTCACAGAAACAAACAAACAGTTCACTGTATTCGAAAATTTCATCAACAACCTGCATCGAAAAATAAAATTCACTTCTGAAATAGAACAGACAATTCGATCAATTTCCTTGACCTTACAATAACAAGATCCAATAATAAACACCAGTTTTCAATCTATTATAAGCTATCTCATACTGATATCCCAATTCATTATACATCGGCACATCCTTACCAACATAAAGTTGCAGCATTTAATAGCTATATACATAGACTCTTGAACACACCGACGCCTAATGATAATTATTTCAAAGAATTGAATTTGATAAAACAGATCGCAATAAATATTGGTTATGATGCAAATTTAGTTAGCAGCACATACGAAAAAACAAAATTAGCTTAACAACATATATATCCAATCGGTGAACACCAAGACAAGAAATTCAATAGTTTGAAATATATAGGCAATATTAGCAACAATGTGATGTCCTTCTTAAAATTCAAATTTAAATATAGCGTTTAAAACATCAACAAATTTAGGTTCATTTATCAGGAATTATAAATCTCCAATTATTAAGGACAATAAATCAGGTGTTTATAGATTGGATTGTGCAGATTGCAATTGTTTTATATAGGTAGAACAGGAAGAAATTTTAATGTTAGAATCTCTGAACATAAACGCAGTTTCATCAATGGAAAAACCGATTCAAATTATTCAAATCATCTTGGGGAAAATGGTCACTCTTTCAATTCAGAATTTAAAATCCTACATTCCGAAAATAGAGGTATAAAAGTCAACCTTCTGGAAGTACTTGAAATTAACAGATTTAGGTATTCACCGGAAATTCTTAATGATCAGGTAGACATAAATAACTCACCCTTATTAAATTTATTTTCTAAACATTAGTTCAAGTACGAATAGCTCTGAGTGGATTGCCTCTTTAGTATATATGAAAATTTGTAAGTTAGATATATTTGTAGTATTCATTCGCTCTTGATAAAGATACTGTGTATCGAAACGCATCGAGCATTTAATAATATATTTTGGTAGAAATCATCGTTTACTTGTATTTGTAAACTATTTGAACAGGCAATTGCTTGTTACTATCAGATAATATTACTAATTTCGTTATACGCGAAATATGCAATATGGTCTTCGTTATTATAACTTACTTTGGATCTCTGAGAAGGTCTCTGATATGTGCCTCAAAATTTTCCTCCTCAAGTTCAGTTAGTTTCATCCATTTTCCGTATCCAAATCTTTCAGCTCTCATCAGATTTGACATTTGATCTCCGAAGAAGGGAAAGCCTAACATTGGAACTCCATGATAAATACTTTCTATTGTACTATATAATCCGCCATGAGTTATGAAAAGCTTCACATTCTTGTGGGCTACAAAAAATTACTAAATTAGTCTGTTTCATTGAAATGCAATTTGTGAGTAATAGCTCGAATCATGTTACAAAGTTTATATGGACCAAATAGGGATATATTTTACGGCATTTCGTCGAAGCGCTCTTTAGCGAAACTAGAAAAGGCTAGACGTGGTGTACATGAAAGCTACAAGAACATTTCATGTTAGTCTTCCTTCTCTTTTATCACCATCATTTCTGACAGTATTTGAAATCCGTCGGTCTGTTGTCTGTCACACATCGATCGCTCAATTCCAACTAAAAACTCGCTTCAGTTTCTTCGTATGTATTCTCCATCCTTCACACTTATTCTTAAGTATCTTCTTCAAGTCCAGTATCTTTTCTTAGATCTGACACATTTAACATACTTTATGAACAAGCATCCACCTTATGATGCTTTGAAAATACAACTGAACGATTATTTGAATGATAATGACGAAGAAATAGAAGAGTCAACAAAATAATAATAAATGAATAAAATAAAATATTTTTCGGTTACAATCTTTGTCATTTCTTATCTCCGTAAAATGAAATATCGATAAATTATTACTCTAGTTTTATTGTGTCTGAGGGAATATTCAGCTGTGGGATTGGTCTGGTTCTTTACAAAAGTCTTAAAATAGTATACCAGATATCATTTCAAAAATAAAGATTTGCTTCTATGATCTAAATTCCTTAATTATCTCTAGAATTTCAAAACATCTGGCGGAATATAGGTCTTACGGGTAGAGTCTACCAATGAGAAATATAAATTTACAACAATATTTTATTAAATATATTTGAAATTTATTTGTCATACTTTAACGTAGGTAAGGTTTTTTCAGTTTACAAATACCTATCATCTTAAATGCATGTTGTATTATCCATACTGAAAATTTTAGCTTCAATATCCATTATTAATAGTTCTAGCATCTTCGAGATAATTAGTAGAAGAAATTACTTTCGTTTCTCAGAAAAAAACTTTGCTACAACCTCATTGACAGCTGAGATTATATTAGCTCTCTGTGAGAGTAATTTACCTGTTCTAATTGTGTCAACAGTTTTATTTTCATCACCATTATAAATCGGTGCGAAAATTTGCAGAATCCACTCCTAATTACTATTTGGAATAACTTCAGTTATAGCAAAAAACCATCTCTTTGTGTTCACCAAAGATACATGAAACAACATGCAAACATAATACATTTTCTATAAAACTAAGTTTGAAAATATCAGATCAAAATTATTTCCATTTCAATAACAAATATTATACTATTGAAGACGGCTTGATTATGGGCAATCTGTTGAGTCCTTTGTTGGCAGAAATATTCATGAATAACTTAGAGAAATTAATTCATAATCATCCACTCAGTAAATATTGTTTATACTGGTATCGCTATGTAGACGATATCATTATTTGCTTCACAGGAACAGATAGACAGTTAAAAATTTTCGAAAATCATAAAATTCATTACATCCAAAAATTGGATTCACAACCGAAATAGAAAGCAATAATTCGATAAATTTCCTAGACGTAACAATTTCGAATGAAAATGGAAAACATGTTTTCGCAATTTACCATAAGCCGTCACATACAGATATTATAATACATAACTCGTCGTGTCATCCGTATCAACATAAAATGTCAACATTCAATAGTTTTATTCATAGATTGATTAACATCCCGTTATCACCACAAAATTTCAAAAAGAATTAAATTTGATTAAACAAATAGCCAACAATAATGGTTACAATCCCAAACTAATAAATAATATTTTAAATAACAAACAAAGTAAAATCGCATTGAATGAAGTTTACCCTAACGATGAATTGAAACAAAATTCAACACCTTAACCTACGTTGGCATTACAAGTTTGAATCTGAAATCATTCTTGAGTAGCAATAATTTCAACATAGCTTTCTAAACTAATAATAATTTAGGCAAATATATAAAGAATAATAAAACCAAACCAGGTAAAAACAATAAATCAGGTGTCTATAGATTGAATTGCAATGACTGTGATAATTTCTACATTGGTAGAACACATAGAAATTTTAATATTAGAATATCGGAACATAAACGCAGTTTTTCGAATAAAAAATCAGATTCAAATTACGCGAATCATCTCTTAGAAAATAATCATTCTTTCGACCCACAGTTTGAAATTTTGCATACAGATAATAAATATTGGAAGGTAGATCTTTGGGAAACTTTATAAATCAATAAATACAAACACTCAGGTAGACTCATCAATGAACAAGTCGATTTAAGCCCTTCACCTCTATTGAATCTCTTCGGGGAGCAATCTATTCCTTAATTTTATTGGATATACCTGTCATAAATAACCGCTTAAGAAGAAGCAACCCAATAAGCTTTTAATTACTCAGGAACATTTATATTTATATTCTCATTCTTATTTTCTGTACATTCATTCGTCTGAAGAAGCTACGGTGTAGTGAAACGCGTTACGAATCGCCATTATTAAGTAAAATTCCTTAAGACACAGTACTTGTTTTTTATTATTGATAATGGAATTCTACCAAGTAAAAGCCTCCCAAATTCAAAAAATAATAATAATTATTATTCCTTAAAACACAGTTCTTCTTTTTTATTAGAGTTAACTTACCTAGAATATCGTTTTGAGGAAACCATTTCTGAATTATTACATTAGCAGGCTTTCCGGGAAGGTCATCTTCGAATTTCCATAATACAGTTTCCTTCAGTCTGGAGAGAACTCTTAGTATAATTTCAATTTTTTCTTTCGCTATAAACTTGCTCTTCAAGTTTGACCCCAAACTGAAATATACAACTCCATGTTTGGCGTTGTTTAATATGATTTCAATATCTTTTGGCAAAGGCTTGGGTTTTGCAATATGATAACCTGCTATGTTAATTACATTTGGAACTTTTGGTATAGGATCATATACACTTGGATCTGCATTAATAAGTAATAAGGAAGTATTGTAGATCAGATCGTTTACCTGGGGTGCATCTGGATAATACTTGTGAAGTTGTTTATTTTGATAAGGAATCATGAGAAAATTAACTACAGAATTCGCAATGACATTATTTATCATATTCTGAACACGCTCTGTGAAGTCCATTTGATTTCCAAACCCAAATGTATTCTAGGAATATACGATGGATTATTCAGCTTTCCTTGAATGTAGTTATACCTTCGCAAAGCTCTAGTCCACTGTATAAAATTAAGGGCGCTTTGAAATGGTATCCCAAATAATGTAAAGCAAATGAACCAAAGTCTTCCAAAGTACTATATCGAAACGTTCACCTGAAGCTAAAAGTTTCTGAAAAGTTTCATGTTCTAAAACGTTTCCCACCAATGGGGATATGGACATGTGCATAAAAATGAATCTAGTAAATCCATCCAAACTGAATGTTTCTTATGAAGCATGTAGAAGAAGACTTCATCATCTGCAATTAGAGAAAGCAATGAAAAGAATGATTAAATTGATAATATTTATTATGATTACAAGTTATTATCTCAAGTACGCTTTCAAATGAAGTTATATTTTAGTAGTGTGGATTTAGATGATTTTCACAATTTATGTGGATGTTAGAACAAAATTCTACGTGGAGAAGTATACTGAGCATGAAAATCATTTTCCGAATCACTAGTAGCTCTAGGACGAACTTTCACCTCTGAATCTCCATTTTGTGTTTATCGAGCGGCCCTGTTGTTTCTCTTCTTTGTCTTCATTATTTCTGACAACATATCCCATCTCTATTTTCAAATTTGTTGGCTATTTCACATGCGAAATATCACATTTCAGTAACACATGGAATACAGTGTTTTTAATTCCAGAGTCTGTTCAGGCATCATTTTCATAGATTTCGAAATACCATTGGCCTGTGAATAACTGGATCTGGATTCAACTCCATACCTTTCACATTAGTATCTTCATACTCCACTTCTCCTACCACTTATTCAATATTCGGGACTGAGTTTGTCTAAGGATGCAGAGCTGATGACTCGCCCTACTACACTCGGAGGCAAAATTAGCGAAAATTTAACCAAATTCGAAGTCCGATATTTTTCCTAATTCTAAACCGATTTAGATGATTTTTTCGGCAAGTTATAGATCAACTCTACTGCTTTGTAGAAATTATAAGAGAAAACAAAAAAAATTGAAAAATATTATTTTATTCGGGGGCAAAACTAAATTTTTTATTTTTTTTGTCAAAAATTCGTAAAACCCTGTGGAATTTCGTGGTCCGAGTTGAAACGTACAATATCATGGTCTGTCAAGACACATCTTCCTACAGTAACGCCCTTCTTGTTTTATGCATTTATCTCTATTTTTACAAGAGATATCCAATTTGAAACGAAAAGTCACAAATTTCAAGAATTTATTTTAATCTTGCGTAGGTGCATAACATCGAAGGTTGGCCAAAAATAAAATCAAAATTAGAGAAGCGGAAATCTAACGAAATGAAAATTTTGAAATTCACTGGCCAATTTCACGCTCCGGGAGAACTCGAAGTACACTGGAAAAATCGTTGATTTTGCACATTTATTTTGAATTTTTTGTGTGACACTCTATAATAATTATCATTCCTGTCCAAAATTGAGAGCAGGTGTCTATCCTGGCGATACACTCGTGAAATGAAATGAACATGTTGAGAAAAATGTTCATGATGACCCACAAAAAAAAACATTTGATTTTAGTAGCGAGTATGACCCCCGAGCTCTTATTACAGCGCGCATACGATTTCGCATACTCCCAATGATGTTGTCTATCATCTGTTGAAGTATGTTGTCCCACCCTTCCACCAAAGCCAATGTCAGCTCTTCAACGTTGCCTGGATTCCGTTGTCGAACCCTTCTTCCAAGAATGTCCCAAACGTGTTCGATCGGTTTTAAATCCGGTGACCGCGACGGCCAGTCCATTCGTGTGATCCCAACTTCATTGAGATATTCTATCACTATGCGCGCAGTATGAGGGCGCGCGTTATTGTGCATAAAAAGGAAATTTTCCCCTATGTAAGGAGCAAAAGGCACAACATGGGGCTCCAAGATTTCTGTTATATACCGATGGGCATTAAGTGATCCATTGCCAATAATCTCCAATTCTGTTCGTACTCCCAAGCATATGCCACCCCATATCATCACTGCCCCTCCACCGTATTGCTCAGTTCCTGCGAAGTTCGCTTGATTGTACCGTTCCCATCGATGCCTCCATATTCTATCTCTACCATCCACGAAATTCACACAATATCGGCTCTCATCACTAAATAAAACTCGTCTCCACTGATTGATTGTCCATGCTACATGCTCCCTAGCAAACGCTAATCTTGCTACCCGATGGGCTCTATTTAGTCTTGGTGCTCTTGCTTACGCGTATGATCTCAGACCAACTTCATTTAATCGGATCTGACTGTCCTCACACTGACGTTAATGTTATCCACTGCTTGTAAAAGGTTACGTGCCT
This sequence comes from Cryptolaemus montrouzieri, assembly GCA_013387265.2. Classification (NCBI taxonomy): domain Eukaryota; kingdom Metazoa; phylum Arthropoda; class Insecta; order Coleoptera; family Coccinellidae; genus Cryptolaemus; species Cryptolaemus montrouzieri. Next base: position 88,467,655 of record JABFTP020000001.1, on the reverse strand, counting down.
GAACAACAGTAAGACGAGGATTTCTCATGGTTTGGTTGACGATGAAACGGTCATGTATAGCGCGGGTTGCCCGATTTCTTCCTTGTCCTCGCCTCCTCACGTACAATCCAGTTTCCCTGTAACGTCGGTAGATTCGATGGATAACCGACGTCGAGACACCCAACATGGTACCGACTGAGTGGTAGGTGCGCCCTTCCTCGATCAATGTAACTGCCCTTGCTACTGAGGTTGGTGGTAAATCTCTCATTCTGAATGAAAAATACTGTTTACGATTCGAAACGGTATTTTTCATTCAGAATGAGAGATAAACAGATAAACAAGTGCAAATGTGGTCATATACAAAAAACGTGTGTTGTATTTCATATTTGATAAAAAAGGTGTGCACATGTGTAAATGAAAAGTTTTATCAATGGTCCCAGAATTCGGTTGTGTATTTTAATACCTACCGACTGTTATCTCCTATGAATTCCTAATTTTCACCAAATTAACCAAATTGTCATCAATAACTAAGGCAATTCGAACATAAAAATCGCAAACGACAATTTCGACACGCCTGAGTGATGATAAGAAAATTGATAGACGAATTTTAATAACGATTTCTTGATTCAATGGAATTTCTCCAAAATGGTGATTTTCCACTTGAGATTAAATATATTTTGCAAAAATAGAGATAAACGCATGAAACAAGAAGGGCGTTACTGTAGGAAGATGTGTCTTGACAGACCATGATATTGTACGTTTCAACTCGGACCACGAAATTCCACAGGGTGTTACGAATTTTTGACAAAAAAACACTTTTAGTTTTGCCCCCGTATAATTTTTTTTTCAATTTTTTTTTGTTTTCTCTTATAATTTCTACAAAGCAGAAGAGTTGGTCTATAACTTGCCGAACAAATCATCTAAATCGGTTGAGAATTAGGAAAATTTTTTTAAATAATTCAGGAGCATAAACCACGGGTTAAGACATATCTTATATTTTCCCTATTGGCTGCTCATGGGCATTCGGTTTTTCACTTACCCGCTTGTCATCCTGAATTAAACCCAATAGAAAAAATGTTTGTTTAGATTTGGAAGAGGCATTCGACAGAATTCGAATGAACGATGTGATCACTATCCTTAGAAATAAAAACTTAAGCAATAAATACATAAACATAATCAAAGAACTAAATAACTCTAATAAGACGAAAGTAAAAACTACACAGGAACTTACGGGCGAGATCAAAATTAACGCAGGCATTAGACAAGGTGACAGCCTTAGCCCATGTCTATTTAATTTAATCATGGATGAAATAATAGCAGGTGTTAACCAAATGAACCAAGGCTATAGGATGGGTAACAAAACTATGAGAATACTGTGCTACGCAGATGATGTTTTACTAATAGCCGAGAATGAGGACGACCTACAACGCCTACTACAAAAGTTCAAAGTAACAACAGAAAAATATAACATGGTAATATCAACACAGAAAACCCAATCGATGGTAATAGCGAAAGATCCAATAAGATGCAAACTAGTAGTGAACGACCATATAATAGAGCAAGTTTCACACTTTAAATACCTAGGAGTAGAAGTATCGAGCGATAGGCAACTATTACAAGAAGCAAAACAGCAGACAATGAAAGCATCGAGAATATCTGGCTTCCTGAGAGATGTAATCTGGCGGAATAAGTACATAAGTACAGAAAGCAAAGTCCGAATCTATAAAACCTGTGTGCGACCAGTGATGGCATATGCGGTTGAGACAAGAGTTGAGACAACAAAAACAAAACAACTAATGAGAACAACAGAGATGAGAACACTAAGAGTTATAAGAGGTATTACACGCAGAGATAGAATAAGGAATGAGGATACGCTAAGGGAGCTAGGTGTCCAGGATGTGGTGAGGTGGACAAGAGCACGTCGACGCCTATGGACAGATCACGTAGACAGAATGGGCCTCGAACGTATAGCGAAATGGGCAAAAACACAAAAACCCAACACTAGAAGACCCATAGGAAGGCCGAAAGAGCGATGGCATGAGTGCTGGAGCTCCGGTTCGCAGCAGAGGCTGTAACAGAAAAACAGGACATCGTCCTATTCAAAGAAGAAGAAGAAGAAGAAAAAATGTTTGCATATGTCAAAAACTGGTTTGCCTCAAAAAATGTCACTTTCAAGTTAGAAGATGTTAAAAATCTAGCAACTCAAAAATTTAAAATTTTAAAATTCGTGCAATCAAAATTGCAGAACTAGTCAAAGTATAAATAAAATTGTGAAAAATTCAGAACATTGAGTAACTATACAAAATAAATTACAAACAATGGGTTCATACCAACACCAGTTAACACTTATTCAAATGAAGGTACTTAATTTGAAAAATTGGCTGCCAAATATTCACCAATTGAGTAGAAACTATTTGTTATAAGAATAATTTTCACTGCTCTTTCAAATCCATTCATTTAAAAGTTGATGATATGTGTTGGCAATTTGTTATGGAGCTTTGGTCTCCATACATCAATATATATTTGTGTAGACGTTGAACGTCTACGGTAGTGAAGAGTCATGTCTCTGCCTTGTGTGGTGATGATATAATGTCGAATTTCTGGGAAACATATCTCTGTTACTATGTACAAACTTCAGGCAGGTGAGTATGTACAGACATGGAATGGTGAGTATCTTTTCAGATCGAAAATATTCTCTGCAGCACTTACTACTCCTGATTCCAGTCAAGGCTCGAATGGCTCTCTTCTGCTGAAGGAAAACCTTATGAGAATCAACCGAATTTCCTCTGACATAACAGAGAAAGACACTTCTTCTTCTTCTTTACGTGCCGTCTCCTTCAAGAAAGTTGGCTATCATCACGGCGATTTTTATCTTTGAAGTTGCGGATCTGAACAAATCAATAGAGCTACTGTTGTATCACTGTCTTAGGTTGTTCAACCAGGAGATGCGTCTTCTTTCTATTCTTCTTTTACCCTGTATTTTTCCCTGTATAATATTTTGCAACAGTGTATATCTTTCCCCTCTCATCACGTGACCCAGATATTACAACTTTCTGATTTCAATTGTGTTGATTATTTCTTTCTCTTTTCCCATTCTTCTCAATACCTCCTTGTTCGTTGTTCTTCTCACCCAGTTTATTTTGAGGATTTTTCAGTCAGTGTCGCACTTCTTAAGCGTCCAGGCTTTCATTCCATATAATAGTACTGGAAATACGTAGCAGTTAAGCATTCTGATTTGAAGATGTAGACTAAGATCTGTTCTGGTTAATGCATTCTCATTTTATTGAACACTGTTCTAGTCTTTTCGATTCTTGATCTTATTTCTTTATTGTCATTTACAATTGTTTCCAAGTACTTGTATTTACAGACTTTCTCCACTGGCTCCCCTTTGATCCATAATGTTTCTGTTGTGCTGCTGTTGATGTTTGGTGATTGTCTTTTTAGTGTTAAGTGTGAGCCCCTTTCCTTCGCTGATCTGTACTACTAGATCTATTAGCCTTTGTAGTTCTTCCAGGCCTTCCGCTATTAGTACTGTGTCATCCGCGTATCTCATGTTGTTTATAACCTTCCCATTAACTTTCACTCCCATTGGTTTTTGATTTTGCAGTGCTTCTTGTACTATATCTTCTGAAATTAAAGAGTAATGGTGAAAGCATGAATTCTTGTCTTACTCCACGTTTTATTTTCATCTCTTCTGAAAGTTCATTTTGCACAGAAACTTTGGCAGTCTGGTTAAAATAGAGGTATGTTATTATTCTGATATCATTCCGTCAATGTTTTTATCCTCGTGAGTTTTATGAGATGATTATGGCGGATTTTGTCGAAAGCTTTGTTATAATCGAGGAAGACTACATATATTGGCTGATTGACGTCCATGAGTCTTTGAGACAACACATTAAAAGAAAACAACGCCTCCCTAGTACCCATGGCTTCTAAAACTCCTTCGATGTATAATTTTGAGGAATATATTAGGGTATGGCTCATTAGGCTGATCGTCCGGTGATCCTTGCATTCCTTAGCGTTCGATTTTTTTGGCAGTGTAATGAATGTTGATTTGAGCCATCCTCTAGGGATAATTCCTGTATTATATACAGTGTTGTACCAGTACTCCAATTTGATCTTCTGAAATTAATTTGATAATTTCTGATGGTGTTTCATCAGGTCCTGTACCTTTATTGTATTTAGCTGTTTTAAAGGCATTCATAACTTCTTATTTTGTTATATTTGGGCCCTGCTCCTTATTTGTGTCTCCATCTATTGTTTCCTGTTGTCTCTCATCTTCGAACAATTCTTCAATGTACTCTTTCCATCTTTCTAGTTTCCCTTTGGTGTCTGGAATTATCTTATCGTTTTTATCTAGTAGACTATTGCTTTTATTTGTTCTTCAATATTTTCATGAAGATTGAAGTCATCATGTATTGCTTGGAGTTCTTCTCTTTCTACTCATTTTCCTTCGTACCATTTTTCTTTGGCTTGTCGTATTTTCTTTCTAATTTCTTTCTGTATGGTCTTGTATGCACTTTCGTCTCTATTCTTATACGACCTTCTGATTTCCATTAACTGTAATATATCATCAGTCATCCATGATTTTTTCTTGTTTGTATCCTTGATTGTTGCTAATAGGTCTGTTGTTGGGGCCATAATTGTAGTTTTAAGAGTTTCCCATTTTATGTTTACATTGGAGCTCGGGGTTAAGTCAATTTTGCTTAATTCTCAATTTTTTTTTGTCAGTTGTTATTTTACCATTGGGTTTTTCCGGGGTGCTGCTTTTTGTTATTTATGGCTGCTCGTTTCTTGAGACAGATTTCAATTTTAACTATCACTGGATTATGGTCTGACCCGATGTCCGTATCCGGGTAGGTTTTGGCCGATTTGATGGTATTCCGATATCTCTTCTTTATCTATATATATATATATATATATATATATATATATATATATATATATATATATATATATATATATATATATATATATATATATATATATATATATATATTCTTTCATGCAGCTTGTAAAGGTGTTTGTGATTGCCATATCATGTTCTTGGCAGAACTCTGTCAATCTATCTCCTCCTTCGTTCCTTATTCCCAGTCCAAAATCCCCAATAATATCATCCATTTTACCTTTTCCTATCTTTGCATTAAAGTCTTCCATAATGATTGTAATATCTCTGTTTTTCGTTATATCTAGAGCTTGTTAAAATTGATCAATTTCTTCTTCGACTTTATCAGCCGTGGGAGCATATACTTGAATTATGTTAAGTGTTCTTTGCGCTGTTTTCATTCCTATCATAATTACTCTATCTGATATGGGTGTGAAGCTGGTTACTAAATGTTTGTGTACCACTATTGCTACTCCATTTCTATGTTGCTGTTCGTTGTTACCTGAATAGTATATTTTTGATTGTTCAAATAGCATTTCACCTTGGTCTGACCATCTGGTTTCGCTCAGTCCCCTTATGTTAACCTCAAGTCGTTGAATTTCTTGGAACACATTGTGAATTTTTTTTCTTCATATAATGATCTAACGTTCCACGATCCTCATTTCTTTCTTCTTTCTCGCTTTTTTCAGAACCGTCGCCCCCGGAGATCCGATTGGGGGACTTGAAACTCCGGAATATTTTGTTTTGAAATCAGCCATTTAAATTTTACTAGGGATATCTATTGGGATCTTTAATGCAGTGGTTTCCCGTTGCCTTCTGCATTTCTATGCCGTTGGTCATTTAATGACTCATACCCCTTTAGAGAAGATTTCTCTTCTCATGGACAAGAGGATGCCCAACCTCTTGCTAGCTCATCCACCCGGAGCTGTTGACACTATGCTATGGAAATAAGGGAAATAGGTGAGTCTAGCAGCCTGATGTGTGGCACAATTTTTCATACGTCTGATGGCATATATGGCACTATTAAGCCTCTTCTGCATATAAACTTTCATTTTGTTAATTATAAATAGGATTGGGAATTTGAATTTAGGTATTGTTAAATTAATAGCATTCTAATGATATTCAACTAAGTACAAAGCTATCAAGATAGAACACATAATTGGAGGATAAACAAATGTATAAAACCAATTTTCCAACTAATTTTACCGCCGTCTATGGTATCTCCCTTTCTACCTGACACTTTGGTATACAATAAACCAGTTCAGTTCTTCAATGGTTATCTTAAATATCTTCTCTATCATTAAACTGTTTTGTTGGAAGTTTGTTTTCTACATTTCTAGTGGTTGAATACTGATAATCAATGATTGACATGACTCATTTAAAAGCTCACGGACTTTAGTTTTAGCCTCACTATACGACACGTGAAAAACTAACCCACATAAGAAACTTCATGATACAAAAATTCGAATATTGCTTCTGAATTGTACTTACTTTTTGTTTCATTATAAATTCCATGCAGAATAATATCTCTATAGTTTTTTGGAGGGTTCTTCTCACCTATTGGACTCACAAGTGTTACTTCATGCCCAGCATTTGCTAATATTTTCACTAAAGATACACCTGCTCGGTAATGACTTATTGAAGGCATGTGAAAAACTGCCAAAATTTTGGCACATGGTGCTTGTTGAATAAAACACAAAAATAGTATCAAAAACAAGTTGGAATAACGCATATTGAACTATCTGTAGTATGAAAACCCGTTCAATGAGAATGAATGATTGTGAACACACTCCGTAATTATTTGCAGCCTATCAAGTTTTTCCATCTATTTTATACGAACAAATTGAGAGAGCAGAGATTACACAAGCATGAGCTATACGAACTGAAACAAATTTCATATGTTAACAGGATTTCATGGCCAAGACACTTCATACTTCAGATCACGAGAATTCCAGGGCTGGAAAATGTTTTCGGTATTAATGTGATCGATCTGCGTTTGTATTGAATCGATAACATTTGAAATGAATTAGTGGATTCAAATTCAATATCAATGCAAACAGTAAGATCAACAAAACAAGTTCGAGATAAGGCATCGAACCGAGGATTCCACACACTTTTATATACACTGTGCACAAAAATTAACAAATTATGAGTATGCGAGTTATGGATCCATAACTCCGTGCAACGATGTCGCATTACAATCAAGAACTGTACTCTTGTAATATGATGCATTCACATTTTAGAATTTAATCAATATATACAGGGTGTTACATAATAGTATATCCCAACTTGAGAGGGATTTTGTGCAAACTTAACACAAACCATTTATTAAATAGTCCGAACAAAGCCTAAAAATTGGTTTAGATAGGTGAGCCAGTTCTTGAGCTATGAAATTGCAACGAATAGTGGCATTGATTTTTATACAGGGTGTTACATAATAGTATGTCACAACTTGAGGGGGTGAATCTACGTGCAATTTTAAGAAACAAATTCACATAAACATAAGTCTGCAAAAGCTTCGTTACGGAGCTACAGGATGTTTAAATTTCTGTAAAAAATTGGTGTTTTCTTCGAAACTCTTGCAGTTTTTGAGATATTCAGCCCAAATTTGGAATGCAAGCTATTTCTTACAGCCTTCATCAATACACGTCCTAGACTTTAACTGAAACTCACAAGGTGTTTTCTTTTCCGTGGCCATGTTTCGTTTTGCCCTTTCAAACTTTTTTGCAGCACGCCACTGATCAGCGTACAATCAATTTTCGTCATCTTCGTTCAATTTAGAAACTTTTTTGAGACATGGAATTTTTTCGTATCTCCAACGGTTTTCGGGTGAAAAATTATTGAATTTGAATTATTCGAATTGTATGTTATTCGCTAAATAAAGAACAAATAATAAAAATACTCCATAGGTAGGCCCAAAATTTGCTTTTATTTCGATAGCTCGTCTTCTCAGACTCAACTTATACTTATTCAATAATAACCTAAAAAACACAATTAAAAACTAAATAAATTGCTGGAAGTGCCCGCCACCTGCAAAAATACAGGCCTCTATCCTTCTTCGCATATTATCACACATTCTTTGAAATATTCTTGGGGTATTTCTTATCGTGTCACAAGAGGTTATTATTCGATTTCTCAATTCTTCTACAGTGTTCACTGGAGTGGTATAAACTAAACTTTTGAGATATTCCCATACAAAAAAGTCTAAATTATTTAAGTCTGGGGACCTAGGAGGCCTGGTACTGGCCAACCCTGACTTATCCATCGGTTGCTGAATGTATTATTCAAGAATTCTCTAGTTTCTCCACTAAAATGTGCTAGTACCGCGTCATGCATGAACCACATTATGTTTCTCACCAAAAGTGGCACATCCTCGAGCAATAAAGGTAACTCCTCCTAAAGAAATTGCCGATATGCGGAACCGTTTAGACTGTTAGGCAAAAAAAATTATTTCGACCCAGGCATTTAGTGGGAATTGTTCTTGATGATGAGATTCTTCAATCAAATAGGGGTTTTTCTCAGCCCAATAATGATTATTGTGAAAATTTGTAATAGCAGTTTTCGGAAAGTTAACTGTCTGTGAACATTATTTCACAATCAGAATGTGCATTTTCTCTAATTTCATTCAAGAGTCATCGGCAGAAATTCAGTCTTGAATCTCGAGGAAGTAGAGTTTGGAAGCGTTGAATATGAAACGGGTACGATAAAAAATCGAGGAGAATCCTTCGAACTAGAACATGTGGAATATTCAACTGATTTCCAATTTTTCTCGCACTCACATGAGGATTCAAATCAATACAATTCAAAACTGCTTCCTCAATATCTGGAGTTCTCATAGTTTGAGTGGCACCTTTTAAATGATTATTTGCAGTAAAAGTACCAGTTTCCCTCAACCTTCTGTGGATATTTGAAAATATCCGCCTTTCTGGTGTTACCCGATTTGGAAAGCGCACCTTATATAACCGCGTAGCTTCTGTTATGTTTCCGTCAGCCATACCGTAGATTTCATGGATGTTAGCCAATTCGGCGTTAGTAAAATTAGCCATTTTTTCTTACAACAATAACTTCAAAAGTCTGAAACTTATCGTTAATTTAATAAAGAATTCGAGCAGACACTGGTTCAACTTTTGCAATTGTCAAAACAAATAAATGAGAAAAATCAAAGCCTACTAGTAATTTTTTTATGTAGAAGTGCTTTCAATTCATCGAATGCATGCCATCGTTTGTTTTTTGCTCGAGAACGGTCGGAGATACGAAAAAATTACAAGTGTCAAAAAGTTTTTAAATTGAACGGAGATGACGAAAATTAGTTTTACGCTGATCAGTGGCGTACTACAAAAAAGTTTGAAAGGACAAGAGAAGACATGGCTCCGGAAAAGAAAACACCTTGTAGATTCTAGTTAAAATTTAGGACGTGTAATGATGAAGGCTGTAAAATAGCTTGCATTCCAAATTTGGGTTGAATATCCCAAAAAGTGCTGGAGTTTTGAATGAAAAACCAATTTACTCCGGAAAATTCAACACCTTGTAGCCCTGTAATGAAGCTTTTGAGGACCTATGTTTATATAAACTTTTTTTCTTAAAATTTCACGTAGATTTACCCCCATAAGTTGTAACATTCTATCATGTAACACCCTAATATACTTAATCATTAAAGATATAAGAAAGACTTAATTCATAAGGCAATTTCACTCATTTTCAGGCTAAAATAGTTTTGAGAACCTTTGGCTATACTACTCGCCAAATTAGCGGTTTTTTTTAAGTCTCCTGAAAGTGTGCTGCAGTGCCATGAGTGGTATAAGCTACGGCAATCCCAAAATACGTAAAAACATCAAGTCTTCGATTTTTTCTTCCTGTTCTAACTCTGATGGTGGATTGTTGGCTATATATTGAAATGAAAAAAATGACCGGCTATAACGCGCTGTGTTACGATAACCATACGACAGCTGTTCAAACTATCATGAAAAAAATGATGTGATCTGCTCACATTTAAAATTTTGTCAGGTGATAATTTGCATGGTACTTTGAATGAAATAAAAAATCAGCTGGGTGTATGTCGGTAAAAACGAAGGGTTAGCGTCGATTGTCTTTTCAAATATACCAGCAAACGAGTTTTCCTTCGACACACGACCAGCAGATTATTTTATTATTGACAGTGTTAGGCAAATTGTTCTGACAAATTTCCTGATGGAAATAACAAACCAAAAGTGCAGTGCAGTCACAAATGCAATTATCAAATGAACTATTGGAAAACACAACTTTTCAGGAACTATTATAATAATATAATTTTCGTGATTTTGTGAAAATAAAATTTTTCAAAAATTTGTTTAATGAAAAAGGTTCGTAATGAAATTTCAAGGTTTTCACACGAATTATTGTTTTTTAGTGTTTTAAAGGCGAATAGGATCTCTTCTTCATTTATTTCTGGAAGGTCTTCTGATCCAACGTTCAGTACTTTAGTGTCTGTTGAAGTTCGAGATCGTTCGATTTGTGTGTTGTATAGATTTTCATAATATTGTTTTGTCACCTCTATTATTTCATTCCTATTTCTCATCTCTCTGTCACTCTCATCGTTTAGTACCACTATTTGCTGCTTTTCTTTCTTTCTTCTGAGACATTTGAAGTTTTTGTTCTTGTCTTTTACATTTTCTGCAAGTTTTCTGTAATGTTATTCTAGATCTCTCCTAATCTTCGTTCTTGATTCTTTTCTCGTTTGCCTGTATCTCTCTGTTGCATACTGACCTGCTCTGTATAGTTGTTTCCTTTCCTGCATTTTCCTCTTCGTTTCATCTGAAATTTTATTCTTTCTTTTTCCCTTCTTCAGATGCTTTTGTTAGTGTTGTTGTGATGTTTTGTGGCATTTGGTTTACATCAGAAGTTTTCTCAGAGTCATTTATGTATCTTATAATTTTTCCTGGTATGAAATTTCAATAATTCTATATCTATTGGTCTTTTCGGATTTTCTGTATTTAGTTCGATTGGCTGTTTTCTTCGTTATTAAGTTCGCTCGGACAAGTCGGTGGTCACTTCCTGTATTGCACGAGTTCAGAGCTGTTACATCAGTAATAAGTTGTTTAGAGGAAGATAATATGAGGCCGATTCCGTTTTTCGTTTTTCCATCATGGCTGATCCATGTCTACTTTCTTTGTGGTTTTTTTTTCGTATAATGTATTCATGGCGTATAGTTTCTGTCGTTCCAAAAAGTTGGCAAGCATATGTCCTCTCTCATTTATGTCTCCGAGTCCGTGCGTTCCAATATAATCTCCATTTTCCCTTTTCTGTCGTCCTATTATAGCATTGAAGTCTCCCATTACTATATCTTCTTTGCATTTATTTTCTTTTCTAGCTTTGGAAATGTCCTCGTACATAAGCTCAACTTCTTCGTCGTCATGCGTGGATGTTGGCATGTACACTTCATTCTTTGTTCATCTGATATTTTCAGGGTCATGTAAGCAATTCTATCTCAGATTCCCTTTGTGCACTCAATCAGGGGAAGTACTTTTCTGTTGATGAGGAAGCCTACTCCCCTCTAGCTGCTAGTGTCATTACCTATGTGGAATAGCGAATGTCCTGATTGCAAAATAGATTCCTTCTTTTGGTCTTCTCACTTCGGAAAGGCCTATGATATCCCATTTGATATTGCTTGTATCATTTTCGAGATCGAGGAGTTGTGCATCGTGTCTAAGGGTTCAGCAGTTATAAGTAGCGATCTTTAAGTTACTGTATTGTTCTGCCAATTTCTTGCCTCCCCCAGAATCCTTGAGGCAGACTGACTTTCGGTCAGTGCGGGATTGTGAGCTGTTGTCTCTATCCCCCTGCGGTCCATCCGTTATTGTTATTGAACTTGGCATGTTGAAGGAAGGGTGTTTGGCATTGAAACGCCACGCTTGCTGTATCACATCCTATTTAACCATAGTCTGGTTATTGCCTGTGACTGTCTGGTGTGGAGACTCTGAAGAAATAATCTTCGGTAGCCTCAACCCAGTACTGATGCAGCTGCTGTTCTGCATCAAGTTTTTGCCTACCCAAAGTACACTGGTCTCACAAGTGGGTTTATAAAGGAATTAATATTTTCCTTTTCATTAGGATCCATAACTCTATTATAAATGCACATTTGTCTGGCACTCTCAAAAGTTTTGCGATTACGAGAAAACAAGAGTATATCAAATAAAGCAATAGTATTTTCTCTTTAATCGTGTCCAAAGTACAACAAAAATATGATTGTTGACCTCACAAGAAACTGTTGTTTCTTGTTATTGAAATATTTTTCAACTATTGTACCTTAAAAATCTAGTCACCAGATCAATACAGATCAATTTCTTCCACAATTCGTTAGTAACAAAACGATAAATTGGTGTCTTAAATAGTTTTAGATAAATATAACTGAAAGTGGAAGCCAGATAATTCATCAAAAAATTATATCACATTCGATGATAACCTACTTTATCACATCCAGATAACGCTTTTTGTTTCATTTCAATATTATGCCAACTATAAACTATCAAGGTTCAACCAGAAAAAAATGATAAGAATTCGAAACAATTGTCTGAAGTATTTTGCAAAATTGCGGCCGGGAGGAAATGACAGACAAAAGGATCTCGCTAGTTCACGAGCTATTAGTGATATTTTTATTGATCAACTCGTCTTCACCAGATAAATACGTAGTTTGCTTTTTAAATTTTGCGTCTGACCAAAGAAACAAGTAACTTAGGGAAGAATAGCTTCATTATTTTTCAAAGTATTCTCCATGAGATCGATTCACTTGTGTATGCGATTAAACCAATTTTCGAAACACTTTTGCCTCCAAAACATAGTTTTTAAAGGGTCAAAATCGTTATCCACGCAGTTTTTTCTTGATATGCTCCAACAAAAAGAAGTCGTTGAGAGCCAAATCGCGACTATATGATTGATGGCCCATTAATCCAATGTTTTGGAGGTTCAAATTCTCCATCGTATATGCTGATGCAGAATAATTTTAGTTCTTCGATTTGATTTCATTAACTCATCGAACACTTGCGGCAAACAAATGGTTATATACTATTCAGAATTGGCCGTTCTACGTTGCTCTAATGCAGGGGTGCTCAAACTTGAACTGCTCGCGAACTACCTCAATATTTTTAGACTACTTACGATTGTCTCTGAAAGGCTGCAAGTATGTGTGATGTAGGGTTGTCGTACAAACACGATACACCCTATCTACCTGCCTACCTAGGTACGTTGTACAGTAGCATATATAGATATTAAGTCAAGGTTTTGGTTGGTTCTTCTGCATAATGTCAATGAAAAAACTCATAGTTAATCAAAATTGCGAGTTTATTGGTTGTTACAAAACAAAAGAGTTACATATGGTGTTAAACTTAACTGAGGAGTGACTTAGGATGTTGCAGCGTGGCACTCCATGTCCTCAGCATACTTTTCATAAGATGGTACGTAACCACTGACTGATAATCGCAAGCATGATGACATATGATCGTCAATTAGTCGATTGCGATATTTGACTAAATTATCTTCATTTCAGAAGATGCAGATTTACACAAGTAAGTTGAGCCAAACATTGCCGTCAGTTGAAGGGAGATTTGCATTAGATTCGGATATTTATCTTCAAATATAAAACACCACAAATTTGTATCAGATGCTGTAGCTTGGAGATGTATATCTGATATAATCCACACCAACCCATTTTCAACAGAACATGAGCTCATATTAAACTGACTTGCTATTTCTGAAGCTAATTACTCAATGCTTCCTGCACAACCGATCCATCTTCGAATGGTTTCTTGTGTTTCGCTAATATATGAGAAATTTTAAATGACGTGATCGTAGCAGCTTTTGATAGTTTGGCTGGTCTTGTGAACATGGTTTGTTCTTTTCTCAAACAAGATATCAAATCACGTACTACGTTTTCCTAATTCACTGTGTGACGGAAAATCCTTTTCATAGTTTTTATGATCCGTTTTATGATGCCTCTCTAAGTTACCACGCTTGGGTATTGCAATTGACGCTCGACAACTAAGACAAATGAACTTCACCATACAAAAGAAAAATTCTTCCTCCCAATCTTTATCAAAATGATACGTTTTAAATTTCTTCGCTGCACTCATTTTGTACTATTTAATAATAAACTTTGTATCGATGTAGTATTGCCTTCAAGTTTCGTGTTATTATAATTCGATTTATAAACCTGTGATAATTTTTATTTCCGTCAATTATATTAAAACGGAATATGTGGAGGATCACTCTCTCGCCAGATGATCTTACTAGCATCGTGGACTCATCTTAATTAAGTTATTCAGATCTATAAAACATTGATATAAACACCTCAAAAAAGTCTAGGGAACACTTCTGAATATCGATATATCGTATCCAGAACGATCAATATGAATGATTTTTTTCGAAAATGAACACCTGCATCAATTTCTCACCAAATTATGTAGAGTGCTGCAACAGATTTCAGTTTTTTTTTATAAAAAACTAAAAATGCAGCAGATGCGACGCTGCTTTATAATCATTTCATGTATTCAGTGTTTGAAATCAGTTAGTTGGCACTTTGTTTCTGTTATAAGCTCAAATAAAAGATTCAAGTTTTGTGAGTCGACCATGGAAAGACTAGAGAAGAGATGTTACGAGCCGTTGGCATGCTCCAAGCTGGAAGCTCACAACGGGAAGTATCCAGGGTTCTGGGAAGTAGCCCAAGTGTCATAAACCGTTTATGGTCACGTTTCAATGAAACAGGTAGCGTAGAAGAACGCCATACAGGTCGTTTCAGGATTACTACAGTCGCCCAAGACCGATTTTTGGTTTCACAAGCCAGAAGAGATCGTACTACCACAGCATCTCAATTAGCTCAAGAGCTATCACGAGTTCATAATGTACAAATTTCCGACCAAACTGTGAGAAATCCAGACGTCCTTTAAGAGTTCCACAACTGACCCATGGAAATCGTGCTACTCGTTTAGCTTGGTGCCAAGAACACGTAAACTGGGATCAAGAGAGGTGGGCCACAGTTCTCTTCAGTGATGAATCTAGATTTAGTTATTGTCCCGATTCGGGAAGAATTCGAATATGGAGGGAACCTGGAAAGCAAAACCGTCTCCAGCATGCTCGAGAAGTTGTTAGACAGGAAGGCGGATCAGTGGTACCGTATCTCCATACAATGGGTCAAAATCCACTCTTCCAACAAGATAATGCCCTCCTCATCGTGCAAGAGTTGTCTTGAACGTTCTTGAAGAGAATGATATCGATCTTCTACCGTGGCCATCCTGCTCCCCAGATCTGAATCCCATCGAGCATGTGTGGGACACCCTAAAAAGAAATCTCCTGCGTCAAATGTCTTCCATCATGAACAGGAGCTTCGATTAGCAGTTCAGGGGGCTTGGAATGACTTAGGCCAAAATGTAATAGACAATTTAATATTGAGCATGCCGCGACGATGACGTGTCATTAATAACAGAGGTGGACCTTCTGGGTACTGAAAAATATAAGTGCTTCCATATCGTTTCGAAAATATTAGTTCAGGATTCTTTCTGTGTTTTACCAAATTTCGTCATTTTCAAATTTCAAATTTTTTTTATAATAGGTGCTTTGGAGAAGTCAAATATTATTTTGTTTTCTTGAGAATTCGAGAATTCGAATCATCAAATTCATATTTTAAACCTAGACTTTTTGAGGTGTTTATGTAGAGAAATAAGATATCCTAAAATGTCCGAGTTCATTGTTTTGTTTTAAATTAGGTCCAAAGTCTTCTACTATATTTTCAGGCTATAACCACACACCCTAGGATATCAAATATCATATTACTCATTTTGCCAAGCTCCAAGTCCGCATTCGACTGCGTAGGTGCTTGGTATGGAAGATGGCTGGCCGACTGGCGGTCGAAGTTAACGAAGTTGAATAGATTTAATTCTTATCAATGAACCTTGTTCTAGATTAGAGATATTTTTCAACTAAAAAGCATATAGAATGGCATTTCAAATGATATTAGTTTGTAGTAACGATGTTCGAAGCTGTTGTATGTCAACTTCTAGGCTTTCGAAGCAACTGTACCTATTTTCAGAAACTACTTATCATACTTTGGCAAACTTCAAATTCTTCTGCAGACATTTGCTATTGCCCGTTTGCCCTTATATGTGAAATGCACAATATTGATAGTAAATCAGTGAAAGTCGATATAGATTTTAAATCCAAAATAACATCGTATACAATCTAAGAAAGTACATTTTTCTTTGACAGAACAATTATAAACGCAGCTGGAAAGTCGGAGGGAAAAGAGAGGTTAAGAGCGCTTATACGTATTCTTTGGTGTTTATACTGCAACTTCCTCATGTGATATACACACAACCAAATTTATATGGAATCACCCGACATTTTGAATATTTCGAAAAATTGTTAAAGTTGATCCTTTTTAAGATATTTCTATTGAAAAAAGAAATAAATTAAGGTTTATTTTAAGAAAGAAACGGATAAAAGAAGATGAGAGACTCCTTCCATATGTAGTAAAAAAATTGAACATTGTTTTCTCAAGGAGTAGGTGTTTTCTTCTCGACCACAGTAGCTTGTATTACCTCCTCTTGCCCTGATACAAGCCTGAATCCGTCTGGGAATTCTTTGTATTAGGTTTTCGAGCTTCTCTGGGGTGATATTCTGCAACTCATCTGTGGCGCCTTGGATGAGCTGTTGTGGAGTTCTTGGTTTATCCTGACGCTATCTTATTTTCGATCGCGAGGTTGCTGGTATGCGGAGGGGAATATCTTGAATAAAAGTGAAATTCTCACCGCGGGCACCTCGCCAGGGTCTCACTATATATATGCTCCAGCACTAGGTCCACGTAATTTCTAGACGTTTCACTCGCAGGAAACGAAATCAAATCTGTTTTGCTCCCCAGCATAATGCCACCCCAAAACATCACACTGCCCCGGAATTTGTGTTGCTGCTCGGAGTCTAGCTTATCTTACATGACCCCTTAAAACCCGAATCCAGCGATCATCTGATCCTACACCAATTCTGGTTTCCTCCGGAAAAAGAACATTTCGCCAAATCCAATATTTCCATTTTGGTGCTCGATACACTAATTAAGTCTGTTAATTTTTTGTTGTCTGGTTAGCTCTAGAACTTTCAAGGGCCTTCTGCTGTATATACTCCCGAACGAAGTCTTTGAGATTGTAGCTCCACGTATCGGGCTTAGGTTTTTGAAATCACCCCCTGTGATACCCCAATTGTGGCCGCTATATCCCTCTGTGTCACCCCTTCTTCAATTTGAGCATATATTCGACCTCTCTGCACATCGGACAATCCAACGTAAGGTATTTTCAATTATGATTAAAGGCTTTTAAATTTTGAAATTCACAGTTTCAAATCTCAGTGACGATTGAGTACAATATACCGAACATGTGGTGATAATTCAACATTTCTTATCATACTATCCAGTTTTTTACCACAAAAAACTTCATTCTTCACAAGTTCTCAAAGATCCAAGGTTAAAAACAATCAATAATGTGAAAAATCGAGTGATTCCATATAAATTTGGTTGTGTGCATTTGAGTAGATTATACATATCCATTATTATCATATATCATACGAAATACTCAAAAATAACTATATTTGTTGTGTTTTTAAATTATTCAAATCGTACTTTCAATAAGAAAGTTAATTTTCCATGATTTGAATGTGCGTCAACGTTTTATTTTATTCAACTTGTTGTGTTTCTTATTTCTTGGATTCTCAAGCTTGAATTCATTGAACTACAATTTATTGACAAATCACGCGGATCAACGAATGTATATTTTATTTACAAGTAAAGAAGATAAGTGGTAGATTCTAAGAATTGTTTGAATTTTATATTCAATAATTTAGTCAATTATCATTTAGTGATGAGACAGCAACAAATGTAGTATTTCTTTTAGTACTTGCTTTTGTTGAAAGATTTTTATGAAATGTTTGTCTTAAGAGTGATTTCTGTTTTTATTTGATTATTGGGATTTGTGCTGGTATAAATTCTTTTTATATTGGTAAGCCATTTTTCTTCTAATTTCATAACTTCCGTCTAACCATTTATAAATGAAAAAATAAACACCAAATCACAAGAAAAGTTTTGCGGATAATGGATTTCTATCGACTAACGTATGTCACGAACTAATAATGCTATCGTTCTGAAATCTTGATAGTTGATTTACCGAACAAGTTTGAACTGCCTGTATGATATTAGATGTGTATAAATATACTATTTTTTAAGAGAAAATAAATAGACCTTTCTGAAGATAGAGGGGAAGGTAAATTTTCATTGGAATACAAAGCTTCGTTTTGCTTGGACTTTGTTCATAAAAATAGCCTTCCTGAATAGATATTTAAAAGGCCTTTCCAAAGATATATCAATCGACCCACTTTCTCTTTAATGAATTTTGAGTCAGGTGCTACTGATTGTGGGGGATTGATTTTACATGCTCTGAATCAACTCAGAAATTGATTTCCCTCAAATCAGAAACTGACAGGTCTCACCTTTTTTTGCCAGAATCAATACATCTTGAGGCAGAGGGGTGGCAAATTTTCGTTGAAACACACTATACAGGATGTTACATAATAGTATGTCACAACTTGAGGGGGTAAATTTACGTACAATTTTAAGAAAAAGGTTCCTATAAACATAAGTCCGAAAAAGCTTCGTTACGGAGCTACAGGGCGTTGAAATTTTCGGAAAAAACTGCAGTTTTTGAGATATTCAGTCCAAATTTAAAATGCAAGCTATTTTTTACAGTCTCCATTATTATCCATCATTTTAACTAGAAACTTCAAGATCTTTTCTTTTCCGAGGCCATGTCTCTTTTGGCCCTTCCAAACTTTTTGCAGTACGCCACTGATCAGCGTACAATCACTTTTCGTCATTTCCGTTCAATTCAGAAACCTTATTGACACTTGTAAGTTTTTCGTATCTCCGGCTGTTCTGGAGCAAATAATTATTAAACGGTTGTATGCATTCGCTGAATTGAAAGCACTTCTATTTAAAAAAATGACTAGTTGGCTTTGATTTTCTTAATTCATTTATTTATTTTGATAGTTGCTGAAAATGAACCAGAGTCTGCTCGAATTGTTTATTAAATTAACGATTAATTTTAAGACTTTTGAAGTTATTGCTGTAACAAAACAGAAGCTAGGTCCGCTTTTAAATCGAGTAACACCAGACAGGCGAATATTTTCAAATATCCACATAAGGTTGAGGAAAACTGGTACTTTTAATGCAAATAATCATTTAAAAGGTGCAACTCAAACTATGAGAACTCCAGATATTGAGGAAGCAGTTTTGAATTGTATTGATTTGAATCCTCATGTGAGTACAAGAAAAATTGGAAATCAGTTGAATATTTCACATGTTCTTGTTTGGAACATTGTCCACGACTATTTATTGAACCCGTTTCATATTCAACGCGTCCAAACTCTACTTCTTCGAGATTTTCCTTCAAGAATTATGAATTTCTGCCGATGGTTCTTAGATAAAATTAGAGAAAATGCTCATTTTGATAGTGAAATAATGTTCACAGACGAAGCTAACTTTTCGAGAACTGCTATCACAAATTTTCACACAAATCATTATTGGACTGAGGAAAACCCACATTTGATTGAAGAATCTCATCATTAAGAACAGGTCTCACTAAATGTCTGGGTCGGAATAATAGGAAATTATTTGATTGGGCCATTTTTATTGCCTAACAGACTGAATGGTCCCGCTTATCGGCAATTAGTTACCTTTATTGCTTGAGGATGTGCCACTTTAGGTGAGAAACATAATGTGGTTCATGCATGATGGAGCACCAGCACATTTTAGTGGAGAATCTAGGGAATTCTTGAATAATACATTCAACAACCCATAGATAGGTCGGGGTGGGCAACGACAATGGCATCCTAGGTCCACAGACTTAAATACTTTAGACTTTTTCTTATGGGTATATCTCAAGAGTTTAGTTTATACCACTCCAGTAAATACTGTAGAAGAATTGAGAAATCGAATAATAACCACTTGTGACACGATAAAAAAAACCCCAGGAATATTTCAAAAAGTGCGTGATAATATGCGAAGAAGGACAGAGGCCTGTATTCTTGCATGAGGAGGACACTTCCAGCAATTTAGTTTTTAACTGTTTTTTTTTTTTAGTTTTATATCGAATAAGTATAAGTTGGGTCTCAGAAGACGAGCTATCGAAACAAAAGCAAGCCTATCGAGTATTTTTATTTTTTTTATTTAGCAAATAACATACAATTCAAATAATTCAAATTCAATAAATTTTCACTCGAAAATAGTTGGAGATGTCAAGAAAGTTTCTTAATTGAACGAAGATGACGAAAATTGATTGTACGCTGATCAGTGGCGTACTGCAAAAAAGTTTGGATGGGCAAAAAGAGACATGGCCTCGGAAAAAGAAAAACACCCTATGAATTTCAGTTAAAATCTAGGACGTATAATGATGGAGGCTGTAAAAAATAGCTTGCATTTCAAATTTGGGCTGAATATCTCTAAAACTGCAGGAATTTTGGAGAAAAAAACAATTTTTTCCGGAAATTTCAACAACCCGTAGCGGACCTATGTTTATATAATCTTTTCTTCTTAAAATTGCACGTAGATTTACCCCCTCAAGCTGTGACATACTATTATGTAAGACCCTGTATATGTATGATACTGTTTCTATTCCCATTCATTTCGAATTCAACCACTGAGTGCTCGTGTATGAGCATCCTGTTGCCGTAATATATATAACTTCCTTCCCTTTAGAAATGGATTACATCAAGAATCGAATCTGGAACATTTTTGCCCTCATGAATATAATAATGGTATCTTTGACGAAAATTGAGTAGGGTTCTGGGTGAACGTTGTGTTCTTCGGCATTTTCTAGACTAAAAATTTATAGGGGAATTTACGGTCGAACAAAGGGTTAAAGAGATTTTCCTATATTGGAAGTCAAATTTATTGATGTAGCTATTGTAGGTTAAAATAAAATATGAGATTTACAGTTCGTAATCAACACAAAGATTTCGATGAAATATTTCTGTTGATACTTTCCAGCTTCTTAAAAATAAATAATCTTATCAATAGGAGTTCGAGCAGACAAGATTAATTACAAATGAACAATGATTATTGTAACAAGTATTGAATTAAGATTACTTATATTAAACGTTATACAGGACGTCGTTTAGATGCAGTGTAAGGGCAGAGCCATATTCGCTTATACCCAGTGAAACTAGGGCCACCCCTGAAACTTTTTTCTTTTTGGAATATTTTGACGAAATTTGGGAATTGGATAGAAGACAACATTCTGAATTTGATAACATTAATATGTTTCACATTTCGTTTCTGGTTATGCAAGAAACGATACCAACTTTCGATTTTCAAATGGGACACCCTGTATTTTTGGCTTATTCTAATTGTTTATCTCATCCTACTACCTTTTGACATATTCTTGAAATACAAAGAAAACACAATATTTTTTTGGAAATTTTCTTCTTTCGTTCTAGAAAGCCATGAACAGTGACAATTGGCTCAGCTCAACATCTCCTATAACGAAAATACAGGATTGTATCTAAAAATTTAATTCCTTATTTTTTACGGAGTGTCGAAGTTAATAACAAAGGAGCGAAAAGCGAAAACGAAATAATTATAATAAATGCTCAAATTATCACCATTCTCACGAACACAACATTGCACACGATTGATAGTTCCCCTCAAAAAATTATTCAACTGTCATGCCTGCAGAAGCCTGTCTCAAACGATTCTTCATTTCTTGTTGGTTTCTAACAGGTGTTCGGTAAACCTCATTCTTCAAATGGCCCCACAGGAAGAAATCTAGTAGACTCAAATCTGGCTATCTAGCTGGCCATCTTATGGGACCATGAGATACCGCGTTGTGAGGAGGTGCACCACCTTGTTGAAAATATCATTCATTGACAACAGCTAATGGAAACTCGTCCAATTCATCTTATATTTGGATCCTCAAAAATTCTGAATATCTCTCCCCTGTCAATGAACCTTCAAAAATTATAGGTCCTATTAAATATGTCCACATCTTCCTCATCCAGACATTGAACCCAAAACGTTTTTGGAAGTTTCCATCTTGATATCAGGTGTTGGTGTAGTTGATATTTAAATGAGCGGTACTTATGTTTTTTCAAAATTCTCCATGCGCTTTGGTGGCTAATTTCAAGCTCCTCGACAATTTCCTCTGTTGAAGAGGTTGAATTGATATCAATAAATGTCACTACGTCTATTTCGTCGATAACGAAATCCTCCTCTTTACTTTAGAGAAATAGGTTCTATTCGGATGAAATCTTTCCGGATAGCGCTCTCTGTATAATTGTTCAGCTTGAACGCTATTTTGCCTGCATTCTTCATAAATAAAGAGCATATCGACTTTTTCACTGTGAGTGTATTGATTCATACTCAAAACTGAATTCACTAATTCGCAATGTTGATAATTAACAACAATGGAATTTTGACATGTCTCACTGATATTTTATGATCACAGAGTATTATAAGTATGAACAAAAATTTTGCATCGCCAACGTAGTTATTGTTATTAACGAATGGGGAATTTTGCAAAATTGCTTGGGTATATTCCATTAGAACTTCGGAACCGTTGAGAATAGATTGACCTGAGTGGTATAAAAAAAATAAAAAATACTGCATCTGTTATACCGGGTGGCCAGATATGGTTGTCTCAGAAGAAAACCTACTTTTTGAGGAAAAACTACAATTTGAAACTTTGACAACCCGTAAAAATAAGCAATTAAATTTTTAGATGCAATTTGTATTTTCGTGGTAGGAGATGTTGAGCTAAGCAAATTGTCACTGTTCATGGCCTTCTAGAACAAAAAAAGAGCAAGCAAAAAAATATTGTGTTTTGTTTTTTTTTTAAAAATATGTCGAAAGGTTGTGGAATGAGATGAATAATTAAAATAAGCAAAAAAATACAGAGTGTCCCATTTGAAAATCGAAAGTTGGTATCGTCAAACATATTAATGTTATCAAATTCAAAATGTTGTCTTCTATCTGATTCTCAAATTTCAACAATATATTCCGAATAGAAAAAAAGTTACAGGGGTGGCTCTAGTTACACCTGGTAAATATACTTCTCAAGCTGAATATGTGCATGAAAAATAGTCGAATCATTTAAATTATAATTGCTATGCTCACCACCAATTTCCTATGGTGTGTATTCGAAAAAAGCATGTTTGCATTAAAACTCGAAAACCGTTGAGCTAAAAAAATTTTTTCACACAGCACTATATTTTTCTCAAAAAAGTGCTTCTAGAATGTCAAACTTATTTTCATGTAACTTTGATGATGATATCTGCGACGATTTTCCCAAAATTCGAGAAATTTTGAATCAGTCCAGAACGGAAATTTTAGCACCACTAAACTAGTCCTTGAAATTAGGATCGAGAGAGGGGTTCGTTTTTCTTTATCTGCAATATTTCACATAGCTGTGAGTGTATTGATTCATACTCAAAACTGAATTCACTAATTCGCAATGTGGATAATTAACAACAATGGAATTTTGACATGTCTCACTGATATTTTATGATCACAGAGTATTATAGATATGAACAAAAATTTTGCATCGCCAACGTAGTTATTGTTATTAGCGAATGGGGAAATTTTGCTAAATTGCTTGGGTATTTTCCATTAGAACTTCGGAACCGTTGAGAATAGATTGACCTGAGTGGTATAAAAAAAATAAAAAATACTGCATCTGTTATACCGGGTGGCCAGATATGGTTGTCTCAGAAGAAAACCTACGTTTTGAGGAAAAACTAAAATTTGAAACTTTGACAACCCGTAAAAATAAGCAATTCAATTTTTAGATGCAATTTGTATTTTCGTGATAGGAGATGTTGAGCTAAGCAAATTGTCACTGTTCATGGCCTTCTAGAACAAAAAAAGAGCAAGCAAAAAGAAGATTGTGTTTTGTTTTTTTTTTCAAAAATATGTCGAAAGGTTGTGGAATGAGATGAATAATTAAAATAAGTAAAAAATACAGAGTGTCCCATTTGAAAATCGAAAGTTGGTATCGTCAAACATATTAATGTTATCAAATTCAAAATGTTGTCTTCTATCCGATTCTCAAATTTCAACAATATATTCCGAATAGAAAAAAGTTACAGGGTGGGTGGTAAATATACTTCTCAAGCTGAATATGTGCATGAAAAATAGTCGAATCATTTAAATTATAATTGCTATGCTCACCACCAATTCCTATGGTGTGTATTTGAAAAAGAGCATGTTTGCATTAAAACTCGAAAACCGTTGAGCTAAAAAAATTTTTTCACACAGCACTATATTTTTCTCAAAAAAGTGCCTGTAGAATGTCAAACTTATTTTCATGTAACTTTGATGATGATATCTGCGACGATTTTCCCAAAATTCGAGAAATTTTGAATGAGTCCAGAACGGAAATTTTAGCACCACTAAACTAGTCCTTGAAACTAGGATCAAGAGAGGGGTTCATTTTTCTTTATCTGCAATATTTAACATAGCTGCCGTACAAATACATCGAAATTTGCTAACCCTGTACAATGTGTCCCATTTTCAATATTTCAGTACTGTAGCTATATGAAATACTTCAAATAAAGAAAAATGACCTCCCACTTCCATCGTCGATTTTCGATGAAAATTAATTTGTGAAAACAGATTTCTTTTGTTTTTAAGATTTTCCAGGATCTTGGCATATGCTATTTTGATATTCAAGTGCCACTTTATTGAATAGAATGCAGCAACATATACGAAAAAAATTGTTGAAGGTTGTACGAACTAAGATATAAACAGAACTGAACTTAATTTAGATGAAATAGGAAGAGTATTTTCTTTGAACATTCTGTGGCTCCATCTAGTGTGCTGAAGCGAATTCGCACAAAACTTCCCAATTTCGAGTTCTCTGCTGAGAACAATGAATATCAAAATTAATCCATTATTTAATTCACATTGTTAAATTTTGTAAATTGGAATATTTAGTTTTAACGTGTGTACCTAAAGTGAATAAAATATTTCTCTCGTCAAAGAAAGAATAAAAAAAATTTCGTTCGACTAAAGAAACTAAATCTGGCGTGGGTGATAATTGAAATGAAATTGTATTTTCATATAAAATTAGAATTCTCAGAATGCACTAAAGTTTCGAATTGAATGTTTCGAATCGGGTTATCAACTAGATGCAGTATATACTGATTTTAAAAAAGCCTTCGACAGAGTCAACCATAACCTTTTACTCGCTAAGTTGGAGGCACTTGGCATATCAGGTTCTCTGCTCTCCAATGGCTTCGAATTTTGTTGTATAATAGTTCTCAGTGTGTTAAATATAGACAATTCTATACGAGAGAGTTCAATGTGGCGTCAGGTGTACCTCAAGGTTCACATTTGGGTCCGGTGTTGTACAATATTTTCATTAACGACGTGAAGAGTGTTCTTTCTGTAAAGTTCTTACTATTTGCCGAGGACATGAAGAGGTTTTCAATGATACGTAATATTTGAGATGCCCGTAAATTACAGAGAGATATTGACAGGTTTTTTGATTGGTCCGATTCTAACTGTTTGAGTCTGAATGTTGAAAAATGTCATGTTACATCCTTTCATAGATCACACACTCCACTGGGGTTCGAGTACAATTTGAATAACACAGTTCTTAACAGAGTGCACCTAAAGCGAGATCTTGGTATGACTCTCTCGTCGACTAGATTCAACACTTTCGTAGGGTCAAATCCAAGGCGTATCACATGTTGGGCTTCATTATTCATAATTCAGTAGGTTTTCTCTTGATACAATAAAAATTCTATACTGTTCCTTGGTCAGAACAAATTTGGAATATGGTCCAGCATTTGGTCTTCACACTATTTATGTGATATTAATTGCTTGGAAAGAGTCCAGCATAAGTTTCTTCGTTATTTGTCTTTCAAATTGTTTTTGGAATTAAACAGTAATAACCTGTATATCTTGTGTGACCGATTTAACTTGGACACTTTGCGAGTCAGGAGATACGTTAGCGACATGTGTTTTATTTATAAAATTTCAAACGGGCATATTGATTGTGGGGATCTTTTGGGTTTAATAGATTTTAATTTAACAGGTAGGATAACAAGATGCACGCCAATGTTTCGTTCTAAGACGTGTAGATTCAACTATAGCTCCAACTTTTCCATCAACCGCTCCTTGTCATTAGCCAACAATTTCGGTAGAGAACTTGATTTCTTTTCATTGTCATTTGGATGCTTCAAGTCTAGAACTAGAGGCGTTGCACCTATAATAATTATTCACTATGTGATTCTTTTGTTTTATCTGATTATTATTTATGTTGTTAAATCACATTCATTGGTTTATATAATTAATTTGACTCAATGTTTCAATGGGGTTTCAGTATATTCATACAAAATTTCAATGTGAACATTTTGTTTGCTGAATAAATAAATAAATAAAACGTTATTGACATTTGAATAGATTTTGCTCGACACAGTGATTTGAATGAGAAAACAACAGTTTTACACTAATTGTTAATAACAATCCAATATTGAAATGATGGTTGAATTTATTACAGATCTCAATAAGACAACAAATCAGTTACAACAAGAAACAACAACGATGGTAACAGATCCCAGATTCATCATACAAGCCTCATGTCAAAAAGGATATATTAGGGTTGGAACAGAATGTAGAAAAGAATACTCAAAATAACACTTCTACCAACTATGCTTGTTCTATATTATTATCAGGAAATTATAAAATATTTATTTTATTTTATAGGTATATACCTAGGTGTATTATGTGTTTAGTTCAAAAGTATATTATTTACATTTCTTGTATTAATAGTTGTAGTTATAACTATATTTAATTCAATAAAGACTAGAATTTCAAATATTTTAATTTCAAATTAATTATAAATAGGTTCCTGTTTTTCATTTGAAAACTAACTTGGTAATGTATCATGATACAATTCGAGAAACTTTCTAAAACTGACAATTTTTTGTAATGTGGTTCAATATCTACTAAGCCTATCAGAAGAAAATTTTCGATTTAAAACTTAATTAATGGGAGGCAAAATATTCTCAGAATTCTTGAAGTCGATGCCATGCATTCAGTTATTTAATATTAAAAAATATTGGATATAGTTGAGGAAAAACGAAACTGTGCGAGTTACTTACTATTATGTCAAATGTTATTCGGTCTTCAATTGCATTCTTCTTTTCTTCTGACCTTTCTGCTGCTCTCGATTTCGTGAATCATCCATAAGTGATCGAATCATATTTCATATATATATATATATATTTCGTCACAATATTTTTTTCCGTAAAAATTCATGAAATAGGCTCTCGCATCATTGCATGCTCCTTCGGTCAGAAAAGATGAATGTTTTTTTCCTTTCGTTTTCTTATTGCCCAAGGATAGCTTTATGGATGAATTCTATACAGGAGTGACTCAAAATTATTGAATATTGTAATTTTAAAAATATCATATCTTGATTTTTCAAAAGGAACACCCTGTGTTTTATTATTGATGTCAACGCATAAAATATTGTGCTATATTTTGCAGAAGTAACCTTATCTTTATCTTCGATCAATTTCGAAATATTCGATTATTTGTAAAAACTTTTGATGAAAATTCTACAAACCATATCACACTCATTAACATGCATCATTATTCGCGCAGAATTTTTTTTTTCTGTAATGATTCAAGTAGTAAAAAATGGAACCTAAACAAGATAATTCTTTTAACGAATGATAAAACAAGATGATTAGAACGAAATCGAGGTATGTGTTGATATTTTTTCTATTCGAGCCTCCTGTCGGTGTCCGGACATCATATTCTGCATTTTATCTGGTGAACTCATTAGTGTTTCGTTATTGAACATTGGTAAAGTGAGGTTAGAACCCAATTTTCTCAATTGACTACCATGAAGTTCTTCAAAGAAGATGTGGTTTATATGATTTTTATTCTGGGTGAGTGTGATAGAAATTCTTTGTTGGCAAGTAGAGTTTATGTACAAAGGTTTCCTGATAAGAGGCATCCTAATGCAAGATGCTTTGTAAAACTTCTAATTAGATTTATCGAAACGGGTAAAATCGTTTACAAAAAACATGAAAAACCAAAAATTGCTACAGCTGAAGACAAACAGTTATCAGTTTTGTTGACAGTGACAGAGGGCCAATATAAAAGCCGAAGATAGATTTCTCAGTTAACAGATATAAGTCAAACTTCCGTCTAGAGAATCTTGAAAGGGAATAAATTTCATGCATATCATGAACAGCTGTACCAGGAACTGAACAATGAAGACTATGAAGTGACAAAGTAGCGGAAAATCCAAATACGTTTAGCAGAGTTCTTATCTCGGACGAGGCAACTTTCCACAAGAATGGGCTTGTTAACAGGCAAAACTTTCATTATCAAGCCACGGAAAATCCACACCTCCAGAGACAAATAGATCACCAGCATCGTTGGTCCTTGAATGTTTGAGCCGCAATAGTAGATGGATATCTAATTGGGCAGCACTTTTTCGACGGGCACCTCAATAGTGAAACGTATTTAGCTTTTTCTGCAAAATCATCTACCAATGTTACTTGCCGATTTTCCAGAGCATAAGACAAGATTTGTGGTTTCAATACACCGACACATTACTCACATCAGGTTAGGGAGCATTTGGATCATGTATTTCCAAACAAATGGATAGCACGTGGTGGTCCTGTTAGAGGGCCAGCTAGGTCTCCGAAACTTATAAGTCTAGATTTCTTCTTGTTGGGTTATATTACGGGCATCGTTTTTTTTTTTTCATTTCCAAAATGATCGAAGATAAAGATAAAGTTACTTCTGCAAAAGTATGGCACAACATTTCATGCGTTGATATGAATAATAAAATACAGGATGTTTCATTTGAAAAAAATCAAGATATGATTTTTTAAATTACAATATTTAATAATTTTTTTGAGTTACTTCTGTATAAAATGAAGATAATCTGTTTCAGTTCAACAGTAAAGCTATCCTTGGACAATAAGAAAACGAAAGAAAAAAAGTATTCATCATCTCTGGCCGAAGGAGCATGCGATGATGTGAGAGCCTATTTTCATGAATTTTTACGGAAAAAAAATATTGTGACGAAACTACTCACCAAAAAAACTTATTGCTTAGAGACATTACAACAGAGTTTAGGACGCTTTTGAATCTTCAATAAGGAAGTGGTCTTCCAATCTGAGAAAACCTTCCAATTTTTTTTTTATAGAAAATTGGGACAGCCTGTTTACTTCAAAATAAATTGATGAAGTAGATTTTTACTTTCTAAATACAATACCGTTCGAACAAAAATGAAATCTTCAAGAGTGTACGAGATACAGAGCACCGCGCCACTGGTGAATCATATATATATATATATATATATATATATATATATATATATATATATATATATATATAAAAAAAAAAAAAAAACAGAGAACGTCTAAATTACATGATATTGTTGTTGCTTCAGATTATAATCTTACACCTCTGAACTTGACAATGCAAAAGGTAGATTTTGATTTATTTGATGATAATTCTAAAAGAGAAAGTTGGATGCAGAAAGAATTACACGGAAAGCACCCTAAAGAATTGAAAATGATTATATTGATGAAATTGCATCGAATAAATGGTTAGTATCTGGAGAATTGTTTGCTGAAACAGAATGCTTGGCAATTGCGATCCAGGATCAGGTTGTTTTCACGAGGAATTATAGAAAACATATCATCCAACAAAATATAGATGATTCTTGCCGTAGATGTTTCTGTTCTTCAGAAACAGTTTTTCATATATTATCATCTTGCTCAGTCCTTGCTTCAACAGATTATTTAGAAAGACATAATACCGTCGCTAATATTATTCACTTCAATCTAGGAATTAAACATGACCTAATTCCCAAAAGAAAAAAATTTCAAAAATATGAACCTGAGATTATTTGTGAAAATGACAAATATAAACTTTATTTTGATAAAACAATTCTTTGCAACAGAGCTGTAAAACACAATAGACCAGATATCATTCTTAATGATAAACAGAATCAAATAACATATATAATTGATATTGCTATACCCGTCACACATAATATACAAAATAAATACAATGAAAAAATTTCTAAATATATGATGCTTGGCGACGAGATTAAAAAATGTGGAAAATGAAGGAAATATTTATTCTACCGATTATTATTTCTACAACAGGCGTTATTCCTAGAAATCTTCACAAAAGTATTGAGATTTTGGGTCTGAAGAAAAATTTGTTTGAACAGTTACAAAAGATAACAGTCATCAAATCTTGTAATATTCTTCGTAGGTTTCTTTCCGAAAATAATAATGAGGTAGAGTCATAGGTTTTCTTTAGTTTATACTGCTCAGAATCTCATTTCATATTTTATTTATTTGTTTATATAAATGTAATATAATTAACTGACAATTTTGTCATATTTATATTCAGAGCAGTATTCTATTCGATCGTTCACCACTTCACACATGCTATAGTATGTATATATTCTGGTAGATTGATATATTCTCATAACATTTAACGTTATCCTAATATATAATTACTCCAGGATATGTTTTGATTATAATCATTGCCTGGCAATGGTATTAATTACCGGGTGGTGGATTTATATTTTTCATGAAATCAGTTTGATTGCATGAACAGATATATGGGCAACTCGTCGGGGTAAAACCCCTATATATATATATATATATATATATATATATATATATATATATATATATATATATATATATATATATATATATATATATATGCGCCATAGTTTCTCAACGATGCGATACAGGGTTTAGTTCCAATCTAGCTGGATTCGTCGACACTGACGAATTGTAGTTTGTTACTTTTATCCATTCATGATGTTCACGATGTTCGTAAGTGTCAATTACGGTTGGTTGAATATAACTTCTTGAATGAAATTTTCATTGTCATGAACACACACAGTAATATTTAACGCTGTTCATTCATTATTACGATCTATGTTTATTTGGGGATGCTCTTGAAGTACTATAGCGCACTGTGATTCAATGAACGCGCTCCAGACAGTGTGTGCCGCTATGGCATTTAGTCAAACTAAACCAGTAATCTCTATATTGGATTATTCAATCCATTATGAAGATTTAGTGGCATCAAATAAGACACTTCATTTTTGCAGAACCAGTACTATTTGTCATTCCCTATTGCCCATTCGATTTAGATGTTAATCAGTAGATCTCTGATACAACAATGGTGAACAGGAGTTTTGAGGGAGGAATCTCAAAGTAGCTGCATGTTTATTTCATGACATACTAGACCAAGGCAAAAATAAAGGTTTTAAGACAAGTACTATCAATTTGTTTTTACTTTGTTATTTCTAGTTTTACACTTTCTGGTTACTAAACACAAAAGATATTTCACAACTATGAATACTGAAACGATACAAACCAAAATAAAAGCAATTACATCAAACAGCAAATATTGATACCACGAAAGATTTTGAACAACTTTCAGATGGTCTGCTCCTTTATGTTTTATTACGTAATCTACCCAAAAAGTAACTGCCTCTGCTTGGGAAATTGGCTTATCAATTAATAATTTTGATCTATATTTGGCGGCTTCAGAATATCTGCAAGGAATAACGTTAAATATGAAAAAATCAGTTCTCCTAGTCAAAATCAACATTAGTTTACAATATCAGCGTCGCTAAAGATCAGAATCGCAAGATTCAGCTGAATATATTAGACTGGAATGGCATAGTTCAATTAAAGCCACATATATAGTTTTGAATATTCAAAAAAAACCCTCCTTTTTGTCAAATTTTGAGAAGATTTTCTCACTACAACTTCTAGAAGTAAAAGACTTTTGTTTTGTGTGGCATTCTCCTGGAGCCATTTCATTTAATATATATATATATATATATATATATATATATATATATATATATATATATATATGTTAATGTTAAATTTTCACGAAAGTATCTATGATTTGATGGGTTAAGGGTTTTATTCCGTGGACCAGTTTGATTTTGGCGACGTTTCGACAAGTTGTCCCTTGTCATCTTCAGGCCTTCGGTAGACGATGTCTCGAGCGTTACTTTTAGCAGTTTGTCGGTGGTTCTCCTTTTATTTCCTCGTGGGCGTCG
Organism: Cryptolaemus montrouzieri; assembly: GCA_013387265.2. Classification (NCBI taxonomy): domain Eukaryota; kingdom Metazoa; phylum Arthropoda; class Insecta; order Coleoptera; family Coccinellidae; genus Cryptolaemus; species Cryptolaemus montrouzieri. Next base: position 88,435,651 of record JABFTP020000001.1, on the reverse strand, counting down.
GTGGACCTGGTGGTGGGGAGGCTTTCTTTATTATCTGTTGATGATGGTGGTTTCCTAGGTGGTAAAATAACTTTCCAAGCCTTTGATAGGTTTGTTCGTTGTTCCTCCTTTTTCAATTTCCACTGATTCTCTGATAAGACGTTTCTTAAGTTGTTGTGTGGTGCTGATTGGTTTTGAGTTATCGAAATCTATTGTATGACCTGTATGTAATTTATGTAGATAGATGGCGGACGAAATGGATTTATTTTTTAGTGCTCTTTTATGTTCCTCTATTCTTTCTTTCATTCGTCTATTAGTTTGGCCGATGTATATCTCGTCACAATCTCCGCATGGTATAGAGTAAATTCCCTGATTTTCTAAAGGAATATTGTCTTTCGGGTTTCTGAGAAATTTTCCGATAGTTAAGTATGGTTTGTATGCCGTTCTAATTTGGTATTTCCACAATAGTCTTTCTATTTCATCTGTTACTTTTTTGGTATATGGTAAAACAGTTGTGTTCTTTTGTTCTTCTGTGCAAATCGTGTTTCGCCTAGTGAGAGTGTTCCTTGTAGCTGCTTTTATTGTGTTTTTGTTATATCCATTATTTTCAAGAGCGTTGGTTATTGTAGATAACTCTTCTCAGCTGTGGCTGTCATCTGTGAGTGCTACCGAGCTGCTTGAGCGTTTTGACCACTGATTTTAATTGAGCTGGATGATGGTGTAATGAGGCATGTAAGTATCTACTTGTGTGGGCTGATTTTCTGTATACTGAGAATTGTAAATCTCCGCTTTGTGACTTTGTTAAGAGGAGATCCAGATATGGCGACTGTCTGTTTGATTCTTCTTCAATTGTGAATATTATGTTCGCATGGATTGAATTCAGGTGAGCCAAACTAATAGACGATTGAAAGAAAGAATAGAGGAACATAAAAGAGCACTAAAAAACAAATCCATTTCTTCCGCCATCTATCTACATAAATTACATACAGGTCATACAATAGATTTCGATAACTCAAAACCAATTAGCACCACACAACAACTTAAGAAACGTCTTATCAGAGAAGCAGTGGAAATTGAAAGAGGAGGAAAAACGAACAAATCTATTAAAGGCTTGGAAAGTTATTTTACCACCTAGGAAACCGGCATCATCAACAGGTAATAATGAAAGCATCCCCACCACCAGGTCCACCGACGCCCACGAGGACATAAAAGGAGAACCACCGACAAACCGCTACCAAACAGTAGAAAATGTCACAGAATATATATACCTCGGACAACAGATAGACATTGGAAAACAAAATAAGGACAACGAAATCAATAGGAGAAGGCGATTAGGATGGGTGGCGTTCGGGAAATATATATTGAAAAACAAAAAAATCCCCCAATATCTGAGAACCAAAATATTTGACCAGTGTGTGCTCCCGGTTCTAACATACGATGCACAAACTTGGAACCTCACGAGACAGCCAATAAACAAGCTGAAAGTAACGCAAAGGGATAAAAACCGAAACGAGTGGATAAGACAGAGAACAAAAGTAAAAGATATAGTATACACCATTTCACATCTTAAATGGGACTACGCCGGCCATGTTGCAAGAATCAGAGATGATAGATGGAACAGTAGGATCATTAAATGGAGAACATGGATAGGAAAGAGAGAAAGAGGAAGACCAATTATGCGGTGGTATGATGATACAAAAAGGGTGGTAGGACTGAACTGGATAGCGACAGCAGAGAGTAGGAAATATTGGAAAGAGAGGAGGGAGGCCCATGCTCAAATTTGGGCGCGAGAAGGCTGATAAGAAGAAGAAGAAGAATACTCACTCTGGGGACTGTGGACTTGTATCGTGAAGTACGTGCAATCCTTTATTCAGTATTAGGACGAGATTCGAGAGTAAGTAACTTTTATCGGAAATTTCGCTCTCCTAATGAATCTTCTTGAATAATTGCTCAGTCATCAATTGTTTCTGAGTTATTTACGAAAAACTGGTTACCTTTTGATCTTAGTTTGTTAATTACTTTCTCAAGAGATAAAATATTTCAATACATTTTTAGAGTTCATTCCGAAACCACTGAGCTAACCCTCATATTGTCAGGAGCTTTAGCAAAAATGAACTCCGATTTGAACTTGCGAACTAGCTGATTCTCCGAAGTAGGAAACACTAGGTGATGTTCGCTTGTAAGTTTGTAAGAAAGAAGAAAATGATACTGCACTTCAAAAAAAAGTGTGGATTATTTTTTGGAGCCCTTACAATATAAAACGCCTGTAGGTGAAAAGGACCACGCCATATTGATGCAGCAAATAATAATGGTAATAATAATAATACCTTAACCTCAGGGGCTCAGGTACATTGTTTCTGAATACGGGCTTAGCGAACCCGAGGTACCCAAGCTGAACCTGGTAGTAGGTATAAAATGCAACTTATCCAATGATGTACAATCTAAGAAATAAACGGGTGAATCGACATTGTACCACCATAACCTCTTGTCGCGTTTAAGATTTAGGAAGAGGGTCTTGTTTGGAAAGTGAGTCACAGTCTCCCTCGGTTAGTGACGGAAGCAACGTGATATCGAGTAGGGATACTGCAACATAAAACCAAGTGGGAAACAATATCAATACGACTCTTGATATTTCAACGGTGGCGCAAGCCATTATGCCTACGACCACGAGAGCCAGACTCCCTAGAAAACGCATTAAGTGGACCCCAGTAATGAATTCATTCATTATGCGTTCCTATTACAAGATTACAAACTTGGAATCGGAAATGACAGCATACAGATACGCCTTACATCTTGCGTTCGTAGGAAAATATCCTGAATTACAGCACATATCCGAGCAGAGAATTTCGGATAAACGAAGAACAATCGTTAAAAATAGGCTACTTTCTTCAGAAACGTTGCAAAGCATACGAGAAGAGGTCATAATGGAACTCAGAAGCGAAAATGATACTCATAACGGTATACCAGCCGGAGTCAATGAAAGTGTTACAGATAACATCGAAGCCACCGAAACGAATATTAACATGGAACGCCCTCCTGAGCCGAATCAGCAGAACGAATATATGTATTTAGTAACATCAGAACTCAACAGAGCAATAACTGAATTCAGTGGTAGTAACCCAACTAAAAGACCGAAACTGCCCAAACTCAAGACGAACAAGAACTCCAATATCATCCTAGCGTGAACTCAGTTTTCGAAGAATACACCGACCAGAACACCTTGAAGAAGATTCACACTTTGATTTACTGTGGAGCAGTAGTGGTTCTTCGACTTCACAAACAACAAATCTCCACAACTCTGATCCAAGCTGAGCCAAAAAGCGTCAGAAAACCACCATGGCAAAAACGACTGGAGAAAGATATTGATAATATTAGAGCAGAAATCGGTCGCCTCACAGAATTCCTGAGAAACAGAAAACCCTCAATGCGCTTGAAATCACATATACCCAAAATTTATAGGAAAATTGGTACGAACACAAAACACCCTCATCACAAACAACACATCGACGTGTATATGGACACTTTGAAACAGAAACTCCAAGCAAAAGCAAAGAGGCTATCAAGATACGTCAAGTGTACTAAAAGGAAACACCAAAACCAAAGGAAACGCGGCCAATTCTCATAAGGAAATAAACTGCGACCAACAATAACAGAGAAGTACCTGACACAGTGCTATATATATATATATATATATATATATATATATATATATATATATATATATATATATATATATATATATATATATATATATATATATATATATATATATATATATATATATATATATATATATATATATATATATATATATATATATATATATATATATATATATATATATATATATATATATATATATATATATATGCTACTAAGAGCGATAAAACACAGGATCCGTCTCAATATAGGCCAATCACTTGCCTGCCAACACAACACCACAGTTGCAAGGAACAACTCATCATCGATTCTGTGATAATGAAAGAGGCACACGTAGGGCATAGGAATGTTCATTCAGCTTTTCTCGATTATCTGAAGGCATTCCATAGTACCGCCCATTCTTGGCTTGTTGAAGTATTGCAGATATACAAAACTCACCCAGCCCTGGTAGAATTCTTGAAGACAACAATGACACACTGGCGCACGTCTCTGCAGGTCAACATGAACAATAAATCAATTAAAACCGACGAGATACCCATAAGTCGTGGAATTTTTCAAGGAGACTCTTTGAGTCCACTATGGTTCTGTTTAGCTATGAACCCATTGTCCTCAATGCTCAATAGAACAGGATACGGATTTAGGATAAAAACAGATAGGAATTATTATACAGTCTCCCACCTGCTGTATATGGATGACATCAAATTATATGCTTCGAACAAGAAGCAATTGGATGATTTGCTGAAAACTGTCAGTGAGTTCTCGGTAGATGTTCATATGAAATTCGGGATTGAAAAATGTAAGACCCTGAACATTCAAAGAGGGAAAGTCATAGATGGTGAAACACAACTTCCAAACGGTGATATTATACAGTGCATGAGGGATGGCGAAACATACAAATATCTAGGATACCAACAAGCCAGATTGCTAGACCAAAAACAATCAAAGGAGAAGATTCGTTCAGAATACAGTCAGCATCTGAAGACTGTGCTGAAATCAATGTTGAACCCGGGGAATTTAGTCAAGGCAATTAACACCTACGCCATTCCAGTGCTGCTTTACTCATTTGGAATAATCAGATGGACTAAGACAGAACTGGATGATATTCAAAGGCAGACCCGAACTATGCTCACAGGCATAATCAAGTGTGCAACATTATCCATCAGAAACTTGCACACAAGTACGGACTTCTGAACACCTTCCAGCCATATTACAAGTATCAGCCGGCGCCCGTATTGGAAAATGACTCTATCAGATTATACTACGATAGGTCTTTTATCACTGACAGAATGGTGACGAATAATAGGCCGGACATAGTGGTGTATGATAAGAGAGCCAGAACAGCAATGCTGGTGGATGTCGCCATACCGAATAATAACAATGTGCTGAACAAGTTCCAGGAGGAAAAGTCCAAATACACAGACCTTGCTATTGAGATCAAGCAGATGTGGCACCTCGATAAAATAGACATTGTTCCTGTCATCGTATCCTCGACTGGTTAATACCCAAAACTTTGCATGATAGCCTTAAGAAATTAGAATTGGATAAAAATACCTATATAGAAATGCAAAAAGCTGTAATTCTTAATACATGTAGGATAGTTAGGAAATTTATGTCAAGTATATTGTAATCGAGCCTATTCCCTTTGATTGCTGAATCTCGGAAAGGGAAATCATATCCAGCTAACAGCTGAGATAGTGCATAAGTCAATGACAATGTATTAATATCTACAAAAGATATTACCGAAAGCGCTTTTAAGTTATGTCACCTGTTTTTCAAAGAAAAATGTATAAGTAGGAAGAAAGGATTTAGAAGATACAATCAATTCGTAAGAACGAAGTATATTTTGCAATAGCGATGTCATCTAACAGACACCTTAAGATATCATCAACTGAAATGATTCAATATTCACTCGATTCAAACATCAAAATGATGATTTCTGGTATTTATTTCTGCATGTGCATGGAAAATAATGAAATCAACGATTTAACGCCCAGATAAATCAAGGGTGCTCTTAAAACACCGCACACACCAAACACACAAACCACCAGTTTAACTTTTAATAAGAGCTCTTAAGGATAATAAATCCATTTACATTTATCAATATTTGTTTTTGTGGTTGTTATCCTAGATAAATTTCAACCATCACAATATACCTTGAAGTTATAGATTCTAGGTACTTACTTTGGATCACTGAGTAGCTCTTTAATATTTTTTTCAAACGTTTCTTCCTCGAGTTCAAGAAATTTCATCCATTTTCCAAGTCCAAACCTTTCAACTCTTTTCACATTTGACATTTGATCGCCAAAAAATGGGAAGCACAACATCGGGACTCCATGGTAAATACTTTCCAATGTACTATATAATCCTCCATGAGAAATGAAAAGCTTTACATTTTTATGGGCTGCAACGAATTGTTTTTAATAAATTTTTATAATTCAAATACAAATTTTAAGGCCAGCTTTCGTCAATTACAGTCACGATTTACTAACGGTATCTGCGCGAAATACTAACGGTTTCATTTTTCATCAAATATATTCATATTTTATAGCAGGGTGCTTAAACGGTTGATCGCGAGTGCTTTTTGTGTAGATAACTAAACTACAAAAATTTATTACGTAATAAAACAACACTCTGCTAGCGGCAAAGGGCGGCTTTATCAAAGGAACGCGCGGTACTTGTCAAAGAAAAGCCGCGTTTTTTATTCTTGCCGCTTTTCTAGAAATTTCGTGCGACGCGTTTGACGGGAACATTCGAGACTTTCGTTCACGCCGATATAAATATTGCTCCTGCAGGAATTGGAATCATGCTGAATTGTAACTTGAAATAAATACTACGTTGATTATAAAATAGTACAAAATGAGTGCAGCGATGAAATCTAAAACGTATCATTTTAATAACGATTGGGAGGAAGAATTTTTCTTTTGTATGGTGAAGAATAAGTGCATTTGTCTCATTTGTCGTGCGTCAGTTGCATACCTAAGCGTTTTAGCTTAGAGAAGCATCATAAAACGGTTCATAAAAACTATGAAAAGGTTTTTCCGCCAATGAGTGAATTAAGAAAACGAAAAGTATGTGATTTGATATGTTGTTTGAAAAAAGAACAAACCATCATCACAAGACCAGCCAAACAATCAAAAGCTGCTACGATCGCGTCATTTAAAATATCTCATATATTGGCGAAACACAAGAAACCACTCCAAGATGGATCGGTTGTGAAGAAAGCATTTATTGGAGCTGTAGATTTTAAAAATAAAACAGAAATCATGTCTGCTATTTGAGAACTTCAGTTATCTCGTCCGACTCTCACAAGGTGTATTGAAGTCATGAGTCAGGACATGGCAGATAAACTAAAATATGATATCATGAAATGTACATACTTTTCTTTACAGTTCGACGATTCCACCGATATGGCATATACTGCTCAGCTATATATTTTTATTCGGATGGTATTCAGTGACATGTTGTCTTCTTCTTCTTCTTTTTCAGCCCTTCTCTGTCCACTCCTGAACATAGGCCTCCCCTTCTAGCTTCCATCTCTCTGTCCTGTGCTATATTATACCATCCTCTTCCTACTTTTTCCTTTATGTCATCCAGCCACCTTCTCTGGGGGCGTCCAACTCCCCTTTGTATAAGCGTGGTCTCCATTGAGTTATTCGCTTAGTCCATTTTACATCCTGTTGTCTTGCTACATGTCCAACCCATCTCCACTTCAATGCAGCTATTCTCGTGATTACGTCCTCTACGCCTGTTCTCCTTCTTATTTCTTCATTACGTATGTGATCCCGCAGGCTCACTCCAAGCATAGTTCTTTCAATTGCGCGTTGTGTGGTTCTAAGTTTGTTAGCAGATCTTATTGTGAGAGTCATGGTTTCCATGCCATACGTTAACACTGGGAGAACGCACATATTAAAAACTTTTCTTTTGAGGTTAATGGGGATTTGTTTGTTTTTCCTAGTTTTCCAACAGCAGCCCAAGTCATTCTTATTCTTCTTGACAATTCTGCAGTTTGATTGTCTTTACCTATCTTTATAGTGTGTCCAAGGTATAGATATTCATTCAATTTCTCTATAACATTGCCGTCGACTTCCAATATTGCGTCCTCCGTTGTCATTATTTTAGTTTTTGTCAGATTCATTTCCAATCCTACTTCTTCCGATGTTCTTTTGAGTTCTAGCATCATTTCGTGGAGTTGTTCTAGGTTATCGCTTATTAGAACTATATCATCTGCAAACCGGAGATGGTTCAGGAATTTTCCATTCACATTTATATCTTTTCTATCCCATTCCAACTTCTTAAACACGTCCTCCATTGCAAGTGTGAACAATTTTGGCGATATCACATCGCCTTGTCTCACGCCCCTATTTATCGGGATTTTTTTGGTTTGCATGTCATCGTCTAGTCTCACCTGAATAGTCGCTCGTTCATATATATTCTGTAGGATGTTTCTATATCTCGAATCTATTCTAGCATTATCGAGGGCTTGAAAAACTGCCCACAGTTCTATAGAATCGAAGGCTTTGTTATAGTCTACAAAGGCTAGGTGTATTGGCACTTTGTATTCGTGACATTTTTCAATAAGTGTACGAAGAGTTTGTAAGTGTTCTGTTGTGCTATATCCTCCGCGATATCCTGCTTGTTCTGCCGGTTGATAGCTGTCAAATTTGTTTGTCAATCTGTTTGTGATAATTTTTGATAACAATTTATAAGGGTGTGGTAAAAGGCTAATAGGTCGGTAATTATCTATCTTAAATTTGTCACCTTTTTTGTACAACAACACAACGTGTGCATTGTTCCATCCTTCCGGAACACTACCTTCTGTTAGGCATTTATTTAGTAATATTTTTATTGCTTCCAAAGTGACCTGTCCTCCCAATTTTAGCATTTCGCTTGTAATGTTATCTTCGCCTGGTGCCCGGCCGTTTTTCATCTGGTTGAGGGCTAGTTGTATTTCATCAATGTTAATCTCAGGCATGTCCTCGGAACCGACATTTGTTATGTTACTAAGATTCGTTGTTTCAGGTTTGGGTTTCTTAGACAAATACAGGTCAGTATAGAAACCTTCAACAATCTGTATTATCTCCGTTTTTTCATATTTTATTTCACCTTGGTTGTTTTTCAATTGATGTATTCTGGGTCTACCGGTGTTAGTAATTCTCTTTAAGACTTTCATGTTACTGTTGTTTTCTATGACTTGTTGTATATAGTCTGTGTTGTAATTTCGTATGTCTTCTCTAGTCTTTCGTCTCATAGCCCTGTTCAGTTCCCTGTATTCTGGATTAAATCTATCCATTACTTTCCTTTCTTCCATTAACCTTAGCGTGCCTTGGCTTAATTTTTTAGGTTTTGTTCTTGCCCTGTAGCATATGGTCTTTGTTGCCACTTGTATAACTTCCGTTATCTTTCTTTCAAGACTGTTAATGTCTAGTCGAGTTAAGTTTTCTTCAGGTGTTAGTTTTTTGCTTACTTCTGATTGATATTGAACAATATTTTGCTTTAGGTCTTCATTTGTTGGCAAGCGTTTTGGACGTATCAGCTTGTTTCTTTCTTTTTTGGCCACGATTTCTATTTTTGCTCTTAATAACCTATGGTCACTGTCGACTTCAAATTTATTGATAACTGCTACGTCTTTTACAATATGTTTTTCATTCGTTAGTATATAATCGATCTCATTCCTAGTATTCCCGTCTGGGCTCTGACATGTCCATCGCCGCTGTCTTTGTTTCTGGAAGAAAGTGTTCATACAGTATAGGTTTTGACTTTGATTGTAGTCTAATAATCTTTCTCCTCGTTCGTTGATCGTGCCCAATCCATGTTTTCCTCTATTCGGTTGGTTATCTATTTTAGCATCGCCTACTTTTGCATTAAAGTCACCTATTATTAGAGTGAAGTGGGCTTTTTCATCCTTCTGAACATGTTGACTAACGAAGAATTTTCGACAATCATTCCTCTGAATGGGAAGAACCGTGACGTTTTCTTCAATTTTGTAAAATACTACAAGTTACCAATATATAAATTAGTGTGCTTTACAACCGATGGAGCACCAGTAATTACTGGAAACAAAAACGGTTTTGTGGCATTGTGTCGAGCTAATGAAGATTTCCCTTAAATTTTTTCATTCAATTGCATTAAACATCAACAAGTTTCAAACACGGATACAGCTGCCACAGAGAAAACAAGCATATCTCCAAAAGAATTGTACTTTTATGATCGCCAAGGTGTATAATCATTTGCCTCGATATGTTAAGGAATGGCCGTTGAGCAAAATTAAGACTAGATTAAGAAAGCGTCTCACTCAGAACCCATATTATAACCTGGGTGAATATTTCTGTGATCCTTTGAAACTGTAATCCACCAAATGTGGATTGTTTTATACCGAGTGAGTCAATAAGGCGAGGAACTTCTATATCTCAGAAACTATTTGAGATAGAAGCGAAATTTTTTCTGATTATTGTTTTATAAGTATGTGTGCATTCCTTCAAATTATTTTCGTATATACTGGGTGTATTTTTTATCATATTCTGATTACAATTTGGATGCTCTTCAACGATATCTGTTTTGTGCCCAAACAACTGTCGGTAGATTTTAAATTAATTAAAATATCGATAATTTCGGGAATTTTGAAGTTTTTTCAAAAGTTCTCAAATGCTTCATTTCGCATAATTTACGCATAATATTTCTTTCTTGAGGTAAAAGTGTTGTGCCTTATCATCAAATGAAGAAAAAAATTTTTTATACCGAGTGTTCCTAGTAACCCGGCGAAAATGAAATTTTTCTAACATAAAAAACTTTTTTTTTAAATGTAAATCCCTGTATCTTTTTTACGTGTTTTGTTCCCACTCGACTAAGCTTTACAACGATACCTTTTCTTCAAAAATCCGATGGAGATTTCCCAGAAAATTTTGAAATTAGTGTGAGGTTTAGGTATTTCTTGCTGTTGATAAAATTCAGACATTGAAATATGCAAATTTCAACACAAAATTAAATTCTTTGCTGTTCAATGAAACTTAAACATCGAAACTCTCAAAGTGTATCGAAATTTCTTCAGGAAAAAAGATTCATTTGCAATAATATCATTTGTGCTCAGAGCTAAGTCTTCACCTAACTGAAATTACTCAGTTCGCAATTATCTCAATAAATGTTCAAAAAGTCAAAATATCGAAAAGATCGAGAATTTGGAAGGTTTTTCAGAACTTCTCACAATCTTCATTCCGTATCATTTGAGTGTGACAATAATTATTCTCTGAAGAAAATATGTTCCACATCATCGAAGTAAGAGATCAACTGTTTTCTCATACCCAGTGTTCTTGGTGATCCAACGATAATTTTTCGAGATAAAAGAACTTTTTTCTAAATGTAACACCCTGTTCTTTTCACTGAACTTGTATTACTTTTACAATTGCCCAAAATATTCCGGAATTATCATTAAGAAACGAAATTGAACTGCTTGTCGTGAATGAAAGATCCACTGAAAAAAATTCAAATCAAAATCATAAACACCAACTCAATTCTATTTCAATAAGTTTTCAAATTAAATTAGATGTTCGAAATGTCCCCCATTTTGACGAATACATTCTCGAACATGATTGTTAAATGTAAATCTCTTGAGAACATTCGGCTTCAGTAATTCGCTCCACCATATTTTCCCTGGTTGTTGGAGGGTCTCGATATACCCTCTCTTTAACATACCCCCACAAAAAAAATCCAATTTATTCAACTCCGGAGACCTAGGAGGCCATCCTACAGGACCTCCACGGCCTATCCAACTACCCTCAAACCTATCATTTAAAAAAACGCGGACATTTCCGCTGTAGTGTGCTGGTGCCCCATCGTGTTGAAACCACATATTGTTTTTTATGTTTTGGGGAACATTAATAAGCAAAGGCTCCAGATCATGCTGCAAAAAATTTAAATAACGTTCGCCGTTCAAATGTTCTTGGAAAAAAAATGGATCGATCACATAATCATCAATTTTACCACCCCAGACATTTAGAGACCAACGATGTTGGTGGTCAACAGTTCTCATGAAATGAGGAATTTGAGTATCATAATAATGAAAATTATACCGGTTCTCCAATCCATTCTTATGAAAGGTGGCCTCAACAGAGAAAAGTACCCCACTGAAAAAATTCGGTTGGTTTTATTCAAAGACCATCTACAAAAATTCAATCTCCGCCCGAAGTCCAGGGGCTCCAACTGTTGGTGGAGTTGAACATGAAAAGGATGGAACTTTTCCTTCCTCAAAATTCTTGGTACAGATGTCTGACTAATGCCCAAGTCTCGACTAACATCTCTTGTACTAACATGAGGATGCTCTACTGCGCTCAAAACAACCTGCATGCTATTCTCTTCATTGGTACACGCTTAGCTCTCTCATTCTTCTCATATCCAACTTGTCCAGTTGTTTCAAACCTTTCCTTCAGTCTCTCGATGCCCCTTTCCTAGGATGACTACTGTTTGGGTAACGTTGGGAATAAATATGTGACGCCAACAAACAATTCCTCTCACCTTCTACCAAACAATAAATCATATTAATTAACTCTTCTTGGGTAAAATTCATTGCTGCAATAATATTATGTATTTCCCACTTAGACTCACTCATATAACGTTGGAATAATCCAATTCAAAACTGTCAAATCTTGGGGCATTGTGAGTAAACTATAGAAATAAGTCTTCTATGGGCACAGGTAGTTTAAACCACATACTATCGAACAATATTTTCTATCTTCATGTAGCTCATAGAAGTCATACTTATCTCTATGGTTTAATCACAAGTTGGATATGTAAGAGCTAAGCGTGTACTCAATGAAGAGTATAGCATGCAGGTTGTTTTGAGCGCAGTAGACTTTTCGAACATCTATTGAAGATTTCGAACTAAGTAATTTCAATTAAGTGAAGACTTAGCTCTGAGCACAACTGATAAAATCGCAAATAAACCTTTCCTTGTGAAGAAATTTCGATACACCTTGAGAGTTTTGATGTTTAAGTTTCATTGAACAGCAAATAATCTAATTTTATGTTGAAATTTGCATATTTCAATGTCTGAATTTTATCAACAGCATGTTTATTGCAAGAAATACCTAAACCTCACACTAATTTCGAAATTTTCTGGGAAACCTCCATCGGATTTTTGAAAAAAAGATATCGTTGTAAAGCTTACTCGAGTGGGAACAAAACATGTGAAAAAGATACAGGGTGTTATATTTGAAAAAAAAAGTTTTTCATGTTTGAAAATTTTCATTTTCGCCGGGTTACTAGGAACACTCGGTATAAAAAAAAATTATTTTCTTCATTTGATAATAAGGTACAACACTTTTTCCCCAAGAAAAAAAATATCATGCTTAAATTATGCAAAATGAGGCATTTGAGAACTTTTGAAAAAACTTCCAAATTCCCGAAATTATCGATATTTTAATTAATTTAAAATCTACCGATAGTTGTTTGGGCACAAAACAGATATCGTTGAAGAGCATCCAAATTGTAATCAGAATATGATAAAAAATACAGGGCGTGCCATTTAAAAAAATCTATGTTGGTCCTTGGAGCAGAAATGGAACACCCTGTATGTACTAAATTAATTTTAAGGAATGCACATATACTTATAAAACAATAATTAAAAAAAATTTCGCTTCTATCCCAAATAGTTTCCGAGATATAGAAGTTCCTCACCTTATTGACTCACCCGGTATAGTATTGTACCTCTTTATGACATATATTATATTTACTGTGTTTATGTATTGTTTATAGTATTGTATTAACAAGTTCGACAACTTGTTAATACTTGTTTTATGGAACAAATAAAGAATATGAATCTATCTATCAATACATATGCGATATTAATTTAAAGCATTCCTACTTCAAGAATTTCATTCGACTTGCGTTCAGGATTTGTAGATTAGAACTGAAAAATTTTCACTAAAATAATTTCTCAGCAACTAATTTTTACAGAACGGGATTTTGCCTACCTCTAAAATAATTTGTTCAATTTTCTCAAAACTATTTGTGGGTGGGTCCTTTTTGTACTCCTAACCTAACCTAACCCACTTTGTAGTAGAAAATGAGGCATACTCACCTAAAATATCATTTTGAGGAAACCATTTTTGAATAATGACATTATCGGGCTTTCCTGGGAGATCTTCTTCAAATTTCCATAAAACAGTTTCTTTTAGTTTAGAGAGAACTCTAAGGATAATTTCGATTTTTTCCTTTGATATGAACTTGCTCTTCAAGTTTGATCCCAAACTAAAATAAACAACTCCGTGTTTGGCGTTATCTAATATGCTTTGAACATCTTTCGGCAAAGGCTTTGGTTTAGCGATATGAAAACCTGCTATGTTAATTATATTTGGTATCCTAGGAAGAGAATCATACACACTCGGATCAGAATTAATGAGTAATAAAGAAGTATTATAGATCAGATCATTGAGGTCGGGTGCATCTGGATGATACTTGTGCAACAACTCATTTTGAGTGGGAATCATCATTGATTGAGTTATAAATTTTGCAATAATATATATTATGATATTTTGAACTCGTTCCAAGAAGTTCATTTGACTCCCAAAACTTGATTGTAATTTAGGAGTATAAGATGGATTATCGGGATTTCCATAGAACGTGGTCATACCTTCACTAAGCTCTAATCCACTGTACAAAATCAAAGGTGCTTTGAAATGATATCCTAAGTAGTGAAGAGCAAATGTACCAAAGTCTTCCAATAGCACTATATCGTAGTGTTCATCAGAATTTAAGATTTTTTGAAACGCTTCATGCTTCAAAGTATTTTCTACAATTGGAAGAATTGCTTTATGAAAACTATAAGAATGCAGACAATTTTTCCAAAAGGAATCTGGTTCATTCAACAGACGATTGAAGACTTGATCATCTGAAAAGAAATGTAATTAAAAGACATTGAAAATAGCTACTCTAGTAGTAAAAATAAACCCCCCTCATGGCGAAAAGAAATTCGGATCATCTCTTTCAGTTTCCAAGTGATTTCAAAAGTATCAAATTTTCGGAATTTCTTTGTTTGTCGATTTCTCGATTGATATTTGATTATAGAGGTACAAGAAGAATATTGTGGTGTACAGAAAATTACTTTTCGTTCGGCGGTTTTAGTATGATAAAGTGAACTTGCATATTTTCAAGTGAAGACCAATGACGGGTTTATATTTCATAAAACTAAGAATTGTGTTCTGTTCTCAAGAATATATTGTAACGATATCCAATCGTCCCTGAAGCCGACCCTGCCCGGCGGAATGACGAATTGCGATACACTTTCGAGAGAATTCGAGAATGATCTTAAAGTTTCCGAGCGCGGAAATTACGCGAAGAATCTCGAACCTTGGTGCTTGTATTATATAAACACGAAGCACGGGAAATTCAGTTTTAATAAAGAGTGTTTTAAATAAATTAAACAATATTGATTATGATGTACACATTATTTATAGAAGTTAATTGGTTTAGTGTTTTAATTGTTCAGTTTAAGTGTAAATAAATTAGTTAGTGTTTTTGTAACGTTGAAGTGTTTAATTTGAACCTACCAATAATTTCAAGAACTAAGAAACGTTACAATATAATACCCCGGTCTTACTTTTGGATATTGAAAATTTTTAAAATATTGTCTAGTAGGCTGATTTCAGATAATGAATTTATAGTTTTTATTCTATGCTCAAAAAGTAATTATCGCTTTTGTTTCCAATTTTTAAAGTGAAATTCACGGCTCACTTCGTGATCTTTGAGTTATTTATCAGTATGGTATAAGAAAAGTACGACATGAATGATTTGATAGAATGTTTCATTCAGAGTGTCTATGAAGCAAATGCAGTGGAAGAAATGTATCTCTGACGTTTTCCTGAGAGAAAGAAGCCCCATAAAACTATTCTTCAGGGACTTATGCACAATCTCATCAACAGTAATTCGTTCAGTTGGAAAATAAGTGCAAACTATAGGGTGTTACATAATAGTATGTCACAACTTGAGGGGGTAAATCTACGTGCAATTTTAAGAAAAAAATTTCATGTAAACATAGGTCCGCAAAAGCTTTTACGGAGCTACAGGTTGTTGAAATTTCCGGAAAAAATTGTTTTTTTCTTCAAAACTCCTGCAGTTTTTGAAATATTCAGCCCAATTTTCGAACGCAAGCTATTTTTTACAGCCTCCACCATAACACGTCCTAAATTTTAAAGAATCTACAAGGTGTTTTTTTTTCCTGAGTCATGTCTTCTTTTGCCCTCTCAAATTTTTTGCAGTACGCCACTGATCAATGTTCGTCATCTCCGTTCATTCATATGGACATTCACAACACCCATGCCTTCGCCGGACTCGAACCGGCAGCCAAAGTGGGAAGCATGTGTTCATCCCACCAGGCCACAGGCGGTGACAATGGTATGTTATTCGCTATATAAAAAAAATAATAGCAATACTCGATATGTTAGCCCAAAATGCTTTTATTCAGAATACAGGCCTCTCTCCTTCTTCGCAGATTATCACGCACTACTTGAAATATTCCTTGGGTATTTCTCATAGTGTCACAAGAGGTTATCATTCGATTTCTCAATTCTTCTACACTGTTCACTGGAGTGGCCTAAACTAAACTTTTCAGATATCCCCATAAGAAAAAGTCTAAACTATTTAAGTCTGGGGACCTAGGAGGCTATGATTCTGGCCCACCCCGACTTATCCATCGGTTGCTGAATGTTTTATTCAAGAATTCCTTAGTTTCTCCATTAAAATGTGCTGCTGCATGAACCACATTATGTTTCTCACCAAAAGTGTCACATCCTCGAGCAATAAAGATAACTCCTCCTCAAGAAATTGCCGATAAGCGGGACCGTTTAGTCTGTTAGGCAAAAAAATGGCCCAACGAAATAACTTCCAATGTTTCCGACACAGACATTTAGTGAGAATTGTTCTTGTTCTTCCGTATAAATTGCAATCGGACCACTCAATGCCACGAATGCAGCGTTGCCACGTTACTCAGTACAGCTAGATAGTACAGAAGACCATGCCCAGGCCGTTTGTCTTAATCATCTAGGATTTTACGTGAAGCCAATCAATTTTTGATAAATAAGAAATGTAGGACCATCTAGTATCATTGTATTATTCGATCAGATGCAATGGAATATAGCTCACGTAATCGATGACCATGGATATCAATCTTGAGGAAAAATATTAAAATTATATATATATATATATATATATATATATATATATATATATATATATATATATATAAAAGAAAAGAATGTCGTGTTAGTTACACTATTTATACCTTAAGAACGGCTGTACAGATACGCCTCAAAATTAGTGGGTAGGTAGCTTAAAGCCAGGAGACGGGCATAAGATACTGTTTACCCCGTTCGACAGCGTTCCCGTGTGACTTGGACGTATGGGTGACAATTTGATTTTTGTAAGAAATCAATATTAAAAAGTGAGGAAGTTTATGATACCTTAATGAAGGCAATCGATGATGAATATAATGGTTTATATTTCCTAGATGCCGCTGGTGGAACTGGTAAGACATTCCTCATGTCAGTAGTTTTAGTCACTGTTCGTGCGAGATTCAACATAGCGGTTGCAGCTGCTTCTTCTGGAATAGCAGCCACATTGTAAGAAGGATGCCGTACGGCTCAATCAGCATTAAAATTACCGTTAAATCTTCAAACTATTGGAGAACCAACGTGTAATATTACAAAACACTCAGTAAGTTTTATCGGCATCGAAAATCGTCATCTCGGACGATTGCATAAAGCATAAAGGTGCATTAGAAGCACTTAACCGAACATTAAAAGATTTACGCAATGACTCGAGATGTTATGGAGGAGCAATGATTTTACTGTCTGGCGCTTTCCGCCAAACACTACCAGTAATTCAAAGATCTACAGCTGCCGACGAATTAAACGCTAAATCGCCGAATCTATGGCGCTATGTGAAGAAACTGCAGCTGACAACAAACATGAGAGTTACATTGCTTAATGATACATGTGCTGAAGGTTTCTCGGAGCAATTGCTGACTATCGGTAAAGGTGAAGTACCTGTCGACAAATCGAGCGGATTGATATCATTTCCAAATAATTTCTGTAATTTTTTTCTCATCAAAAGATGAACTTATCAACAATGTAGTTCCCAACATTATTTTTAACTACAAAAATAATGAATAAAGGAAATCTATTGACTGCGTGACAAATGAAGATGAAGCCACCAACTATCCAATTGAATTTTTAAACTTCTTGGATGTGCCTGGCTTACCACCGCACAATTTATGCCTAAAGGTTGTCTCCGTAGTAATCATGCTTCGAAACATAACCTGACCAAAACTGAGCAACGGTACGCGTTTGGTGGTTAGAAACTTGAATTTACGCGACGATACTGAAAGGAAAATTCGAAGGTGAGGAAGTTCTCATTCTGAAGATCCCTTGATCTCAACCGATATGCCGTTTAAATTTGAAAAACTTCAATTTATGATCCGTCTTGCATTTGCCATGACCATCTACAAATCACAAGGCCAATCCTTAAAAGATTGTAGTTTGAATCTAGAACATCCATGTTTTTCCCATGGTCAATTCTTCTTCTTATGACACCGTCTCCAAACGAAGGTTGGCGATCCAATTGGCAATAATTGTTTTCGACACTGCAGCTCTAAAAATTTCAGTGGACGTTCTTACAAACCACCTCCGTAGATCTTTCAGCCATGAGTTCTGTCATCGTCCAACTGATCTTTTTCCTTGGACTTTCCCCTCAATAATCAGGCGAAGGATCTCATATTTTTTGCCGGGCATGATGTGCCCGATGTACTGGAGCTTTCTTTCTTTGATGGTTCTCATCAACTCTCGTGATTTTCCCATTGTATTTAGGACGTCGATGTTTGTCCGTCTTTCCATCCAAGAGATACGCAATATTCTACGGTATAGATACATTTCGAAAGCGTCTATGCGTCTCTCCATTTCTGGATTAAAAGTCCAACTTTCAGGAAAAACAACAACGAAGTAGTCGCATACGAAGCTGAAGATTAAGTCCGCGGTTGACGAAAAGGTCTCTCATGCCAACGAAAGTTTTACGGTCTTGTTCGATTCGAGATTTGATCTCTATTTTCGGGTCACTTTGGTCGTTCACCGTGGCTCCTAAATACCGAAACGAATGCACTTGTTCCACAGGTTGGTTGTTAAGGCGTATTACAGCCTCCACTGCTTGCTTAGAAAACACCATACTTTTAGTTTTGTGAACGTTAGCAGATAGTCCAAAGCGTTGGCTATGCTCTACAATAAGGTTCATGGCTCTCTGCAAGTTTTGAAGGTTGTTAGCTAGTACCACGGTGTCGTCTGCGTAGCGGATATTACTAAGTAGTTTTCCATTTATTCTAATGCCTGTGTCTATGTTTTCAAGTGCTTCTTTGAATATTGCTTCTGAGTAAATGTTAAACAATAGAGGCGACAGCACACAGCCTTGACGTACACCTTTCCGTATTGCTACCTGTTCAGATGTTAGCCCATTAACTCTCACTTATGCAGTTTGGTGCCAATAAAGGTTTGTAATAATGCGTAAGTCTTCTGCATCAACCCCGGTATTTTTTAGAATCTCCGCCATTTTTTTATGTGAAACGCAGTCAAAAGCCTTCCGATAGTCAACAAAGCAGACGTAAACATCGACATTCATGTCTCTACATCTTTGGGTGAGTACATTAAGAGAAAAAAGAGCCTCACGCGTTCCTAGGCCATTTCTGAAACCGAACTGAACTGGATCGATTTTTCGCTCGCATTTGGTGTAGATTCGAGTATGTATAATTCGTAGAAAGATTTTCAGAACATGCGACATTAGGCTAATCATTCTGTAGTCATCACAATTTGTCGCATTGGTCTTTTTGGGCAGGGTGACAAACACAGATTTGAGCCAGTCTGCTGGGATTTTACCGGCTCTATAGATGTTATTAAACAGTGCTGTTAAGAGCTTAAGGCCAACCCCTTCTTGCTGTGTCATTAGCTTAAGCGTCTCTGCATAGATTCCGTCGGGGCCAATAGCTTTACCATTTTTTTGAAGCTTTATTGCTCGTATAACTTATTCCGATGTAATGCAAGGACTAGTTTCCCAAAAGTTCTTCGATATAGTCCTTCCATCGTTTCAGCTTTTCTTCGACCCCGATCAGTAACTCGTTGTTGGCCCCTTTAACATTCCACTGTTAGATTTGTGTTGTCTTCCTGTTATATCCCTGATCTTTTGTGCATGTTGAATAGATCATGCTTTTTTGGAGATTTTCAATTTCTGTGCATTGGTTAATTAGTCATTGCTCTTTGGCCTCCCTACATTTTCGTCGAATTATTTTGTTCAGTTCTCTATATCGTTCGATTTTTTGTTTTCAGTTCTCTTCTATCGTGCATCATTTGAAGAATTTCGTCAGTCATCCAAGGTTGTTTTCTTTTTGTGCTGGTTAGTCCTATGTCGGTTTCTTGGGTGACTGTGAGCGCTTCTCTCAAAGCACTCCACTGGCGCTCAACGTCAGTTGTTTCAGATGTTTCAGCAGCTTCCAGTCTTTCTTCAAGTCGTTGACTTACTTTTGCCCTTATTTCACTATCGTCTAAGCTCTTCACGTTGATATGTTTAATTTTTTCTGGCCGCTTAACTGGTATAAAACGGTGCATTTGTAGGTTCATTACAACCGGGTTGTGATCACTGGAAACGTCAGCGCCAGGAAATGCTTTGGTAGATTTCACAAATTTTCGCAATTCGGATCTGATGAGAATGAAATCTATTTGGTTTCGAATCAAATGATCTTCTCTGTTAGCTGGAGATCTCCATGTATACAGCCGTCGGGGATGTAATTTGAAAAAAGTATTGGTGATTGATAAGTTGTGTTCAGTACAGAACTGCACAAGTCGATCACCCCTTTCGTTTCTTACACCGAGTCCAAAGTGGCCAGTGATGTTGCCTTCAGCTCTTGCTCCCACTTTAGCGTTAAAGTCCCCATGGTCAATTATATGTTG
This sequence comes from Cryptolaemus montrouzieri, assembly GCA_013387265.2. Classification (NCBI taxonomy): domain Eukaryota; kingdom Metazoa; phylum Arthropoda; class Insecta; order Coleoptera; family Coccinellidae; genus Cryptolaemus; species Cryptolaemus montrouzieri. The sequence continues at coordinate 88,415,042 of JABFTP020000001.1, read as the reverse complement.
CATATTCACGGGTCGGAAGACCATCTGCGTTGTTTGTTTTTGCGCCTGATAATAAAACAAAAATGTTATAAATATATTCTATTTTATATTTCTGACTTTTGGAGCGGTCAGACAATTGGGATAATATATGGAATGACTACGACTTATTGAACTGACTTTTTAATTAATTGTGGTGTTAAAAACTCTTTTTAAAATACCAATTTTTTGACATGTTGGTAGACCCAAGACAGTTTGACAAGATATATCGACTATTATAAATGTAATCATTTCATATGTATTATTGAAAAACATTTGAGATCACATTTTCCAATTACTGGTATTTGATTTCCTCCGAAGCTATTAATTGAAAATTGACATTTATCAATGACTGAATCTGGTAAATTTAATTTACTGAAGGTTTGAAATGACATGACATTAACATCAGCACCTGAATCAAGAATAGACTTAATTATGAAATTATTGACGAAAATATTCAAAGACCAAGAATCTTTTTCCTTATTTATAATAGTATCTTCTATCATACCGACAAAAGGAAAGACTAAATTAGAAGTTGAATTATCTTCTGATTCTAAAGTTTTGACTGACTTTGTATTTTTAAAACATAATTTTGCAAAATGACCTTGTTTTTTACATAACCTGCATTTGACATTTAAAGCTGGACACTTGTATCTATGCTGTTGTCCACATTTTCCACATATAATGTTGTCACTTGGCGATGGTCTTCTATTTTGGTATTCACGTCTGGACCCATTGGATGACTGACTGAAACTTCTGGATCTTGATTGTCCAAATTTATTGTAGCCTGATGTAGAACTTCTTTTATTGATGTATAAGACTTGATCAGAACTTCCTACATGCTCCTTCTGGATTTTATCTGAATTTTGCTGAGCCATAACTACAGACTTGGCTAATTCGACGGCTTTTTGTAGAGAAATATCGACTTCTTGAAGTAGACGTTGGCGAATATTCATCAGATGGGAATTCATGTTTGCAATGAATATATCTCTGACTAGAGATTCTCGAAGGTCCTTAAATTCGCATTTCATGCTTAAGTTTTCGAGATCAGTTATGAAATTTTCTATACTTTCATTAACTTTTTGTGTTCTAGTGAAAAAAGTATGACGTAACATCGTGAGATTTTTTTGAGGTTCAAAGTACTTATCGAATTTGGTTTTAACATCTTCTAGTGTTGTGTTTGTGATTTTCAAGTTGAATGAGTTGTAAATTTGCCTACCTTTTGAACCAATTGAATGTAACATTACTGCAATTTTTCGACAATCTGAGGAATCAATCAATCCTGTTGCTATTAGATATATTTCAAAATTTTCCCACCATTCTTTCCAATTCGATGCATTATTTTCACTAGATGAAATAATCAATTCGTTGATCGGTTTTAAATGCGGCACATGGTCGACTCTCGCTTCACCATCGTCGGACATTTTGTGAACGTGAAATGTGTTTCTTCTGAACAGATAACAATATTTTTAATTTGATATCTTCTGTATTTATATTTCACGAACACCCCATTTCTGACACCATATTATAAATATATTCTATTTTATATTTCTGACTTTTAATATCACAAATAATAATAATGATTGTAATAAAATTCTCAACGAATTTCAGGATGTCTTTCAAGGTCTTGGATGTTTACCGCCAATCTGCCATATCAAGTAACGTCCAGACGCTGTTCCTCATGTCGATCCACCTAGAAAAGTACCATTTGCTCTACATGATAAACTTCGAAAGGAATTAGAAAGAATGGAGAGCATGGATGTCATATCTAAGGTATCAAAACCTACGTCTTGGGTCAATTCTATAGTCATAACGGTCAAAAAGTCAGGTCAATTAAGAATATGCCTAGATCCAAGAAATTTAAATAAAAATATTATGAGAGAATATTTTCCTCTAAAAAACTTTGATGAAGTCAGGTCAAAATTAGTCAATGCTGCATATTTTTCGCATTTGGATGCATTCTCCGGATTTTGGATGCTGAAATTAGATGATGAAAGCTCAGATCTATGCACATTCCAAACACCCTTCGGTAGATACAAATTCAATCGTTTACCATTTGGTATATGCTCATCATCTGAAAAATTTGTTCAAGTCATGAATGATTTATTTGGTGATATTGAGGGTGTACTGATTTTTGTGGATGAATTTTTAGTATATGGTGCTACTTTAGAGATACATAATAATCGTCTTAGAAAAGTTCTACAAAGAGCTAGAGAACTCAATCTTAAATTTAATAGAGAAAAAGTAAAATAGCTGTCACTGAAGTACGTTTTTAGGTCATATATTCAGTAAAGATGGTATTAAAGTCGATGATGAAAAATTGAAGCTATTAAACATTTACCTTCTCCTTCTAATACTAAAGAACTTCAACGATTTTAGGAATGATTAACTTTTAGGCCCTTTTATCAATAATCTGTCGCAAAAACAGAAATTCTTCGAAATTTATTGAAATCTAATAGTCACTGGATCTGGGATGAAAATTGTGAAAAGGCATTCTCCAATTTGAAAGATGTTATAACGAAGTCTCCAGTATTAACACATTATAATCCTAATTTACCTTTAATTTTATCTGTTGATAGTTCACAATCCGCTATCGGAGCAGTCATAATGCAAAATAATCGTCCTATTGCCTATAGTTCAAAAACTTTAACTTCCACACAAAAGAACTACGCACAAATTGAGAAAGAATTATTTGCCATTCAATTTGGTTGTGTTAAATTTCACCAGTATATATTTGGCCAGAAAGTCATAGTCCATACAGATCATAAGCCATTGATATATATTTTCAAAAAAGCTCTTTTCAATATTCCTGCTCGATTACAACGTATGATGTTAGCTTTACAATCTTATGATCTAGATGTTATTTATGTACCAGGAAACAAATGTATATCCCTGATACATTGTCTAGAGCAGCATTACAGGATAATTTTATTCCAAATTATGAGTCTGATATGCCATATCATATTAATATGATTTATTCAAATATAGCAATAACTGAGAATTATCATAATAAAATAAGTCAAAGTACTGAGTCAGATGAAACTTCAAAAATTCTCAAAAAATACTATTACGAAGGATGGCCTGATTCCAAAGATAAAACTAATGTGCTTGCAAAACCTTTTTGGAATTTTCAAAATGAAATACATGTCATGAAAAATTTACTTTTCAAAGGAACTAAATTGATTGTCCCGGTAATAATGCAAAATGAAATGCTTCAAAAAATTCATGAAGGTCATCAGGGCCACAGCAAATGTCTAAATTTGGCTAGGGAATCTTTTTATTGGCCTAATATGTCGTCTCAATTGAAAAATCACATTGATCAATGCTCAGTATGTGCAAAATTTAGATCTTCTAATCAAGCAGAGCCTCTACAAAGTTATAGCATAACTTATTTTCCGTGGGAACGAGTTGGGTTGGATTTCCTCGATTTCGATAATAAAATTTATTTATTAGTCACAGATTATTATTCCAAATATATTGAAATAGCTTTAATGGACCATGGTTACTCAGCTCAAAAAGTCATTATCAGTCTTAAGTCAATATTTGCACGTCATGGAATACCAATGCAGCTAGTTTCAGATGGAGGTCCACCTTTTAATTCACTCGAATTCAAATCTTTTTTGTTTGATTGGGATATTGAACATATTTTTTCAAGTCCCTATCATCCCCAATCAAATGGTCAGTCTGAAAGTTCAGTCAAAATAATTAAACAAATTCTTAGAAAGTCTTACACTACAGATCTACTCCTAAATCGAATTTACCTTCACCTTCTCAACTACTAATGTCGCGAAATATAAGAAATAATCTACCAATTTTAACGAAAAAATTAATACCAAAAGTAGTTAAGTTCAAAACATATAAAGACAAAATCATACAATCGCAAAATAGTCAAAAATATTACTATGATAAAAATAAAAAATCGTTACCTCTTCTCTATCCAAATGACCATGTATATTTTAAGAAAAATAACAAGTCTGATTGGTCTCCAGCTACAGTCAAAGAGAGACTAAAAGCTCAGAGATCCTATATAATTCAAGATACGAATGGAATAAATTATCGTAGAAATAGAATACATTTGAAATTCAGATCGAATGATAGTTGCCATAGATATGATGTCCATCCTCAAAATTCAACTGAAAATGTATTGCACTCTGAAGAAAATAACGAAGGTATAAATAAAACTAGATATGGCAGGGCAGTGAACCCTCCTGATCGACTCAATATTCAGGGAAAGTAAAATGTAATTGTACAAATTAATTGAAATTGTAAATAGCTAGATATAAAACTTAGAATTAAGGATCTAAAAATAAAATAAAATAAATAAAAAAGGAGATAGAATATAGAATAAGTAGAAATAGAATAATAGAAAGTTTAAAATGCACATATATAAAAAAAAAAAACATTTAAATAAAATGACAGACATTTAATTGTAATATCTTACACTTAAGAAAAGTGATGTTGTATATTTTATATTGAGTAGTGAAAAAAAAAAAAAAGACCGCTCCAAAAGTCAGAAATATAAAATAGAATATATTTATAACAAAAAATGTCGTGTATCACAAGCTACTTAAGTGAAGAGCAACCTATGTACTCAAACACAGAACTAATAATGAATAATTGATGTAGGTACTTAATCTTTTTTCTGATAAAAAAAAATTAATAAATTCCCAAATCTGCTTATTGATTGCCTTTTAGGGGGAACAGAGTTTGCCGGGTTAGCTAGTTTTATTTAAATTATACTCACATTTTGTTTCGTTGTAAATTCCATGAAGAATAATATCTTTATAATCTTTTGGCGGCTCCTTCTCACCTATAAGACTCACAAGTGTTACATCATGTCCTGCTTTTGCTAATATTTTAATTAACGATACCCCTGCTCGGTAATGGCTTATACCATGCATTGGAAAAACTGCTAAAATTTTTGCACATAGTACTCGCTCAAAGAAGCACACAAATATAATGAGACAAACACTGGAATAACGCATAGTTGATGCACTATTTGAGATTTTCCCTTCAATGTGAATGAATGATATTCATTATATAATTTAAGTTGAATATTTTCTATTTTATATTTATCAGAACAGGCAATTGATTTTAGAGTATAGGTAGATTAGATATTCTAATCACGAGTTGAAGATATACTGAAGCAAAGTTTAGATCCATATCTCAAGGTTGCGGTAACTCAATCATTTCAACATCAAACTAATTATGAATTGCGGAAATCCCATTGTTGGGTCGATATTCAATTCACAACGTAAGAAAGAAGTGATTTCGGCGTAACCACTGCAACATCTATTTCAAATACTACAAGAATACTAGTTTCACTAGACTAAATTAGATTTAGTTTGTCGTCTGCCCGTTTAACGATGAATCTAAACCGTCACCTACTAAAACACACAAAAAAATTCATCCAAATAAATCTTACAGTCACATTCACCAGTGGAGAAGATTATTATATTACATTTATAATAATGTGCATATTATTTCATGATTGAATAAAAAATTGTTTCACTTTCACTTCACAAACCTACCACGTGATCACGTGTTTCGCCACACTGTGGCTTCATCAGATACATAGTAACAATTGAGAGGAAGATGTACCATATGGATGATGTTTTCAAGTTCGCAGACTTACTTCAGATGATTACTCTTCATCGTACAGATTGGTCAAAATGGTTTGATCATGGGAAATCCTTTGAGTCCACTTTTAGCAGAGATTTTTATGAATAATATTGAACAGAAAATTCATACACATCCACTCATTTCCAAATTTCCTTATTGGTATAGATATGTTGACGACATCTTAGTATGTTTCATTGGAACTACTCGTCAATCAGACTTATTTCTTAATTTCATTAATTCCATCCATTTGAACATTAAATTCACGATAGAAATTGAACAGAACGATTCCATTAATTTTTGACTCGAAAATCACTAAACGAAATAATAATCATGTTTTTCGGTCTTTCGTAAACCAACACATACTGATACAATTATACATAACTACTCATTACATCCAATTCAACACAAAGTTGCAGCTTTAAACAGCATGGTACATCGGTTACTCAATATACCTTTATCAGTAGAAGATTATAATAAAGAGTTAAACATCATCAAACAGATAGCCATTAATAATTCATATAATCCGGATATGATAGATCTAATCATTCGTAAAAAACTGTATCAGAAAGCAATAAATGAAGTATATCCTATTCATAAAGACTATAGAATATTCAACAGTTTAACATTCTGCGGTTCTGCAAGTACAAATATTAAATCCTTTCTCGTAAAACAAAATCTTAATATAACTTTCAAAACTTCTATTAACTAAGGTAAACATATTAAAATAATAAATCTCGTGTTGAAAAATCAAGTAAATCAGGAATCTATAAACTCAATTGCGGTTCTTGTGATAAAATTTATATCGGTAGGTCCTACCGATATAGGACTTTTGGCATAAGAACATCTGAACATAAACGTAGCTTCGATAAAAATAAATCTGATTCAAATTATTCAAACCACTTAATGAAAGAAAACCATTCATTCAATAAAAACTTTAACATATTACATATTAAATCAAAAGTTTAAAATTAGATCTCCTAGAAGCATTAGAAATAAATAGATACAAGCATTCGGACAAGCTTTTGAATGAGCAGGTAGATGTGAATTATTCACCCCTACTTAACTTGTTTAATTAGTTTTTATTACCTTTCATAATAACTGTACAATTGCTCGGTGTGGATTTTCCTGTTATTCATCCAATTTGTTCTACGATTTGTTTATAATACCATACTCTTCATTCTGTTTGTCATTCTTGATAAAGCTGCTGTGTCAGCGAAACGTCGTCGAATTTTTTCAAATAAAGTGTAGATTAAAGTTAAACCTTGTGTTTTTATCTCATTTATATCATGGATCTACATCAAGTAACGGCCTCCACAATTCAAATAATTTTTTTCCTTAGTGCACTCCTTTGCAAAGAATGGCTATTCAAAGTGGGTATGTAAGATGTGGTGTTTGTGAAAAGGCTTTTGTGTCAGTGTTTTTCATTCATCAACCTCTTCTGGAAACGAGCAAAATCCTCAACCCCTCGTCGTTTTTCTATCAGAACTTTTGTAGACAATATTATTCGACCTTGAAAAAATTATTTTCTCAAGCCTTTCTTTAATAGAAAACGTCTTTGTTCTCTTCTTGAAGAAAAATTGATACGAAATATAAAAAACGCTTTCGGCAGAGCCAACAGACATAGGCAGATTTTGTTTTCTACTCAGGGGAATCTGCTTAGCAAAAATTGTTGTTGGTACCCCAACACGTTCTCACATCTGTTTATTATTGTTCGTATCTTTCTCGAAGTCCGGTAGCGGGTTCACCGTCTCGGTCCATAGGGGGCGACTCTTGTACGTATGTACGAGGTGCGTTCTTTCTGGAATCGATAGGGTACCCCGATGTAGCTTGATAGGATGCTGAGAAGCGATATACGACACTGATGAGCTCCTAATAAGGGCGAAACTGCAGTCTGCTTCGTTTCTCGGCATTCTGCTTAGTTGCTTAGTGCTATTGTGGCACTTGGGGTGTGCATGGCAGGCAGATTTGGGAAATAGCTCTTATCAGGAAAGATTATTCATTGATCTACTGATTTTTGAATAATTCTTCTTTCTTGTCTCAAGTTTACATATGTAGACTCCTCATGAAGTTCATCGCGGAAGATATTTATCCCATCTTCTATATATATATATATATATATATATATATATATATATATATATATATATATATATATATATATATATATATATATATATATATATATATATATATATATATAAAAATGAAACCTAAACAATATGATTCTTTTAACGAATGATAAAATCAAGATGATTAAAACGTAAATCCAGGTATGAGTTGAAATTTTTTTATTTGTGCCTTCTGTCAGGTGTTCGGACATATCATATTCTGCATTTTACATGTTGAACTTATCGGTGTTTCGTTATTGAACATTGTTAAAGTTAGGTTTGAACCCAATTTCCTCAATTGACTGCCATGAGGTTCTCCAAAGAAGAAATGGTTGATTTGATTTTTATTCTGGGTGAGTGTGATAGAACTTCTTGGTTGCAAGTAGAGTTTATGCACACAGATTTCCTGATAAGAGGCATACTGATGCAAGATGCTTTGAAAAACTTTTAATTAGATTTATCGAAACGGGTAATATCGCTCACAAAAAAATGAAAAGTCAAAAACTGCTACAGCTGAAGACAACCAATTATTAGTTTTGTTGACAGTGCCAGAGGACCCATATAAAAGCCAAAGAGTGATTTCTCAGTTAACAGATATATAAATCAAACTTCTGTCCAGAAAAACTTGAAAGTGAATAAATTTCATGCATATCATGTACAGCAATTTTTACAATTGAACAAGTGACAAAGTAGCGGAAAATCCAAATATGTTTTGCCGAGTTCTTCTCTCGGACAAGGCAACTTTCCACAAGAATGGGCTTGTTATCAGGCACAACTTTCATTATTAACCCACGGAAAATCACACATCATGAGATAAATAGATCACCAGCAGCGATGGTCCTTGAATGTATGGGCCGCTATAGTAGATGCATATCTAATTGGGCAGCACTTTTTCGACGGGCACCTCAATAGCGAAATGTATTTAGATTTTCTGCAAAATCATCTACCAATGTTACTTGCCGATGTACCAGAACATATAAGACAAGATTTGTGGTTTCATCAGGATGCGACACCGGCACATTACACACATCAGGTTAGGGAGCATTTGAATCATGTATATCCAATCGAATGGATAGGACGTGGTGGTCCTGTTAGATGGCCAGCTAGGTATCCGGACCTTAGAAGTCTAGATGTTTTCTTATGGGGTTATATTACGGGCATCGTTTACCAGATTCTTTCTACAACACAGTTGGATAATCGACGCCTTTCAGTCAGTTAATATGCAAATGTTGTCGAGAGTTCAACGGTCTTTCCTCAGAAGCGTTATATTTTGTTGTGAATATTATTTGAAGATCTTGATTCGAAGAAAAGTTCTGCAATATTTTTTAATATATCCGTTTTCAAAATAGTTCATTCAAGTTTTAAAGAAATATCTGTTCCTGTCGAAACGCAACATTGACAGAATAACAATCATTCAGGAGCCTTTAGAATTATTTCTGTACAATATAATGTTGGATCTTGTTCTGAAAAAAATTTTTAACTGGCAAATGTACTTCCATTGTCAGTCCAATTTCCCAGGATACTCATATTTATCAATTTTATAAAATCGTGTTCCGCTAGTTTGGCGACTCCACTTCAAATTATTTTCAACAAATCTTTAGTACAAGGTGTCTTTCCAGATAAGTGAAAGGCGTCAAAGATCGTACCTATTTTCAAAAGTGGTAAGAAAAATGAAGTGAGTAACTATCGACCTGTCTCTATTCTAAATTATTTCGGTAAAATTTTTGAAGCAATAGTAACTGATAAATTTCTTCATTGAAGGTTCCAAGTTGTTTCAATCTCAACTTGGGTTTTTCAAATATAGGTCGGTGTTAACTAATTTAACTCCTTACGTTGATTTCATAAGTAGTAGTTTTGATCATGGTATTAAAGTTGATGCCGTCTACACAGACATGGCTAAGGCCTTCAATAAGGTACATGATGCAACTTTGTTGTGGGTTCTAGAGGACTTTGGTGTGGTGAGGTCCTCACAGAAATGGATAGAATCCTATCTGTCGGATAGACTGCAGTATGTTCCACTCAATGGCACTCATTCCTGTTTCGTTCGTGTCACCTCTGGTGTCCCTCAAGGGTCACATCTGGGTCCCCTTTTATTTTCAATATACATTAATGATATTTCGGAATGTTTTCTTTATACAAAACATGATTTATATGCCGACGGTCTTAGAGTGTCCAGTGCTATTCGGTCCTATGATGATATTTTGCGATTTCAGAGTGATCTTGACAAACCTTTCTCTTTTTGTCAAAGTAGGTATTTTCAATTAAATATTGATAAGTGTAAGCATATTTTTACAAAGAATTTCAATGTCTTTCGATGTTAAGAATCTATTTCCCAACATTCCTCCAAAAGATACGTATTACTTAGTTGAAGAATTATTAGAAAGTAATCATGTCAATACTATCATTAAATCAGATATTCTTTCATTTTTAAAAATTTGTTTAGATCAAAATTATTTCCATTTCAATTACAAATATTATACTATTGAAGACGGCTTGATTATGGGCAATCCGTTAAGTCCTTTGTTAGCAGAAATTTTCATGAATAACTTAGAGAAATTAATTCATAATCATCCACTCAGTAAATATTGTTTATACTGGTATCGCTATGTAGACGATATCATTATTTGCTTCACAGGAACAGATAGACAGTTGAAAATTTTCGAAAATCATATAAATTCATTACATCCAAAATTGCATTCACAACCGAAATAGAAAGCAATAATTCGATAAATTTCTTAGATGTAACAATTTCGAATGAAAATGGAAAACATTTTTCGCAATTTACCATAAGCCGTCACATACAGATATTATAATACATAATTCGTCGTGTCATCCATATCAACATAAAATGTCAGCATTCAATAGTTTTATTCATAGATTGATTAACATCCCGCTATCACCAGAAAATTTCAACAAAGAACTAAATTTGATTAAACAAATAGCCAAAAATAATGGTTACAATCCCAAACTAATAAATGATATTTTAAATAAAAACAAAGTAGAATCGCATTGAATGAAGTTTACCCTGTCGATAAATTGAAACAAAAATTCAACCCCTTAACCTACGTTGGCATTACAAGTGAGAAACTGAAATCATTCTTAAGTAGCAATAATTTCAACATAGCTTTCCAAACTAATAATAATTTAGGCAAATATATAAAAATAATAAAACCAAACCAGGTAAAAACAATAAATCAGGTGTTTATAGATTGAATTGCAATGACTGTGATAATTTCTACATTGGTAGAACACATAGAAATTTTAATATCAGAATATCGGAACATAAACGCAGTTTTTCAAATAAAAATCAGATTCAAATTACGCGAATCATCTCTTAGAAAATAATCATTCTTTTGACCCACAGTTTGAAATTTTGCATACAGATAATAAATCTTGGAAGGTAGATCTTTAGGAAACCTTAGAAATAAATAAATACAAACACTCAGGTAGACTCATCAATGAACAAGTCGATTTAAGCCCTTCACCTCTATTGAATCTTTTCGGGGAGCAATCTATTCCTTAATTTTATTGGATATACCTGTCATAAATAACCACTTAAGAAGAAGCAACCAATAAGCTTTTAATTACTCAAGAACATTTATAGTTATATTCTCATTTATATTTTTCTGCATTCGTCTGAAGAAGCTACGGTGTAGTGAAACGCGTTACGAATCGCAATTATTAAGTAAAATTCCTTAAAGCACAGTACTTGTTTTTTATTATTGATAATGGAATTTTACCAAGTAAAAGCCTCCCAAATTCAAATGTCTTCGATGCTATTTTTTCTGTTGATGGGCTTGTAATTGGGAGGGTAAACCAAATTAGGTTCTTGGTATATATCTTGATTGTAAGTTGTCTTTTGGGTATCATATTGATCATATAGTTTCTAAGGCATTCAAAATGTTGGGTTTCGTTCTAAGAATTACTAACAGTTTCAGTGATCCAAGGTCTTTGAAAATGCTATATTTCTCGTTGGTGAGGAGTAATTTGGAATATGCGGTACCTGTTTGGTCCCCTATTACTATCACAAGTATAATGACAGAATTGAACTAGTCCAGAGAAAGTTTGTCAAAAGTTTCAACTTTAGATTCTTCATTCCTACCCGTGATCACCCATTAAGTTTGCGTAATCACAAAATTTTAAGCCTAGGGCAGAGGAGAGTCCTTTTCGACAATGTACTTATTTATCGAAATTTAAATCATTCTTTTATTTTTCTGCTTGGTAATTATCTCACTTTCAATGTTCCCGTGTATCCTAGTCGTCGAAATGCACTCTTCTATGTTCCGAAGGCCCGTACTAGTTTATTTTTTCAATCTATTTTTTTGCGAATTATGCGTCTGTACAATTGGCATATTGCCAGTATAAATATTTTTCATGAATCTCTTTCTTCTTTCAAAGAAAATGTTATTGCATATCTCATTAGATCTGAATCATGCTCATTGTAGTAGTTTTTAGTTTTCATGATATTTTACTTGATTCTGTAGTCTTTAGTGTGTCTTTTTTCTCTGCTGAATTTTTATGAAAGTTATAATTTTCATTTCGTATGACTGTTTTTTTTTCCGTTATTATTTTTGTAAACCCCGGTAATTGGGTCTATCCAGTAGGGGTTCCTAAGTTTTGTAATGATAAATAAATAAATAGATATGTTCTTGCAGTATGTCAGGAAAAATGATGCTCTTATTAATCTGAGGGATGAAAATAGCCGATATTGATTAATTTCTTAGTTTTCTTAATTTTGGTGGCTAATAAAATTCATTATTATTATCTATATTCTGTGAGAATTTCTTCTATATTATTTTCAATTCATCAAAATACATTTCCTTATTCTTACAAATATACTTTCTGTTTAAAACCACTGAATCATACTCAATTTACTCAGAAACGTTTCACTTCATCTTGCTCGTTATACTTTCGGTTTCTTGAATTTCGTGATCACTCGTTGAATTCGTTGAACTTTAATCTATTCAGATTACATGCGTTAAGCAATGGGTATTTTATTTACAAGAAATGTTGATAATCAAGATGTTCTGAGAATTGTTTAAATGTTATGTTATGTTCGATATATTAGTCAAACACAGTTGTGTGATGAGATGGACAGCCACAAGTTTCAGTATTTATTGAGATATATTTATTAAAATGTTTCTTCTACGTGTGATTCAAATTTGTTGTTTAATTGTTGTGATTAGTACTAGTGTGAATTCATATTGTGTTGGTAAGTAAATTTGTAATTTTACATATTTCGTTCATTCATTTTTAACTGGAGTGCAAATAACGAAAACTTAGTTTTTACAGAATAAGTAATAAGAAGAATTCTTCTTCATTAACACTTGAGTATGTCTAGCCACAACCAAACTATTTATATTTTAATAATGAAAGACAGCTATGGGTAGAAGATAAACTTGGTCCTATAAAATCTTTATCTCTTTATAGTTTTAGAATTCTAGAGGAGGAAAAGAAAGCGAATTCTATTTGTGATGGTTTGGGTGAATAATCAATATTTTTAAATGCCTCTCGCAATCATCTAAATAATTTATTTCAGAGATCGACATTTTGTAGTTATGATAAATATTTCGATAAAATTTTTTGTTGTTATTTTTGGTTTTCCATATTTCAAGAGTAAATGATCTTGTAAATTAGAGTACTTGTTGCCAAGTTTATTAAAATTATTCTGGTGAATAAACATTCCATTTATGGAAGGTGTACACTATACAGGGTATCCCACTTTCGAAATTTTAGTATGGCAGATAATGCAAGTAAAGAAGAATGACCCCCCTTCCAATCTCGTCATTGCGTTTCGAGGAAAATTCATTGCTGGAAACAACGCAGCTATCTTTTTTGTTTTTGGACATATGAGGGAGAAAAAATCTTATCTATGTAATAACATTTGTTTTCATATGATCTCAAACACGTCTGAAACAAGAATGAGTTTAATTGACTATCAGTATTCATTCAATTTCTCTTCAGTTTTCACGCTAAATTAATGCAAGTTTTCTGTGTTTCTTGTTGATTTTCGAATCTTTGAATTTATTGTAATGGCTGCTGAACGCCCTAGACGCTCTTTGAGTGATCATGAAGTGGTAAGAATTGTAACACTATTTCAAGAGCAATTACTCAGTACCACGAAACAGGGGAATATGGAAGAAAGGCCGGACAGGGGAGAAATCGGATAACAACACCAGTTGATGATTGTTGGCTTCGTTTGACTGCACTAACAGTTCGGCACTGTACGGCTCGAATGCTACAAAATGAACCTGCACTTTCCAGAAATGTGCATATTTCATTGCAAACTGTTAGGAACAGGCTCACAGAAGACGATATCAGCCCAAGGGTGGCTTCTACCAACCTGCGTCTTACCAGAGAGCATCGAGTTGCAAGACTTCAGTTTGCGAGAAACATGCAAATTGGGGTATTCCAGAATGGTCGAATGTTCTCTTTTCCGTCGAGTCCAGGTTCTGTCTAGTATCAAATGATAGACGCATGTCTGTATACAGACGACTTGAGCAACGGTATCAGCAATGCAATATCCGGCAAACCAAAAACTTGGGAGGGGGCTCAGTAATGATGTGTGAAGGCATTTCTTTCTGAGGTCGAGCTGAGTTAGTCCAAGTGAATAATGGAAGAATGACAGCGGCAAGATACATCACACATATCCTTGAGCCCCATGTTGTACGCTTTAGCGCATTGATTGGCGAAAACTTCATTTATATGCATGATAATGCTCGGCCTCATGCAGCTAGAGTAGTTACAGAATTTCTGCAAAATGCCGAAAAAATATTATAAGATGGCCAGCCAGAAGTCCCGACTTGAATCCCATAGAACTTGTTTGGGATAACATAGGGTGGCAAATTCAGCAACGTAGGATGCCTTGTAGAACACTCCAACAACTAGAAAATCTGCTTCCTAAAATTTGGAACTCAGTAACTCAAGAGTACATCCAAAATTTGTTTGAAGGCTTCCGAGAATTATACTGGCAGTAATTAGAGCCCGGAGAGGAAATACTCGATTTTGAAAATGATTGGTAACCATTCGATGCTAGTTGATTGGTCTCTTCGCGAATGTTTAAAGATGGTCGTAAAAGTCGGTGATGCATAAAAGTAGGGTGATGCGACAAATTTTGTGGGAGTGTATTAACAATTTTCCCTGCGCGTTAAAAAATTTAACAGTTGGCATCTCTGAGATATGTGGGAAACTGTCATCCTGATTTATTTCCTAATGACCCTGTTGTCCGAAACTTTTCCCCAAGATCATAGATTGTACTTCTTTTGTAATTAGGGGCTGGAAATTGGCGTTATATTTGCCTAGCATTATAGCCAAGCACAAATAAACATTCAATGAAACGCTTATCCTCAATTGTTAAAACTATGGTAAGCAATTTCAATCGTCAAAAACAAGCAACACCAAGATAGAATTCGAGTTCAACCAGATGTAGTCTGAAACTCGATGACATTTCATAAGTTTTGTTTATCATAGTGTTGATGCATGCAGTCTATTTTCAGAGGTTTCACAACGGAAGGTGCATATGATGGTGAAAAAGAGAAACATTTTTAAGGACAATTGGCACAGTTCTGAATCAATATTCAAGTTCGACCCCTTAAAATGATGAGAAAGGTTCAATCTAGTGATTGAATTACGCAGTTGTTTCATTAAGACCGCGAAAACTTTTTTAATGCGCGGAAAATTGTTAATATTTGAGGAAGGCGGCCATTTTGAATTCGAACGGAAATCAAATTTTAGGTTGGTTTTAGTAAAAAATGGTTCATTGTCTTCCTAGAACATCCATGAAAAACACAACAACTTCAGGAGTACTAACGCCATGAGGTGTTAGTAGATGTGGCAATGCCTCCCAAATGAGCATTAAGGATAGCCCTCTATCTGTCCCAATCAGTGCTTCTTGAGTTTCTGTATTCAACCACTGGTCTGATCCCAGATTCAATGGTAAATTGAATGTGTGCGATTCGACAGAGATTCAAGTGTAGCTTCGAGATCGTTATAAAAGATTCCAGATCCTCCTCATCGAAATTAGATGTAGGTGCATAAACCTGCACAATATTAATTGGAGTTGGGGTCGCATTAATGCGTAACTTTATTATTCTGTCATTAATACACTTGTAACCGAGTACGGCCCTCACGTGGGCCACCCAAAAACCAACACCGTTAACGCTCTCGTACAACATACATATAAGAAAGTCAAATCCTATTATAAATCCCTAATCCTAAGAACCAAATACAATTTTTACAGTGAACTTATTGATAAATCTGTAAATAAAAATAGAACTGTGTGGAATCTAGTGAATACTATGACTGGTCGAAAACGTATGGAACAAAATTCTATTGCACTGGTTATTGATAATGTTACGCATAACGATCCCAAGGATTTGGCTGAGATTTTCGCTAATCATTTCACTACAGTTGCCGAATCTTCCCTCAACAGTTATTATAAAGACTCAATGTCATCCTCATGTACGACGTCACGTATGTTAGACACAACCTTTTTCTTCCACCCAGTCCTGGAGCATGAAATCCATGATGTTATAAGATCACTCAAAAACAACAAAGGTTCTAGTGTTGATTTCATCTCAGCACGAATTCTGAAGATGATAGGTACCGATATCAGCCGACATTTCGCTCATGTTATTAACCTGTCAATTAGCACAGGCGTATTTCCCCGTATTCTGAAAAAAGCAATCGTCATTCCTATTCATAAAAAGGATGATGTACACGATATCATGAACTATAGACCTATATCTATCTTAAGTGTCTTTTCCAAGGTTTTTGAAAGAAAAGTGTTTGATAGAATGATGAAGTACCTAGATAAATTTCAAATACTTGATACTGCACAACATGGTTTCAGAACCGGCCGCTCGACTCAAACTGGAGCATTGCAGTTCGTGGAGTTCGCCTATCGTTGCCTTGATAATGGTCAATATGTTGCTGGATTGTTCTTTGACTTGTCTAAAGCGTTTGATAGTCTTGCTATCCAGTTTATATTGGATAAATGTTATAATCTTGGATTCAGAGGCGTGTTCTTGAACTGGATTCGTAGTTATCTGGAGGACAGAACTGCCTCAATCAGGGTTCACGACTCGTTCTCAAATGAACATGAATGTAAATTAGGAGTACCCCAGGGTTCTGTCTTGGGGCCACTTCTATTTCTGTTATTCATCAACGATCTGCCACCAAATTTGAAGAAAATATTCTACAGAAAATCTAATATTCGCAATTTATCATCAAAAATAATCTGGTTGATACTGTTCGCTGATGACTCTTCCATAGCTATTACTGCTGAGACTCTTGAGGAGCTTCAAAAGTTATGCGAGCTGCTGGTGGAGAGTTTCGTAGAATGGTGCCATTTTAATGCTATTATGATCAATGTCAACAAGACGGAATGCATTCACTTCACTCTGTCGTCTTGTGATCAGGGTAGCATAACAATAAGGTATTTAGATACAGTCATCTCTTCGAAGAACACCACTAAATTCCTCGGCGTTCACATCGATAGGAATCTGAAGTGGAGTGCACATATCGATGCGATTTGTAAAAGGCTGAATAGTTCCTATTATGCCCTAAATAGAATCAAGAGTTCACTACCTCTAAGTTCCCTTGTGAACGTTTACAGTTTGGTATATAGTCACCTGTCCTATAATATCTTACTGTGGGGAAATTCCTCAGACGTAGGTAGAGTTTTCATCATCCAGAAAAGAATTCTGCGAATGATGTTCGATACAGCTCCACAATCTTCATGTAAACCGTTGTTCCTGAAGAATGGTATCCTCACATTGGAGTCTATTTTCATTTTGAGATGCCTCGTTCATATTAAAGAGAATGAAAGTAACATGACTAAACTTTCTAACTTTCATTCCCACAATACTAGAAATAAGGAAACATTATGTATCCCTAAACACAGAACTTCTAGATTTGAAATGTCGCCCCTGTACCAGGGTATCAGATTGTTCAATCATCTTCCACGGCATATATAGGGTCTAAGTGTAAATAGATTTAAGGTAGCAGTTAAGAATTTACTTTTAGCAAAATGTTTCTATACTGTGAATGAGTTTCTATGTGTTGATTTAGATAATGTCTAAATGTCTCTTCTATTGACCTGTCCTATACATACTTGTGATGTCTTAAGGGATCAATAAATTATTATTATTATCGTGGACTTATGCACTATCTCAGCTGTTAGCTGGATATAATTTACCTTTCCCAGATTTAGCAATCAAAGGGAATAGGCTCGATTACAATATACTTGACATAAATTTCCTAACTATTCTACATGTATTAAGAATAACAGCTTTTTGCATTTCTACATAGGTATTCTTATGCAATTCTAATTTCTTAAGGCTATCATGCAAAGTTTTGGGTATTAACCCAGTGGAGGATACGATGACAGGAACAATATCTATTTTCTCGAGGTGCCACATCTGCTTGATCTCAATAGCAAGGTCTGTGTATTTGGACTTTTTCTCCTGGAACTTATTCAGCACGTTGTTATTATTCGGTATGGCGACATCCACCAGCATTGCTGTTTTGGCTCTCTTATCATACACCACTATGTCCGGCCTATTATTCGTCACCATTCTGTCAGTGATAATAGGCCTATCGTAGTATAATCTGATAGAGTCATTTTCCAATACGGGCGCCGGTTGATACTTGTAATATGGCTGGGATGTATTCAGAAGTCCGTACTTGTGTGCAAGTTTCTGATGGATAATGTTGCACACTTGATTATGCCTGTGAAGATAGTCTGTATTGGCCAGTTGTTCACATCCGGACGTAATATGCTGTATAGTCTCCGACCTTATATGGCATTTTCTGCAACATATCTGTTTGTAATATTCCGTCCTTCATAATAAATTTTTTGTAGTTGTTTGTAGCGATCACTTGGTCTTGGATGGCCATAAGGAATCCCTCTGTTTCCGCAAATAATTCTCCTTTCATCAACCATTTGTTGGAGGCTTCTTTGTCGATGTGTGGTTGATTAATCTCATGGTGATGTCGTCCATGCAATTCCTTTCTTGACCATTGCTCTTGTTTTTCAGTATCTGATAGGAATGGTAGATTCAGCAGGTCATCTCTGGTAGCAAGATTTAGAGGTGTATATCCCTTATCAGCCAACGATACCGCTCTATGTAGGTCAGAAGTGTTATTATTATTATTATTATTATTATTACCTAAATTTAAAATTCCTTTAATAAATCGTCGTACAATGGCAGATATCATGTTTCTTTTCAAAATACTCAATAACTATCTCCAAGTACCTGATGCTCTTTCCATGATAGATTTTAATATTTCTACCAGATCACTCCGTAAATTCGATCTATTTCATATAAGTTTCAGACGAACAAACTGTTCACAGAACTCTCTTGTGTTGAGGATGTGTCGTGCTTACAACGAACATCCAGAGGTAGATGTTTTCTCAGCGAAGTATGTGACTTCGATGAAGAGGACTCTGCGTCAGATATCACTGGTCTACAATGGTTTTATTGCCCTAGATATGAAAATGATTTTGGGTCTATTTATGCACACAATTCGTGAAACTATCAATGATTTTGTAGGATTTGCTCTGATTTCTTTTTAAATCTTTATTTTCATTTTACATAACAAAAATCGTAAAACAAGAAACAAAATAACAGATATATTTATAATGTCAGTTATGTTTTGAGAAATCCGGATACATCGAAGTAAATAAAGAGGAAAATGTCGAAAATATATTTTATATTTCCATAAAACGCCTTTATGAGCTTTTCTTCTATAATTTTTCAGGGACAATCTCTTTTCAAAGACCAGCAGTAATCTGCCATCATGTGACAATCCCATCGACCTTGATACCTTTCTTCCATCACTTTTAGATCTTGATGAAACCGCTCTCCCTGTTCCTCACTATAATTTCCTAAAATATCCGGAAATTTATCTAGATGATTGCGGAGATAGTGTAACTTAATACTCATATTTGCTCCTAAAGTCTGAAAGTTTGTCAGCATATTTTGCACAATTTCTTCATAATTTGCTACTTTATGGTTACCTAGGAAATTTTCGACAACCAACACAAAACTTTTCCAAGCTTGTCTTTCCGGAACAGTCATAACTTTGATAAAATCTGAGTCTTTCATCAATTGCGGTATTTGAGGAGCATCAAATATTCCACCTTTCAATTGTTCCATACTAAGCTTCGGAAATTTTCTGCAAATGTAATTAAAACAATTTCCGTCTTTGTTTAACGCTTTTACAAATTGCTTAATCATACCTAACTTAATATGTAATGGTGGAAGTATGATTTTGTCTCTGCTCAGCAGCGGCTCCCTTATTACGTTGGCTTTACCGACAGTTAAAGAATTTCTTGCAGGCCAAACATCTTGTTCCCAATGAAGTTGCTTTGCTCTACTATCCCACATACAAATAAAGCAAGGGTATTTTGTATATCCACTTTGTTGGCCAAGTAAAAAATTAACCATTTTTAAATCCACACAGATCGGCCATTGATGCTCAGAGTATTTAATTTTCTCTAAAACTAATTTTACATTTTCATATTCTCCTTTGAGTTTCGTTGAATGGGCAATTGGAATTGATGCAAATTTATTTCCATTGTGCAATAAGACGCATTTTAAACTTCTTTTGCAACTATCAATAAAAAGGCGTCATTCAGTAGATTTGTACTCTTTTAAACCCATGTCTATAAGCAGCTTCGCGATATCATTACAATACACTAACCCTTCATTTTCACTAAAAAATTGTAATAACTCTTTTTCTCGCGTTCTGTATGTTGTAATTGTTACTGTTGGAGCCAATAAATTTTTTTCTTTCAATCTTGAGGCTAACAGTTCTGATCCTTGTTTTGATAAATTGAGATCACGTATTAAGTCACTGAGTTCATTTTGAGAAAATAACTTCGGCGTAGATGTTTCACCTTCCCATTCACTTCCACTAATAGATGGTCCCGATTTCTGTGAATTTGGTAACATCATTGTTTCTGAGGGCATGCGAATTACTTTTGAAATGTATATGGGCCGAGGGAGATTTTCACTGTGTAGAACCGGACATTTCGTAGACTGTAAGTCTGGGTATCTCCACGTTTGATTTCGATTAAAACCTTTAACATCTACTACGCAAAAGTAACAATCATCTAAATGATTCGTAATCTCCAAGTCTAATCCAGAACGTTCACCTTTTTTCCACAACCGTAAAGACTCAACACAGGACTTACAAACTTTATTAGGAACCCATGGTTTACCTAATTTGTCCATTTTGAAATCAAAATATTCAACATAAGTCTCCTTGACAAAGTCTGTGATATTTCTTTTTTGTTTTTTTGGTATATAAACGCCGCAAATATAACAAAATAAATCACTACAATATTTACACTTTCTTCGTGACGAACTCATATTTAAGACTAGAAGACAAATATATAAGAATGGCCATTCAGTAATTGAAACAAAATATTAATCCATGACACATTATCCAGATTTATGTGTATATGTACTTAAATATTGTCAAATAACTGAGACCTCAGCTGTTCTGTGGAGCAAGGGGTCTGAGAGTGGGGATCAGGTGATGTTTGTATTCGCGAAAAAGTTGCGCAGAAGCCTAATCATGACTGGAAAATTAAATTTTATTTCTAACAAGCTTATAATTGTTCAAAATATAAGAAATGCAAAAATCATGAAAATACCAGCACATTGAGAACTTTCATGAATATATTCGTAATCTGGGCACTTGAAAACATAAAAATTTGCGATGATATCCAGGGCAACAATAAAAAAATTTTTTTTGTAGAGCTGTGATATTCTCTTGAACTTTCATCTCTGCTAGATTCTAGGTTTCCTATTGTGATTCTATTTTCCCATTGTAATCCTATTTTCAAATGTTTATTCCTTTTTTAACATAGGTTGTAACATTTAATTGAGTGAATGCCATTTGAGGAAACTTGTAGGCATTCCATATTTATAAATGAATGAATAAATAACAATTTCGGAAAGAAAACAAATAATTGTGATGAGTTGTCAATACTGAACTATATAATTACTGATTTCATTTCAGGTTTCCGCAGTACACCAAGTGAAATCAGAACAACAACAATAATGCCAACAGACGACAGATTTATTATTGATGCTGCATGTCAGAAAGGATATATTCGAGTTGGAAAAAAGTGTAGAAAAGAATTTTCAAAATAATACTCAACTGGAAATCCAGTTTTCACAATCATATTCATGAAATTAAAAAAACCATCAATCATTGTTTTTATAGTTGTATTGAATATATGTATTATAATATGTTTAGTTTGTAAATATTTATTTTGTGCATTTTAAAATAAAATATGAAAATCTCCTTTTATATTTTTATTCGTGAAATAATTTCGGAAGGTCTTTCATATCAAAAATAAAGAAACTTGTGTGAACAATTAATCGTCTTGCTATTTCAGTGCAAATAATTAAATTAATTTCGCTAAGAAGTATCGCTAATGCATATACTGTATAGATTCATAGATAGATATATTGATATTAAATTATGTGTGGGCTGATTGAAAGCACTGCCTAGAAGCTCCATCCTTCTTGTGAACACTATAGGATTCTGGATGAGACCTCGATAAACACAGTCAGCTTCAATTTATTAGATCCGGGTTCCTCAAGCCTGATTCTCCCTCCAGCATTCGCACATGTTTTGTTCTATTGATTCTATCTCTTCCTCACATAGTTGGCATGAAAGATCCTCGATCAATCCTTACTTATTTAAGTGATTTCTGAGGTGACAGTACCCAGTTCATATGGCAATTAGAACACTCAGGTGTAGGCTGGACAGTTTGATCCAAGCCTTGGCTCTCTTAGTAGCTGATCTATTGATGGCAAGCCGAAGGTGTCTGAGACCTGTGGAGCTCATCAAAGCTCCCTACATTTAGGTCCAACCACCAATTACTTTTCATCCTCAGGTCTCCAGAGGAATTCCAAGCCTAGGCTCCAGTATGGTGAATTCATGCAGTTATCGGATGCAAATGTTAATCTCCCAACACACAATAGATTACCACAGTGATTGGCCAAGACAAATAGGTTGTTTTTTGGAAGCCTCTCAACCATTTACACCAGCCCCCAAGTCTTGAGCAATGTTGGAGCCGTCTGTGAACCTACAGGAACGGTCCTTGGAGCTGACTCATTTCTGTCTGTAAGAATGGCATCTCCTTACTGGTTTAAGGTATTAGTATTGCTGGGTGAGGAGCATCTTATGAACGCCATAATCACACTATACAATAAATTTCTTGAAGAATCAACAACACCTCAGGCTTGGAACAATGCAGTTATTGTTATTATGCACAAGAAAGGTGATATTGCAGACTTGAAAAATTTTAGACCAATAAGCTTACTTCCCCACCTTTACAAACCTTCACAAATATTGTCACAAGGCGTCTAACTCCCAAGCTGGACTTCTACCAACCCATGGAGCAGGCTGGTTTTAGATCCGGGTATGGCACTAACGATCACTCGATGGTAGCTAAAACACTGATTGAGAAATCGGTTGAATATAATAGTCTACTCCTACTGGTTTTTGTTGATTACGAAAAAGCATTCGACTCCATCAAAAACACCGAAATGCTAAAAGCACTAGCTAATTGTCGTATAGACTAAAGATATTCCGCCGTGATATAACACATCTATGAGAATGCAACAGCTAGTGTCAGAATACATGACGAAATGGACAAGTTCAGATTGGGAGGTGATACTCTCGCCAAAGCTCTTTATCACACTCCTCGACTATATGTTCAGAGACATCAAATTGGATGGCACAGGTATAAATATTAATGGAGAGGAGCTCAACCACCTACGTTTCGCAGATGATATCTTGTTGATTTCAGATAGTTAAGACAAAAAATACAGCTCAAAGAACTTACCACCGCCTCACACAGAGTTGGTCTCAGAAAAAATACATCCAAAGCGTAGTTCATGACAAACCTGGTTACCATCCGAAACATTTTGGTGGAAGGAAATCAGATTTCGCAAGTCACATCCTACAAATATCTGGATCATAAAGTAAGAATAGGCAGTTGAATTGACATGGGCTTCTTTGGGAAACCTTAAACATATTTTCCAACCTGATATCCGCGTATGATTGGAACGAAAAGGTTTGATCAGTGTGTTCTGCCGGTGCTGAAGTACGGTGATGAGACTTTGACACTCGCAAAAAAAGTCAATACATAAGATTCACGTGGCTCAGCGAGCTATGGAACGTTCCTTATTGGGAGTCACGTTGAGAGACAGTATGAGGAAATACGCCGAAGAACAGGAGTGACAGATGCAGTCAGACGAATAACTCACCTTGAATGGAACTGGGCTGGACAAGTGGCCAGGATGTCCAACGCAAAATGGACGAAGAAAATCATGGAATGGCGCCCTAGGCAACAAGCGTTCAGAAATAAAGGGCGTCCTCCAACCCGTTGGACAGACGATATAAAGCGCATCACAACTAACTGCCTCCAGAGCGCACATTATCGAGAAGGATGGGAAATATTGATAAAGGCATATGTTCAGCAGTGGACAATGAAGGCTGTTTGATGATGATTGATGATTGCTATGTCAAACGTTATACTTAGCATTCCGTTGTCCCCAATTTCAGACGACTGTAAAGCGCCATTCACGAAGTTAAACATATCCCATTACGAAAAAAGTGATGGAATCTGTAAGTAGTCATTATAGCTCCTCCTCCCATCACCAGGTGAAGAGGTGCAAGGCCCAGTATCAGTTCCATGGTTACAGTAGGTGTAGAGCTAAATGACCCAGTGATCCTCATGCAGGTTGTTCTCTGCAATTAAGAGCATGAGTGTTGGGATTGCTTTTTAAAGCTGTAAAGCAATGTAATAATAATTACATATAGCAATCGAAATTGCTTTGGGTCAAGTGCCCATTTTTTTCCACAGGTCATTTGAAATGAAATAAGGAATTTCATTTGACGTCTCAAATTTGTTTCCTTTTGCACCAAATGAAGAATTCAAGATTATTATTAACAATTTATTACTAAGAAATACAATATTGATTCCTCAAATCAGGTTAGAATCGATGCTGTTAATAGAAGTTTATTTGAATCAGAGTTATTTCGAATTCAGTAATGAAATTTACTAACTAGATGGTTTCCTAATGGGTTCTTCTTTTCTTCTCTTCAGAGCGAATTTGTATGATCAATCTTGGGAATATATTTTCTCTTCATGTGATATTTCAATTAACAACATTCTTTACTGTAAAATATATGTTGATGATATATTTTGTTTTAGGACAAATACTGATAGCTGAAAAATAACACAAATTGATAACATCCTTGATTCACACTACCCTTCAGGATTTCGAAATATTCAAATATCACAACATTATTATGTGTCACAAATAATCACTAAATTATTCCATATATCAAAAAAATAAAATCGGCATAATATATACGAATAAGAAAACTCTATGTTCGCCCTTGGTGAAAACAATTATCGACTCGCTTTTCAGAACATAGATTTCACAAAACCCAAATTTTATATTCTGGTAACAAATGCAATAAATCAATTAGATTTATATGAATTGTTAGAAATTTCATCTGCTCACAAATATAATCTACCTATAACTAACATCCTACTTTCCGTTTGCCCTCACCTCATTCATCTGTTTCTTAATTAAGATGACATTTACCTCTTAGTTTTTGGAATGGGTATGAAACCCGAAACATACGATGAATCTTATTTTATTTATTACATTTTGTGAAACATAGCCTAGTATTTTTCTTCAATTGTTAAATTATAGGATGCGCCAGAGAAAACTGGACAATATTTTTCCTTTATAACTTTCGCAATTCTAGAGCTAGATCATTCGTTCTTGCTTCATTGGAAAACTAAAGGATCTGATTTTTCAGAAATTGTATCGAAATTTCACTTCCGCTGTTTTTTTTCTCACTAAAAAATTTGAATTGGGCATTCAGTCAATAATACAGTCTTTTCTGAACAACTTGACATATTGATCTTAAAAATATTTCAAGAATTAGTATTCTGATTTTCAGCTGAAATCGTAATATTTTTTTCACCTCATGGCGTTGGCACTCCTGAAATGAGTGTGTTTTTCATTAATGTTCTAGAAAGACAAAGAACTATTTTTTACTAAAACCAACTTAAAATTTGATTTATGTTCGAATTCAAAATGGCCGACTTTCTCAAATATTAACAAATTTCCCTGAGCATTAAAAAATTTTTCGCGTCGTAATGAATCAACTGCGTAATTCAATCACTAGATTGAACCTTTTCCATCATTTTGAGGGATCAAACTCGAATATTGATTCAGAATTGTGCCAATTGTCATCAATAATGTTTCTCTTCTTCACCATCATATGCACCTAGGATGTGAAGCCTCTGAACATAGACTGCATGCATTAACTCTATGATGAATAAAATATAATGAAATGTCATCGAGTTTTAGACGACATTTGGTTTGAACTCGAATTTCATCTTGATGTCCGAAATTTTTCCTCAAGATCACAGATTGTACTTCTTTTGGAATTAGGGGTTGGAAATTGGCGTAGTATTTGCTTAGCGGTATAGCCACGCAAGAATAAACATTCAATGAAACGCTTATTCTCATTTGTTGAAACCATTGTGAACAATTTCAAAGGAAAAACAAGTACTGTGTTTTGAGTTTAAAGTCCTTAAAACACAGTACTTGTTTTTATTATTGATAATAGAATTTTACCAAGTAAAAGCCTCCCAAATTCAAATTTCAAACGCCAAAAACAAGCAACAACAAGATAAAATTCGTGTTCGAACTAGATGTTGTTTAAAACTCGATGACATTTCATTATTTTTGTGTATCATAGAGTTAATACATTCAGGCTATGTTCAGAGGCTTCACAACTGTAGATAAACATTATAGAAGTCGGCCATTTTGAATTCAAACGTAAACCAAATTTTAAGTTGGATTTAGTAAAAATAGTTCTTTGTCTTTCTAGAACATTAATGAAAAACACACTCATGTGCCAACGCCATGAGGTGAAAAAAATATTACGATTTCAGCTGAAAATCAGAATACCAATTCTTGAAATATTTTTAAGATCAATATGTCAAATTGTTCAGAAAAGACTGAATGCCCAATTCGAATTTTTTAGTGAGAAAAAAACCTGCGATCTTGAAATATTGCTCATTTTCGAATGAGTCAGGCATATTAGATTTCACCGGAAGTGAAATTTCGATACAATTTCTGAAAAATCTAGTTCTTTGGTTTTCCAATGAAGCAAGAACGAATGATCTAGCTCTAGAATTGCGAAAGTTATAAAGGAAAAAATATTGTCCAGTTTTCTCTGGCGCATCCTATAATTTAACAATTGAAGAAAAAACACTAGGCTATGTTTCACAAAATGTAATAAATAAAATAAGATTCATGGTATGTTTCGGGTTTCATACCCATTCCAAAAACTAAGAGGTAAATGTCATCTTAATTAAGAAACAGATGAATGAGGTGAGGGCAAACGGAAAGTAGGATGTTAGTTATTGGTAGATTATATTTGTTATTTCGAATTCAGTAATGAAATTTACTAACTAGATGGTTTCCTAATGGGTTCTCCTTTTTCTTCTCTTCAGAGCGAATTTGTATGACCAATCTTGGGAATATATTTTCTCTTCATGTGATATTTCAATTAACAACATTCTTTACTGTAAAATATATGTTGATGATATATTTTGTTTTAGGACAAGTACTCTTAGACATAATAGCTGAAAAGTAACACAAATTAATAACATTCTTGATTTACACTACCTTTCAGGATCTCGAAATATTGAAATATCATAACATTATTATGTGTCACAAATAATCACTAAATTATTCCATATATCAAAAAAAAATAAAATCGACATAATATATACGAATAAGAAAACTTTATGTTCGCTCTTGGTGAAAACAATTATCGACTCGCTTTTCAGAACATAGATTTCACAAAAACCCAAATTTTATATTCTGGTAACAAATGCAATTAATCTATCAGATTTATATGAATTGTTAGAAATTTCATCTGCTCACAAATATAATCTACCAATAACTAACATCCTACTTTCCGTTTGCCCTCACCTCATTCATCTGTTTCTTAATTAAGATGACATTTACCTCTTAGTTGTTGGAATGGGTATGAATCCCGAAACATACGATAAATATTATTTTATTTATTACATTTTGTGAAACATAGCCTAGTGTTTTTTCTTCAATTGTTAAATTATAGGATGCGCCAGAGAAAACTGGACAATATTTTTTCCTTTATAACTTTCGCCATTTTAGAACTAGATCATTCGTTCTTGCTTCATTTGAAAGCCAAAGACTAGGTTTCTCAGAAATTGTATCGAGATTTCACTTATATGGCTGGCTCATTCGAAAATGAGCAATATTTCAAGATCCATGGAACGTGTTTTTTCACTAAACAATTTGTATTGGGCATTCAGTCGATTATTCTTTTCTGAACAATTTGACATATTGATTTCAAAATCAATCAATCAAAAAGTATTCTTTTCACCTCATGGTGGTGGCACTCCTGAAGTTGTTGTGTTTTTTATGGATGTTCTAGGAAGACAAACAACCATTTTTTACTAAAACCAACCTCAAGTTTCATTTCCGTTCGAATCAAAATGGCCGACTTCTTCAAATATTAACAATTTTCTCTGCGTATTAAAACATTTTTCGCGGCCGTAATGGAATATCTGCGTAATTCAATCTCTAGATTGAACTTTTCCATCATTTTGAGGGTCGAACTCGAATATTGATTCAGAATTGTGCCAATTGTCATCAATAATGTTTCTCTTCTTCACCATCATATGCACCTAGGATGTGAAGCCTCTGAACATAGACTGCATGCATTAACTCTATGATGAATAAAATATAATGAAATGTCATCGAGTTTTAGACGACATTTGGTTTGAACTCGAATTTCATCTTGATGTCCGAAATTTTTCCTCAAGATCACAGATTGTACTTCTTTTGGAATTAGGGGTTGGAAATTGGCGTAATATTTGCTTAGCGGTATAGCCACGCAAGAATAAACATTCAATGAAACGCTTATTCTCATTTGTTGAAACCATTGTGAACAATTTCAAAAGGAAAAACAAGTACTGTGTTTTGAGTTTAAAGTCCTTAAAACACAGTACTTGTTTTTTTATTGATAATAGAATTTTACCAAGTAAAAGCCTCCCAAATTCAAATTTCAAACGCCAAAAACAAGCAACAACAAGATAAAATTCGTGTTCGAACTAGATGTTGTTTAAAACTCGATGACATTTCATTATTTTTGTGTATCATAGAGTTAATTCATTTAGTCTATGTTCAGAGGTTTCACAACTGTAGCAGCATATGATGGTGAAGAAGATAAACATTATAGAAGTCGGCCATTTTGAATTCAAACGTAAACCAAATTTTAAGTTGGATTTAGTAAAAATAGTTCTTTGTCTTTCTAGAACATTAATGAAAAACACACTTATTTCAGGAGTGCCAACGCCATGAGGTGAAAAAATATTACGATTTCAGCTGAAAATCAGAATACCAATTCTTGAAATATTTTTAAGATCGATATGTCAAATTGTTCAGAAAAGACTGAATGCCCAATTCGAATTTTTAGTGAGAAAAAACCTGCGATCTTGAAATATTGCTCATTTTCGAATGAGTCAGACATATTAGATTTCACCGGAAGTGAAATTTCGATACAATTTCTGAAAAATCTAGTTCTTTGGTTTTCCAATGAAGCAAGAACGAATGATCTAGCTCTAGAATTGCGAAAGTTATAAAGGAAAAATATTGTCCAGTTTTCTCTGGCGCATCCTATAATTTAACAATTGAAGAAAGAACACTAGGCTATGTTTCACAAAATGTAATAAATAAAATAAGATTCATCGTATGTTTCGGGTTTCATACCCATTCCAAAAACTAAAGGTAAATGTCATCTTAATTAAGAAACAGATGAATGAGGTGAGGGCAAACGGAAAGTAGGATGTTAGTTATTGGTAGATTATATTTGTTATTTCGAATTCAGTAATGAAATTTACTAACTAGATGGTTTCCTAATGGGTTCTTCTTTTCTCCTCTTCAGAGCGAATTTGTATGACCAATCTTGGGAATATATTTTTCTCTTCATGTGATATTTCAATTAACAACATTCTTTACTGTAAAATATATGTTGATGATATATTTTGTTTTAGGACAAGTACTCTTAGACATAATAGCTGAAAAATAACACAAATTAATAACATTCTTGATTTACACTACCTTTCAGGATCTCGAAATATTGAAATATCATAACATTATTATGTGTCACAAATAATCACTAAATTATTCCATATATCAAAAAAAAATAAAATCGACATAATATATACGAATAAGAAAACTTTATGTTCGCTCTTGGTGAAAACAATTATCGACTCGCTTTTCAGAACATAGATTTCACAAAACCCAAATTTTATTTTCTGGTAACAAATGCAATTAATCTATCAGATTTATATCAATTGTTAGAAATTTCATCTGCTCACAAATATAATCTACCAATAACTAACATCCTACTTTCCGTTTGCCCTCACCTCATTCATCTGTTTCTTAATTAAGATGACATTTACCTCTTAGTTGTTGGAATGGGTATGAAACCCGAAACATACGATGAATCTTATTTTGTTTATTACATTTTGTGAAACATAGCCTAGTGTTTTTTCTTCAATTGTTAAATTATAGGATGCGCCAGAGAAAACTGAACAATATTTCTTCCTTTATAACTTTCGCCATTTTAGAACTACATCATTCGTTCTTGCTTCATTTGAAAGCCAAAGACTAGGTCTCGAGATTTCACTTATATTTCTCAGAACTTGTATCGAGATTCAGTCGATTATTCTTTTCTGAACAATTTGACATATTGATTTCAAAATCAATCAATCAAAAGTATTCTTTTCACCTCATGGTGGTGGCACTCCTGAAGTTGTTGTGTTTTTATGGATGTTCTAGGAAGACAAACAACCATTTTTTACTAAAACCAACCTCAAGTTTCATTTCCGTTCGAATCAAAATGGCCGACTTCTTCAAATATTAACAATTTTCTCTGCGTATTAAAACATTTTTCGCGGCCGTAATGGAATATCTGCGTAATTCAATCTCTAGATTGAACTTTTTCCATCATTTTGAGGGGTCGAACTCGAATATTGATTCAGAATTGTGCCAATTGTCATCAATAATGTTTCTCTTCTTCACCATCATATGCACCTAGGATGTGAAGCCTCTGAACATAGACTGCATGCATTAACTCTATGATGAATAAAATATAATGAAATGTCATCGAGTTTTAGACGACATTTGGTTTGAACTCGAATTTCATCTTGATGTCCGAAATTTTTCCTCAAGATCACAGATTGTACTTCTTTTGGAATTAGGGGTTGGAAATTGGCGTAATATTTGCTTAGCGGTATAGCCACGCAAGAATAAACATTCAATGAAACGCTTATTCTCATTTGTTGAAACCATTGTGAACAATTTCAAAAGGAAAAACAAGTACTGTGTTTTGAGTTTAAAGTCCTTAAAACACAGTACTTGTTTTTTATTATTGATAATAGAATTTTACCAAGTAAAAGCCTCCCAAATTCAAATTTCAAACGCCAAAAACAAGCAACAACAAGATAAAATTCGTGTTCGAACTAGATGTTGTTTAAAACTCGATGACATTTCATTATTTTTGTATATCATAGAGTTAATACATTCAGGCTATGTTCAGAGGCTTCACAACTGTAGATAAACATTATAGAAGTCGGCCATTTTGAATTCAAACGTAAACCAAATTTTAAGTTGGATTTAGTAAAAATAGTTCTTTGTCTTTCTAGAACATTAATGAAAAACACACTCATGTGCCAACGCCATGAGGTGAAAAAATATTACGATTTCAGCTGAAAATCAGAATACCAATTCTTGAAATATTTTTAAGATCAATATGTCAAATTGTTCAGAAAAGACTGAATGCCCAATTCGAATTTTTAGTGAGAAAAAACCTGCGATCTTGAAATATTGCTCATTTTCGAATGAGTCAGGCATATTAGATTTCACCGGAAGTGAAATTTCGATACAATTTCTGAAAAATCTAGTTCTTTGGGTTTCCAATGAAGCAAGAACGAATGATCTAGCTCTAGAATTGCGAAAGTTATTAAGGAAAAATATTGTCCAGTTTTCTCTGGCGCATCCTATAATTTAACAATTGAAGAAAAACACTAGGCTATGTTTCACAAAATGTAATAAATAAAATAAGATTCATCGTATGTTTCGGGTTTCATACCCATTCCAAAAACTAAGAGGTAAATGTCATCTTAATTAAGAAACAGATGAATGAGGTGAGGGCAAACGGAAAGTAGGATGTTAGTTATTGGTAGATTATATTTGTTATTTCGAATTCAGTAATGAAATTTACTAACTAGATGGTTTCCTAATGGGTTCTCCTTTTCTCCTCTTCAGAGCGAATTTGTATGACCAATCTTGGGAATATATTTTTCTCATCATGTGATATTTCAATTAACAATATTCTTTACTGTAAAATATATGTTGATGATATATTTTGTTTTAGGACAAGTACTCTTAGACATAATAGCTGAAAAATAACACAAATTAATAACATTCTTGATTTACACTACCTTTCAGGATCTCGAAATATTGAAATATCACAACATTATTATGTGTCACAAATAATCACTAAATTATTCCATATATCAAAAAAATAATAAAATCGACATAATATATACGAATAAGAAAACTCTATGTTCGCCCTTGGTGAAAACAATTATCGACTCGCTTTTCAGAACATAGATTTCACAAAAACCCAAATTTTATATTCTGGTAACAAATGCAATAAATCAATCAGATTTATATGAATTGTTAGAAATTTCATCTGCTCACAAATATAATCTACCAATAACTAACATCCTACTTTCCGTTTGCCCTCACCTCATTCATCTGTTTCTTAATTGAGATGACATTTACCTCTTAGTTTTTGGAATGGGTATGAATCCCGAAACATACGATAAATATTATTTTATTTATTACATTTTGTGAAACATAGCCTAGTGTTTTTTCTTCTATTGTTAAATTATAGGATGCGCCAGAGAAAACTGGACAATATTTTGTCCTTTATAACTTTCTCAATTCTAGAGCTAGATCATTCGTTCTTGCTTCATTGGAAAACCAAAGGATCAGATTTTTCAGAAATTGTATCGAAATTTCATTTCCGCTGTTTTTTTCTCACAAAAAAAATTGAATTGGGCATTCAGTCAATAATTCAGTCTTTTCTGAACAATTTGACATATTGATCTTAAAAATATTTCAAGAATTGGTATTCTGATTTTCAGCTGAAATCGTAATATTTTTATCACCTCATGGCATTGGCACTCTTGAAGTGAGTGTGTTTTTCATTAATGTTCTAGAAAGACAAAGAACTATTTTTTACTACAACCAACTTAAAATTTAATTTACGTTCGAATTCAAAATGACCGACTTCCTCAAATATTAAAAAATTTACCTGCGCATTAAAAAAGTTTTCGCGTCGTAATGAATCAACTGCGTAATTCAATCACTAGATTGAACCTTTTTCCATCATTTTGAGGGATCAAACTCGAATATTGATTCAGAATTGTGCCAATTGTCGTCAATAATGTTTCTCTTCTTCACCATCATATGCAGCTTCAGTTGTGAAACCTCTGAACATAGACTGCATGTATTAACTCTATGATACACAAAAATAATGAAATGTCATCGAGTTTTAAACGACATCTGGTTTGAACACGAATTTTATCTTGTTGCTGCTTGTTTTTGGCGTTTGAAATTGTTAACAATGGTTTTAACAAATGAGTATAAGCGTTTCATTGAATGTTTATTCGTGCGTGGCTATACTTCTTCTTTTTCTTACGGTGCTTTATCCTTAAGGACGTTGGTGATTACATTTGCCCATCTTATTTTATTTGTTGCAGCTCTGAACAATTCTATAGAGCTCATATTAGTCCATTGACGTAAGTTCTTAAGCCAGGAGTTGCGTCTTCTTCCCGGTCCCCTTTGCCATTGATTTTTCCTTCGATGATAAGTTGAAGCAGTTCGTACTTTTGGTTTCTCACAATGTGATCGAAATATTGCGTCTTCCTTTCTTTTATTATCTGCACAAGTTCTCGATCCTTTCTCATTCTCTGGATAACTTCTACGTTTGTCGTATGACTCATATAAGATATTCTGAGCATTCTACGGTAGCACCAAAGTTCGAACGATTCTATTCTTTTTGTGTTGTTTCCGTCATTGTCCATGCTTCAACGCCATATAGCACGGTGGAGAAAACGTAGCATTTCAGTATTCGAACTCTTAATTAGATATTTAGTTGGCAGTTGCATAGTATTTTTGCATTTTATAAAATATAGCTCGTGCTTTTTCCAGGCGTGTTCTTATCTCTAGTGAGTGATCTCAAGTTTCATCAAGGCTACTTCCTAGGTATGTTATTTTTGTTACTTGTTCTAATTCTGTTCCGTTGACCCTAATTCCGACCTTTCTATTTTGGTGTTTGCTGATAACCATCGTTTTGTTTTCTTTGTATTTAGTTTCATTCCAAATTCTTTACATGTTATCATCACTCGGTTCATTAGGCGTTGTAGTGCTTCAGCGCTATCTGCTAGAATAACCGTGTCATCTGCGTATCGCAAGTTGTTAATGCATTGTCCATTTATTATTATGCCATCCGAGGTATCCTGTAGTGCCTTCCTAAATAACTCTTCCGAAAAAACGTTAAACAACAACGGGGAAAGAACACATCCTTGCCTTACTCCTTTCTCGATGTTAATGTCTTCAGATGTCTCTCCATTGATTCTAATTTTAGCCTTTTGGTCTTGGTAAAGGTTTGATATGATTCTCAAGTCTTTGTCGTCTATGTTACAAGACTTGAGAATTTCTATTAGTTTATCGTGTTTCACCAGGTCGAAAGCCTTTAGAAAGTCTATGAAACACAGATACACATCAGAGTCTACATCCCTACATCTTTCAACAAGCACACGTATTCAAAAAAGTGCCTCTCTTGTTCCAAAGCCATTCTTGAAGCCAAATTGTGTTCGTCCCGTGTGTTCGTCCAATTTGTTATAAATTCTATTGTGTTATCGAAGGAACAATTTCAGTATATGATTCATTAGACTAATGATCCTATATTCTTCACATTTCCTGGAGTTCTTCTTCTTTGGTAGTGGTATAAACACCGATGTCAGCCAGTCTTTTGGTATTATTCCAGTTTCGTATATTTTATTAAATAAGTTCTCCATAACATCGATGTGTTCGTCTGAAATACTTTATACTGCTATACTGCTAGGCAAATATTACGCCAATTTCCAGCCCCTAATTCCAAAAGAAGTACAATCTGTGATCTTGAGGAAAAATTTCGGACACCAAGATGAAATTCGAGTTCAAACCAGATGTCGTCTAAAACTCGATGACATTTCATTATATTTTATTCATCATAGAGTTAATGCATGCAGTCTATGTTTAGAGGCTTCACAACCTGGGTGCATATGATGGTGAAGAAGAGAAACATTATTGACAACAATTGGCACAATTCTGAATTAATATTCGAGTTCTACCCCAAAAATGATGGAAAAGGTTCAATCTGGTGATTGAATTACGCAGATGATTCATTACGACTGCGAAAATTTTTTTAATACGCGGAGAAAATTGTTAATATTTGAAGAAGTTGGCCATTTTGAATTCGAACGGAAATCAAATTTGAAGTTGGTTTTAGTAAAAAATGGTTCTTTGTCTTCCTAGAACATCCATGAAAAACCACAACTTCAGGAGTGCCACCACCATGAGGTGAAAAAAATACTTCGATTTCAGCTGGAAACAAGAATGAGAAAAATCTTCAGGCTACTTTTTTACCAATTCTTGGAAAAGACTGAATCATCAACTGAATGCCCAATTCGAATTTTTTAGTGAAAAACACGTTCCATCGATCTTGAAATGTTGCACATTTTCGAATGAGCCAGCCATATAAGGGAAATTTCGATAGGATTTCTGAGAAACCTAGTCCTTTGGCTTTCAAATGAAGCTATCTAGTTCCAAAATTGCGAAAGTTATAACGGAAAAAAATTGTCCGGTTTTCTCTGGCGCACCCTATATTTTGCATATTTACTTTATTTTTTTTTCTGGATGATTAGGAATAAATCTGAATGTCGAAAATTTGAAAAGAGCTTTATACAAAATAGTCAAAAAAGAAGCAGAGGTAAAGACACTGCTTTATTATATTACATCTGCCTCCATCGGTATATAAATTAAACTGTTGTAATAATCAACAGTTCAGAGAAGGTGATAATGAAACTTCTATAGCAGACCAGGGACCTACTACTTCAGAAGCATCTCATCAGGTTTTTTCTGTAGCTGAAGAACTGATAGATCCGTGACCAATCAACATGCTTACCTCTTAATAAAATATATCTTTTCATATGGACTGAATATCAACCTAGAAATAATGGATGCGAATTTTCATAAATCGCCATTCTGAATTATCTTATTGTAAACCAAAAAATATCAGCATTAGTTGAAATTCACATAATATTAGCAGAGAGTACAGACAATCAATGATTCAGAATCCACCGTATATATAACGGATTCGATTTTACCAGTTTACTCTGAAAAAATAACTACCACACCATATAATCTGTTTATTTCCCAGTTACATAAATACACTGTCAATATCAATCGAAAAATTTAATCAGCACATGGTTTAGTCGTCAAAGAATCCATTAACTTGGAGAAGGTCTTTTTTGTTATGTCAAACTGGCAATTCTTCGTAGTTTCCGAAACGAAGCATTCCTTTTGTCTTAGGATTTCACTGAAATGTTATATAGATGAATAAATTTAAATTTTATCATGGCGAACTATCTAATGATTCAAAAATAGCCTCCATGAGGTGCTAGTTTTTGTACAGACTTCGGTCGTCGTTATAGTTTAACCAGTATAATATAAATTGTTATCCCAACAAATTTTAACAGAAAAAATAAGATCAAAACCCATTTTATTAAATTTCAACTCTTGTACAGAAGTGTACATATATATTTATTATGAAACATTTTTCCGACTCTTGAAAATGAAGAAAAATGGAGCTTCCATAATGTAATCTTTTCTGCATTGAATTCAAAGCGATATGTTTTTTAATAAGTTTTTATCTTTGATCAATGATTTAACCAGTCTGTTTTTCCTACTGGTATGTAATTGATCAATGCCGTATCGAAAAAAATTATTTTTTTGTTTTTGTGCAAAAGAACTAGGGCATATTTCATTGCAAACTGTTAGGAACAGGCTCAGAGAGGACGATATCAGACCAAGGGTGGCTTCTACCGGCCCGCATCTCACCAGAGAGCATCGAGTTGCAAGACTTCAGTTTGCGAGGGAACATGCAAATTGAGGTATTCCAGAATGGTCGAATGTTCTCTTTTGCGACGAGTTCAAGTTCTGTCTTGTATCAAATGATAAGCGCATGCCTGTATACAGACGACCTAGGGAACGGTATGAGCAATGCAATATCCGGCAAACCGAAAGCTTCGGAGGGGGCTCAGTAAAGGTGTGGGAAGGTATTTCTTTCCATGGTCGAAGTGAGTTAGTCCTAGTCAATAATCGAAGAATTACAGCGGCCAGATACATCGCAGATATTCTTGAATCCCATGTTGTTCCCTTTGGCCCATT
Source organism: Cryptolaemus montrouzieri (assembly GCA_013387265.2). Classification (NCBI taxonomy): domain Eukaryota; kingdom Metazoa; phylum Arthropoda; class Insecta; order Coleoptera; family Coccinellidae; genus Cryptolaemus; species Cryptolaemus montrouzieri. Next base: position 88,377,610 of record JABFTP020000001.1, on the reverse strand, counting down.
GATTGGCGAAAACTTCATTTATATGCATGATAATGCTCGACCTCATGCAGCTAGAGTAGATACATAATTTCTGCAAAATGCCGAAAATGATATTTTAAGATGGCCAGCCCGAAGTCCCGACTTGAATCCCATAGAACATGTTTGTGACAACATGGGGTGGCAAATTCAGCAACGTAGGATGCCTTGTAGAACAATAACTAGAATCAGGATGTTAGAATATCAATAATAAAAAACAAGTACTGTGTTTTAAGGAATTTTACTCAATAATTGCGATTCGTAACGCGTTTCACTACACCGTAGCTTCTTCAGACGAATGAATATACAGAAAAATATAAATGAGAATATAACTATAAATGTTCTTGAGTAATTAAAAGCTTATTGGGTTGCTTCTTCTTAAGTGGTTATTTATGACAGGTATATCCAATAAAATTAAGGAATAGATTGCTCGCCGAGAGATTCAATAGAGGTGAAGGGCTTAAATCGACTTGTTCATTGATGAGTCTACCTGAGTGTTTGTATTTATTGATTTCTAAGTTTCCCAAAGGTCTACCTTCCAATATTTATTATCTGTATGCAAAATTTCAAACTGTGGGTCAAAAGAGTGATTATTTTCTAGGAGATGATTCGCGTAATTTGAATCTGATTTTTATTTTAAAACTGCGTTTATGTTCCGATATTCTAATATTAAAATTTCTATGTGTTCTACCAATGTAGAAATTATCACAGTCATTACAATTCAATCTATGAACACCTGATTTATTGTTTTTACCTGGTTGGGTTTTATTATTTTTTATATATTTGCCTAAATTATTATTAGTTTGGAAAGCTATGTTGAAATTATTGCTACTTCAGGATGATTTCAGTTTCTCACTTGTAATGCCAACGTAAGTTAAGGTGTTGAATTTTTGTTTCAATTTATCGACAGGATAAACTTCATTCAATGCGATTCTACTTTGTTTTTATTTAAAATATTATTTATTAGTTTGGGATTGTAATCATTATTTTTGCTATTTGTTTAATCAAATTTACTTCTTTGTTGAAATTTTGTGGTGATAACGGAATGTTAATCAATCTACGAATAAAACTATTGAATGCTGACATTTTATGTTGATATGGATGACACGACGAGTTATGTATTTTAATATCTGTATGTGACGGCTTATGGTAAATTGCGAAAACATGTTTTCCATTTTCATTCGAAATTGTTAGGTCTAAGAAATTCATCGAATTATTGATTTCTATTTCGGTTGTGAATGCAATTTTGGATGTAATGAATTTATATGATTTTCGAAAATATTCAACTGTCTATCTGTTCCTGTGAAACAAATAATGATATCGTCTACATAGCGATACCAGTATAAACAATATATACTGAGTGGATGATTATAAATCAATTTCTCTAAGTTATTCATGAATATTTCTGCTAACAAAGGATTTAACGGATTGCCCATAATCAAGCCGTCTTCAATAGTATAATATTTGTTATTGAAATGGAAATAATTTTGATCTAAACAAATTTGTAATAATGAAAGAATATCTGATTTAATGATAGTATTGACATGATTCTTTTCTAATAATTCTTCAACTAAGTAATACGTATCTTTCGGAGGAATGTTGGGAAATAGATTCTTAACATCGAAAGAAATGAGTTTGGAACTAGGTGGTATACTGGTATCTTTGATATTGGCAATAAGTTCGTATGAATTTTTGACCGAAAATTTATATTTAAAATTGCAATGTTTTATTAGCAAGTCGTTGAGGAATTTTGAAAGTTTGAACGAAGGGCCGTTACATAAGAAACAACATATATTATACTATTGAAGACGGCTTGATTATGGGCAATCCGTTAAGTCCTTTGTTAGCAGAAATATTCATGAATAACTTAGAGAAACTAATTCATAATCATCCACTCAGTAAATATTGTTTATACTGGTATCGCTATGTAGAAGATATCATTATTTGCTTCACAGGAACAGATAGACAGTTGAAAATTTTCGTAAATCATATAAATTCATTACATCCAAAAATTGCATTCACAACCGAAATAAAAAGCAATAATTCGATAAATTTCTTAGACGTAACAATTTCGAATGAAAATGGAAAACATGTTTTCCGTCACATACAGATATTATAATACATAACTCGTCGTGTCATCCATATCAACATAAAATGTCAGCATTCAATAGTTTTATTCATAGATTGATTAACATCCCGTTATCACCACAAAATTACAACAAAGAACTAAATTCGATTAAACAAATAGCCAAAAATAATGGTTACAATCCCAAACTAATAAATAATATTTTAAATAAAAACAAAGTAGAATCGCATTGAATGAAGTTTACCCTGTCGATAAATTGAAACAAAAATTCAACACCTTAACCTACGTTGGCATTACAAGTGAGAAACTGAAATCATCCTTAAGTAGCAATAATTTCAACATAGCTTTCCAAACTGATAATAATTTAGGCAAATATATAAAAATAATAAAACCCAACCAGGTAAAAACAATAAATCAGGTGTTTATAGATTGAATTGCAATGACTGTGATAATTTCTACATTGGTAGAACACATAGAAATTTTAATATTAGAATATCGGAACATAAACGCAGTTTTTCAAATAAAAAATCAGATTCAAATTACGCGAATCATCTCTTAGAAAATAATCATTCTTTCGACCCACAGTTTGAAATTTTGCATACAGATAATAAATATTGGAAGGTAGATCTTTGGGAAACTTTAGAAATCAATAAATACAAACACTCAGGTAGACTCATCAATGAACAAGTCGATTTAAGCCCTTCACCTCTATTGAATCTCTTCGGGGAGCAATCTATTCCTTAATTTTATTGGATATACCTGTCATAAATAACCACTTAAGAAGAAGCAACCCAATAAGCTTTTAATTACTCAAGAACATTTATATTTATATTTTCTGTATATTCATTCGTCTGAAGAAGCTACGGTGTAGTGAAACGCGTTACGAATCGCAATTATTAAGTAAAATTCCTTAAAACACAGTACTTGTTTTTTATTATTGATAATGGAATTTTACCAAGTAAAAGCCTCCCAAATTCAAATGTTAGAATATCATTCAGGATATAATGCGGTTTTTGTTTCATTGAAGAAATCGATCAACAATTGTATAAGCAACAACTTGGGGTGTTTTTCATGGAACACTCGATGTAATGAATGAAAGAAAAATGTAAACTATTTCTTACGTGCAAATTTCTTTTTTCAAGTTCTTCGAGGATGTAACGTTATCCAATTTCTCAGCAATACCTTGAAAACATTTGTCCTCTGGTATATCCAAGCAAGGGTTGGCAAGTTCTACAAAATATACCATTAAATGGAAAAGTGTTAGAATATATATTAACCTAGTTTGAATTAACCGATCCTTTCCAGAGGATAGAAGATTTGACTTCTCAAAACTACGTTTATGGTTTCGTTAAAAACATCATTCTTGAACCAGTGATTCTTTTAACAATAGCGTGATAATATAATGGATTTTTCAAACGTCATTTTTTAAATAATTTGTACATTAATGGATCATTGATTGATATGATGTATGAGATCCAGAAAATTGCTTCTCACCGTAGATATGAAATTATCTCGATTGATTGCCATGAAGTTCTCCAAAGAAGAAAATGGTCGATAAAATTTTTATTCTGGGTGAGTGTGATTGAAATTCTTTGTTGGCAAGTAGATTTCATGCACAAAGGTTTCCTAATAAGAGGCATCCTGATGCAAGATGCCTTGAAAAACTTCTAATCATATCTAATGCATATCTTGTACAGCTGCACCAGGAACTGAACAATCAAGACTATGAAAATCGAATCAATTTTTGCAATTGGGCAAGTGACAAAGTAGCGGAAAATGCAAATATGTTTAGCAGAGTTCTTTTCACGGACGAGGCAACTTTACACAAGAATGGGCTAGTTAAAAGGCACAACTTTCATTATTACGCCACGGAAAATCCACACCTCATGAGACAAATAGATCACCAGCATCGTTGGTCCTTGAATGTACGGGCCGCTATAGTAAATGGATATCTAATTGGGCCGCAATTTTTCGACGGGTACCTTAATAGTGAAATGTATTTAGATTTTCTGCAAAATCATCTACCAATGATACTTTCCGATGTACCAGAGCATATAAGACAAGATTTGTGGTTTCAACAGGATGGAACACTGGCACATTACTCACATCAGATTAGGGAACATTTGAATCATGTATTTCCAAACAAATGTATAGGACGTGGTGATCATATTAGTAGGCAGCTAGTTCTCCGGACCTTACAAGTCTAGATTTTTTCATGTGGGTTATATTAAGGGCATCGTTTACCGGATTCCTTCTACAACATAGTTGGATATGAGACAGAGAATAGTCGACGCCTTTCAGTCAGTTAATCCGCAAATGTTGTCGAGAGTTCAACGGTCTTTCCTCAGAAGGATTGAGTTGTGTCTACAAAGAAACGGGCAACATTTCGACCACTTATTGAAATAGTTCAACAACTTGTAAATCATCTCACCAAAAACCAATCTATTACGTATTTCATACAGGACTACCTTAAAATATCTCCATTTCTCTGATCAAGTATAATGATATGTACTAATAAACTCTTCTTTCGCAACCTCTGTTTTTATTATTTCAGTTTATTTTTTTCATTTCGAAAATGGTCGAAGATAAAGATGAGGTTACTTCCGCGAAAGTTCCATTTGAAAAATCAAGAAATGATATTTTTAAAATTACAATATCAATAATTTTTTGAGTCATTCCTGTATAAGATAAGGATAATCTATTTCAATTAATCAATAAAGCTATCCTTCGGCAATAAGAAAACGAAAGGAAAAAGTATTCATCCTCTGTGGTATGCTCCATGCGATGATGTGAGAGCCTATTTTAATGAACCTTCACGGAAAAAAATATTGTGACGAAACTACTACTATGAGCTACAGAGCACCGCGCCACTGGTGAATCACGAATCACCAAGATTTTTTATATATATATATATATATATATATATATATATATATATATATATATATATATATATATATATATATATATATATATATATATATATATATATATACTGGGTGATTCTCCAAACGACGATATTATGATTTTATTCATCATTAATGCTCAATGTCAACAAATAATAAGTTAAATTTGTACAATATTTAACGAAAAGTATGCGAATTGGCAACCGATTAGAAACAGAAAGCAATTTAGAAAATTGCCAATCAAATTTTGTCACTCATGTAAAACAGACAGTGGAAAGGGGTAGAGATATTTTCATTACCAACAATGAAGACATTGCTGTTACCATCTTTTATGCCAATCTGTATGCGTACGTGCTGCTGTTGCAAATTTTTGGATAGCGCGTACATCAGTTGATCAATTTTGGACAAAAATAATTACCACCCCTACAAATTCTCATTAATATTGTCGATGGATCCAGTACACGCGGCAGTTAGGAGTAATTTCTACGAAATATTGTTGGTTCACATTCAAGCAAACGCATCTTACAAAACATATGGACCGATGTGTTTAAATTATGAATTATTTAATGAAAATCAGGTTCTTTCGGAAAAACCTTGTAAATTTTGTGGTTTACCAAATTGATCGTCCATCAGGAGGAGGCATTACTGATTAAGATAGGAATAGAGAAAAAATCAGTTTGGGCAGTTGTCCATAAGACTATATTGCCTTGATTTATAAAAGTAATGCTAAAATAACTGGAGTGTCTATCAGTCGACGTGCACAAATTGCCCCTTCTGATTCTCGTTGGTACGAAACGTCGAAACACATTCGGTAGAGTCGTCGAGATATTGAAGGTTCTGTGACATTCTATTTGCTTTTTTTCGGACAACGAATAGAAACCAAGTTAGTCTGTCAATTGTTTTTTGATGTGAAAAATACTGTTCAAAGAAAGTAATAGGTTAATAAGTGCTAGTCAAAAACGACAATGTTGGTATAGTGGCTTTGAAATTAATCAGATATCGACCGACGAATGTGAATAGTTGTCCCAGAAAACATAAAACGCCCATGACGTATGGTTGTTGATAAGAGAAGAAAAAATCCAAACGGAATGGTATGAAATCTTCTATCCTTCTGTTAGAATCGTTTTGTCGTATTCGCTAACTTACCGATTATTTCCCTCACTTTGGCATCGCATACAAATTCAACGAGATGAGTTATGGCATCAACAATAAACTTGGGTATTTCGTGAAACTGCAGATCGACACATCCCTCAAAATCTTGTTGAATGGGAAGAGCGCATTTCCTGAAATTTTTCGTGAAAACTTCGCACATAGGTAAATCAAGTTTTGTGTTTTTAACACATTCTGTAGCTTTGATAGCTGCTTCCTGAAATTGAAACATGATTATAACATTTTAAGCTGAAGAAAATACCATTTCAAGAAAAGAGGCAATACTTATTTCAATAATCTTGATGCTCATTTTCTTGAAACAAATTATTTTATGATATTCTTATTCATACCGGGTGTCCACGGTTTTATGTGACACCTGACAGTTTCTTCATTTAAAGAAATAGAAGATCGGCGATAATGAAATGGTTATAAAAATCGAGCGAGTCTGTTTCGTTATACTATTGCTATTGGATGATTAATATAGAATCTTCATCAATATATATATATATATATATATATATATATATATATATATATATATATATATATATATATATATATATATATATATATATATATATATATATATATATATATATATATATACAGTGTGTTCCAACGAAAATTTGACCCCTCTAACTCCGAAATGAGTAACATTAGCGAAAAACACCAAGACACGTCGATTTTGTTTTGTCCCAACCAAGGGTGAAGTTGAATTCTGGAAATCCCAAATACTAAATGAAATAGATTTATTTTGGCATAATGCAAGCGCAGGTTTATGCTCGGTCTAGAAAAACGACCTACACTTGTGAATTTGGAGTTGGTGCAATCAACCCCTATTTCAAGCATCCCCAACTCAAAAATCATTCGATCGATAATAGGTCAAGTGGCACCTCGTTGGAAAGGTACTGCAATTTTCTCTTCGAATTTGGTATTTTCGAAATTCAGAATCATCATACAGGGTGTCCTGAAGCAGGAACATTGAAAATCCAAATAACTTTTGAAACTGGTTCATTTCGGTATACGAGAACATGTTTGATCCGAGAATAGGACTTTCTTGTGTGGTTATAGAATTTTGCAATCAACCCCTTCTATTCAGCATCCCCAACTTGAAAATCATACAAATAATTCAAGTGGCATATCTTCAGAAAGGTTTTTGAATTCCAGAATGATTAAAGCATTTCATTCAGTTCGGCTCTCCATACAGGATGTCGCTTTCGAAAAATTCAATATCGTCATTTGAAATTATCATTTAAAATTAATTCGAAACTGTTAAAAGTATTGGGGTACGATGTGTTGAGCATCAATTACGAAGAAATAAAGCTGATTTCTGCATTGAAAATGTTCACATTTTTTTCATTTCCATCTGGCGTGCAGTCATCTGTTATTTCTCATTTTTGCAATGAAATATTATTATTATTCAGATCAGTTCCTCATTATTGTTGTTGTTCGTCAGTTGAAATTAATCTGAAAATGGTTTATTCCACTGAGGAAAGGGTCGAAATTGTATCGACGTATTTTCGAAATAACAGTTGTGCCAAAGAAACGGCAAGGATATTCGATAGGAACCATCCTGAAAGAGAAAGGGGAGTCAGTCACCAGTACGTTAAATATTTGGTTGACAAATTCCTAGCTACGGGTTCGGTGGCAAACAAAAAACATGAAGTGGCATGTCCTGTCAGAAATGAGGCAACGGAAGTGGCAGTAGTGGGTCATCTACAAATGGAGAATACTACTTCGATCAGAAAACTATCTCGTCTGACTGGTGTATCAGCTACAACTGTCCATAGAATCGTGAAACATCACAAATTTCACCCCTACAAGGTAAAATTAGTGCATGAAATAAACGAAGATGATCCAGATCGTCGTTTACAGTTTTGTGAAAATCTAAGTGAAAACCTAAACGCTAATCCAAATTTTCTGAATAACATTTGTTTTTCTGATGAAAGCACCTTTATGCTCAGTGGTGAAGTGAATAGACATAATTGTCGATATTGGGACACACAGAATCCTCATTGGTTTAGAGAGGCCCACACGCAAAGGCCTCAGAAGTTGAACGTTTGGGCAGGAATTTTTGGCAATCATCTAGTAGGGCCTTTCTTTATTGAGGGTAATCTGAATGGAAATGGCTACCTACAGTTGTTAGAAGAACACATACATCCTAGATTGACAGAAATTTTACAGGACGATCCAACTCTTTCTGAGGACGAAATGCGTTTTCAACAAGACGGTGCTCCTCCGCATTATGATGCTCGGGTGCGCCAATATTTAGACGAAAATTTCCCAGGAAGGTGGATTGGTAGAAGAGGACCTGTTGAGTGGCCAGCCAGGTCACCAGATTTAAATCCCTAGATTTTTTTTGTGGGGCCATCTAAAATCTAAAGTTTCAAAAAGTTATTTGGGTTTTCAGTGTTCCTGCTCCGGGACACCCTGTATGCTGATTCTGAATTTCGAAAATACCAAATTCGAAGAGAAAATTGAAATACCTTTCCAACGAGGTGCCACTTGACTTATTTTCGATCGAATGATTTTTGAGTTGGGGATGCTGGAAATAGGGGTTGATTGCACCAACTCCAAATCCAAGTGTAGGTCGTTTTTCTAGACCGAGCATAAACCTGCGCTTGCATTATGCCAAAATAAATCGATTTCATTTAGTATTTGGGATTTGCAGGAATTCAACTTTACCCTCGGTTGGGACACCCTGTATGTTAATTTAAAATTCTAAAATGACAAATCAGAATGGAGAATTGACAGACCTTTACAGTAAGGTGCCACTCGACCCTTATTCCCTATGATGAATTTCGAAATTAGGGTTGCTGGGGTAGGGGTTGATCTGACAAGTTTCGAATTATTTCGAAAAATGCTCCCCTCGAAACAAAAATCGACGTGTCTTGGTGTTTTTCGCTAATGTTACTCATTTCGGAGTTATAGGGGGTCAAATTTTCGTTGGAACACACTGTATATATATATATATATATATATATATATATATATATATATATATATATATATATATATATATATATATATATATATATATATATATATATTATATATATATCATCCTATCATCAAGAGTCATTGAACTAGTGAAAACCTTTTCAGAGCTATCAACTCCTATGCAGTTCTTATTCTTACATCTTCTTTCGAATTATTAAATGGTCTAAAACTGATCTAAATGTCAGCTGTTCAAAGAATTACAGTAACCTAGACATCTTGGAGGTCGTGGATTAACTGATTTGAATAATCTTCATAGTAAACAGATTTTTCATCTACGTTCTCATTTTCATGATAAACAGAGAACGTCTAAATTACATGATATTGTTGTTGCTTCAGATTATAATCTTACACCTCTGAACTTGACAATGCAAAAGGTTAATTTTGGTATATTTGATAATAATTCTGAAAGAGAAAGTTGGATGCAGAAGGAATTACACGGAAAGCACCCTAAAGAATTGAAGAATGATTATATTGATGAAATCGCATCAGATAGATGAACAGAAGGCTTGGCAATTGCGATCAAGGATTAGGTTGTTTTTACGAGGAATTATAGTAAACGCATCATGAAGCAAAATAAAGATGATTCTTGCCGTAGATGTTTTTGTTCTTCAGAAACAGTTTTTCATATATTATCATCTTGCTCAGTCCTTGCTTCAACAAATTATTTTAAAGACATAATGCCGTCGCTAATATTATTCATTTTAATCTAGGAATTAAATATGACCAGAAAGAAAAAAATGTTACAAATATGAACCGGACATTATTTGTGAAAATGAGAAATATAAATTTCATTTTGATAAAACAATTCTATGCAATAGAGCTGTAAATACAATAGGCCAGATATCATTCTTACTGATAAACAGAATCGAATATATATATATATATATATATATATATATATATATATATATATATATATATATATATATATATATATATATATGATATTACTATACTCGACACACATAATATACAAAATAAATACAATGAAAAAATTCCTAAATAAATGATGCTGGGCGACGAGATTATAAAATGTGGAAAATTAAGAAATTATTTATTCTACCGATTATTATATCTATAACAGGTGTTATTCCTAGGAATTTTCACAAAAACATTGAGATTTTGGATTTGAAAAAAATTTGTTCGAACAGTTACAAAAGATGACAGTCATCAAACCTTGTAATATTCTTTGTAGGTTTCTTTCCGAAAAAATAATGAGGTAGACTCAAAGGTTTTTCTTTAGTTTATACTGCTCAGAATCTCATTTCATATTTTATTTATTTGTATATATATATATATATATTATATATTGTATATATAATTATATATTGTATATATAATTAGCTGACAATTTTATCATATTTATATTCAGAGCAGTATTCTATTCGATCGTTCATCACTTCACACAGAGAAAACTATGAATGAGCAACATTCAGTGTTACTTGACTAAGGTCCGTATACTGGATTTTTCCGGGGAGAAAGCCTCTGACACTACTCGTTGGTATATTGATGTCATTGCCTGATGATGCTATAGTTTGTATATATTCTGGTAGATTGATATATTCTCATAACATTTGACGTTATCCTAATATATAATGATTCCAGGATATATTTTGATTTGATAATCATTGCCTGGCAATGGTATTAATGGTTTGGGCAACTCGTTGGAGTTGAACCCTTTTATATATATATATATATATATATATATATATATATATATATATATATATATATATATATATATATCCCAAATAACAAGCAGCTACTTGAGGACTACAAAACCTATAAGAACAAACTAGATCAGTTGATTAAAACAGCAAAAAGCAATTTTTATAAAAGAAAAATAAATTCTTCTGCAGAAGACCCAAGGAAGCTTTGTGATTTGTTGAACAATAAAGAGAAAAATCGCTCTATAAAAACAATAAAATTGAATTCGGGGGACTTACTGACGGATAACAGGGAGATTGCGGAATCATTCAACAATTTTTTTTTAGCGTAAACGCCAAACTCGCAGATAAAATTAGAAACAAAAGAAGAAACATTAAAACTGAAGTAACACACAATCCATTAACAATTTTTCTAGATCCAACAACCGAATTTGAAATCCTCAAGACGATACATTCGCTGAAATTGAAAAAAAACGGTGGTTTAGACTTTATTGCTGAAGAAAATTGCAATAAATATCGTCGGGTCACTCACTTTCTTAGTAAATTTCTCGTTAGACAGCGAAAAATTTCCATATTTTTTGAAAACTGCTCTTGGTGTACCGCTGTTCAAATCTGGCAATGAGGTCAAGGTGAAGGAATGCATTAGCTCTGAGCAGCGGGTCCATTATGGATTACTCAGGGAACTGTTTTTGGTCCCATGCTCTCCATTCTCATACTGATGTCCATCAAAACGGATAAAACAAAGTTTGTTGCTTTTTATAACGATTCTTCAGATCCTCCTTCATATCGATGCTTGAACATCAAAGACCAATATAATAACTTCGAAATTGACTTTTCCCCATGTATCAGATACCATTAGATATTGAAGTTTTCTACCGGATACGTTGTTCAATTTATTTAAAGATTTTCTGTTAAATTTCATGCAGAATATATAACATCAACACATTAAGGAAGAATAGTAGTTAAATGGCTGAATTAATGTTTTCAAATAGGTGGATTGGTAGGGGAATATAAAAGACGCAAACCTGTTCTCACTAAATTGTATTAGAATTTCTTCAGGAGCGACCAAGCAAAGTTTCTAAATCTAACCTACATTCTTTCTTTATTTTTTATTCAATCGAATTGTCTTTTAATTATCAGATCTTGAATGATTCTTACTTAAAATATTACTGAAAGTGTCAATGTCTCTAGGAAATGAGATCCACTTACATATAGTTTAGTATTGTTTCTATCGCAAACTTCCAGTTCAATATCACGGGTCATCTCTTTCAATCCTTCTTCGAGTAAATCCTCAAGTTCTTCGGATGATGAAGGAGTTTGAGCTTCCTTCACATGATGACGAATTTTCTTTATAGCGTTCCTGAAATCGTATTTTAGGGAATGGACAACTGAAAAGGAATAAAAAACAGCTTGAAAAAATCACGCAATGAGTTATTCAGGTTCGAAAAGGTTTAGTTGCCCGGAAAAGAAAGAATTTCTATACCTTTTTCGATCTATAGTACTACATTTTGGAAATTAATCTCAGACACCAAACTGTTTCCGTTATATATTACAAAAACGTTTCCCTCAATTTTGAATACATAAGTAGATAATTATTACATCGTATGCTCCACAAATATCTAACCAGGAACTATGAGTACGTTACTACATCAGAGTTGACATCATGTTTATACAAGATGTGCCAATTATACGAGGGTGAACAATTAAGTCTTTGCTGTAATAAATTTCCAAACTTTTTCACAGTCTCGATCATTTTCGTATGTTGATAAAGATAACAAAATAGTTTCGTTGCATTTGGCTTTCATATACAGGATGAATCATATCAAATTTATGTTTTTTTGAGGTAGGCAGTGTACATTTTCTGTGTTTCAGGTTTCTCCCAAATTCTTAAAGTTTATGAGTCATACATGTTGTCTAAAACGTATATTTCACGCTTATGTCATCATTCTCTCATAATTTGGATGATTTGGAAACAATTGGAATTGAAAATATCACAGGAAACAGGAAATTGAAACTGTTCGAAATTTATCTAACAAATTGAACTATTTATATACTAAATTGAAATGTAATGAAGAACTAGGTTAGTATGCAAACATGTAGAAAGTAGCAAAGCTCAGGTGCTCGGTTCGAATCCGAGTTCGAGTGATGAATGTTGTCCTTGAACAAAAAGTGACGAAGATATCACATTTGAGATTGGATAAATGACCTTGAGCTAAGTCAATAATCATCGAAGGCTAGATAACTTGTAATTCTGAGTAGTGGCAGTTATCATTGCACGGTCTTGGTCAGGGTCTTCAAACTACGGCCCGCGGGCCAAATCCGCCCACCAGTACAATCAATCCGACCTGCGACAGCTTAAGACTAGTATCATCGATCTGGCTCACGATAGCCAATGTTTTACTGTTGTTACTATTGCTGTGATAAGTTGAATGGAAAAAATGAAAACACAGAATGATAATTACTCGGTTTTATTTACTTGCAAGGTAAAACTTTACGACAGAAATTATCACGCAGAAACCTAAGCTTAAGTATTCCAGCGAAAGATATTTTAATAAATAGTTAATATGAAATCAATCACACATATAAAAAAATCACTAATGAGATTCAGCTAATTGTGATTTTCCAGCGACAATTGTTTGTAGATGTGGATTAATTTTCTTGTACCGATTATTAGAAGAGATTTAAGATGCTCATCAATTAATTCAGATCTGTAAACGTTCTTGTGTACTTCATCTTGGAAAACGTTTTTTCACACAAGTACGTAGTATCAAATACAGAAAACATTACACGAGCAAAATTATCCAATTTATCAAATTGTACCAGTGGAAGAGTCCTGTAAAATTCCAATAAAGATCCATTTTGATATTTGTTCTTAGACATGTCATTGTACTGTAAATCAATAACTTCCATTTGGACTTCCGGAGCCAACGTCTCAACGTCGGAATCAAAAGGATTTAGAAAGAGCCGAATTTCATTCGCAATCACATCAAAGTCTGAGAAACGAGAATCGAAATATATCTTTAAAGCACTCAATGTTTCGACTGCAAAATCGACGGGAAATTCATTTTCTGTCATCACATGTTTTGAAATGAATGAAACATTTTTACATAATTGCGATTGAAATAGTATTATTTTCTGCCTGCACGTTTTCATTCTGGTGTATAAATCAAGGAGATGCTGATTTTCACCTTGCAATCTCAAATTAAGTTCGCTCATATGATTTGTCAAATCAACATAGAATGCTTAACTTGCACAGCCATTCACTGTTTGTGTAAGACTAATGGTTTCGAACCACCATCATTTTCTACAGCCTTTGACACAAATGCGACTACTCCTTTATTTTTTCCATACAAAGTTTTGCCTCCTCCGGTAGTGATACATTTTTCCATCGAAGGTTCTTTTTATTAACGGCATTTTCAACTCCCTTAAAAATATCTTCCCAGTTATCGTGTCGTGAATATTATCGATATCAAGCAGTTCTCCATACACATAATAGCTTTTATCTACTCCACGAATAAAAATCAACACCTGATCAGTATCTGACACATCCGTTGACTCATCCAAGGCCAGAGAAACCACTCAAGATGTCCATTTTGTCAGACAGTTGAGATGATATATTTTCTGCGATGTCTTTCACCCTCCGAGTCACGGTGTTTGCTGACAAACTGACACCTTTCAATAAATTTACCTTTTCGGGGCATATTTCTTCCGCTACTGCACAGTGGAAGTGATCGAAAAACTAGTCAGAACCAGAACTTTCTCGAACCAATCCGAAAATTCTCAAACATGCCATCTGTTAGTAGTTAGTGGGTAGCCGAAATATATAGTACCTGCATCACAGACCTGCATAGTATTACTACTCGACACTAGATGTCCATACTTGTCACAATATAATGTATACGCAATCAATAGTAATTGAGATGCAAAACGCCTATGTTTGCTTAGGTGGGCAGAAAAATTAAAATTGTTTTGGCCCTTGGAACGTACTGAAAAAATATTATGGCCCTAAGGCTTTAAAGTTTGGAGACACCTGGTCTAGGTGAGTGGTCCGGAGTCCACTATAAACTGTAGGTCCTCAGTAGAAACAAACAAATGTGCTAGATTAGATTTCAGTCTAGGCTTGATTGCTATCTATTTTGTCACCTTTTGTGAACGAACACTTTTCAAGAGTTTTCAAAGTTTCTAGAAAATATCAGATATATAAAATTAATACGTGTTATACCTAATAAATGGTTCTTTTTTCAAGACAGCTCATGGAAATTGAATATAAGATATATTCACAGGGTGTTCCATGTCAAACGAGCCACTATGTATATTTTTATGCCATAGTGATTAATTCGGAGGTATATTTTGATGTATATTTGAGATTCGGAAAAATGCCGAATTTTTCCGATACATTAATAAATCGTCAACCAGGGTCACATCATGAATAGGAACAATAGACTGCAGTTTCGATGTTATTTGACCTCGTCAGTATTGCATACCCATTCACAATATCAGGCCAGACTGCCACCTACTCATCTCAATCCGTTGAAGTTCAACGAAACATGTTCTTGCAGAAACGATAAATAGTCGAACTAGTGTGACTTCTTGGGGTATTCTGTTCATCTACCTTTTATTTTCATGGTTTCCTGTGGCGATGGTGAGTGGCCTCTGTGTCATTCGTTCGAGCAATATTATTTACATGTTTTGTTGCGCTCCAACGGATTGAGATGAGTATGCCATTGTGAAGCAAGACGGCAAGATAACAACATCCAATGAAGAAAAGGCTGAAGCATTTTCAAGATCCTTGGAAGAGCAATTAACGACCAGCCCACCAAACCAAGATGTGGCATTCAATAACAACGTAGAAGCCATAGGAAGTAGAATACAGGAAGAAGATGTCGAACCAATCACAAAAGAAGAAGTACAAAAGATCATATCGCAACTTTCAAGCAGGAAGGCACCGGGAATAGATGGAATCAAAACCAAGCCCTGAAGAACTTACCTGAGGAAACAATAGAGGAGATAACTGTAATAGGAAAGGGAATAATAAAGATGGAACATTTTGCCAGTACGTGGAAAACCACAGTGGCCATCATGATACCAAAGACAGGCAAACCGAAGAACGAACCCAGCAGCTACAGACCCATAAGTCTGCTATCATCCATGAGCAAAATAATAGAAAAGCAGATATACTGAAGAATAAAGAAATTTGCAAAGCAAAACAACATAATTCCAACTCACCAATTTGGATTCAGAACAGGACATGTTACAATACACCAGCTAGCAAGATTAACGGAAGACATAAAAGAAAAATTCAACATAGCAACACACTTAGGAGGAGCCTTCCTAGACATAGAAAAAGCCTTCGACAAAGTATGGCTCGAAGCGCTACTGTACAAGATGAAGAAGACAGAAAATTCATCGTCAGAATAGAAAATGCAAGATCAGAAGAGAAGAAGATTCAAGCCGGAGTGCCACAAGGATCTATCTTGGGACCACTCCTATTCAACATCTTCA
The DNA here is from genome assembly GCA_013387265.2 of Cryptolaemus montrouzieri. Classification (NCBI taxonomy): domain Eukaryota; kingdom Metazoa; phylum Arthropoda; class Insecta; order Coleoptera; family Coccinellidae; genus Cryptolaemus; species Cryptolaemus montrouzieri. Next base: position 88,361,285 of record JABFTP020000001.1, on the reverse strand, counting down.
TACCCGACATACCCAAAATGAAACACTCAAAAGTAGCACAATTTGCAGACTACACGTCAATATACATATCCAATAGAAATAAGAAAGCGTTAACCAAGAGACTACAAGAAGACATCGATGAACTAGGGAATACTTCAAAAATGGAAAATGAAAGTAAACGCAAAGAAAACGGTTACAGTATACTTCGACTACAAGACCAGAAAGAAGGACACAGAAAAACCAGAAGAAATCGAAATCGAAAACCAAAAGTTAAATGGAGAGACGAAGCCAAATACTTAGGCGTATTAATCGACAAGAACCAGAAATTCAACAGCCAAATAGAAGAAAACACAAGGAAAGCTAAGCAGCTCAATGGATATCTATACCCACTAACTAACGCTAGAAAACAAATTAAGATAATTAAAGCCATAATTATGCCAAGTATAACATACGCCGGGGAAATCTGGCACACAACCACGTAGAATTACAGAAAACGAACACTACAAGAGACGCTAAATGAAATAGTTCGAACTGCAACCGGGGGCCCGGTATATTTCGAATCATCAAATCAGAGAAGAAGTCGGCATAAAGACGCTACAAGAAATCGTAACAACAAAAAGGAAAATTCTAGCCAACATAGAAGAACACCAAAACGAAGAAATTAATAAAATAATCCAAACAAAGACAGATAGAATCACTTCACTACTTCACTGGAAGAGAACGCACGAAGATACCAACACAATCGATGACTCAAACAAAAGGAGGAGGATAACTTTATTACCCTCACTCGAGCCGAATCCTCAAGGAGAGGCTAGTAACCGCCAGAAGTAGGCTAGAGTGAAACTCCTTTCACGTGAGATAATCGTAAAACAGAAGTACAACAGAGGCAAAATGAGACGAAGAAGCGTAAGGAGAGATTTCCGGACCTCATCAAAATCAAAAGATCACAGAAGTGATAGAGAAAAGGTCAGGAACAAGTTTACAAGGCACATAGTATCCTCTCTTTTACACCATCTTAGATATCGAACCGCTTACTGGTGGAAAAATCTCCTTTCCGTCAGTACTGAATCTATTTCAGAAAAATGGTCTTACCAAAGACGTGCAATTTTAGGAAAAAGTTTATATAAACATAGGTCCGCAAAAGCTTCGTTACGGGGCTACAGGGTGTTGAAATTTCCGGAAAAATTGATTTTTCTTCGAAACTCCTGCAGTTTTGAGATACTCAGCCCAAATTCAGAATGCAAGCTATTTTTATAATCTCCATCAATACACGTCCTAAATTCCATTTAGAATCTACAAGGTGTTTTCTTTTCTGGAGCCATGTCTTCTTTTCCCTTTCAAACATTTTTGCAGTACGCCACTGATCAGCGTACAATCAATTTTCGTCATCTTCATTCAATTTAAAAGTTTTTGACACTTGTAATTTTTCTGAACTCCGACCGTTCTCGAGCAAAAAATCATTAAACGATTGTATGCATTCGCTGAATTGAAAGCACTTCTAATTGAAAAATGACTAGTAGGCTTTGATTTTTCATTTAATCCATTGAACACTGTAGAAGAATTGAGAAATCGACTAATAACCTCTTGTGACACGATAAGAAGACGAGCTATCAAAATAAAAGCGAGTATTTCTATTATTTTTTCAGTTTAGCGAATAACACAATTCAAATAATTCAAATTCAATAATTTTTCACTCGATAACCGTTGGAGATACGAAAAAATTACAAATTTAAAAAAAGTATCTAAATTGAACGAAGATGACGAAAATTGCTTGTACGCTAATCAGTGGCGTACTGCAAAAAAGTTTGAAAGGAGCCACGGAAAAGAAAACACCTCGTGAATTAAAATCTAGGACGTGTAATGATGGAGGCTGTAAAAATAGCTTGCATTCCAAATTTGGACTGAATATCTCAAAAACTGCAGGAGTTTTGAAGAAAAAACCAATTTTTTCCGTAACGAAGCTTTTGCGGACCTATGTTTATAAAAACTTTTCTACTTTCTTTCTTGAAATTGCACCTAGATTTACCCCCTCAAGTTGTGACATACTATTATGTAACAGTTCATCATGTTTTACACGCAATCGTTTCGTTTATCTCAAGTTTTCTAGAAATTTGAAAATTCAAAATTCAAGTCCTTATGTTTATTGATTTTTGAAGAGTGCCGCTAAAAATAAGAATTAAAGTGATGAAAATAAGTTGATCTTGGCTGATCAAAATCAATTCACGTTACCTGTATCATTATCCGATTTAAGCTTTTCGTAACATTTACGATTTTAGTAAATGCTGAATAACGTATGAACCATATATTTTGATACCATATATTAAACATAAACTTTAATATTTTTATATTGGATGAAGGAACTATGAAACAATAATTTATTGTTCTTGTCGTCATTTCAAACTAGCCTAAGCTGAAAGAAACGTTTTGAAATATATTACAACAAAAGCTTACTTCCCGTCCCCATACAATCGACTCATTCTGTATTACTGCTTCATTATTGTCATAACAAAAAAGAACATACATTCAAAATTTCACTTGATGATTTCTTGATTTAAAAGTTATATCAATCGATTTGTTTTAGTTTTCGACATTCGTATGAACTTGATGTTAACTAGAGTGTCATAACCAGGCTTTGGGATAGGTCACTGAGAACCGATACAATTGCTCCGAGATCTAGAAGTGTTTGACAAAACGATCATTTCATCAATATAAAAATTTCCTAAGATATATGCCCATCAAGGTCCATCGACAAGTATGCAATCCATCCAGGAACGACAGTGGTCAAACCATCCTCATAGAGCTTCTAGATATCTTGAAACGAATCCTTCAGCTTATTAACGATGGTTTAGATTTATTACAATCATAAGAAGAGGATAACTTCGTTCTTGTTGCATACGAATCAAGATTTGGTTTGTGTATTCCTATCTGGAGGGGTAGGTATGAAGAACGATTATGCAACGAACAGTTGCATTTCAGTGAAATATTTACAAGGACGACCAGATTCAGTTATATGTATGGGAACAACGACTGGATTCTCATCACTTTGCTCACACTATTTCATGCCACTATTGGTGAAAATCTCATTGACTACGCCCTCCATCGTATGTAGAAAATTGTAGACACTCTGCAAGATCACGGAATTCATCATGACCCACTTCTCCAACGTTCTAAATCCCATTAAACATGCGGAAACTTAGTAGAAGGAACTCTGCGTGACCATCCGTCTCAGCCAGGAAATAAAGAGTCCTTTGAGTGCTTTTCGTCCACACTTAATGTAAAAAAAGCAGATGAAAAGATAACGATCCCGAACTACACTCAAATATCTTTGAAAATGTATTAGCTATGAAGCCAATTCTTTCTTAATCTTTTTCTTTTGAAAATTGAAATAATACTTACCAGCTAAAATACCAATAAGAACAATTAAGAACTTCATATTGTCAATCAAACTTTTCATTGAATAGTTCTCTCTGTTTAATATAATTTTGATTGGAATTATGTCCTGGAATATTAAAATAAAGGCAAGATAAATCTTATCGTATTATGAACATATTTTAATATATTCTAGTTTATTTATTTAAGTTCTTGGATAACCAAGAGGTTAAATTGATTAAAGTGAAAAATATATATAATTCTAAGGAATTCGAAAATAACATTGATGAATCTCAAAATGTTTCACGAATGATATCTCCTTCATCTTTTAAAAATATAACAAACTCATACGCGGAAGGATCGAAACTACGAAACTATCTCAAGTTATAATTTAATGTTACAACATTATCCGTGAACCGAATAAAATATTAGTTTCACCTCTTTCAATGATACCTTTATGTCTTTTTTCGAATTCATATTCTCTCTCTCTCTCTCTCTCTCTCTCTCTCTCTTCAGCCTGTGAATATCCACTCTTGGACAAAGGCCTCTTTCCATCTCTGTCTATTTAAGGCAATCTGAACCCAATCTTTTCCTGCTGTTTTCTGGATATCATCCCGCCATCGTTTCGGAGGTCTACCAACACTCCTCTTGGTTTGTCTTATTTCCTCATTTTTGATCTTATGTCGCAAACTAACGCCTGGGGTTTGTTGGCGTATGCGCAGGTGAGAGTCATTGGTCATTGATTTATTTGGATTTCTCGAGATTTCAACACATGACCCAGTGTTCCAAACGCAGAGGTTTGATTTTCCCTGTCTTGTACGATTTTATGCCCTAGATAAATGTATTCTGTAACATTTTCGATCTCGTGGTTACCGATACTGATTTTTCAATCTTCAGAACTCATAACTTTCGTTTTATCCACGTTCATCTCAAGTCCATAGGTCAAGGCAGCCTCATATAGCTCTTCCAGCATCGTGCAAAGATCTTCGGCATCATCACTTATAAGAACTATGTCGTCGGCAAATCGAAGATGGTTCAGACGTATACCATCTATATTTATACCTCTCGTTTCCCACTTCAAACCCTTGAACACGTCCTCCAGAGCCAATGTGAATAATTTTGGAGAGACCGTGTCTCCCTGTCGTATGCCTCTTTTCACGGGGATTTCTTTTGATGTTGTTTCTTCGTCTATCGTTATTTGGACTGTGGCGTTTTCGCATATGTATTTGATGAGATTCGAATATCTACTGTCCACTCTAGCAATATCTAGTGCTCTTAGTGTTGCCCAAGTTTCAATCAAGTCAAACGCTTTCTTGAAATCTATAAATGCCATGTGCAATATCACATTGTACTCTGAAGTTTTTTCGATGAGAGTCTGTATCACTTGCAAATGGTCCACTGTACTGAAGCCTTTCCGAAAGCCGGCTTGTTCGACGGATTGATAAGCGTCCATTTTGTTGGTTAATCTATTTGTGCGATAAAAGGTTTATTGGGCGGTAATTTTCTATGTTATTTCTGTCTCCCTTCTTATATACAGAAGAATGACTTGAGCATTATTCCATTGGTATTCTTCCTTCATGTAGGCATTTGTTGTTATCTGTTATCCAACAGATATTCTCCTCCTATCTTCAATATCTCGATGGTGATCTTATCTTCACCGGGGCATTTTTGGTTCTTCATCTGATTTATATTATTGTTTTATATCAATTAGTGAGTTAGAGCCAAGAAGAATATATTTGTCTGAACCTATATAGTTTAGACAAATATATTCTTCGAAATTTGTTTCCTTGAATGATATCTTCTGAACTGGTCCACCTGGTACGAGGTGAGTTTCAGAATTATGAATTTTTATACATTCCTCGCCTCACGGATATTCTGAGATGAAGCACAAAGGTAAAGATGTAAATGAGTAAAAGGGAACCACGTGCTTCCTTCAATTCCAACATGGTGTCCAAATACGGGCAAGACTTATTCCCCAAGCTCCAAAATCAAAAAAGAAGAACAAACGGCCAAGTAGTTAAATCCAGAGCAAATCCGAATTTACAGAATGAATGTGAGTTTTTCTTACAATCAAATCTATATCTCTGAGCTCCAAAAACTTATAAAAGCAAAAAAAACTTACTCTTAGCAATCATGGCCACGTAAACTCAAAAAATTAACCAGAACCAATGACAACCTCAATATAAACTATGATGGATCAATTAAAGCTGCAGGTCCCATCGACTCAAACAATTAACAATACACCAAGAAATTAATGGATACCTAAACGACAGGGAAGTGAATAATTAACGTTATATGATATAAGGTTAAAATCAGAAACCAACAGAAGTTTTCTTACCGCAACGTAACAGCAATACGAGATATATTTTTATCTGACGGTCCAACTGGCAAAGCCACGTAGCTTTCTCTATAAACATTCTTTCGTTTACAATGTGCTTCCATCAAACATCTTTCTGATAACTTTCAATTTTGCCCTCTTCAAGAAGCCAGTGGTCATACACATTGAAGCATCTTAGGCGGTCACAGCAGTGACATAATAGGCATCTCTGATCCAAAAATTTGAGAAAACTGGTTCACTGGTGAACCAATAGCAGGAAGTAGCACGTTCTGTGAGAAATGAAACTGTTGAAGTAATGGTATTGTCCACTAGGAAATTACCCAATCAAACTGGTGTATCCTGGTACAACTGTCTGAAGAGTGGTGAAGCATCACAAATTTCATTCCTACAAAACAAAATTGCACCGTGAACTAATGACGATGAAGGAGACTCTGATCACCTGCAGTTTTGCGAAAATTTGAGTGAAAATATGAATAATAATGACTGTTTTCTTCAAAACATCCATTTTCCTAACGAGAGTACCTTAATGTTCAATGGAGACGTTATTGGGATAGCCAGAATCGTCATTCATACAGAGTAATACATACACAAACCCCACAAAAATTGAATGTTTGGGTAGGGTCGTACAGAAACCATATTGTTGATTGGTCTTTATTGATGGTAATCTCAATGTAGGTAATTACTGTCCTACAAAGAAAAAACCAAGTAACTCCAAATTTCCAACTTTTCAGCAGAGTGATTTTTATGATGTAAATAAGAGAGATTACGCTTACTTAAAAAGTGTTCTAACTAAAAGCTTCGAACTTGAACATTTACTACTTCACAATTCTAGAAATTCACTTAGCGTACTAAATTCAAAATTCTTCGCGCCAAATTCAAATGGACGCGATCGACCGTGTGAGCACCCCTGATGTAGATAATCGAAAGGCTTTTCTAGCAACCCATATTAATTATGATTATTTTGTAGGCATGTGATGGGGGGTTGAGGGTTGATCTGACGTACTCAGGTTACTACAAGCAATTGTCCCCTCGAAACAAAAACTGATCTGTTTCAGCGTTTTTGAAGACATTGCTTTCTTCAAGCCCCTCTTCTAACTCCGAAGAAAGCAGTGTCAAATTTTCATTGGAACACCTGTATATCTTGAATGGTAATTCATAGGAAATGGTGTGAAAAAAATGTTTGTGCTGGTTTTCCTGTTTTTAATTCATAGTTTATGAGAAAGAAAGACAACTGATGTTTTTACACTTAACGAGAAATCGATGAGCTTTTGATCACTTGCACATAAGATACACAGTTGTGTACGCCTCTGTTATATGATGGAGGAATGCGGGAATGGCACTTCCTGTCCAAGCTGACCCGTAGTAAGAAACTTAAGGAGCGTTCTTCCAAGAATCATATTATGTTTCGCGGTGTTTACGCATAATTACACGTATCTAAAGGACATTGGTCGTACCAACAAGGACGTGCCTCTGATTGACTGTCTTTTCACGATTCATTTACTTATTTTTCAGGTTCAACGGTGTTCGAGACAAAATGGGTGTTTGAAGGTGTAGATAGAATGCACGAGCGTTATCATAAGTACTGATGTACTGTTTATCTCAGGCTAATATCATGATAACACTTCATAAATGTCCTATTTGTTTATGCCAGTAGTTCAAGGTATAGTTTCTGCCATCTGAAAAATATCGCTCAAGCTATGCCCTGAAGGAGATAGATCTGTAAAGTATGATGGATGTGTTATTATATTCCAACCATTCAGTCAATTCTGGCTTTTTGTGTTTAAATATATAATTCAACTTGTACACTCTGTATTCAATCATGGTTTTATCCAACAAAAGTGTCAAAGTGATTCTTTCAAAATGTCATCAATTAATCATTTTATATTTGGATGAATATCAAAGTAATTCCAGCATCCTTTCTTGTGACTCAAATGAATTATACGAAGGAAATAATACAGTCCTATCTAATCCGAACACACTCTAATCCGCACATCCAGTAATACGAACAACGAAACTTTGAAATCACCCTCCTCTATAATCCGCACAATTTATTTTTTACCTCTATAATCCGAAGGCCGTCAATAATTTCATCGATTAAAAGTGTCCGAACTTGCAATATCTTGTCTGAATACTCGCTTCACTTGTGCAGATTAGATTCTCTTCTCACATTCAGCACCGGATATCCGTACTAATGTCCCGTCGACATAAAACGTTAACATTGCAGCAAAAATGCGACATTTTGAAAGAATTAGATAATGGAAAAAGTGTTTCTGAATTGGCCAGAATACACTCAATTGGAAAATCTACAGTATGCAATATAAAGAAAAAAAGAAAATCAATTGAGAATTTTATATCTTCTTCTGATTCTGGTCCTGGGAAACGGCGTACGCTCAGATTTAGTGAAAATCCGAATGTTTAAAATGCTCTATACACTTGGTTCTCGACATACACCTTTATCTGGTGATCTCATATCTGAAAAAGCAAGATTTTTTGCTAGAGAAAGAAGAGAAAAATCGCGATCTACGCTTGATGATAGATGTGCTAACAAATGTATCTGGTCAAGAATTAACAACTGATAACATTAAAGAATGAGTTTTAGGAGAGAATGACAATTATCTCTTTGAAGCTGAAATAATCAAAAACATAAAAAGTGACGAGGATACAGAAGAACTCGAAGAAGGCGATGGTATTATCTTTGTCTGCATTCCCGTGAAAGAATTTTCATTTTTGATTGAAAACTATAGAAGATACAGAGTGAGCCACTGAAAAATAGAGAAGACTATCACCCCAAGACTATTGGAGTATTAGTGCGAAAAACTAGAATAGATTCATTTTAGATCAAAAGCTGTCATCTTCCGAAATCACCCTCATCCCGAATTTCAACACCTAGAGTAGGGGTAATATTTCGAACCAGTGATACCTTTCAAGTAAAGGATTTCGATTGCCTTCATCACTGCTCGCAATAATTCTATTCTCATTGAGTCCATTGGAGTTAGAGTAGCTCACTCTGTATCTCCTACAGTTTTCAATCAAAAATGAAAGTTCGTTCACGGGGATGCAGACAAAGATAATACCTTTCTTTCGAGGTATCACTCGACCCATCTACCCTCTTCCAAATTTTCAAGGGTGGTCACCCCTGCTCTAGGGGTTGAAATTCGAGATGAGGATGGTACTTGATGATGACTGCCATTTATCAGCATGGATCTGTTCCATTTTACTTCACTGAAACTTGAATAGTCTCAGGGAAATAGTCTTCCCTATCTTTCAGTTGCTCACCCTGTATCTTTTACAATTTTTTTCAATTAAAAATGGAAATTCGTTCAAGGCAATGTAGACAAAGATAGCACCTTTCTTTTGAGCCATCACTCGACCCATCTTCTTTATTCAAAATGTTCAAGGATTGCAATCCCCGCTTAGGGGGTTGATATTTTAGGCAAGTTTTGTACCCCAAAAGATGTCCCCCTTGAAACAAAAATTGACCTGTTTTTGCGTTTTGATCAGAAATGAATATCTTGGTAGATATAGCCTCTGTTTAGTTTTCGTTGAAGCACCCTGTATATTGAAGTTAAAGTGACGCTACCATTCATTGTTAACATTCAACGAATTGACGAATCGAAGAGTTGTTTGGAACTTTAAAAGTGTGATAGTGAACATGGATGAAACATGGAGAGTAGAGGACGAAACCAAAATCGGCTGGCAAGGTTATAGCGTCTCTATTATGAAATATGCTTGGAAAATTGTTAATTTATTATCTGAAGAAAGGCCGGACGTTCAACATTGACTATTATATGGCCTTACCAGCCTGATTTAGTGATATAAGCGCAAACGAATTCATATTGCGAAGAAAAAACATTGATTCATCAAGACAATGCACCAATCCACCATGGCAAAAATCAACGATTTTCGCTTGGTATTGTTACCGCACTCACCCAATTCCCCTGATCTTGTATCCAGCGATTACTGGCTCTTTTCTGATACCCCTGGGAAACTAACGCATATTTTGTGGCCAAAGATAAATCGTTCTACAAGAAAGGCAATGTTATGGAAACATTGGAAAAATTATACCATTGCAGAATGAGAGTATATGGATGAATAAATTCGAAATTTGATTGAAAATATCATTGTTATTGATTTGTTAATTTTCTGACAATGCGTTATCGACGTGTCGCAAATTTCCTCGTTTACAATAACTCGATGGATATGTTAGGTCTATATTTTCGGTTTTTAAGGCGCCACCTAGTATAAATCCACTGCAACGTTGTCTGGAGAAATCGGCAAGAATCAAGGTGGATTTTGTTCATATATCTACATAACTAATATAAAAATTGCAGCTTGTCATCTAATAATGATTATATTTCAAGTAATAAAGCGATAAATGCTACATCTAGTAAGTCATGATAACAACGTACTAGCTCTATCGAAATCATTCAATATCCCCTTGAGTTATTCAACTAAGTAGGCGTCAAAAACAAATGCTTACTATGTAATTCCTATTCATAAACACGCTCAGCTTTCCACCTCTAATATGAAGTAGAAAAATTATTCCGTTTCCGTATTTAATTAATATTTCCATAACAAAACTGGGGGCGCCCACATCATTGAATTGACCTCGAGTTATATCGAACATGATGTGACTTTGATTATGATTTTATAAGAGAATACGTAATTATATTCAGCAGAGTATTATGCATGCCTTACTATAGAAAGATCGTAAACATCACTTGAATTTTAATCTTTAAGATTACTGTTTTTGGTCGAACGCCAGAAATAACATAGTCACAAAATTAGGCTAACAATTGGCAGGTTAATCGACTAGTCCACCTGAGCCTATCCAGCGATGGTGGTACTCGATATCAAAATATTTTCTTATGTTCAAATAAAACTGTCATGCGTCCATTATGCTGAAACTACGTACCCCTTGTATTGATATCAATATCATTCAAATTTAGAAACTTGTTCAGCAAAATTCTCATCAAATGGCAAATTTTACTTTTCTGCTTTTTAGGAAACTACAAAGATAGTAATTGTAACATAAACCATGTGATGCCGCATATCGGGTCTTTCGCCTTATTTATTCAATAAAACAAAAACCGAATAGCATCTTAAAAGATATTCTAACAGCCTGAATTATTTTCATTGGTCTGTCACTTCCGGAAATATCGTTCCTATCATTCATTACTTGTTCAATTCTAGCTACCTTCTACGGAAAAAGTATCACCGAAAACGCTGTATTTCCCCGGAAAAACAAATATCGAAAAATTTCGGAAGAAAACTCACATTTCCAATCTATCAATGTGATTGGTGGCATGGGCGACTGTTTGAGTTTGTGACAACATTTTTCTGTCCTAGAAAGTGGTTTTGTCATTATATCAGTTCGGATAACTCACATTATTTCTTATTTTGGGAAAAAAATGTCTCGAAATGTAATGGACGATTATGATTATCGTGAAACGAGCTCTCTCAATGCCATTGAAAATCACAGAGCATGGTACAAACCAATTTTCTATCAGACATAAATAGTACACGACTATTTCGACTCTATCGGGAACGATTTCCAGATCCTGATGAACTAGAAAGCCGTAAGATTTCTTGACTTATGTAAATACGGTTCATTCAAAAAACTGAAAACTCTCGCAAGGAAGATTAATTAAGAAACAGAATTGAATAATAAAATTTTTTTATAAAGCGTTTCGTGTCGATGTTTAATGCATGTTTCCCAAAATCTAGGCGTATATGTAATACACCTTCCAACAGAAGATGGGTTAGTCAGCAAATTAGAAAATCAAGCTCAGTGTTGAGGGGCCTTTTTCTCCTTACCAAGTCATTCCCGGAGTTGCGGCCTCGCTATCTTGAGGCGAAGAGGTCACACATAACTTTAGTACGAAACACTAAAAAATCCGGTCGATGTGGCGGTCGGTTGAAGAATATTTCAATTGTGGTAGATGATGTGAGAACTGACGCCGCTGGACATAATTAATTCCATAAGAGTTCTGGTCATGATTAGATTCCGGTCTGTTTAATAAAAAAAATAGGAACATATATTGTTAAGCCTCTAGTTTATCTAGTAAACTTAAGTTTTTCTTCAGGAAAATTTCCAACTGACCTCAAAATCAATAGGGTGGTTCCCAATTTTAAAAAGGGTAATTCAAACTGTGGCCGTATCTTCAGTATTTCCTAAAAAATTTTTGAATATGCATTTTTATCTAGGCTCCTGCCGTTTTTATCCAGGTTCAGTATTTTGTCCAAAAATCAGCAAGGTTTTTGGCGGGAAAATCAACAGATAGCGCTGTGGGGGAATTCTACGAGCCGCTATTGGTGGCGGTTGAGGCGGGCGAGTGCCCTGTTGAGATCTTTCTTGATCTCAGCAGGGTGTTTGATTGCATTAATTTGAAAGTTCTCTTCGGGAAGCTTTATGCCTGTGGCATACGGGGTGTCCTCTCGATTGGTTGAACTCATTTACCAATGATCGCAGACAGTATGTTACGGTGGATAGTTTCCATTCTAATAACAGGAGGAGAGTGTCATCCGCTTATGCTGAGGTCAAGACAGGCGTGCTGCAGGGATCGGTCCTCGGACCGATTCTGTTTATATTATACGTCAATGATTTAGAATTTCTGTCCTGGAAGCCTCATTGCGTAGATTTATGTATGGAACTCAATTAAATTTGCTACCAGTTACGATCCTTGCGCCATATTTTGACCATTAATCAGTTGTTGAACGTCTATCACGCCGAGGTAGCTAGCAGACTGACATATGGAATAAAGTTTTGGGGCGCTTCTGTTCTGTCTTCGAGCGTCTTCATTTGTCAAAAGAAGATAATTAGAATTATAGCCGGGGTTCCCCCTAGTCACTCAGGCAGACAGGTTTTTGTTGACCTAGAAATTTTAACTGTGCCGTCGTTATTCATTTTTTGGATGAGTGTCCATGTATATGAGAATTGTCATAATTTTTCCCAAAACTCTTCAGAGCACGCCTATGACACCCGAACCAGAGGCGACCTTATTATCTCTCGTTATCGCCTGAATGTAACTGGTAGGTCCACTAACTTTTACAGCCCTGGGCTTTTTAACAAATTGCCCTTTTCTATTAGGAATTGTACTAGTGGTAATAGATTCAAATCTGAGCTGAAGATGTTTTTGACACAAAAGTCTATTGTATCAATGATTTTTTGACTTAGAGTCTAGATTCTTGTGTTTTATTGTCTACCGTTAATTTTCAATTTTTATGTAATATACCTACTTACACTACCTGACACATTCCTAAAAATTATTGTAATTTCAAGGAAATAAAGAATACATACATACATACAATATCTTATTGACTTTGGAAGGGATCCCAGTCTTCACTGACGTCTCGTCAGTGAGGACTGTTCTATCTATTTTATGAGAACACAAATATAAGCCTTATATATTGACAGTGTTAAACGAGTTTTCGTTTTATTCTGTTTACAGAGCCGTCATTAGGTCTGATGAGTCTTTTCCCAACCATCGTCTTTCAATAGAAATAATTTCAGACTTTAAAGCTAGCAGAATCCGCATAACACAATAAACGATAATTTTCAGCGTAGATTCGGTATGCAATTCATTCGAATCACTTGATAGAACCGGTTTTCATCAAAGGAAATTTGAATCAGAAAAATTACAGAATATTACAAAATTGATAATGTTCCTCCAGAATAACGAGGAAAGATCTATTTTCAACAAGATGGTGCTGCCCATAACGCAATTTTGAATGTGAACTGACCGATCAATAATATATAATGGTCTTATGTGGCCTACCCGTTCCTCAGATTTGACCCCTCCGGGTTTTTGGATCTAGAGTTACTTATATGATCGAGTTTATTGCAAATTTGGACGTGTTGAAAGAAAGAAGAAGAACAGCCTGTCTAGAAATTCCTCCAGATGCCGAATACAACACGTGTTATATTCAGGAGATGTCAGTTGTGTATTCAACAGCATAGAGGGCATTTTCAACAATTTTTACGGAAAATTTTTTCATATAGGTTCCCCATTTCCCTGTTTTCGGTTTGTTGAAATGAATGTCTCCACTTTATTAGATGTTTTTCGAGTTTTTAAACTTGCAGCGATATGGAAATTGGTCCTGATACAGTAGAAATATTATTATTATTTATTATCGTGGTCTAATGCACTATCTCAGCTGTTAGCTGGATATAATTTACGTTTCCCAGATTTAGCAATCAAAGGGAATAGGCTCGATTACAATATACTTGACATAAATTTCCTAACTATCCTACATGTATTAAGAATTACAGCTTTTTGCATTTTTATATAGGTATTCTTATGCAATTCTAATTTCTTAAGGCTATCATGCAAAGTTTTGGGTATTAAACCAGTCGAGGATACGATGACTGGAACAATATCTATTTTCTCGAGGTGCCACATCTGCTTGATCTCAATAGCAAGGTCAGTGTATTTGGACTTTTTCTCCTGGAACTTATTCAGCACGTTGTTATTATTCGGTATGGCGACATCCACCAGCATTGCTGTTCTGGCTCTCTTATCATACACCACTATGTCCGGCCTATTATTCGTCACCATTCTGTCAGTGATAACAGGCCTATCGTAGTATAATCTGATAGAGTCATTTTCCAATACGGGTGCCGGTTGATACTTGTAATATGGCTGGAAGGTGTTGAGAAGTCCGTACTTGTGTGCAAGTTTCTGGTGGATAATGTTGCACACTTGATTATGCCTGTGAAGATACTCCGTATTGGCCAGTTGTTCGCATCCGGACGTAATATGCTGGATAGTCTCCGACCTTATATGGCATTTTCTGCACTTATCTGTTTGTAATGTTCCGTCCTTCATTATAAATTTTTTGTAATTGTTTGTAGCGATCACTTGGTCTTGGATGGCCATAAGGAATCCCTCTGTTTCTGCGAATATTTCTCCTTTCATCAACCATTTGTTGGAGGCTTCTTTGTCGATGTGTGGTTGATTAATCTCATGGTGATATCGTCCATGCAATTCCTTTCTTGACCATTGCTCTTGTTTTTCAGTATCTGATAGGAACGGTAGATTCAGCAGGTCATCTCTGGTAGCAAGATTTAGTGGTGTATATCCCCTATCAGCCAACGATACCACTTTATGGAGGTCAAAAGTGAAAGCTTTTGCAGAGAAGAATTCTATGAAATTTTTCATCTGTTCGGTGTGAAAATTGACAACACCTATTAATCCGCGTCCTTCTTCTTTCCGCTTCAAAGTTGTTCGTATCACAGACGATTTTGGATGATGATTGTTGTACTTTGTCAGCATCGTTCGGGTCTGCCTTTGAATATCATCCAGTTCTATCTTACGCCATCTGAATATCCCAAATGAGTAAAGCAACACTGGAATGGCGTAGGTGTTAATTGCTTCGACTAAATTCCCCGAGTTCAACATCGATTTCAGCAAAGACTTCAGACGCCGACTGTATTCTGAACGAATCTTCTCCTTTGATTGTTTTGGTCTAGCAATCTGGCTTGTTGGTATCCCAGATATTTATATGTTTCGCCATCCCTCATGCACTGTATAATATCACCGTTTGGAAGTTGTGCTCCACCATCTATGACTTTCCCTCTTTGAATGTTCAGGGTCATTTTCAATCCCGAATTTCATATGAACATCTGCCGAGAACTCACTGACAGTTTTCAGCAAATCATCCAATTGCTTTTTGTTTGAAGCATATAATTTGATGTCATCCATAAACAGCAGGTGGGAGATTGTATGATAATTCCTTTCTGCTTTTATCCTGAATCCGTATCCTGTTCTATTGAGCATTGAGGACAATGGGTTTACAGCTAAACAGAACCATAGTGGACTCAAAGAGTCTCCTTGAAAAATTCCACGACGTATGGGTATCTCGTCGGTTTTAATTGATGTATTGTTCATGTTGACCTGCAGAGACGTGGGCCAGTGTGTCATTGTTGTCTTCAAGAACTCTACCAGGGCTGGGTGAATTTTGTATATCTGCAATACTTCAAGAAGCCAAGAATGGGCGGTACTATCGAATGCCTTCAGATAATCGAGAAAAGCTGAATGAACATTCCGATGCCCTACGTGTGCCTGTTTCATAATCACAGAATCGATGATGAGTTGTTCCTTGCACCCGTGGTGTTTCTTTCTGCATCATTTCTGCTCCTCTGGTAATATATTGTTGGTATATTCGATTGGAAATGCATGAGGTCAGTATTTTATAGAGTTTTGGCAGGCATGTGATTGGCCTATATTGAGACGGATCCTGTGTTCTATCGCTCTTAGGTAGCATATATGTTAAGCCTTGCGTTAGGAAAGTGGGTGTTTTCTTGGGATGTTGAAGAATATACGTGAGCTGTTTCGCTAGGGCTCCATGGAGCTTATCAAACTTCTTATACCAGTAGTTGTGGATATTATCTATACCTGTGGCCTTCCAATTGTTGGTCGCTCGAACTAGTAGAAATATTATTATCATTATTATTATTAAATGCTGTTTGAGGCTAAGGACGAATCATATGAAGTCTTAACTCAAAAAAACGTAGGTAAAACAACAGTGAAAATAATATAGAAGAGACGTAAAAGCGAGAAAAAAACAGAAAAGTGAGTACGATTGAGGTTATGAGCTAAACATAAATTGGTCCATCTTGTTCTTGAACTCGTTAACAGAGGGAGACTCGACGACTTCGCTACGAGAGTTGTTCCAGGAAGAAAAAATGTAGTTGACCAGGAAATCTTGCCGTTGCCTTATGTTCAATTTCTACCTATTGAGTTTGAGATGATGGCCGCAGATACGTGGGTCACTATTCAGGTTGAATATGAAGCTGAGGTCGGCATAATTTTGTTAATTTTGCCAACGATTTTCAAAAGTTTGTGATTTAGCTTTATCCAAGCTCTCGAAGTATGATGGTCGAATACTTCCAAATGACAGTTTCGTGGCCCGACGTTGGATGCTCTCCAGCAAGTTGCCGTCACGCACAAGTACCGGACGCCACACTGCACCGGCAAACTCCGAAATCAGACGGACATAAATTTTGTAGAGATTTATCGAGGTGTCAAACTAGAGATGCAAGAATAATCTACGGATCAGATGCAAGAGAGTATTAGTTTGCATATACCGACCAGGATAAGTCCGACGTAACAGTCACACCCAGATCCACATGCGATGACACATCAAGGTAAAGTTATCGATGTTATACTGATGACACGGATTATTAGTGCCTATGTGTAGCATAACACATTTTCAACTTTCAACGGCAACAACCAGTCAGTGCACCACTGGTGTATCGAGTTTAGGTCGTTCTGTGAAAGCTGCCGGTCCCTTAGTGGGTTGCCGTATATTTTAGTGTCATCAGCATAAAATGATTTCCTGCTCTTTATTTGTAATGATTGCCCACTCGCGTAAACAAGAAACAACAAAGGTCCGAGAACTTACCCTTGGGGAACACCGATGGTTGCGTATCTTTCTTGCGAATAAGAGCCACCAACCCTGACTGTGAAGGTTCTGCCTTACATGTTATCCTCAATCCAGAGAAGCATCCTACCACGAATCAAAACGCTGTCGAGCAAAAGCAACACGTCGTCAAACGCCTTGGCAAAATCAAGTCAAGTGCAAGAGTCCAGTCATTTAAGCAGGTTAGAAGAAATAAATGAGCTGGTTGAAACAAAGCATATAACCAGCGAGACCTGGATCGAGTACCTAACTGATCTATATTCGACAGAGGATACAGAAGAAGACCTAAGTACACCGGAAATAATAGTGAGCGAAGATGCTGAGGTGAATGTGGATGACGTACAGTTAGCCCTACAAAAATTAAAGAATAGGAAAAGTGCCGGACAGGAAGTATGGCGGAGAACGTCTTACTCAAGAGTTGACAATTTTAATTGAAAAATCCTTCACCATCACAGGATCCCAGATGAATGGCGTACAAGCACTACTATTCTTATGTTTAAGAAAGGAGACAATAAAGTACCATCGAATTATAGAGGAATAAATCTGTTGAGCACCACGCTGAAACTTACTACGAAGTGTATAACAAACAAAATAAATAGCCTCATCTCTTTCGCTGATGAACAACAAGGATTCAGATCTGGAAGATCTTGCACCGACGCCGTATTTGTCATAAGACAAGTAACAGAAAAGTCGATAGAATATAATAAGTCAGCATTTATGTGTTTTGTTGACTTGCTCAAAGCTTTCGACCGGGTCCAATTATCAGACATTATACATCTGCTCTACAACAGGCAAATCCCACGTAATATAATAAAGACTATCGAAAATATATATACAGCGAACAAGAGCCAGGCAAGATTAGACGGGAGCTTACCACACAGATACCAGTGAGAAGTGGTATTCGTCAAGGAGATTCGTTAAGCCCCTTCTGTTCAACATCATCATGGACGAGATAATCAAAAAGTAAGAGGAATGAGGGGCTACAAAATGGGGACAAAGAGATAACTATCCTGTGTTACGCCGATGACGCTGTGTTGATTGCAGAAAATGAAGACGATTTACAGCGCCTCTTACACCAGTTCAACCGAACAGCCAAATCGTTTAATATGATAATTTCTGCCTCTAAAACAAAATGCATGACTACATCGAAAACACCATTGAGATGCAAGCTTGAGGTTGATGGTAAATCTATCCAGCAGAAAATGAAATTTAAATATCTCGGCATAGAGATTTCGGGCTACGGAGATGTCGAGGCGGAGGTAAGGAGCAAGCAACAAAAGCAACAAGAGTAGCAGGATGTCTGAATGACACAATATGGCGCAATAAGCATATCGGAATTGAAGCCAAGGCACGAATCTACAAAGCAACTGTAAGGCCCATTATGACATACACTGCAGAAACTAGACCAGAAACAACGAAAACCAGGCGACTACTGGAGACAACCGAAATGAAGGTACTTCGCAGGATAGCCGGAAAACACTGCTCAACAGAGAGAGGAGGAGAATATTAGAAACATGTGCAAGGTGGACAACATTAACAACTGGGTATTGAACAGAAAACAGGAGTGAAATTACCATATAAACAGAATGGATGACAGAAGAATAGTGAAAATCGCCGGTGATAGATTTCCACTGGGGCGCAGAAGCGTGGGACGACCACGAAAAGGTGGAGTGACAACTTGAACGTTCCGTAACAGACAAACGACCGAAGAATAAACAGGCGGTTTCGCCTAAAATAAAGTTGGAAGAAGAAGAAGATTTGTCATAGAGAGATTTTTTAATTCTTGAGACATATCTGTCATAGCGTTCAGACACCAAGTTCAGTTGATCTCGCAGAGCTCTTAGTTCGTTAGTGTACCAACTTACCTTACGTTCGAGCTATGGATCCGTAAGATGGAAATAAAAAACTTTTCTGCGGTTAATACGCTCAACAAAATTATTGACGGACAGGGTGAAGATATTAAAAAGAAATTCAGGAGAACGTAGTACTCCATTTGACCAATTTAAAAAGTGAATTCAATCGCTATTTTCCTGATTGCGAGGACAAAACCAACATGAAACTGATCCGGAATCCTTTCATCGTCAACGTTTCCGAAGTAGCTGATGAAATTCAGGAAGAATTTATCGAAATGCAACACGACACTAACTTAAAGGAATAAATTTGAAGATTTTTGGAGCCAAAAGGCGATTTCTTTTCCAATGATTCGAGACATTTCTATGCGTTACCTTACTTTATTTCCATCAACGTATCTATGCGAGCAGGGGTTTTCGACGCTTCTAATTATAACATAACAAACTTTGTTTAGCTTTGAGTAGCACAGAACCAAGAATTCCTAAGTTTGTAACGACTATGCAGTCTCAAAAATCTCATTAGTATGTAACTTTTACATTTTTGCCAAATAATAAATAAATGAGTGCTAATTATAAAATTGTGCTTGTTGATTATCAAACAACCCTTAATTCATTTACATGTAGGTAAATGAATACATAATACCAATAAACCAACTGGGTGGTCCCCTGCAAGACAAATATTTGGCCCCTTATGATAAAGAGGTTAAGAACCACTGTTCCAGAGTGTGGAATGGTTACATATGTGATAGATGCAAGCTATTCTGAAATGTCTGGTCCTAGGGTACAGCAGAAATATCTATCCGGTACTAGGTTCCACTTTCAATAATTAATTTTTTCGTTACCAAAGTTTAATTGGTGTTAATTATTTTTCAATCGGAGGTTGTGTCTTTTAAATTCAATTTGATTTTTAGCTTTGTTAACTACTTTAAATCATAAACGAATCAAAATTTTTTATTTTATTTACAAAAAACTCATGTGTCCGCCACTAGGGAAACTCTACCCTAATGTTTTCGCAAACAATAATTCTCCACTTAAAAACTATACATTAAGTTCCTTATGGCAAAACACTCATGTGATACATTACAAATTAATAAATAATCTTTCCTAATAAAGATTGCGTTTGTAATCGTCCAATTCATTGATTGGATCAACCAGTCAAACTTACAAATATCTATAAACACCTGATCTCTTCATAATTTCCCAATACTTCAATAGAACGCCACTGTTATTCAATTTCTCTCGCTATATATCCGCTTGACCAATACCGACACTCGGGATCTTGGATGGTAGCTGGCACAAAGAGAGGTGAAGAACCACAACCTACTAGATCTGATGAAACGGAACGAAGCGTTGTTTTTGTCCCTTTATAGAGAATAACCTTACTCTGTTGGAACGATACATTTCCTCTGAAAGCTCATTATATTGCATCCTTCGGGCCCGAACAGACAACTTGATTGCTGAAACCAGTTACCACTTCCGGTAAGGTAAAGGACTACTAGCGAGTCCTCGAGTAGACTCGGCTGTGGCTATAAGTACGTAAACTATTTACTCATCTTCATAACAGAAATTGAATGAACGGAACGAAAAAGTATCAACGCAAAAAGTCGTTCCTATAATCGAGAAAAATAATCCACCAAGTGCGGGTAGGACATCAAGGGTTCCGGCGTTATTTGTGTATTTAATAGCGAATGATAAATTACACTCACTATAATTGTAGCGCATTTCGACAACTCTGTTCCTTCATTAAATAAATAAAAAATAAAAACTGAACAATCTACAACAGTGGATTTCGAGTGAGTTTAACTATGACCGACGGTTTTTCATCTACTCCGAAAGATGGACGCTCAAGCGATTCTCAGAATACGAAAAATTGCACCGACTTTGCGGGGATTGAACCCAGATAACTCTGCGCAGAGGTTGAGCGACCTAATCTCCACGCCACCGAGCCGGTTTAGGTAAAGATTAATATAGAATCATTGTAGGTATTTCACAAGTACATTATATTTTACACAAGTAATCAAAGTACAAAATATTTTCGAAATTAAAAGTATGTCACAGATAAAAGACTAGAATTTCAAATGAGTACCTATTCGTACTAATTCCTACGCGGTTTCCTCTTTGCAGAAGCAGCTCTTACTTCATTAGTATGGGGAGTATCCCATATCCCACCAAATGGAATCCCGTTTTGTATTGAAAAATCCCTGAAACGGAAGTTTAAAGTGAATTTTAATTTAAACAGTTCAATTTTCTCTCACCATTGAAGTTGGTTGAAAATATTCATTGCGAAGAATATCTTCCAGTCCTCTGATATAATTTGTCCATTTTGAAACCAAAATATTCAACATAAGTCTCCTTGACAAAGTCTGTGATATTTCTTTTTGTTTTTTGGTATATAAACACCGCAAATACAACAAAATAAATCACTGCAATATTTACTCTTTCTTCGTGACGAACTCATATTTTAGACTAGAAGACAAATATATAAGAATGGACATTCAGTAATTGAAACAAAATATTAATCCATGACACTTTATCCAGATTTACGTGTATATGTACTTCAATATTGTCAAATAACTGAGATCTCAGCTGTTCTGTGGAGCAAGTGGTCTGAGAGTGGGGTTCAGGTGATGTTTGTATGCGCGAAAAAGTTGCGCAGAAGCCTAATCATGACTGGAAAATTAAATTTTATTTCTAACAAGCTTATAATTGTTCAAAATATAAGAAATGCAAAAATCATGAAAATACGAGCACATTGAGAACTTTCATGAATATATTCGTAATCTGGGCACTTGAAAACATAAAAATTTGCGATGATATCCAGGGCAAAAATAAAAAAATTTTTTTGTAGAGCTGTGTAATCCACCAAGTGCGGTTGGACATCAAGAATTCCGGCGATATTTATGTATTTAGTAGTGAATGATAAATTACGCTCACTATAATTGTAGCGCATTTCGACGACTCTGTTCCTTCATTAAACAAATAAAAATTAAAACTGAACAATTTATATATGATCTACAACAGTGTATTTCGAGTGAGTTTAACTATGACCGACAGTTTTCATCTACTCCGAAAGATGGACGCTCAAGCGATTCTCAGAATACGAAAAATTGCACCGACTTTGCGGGGATTGAACCCAGATAACTCTGCGCAGAGGTTGAGCGACCTAATCTCCACGCCACCGAGCCGGTTTAGGTAAAGATTAATATAGAATCATTGTAGGTATTTCACAAGTACATTATATTTTACACAAGTAATCAAAGTACAAAATATTTTCGAAATTAAAAGTATGTCACAGATAAAAGACTAGAATTTCAAATGAGTACCTATTCGTACTAATTCCTACGCGGTTTCCTCTTTGCAGAAGCAGCTCTTACTTCATTAGTATGGGGAGTATCCCATATCCCACCAAATGGAATCCCGTTTTGTATTGAAAAATCCTGAAACGGAAGTTTAAAGTGAATTTTAATTTAAACAGTTCAATTTTCTCTCACCATTGAAGTTGGTTGAAAATATTCATTGCGAAGAATATCTTCCAGTCCTCTGATATAATTGATAGCATTTTGTAATGTCTTCACTTTACTTATACGTTTTCCTCTGAAAAATTAAGAGAATTGGGATATAAAATGATGATTTCGAAAATAACTACAAAATAAAATATATATTTGAAGAAATTTTATTTGGAGTAAGCTTAACGAAAAACTAAAAAATTTATACGTGAGTTGAAGGCACACTTTATTGCAACTAAGAAGATAACACACAATTTCAATACTTCGGATTACGATTTTGCTAGGCAACTAATTAATATCATAATAATGATAATAATAATAGGATACATCCTAATATTACATACTGAAATAACCCTCTTCCAAATTTTCAAGGGTTGTCACCCCTGCTCCAGGGGTTGAAATTCGAGATGAGGATGGTACATTTATCAGCATGGATCTGTTCCATTTCACCTCACTGAAACTTGAATAGTCTCAGGGAAATAGTCTTCCCTATCTTTCAGTTGCTCACCCTGTATCTTTCACAGTTTTCAATTAAAAATGGAAATTTGTTCAAGACAATGTAGACAAAGATACCACCTTTCTTTTGAGTCATCGCTCGACCCATCGTCCCTATTCAAAATGTTCAAGGATTGCAACCTCCGCTTAGGGGGTTGATATTTCAGGCAAGTATTGTACCCCAAAAGATGTCCCCTTGAAACAAAAATTGACATGTTTTTGCAATTTGATCAGAAATTTACATCTTGGTATATATAACCTCTGCTTAGTTTTCGTTGAAGCACCCTGTATAAAGAAAGATTTATAGGGCCAGAACGCATTCTTATAAAAGGTAAACCGATGGAAGATCATGTCAAGAGGTGAACGGATGAATTAGGGCTCAGAAAAACCAGGCAATTATTTGAAGAATCAAGAAAAAAGCTTGCAGGAGATGCTACAATCCAACTGAGGACAGTGATTGATCTCCTAGCCCTACACTGTCTCCTTATAGTAGATGTGCAAAAAATTCAAGCATACAAGAATGAACCTATATGAAAAGAAGGAAAAACCTTCTAGGATAATCTAGAGATAAAGAAAACTGGAAGAAACTATGCATAAAGACCTGCTGAAAAAGGATTGCAACCTCCGCTTAGAGGGTTGATATTTCAGGCAAGTTTTATACCCCAAAAGATGTTCCCCTTAAAACAAAAATTGACCTATTCTAGCGTTTTGATCAGAAATGAATATCTTGGTAGATATAGCTTCTGTATATATATATATATATATATATATATATATATATATATATATATATATATATATATATATATATATATATATATATATATATATATCAGTTTTGAAATTTAGCGGTCAAGTGAGAATATAGTTAGAGTGCTTCCATTCCTTATGTTTCTAGAGCGGGCCCTGGACTTGGAAACAAGCCTTTCTCGTAAGTCAACTGATGAAGGAAATTTAATTAATTTAAATACAAAGCATCCTAGATCAAGCTTCACACGTAAGTCTATTTTCAACCAACCCAATTCTACGACTACGAAGGAAACTCAAAGGGGTAAAGATTTACATTTTAACGGACAGTCAGGCAGTAATAAAAGCTCTAAACTCTTACAGTTATCGGAGCATCTATGTCTGGGAATACCGTCAATCCTTGAAGCAACTTGCTGAGGGGAACAAACTTTTCCTGTGGTGGGTGCCTGGCCACGAAGGCATACAAGGAAATGAAGCCGCTGACGAACTGGCCAATTCAGTTGCTGGAATCCCACCCACCGGACCGGAACCGTTCTGCGGTCTAAGTAAGCCGCACAGACGACAGGAACTGGAACGATGGGAAGAATCCAGCAAAAAAGAATACTGGAGGAAAACTCCAGGCCAAAGGTAAGCGAAAAAGTTCATTGACTATTCGCCGAAGAAGACAAAACAGCTTCTCGATCTCTCTAGGGACGAGTTGAGGATCATAACATTCCTCCTTACTGGACACTGCCTACTGAGATACCATCTCAATAAAATGGACAAATCGGAAACGGCAACATGCAGAATGTGTAAAGAGGGCGATGAAACTGCCGAACATATTCTTTGCAGTTGCATCGCAACTGTCCGTCAAAGACATATACACTTCGGTAGCGACAAACTAGAGCCGCACGAAGTAAAAGCGAAAGCTCCCAGGGAGATTCTTAATTTTGTAAGGGATCTAGACCTACAGGGAAATGAATAAGAAGGGTTACGAACAAAAGATCAATTTGGTCGCAGTTCGGAAAGGCTTGCAAAGCCAATCGACCCTCACGAATGTAAATGTAACCCAATTCTCTGATCTTATGTGAGATATGATCGTATTTCCCCAAACCAAAAATTAAACGGCAACACCAATTCTGCACCAGCTGGATTCTTCTTTGTGAAATGAATCGGGGCAAGGCCCATATACGAAATCACAGTATTTAAATAAAGACAAGACTAAACTCTCGCACAATCGTTTTTTAGTGACAAACGAACGAAATGTTCTAGATCTGTATAACATCCTCAGTCTGAAGAAAGGGGTCTTAAGCATGCCTGACATATTCTGGGAAAATCGAAGATCTCTATCGAATGTTACGCCCAGATTTCTAGCCGACTCAAAGAAAACAATACTTTCATTCCTGATTCATAGCCTTAGAGAATCCTCAATCACCCTATAATGATCTCGACTGTTACAGAAAATTAAAGCCTTAGTTTTAGAAGCATTCAACTCAAGATTGTATGAAGAGGCCACCTCGTAGATATTCTGGAGATCCTGATTGATTTGATCCTGTGAAAGAGATAAACTGCTCGAGAAAAATCTATGTAACAACTGGACATCATCGGCGTATGCCTGTTTGGAGCAGAAACGCACTTTCGAGAGTATATCGGCCCTGTTTGGAGCGAAAAATGATAAATAAAATTGGTCCGAGAATTGAACCCTGGGGGACGCCAGCTTCAACAGGGCTACTTTGAGATGTGGCTCCTTCAACTCTCATGATCTGTGTCCTGTTTATAAGATAAGACTTGAAGAGCGAGCAAGCAGCTGCAGAGAAATCATAGTATTTAACCTTAGCAATCATGAGACGATGATTAATCGTATCGAAAGCCTTAGAAAAATCTAAAAGAATCATAACTACCATGAGTTTTCCATCTAGGGAACGGAAAATATCGTCAGAGACAGTTGACAAAGTGGTTCCAGTGCTGAAAAATTTCCTAAACCCCGCCTGGAAGGTAGGCAACAGTTCTTTTTCTGTAAAATAAATGTAGATCTGAGTGTAAAGCACTCTTTCCAGTATCTTCGACATCACTGGAAGTAAGCTTACTACCCGGATATCTGAGAAATCCTTCACATTGTCATTCTTCGGAATCGGAGAACCCACGGAACGCTTCCACTCGTAAGGGAAACAGTTCGCTAATATACAACTATTCACCATGTGAAGTATGTAACCACTAACCACAGGAAAAGCATATCTTAACATACTAACAGATATACCGTCAAGCCCATAAGATTTTGTGTGTATACCTGCAAAAACACTCTGAACTTCCTCCAACTGCACGATGTGAAAAGCGAAAGAATTAGACTCCTTGAATTGCGTGTTACTGTAGAAATTTATCAGCTCCCCACAGTTATCATTTGCCTTAGAAAACTGAGAAAATGTTTATTCAGAGCATCTGGATCCGACATGCCCATTGGAAGGTCCCCATCCGAAGAACCAGAGGTTCTCCTCCTCAGGGCCTCCCACACTGAGGACTGTCCCTCCCGAGCCGACTCATAGAGGAAATTATAAAAATGGAGATGGTTTTGTTACTTGAAACAAAAATTCCCAAAAATCAGTGATGCCAAAATAAAAGAAGGAATGTTTTGTAGGGCCACAAATAAGAGACCTACTAACTGATGAAGAGTTTGAACAAAAACTTAATCCGATCGAAAAATCCTCATGGACATGTTTTCGAAATATTGTTCGCAATTTTCTTGGAAATCACAGGGCCGAAAACTATGAAGAGCTAGTCAATAACCTCTTAGCTGCTTACAAGGACATGGGATGCAATATATCGCTCCAGGTTCACTTTTTACACTCGCATTTGGATTTTTTTCTCAAAATTTGGGAGCCGAACACGGTGTGCGGTCACATCAGTACATATCCAACATGGAAAAAGGTACCAAGGCAACTGTAGTCTGAACATGTTATCTGGCTACTGCTGGATACTCGCTAAATATTCTAGATAATCCTAAATAAAAGTAAATATAAGTTATTTTTTCTTCATTTCAAACATTTTTCACCATTTTTACTTAAAAAAGATTAATTGTTGTTTCAAAAAACTGTGGGTGATCGAAATTTTCCAAAAACGCAGATTAGTTACAGACTAGTTGTAGATACAAAATAACTCATTCAATTCCATTTAACTTTCATAAGGTCATTTTTGTCTATCAGTGTTATTATAGCATACAAAGGTTTGTACAAGTTATCAGCTCATTACCTCTCATTCCGTTGTTGACTCCTTTTCTTTGACTTAAGTGACTATACTGTACTCTCACATTTGTAATAGTGACTACTTAAGTTTTTTGGTGAGTAGTTTCGTCACAATATTTTTTTCCGTAAAAATTCATGAAAATAGGCTCTCACATCATCGCATGCTCCTTCGGCCAGAGAGGATGAATACTTTTTTCCTTTCGTTTTCTTATTGCCCAAGGATAGCTTTATTGATGAATTGAAATAGATTATCCTCATTTTATACAGGAGTGACTCAAAAAAATTATTGAATATTGTAATTTTAAAAATATCATATCTTGATTTTTCAAATGGAACACCCTGTATTTTATTATTCATGTCAACGCATAAAATATTGTGCTATTTTTTGCAGAAGTAACCTTATCTTTATCTTCGATCATTTTCGAAATATTCGATTATTTGTAAAAATTTTTGATGAAGATTCTACAAACCGTATTAAACTCATCAACATACATCATTATTCGCCAAGAAGTTTTTTTCATGATTAATGATTCAAGTAGTAAAATTGAAAACTAAACAAGATTATTCTTTTAACGAATGAAAAAATCAAGATGATTAAAATGTAAATCGAGGTATGTGTTGACATTTTTTTTTATTTGTGACTTTTGTCAGGTGTCCGGACATATCATATTTTGCCTTTTACACGTTGAACTTATCAGTGTTTCGTTATTAAACATTGTTAAAGTGAGATTTGAACCCAATTTTCTCAATTGATTGCCATGAAGTTCTCCAAAGAAGAAATGGTTGATATGATTTTAATTCTGGGTGAGTGTGATAGAAATTCTTTGTTGGTAAGAAGAGTTTATGTACAAAGGTTTCCTGATAAGAGGCATCCTGATGCAAGATGCTTTGAAAACTTCCAACTGCTACAGCTGAAGACAACCAGTTATCAGTTTTGTTGACAGTGGCAGAGGATCCTTATAGAAGCCACAGAGAGATTTCTCAGTTAACAGATATAAGTCAAATGAAAGTGAATAAATTTCATGCATATCATGTACAGCTGCAGCAGAAACTGAACAATCAAGACTATGAAAATCGAATCAAATTTTGCAATTGGGCAAGTGACAAAGTAACGGAAAATCCAAATATGTTTTGAAGAGTTCTTTTCTCGGAAGAGGCAAGTTTCCACAAGAATGGGCTTGTTAACAGGTACAACTTTCATTATTACGCCACGGAAAATCCACACCTCATGAGACAAATAGATCACCAGCATCGTTGGTCCTTGAATGTATGAGCCGCTATAGTAGATGGATATCTAATTGGGCCGCACTTTTTCGACGAGCACCTCAATAGTGAAATGTATTTAGATTCTCTGCAAAGTCATCTACCAATGTTACATGCCGATGTACCAGAGCATATAAGACAAGATTTGTGGTTTCAACAGGATGGAGCACCGGCACATTACTCACATTAGGTTAGGGAGCATTTAAATCATGTATTTCCAAACAAATGGATAGGACGTGGTGGTCCTGTTAGATGGCCAGCTAGGTCTCCGGACCTTACAAGTCTAGATTTTTTCTTATGGGGTTATATTAAGGGCATCGTTTACCAGATTCCTTCTACAACATAGTTGGATATGAGACAGAGAATAGTCGACGCCTTTCAGTCAGTTAATTCGCAAATGTTGTCGAGAGTTCAACGGTCTTTCCTCAGAAAGATTGAGTTGTGTCTACAAAGAAACCGACAACATTTCGAGCAATTATTGAAATAGTTGTAGATCATCTCACCAAAAACCAATCTATTACATATTTCATACACGACTACCTTAAAATATCTCCATTTTTCTGATCAAGTACTCTTCTTTCGCAACCTCTGATTTTTTTTATTTTAGTTTATTTTTTTATTTCGAAAATGGTCGAAGATAAAGATTAGGTTACTTCTGCAAAAATATGGCACAATATTTTATGCGTTGACATGAATAATAAAATACAGGATGTTCCATTCGAAAAAATCAAGATATATTTTTAAAATTATAATATTCAAAAATTTTTTGAGTCACTCCTGTATAAAATGGGGATAATCTATTTCAATTCATCAATGAAGCTATCCTTGGGCAATAAAAACGAAAGGAAAAAGTATTCATCCTCTCTGGCCGAAAGAGCATGCGATGATGTGAGAGCCTATTTTCATGAATTTTACAAAAAATAAGAATATTGTGACGAAACGACTCACCAAAAAACTTGAGGACACTCTTGAATCTTCAAAAAAAGTGTTCCTCCAATCTGAAAAAACCTGCCAAGTTTTTTATAGAAAATTGGGACACCCTGCTTACTTCAAAATAAATTGTTGATTTGAATTTGGGAGGCTTTTGCTTGGTAAAATTCCATTATCAATAATAAAAAACAAGTACTGTGTTTTAAGAATTTTACTTAATAATTGCGATTTGTTAACACGTTTCACTACACCGTAGCTTCTTCAGACGAATGAATATACAGAAAAATATAAATGAGAATATAACTATAAATGTTCCTGAGTAATTAAAAGCTTATTGGGTTGCTTCTTCTTAAGTGGTTATTTATGACAGGTATATCCAATAAAATTAAGGAATAGATTGCTCCCCGAAAATATTCAATAGAGGTGAAGGGCTTAAATCGACTTGTTCATTGATGAGTCTACCTGAGTGTTTGTATTTATTGATTTCTAAAGTTTCCCAAAGATCTACCTTCCAAAATTTATTATCTGTATGCAAAATTTCAAACTGTGGGTCGAAAGAATGATTATTTTCTAAGAGATGATTCGCGTAATTTGAATCTGATTTTTTATTTGAAAAACTGCGTTTATGTTCCGATATTCTAATATTAAAATTTCTATGTGTTCTACCAATGTAGAAATTATCACAGTCATTGCAATTCAATCTATACACACCTGATTTATTGTTTTTACCTGATTTGGTTTTATTATTTTTATATATTTGCCTAAATTATTATTAGTTTGGAAAGCTTTATTGAAATTATTGCTACTCAAGAATGATTTCAGTTTCTCACTTGTAATGCCAACGTAGGTTAAGGTGTTGAATTTTTGTTTCAATTTATCGACAGGGTAAACTTCATTCAATGCGATTCTACTTTGTTTTTTATTTAAAATATTATTTATTAGTTTGGGATTGTAACCATTATTTTTGGCTATTTGTTTAATCAAATTTGGTTCTTTGTTGAAATTTTCTGGTGATAACGGGATGTTAATCAATCTATGAATAAAACTATTGAATGCTGACATTTTATGTTGATATGGATGACACGACGAGTTATGTATTATAATATCTGTATGTGACGGCTTATGGTAAATTGCGAAAACATGTTTTCCATTTTCATTCGAAATTGTTACGTCTAAGAAATTTATCGAATTATTGCTTTCTATTTCGGTTGTGAATGCAATTTTGGAAGTAATGAATTTATATGATTTTCGAAAATTCTCAACTGTCTATCTGTTCCTGTTAAGCAAATAATGATATCGTCTACATAGCGATACCAGTATAAACAATATTTACTGAGTGGATGATTATGAATTAATTTCTCCAAGTTATTCATGAATATTTCTGCTAACAAAGGACTTAACGGATTGCCCATAATCAAGCCGTCTTCAATAGTATAATATTTGTTATTGAAATGGAAATAATTTTGATCTAAACAAATTTGTAATAATGAAAGAATATCTGATTTAATGATAGTATTGACATGATTCTTTTCTAATAATTCTTCAACTAAGTAATACGTATCTTTCGGGGGAATGTTGGGAAATAGATTCTTAACATCGAAAGAAATGAGTTTGGAATTAGGTGGTATAGTGGTATCTTTGATATTGGCAATAAGTTCGTATAAATTTTTAACCGAAAATAAAGATTTAAAATTGCAATGTTTTATTAGCAAGTCGTTGAGGAATTTTGAAAGTTTGAACGAAGGTGCCGTTACATAAGAAACAACAGGTCTAATAGGGTAATTAGGTTTAGTTTATAGTTATATTCTCATTTATATTTTTCTGTATATTCATTCCTCTGAAGAAGCTACGGTGTAGTGAAACGCGTTACGAATCGCAATTATTAAGTAAAATTCCTTAAAACACAGTACTTGTTTTTTATTATTTATAAATTGTTGAAGGAGATTTTTACTTTCTAAATACAAAACCGTTCGAACAAAAATGAAATCTTCAAGAAAGTACTGCTCCACTGGAGAATCACCCAGTATAATGTTCATTTCTAGCCTGTTATGGAGGGAAGAAAACACTGATTAAAGTTTCTTGTGCCAAGAATATAAAAGAGTAATAATCATCATGGGTAGCATATATCTAGTAGCGACTGGTAAAAATAAAAAAATTTGAGGTATATATCTAAATTTCTGTACTCTAACTCATTTGAACTTCAAATATTTTGACACTTTGTGAAAAAGGTGAAAGTTTGCAATAGTAAACTACAAATAAATGATAATCGAACAAAAGATGAATAGGTGGGCCCTGATTCCATTCAGTGTAATAAAAAAATGAATGGAAAACATAATAAGTGAAGAAATAAATAAAATCTCATGTTCAAACCTTGCATGTTGAATAGGAACTGCTTTTCTCAGTCGATTGAAAGCAAAATTCACTGCTTGCACTCTGTTTCTTTCCCTCAAATTTCTCCTGGCAACCAGTTGAGCTGGTTTTTTCTTGTGCGGCACGTGTTTCAAGGAAGATCCGATTTTTTTAGTATTATTCTCTCTCAATGGTCCGATAGATGCGGTTTCAAATTGTCCATCATTTGTGTCCCTTATTGAATGGTCCTTTTGTAGATAGGTAGATGGCGCATCTGCCTCTGCGGGTGCTGTAACTTGAGCCTGTGATGAGAAAACCAGAGGTGGGTGAATAGCTTCTTATTATTGAATATGTTAAAGACATGATGATTCAGCTGACTTGAAATAATGATTTTGAATATAGAATCGAGTTTTCGAAATCAGAAACACTGTATAGTCTCGAAGCGCTTTTCTTATACTATTGTAAGTCATCACCAAAGGTTCAGCTATATATACGATGTGAAATAACTTTTACAACAACTATTTTGCAATAGGAAATATCTCTAAGAAATATTTTCAGTATCCACTTTTGAACGACATACTCTGCATACCAGAAAAGAAAGAGCACATAGAAATTTGATGCAGTGCTCGATTTTTTGTAGCCTTAGATTATTCAAAAACGTAAAGTTCTCATCACAACCCCTAGAGGCAAGTAAAGCCAACACCAGGTGGCGATAATGTCATTGTATAGAATGTACATTCGTTTTTGGAACATATATCCAACATGATATGTTTATTTAAAATTCTATCAATGTCCATTCATCGAAAATTATTTCATACAGCTATTAACTAGAAATATACACACAACCAAATTTATATGGAATCACCCGGTATCTCACATTATTGATTGTTTTAACCATGGATCTTTGACTACTTGTGAAGAATGAAATTTTTTGTTGTAACAAAACTGGATAGTATGATAAGAAATGTTGAATTATCACCACATGTTCTGGATATTGTACTAAGTCGTCACTGAGATTTGTTTGTTTGTTTTTCCTTTATCGTGCTCTATTTCTGCCTTTCGGCTAAAGACACGCCGGGAAATTCTGTCACCTCACTAACCCGGAAATTTTTGCCGAACCCCTCTCATGTCGAGGGAAGGGATCTTTAATGTCCAACACATCTCTGTTACACAGGACCGACAGCTTTACATCTTCTCCGAAAGATGGACACTCAAGCGATTTCCAGAATCCGAAAAATCGCACTTAACAGACTTAATTGGTGTATCGAGCACCAAAATTGGAATAATAGGAATTGGCGAAATGTTCTTTTTTCGGAGACCAGAATTGGTGTTCTATCAGATGACCGCCGGATTCGAATTTTAAGGGGTCGTGGAAGACAAGTTCCGAAATACCAAGGAGGCAGTATGATGTTTTGGGGTGGCATTATGCTGGAGGCAAAACAGATTTGATTTCGTTTCCTGCTAGTGTAACGAATATAAATTACGTGGACCTAGTGCTGGAGCCCAGAGTGGGACTCTGGCGAGGTGCTCACGGTAAGAATTTAACTTTTATGCAAGATAATGCTCCTCCGCATACTAGCAACCTCGCGCGACATTATTTTGAAACAGAGGGAATCGTTATTTTGGACTGGCCAGCTTGATCTCCAGACCTAAATCCTATTGCACATTTATAGGATAATCTCAGAAGGAAAATTAGATCGCGCCAGGATAATCCAAGAATCTCACAACACCCTCATCCAAGTCGCCACAGAAGAATGGCAGAGTATCACCCCAGAGGTGGTCGAGAACCTAATTAAAGGCATGCCTAGACGGATTCAGGCTTGTATCAGGGCAAGAGGAGGTGAAACAAGCTACTGAGGTCGAGAAAAAAATCACTTACTCTGTGAGAAAACAAGTTTCAATTTTTTTACTACAAGCCAAAAGAGTCTCTTATTTTCTTTAATTTGATTATTTCTTAATATAAACTTTAATATACTTCTGTTTGAAATATCTCAAAAAGGATCAATTCTAACAATCCTTCGAAATTTACAAAATCCCTGAGGTAATATTCAACATATCGGGTGATTCCATATGAGTTTGGTTGTGTGTTCATACAGGGTGTCCACGCGAGATGGAACATTAAAAGTATATGGAGAAAGGAATGACCGATTGGAGAGTTTTTTTCTTCTTGAATATTATTCGAACTAAGTTTCGAAAATATTTTCAATGCTGTGGCACTTTCGATTATAACGGAAGTTGACACCATCTTCGTTATTTCAAATAGCATTATGTATTAGGTGCGCAACTATGTTCTCGCTGTTTGTCAATAGATGGATCTAGTAGTAAGTGCTGGTTGACTTTTACATATCAAGAACATCTTGAACAAAGCTTAGACATATGGTAAACGAACCACTGTGACACATTAGTGATTTTGGTTTACGAAGATGCTGCTCTAAGTGAAACAACGTGCTTCAAAAACAGTGATTTCGATGTAGACGACCTTCCCCGTGAAGAAAGGCCAAAAATCTTCGAAGACGCTGAATTGGGGGCATTGCTCGATGAGAATCCTTGCCAAACGCAAGAAAAGTTTGCTTCGGCCTTAGGAGTTACCCGCCAGGCCGTTTCCAAGCGATTGCATGCGTTGGGAATGATTCAAAAGCAAGGAACTTGGGTTCCTTATGATCTGAAGCCAAGAGACGTTGAGCGTCGTTTTTTCGCCTGTGAACAACTGCTGCAGCAAGAAAGGGTTTTCTTCGTCGCATCGTAACGTGGATGAAAAATGGATCCATTACAGTAATCCAAAGAAAAAAAAATCAAGGGGACTGTCCGGTCATGCTTCTACGTCATCGCCTCGGCCGAACATTCACGTTGCGAAAGTTATGCTGTGTATTCGGTGGGACCAAGTCGGTGTTATTTATCATGAGCAGCTGAAACCGAACGAAATTATCACGAAATTATCAAAATAAAGTTTTATTTTCATAAAAAAAACAGCCAGAACTTTGTTGTGGACCTAATATGTTTCTATTTTTTTCATTGTAGAAAATTTAAGAACAATTTTTCTTCATATCATTACTACTTGAAATCAACAGAAATAAAGACATGAATTGTTCAATCGGAATGTTGCGATTTTTGGTTGTCTTTTAGAAGGCATCATAAAAATACTAACTATAAAAATTCATATTTAAAGTCACGTGATGACAAATTCCTTCCACTCAAACAAAGCTCCATCGAAGTCAAGGACACAGACGCGGCGGCGAGTCTCTCGTGTTGCTATTTTGTATGTGCGATCCCTCGCTTCGTTGACTTCGGTCGGCGACGTTAAAATTGTAATTCGCGCGCTCAGCTAAAGGTGAGTTTTTATGTGAATAACCTATTATTATCATATTCTTCTTACTGTAAACTGTTATATAAGGATTTTTTGTGGTACTAAAATAATATAATAATTTTGCTTCGATTTTAGTTAAAATATCGTAGTGTTTCTTGAAAGCCGGTGGTTCCTTTTAAGACCAACCAAAAGCCTTACAAAGAACGGACCCATAAGAAGGCCATTATAGGTAAAAAAAATTATTGATAATTTCATTGTAATACTCATTACTATCATTTTTATATAATTTCCATTAATATTTCCTTAGTTATACGATGGTGTCCAATGAATGTTCGTTGAGTTCTTTTAAAGAAGATTATAATGTGTTAGGCATTTAATTTTTCATTTAAATAAAAGAGTTTATACTGTGGTTTCAGTAAAACGGATATTTTGATTATTACAATTCGTGTTTTCAGTTTAACTACTGATTTATAATATTGGCCTTGTATGGAGCCATGTTCCTTACAAGTCCGTTTAGAAGAGCTTTATAAAAGTTAAGTTTAAGAAATAACGATTACATCTACAATGAAAAAAAAATTTGGATTATACACAATAAAACAAAGTATAAATTAATGATTAGTTTCTTTTATTTATCCAGTAAATGAACTAATAAAAACTGTTTATTCCTTAGAGTGGCGTTCCATGGTCCACCCACCTTATTACGAGTTAAATGGTGTGTGCGGACTTTGGTACCTTTGAAGGTACTACGATTCGCCACATGCTTTGGAAACACCCTGTATACCGTAAAGTCTGTAAATACATTGAATTCTGAATGAGCCTCTTTACTCATAACTTTCTTTCGGTTGATTACAGGTGGCAATGATATGAGACAAAAATGTTCATAATTCAATTTCTACATAAAAAAATAGAAACATACATAATGCTGTTTGAAATGACAAAGATGGTGTCAACTTCCGTCAACTTAGTTCGAATAACATTCAAAACAACAACAAAAAAATTCTCCAATCGGACATTCCTTTCTCAATCTACTTTTAATGTCCCATCTCGAGTGGACACCCAGTATAGTATAGGTTAGTTTAGAACACGTTTGTGAGTCGAGTGTTTTTGATATATGATTTTTGAGTAAAAAATTTAATATCAGTACATAACAAAACTTTACTTGAAAGCAGCCAACTAGATTGTTTTTCTATAATTAATATCGCCTTCCCGCCATAGAATGATTTACATTAAATATTTTTATTTCAAATCAGTAAGTTCAATAAAAAACAGAGGTTAATAAGTTTCTGAATAAACCAGTCTGTTCAAACTTTCGCGTAATAGTAAATAAAAAAGGTGGTCTATGTGAACCGCTTCCAATTATTTTAAAGTATTTAATATGTAGATGGAGTATATTTATAGTGGTTATACTCCCATTAATTTTCATTATTCAATCGCTTTGCGTTCTGGAGATGAAAAATGAAAGTAGTATATATATATATATATATATATATATATATATGTAGACATTAGGCAATATTTCTGTTATTTGTTCCTAAAAAATGTGACTTTTAGTTTCAGGTTATTTTCTAGTATTTAGAAACAACGAGTCAACGTGTCTGTATCCCATTACTTAAGTGAATGTTTTACAATGGGTGTGAACAAGAATTTATATTGTTATGATTTTGTTCTATTTGTTTCATTTTGATATTTAAGTCTACAAATAAATATGACTTCTAAAGTTCAGTTTTTTGCTTTACTTCATGCACCTACCTACCTACCTACTACATTAGAAAAAAATAAAAAAACTTGATCCAAAATGCCTTAAGGAGCGCCAAAACCCTTTTTTGCACACAAGCGCCAAAAGCCCTCACTGGGGCCCTGTCCCTATAGCGGTATCACTCTAAATATTGACCTAATCTAACAATATTTCCTTTATTATTTTTACCAAGAAATTCAAGCTTTTCAAATTCGTTTAGAACACCGGTACAACGAATTCTAAGTTACGAAAAAATTGATAGTTTTAATTTCAAAAAGAGCGGTGGCACTTTTAGGAAAAAATATAAAAATAATTGAAACAAAATAAAAACGGTAATTATCTATATGATTCAAAAAAATGGAAAATCACTTGTTGTTTCATTTACTACGTCACTGGGATATTTATATTTTACTCACCCAAGTGTCGTATTCGTTAAAATTCTCTCCGTCAATCAAGGTGTTAGGAAAAGTATCGTCTTTCATTTGCTCGAACGAAGATTCCGAAAAGTACATATAAGACTCTGAGAGCGAGGGTGTTGAATTACACTGATGGGATGACACTTTCATTGTACTTACACTTGATTTTATTTTGACACTTTTTTAAAAATATAGAATTCCATTCTACACTTGAGACGAGAAGACTAAAATTGTAGGAAGTTTCAACCCTTCGACTATCTCTTATGGTTTAAGCACGTGTGAGGCTTTTTAACAAATTATCGCTAATCATTTGGATGTATCGTTTTCATAATTTCATTAGATATTCAGCCCGCATACACCTGGAAGAGGGCGGAGTAAAGGATCATCACTTTTCGAATTTGTTTCAGTTTCAGCTGCTTTTTAATTTGGACGTGAGTTATAGACAGTTCTTCGATTGACGTAGGGGGACTCTGGTTTATGGAATGAATTGTGATTTAGCAAAAACAATCGATGAAAGAACGTCGTGAAGAGAACCTACTTTTTCCAATATTTATTAAATGAATAGTACTATTTATAGTCATGATCTTTAAGCTTCTTTCTTTAAAACATTTCAACGTTTCGACACCAGATATGTGTCTTCCTCAGGGAACTACAAATAAATTTACAGTTGGAGAGGATCAAACCGAAAACGAATAACATACAAATATTGCTCATATTGGGTACTTACATTGATTAAAACTTTAAAATGTAGGTAATACAACTTACAAGTTTCGGTTTGTTTCTCTCCAAGTGTAAATTTATCTGTACTTCCCTGAGGAAGACACATATCTGGTGTTGAAACGTTGGAATGTTTTAAAGAAAGAATCTTAGAGATATATTCGTTGTTTTATTTATGAGAAGTCCGTTGTTGGTTGGGAAAGTTGATTGTTGGTACTATTTATATTTATTTTTCAGCGTAACATCTGAACGTAAAAATTTGTAATTTCTTCAAATATTCATTCGATATTGACTTTGAAACCAAATTATTTTGATATTTGTGCCTTTAGGCATCGGTTTTACTGCAAAATTAAATGAATAATATAATCATGGCCCCCACAACCATATGTGCAAAGTGTGCAATGCACACGGGCGCCATCCTTTGGGGGCGTCAAAACCCAGGGTCCAAAAAAATATTAAAAATAAAAGTTGAGAAATTAAATAGGATTAGGTATAAATACACACGAAATTTTACTAGTATATCACCCAGTTACTGCCGATTCCTATGTTGCGAGAACATGTCAGGCGGCAGTTTCTTGATATTTCCTGTTCAGACATCAATAATGCCTGGAGCGCTATAAAAGCGATGCATCGCCACAGGCGTTTTTATATCAGGTAGTTCACAGGACCGTGCAACTAGTGAATAAAAACAAGTAATCCTATTAATTTTTATATATAAAGTTATTTTCATTTCGTCAAGTGTGGTGTTGTGTTGTGTAATATTTTGTTTATTACTTTTTTTTTAATTGAGTGCCGAATACCTGCTGACTGCAACTTCAACGGCTTGATTTTTATAAAATGGTAAGTGTTCACTACTTTATACTATCAACATTAACCCTTTATAGGATACTGGTTATAATTATTTTTTAGCCAAATATCTTTTATTAATTGAAATGTCATGTACGAGTTTAAAAAAGTAACTGGTTTTA
The DNA here is from genome assembly GCA_013387265.2 of Cryptolaemus montrouzieri. Lineage (NCBI taxonomy): Eukaryota > Metazoa > Arthropoda > Insecta > Coleoptera > Coccinellidae > Cryptolaemus > Cryptolaemus montrouzieri. Next base: position 88,322,680 of record JABFTP020000001.1, on the reverse strand, counting down.
TCCATAACCTCCTAACCTAACTCCTGTAGAATCGAAATATATCTCATTCTTTATAAGTCATTGTTTCTTCTCTCTCATGTAACGGAACACGTTCTAAAAAATTATCTCTCAATACTCGTCCACTTATCGATTATCGAATAGATCTATAAGAGGAATAATATTGCCAAATATTGCCTGATATTCTCCTCATTGCACTATGAATCGTAAATCCTTAATCGCAGTGTGCAGCACAATTTTTAAATACCTCATTTCCCTCCAAACAGTACTTTTAAAATTCCGAAAATCTAAATCTTCTGTATATAGTATTCATAGATATTTAGCCTTCACCTAATAATTATTCAGTGCTTTTTACTGTTAATTTTCAATTCACCATTGAATTAAAAATTGATTTCGTGATACATATAGATAGTAATGGCCCTGTTCGTAGACAAAATTGATTAGGATATTGTCGTAGAAGAAGTTAATTCGAAAAAATGTTCCCACCACAGTGTAGAATATACATGATAATATATAATATATTTTATACATGTAGAGAATACTATGCACTATTTCTCTGGAATGAATCGTGAATTTATCAGGTTGTATGAACATACTTTCGGAAGAATATTAACTATTTCTTCTTTCTTTATTGAGTTAATGATCCAGATATTTTTGATATTTCAGTGGTCCTTGTTTATTCTGCCAAAATGTTTCAAGAATTTATTTTTATTTGTAACTTTTCCATATCATCATTATAATTCATGTCAGTGGTATACAGATAGTCTAAGGTGAAAAGTTATCAGAAGGCTTTTTCAGATTGAGTAGGTGTGGGATTCATATTATTTCCACTCTATTGTCTTATGCTGTCGTTTTCCAAGGAATCTTGATTAACTTTCCTTGTTTCAAGGTACGTAAATTGATGATTATCTAATTGATTCCATAATAATTTCATACCTTTAAGTCCTAAACTTAGCATTTGAAGTGATGTCTTAACCGGGTCTTGAAAAAATATCAGTTTCCTCAAAAATTGCACCATCTCTTCCAAAAACTCTAATTGATATAGGTGCACATCGATAGGTCTGCTTTTTATGTACTTCATAAAACGCTTGAATATATGACCAAGAAGTCTGCTTGTCATAGAAGAAAATGTAATAATTTCATGTAGCCTTTATTTTGTTTTTTATTATAAATTAGTTTTTTGTTATACGTGTTAGTTGCTCCGGAACCATTCCTAAAATACTAAATAGCCCTATAAAATTGGATTCAATGTCAGTAATCTTTGCTTGGACATTAAGATAAATATTTAATACATGGGCCAAACATTCTTCGTGAGTCGACTTTAGTTCCTATACATCAAACTGTGAATTGATGCAGAAGTATAGAAACAGTGGTTTGCAGTTGGAGTACCAGCCTCCATCCGTAAAAACTAATGTATTATTTGCTGGCAACATTTTTTTTTTCATTACCTGTGTCATGAAGACCTGAAATTTCATCTATTCCAGTGTGAAAATAAAGTGCCATTTCATCCATGCATAATATACAATATTTGTCCATGTCAACCATAGTTTTCCCTTTATTTTCAAACATTCTGACAACTGAAATATTATGGACACTGGATTACAAATTAGTTTTATTTGTCATGCTGGGGTACGTTTTGTTGGTGAAATCAAAACCCTGGTCATGAATGTATATGTTCTTGTCCCGCAGCAATAAAGATTTAGAGCAAATTGCTTGTATATTTGCGAATATCTTCAACCATGACTCTTCTTTTTTCTAAAAGCACTTAGGATTTAACGATTCCAGAAAGATGCTTGTTGAGAAAGTTTTCACATAAATAGAAAAATTCCTCTACTGCTTTTCTTCATAACTTTTCAAGTGAACAATTTCCCCTTCTTGAAATTCTTCTGCTCCATCCTAAGTCTCATCTTCCTAGGTGTTTGGGAACTTAGATCTACAGTAGTTTGCGTTGATGTACACAATGTAGAGGGGGATTCACCACATACATCTGAAATAATTTTTATTTCATTAGCACGGATACAATTTCCAAAAAAAAGACATTGTTTTAATAATTTGGAAAGCATTTGTGAAATAATGAATAATTTGACTTTTCTGTTATTTGAATATGAATTGCTTGTTATCAAAGATATCGGGCATAGACAAACATAAGAGGAATTCGTGATATAAGGCAGTGCTTTACAAAGTTTGACTCGCGACTTCCTTGTAACCTAAAACAAAAATAAAAACTAATTTAAGACCTACTCTCAGAAGTTAGGGTAATAACTTCCAGCTACGCTGGTTTAATAGCTCCATCCTAATCTTTCTGCATAATTTCTATCACAATTTCATGATATATTGAGTCTGATTAAGAAGTTTTAGTGGCCCTAGGTTCTTCACCAGGCATTGCTGAAAATGAAAATGGGAATTTCATTTCTAATTCCAAACATTTATAACTATATAATTCATGAAAACAATCAACTTCCTAAACATGTTGTCAGTAAATGTGTACTTTTTCGATTATATATTTCAATTTTATCAACCCCTGATAATTCTTTGCTACTTTAAGTAGCAATTTTTTTAGCAGTTACCCTCCGAATATAATATTACGTCGAATTCAGTTTGAGAAAAACCAGTCATTTTCATCTTTCAAAGAGACATAACGAATCTAATACAATATGCTTCTTCTCAACACTGTCACGCACTATTAATATTAGTTGCTCATCGGAGGAAATTATAGGAAACTATAAGAAAAACAGTTATGAGAAGTAGTTTTCTAAGTGCTTTTCAGAAATTCCATAGTTTTTGTATAATTGATCTGCAGATTCATCCACTAAATCGTCCCTACCGCAATTTTCGACCCAAATATGACAGACAAACTGAAAAACCCAAAGCGTTTGATTTCAGATCAAGGAAACTTGAATAGGGAAACTGTTCCTCCTGTTCTATTTTTACAACAATTCACCTAAGCTCATGAAGTTCTATCTACTGGAATCTTGACTTCATGAGACATATTGCTTGGGTTATTGATTATCACAATTCACAGCACAACACTTGATTACATTAACCACACAACTAAGAATGATTATTCAAAATAAAGGTTTAATTTTTTGACATTAATACCACCAGATAGCGGTGAGGCACCGTTAGTAATAAGTTTCGCTTCTAGTCCTATTAGATAATTCTGTTCTGTGATCACACAACTTAACCTTACTTCTACTCCTGAATTTTGTGGTTAAAGTGGTAGTTAAACTATCTCTTTTTTCCAAAATTCAGTTCATTGATTTAGTGAACTTTATAAAATGGTAATTTATTCACATTTTTATCTTTCGTTTCATTATTGGTGAAAGAAATTATATCAGTCGAAAAATGTATTCTCTAATTTTGTTGATGCAATGTAAAACATCTGTTAGCTTACTCTTTTCCAATCATTACAGGCAGCAGTTGAACGAAAAGGAACTTTCAAGGTAGAATACCTCCAGAAGATTGAAAAGGAGGTTCAAGAGCGCTGGGAAGCAGAGAAAATATATGAACAGAATGCTCCAAAAGATACTAAAAAGTCCCCAGATGAAAAGTTCTTTTGTAATTTTCCCTTTCCTTATATGAATGGAAGGCTGCACTTAGGACATACTTTTTCCCTTTCTAAATGTGAATTTGCTGTTCGATATCAAAGTCTTATAGGTAAAAAATGCCTATTTCCTTTCGGATTCCATTGTACAGGTATGCCTATAAAAGCTTGTGCTGATAAACTGAAACGAGAAATTGAGTTATATGGCTGTCCACCTCAGTTCCCAGAAGAAAAGGTAGAAGTTGTGGAAAAGGAGGATATTATACCAAAAGATAAAAGCAAGGCCAAGAAAGTTAGTTTTTAAGTATATTGATTAAGTTATATGCATTATAAAGGTAATCCTGCTGTTTACCAAGCTGACGAGAATGTTTCCCGAACGATTTAAACTACAGCCAGTGTTGCCAGATTCCTTTTTCTGGTTGATTTTTTCATTATTCAATATCTCGGTTATCATTGCAGTTACGTAAAAAGTATTTTCACTTTGTTCAGCCACATTTTTGAATACATTGCAGTGGATGATGCGAAATTTTTTCTATTTGGCTTGACATAGACATGAAAGTGTAATTTCAATTTTTTTATTGAATTTCTGGTTTTGGGCTTGTTCCTGGTGATTTCGAAAGATTTTCACTTAATATTAAACCTCTAGCTGCGGTAGGCATCTTCCGAGCCAATGCAGAGAATTTTATCGAGAATTCTACTACTTTTTTTATTTCAATACTGACAGAGGTGTTGATGCTCAATTTTTACCCTATCTTGTTATGCAAAAAATGAAACTTCCCCGCGAATTGATAACCTCTTTTTTGTTTGTTTATTTCTTCTATGGACCTACAGTTTATAGTGGACTCCAAGCCACTCATATTGACCGTGCAATGATAACTGCCACCTCTGAGGATTCCAAGTTATCTGGAAACTGCCTCGGTAGCTGCATGGTTACTGCAAAAATATTGGAACTGCTAAGCCGAGGTGCCTGGTTCGATTCCAAGTTTAAGTATGGATGCTGTCCTAGAACAGAAAAGTGCTGGATTTGAGAGAGTCGCCTAAAGAGGGCATAAACTTCCGAAGGCCAGATAACTTGTAATCCTTGTGGTGGCAGTTATCATTGCACGATCTAGGAGGGTAGTTCGGAATCCACTAAAGCTGTAGGTCTATCTGTGTAAATGGGCTAAGTTCTTGAGCACTTTGTTGAAAGACGAACAAACAAACAAGTTATCTGGCCTTTGGAGGTTATGGACTCAACCTATCGGTTATGTATCCACTCTCTAATGTAATTTTTATATGTATATGTGGGACAATTTCAGTTAATAATACTTTTTATATGCTGCCAATAGAAAAATCTAAAATTTCACAAACAATAAAACAGCTAAAGGATGATGCAAGCCTTCGCTGTGATAAAATATCTGCAAAATTAGTCAAGGCCACCAGTGAACATATTTTGTCTCCCCTATATCACTTGTTCAATATTTCAATATCTCAGGGCAGGTTTCTTTGAAATGTGCCAGAGTAGTCCCACTTTATAAAAGAGCAGATAGGACAAAGACACAAAATTATCGCCCAATATCTGTTCCCAGTGTGTTCTCTAAAATTTTTGAGAAAATAGTTACAAGAAGGTTTAATGATTTCAAAGAAAAATATAGCATTGTAAGCCCTAGACAGTTTGCCTTTAGAACCAGAAAAGGCACTTAGGATGCGTGTATAGACTGTGTTAACTTTATTTTCGATGTATTGACAGAGGTGAATATGTAGCTGGAGTCTTTTTTGACTTGAGTATTGCATTTGATCTAATTAATTCCCTGATAAATGAAATAAAATTGAATCTATTGAGTATCAGAGAGAATATGTTGAGTTGGATTACATCCTTTTTATCAGAGAGAAGATTGAAGGTGACTGTGGATGGGGAGCAATCAAGTGAGTTCGATCTCTATATTGGTGTCGTGCAGGGTTCTGTATTGGGACCCTTGCTTTTTGTCTTCTTTCTGAATGACCTTCCTAACTATATAAGAGATGGACACATAGTTATGTATGCGGATGATAAAGTTACTATTCTATCAGACACAGATCCTGAGAACAAAGAGGAATAAATAATATAGGAGAATTCGAAAAATGGTGTGCCACCAACTTTCTCATTTTAAACGAAACAAAACTGTTCTTATGAATTTCCACTACCAGGTGAGGTTTCTGTGAAGAGAGGTGATATGGAATTGGATTTTTCTGAAGATGCAAAGTATCTCGGCATTCGCCTCGATCCTCAGTTACAGTGGTGTGATCATGTACATGACATTTGCAAAAAACTGAATTCCTCTTACTACGCTATCCTCAATACCAAAGATACAATAGACCCGAAATAAGTTTTGAATGTTTACTATGGGATGTGCTACACTCACCTCAGCTACAATATAACCCTCTGGGGAGGTTCTACCGCAGATAGAAGAGCTTTCATTGCACAAAAGAGGACCATCCATTTAATGTTTGGACTTTCTTGGTATCAGTCGTGTAGGCCCTCTTACAGTAAACATTAAAAATACTGACTCGTGAGTTCCATGTACATTTTCAAAACTTACCTATGTTAGAAAGAACTTGATTCTATTCAAAAAACTATTTGATAGTCGCCGCTATTGTACAAGAGACGGAGCTCAGTTGAAGTATTCCACACACAAGAGCACTTTTTATGAGGGGTCCCCTTTTTGTTCAGCTGTAACTTTATATAATAAATTGCCAGAAGATGTGAAAAAAGTCAAACCTTGTAGTAAATTCAACAATACAGTAAAGAACATTTTGTTGAAGAAGGCATACTACACGGTGGTAGAATATTTTAGGGATAATCTGTCAAAAATATGACTATCTGTAATTATCTAATTTATATTGTTTGTTTTATCATTGTGTTGGTGTGTTTACTTTGTATATTTTATTGTACTGTCCAATCGTCCAATCATAGTATAATTGTGTTTTTATAATTATTTGAATTATGTAAATCGACTGACATGTTCAATATCATGTACTGTGATCCAAAGAACTTCAATATATATCTATCTATCTATCAAACACACCAACATTCACACTACATCCATATCTTACCTGGGATTCGAACCCGGGCCCTCAGCGTGGGTATCAGTAGATCTACTGACTGACCCATGGAGGGAGTTACAGCGGAGTTACGCCCCTGATTAGGAGTTTTTGCTATCGGTTTCACGTCAATAGTATATGTTATCCTTCACTATTTCATTTTTAACAATAGGTAATCAAAATCACCGACGTGAGATAAATTGTGGATGCGCGAAAGTGGTCAATGTAAACAGCAGGATTACCCATTATATATATTGTGTCTCAAAAAAAAATGCTGTCCTAAGGACTTTTTGATGTCTAACTCAATGAAACTATCTGACGCATTTTTCTTTTGTAACTTATCATTCACTTCTAGAGTAAAGTAGTTGCCAAAGCTGGTACATCTAAATTCCAATGGAATATTATGAGGTCCCTTGGTCTCGATGATAAAGAAATAGCAAAATTTACTGATGCAGATTACTGGATAAGATATTTTCCACCCCTAGCTGTTCAAGATTTGACGAGAATTGGGTTGCATGTAAGTATAAATATTCTATTTCAATTAAACTTTTTTGTATGATAATCTTAATTTGAAGGTTGACTGGAGAAGAACTTTCATTACGACAGATGCTAACCCATTTTTTGATTCTTTCGTTAGATGGCAATACATCAGATTAAAGGAAAGGAACAAGGTCCAATTTGGCAAGAGACATACAATTTATTCACCTAAAGATGGGCAACCTTGTATGGACCATGATAGATCGACTGGAGAAGGTGTTGGACCTCAGGAGTATACACTTATCAAAATGAAAATTTGTAAAATTGACTCTCCGAAACTGAGGTAACACTTTCAAAAGAAAATAAAATTGTTAAATATACCTTATTACTTCTTCAGTGCACTTGCGAAGGACAAAAATATTTTTCTGGTAGCAGCAACGCTCAGACCCGAAACTATGTATGGTCAAACAAACTGTTGGGTCCATCCAGACATTAAGTACATTGCCTTCGAATGTAAGAATGGTGATGTGTTTATTTGTACTGAAAGGGCTGCCAGAAATATGAGCTTTCAAGGATTTACTGCAGTTGATGGCAAATTTGATATCTTCGTTCAACTTACTGGACAGGTAAAGTTATGTGATTTACATGTGATTATAAAATGAGATACACAAGTAATGTATACTCTAATCTGACCCTTAACTATTGACTATTGAAGCATTTTACAATCTTGTACTATTTCTGTACTATACTTACTTACATTGGCGTATAATAACAGTTGCCCTATACAATACAATAGAGACAGGAAGAAACCTTATGGTGGATAGCAGAACTCACTGCCCAAAGGATGAAAAGCAACACCTCCTAAATAAATCGATGTGCATTAGCACAGAAAGCGATTGGGACAACTACAAGTAAGCCCAAAGAGCATACAAAGGATTGATCAAAAAATCCATGAAGGACTCATGGCATTCCTACTGCGAGGAAATAGAGGGTGTACCGGAGGCAAACCGTCTTCGTCGCATCCTCTCTGCAGCAGGACCGTCGGACATCCAGTCTTGATACACCGGAAGGAGTAAGAACACAGACGAAGGATGAAACACTGAGACACCTGGCGGAAGTTCACTTCCTGGGTTTCCCTATCGACAACACAGCAATCCAGAAATCTAATGGACATGCTGACAAAGCAAACTGGAACACAGCCTCAATTGTAGTTACAGTGGAAAAAGATTTGATGGAGAGCAACTACCTTTCAACCATATAAAGCACCAGGAGCAGATGGTATATACCCTGCACACTATAAAAAGTATAGACCAAATTTTCATGCTTTTAATCTACATCTTCAGATCCTGCCTAGCTTTGGGATAGGTTTCGGACCCGGAAAAGGGTTCGCGTTATATTCATTCCCAAGCCAGGCAAGATCATACATAAAATCGCCAAAGATTTTAGACCAATTAGTCTCACCTCCTTCCTTCTGAAGACTATGGAGAGACTAGTAGAAAGATATTAAGATATCTTAGAGAGAAAACCCTCATGGGAGCGCCCCCTCCATGTCACTCAACATGCCTACGAACAAGAAAGATCAGTAGACTTTGTACTACAATCTGTAGTAGGGTATATCGAGGAAGTACTGGGAAAAGGCGAAGTCACTAGGATTATTCCAAGATATAGAGGGAGCTTTCGACAACACACTTTATAAATCGTAGATGAAGCTATCGTAAATAGAAAAGTAGACAAAACCATAGCAAAGTGGGTGGGATGTCTGCTGTCGATCAGGCGCATCGAGGCTCATCTGGGCGAGTCGACCGTCCGGGGGACCGCCAGCAGGGGGTGTCCTCAGGGGGAGAGTACTATCTCCTCTCAGGAACCTCGTTCTGAATGGGCTCCTGGCGGCCCCCGCCGGTGCTGGGCACTTTGCGGTGGGTTATGGCGATCTCGTCCTCCTTGTTCGTGGAAAAAACCTCAGCACCATATGTGAAGTTAAGCAGAACGCTCTGCAAATGACTGAACAGTAGTGCACAGAGAAAACCTGTCTGTTAATCCAAAAAAAAAACAGATATGATTCTATTCACTCGAAAAAGGAAACTACCGCTTTTCAAGGCACCCATTCTTATTAACGAGGAATAAACACTAGTAAAATAAGTAAAATATCTAGGTGGAATGCTTGACGCCAAACTAAATTGGGACAATCCAACTTCTGGATACTCCACATCCCTGAACAAAATTAGGGAACTCCGAGCTGACCTTCTCACAAGAGGAGATCAAATGAGAGCCACCTACCACTTCGACGAACCCTTCAAGGTCGTCATTCTACCAAAAGAAATTTAGACCATACCCCATGCCTTAGTCACCCCACAGGGCCCCCACCTGGTTTACGGACAGGTCTCCCAATAGACTCATTGTCAAGAAACAATAGTTTATGTACCCTCTTCTTCGATTAGATCCCATTTATGAGCCATTTTGACTGCCTCAGTCCGAGACCAGTAGTTGAGGACCTCGGTTGTGTTCCAGGAGAGCATGTGAATCCATGGGTTAGGCAGAATAGATTTCGATCCCATTAGCCTAACAGCTGTTGCCTGAGGTGCTAGGCATCAGAGTAGAGTAACTCCGTTGTACTCAGTTGTCATAGTGCGCCTTTGCATTCGACAACTAATTTGGATGTGACCCTTGGGTCTTTCAGTTATCCTAGGGCGTTTTGGCTATCAGAGCATATGTAGATATAAGTGTCTCAATAGTTTCTGTAAAGGTGTTCCTGCACGCATACTTCTACGTGTGTTACAATGACATAGTCTCTTAGGGCAATCTTAATGTTTGCCTTGGGGCCGCGGATGCCGAAACCTGTACTTGTATTCCGGTTTTGGACCGTCTATAAGACAGGTGGGGCCCTGTGGAACGAGTAAGGTATGACGTACATCAAATTTCTTTGGTTCGAATGATGACCTTGAAGGATCTGTTAAAACGATGAGTGGATCTCAGTCTATCTCCTCTTATGAGAAAATCAACTTGGAGTCCCCTAATTTTATTGAGGGATGTAGAGTGTCCTGAATTCAAATTTCTGTCCCTCCTCATGCCTCCTTCCCATAGCCTCAATGATGTCTCCTTGGCCTCTTCTACCATTATGTGTAGTGGGGGAGTTCCAGCAGACATCCCATCGTGGCCGTGTAAATTGTAATTGTGTAATTGTGCAAATTTCCCCAAATCTCATACATTCAATTAAAATTTTTCGAATTACTGATCAATAACTGGAAATATTGATAGGCAATGATGTTTGACGTAAACGCTTAACTTAATTAAATTATAAGAGAACATTTTGTAGAGCAGTAAATTTCCTACAAAACTACGAGTTTCATGATTGGTAATGATTTTTTCATTGAGTTACAAAATTCATAAGAATAGAAAAATTTACCTTCAAATAATCAAACTTCAACCGTTAATATCTTTTGAACGATTCGGTTTACGAAAAAATCCTAAGATTCTTTTTTGTAGAACATTCAATTTCCTACGAAATATATCAAACGAATTATTTTTTCAAGTAGTTGGAAGCGAGATATCAATTTTTGTGATAATAAGAAAAAATAGAAAACTCTAATTCGGAGGACCTTCCCAGTACAATTGAGAGCTCATTCTTGGAGATACTTCCTCAGAGGTGTTTAGGAACCTATTTTTCAGAGTATCAAGCGAAAAAATATTTGTTTTTTATTTCGACCCACCCTACTATCAAGCTAAAGGTATAACAAGCTAAAAAAATATATCATGATCAATTGATTATTAAATGAAATTGTAATATCTCATATTAACTGATTTTAAAAATATTTTCAGGACCTTTTGGGATGTTGTCTGACTTCACCTCTAACCAGTTATGAATATCTTTATGCTTTACCAATGCTCACAATTAAGGCAGACAAGGGTACAGGAATTGTTACTAGTGTTCCATCTGATTCGCCCGACGATTATGCCGCTCTTGTAGATTTGAAAAAAAAGCAACCATTGAGAGAAAAGTATGGTATTACCTTCGAAATGGTGCTTCCATACCAACCCATTCCTATTCTTGAAATACCAGATTTAGGCAATCTGGCCGCTCCTACACTTTATGACAAATTAAAAATTCAGAGTCAAAATGATAAGGATAAGCTTCTAGAAGCAAAAGAAATGGTTTACTTAAAAGGTTTTTATGAAGGTGTAAGTTCACATTATCTACAATAGAAATTGCAAAAATCCATAACTAATGTATTCTTAGGTTTTATTAGTCGGTGAATATAAGGGTAGTAAAATTCAAGATGTTAAAAAGAAGATCCAGAATCAACTTATTTCTAAAAATGAAGCTGCCATTTATTACGAACCTGAGAAAACTATCATGTCGCGATCTGGAGATGAATGTGTTGTAGCTCTTTGTGATCAGTGGTATCTTAGCTATGGGGAGGAATCATGGAAGAAACAAGCTGAAAAGTGTTTGTCCAATATGAACACCTATCATGATGAAGTTCGCAAAAATTTCATTGCATCTCTGAACTGGTTGCATGAATATGCTTGCTCTAGAACCTATGGACTAGGAACTAAATTGCCATGGGATGAACAGTGGTTGATTGAATCCCTTTCTGATTCTACCATATATATGGCTTATTATACTATAGCTCATTTACTGCAAGGGAATTCCTTCCGAGGGGACAAACCAAATGATTTAGGTGAATTCATTTGATTTTTTTAATTTTAGCTCGCTTCTTAATTTTGGCCCTTATTGCATGAAAAAGCTAAAAAATTTCAACTTGTATCTCTCACATCCAACATACAATATTATTTGTAAATCGGATACCAATTTGATCACTTTATAGTATTCGTTATGAAATGGTTCTGATATTTCCATCTATAATATAAGCGCAAATCTCGAAAAAAGCTGAATCGATTTCGATAATTCTTTTTTAATATTCTTCGAAGTAGAGATATGTTTCTTACGCAGAGAAAATTTTGCAAAATTGCGTGAAAAAGTCTAGAAATTACTTTTCTTTATCTAGCCTAACCTAACATCAGACATTGTCTGGGATAAAATGTCAATTGAAATGTAAATGTCTATTTGAAGAACATCTTTAACCCTCCGTCGGGCGCAATACAAAAAATCACAAGAAATGGCGCAATGTATCAAAATGATCACACATGGTATATATGGAAAAAACAATGTAAGTGAACTGATTTATTGAGAACATATAAAATGTTGCAAAATGAACTGAAAGATATAAATAATAATAATAATAATAAATTTTATTTTTATTGCGCACTGCGCAAATGGCCATCGACCTTGGGTCCTTCAGCCTAGTTTTACAACAAAATTATTCTAAGTAATCATCCAACAAAAAAAAAAAATATATATATATATATATATATATATATATATATATATATATATATATATATATATATATATATAGCACTTTATATTAAAATCTAAAATTTATCTCTGCCTCTTCAGTTCCTCTCTTGTTCTTCCAATGTCAGTATTAATGACTTAGGTGGGTATTTTCTTGCTGCTTGTGCGATATGTTCATGGTGGAAGAGATCCAGAATGTCCTGCGAGTCTTTAAGAAGTGCGTAAAATTCTTGTTCAACTTTTTAAGTCTTTCTTCTATCGGTTGTATATTCGTTATCTGGTACAGTCATTCATTTGGTGGGTTATGTATTCTGTTTTCCGGGTGTCTAATCTTTGTTATTGTACGAAGAGATGTAGTTTCTGCGGTTTTAGATTGTTCAAGGCTGGGCGTCTACAGTTAGCAAAGATGGGATGTGCATATTCCAGGACAGGTCTGCATATTGTCTTGTATATTTTAACTGCATTATTTGTGTTTATTCCTCTGTTTCTGACGGTTAGTTTAGTGAAAGTTTTAGCTCTCGATATGGTTCTCTTCTTAATCGCTTTGGTATATTTGTTGAAATTCATTTTGTTGTCGACTTCAACCCCTAGGTATTTTATTTCCGCTGTAGGTTTTTGGCGATTCCTTTAATTGTTATACTAGGCGAATTTTGACTAATTTTATGATGGAAAATTATATATTGTGATTTCCTTGGATTGGGTTTCAGGCGCCATTTACTCAGCCACATTTCAAGTTTGTTCATCATACTTTGCAATCCATTCAAGCAGGTTGTCAGTGAGCTATCGTGGGAAATTATAAAAGTGTCATCTGCATACTGAAGAGAATATTGCTGGTTGTTTCTTTCTTTTGGGATGTCATAGCAGTAAATTATGTAGAGAAACGGTGATAGGCTAGAACCTTGCGGTGTTCCTTGTTTGGGGAAGAATGGTTCCGACACTGTATTTCTAATTTTCACTGTCAGCTTTCTATCGTTCAAAAATTTATGATTATGTGTATAAGAAATCTCGGTAGGTTAATTTTGTATAATTTGAAGATTAGACCCTGTGCCATATGCTATCGAAAGCCTTTTCAATATCGAGACTTATGGCCGCTGTTTTAAAGTTTTTTAGTTTTGCATTTTGTGTGTTCGATACCAAAACGGCCAGTGGATGCGTGGTAGACCTCTTGTTCCTAAATCCAAATTGAGAAGTGGGCAAAATGTTGGTGATATGCTTTTCCATCTTCAGTTTTATTATTTTCTCGAAAAGCTTTCCTAGTACCGGTAGAAGTGTAATAGGTCTGTAGTTTTTAACTGACTTGTGGTTTGAGTTAGGTTTAGGAATTGTTATTATACATCCTGACTTCCATATGAGCGGAAATTGTTGCTTTCTGAGGCAGTTTTCGAAAATTTGTATTATATGTGAGTGTATCTCCGGGTCAAACTGTTTAACTATTCTCCACGAAATGTCATCCACGCCTGGAGCACTATTTCTGGTTGAATGCAGTAGTTGGTAATAATCGCTTTCTTCTATTTTAACAACCTCCTCTGAATATGTAAATTCTTCTTCCACAAATTCGTTGTACCATCTGTCTGTATATCTTTCTGTTGTTTTGCTGAATTCTTGGTCATTATCATATGCGTATACAGATTCATAGTAATTTTTAAATACCTCAACCTTATCTTTTTCTGTTACATACCACTTTCCATTCTCTTCAAGATCAGGTACTGAGAATGTCTGTTTATATCTGGAAAGTTTTTGATCTCCTGATAGAAGTTTTACCCTTGGTTTGATTAATGTTGTTGCATGCTTCAACCCATGTGTGTTCTGTATACTGTTGCACCATTTTTGTATATTTTTATTGTAGATGTTAATTTGATTTTTAATTAGAGGATCTCGATTCTGGCAGTATTCCCTATACATTTTTCTCTTTGTTTTAATCAACTTTATCACGTAGGGTGGAAGTTCGTGTCTAAAGTTATTTGGTTTTTTGATTGGACAGTTGGCTTTAATGCTTGTAGAGACTGTCTTATTGAAGGACTCTATATATTCTTCATTAATTTCTTTTCCCATGTTTTGTTGTATGAAGCTTTTAATGTCCAAATTCACTTTTTAACATTGCATTTGTTGTAATTATATATAGGCGTTATAGACTCTTTCACCACATCACCTCCCATATCAACTGTCAACAACACGCCCAAATGATCTGATCCTATGTCTGGGGTTAAAGTTATTCTTCTGATGTTATTCTGTAGATTTTTTGAGTAAAATATTAAATCGGGTGTACTATCAGGGTTATGGTCCATCAAGAAAGTAGGGGCTGTCTCTGCCTTGGTGAAAAGTCCACACTGTAGAAATCTATTTATTTGTTTTTTCTTACTAGGGTTTGGGTTGAAATCTCCTATAATTATTACATGCTGATAAAGTAAAGCCTTGGTAAAAATATTTTCTTCTATTCTGCAATGTGGATGTATATAAACCAAAAAAATGTGGAGCTTGTCGTCTTTGAAGGGAATAGTGAAGTGAAGTACTTCATTTTGCCTGTTATTCACTGATGGTGGATTGGCTTTACCCATTTTTATTTTTGGATGACACATAGCGATACTGCCCCCCCTAACGTTTAGTTGATAATCACCAACTTTCTTCAATATTTTCCAGTCTTTATAAGAAATTACATGTTCTTCTTTGATCTTTGCTTCTACAAACATAGCACAGTGAATATTGTTAGTTTCGATGAAATTGTTTATTATATGTCGTTTTGCCCAGTAACTGTTTGCATTGTTGTAGAAAATATTAATTTCTGAATTGAATTTGCCTGCTATTATTACTTGATGGTTCAGTAGGAGATGGTTCATTTGGGCATTCTAGGTCAAACATCAAAATATAGACTCTGTTTCCAGAAAAGACTGCGGTAGTGTCTATATTGTATTGGTTAATGAACCTTTTTTTCAGCTTCTTCATTAGTTCTTCTCTGTCGACAGTTTGTGGTTTATTGAATTTGCGGATGTAGGTATTAATTATGTCATCGTGGATTGTAATCGATGAATGTATTCTATTTTGTTTTTATCAATTTCTTCTATTTCTCTGGTTCTTTTGTTCAGAGATTTAATCTGTGCATTTGGGATTCCTTCCAGCGGTTTCTTTGGATGTTTCGGGCATTTCAGGGACCAAGCTGCATGTCCTTCATCACCACAAGAGGTGCACCTGGGCGAAAGCTGAGTTTTACACTGGGTAGTTTTATGTGGACCAAAACATTTGGTGCATTTCGGTGTACGGTCACATTTCTCAGTAAGGTGATCAAAACTGAAACACACCGCACAAGGTACAGGGGTTGGCTGTGGTGGAAGGCTGGGATATATAGAGTAGTGTGCATTTCTGTAAAGAGGCCCTCTTTCAGAAGCCTCTCAAAAGTGGTAACTTCTCCTGTAATAACTCTTATTAATCCTGTTGGGTTGTTTGTTGCTTTTGATATTATCCTTTGCAGTATCTATGCTGGAGTTTCAATGTTGTAAGTTGTTTGCTTATATCTTCGTCTTTTATAAATTTCTCCACATTTGAGATGACCACTGAGTAAGTTTGAGGCCGTTCTGATTTTTCTTTGCTTTCATTCTGGGCAACTGTTTCTTTGTACATAATTATCTTTTGTTCAATTTTAAGTTCTTCTAATGCATTTTGTAAATCATTCTTGTTGTTGTTTGATTTCACCAGATATCCTAATTTAGTTTTCAAAATTATGTCCTTACTGTTCGGGAATTTCGAGTTCCATAAATTTGCCATTTGAATTCTATCGGTAACTGTGGAGTCGGCAACGTTTATGTAAAATAAATTATCATATTGTGTGTTTTAATTTCGTTCATTCTGACTGAATAATTTCTGTTGTGTTTTGGAATTGTGTGTTGGATATTTCGTCGTGATTCAGTGTTTTGTGTGGGTAGTTTGTTTTGGGTTTGTTGATAAACAGCAGCTTGTTTTGTTTGTGTGGCAGGTGTTTGACCTCTGCGTTTGGAACGGCATACGGTGATGTATTCTTCGTTATCGTTGTCGCGGACATCTGGACTTTTACACGGTATTTTTCGTGAATCCAAGCAATTCTTCAATGTCATCATCGGATAAATCTTGGATTGTTCCCAATAATTCCGCTTCACTTGCAGTTCTTTTATTTCTTCCTCCTGGTTCAACTTCCATTTCCATGTTTTCTTAATGAACTATCTACTATTTAATAGTTAAATGTTTGTAAATTCGCTATAAAACGCGGTAATTCTCTAACTTTTATCGTATAGGTGTGATCTGGACAGATGCCACCCATACACTGAGATATAAATATTAATGAACGAAAAAAAATTAATTGTTGGAGTGAGTGGCTAGAAAATCAGTACTACACACTCCACAAAAAGTGTCTAAATGGGTCAAACAGACGATTTTCTTACATTTTTTACAGTTATATTTGGTAAGTTTACGTTCATTTCCCGGGCCTGCACAATCTTTCTCTTCATTTCAGTTGTTTCTGGTTCTTCGTGTTCATCATTTGTGGGAGTTTGGTAGATTTTCAATTTATTTTGTAAATTCAGGGGCATTCCCAACGTTAGCTCACTTCTTCTTGATAATTGTGGTAAAACAAGTTCATGGGATAATTGTTTCAAGAATTCTTTTCTTCTTATGACTTTTCGATCATTTCCGAAATAAATGACTTTGGCATTTATACCACTCATATTGAGAATAGCAAAAAAAATTACCATAGGCCAACGTCGGGTGTTTCGTGCGACATTGTACGAAGCACACAATTGATCGGTTGTGTCCACTCCGCATTTCGTTTTATTATAAAACGTGATTATCTCTGGTTTTCTTTTATCTGTGGTGGTAGGATCTATAGCTCCACTATTGTGTAAGGTTGATACAAGAAGAACACATTTTCCCTTTTTCGGCACATAAGATACTAATGTGCAATCTTTTTGAAAACCAAAGATGCTGTTGTAAATTGGTCTCTCTTTTGTTGACACGAACTGGGAAGGAATTTCCTCTTATTTTTTCTTAGGGTGCCAACGAAAGACAGCTTTTTTCTTTTAATTCTTTCAGTAATTTTATACTGCTGAACCAATTATCGGCAGTAATATTTCTACCTGAGCCGAAAATTGGTTGTGATAATCTGATGACCACATCATGTGGTTTGTTGCTAACCGGCATAAATTTCTAGATTATATAAATAAAATACTTGTGCATCAACTAGTGCGAAAATTTTTAAGCCATATTTGTTAGGCTTACTGGGGATGTACTGCTTGAAGGCACGCCTTCCCCTGAATCCCTCAAGTTTTTCATCTATAACAACATTTTCCACGGGAGAATAACATTTCTGACAGTTTTTTACGAACAGAGAAAAAATCTCACTTACCGCTGCCAGTTTATCTAGGATTTTCCGTTCCTCGCGTGTGCTCTTGTCGTCAAATCTCAAACATCGGATGATGAATTTGAAGCGTTTAATGCTCATCACTAGGTGAAGTTTTTCTATACCATCGTTCTGACTTCCCCAAAGGTCTTCTAACTCTGCCTATTCCCCTTCCAGATGCCAATCAGAAATAATAATCCGATAAATGCTTTGAGTTCAATGAGATCAATTGGAGTTGCATCTCTTGCAAGGACTTTATACTATCAATGTATTGATTGGTTGATTGGACAATAATTTCCAGGATTTCATCGGACACAAGTTGACTCCAACATTCTAATGACGTACGCGCAGTTTTCGCTTCTATAACGCCTGGCAACCTCTTAGTGATGTTGTGTGCTTGACGACGACCTTCAGGAAAAGCGCTAGAGAACCATTTTGTCTCTTTATCTCGTCCCATGTAGTAAGTCTGATTTTCTTGGAAATTTGTACTCTCGATTTCGTCCTCTTCATCACTTGTATCAGATGGTTCAGTCTCGGAATTCTCTTCACGCGTTTCTACATTGTCCTCAGCATCTGTGTCACTTTCATCTCCGAATTCTTCTTGACCTTGATCGTCTTCATCATCCCACAATAATTTTTGAATTTCGTCTATATCCTTAGGATTATTCAAATTGAACTTCCTTCTACGATCCGCCATTTCGACTACCTGTTGAGAAAAAACATTGAATATTATATTATGAGATCGGGCGCAATATATCAATTTGATATTAGATGAAAATAATTCAGTATTTAATAATTTTGCTTCAAAAAACACTATACATACTAACAAGATAAGGTTTACAACTCACCTGAGATCAAATTTTGGAAAACTTCGCGTATTCGGGCGCAATGATTCAATTTGATATTTTCAAGACCACCGTCGTTCACGAAGGCACGCTAGACACTGAATGTTGCGTATGAGCGGTGCGGGTTATAACTAGAGAAGTCATGAGAGTTGGGTTAAACAACCGCTCCCACTCAAATATTCTGTTGAAAAGTATTTCGGCGATATCATTTTGATATTATGCGCCCGACGGAGGGTTAATATTAGTGGGTCAGAAACCCACAAACTTCTAATAAAATGAAAAGTGTTTTGTGTTTGTAACTCATTTATACTTGACATGCCCCTATAAGACAAATTTAGCAATTTGGCAACAATTCGCTCAAAAAATTGAATTGCTTTACTCTTGCTTCATCAGATATTGTGCAACTCAGCTTGAAGGTGGTCGAACAGCCCATTTAGCTCTAAAATTGCCATTAAATATGCAAAGCAACGAAACGCAAACCTGCAACAGTTCCAAGAATTCAGCAATGTGAAAGGTTTTGCAGCAATGCTAACTAATAGTGTAGGCTGATTACACGATGGAGCATGAAAAATCTTTGGAGGGTTTAGATAGAAGATCTACAAAACAACAAAAACCAAATTGGTGGAGCAAAGATGTTATTAACAAGATTTTAGGCAAACATTGCCAGTGATCTCACGTTCAACGCCAGCTGAAAAACTGATTGCATGTTTTAAAGTTCTTCAATTTGTGGAAACTTCTTCTTCTATGTGCTGTGTCTGGTCTCCCTGACGTTAGCAATCACTTCTGCAAAGGCATTCCGACCTTCTGCTCTTCTGAAGAGTTGTTCCGCCCGTCGTATTCCCGTCCAATCTCGGATGTTCTTAAGCCAGGATATCTGTTTTCTGCCGACTGATCTACGTCCCTCTATCTTTCCTTTCATTATCATCTGTAGTAGTTTGTACTTAGATCACGTAATATGTGTCCAAGATAGCTAATCTTCCTACATTTGATATTTGTTAACAGCCTACGGTCACATCCTACTCTCCTAAGGACTTCTGTATTAGTTTTTCTAGCTGTCCACTGTATTCTGAGCATTCTTCTATGAGCCCACATTCTGAAGTCCTCCAATTTATTCAATGTGTTGACCTTCAGAGTCCAAGCTTCCACTCCATATAACAGTACCGACCAGACATTCAAATTGTCGTTGCAGAACAAATTTCTCATTTTAATAAAGTTGGAACGAGCTGTCCCAATTCTGCACTTTATTTCTATGTCTGGATTTACCTCTTCTGTTATATAAGCTCCCAGATATTTAAATTGTCTCGCGCGCTCAATCCGTTTGCCGTTCAGTTGTAATTCTTCTTCATTATGACTTTGTCTGCTGAATACCATAAATTTGGTCTTGTTAACATTTATATTTAGACCCATTTTCTGGCTGATGCTGTTGATCTTGTTCAGTAGTTCTTCATTTATTTGCAGCTAGTAAAACCGTATCATCTGCATATTTTATGGTGTTGATTGGTGTTCCGTTTACTTTCACTCCTATTTCAGTTTCTTCTATGGTTTCCTTGAAAAACTGGTCTGCATATAGATTGAAAAGTAAGGGTGAGAGTACACACCCCTGGCGAACTCCTCTGTTCATGTTCATGTCCCTCGAAAGTCAATCTCCTATTCTAATATTGGCTTTTTGGTTCCAATATAAATTTTTTATTATTCTGATGTCCCTGGTGTCAGCTCTAGTTCTCTGTAGCATTTCAATGAGATCTTGGTGTCGTACTCTGTCAAATGATTTTTCATAGTCGACAAAGCAAGCGAATACGTTTTTTCTCTGGTCGCGACATTTCTGCAATAGTACATTTATACCAAACAACGCCTCGCGTGTTCCGAACCCACTCCTGAAATCCTAAGTCTTGTTCACATTTGTTCCTGATGCGGGAGTGGATTATTCGTAGGAATGTGTTCAGCAAGTGACTCGTAATACTTATCAGCCTGTAGTCTTTGCATTGTTTAGGATATTGTTTTTTAGGGATGGGTACAAAAGTTGACTTTAGCCAATCATTGGAAAGTATGCCTGTGTCGTAGATGGTATTGAAAAGTTTAACAATGAGGTCTATGTTGTCTTCATTTATCAATTTTAGGACCTCCATTGGAATGTTGTCTGGTCCAATTGCTTTTCTATTTTTAATCAACTCTAGAGCATGCATTACTTCTGATTTAATTATTTCCGGTCCTTCTGACATTGTTGCCATATCTATTTCAGGTCTGTCGTCTCCGAATAAATCTGTGATGTAGTTTTCCCAAATTCGATGTTTCTCCGCTTCATTTAAAATTATGTTATTTGTTAGCATCGATGGTGATTGTTTCTTAAATAGTCCAGCTACTTCTCTCAATTTCTTGTGCATGTTGAAAATGTCGTGTTTAGAGTCTAGGTTATCCATCTCCTCACATAATTCTTTGATTCACTTCTCTTTTGCCAGTTTTATCTTTACTTTTATTGAGTTTTGCAGTTGTCTATAGGTTGTTGGCTCATTTTTTACCAAACGTCTCTTTTCCATCAGTTCAAGGATTTCCGTTGTCATCCATCTCTTCATCTTAATGTTCATAGTTGTGTTCAGGTTCTGCAGGCATACCTTATTGATCGTCTTTTTTAGTCGATTCCATTGCATATCTACATTGTTAGATGAGGATCTCGTCAATGCATTAAGTTTGCTGTTTAAATCTTCTGTGGTTTTGTCCCTCGTTTCGCTATCTCGTAGCCTTGTGGTGTCTATTTTAGGTGTTCGTATTCTCCGTTTAATAGTTTTCAGGTTAACTTCAATATTGCCAACTAGGGGGTTGTGGTCTGACCCTATGTCTGGACCAGGATACGTTGTGACCTTTTTAATGCAGTTTCTGAAACGTTTATTAATCAGAAAGTAATTATCTGATTTCTAATTGGCATTGGGCAGTTTGGTTCATCAGCTGGGGATCTCCATGTGTAAAGCCGACGATATGGCAATTTAAACCAGGTGTTACATATTACCATGTTTTGCTCCTGGCAGAATTCGTAGAGTCTGTCTCCGCGATCATTGTACTCGCCTAATCCATACTGTCCGACTAGGTCTCCTCTCCTTCCTCGACCAATCTTTGCATTGATGTCTCCCAGCACGATATTGATGTTGTTATTTTTGGTTGTTTTCAGCAATTTGTCAATTTCTCCATAAAGCAGTTCTACTTCATTATCGTATTTTCTGTCTGCAGTAGGTGCATATATATCCCTGCCCATCTTAATTCGCTTATTCGGAGTATCTGAAGCTTGAGTCTTTTGATTTCTTGGACGGTGTTGTCTAATTTTCCTGCGGCGAACAGGCTTTCAACATTCCATGTTCCTATTCGAATTTTGGACTTTCCTACTTTGAGCCGGAGGATTCTTCGCACCTCCATTTAAGGACAGCCCGGGACTAGAGGCCATTTGTTGATTCCTCTCTATAGTGATTTCCTGAGAAAATAAGTATCCCTTTGCTTTCTCTGGTTTTAGATCAGATGACCCTCTGGATGCAGACGCTGTTTGCAGCCGCCCAATTTGGGTTCAGACGTTGCGTGCTAGTTTTGGTCCGCCCCGGTATTTAATCTCCCCGGTACCACCCATATCTGGGAAGCGGGAACATGTTAAGGTATTACATTCAAGCAAGAATTTGCGTGCCATGTTGCAAAATGATCAATCTGAAAACATATTCTTTAAACAACTCATTGATATTGGTAATGGCGAATTCCTATAGACATGCTGACTAGCTGCATCTCATTTCCTGAGCGTTTTTGTCAGAAAAGCTGTTTTCAAATGTTGCTCAAAATAATTTTTTCATGATTGGTTAAACGAGCAAGCTATACTGGCAGCCAAAAGCACTCATGTGAATGAAATATATTTCAAAATTGAAGATTATATTCCTGGCGAAATCAGGACATACAAATTAGTTGATACGGCAACTAATTAAGATGATAGTCGTAAAGTATCCACCGTAATTTGTAAACTCACTCGATTTGCCAAGATTGCCGCCTCACAATCTTCAATGAAAGGTAGGATATGTAGTTATGATGTTGCGAAATTTTAATTACGAGTTTGTTACGGCACACGATTAGCGATAAAAAAATTACTGAATAACGTAATAGAAGCAATCATATTGAAAGGAAAGTATAAAGGCGAAGACATTTTCATACCCTCTATCGCAATGATTCCGACTGACATACCATTCGAGTTTAAACGACTGCAGTTTCCAGTACTGCTTGCTTCAGCTATAACCCTAAACAAATCTCAGGGCTAGTTATTTATTATCGTGGACTTATGCACTATCTCAGCTGTTAGCTGGATATAATTTACCTTTCCCAGATTTAGCAATCAAAGGGAATAGGCTCGATTACAATATACTTGACATAAATTTCCTAACTATCCTACATGTATTAAGAATTACAGCTTTTTGCATTTCTATATAGGTATTCTTATGCAATTCTAATTTCTTAAGGCTATCATGCAAAGTTTTGGGTATTAAACCAGTCGAGGATACGATGACAGGAACAATATCTATTTTATCGAGGTGCCACATCTGCTTGATCTCAATAGCAAGGTCTGTGTATTTGGACTTTTTCTCCTGGAACTTGTTCAGCACGTTGTTATTATTCGGTATGGCGACATCCACCAGCATTGCTGTCCTGGCTCTCTTATCATACACCACTATGTCCGGCCTATTATTCGTCACCATTCTGTCAGTGATAACAGGCCTATCGTAGTATAATCTGATAGTCATTTTCCAATACGGGCGCCGGCTGATACTTGTAATATGGTGTTCAGATAATGTTGCACACTTGATTATGCCTGTGAAGATACTCCGTATTGGCCAGTTGTTCGCATCCGGACGTAATATGCTGTATAGTCTCCGATCTTATATGGCATTTTCTGCACTTATCTGTTTGTAATGTTCCGTCTTTCATTATAAATTTTTTGTAATTGTTTGTAGCGATCACTTGGTCTTGGATGGCCATAAGGAATCCCTCTGTTTCTGCGAATAATTTTCCTTTCATCAACCATTTGTTGGAGGCTTCTTTGTCGATGTGTGGTTGATTAATCTCATGGTGATGTCGTCCATGCAATTCCTTTCTTGACCATTGCTCTTGTTTTTCAGTATCTGATAGGAATGGTAGATTCAGAAGGTCATCTCTGGTAGCAAGATTTAGTGGTGTATATCCCCTATCAGCCAACGATACCACTCTATGGAGGTCAGAAGTGAAAGCTTTTGCAGAGAAGAATTCTCTGAGATTTTTTATCTGTTCGGTGTGTAAATTGACAACATCTATTAATCCGCGTCCTCCTTCTTTCCGCTTCAAAGTTGTTCGTATCACAGACGATTTTGGATGATGATTGTTGTACTTTGTCAGCATCGTTCGGGTCTGCCTTTGAATATCTTCCAGTTCTGTCTTAGTCCATCTGATTATCCCAAATGAGTAAAGCAACACTGGAATGGCGTAGGTGTTGATTGCCAGGGCTAGTTATTATTATTGTTATTATTGAAGTAATTTAAGGCTGAGGACAAGTTCTATAAAAGCCTAATAACAAAAAAATAATTTCTATAGTATTGCAAGCACAGCTTAGCCATAATTAAATATGCACACATATGTAATAACTAAATCCACTTATGTCAAAAACGAAATCTAATTAAACAAAAGAAAGTCCAATTTATTTTTGAATTCATTAACCGAATTTGAGTCCACCACATCACTAAAAAACCTGTTATGTGTTTGTGTTATTACTTTAGAAAACCCATGTTTCTCGTATGGCCAATTGAATGTTGCCTGCTTGTTTTCACGCCAGCTAAGCATACAAAAATATTTACCATAAAGTACTACAATAATAATAAAACTTAATTTACAATAAGCGAAAATAAAATCGATTATAATAAGTATCATAATAAAAAATCTGAAATTGTAATCTTAATTGTTTTTTTACTATTAAAAGAACTTAAGATGTTTTATAATTTTATTTCTTAACATAATGTAACTGTTGACTTAGTAACTTTCTTTTCCTTTTTTTTACTTACTAGCAGACCCGACGTTCCGAATAGTTCAATAAGTATTAAAAAACTAATAAATCGAAGAATCGACTGTTAGGCGTTACGAAGTTCGCCGGATCAACTAGTTTAAAATAAAATCTTTTCATTTTTCATTCAATATTTGTTTCTAGTTCCTCATTTATGAATGAGATAAGTTATTCCATCAATAACTGTCGAAGATATGTTGTAACAGTGATACATGCAGTTGTTATATATATATATATATATATATATATATATATATATATATATATATATATATATATATATATATATATATATATATATATATATAGAGAGAGTTTAAAGAAAATCATTCCTGGATAAACTAATATTATGTTTAAATGATCATATTTCTGTTCATCTTTATCTGAAATATTGATGTTTCTCTTCTGTTTAAGAATTTATATGCTGTAAAATAGAACCTCCTTTAAAAGTGTTTTGTACCCATTCATGTTTTAGGTATCACTGCCGATCAATTGACGCCAGAAGTATGGGATTATGTATTCTTCAAAAACGCACCATTTCCAAAAACATCAATAAAAAAAGAATCTCTTGATCAGATGAAGCACGAATTTGAGTTTTGGTATCCAGTTGACTTGAGAGTTTCTGGAAAAGATCTTATTCAAAATCATTTGACATATTACCTATACAATCATTGCGCTATCTGGCCTGAAGATGAGTCAAAATGGCCAAAAGGCATAAGGGCGAATGGTCACCTTATGTTGAATTCAGCAAAAATGTCAAAATCAGATGGTAATTTCTTGACCTTGAGTGAAGCTGTTGACAAATTCAGTGCTGATGGAATGAGGTTATGTCTGGCAGATGCTGGTGATTCTGTAGAAGATGCTAACTTCGTTGAAAGTAATGCTGATGCTGCTATATTGAGGTTATATACTTTCATCGAATGGGTGAAAGACATTTTGAGTAACAAGGAATCGCTAAGGTAATTATAATGATTTTCAATTTGCAGAGTTTCCTGCCAGGTGGATGAAGTATTTTTGTTCTAAGCTGGCTTGCTCTTTCGAAGATTCAGACGATATTTAAATATTGTCAAAATTGGTTAATGATTTTATTTCGTTCTCTGATAAGTCTATATATGTAGAGGTATAAAGTTTTTTTCTATGGTAAAGGTTTTTTCTCTTTACACTCTTCTAACTCAAATAAGTTTGCGAACTCAATTAAATAGACTTAGTCAAATACACTGACCGGCACAAAGTCCGTTCTCCCATTTATTTTTCTGAAGTTTTTTTATGTATGGGCAATTTTCTTGATTTTTGCAGCAAAATTTCTTTAGTTTTTATATTCGTACTCTTTGAAAATGTCGGTCATGTTAAATGCAAGGAGTGTCTCATCAAACTTTAATTGATAATAAAAAACAAGTACTGTGTTTAAGAATTTTACTTAATAATTGCGATTCGTAACGCGTTTCACTACACCGTAGCTTCTTCAGACGAATGAATGTACAGAAAATATAAATGAGAATATAACTATAAATGTTCTTGAGTAATTGAAAGCTTATTGGGTTGCTTCTTCTTAAGTGGTTATTTATGACAGGTATATCAATAAAATTAAAGAATAGATTGCTCCCGTAAAAGATTCAATAGAGGTGAAGGCTTAAATCGACTTGTTCATTGATGAGTCTACCTGAGTGTTTGTATTTATTGATTTCTAAAGTTTCCCAATGATCTACCTTCAATATTTATTATTTGTATGCAAAATTTCAAACTGTGGGTCGAAAAAATGATTATTTTCTAAGAGATGATTCGCGTAATTTGAATCTGATTTTTATTTGAAAACTGCGTTTATGTTCCGATATTCTAATATAAAATTTCTATGTGTTCTACCAATGTAGAAATTATCACAGTCATTGCAATTCAAATAATAAAACCAAACCTGGTAAAACAATAAATCAGGTGTTTATAGATTGAATTGCAATGACTGTGATAATTTCTACATTGGTAGAACACATAGAAATTTTAATATTAGAATATCGAAATAAACGCAGTTTTCAAATAAAAATCAGATTCAAATTACGCGAATCATCTCTTAGAAAATAATCATTCTTTCGACACACAGTTTGAAATTTTGCATACAAATAATAAATGTTGGAAGGTAGATCTTTGGGAAACTTTAGAAATCAATAAATACAAACACTCAGGTAGACTCATCAATGAACAAGTCGATTTAAGCCCTTCACCTCTATTGAATCTTTTCGGCAGCAATCTATTCCTTAATTTTATTGGATATACCTGTCATAAATAACCACTTAGGAAGAAGCAACCCAATAAGCTTTCAATTACTCAAGAACATTTATAGTTATATTCTCATTTATATTTTCTGTACATTCATTCGTCTAAAGAAGCTACGGTGTAGTGAAACGCGTTACGAATCTCAATTATTAAGTAAAATTCCTTAAAACACAGTACTTGTTTTTTATTATTGATAATGGAATTTTACCAAGTAAAAGCCTCCCAAATTCAAACTTTAATTGCATGCACAAGGTTTGGCACACCCTGCCTATAAGAAAAGCTGAAATTCCGTTCGGAAACTTATTTAATACAAAGACATTCATTGTGAACACAGCATTGTTTGATTTATACTAATACATTATTTTTCGTGCTTTTTTATCTCTTTCAAACTTGTTTTGAATC
This sequence comes from Cryptolaemus montrouzieri, assembly GCA_013387265.2. Taxonomy (NCBI): domain Eukaryota; kingdom Metazoa; phylum Arthropoda; class Insecta; order Coleoptera; family Coccinellidae; genus Cryptolaemus; species Cryptolaemus montrouzieri. The sequence goes on along the minus strand of JABFTP020000001.1, from coordinate 88,295,332 downwards.
AATACTTTGATTCCCAGAGTACATATCTAATAACCTAATTCTAAAACAAAATCCATTTAGTCACTAAGTGTACAATGTAACAAGAAAATGTTGAAAACAGTATTTGAAAAACTTTTAATTTTCTTCATTCTAATCAGGACAGGATCGACCAATAATTTCAATGATGAAGTATTCAATAATGAAATTAATAAAAAGATTGAAGAGACTGGAAACTATTTCAACAAAATGTTATTCAAAGAGGCTCTTCGAACTGGATTTTTCGAACTGCAGGCTGCAAGAGATAAATACAGAGAACTCTGTTTGAATGGGATGCATGTGGATCTAGTTCTGAGGTTCATCGAAGTACAAGCTTTATTACTATCACCAATCTGTCCCCATGTTTCTGAACATGTTTGGGGTCTCATAGGAAAGTAAGTGTCTCTGTTTTTTCATTGTAATTTCAATGAAATATATATGCCCGAAATTAAGACAGAAGTAATTTGATTTTTGTTGTAGAAATCAAGTATAGTACTTGCTCAGTGGCCAAAGGCCGGTCCGATTGATGAAATTCAGATAAAATCATCTCAATACCTTATGGATACTGCCCATTCTCTCCGACTGCATTTGAAAACTTATCTACAAGGGGTGAAAACTAAGGCCAATCCAAATCCTGCTCCAGTTCCCAAGCCTAGTATTGTAGAACTGTGGGTTGCTAAAACTTTTCCACTGTGGCAAAGTATTATTTTAAATACCTTGAAACAGTTGTACGAGGTAAGATATAATAGTGGTAGCCTCGAAGACATTCTGAAAGTTCTAAGTTTTCAGAAAAATGGCTCTCTTCCTGACAATAAAGCATTATCAGTAGAATTTGGCAAGAAGGATGAGCTAAAAAAATACATGAAAAAAGTTATGCCATTTGTTCAAGCTATTAGAGAAAAACTTGAAAAGCTGGGTCCAGGTGCTCTTGCCTCAACATTAGAATTCGAAGAAGCAGAGGTGTTAAGGTCTAATAGCTCGTACTTAGCCAGTACTTTGGACGTAAGTAAGAACTTAGTAATTCTGAAGAAAAATACAGTGGACTATTTTCATAATCTCAAGCTATTAAAAAAGTAAAACAGTTGATATTTAGGTCTTATTGAATAATCTGTACGCAGAGTATCCTTACTATGGTTTTTCATGTTCGTGAGTAGGCTAATGTCATAGGTTTTAATTTTGGTACTATATTTTAAACCTCTATAAAAAATCCATTATATAATCATACACCACAAAAATTGTCGCATCACCTGGTATTCTGAATTCAACAATCGATTAGCAGCTCAATCACAGTTTCTTTGTCAACATATGTTTTTGGACATATGAGGGGAAAAAACTTATCTATGTAGTAACATTTGTTTCCATATGATCTCAAATACGTCTGAAACAAGAATGAGTTTATTTGACTATCAGTATTCATTCAATTTCTCTTCAGTTTTCACGCTAAATTAATGCAAGTTTTCTGTGTTTCTTGTTGATTTTCGAATCTTTGAATTTATTGTAAAGGCTGCTGAACGTCCTGGACGCTATTTGAGTGATCATGAAGTGGTAAGAATTGTAACACTTCTCGAGGAGGGGCGAAGCCAACGTTACGTGGCTAACTTGTTGAATGTTAACCAAAGCACTATTTCAAGAGCAATTAATCGGTATCACGAAACAGGGGAATATGGAAGAAGGACCGGACAGGGAAGAAATCGGATAACAACACCAGTTGATGATCGTTGGCTTCGTTTAACTGCACTAAGAGTTCGGCACTGTACGGCTAGAATGCTATAAAATGAATTTGCACTTTCCAGAAATGTGCATATTTCATTGCAAACTGTTAGGAACAGGCTCAGAGAAGACGATATCAGACCAAGGGTGGCTTCTACCGGTCTGCGTCTCACCAGAGAGCATCGAGTTGCAAGATTTCAGTTTGCGAGGGAACATGCGAATTGGGGATTCCAGAATGGTCGAATGTTCCGTTTTCCGACGAGTCCAGGTTCTGTCTAGTATCAAATGATAGACGCATGCCTGTATACAGACGACCTGGGTAACGGTATCAGCAATGCAATATCCGGCAAACCGAAAACTTCGGAGGGGGCTCAGTAATGGTGTGGGGAGGCATTTCTTTCCATGGTCGAACTGAGTTAGTCCTAGTGAATAGTGGAAGAATGACAGCGGCCAGATACATCGCAGATATTCTTGAACCCCATGTTGTACCCTTTGGCCGATTGATTGGCGAAAACTTCATTTATATGCATGATAATGCTCGGCCTCATGCAGCTAGAGTAGTTACAGAATTTCTGCAAAATGCTGAAATTGATATTTTAAGATGGCCAGCCAGAAGTCCCGACTTGAATCCCATAGAAGATGTTTGGGAGAAGATGGGGTGGCAACTTCAGCAACGTAGGATGCCTTGTAAAACACTCCAACAACTAGAAAAGCTACTTCCTGAAATTTGGAACTCAGTGACTCAAGAGTACATCTAAAATTTGTTTGGGGGGCTTCCGAAACGTATACTCTCGATTTTGAAAATGATTAGTAACCATTCGATGTAGCAGTTGATTGGTCTCTTCGCGAATGCTTGAAGATGGTAGAATTTTTTAATTTTTCATTAACTCGAAAATTGTTGATATTTTCATCATAAACTCATCTCTTTTGAATGATATCTTCATATTTTACACTTCTGAAAGTTGCCAAGCGACTCTTGAATGACCAACCTAAAAGTTTATATAGTATTGTCGAAAAAGTAGGGTGATGCGACATTTTTTCGTAGATATTGTATATTTCACGTTTGTCTGTAGACTGAAATACCCCAGTAATTGAAGGATTCAATACTACAACTACTATACTGTTGGAAGCATACCCTGAACCCCTCGAAGATAGGTCCCTCAGAACCGCCGTCGTGGTGCTCTGGACTGTAGGGGGATGTGGAAGTGTTGGAATGCCGTTTTTGGTTAAAAAATCACGAACTACGAATGCATTGTCATGATGAAGCACCCATCCGCGTTCCGCCAATTCGAGTCGTACACGAAGCACTCGGGCCGTCAGACGTTTCAAAACTTCAATGTAGAATACTGTGTTGACTGACCTGCTGGGACGTATTCGTGGTTTGCAACTCCATTAATATCGAAAAATGCGATGAGTAAAGATTTCCCTTTCGATTTTGACATTCTGGCTTTCGAGAGGCGCTTACATCCCTTCTCTCTACCCACTGCATGCTCTGCCTTTTGTTCCCAGGGTCGTATTCGGACACCCACGACTCGTCACCAGTGATAACATTCGTCAATTCGAGAAATCATGTCTTGACAGATGGACAATCGGAGCTCTTTCTGCTCAATTGTGAGCACTTTGGGAACCATTTACGTGCACAACTTATGCATCCTTAAATGCGTGTAGCATCTGCCGGATCATCTCCTTGTTGATGCCCAACTCTTCTTCCAACATTCTAAGGCTGTTAAGTGTTTCATAATTTCCACGGAAGTTTCGCCGCGTTTCACCTAAAATGTAATCACTATTCTTTGCTCAGTTATTTTATCACTCATCTTCACGACGGTGGGTCAAAACAGGTCGATCTTCAAAGGACAATAAAACACGAAGTATACAACCGATCAACACGAAACTTGCACAGGCTGACGCAGAAATGAACTCATTAATAATGACCTCTATGGCATAATACTATACACAGACGCATCAAAATCAGAACTTGGCGTTGGATGCTCGGTCACGACAGATTCAGAGGAAATCAGAGCCCATCTTCTTTCTTTTCTTTCAAGCATGCCGATAGGGGAAATATCAATATCCCAACACACTGAACCGAGCAACATCCAAATAAGTAAAGATCTACCACGTTACTTCAACAAAATATTCCAGTGGACACGATCTAACTCGAAGCTGAAAGAAATTCGAAGCCCAACAAAGCCTGCAGACCTCCCTTTCCTAACCAGAAAAGAGCAAATCGTAATAAGAAGGTTCCGAATCGGACGCACATGGCTCACTCATAATTTTCTCATCGCCTCCGAAGCTCAACCAACTTGTGGAAATGCAACAATGTAGTGAAACAGATACTAAAAGAATGCCCTGGTCTATCTCAGCAACGCAGGATAAATGAGATAATACCAAATCTGCAGGAGATTTGAATCACGCCGACAAATCAACAATGTCATCAAGTACTTGCAGAATAATGATCTTTTTCACCTCATCTAAATAATCCCGTCATTATATTGATCTATTTTGTTCGCCAAATTTGAAGTTACGAAATGTAAATATATTATTGTAACTGTGTCAATGACCTCGGCAGTCGAGATATGTTAATTTCACTAAAAAAATAAGACCCAATCATATAATTTTCACATATTTTCTATGAGAAATATATAAAATATTCACGATCATGTCATATGTATTTAATGCAAAACATTTGATTGGATTTCCTGAGCAACTGTAATTTCACAAAAGTTCAGTTATCTTCCTATATGATATTTTAATAATATTTTCAAGGTCGATGAAGTGGTAGTAAAATTCACTGACGATCCTGGGGCCAGTGAGAAAATGAAGGAATGTTGTCCTGGAAGTCCATTTGTTCAATTTTCTAATAAACCAGGAGTGAAAGTTGAATTTGTCAATCCCGTTCCTTCTACTGGTCTGTTTTCTTTAAACCTTTCCATTCAAGATGGCGATACACTTGAAGACGTCATTCAAAGGCTAGCAAAAAGCATTAAGAAAATTCAAGGTTTGTTCATTATTATTCAACTATTGAAGCAGATATTCCATTCATTTTAATTTAAAAACTTCAAAGAGAGTTTCTTAGATCAACCATTATTTCACAATATTTCTGAATTGTAGACATCAATTCCATAAAGTTGTGGAGATATGAAGATCCAGTATTAGGACCTACAAAAATTCCAACTTTCAATCAACCAACTAAAGATAAAGTATTAATTGGAAATGGAAGTGTATTCAAAGTAAATGTAGAATTGAAAAAGGTTTATGTTTTACAAGAAGGAAAAGAATTTGAAACAGGAACAAAAGTATCATATTTAGTGAACTAAAATGTTTTCATTTAATTTACTGAATAAAATAAAGTTTTCTTATTTTGTATTTTCATTTCCTGCAACAAACAATGTGAATGTATCACCATATATGAAACGCAAGTGACATCGATATACTGACGACTACTCCTGAACCACTCCCTCGAAAACTGGAGTAAGCATATCTTGATAATGAATTCAATGTAGTTTGATCATGCTCCGAATATTTACGCTTTTAAGTGTGGATTGTTGATTACTTTAAAAATAACGCTCGGTAGGTTGAAATAGTTACTAAATTGAGCTTTTATTTGCATGATATGTAGATCATAGATTTATAGAATACTAGCTGAACCGGCGAGCTTCGTACAGCGTAACAGTTGATTCTTTAATATTTGAATTGTGGAGGCCGTTACTTGATGTAGATCCATGATATAAATGAGATAAAAAACACAAAGTTTAACTTTAATCTACACTTTATTTGAAAAAATTCGACGACGTTTCGCTGACACAGCAGCTTTATCAAGAATGACAAACAGAATGAAGAGTATGGTATTATAAACAAATCGTAGAACAAGTTGGATGAATAACAGGAAAATCCACACCGAGCCATTGTACAGTTAGTATGAAAGGTAATAAAACTAATTAAACAAGTTAAGTAGGGTGAAAAATTCACATCTACCTGCTCATTCAAAAGCTTGTCCGAATGTTTGTATCTATTTATTTCTAATGCTTCTAGGAGATCTAATTTTGAACTTTTGATTTTATATGTAATATGTCAAAGTTTTTATTGAATGAATGGTTTTCTTTTATTAGGTGGTTTGAATAATTTGAATCAGATTTATTTTATCGAAGCTACGTTTATGTTCAGATGTTCTTATGCCAAAACTCCTATAGGTCCTACCGATATAAATTTTATCACAAGAACCGCAATTGAGTTTATAGATTCCTGATTTACTTGATTTTTCAACACGAGATTTATTATTTTTAATATATTTACCTAAGTTATATTGAGATTTTGTTTGACGAGAAAGGATTTAATATTTGTACTTGCTGAACCGCAGAATGTTAAACTGTTGAATATTTTATAGTCTTTATGAATAGGATATACTTCATTTATTGCTTTCTGATACAGTTTTTACGAATGATTAGATCTATCATATCCGGATTATATGAATTATTAATGGCTATATGTTTGATGATGTTTAACTCTTTATTATAATCTTCTACCGATAAAGGTAAATTGAGTAACCGATGTACCATGCTGTTTAAAGCTGCAACTTTGTGTTGAATTGGATGTAATGAGTAATTATGTATAATTGTATCAGTATGTGTTGGTTTACGAAAGACCGAAAAAACACTATATGGTATAGATATGTTGACGACATCTTAGTATGTTTCATTGGAACTACTCGTCAATTAGACTTATTTCTTAATTTCATTAATTCCATCCATTTGAACATTAAATTCACGATAGAAATTGAACAGAACGATTCCATTAATTTTTGGACTTGAAAATCACTAAACAAAATAATAATCATGTTTTTCGGTCTTTCGTAAACCAACACATACTGATACAATTATACATAACTACTCATTACATCCAATTCAACACAAAGTTGCAGCTTTAAACAGCATGGTACATCGGTTACGCAATTTACCTATATCAATAGAAGATTATAATAAAGAGTTAAACATCATCAAACAGATAGCCATTAATAATTCATATAATCCGGATATGATAGATCTAATCATTCGTAAAAACTGTATCAGAAAGCAATAAATGAAGTATATCCTATTCATAAAGACTATAAAATATTCAACAGTTTAACATTCTGCAGTTCTGCGAGTACAAATATCAAATCCTTTCTCGTCAAAATAAAATTTTAATATAACTTCAAAACTTCTAACAACTTAGGTAAACATATTAAAAATAATAAATCTCTTGTTGAAAAATCAAGTAAATCAGGAATCTATAAACTCAATTGCGGTTCTTGTGATAAAATTTATATCGGTAGGACCTATAGGAGTTTTGGCATAAGAACATCTGAACATAAACGTAGCTTCGATAAAAATAAATCTGATTCAAATTATTCAAACCACCTAATAAAAGAAAACCATTCATTCAATAAAACTTTGACATATTACATATAAAATCAAAAGTGTAAAATTAGATCTCCTAGAAGCATTAGAAATAAATAGATACAAACATTCGGACAAGCTTTTGAATGAGCAGGTAGATGTGAATTATTCACCCTACTTAACTTGTTTAATTAGTTTTATTACCTCTCATTCTAACTGTACAATGGCTCGGTGTGGATTTTCCTGTTATTCATCCAACTTGTTCTACGATTTGTTTATAATACCATACTCTTCATTCTGTTTGTCATTCTTGATAAAGCTGCTGTGTCAGCGAAACGTCGTCGAATTTTTCAAATAAAGTGTAGATTAAAGTTAAACCTTGTGTTTTTATCTCATTGATTCTTTAATGTTTTAGTTTTTTAACTCATTCGTGACGTCGGGTCAGATAGTAAGTAAAAAAAGTAAGTTGATAAGTCAACAATTGCATCATGTTAAGAAATAAAAATTAGATTAAAAACGTCTTCTCTTTTTTCTTGATTGCTTGTATTACGTTATTCAGTAATTTTTTATCGCCAATCGTGTGCCGTTACAAAGTCGTAGTTGGTTAATATTTCGCAACATAACTACAGATCCAACCTTTAATTGAAGATTGTGAGGCGGCAATCCTGGCAAATCGAGTGAGTTTACAAATTCCGGTGGATAGTTCACGACTATCAACTTCATTATTTGTCGTATCAACTGATTTGTATGTCCTGATTTCGCCAGGAATGTTACCTTGAATTTTGACATTTACATCAGTGTTTTTGGATGGCAGTATAGCTCATTCGTTCAACCAATCATGGAATAAGTAATTTTAGCAACATTTGGAAACACTTTTTGAATTAGTTCAGCTTTTGATCGAGTTAACTGTCAAAAACGCCTAGGAAATGCAATGTAGCTAGTCAGCACGACTATAGAAATCGCCATTACCAATATCAATGAGTTGTTTAAAGAATATGTTTCCAGATTGATCATTTTGCAACATGACATGTTCTTGCTTGAATGTAATACCTTGACATATTTCCACAAATTGGAGGACTTGAAACATGTATTCAGTTCATCAGCTGGCGTTGAACGTGAGATCACTAGCAATGGTTGCCGAAAATCTGCTAATGAAATCATTGCGCCACCAATTTGGTTTTGTTTGTTCCGTAGATCTTTTAAGGTCTAAAGATTTTTCATGCGCCATCGTGCATTCATCCCACACCATTAGTTAGCATTGCTGCAAACCATTGACATTGCAGAGTTCTTGGAAATGTTGAAGGTTAGAGTTTCGTTGCTTTGCATATTTAATGGCAATTTTAGAGCTGAGTGGGCTGTTCCATCGTCTTCAAGGAAAGTTGTTCAATATCTGATGAAGCAAGAGCAAGAGCAATTTCATTTCTAAGCGAAATGTTGCCAAATTGCTAAATTTATCGTATAGGAGACATGTTAAGTATAAGTAAGTCACAAACACAAAACTCTTTTTATATTTATAGAAATTTGTGGCTTTCACAGATCAGATTAAATAAGCTCTTCAATTCAAAAAGACATGTACATTTCAAGTTACATTTTATCACAGACAAGTTGTGTTTGACTGATGTTAGGTTAGATAAAGAAAAGTGTTGTTTTTAGACTTTTTCAGGCAACTTTTTTTAATTATCTCTTCGTAAGAACCATGCCTGTACTTCAATAAATATTTTAAAAAAGAATTAAGGAAATCGTTTCAGCTGTTTTTGAGATTTACGCTTTACAACACATTCAGCGATTCATTTTTATATTATAGATTATGAGATTTGCAGAAATTGTCCTAGTTACTGCTCTTTCAAGTTTACTCACGCATTTGCCACTACCAGGCGTTAGATCTTGTAAAATTTCATTACCGAAATCAATGTTTGTATTTTTATAGTTGATAGTAGTACTCGCAATTAACTTTTACGAAAACTTGTAACCAAAAAGTTACTTTACAGGATACCTAGGCTGCAGTTTCGGCATTACCTAAGTCCGATGTATAAGATGAACCAAAAACCAAATTGATGAAAGTGATGAATACGAGATGGCTGAAATAGGTGTGCCAGATAATTTTGATGAAGTAGAGGACGGAGGAGGATATTCCTTCGACCACATTCAGTAGAATACAACAAAAAATTAAAGAAAACGAAATTGGACCAAATAAAAATAATTTATGCCACCAAGCCATTCTTACACACCACCTGACAAGGAGAATTTTAACAATCCCTCTCGTCTTTTGTATTTTTCAAAATATTTTCTAGGTGATATTTTTGTTGAACAAGTTGAAAATACAATTACACTAATGAAAGAGAAATAAAATATCCGGTGTTTATAAACTGTCTTGCGGGGATTGTAATAAAATTTATATTGGTAGAACTTTCAGAAATTTCAAAGTTAGATTATCCGAGCACAAACGTAGTTTTAATTATCATAAATCAGATTCCCATTATTCTAATCACTTACTCGAAAAAACCATAACTTTAATGATAATTTCAAAATTTTACACAATGAAAATAATAGAGAAAAACTCAATCTATTGGAAATTCTAGAGATCAAAAAAGAAAAGAATTCAGGTAGGTTACTTAATAGTCAATTAGATCTAAATCCTCCACCTTTACTCAATCTTTTCAATTCATAAAGTAAGCAACTCCGATGGGTTTTCCAACATACCCTTGTACTTGTACCTATTGTAATATTAAGTAGGAAATAAGACTAATATATAAGGAATAACTCTGTTCATTAGTTTGTATATCTGATGAAGCCACAGTGTGGTGAAACCGGTCATAGTTTTGTTAATATAGTGAAAATCTAAATACTTTAGTTTTATTTCATTGAAAATATGTATATCGATTTTCATCAAGTAACGACCTCCTCAATCAAATTATAGAAATAAAAGAACTTGTAGCATTGCACATTCTCATGGAGATCATTAATTTTCCATGATTGATATTAGGCACATGTTAGAGAAATTCAATATTCAGAAATACTTGGTGCATCTCACAATATGTTTGAAATAGCCAAATCATTCACGCAGTAAATATCAATGAAATCATAATAACGACAAACTTTGGAATTCAAACCAATAATAAAGTCATTCGAGCAGCGTCGCAGGAAGTTGCCAACTGAAGAGAACTTGTGTATTGATAAATCATTTTTCCATTCGAGGATAACTCGTAATAAAATAATATATAAATGAAAATATTCATGCTCTGTGATTCTTTCATCGTAATAAAACAATATATGAATGAAAATATTCATGCTCTGTGACTCTTTCAAGTATCATATGTAGATCTGCTTTATACCAAGTTTATATTATATGTTTATACTACTATGTTTCAGTCAATTAGCACAGAACTTATTCAGCTACAAACGAATTAGTAATTCATCTTTCCTACAGAATTTCTGAAGGACACAAGCTCTGTTGCGATAATTACTTCACATCAATCTTGTTATAGGAGGAACTATTAGAAAAAGGTAATTCTGTCATTGCAACAATAGACTGGAAAAATGTCATTTGTGAATCGAAGCTCACACAAAGAAAGTTAACTGTTGCAACTGAAATTCATATATTACTCTAGGTAAAAACATCATAGCTTTAAACATAGCATCGAATATTGCTGCCGCGTACAATTCTGGTGGTGCTGAGAACAACTTCTCGCTGCGATCTAGTGACAACTGCTCTATCGAGACCCAATCTTTGGGTGTTTTGCAATAGGTGCCCCTCCACGAGGCCGTTGACGGATATAATCATAGGCATAATTACAGTGGTGCTCAGTTCGTGAATTTGCTTCATTTCAATGGCCAGATCTCTGTACTTATCGATCTTCTCCGAATACGCCCTCGGTATATTATCATCAGCCGGTATCGTCACATCCAAGAGTACAGCTTTTTCTCTTGCTTATAGAATACAACGATATCCGGCCTATTGTGCGATATGGGCCGATCACAGATTATAGTATTATCCCAGTATACTTTGTGCTCCTCATCTTCAAGGACAGTTTCAGGCGTATATTTGTAATTCGGTACTCTGTTCTTCAGAAGTCCGAGCTTCAACGCTATCTCCTGGTGGTATATTTTGGCCATGCTGTTGTGCCTGTTGAGGTAATCCTTGGGGGCCAAGATCGGGCATGAGGACGTGACATGCTGGATTGATTCCAGGCCCTGGAGTAGCGGCGACATTGGTCTGAAGGGGTATTAATTTTAGCGATATGCTTGTTATAGGCCCTTGTTGGCACAACCTGATCTTGTATGGCCAGCAGCCTGCCTTCAGTTTCCGGGTATAAATATCCTGCCATAAGAAAGTTCACCGACTCACGCTTGTCAACGTTATCACTCTCAAGGACCCTGGGATAGCGGCCATGTAATTTCATCGCCTTCCACTCATTGATCCTTTCTTCAGGAGTGCGGCTTCCTTGTGCTACTTCGGCCCTCATCAGTTTCAGAGGAGTCACATCATCGAATGCACGGATGGATCTGTGAAACGACGTGTTACTTGCCGAGAAGTGCTTCCTTAGGCTAAGGATAATTTTATCGTGGGCGCTTTCTATGTTTGATATTCCTCTCTCTCCCTCCTGTGTGTGTCAGAAAAAACACAAGTGTGAGCTCAGGAAATGTAACAGGGAACCATACTATCTTGTATATGATTCAATAAATGGGTGAAAAAACCTGAGGAATAAACTCGTTTCTCTGTCGCTATTGCACTATCAGTTGCTTGACTGTATGTTGTGTTAGTGTCGTGTGAACATAAAGAGTACCAAAGATTTTTCTGCTTAGCCGCTTCATTCTCTCTTGCATTCCATGATTTCCAAAACAAGGGTGAAAGGAAGGGGTTTGGGACAGGAATCTGTAACAATGGAAAAAGAAAACCATCAGAAAAATATTTCAACAATCATACTTCTTATATGTCTAAACAAATCTGAGAAAAGATTTTACATAGCAAGCAAGGTCATGAAAAGGACTAAGGAGTCCTCCACATAACCTGCGATATTTCCTCAAATTCCTTCTCTGTTTGACCCAATAATCTGGCTTGACATCGCCCATATATTATTACTTCGTGGAAACTTGTTTAATTTAAAGAAAAATTTGCGAAAAATCTTGACCGTCGTTGGAAAAATATGACAAATGTTAAACCTCTGGCAATTATACTATTATACTGCTGTATAATAAATGACTTTCTGCCGTTTGCAATACTCGATTACAATATCAAGATAACATGGAACACCATTGGGTATGGCTAGGATGGATTTACTGCAAATTTCTCTTTCAATAGCAGAAAGCTTGGCATTTTCTGGGAGTTCAGTTGGTGCCCTGTAACGAGGTAGCCCAGTATCTAATACTACCCAAAATTTACCGCAATAAAAAGACCTACACATTTCCTATGCCTGATGTGAGATGATATTGGTCATTAGCCAATCCATGTAGATGGTCATGAGCAGCAGTGTAAGCTGGAGATTTGTGGCAGACCAAAGAGTATAGGATAGAGAGGAGAAGCTGCCCATAAGAACTAATGAAAAACTGTATTATAGGAGTTTCGCCTTCTATACTGGGTTAGACTCCGTATTTTCATCATCAAATTTTTCGGCTCAGTAAAGAATGATGATTTTTATCCTTTTTCTGTGTTCTTATGCAACCTTTCACATACCAACGAACCGTTTTTTTCCCTATTTTAAATATTAAATTAATAAATTTTCAACTATTGCGTTTCAAGAGAATGAAACAAACGAAGACAAACCCAAGCGCAGATATCATATTTCGAAAATGTTCCCTCTCGTCTCCAACGTAAAAGCCACAATCTAAATAGTTAACAGCCGTAAAAATCAGATGTCGCTTACAATTATACTTCTGCTTCTTCTCTGTCTTATACTCTTTGTGGGAGACGTTCTCGCTTTAAATTTTCAATGAAAGTGCAAAATCGTACTCTCTCAAAGTTCGAAATTGTTCAAAAAGACTTTCAAATTTCGCTTGTTTATACATGACAATCATAAAAATTAAGTTCACATTTTCGCTGATTTTTTCCTTCCATATAAACCTCGCGTTGGCACTTGCCACGACTTCCAAATTTCGTTATTTATGGAAGAAGGATTAATAACTTATAAGTTATAATGAAATCAGAAAATAAATAAATGGAAAAGTATTAATGACCCAAATGAATTTTATTTGTTAATATATAAAAGAATATATCGTGTACTATACACTCTAGCACAAAAAACCTTCATACCAAGATCACATCCCAATTTAACAACACTTTCATATGGAATCTATAGATGGCGCTGCCTCAAAACTTAAATGTAGAGATTCTTTCAAGTATCAACTGTTAGCTTTATCTTTCGTTAGATGTCACTGCTTGGATATCAAATCAACGCGTCAGTACTATTACAGGCATTCAAACCTTTTTTGATTTTGGTATCAAAGTAAAAATAAGCAAATGAAGATAAAAAGATGAAAGGAAATATTTTCATATTCATATTAAATTATTTTAGGAAGGCTATTTTCATTTTCATAAAACGAAATTACTATCTCAGTAACGTTATCAGTTTTCCTGGAAAGTGAAACTACGAGATGATGTTTGAATGTATCATAGTTTATGAAGTTATATACATGAAAGTTGATATTGAAGCCATTCAAAATTTCTTGAATGCCTACATGGATGTTGTATCTTTAGCCTCGAAGATGTATTTCGCTTTGTTGAATTTTCAAAAATTCTTATTCAAGGACAAAATCTTAAGTTTGTACCATTTTTGCTTTCTGACATTCTGTGATTAATCAGCAAGATACAAGATTTTTCTTAGCACTCAGTGGTTACGTACCATCTAATGAAAAGTAGGCTGAGGATATGCAGTGCCACGCTTCAACATCCAAAGTCACTCTTTAGTTAAGTTTAACACCATATGTAACTGTTTTGTTCTGAAACAACCAATAAACTCGCAATTTTGAATAACCATGAGTTTTTTCATTGATATTATAGAGAAGAAATCTAAACCAAACCTTGACTAAAATAATGTATATTGTGCTGAAAGCTAATATCTATATATGCTACTGTACACCCTATCTAGGTAGGTAGGTAGGGTGTATCGTTTATGTACGACAACCCTGCATCACACATACTTGCAGCCTCTCAGAGTCGATCGTAAGTAGTCTAAAAATATTGAGGTAGATCGCAGCAGTTCAAGTTGGGGTATTCTATATTAATTAACAAAGTTCGATATTACCCGAAGTGCCATTGATGTGAAAATATTTTAGAAATAGAGTTTCAGACCAGCTGAATGAACTGTCAAAATTTCAGAACGATAGTATAATTAGTTCTCCATAAACATCTAATAGGACAGTCAACTTGGGATAGCCAGTACAGTACACATAATAATTTTAAATCTACCTATCTGAAAATGCCACAATGTGGTGAAACGAGTCATAAGTTTGTCAATATAGCGAAAAAAAACAATAATTATTGGGGTAGCATGTGTAACAACTAATAAATACATAGTTATGGTCCATATATTGAAAATTATACACACACGAAAAAAACATTTCACTTCTTGTAATTAGATCATTTTGTTATTTAATGTAGTAACAAAGACATATAATCATTGAAATAATTCCAAGCTAGCGTGAAGCGCAATAAAAGCTATTTTAGAAAGAAGTCCTAACTGGAGAAAGCATTATAATAGTAGCGATTTCATAAAGTTGAATGAATTCACTTTCGGTTTTAATAGTGAGAAAGGAATGAATGATATAGTTAATGAAACCAGTCATTCAACAGAAATTTATCTATTTGATCTTTTCAGGAAGATGCATGCATTGGCTAAATTTTTTATTATCAGATCGACAATCAAAGATGTGTAGAATCGCTATTCAATATTTATTTCTATATTGTGCTATACCGGATGTCCACGCGAGATGGGACATTAAAAGTATGTGGAGAAAGGAATGACCGATGAGTGAATTTATTTTTTGTTGTCTTGAATGTTATTCGAACAAAGTTTCGAGAGTATTTTCATGTTGTGGCACTTCCGGTTATACCAGAAGTTGACACCCTCTTTGTAATTTCAAATAATGTATGTGTCTATTTTTTTATTGTAGAAAATTAAATTCTGAACAATCTTTCCTCATATCATTGCTACCTGAAATCAACCCAAAGAAAGATATGAATTTTTCAATCGGAATTTTGCGATTTTTGGTTGTCTTTTAGAAGGCATCATATAAATATACACACACCGCAAAAATTGTCGCATCACCTGGTATTCTGAATTCCACAATCGATTAAGCAGCTCGATCGCAGTTTCTTTGTTAACATGTGTTTTTGGACATACTAGGGGAAAAAATCTTATCTATGTAGTAACATTTGTTTCCATATGATCTCAAACACGTCTGAAACAGGAATGAGTTTATTTGATTATCACCATTCATTCAATTTCTCTTCAGTTTTCACGCTAAATTAATGCAAGTTTTCTGTGTTTCTTGTTGATTTTCAAATCTTTGAATTTATTGTAGTGGCTGCTGAACGTCCTGGATGCTATTTGAGTGATCAAGAAGTGGTAAGAATTGTAATACTTCTAGAGGAGGGGCGAAGCCAACGTTACATGGCTAACTTGTTGAATGAAAGCACCATTTCAAGAGCAATTAATCGGTACCACGAAACAGGGGAATATGGAAGAAGGACCGGACAGGGAAGAAATCGGATAACAACACCAGTTGATGATCGTTGGCTTCGTTCAACTGCACTCAGAGTTCGGCACTGTACGGCTAGAATGCTATAAAATGAACTTGCAGTTTCCAGAAATGTGCATATTTCATTGCAAACTGTTAGGAAAAGGCTCAGAGAAGACGATATCAGACCAAGGGTGGCTTCTACCGGCCCGCGTCTCACCAGAGAGCATCGAATTGCAAGACTTCAGTTTGCCTTCTTCAACATAAATATATACGAGTGTAAAATTCAAGATTTTTGATTTTAATATGGTAGTATTAAGTATTAGGATATTGAAAAATTTAGAACTAGAGATTATAATAGTATGAACTAATTTTGTGCCAGCAATTGCGGTTATACAAAATATACAATCCAATATTTTTAATATTAATTAATACGAATTAATTTTCAATATAAAATATTTTTAAAGGTGAAATTTGAAAAAATTATTTGTATTAAAAAATATATATGAGGTTAATAAAATCGAGACTTAAACTAGGATTAGATACCCTATTATTTTGATTGTTCATTTAAATATTAAATTATTAATAACTATGTTCTTTAAAGTTAAATAATTTGGTGGTGTTTTAGTCTTTTCAGAGGAACCTGTTCAGTAATTGATAATCCACGAGAGAAATAATTTTAATCGGAAATTTTCATATCGTCGTAGAGGAATACTTTATTAGAATTTTAATATTCATGTTCTTTTATATAAAAAGAAAATCAGATCAAGATGTAGTTTATATTAAAATAGAAATGGGTTACAATAAATAAACTTTTGGATATTATTTTTTAAAATTATTTTGAAATTGATTTGATAGTAATTAATTTTACTTTTTTTAATGTTTAAGCTGTAAAGCATGTACATATCGCCCGTCACTCTCATTATGAAATGAGAAAAGTCGTAACGTAGTAGATTTACTGAAAAGTGAATCTTGAATGACAATATAGAGCTTGTTAAGCGTCTCACCAGAGAGCATCGAGTTGCAAGATTTTAGTTTGCAAGGGACCATGCAAATTGGGGTATTCCAGAATGGTCGAATGTTCTCTTTTCCGACGAGTCCAGGTTCTGTCTAGTATAAAATGATATTGCATCAGCAATGCAATATTCAGCAAACCGAAAACTTCGGAGGGGGCTCAGTAATGGTGTGGGGAGGCATTTCTTTCCATCGTCGAACTGAGTTAGTCCTAGTGAATAATGGAAGAATGACAGCGGCCAGATACATCTCAGATATCCTTGAACCCCATTTTGTACTCTTTGGCCCATTGATTGGCGAAAACTTCATTTATATGCATTATAATGCTCGGTCCTTATGCAGCTAGAGTAGTTACAGAATTCCTTCAAAAAAAAAAATAAAAACATGATCCAAAATGCCTTAAGGGCACCAAAATCCTTTTGCACACAAGCGCCAGTAGCCCTCACGGGGGCCCTGACTATACATTGTATATATTTGTGGCGAGTACATCCTGTGTGACAAGTACAATAAAATTGATTTGATTTGAATTAACGACCAGCTTGATCTATGTAAATCCCAAATCTATGATATTTTTAAATATTAATATTAAAACTACCTGCTGGGGTCTTTCCATCTACTCTTTAAGTCACAAATATAGTACTCGTATCATGTATTCTTATTCTGTCTGAAGATGAATGTTATACATTTGAAACTGTAGTAACAGTGTATGTTTAGAATTTATTGGTAGTAAAGCATAGTAAACGTAGCCTCATGTTTTTCTGAAACTTAATTTGTAATTAGGCTAGTATCTACAGTGTGTTCCAACGAAAATTTGACCCCCCCTCTAACTCCGAAATGAGTAACATTAGCAAAAACACCAAGACACGTCGATTTTTGTTTCGAGGGGAGCATTTTCGAAATAATTCGAAACTTGTCAGATCAATCCCTACCCCAGCAACCCTAATTTCGAAATTCATCATAGGAATAAGGGTCGAGTGGCACCTTACTGTAAAGGTCTGTCAATTCTCCATTCTGATTTGTCATTTTAGAATTTTAAATTAACATACAGGGTGTCCCAACCGAGGGTAAAGTTGAATTCCTGCAAATCCCAAATACTAAATGAAATCGATTTATTTTGGCATAATGCAAGCGCAGGTTTATGCTCGGTCTAGAAAAACGACCTACACTTGTGAATTTGGAGTTGGTGCAATCAACCCCTATTTCCAGCATCCCCAACTCAAAAATCATTCGATCGAAAATAGGTCAAGTGGCACCTCGTTGGAAAGGTATTTCAATTTTCTCTTCGAATTTGGTATTTTCGAAATTCAGAATCAGCATACAGGGTGTCCCGGAGCAGGATCACTGAAAACCCAAATAACTTTTTGAAACTGGTTCATTTCGGTATAATACGAGAACATGTTTATGTTTGATTCGAGAATAAGACTCTGTTGCGTGTATATGGAATTTTTGCAATCAATCTCTTCCATTCAGCATCCCCAACTCAAAAATCATACAAGTGATTACAGGTTGAGTGGCAAAGTTCCAGAAAGATTTTTCTATTTTCTGAATCACTGAGGCATTGGTTTCAGTTTGGCAATCGAGGTTTTCTGGCGTGAGGATCAGGATGAGGGATGATGGAGAAACTGATTGGATGCTCATCTAAACAGGAAAACGAGATTTATTGAACTTGTATTCAATTGAAAACAAAAACTAACTTGATTATTACAACAATTGTTCAAAATGACCTCCGCCCACCTCCATACAGTTATACAGACGATTTTCGAACTCTCTTCTCACATTAGCGAAAACTTCAGGAGTCAAAAGTCGGCATTCTGTGATAATCCTCATCCGCAGCTCCTCCAGGTTTTCTGGTCTTGTGGCATAAACTTTAGATTTTAGATGGCCCCACAAAAAAAAATCTAGGGATTTAAATCTGGTGACCTGGCTGGCCACTCAACAGGTCCTCTTCTACCAATCCACCTTCCTGGGAAATTTTCGTCTAAATATTGGCGCACCCGAGCATCATAATGCGGAGGAGCACCGTCTTGTTGAAAACGCATTTCGTCCTCAGAAAGAGTTGGATCGTTCTGTAAAATTTCTGTCAATCTAGGATGTATGTGTTCCTCTAACAACTGTAGGTAGCCATTTCCATTCAGATTACCCTCAATAAAGAAAGGCCCAACTAGATGATTGCCAAAATTCCTGCCCAAACGTTCAACTTCTGAGGCCTTTGCGTGTGGGCCTCTCTAAACCAATGAGGATTCTGTGTGTCCCAATATCGACAATTATGTCTATTCACTTCACCACTGAGCATAAAGGTGCTTTCATCAGAAAAACAGATGTTATTCAGAAAATTTGGATTAGCGTTTAGGTTTTCACTTAGATTTTCACAAAACTGTAAACGACGATCTGGATCATCTTCGTTTATTTCATGCACTAATTTTACCTTGTAGGGGTGAAATTTGTGATGTTTCACGATTCTATGGACAGTTGTAGCTGATACACCAGTCAGACGAGATAGTTTTCTGATCGAAGTAGTATTCTCCATTTGTAGATGGCCCACTACTGCCACTTCCGTTGCCTCATTTCTGACAGGACATGCCACTTCATGTTTTTGTTTGCCACCGAACCCGTAGCTAGGAATTTGTCAACCAAATATTTAACGTACTGGTGACTGACTCCCTTTCTCTTTCAGGATGGTTCCTATCGAATATCCTTGCCGTTTCTTTGGCACAACTGTTATTTCGAAAATACGTCGATACAATTTCGACCCTTTCCTCAGTGGAATAAACCATTTTCAGATTAATTTCAACTGACGAACAACAACAATAATGAGGAACTGATCTGAATAATAATAATATTTCATTGCAAAATGAGAAATAACAGATGACTGCACGCCAGATGGAAATGAAAAGAATGTGAACATTTTCAATGCAGAAATCAGCTTTATTTCTTCGTAATTGATGCTCAACACATCGTACCCCAATACTTTTAACAGTTTCGAATTAATTTTAGTTGATAATTTCAAATGACGATATTGAATTTTTCGAAAGCGACATCCTGTATGGAGAGCCGAACTGAATGAAATGCTTTAATCATTCTGGAATTCAAAAACCTTTCTGAAGATATGCCACTTGAATTATTTGTATGATTTTCAAGTTGGGGATGCTGAATGGAAGGGTTGATTGCAAAATTCTATAACCACACAAGAAAGTCCTATTCTCGGATCAAACATGTTCTCGTATACCGAAATGAACCAGTTTCAAAAAGTTATTTGGATTTTCAATGTTCCTGCTTCAGGACACCCTGTATGATGATTCTGAATTTCGAAAATACCAAATTCGAAGAGAAAATTGCAGTACCTTTCCAACGAGGTGCCACTTGACCTATTATCGATCGAATGATTTTTGAGTTGGGGATGCTGGAAATAGGGGGTTGATTGCACCAACTCCAAATTCACAAGTGTAGGTCGTTTTTCTAGACCGAGCATAAACCTGCGCTTGCATTATGCCAAAATAAATCTATTTCATTTAGTATTTGGGATTTCCAGGAATTCAACTTCACCCTTGGTTGGGACACCCTGTATGTTAATTTAAAATTCTAAAAATGACAAATCAAGGTGGAGAATTGACAGACCTTTTCAGTAAGGTGATCTGAGAAGTTTCGAATTATTTCGAAAAATGCTCCCACTCGAAACAAAAATCGACGTGTCTTGGTGTTTTTCGCTAATGTTACTCATTTCGGAGTTAGAGGGGGGGTCAAATTTTCGTTGGAACACACTGTATATAACTAAGTTAGTTTCCTGTAGTTGACCACTTGAAAATGACTTAACAGTAGAAACCAGTTGTGTTTATGAAAATTAAATCTTGGAAAGTATAAAATATATTTTACTTCATCTTCGTTGAAAATGAATTTCAATGAAATAAATAAAGTTTAGACATCTTCCTGAATGCAATATACTCAATAAGGGGCACGAAATTTATAGAATATGATTTATGATTTAATTCTATGAAAATAAAAATCATCTTGTCTGCAGTTATTTGAGAATTTCGAAGAAATATATTTCAACTCCTTTTAGAGAATATTTACTTAAACAATTCTTGGTTTTGCATAATTCATCATATTGTTCATTTTGTTATAATTTAAATGTGAATGCAGGTATCTTCACAATTCTACAAATTCTTGCTACGCGAGTAGGCATTTCTCATTTCACCATTTCCATAGTAAATTATACGAGAAAGTTCATTGTTAACCACCATGTCTCAACAGCTATAGATCAGTTGCAACTGGTGCTAATAAGAAGTCAGATGAATGTTGTTTAGGTTCAAAAAATGTATAATTGATTCATTTGAATCTGTAGACAGGAAGTCGTTTCCTATTTTGCATCTTTCCATCTGAAAGTGGGTCACTCAAGTTGGAATATACCTATAATAATTGCAGAATTCGATATATATATTCTCTCAAACTCTTAATCGAGTTAGAAATTTATAGATGGTGAAACTGTGAATATATTTAAATATTGTAGGTGCACTGATATGAGCAATCACCATCAATTATAGGTATTTGAGTCGTGGAAATATTGCAATTAAATTGGATAAATACACGGTATGTCGGAAAAGTTACCGAACTTTTGAAATAAAGAATCGAAAATTATTTCTAACGAAATTTATTCCAATTAACTTTCAACGTAGTCCCCTCCCTAGATATACACTCCTTTGAGCGCTCCATGAATGATTCGAAGGCTCTCTGGAACTCCTCTGAAGTTGCTCTGAGACGCTCGGTGCAAGCCGCTTGAATGCTCGGTACATCTTCAAAAAATCGACCTTTCAGGTGTATTTTTAGCTTTGGAAATAGGAAAAAGTCCGCTGGAGCCAGATCTGGCGAGTATAGGGCGTGGTTGATACGTGGAATCTGATTGTCGGCGAGAAAACGCTTCACAATGTTCGACGAATGAGCACGCGCATTGTCATCCAGCACTCCACGATCCTGGATCCTTGTACTCGGGCCTGACGCGATTAATCAGGCGCTTCAGACGTTTCAACAGTTCTACGTAATACGCAGCAGACCTTTGGAGTCGAAGAAAGTGATGAGCATCGTCTTCACCCGTGATTTTTGGTGGCGCACTTTTGAGACCTCGCACGGCCCGGACTGGGACAAGCGGGCGACTGCCGCTTCGTGAAAGGATCGTATTGAAAACACCAAGTCTCGTCACCAGTCGCGATTGAGGTTAGAAAGTCTGGAGTGGTCTCGGAAGTCCCGATAAAATCTTGACAACATTCGACGCGAGTCTGCTTCTGCTCGTGTGTGAGGAAGTGTGGAAAAATCGAGAACAGACCTTCCTACGGTTCATTTTTTCTTTCAAGTTCAAAGCTACGCTATCCTTACTCATGTTCAATTCGTCTGCTAACATTCTGAAAAACATGTGGCAATCCTGGTTCAGTAGCGCGAGCACACTAGTCTTGTTTTCGCCGGTAACAGCTTGTGACGGCCGGCCGCTTCTCTCTTCGTCTTCTAAGGACTCTCTACCCTTCTTAGACCGATTGAACCACGTGTAAACTGTTGTACGCAACACTGTACCTTCACCGTAAGCCAAATAGATCATTTTTTTCTTTTCCGTGAACGTTCTTTAAGTTTATAACAAAATTGAATCGCTGCATGGTGTTCAAATTTCTCATCCATCGCGAAGCTTGTACCGGGGTCCAAACACACGTTCACGCAAACACGTCTATCTCGAGAACTAATGAACCGATACTGGGATAAAAATTCTCAGATACTCTTGAAGAATGTAGCAACATGGTACCTGTGTTGTTCAACAGTTCGGGAACTTTTCCGACATACTGTGTAGAACTGAATTGGATTGCAATTTTTTCAAATTTGAAAAGAAGTATAATTTTTATGTTGGGCGATTAATAAACTGATTATATCATGTTTCCAGGAAGCTTATAGATCTGAAAACGTTCCATTCATATTTCTGGTATATACGTTTCAAAATACATCAAAATATGAACGAAACGTTTGCAAAATAAAATATATATCGTCCTTCATAGTTGTCCTCCTTAGAAATTGATTTTTCTATTCAAATATTTTCGTTGTGTTTTCAAAGAATGACTTCTAGCAGATGCCTATCCAACCAATTGCACCGTATTTGAACAACCTCTTTATCGCTGTCTACATCTTTTCTCCAAACAATTAGATCTCAATTTTTAAATGGAAATATAACATTTTGAACTTTACAGAGTTTTTCCCTAATCCTATAGTTTTAAAAATTTGACCTTATCAATAGTTTCTTATCGCTGACCTGCCCTTTCATGTTTATAACAGTTTTACTCATATTGCTGGTTAACCGCCTCGGTAGCTGCATGGTTAGTGAGCAAGTATGTAGGAATATGCTTAGCCAAGGTGCTTGGTTCGAATCCGGGCTCAAGTTATGGATGTTGTCCTTGAACAAAAAAGTGAGTCGCCTAAAGGAGGCATACATTTCCGAAGATCAGATAAATTGTAAACCTTGTGGTGGCAGCTATCATTGAACGGTCTAGGAGAGTGGTTCGGAATCCACTATAAGCTGTAGGTCCACTGTGTAAATGGGCTAAGTTCCCGAGCACATTGTTAAAAGATCAAACAACAACAAATATTAGTGGTTATGCTGAGAGAACTTCAAAAACAATTGAATGCTTAACAGAAATATCACCGATTGTTTAAACATGCGGCTAAGTATAAATTCTTAATACTAAAATCATTTGTTCAACATGTCATACAAATGCTATTCGAACTACAACTTCATCAAATTCTTTATGAATAATAAGCAAATTTGAATATCTTGAAATTTTCATATAACGAATTCAATCCTCCTTGCTCGTTTAGTTGCAAACCATGTAACATTTCTTAAGCGCTCGATTGTTATTTGATATCACTCTTTGAAGACTAGGTAACACAGACTATTCATGAATAAGAATGGCATTTCAGCAAGGGAAAAATATTGATAGTATATAATAAATATTTGAAAATACCATAGCACTTAGTAAAATAAACATTTTTGTAACTATCCAAATATCGTCCATTATGCATATTCCCTTCACCATCGAGCATGAAAGTACTCTTGTCAGTAATATAGATCTTCTACAAAAGATCAGAATTTTGGTTCATATTTCACTTGAATTTCAAGAAAATTGCATGCCACCATGATGATCGTTTTCGTTTAAATCAATAAATAATTTTAATTTAGTCGGGTAGAATTTGTGATATTGCACCATCCTGTGGATAGTTGTGGCTTACACGCCAGTCCCACTAGATTATCTTCTGATGAAGTAGTATTTTCCATACTACAGGGTGTTACATGATAGTATGTCATAACTTGAGTGGTAAATCTACGTGCCATTTCAAGAAAAAAGTTCATATAAACATAGGTCCGCAAAAGCTTCGTTAATTGGTTTTTTCTTCAAAACTCCTGCAGTTTTTGAGATATTCAGACCAAATTTGGAATGCAAGCTATTTTTAACAGCCTCCATCATTGCACGTCCTAAATTTTAACTAGAATCTGCAAGGTGTTTTCTTTTCCGGAGCTATGTCTCCTTTTGCCCTTTCAAACTTTTTTGCAGTACGCCACTGATCAGCGTACCATCAATTTTCGTCATCTTCGTTCAATTTAGAAACTTTTTTGACACCTGTAATTTTTTCGTATCTCCAACCGTTTTCGAGTGAAAAATTATTGAATTTGAATTATTTGAATTGTATGTTATTCGCTAAATAAAAAAAATGATAGGTATGCTCAAAATTTGCTTTTATACTGATAGCTTGTCTTCTGAGACTCAACTTATACTTATTCAATATCAAACTAACAAAAAAAAACTAAATAAATGGCTGGAAGTGTCCCCCACCTGCAAGAATACAGACCTCTGTCTTTCTTCGTATATTATCACGCACTCTGTGCAATATTCCTGGGGTATTTCTCATCGTGTCACAAGAGGTTGTTATTCCATTTCTCAATTCTTCTACAGTGTTCACTGGAGTGGTATAAACTAAACTTTTGAGATATCCCCATAAGAAAAAGTCTAAACTATTTAAGTCTGGGGATCTGCGGAGCCATTGTTCTGGCCCACCCCGACCTATTCATCGGTTGTTGAATGTTTTATTCAAGAATTCCCTGGATTCTCCACTGAAATGTGCTGGTGGCCCGTCATGCATGAACCACATTATGTTTCTCAACAAAAGTGGCACACCCTCGAGCAATTAAAGTGACTCCTCAAGAAATTGCCGATAAGCGGGACCGCTTAGTCTGTTAGGAAAAAAAATGGCCCAATCAAATAATTTCCTATTATTCCGACCCAGACATTTAGTGAGCTTCGTCTGTGAACATTATTTCACTATCAAAATGAGAATTTTCTCTAATTTTATCTGAGAACCATCGGCAGAAATTCAGTCTTGAAGGAAAATCTCGAGGAAGTAGAGTTTGGACGCGTTGAATACGAAACGGCTACAATAAAAAGTCGTGGAGAATCCTCCAAACTAGAACATTTGAAATATTCAACTGATTTCCAATTTTTCTTGTACTCACATAAGGATTCAAATCAATACAATTCAAAACTGCTTCCTCAATATCTGTAGTTCTCATAGTTTGAGTTGCACCTTTTAAATGATTATTTGCAGTAAACGTACCAGTTTCCTTCAACCTTCTGTGGATATTTGAAAATGTTCGTCTGTCTGGTGTTACTCGATTTGGAAAGCGAACCTGATATAATCGCCTAGCTTCTGTTGTGTTTCCATCAGCTAGACCGTCCATGTAATGGATATCAGAATTCGGCGTTAGTAAAATTAGCCATTTTTTCCTACAGCACTAACTTCAAAAGTCTTAAAACTAATCGTTAATTTAATAAAGAATTCGAGCAGGCACTGGTATAACTTTAGTAACTGTCAAAATAAATAAATAAACGAAAAAATCAAAGCCTACTAGTCATTTTTTCAATTAGAAGTGCTTTCAATTCAACGAATGCATACAATCGTTTAATAATTTTTGCACGAGAACGACCGGAGATACGAAAAAATTACAAGTGTCAAAAAAGTTTCTAGATTGAACGAAGATGACGAAAATTTATTGAACGCTGATTAGTGGCGTACTGCAAAAACGTTTGAAAGAGCAAAAGAAGACATGGCTCCGGAAAAGAAAACACCTTGTAGATTCTTTTCGATTGCTCTGAAGCATACCTTACTGCTGGTGGATTAGTGGAAAAATAATCCTCAGATGATATTCAAGAATTTTCTTATATATCCCCTGTATATTTTATAACTGATTTGCAAATTGCACACCCTTCCCGTTACGGAAACCAGAACGGATATTTGTTGTAAGCATTCAGTTTTTATCGCTTTGTTCCACCATTCCACCCTTTATGATAATCGACCATTAAATATGGAAATAGCTCTTTGAGCGTCCCAGGAAATCGCCATGCTTGATTGTATCAAAATAACTTCACCCCCATTTAGTCAATGGAGGGTCATTATCGAAAATTTTATTTATAAATTATTAGGGTGTGTATTAAGTGCGGGTTTCAGCTACAAAACGGCCTTTGGGGTTACCTATCGACGAGAGAATACCCGCATATAAAATATAAGGGTGGTTAAAAGATTGTTATTGTTGAAGCGGGACTTAACGAAACGTGTGTCACCCGTATGAACAGGCATGGCGTCACCAGCGTAATTGAATGATGATGCTCTTGTGATTTTTAGCGACACGCGAATTGGGGAACTAGCCCTATGGGAATATTTAGAACTCGTTCTCGATAAACTGTTGAATTATTGAATAGGGTGTTTTTTTAAACACAAAGAATGCATACTCCATTTGGACTGATGTTCTTATTTTTATTCGTTTGTATATAATTACTAAATATATTAACCATTAATTTTCATAGTATTCAAATGACAAAACCTTGGCGTATTATACAGGTTAGTTTTCTGTATAAAACTTGTATTCTGGTGCCGGAAATTACGCTGTGATATGGAAATTAATAAGCATTCTGAGCTATTCTTGTGATGTGTTCTGTTGTTTCATTTTTACTCATATAAAGTAAGAAACGAAAAATTGAATTCGAAATATTGAAATCAAAAAAATTATTATACAGGGTGTTACATAATAGTATGTCACAACTTGAGGGGGTAAATCTACGTGCAATTATGAGAAAAAAAGTTTATATAAACATAGGTCCGCAAAAGCTTCGTCACGGAGCTACAGGGTGTTGAAATTCCCGGAAAAATTGTTTTTTCTTCAAAACTTTTGCAGTTTATGAGATATTCAGCCCAAATTTGGAATGCAAGCTATTTTTTACAGCCTCCATCATTACGTCGTAAATTTTAACTAGAATCTACAAGGTGCTTTTTTTTCCGGAGCCATGTCTTATTGTGCTCTTTCAAACTTTTTTACAGTACGCCACTGATTAGCGTACATTCAATTTTCGTCATCTTCGTTCAATTTAGAAACTTTTTTGACACCTGCAATTTTTTCGTATCTCCAACCGTTCTCGAGAAAAAAATTATTAAACGATTGTATGCATTCACTGAATTGAAAGCACTTCTAATTGAGAAAAGGACTAGTATGCTTTGATTTTTTTCATTTTATCATCTTGACAGTTGCTAAAATTGAACCAGTATCTGCTCGAATTGTTTATTGAATTAAAAATTAGTTTTAAGATTCTTGAAGTTATTGCTGTAAGAAAAAATGGCTAATTTTACTAACGCCAAATTGGCTGATATCCATTACATGTACGGTCTGGCTGACGAAAACACAACAGAAGCTAGGCGATTATATCAGGTGCGCTTTCCAAATCGAGTAACACCAGACAGGCGAACATTTTCAAATACCCACAGAAGGTTGAGAGAAACTGGTACTTTTACTGCAAATAATCATTTGAAAGGTGCAATTCAAACTATGAGAACTCCAGATATTGAGGAAGCAGTTTTGAAG
Source organism: Cryptolaemus montrouzieri (assembly GCA_013387265.2). NCBI lineage: Eukaryota > Metazoa > Arthropoda > Insecta > Coleoptera > Coccinellidae > Cryptolaemus > Cryptolaemus montrouzieri. The sequence goes on along the minus strand of JABFTP020000001.1, from coordinate 88,267,618 downwards.
TTTATTGATTTGAATCCTCATGTGAGTAAATGATGAAACATTCATGTTTCAACAAATGCATACTTATTCACTTCAATTTAAATATAGATTGTAAAGATGCTGTGCAATTGTTTACTAAAGATGCTAATTTAATACAAACTGCAAAAAGCAATAAAAATGTTTTTAAACATAAGAAAAAGAAAAAAAATTGTGCTTTATTCTGATACTATGTACTTTTTTTCTTACCTATATTAAACAATGTTCTTCAACTTTAAAAAAAGTGGCACCCACTCACGGTATTCGAAATACACTCGGAGGCAAAATTAGCGGAACACTCGAAAATTTAACCAAATTCGAAGTCCGATATTTTTCCTAATTCTCAACCGATTTAGATGATTTTTTCGGCATGTTATAGATCAACTCTTCTGCTTTGTAGAAATTATAAGAGAAAACAAAAAAAATTTGAAAAAAATTTTATACGGGGGCAAAACTAAAAGTGTTTTTTTTGTCAAAAATTCGTAACACCTTGTGGAATTTCGTGGTCCGAGTTGAAACGTACAATATCATGGTCTGTCAAGACACATCTTCCTACAGTAACGCCCTTCTTGTTTTATGCATTTATCTCTATTTTTACAAGAGATATCCAATTTGAAGCGAAAAGTCACAAATTTCAAGAATTTATTTTTAATCTTGCGTAGGTGCATAACATCGGAGGTTAGCCAAAAATTAAATCAAAATTAGAGAAGCGGAAATCTAACGAAATGAAAATTTTTGAAATTCACTGGCCAATGTCACGCTCCGGGAGAACTCGAAGTACACTGGAAAAATCGTTGATTTTGCACATTTATTTTTGAATTTTTTTGTGTGACACTCTATAATAATTATCATTCCTGTCCAAAATTGAGAGCAGGTGTATATCCTGGCGATATACTAGTGAAATGAAATGAACATGTTGAGAAAAATGTTCATGATGACCCACAAAAAAACATTTGATTTTAGTAGCGTGTATGAACCCTCCACCACACCCCCCACCCGAGCTCTTATTACAGCGCGCATACGATTTCGCGTACTCCCAATGATGTTGTCTATCATCTGTTGAGGTATGTTGTCCCACTCTTCCACCAAAGCCAATGTCAGCTCTTCAACGTTACCTGGATTCCGTTGTCGAACCCTTCTTCCAAGAATGTCCCAAACGTGTTCGATCGGGTTTAAATCCGGTGACCGCGACGGCCAGTCCATTCGTGTGATCCCAACTTCATTGAGTATTCTATCACTATGCGCGCAGTATGAGGGCGCGCGTTATCGTGCATAAAATGGAAATTTTCCACTATGTAAGGAGCAAAAGGCATAACATTGGGCTCCAAGATTTCTGTTATATACCGATGGGCATTAAGTTGTCCATTGCAAATAATCTCCAGTTCTGTTCGTACTCCCAAGCATATGCCACCCCATTTCATAACTGACCCTCCACCGTATTGCTCAGTTCCTGCGAAGTTCGCTTGATTGTACCGTTCCCTCGGTGCCTCCATATTCTATCTCTACCATCCACGAAATTCACACAATATCGGCTCTCATCACTAAATAAAACTCGTCTCCACTGATTGATTGTCCATGCTACATGCTCTCTAGCTACCCGATGGGCTCTATCGAGTCTTGGTGCTCTTGCTTGCGCGTATGATCTCAGACCAACTTCATTTATTCGTCTTCTGACTGTCCTCAAACTGACGTTAATGTTATCCACTGCTTGTAAAGGTTACATGCCTGAACAGCAGTAAGACGAGGATTTCTTATGGTTTGATTGACGATGAAACAGTCATGTATAGCGCGGGTTGCCCGATTTCTTCCTTGTCCTCGCCTCCTCACGTACAATCCAGTTTCCCTGTAACGTCGGTAGATTCGATGGATAACCGACGTCGAGACACCCAACATGGTACCGACTGAGCGGTAGGTGCGCCCTTCCTCGATCAATGTAACTGCCTTGCTACTGAGGTTGGTGGTAAATCTCTCATTCTGAATGAAAAACACCGTTTCGAATCATAAGCAGTAAAAGAATCATAAAACACCGCAACCGATCGAATTTGTATCAAATCAAAGAATGGAAAACTCTCATTCTTTAAACAAGTGCAAATGTGGTCATATACAAAAAACGTGTGTTGTATTTCATATTTGATAAAAAGGTGTGCACATGTGTAAATGAAGTTTTATCAATGGTCCCAGAATTCGGTTGAGTATTTTAATACCTACCGACTGTTATCTCCTATGAATTCCTAATTTTCACCAAATTAACCAAATTGTCATCAATAACTAATGCAATTCGAACATAAAAATCGCAAACGACAATTTCGACACGCCTGAGTGATAATAAGAAAATTCCAAATTGATAGACGAATTTTAATGACAATTTCTTGATTCAATGGAATTTCTCCAAAATGGTGATTTTCCACTTGAAATTAAATATATTTTGCAAAAATAGAGATAAACGCATGAAACAAGAAGGGCGTTACTGTAGGAAGATGTGTCTTGACAGACCATGATATTGTACGTTTTAACTCGGACCACGAAATTCCACAGGGTGTTACGAATTTTTGACAAAAAAACACTTTTAGTTTTGCCCCCGTATAAAATTTTTTCAAATTTTTTGTTTTCTCTTATAATTTCTACAAAGCAGAAGAGTTGATCTATAACTTGCCGAACAAATCATCTAAATCGGTTGAGAATTAGGAAAAGTATCGAACTTCGAATTTGGTTAAATTTTCGAGTGTTCCGCTGTATATGCGGAATTTGGTTAAAATGGTATAAGAACAAAGAAAAAATAATTAACCAATCAGTTAACTTGTTCTCCATATACTTCCAATGTCCCATCTCGTGTGAACTCCTATATATATATATATATATATATATATATATATATATATATATATATATATATATATATATATATATATATATATATATATATATATATATATATATATATATATATATATATTTACAGACATACCATACAGCAATATAGTAAATCGACAAATAAAGACAGGATGCTTTTTATAAAGCAATCCATAATTTATTGAATTTTTCATATGAGAATTAACCATTGTATCAACAGCATTCCTCATGTACATGACTCATCGTTCAGAATACAATGAAATTGTCTAGCATATTTTCGGGGAGTATGCAAATTAAGAAAGAAGAAACAAAATTTATTTCAAATGAATATTAATTGAATAGTTTATCCTTGAAACTTAACGAAATAATGAATTTTTTGTTGTGATACGGTCATATCTGAGCGACCTAAATGGGATTAATTATAATATAAATTAGGATGGAGAAATATTTGAGTTGACTCCGTCATTGCAAAAGAAAAACTTTGGGAATTCCGTTAGTTTATCTAACAAAGGGGCCGATGGTTAAGTAATTCTTTGAATTGTAGGAATTCGACTGGTATCGATGAAGAATTAAAGAAGAAATATTCAGAGAATGAATTGGTATTTGGGTTGTATTCCTTATTTCTTTGAATAAAATTGATTACACACTTTACTACAAAAAATCACACGTTCTTGAATGACTCTTATCTACAGTTTCAATATTTTAGGTAGTAAATTCCAAGTTCATTATGTAGAATTAAATAAAGAACTTAGAAATTAAACTATGTATTATACTATCACAAGAGATTTATTGAAAATCAGGATTGCAATTTCGGTCTGTCGACCATCTTCAGCTGATAGACTAAAGTTGAAAATACAAACATACATACATAAACAGGTAGATACATAAATAATAAGGGTGCAAACAAGAGGTAATAAACTAATTATGATAAAAGCAGGGATTAGTTAAATATTTCAAATAGGACGAATAAGCCGAGCTATACTGATCGTTCAGAAGATTATCTCTATGGGGGGTTTGTTGCAGTTTGAAAATTTCAATGGATTCCAAGAAATCTAACTTTCATCTCTTAGGTATTCTGTGAATAATTTGAATTTGATCTATGAGTGAAAATGATACAATGTGATGCGAAAGTAGATTCGTCGGTTCCGGTTATTTTAATCTGTTTGATGCTCTTTGTATCTCGTTTTGAATGAACGACTAATTTGGCCTATACAGGGTGTTACATAATAGTATGTCACAACTTGAGGGCGTAAATCTACGTGCAATTTTAAGAAAAAAAGTTTATATAAACATAGCTCCTCAAAAGCTTCGTTACAGAGTGTTGAAATTTCCGAAAAAAAATGTTTTTCTTCAAAACTCCTGCAATTTTTGAGATAGCTATTTTTCACAGCCTCCATCATTGCACGTCCTAAATTTTAACTAGAATCTACAAGGTGTTTTCTTTTCCGGAGCCATGTCTTATTGTGCCCTTTCAAACTTTTTGCAGTACGCCACTGTTCAGCGTACAATCAATTTTCATCATCTTCGTTCAATTTAGAAACTTTTTGAGATGTATAATTTTTTCGTATCTCCGACCGTTCTCGAGCAAAAAATTATTAAACGATTGTATGCATTCGCTGAATTGAAAGCACCTCTAATTAAAAAATTACTAGTAGGCTTTGTTTTTCTCATTTATTTATTTATTTTGACAGTTGAACCCATATCTGCTCGAATTGTTTATTGAATTAACAATTAGTTTTAAGATTTTTGAAGATATTGCTGTAAGAAAAGATGGCTAATTTTACTAACGCCAAATTGGCTGATATCCATTACATGTACGGTCTGGCAGACGAAAACACAACAGAAGCTAGGCGATTATATCATGTGCTCTTTCCAAATCGAGTAACACCAGACAAGCGAACATTTTCAAATATCCATAGAAGGTTGAGGAAAACTTTTACTGCAAATAATCATTCAAAAGGTGCAACTCAAACTATGAGAACTCCAGATATTGAGGAAGCAGTTTTGAAGTTTATCGATTTGAATCCTCATGTGAGTACAAGAGAAATTGGAAATCAGTTGAATATTTCAAATGTTCAAGTTTGGAGGATTCTCCACGATTTTTCATTGTACCCGAGCATGTAGCATGGACAATCAATCAGTGGAGACGAGTTTTATTTAGTGATGAGAGCCGATATTGTGTGAATTTCGTGGATGGTAGAGATAGAATATGGAGGCATCGAGGGGAACGGTACAATCAAGCGAACTTCGCAGGAACTGAGCAATACGGTGGAGGGTCAGTTATGATATGGGGTGACATATGCTTGGCAGTACGAACAGAACCGCTCAGTCAGTACCATGTTGGGTGTCTCGACGTCGGTTATCCATCGAATACGTTACAGGAAACTGGATTGTATGAGGAAGCGAGGACAAGGAAGAAATCGGGCAACCCGCGCTATACATGACCGTTTCATCGTCAATCAAACCATAAGAAATCCTCGTCTTACTGCTGTTCAGGCACGTAACCTTTACAAGCAGTGGATAACATTAACGTCAGTGTGAGGACAGTCAGAAGACGATTAAATGAAGTTGGTCTGAGATCATACGCGCAAGCAAGAGCACCAAGACTCGATAGAGCCCATCGGGTAGCAAGATTGGCGTTTGCTGGGGGTGTAGGAGATCAAGCGAACTTCGCAGGAACTGAGCAATACGGTGGAGGGTCAGTTATGATACATAGAGTACGAAAAGAACTGGAGATTATTGGCAATGGATCACTTAATGCCCATCGGTATATAACAGAAATCTTGGAGCCCCATGTTGTGCCTTCTGCTCCTTACATAGGGAAATTTCCTTTTTATGCACGATAACGCGCGCCCTCATACTGCGCGCATAGTGATAGAATATCTCAATGAAGTTGGATCACACGAATGGACTGGCCGTCGCGGTCACCGGATTTAAACCCGATCGAACACGTTTGGGACATTCTTGGAAGAAGGGTTCGACAACGGAATCCAGGCAACGTTGAAGAGCTGACATTGGCTATGGTGGAAGAGTGGGACAACATACCTCAACAGATGATAGACAACATCATTGGGAGTATGCGAAATCGTATGCGCGCTGTAATAAGAGCTCGGGGGGATCATACTCGCTACTAAAATCAAATGTTTTTTTGTGGGTCATCATGAACATTTTTCTCAACATGTTCATTTCATTTCACGAGTGTATCGCCAGGATACACACCTGCTCTCAATTTTGGACAGGAATGATAATTATTATAGAGTGTCACACAAAAAAATTCAAAAATAAATGTGTAAAATCAACGATTTTTCCAGTGTACTTCGAGTTCTTCCGGAGCGTGAAATTGGCCAGTGAATTTCAAAAATTTTCATTTCGTTAGATTTCCGCTTCTCTAATTTTGATTTTATTTTTTGACTAACCTCCGATGTTATGCACCTACGCAAGATTAAAAATAAATTCTTGAAATTTGTGACTTTTCGCTTCAAATTGGATATCTCTTGTAAAAATAGAGATAAATGCATAAAACAAGAAGGGCGTTACTGTAGGAAGATGTGTCTTGATAGACCATGATATTGTACGTTTCAACTCGGACCACGAAATTCCACAGGGTGTTACGAATTTTTGACAAAAAAACACTTTTAGTTTTGCCCCCGTATAAAATTTTTTTCAAATTTTTTATTTTCTCTTGTAATTTCTACAAAACAGCAGAGTTGATCTATAACTTGCCGAAAAATCATCTAAATCGGTTGAGAATTAGGAAAAATATCGGACTTCGAATTTGGTTAAATTTTCGAGTGTTCCGCTAATTTTGCCTCCGAGTGTACTTGAAGGGTTGCAAAGTTCATATTAACATTAACAACATATTAGGTTCAGGAAGGATAAGGTCCATTGCTACGAATTCATGCTATAGAAGTCATTCATATAAAGAAGAATGGGTAAAATCAAGAAAAAATTATAATAACGGAGAACGTTCTTCCGCGAAATGCTGGAAATACCGTTCCCGAAATATATTAGTAGTTCCACTGGTTATTTAAGTTAGTACAATGTCAATCATTCGATTCCAATTTATTTATGGCTAATATTATGTAACAGAAAAACTTACATTCGAAATTCAACGAATTTGTTTCCTGAGAATTTCTTATTTATCGTTTTCTTGTTTCTTTCTGATGAAATTATTATACAACCATTAACTTCTTATTTTGCTTCGATATTATGTAAGATGTAGTGTGAAATTCTAGAATAATACAAAGAGATTTCAATCAGAGGAACTCAAAATAATGATGATATAATGTAGAACATGTAAAAATTCACTTAGTTGAGACATTGAATTAAAATGTGTAGGAGAGTTTGCGATGACTATGTTTACTTGGGAACCAAGGTGGAAAAAGCGGACGAACATAAAGAGAAGTGAAGGAGTAAACTCTCGAGCTTTCCACACTGGATAACTTAAAACCAATGCTGAATAGTTAAATGAATAGAACAGTTACACTTAGGGTTTATATTGACTGACTTGGAACAGATCTTACATCTTCACACTATTAACTACTTTTCAAAACTAACATTTAGTATATCTAGCCAAGCTCAGCCGAACATACGATGGCTAAAAACAGATGCCTTATTGCAATATTACCTGGTGGGGAATTTCTATAAATTTTCTAAACTTAAGGTATTAATTGCACTGTATAATCTCCTTTGGAAGTATAAATAATGGGGAATGTCAGTACATTTGCAGAACAAATTCATCTGGATATATAGTGTAATAATCATTTAAAATACACTCGGAGGCAAAATTAGCGGAACACTCGAAAATTTAACCAAATTCGAAGTCCGATATTTTTCCTAATTCTCAACCGATTTAGATGATTTTTTCGGCAAGTTATAGATCAACTCTTCTGCTTTGTAGAAATTATAAGAAAACCAAAAAATTTTATACGGGGCAACACTAAAAGTGTTTTTTGTCAAAAATTCGTAACAACCTGTGGAATTTCGTGGTCCGAGTTGAAACGTACAATATCATGGTCTGTCAAGACACATCTTCCTACAGTAACGCCCTTCTTGTTTTATGCATTTATCTCTATTTTTACAAGAGATATCCATTTTGAAGCGAAAACTCACAAATTTCAAGAATTTATTTTAATCTTGCGTAGGTGCATAACATCGGAGGTTAGCCAAAAATGAAATCAAAATTAGAGAAGCGGAAATCTAACGAAATGAAAATTTTGAAATACACTGGACAATTTCAAGCTCCAGGAGAACTCGAAGTACACTGGAAAAATCGTTGATTTTGCACATTTATTTTGAATTTCTTTGTGTGACACTCTATTATAATATTCATTCCTGTCTAAAATTGAGAGCAGGTGTGTATCCTGGCGATATACTCGTGAAATGAAATGAACATGTTGAGAAAATGTTCATGATGACTCACAAAAAAACATTTGATTTTAGTAGCGAGTATGACCCCCGAGCTCTTATTACAGCGCGCATACGATTTCGCATACTCCCAATGATGTTTTCTATCATCTGTTGAGGTATGTTGTCCCACTCTTCACCAAAGCCAATGTCAGCTCTTCAACGTTGCCTGGATTCCGTTGTCGACCTTCTTCCAAGAATGTCCCAAACGTGTTCGATCGGGTTTAAATCCGATGACCACGACGGCCAGTCCATTCGTGTAATCCCAACTTCATTGAGATATTCTATCACTATGCGCGCAGTATGAGGGCGCGCGTTATCGTGCATAAAAGGAAATTTTCCCTATGTAAGGAGCAAAAGGCACAACATGGGGCTCCAAGATTTCTGTTATATACCGATGGGCATTAAGTGATCCATTGCCAATAATCTCCAGTTTTGTTCGTACTCCCAAGCATATGCCACCCCATATAACAACTGACCCTCCACCGTATTGCTCAGTTCCTGCGAAGTTCGCTTGATTGTACCGTTGCCCTCGATGCCTCCATATTCTATCAGATAAAATTCGTCTCCACTGATTGATTGTCCATGCTACATGCTCCCTAGCAAACGCCAATCTTGCTACCCGATGGGCTCTATCGAGTCTTGGTGCTCTTGCTTGCGCGTATGATCTCAGACCAACTTCATTTAATCGTCTTCTGACTGTCCTCACAATGACGTTAATGTTATCCACTGCTTGTAAAAGGTTACGTGCCTGAACAGCAGTAAGACGAGGATTTCTTATGGTTTGATTGACGATGAAACGGTCATGTATAGCGCGGGTTGCCCGATTTCTTCCTTGTCCTCGCCTCCTCACGTACAATCCAGTTTCCTGTAACGTCGGTAGATTCGATGGATAACCGACGTCGAGACACCCAACATGGTACATGATCAATGTAACTGCCCTTGCTACTGAGGTTGTTGGTAAATCTCTCATTCTGAATGAAAAATACCGTTTCGAATCGTAAACAGTAAAAGAATCACAAAACACCGCAACCGATCGAATTTGTATCAAATCACAGAATGGAAAACTCTCATTCTTTAAACAAGTGCAAATGTGGTCATATACAAAAAAACGTGTGTTGTATTTCATATTTGATAAGAAAAGGTGTGCACATGTGTAAATGAAAAGTTTTATCAATGGTCCCAGAATTCGGTTGTGTATTTTAATACCTACCGACTGTTATCTCCTATGAATTCCTAATTTTCACCAAATTAACCAAATTGTCATCAATAACTAATGCAATTCGAACATAAAATTGCAAACGACAATTTCGACACGCCTGAGTGATAATAAGAAAATTCCAAATTGATAGACGAATTTTAATGACAATTTCTTGATTCAATGGAATTTCTCCAAAATGGTGATTTTCCACTTGAAATTAAATATATTTTGCAAAAATAGAGATAAACGCATGAAACAAGAAGGGCGTTACTGTAGGAAGATGTGTCTTGACAGACCATGATATTGTACGTTTCAACTCGGACCACAAAATTCCACAGGGTTTGACAAAAAAATACTTTTAGTTTTGCCCCGTATAGAATTTTTTTCAAATTTTTTGTTTTCTCTTATAATTTCTACAAAGCAGAAGAGTTAATCTATAACTTGCCGAACAAATCATCTAAATCGGTTGAGAATTAGGAAAAATATCGAACTTCGAATTTGGTTAAATTTTCGCTAATTTTGCCTCCGAGTGTACTTATTTGGATATAGTCTTTCTCCCCGATGTCTAAATCTGAAGTACATGAATTCTAAACAATAGCTATCTCCACCAGAGACAAAGATCGATTTATTAAAACGTACATATAGGAGGAAGGTTAGAAAGTGGAAAAGAACTGGGACTAATTGTCAATCAAAAGAAGACAATATACATGAAAATGTAAACGTCAGAGTACCAACAGTTCAAGATCTTCAAATAAATATTGTAGTTTCCAAAGAAACATCATACTTCACGGCTAGTCAATAGCGGAGGGAAACAAGCGCCGCCATTAGTGAGCATGTTGAATGAAAAAAACGTCGGGGACCCACCGTCAGGAACAAAGCCGTATAAATTATTCTTTCAACTCCGAAACCGAATGCAACTCAACTGCGCTGAATTATCATTAGTACGCTAGAGGATTTGAGTGCATCACATAGCCAATGAATTCAACAAATATTTTGCTACAATTGGTAAAAGACTGGCTGAAAATGTGATGTTAACGTAAAAGATAGTCCTCAGAAACCCTAATACAATAGCATTTATCCTTAGTGACGAGACTGAAGTTATGGGAATAATTAAAGAACTAAAAACAATAAGGCTAGTATGGATGAGATAAAGGCTGAAATTCTCAAAAAGAAAGCTCCATTTATTTTGACACCACTCACGTATTTGATAAACGAGAGTATGAAAACAGGTGTGTTTCCTGGGACTCTCAAACATGCTGTAATAACACCATTGTATGAATCTTCTGACAAAACAGAAATAAAAATTACAGGCCATATCACTTATCTCCTCCATATCAAGACTATTTGAAGAATTATTAAAAAAGAATTGAAAATTTTTACAAAATGTGAACTGCTCGTTAAGAGGAAATTTGGGTTTCAAAAGGAAGGTCAACGCAGGATACAATTGCTAAACTTGTTGCAATAATAACTGACGCAATTGACAAAGATATACCAGCGCTTTGCATCCTTGTTGCCTTGCAAAAGCATTTGATACAGGGGACTACTTGAAATTGCTTGACACATGGGAACGATTAGGATGGAGAGAGTTTGCTTACGACCTAATGAAAAGCTATTTAACAGATAGACGTTAGACAGTAAAAATCGAAACTGAGGTGAGTGAAGAAAGATATGTTACTTGCGTTGTACCTCAAGGCACAGTTTTAGGCCCACTGTTTTTCTTGATTTATGTCAATGACCTGTTTTCTCAGAAATAAGTAGTTTTGATGATAATACTTGTCTGTTTTAAAAGCTGAATCATGAGAAAACTTGAACAACTAGTAAAAGTGAATTTACTCATGTCATGAACTATTTTGATAGAAAGAAATTGACCATAAGTATGGAAAAACTAGTTTCATTCTAGAAAGTTCATTAAATTGTTTGATTGAGGAGGTCGTTACTTGTTGAAAATCGATATATATATATTTTCAATGAAATAAAACTAAAGTATTAAGATTTTCACTATATTAACAAAACTATGACCAGAAGCTTTACTTATATTGGTAATCCTAGTCTAAAATTAAATTCATTCTGAACTGATAATTCTTTAGGCCGACATATCAAAACTGCAAATCTAAAACTGATAAAAGTAATAAATCCGGTGTTTATAAACTGTCTTGCGGGGATTGTAATAAAATTTATATTGGTAGAACCAAGTTAGATTATCCGAGCACAAACGTAGTTTTAATTATCATAAATCAGATTCCCATTATTCTTACTTACTCGAAGAAAACCATAATTTTAATGATAATTTCAAAATTTTACACAATGAAAATAACAGACAAAAACTCAATCTATTGGAAATTTTAGAGATCAACAAAGAAAAGAATTCAGGTAGCTTACTTAATAGTCAATAAGATCTAAATCCTTCTCTTTTACTCAATCTTTTCAAATCATAAAGTAAGCAACTCCGATGGGTTTTCCAACATAACTTTTGTACCTATTGTAATATTAAGTAGGAAATAAGACTAATATATAAGGAATAACTTTGTTCAATAGTTTGTATCTATCTGATGAAGCCACAGTGTGGTAAAACCGGTCATAGTTTTGTTAATAAAGTGAAAATCTAAATACTTTAGTTTTGTTTCATTGAAAATATTCATTAAATTGGTTTCAACTGATCTGCCTTTGAAAAACCATGTTGTTCAGGTATAATTTGCGCTTTCACGAGATTGAATAAATGAGGAAAATCGAGGGGAGTTTGCTGATGGATCTGTAGTTTGACCAAGTTTTTATTTACGTTTTTATGAATGGGTATAACGATAGCGACCTTCCATTTGTCTGGAAATACACCCAAGTTAAATGATTTATTATAAATGAGAGTAAGATGAGTCTCCATATATATAAATATGCTTGTATAAAATTACATGGAATGCGATCGGATCTTGCACCCTTTTCGGTAGTTAGAATTTTACTTAGAACATGCGGGCAGTTAACTTTACGTCATGAGAAATAGGGTTAACAGTAACAATAAAAGGCGGCGATACGCTCTTGAAATATTCCGCGAACAGGTCACATATTTCGCCACCAGATCTACCAATTTTTTCGTTATAAGTTATCGAGCCTAGAAAATTTTTATTTCTATCATTAGTTGAATTGAAACTGTAATGCTTCCCTGATTCACCGAAACCTCAGCCGTAACCAAAGCAGTGTATTTTTTGAAGTCTAATTTTATGAGTTCTTTCTCTAACCTTGTTCGAAGTTACCTGAATTCGAGAAAATCACTCAGGTTGCTATAAATTTTCCACCTGGTATGGAGTTTATTCTTACGTTTCATCAGCCCAATTGTTTCATGCGAATAATGAATAGGAAATTTGTTTCTTATTCTAGTTTTAGGAACATGTTCATCTATAATTTCTGATAAGTATTCATAAAAGCCTTTAGATCTAAATTCACATCATTGTTATTCAGTAGCTCTACCCAACAAATTTTATTGATATTTTGGTTTATTCCAGAGGTGGATGATGATTGTCCTCATTGACTAAAGGACTATCACATCGCTTCAGATTTTAACTTTATAGGTATTACTTAATATTAAATCTAAAATGTTGCCATTCTCATTACGTATGTTATTGAATTGGGACAATTCTAGGAAAGAAAATGAATCTATCAAATTCACAAACCTTGGTTCAACGTCACGATCGCGGCTTTTATATATGCGTGACCCAGCAGTCCCTACACCCTCACTTCCTCTGCTCTTGGTACTCAAGTACCTGTTACATAGTCATTTAGAAACGCATTCTTTCGTCGCGACGTGAGAATTGCTGTTTTAGAAAAATACCTTATGTCGTCTGCGATTTTGAATACGAAAGGAGTTTTAATGAATATCAGTAATAAGGTCGAATCTCGTCTGCGCTGGATTTCTTATCTAAGTTGAGATAAATTCTTTCATTACGATTTTACTGTATTTTCACTGTAATTTTGAATTCAGATGAAATTTATGAAATGTTATGCAAGTAGATAGATAGGAAGACTCTTTCCTGAGACTATTCAAGTTTCAGTGAACTAAAATGGAACAGATCCATGCTGATCAATAGCAGTCATCATCGAGTACCACCCTCATCTCGAATTTCAATCCCTAGAGCAGGGGTGACCACCCTTGAAAATTTGGAAGAGGTAGATGGGTCGAGTGATACCTCGAAAGAAAGGTATTATCTTTGTCTGCATCCCCGTAAACGAATTTCCGTTTTGTTTGAAAACTGTAGAAGATACAGAGTGAGCTAATGAGAAATAGAGAGACTATCTATCGCCCTGAGCTATTCAAGTATAAGTGCAAAGAAATGGAACAGATTCATTCCAGATCAAAGGCTATCATCTTTGATCTAAATGAATCTATCCCAGTTTTTCGCACTAATACTCCAATAGTCTTGGGGCGATAGTCTTCTCAATTTTTCAGTGGTTCACTCTGTATCTTCTACAGTTTTCAATCAAAAATGAAAATTCTTTCACGGGAATGCAGACAAAGATAATACCTTTCTTTAAAGTTATCACTCGACCCATTTACCCGCTTCCAAATTTTCAAGGGTTATCACCCCTGCTTCAGGGGTTGAAATTCGAGGTGAGGATGGTACTTGATGATGAGTGCCATTGATCAGCATGGATCTGTTCCATTTTACTTCACTGAAACTTGAATAGTCTCAGGAAAATAATCTTCCCTATCTTTCAGTTGCTCACCCTGTATCTTTTACAGTTTTCAATTTTCTTCTTCTTCAAGTGCCATCTCCGAGTCGAAGGTTGGCAATCATCATCGCTATTTTTACTTTAGAAGCGGCCGATTTATAAAGTTGGTTCGAAGTGCATCCAAACCACTCTCTCAGGTTCCTCAGCCATGAGATTCTTCTTCTTCCTATACTTCGTTTTCCTGTATTTTGCCTTGGATAATCAGCTGTAGGAATTTATATTTTCACCTCTCATAATATGGCCCAGATATTCCAATTTACGTTTCTTGAGTGTGTTAGCAACCCTCTTTCCCTGCCTATGCGTCTCTGAACTTCTGCATTTGTTACTCGATTCATCCATGATATTCTAAGAATCCTCCTATACACCCACATCAAATGCTTCAATCTTTTCAAGAATTGCGACATTCACTGTCCATGCTTCCGCTCCATAAAGGAGAGTAGAGAAAACATAACATTTAGCTAAACGATGTTTTAATGCCATACTTAGATCTTTACTACGAAAAACTTTGTCCATTTTATGTAGTTGGCTCGGGCTTTTCTATTCTTATTCTTATTTCTTGGGTGTATTAATTTGTGCTGTTCACCATTGCTCCAAGGTAAGTATATTGCTCCACTCTTTCTACATTTCTGCCGTTTATAGTTAGACTAACATTTACTGGATTGTTCTTTGAGATTACCATGAATTTTGTCTTTTTTATGTTTAGTGATAACCCATATTCCTCACTGTAAGTAGATACTCTGGTCATTAGTCTCCGCAGAGCTTCGATACTCTCCGCTAAGATTACTGTGTCGTCCGCATATCTTATGTTGTTTACCCGTGTTCCACCAACTGTTATCCCACATTCTTCGTTTTCCAGAGCTTTCTTAAGTATTTCTTCAGCATATGCATTGGTTTTAAATTAAAAATGGAATGTAGACAAAGATACCACCTTTCTTTTGAGTCATCACTCGACCCATCTTCCCTATTAAAAATATTCAAGGATTGTAACCCCCGCTTAGGGGGTTGATATTTGGGGCAAGTATTGTATCCCAAAAGATGTTCTCCTTAAGACAAAAATTGACCTGTTTTTGCGTTTTGATCAGAAATGAATATTTTGGTATATATAGCCTCTGTTTAGTTTTCGTTGAAGCACCCTGTATAGTATTCACAATTGATGATTAAATTCAATCAGATTAAAAGTAAGAAATATATTGATTGTTTTAGCAGAAGCACAAAAACAAATAGACCCCGGTTCTGGGTCGTCTCAACATAATAATAATTTTAATTATTTACCAATTATCAATTGTTAAGGTCAAACTTCAACGTCGTTTTCTATTTCATAAAAACCAAGCAATTTCCACGAGTTGACGATTTTCTAGATCATCAATTACCTAACTGATATTTGACATTTCACTTCCTTATTTTGTGTACAAATGTTGACGATATCCGTTTTTCTAATATCGTAGGAACCATAACATTGTTTCGTTACTGAGGAATATAAATCACAAAATATTTGAATGATTTTCTCAGTAAACTTAAAAAAGCATGTCATCTATGAATAGTTTACAAAGTAATTCTTCCACAAATTTCGTAACAAACGCCATATGTTATATATGTTTTAAAACTGTTTGCAAAAAACATGCATTCTGAATAGTATAGCTACGAAAGTTATCGATTGGAACACTTTCTTAGTCATCTCTGTTAAAATAGATATACTTGCACTCACGTGAACTAACAGTAGTGGTCGGGAAATCCCCATAATTTCTCTCTACCGCATCTATTTCGATGTGGATGACTAATTTACATTAAATTAGAGTTGTTTGGTCATGAATAATGATCAGGGTAATTAGCAAGATTTTTTAGGTATAAAACCGCAGAATGATTTCGTTAAGTCCAAAGTTGATATGGTCAATTAATTTAATATGCGAATAGAACATTAGATCCAATATTTCATAATATTACTTTTGCTTGCGCTAAAATTTCAATACTGGTGATTGGTAAATATACACACAACCAAATTTATATGGAATTACTCGGTAATTCACTTTATTGATTGTTTTTACTATGGTTATTTGACTACTTGTGAAGAATGAAGTTTTTGTTGTAAAAACTGGATAGTATGATAAGAAATGTTGAATTATCACCACATGTTCGGGATATTGTACTCAATCGTCACTGAGATTTGAAACTGTGAATTTCAAAATTTAAAAAGCCTATAATCATAATTGAAAATGTCTTACGTTGGATTGTTCGATGTGCAGAGGGTCGAATAACACTGGTCTACAATGGTTTTGTTGCCCTAGATATGAAAATGATTTTGGGTCTATTTATGCACACAATTCGTGAAACTATCAATGATTTTGTAGGATTTGCTCTGATTTCTTTTTAAATCTTTATTTTCATTTTACATAACAGAAATCGTAAAACAAGAAACAAAATAACAGATATAATTATAATGTCAGTTATGTTTTGAGAAATTCGGACACATCGAAGTAAATAAAGAGGAAAATGTCGAAAATATATTTCATATTTCCATAAAACGCCTTTTATGAGCTTTTCTTCTATAATTTTCAGGGACAATTTCTTTTCAAAGACCAGCAGTAATCTGCCATCATGTGACAATCCCATCGACCTTGATACCTTTCTTCCATCACTTTTAGATCTTGATGAAACCGCTCTCCTGTTCCTCACTATAATTTCCTAAATTATCCGGAAATTTATCTAGATGATTGCGGAGATAGTGTAACTTAATACTCATATTTGCTCCTAAAGTCTGAAAGTTTGTCAGCATATTTTGCACAATTTCTTCATAATTTGCTGTTTTATGGTTACCTAGGAAATTTTCGACAACCAACACAAAACTTTTCCAAGCTTTACTTTCCGGAACAGTCATAACTTTGATAAAATCTGAGTCTTTCATCAATTGCCGTATTTGAGGACCATCAAATATTCCATCTTTCAATTTTTCCATACTAAGCTTCGGAAATTTTCTGCAAATGTAATTAAAACAATTTCCGTCTTTGTTCAACGCTTTTACAAATTGCTTAATCATACCTAACTTGATATGTAATGGTGGAAGTATGATTTTGTCTCTGCTCACCAGCGGCTCCTTATTACGTTGGCTTTACCGACAGTTAAAGAATTTCTTACAGGCCAAACATCTTGTTCCCAATGAAGTTGCTTTGCTCTACTATCCCACATACAAATAAAGCAAGGGTATTTTGTATATCCACTTTGTTGGCCAAGTAAAAAATTAACCATTTTTAAATCTACACAGATCGGCCATTGATGCTCAGAGTATTTAATTTTCTCTAAAACTAATTTTACATTTTCATATTCTTCTTTGAGTTTCGTTGAATGGGCAATTGGAATTGATGCAAATTTATTTCCATTGTGCAATAAGACGCATTTTAAACTTCTTTTGCAACTATCAGTAAAAAGGCGTCATTCAGTAGATTTGTTCTCTTTTAAACCCATGTCTATAAGCAGCTTCGCGATATTATTACAATACACTAATCCTTCATTTTCACTAAAAAATTGTAACAACTCTTTTTCTCGCGTGCTGTATGTTATAATTGTTACTGTTGATGCCAATAAATTTTTTTCTTTCAATCTTGAGGCTAACAGTTCTGATCCTTGTTTTGATAAATTGAGATCACGTATTAATTCACTGAGTTCATTTTGAGAAAATAACTTTGGCGTAGATGTTTCACCTTCCCATTCACTTCCACTAGTAGATGGTCCCGATTTCTGTGAATTTGGTAACATCATTGTTTCTGAGGGTATGCGAATTACTTTTGAAATGTATTGGGCCGAGGGAGATTTTCACTGTGTAGAACCGGACATTTCGTAGACTGTAAGTCTGGGTATCTCCATGTTTGATTTCGATTAAAACCTTCAACATCTACTACGCAAAAGTAACAATCATATAAATGATTCGTAGGCTCCATCCAGATCATAGGAATACCAAAGTCTAATCTAAAACGTTCACCTTTTTCCAACAACCGTAAAGACTCAACACAGGACTTACAAACTTTATTAGGAACCCATGGTTTACCGAATTTGTCCATTTTGAAACCAAAATATTCAACATAAGTCTCCTTGACAAAGTCTGTGATATTTCTTTTTTGTTTTTGGTATATAAACACCGCAAATATAACAAAATAAATCACTACAATATTTACACTTTCTTCGTGACGAACTCATATTTTAGACTAGAAGACAAATATATAAGAATGGACATTCAGTAATTGAAACAAAATATTAATCCATGACACTTTATCCAGATTTACGTGTATTTGTACTTCAATATTGTCAAATAACTGAGATCTCAGCTGTTCTGTGGAGCAAGGGGTCTGAGAGTGGGGATCAGGTGATGTTTGTATGCGCGAAAAAGTTGCGCAGAAGCCTAATCGTGACTGGAAAATTAAATTTAATTTCTAACAAGCTTATAATTGTTCAAAATATAAGAAATGCAAAAATCATGAAAATACGAGCACATTGAAAACTTTCATGAATATATTCGTAATCTGGGCACTTGAAAACATAAAAATTTGCGATGATATCCAGGGCAACAATAAAAATTTTTTTTTTGTAGAGCTGTGTAATTGTTCTCGTTGAAGAAGAGGTGACACAGAGGGATATACCGGCCACAATGAGGGTTTCACAGAGGGTGATTTCAAAAACCTACACCCAATACGTGGAGCTACAATCTTTGCAAAATAGGCCTAGAAGAAGTCGTAGAAAGATCAGTTCTGAAGAACAAGACCGCATTTTGTGCCATATTGCAAGAAGAGGCCTTAGTGCGTCGCACCCTATACTCCAAAGGCAATTTTGAAAGCAACAGGCATCAATGTATCAGTCGAAACGATACGTCAAAGACTTAATTCAAAGAGTTTATACAGCAAAAGGCTCTTGAGAGTTCCAGAGCTAACTAAACAACAAAAAATTAACAGACTTAATTGGTGTATCGAGCACCAAAATTAGAATATTGAGAATTTGCAAAATGTTTTTTTTTCGGGTGAGATCAGAATTGTTGTTCGATCAGATGACCGCCAGATTCGGGTTTTAAGGGGTCGTGGAAGACAAGCTAGACTCCGAACAACAAGATAAATTCCTAAATACCAAAGGGCAGTGTGATGGTTCGTGGTGGCATTATGCTGTAATGCAAAACAGATTTGAGTTGTAACGGCTAGAAATTACGTGGACCTACTGCTGGAGCTCATAGTGGGACTCTGGAGAGATATGGCGGAGGAATTTCATTTTATGCAAGATAATGCTCCTCCTCATACCAGCAACCTCACGCGACATTATCTTGAAACAGACGGAATCGAGACTTTGGACTGACCAGCTTGCTCTCCAGACTTAAATCCTATTGAACATTTATGGGATAATCTCAAAAGGAAAATTAGATCGCGCTAAAATAATCCAAGAATTCCACAACAGCTCATCCAAGCCGGCACATAAGAGTGGCAGAATATTACCCCAGAGGAGGTCGAAAACCTAATCCAAAGCATACCTAGACTGATTCAGGCTTGTATCAGGGCAAGAGGAGGTAATAAAAGCTACTGAGGTCGACAAACAATACCTACTCAGTGAGAAAACAATTTTCATTTGTTTATATTTTATTTGTTTCTTTCTTAAAATAAACCTTAAATCATTTCATTTTTCAATTGAAATATCTCAAAAAGGATCAATTCTAACAATCTTCGAAATTTACAAAATCCCTGAGGTAATATTCAAAATATCGTGCGATTCCACATTAATTTGGTTGTGTGTACTGCTCACAATATAAGCATATAATAAAAGTTAAAATGTGGGTGACTTTTTTGTTTGTTTTGTTTTTTTTTATTGACATCAAAAAAATTACATGTCTCGTCAGGGTGTATATAAAATACTAAATTATCATTAAAATAGACAAATATGTAAAAACGCATAACAGTGTATATAACAATATCACAGTTAAAACAAAGAACAAGTTACGCTCAAAATACACAAACAAGTCTTATCAAAACTTAGCCTCAAAAATTCTTTTATACTGTAGTACGATCCGTCAATGAGTAGCTTCTTGATCGCTGCATTGAACTTTTCTTCTCGAAGAGCTTTTATTTTTCAGGTAATTTGTTATATAGCTTGATGCCCCAGTAATCGAAGAACTGTTGCGTTTTATTCAGCTTATGTAGTGGTGTTACAAAGTTGTTTTTAAACGAGTGTTATATCCATGTGCATCTGAATTCCTTAACAAGCAGTTCTTATTCTGGTAAGTATATTTAATGCATTCGTTAATATATAGAGATGGTACGGTAAGTATTTTTTCCTTTTTAAAAATAGGTCTGCAACTCTCTCTGGCCTAAGCCTTCAAGAATTCTGATGGCTTTTTTTTGCAATGTGAAAGCTTGCTTAGAACATTGTCCCCAAAGAAGTATCCCATATGAAAGAACACTATGTACGCATGCATAGTAAGCCGTTTTTGCTACTTCATAAGTTGAAACTCTTTTCATTTTTCTAAGGAGGTATAGAGCTTTAGACGTTCTTCTGCAGATGCTATCTATGTGGGTAGACCAGCTCAGCTTTGAGTGGAGAGTAATTCCCAGAAATTTTACTTGCTTATCATTTGGACCTGCCCTGAAAGTAAGTTCTTCCGTTTTGTATTCATTCAGTTTTAGTTTGTTCGCAGCGAACCATTCTTTTATGTATTTTAAAGCTTTCAGTTTTGTGTGCTTATGTCCAGTGGGCTTTCACCTTTAATCAACACCGATGTGTCATCGCAGTAAAGACAAGTAAACTCTGATTCTGGTACTGTTAGATCGTTTATATAGAGGATAAACAGGATTGGTCCAAGTATTGATCCTTGGGGAACTCCATACTCGACCTCCACCTCATCCGAGAAATTGCCCTTCCAGAACACCCTCTGGCTACGGCTCTGCAAATAAGACTTGAGAAGTTTGTGAACTATACCTCTAAATCCATAAAAATATAACTTTGACAAAAGAATTTCATGTGATACTGAGTCGAATGCTTTGCTTAAGTCAAAATTTAGCATTTCTAGTATCTCTCCATTATCCAGCGCTGATGTTATCGATTTAATGACTTTTGTTAATGCCGTGGAGGTACTTCGTTTCGCTCTGTATCCATGCTGTGCATCGTTCAGTAATTGGTGTTTTTCTAAAAACTTAACAATACGATTTTTTATTGCCAGTTCAAAGATTTTTGACAGGCTAGGAAGTATCGAAATTGGCCTATAGTTGTTGCATTGGCTTCTGTCTCCTTTTTTTTATATATTGGGATTACCTTTGATTTTTTGAGTTCTCGAGGAAAATAGCCATCCTTAAAGCTTTTGTTTATTAGAATGCTTAATGGTTCTGCAAGTTCTTTTGATAGTAGCTTCAGGTGAGAGCTGGAAACATAGTAGCTATCCACTGTATTTTTACCTTTTAATGATGCAAAGAGTTTCCTGATTTCTGTTCCTGTGCAGTCGAAGAGAAAGCAACTCAACTTAGTGTCCAACTTTAAGTCTTCAAGGTAATCCGCATATGAGACTGAAGTTTGATCAACTTCTTCAGCTGTGGACTGCCCCACTCCCGCTAAATATTCATTCATTTCTCCAGCCGTTAAATTGCTTTTTTCTTCTTCGCTTTTTCCTTTTGCAGGTTTTATGATTTTCCACATTGCCCTGGATTTGTTGCTTGCTTTGCGTATCTGATTTTCGTTATTTTCCTTGATTTTCTCATTGATTTTTAAATTGTAGATCTCCTTGAAGATATCATATGCCTTTTTGATTCTGCGTCTCTTTGTACGGTTTTAACGACTTGCAAAGCTTCCAACTTATTCTTCATGTCTTTTAATTCTTTTGTGTTCCATTTAGAGGTTTTCTTCTCTTTTTGATCTATAACTATCTCCTTAACAGGCACCCATTTGTCAAGAAGTGAAACAAATAATTCGTGGAAACTACTGAAACCTTCTTCCGCATTTTTATTGTGCAGAAAGTTCTTCCAGTCAACTTCAGAGAGTTCTCTCTTCAATTGGTAAGTTTTTTCAGTATTGAATACTTCAATTTCTTAAATGGTGATGGATTATTGAAGAATTTTTATTCAAGGAACCATATTCAATCTTCCGTAGAATGTTAGATTTCCCTCCTCGAAGGAGCTGGTTTTCGGTCTCATTTGAACTCGTCAGCATTGCATATCCATTCACATCATCAGGATACACAGCCACCTACTCATCTCAATTCGTTGGAGCTCCCTCAAATGAACCGAGACAGAGACTTCACCACTTTAACTTTTAACTTTAACATAATCTTTATTCAAGTACCAGTTTTACAACTTTTAACTTTACATCTCTTATTGAATTTAAAGGGAAAACAGAACAATTTTTGGCTTCTAAACCGTGATCTGAGGGATCTGAATGTAACCTTAAATAATTAAATTAAGCACAATTCGTTTTGTCGTCCTAGTGAGGACGGTCTTAAGATATTTATTTAACAAGATTTTACAAGAAATCTAAGATCTACGCTACCCAACTGGATGATTTGCGAATTCAGATCATTAATGAATGCCATCAAAGTGAACCAGAAATGATTTCAGCAAAACTTATTTTACCTCATGGAAGTGAATGGTGCCCATTTTCAGCACTTAATAAACTAATCACAAAAGTAAGTAGTTTTCCACTTTTTCAGCTACCATTTCGTTAACAATGAAAATTTTGAAGCGAAATTTTAGAGTCAGATAGTACTCAATAACATCTCCAAAATGAGGTATCGCAACACCCCTCATCCCTATTCAAAATCAGGGTATTGTGCTCACCCCCGGTAGGGGATTGAAGTTACTGGGATGAAAAAATCGTAAAAGTTGTTCCCCCTCGAATCAAAAATCGACGAGTCCGAGCGATTCTCCATATTTTTATTTTGAAACCGGAAAATCGAGGTGTTAAGTTTTCGTTTGACCACCATTTAAATATTGAATGAACCGGCTCGGTGGCGTATGGGATATGATGCTCTTCTCCTACGCAGAGTTCCCTGGGTTCAATCCCCACAAAGTCGGTGCGATTTTTCGGATTCTGGGAATCGCTTGAGTGTCCACCTTTCGGAGGAGATGTAAAGCTGTCGGTCCTGTCTAACAGAGACTTCCCTCGACACGAGAGGGGTTCGGCAAAATTCCCGGGTTAGTGAGGTGACAGAATTCCCCGGCGTGTCATTAGCCGATAGGCAGAAATAGAGCACGTTGAAGGAAAAACAAACAAACAAAATATTGAATGTGATGACCCAAGCATGCTTATTCTCATGAAATGGTCCTCACTCAGTTGTTTATCGCTCTACGTACGTGCTAGTATCAACTACACTCGGAGGCAAAATCAGCGGAACACTCGAAAATTTAACCAAATTCGAAGTTCGATATTTTTCCTAATTCTCAACCGATTTAGATGATTTGTTCGGCAAGTTATAGATCAACTCTTCTGCTTTGTAGAAATTATTAGAGAAAACAAAAAAATTTTAAACAGGGGAAATCCAAAAGTGTTTTTTTGTCAAAATTCGTAACACCCTGTAGAATTTCGTGGTCCGAGTTGAAACGTACAATATCATGGTCTGTCAAGACACATCTTCCTACAGTAACGCCCTTCTTGTTTCATGCGTTTATCTCTATTTTTGCAAAATATATTTAATTTCAAGTGGAAAATCACCATTTTGGAGAAATTCCATTGAATCAAGAAATTGTCATTAAAATTCGTCTATCAATTTGGAATTTTCTTATTATCACTCAGGAGTGTCGAAATTGTCCTTTGCGATTTTTATGTTCGAATTGCATTAGTTATTGATGACAATTTGGTTAATTTGGTGAAAATTAGAATTCATAGAAGATAACAGTCGGTAGGTATTAAAATACACAACCGAATTCTGGGACCATTGATAAAACTTATCATTTACACATGGGCACACCTTTTTTATCAAATATGAAATACAACACACGTTTTTTGTATATGATCACATTTGCACTTGTTTAAAGAATGAGAGTTTTCCATTCTTTGATTTGATACAAATTCGATCGGTTGCGGTGTTTTGTGATTCTTTTACTGTTTACGCTTCGAAACGGTATTTTTCATTCAAAATGAGAAATTTACTACCAACCTCAGTAGCAAGGGCAGTTACATTGATCGAGGAAGGGCGCACCTACCGCTCAGTCGGTACCATGTTGGTGTCTCGACGTCGGTTATCCATCGAATCTACCGACGTTACAGGAAACTGGATTGTACGTGAGGAGGCGAGGACAAGGAAGAAATCGGGCAACCTGCGCTATACATGACCGTTTCATCGTCAATCAAACCATAAGAAATCCTCGTCTTACTGCTGTTCAGGCACGTACCCTTTACAAGCAGTGGATAACATTAACGTCAGTGTGAGGACACTCAGAAGACGATTAAATGAAGTTGGTCTGAGATCATACGCGCAAGCAAGAGCACCAAGACTCGATAGAGCCCATCGGGTAGCAAGATTGGCGTTTGCTAGGGAGCATGTAGCATGGACAATCAATCAGTGGAGACGAGTTTTATTTAGTGATGAGAGCCGATATTGTGTGAATTTCGTGGATGGTAGAGATAGAATATGGAGGCATCGAGGGGAACGGTACAATCAAGCGAACTTCGCAGGAACTGAGCAATACGGTGGAGGGTCAGTTATGATATGGGGTTGCATATGCTTGGGAGTACGAACAGAACTGGAGATTATTGGCAATGGATCACTTATTGCCCATCGGTATATAACAGAAATCTTGGAGCCCCATGTTGTGCCTTTTGCTCCTTACATAGGGAAAATGTCCTTTTATGCACGATAACGCGCCCTCATACTGCGCGCATAGTGATAGAATATCTCAATGAAGTTGGGATCACACGAATGGACTGGCCGTCGCGGTCACCGGATTTAAACCCGATCGAACACGTTTGGGACATTGTTGGAAGAAGGGTTCGACAACGGAATCCAGGCAACGTTGAAGAGCTGACATTGGCTTTGGTGGAAGAGTGGGACAACATACCTCAGCAGATGATAGACAACATCCTTGGGAGTATGCGAAATCGTATGCGCGCTGTAATAAGAGCTCGGGGGTCATACTCGCTACTAAAATCAAATGTTTTTTGTAGGTCATCATGAACATTTTCTCAACATGTTCATTTCATTTCACGAGAGTATCGCCAAGATACACACCTGCTCTCAATTTTGGACAGGAATGATAATTATTATAGAGTGTCACACAAAAAATTCAAAATAAATGTGCAAAATCAACGATTTTTCCAGTGTACTTCGAGTTCTCCCGGAGCGTGAAATTGGCCAGTGAATTTCAAAAATTTTCATTTCGTTAGATTTCCGCTTCTCTAATTTTGATTTTACTTTTTGGCTAACCTCCGATGTTATGCACCTACGCAAGATTAAAAATAAATTCTTGAAATTTGTGACTTTTCGCTTCAAATTGGATATCTCTTGTAAAAATAGAGATAAATGCATAAAACAAGAAGGGCGTTACTGTAGGAAGATGTTTCTTGACAGACCATGATATTGTACGTTTCAACTCGGACCACGAAATTTCACAGGGTGTTACGAATTTTTGACAAAAAAAACACTTTTAGTTTTGCCCCCGTATAAAATTTCTTTGTTTTCTCTTATAATTTCTACAAAGCAGAAGAGTTGATCTATAACTTGCCGAAAAAATCATCTAAATCGGTTGAGAATTAGGAAAAATATCGGACTTCGAATTTGGTTAAATTTTCGAGTGTTCCGCTAATTTTGCCTCCGAGTGTAGTACCAATAATCATACTTTAAATTTGAGAAAGCATGAATCTCATGCTTGAGGAGCTAATATGATCCCGTCAATGTAACCTAACTGCAGATTTGTAGTTTAGACTGAAGGAGGTGAATTTA
Source organism: Cryptolaemus montrouzieri (assembly GCA_013387265.2). NCBI lineage: Eukaryota > Metazoa > Arthropoda > Insecta > Coleoptera > Coccinellidae > Cryptolaemus > Cryptolaemus montrouzieri. The sequence continues at coordinate 88,241,549 of JABFTP020000001.1, read as the reverse complement.
TGTGGAAACGTTTTCAGATATCTTTTCAAAATATGTCTGCGATATTCTACCTGAAGCACAGTTAATTATAAATTTAGTAGCCTCTATAAAATTCGGAACGAGTGGTCACTGGAAAATATCCACTCGTATATTTATGTTTCACACCAACTCCTTCCGTCTCATTCGAGAAATGACATGCAAAGAAAGTTTTCAAAATCTCTTAAAAGGAACTTATCCTCTTTCGAAGTGATATTAACCAGTATCGCGAGGAAGAAATCAAGTCGTGAACGATGCTTTACACAATCAACTTTCGATTTTATCTAAGTGGTTCTTTCTCTTTCCCGGACTAAGAAGCATTCTTGTGTAGGCAATCGACGGTGAAAGTGACGAAGAAGAGTGAAATCATCTGTGACCATGACCTGAATTGGTACTTGCCTTCTTCCTGAGTTGACCCCCGGCTATATTGCATTGATTTCATGACAGATCATGATGATGAGAGTATTTAAATAGTTGCTATCTTTGAAAGTATTAAATTCAACTTTGATGTTCAACAGCGGTCTTGAACTGAGGTTAATCTGAGTATATAGACGTGTTACAAAGTAGTTACTATTTAATAATATATGAGGTGATTGAGTTGGAGAAAACGAAGAGAAATTGAAGTTCAAGATTGAAATGAAATTATTTCCACATACGTCATCATATTTTACGGTTGGTTGCTAGAAGATATCCACTCAAGGTCTTTAAGAAAGCAGTAATACAAAAATAATTCTCTCCTCTGTGTTTGGAATACAAAACTTGAGACCTCAAAGATACAGTGGACTTTGAAATAATTAAGAATATCTATTTTCACGTCTAAAATAATAATTTTTGTGCAGCACATTTTCTATTATTATTTTCATTTCAGAAAATATTCTCAATGCTATGGCACCATCTTTGTTATTTTAAATGGCATAATGTATGTTTCTATTTTTATTGTAGAAAATTAAATTCTGAACAATTTTTCCCCATTTCCTTGCCATCTGAAACCAACCAAATATGAAAGTTTCAATCGGAATTTTGCAATTTTTGGTTGTCTCTAAAAAGGCATCAAAAAATGCTAAAGATCATTCCATATCGATTATTTCTAGCTCGTTGTATGTAGAGAGACTCATTCAGCAGAATTCAATGGTATACAAGGTGTTTCCAAAGCATGTGGCAAATCGTAATGCATTCAAAGCTACAAAAGGCCGAATTTTCAAATTAGACTACCTATTTTCGCACACACCATTCAACCCGTAATATTAATAAGTATCGATCAGTTATAAGTTTCCCTGTACCTAAAATGCATCATTTCCGAGTCATTCGCGATTTTATTTCAAACATTACGATTTTTCGCTCGAGGACCCTGAAATTTGCAGATTATTTAACCGGAAATCTTTCAAATTATGCATTTCGAACTCTCAATGCGATCTTCATCAAAGTAATTCTGGTCAGAATTTAGAGAGAAAAAGTGCGAAATCAATTACTATTGAAGTGAATTGAATCATTTTTCTTCTTTTCTAGTAGGTATTCTCGATTACATCAGTTACTTGAACTGAATGTTATTCATTCATAGTTTTCTTTGTGTGAAGTGATGAACGATCGAACAGAATACTGCTTTGAATATAAATGATAAAATTGTCAGATAATTTATTACATTTATACTGGGTGATTCACCAGTGGCGCGGTGCTCTGTAGCTTGTACACTCTTGAAGATTTCATATTTGATCGAACGGTATTGTATTTAGAAAGTAAAAATCTACTTCAGCAATTTATTTTGAAGTAAACAGGGTGTTCCAATTTTCTATAAAAGAATCTTGGGAGGTTTTTTCAGATTAGAAGATCACTTTTTTGTTGAAAATTCAAAAGCGTCCTTAACTCTGCTATAATATCTTAAAGTAATAAGTTATTTTGGTGAGTAATTTATCACAATATTTTGTTTCCTTAAAAATTCATGAAAATAGGCTCTCACATAATCGCATTCTCCTACGGCCAGAAAGGATGAATACTTCATTCCTTTCGTTTTCTTATTGCCCAAGGATAGCTTTATTGATGAATTGAAATAGATTATCCTCATTTTATACAGTAGCGACTCAAAAAATATTGAATATTTAAATTTTAAAAATATCGTACCTTGATTTTTCAAATGGAACATCCTGCATTTTATTATTCATATCAACGCATAAAATATTGTGCCATATTTTTGCAGAAGTAACCTTATCTTTATCTTCGACCATAATCGAAAAGAAAAAAATAAACTAAAATAATAAAATCAGAGGTTGTGAAAGAAGAGTTTATTAGTATATATTATTATACTTGATTAGCGAAACGGAGATATTTTAAGGTAGTCGTGTATGAAAAACGTTATAGATTGGTTTTGGTGAGATGATCTGCAAGGTGTTGAACTATTTCAATAAGTGTTCGAAATTTTGCCCGTTTCTTTGTAGACACAATTCAATCCTTCTGAGGAAAGACCGTTGAACTCTCGACAACATTTGCGGATTAACTGACTGAAAGGTGTCGACTATTCTCTGTCTCATATCCAACTGTGTTGTAGAAGGAATCTGGTAAACGATGCCCTTAATAAAACCCCACAAGAAAACATCAAATCTAGACTTGTAAGGTCCGGAGAATTAGCTAGCCATCTAACAGGGCCACCACGTCCTATCCATTTGTTTGGAAATACATGACTAAAATGGTCCCTAACCTGATGTGAGTAATGTACCGGTGCTCCATCCTGTTGAAACCACAAATCTTGTCTTATATGCTCTGGTACATCGGCAAGTAACATTCATAGATGATTTGGAGAAAATCTAAATACATTTCACTAATGAGGCGCCCGTCGAAAAGATATCCATCTACCATAGCGGCCCATACATTCAAGGACCAACGATGGTGGCGATCTTTTTGTCTCATGAGGTGTCGATTTTCCGTGGCGTAATAATGAAAGTTGTAACTGTTAACAAGCCCATTCTTGTGGAAAGTTGCCTCGTCCGAGAAAAGAACTCTACTAAACATATTTGGATTTGCCGCTACTTTGTCACTTGCCCAATTGCAAAAATTGATTCGATTTTCATAGTCTTGATTGTTCAGTTCCAGGTGCAGCTAAACGTGATATGCATGAATTTTATTCACTTTCAAGATTCTCTGAACGGAACTTTGACTTATATCTCTCAACTAAGAAATCTCTCTTTGGCTTTTATATGGGTCCTCTGTCACTGGCAACAAAACTGATAACTGGTTGTCTTCAGCTGTAGCAGTTTTTGGTTTTTCATGTTTTTTTGCAAGCGATATTCGATAAATATAATAGAAGTTTTTCAAAGCATCTTGCATCAGGATGCCTCTTATCAGGAAACCTTTGTGCATAAACTCTACTCTCCAACAAAGACTTTCTATCACACTCATCCAGAATAAAAATCATATTAACCATTTCTTCTTTGAAGAACTTCATGGCAGTCAATTGAGAAAATTGGATTTAAACCTCGCTTTAACAATGTTTAATAACGAAACACTGATAAGTTCACCATGTAAAATGCAGAATATGATATGTCCAGACACCTGACAGAAGGCATAAATAAAAAAAAATGTCAGCACATACCTCGATTTACGTTTTAATATTTTTGATTTTATCATTCGTTGAAAGAATTATCTTGTTTAGGTTTCATTTTTACTACTTGAATCATTACAGAAAAAAACTTCTGTGCGAATAATGATGCATGTGGATGAGTTTGATACGGTTTGTAGAATTTTCATAAAAATTTTTACAAATAATTGAATATTTCGAAAAGATCGAAGATGAAGATAAGGTTACTTATGCAAAAATATAGCACAATATTTTATGCGTTGACATGAATAATAAAATACAGGGTGTTCTATTTGAAAAAATCAAGATATGATATTTTCAAAATTACAGTATTCAATAATTTTTTTGAGTCACTCCTGTATAGAATGAGGATAATCTATTTCAATTCATCTATAAAGCTATCCTTGGGCAATAAGAAAACGAAAGGAAAAAAGTATTCATCCTCTCTGGCCGAAGGAGCATGCGATGATGTGAGAGCTTATTTTCATGAATTTTTACGGAGAAAACATATTGTGACGAAACTACTCACCAAAAAAACCTATTACTTGAATCTTCAACAAAAAAGTGGTCTTCCAATCTGAAAAAAACACCCAAGATTTTTTTATAGAAAATAATTTGGACACCCTGTTTACAGCAAAATGAATTGCTGAAGTAGATTCTCACGTTCTACATACAATACCGTTCGAACAAAAATGAAATCTTCAAGAATGTACGAATGTACGCCACTGGTGAATCACCCAGTATACACGTAACCAAATTTATATGAAATCACTCGGTATTTCACATTATTGATTGTTTCAAACCATGGCCCTTTGACTACTTGAGAAGAATGAAGTTTTTTATTGTAAAAAAACTGGACAGTATGATAAGAAATGTTGAATTATCACCACATGTTCGGGATATTGTACTCAGTCGTCACTGAGATTTGAAACTGTGAATTTTAAAATTCAAAAAAGACTATAATCATAATTGAAAATCCCATACGTTGGATTTTCCGATGTGCAGAGGGGTCAAGTAATTGCACTCGTTGAAGAAGGGGTGACACAGAGGGATATAGCGGCCACAATGGGGGTATCACAGGGGGTGATTTCAAAAACTACGCCCGATACGTGGAGCTACAATTTCTGCAAAATAGGCCTAGAAGAAGTCGTAGGAAGTTCAATTCTGAAGAACAAGACCGCTTTTTGTGTCAAATTCCAAGAACAGTCCCTAGTGCTTTGCACCCCATACTCCAAAGGCAATTTTTGGAAGCAACAGGCATCAGTGTATTACGTCAAAGACTTCGTTCAAGGGGTTTATACAGCAGAAGCTCTTAAGAGTTCCAGAGTTAACCAGACAACAAAAAATTAACCTACTTAATTGGTGCATCGAGCACTAAAATTGAAATATTCAGAATTGGCGATATGTTCTTCTTTCGGGTGAGACTAGAATTGGTGTTCGATCAGATGACCGCTGGATTCGGGTTTTAACAGATCGTGGAAGACAAGCTAGACTCCGAGTAACAAGACAAATTTCGAAATACCAAGGGGGCAGTGTGATGTTTTGGGGTGGCATTATGCTGGGAGACAAAACAGATTGGATTTCGTTTCCTTCGAGTGTAACGTCTAAATTACATGGACCTATTGCTAGAGCCCATATTCAGACTCTGGCGATGTGCCCACCGGAGAATTTCACTTTTATGCAAGATGATGTTCCTCCGCATACCATCAAACTCGCGCGACATTTTCATGAAACAGAGGGAATCGCTATTTTCGGACTTGTCAGCTATCTCTCCAGACCTAAATCCTATTGAAAATTTATGGGATAATCTCAAAAGGAAAATTAGATCCCGCCAGGATAATCCAAGAACCACACAACAGCTCATCCATGCCGCCACAGAAGAGTGGCATAATACCACCCCAGAGGAGGTCGAAAACCTAATCCAAAGCATGCCTACACGGATTCAGGCTTGTATCAGGGCATGAGGAGGTAATACAAGCTACTGAGGTCGAGAAATAAACATCTGCTCTATGAGAAAACAATTTTCAATTTTTTTACTACATGCGAAAATAGTCTTTTATTTCCTTAATCAATTCCAAAAATCACTTAGGTAATATTCAAAACATCTGGTGATTCAATTTAAATTTGGTTGTGAATATATACAAATAAATAATGTATGAAATAAGATTCTGGGCAGTATAAACTAAAGAGAAATCCAATGACTCATTATTTCTTTCGGTAAGAAATCTACGAAGAATATTACAAGATTTGATGACCGTTATCTTGTGTAACTGTTCAAATAAATTTTTCTTCAGACCTAAAATCTTAATATTTTTGTGAAGATTTCTAGAAATAACACCTGTTGTAGAAGTATTAATCGGTAAGATAAATATTTTTTCTATTTTACTTTTTTTATCTCGTCGGCAAGCATCATATATTCAGAAATATTTTCATTGTATATATTTTGAATCTTATGTGTGTCGGGTAAAGCAATATCAATTATATATGTAATCCGATTTTGTTTATCCGTAAGAATTATATCTGGCCTATTTTGATTAACAGCCCTGTTGCAAAGGGTTGTTATATCGAAATAAATTTTATATTTGTCGTTTTCACAACTAATCTCCGGTTCATATATGTAACATTTCTTTCCCTTTGGAATGAGGTTATGTTTTATTCGTAAATTAAAAAGAATAACATGAGCGACAGCATTATGTCTTTCAAATAATCTGTTGAGCAAGTATTGAGCAAGATGATAATATATGAAAAACTTTTTCTGAAGAACAAAAACATCTACGGCAAGAATCATCTTTATTTTACTTGATGTGTTTTTTATAATTTCTTGTGAAAACAACCTGATCTTGAATCGCAATTGCCAAGCCTTCTGTTTCAGCGAACAATTCTCCAAATACTAACCATCTTTCGATGTGATTTCATCAATATAATCATTTCTTAATTCTTTAGGGTGATTTCCGTGTAATTCCTTATTAATAATAAAAAACAAGTACTGTGATTTAAGGAATTTTACTTAATGATTGCGATTCGTAACGCGTTTCACTACACCGTAGCTTCTTCAGACGAATGAATATACAGAAAAATATAAATGAGAATATAACTATAAATGTTCTTGAGTAATTTAAAGCTTATTGGGTTACTTCTTCTTAAGTGGTTATTTATGACAGGTATATCCAATAAAATTAAGGAATAGATTGCTCCCCGAAAAGATTCAATAGAGTTGAAGGGCTTAAATCGACTTGTTCATTGATGAGTCTACCTGAGTGTTTGTATTTATTGATTTCTAAAGTTTCCCAAAGATCTACCTTCCAATATTTATTATCTGTATGCTAAATTTCAAACTGTGGGTCGAAAGAATGATTATTTTCTTAGAGATGATTCGCGTAATTTGAATCTGATTTTTATTTGAAAACTGCGTTTATGTTCCGATATTCTAATATTAAAATTTCTATGTATTCAACCAATGTAGAAATTATCACAGCCATTGCAATTCAATCTATAAACACCTGATTTACTGTTTTTACCTGGTTTGGTTTTATTATTTTTATATATTTGCCTAAATTATCATTAGTTTGGAAAGCTATGTTGAAATTATTGCTACTTAAGAATGATTTCAGTTTCTCACTTGTAATGCCAACGTAGGTTAAGGTGTTGAATTTTTGTTTCAATTTATCGACAGGGTAAACTTCATTCAATGCGATTCTACTTTGTTTTTATTTAAAATATTATTTATTAGTTTGGGATTGTAACCATTATTTTTGGCTATTTGTTTAATCAAATTTAGTTCTTTGTTGAAATTTTCTGGTGATAACGGGATGTTAATTAATCTATGGATAAAACTATTGAATGCTGACATTATATGTTGATATGGATGACACGACGAGTTATATATTATAATATCTGTATGTGACCGCCTATGGTAAAATGCGAAAACATGTTTTCCATTTTCATTCGAAATTGTTACGTCTAAGAAATTTATCGAATTATTGCTTTCTATTTCGTTGTGAATGCAATTTTTGGATGTGTTGAATTTATATAATTTTCGAAAATTTTCAGCTGTCTATCTGTTCCTGTGAAGCAAATAATGATATCGTCTACATAGCGATACCAGTATAAACAATATTTACTGAATGGATGATTATGAATTAATTTCTCTAAGTTATTCATGAATATTTCTGCTAACAAAGGACTTAACGGATTGCCCATAATCAATCCGTCTTCAATAGTATAATATTTGTTATTGAAATGGAAATAATTTTGATCTAAACAAATTTGTAATAATGAAAGAATATCTGATTTAATGATAGTATTGACATGATTCTTTTCTAATAATTCTTCAACTAAGTAATACGTATCTTTCGGAGGAATGTTGGGAAATAGATTCTTAACATCGAAAGAAATGAGTTTGGAATTAGGTGGTATAGTGGTATCTTTGATATTGGCAATAAGTTCGTATGAATTTTTGACCGAAAATTTAGATTTAAAATTGCAATGTTTTATTAGCAAGTCGTTGAGGAATTTTGAAAGTTTGAACGAAGGTGCCGTTACATAAGAAACAACAGGTCTAATAGGGTAATTAGGTTTATGAAGTTTTATCAACGAATATAATTCGGGGGATTGTGGATTGGAGTTAATGAATTTATATTTTCGTGGTCTGTAATTAATGATTTTGCTGTCGAAAATAATTTTATTGGATATACCTGTCATAAATAACCACTTAAGAAGAAGTAACCTAATAAGCTTTAAATTACTCAAGAACATTTATAGTTATATTCTCATTTATATTTTTCTGTATATTCATTCGTCTGAAGAAGCTACGGTGTAGTGAAACGCGTTACGAATCGCAATCATTAAGTAAAATTCCTTAAAACACAGTACTTGTTTTTATTATTGATAATGGAATTTTACCAAGTAAAAGCCTCCCAAATTCAAATAATTCCTTGTTATCTAATATATCTAAAATAACAATTACCAAATCTGAAAGCGTTTTCAATATTTCCTTCTATTCCGTTGAAATGTTATGTATCCTCTCCAACTATTGAATATTCTTTCATATTATCTCTATCTATTCATAAAAAAACCTCTTCAACCCTAATCGCAAATATATGGTGTGATAACTCCCCCTAAGTGCATGCTAGTCGTTATCCCTCTTCTGGCTAATATAAACATATGTCAAAAATTGAACCCCTTTATTTATTAACGGCTGATAACTGATAGGGGTGGCTCCGGGCTAATCGCAGCAATATGCAAGATTTTAGGAAAGCCATAGAATAGCTAGATAAACACTGCCATATTGTACGCCCAAATGAATTAGATATCGAATTTCATCAACGGAAACAACGTAATAGTGATGACTTTGCAGACCATAAGATTGAATAACTGTTCCATAGAGTAAATTTGTTTATGCAGATTGAGGAATCTACTCAGCTGAATGAACATTATGGTGTTGTAGTTTCAAATAATCAACTCTCATCGGTAATCAATCACAATCCTCAACGAATGAAAGGGATCAACTCTATTTTTCGAAGTTGGTCACAGAATATTGTACGCTAATAGATGATTGAAATATTTTCAATACTTTTGCGATTTATTTGAACATTACAGATCAATTAAACTCATGTGTGAAAAACGTAAATGAAAATAAGATATTATGAGAAAGTGAATTAGGAGAACAATTCTTCAACTGCATTATTTCTTGGAAGTTCTTATTTTTAGTATGATTTCTCTTAACTTGTCTTGTAGTCCGGTCAATTTAGACATTCGAACTACATAAATTCCCAGCAAGCTGAAAATCAGTAAGATAGTTCAAAATATAATTATAAATAAAATCTGAAAGTTCTCTATTTTTCCCATATATGGAAAAATTTTTATTCAAGATCAAAAAAAGAGTTTTTCGCGATTTTCAGAAAAACGGTAAGTTTTATCATAAAATACCGCAGATAAAAATTTTTAGATCATTAAATTATCTAAAAAATGTGGCAACAATTTTTGTCCTACGAGCCACAGTTTTTAAGATATAATGATTCAAAAGTTGTTAAAGTTGTAATCGTCATAAGTAGGTGTTTTTTCTAGACCTCAGTAGCTTGTATTACCTCCTCTTGCCCTAATGCAAGCCTGAATCCATCTAGGCATGCTTTGGATTAGGTTTTCGACCTCCTCTGGGGTGATATTCTGTAACTCTTCTGTGGCGGCTTGTATGAGCTATTGTGGGGTTCTTAGATTATCCTGGAGCGATAAAATTTTCCTTTTGAGATTATTCCATAAATGTTCAATAGGATTTAAGTCTGGAGAGCAAGCTGGCCAGTCCAAAATAGCGATTTCCACTGTTTCAAGATAATGTCACGCGAGGTTGCTGGTATGCGGAGGAGCGTTATCTTGTATAAAAGTGAAATTCTCACCGTGGTCACCTCGCCAGAGTCTCACTATGGGCTTCAGCTCTAGGTCCTCGTAATTTCTAGCCGTTACACTCGCAGGAAACGAAATCGAATATGTTTTGCCTCCCAGCATAATGCCACCCCAAAACATCACACGGACTCCTTGGTATTTTGGAATTTGTCTCGCTGCTCGGAGTCTAGCTTGTCTTTTACGACCCCTTAAAACCCGAATTTGGCTGTCATCTGATCGAACACCAATTCCTGTCTCATCCGAAAAAAGAACATTTCGACAATTCTCAATATTCCAATTTTGGTGCTCGATACACCAATTAAATCTGTTAGTTTTTTGTTGTCTGGTTAGCTCTGGTACTGTTAAGGGTCTTCTGCTGTACGAACCACTTGGACGAAGTCTTTGACGTATCGTTTCTACTGATACACTGATGTCTGTTGCTTCCAGAAATTGCCTTTGGAGTATGGGATGCGACGCACTAGGGTCTGATCTAGCAATTTGGCGCAAAAAGCGGTCTTGTTCTTCAGAAGTGATCTTCCTACGACTTCTTTTAGGTCAATTTTGCAGAGATTGTAGCTGTGGTACCCTCTATGTCACCCCTTCTTCAACGAGAGCAATTATTCGACCGCTTTGCACATCGGACAATCCAATGTAAGGCATTTTCAATTAAGATGATAGGTTTTTTAAATTTTAAGTTTTTTTTTTACCACAAAAAATATCATTCTTCACAAGTAGTCAAAGATCCATGGTTAAAAACAATCAATAATGTGAAATACCCAGTGATTCCATATAAATTTGGTTATGTGTACCTCTCCATAACTGTCATTGTAACTTACACTCGCAATATAATATACACATAAGTAATAACTATAAGAATATCAGGTACAATGAAACCCAGTCCCTTAATTTATACGCCACTTTTATCTTGAGACAACATGTTTCGTTAAAATTACGGAACGTAAGAAATAAGTACAAGTAGCTCGTCTTCCTCCAACCTCAGTTGCGGCTCACCAAGATCTTTTTCGGATGTATTACTGAGCTCAAGTGTGGCTTGGTTATTAGCTACACCCTGCAGACTGGGGTTAAAGTTGGTCAACAATTCATTAGATCCAGTTGAAACTTTACTTCTCCTGCGCCGGAAAAACTGCTGAATAAAATTTTTTGCAACTGCAAAAAGGAGTGCAGTGATAGATGTGGTTGCCAAAAAGTCGGATTGTTTTGCTGAAGGATCCGTTTTGTTCCAACGAGGCGATATGCGATACTGGCGTTTACATGCACTCAGGCTGAAAATGTAAAAGAACAACTACAAGAACATCAATATGAAGAAGAAGAAGAATTTGAGAGTTACGACGCGGACGATTATATTTCACTACATTTTTAACTTTGATTGCTTTCATCTTTTCAATCTCTGCTCTCTCTTTCTCTCTTCAGCCAGTGGATATCCACTCTCGGACAAAGGCCTCTTCCGAATCTTTCCATCTCTGTCTATTTAAGGCAATCTGAACCAATTTTCTTCCTGCTGTTTTCTGGATATCATCCGCCATCGTTTCGGAGGTCTACCAACACTCCTCTTGGTTTGTCTTATTTCCTCATAATCCTTCATATCATCGGCAAAGAGAAGGAAATTAGTTGACAAAATTCGTCCAACGTCGTTAACAAAGATGTTAAATAAAAAGGCCCAATGTGAGATCCCTGGGGAACACCGATATCATCCGCCATCATTTCGGAGGTCTACCAACACTCCTCTCGCCATACCATTATTCTATGAGTCCATCTGTTTGGTTCTTGGTGGGCTACATGTCCAGCCCAGCGCCATTTGAGTTCCGCTATTCTTCTCAAAATGTCCGTTACGCGTGATCTTCGTCTTATTTCCTCATTTTTGATCTTAACTCGCAAACTAACGCCAAGCATCGATCTCTCCATTGCTTGTTGTGTCACCTGGAGTTTGTTGGCGTATGCGCGGGTGAGAGCCATTGTCTCAAAACCGTATGTGAGGACTGGCATAATACACGTCTCAAACGTTTTTCTTTTGAGATTTATTGGGATATGTCGAGATTTCAACATATGACCCAGTCCCCCAAATGCAGCCCAACTTAGTCCAACTCTTCTCGATATTTCAGAGGTTTGATTTTTCCTGCCTTGTACGATTTTATGCCCTAGATAAATGTATTCTGTAACACTTTCGATCTCGTGGTTACCGATACTGATTCTTAAATTTTCAGGACTCATAACTTTCGTTTTATCCATGTTCATTTCGAGTCCATAAGTCAAGGCAGCCTCATATAGTTCTTCCAGCATCGTGCAAACATCATCGGCATCATCACTTATGTCGTCCGCAAATCGAAGATGGCTCAGACGTACACCATCTATATCTATGCCTGTCGTTTCCACTTCAAACCCTTGAACACGTCCTCCAGAGCTAATGTAAATAATTAAGTAGAGATCGTGTCTCCCTTTCGTAAATGTATTTGATGAGATTTGAATATCTACTGTCCACTCTTGCGTTATCTAGTGCTCTTAGTATTGCCCAAGTTTTAATCAAGTCAAACGCTTTCTTGAAATCTATAAATGCCATGTGCAATATCACATTGTACTCTGAGGTTTTTTCGATGAGAGTCTGTATCACTTGCAAATGGTCTACTGTACTGAAGCCTTTCCGAAAGCCGGCTTGTTCGACGGATTGATAAGCGTCCATTTTGTTGGTTAATCTATTCTTATACAGAAGAATGACTTGAGCATTATTCCATACCATTGGTATTCTTCCTTCATTTAGGCATTTGTTGAGAAGGATCCGTACGTTATCCAACAGATATTCTCCTTCCATCTTCAACATCTCGATGGTGATCTTATCTTCACCGGATCATTTTTGGTTATTCATCTGATTGAGCGCAATTTTCAGTTCATTTGTATCAATTTCAGGAATGTCTTCAGAACTGGTATTAAGAATATGTCTTTTAATATATTTCTGTTCTTGCTTTTCAGAACTATAAAGTTTTTTGTGAAAGTCTTCAATGTCAACTACGATTTCTTCCCTCTTGCTGAACAAGATACCTTCAGAGTTCTTTAGTTTCTTCATTTTAGTTCTTCCATTTGATAGTTTCCATCTGAGGGCTTTCATGCTTTTGTTGTTTTCAATAGTTTCTTTAACTAACTGTGTCCAATCTCTCAGGTCTTTCCGAATACTTATGTTTGTTTCCCTGATCAATTTTTTATAGCCGTCATCTTCCCGACTTGTTTTTCTCCTTTTTTCAATTGGAAGTTTGGTGTTTTGACTGATTTTCTCTGTGTTTTTCTGAGTATTGCACGTCTTCTTTGTTGCCACTTGGAAACAACTTGTTATCTTCTGAGTAAGATCATCAATTTCTCCATCTCCAAAATAGTCTGAGTGTTGTAGTTTCGTCGTGACAGCTTTTTCGAACTTTTCTCTATTTCTAGTGAGAACCTTTAAAGTTGGATACTTCTGTTTCTTCAGTATCATTTTGATTCGTTCAAATTTGGTGTCGAGATGGATTGTAGCTATAACGAGATAATACACATTATTTTGAAATAGTTTTGAATTAAACAGGATCACAACTGACTCGTGGTATTGGCCTACTAACCTCATAGGTGGCGTGGGAACGTATGCATATTATGACGATTACAACTTTTACTACTTTTTAATCGTTATAGCTCAAAACGGTGGCTCGTAGAAAAAATAGTAGCAATATATGTTTTGTAGATACACACACACACACACACACACACACACACACACACACACACACACACACACACACACACACAGGTTAGTTTTCAAAAAGAGTAAAATGAAAAAATTCGAACATGAAATATTTTCAATTCAATTCAATTTTTTGGTATTAATATTTTTTTATCAGTTTTATATTTTTGTATTATTTTTCTGTTATATTTTCTTTTTAAAGTTTGAAAAACTCCATTACTATATACTTTACTTTCTCTGCTCCTGAAAAGCAATTTATTGAGTCAAAACTTAACTGTAAATGATATTGATTCTCTCCCGTACCCAGTGGCTCCTACATCGCTTATTATTATTACGGTGCCGTCTAACCGAGCGGTGTGAGCGGCAACCATGCGACATATTTCAAATAACTTATATTTTTAAACTTGTGATATCTTTCGAACGCAATGTCCAAATTGAATAATTCAAAAAGTTATATTATGGCATTGAAGCAGACTTAAATATGAAGTCATTAATTTCGATGAGAATTTATTTCAAAGTATAAATGAAAGAGCTTTTATAGAGGTGGTATTTATATATATTTTTTAAAATGAAAAAACACTTATTGTGACATAACTATAATAGTTCGACATATGCTGTCTGTTTTTGTAGCTAATTATACGTTCTGCAAAGTCGTGGTACATTTTTTGTTCTATAATCGATAGTTTTCGCAGCGCAAGCGACGTAAGAAATTTTTTTGGTAATTTTCTCACACCTTGGATTACATTATCGGAGTTTTAGTATAGATCCCTAATTTTTTTGAAATATATATCCTATGTTCTCCAGAGATAGTGTGGCTTCCCAACACTGAAAGAATTTTTCAAATCGGTCAAGTAGTTTCGGAGTCTATTCAATGCAAACAAACGAACAATCAAATCTTTCCTTTTTATAAAATTATTATAGGAACGTTTTCACATTCTTTCAATGGTTTTAGAAAGCAGGAATTCAATTAAATTGGAAGGTTAAAGAGTTGATACCTATTATTTGTGATATTTTGGGAAATATCTGTGAAGTTTTTAATTAAACCATGTCAGTTATCAATTAATTGATATTATTAGAAATTCTGCAGTATTTGAACATTAGCTTCATTTAATAATAGTAGAGCAAATTATTTATTATTAACCTATACCCTTGACATATATCATAATTGTTTTTTACGATAGAATAAAGGATAGATTTTAAAAGATCCTGTGTCGTGAATGTACGAAGTCTACTTCCGCACTATTACCGGAACTCGTTGTTCCGGTGAACCTTCGTTCTTCAAGAATTCAATAGCTTCCTTACTATTTCTTATAATAGCAATTCGAAATTAATCAAACTTTAAGCAGGAAATAGATTTTTGTGTGCATTGTGTAATAAACAATTATTTAATCATGACCTTGGTGTCGAATATCTGAGTCAAAAATAGGTCCACTTTATCGGGGATACTTTTATTAATAATAAAAAACAAGTACTGTGTTGTTAGGAATTTCACTTGATAATTGCGATTCGTAACGCGTTTCACTACACCGTAACTTCTTCAGACGAATAATTGTACAGAAAATAAGAATGAGAATATGAATATAAATTTTCCTAAGTAATTAAAAGCTTATTGGGTTGCTTCTTCTTAAGTGATTCTTGATGATAGGTATATCCAATAAAATTAAGGAATAGATTGCTCCCTGAAGTGATTCAATAGAGGTGAAGGGCTTAAATCGTTCATTGTTCATTGATGAGTCTACCTGAGTGTTTGTTGATTTCTAATGTTTCCCAAAGATCTACCTTCCAATATTTATTATCTGTATGCAAAATTTCAAACTGTGGGTCGAAAGAATGATTATTTTCTAAGAGATGATTGGCGTAATTTGAATCTGATTTTTATTTGAAAAACTGCGTTTATGTTCCGATATTCTTATATTAAAATTTCTGTGTTCTACCAAAGTAGAAATTATCACAGTCATTGCAATTCAATCTATAAGCACCTGATTTATTGTTTTTTCTGATTTGGTGTTATTATTTTTTATATATTTGCCTAAACTATTATTACTTTGGAAGCTATGTTGAAATTATTGCTACTCAAGAATGATTTCAGTTACTCACTTATAATGCCAACGTAGGTTAAGGTGTTGAATTTTTGTTTCACTTTATCGACAGGGTAAACTTCATTCAATGCGATGCTAAACAAAATTCAACACCTATTTTACATAACGTTGGCATAAAAATTTTCAAATAAAAAAAAATTCATTGAAATTGATCAACAATTACAATAAACACAATAAATTTCATAAATCAATAAATCAAATACTCAGGTAGACTTTTTTAAATCACCTCTATAGAATCAAAAGATTTTCAAAAGCCAACCCAATAAGCTTTTAGTTACTCAAGAAGATTTATATTTATATTCTCATACTTATTTTCTGTACATTGATTCGTCTGAAGAAACTACGGTGTAGTGAAACGCGTTACGAATCGCAATTATTAAGTAAATTCTTAAAATAATACAGTACTATACAGTACTTGTTTTTATTATTTACCTGGGAACCAAGGTGGAAAGAAGCGCAAACCCACAGTTTGAAATTTTGCATACAGATAATAAATATTGGAAGGTAAATCTTTGAGAAACTTTAGATATCAACAAAACAAACACTCAGGTAGACTCATCAATGAACAAGTTGATTTAAGCCCTTCACCTCTATTGAATCTCTTCAGGGAGCAATCTATTCCTTAATTTTATTGGATATACCTGTCATCAATAATCACTTAAGAAGGAGCAACCCAATAAGCTTTTAATTACTTATGAACATTTGTATTTATATTCTCATCTTTATTTTCTGTACATTCATTCGTCTGAAAAAGCTACGGTGTAGTGAAACGCGTTACGAATCGCAATTATTAAGTAAAATTCCTTAAAACACAGTACTTGTTATTCATTATTGATAATGGAATTTTACCAAGTAAAAGCCTTCCAAATTCAAATACTTTTATTAACTGACAAAAATTTTCAAATGAAAACTTTTCTCTCCAAATCTCAGCGATTATCGATATTATTATCTCTTCTTTATTTCTTTCGGTTGTAGAATGGTCTGCCATTTACATAGCTACTGGGCCAGTACTCCTCATTCATTATATGGAATGCTACGTATAATAGAAAAGCCGTAGGAGAAGAAGAAGAAGAAGAATTGTCTGCCTAGGGCAACATCTATTTTGAGGTTAAAAATATCTCTGAAGGTTGCAAATTACTTTCCTTCCATAATATTTTTTGCTACGTAAATCAAATTGAAATCCTGACAAGATTTTCGTTTGATCAAAATTATTTATAAAAAATTTTTTTTCGTCTTTTCCCAACTGATGTGGTTAATTAACTAATTAACAACGATTGTTTCCTTCCAATAAAGTAATAGCGAAATATCTACTTTACGCCGTTCGACTTATAACTACTTTTCAGAATGTGGGATTTCATTCAACTCTGAATGATGAACTGAAAGTAGAAATATGCCAACTCATGTTCTACTTCTTGCCCAACCTTGTGATATAGGAATAACTTGGTCCAGTTGTACTAGTAATCCATCCTAGGTGTGACTTGAAAGTATTGCTGGCTGATATAATAAAATATGGAAATTATAGTTATGTTCACAGTACTTGAATAATGTCTCGAAGTCAATGGTAAATTATAAATACATGAAACAGTAGCTCAGAAATTTTAAAGGACTTTCTAAAATGGAAACTTGGAGTATTATTGAAGATATACCAAATAAGGAATAATTTTTTTCGCATAGTTTTAGTGATGAATTTAACTATAAATGATTCATGAATTATAAAATGCTTAGTTAGTCAGGTAATGTTCGAAAAGAACCTACTCGACCTGCTCGTTAAGTTTGATATAAATTTAGTAAACATGAAAGAAAATTGGATTACACTTAATAACTTTATTTATTACGCGTTTCGACGACATAGCGTCTTTGTAAAATAGATAGAAAGTCAAAACTAAATTAAGATACAACAAGTTATATATGATCTACAACAGGAGTGCTCAAATTTGAACTGCTGGCGATCTACCTCAATATTTTTAGACTACTTACGATCGACTCTGATAGGCTGCAAGTATGTGTGATGCAGGGTTGTTGTACAGTATGTCCCATTTTGGGGTGCCACCAGGAGCATCTCTGTTATTATTTAAGATAGAGATGGGGTTTTCACGACCCTTGGCTACTTTTTCGAGACAAATTCATAGAGCTAATCAGAATTATTCTAACTTCAGTGGTTTTGAGTTATTCGCGAATCTTGAAAATTTCCGGATTTCTTTTTTCCCGATATCTCGGTTCTTATAGAAGATAATTGAAATCTGTTTTACGTTTCTAAAACGGTTTTCTGAGTGACGTACTCGAAGTTTTTTTTCATTAATTATGACAGATATGACATAAAGTTGCATTTTTTAAATATGAACATAGTTTTTTTGGCATATTCCGATTGCCGTTTTTCTTCCTTTTCAAAAATATATAACATGATGACAAAATTTCCACCCAATTTGAAGAAAATAACGGAATAATGATTTACCCTAATGGCTGGGCGAAGGAACACACGTGAGCGGACGAACCATAGAACATTTGTAGTTATTCGATGAAAACGATCAAAACAATGCAAAATCTTCTTGACCGAAATAATGGAGCAAGGCTGCTCCTAAGACTCCATCGTTATTTATGACATCCGCAATTTCCGCTTTTTATTTTATTTTTGAGATTGTCGTTTAGTTTCTAGAGTTCTCTGAGAAATACCTACATGAGAATAATAATAGGCACCTAATAATTTACTCAAATTTACTTCTTATAATGATTTACATATATTGCTCGAACTGATTTCCATCATGTTGTAAACATAAAGTGCATCTTCGGATTATATCTTCTATGGCCCTAGTCAAATGTAGCGAGGATCTCCTCAGATCTTCGAATGCTTCATTGTTGCATTCTTCAATTGATCGTAATTGGCGTATTGCCTCCTATATATCTTATTTTTAAATAACCCCAAAGAAAAAAATCTAAAACGGATAGGTCAGGAGACCTAGGTGGCCATTGAATTGGGCCATTGGTACCGATCCATTTATTTTCAAAATTTAAATCCAAGTAGTTCCTCACCACGGCCAAATTATGGCAAGGAGCACCGTCTTGTTGGAAGTAATATGTGTTGAATTGAGCAAGAGGAATGTCATCTTGCAGTTGTGGCAGACAAATATATAAAATTTCGAGATATCTCTGTGCATTCAAGTTGCCATCAAAGATATAGTAGGCTAATTTGTTGCCCATTACGAAACACGACACATTGAAACCGAACCTCCCCTGCTGCCGTCGAGCTACTGCTTCGTGTTGGTTTTCGTTTGCCCAGAATCTATCCGTATGGCGATTAAAGATTCCGGCATTGCTGATTCTTGACTCATCAGACCAAATGATATGTCGCCCAAAACGAGCTTCACCTCTGATTCTCCCTAAATACCAATTGCAGAACGCCGTTCTCTCTCTGCATCCCCGACATTGAGATGATGAATTATTTTATGTTTATAGGGATGATATTTATACTTTCTCAAAATTCTTTGGGCTCTGCTTTTTGACACACCCACTTCGCTCTCAATTTGCCGACACGATGTAGAATGGTTAGCCTCAACAGCTGCTAACACGTCAAGCTCATTATCACCTCTATTCCGTTTATTGTAGTTTTTACTTCTTGGTTTCTCGAACGAACCATAATTGGAAAGATTTGCTTCCATTTTGGCGAAGAACTTCCTGTTTGGTTGAATTCTTTGAGGAAATCTATTGGAGAGTGTCAGTCAGGTAGACTGATTAGAATTACTACTTCCATTTCCATTGTCGAACTTATCTCTTCAAATATTCTTCTGATGCACGGACTGCGTTACAGTGACACTGAAAGTAGACCTTCAGCATATCAACTTTTCGAAATTTTCGTATCTTCTATTTTGTTCCATAGTGTGAATTGCAGAAATTAACTAAACAATCCAAATTCAACAACGAACACTAATTTTACGAATTCAAATAGACACGAAGCCAATATATCCACAGATAATGAATAATAATAATTATTGGTCGTTCTATGGTTTCTAATGAACGTGCATAGATGAAGACTTCTGTGTTCACAGAGAGCATTCAGACATAGAAGATATAATCCGAAGATGCACTTTATGTTTACAACATGATGGAAATCAGTTCGAGCAATATATGTAAATCATTATGAGAAGTAAATTTGAGTAAATTATTAGTTGCCTATTATTATTCTCATGTAGGTATTTCTCAGAGAACTCTAGAAACTAAACGACAATCTCAAAAATAAAATAAAAAGCGGAAATTGCGGATGTCATAAATAACGATGGAGCAGCCTAGCTCCATTATTTCGGTCAAGAAGATTTTGCATTGTTTTGATCGTTTTCATCGAATAACCACAAATGTTCTATGGTTCGTCCGCTCACGTGTGTTCCTTCGCCCAGCCATTAGGGGTAAATCATTATTCCGTTATTTTCTTCAAATTGGGTGGAAATTTTGTCATCATTTTATATATTTTGGAAAAGGAAAAAAAGGCAATCGGAATATGCTAAAAAAACAATGTTCGTATTTAAAAAATGCAACTTTATGTCATATCTGTCATAATTAATGAAAAAAAACTTCGAGTACGTCACTGGAATCTACTCAAAAACCGTTTTAGAAACGTAAAACTGATTTCAATTATCTTCTATAAGAACCGAGATATCGGGAAAAAAAGAAATCCGGAAATTTTCAAGATTCGCGAATAACTCAAAAACCACTGAAGTTAGAATAATTCTGATTAGCTCTATGAATTTGTCTCGAAAAAGTAGCCAAGGGTCGTGAAAACCCCATCTCTCTATCCAAAATAATAACAGAGATGCTCCTGGTGGCCCCCCCAAAATGGGACATGCTGTACATACACGATACCCTACCTACCTACCCACCTAGGTAAGGTGTACCTTAGCACATATAGATATTAGCTTTCCGCAAAACATACATTATTTTAATCAAGTTAGGTTCTTCTCTATAATATCAATTAAAAAACTCATAGTTATTCAAAATTGCGAGTTTATTGGTTGTTACAAAACAAAAGAATTACATATGGTGTTAAACTTAACTAAGGAGTGACTTTGGATGTTGAAGCGTGGCACTGCATGTCCTCAGCATACTTTTCATGAGATGGTAGGTAACCACTAAGTGCTAATCACAAGCACGATGACATATGATCGTCATCGATTGCTATATTTTGATTTAATTATCTTCATTTCAGAAAATGCAGACTCGCACAAGTAATTGACTCAAACATTGCCGTCAGTTGAAAGGCGATTTGTCTTAGATTCGGATATTAATCGTCAGATATGAAAAACTAGAAACTTGTAGCTTTTAGATGTATATCTGATATAATCTGCACCAGATCATTTTCAACAGAACATGAGTTCATATTGAACTGACTTGCTAATTCAGTGGCTGATTCCTCAATGTTTTTACATGAAAAAGGATAACTCATAAATGGTGCTGTATTTGCCAATTTACATAAAAACGCATTTCGAATTGTCCCAAAATATTTGATAATTCAGGCTCATACGTATCATAATTCAATTGAGGAATCCTTGCTTTCAAAGACGGAAAATGAAGATCCTTTCTTTTCAGTTGATCTATCATAAGTTGCAATTTACTTTTGAATTCGTTTAGAGTGCTAATCATCTCCATAATAGTTTTTCTTTCACCTTGAAGCTCCAAATTAATGGTGTTTAAGTGCATTGTGATGTCAGTCAAAAATGCCAAATCAGTCAGCCATTTTTCGTTTTTCAACATAAGATCTCTTTCGTTTAGAAAAGCTGTAATTTCGGGCAATAATTCTTGAAACCTTTCTAGGAATTTTCCGCGACTCAACCACCTGAAATCCGTATGAAGAACTAAATCGGTGTGTTCAGTTGACTGCCTATCTTCCAACTGCAAGTTTAAGAGCCGCTGTTACGAGCTACGTGCACAATTTTTGTTGCAATGCCCATAATTTCCTTCCTGTTCAAAACTTTTGAGCACAAAACTTGTTGATGTATGCAATGGAATGAACAAAATTGAGGGAATACTTCATTAGCTTGACACAATGCCACAAAACTGTTTTTGTTTTGTCTCCAGTCATTGCTCCATCGGTTGTAATGCACACTAATTTATATATTGGTAGTCTGTAGTTTTTTACAAAATTGAGAAAAACGTCATATATATCACGCCACGGGTCTTCCCCTTCAGAGGAATGATTGTCAAAAATTCTTCCTTAGCCAACTTGTCATTGAATACCATCCGATTAAAAGTACACACTTGGGCAGTATCTGTCATATCGGTGGATTTGTAAAGAAAATTATGTACATTTCATGATATCATCTTTTAGTTTATCTGCCGTGTCTTGACTCATGACTTCAATACGCCTTGTGACCGTCGGACGAGATAACTGAAGTTCTCTAATAGCAGACATGATTTCTGTTTTATTTTTAAAAGCGCCAAATATAAAGTCTCATCCGCTTCAATAAATGCTGCCTTCACAACCGATCCATCTTCGAATAGTTTCTTGTGTTTTGCCAATATATGAGATATTTTAAATAACGCGATCGTAGCAGCATGTTCGGCTGGTCTTGTGAACATGGTTTAATCTTTTTTCAAACAGGATATCAAATCAAGTACTTTTCGTTTTCTTAATTCACTCTGTAGTGGAAAATCCTATTCATAGTTTTTATGAACCGTTTTATGATGCCTCTTTAAGTAACCACGCTTAGGTATTGCAACTGACGCACGACAAGTAAGACAAATGCACTGATCCTTCACCATACAAAAGAAAAATTCTTCCTCCCAATCGTTATTAAAATGATACGTTTTAGATTTCTTCGCTGTACTCATTTTGTACTATTTAATAATGAACTTTGTATCGACATAGTATTGCCTTCAAGTTACAATTCAGAATGACTCCAATTCTTGCAGGCGCAACATTAATATCGGTGTGAACGAAAGTCTCGAATGTTCCCGTCAAACGCGCCGCCCGAAATTTCAAGAAAAGCGGCAAGAATAAAAAACGCGGCCTTTCTTTGACAAGTACCGCGAATTCCTTTGATAAAGCCGCCTTTTGCCGCTAGCAGAGTGTTGTTTTATTACGTAATAAATTTTTGTAGTTTAGTTACCCACTTATTAAAAATTTTTGTCTTCTCGAGATCTATTCAAAAAGCGCTCGCGATCGACCGTTTGAGCACCCCTGTACTAAGGATTTTAACTGACAATATGTTTCACATATTCAGTAGATTCCTTATTGTTGTGTTCTTCATGGTCCTGGAAAATTTTTCTAATGAAAAAATACAGAATTAATACAAAACAGGTTGGAAAATTCAAACAAACAAGAATATCATAACTGTTGTTGGCACTTTTGATCACAACTAGCGATAAGCATAATATATTCGACTGATTCTTGATTTTTGTGTTTGCAAGGTTCTGGATACGTTAAATCAAACTTTCTGTACACATTCTTAATAAACTAACGATAGGTACGACAAATTTCTTTGACTTTTTTGTTTCCCCTAGAAAACCTGGCGAAAAATCTGTCGACTTTATAAGATTATCACAACTATGTTACGAATAAAAAAGATAGAGATCCAGGAAGTAACATCTTAAAATAATCTTGTTTTGCGCATCAAATATGAATCAATTATATCACATCGTCTTTTTCTTGATATATATTTCATAAACGGAACTCCTCTACGAATGCCATTTCAATTGCTATAAAATTCACTCATAAATTAGAAATGAATCTCATAAATATTTTGACTTTAATATCAGCAAAGACGAACTGACCACCGATAAATTTCAACACTAACTACCAATTTAATTGCTTGTTCCGTATTGTTATTCAATAACCTGTATAAGACAACTTTGGTATCGTTGTTTGTATTCATACCTGGAGGAAATATTGTATAAACATCAAGTTTTGGTGAAAGTAACTTTTATGTAATCAATATAATCAGGCAAAATTTCGATAATGTCAAGGAAATCATTATAAAGGATCAGTCAAAAGTATGATTAGAGAGAACCGTTTTTACAAGATGGTATACGAAAGAGAGAATTTTGAATAAATCATGAATTCGTAATTTATCCTCAAAATTACTCGAAAAATCATTTTGTGAAATATAAAGAACAAAAATGAAGTTTGTTTTAGGTATTCCGTAGACCAGAGGTGCTCAAACGGAAAGAGATATCAGAAAATTTTGGTACCACTAAACTAGTCTCTGAAAATCAGATCGAGAATGGAGGGTTCATTATTCTCATAGCTGCCGTACAAATACATCGAAATTTGCTCAACCTCTACAGTATTTCAGAAGCTGGATCTCTCCACAAGCTAAATGAATTCAAAATCATTACCCGAAAAAAGATTGTACACGCTTCCCATTTCATTGATTAATCCAAAGGGTTCAAAACTACAAAGTTGATTAAATTAATTAGAGAAACGAATATAAAGACAAACAATCTGCTGAACGTTTAGTTTTAAAGTTCATAACAAGGACCTATTATTATGAACTGTCAAAAAGTAAATGTCAGAGCTGAAATGTTGTGGTATCCCAGTCAAAGTCGAGTGAAGTTGCGCATCGACGTGAAATGGAATGAAGTTAGGGTGAACGGAATTTCAGAGTCATATGACTCAAATTTGATATGAGTAATTTTTTAGGGAACAGTCGTAGTTTACAACTTGACAGGGCCACATATTTCGCTGCTGTTTTACGTTGAGGTACACCAGAAGTTCCTTGGCTTGGTTCCATTGCCAACCGTTTCCTGCTACAACCCTCTGAGCTTTTCAAGGGGGTTCTTGAAGCATTTGTGATCTTGTTTATTTCGATAGCGTACTGAAAAGCTCTACGATCTTTTGCCTAGTGGCTATTTTAATCATCATGTTTATTTGGTGTAAGGGCAACACTATGTGTCTGCTCATAGTCCATGTAAGTCGCAGGCATAGGGAGTAGACTCCGCATCTCGTTCCAATTTTGTTTTTGAACCGTATGTGTAGATACTGTAATTCTCTTCAGAAACTGATTAGTATTTACCCAGTAATAAGAGGGTGTAGAATTCGATGGAAATGAACTGGAGTGGAAATATGTCGATAGCAGAAATACCCAGTGGTTGCTCTGTACCATAAACGTCATCTTGTCACTCTTCAGCTTAAAATTGATAGATCATCCTCATACTGTTAAGAAGAGGTAGAAGCTGGATCCAATACCTCTACAAAAAGATTGGCTAGCGGCAAACATACTATGATTTTCATTGCCCTTATAGGTTTGTACGCATAGCGCCTATAATACTAAGGTCATTTTTTGTATCTGACCTATTAGTTAGTTAAACTTACGTTTAACCGTCGATTGTTGGACATTAGGCCACCTGATCACAGCTCCATCTGTTAACATTGGTCTCATGAAATCATTTCTGATTCTGATATTTTTACCTGAGGTGGCCAATATGTCTACCTATTCTCATTTTAATGACTTAGAGTAACACTTTTAGCAGTTTTACCACCTCACCTCCACAATACACTAAATTTATTCGAAACATTGTTACGATTACTTGAATCACAATCGATTCATTTAACGATGTTATCTCTTTTATATCTAAACGCTATGCTCATTACTATCGGACGGCCTAACATTTGTGTCTACGTTGAAATTCTACATTTTACAATCTTCGCCAATTTACTTTACAATATTATTGTAATATTTATTTCATAACACACGTAATTGTTTTAATAAAAGCAACCTGGGCCCATAACCTGTTGGTTAGTTTCATGAAATAACACAGGTCTGCAACAAAAATGCTGACTGGATATTTTCAACTGATTTCTATGTATTTAGGTGTTCTGAAAACACAAACCATACTCAAAAAATTCCAGAACGTAAGGTTATTTCACAAAACGCAAAATTTTATTACAAAAAAGGGATTTTTTGTGCTAAAAAGGGATTAACTTGTAGTATAAATGATAGGTATAATTTTATTTTGATTACTGTTTTAAAATGTTCACAGGACATAACTATTATTAATTTCTAAATAAGGAACACCCTGTTTGACCTACATTAACAAGTATAAACGTGTTGTAACCTGAACGTGCGCGCTTCGATAGTGTAGAAGTGGCGCGGGACAATTACGTGTTAACTCATCATTGTTTTATAGATCTTGGTTCAATGTCGTCTGTGCGGAAGTGTGTGAACTCTTCGGATAGTTTCTGTTACATTTGAGGAGAATATATGACATTAAAGCAACAAGTTAATATTACGGACTTTGTAAAAAAAGTATACTTCGCGTATTTTGGCTTCAAACTTGGAGATCAGGATAAAGTATGGGCACCTCATAAAGTCTGCAAACGATGTGTTGAAGACCTTCGAAATTGGTTTAAGGGCAAGAAAAAAGCTTTCCGATTTGCGATTCCTATGGTATGGCGCGAGCAAAAGAACCATAGTGATGATTGTTACTTTTGTTCGTGTAATGTGAAAAGGTATAATTCAAAACGGAAGCAGTCAATTTCATACCCCAATCTGCAATCAGCTATTCGTCCCATCCCTCATGGGACCGAAATACCAGTGCCCAAAGTCCCTGCTGCCTTGGAAGAGGTTCCAAGTTCTGACGAAGATGGTGCTGTACCTACACCCGATGACCAGTCAACTTTTGAATTTGAAGATGACAGAAGTCCAAAATTGTTTTCCCAAGGCGAGCTTAATGATTTGGTAAGAGACTTGAATCTTCCCAAAAACGCTGCTGAGCTGCTTGGATCAAGGCTCAGAAGCACTTACTTTTTGCCGGGAGTGTCTTCCTCCTGGTTTAGATATAGTGAAAAGCAGTTTACTTCCTACTTTACCCAAGAGGACGAGTTGGTTTATTGCACCAATATTGAAGGTTTGATGAATACATTTAAGATCTGATACGACCCAGAAGAGTGGCGTATTTTTATAGATTCTTCAAAAAGAAGCCTTAAAGCAGTTGTGCTTCATAACGGCAGTTTCTATGCTTCCATTCTTGTCGGCCATTCCGTACACCTCATAGAAACCTACGAGAACTTGGAATTGATTCTTTGTAAATTAAAATATAAAGACCGCGGTTGGCAAGTGTGCGGTGATTTCAAAATCTTGGGCATGGCGCTCGGACAGCAATCTGGGTTTACCAAATTTCCTTGCTTTTTGTGTCTATGGGATAGTAGAGACCGAGCAAATAACTGGACCGAAAAGTGTTGGCCTGCGAGGGAGCTTAAAGTTGGCAAAAAGAATGTCCTGCATGAAACTTTGGTGCCTCCTCATAAAGTTCTTTTACCACCGCTTCACATAAATGTGGCTTTGAGGAAGCAATTTGTAAAGTCACTTCCAAGAAATGGAAATTGCTTCAAATACTTAATATCAAAGTTTCCTGGCCTCTTGGAGGCAAAGTTGAAGGAAGGTGTTTTCGTTGGACCAGATATTAGACGGCTTATGGCTGATCCACTATTCGTCACAACCATGACGGATCCTCAAAGAGAAGGGTGGATTGCCTTAAAGGAAGTTATAACAAAATTTTTAGGCAATAACAAAGACCCTAACTACAAACAAATCGTCAAAAGAATGTTAAAAGCATTTCAACCTTTAGGTTGCTTAATGAGTTTAAAAGTACAGAATCAGATATGTGACAATAAAATACCAAATTAGTGACTTTGATGCTGATAGTCTCTCTCCATACCGATAGTGACTTTTTACGCCGATCGTGACCTTTATACCGACAGTGACTTAATATAGTGATTTTTCACACCGATAGTGACTTTCACACCGATGGTGACTTTCCCAACGATAGCGACATATCAAGGGACATTGATAGTAACTTTCTTCGTGGTGACTATGAAATTTCAATGGTACTAATTAGAAATGTTGGTTTTGTTTTTGTTGTTTGCTTATATTTTTATTTTTGTACTTATGGGAGAAATATATTGTTTATTTAAGTTCAATTCACGTACAGACATTATGTAATGTCTCTGTGATTAAACGTTTATTCAGACTTATAATAGTTATTAGGTAAGAAATTCATATTATTTGTTATACATTCTTCAAATCTGAATAAACTATATTATTATTATTTATTATCGTGGACTTATGCACTATCTCAGCTGTTAGCTGGATATAATTTACCTTTCCCAGATTCAGCAACCAAAGGGAATAGGCTCGATTACAATATACTTGACATAAATTTCCTAACTATTCTACATGTATTAAGAATAACAGCTTTTTGCATTTCTATATAGGTATTATTATTATTATTTATTATCGTGGACTTATGCACTATCTCAGCTAGTAGCTGGATATAATTTACCTTTCCCAGATTTAGCAATCAAAGGGAATAGGCTCGATTACAATATACTTGACATAAATTTCCTAACTATCCTACATGTATTAAGAATTACAGCTTTTTGCATTTCTATATAGGTATTCTTATGCAATTCTAATTTCTTAAGGCTATCATGCAAAGTTTTGGGTATTAAACCAGTCGAGGATACGATGACAGGAACGATATCTATTTTGTCGAGGTGCCACATCTGCTTGATCTCAATAGCAAGGTCTGTGTATTTGGACTTTTTCTCCTGGAACTTATTCAGCACGTTGTTATTATTTGGTATGGCAACATCCACCAGCATTGCTGTCTTGGCTCTCTTATCATACACCACTATGTCCGGCCTATTATTCGTCACCATTCTGTCAGTGATAATAGGCCTATCGTAGTATAATCTGATAGAGTCATTTTCCAATACGGGCGCCGGTTGATACTTGTAATATGGCTGGAATGTATTCAGAAGTCCGTACTTGTGTGCAAGTTTCTGATGGATAATGTTGCACACTTGATTATGCCTGTGAAGATAGTCTGTATTGGCCAGTTGTTCGCATCCGGACGTAATATGCTGTATAGTCTCCGATCTTATATGGCATTTTCTGCACCTATCTGTTTGTAATGTTCCGTCCTTCATAATAAATTTTTTGTAGTTGTTTGTAGCGATCACTTGGTCTTGGATGGCCATAAGGAATCCCTCTGTTTCCGCGAATAATTCTCCTTTCATCAACCATTTGTTGGAGGCTTCTTTGTCGATGTGTGGTTGATCAATCTCATGATGATGTCGTCCATGCAATTCCTTTCTTGACCATTGCTCTTGTTTTTCAGTATCTGATAGGAATGGTAGATTCAGCAGGTCATCTCTGGTAGCAAGATTTAGAGGTGTATATCCCTTATCAGCCAACGATACCACTCTATGTAGGTCAGAAGTGAGAGCTTTTGCTGAGAAGAATTCTCTGAGATTTCTTATTTGTTCGGTGTGTAAATTGACAATATCTATTAATCCGCGTCCTCCTTCTTTCCGCTTCAAAGTTGTTCGTATCACAGACGATTTTGGATGATGATTGTTGTACTTTGTCAGCATCGGGTCTGCCTTTGAATATCATCTAGCTCCGTCTTAGTCCATCTGATTATTCCAAATGAGTAAAGCAACACTGGAATGGCGTAGGTGTTAATTGCCTTGACTAGATTCCCCGAGTTCAACATCGATTTCAGCACAGACTTCAGACGCTGACTGTATTCTGAACGAATCTTCTCCTTTGATTGTTTTTGGTCTAACAATCTGGCTTGTTGGTATCCCAGATATTTGTATGTTTCGCCATCTCTCATGCACTGTATAATGTCACCGTTTGGAAGTTGTGTTTCACCATCTATGACTTTCCCTCTTTGAATGTTTAGGGTCTTACATTTTTCAATCCCGAATTTCATATGAACATCTGCCGAGAACTCACTGACAGTTTTCAGCAAATCATCCAATTGCTTCTTGTTCGAAGCATATAATTTGATGTCATCCATATACAGCAGGTGGGAGATTGTATGATAATTCCTTTCTGCTTTTATCCTAAATCCGTATCCAGTTCTATTGAGCATTGAGGACAATGGGTTCATTGCCAAAAAGAACCATAGTGGACTCAAAGAGTCTCCTTGAAAAATTCCACGACGTATGGGTATCTCGTCGGTTTTAATTGATTTATTGTTCATGTTGACCTGCAGAGACGTGCGCCAGTGTGTCATTTTGTCTTCAAGAACTCTACCAGGGCTGGGTGAATTTTGTATATCTGCAATACTTCAACAAGCCAAGAATGGGCGGTACTATCGAATGCTTTCAGATAATCGAGAAAAGCTGAATGAACATTGCGATGCCCTACGTGTGCCTGTTTCATTATCACAGAATCGAATGATGAGTTGTTCCCTGCACCCGTGGTGTTTCTTTCTGCATCCTTTCTGCTCCTCTGCTAATATATTGTTGTCGTCAAGGTGTTGGTATATTCGATTGGATATGCATGAGGTGAGTATTTTGTAGAGTGTTGGCAGGCAAGTGATTGGCCTATATTGAGACGGATCCTGTGTTCTATCGCTCTTAGGTAGCATATATGTTAAACCTTGCATTAGGAAAGTGGGTGTTTTCTTGGGATGTTGAAGAACATACGTGAGCTGTTTCGCTAGGGCTCCATGGAGCTTATCAAACTTCTTGTACCAGTAGTTGTGGATATTATCTATACCTGTGGCCTTCCAATTTTTGGTCGCTCCAATTACTGTTGTAATTTCTATTATTATTATTATTATTATTATTATTTTCTTCATTCCCACCTCGACTATGTTCCAGAAAATTTAGGAGACGTGAGTGAAGAGCAAGGTGAACGATTTCATCAAGATATTAAGGAGATGGAAAAAAGATACCAGGGAAGATGGAGCGTCTCAATGATGGCAGACTACTGTTGGACGCTTAACAGAGACCTTCCAGATGCTTCCCACAAGCGAAAATGTACCATGGGAGTCTCACTGAGAAAAAGAAATGTGTTTAGTGCTCACTAATTAATGTATTTTAGATAAAAAAATAAGTTTTGATACGCAATTATAAATTACCTTATTTAAAAAAAATTATGTTTTATTTTAAGATAATAAATTGTTTAGCATAGACACCTACATTGTCAGAAAACGTGACGTGCTAGGACAAAATGAAAGTCATTTTCGAATTCAGCACACCTAAAAACATAAGAATTACACAAAAAAACCAAAACAGCTCTCATCTTTTTTTTTTGCAGACTTGTGTAATTGTTCTTCATTCAAAAGTACAAGAAGGTCGTTCTATACCAACTAAATATTTACTTCCTAGAACAACTACGTAAAATGCATTTTATGTGTGTAGACTAAATGAAAACATCTACAGCCCTTTACTGAGAGATTAATAATTTTTAATGATGGATAAAATCCAACAAGTAGCATCTTAAAAAGAGCATCAAATATCAATTTCATTTGTTCATTAAGGTTTCCTTCATAAAATTGGTTACACTATTTGAAAATGTTATTCTCCAACAAAATAAAATAATAATACGGTATTCTTTGTTGACGCTCGAATGAAATTCGTAATTCGCGGAACAATGATAGTACACCGGAAATAGGAAATCTGTAAATCATGATAATGGTGGTAGTTCAAGGTCTACAACGATTTACCGACGTAAATAGAAATAGGAATCCATCATTATCCTTGGTTTAATGTAATCTTGAAAACGAAATTTGATGACATAAAACTAATATCTTTCCATGACCACAGGAGACGATGCAGCATTATTTTTGAGACAATCACGAAAGCGTGAAACGCTGAAGCATCAAGAATGATGGAAGTCCATGAAATAATGGAAAATTGGATCAATGAAAAAAATGGGTGAAATTAATTCAAAAATTCAATTAACGAGGCTTTTACGTGATAGAAATCCATTTTCACTAATACAAGTAAACGATGATTTCTACCAAAATATATTATTGAATGCTCGACGCGTTTCGATACACAGTATCTTTGTCAAGTGCGAAGGAATACTACAAATATATCTTATTAACAAATTTTATATATACTAAAGAGGCAATCCACTCAGAGCTATCTGTATTTGAACTAATGTTTAGGAAATAAATTTAATAGGGTGAGTTATTTATGTCTACCTGATCATTAAAAAATTTTGTAATTTTAAACCGTCTTTTTCTACTTGTAATTCAAATGATTTGATAAGAAAAATAGAAAATATTGTCATTCCAAGTAATGCAAAGTTAGTCTCTTTTGATGTCAAGAATTTGTTTCCAAGTATTCCACCGAAAGATCCGTATAATATAATAAAAGTAATATAACATAATAATATATATATATATATATATATATATATATATATATATATATATATATATATATATATATATATATATATATATATATATATATATATTATATATTATATAATAAAAAATAATTTGTTAACACAAAATATGACGAATCCACGAATTAGATACGACATTATGGCTTTATTAGATGTTTGCGTATCTCAAAATTATTTTTCATTTAACGATTGTTTTTATAAAAGTGATGGGAAACCCCTTAAGCCCTCTTTTAGCAGAGATCTTCATGGATAACATAGAAAAAACTATTCATAAACACTCGCTTAGTAAACATTTCCTATATTAGTATCGATATGTCGATGACATTATTGTATGTTTCACAGAAACAAACAGACAGTTCACTGTATTCGAAAATTTCATCAACAACCTGCACCCAAAAATAAAATTCACTTCTGAAATAGAAAAGAACAATTCGATCAATTTCCTAGACCTAACAATAACAAGATCAAATAATAAACACCAGTTTTCAATTTATCATAAGCCTTCTCATACAGATATCACAATTAATTATACATCGGCACATCCTTACCAACATAAAGTTGCAGCATTTAATAGCTATATACATAGACTCTTGAGCACACCGATGTCTAATGATAATTATTTCAAAGAATTGAATTTGTTAAAACAGATCGCAATAAATAATGGTTATGATGCAAATTTAGTTAGAAGCATATTATATAAGAAAAACAAAAATTAGCTTCACAACATATATATCCAATTAGTTAACACCCAGACAAAAAATTCAATAGTTATATATAGGCAATATTAGCAATAATGTGAAATCCTTCTTAAAAATTCAAATTTAAATATAGCGTTCAAAACATCAACAAATTTAGGTTCATTTATCAGGAATTATAAATATCCAATTGATAAAGAAAATAAATCAGGTGTTTATAGATTGGATTGTGCAGATTGCAATTAGGAAAATAGTTACTCTTTCAATTCAGAATTCAAAATCCTACATTCTGAAAATAGAGGTATAAAACTCAACCTTCTGGAAGTACTTGAAATTAACAGATTTAGGTATTCACCGGAAATTCTTAATGATCAGGTAGACATATTTAATTGACCCTTATTAAATTTATTTCCTAAACATTAGTTCAAATACACATAGCTCTCTTTAGTATATAAAAAAATTGTTAGTGAGATATATTTGTAGTATTCTTCGCTCTGACGAAGATACTGTGTATCGAAACGCGTCGAGCCTTTAATAATATATTTCAGTAGAAATCAGAATATATATATATATATATATATATATATATATATATATATATATATATATATATATATATATATATATATATATATATATATATATATATATATATATATATATATATATATATATATATATATATATATATATATATATATATATTTGTGAAATCAATTCAGCATTCAATAAAAATTTGATTTAATTTCAAATTTTTATTTTGCAATCGAATATCACATTACTGTATAAGTAAGTAGAAGTCTATAAGTAAGTAGAAAGATGGATGGCGCAAAAACCAAATTTAAAATGTATCTTTGTTAGGTCGGAAACCTTTCAGACGATTACATCTCTACCAACTTTTTGAATCGTTATATCTCAAAAACGGTGGCTCTTAGGATAAAAAGTATTGGGACATTTTTTTTAACATCATTATCTGATCAACAATTTTTGTTTGATTTAACTTTCTCGATACACTTACTGTTTTGCTGAAATTAGAAAAACCATTATTGTGACTTTTGGCCCCGGTTAAATTATTTTTCAGGTAACCGATCGGTGAGGACACTCGTGTTTTTTGGTTTAATTTGATCGAACTAAATGGTGTGAAATCTCCATATATACCGCAAATCAAATATGTACATATATGTAAATCGATTATCGACGTCGCACAAACTTTAATTATGTTGTGCTTGCTCATGAAAAAAGACATAATCAGCACACGAAATTCATTTTTTTCAATTTTTTTAGAATTCAAACACTAAATGATATAGCTTGCTCGTACTCTCAAGCCAATAACCTATCAAACGGTCCTCGTATCAATACTGTTTAGGATTTTGTCACCGAGGCAATGACTAGGTCAACAAATTATAAAGATATACAGGGTGTTACATAATAGTATGTCACAACTTGAGGGGGTAAATCTACGTGCAATTTTGAGAAAAAAAGTTTATATGAACATGAGTCCGCAAAAGCTTCGTTAGGGAGCTGCAGGATGTTGAAATTTCCAGAAAAAATTGGTTTCTTCTTCAAAACTACTGCAGTTTTCGAGATATTTAGTCCAAATTTGGAATGCAAGTTATCTTTATAGGTTCCTTCATTACACGTCCTAGATTTTGACTGAAATTCACAAGGTGTTTTCTTTTTAGAGGCCATGTCTCATTTTGCCCTTTCAAACTTTTTTGCAGTTCGCCACTGTTCAGCGCACAATCAATTTTCGTCATCTTCGTTCAATTTAAAAACTTTTTTGACACTTGTAATTTTTTCGTATCTCTGACCGTTTTCGAGTGAAAAATTATTGAATTTGAATTATTTGAATTAAAAATAATACAAATACTCGAAAGGTATGCCCAACATTTGCTTTTATTTTGATAGCTCGTCATCTAGGACTCAACTCATACTTATTCAACATCAAACTAGAAAAAAGAACAATTAAAAACTAAATAAATTGCTGGAAGTGTCCTCTATCTGCAAGAATACATGCATCTGTCCTTCGTATATTATCATGCACTCTTTGAAATATTCCTGGGGTATTTCTTATCGTGTCACAAGAGGTTATTATTCGATTTCTCAATTCTTCTACACTAGAGTGGTATAAACTAAACTTTTGAGATATCCCCATCAGAAAAAGTCTGAACTATTTGAGTCTGGGTACTAGGAGGCCATGGTTCTGGCCCACCCCGACCTATCCATCGGTCGTTGAATGTATTATTCAAGAATTCACCAAAAGTGGCACATCCTCTAGCAATAAAGGTAGCTTCTCAAGAAATTGCCGACAAGCGGAACCGTTTAGTCTGTTAGGCAAAAAAATGGTCCAATCAAACAATTTCCAATTATTCCGATCCAGACATTTAGTGGGAATTTTTCTTGATAGTGAGATTCTTCAATCAATTGGGGGTTTTCCTCAGTCCAATAATGATTATTGTGAACATGTGTGATAGCAGTTCTCGAAAAGTTAGCTTCGTCTGAGAACATTGTTTCACAATCAAAATGAGCATTTTCTCTAATTTTATCTAAGAATGATAGGCGGAAATTCAGTCTTGAAGGAAAATCTCGAGCAAGTAGAGTTTGGACTCGTTGAATATGAAATTGGTACAATAAAAAGTCGTGGAGAATCCTCCAAACTAGAACATGTGAAATATTCAACTGATTATCAATTTTTCTTGTACTCACATGAAGATTTAAATCAATACAATTAAAAACTGCTTTCTCAATATCTGGAGTTCTCATAGTTTGAGTTGCACCTTTTGATTATTATTAGCAGTAAAAGTACCAGTTTCCTCAACCTTCTGTGCATATTTGAAAATGTTCGCCTATCTGTCTGGTAATACTCGATTTGGAAAACGCACCTCATATAATTGCGTAGCTTCTGTTGTGTTTCCGTCAGCCAGACCGTACATGTAATGGATAGCAGCCATTTCGGCGTTAGTAAAATTTTTTTCTTACAGAAATAACTTCAAAAGTCTTAAAACTAATCTTTAATTTAACAAACAACTCGAGCAGACATTGGTTCAACTTTAGCAACTGTCAAAATAAATAAATAAATGAAAAAAATCAAAGCCTACTATTGATTTTTTCAATTAGAAGTGCTTTCAATTCACCGAATGCATACAATCGTTTAATAATTTTTGCAAGAGAACGGTTGGAGATACGAAAAAAATACAGGTGTCAAAAAGTTTCTAAAATGAACGAATATGACGAAAATTGATTGAACACTGAGCAGTGGCGTACTGCAGAAAAGTTTGAAAGGGTAAAAGAAGACATGGCTCTGGAAAAGAAAACACCTTGTAGATTCTAGTTGAAACTTAGGATGTGTAATGATGGAGGCTGTAAAAAATAGCTGGCATTACAATTTATATCAATATCTCAAAAACTGCAGGAGTGTTGGAGAAAAAACCAATTTTTCCAGAAATTTAAACAACCTGTAGCTCCGTAACGAAGCTTACGAAGTGACATACTATTATGTAACACCCTGTATACTAAAAAATTACATCAAACGGAATACCGTTTGATGTTACACATAATATGTATGGTACTAAAATTCAACAAAATTTTGGAGATTATTTGTTACATATCTACTCTAGATTGAAAAGGCTTTTTCAAGTTTTTAAATTTTTTAATACTTTGTTTTTCATCGTATCTCCCAGTGTGAACATGCTGTAACTGATTCCCCCTTTCTTTGTAGATTAAAATCAAGCTCATCCGTGTATAAAACCCATTTCACCATGAATAATGTCAAGATTCCCACATAAAAAATTTAAAATATTTCATGCTTAAAATCAGTATTTGTAAAAATATAGTATGGAAATAAGGTATCAAGTTATGTGAGAGTGTGCATTGTAATATATCGGATATCGCAGAAAAAAGGAGAATAAAAGCTTTACTCTAATATCCAAAACTCGCTTAACTGCCAGTGACGCCCAACGAAAAAGAAACTGGTGGCAACTGAAGAGGGTCCGGTGCGTAGTTGTCACGTTTTACTTGTAAACAGGGGCTGAGAGGCTGTTTATATTGTGTCTACCAACAAGAATGATGAATGTTGCATGTAAACAACGCCTAAACGTCAAACGTCATATGCTCGATTTATTGGATAATTTGACAGTTTTCAGAAAAGTTTCGTCAAAAACAATAAGCAAAACGAAATAACATGACTAGCTACAAGGACCTGAGTCTAAGCATATTTAAGAGAATGTGTAAAAACATTAGATAATTATTAATTACTTCCAATCTACTGAATTACATATTTCATGGTTGGAACTGTCAAATAGCTAACTGAACAGAATGTTAATCTAACAATTTGTGCATTGAAAAGATTTTTGACCCATGCAGTGGTCTAATGTAATGTAATGAAATTTATTGGCTTTCAAAAGTTCACAAAGCAAGTCATATATAAAAACCATAAAAATAAAAATAAATGCGTATAGAGCATAAACAATGAAAAAACTAGATACAAAAAATATACATGGGTAACATACAATGGAACTATTCAATCATGGAATCAAAATATTCTTCTATCGAGTAAAGGGTTTTTATATTAACTGCGACTTTACTTTAGTTTTGAGAGATTGAATGCTCAGATGTTTGAATTTTTGCGGCAGTTGATTGTAAGTTTTCCTTCTTAACCATGCGTAAGAGTCCCGCGTTTTTTACAGTAGGACTATTGGTTGAGCTAGGTTTTCGCGCTTCTTGTACTACTGAATATGAGAGTGCCTCAAGATTTCATCTTAAGTTTTTTTGGATATTGCATAAACAGGCAAGTATACTGGGTGATTCACCTGTGGCGTGCTGCTCTATAGCTCGTACACTCTTGAAGATTTCATTTTTGTTCGAACGGTATTGTATTTAGAAAGTAAGAATCTACTTCAGCAATTTATTTTGCACTTCACAGGGTGGTTTTTTCAGATTGAAAGACCACTTTTTGGTTCAAGATTCAGAAGCGGCCTAAACTCTGCTATAGTGTCTTCAAGTAATAAGTTTTCTTTGTGAGTAGTTTCGTCACAATATTTTTTCCGTAAAATTTATGAAAATAGGCTCTCATATCATCGCATGCTTCTTCGTCCTTTCGTTTTCTTATTGCTAAGGATAGCTTTATAGATGAATTGAAATAGATTTTCCTCATTTTGCACATGAGTGACTCTAAAAATTATTGAATATTGTAATTTTAAAAATATCATATCTTGATTTTTTCAAATGGAACATCCTGTATCTTATTATTCATGTCAACGCATGAATATTGTGCCATATTTTCGCAGAAGTAACCTTATTTTTATCTTCGACCATTTTCGAAATAAAAAAAAACTAATATAACAAACTCAGAGGTTGCCAAAGAAGAGTTTATTTAGTACATATCATTATACTTGATCAGAGAAATGGAGATATTTTAAGGTAGTCGTGTATGAAATACGTAATAGATTGGTTTTTGGTGAGATGATCTACAAGGTGTTGAACTATTTCAATAAGTGTTCGAAATGTTGCATTTTTCTTTGTAGACACAAATCAATCCTTCTGAGGAAAGACCGTTGAACTCTCGACAACATTTGCGGATTAACTGACTGAAAGGCGTCGACTATTCTCTGTCTCATATCCAACTGTATTGTAGAAGGAATCTGGTAAACGATGCTCTTAATATAACCCCACAAGAAAAAATCTAAACTTGTAAGGTCCGTAGACCTAGCTGGCCATCTAACAGGACAACCACGTCCTATCCATTTCATTATTGAGGTGCCCGTCGAAAAAGTGCGGCCCAATTAGATATCCATCCATCTACTATAGCGGCCCAATCATTAAAGGACCAACGATGCTGGTGATCTATTTGTCTCATGAGGTGTGGATTTTCCGTGGCGTAATAATGAAAGTTGTGCCTGTTAACAAGCCCATTCTTGTGGAAAGTTGCCTCGTCCGAAAAAAGAACTCTGCTAAACATATTTGGATTTGCCGCTACTTTGTAATTTGCCCAATTGCAAAAATTGATTCGATTTTCATAGTCTTGATTGTTCAGTTCCTGGTGCAGCTGTACATGATATGCATGAAATTTATTCATTCAATTTGACTTATATCTGTTAACTGAGAAATCTCTCTTTGGCTTTTATATGGGTCCTCTGTCACTGTCAATAAAACTGATAACTGGTTGTCTTCAGCTGTATCAGTTTTTGGTTCTTCATGTTTTTTGTAAGCGATATTACCTGTTTCGATAAATCTAATTAGAAGTTTTTCAAAGCATCGCGCATCAGGATGCCTCTTACCAAGAAACCTTTGTGCATAAACTCTACTTGCCAACAAAGAATCACAATCACACTCACCCAGAATAAAAATCATATCAACCATTTCTTCTTTGGAGAACTTCATGGCAGCCAATTGAGAAAATTGCGTTCAAACCTCACTTTAACAATGTTTAATAACGAAACATTGATAAGTTCATCATGTAAAATGCAGAATATGATATGTCCGGACACTTGACAGAAGGCACAGTTAAAAAAAATTTCAACACATACCTCGATTTAAGTTTTAATCATCTTTATTTTATCATTCGTTGAAAGAATTATCTTGTTTAGGTTTCATTTTTTACTACTTGAATCATTACAGAAAAAAAACTTCTGTGCGAATAATGATGCATGCTGATGAGTTTGATACGGTTTGTAGAATTTTCATAGAAAATTTTTACAAATAATCGAAGATTTCGAAAATGATTGAAGATAAGGATAAGGTTACTTCTGCAAAAATATAGCTTCTTCTTCTTCTTCTTCTTCTTTTTGCGTTGACGTGAATAATAAAATACAGGGTGTTAGATTTGAAAAATCAAGATATGATATTTTGAAATTACAATATTCAATAATTTTTTGATTCACTCTTGTATAAAATGAGTATAATCTATTTCAATTCATCAATAACGCTATCCTTGGGCAATAAGAAAACGGAACATTATAGCGAGCTTAGGCCGCTCCTGAATCTTGAACAAAAAAGTGGTCTTCCAATCTGAAAAAACCACCCATTTTTTCATAGAAAATTGGGACACCCTGTTTACTGTAAAATAAATTGGTGAAGTAGATTCTTAGTTTCTAAACACAATACCGTTCGAACAAAAATGAAATCTTCAAGAGTGTACGAGCTATAGAGCACCGCGCCATAGGTGAATCACCCAAAATATGAGATCATCACATCCTTGTTAACAAATATACCTCGCTGCCAATGATTGTATAGTATGTACGATTAGCTTCAAGTATGGTGAGTACTTGGATGGGTGAACGTTTGGACTCACCTCGCGTAATATGTATTTAGATAGTTTCTATTTCACTGAACACATTACCCGAGGAATAAAATTCTGCAAATAGGAACTAGATTTTCATGAATAAATTTACATGTAGAAATGATAAAAAATTTTCTCGAATAACACAAGTTTTTCTTGGTTCACATGTTCTTCTCATGCGAAATTGAACAATTTTCGCGAGTAATGTTTGTTCTTCTTGAAAATTTTCATTATCGGCACGAATCACTGAATTTGATTCCGGCAAACTGTGCTGAAGCAGTTGTGTTAGATGACCTAGGTTGGGGTTACAGAATATTAGGTCAAAAGGTTGGAATATCTCATTCAACTATTTCTAGAATGATCCGCAGGTAAGAAAACCTGGGCGAAGACAACCTAGAGAAACTACGGCGATCTATGACCGTTACTTAGGAATTTTCTCGTTGAGATAACGTTTCGCTAGTACTAAGCACCTTCGAACGCAGCTTCAACAAAACAGTGGAGTGTAGCTCGAAGCCGGATTGAATTTTGCCAGGGAACATGTCAATCGATTATAAGCTGATTTTTTATTGCAATCGTTCTTTTTTTTAGTTTGATATTGAATAAGTGAAGTTAAGTCTCAGAAGACGAGCTATCAAAATAATAGCAAATTTTGGGCATTTTTTAGCAAATAACATACAATTCTAATTCAATAATTTTTAACTCGAAAACGGCTGGAGATAAAAAAAACTACAAATGTCGAAAAGTTTCTAAATTGAACCAAGATGACCAAAATTTATTATACGCTGATCAGTGGTGTACTGCGAAAAAGTTTGAAAGGGCAAAAGGAGACATGGCCTCGGAAAAGAAAATACCTTGTGAATTTCAGTTAAAATTTAGGACGTGTAATGATGGAGGCTATAACAAATAGATAATAAAAAACAAGTACTGTGTTTTAAGGAATTTTACTTAATAATTGCGATTCACTACACCGTAGTTTCTTCAGACGAATGAATGTACAGAAAATAAGAATGAGAGTATAAATGTAAATTATCTCTATGCAAAATTTAAAACTGTGGGTCGAAAGAGTGCTTATTTTCCAAGAGATGATTCGCGTAATTCGAATCTGATTTTTATTTGAAAAACTGCGTTTATGTTCCGATATTCTAATATTAAAATTTCTATGTGTTCTACCAATGTAGAAATTATCACAGTCTTTTGCAATTCAATCTATAAACACCTGATTTATTGTTTTTACCTGGTTTGGTTTTATTATTTTTATATATTTGCCTGAATTATTATTAGTTAGGAAAGCTATGTTGAAATTATTACTACTCAAGAATGATTTCAGTTTCTCACTTGTAATGTAATTATTAAGTAAAATTCCTTAAAACACAGTACTTTTTATTATTGATAATTGAATTTTACCAAGTAAAAGGCTCCCAAATTCAAATGTAACAAATAGCTTGCATTCTTAATTTGGGCTGAATATCTCAAAAACTGCAGGAGTTTTGAAGAAAAAACTATTTTTTCCGGAAATTTCTACACCTTGTAGCTCCTCAACATAGCTTTTGCAAACCTATGTTTATTTGAACTTTTTTTCTTTCAATTGCACTTAGATTTACCCCTCAAGTTGTGACATACTGTTATGTAACACCCTGTATTACTACATATCTATTATAAAACAAAGTGTGTGGTTTTATTCTTCAATGAGTGTTGTACCTTGCTCTCATCCTAAGCACAACTAACTTGTTTTAATTGTGTTGAAGTTACTTGAATACAAAATGTATTTTTAAATTCAGTTTACGAAAAAACGCCGAGTGAAAATTGTTTCTGAAAGAATAACAATAATCTATAGATTCCCACAAAATTCAATAATGAGTTCAAATTGATTTCGCTCGTTTATCAAATCATGTACTATCAATATATTGACGAATGAAACCCGTAAAATAGTATGCTTACGTAGTCCCAGAAGACTTGGCAACACAGTCCAATATAATGCAAAGGGATATAGAACTGGTTTCGAACAAACTTTGACTTTCAGATCATCAGAAAAACAAGCATCAGGAAAATCAACTCTGGTGTAATTTTAGGGCATAATTCTTAATTTATTCCGTTCCCAGTCATTTATGGTTAATTGGATCTAAAAAAGGGGACTGAAGTTGATTGATGGAAAATACTCATAATTATCAACGTTGTTGACACGATCATTTTAATGAATCCTTGCAAAAATGTTGATAGATAGAGAAGAAATCAGTAGTAATTGGAAATGAATTATTGTACTTTGGATTATATATAGTTTATTGATATCATTTTCTTGAAAATGATGGTAGGTGAAATGTAAAAATGAATAAATAATCACCTCTGATTATCCAAGATTTCTGAATATGAAAATTGCACCGATGTACAGTACAACTTCACCAGTCTGGGCATGCGCCGGAACGATATCTGCCCGAATTTCTGCAGTGACTTGAATTTGTTTCATTTTTCATTTTCAAAATAGAAACAACCCAAAATCTGTTAAAGCCGAGTTGATTATAAAATATCGAAAAGTTGATCAAAAATAGTTTCTATTATTAAACAGAATCGAATTATAGAATTTCCATTCATTATAATCTTTCCTCATAGAAAATATAGAATTTAAATATAAGCTAGTGTACATAAACAACATGCTATTCCTTATGACGTTTAAAATATCCATCGATTTTACTATAAACCTTTCTCGATGCTGCCATCTGAACTCATTTTTCCTTTAGCCTTTTCAGGAGCATCTAACCTAAACAGAATCAAATAACATATATAGTTGATATTGCTATACCCGACACACATAATATACAAAATAAATGCAATGAAAAAATTTCTAAATATATGATGCTTGGCGACGAGATTAAAAAATGTGGAAAATGAAGAAAATATTTATTCTACCGATTATTATTTCTACAACAGGCGTTATTCCTAGAAATCTTCACAAAAGTATTGAGATTTTGGGTCTGAAGAAAAATTTGTTTGAACAGTTACAAAAGATAACAGTCATCAAATCTTGTAATATTCTTCGTAGGTTTCTTTCCGAAAAAAATAATGAGGTAGAGTCATAGGTTTTCTCTTTAGTTTATACTGCTCAGAATCTCATTTCATATTTTATTTATTTGTTTATATAAATGTAATATAATTAACTGACAATTTTGTCATATTTATATTCAGAGCAGTATTCTATTCGATCGTTCACCACTTCACACAAAGGAAACTATTAATGAGTAACATTCAGTGTAACTTGACTAAGGTCCGTACACTGGATTTTTCCGGGAGAAAGCCTCTGACACTACTCGTTGGTACATTGATATCATTGTCTGATGATGCTATAGTATGTATATATTCTGGTAGATTGATATATTCTCATAACATTTAACGTTATCCTAATATATAATTACTCCAGGATATGTTTTGATTATAATCATTGCCTGGCAATGGTATTAATTACCGGGTGGTGGATTTATATTTTTCATGAAATCAGTTTGATTGCATGAACAGATATATGGGCAACTCGTCGGGGTAAAACCCCTATATATATATATATATATATATATATATATATATATATATATATATATATATATATATATATATATATATATATATATATATGAGTTACGGGTTTTATTCCGTGGCCCATTTTGATT
Source organism: Cryptolaemus montrouzieri (assembly GCA_013387265.2). Taxonomy (NCBI): domain Eukaryota; kingdom Metazoa; phylum Arthropoda; class Insecta; order Coleoptera; family Coccinellidae; genus Cryptolaemus; species Cryptolaemus montrouzieri. The sequence continues at coordinate 88,198,008 of JABFTP020000001.1, read as the reverse complement.
GTGGCGATGTTTCGACAAGTTGTCTCTTGTCATCTTCAGGCGTTCGGTAGACAGTTACGCTCGAGACATCGTCTATCGTCTACCATTTCGAATGTATCATTCATCAAATTATAAAACGAAAGATTTGAATTGATACAAAATAGTTTGGTAACATTTCAATCAGATCAATTTCCTGAGTTATAAAAAGGTTTCGAATCAAAATGTTAGGTTCAGTTTTTTAGGAGCCATTTTATAACTCGAAAATGAATGTGTTCCAACTCACCCTCTTACCTCTCTTATGTTCATTTATCGTTTTCTTGACTCTCTGATATAAAAGCCTGGGTAATGCAACAGTTTCCACTTGAATCGAAGTAAAAGTTTCCTAAGATATAGCAGGTTTTAACGGATGATTTTATACAAATCTGGCATGTAATACATAAGAAGAAGATATCTTGGGCGGACCTTTCCCAAAAAATCAATCTTCAGTAGTTAATTACAACACTTCAAACTGAAATTATTGAAATATGAAAAATCAAGTTTTAAAATAAATTCCGGTCGTTGCGATAGGGATCCAGGACAGGACATCGTTTGGTGGATCCACTAGTTTGAAATAAATTTGTCTCCTAAAATTGTATGCATTTCTTGTATAAGTTCAGACACTTGAATAATAATTTATACTTACTCATATTCGGGTTGAACTTGCACAGGTTCATTTGAAGATGAGTCAACCTTGAAGAATAATAAAATTAAGTGTCTTAATTCACAAGTTATTCGGTGATGCGGAGGTAGGTACGTTGTTTTAGTTTTTTGTGTGAAATAAACGATAATAAAACCAAATTAACTCCCGTCACGGCTTGTTAACTTTGAAACTCGGCCATTATTCATTTATTTTTCAGTGAGTAGTGTGAAACGCATAAACAACGAGTGAGACGATGTGTAATTTTTACATTATTCCCTGTGTTGTAGAAAATTTTATTTTTACGGCCATTTAGTTATGACTTCACAGAACTTATTTTATATTGAACATAAAATAGTAATGGGATATTTAATTGGCTTCCATTTTGGTTGTACGACACAGAATGGCAGAGCAAATCGAAATCGGCACAACTACATTGTGGTTTCGATGCCCGAATTGCGGTAAAAAATCTCACGTTTGAATTGTTATCTGAAATGGATGTATATGAAAGAATCTACTGAAATAATAGAAAAAATCAACATACGAAAATTCTATTGAATATTCTTCTTCTTCTTCACCGTGTAGAAGGCGTAGCGCCTGTTCAGTTCCGGTTTCCCTGCAGCAGTTCTTGTGAAGTTGATTGCCAACTGTCCCGCCATCGTTTTGGTGGTCGTCCAACGGGTCTTCTTCCGTGTGGTATGTTGTTATATACGATTTTGGCTATTCTATCTGTGGTCATTCTCTTTACATGCTGGTTCCATTCTCTTCTTCTTTTTCTTACCCATCTTACAATATCGTCTGTTTCACATTTTTCCCTTATGTCGGTATTTCTTTGTCTGTCATTCAATGTGTAACCGGTTATAGTTCTTAGCGTTTTCATTTCTGTTGTTCTTAGTATCCTCTTTGTTACCGACGTTTCCGCTCTTGTTTCTGTCCCGTATGTCATAATTGGTCGCACACATGTTTTGTAGATTCTGGATTTGCATGGTATACTGAGGTGTTTATTTCTCCAAATTGGTTGTTTAAGATGTCCCGATACTGCAGCTGCTTTGTTCACTTGTCTCCTCACTTCGTCTTCAAGGTATCCTGTGCTTGTTATTTTGCGCCCTAAGTATTCGAATGACATGACTTGGTCTATAGTGGCGTTGTCTATTGTTAACTTGCAGCGCAGAGGTTCCTTAGCTATGGTCATGCATTTTGTCTTACTTGTTGAGATTTCCATATTGAAATTTTTTGCGCGTTTGCTAAAGGCGTATAACATTTTTTTTGCAGGTCGTCTTCTGATCCTGCAATGAGTACGGCGTCATCGGCATAGCATAAGATGTTAATTTTGTAGGTTCCCATGCGGTATCCTAGTCCCAAGTTTTTAACCGTCTCTACAAGTTGGTCCATAACAGTATTAAATAGTAGAGGGCTAAGACTATCACCTTGGCGGATGCCCGACGTTGTTCCGAAATGCTGCGTTAGGGTGTGGTTTGTTCGTATTTGCGTTGTTGTATTAGTGTTCAGATCTTTTATGAGTCTTATATATTTTTTGGGAACCTCTTTGTTTTCCAGTATCTTGATTACATCCTTCAGTTGGACTCTGTCGAAGGCCTTCGTTAAGTCTATGAAACAAAGATATGCTGGAGTGTTATATTCAAGAAACTCTTCTACTAATTGCCTTGTTATAAATAGTGCATCGACCGTGGACCGGTTTTTTCGATAGCCTTGTTGCTCTTCGCTGATTGGCATTGTTGACGTTATGTCATCGGCAAGAATCTTTGTAAGCTGTTTCAAAGAGGTGCTTAATAAGGTTATTCCGCGATAGTTGGCAGGATTTGTTTTGTCTCCTTTTTTAAAGATAGGCATTGATACACTTCTTTTCCACTCTTCTGGTATTTTTCCGTGTTGAATTATGATGTTAAACAGTTTTGTGTACTCTTCTCTCATGGCTTCTCCGCCATATTTGATCATCTCATTTGTTATCTTATCTTCATTTGGAGCTTTCCTATTTTTAAGTTTACTTATTGCCATAGCTACTTGCTCTTTCGTGATTGTTACTGGTTCATTTATAATGTCGTTTTCTAAGTCTTCTTCTGGGGGTTCTTCTTCATATTCTGATTCGGTGTAAAGATTTTTGAAGTATTTTTCCCATGTTTCGTTTGTGATTGTTTTCAGTTGTATAGTTTCATTGGTGTCCTTTTCATACCCTTAATAATTTCCAAATTTGTTTTTGCGCTCCGTATATATCCGCTTCCATTTCAGCACTAAATCTCTGCCAGTATTCTTCTTTAATTTCCCGAACTCTGTTAGTCACCCTATTTCTTATTTCTATGTATCTATTTCGGTTCTCTGGTGTCGGATGGTTCTTATATTCTAGATATATTTGTTCTTTTCCTTTGTAATGTTTTTGACTTCAGTGGTGAACCAGGGTTTATTATTAGGTTTGACGTTCTGTGATACCGTGCGGGTTCCCAAGGCCTCTATGGCACCCTTGTATATGTTTTCTTTTAGTTTGAGCCATGCTATGTCGGGGTTATCTTGCTGCAATATTGGATTACGAGTTATATACTGTTTGCAACGGTTTGAATAAAGTTGTTTTGTGCTCCCATTGTTGAGCGATTCTACGTTAATTTTTCAGTTTTACAGATGGTGTTTTCTTTTTAATTGAGTTGTCATCTTCAGTTTCCTAGAACGAGCTTGTGGTCTGTTCCAATGTTAGCTGATGACAAAACTCTTACATCTAAGATTTGTTGGGGTAAAACATTCGGTTAGTGATAATGTAATCAATTATGGATTTGTTGTTTCGGTTATCGTAGAAAGTATATTTGTGCTGTTCTTTGTGAGGGAAAAAAGGGTTATTAATTCGCAACTCGTTCTGTGCACAAAATTCCGTCAACATTTCGCCGTTTCTGTTAATTACGTCTTCGTTATATTTTTGTTTTACCCGTTTACTACTTCGTTACCTACTCTAGCGTTAAGGTCTCCTAATATGATTATCTTTTCTTTAGTTGGTATTTTATCTAGTTGTGATTGAAGACTTTAATAAAAATCTACCGCCGCTTCCTCTGGTTTTCTTATGTCAGGTGCGTATACTGATAGGATATGTAGCGGACGGTCGAACGACATTGTGACTTTCAGGATTCTATCGCTAACATATTCTACGTTTACCATATTTTCTTCGTATTTTTCATGTACTAGTAGTCCTACTCCCGATGTTGCTCTTTGGTCTTTATCTACTCCAGAGTATACTAAGATGTAATTGTTCAATTTTGATAATCCTCTTCCCTTCTTTTTGGTTTCGGCAAGTGCACATATATCTATTTTGTGTTCGTTCATTTCAGGGATTATTTCGTGGTCTTTGGAGAATAGAGTTTTTATGTTCCAGCAGGCTATTCTTACTTGATGCTTCTTCCTGTAGAGTTTATTCCTATTTCGCGCGCGGGTCGTATTCCGTGTTTTCTGTCCTTGTTCCGAGGCTGCATCTCCGGTGCTTTGAGCAATGAATTGTTTTACCCTAGGCAGGTTTAACCTTTCCTAGGAACCCTCCTCCTTGATCCGGGCTTGGGACCGGCATTAGCACTTGCTGGACTACTCAATCCATCCAGCTTGTACAAAAGCGGAGTTTTTTATTTTTATTTTTTATTGAATATTCCATGGATACAAATACCAATTTTAAATTTAATACAACAATACTGTTCAAATTTTCATTTTATTCACAAATCTAGGCGTGTTTCGTCACACTATGAGCTCATCAGATTACACCCTATACATGGTATCCCAAGTTGAGTGGATTATTAGACGTTTATGAAGAACGATGATGCTATCGTTCTGAAATTTTGGTAGTTGATTCAGCTGATCCGAAACTCAATTTCTAAAATATTTTCACCTCAATGGCACGTCCGGTTATATCGGAAGTGCATATCAACTTTGTTATTTAACATAGAACGCCCTGTATATTGATAAATGGTTCGATAGCACTCGTTCCTCCAATTACAAAAACACCCTACACATAAGTCTAGTGGTTTTTGAAAAAATTGATAAATCTCGAGAACGGCGTGATCTACTAAAATAATGAAAGGTCTTTTGTAAATGAGAAACCATGCGGGACATAACTCATATCCGAGTGAATCTCAGTCAGTATACAGAGTGCTCTTTTTGGCGCCTCACATTTCGAAACGAAAAAACATCGAAAACAACGTTTTTTCTAATTGTAACCCATATTTTTTTTAAGTCATTAGATTGGCCGTAAAAACCGAATCAAGTTCCACATACATACCCTGCACCAGAGAATTCAAGTTTTCAAGTTATGACGAAAAAAGTTGGCAAAGGAGACGTAGATTTTCTGCACGTGCATAGACATATCCCAGAGCAAATAACCCAAATAACCATAGGGAGGCTTGGTACAAAAAAGTTTGGGAACCCCTGATGTTGATAATTGTAACAACTACCGACCCGTTGCCATACTTCCTCAATCTCAAAAATTTTTGAAGAATTACTTAAAAGAAGACTTGTAGGCTTTTTAGAAAGTAACAACATGATAGGCAATTCCCAATATGGCTTCATAAAAAAGAGATCAACTTCAACAGCCCTACTTCAACTAGTGGAAGCAATAACAGTCGCTTTCGACTTATACGAACATGCTGAACTATTGGCTCTCGATCCGAGTAAAGCATTCGATTGCATTTTCAGGGAGTTTCTACTGGAGAAAATGGATAGGAAATTGTATCATGGAATGGAAATGTTTCAAAGGAAATAGAAATTATACATGGAGTTCCGCAGTGCTCAATTTTGGGACCCATGCTATTTTTCATATATATTAATGTCATTGAACTTAACATGCCGAGAAACATGTCTTCATGCCGACGATACAAGCCTATGAATATGGCTCCCACAGCCACTGAGCTAGACTATAAGGTAGCCGAGGACCTAGACGCAGCAGATGAGTGGTTTTCGGCGAATGAACTGAGGCTGAACCGAGAAAACACATAAAGAATCAAGTTCCAATGAATGGCCGAGGCGAGAACATCATTCATCTGTTAGATATTGTTATCGACGATGCTCTTACCTGGAAGAGCTGTATAGATTTTATATGGAAAAGGTTGTCTACAGCTTTGTGTTCCATCCGCCGAGTAAAGGATATCTGTAGACTTGTATACTTCGCAAATTTCCATACCATAGCCTCTTAAGGGATTGTATTGTGGAGACGCAGGGGTCAGTAGAATACTGCTAAAACAAAAAGAGTCTATAAGAATAATTTGTGATGTTTCCAGAGCGACGAGTTGTAGAGAATTGTTTAAATCTCAAAAGATACTAACCATTGTGTCTGTTTATTTACTTACCTGCATCAAATACGTCTACAGAAGGAATTGCAATAATGAATTCCATCTTAATTCTGACTTTCATCCATATAATACAAGGGCTAAAAATCGAATATCCTTGCCACACCATCGTATTAAGAGAACTCAGCTGAGAGCGAGTTATTTTGGAATAAAGTTCTGCAATAAACTTTCAGACAGACTGAAAAGCTTCCCAGAATTTGAATTTACCAGTGAGATTAGAAAATTTCTACTGAACAGTCCTTTTTACACAACAGAAGAGATTTTGAATTACGAGTTTTAAATGTCTCTATTTTAATATTATTGTTTGTTACATATTCACTGTGAAGATATGTCTTTGTGAAATTTTTGACTAGATGTCACTATATGTATAGTTTATTTCCGATCATATTTGATAGGGATTTTTTCATTCCCTGACAAGCCATGTAATTATTTTTTTATGGTAAATTTGAGAAAAAAATAGATGAAAGATGGAATGTACAGAGTTGGCAATGAGCTGTAACAAGCTTATGGTCAGAGTTGCCTAGAGGGGCCTGAACCTTTACTGTGTAAGGTTCAGGATTGCTAGTAAGGAAGAGATCGAGTGTTAGCGAATTGACCCTCCACGTATTAGCAAAAGATTCCGCTTCGCGACAAGCGTCTTCAGTTTTGTTGAGTGTCTGAGCCATGTGGTATTGTGAACATTAATGTCTGCTAGTACTACAATCTCTGCTGAAGGGTAGTTCTGCTGTAAATAATCGATTTTAGCAGAGAGAAAATCGAATAGCTGGTAATAGGTAAGATCGTTTCCCGAAAAGTATAAAAAACAGATAAACTTTGTTTGTGTTTTATTGTTGATTTTGAACCACATAACATTCAGATCATCAGTTTCAAGAGATTCCTCTCTGTGACAAGAAATATTGTTCTTTACAAGAAGACACACTCCATGTTTGAATTTGAACTTTGTGTGTACTTCATAACCTGGGTATAAGAGACGGATGTTATTACTCGAGGGCTCGACCTGTGTTTCTGTAAGAGTTAAAATGTCAGGTCATTACTATTCGGTATAGACCCACCTCGAGTACCCTCCACTCGGAGATCCGATTGGGAGGGTATTTTATCTCCTGAATATTTTACTCTTGGAGCCTCCATATCAACATGCAAAAAGAGTGTTAGCCAAGAGCGAAGAGAAAGAAGAAGGACACTTGGATAGGGCCTGGGAGAGGGAACCGACTCACATTCCACATGTGGAAATACGTCAGTGACACGAAATAGGAGGAGGGATTCATGTCAAACACACTTCACTACATGTTTTGGAGTGCGTGGTGGTACTGCCTCGGGCGAAGGTGTAAGAACCTCCTTTGAAGATGGATTGGAACGAACGATGCGCCTTTGTGGCCTCTAAGGTCATCTGACCTAACGCCTATGGATTTTTATCTTTGGTGAACGCTGAAAGATAAAATTTATTCTGAACCTGTGACTTCAGATATGTTTTGCATAATAGACTGCAAAATGCTTTCATGCAGTTGGATGTGGACGAACTGAGGTGAGCCACATCACAGGGTGTTATGCATCGAGTAGAACTATGTCTAGAAGTGAATGGTCATCACTCTGAACAATTATTATGAAATTTAGGAAAATAGAGTTTGATTTGTTCTGATATTTTTTAATTTGACTTTGAAAATTCGACAACAACTACAGTTTCACTTTTTTTCTCTCAATTTATCAGTTATCAAATAACAAAAAGACAGTTATTTGTTAATACTCTGGGAACTGTCTATGCACGTGCAGGAATCTAAGCCACCTTTGCAAACTTTAGATAGATACGTAAAATTCGTTTTTCGCCATAACTTGAAAACTTGAAATCTCAGGTACAGGGTATGTATATGGAACTTCATTTAGTTTTTACGGCCAATCTAATCACTTGAAGAAGAAAATATGGGTTACAATTTGAAATAACGTAGTTTCCGATGTTTCTCCGTCCTGCATGGTTTTTGTTTGCAAAACACTTTTCTCACGTCGTTTTCGAGATGAACACCTCGGAAAAGTCTAGGAACACTTCTGAATATCGATATATCGTACCCAGAATGATCGATATGAATGATTTTTAAAGAAATGAACACTTGCATCAATTTCTCACCAAATTAGAGTGTCGCAACAGATTTCAGTTTTTTTATAAAAACTAAAAATGCAGCAGATGCGACGCTGCTTTATAATCATTTCATGTATACAGTGTTTGAAATCAGTTAGTTGGCACTTTGTTTCTGTTGTAAGCACAAATAAAAGATTCAAGTTTTGTGATTCGACCATGGAAAGACGACATTTGACTAGAGAAGAGATGTTACGAGCCGTTGGCATGCTCCAAGCTGGGAGCTCATAACGGGAAGTATCCAGGGTCCTGAGAAGTAGCCCAAGTGTCATAAACCGTTTACGGTCGCGTTTCAATGAAACAGGTAGCGTAGAAGAACGCCATACAGGTCGTTTCAGGATTACTACAGTCGCCCAAGAGCGATTTTTGGTTTCACAAGCCAGAAGAGATCGTACTACCACAGCATCTCAATTAGCTCAAGAGCTATCACGAGTTCATAATGTACAAATTTCCGACCAAACTGTGAGAAATCGACTGCACGAAGGTCAACTCCACTCCAGACCTCCTTTAAGAGTTCCACAACTGACCCATGGAAATCGCGCTGCTCGTTTAGCTTGGTGCCAAGAACACGTAAACTGGGATCAAGAGAGGTGGGCCACAGTTCTCTTCAGTGATGAATCTAGATTTAGTTATTATCCCGACTCGGGAAGAATTCGAATATGGAGGGAACCTGGAAAGCAAAACCGTCTCCAGCATGCTCGAGAAGTTGTTAGACTTTTAATTAAGGGAGGCGGATCAGTGATGTTTTGGGGAGGTATACGCCTTGGTGGAAGAACTGACCTCGTTTTCATACAGAGCAACCTCACGGGAAATTCTTAAGCAAATGAGATAATTTTACCTATAGTGGTACCGTACCTCCAAACAATGGGTCAAAATCCACTCTTCCAACAAGATAATGCCCCTCCTCATCGTGCAAGAGTTGTCTTGAACGTTCTTGAAGAGAATGATATCGATCTTCTACCGTGGCCATCCTGCTCCCAAGATCTGAATCCCATCGAGCATGTGTGGGACACCCTAAAAGAAATCTACTTCGTCAAAACGTCTTCCATCATGAACAGGAGCTTCGATTAGCAGTTCAGGGGTTTGGAATGACTTAGGCCAAAATGTAATAGACAATTTAATATTGAGCATGCGGCGACGATGCCAAAGTGTACTTTCTGGGTACTGAAAAATATAAGTGCTTCCATATCGTTTCGAAAACATTAGTTCAGGATTTCTTTTCGTGTTTTACCAAATTTCATCATTTTCAAATTTCAAATTTTCTTTTTATAATAGGTGCTTTGGAGAAGTCAAATATTATTTTGTTTTCTTGAGAATACATTATATACAATACATCCTAACAAAAACCGAAAGATTTCTATAAATTCGAATCATCAAATTCATATTTTAAAGATGTTGGTAAGTATTCCTAGACTTTTTGAGGTGTTTATATCAATTGTTTCAAAAGCAAAAATCAATAATTCTCAAGTGAAACTAGAATACTTCATGAACGAAATTAGGTGTTAGGTGTTTTTGTAATTGGAATTACAAGTGTACTTTTTTGACAGAATGCATAAGACTTCTTACTTCGTTTTATCATCTAGGCTTCGAAATCTAATAGTTCTTGTGGGCTCTCCTTCTATCAGATCTATGCCAAGCTCTTTAAACTTACCATTTTCATCTATCTTCATTGTTCTTTTAAGTATCTATTAGCAGTTTCAGGAAACAATTGTATCAAAAAAATAATTTCTGCATCAGCTTTGTGTTAGATTATTTTGTACAATTCCATAATTCATCGTTTTCTCAAACACATTTGAAATCTAAAGCAGAACACTAGAACATTATCGCCTTGAAATTTTGCCACCCAGAATGAAAATTACCCTTGAAAAGCAAACTGACTGAAACCAGATGGAATGAACGCCATGTTTCCTGCAATATATTCAAATTGTTCTAGTTCTCTTATACATCTTGAAGTCGTAAAGTTCACAAAACAACGCAAATTGAACGACTTCATATCGATTTACTCCAGCAAAACACTCTGAGCATCCCAACATCTGTTGCGAATATGTGTCTGTATAACGAAGAAAAAATAACATGGCATGATTTTATGAGAGAGAAAGAACCACTTGTCATTTTGCTATTCACAACCACTTGTCTTACTAGCCTTGAACATGAAATATAGACGACATAAATTTATATTTATCGCCCTATGTTGCCAAAATGCCGGTATAATATAGAGTTAAGGTAATTATTCAAGAATTTCAGTCGACACTAAGTAGATACAACATGCATGAAATATCACAATTGTAGCAAAGTAGGATTTCAACGAAAAAGTTAAATGAATACCTTCAATCTTAAGTTCGGACATAAGTATCAATTTTCTTCATTTGAGTTTCAAGAATCATAATGAAGTTGGACAAAATGAAGATAGTGCAAATATTAGCGTTGGCTGCAGTGCCGGGGCGTCAGGGTAAAACGGTCAATGTGGCCCAACCAAAAGAAAATGTAAGGTGTATTGAATATTTTCGAAGTGAAATCTTTCCTTTTTAGCATTAAGCATTTTTTCAGATAGATAAAAATATAAGAGTTCACGTTGCCATTTGAATTTGGGAGGCTTTTACTTGGTAAAATTCCATTACAATAATAAAAAACAAGTAGTGTTTTAAGGAACTTCACTTAATAATTGCGATTCGTAACGCGTTTCACTACACCGTAGCTTCTTCAGACGAATGAATGTACAGAAAATAAGAATGAGAATATAAATATAAATGTTCTTGAGTAATTAAAAGCTTATTGGGTTGCTTCTTCTTAAGTGGTTATTTATGACAGGTATATCCAATAAAATTGAGAGAATAGAAATCGACTTGTTCATTGATGAGTCTACCTGAGTGTTTGTATTTATTGATTTTTAAAGTTTCCCAAAGATCTACCCTCAATATTTATTATATGTATGCAAAATTTCAAACTGTGGGTCGAAAGAGTGATTATTTTCTAAGAGATGATTCGCGTAATTTGAATCTGATTTTTATTTGAAAAACTGCGTTTGTGTTCCGATATTCTAATATTAAAATTTCTATGTGTTCTACAATATAGAAATTATCACAGTCATTGCAATTCAATCTATAAACACCTGATTTATTGTTTTTACCTGTTTTGGTTTTATTATTTTTATATATTTGCCTAAATTATTATTGGTTTGAAAGCTATGTTGAAATTATTGCTACTCAAGAATGATTTCAGTTTCTCACTTGTAATGCAACGTAGGTTAAGGTGTTGAATTTTCATTTCAATTTATCGACAGGGTAAACTTCATTCAATGCGATTCTACTTTGTTTTTATTTAAAATGTTATTTATTAGTTTGGGATTGTAACCATTATTTTTGGCTATTTGTTTAATCAAATTTAATTCTTTGTTGAAATTTTCTGGTGATAACGGGATGTTAATCAATCTATGAATAAAACTATTGAATGCTGACATTTTATGTTGATATGGATGACACGACGAGTTATGTATTATATACATATATGTTTTCGCAATTATGATAAGCCGTCACATACAGATATTATAATACATAACTCGTCGTGTCATCCATATTAACATAAAATGTCAGCATTCAATGTTTTATTCATAGATTGATTAACATCCGTTATCACCAGAAAATTTCAACAAAAATTAAATTTGATTAAACAAAAAATAAAAATAAAATTAAAATATGAAATAATCATCAATGAACAAGTCATTTATTTATATTCTCATTATTTATTTTCTGTACATTCATTCGTCTGAAGAAGCTACTGTGTAGAGAAACGCGTTACGAACCGCAATTATTAAGTAAAGTTCCTTAAAACACTACTTGTTTTTTATTATTGTTCACGTTGCCAATAAGTAACTGCGCGCAATATAGGCCGAATATTGCATTTTTTGAGGACGCAATTTTATTTCTGGGACATGTGGGGGTCAATAGAAGCTCAACCCCAAGTTTTGGGGTTGCCGCCCTTGTTCCTCGGTCGCCGTTTTGGAAAAAGAGCAGCAAACACCTTTTCGCGATATATCGGAAATTATACGTCATGCGAAAAATTTATAATAACATAATTGGTAGCAATTCGCTTCGCCTACAAATATGCTCTAATAACTTTTGCCCTAAATTTAAGATTAAGAAGTTTTAAGCAAAAAGTGAGAAAATCCTACGAGAAATTTTCTTTTTGCACTATAACTTTTTTATACATTTTACAAAAAATTATCTCAAACCAATCTTGTGGATGGCATTTTGTAAGTAATACCACAAGAGCTCAGATTTGGATTTTTCTATGCTCGTTTTCGAATACTTACGTGCAGGTAATTCAACGAGAACTGGGCGACAAAATCTTGTCGAGCAGGTCGAGTTGAATTACCGAAAAGTAAGTATGAGAAAAACGCTTTAGAGTATGCCAAATCTATAATACCTACCCATCAAAAATATAAACTTTTCATTGACAACCCGCAATCACCAAAACTTTACTCCCTCGTCAAACTCCATAAAACAGGGCATCCCATTAGACCAGTAGTTTCATATTTTCAAGCTCCAGCTGCAAAACTTTCACGCTTTCTCATAGACATCATTCAACAGTACGCTAATTTTGAACCTAAATTCTCAATAAAAACTCTTCAATCCTAATAAATAAAATTCTGCACACGATACTACCACCGAACGCTAAACTTATATCATGGGATGTAGTAAATCTCTTCCCTAGTGTTCCACCTAGTGATACAGTGAAACTCATCAACAACGCCCTTCAAATTAATGAAGTCAATCCGATAATTCAATCAGAAATCTTACACCTTTTAGAAATTTGTTTAGAACAAAATTATTTTAACTTCAATGGAGTATTATATAATAGTTAAAAAGGTTTAATCATGGGTAATCCTCTGAGCCCTCTGCTCGCTGAAATTTTCATGGATAATATTGAAAAAACTATCCAAGAACATCCGTTATTCAAACACTTCATTTATTGGTTTAGATATGTCGACGATATCATTTGTTGTTTCACTGGCACAAACAGACAATTAGAGTCATTCAAAACATTCATTAACAAAATTCACGATAATATTAAATTCACGTTAGAGATAGAAACAGAAAACTCCATTAACTTTCTGGATTTAACTATTACTAAAATTAACGGCAAACATGATTTTTCTATTTTTCATAAGCCATCGCATACAGATATTACTATTCACAGCTCATCTACACATCCTTATCCACATAAATTAGCAGTTTACAATAGTAAGGTACATAGACTCATTAATATCCCAATGTCACAAAATAATTTCATAAAAGAGCTAAATATAATTAAACAAATAGCAGTCAATAACGGTTACAGTCCAACTATGATTGAGAACATGATTTCACGCAAAAAATTTCAAAAAGCAATCCAGGAAGTATTTTCAAGTATAAAAAGTTCTAACACAAAATACAACAGCTTAATTTATATTAGTAATCCCAGTCTAAAATTAAAATCATTCCTCTCGCATTATAATTTCAATAAAGCATTCCGAAGTGATAATTCTTCAGGCCGACAAATCAAAACTGCGAATCAAAAATTGATAAATGTAATAAATTCGGTGTTCATAAACTGTCTTGCAGGGATTGTAATAAAATTTATATTGGTAGAACTTTCAGAAATTTCAAAGTTAGATTATTCGAGCACAAACGTAGTTTTAATTATCATAAATCAGATTCCCATTATTCTAATCACTTACTCGAAGAAAACCATAACTTTAATGATAATTTCAAAATTTTACACACTGAAAATAATAGACAAAAACTCAATCTATTGGAAATTTTAGAGATCAACAAAGAAAAGAATTCAGGCAGGTTACTTAATAGTCAATTAGATCTAAATCCTTCTCCTTTACTCAATCTTTTCAATTCATAAAGTAAGCAACTCCGATGGATATTCCAACATACTTGTACCTATTAATATATTATATATAGTGAAAATCTAAATACTTATTATTTCATTGAGAATACTTATTCTATATAAGAAGATTCTCATTTAAACTCTTAGTGGAATAATTCCACTAACATTTTTTCAAATTCGTATGATTAATAAAAGGAGAAGAAAAGGTTATTTGCTCACAATACTAATTACTCATTACCAATATATTTACCAGGAACTAAGTCTTTCCTCATTGTGCAGGGTCAGATATAATAAATATTTTGTAATGGAGCATAAATACTTGTACATTAATAGGTTCAAATAACTCATTTTAGATTGATTAGAAATTATTATGAGTACCGAACATAAATCAAATCACAGTAGATATGAGTTTCATAATGCTCAAGTCGTTTGCAATCCACTGAATTTTTCCATGTTTATGTCATTTGAGCAGTAATGCACAGTAGTCGGGCAGTAAACTCGCTGCAGCAATTCAGAAGACGTGGTCTCAGTTGATTGAGTGTGTGTGTAATTTCCGTTGTTGGACATGCAACACCGAACTCTCTGTCGTGAATTACTAATGGCAGAGCTCTATCGAATAATCAGAAATTATGTAAAGTGCCATATGAATTTCTGATTTCATTTCGTCATAGACACTATTACGAATTCTAATTATTAGATAAGAATTTTAGTATGAATGGAAAAAAATTACATTTGAGAATGGAAAAATAGACCTGATATACATGATTGATGTTTGAACCTTGCGATCATCTTCGAAACTCTCAATACTTGAATACTAAGATACAATATGAATGAGAGAATCAATTTTTTATGCTCGCTTCCCAGGTGTCTGTTAACTCGCTTCTTGAAAAGTGTCAAACTGTGGTATGTAAGGAAGATGTCGGACGGAAGCGAGTTTCACAGCTCACTGGCCCTGTAAACGAAGGAATTCTTATAGAGAGAGGTTCGAGGTGTAGCTAAATCTACCGCCATATGATGAGAACTCCTTGCCAACTTAGTGTTGCGGCAAAACATGAGTTTTCCCGAAACAAGGTCTTTCAGCTCCTTGGTGCAACTTCCGTGGAAGTATCTATAAAACAGAAAAATATCAACAACAAATGTTTGTGCGCAGGTTCCCATACATGGAAACAATATTCCAAAGCAGGTCAAATCTGCGCCTTATATAAAAGCGACAGCTGAGATGACGTGAAGGATCGCTCGGCTCTGAACACTTAGTTTAGCTGATGCAGACTTAGTAATTGATACATGCTCATGCCAGCAACACCCGGAGTTGACCGTTATTCCGAGAAGGTGAATCTAATCTTTGGACGCAATTTGTTGGCCTTGCATCGTTTGAGAAGGTTCTCCAGCGGGGACCTTTCTAGAAAACGTAGTTGCTTGCCTCTTGCTCGCGTTGGAGTTCACCAGGTTCAACTGACCCCACTCTGATATCTTCTGTGAGTTAGAGTTCAAGTTATTGATTTGTTGACATCTCTAACGCTGAAATTCCGCAGCTGTAATCGGCCACAGACTACTGAAAGACGAAACCATGGTACAATCGTCTGTAAAACCGATAAATAATTTACAAGATAGTCTTGAAATAAATCTTCGTCTAGGCGGAGTTTATACGTTGATGCTGGAGGTAAACGAAAATAATCAAATTGTAAGTGTTATCTCTGACAACATTTTTTTGACTTTGTATAGTAAAACCTCAATCTCTATCAGGTGGACAGCAAACTGATCACTGTGACTGAACCAAACACAATTTCGATGCTGTGGCTACTACCCCAATATTTCATTATCACTGCTGCAGAAATCCTCTTTTCTATTACTGGTTTGGAATTTTCGTACTCTCAAGCACCTGTTTCGATGAAATCAGTGTTATCAGCTCACTGATTCGGTTGGAAATCTTTTTGTAGTAATAATTGAAGCAATACAAATATTCGATAAAGCAGTAAGTTGATTTTATTAAATATTGTATCGGATAGACTATTGGTTGTACTAAAGAAATGGAATAAATTAAGAACTGAACTCAATTAACAACCAAAAACCACAGAGTACTTCATGCCTGTCAATCAATTCCATAGATTGAAACATCGACCACTGAATTATTTCTGGCTTATACTATCTTTGACTCTATGCACTTGATATCTATCCCGTGAAGGTTAGGTTAGGTCTTGTTCTCTGAAGATGACAGAAGATCGTTTTTCTGCAACAGAAATAAGGTTGGCGAAATAATGAATCCCTGCGGTACTCCTGCTTGCGACTGGAAACAATCAGATGCTATACCGTCGACCACAACTTCTATTGATCTATTTGAAAGAAAACTACTTATCCAACACCGCAATTTTTCGGGAAGCCCATATGCAGCAAGCTTATTCAACAAGGATACATGCAAACCCTATCGAAGGCTTTAGAGATGTCGAGGGCTACTGCTCTAGATACCCCATGCTTTTCCATCGATGATGTACAAACATGAGTGACGTAGGCGAGCAGATCTCCTGTCGATCTTTGCCTGCGAAAACTATACTCACGGTGGTTAATAACTCCCTACAACTCAAGATATTTGATAAGTTCATCGTTTATGACTCTCTCCATCACTTTGGACATAATAGGAAGAAGTGCAACAGGGAGGAAGTTTTGGGGTAAGGACTTCTTCCCTTTGTATGGGATCGGTTGAATTCTCGCTATTTTTTAGCTGCTTGTAAAAGTCTGGCTGAGAATGGATGCCAGTTCGGGAGCAAACTCTCTCAGAACGATTGCAATTCGTCTAGGCTAACTGCCTTCTTACAATTCTGAACTAGATTTCTGCCATGGAATAATTTGTAGGCGGAAACGTAGACCTGCAGAAATTGGCACTTATAGTCTTCGCCATAGACCAGAACTGTCTAGTCTCACTTGCCTGTTCAAGGAGTTTATTAATTACCCCTTCCCGTGCCTTTGCTCTTGCAGTTGTTAGTTTGAATACGTTCCGTATTCGTACAAAGGTTGTTCTTGTTTCCTCTGTTGGATTTATCTTCCATGACTTGTAGGATCTGCTCTTGGCTGCAGAGGTTTAACCATGGCTTTTTTGTTCTTTTGGAATGGAATGAGGGATGTAGAGATCCTTTCCTGCATGAATGATTTCTGTAACATATTCAGTGCACACATTGATGTCAGGAATTGAAAATCAAACATCACCGAATGGAAAGCACGAAAATAATTCACGCAGCTCATCCCAGCACGGTTATAGTGCCAAATGTCTCTGGGTGGTTTAGGTTCTTGGTTTTGCGGCAGCACAATGGTTCCAGTAGCAGATATAAGGTTGTGGTCTGAGTTGCTTAGCAGAGCTGAAACCTCCACTCTAAAATCATCTGGATCTGAAATCAAAAAAGGACAGCATAAATGTTCAGTAGTAAGATTTTTCTGAGAAGTTTCGATCCCCTGAGATACATTGTGATCGAGTTTATTTTATACAGAAAAAATATGATTATACAAGATAATGATGCAGAAGGTTTATTAAAAATTAGTTTGCAATAACAAGTATTGGAAAATTTCACAGTTCAATACCCTACTGCAATGGGCCATGAATTAACCCATTTATGCCAAAATTTCGTTTCCTAATATTTCTTATTTTGACACTTTTTCAGAAGGAAAATACATATAAATGTAATATTCAAAAAAGGAATTAGTATATTTACGAAAAAATGCTTTCTGAGGTGTACTAACAAAAGGACAAATATCAACAGCACAATTTGAAATATAACATGAATGAAATATTTAGTGCAAATTTATAGATTTTCATGATATAAAAGCAAAGTAACGAAACTTTTCAATAAATGTTTAGCTGAAGCAAAAGTACCAGAGTCTTGGCATAATGCTATAATAATAATTATGTACAAGAAAGGAGACCCCACAAATCTCTCGAACTATAGACCTATAAGCCTTCTATCGCACTTATACAAATTCTTCACCAAAATAATAACAAAGCGCCTCACAAACAAACTGGACACCTACCAACCTCGAGAGCAGACCGGATTTCGGGCAACATTTGGTGTTAATGATCATCTCCAAACTCTCAAGACTTTGATTGAAAAGAGCATAGAATACAACTTGCCTCTGGTTCTCATATTCGTGGATTACGAGAAAGCCTTCGATACCGTGATACAGGCGATTATGCTTAAAGCGTTGGCTGACTGTAGAATAGATCATAGATACACTGCCATCATTAAATATATATATGAGCATGCCACTTCACAAGTGTGCCTTCACAATTCTACAGAAAAATTCAGGATCGGACGTGGAGTAAGACAGGGTGATACTATTTCCCCGAAGTTGTTCACAAACCTATTGCAATATATGTTCAAGCAATTGGAATGGGATCGAAGGAGAGTAAATGTGGATGGTGAGCGATTAAGTCATCTTCGTTTCGCCGACGACATCGTCATTATAGCAAACAGATTAGATGATGCAAATGAGATGCTCTTGCAGTTGTCTGAGGAATCCAGTAAAATCGGATTGAAGATAAATATGTCGAAAACTAAGATAATGACCAACTTAGTACCAAGCCAACCAGTTTCCATCGATGGTGAAATTGTTGAACAAGTAACGTCATACAAATATCTGGGGCATGAGATAACTATAGGCAGGGGCAACCAAACAACAGAAATAGGAAGGCGAATAAGGCTGACATGGGCTGCATTTGGAAAACTGAGAGATCTGTTCAAATCAGAGATACCGATTTGTTTGAAACGTAAAGTATACAATCAATGCGTTTTACCAGTTTTGACGTACGGTGCAGAAACCCTGACCCTAACAAAGAAATCAGCTAATGAAATATGTGTTGCTCAGCGTAAGATGGAGAGAGCTATGTTAGGCATAACACTATGGGACAGAATTCCCAACCATATCATACGCCAACGAACTAGAGTCCAGGATGCTCTCGAGAGAGTTGCTAATTTAAAGTGGAACTGGACCGGTCATCTAGCAAGAACCACGGACGGTAGATGGACAAAGCGTCTTTTGGAGTAGCGTCCCAGAGATGAAGCCCACAGAAGTAGAGGACGTCCACCAGCTCGTTGGAAAGACGATATCAAGCGAGTGTGTACGAACTGGATAAATCTGGCCCAAAATCGCGAGGAATGGAGATCGTTGAGGAAGACCTATGTTCAGCAGTGGACTAGGATGGTTGACAGATGATGATGATGATGAAAGCAAAGTATTCCAACTGAAGTGCCATGTCGCACTTGGAACTTGAACTTTTTATGACACACACGGCATCGAGTTTGTGGTTCCTGTCGTGTCAAATGATGTTCTTGACTGTCGTACCAGCTAACCACATTTTTGAACTGTGATTGTCTGCCTCTATTTAGTGTTGTTCTATTTGTTTCTAGAAGACTTAGTGCAATTTGTCGTCTAAAACCTAGTTGATATAAGGTGCCACCTTGTAATCTGTGCAGATGCCAAGCATTTTGCACCGAAAATCTTGATTCTAGCTATCTTTCAGAAGAATCATACATATCATGAGCAATTGATTCGTAGAAGCATCAATGATGTAGTCATTTCGAGAGTAGACATCAACAATTCATATTTGTGTTCCGTATTTTCTTTTCGTATTTTTTTTATGTTTGATTCTTTGATAACCGGTACATATTCATTTAAATTCTTCTCAAAAAGAGCTGATGAACCGTATTGGAAAGAAAATCAAAAATGTATTCATCAGTTGTTCTGCATGACCTAAAACTACTGACCATCATATTTGTGTTGATTTCATTGATAATATAAATAGATCCATGTTTGTATTATTGTTTTTTATATTTGTTATTGATTTGTAAATACTTTTATTGAATTGAGATTCAGAAGGAAAGCAAAACAACTAGAAGCAATGGGAAAGACATGGAAGTTATCTACAATTCTGACCAAAGGTGGATATTGTTTCCAGGTATATTTAAGAACATCTTATCAATGAGTCAATAATTATAAAAGCATTTTAAAGTAAGACAATTTCACATGATCTTTTAACCGAGTTTTGCGTGAAATATTCTGCGATGAAATTGGTCTTTTGAATGGATAATTGAGTTTCCTCGCCAGCTTATATGTTGGGTAGCTTGTAGAATATACTATAGACAATAGAAACTTTGTTGAGGTTTTTTACCAGTCTATAAAAATCTAGGGGTTAACATTTCATAATGATGAGAAACCAATTCAGTGTTTGGAGAAAAGCGAGAGGCATTTCTGTTAGAAGGTTTCCAAGAATTTGTGAAATTTGAGATTGGGTCAGAATTCAATTGAGATATTGATGCTCATCTCAGAAAACATTTCTTATGGTATTCAGATCTAGCGTTGATTACAGATAAGCCGAATTATTTGGTTATTCTGCGAATCGGATGTGTATGACATTTCTGTTTTATTATACTAATAATAGTTGTAATGGCATTTCGAGATGAAGGGAAACGATTTGGCCATATTTTCATTGTCTAACGCAGTGGTTTCCAAACTTTGAAGCCTTAGGGCCATAATATTTTTTTCGGTACGTTCCAAGGGTCAAAACAGTTTTAATTTTTCTGCCCACCTAAGCAAACATAGGTGTTTTGCGTTTCAATTACCATTGATCGTGTATTAAGTATATTGTGACAAGTAGGGACATCTAGTGGCGAGTAGTAATACTATCCAGGTCTGTGATGCAGGTACTATCTATTTCGGTTACCCACTAACTACTAACAGGTGGCATGTTTGAGAATTTCGGTATTGGTTCGAGACAGTTCTGGTTCTGACTAGTTAATTCGATCACTTCAAGATTGTAGTAATTGCATAGGTATAAAAAGGCTAGCGGCGCCATTGCGAGTCAGTTTGCGTGGGAAAGGCGAAGGAAGCAAAACTGCCTGTTGTGAAATAAGGTAACACCCGTGCATAAGTAAGAGTATTTTGATTAGAATTGTTTTATGTTTGATTTATTAGTATGGAAAAGAAGCGAAAAATAGACAGTGAATGCAGAACGTTCCAAGATAAATGGAACTTTCAGTATTTTGTGATTGAGTGCAATAATAAAGCGTTATGTCTAATTTGTAATTAAACCATAGCTGTTCTCAAAGAATATAATATTAAACGTCACTATGAATCGAAACATCTTCAAAATTACTCTAAATATAAAGGAAGTTTGCGGACGGAAAAATTTGAAACTTTGAAGCGCGGACTGAAATCGCAGCAATCTTTGTTTACCAACGCAAATGCTGAGCAAGAGTCTGCAACTCGCGCCAGCTTTCGTGTGGCTCTTGAAATTGCAAAACGTGGAAAACCATTCACCGATGGAGAAATGATAAAAGACTGCTTGATTGCAGTAGCGGAAGAAATATGACCCGAAAAGGTAAATTTATTGAAAGGTGTCAGTTGGTCAGCAATCAGCGTGACTCGGAGGGTGCAAGACATCGCAGAAAATATATCATCTCAACTGTAAGACAAAAATGGACATCTTGAGTTGATTTTTATTCGTGGAGTAGATAAAAGCTATGACGTGTATGAATACATGCTTGAAATTGATAGTATTCACGGCACTGCAACTGGGGCAGATATTTTAAGGGAGTTGAAAATGCCATTAATAAAAAGAGCCTTCTATGGAAAAACTTAAAATGTATCACCACCGATGGAGGCAAAAATATGTGTGGAAAACATAGTCGACGAGTGGTCGCACTTGTGTCAAAGGATGTAGAAAATGATGGTGGTTCAAAACCATTAGTCTTACGTTGTATCATTCATCAGCAGTCCTTGTGCGGAAAATGTTTGGATTTGTCTGAAGTTCTAAAACCAGTCATATCAGTTGTTAACTTCATGAGATCCACAGGACAGAATCACCGACAATTCCGCGAGTTTATTGAAGAGATTGGAGAAAATGACTTGCCGTATCATACAGCCGTACGCTGGCTTAGTTGCGAAAAAGTCCTTAAGCGTTTTCTTGAACTTCGAGCAGAGATCGAAATTTTTTTAAATGAGAAGCATCGCCCTTGTGACGATTTAGGAAACAGTGAATGGGTGTGGAAATTACCATTCTAAGTTGATTCAACAAATCATATGAGCGAATTAAATTTGAGATTGCAAGGAGAAAATCAGAAAATAATACTTTTTCAATTACATAAAAAATGTTTCACACATTTCAAAACATGTGGAATATTTAGCCTTACTACAGAGACTAAATTTCCTGTCGATTTTGCAGTCGAAACTTTGAGTGCTTTAAAGATAAATTTCGATTCTCGTTTCTTGGACTTTGATTTAATTGCGAATGAAATTAGGCTTTTTCAAAATCCTTTCGATTCTGACGTTGAGACCCTGGCTCCGGAAGTCCAAATGAAAGTTATTGACTTACAGTGCAATCTTTATTGGGATTTTACAAGAGTCTTCCACTGGTACAATTTGATAAATTGCATAATTTTGCTCGTGGGTTGTTTTCTGTATTTGGTACTACGTACTTGTGTGAGAAAACGTTTTCTAAGATGAAATACACAAAGAACGTTTACATATCTAAATTAACTGATAAGCATCTTAAATATCTTCTAATAATTGGTACAAGTAAAATTAATCCACAACTACAAACAATTTTCGCTGGAAAATTACAATTACATAAATCTCATTATTGTTTTTTTATTAGTGTGATTGATTTCATATTAATTATTTGTTAGAATATGCTTAAGCTGAGATACTTAAGCTTAGGTTTCTGCGTGATAATTTCTGTCGTAGAGTTTTACCTTGCAAGTAAATAAAAACAAGTAACTATCATTCTGTGTTTTCATTTTCTTCCATTCAACTTATCACAGCAATAGTAACAACAGGAAAACATTGGCTTCGTGGACCAGATTGATGATACTAGTTTTAAGCTGTCGTGGGCTGGATTGATAGCACTGGTGGGCCGTAGTTTGGAGACCCCTGAACTAACGTATTCAAGGCTATTGTATATTTTACTTTTTTCAACATTTATTAATATTAATCGAAAACATGTTGAATTCGAATCATGTTAACCAAATAATTAAATCAGAAATATTGAATCTGGTGGACGTTTGCATTGAACAAAATTATTTTTTTTCAACAACATCTATTACAGTAGTGAAAATGGTTTGATCATGGGAAATCCTTTGAGTCCACTTTTAGCAGAGATTTTTATGAATAATATTAAACAGAAAATTCATACACATCCACTGATTTCCAAATTTCTTTATTGGTATAGATATGTTGACGACATTTTAGTATGTTTCATTGGAACTACTCGTCAATTAGACTTATTTCTTAATTTCAATAATTCCATCCACTTGAACATTAAATTCACGATAGAAATAGAACAGAACGATTCCATTAATTTTTGGATTTAAAATCACTAAACAAAATAATAATCATGTTTTTCGGTCTTTCGTAAACCAACACATACTGATACAATTATACATAACTACTCATTACATCCAATTCAACACAAAGTTGCAGCTTTAAACAGCATGGTACATCGGTTACTCAATTTACCTTTATCAGTAGAAGATTATAATAAAGAGTTAAACATCATCAAACAGATAGCCATTAATAATTCATATAATCCGGATATGATAGATCTAATCATTCGTAAAAACTGTATCAGAAAGCAATAAATGAAGTATATCCTATTCATAAAGACTATAAAATATTCAACAGTTAAACATTCTGCGGTTCTGCAAGTACAAATATTAAATCCTTTCTCGTCAAACAAAATCTTAATATAACTTTCAAAACTTCTAATAACTTAGGTGAACATATTAAAAATAATAAATCTCGTGTTGAAAAATCAAGTAAATCAGGAATCTATAAACTCAATTGCGGTTCTTGTGATAAAATTTATATCGGTGGGACCTATAGGAGTTTTGGCATAAGAACATCTGAACATAAACGTAGCTTCGATAAAAATAAATCTGATTCAAATTATTCAAACCACCTAATAAAAGAAAACCATTCATTCAATAAAAACTTTGACATATTACATATAAAATCAAAAGTTCAAAATTAGATCTCCTAGAAGCATTAGAAATAAATAGATACAAACATTCGGACAAGCTTTTGAATGAACAGGTAGATGTGAATTACTCACCCCTACTTAACTTGTTTAATTAGTTTTTATTACCTTTCATACTAAATGTACAATGGCTCGGTGTGGATTTTCCTGTTATTCGTCCAACTTGTTCTGCGATTTGTTTATAATACCATACTCTTCATTCTGTTTTTTATTCTTGATAAAGCTGCTGTGTCAGCGAAACGTCGTCGAATTTTTTCAAATAAAGTGTAAATTAGAGTTAAACCTTGTGTTTTTTACCTCATTTGTATATTTTACTGCCAAAATTTACTTAATATTATTGTTATTTCAGCGAAAGAAAGTTTGTGATCTTTTTCTAGAAGGTTAATATCGAATTCCATTCGTTTTCATGTTAATCAAGAAAATTTCAAAACATGCCCTCAAACCTACACTTATTCTCCTTATCTCTTTCAAATGAAGAGCATATGAAATGAAACATCTCTCTTGCATTTCCAAAAATGATAAGGAATATCATGTATTTCAATCAGGAAAACTATTATTGCGTATAAACAATAATGTAAATTTTATATTGATCTTTGACGTATTTACTCATAGATAAGTTCACAATTGAACAATTGAATCTATCATTAAATAAACCAACTCTAGAAGTTCTACAATATATCAATATTTCAAGGTCATCAGAGGTGAAGTTCTTATAAACTTCACAATTACCATAAATTCCATTGATATTTTTGTGTAGAGTATGTAATTTTTCCACAATTTCCTTTCTTTTTGGTATAATTGAAATTATGTTTCATCTCCAACAGGCCCTGTATATGTTCATATCAAAACAACAGTATTAATATCAACCAGATGCGGCTTTTATTAACTCAAATGTTTGCCTAGAAGTATAAATTTCATAGTAGGTATGATTAATGAACAAACAAAGATGCTGGCATCTCGTGAAAGGGTTAAAAAGCTTTGTAGTATACAGAGTCGAAATTTTATTTGCATACTTCTACCGTTTCTGAGTCACATGATCACTATGTAACTTGATATGAGGATATTGACTTATTTTCTAAACATGAGATCACTCGAAAGGATTTGCTTCCCGGTCTAAATACTCTACTTTGTATTATACATTAAAATATAAAATGAGATTCTGAGCAGTATAAACTAAAGAGAAAACCTATGACTCTACCACATTATTATTTTCGGAAAGAAACCTACGAAGAATATTACAAGATTTGATGACTGTTATCTTTTGTAACTGCTCAAACAAATTTTCTTCAGACCCAAAATCTCAATACTTTTGTGAAGATTTCTAGGAATAACACCTGTTGTGGAAATAATAATCGGTAGAATAAATATTTTCTTCATTTTCCACATTTTTTGATCTCGTCGCCAAGCATCATATATTTAGAAATTTTTTCATTGTATTTATTTTGTATATTATGTGTGTCGGGTATAGCAATATCAATTATATATGTTATTTGATTTTGTTTATCATTAAGAATGATATCTGGTCTATTGTGTTTTATAGCTCTGTTGTAAAGAATTGTTTTATCAAAATAAAGTTTATATTTGTCATTTTCACAAATAATCTCAGGTTCATATTTGTGAAATTTTTTCTTTTGGGAATTAGGTCATGTTTAATTCCTAGATTAAAATGAATAATATTAGCGACGGCATTATGTCTTTTTAAATAATCTGTTGAAGCAAGGACTGAGCAAGATGATAATATATGAAAAACTGTTTCTGAAGAACAGTAACATCTACGGCAAGAATCATCTATATTTTGTTTGATAATGTGTTTTCTATAATTTCTCGTGAAAACAACCTGATCCTGGATCGCAATTGCCAAGCCTTCTGTTTAACCATTTATTCGATGCGATTTCATCAATATAATCATTTTCAATTCTTTAGGTGCTTTCCTGTAATTCCTTCTGCATCAACTTTCTCTTTTAGAATTATCATCAAATATATCAAAATCTACCTTTTGCATTGTCAAGTTCAGAGGTGTAAGATTATAATCAGAAGCAACAACAATATCATGTAATTTAGACGTTCTCTGTTTATCATGAAAATGGGAACGTAGATGAAAAATCTGTTTACTATGAAGATTATTCAAATCAGTTAATCCACGACCTCCAAGATGTCTAGGTAGTGTAACTCTCTGAACAGCTGACTTTGGGTGGTGCTTATGATATTTACAGAGCATTTTCCTCGTTTGACATTGTAATTCATTTGGATAGTTTTAGACCATAATAATATGTATATATAGGAGTTGATAGCTCTATATAGTTGAATACTCTTATATATAGTATATATAATATGGATATATATATATATATATATATATATATATATATATATATATATATATATATATATATATATATATATATATATATATATATATATATATATATATATATATATATATATATATATATATATATATATATATATATATATATATATATATATATATATATATATATATATATATATATATATATATATATATATATATATATTTGATTATACTGGGAATATGGGTTAAAATTGACAGATATTATCTTTGGTTATATATAATCTGCAGAAATCTATTTTACGCGTTTCGGCACCATTGCCATCTTCAGAAAATCTGTATCTGCACAATTATCTAAAATTAAAATCGAGATATTTTAAAATAAGTACATATACCATACAAAATAAATCTTACATTTAAAAACTTAACCGACGATATCATTCTGTCGTTATCACATTAAGACTGACATGAAAGGAAACAATAAACAAATATAGGCAAACGTTCTTAAAATAATCCTATATATATATATATATATATATATATATATATATATATATATATATATATATATATATATATATATATATATATATATATCTAATAATATTGCTTCTCCTTCTTAATAAATTCGAGAAAAAATACATCTTGCCAATCTCTTCTAGATCATGGTGCCAATACAAGGTATTGTCAGTTGTCTTTTCGGGTTCCAAAGGTTCAAACAACAGTTGCTCAAAAAAGTTTTTATTATCGTGCCTCCAGAATTTTCAACACTCTTTCTTTGGATTTGAAAAGTACACAGAACTTGAAAATGTTCAAAAGAAAACTCAGGAGATGGCTCATGAGTTTAGATAGAGAAAGTGTAAGGACGTTGGTGAATGCTTAGTATTTATGTTGGATTTGTTTCACAGAATCATTGGGTTGAAACCCTTTAAATTTCAAAAATTCAAAAAAGAAAAGAACACATACATCAAAATTAAAATATTTTTATGCTCAACCATCCTCAAACTCGAAAAAAAAATTTTGACACTTTTATTCTTTTCATATCGAAATAAAATATTATACTTTGTTTATTTAATACTGTCTATATTTTGAATGAATATTATCTACTACTCGTTGTCGTCCTGTTCTAGTTACTGCCAACAATAATTTTTCGAAGAAATTTTCTTCAATTCACATTAACTGGTTAATTAAGTTTTTGGAATGATCTGAAAACTCGATGGATCTGTTATCACTTATTCTAGGTTTAAAATGATATGTAATGATAGATAAAAACTAGTTTACTCACCACAGGTTTCACCTTTGTGAGTTGTAATTCTTTATTGTGTACCCAATAAAGAAATTATTATTATTTATTATCTTGGACTTATGCACTATCTCAGCTGTTAGCTGGATATAATTTACCTTTCCCAGATTTAGCAATCAAAGGAATAGGCTCGATGACATAAATTTCCTAACTATCCTACATGTGTTAAGAATTACAGCTTTTGCATTTCTATATAGGTATTCTTATGCAATTCTAATTTCTTAAGGCTATCATGCAAAGTTTTGGGTATTAACCCAGTCGAGGATACGATGACAGGAACAATATCTATTTTCTCGAGGTGCCACATCTGCTTGATCTCAATAGCAAGGTCTGTGTATTTGGACTTTTTCTCCTGGAACTTGTTCAGCACGTTGTTATTATTCGGTATGGCGACATCCACCAGCATCGCTGTTCTGGCTCTCTTATCATACATCACTATGTCCGGCCTATTATTCGTCACCATTTTGTCAGTGATAACAGGCCTATCGTAGTATAATCTGATAGAGTCATTTTCCAATACGGGCGCCGGTTGATACTTGTAATATGGCTGGAAGGTATTCAGAAGTCCGTACTTGTGTACAAGTTTCTGATGGATAATGTTGCACATTTGATTATGCCTGTTAAGATAGTCCGTATTGGTCAGTTGTTCGCATCCGGACGTGATATGCTGTATAGTCTCCGATCTTATATGGCTTTTTCTGCATCTATCTGTTTGTAATGTTCCGTCTTTCATAATAAATTTTTTGTAGTTGTTTGTAGCGATCACTTGGTCTTGGATAGCCATAAGGAATCCCTCTGTTTTCGCGAATAATTCTTCTTTCATCAATCATTTGTTGGAGGCTTCTTTGTCGATGTGTGGTTGATTAATCTCATGGTGATGTCGTCCATGCAATTCCTTTCTTGACCATTGCTTTTGTTTTTCAGTATCTGATAGGAACGGTAGATTCAGCAGGTCATCTCTGGTAGCAAGATTTAGATGTGTATATCCCTTATCAGCCAACGATACCGCTCTATGTAGGTCAGAAGTGAGAGCTTTTTCTGAGAAGAATTCTCTGAGATTTTTTATCTGCTCAGTGTGTATATTGACAACATCTATTAATCCTCGTCCTCCTTCTTTCCGCTTCAAAGTTGTTCGTATCACAGACGATTTTGGATGATGGGTGTTGTACTTTGTTAGCATCGCTCGGGTCTGCCTCTGAATATCATCCAGTTCTGTCTTAGTCCATCTGATTATTCCAAATGAGTAAAGCAACACTGGAATGGCGTAGGTGTTAATTGCCTTGACTAGATTCCCCGAGTTCAACATTGATTTCAGCACAGTCTTCAGACGCTGACTGTATTCTGAACGAATCTTCTCCTTCGATTGTTTTTGGTCTAGCAATCTGGCTTGTTGGTATCCCAGATATTTGTATGTGTCGCCATCCCTCATGCACTGTATAATATCACCGTTTGGAAGTTGTGTTTCACCATCTATGACTTTCCCTCTTTGAATGTTCAGGGTCTTACATTTTTCAATCCCGAATTTCATATGAACATCTGCCGAGAACTCACGGACAGTTTTCAGCAAATCAT
This sequence comes from Cryptolaemus montrouzieri, assembly GCA_013387265.2. NCBI lineage: Eukaryota > Metazoa > Arthropoda > Insecta > Coleoptera > Coccinellidae > Cryptolaemus > Cryptolaemus montrouzieri. The sequence goes on along the minus strand of JABFTP020000001.1, from coordinate 88,168,826 downwards.
CCAATTGCTTCTTGTTCGAAGCATATAATTTGATGTCATCCATATACAGCAGGTGGAAGACTGTATAATAATTCCTATCTGTTTTATCCTAAATCCGTATCCAGTTCTATTCAGCATTGAGGACAATGGGTTCATAGCTAAACAGAACCATAGTGGACTCAAAGAGTCTCATTGAAAAATTCCACGACGTATAGGTATCTCGTCGGTTTTACTTGATTTATTGTTCATGTTGACCTGCAGAGACGTGCGCCAGTGTGTCATTGTTGGCTTCAAGAACTCTACCAGGGCTGGATGAATTTTGTATATCTGCAATATTTCGACAAGCCAAGAATAGGCGGTACTATCGAATGCCTTCAGATAATCGAGAAAAGCTGAATGAACATTCCGATGCTGAATGAACATTCCGATGCCCTACGTGTGCCTGTTTCATTATCACAGAATCGATGGTGAGTTGTTCCTTGCACCCGTGGTGTTTCTTTCTGCATCCTTTCTGCTCCTCTGCTAATATATTGTTGTCGTCAAGGTGTTGGTATATTCGATTGGATATGCATGAGGTGAATATTTTGTAGAGTGTTGGCAGGCAAGTGATCAGCCTATATTGAGACGGATCCTGTGTTCTATCACTCTTAGGAAGCATATATGTTAAGCCTTGTGTTAGGAAAGTGGGCGTTTTCTTGGGATGTTGAAGAACATACGTGAGTTGTTTCGCTAGGGCTCCATGGAGCTTACCAAACTTCTTGTACCAGTAGTTGTGGATATTATCTATACCTGTGGCTTTCCAATTGTTGGTCGCTCTAACTACTGTTGTGATTTCTTCCTTCGTTATTCCTTCGAAGTCCATATGTTTGATATCAAGGCGTTCTTTTTTTTATTATTATTATTATTATTATTATATTCTAGTGCAGAAACACCACATGTTCCATGAACCTTTCTACTTGATATTTGAGTTGAAAGATTTTGTTTAGGGCACAAACGACACAATGGAGTCACTTGTGCTGTTTCTGCAGAAAAACGTATTTTGTTGTTATGTTGGCAAGATTGTTGGTTTGATAAAAACCTTGTCAAGTCATGTCATTGAATCTAATCGTGTGGCTCACATTATTACTTTGGTGCCTTGCTATATTATTGAAGCACGTTTTAGCTTTGATTTCCCTTGTTTGTAGTGACATTTTGTTTCTATGCATTGCGTTTTTTTGGTGTGTTATGTCGTACAGTGAATCAGATGACAGTGTTCCGGCTAAGAGAAAGAAAGGTGTGGAAATGAGGACAAATACAAACGAAGTATTATTCGCACAAGTCGAATCGAATTGAAGGAATTTCTTACAAGATGTTGCAGCCAAACAACAACATACATTCCTTTGTAGATGTGCAGACGAATGTTATTCTCATGGCTCTGCTGAAAACAGTCAAGTTTTGTGGCGTAATTTTTGCTCATTGGAAGGTAAAAACCTACAAGATGTATACCTGCAATGTCTTATTGTAGTGCATGGAGTGAAGCGAATGCGTAAAGTGTGTTCAAGTCATGATAGTCAGAGGACAGAACCCAGCAAAACTTTTTCAACTACAACATAAGGGTAGATGGGAGAATTGTTGCAAATTGCAAGAATTCTTTCATGCTCTTACATAGCGTTACTTCGACTCGAGTTCATCGATTATGTAAACTACTGACTGCAGCAAACACACTCAAAGATTTTCGGGCTTTGAACAGAAGTGGAAACACTGTTTGTGGCGAAATTTGCTCAAAAAGGCATTGCCATATTTCGAAGTATGAGTAAAACAAACCCATCATGGTGGGAAGCCCAAAAAATACTCGGATGCTCGTCTTAATGTGACCCTTACGCACCAGCACGTTACGAAACACTTCAAGACACACTAGACAGAATACCACAAACAGAAAAAATATTTAAAATGGAGATTTTAACTCGAGAATAGGGAATACTCCCCTCCCGGGAATTATGCAGAAGTTTAATGAAGCGGCGACAAACGAAAATGGAGACATACTTCTCGAGATATGTGCACATAATGAACTCCGAATAAATAACACGTACTTTGACCACAAAGAACAACACAAATACACATTCACCAACACGAGAGGACAAAAATCTATGATTGACTTTGTGATCACCAATAGGGAAATTCACCCACGAGAAATACTTGACGTACGGACACTAACATCAGCGAATGTTGGAACACAGCACGGAATGGTTATCTGCAAGTACCGCCTGTCATATAGAATAGAGAAAAAAAAAACCGCCTAACTACATCACTAAATTCAACATTGAATCTTTAGAAAACGAAAGTACTAAGAATCTATACCAAACACGACTCGAGGAAAAGATCAACCTTAACCCTATAGTAGACACAGACAACATGAACGCCGCATGGAATAAAGTGAAAAACAACATAATCAACAGCGCAAAAGAAGCCATTGGGGAACGAAGAATCAATATAAACAGTCATAGGAAAGATAAACCATGGTTCACACAGGAAATCAAAGATTTAGCAAAAGAAAAGAAGAACGCATATATAAGAGATGTCAATCACAGAACACCAGAAGAGTACCAAAGATATAAAACAGAAAGAAATAGAACAACGAACAAAATTAAAGAATTAAAAAAAATATATTGGTAAAAATTGCAAATGACATGGAACACGACTTACGAGGAGCACAGAAAAAGGTATGGAACATGTTGAGAAACAGGAAAAAACCAATCACCGAAGAACTGCAGATCAATGTAATAAAACCAGAAGAGCGGGTGAAATATTTCCAGAACTTATACCTGGGAGATAATGATAACGGTAACAATGAGGAACGAGAAATCGAACAACAAAACACACTCTACGAAGAAACAGAAAATGACATTATCAGCCTAGAAGTATAACAAGTAATCCATAAATTAAAAAATAGAAAATCACCCGGTCCGGACAACATAAATAACGAACTAATTAAATATGGGGGAGCAGAAATAACAAAAGAAATAACAAAACTATTCCAAAAAATTGAAAACAACAAAGAGATACCAGAAGAATGGAGAGAGAGCATAACAATACCCATATACAAAAAAGGCGTGAAGACAAACCCAGCAAATTATAGAGGCATCACACTCCTTAACTCTGCATCGAAACTACTCACTAAAATTTTATCGCAAAAGATATATGACAAAGTAGGTGTGTCTGAAGAACAACAGGGATTCCGATCAAATAGATCAACAACAGATGCAATTTTTATATTGCGGCAACTGGTGGAGAACTCCATAGAGTTGGACAAACCGATGTTTATATGTTTTATAGATTGGGAAAAGGCATTTGACAGAATTCGAATGAACGATGTGACCACTATCCTTAAAAATAAAAACTTAAGCAATAAATACATAAACATAATCAAAGAACTAAATAACTCTAATAAGACGAAAGTAAAAACTACACAGGGCCTTACAAGCGAGATCAAAATTAACGCAGGCATTAGACAAGGTGATAGCCTCAGCCCAGGTCTATTTATTTAATTTTATCATGGATGAAATAATAGCAGGTGTTAACCAAATGAACCAAGGCTATAGGATGGGTAACAAAATTATGAGAATACTGTGCTACGCAGATGATGCTTTACTAATAGCCGAGAATGAGGACGACCTACAACGCCTACTACAAAAGTTCAAAGTAACAGCAGAAAAATATAACATGGTAATATCAACACAGAAAACCCAATCGATGGTAATAGCGAAAGATCCAATTAGATGCAAACTAGTAGTGAACGACCATATAATAGAGCAAGTTTCACACTTTAAATACCTAGGAGTAGAAGTATCGAGCGATAGGCAACTATTACAAGAAGCAAAACAGCAGACAATGAAAGCATCGAGAATATCTGGCTTCCTGAGAGATGTAATCTGGCGGAATAAGTACATAAGCACAGAAAGCAAAGTCCGAATCTATAAAACCTGTGTGAGACCCGTGATGACATATGCGGTTGAGACAAGAGCTGAGACAACAAAAACAAAACAACTAATGAGAACAACAGAGATGAGAACACTAAGAGCTATAAGAGGTATTACACGCAGAGATAGAATAAGGAATGAGGATACGCTAAGGGAGCTAGGTGTCCAGGATGTGGTGAGGTGGACAAGAGCACGTTGACGCCTATGGAGACATCACGTAGACAGAATGGGCCCCGAACGTATGGCGAAGTGGGCAAAAACACAAAAACCCAACACAAGAAGACCCATAGGAAGGCCGAAAAAGCGATGACATGAGTGCTGGAGCTCCGGTTCGTAGCAGGGGCTGTAACAGAAAAACAGGACATCGTCCTATTTAAAGAAGAAGAAGAAGAAGAAGACGCACCAGCACCTTCAGAAAGACCACCCTCAGTGCAGAAGTATTGTGTAGTACGGTTTTTTTCTACAAATATTTTCAGGAAACTTTTATTATTGTTTCGGGTGGTCCGAACTGAGTGACATGACAAAAAAAAGTAGCGCCGGAGCTTATGATTCACAATCTTAGCCTCTGATTGATAGAGGTATTCTATTTACGGCAGCTGTGGATAAATACTTTTTGCACCCATGACGTCAAAACTAACAAACCTAAGCTGTACTAATACCATGAGAGCCACGCGAAAAAATCCCCTGAAGACGTATGCAGTTTTCTGAAGGACTCATAGAAGCATTACCTCCAACAGTAACTAAACTTCTACTGTTCAGTGACGTAGCTGCTGGGCAGAACAAAAACCATATTGACAGATTTTTAATGAGTTTCTGTGACTCTGAGAGGTTTGAGCTGATTCATTATTATTACCCTGTTCGTGTACACTCTTTTCTCCTCTGTGACCGTGACTTTGAGAGCATCAAACGTCTCACAAGAAACACTGATCGGATCTACACTCCTCAGCAGTATGGGGAACTCTTTCCACGATGACGAAACGAGTGGATGAGGAATACCTTAAGAGCGGAAAGAGAGTATTATGATATCAAAGTACAAAGAATTCGACTACTCCCAACAAAAAAGGGGAAAAGTTACTTTCAGGGAGTTTATATCCGGTTTGGCGACGAGTACTTTTTCCCTGGAAAAGATGACGCCAAATTATGGAGCTCTAGCTCTGCCAACTACGAAGGCATACCCACCAGGGAAAGTGCTAATAAACGACAAGAAGATCGAGGACGTGAAAAAGCTCATGAGCTATACTGTGGGCTATGAATCATTTCACAACAAAATCCTTTACTGGCCAACAGACAGAAGTGCAGCAGCAGTGGCTCTAGTTGATTCAGTAGAGAGACTGAATAATCTAACCTAACCTAATCATTTTCTTAAAAGCGAAAAAAACTTGAATTTCAGAATATTTCAGGAGTTATATTATAACTAACAAAGTATTTTGACCTACCTGCAAAATAAACTACTTTTCTAATCAATTCCTGTGTAATTACAAATTCAGAAATATGATGAAAGAGGAGAAAACAGTTTTTACTGCAGAAAATAGCACGTGGAAAATTTATAAAATTTCGTATGTGGTATTCTATTGAGCTTTTACTACGGAAACGGGGCCATGTGTTTCAAACAAGTCTTGTTCATATCACCAAATTTTTGTGAATTTTTAACTTTGAAATTTTCAAATTGCCACGGTTTTTGTGTTTTTCTCAAAATAGTAAAAATGTCACATTTGTCGTTTCTGTAATAACCGATTCAATTATAGGAGCTATAGCTTTGGGCTTTTATATTTCATTATAAAAAGGCTCAATCATGGGTAATCCTCTGAGCCCTCTGCTCGCTGAAATTTTCATGGATAATATTGAAAAAACTATCCAAGAACATCCGTTATTCAAACACTTTATTTATTGGTTTAGATATGTCGACGATATCATTTCTTGTTTCACTGGCACAAACAGACAATTGGAGTAATTCAAAACATTCATTAACAAAATTCACGATAATATTAAATTCACGTTAGAGATAGAAACAGAAAACTCCATGAACTTTCTGGATTTAGCTATAACTAAAATTAACGGCAAACATGATTTTTCTATTTTTCATAAGCCATCGCATACAGATATTACTATTCACAGCTCATCTACACGTCCTTATCCACATAAATTAGCAGCTTACAATAGTATGGTACATAGACTCATTAATATCCCAATGTCACAAAATAATTTCATAAAAGAGCTAAATATAATTAAACAAATAGCAGTCAATAACGGTTACAGTCATACTATGATTGAGAACATGATTTCACGCAAAAAATTTCAAAAAGCAATCCAGGAAGTATTTCCAAGTATAAAAAGTTCTAACACAAAATACAACAGCTTAACTTATATTGGTAATCCTAGTCTAAAATTAAAATCATTCCTGTCGCATTATAATTTAAATATAGCATTCCGAACTGATAATTCTTTAGGCCGATATATCAAAAACTGCAAATCTAAAATTGATAGAAGTAATAAATCCGATGTTTATAAACTGTCTTGCGGGGATTGTAATAAAATTTATATTGGTAGAACTTTCAGAAATTTCAAAGTTAGATTATCCGAGCACAAACGTAGTTTTAATTATCATAAATCAGATTCCCATTATTCTAATCACTTACTCGAAGAAAACCATAACTTTAATGATAATTTCAAAATTTTACACAATGAAAATAATAGACAAAAACTCAATCTATGGGAAATGTTAGAGATTAACAAAGAAAAGAATTCAGGTACGTTGCTTAATAGTGAATTAGATCTAAATCCTTCTCCTTTACTCAATCTTTTCAATTCATAAAGTAAGCTACTCCGATGGGTTTTCCAACATACCCTTGTACCTATTGTAATATTAAGTAGGAAATAAGACTAATATATAAGGAATAACTCTGTTCATTAGTTTGTATCTATCTGATGAAGCCACAGTGTGGTGAATCCAGTCATAGTTTTGTTAATATAGTGAAAATCCAAATACTTTAGTTTTATTTCATTGAAAATATAATTAAAAGCAACTGGAATTACTTCACCAATAATTACTTGAAAACTTAAACATTTTTCTAGCTTAAGAATGTTTCTTTCAAGCTCTAATAGGAAAATGGTTGAAGAGAGTACTCTGATTATATGAATTAATAAAATTTTCCTCCTTAGTGATACGTTTGATGTTCAAATAAAGGAACAACAAATTATAATATTCAATAGCAATGTGATATCTCGGTTTATGAGGTTGTCAACCTTCACCTCACTGGAGTAAAATTCGAGGCAATAAAGTATTTAAAAATGTTTAGTATAAGAACGAAGGTCAATAAAATTATTCGCAATTGCGGCAGATTTTCACACTTTCTGATTAAATGTTTCTAATGAATAAGAGTTGAAGGCACTGTCGCAGCTTAAGCAACACAATTGTCAGGCTACAATTAAAAATTGATTAAGGACATTGGCAGCCGTGACCTCGTTTCCTGCATTTCCATATAAAAATTCTGAAATTAATATGTATTGATGTGGAAGCGTTATGCTGATGTACTCGTATACCCGACTGGGAAGGAAATATATCCATATCATTGTATTCAGTCATCTGAAACCACATATCATATTCATCCGTTTTATCTTGTTCGACCAGAAATCTATCCCTTACACGAAATATGTGAATCTCAAGTATTTATGTTTTTCTGCAACAGATTTCATTATCGTCATTCACAGCAGCTGGTCTGAGCCAATTGTTTAGCTGAAATTATGGGCTCAGAGTTAACTAACATCATTCAATGGTCCTTTAATAATCTTATAACCTTCGGCCATATAACTCATTATGTCGTCATTAATAGAATCACTAAAACTGATAATACCTGGCAACCATATACATTTTTCTCTCAATCGGAGAAAACATGACTCAGTTATTGTTACCCTACCGTGTCACATATGCTTTCGATATGTTTTTAAGATGATTGCAAGAAGGTTTCCTAATAAAAAACCCATATGGTTTTTTCAAAAAGAATTTGGAATGAATGAATTTCATGACACCACAAAACATACATTCAGTGTGTGGCTTCTTACTGAAGGGTTGAGGATAAAAGTGGTTGAGATTGATTTCATTGAAAGGATTTGATTCGAAAATTGGCTATCCCAAGTCATTCACCACCATCAGAGGATGGTCGTGCCTGGAAAGATATAAGACTGCTGTCTGGTCTCAAAAGTTGACTTCTAAATGAACTCTTATGGGGCAATACCACCAAATGTAAAGGCGTCAGTTTTCTGAAGTACTAAGTTCAAATCGTTCGTGTGGTACCCCCGCTCTATAGACTATATCCTAAGGTTGAAGAGGAAGCATTTCACATTATTTTTGCAGGCTCAGGCTATCAGTAAGAACCTCCTTGACTTTGTTCCAGTCACATAATTACTAAGCCTCCTCAAAAAGCTGGACGTCTTTACTAAAAGGCTCAGAGGAATAGACAAACACTTCTACGATGAAGACTTGTCCGTGAGAATATTGGAATCGATTCTGATTCAAAGAAATATTTGGAGATGTTTCAGTACAATGCAAAGGATGTTTTCATGATGACGGATTATTGCTCACAATTTCCTGAGTTAAATTAGTAGTCACCTGAGTGGACCACAAACGTCGAAAGCTGGTCCAATGTACAAAGAACTCAATTGTTAGCTCTGTATTTCGAGATAAACAAAATATTTCATTCATTGATTTTCTTGAGAAAAATGTAGGTATTTTTTAGCATTATTGGTGCATTTAGAAATAGAGGTCCTCTTTCTTTCAAGATAACGAATATTGCCACAAATCAATAGACAATGTGTAGTTGTAGTTTAAGTATAGAAGCTTCATGACGTGAAATTTGCATCATTCTATGAAAAAGTACTCTTCTTCTGCTTCCTGCACGGCGCCCATATGGGCAGCACTCAGGCCGTTTGGCCCATTTTGCTTGCCGTGTGTTGTTGAGTTGTTATTTGCCTTGCAAAAACTTCCCGATGAAGCTTGCAAGACTGTTGTAGGGTATGTGTTCCGTTGTTTCGTCATTTTCTAGGCAACCACGACATTGTGTGGTTTCCGATAGTTCCATGACGTGTAGATGTTTATTGAGTTGGTGTCGCGTCAATAGGCCCACTACCATCCCAACAGGTTTTTTTTCGAGGGACAGTAGTTCATTTACCCTCTTCTTTGATTACGACCTTTTTATGAGTTCTGAGATGCCTGTCCAGTAGTTTTGGGCCTCGGTGGTGGTCCAGTTTTGAAAGAAAGAGAGCACATTGGTCTATGGGATGATCAGAATTGGTTTTGGTCCCATAGGCCTGATAGCTGTTGCTTTTTTAGCGAGGATGTCTGCTATCTCGTTTCCTTCGATGCCCTGATGGGCTATGCACCAAATCAGAGTGACTCTGTCTGTAGCACTGAGTTGTCGAAGTGCTGTTCTGCATTCGTCAACCAGTTTGGATGTAACCTTCGTATCTTTCAGATATCTAAGGGCGTTTTTGCTATCAGAGCATATGTAGATGTATGCGTCCCTATAGTTTCTATGTGTTACGGTGACGTTGTCCCCCAGCGCAATCATAATGTTTGCCCTAGGGTCGTGAACGCCGATGCCTGTACCTGTCCCAGTTTTGGACCCATGCGTAAACCAGGTGAGGCCCTGTGGTGTGAGTAAGGCGTGGGGTGAGGTCCAAATATCTTTTGGTGGAATAACTACTTCGTAGGGTTCGTCAAAGTAGTAGGTGGCTCTGCTGTATATGGATGACATCAAATTATATGCTTCGAACAAGAAGCAATTGAATGATTTGCTGAAAACTGCCAGTAAGTTCTCAGCAGATGTTCATATGAACATTCAAAGAGGGAAAGTCATAGATGGTGAAACGCAACTTCCAAACGGTGATATTATACAGTGCGAAACATACAAGTATCTAGGATACCAACAAGCCAGATTGCTAGACCAAAAACAATCAAAAGACAAGATTCGTTCATAATACAGTCAGCGTCTGAAGACTGTGCTGAAATCAAGGTTGAACTCGGGGAATCTAGTCAAGGCAATTAACACCAACGCCATTCGAGTGTTGCTTTACTCATTTGAAATAATCAGATGGACTAAGACTGTGATACGAACAACTTTGATGCGAAAAGAAGGAGGACGAGGATTAATAGATGTTGTCCATTCACACACTGAACAGATAAAAAATCTCGGAGAATTTTTCTCTGCGAAAGCTCTCACTTCTGACCTCCATAGAGTGGTATCGTTGGCTGATAAGGAATATACACCTCTAAATCTTGCTACCAGAGATGACCTGCTGAATCTACTGTTCCTATCAAATACTGAAAAACACGAGCAAAGGAATTGCATGGACGACATCACCATGAGATCAATCAACCACACATCGACAAAGAAGCCTCCAACAAATGGTTGATGAAAGAAGAATTATTCGCGGAAACAGAAGGAGTTCTTATGATCATTCAGGATCAAGTGATCGCTACAAACAACTACAAAAAATTTATTATAAAAGACGGAACATTACAAACAGATAAATGCAGAAAATGCCATAAAAGATCGGAGACTATATACCATATTACGTCCGGATGCGAACAACTGGCCAATACGGACTATTTTCACAGGCATAATCAAGTGTGCAACATTATCCACCAGAAACTTGCACACAAGTACGGACTTCTGAATACCTTCCAGCTATATTACTGGTATCAACCGACGCCTGTATTGGAAAATGACTCTATCAGATTATACTACGATAGGCCTGTTATCACTGACAGAATGGTGACGAATAATAGGCTGGACATAGTGGTGTATAATAAGAAAGCCAGAGCAGCAATACTGGTGGATGGCGCCATACAAAATAATAACAACGTGCTGAACAAGTTCCAGGAGAAAAAGTCCAAATACTCAGACCTTGCTATTGAGATCAAGCAGATGTGGCACCTCGATAAAATAGATTTTATACCTGTTATCGTATCCTCGACTGGGTTAATACCCAAAACTTTGCATGATAGCCTTAAGAAATTAGAATTGTATAAGAATACCTATATAGAAATGCAAAAGCTGTAATTTCTAATAGAAGTAGGATAGTTAGGAAATTCATGTCAAGTATATTGTTATCGAGCCTATTCCCTTTGATTGCTGAAATTCACGAATTATAAATGATTGAACATTTTTCAGAAAAAAAAAACAAATAACTCTATACCTTGAAGATCCGGAAACTTTCATGTCTTTCTTACATCATTTCCTCTTTCCTCCATTACAATATGACCCGGGAGCACCCCGTATATTAGGTAGTTGGATTCTTATGCGAGGTTCTCTTCTTAATAAGCCAACAGTAAAATCACGAAACCTTTTGAATCACGATTTTCATATTAAATGGCTTCTATTACTGTCTACAATTTTCAGATTATAGTTTATTTCCGTTAAATTTTTTGAAGTTGCTACTATAACGAATTATGTTACATAAAATCAAAAGCATACAACCAGAAGATGAACAATAAGTTAATTAGCAACATTAATTATCCAGCTCGACGTTGAGATCGGGAATCAGATTGAATTCATCAAATCTATCGTATCCTAATTATAGGTTTTAAATTGGGTGTTTCTCGATAGAGCCCCATTAAACGAACTGCAGGGAATTACCCCTTGCGTTAATAGAAAGAGTTATTATAGCCGAAGTTTCGGCCAAGGCCAGTAGATCAAGTTCACCTTGAAATCACATTGTATAAACGCTTCCATGCAATTTCGATTCGCGGAACTACATTTTGTTTTGTTCCATCTTCCATTTTCTATCTTCGTTCGTGTTTCTTTTATATAATAATACTGTTAAGTAGTATGTGACTTGCAGCCGTAATATTTTTATCTCTATTTCGGATCCAGGCAGCCAGTCTGAGTGGCGTTATTTCTATACAAAAACTATATACAAGGTACCAGCGGTGTTGCCAACGTTATAAGTTTTTCATTGAACGAATGCTTTGTTGATACTTCGAACTAGCTCGGATAATGCGAGTAAGGGAAGGGCGGGTAATTGTAATCACACGCATTTCTACAAAACTACGCACCCGAAACCTCGGAACATAGTCTTTACACCCCCCTGTACAAGTACAAACTTAGATTTTTTTGTTTTATTATTATTTCTTTGGCAGTATAGTAGCGGCTAATGAGAGTCAAGTGAACACCATTACCCGCAAAAGACTAATATTAATATTTTTGCTTCTAGATGCCAAAAGTACGAGTAAGGACAACCGAAAAAGCCAATTGGTCATCCGAGTCTCTCCAAAAAGCCATACTTCTTATTGAACAAGAGGGTTATTCTATAAGAAAAGCTAGTAAATCTACTGGTATCCCATTTTCGAGCTTACAAAAAGATTCAAAAAGAAGACTATCCAAGAACCACGTCTTGAAGATGTACAGTATTTACGCCTGAAGTAGAAGAAAAATTAGCTGATGTGAATGAGATAAAAAACACAAGGTTTAACTTTAATCTACACTTTATTTGAAAAAATTCGACGACGTTTCGCTGACACAGCAGCTTTATCAAGAATGACAAACAGATTAAAGAGTATGGTATTATAAACAAATCGTAGAACAAGTTGGATGAATAACAGGAAAATCCACACCGAGCCATTGTACAGTTAGTATGGATGGTAATAAAAACTAATTAAACAAGTTAAGTAGGGGTGAATAATTTACATCTACCTGCTCATTCAAAAGCTTGTCCGAATGTTTGTATCTATTTATTTCTAATGCTTCTAGGAGATCTAATTTTAAACTTTTTGATTTTATATGTAATATGTCAAAGTTTTTATTGAATGAATGGTTTTCTTTTATTAAGTGGTTTGAATAATTTGAATCAGATTTATTTTTATCGAAGCTACGTTTATGTTCAGATGTTCTTATGCCAAAATTCCTATAGGTCCTACCGATATAAACTTTATCACAAGAACCGCAATTGAGTTTATAGATTCCTGATTTACTTGAGTTTTCAACACGAGATTTATTATTTTTAATGTTTATCTAAGTTATTAGAAGTTTTGAAAGTTATATTAAGATTTTGTTTGACGAGAAAGGATTTAATATTTGTACTTGCAGAACCGCAGAATGTTAAACTGTTGAATATTTTATAGTCTTTATGAATAGGATATACTTCATTTATTGCTTTATGATACAGTTTTTACGAATGATTAGATCTATCATATCCGGATTATATGAATTATTAATGGCTATCTGTTTGATGATATTTAACTATTTATTATAATCTTCTACTGATAAAGGTAAATTGAGTAACCGATGTACCATGCTGTTTAAAGCTGCAACTTTGTGTTGAATTGGATGTAATAAGTAGTTATGTATAATTGTATCAGTATGTGTTGGTTTACGAAAGACCGAAAAAACATGATAATTATTTCGTTTAGTGATTTTCAAGTCCAAAAATTAATGGAATCGTTCTGTTCAATTTCTATCGTGAATTTAATGTTCAAATGGATGGAATTAATGAAATTAAGAAATAAGTCTAATTGACGAGTAGTTCCAATGAAACATACTAAGATGTCGTCAACATATCTATACCAATAAAGAAATTTGGAAATGAGTGGATGTGTATGAATTTTCTGTTCGATATTATTCATAAAAATCTCTGCTAAAAGTGGACTCAAAGAATTTCCCATGATCAAACCATTTTCACTACTGTAATAGATGTTGTTGAAAGAAAAATAATTTTGTTCAATGCAAACGTCCAACAGATTCAATATTTCTGATTTAATTATGTGGTTAACATGATTCGAATTCAACAAGTTTTCGATTAATATTTTGACATCACCTGGAGGAACACTTGGGTATAAATTCTCAACATCAAACGAAATAAGTTTTGCGTTAGATGGTAGGTTAACGTTTTTTATGTTATTTATCAATTCGAAAGAATTTTTTATAGAAAATTTTGATTTGAATGAACAATAATTTTTAATGATATCTATAAGGTAGTGCGACAATTTCACGGCTGGGGCTGTAACGTAAGATACGACTGGTCTAACGGGGTTATTTACTTTATGCAATTTAATGAGTGAATGCAGTTGAGGTGGTTGAGGGTTTGGTAAAATTAATTTGTAGTTATCTATTGTTTTTCAAATAAAGTGTAGATTAAAGTTAAACCTTGTGTTTTTTTATCTCATTTATATCATGGATCTACATCAAGTAACGGCCTCCACAATTCAAAAAAAAACAAAATTAGCTGATGTGATAAAAAAGATGGCTAATATATTTTATGGTTGTACCGCAACTCAAATAAGGAAAGTGGCATTTGATTGTGCGGAAAGTATGAAATTAAATCATAACTTTAATAAAGTTACAAAAATGGCTGGTCGAGATTGGTTGAAAGATTTTATGGCTAGAAATAATATATCTGTGAGGAAATCAGAGGCAACCAGCATTAATCGAATAACAGCGTTCAAAAAAGAGGAGGTGCAGTTATTTTTTAAGCTGTTAGAGGAAATTATGGAGAAACACAAATTTCTTTCCAAAAATATATACAATTGCGACGAAACCGAAATGACAACAGAAATCCAGGGAAATACTAGCAACAAAAGGACAGAAGCGAGTGAGATCTATCACTAGTTGGGAGAGAGGCAAAAATATAACTTTGATGTTTGCGATTAGCGCTGCAGGTGGCTTCATCCCACCTAAGTTTATTTATCCCCGCAAGAGAATGACTCCTCTACTTGAGAAGGATGGTCAATCAGGAACACTTTATAAATGCTCCGACAATGGTTGGGTGAATGAAAGTCTCTTTCTTGAGTGGCTCGCACATTTTAAAAAACATGCTAAACCTTCTATGGACGAACCTGTTCTCTTGATTTTAGACAATTATGCTAGTCATTCTTCCCTACCTATCTACGAATTTTGCAAAAGCAACTATATTCATATGTTATCCTTGCCACCACACACATCCCACAGAATGCAGCCTTTGGACGTGTCATTCTTTGGACCTCCTAAAACCGCATACAAAAAGGAATGTGATTTATATATGAAAAGTAATCGCCTGGAACACATAACTCCTTATGATGTAGCATCATTGGTGAGGAAAGCATATATTACCGTTGCGTTTATTAACAAAGCGGAATCGGGGTTTAGGGCAACAGGTATTTTTCCAATAAATCCCTGAAGAAGATTTTATGGCTGCTGAGATTCTCCAATCTGACTTTATAGTCGTTTGCAATGAATCTATTACCATTTCTACTTGTGACATAGAACAAGATTCAAATGTCATTCCCAGCACATCAAAACAATTAGATTTATCAGCTGTAAGTGAATCAGAGCAAATAGTTATCTCATCCCCGACATCAAAGGCCAAAGAGTCGTCAAATGTTCAACTATCCGCTTTTATATTCATATGTTATCCTTGCCACCACACATCCCACAGAATGCAGCCTCTAGCGTGTCATTCTCTGAACCTCTTAAAACCGCAAACAAAAAGGAATGTGATTTATGTATGAAAAGTAATTGCCTGGAACACATAACTCCTGATGATGTAGCATCATTGGTGAGGAAAGCATATATTACTGTTGCGTCTATTAACAAAGCGGAATCGGGGTTTAGGGCAACAGGTATTTTTCCAATAAATCCCCTGAAGAAGATTTTATGGCTGCTGAGATTCTCCAATCTGACTTTATAGTCGTTTGCAATGAATCTATTACCATTTCTACTTGTGACATAGAACAAGATTCAAATGTCATTCCCAGCACATCAAAACAATTAGATTTATCAGCTGTAAGTGAATCAGAGCAAATAGTTATCTCATCCCCGACATCAAAGGCCAAAGAGTCGTCAAATGTTCAACTATCCGCTTTTATATTCATATGTTATCCTTGCCACCACACACATCCCACAGAATGCAGCCTCTAGACGTGTCATTCTCTGAACCTCTTAAAACCGCAAACAAAAAGGAATGTGATTTATGTATGAAAAGTAATTGCCTGAACACATAACTCCTGATGATGTAGCATCATTGGTGAGGAAAGCATATATTACTGTTGCGTCTATTAACAAAGCGGAATCGGAATTTAGGGCAACAGGTATTTTCCCAATAAATCCCCAAGTATTTTCTGAAGAAGATTTTATGTCTACTGAGATTCTCCAATCTGACTCTATAGTCGTTTGCAATGAATCTATTACCATTTCTACTTGTGACATAGAACAAGATTCAAA
Source organism: Cryptolaemus montrouzieri (assembly GCA_013387265.2). Lineage (NCBI taxonomy): Eukaryota > Metazoa > Arthropoda > Insecta > Coleoptera > Coccinellidae > Cryptolaemus > Cryptolaemus montrouzieri. Next base: position 88,152,700 of record JABFTP020000001.1, on the reverse strand, counting down.
TGTCATTCCCAGCACATCAAAACAATTAGATTTATCAGCTGTAAGTGAATCAGAGCAAATAGTTATCTCATCCCCGACATCAAAGGCCAAAGAGTCGTCTGATCCTCCGTCAAATGTTCAACTATCCGATTTTATAAAATTACCAAAGAAAACACCTGTGGCTAAAGAGAAACAGCGCCGAAAGAAGCAGCATGCTACTGTATTAACCTCAACTCCACTGAAGAAAGATTTGATAGAAAAGGAAAATAAAAAGATAAAAAAAGTACAGAAAGAGCAAGAGAAAGAAAAAAGAAATGGAAAAGTAAGGGTCAGGGGAAGAAGACTAAGGTGCAGAACGGTGATGGTCCCAAAAGGGCAAAGAGACAGGTTCTTCAGGATTCAAACGATACATCAGTCTTAAGCACTAACACTAACGACTTATGCCAGGATGATGAGAATGATGATGCAGAAGACGCAGGAAATAGATGTTTAATATGCAGTGAATTTGGACGAAACAACGAGATGTGGTACCGCTGTACCACATGTGGATTGTGGGCACACGCAGAATGTACTGGATGGGATTCTGCCGAATGGTACGTCTGCGATATGTGTTAGTTTTGATGGATCCTCATTTCCCACAGACTGACCACCATTGCCCCGAAGTAAGAGCAATGGGAGTCAAACATGTACAAGTTTTTTAAACTTTTTCCCAAAGTTGATGTAGAAGATGATTAAAACTGATCTCAATTATTAGACAAATAAGTGTTTTTTGTTACAAAACATTAGCAATAAATATTTAATTTTGAAATAAGCTTTTATTTGAAAACTTGCTTAAGTGACTCCTATTACCCTTTTCTACCCTAAGTTGTGCATTTCTGCATCAACAAGTATCCACAATGAACATCTGTTCGCAGTGGGTACTTGGTTATACTCTGCGCCAAGAAATTAATTAATTTCAAATTTCTTTTCTGGTTCGATGTTTTTCTTTTTGCACATTTTCCTTCATGAGTTGTTGAATGACAAATATAAATTGAGATTAGGGAACTACCACGTATTGATAATAGCAGTAGTTGATCAATTTTTGCGAGTAACGTTTATGCTTCTTGAAATTTCAATTTTCGGTAATAACACATTATTATCACTTCAGAATGACAAAATGGAAGGTTTCTTTAGAATTGTTTTTAAAGAAATCTTTATTATGTATCAAAAAAAACTTCTTACATGTTGTTATACAAAAAAAAAAGGTATACAAAAAAATTTTTTTTGGCGCCTCATGTAAGTTCCTCGTAGAATGTCGCGCTGATGACGACACCTCAAAAATGATTGGTTTCGCGGTTGTTGTAGATACAGATCAGACAGAACAAACAAAATTTCGAAAAACATGTATGCAGCTGTATAACCTACCTCGGAAAAAAAAAATTTTCATGTTTGAGAAAATTACAAGCTTTCAAATAAAAAAAGGCATTTTTTTTAAAGCGTTTCAACCCCTTAAAGAGGGTTGAATCTTCGAATTGATTAATTTCCGAGTTATAAAGAGGTATAAATTATCAATAAAATAAGCGTAGTTACGTCAAATTCTGCCACTTCGTCGTGGCGCTAGTGCTGATACCGATTTGAAAAAATAGTTTTGAGAAAAACGCATCCAAAGTTACTACTGCTTGAGGGTACTTTTAAATACCCACTTCCCGGACTCGAAAATACTCCCCATCAACAACACCCAACAACAGCAGCTAGAACTGTATAGCTCCAGTAGGGAAAGAAGAAATCTAGCGGGCCGAATCTTCACCCTAGATAGAGTAAAGTGGGCCACAAAAAGCTTCAAACCCTACAAATCACCAAGGGCAGACGGAATCTATCCGGTCATGTTGCAAAGAGGCAACACATATACAGCCCCGTGTCTGAGAGCTATATACAAAGCCAGCTACTCACTGGGCTACATACCCCAGTCATGGAAGAAAGTCAAAGTATTATTTATACCGAAAATGGGCAAGAGGTCTTCTGATGAGTCTAAATCATATCGCCCAATTAACCTCCTTTCTCCTAAAATCAATGGAGAAAATTCTCGACAACCATATGAGAAGTTTCATCAAACTTCATAAAAAACAATTTGCCTACCAACCGGGCAAGTCCACAATTGATACCCTACACGATCTAGTCAAAGAAGTGGAAGGAGCACTAGAGGCCTTAGTTCTATTTGAGTACATAGAAGGAGCCTTTGATAATACCTCCTATACATCCATTAGCAATGGTGCAAACAATAAGGGTGTCAAAACACCCACCATCAAATGGATCAAAGAAATGCTCAAAGGTCGGATCATAACGGCCACTTTTGGAGACACCGAAATATCGGTGTCAGCTGTGAAAGGATGTCCTCAAGGAGGTGTCCTATCGCCGCTACTATGGTGAGTAGTTGTTGATGGCCTCTTAGAAAGACTGAACAACGCTGGCTTCAACGCACAAGGCTATGCTGATGATCTAGTTATCATCATTAGGGGAAAGCATGATGGAATCTTATCGAACCTGATGCAAAAAGCCCTTAACATCGTAAATGAATGGTGTGCTGAAGAGGGACTCAGCATCCATCCAGACAAAACCATTCTAATTCCATTCACAAGACGTAGAAAGTTGAACTTAAAGCCCCTCTTTCTGAATGGACATACTCTGAAATTTTCGGAACAGGCTAAGTATCTAGGGTTAACCCTAGATCAGAGACTCAACTGGAATTTACACATTGACAAAACTCTTTCCAGGGCTACATCGTGCCTATGGGCATGCCGTAGACTCTTCGGAAAGACCTGGGGACTACAGCCAAAAATAACCTACTGGTTATACACAGCGGTTATAAGACCCATTGTCACATATGCATCGTTAGTATGGTGGACGAAAACATCAGTAATAATTACGCAAAACAAGCTGCAAAAACTGCAGGGCTTGCGTGCTAGGGCATAACAGGTGGTATGAGAAGCACTCCGACTGGAGGTACTCCTAAATCTCCTCCCTTTCATATAAAATTGAAAAAGGAGGCGTTGATGGCGGCATTACGGCTCCAAGATACAAAAAACTATTACCTGGTGATCTGAAGTGACACCTGGGGATTCTGGGTTACATAGCGCCAGAAATCTTATCACAACCATCGGATATACACCCTTCGAAGTGGTTATAGAAGACTGCACCATCGTAAAGGGAAAAATAAATCAATTAGACCAAAAATCCTCCATTTGGTACACGGACAGATCAAAAACGATTGATGGAACAGGAGCAGGCATATATGGACCCAAGTACTCTTCATCAGTGCCTCTGGGCTCTACTCCCACAATCATGCAAGCAGAAACACTTGCTGTGAACCTTTGCTGCCAGGAGGGACTATGAAGGAAACTCAAAGGGGCAAAGATTTACATTTTAACGAACAGTCAGACAGGTAGTGATAAAAGCTTTAAACTCTTACAGTTATCGGAGCATCTCTGTCTGGGAATTCCGTCAATCCTTGAAGCAACTTGCTGAGGGGAACAAACTTCTCCTGTGGTGGGTTCCTGGCTACGAAGGCAAACAAGAAAATGAAGCCGCTGACTAACTGGCTAGATCAGCTGCTGGAATCCCATCCTTTGGACCTGAACCGTTCTGCAGTCTAAGTAAGCCGCACAGACGATAGGAATTGGAACTATGGGAAGAATCTAGCAAAAAAGAATACTGGAGGAAAACTCCAGGCCAAAGGAAGCGGAAAAGTTTATTGACTATTCGCCAAAGAAGACAAAACAGCTTATCGATCTCTCTAGGGACGAGTTGAGGATCATAACATTCCTCCTTACTGGACACTGCCCACTGAGATACCATCTCAATAAAATGGGCAAATCGGAAACGGCAACATGCAGAATGTGTAAAGAGGGCCATGAAACTGCCGAACATATTCTTTGCAGTTGTATCGCAACTACCCGTCAAAGACATATACATTTTGGTAGCGACAAGCTAGAGCCGCACGAAGTAAAAGCGAAAGCTCCCAGGGAGATTCTTAATTTTGTAAGGGATCTAGACCTACAGGGAAATGAATAAGAAGAGTTACGAACAAAAGATTTGGTCGCAGTTCGGAAAGGCCAATCGACCCTCACGAATGTAATGTAATGTAATGTAATGTAATGTACTACTGCTAATTTTTTTTTGATAACATTAAAATAAATGAAATTAATACCTGGCATTTGATCAATCAGTGATCCCTGCACCGTAAAGAAGCCCATAAGTCTGCTCAAATAATGCCTCCTGCTCAGCAGCGTCCTTTTTCCGTGCCAGTCACGCTTCCTTCGACTGATCGGAACATCGCTTTTCTGCAATTTTGATGCGCAGCTCATCTTTGTCGTGACAAAAGTCATAGGCATGAGGCCAATGTCGAGTCCCATCATCTCCATTAATTTCAGAATTGCTTTGGACCCCTCGTTGAAAACGCTGCAACAGATCCAGGCTGATAAATCGAAAATTTGTTTTCCTGGATATATATGTTTTGGCACGAGTCCCTAGATGGTACTATTGAAAGATTCGTTATTGTTTCGCGTGTTTTTTCCTAAACGGCTATCCAAATGTTCATCTTTTGTCAAGTTTTCGAAAACAGGCTTCACGTATTCTTGCACAAGGTCACTAAGGGGCGGTGTTTTATGGTTGAAGTTTTTGCGCTCTTCGACGCTTTGTAGATACTTACACCAGCTCTTGACGCAATACTGATGCTGTGGTTTTTCATTAGTTGAAATTCGCCCAAATGGCATTTTTCATGGCTTGCTTGTCATCGGGGTTGTTTTGAATGGCAAGACTGTAAAAGAAGGAAATTTCTTTCATAACTTTGCCAGTAAGTTCGGTTCTCTTTTCCTCAGATAGAGTAGTTTTGCTTCGGCGTTTCAATTCTGGTCTCATCCGAAAAAAAAAACACAATTCAATATCTGTTAATTTTTTGTTGTCTGGTAAGCTCTGGAACTTTTAAGGGCCTTCTGCTATATAAACCCCCTAAACGAAGTCTTTGACGTATCGTTTCGACTGATATACCGATGCCTGCTGCTTCCAGAAATTGACTTTGGAGTATGAGGTGTGACGCACTAGGGTCTCAACCTGGCAGAAAAAGCGGTCTTGTTCTTCCGAAGTGATCTTCCTACGACTTCTTCTAGGTCTATTTTGCAGAGATTGTAGCTCCTCGTATCGGGCGTACATTTTTGAAATCACCCCCTGTGATACCCCCATTGTGGCCGCTATATTCCTCTGTGTCACCCCTTCTTCAACGAGAGCAATTATTCGACTCCTCTGCACATCGGACAATCCAACGTAAGGTATTTTCAATTATGATTATAGGGTTTTTTAAATTATGAAATTCTCAGTTTCAAATCCCAGTGACGACTGAGTACAATACCCCGAACATGTGGTGATAATTGAACATTTCTTATCATACTATCCAGTATTTCTACAACGAAAAACTCCACAAGTAGTCAGATCCATGGTTCGAAACAATCAATACTGTGAAATACCGAGTGATTTCATATAAATGTGGTTGTGTGTATACCGTAAACAGTACTACGGAATTTAGAATGAATGGTGAGGTTGTCATCAAGTTCGCAAAAAATATGCTGAAAGGGAAAAAGTATTGTATTGAGAACATGTGAAATATTCAACTGATTTCCAATTTTTCTTGTACTCACATGAGGATTCAATTCAATACAATTTCAAACTGCTTCTTCAATATCTGGAGTTCTGATAGTTTGAGTTGAACCTTTTAAATGATTATTTTCAGTAAAAGTACCTGATATAATCGCCTAGCTTCTGTTGTGTTTCCATCACCCAGACCGTACGTGTAATGGATATCAGCCAATTCGGCGTTAGTAAAATTAGCCACTTTTTCTTACAGTAATAACTTCAAAAATCTCAAAACTGATCGTTAATTCAATAAACAATTCGAGCAGACACAGGTTCAACTTTAGCAACTGTCAAAATAAATAAACAAATGAAAAAAATTAAAGCCTACTAGTCATTTTTTTAATTAGAAGTGCTTTTAATTCAGCGAATGCATAAAATCGTTCAGTAATTTTTTGCCCGAGAACGGTCGGAGATACGAAAAAATTACAGGTGCCAAAAAAGCTTCTAAATCGAACAAAGATGACGAAAATTTATTGTACGTTGGTCACTGGCGTACTGCAAAAAAGTTTGAAGGGGCAGAAGGAGACATGGCTCCGGAAAAGAAAACACCTTGTAGATTAAGTTAAAATTTAGGACGTGTAATTTCGGAGGCTGTAACAAATAGCTTGCATTCCGTATTTGGGCTGAATATCTCAAAAACAACGGGAGTTTTGAAGAAAAAACAAAATTTTTTCGGAAATGTCAACTTCCCGTAGCTCCGTAACGAAGCTTTTGAGTACCTATGTTTATATATAGCGTAGTAGACTTCAGATAATTCGACTCGTTTGTTTTCTATTGAAATTTGGCAACACCCAGAAATGAAAACATGCTACTACAGACGCTGGGCCCGTGAAAGAGGACTAGAAGTTTGGAGAAGACCTTGAAACTACTTTTAAATTGTTGCCTTTTTATGTAGATTCACAAGTATATATGGACGTTTTACGTTGTGGCCATAAAAAAGATTATATTCAACTGTATTTTCGTAGGGACCATTGAAATTTATGTATTTTATCATCTATAGGATCATAAAAGTGTGTTTGCATATTCAACGCTTTTTACCATATTTCTATATTATTGAATTATTCGGTTTAATAGGAAAAAGTTTAAATTTTCTACATTACTTCAGAAAATTCTGATGAGTCGACCAATAAACTATTCCCTATATTCGACGACTTCAAATTCTCTTGAAAAATTACCAATTATTAAGTGTACAAGATGTGAACTTTTGAAACTTGATTGGTAACTAGGTGAAATATGGAAATTAAATAAAAGGCTGTTTTTTGGGGCAAAATTATTGACAAGAAAATATTTCAAAAATATCCAATATTTGATTTTTCAATTGCCGATATCTTCGCTGTTATTGATGTTACTTAAAATACAGACCAGAATATCTGTGCGTTTGAGATTCTTATAAGATGCGCGAAGAACAAAAGAGATAGCAAGCGGAGGAAGTAAAATGAATAATACGTTCTGCAATGTAATGTCAAATAGCTATCAAGGCTTTTTGAGAAAATTATCCCTCTTAGGCATATGGCATTTTAAAGTACTCGATCATTTTGATTTCTATTACAAAGAAGTCATGATTTAGACTACAAGAAATTTTCGAATCAGAGGTTTTTCTTACTGAACCTTCATAATCCCAAGAACTCCCGCTGAAATTACGAAATCAGCAACTTCTATTTGCATATACCGCCAGCGTCTCGGGAAACCCCTAAAACCCAAGTCACAAACACCTCAATTCCCCTGAGTTGCCGCAGTTAGCAGTATCGAGTCAATCTTGTTATATACCTGCCCTCGTACACGATTTATTACAAAATACTATACATTCCTGACACAAAACGAGAAAATTTGTATAACTTCGAAACACCTAAATATGAGAAACTAAAACGTGAAGGAAACATTTGCACAATCAAAAGCAAGATTTGCCCAGAGCATAAAGTCCATGCAAAACTATATGCTGTTACATTAATAGTTGATGAAGATGAAGAAAAAGTAACATCAATTCAATGTCATGATTGTGTTGCTACCCAAGTTGGGCGCAAACATGCCATAGCACTACTTATGTGGGTCCATAGACGAAGCGAAGAACCTTCATGCACAGAAGTCCAATGTTACTGGCAGAAATCAAAGCTGTCAAGGGTTGGCACTACCTTGAAATTTATATTTGCCAAAGATTTATCTAAAGGTAGCCCTTTGTTACCTTTTAATTACACACTCTATTTCCGCCTCTCGGCCAATGACACGCCGGGGAATTCTGTCACCTTACTAACCCGGGAGTTTTGCCGAACCCTCTCGTGTCGAGGGAAAGGATCTTTAATGTCCAACGCATCTTTGTTAGACAGGACCGACGTCCTTACATCTCCTCCGAAAGATGGATACACAAACGATTCCCAGAATCCGAAAAATCGCACTGACTTTGTGGGGATTGAACCCAGGTAACTCTGTGCAGGAGACGAGCATCATGTCCTCTACGCCACCGAGCCGGCTTCACCAACTGGTCTAATAAAACGGGTTGTGACTTATTTTTAAGTTAAGTCAATTTGACAGTTGACCTTATCAATAAGATTGAAGCTGAAACCAGGGACCAGTTCAAAAATAACCTCTGGTACGAACTCAGGTATGGCAGAGTACAGCTTCTAAAGCTTATGAAGTGAGTCGGTGCTAGACCGATGATGGGACTCTAATTTGTATCATCATGGGGGGTAAGATTCCAGACACACCAGCCATGAAACGGAGTAGATATTTAGAAAATGAGGTACTAGAAATAGTTAGCAAGAAACTAATATCAAGAATCTGGTTACTTCATATCTAAAAAATACCCAATGTTAGCAGGTTCTCTTGATAGGTTATGTCAAGATAGCTCTGTGGAGATAAAATGCCCTATAAGCAACAAAACTTATATACATTATATGAAAAATGGAAAACCCAGCAAGAAATGCTTTGCCCAAATACAAATGTACCTAAGTGGACTTGAAAAAAATGTTACTTTTGTGTTTCCGATCCCAATTTTTTCATCAATAAAATGTAGAAATTATATGCATGGTGAATATTTGTCAAGTTTTCTTAAAAGTATTGCAAGCTTTAACCATTTATCTCCTATTATTTTCTTGTACGGGACACGTACAAAGACCTTGTTGGGTGTCACTGTTGATGTTTTTTTTGCACTGAGGTACTGCACACCACTTATAAACTTTAGAATTCATTTTCAACACAAGAAGTACGCAACGTTTGTTTACTTTGCTGTCTAGCTGTGCGTAAACAAATTTGACGTTTACGTAAGTATGACGTCACACACGACGCCATGACACGCGGAGCTCTTTTCGAGCAATATTTAAAAATGATTATAAAAATGACTTCAAACTTCCAAAAACTTCAGTTTATTACCGAAATAAAGGTTTTGTTGTAAACAATAGATGTGTATCCGTATTACGGAAGAGGATTTCAAAATCTTTCGTCATGTCTATTGTAGGTATTGGTCGGACTCCATCTCCATCTATAGAAAAGTTCATATACAATTAAACATTCTGACACATCATGTGCAATGACATGCACAGCTTTCGCAGCATGAATTTGTGGTGGTTTTTATGTATCGTTATAGCAGTGGGTATAGTTGCTACTGCTTTAGTTATTTTATCACCATTAATATTTTGCCTTCCGAATTTCGAAATGATTTCATTAACTGTTGTAATAAAACTGAGACTATGTAGGAATTTGATAAGAAAATTTTATTCGTGTTACCAAAATTCAACGAACGTATATTCTTTCAAATTCAATATATATTCAATGAATGCTATGACCTAAGAAATTACGTCAGATGGTTTCGATTCGGTGTTAATTACAGCATTGCTTCTTTTTATACAGAAAATCGAAAGTAAATTTATGCCGAACACCATGAAACGAGCGTGACTTGAAACTCACTTTCTCTCATCGCGTTTTCTTTACTAATGTCGGGTTCAATGGAATTGTGTTTTTATTTCGCTTCGTATTGTTTTTATAATATAGCAAAATTTTCACGCTGGCTTATTTTTCAGCTCTCCACATTAAAATTGAAACTTTCTCGAGCTAGTGTATTTCAATTATTCTGACTTTTTTCTGTCACCGTCTTACGTTTGTATTTTTATGCTCGTTGAACACGATTCTATAGATTTTTCTAAGATTTGAGATTTCTGATAAAGGACCCCGCATGTTTTGCACTAAACAGTGGTATCGGTTAATTTTTCTCATTTTTTGATATTTCATACTAGGGATCTTCCTCTTCAAAGTAACGTTGAGAAAAGTTTACGAGAATGTGTAGTTCCAGGGATACAGGGTGTTAAAGTTAGCAATCCCGTTTGATGTATTTTCGCCATTCACCTATTCAACACTTGAGGATTTTCGAAAAACTGTCTATATGTTGTTGCGAGGGCACTAATATAATATATAATATATATATATATATATATATATATATATATATATAAAGCCAATGCATCAAGGAAAAAAAAGAAAGAAAGTTGGATGCAGAAGGAATTACACGGAAAGCACCTAAAGAAATGAAAAATGATTATATTGATGAAATCGCATCGAATAAATGGTAAGTATCTGGAGAATTGTTTGCTGAAACAGAAGGCTTGGCAATTGCGATCCAGGATCAGGTTGTTTTCACGAGGAATTATAGAAAACACATCATCAAACAAAATATAGATGATTCTTGCCGTAGATGTTTCTGTTCTACAGAAACAGTTTTTCCTATATTATCATCTTGCTCAGTCCTTGCTTCAAGAGATTATTTAGAAAGACATAAAACCGTCGCTAATATTATTCATTTTAATTTAGGAATTAAACATGACCTAATTCCCAAAAGGAAAAAATTTTACAAATATGAACCTGAGATTATTTGTGAAAATGACAAATATAAACTTTATTTTGATAAAACAATTCTTTGCAACAGAGCTGTAAAACACAATAGACCAGATATCATTCTAAATGATGAATAGAATCAAATAACATATATAATTGATATTGCTATACCCGACACACATAATATACAAAATAAATACAATGAGAAAATTTCTAAATATATGATGCTTGGCGACGAGATTAAAAAATGTGGAAAATGAAGAAAATATTTATACTACCGATTATTATTTCCACAACAGGTGTTATTCCTAGAAATCTTCACAAAAGTATTGAGATTTTGGGTCTGAAGAAAAATTTGTTCGAACAGTTACAAAAGATAACAGTCATCAAATCTTGTAATATTCTTCGTAGGTTTCTTTCCGAAAAAATAATGAGGTAGAGTCATAGGTTTTCTCTTTAGTTTACACTGCTCAGAATCTCATTTCATATTTCATTTATTTGTTTATATAAATGTAATATAATTAACTGACAATTTTTTCATATTTATATTCAGAGCAGTATTCTATTCGATCGTTCACCACTTCACACAAAGGAAACTATTAATGAGTAACAATCAGTGTTACTTGACTAAGGTCCGTACACTGGATTTTTTCGGGAGAAAGCCTCTGACACTACTCGTTGGTACATTGATATCATTATCTGATGATGCTATAGTATGTATATATTCTGGTAGATTGATATATTCTCATAAAATTTAACGTTATCCTAATATATAATTATTCCAGGATATGTTTTGATTATAATCATTGCCTGGCAATGGTATTAATTACCGGGTGGTGGATTTAGATTTTTCATGAAATCAGTTTGATTGCATGAACAGATATATGGGCAACTCGTCGGGGTGAAACCCCTAAATATCTATATATATAAAATGAAAGGTGTCGATTTTCTAAAATAGAATACATGAAATCTCCAGGTGTTGACGGTATTCACAACTTTTGGTTCAAAAATTCTCCTGCGTTCATGAAAAATTGGCTGAATGTTTTTCATTTATAATAAGGAATCCGCAGCTAGTCCTTTATTTTTCACACAAGGAATTACTTATTTAAAACCAAAAGTGCTAATACTATTGATCCATCTCAATGTAGATCAATAACTTGCCACAAAAATGTATGCACATTTCGAGAATTATAATATTCTTTCCGAATAAGGAAAAGGATGTAGAAAAAACACTTTGGAACTAAAGAGCAACTTGTAATTGATTCTGTCGCTTCGAATCAAGCTCAAACTACGAAGTGAAATATTCATACAGCCTTCATTGATTACCAAAAGGCTTATGATAGCTTCTTTTTCTTGAATTTGCGATGAAAAATTGGAGAACCAATCTTCATTTACATATTTCAAAACAATCATTAACATTCGAAGTAATTCCTATCAAAAGAGGCATTTTTCAAGGTGATTCTTCAAGTGGTTTTGTCTTTGCCTTAATCCATTATCTCATGAATTAAATGCTCCTAGTTTCGGCTTCACAATAAAGAGTCTATTAACTGAATTCAAATTAAGTCACTTAATTTATTTAGATGATATTAAATTATATGTCGGGACTAGATTTCATTTGAAAAGTCTACTTGAGATTACTTTCAACTATTCCAATGATATTCATATTGAATTTGAGCTCCCAAAATGTAAAAATCTTTCTATTGAGAAGGAAAGATCACCTCTGATTATATAAAGATTTCCAATATCGAAATCGAGCCAATGCATCAAGGAGATACATATAAATATCTTGGATTTGTTCAAGAGAAGACAATTAACCATAGCAGCACTAAAGAAAATATTAGATATTTATATTACAACAGACTTAGAATTATCATCAAAAGTCATTTAACTCGTAAAACCACTTTCAGAGCTATCAACTCCTATGCAGTTCCTATTATTACATCTTCTTTTGGAATTATTAAAAGGGCTAAAACTGATCTGAATGAATTACAATGTCAAACGAGAGAAATGCTTTGTAAATATCATAAGCAACACCCAAAGTCAGCTGTTCAAAGAGTTACACTACCTAGACATCTTGGAGGCCGTGGATTAACTGATTTGAATATTCTTCATAGTAAACAGATTTTTCATCTACGTTCCCATTTTCATGATACACAGAGAACGTCTAAATTACATGATGATGTTGTTGCTTCAGATTATATAATCTTATACCTCTCAACTTGACAATGCAAAGGCAGATTTTGATATATTTGATAATAACTCCAAAAGAGAAAGTTGGATGCAGAAGGAATTACACTGAAAGCACCCTAAAGAATTAAAGAATGATTATATTGATGAAATAGCATCAAATAGATGGTTAGTATCTGGAGAATTGATCGCTGAAACAGAAGGCTTAGCAATTGCGATCCAGGATCAGGTTATTTTCACGAAGAATTATAGAAAACACATCATCAAACAAAATATAGATGATTCTTGCCGTAGATGTTTTTGTTCTACAGAAATAGTTTTTCATATATTATCATCTTGCTCAGTCCTTGCTTCAACAGATTATTTAGAAAGACATAATGCCGTCGCTTCATTTTAATCTAGGAATTAAACATGACCTCATTCCCAAAAGAAAAAAAAATGTTACAAATATGAACCAGAGATTATTTGTGAAAACGAGGAATATAAACTTTATTTTGATAAAACAATTCTATGCAACAGAGCTGTAAAACACAATAAATAGGCCAGATATCATTCTTACTGAAAAACAGAATCGAATAACATAAATAATTGATATTGCTATACCCGACATATATAATAAACAAAATAAATACAATGAAAAATTTCTAAGTATATGATGCTTGGTGACAAGATTAAAAATATGTGGAAAATGAAAAAATATTTATTCTATCGATTATTATTTCTATAAAGGTGTTATTCCTAGGAATCTTCACAGAAATAATACGATTTTGGATCTGAAGAAAATTTTATTTGAACAGTTACAGAAGATAACAGTCATCAAATCATAATATTCTTCATAGGTTTCTTTCAAAAAAAAAAATGAGGTAGAGTCATAGGTTTTCTCTTTAGTTTATACTGCTCAGAATCTCATTTCATATTCTATTTATTTGTATATATAAATTTAATATAATTAGCTGACAATTTTATCATATTTATATTCAGAGCAGTATTCTATTCGATCGTTCATTACTTCATACAAAGAAAACTATGAATGAGTAACATTCAGTGTTAGTTGACTAAGGTCCGTCGACTTGATTTTTTCCGGGAGAAAGCCTCTGACACTACTCGTGTCATTGTCTGACGATGCTATAGTTTGTATATATTCTGATAGAATGATATATTCTCATAACATTTAACGTTATCCTAATATATAATGATTCCAGGATGTTTTGATTATAGTCATTGCCTGGCAATGGTATTAATTACCGGGTGGTGGATTTATATTTTTTCATGAAATCAGTTCAGAGTCAAGTCTTCCATCAGAAACTAGCAGTGGATGGTAAAATTTACAAATAGAATGATGCGGAACGAAAGATAATAGAAAGAATGGAAGTTGAGGCATCGACTCCCATAAACTACTACAGAATGGAGAATAAATATGACACAGACATTGGCTTTAGAAAAAGATGAAGATAATGGAAATAATGATATGAAATTGCGAAACGTAAAGAATCAGTCGGAAAGTATACAGAAACATTTGAAAATGAAACAAAGAAAGATACTAGGAACTAGGACCACAAGGAGTAACAAGGCAAAGAAAAGGAATTGGAATACGAATTTGAGAAATTAGAACTTGAAATTCTTGCTATAACAGAAACGAAAAAAAAGGCCAAGGAATAATTGAGTTAGAAATCAAACACATATTAACATACAGCGGAGAAGATGAAAAAGATGATAAATAAAGAAATCGCAGAGCAGATATTAAGCTCGAAAGCGTTGTCAGCCAGAATACTCATAGTTGAATTAAAGAATCCGAACATGAACAAAAGAACTATAATTGTGGTTTATGGACCAAACGAAGACGATCAGTTAGTAAGAAAATCGAATTTTGAGAATAATTAACAAAAGCTACAGAAGAAGCAGAGGGCAGTTCTTATATTGCAGGTGACTTCAACGGAAGAGTAGGACAACGAAATAATGATAGTATTCATATGACAGTTTTAGGCAAACATGGAGAACAGACAAGAAATAGCAATTGAACGAAACTACTAGACTTTGCGGTAATGAATAACTTGATAATTAGTAACAGTTTCTTCGAATACAAGAATATACATAAAAATACGAGACAAATAGAATGTAGAAACGAGAAATCGATAATAGGCGGCTACATATTGGTAGGGAAAAGCAACCTGAAAAAAATAAAAGACGTTAGAGTGAGGATAGGAGCTGAAATAGGAAGCCGTTTTTTACTAGTAGCTTATACCAAAAAGGAACTGAAAGACGACGGTGAAGAGATATCAGAAAAAAAGGATCGAATATGAATCGATAAAGGCTAACAAACTCGCCTATATAGAATACGCTTAAATTTTCAAGGAGCTGTTGAAACCAAACGAAACCATCACTGGGGAACGGTGTCTAGCTCAATTGATGCGGTTGAGTAAAGTCTTCTTCTTCTTCTTTTTCAGCCCTTCTCTGTCCACTCCTGAACATAGGCCTCCCCTTCTAGCTTCCATCTCTCTCTGTGCTATATTATACCATCCTCTTTCTACTTTTTCCTTTATGTCATCCAACCACCTTCTCTGGGGGCGCCCCACTCCCCTTTTGTATAAGCGTGGTCTCCATTGAGTTATTCGCTTAGTCCATTTTACATCCTGTTGTCTTGCTACATGTCCAAGCCATCTCCACTTCAATGCAGCTATTCTCGTGATTACGTCCTCTACGCCTGTTCTCCTTCTTATTTCTTCATTACGTATGTGATCCCGCAGGCTCACTCCAAGCATAGTTCTTTCAATTGCGCGTTGTGTGGTTCTAAGTTTGTTAGCAGATCTTATTTTGAGAGTCATGGTTTCCATGCCATACGTTAACATTGGGAGAACGCACTTATTAAAACTTTTCTTTTGAGGTTAATGGGGATTTGTTTGTTTTTCAAGACAAATCCTAGTTTTCAACAACAGCCCAAGTCATTCTCATTCTTCTTGACAATTCTGCAGTTTGATTGTCTTTACCTATCTTTATAGTGTGTCCAAGGTATAGATATTCATTCAATTTCTCTATAACATTGCCGTCGACTTCCAATATTGCGTCCTCCGTTGTCATTATTTTAGTTTTTGTCAGATTCATTTCCAATCCTACTTCTTCCGATGTTCTTTTGAGTTCTAGCATCATTTCGTGGAGTTGTTCTAGGTTATCGCTTATTAGAACTATATCATCTGCAAACCGGAGATGGTTCAGAATTTTCCATCCACATTTATACCTTTTCTATCCCATTCCAACTTCTTAAACACGTCCTCCATTGCAAGTGTGAACAATTTTGGCGATATCACATCGCCTTGTCTCACGCCCTATTTATCGGGATTTTTTGGTTTGCATGTCATCGTCTAGTCTCACCTGAATAGTCGCTCGTTCATATATATTCTGTAGGATGTTTCTATATCTCGAATCTATTCTAGCATTATCGAGGGCTCGAAATACTGCCCACAGTTCTATAGAATCGAAGGCTTTGTTATAGTCTTCAAAGGCTAGGTGTATTGGCACTTTGTATTCGTGACATTTTTCATGAGTAAAGTACTGCGCTAAAAACGGCCACAATACGAGCAGATACATGAAAAAGTAATTCTACAGCATGACAACGCTTATCCTCACGTTGCCAAAACCGTTAAAACCTACTTGGAAACGCTCAAATGGGAAGTCCCACCCCACGCACCATATTCTCCAGATATTGCACCATCTGAGTATCACTTGTTCCGTTTGATGGCGCATGGTCTGCTTGATCAACAGTTCCGCTCATATGAAGAGCTCGAAAAATGGCTTGATTCGTGAAAGATGGGAAAAAATTGTAGCTAGGGATGGGCAATAATTTGAATGTTTCATTAGTAATCATTTTTCACAATAAAGTTGTGTTTTCATAAAAAAAAAACAGCGAGGACTTTGTTGCGGACCTAATATATATAATGTATTTTAAGTTATTTGGAATGTTTGAATTGTGGAGGCCGTTACTTGATGTAGATCCATGATATAAATGAGATAAAAAACACAAGGTTTAACTTTAATCTACACTTTATTTGAAAAAATTCGACGACGTTTCGCTGACACAGCAGCTTTATCAAGAATGACAAACAGATTGAAGAGTATGGTATTATAAACAAATCGTAGAACAAGTTGGATGAATAACAGGAAAATCCACACCGAGCCATTGTACAGTTAGTATGGAAGGTAATAAAAACTAATTAAACAAGTTAAGTAGGGGTGAATAATTTACATCTACCTGCTCATTCAAAAGCTAGTTGTTGACATATTGCATATAAAATCAAAAAGTTTAAAATTAGATCTCCTAGAAGCATTAGAAATAAATAGATACAAACATTCGGACAAGCTTTTGAATGAGCAGGTAGATGTTAATTATTCACCCCTACTTAACTTGTTTAATTAGTTTCTATTACCTTCCATACTAACTGTACAATGGCTCGGTGTGGATTTTCCTGTTATTCATCCAACTTGTTCTACGATTTGTTTATAATACCATACTCTTCAATCTGTTTGTCATTCTTGATAAAGCTGCTGTGTCAGCGAAACGTCGTCGAATTTTTTCAAATAAAGTGTAGATTAAAGTTAAACCTTGTGTTTTTTATCTCATTTATTTGGAATGAATCACAGAGATCATTTTCTGTATCATTCCTTCATTAGATGACAATTTATGTGTACTCTTTTAGCTTTTGGGGAGAAGCTGTTTCTTGAAGAACATATACTTTTTGGGAGAAGCTGTATTTCACCCAATTATACTTTCTAGAAGAGACTTATTTCAACGAAAACACTCTTTTTGGAAGAAGCTGTGTTCTTGAGCCTCATAACACCATTAGAAGCATCTCCACTCTCTAGATAAGTGAATCTAGTATTTTGCATGTTCTTTTTTTGATTGATTTTCAATTTTTATAATTTTCTGTAGAATAACTTTCGGCCTTGTTACCTTGAAAATCATTTTGTACATATATACATATAACATTATAAATTAATCATGTTAAATTAGTTTTAGAGAATTGACTCGTCAGTTTTTGCTTTGAAAAGTGCACCACACTCAAGTCAGGACATCTAATGTACCAACGAAATACAGAAAACAACGCACATGTTGGAGGTGTTGCAATCCTAGTAAATAAACGGCTTACACACAAAGTGATTAAAATGAGATCAATTTCTAACAGGGTAATATACATAACTATAAAGATATCACAACGTTACAAACTTCAAGTAATTCAAGTATATGCCCCTACTTCGACCGCAGAGTTTTTATGAAGATATCTCAAGCCCAAGGATGAAAAAGCCCACTTCACTCTAATAATAGGTGACTTTGATGCAAAAGTAGGCGATGCTAAAATAGATAACCTACCGTATAGAGGAAAACATGGATTGGGCACGATCAACGAACGAGGAGAAAGATTATTAAACTACAATCAAAGTCAAAACCTATACTGTATGAACACTTTCTTCCAGAAACAAAGACAGCGGCGATGGACATGGCAGAGCCGGACGGGAATACTAGGAATGAGATCGATTATATACTTACGAATAAAAACATATTGTAAAAGACGTAGCAGTTATCAATAAATTTAAAGTCGACAGTGACCATAGGTTATTAAGAGCAAAAATAGAAATCGTGGCCAAAAAGAAAGAAACAAGCTGATACGTCCAAAACGCTTGCCAACAAATGAAGACCTAAAGGAAATATTGTTCAATATCAATCAGAACTAAGCAAAAACTAACACTTGAAGAAAACTTAACTCGACTAGACATTAACAATCTTGAAAGAAAGATAACGGAAGACATACAAGTGGCAACAAAGACCATATGCTACAGGGCAAGAACAAAACCTAAAAAATTAAGCCAAGGCACGCTAAGGTTAATGGAAGAAAGGAAAGTAATGGATAGATTTAATCCAGAATACAGGGAACTGAACAGGGCTATAAAACGAAAGACTAGAGAAGACATACGAAATTACAACACAGACTATATACAACAAGTCATAGAAAACAACAGTAACATAAAAGTCTTAAAGAGAATTACTAACACCGGTAGACCCAGAATACATCAATTGAAAAACAACCAAGGTGAAATAAAATATGAAAAACGGAGATAAAACAGATTGTTGAAGGCTTCTATACTGACCTGTATTTGTCTGAGAAACCCAAACCTGAAACAACGAATCTTAGTAACATAACAAATGTCGGTTCCGAGGACATGCCTGAGATTAACATTGATGAAATACAACTAGCCCTCAACCAGATGAAAAACGGCCGGGCACCAGGCGAAGATAACATTACAAGCGAAATGCTAAAATTGGGAGGACAGGTCACTTTGGAAGCAATAAAAATATTACTAAATAAATGCCTAACAGAAGGTAGTGTTCCGGAAGGATGGAACGATGCACACGTTGTGTTGTTGTACAAAAAAGGTGACAAATTTAAGATAGATAATTACCGACCTATTAGCCTTTTACCACACCCTTATAAATTGTTATCAAAAATTATCACAAACAGATTGACAAACAAATTTGACAGCTATCAACCGGCAGAACAAGCAGGGTTTCGCAGAGGATATAGCACAACAGAACACCTACAAACTCTTCGTACACTTATTGAAAAATGTCACGAATACAAAGTGCCAATACACCTAGCCTTTGAAGACTATAACAAAGCCTTCGATTCTATAGAACTGTGGGCAGTATTTCAAGCCCTCGATAATGCTAGAATAGATTCGAGATATAGAAACATCCTACAGAATATATATGAACGAGCGACTATTCAGGTGAGACTAGACGATAACATGCAAACCAAAAAAATCCCGATAAATAGGGGCGTGAGACAAGGCGATGTGATATCGCCAAAATTGTTCACACTTGCAATGGAGGACGTGTTCAAGAAGTTGGAATGGGATAGAAAAGGTATAAATGTGGATGGAAAATTCTGAACCATCTCCGGTTTGCAGATGATATAGTTCTAATAAGCGATAACCTAGAACAACTCCACGAAATGATGCTAGAACTCAAAAGAACATCGGAAGAAGTAGGATTGGAAATGAATCTGACAAAAACTAAAATAATGACAACGGAGGACGCAATATTGGAAGTCGACGGCAATGTTATAGAGAAATTGAATGAATATCTATACCTTGGACACACTATAAAGATAGGTAAAGACAATCAAACTGCAGAATTGTCAAGAAGAATAAGAATGACTTGGGCTGCTGTTGTAAAACTAGGATTTGTCTTGAAAAACAAACAAATCCCCATTAACCTCAAAAGAAAAGTTTTTAATATGTGTGTTCTCCCAGTGTTAACGTACGGCATGGAAACCATGACTCTCACAATAAGATCTGCTAACAAACTTAGAACCACACAACGCGCAATTGAAAGAACTATGCTTGGAGTGAGCCTGCGGGATCACATACGTAATGAAGAAATAAGAAGGAGAACAGGCGTAGAGGACGTAATCACGAGAATAGCTGCATTGAAGTGGAGATGGGTTGGACATGTAGCAAGACAACAGGATGTAAAATGGACTAAGCGAATAACTCAATGGAGACCACGCTTATACAAAAGGGGAGTGGGGCGCCCCCAGAGAAGGTGGCTGGATGACATAAAAGAAAAAGTAGGAAGAGGATGGTATAATATAGCACAGGACAGAGAGAGATGGAAGCTAGAAGGGGAGGCCTATGTTCAGGAGTGGACAGAGAAGGGCTGAAAAAGAAGAAGAAGAAGAAGAAGTTTTGCTTCAAATTGTATTATATTTCTATTCGGTTTTTGTGTGGAGGAAATAGATTCAATATATTCATTCGATTTTAGTGTGTGTTTTCTTGTGAACTTGTTGTCAGCTCTTGAGTGCCGATAATAGTGCTTTTACCGGGAAAATTGACCACCTATTCACCTACGACCACCTCTCACGCTGAGCTATTATAATCTGATCTTCGATTGGTCGCTAAAGGATAATTTGCAATAAAAGCAAACTTACTTGTTATAGTTACAATGTTTACAAATTCTTTCAGCCATTTCAATAGTCTTTGACGAATCCTTTTTCTACATGTGATACAACCTCCTCAATTGACAAATGACAATGTGACATTGCCGTTAGCAAGACTTTGCAGACAATGCATTTGTGGCTCCAAATCAGAAATGTACTTGCCATTTTCTTAATTCCACAATGTATCGTCAAATCAGAGGAAAATATAACTACAAACCGTCACTTATTTTAAAAAGTCTAGAATGTTATGTTCGAAACAACAGAAGAAGTTCGAAAATTCATTTTCTAAATCCGAAAATAATACAGAAACCGAAAAAAGTTGGTGGCATCAATTTTATTCTTACGGCTTAAGGCTTCTTATGATATAGTTGTAGCCAACTTTGTACAATGATCAATACGTTAAATTTCAAAAGAATTGACAACCACATCTTCCAGAAATCAAATACATACTGAATTTCAGAAATACGTTGACATAGTGGTATTTCAGAAAAAACACTATTAATGAATCTTTTTGAATATCAATATGCTACAACAGGTAAAATTATTATAATTTATGGTAGGTACATATAAAGTTTGTTCAACCTCACTAAAATGTTTGCTGCATCGTTAATATCTTTCTTTTAATGGTTGGCTGAGAGGGTCCTTCAGACGGGTAACTTCTCTGAAGAAATTACTCAAGTTATAATGATAGAAATGATACAATCAACCTTTCTAAATATATTAACGTTAATAAATATTCACTCTCATCAATATATAATGTTAAATTTATCTATGAATTCCATTCATTTTTGTACAGTCAACTTTATTGTAATATGATTCGAATATACGTTAGGAAAAACCGGATCAGATATTGAAATTTAATCGTTTGCAAACTATTCTCATCTGGGGTTATCAATCTATGGAATAGACGTCATGATCTACTTGTAATACTTCTTTTTTCTTGAGGATAATTATGCGTTTTTTTTAATTATGTTGTGCTTATCAGGGTATGGTTGTTCCAGTTTTCATTCTTATCAGCAGATAATATTGAATGAAACACTTGATTTTTAGTAATAAAGAGCACCGCCCCTATTGACTTTTAAGAAACGAACCGGTTTATCCTTGAACGAATTGGCAAATATTGATTTTGTATTGAAGTACATAAATTGTGTAGGAAAAATCATAAACTGTTATGCAAAGGGTGTGAAAACCCAAGTACATATGTCAACTCGTCACAGAGCTCAACAATTTCACATCAGTCGCATTTAACGGAAGAGAAAACTTAGCCTGGCTGTACAGGTATATATACAGGGTGCTTCAACGAAAACTAAACAGAGGCTATATCTACCAAGATATTCATTTCTGATCAAAACGCAAAAACATGTCAAGTTTTGTTTCAAAGGGGACATCTTTTGGGGTACAATACTTGCCTGAAATATTAAGCGGGGGTTGCAATCCTTGAACATTTTGAATAGGGAATAAAGGTCAAGTGATGACTCAAAAGAAAGGTGGTATCTTTGTCTATATTACCTTGAACGAATTTCCATTTTTAATTGAAAACTGTAAAAGATACAGAGTGAACAACTGAAAGATAGGGAAGACTATTTCCCCGAGACTATTCAAGTTTCAGTGAGGTAAAATGGAACAGATCCATGTTGATCAATGGCACCCATCATCAAGTACCATCCTCATCTCGAATTTCAACCCCTGGAACAGGGCTGACAACCCTTGAAAATTTGGAAGAGGGTAGATGGGTCGAGTGATAACTCGAAAGAAAGGTATTATCTTTGTCTGCATTCCCGGGAAAGAATTTTCATTTTTGATTGAAAACTGTAGAAGATACAGAGTGAGCCACTGAAAAATAGAGAAGACTATCGCCCCAAGACTATTGGAGTATTAGTACGAAAAACTGAAAGAGATTCATTTTAGATCTATATAAATATATATAATAAGTTGAGAAGAGAGGATTTACAAAATTTCAATAATTGTATTTACAAGAAATGCTTATATCTATAATTTTGGTGAGTGTCTGAAAAACACAATCGTGAGCTCAGGAAAATGTAACAGGGGAACCATACTATCTTGCATATGATCCAATAAACGACTGAAAAAACCTGAGGGTGAAAGGAATTGTCTGTTTATGTTGGGGTTTGAGATAGGAATCTGTTACAATGGACAAAAAAGGAAACCAGCAGAAAAATATTTCAACAATTATACATTTTATATGTCTGAACAAATCTAAAAAAAGATTTCACATAGCAAGCAAGGTCATAAAAAGGACTAAGGAGGTAATAAAAAATACATAACCTGCGATATTTCCCCAAATTCCTTCTCTGTTTGACCGAGAGAGCACCGATGGTTCAGTCTTCCAAGTGATACCGATTATGATCAATGGATGTTTCAGAATCATTATGGACCCAATAATTTGGGTTAACATCGCCCATATATTATTTCTTCGTGGAACTTGTTTAATTTAAAGAAAAATTTTCGAAAACTTTTGACAGTCGTTCGAAAAATATGACAAATGTCATACATATATATAGCCTATATCAAGCGCACTTGAATATATCCACTCTCATGAACCCGTTAAAGCAAAACTTGATAACACCACAATACAGGCTACAGAATTAAGCTCTTCAACTAGATACCCCACTCAATAAGAGAATTACCTTTTAAATATTTCAAAGAAAAAATTGAGAGGCATCTACTCAAGGGTGCTCTTTACAGTGTAAGCGAGTTTCTGGTATATGACCATAATGTCATTGTAAATTTGTAAAATATATAAGTAGCTATTTGTATTGTTATGTGTGTATCATATTCTTATTTTTAGTTTTATGTTATTTTACGTGATGCTTCTTCCTTTTTCTGACCCAGCACAATAACAAACCTTGACGAATGTATGTACTTTGTATGCTTGCTCACATTAATATATTTTGATTTGATTTGATATTCTTCATTAATGTCGTTTTAAAATTTATTTAAAAAATATTTGGCCTATATTGATCGACACCTTCATTATCTTAAAGTGTATAGAATTATAGAATTCAGCATAAAAGCTGAAACGTTCTAGATAACGAAATTCGGAAAAAGAATTGATTCTATATTTCGTTTAAGTATTAATTTGAAAGTACTAAATCCCAACAAATTGATATGTAATTTATGCTACAGATTACAATATTTGGTAAAACCACAAGTTCACACTATTATTGAAAACAATTAAGTAAGGAGTTCCTAGAATATAAACAAAAATTCATAGTCGCCAATACTCACAAGCATTGATTAGTGTTAAAAGTTCTGACAGAAAGTCGAAAAGTTTGCAGACGCATTCTCGATGACTTTGAAAGGACAAACACGTCGAATGTTTACTCTGTCTACAACAACAGCCAAGTCGAGTTACTCAATGAACAAACAGAGGACTAGAAACGCTAAATAATGAAGCGCCTCGGGCACCAAAGCTGTCTGCAAATATGACTCGAACCTGTTTTGTAATGGAAAATTTTTTCTCTTCTTAGCATTTTACCCACTATATTTCAAGCTCACTCAGTCTGAGGCTTGTCTCTAGGTAGCGACAGAGAAACGAAATGCTGATCGGAAATCGAAAGAGTGCAACGACTATATTGTGGTAAAATTTAAAGTATAACAATTGTTGATGTACTTAAGATCTAGGTTTCCAGTTTTTCTATATCTTATGCTCAATTCCCACAAACCCCATTACGATTGAAATCATTCTCAATTAATTATTAATTAAAAATTAAGTTTGTAGTTATCATTTTCACAAACTCACCTAGTTGCATATTAGCAATTTTTCTGGCTCTTGAGGTTTCGGTCACACTTTGAAGCCAAATTGAAATGAATAATAGGGGTGAAACAGATGGATATAGCGGCCACAATGGGGGTATTACAGGGGTTGATTCCAAACACCTATGCCCGATACGTGGAGCTACAATCTCGGCAAAATAGGCCTAGAAGAAGTCGTAGGAAGATCACTTCTGAAGAACAAGAGCGCTTTTGTGCCAAATTGCAAGAAGAAACGAAACGTCAAAGACTTCGTTCAAGGGGTTTATACAGCAGAAGGCCCAGAGTTCCAGAGCTAACCAGACAACAAAAAATTGGTGTTCGATCAGATGAACGCCGGAATCGGGTTTTATGGGGTCCTGGAAGACAAGCTAGACTCCAAGCAGCAAGTCGTTTCCTGCGAGTGTAACGGCTAGAAATTATGTCGACCTAGCGCTGGAGCCCAAAGTGAGACTCTGGCGAGGTGCCAACGGTGAGAATTTCACTTTTATGCAAGATAAAGCTCCTCCGCATACCAGCAACCTTACGCGACATTATCTTGAAACAGGGGGAATCGCTATTTTGGACTGGCCAGCTTGCTCTCCAGACCTGAACCCTATTGAACATTTATGGGATGATCTTGAAAGGAAGAACCCCACGACAGCTCATCCAAGCCGCCACAGAAGAGTGGCAGAATATCACCCCAGAGGAGGTCGAAACCTAATCCAAAGCATGCCTAGATGGATTCAAGCTTGTATTAGGGCAAGATGAGGTAATACAAGCTACTGAGGTCAAGAAAAAACACCTATTCCGTTAGAAAACAATTTTCAATTATTTACTACATGCGGAAAGTCTCTTATTTTCTTTTATTCGTTTCGTTCTTAAAATAAACTTTTGTTTATTTTTTTCAATTGAAATATCTCAGAAAGGATCAATTCTAACAATCCTTCGAAATTTTCAAAATCCCTGAGGTAATATTCAAAATATCAGGTGATTCTATATAAATTTGGTTGTGTATATATCTGTGTAAGGGGCGAAGGTAAAGAATATATATTCAGCAATGCCAGCCCAAATGTCAACCTCACCTGCTCGTGTGATAACAAACGTTATCCGGTGCACCCTGCTAGATAACTAACGAGGCTCTGACGACCGAATGATCGCCGGAATAAGCGATCCACCTCCAGCTTGTCAACGGCTACGGGCGGATGAACAAGTGGAGGAAAGGGCACTCTTTTGTCCTGAGGTTGAGAAATCGGCCTCGAAGGCGGAGGAATTACCAATAAGTAATCAACGGCATAAGAATACAGAAGGCAACGGGAAACCACTGTATTAAAGATCATAAGATATCCCCAGGAAAATTACATATGCTCATGGAACAAAAAACAATGGCCCTCAGTCCCGGGCACCTCTTAAATGAGGAGAGGGTGCGAAGAATCCCCCGGTTAAAAACTAAAAGAATTGGAACATGGAATGTGAGAAGCATGTACGAAGCAGGTAAGGCTGCAAATTTGATCAAGGAGATGGAGAGGCTCAAAATAGATGTTCTTGGTTGCAGCGTGATAAGGTGGCCACATGCAGGTACTTATACTATAGGTAACTATACACTGTACTACTCCGGA
The DNA here is from genome assembly GCA_013387265.2 of Cryptolaemus montrouzieri. Lineage (NCBI taxonomy): Eukaryota > Metazoa > Arthropoda > Insecta > Coleoptera > Coccinellidae > Cryptolaemus > Cryptolaemus montrouzieri. Next base: position 88,126,698 of record JABFTP020000001.1, on the reverse strand, counting down.
GATGAAACGACACAAAACAAGAATGGTGTTGCTATACTTACATCCAATGAAACTGCGAAGTCAGTTACTAATGCTAATAAAGATAGACAGCAGACCAGTCAATATGAATATTATACAGATATATGCCCCAACAAGTCAAAGTACAGAGGAGGAAGCAGAACAATTCTACGAAGACTTAAGTAAAACTTTACTCCAAACAAAGAAACATGAAACCAACATAATTCTCGGAGACTTCAACGCCAAGATTGGAAAGGGAAGAGAAGATGACACGATGGGTGAGTTTGGCCTCGGTATAAGAAATGACAGGGGAGACAGATTAATACAATTTTGTAAAGAAAACCAATATAGTATAATGAACAGTTTTTTCAAGTTACCACCACGAAGACTATATACATGGAAGTCACCAGCAGATGGAGTAGACGGACGCATCACAAGAAACCAAATTGATTACATAATTGTTAACAGAAGGTACAAAAATGCAGTAAAATCATGCAAGACATACCCCGGAGCTGACATTCCCACCGATCACAATCTTCTTCTAGCAAGGATAAAGGTAGAATTTAAAAGAACCAAAGGAAATAAGAAAGCAACTATTATTAACACCGATAAATTGAAAGAGGAATCTACGTACAATAAAATAAAGGAAGAAATACATAGATATATAAACGAAAAACTATTAAAGCCGACGCAAACTTCTGAAGAAGACTGGCAAAAAATTAAAACAACACTAAAAATGTTACAGAGAAGCACCTTAAGCAGGAGACCAGGAAAAGAATCAATCAATCTTGGATAACAGAAGAAATCTTGGACATGATGGAAGAGAGAAGAAAATTCAGAAATAAAAACGAAACAAGATATAAACAAATACATAAAAATATCAAAATAAAAATCAAAGAAGCTAAGGTTACCTGGCTAAACGAAAGATGTGAAGAAATTGAGAAACTAGAACAAAAACATGATACTTTCAACTTACACAAAAAAATAAAAGAAGGAGCTGGAATGTGGAAGCAATCCTCTTCATCTTTCGTCGAAGATAAACATGGGAAAGCCCTACTGAATATAAAAGATCAAATAAACAGGTGGAAAGAATACATAGAAGACATGTTTCAAGACCAGGAGACACAAAGCATAGATGTAAAGAAAGTAGCGTCTGGACCCTACATCACAAAGGAGGAAATTATTAAAGCAACAAAACAACTAAAAACAAAAAACTGTTGGAGAAGATAATATCCCAATTGAAATTATAAGGATAATTTGAGACGAACACATCGATGTTATGGAGAACTTATTTAATAAAATATACGAAACTGGAATAATACCAAAAGACTGGCTGACATCGGTGTTTATACCACTACCAAAGTAGAAGAACTCCAGGAAATATGAAGAATATAGGATCATTAGTCTAATGAATCATATACTGAAATTGTTCCTCCGAATAATACACAATAGAATTTATAACAAATTGGACGAACACAATTTGGCTTCAAGAATGGCTTTGGAACAAGAGACGCACTTTTTTCAATACGTGTGCTTGTTGAATGATGTATATCTGTGTTTCAAAAGGCTTTCGACCTGGTGAAACACGATATACTAATAGAAATTCTCAGGTCTTGTAACATAGACGACAAAGACTTGAGAATCATATCAAACCTTTACCAAGACCAAAAGGCTAAAATTAGAATCAATGGAGAGACATCTGAAGACATTAACATCGAGAAAGGAGTAAGGCAAGGATGTGTTCTTTCCCCGTTGTTGTTTAACGTTTTTTCGGAAGAGTTATTTAGGAAGGCACTACAGGATACCTCGGATGGCATAATAATAAATGGATAATGCATTAACAACTTGCGATACGCAGATGACACGGTTATTCTAGCAGATAGCGCTGAAGCACTACAACGCCTAATGAACCGAGTGATGATAACATGTAAAGAATTTGGAATGAAACTAAATACAAAGAAAACCAAAACGATGGCTATCAGCAAACACCAAAACAGAAAGGTCGGAATTAGGGTCAACGGAACAGAATTAGAACAAGTAACAAAAATAACATACCTAGGAAGTAGCCTTGATGAAACTTGGGATCACTCACTAGAGATAAAAACACGCCTGGAAAAAGCACGAGCTATATTTTATAAAATGCAAAAAATACTATGCAACTGCCAACTAAATATCTCATTAAGAGTTCGAATACTGAAATGCTACGTTTTCTCCACCGTGCTATATGGCGTTGAAGCATGGACAATGACGGAAAGAACACAAAAAAGAATAGAATCGTTCGAACTTTGGTGCTACCGTAGAATGCTCAGAATATCTTACATGAGTCATACGACAAACGTAGAAGTTATGCAGAGGATGAGAAAGGATCGAGAACTTGTGCAGATAATAAAAGAAAGAAAGACGCAATATTTCGGTCACATTATGAGAAACCAAAAGTACGAACTGCTTCAACTTATCATCGAAGGAAAAATCAATGGCAAAAGGGGACCGGGAAGAAGACGCAACTCCTGGCTTAAGAACTTACGTCAATGGACTAATATGAGCTCTATAGAATTGTTCAGAGCTGCAACAAATAAAATGAGATGGGCAAATGTAATCGCCAACGTCCTTAAGGATAAGGCACCGTAAGAAGAAGATATATCTGACATACATGGCGTCTCCGAGAAATTCAACTATCGTTAAGAAGGAAAAATCTTATATTTTGAGAACACCTTTGTTTATTACTCAACGTCTAGAACCTAGAATGACTTTCAAACATATACTTTTTGCACAATAAAGCTTAATCAACTGTTTCTAAAATATTCGCAATTTATGTCATCTTGCCATAAACTTACATGAAATTTTAGGTGTTCAATTTAAATTGATGAAAAATTTCGCGAAGCGCCTATTCTCGGTCATGAAAATTGACTTGGGCAATTGACGATTTGTTGGAGGCGCATTGCTCGACATGCATGTTAAATTGAACAAAATTATCTTGTACGCTCAGTAGCAATAAAAGACGAGACCCCCCAGTTGACCCCTGATGTCCCTATTAAACACGAGAGATGGTCAATTGCCCACAGCTGCTCTGTGCCCTGACCGTCTAGCCTAGTTGAATTACTTTAAATGCCTCATCCTGGTTTTTTCTTTTGAAATGTTTTAGAAGGCACTAGTGTGGAGGAAGAAATTTCGAATAAACTTGTTGTAAAAGATTTTATAGATCGAATAAATTGTAGTTTTTATAATGTTTTCTATTGATAATATGATTTCAGGTAGTAAATGTCAACATTCATATCGTAGTTCCGACTGAAAGAACTACAAAAAGTAAAAGCATCTTTCCTTCAAATTCACTGAAGGAACCAATACAAGCCATAATAAACACAAAAATGTGATAAAAAATTCACTTCTAACCTAACCAAGAAAAGTGTATTGAATGGTTTTTTACGTCTGAAAAACTTGAATCCTAATCGAAAAATGCTGAAATGAAAACTGAAGTAACAAAATAATCTCCATTTTTGTTTCGTATATTTTAAACCGTATGCCAAAAATATTTTCAGATATACAGGATGTTCCGTTTCAGAGAGTTTTCTAAGAAATTTTTATACCTAAGCCCAACGGCTTGTAAAATTTTTGAGATTTTTTAAAGTTTTGACCTCTTTTCATACTCTTCCTGTACTCCTCAGGGTTGTCAGAAATTTTTAACAAAGACCTCAAACTTGCTTAAAAAATCAGAGCTTTGGTCAAAAGGAAAGTGAATGATAGCAAAATTATGCAGGGTGATCAATATTCATTATTGGTAACATACATATCACATATTTCTTCTTATTCCAAATGACACATACTGTAACAAATGGTTGAATGTTAATAAGAATTCCAATACCTATCGAATGGTGTATACGCTTTTACACCTATTTTCAACGATTCTGGAACAGAATAGCATTTTTATTTATTTTGGAATTTATTAAAATTAATTCAATTTCCATCGTAAAATTTATTGAATACTACATTCAAATGTTCAAATTATCTTCTTCACAAACACACTTTTCAAGTCGATGAATAAAGTTTATTCGAACTACAAGAGTTATTTTACGAAATGCTTCACAAATACTTTGTTTCATATCGCCGATTGTAGTAGGAACAGTTCTGTAAACTCCCCGCAGAAAAAGTCCATTGCCGTGAAATCTGGAGATCTAGGAGGCCAATGGATAAACCCTCCTCTACCAACCAACCTCTCATGTTACATCGCATTGAGTTCCTGACGAACTTCGAACTAAATGACTTAACGAAAACTTTATAACTTTATCGAGTTCCTTCCAGAAAAAATATTATTATACAAAAGAGCTCAATACCTATTAATAGCAACTCAAAGGATATCCCATCATTTTGTAAGATCCTCCAATTGATTCGTTAAAAATCCTACTAATTCCAGAACATTTTTCTATGCAGGTTAAAATAACCATGCAAGAAAAATGAAATATGTAAATTCTGAGTACATTTCTTGAGCATGCCTAAAAAATATACATTAAAATACATGAATAAACCTCAAATTACATTCACTTACCTTTTAAACATTATTGTAAGTCTCCTTAACTACTTTTTATTATAACAATCCGTTTGAATCATATTGTTTAGGTTAGAATAACCACAAAATGTTAAACTCATGAATTTTTATAGTATGTCGTTCCTTTCCTTTAATAAAATATACATTAACATGGATAAAATAAACATGAAACTACGATCATTTACCTCTAAAAGTTTATTTCAAGTTTCGTCAAACTTTTCATTCAAATGAAATTCGGAATTACTTATTTTGACAGATCGAATATAATCGAAATTATGTTGGTGAAAATTAAACTTACTAACTATTTCCATCCCACTATTTTCGTTCAGAAGAGAGAGAGCATTAAATTTTACACGTTGGTAACGCTCAGTTCCGACATAGAATAGCGATATAAGGGGCAGAAGGAGCGGTGACTGGCTCCGCCTCCGTGTTTCCGGTCTTTTTTTCTAAAATATAGGTCTCAAAAATCGTCCCAAATTGGAAAATTACGTTTTACAGTAACGATTTCTCTTCGCGGACCCGATCTCGAGATATGTAAGAATCGTTCGAAGGTCGAATCCTTTCTCCCGGTGACCTCGTTTAAGTAGGATGGTAAAAACAAAAACCCCTATTTTGACAGCTCGACGTTTGCTAATTTCGCGAATTTCTGACCGTCGGAGATATACGGAATAAGGAAAGCAAAGCTAAAATTTGCGAAAGTCGGCCGATAGCTCTTCGTTCGATGGAAGATTTTTCTGTTTTCCCGTTTTTTTTTCTGAGGATCAAACTATTGCGGCGCAAAATGCGAAACTCGAGGCTTTTTTGTTGTCCAGGTTTCGTAATAAGGCAGAATTGAAATAACTTATTTTCAATATATTGGGAATGCACCATGTTTCAATTTTTTCTCAACATCAAAATATATCTTTCTAATGTCAATTATCTAATTGAACATTTCACATATTGATTGGACTATTAAATCAGTTGTTCAACTCGATAGATCAATTAAATACGTGATGAACGAATGGAAAATTGCACTAAAATACAAAGCATAAAGTGCAACTTGTTTTCCTAATGTAGAAGCTATTAACTATTATTAAAATCTATAATGACGTGAATATTTACAATAACCTCACGTCATTCGATCGAATACATTGGTTCATTTCATAGATAATCCTCAACCTCTATAAAATTGTAGATAAGCGTTAGTGGATAACCTAAAATGATCCATAACAATTGACCTTTGCAGACTAAATGAGAAATTGATATGAAAAAAATCTCTAGTTTTATTTTGTTATCTTTATCCGCCTATTTGTGTTCGAATACGTCAGAATGATAAAAGATATATTCCGTGGGAAGAGCAGACGATGGAAAGATTCATAACCCAGTTGATAAATTGGCGGAAATGTGCCTTTATTCCCTTCCCTCTACTTAAAATTTGTTTATGATCATAAAGTTCTGAGCATATACCCATAAATAATATTTGTGTTGACTTCTGAGGTCTTGAACCTAAGAGATATTAGTTTATTTGTTTCAATTACACATCACAAATCTTATCATTCTTTCACATTTATTCATGATTCCTAGACGGAACTCAGAAATTCATTTCTGGTTCAATAACAACGCCATCAAGCTACTAGTCCACAGAAGGCAAAACATTCTTCAAATATTTCGAGTATGGAAACATCACAAATCTTATCATTCTTTCACATTTATTCATGATTCCTAGACGGAACTCAGAAATTCATTTTTGGTTCAATAACAACGCCATCAAGCTACTAGTCCACAGAAGGCAAAACATTCTTCAAATATTTCGAGTATGAGAAACAATAATGAAAATATTTTCAATGAAATAAAACTATGGTATTTAGATTTTCACTATATTAACAAAACTATGACCGGTTTCACCACACTGTGGCTTCATCAGATAGATACAAACTAATGAACAGAGTTATTCCTTATATATATAAGTTATATAAGTTATATAAGTATAAGTCTCATTTCCTACTTAAATTTACAATAAGTACAAGTGCTAGGGTATGTTGGAAAACCCATCGGAGTTGTGAGCTTTATGAATTGAAAAGATTGAGTAAAGGCGAAGGATTTAGATATAATTGACTAATAAGTAACCTACCTGAATTCTTTTCTTTATTAATCTCTAAAATTCCCAATTGATTGAGTTTTTGTCTTTTATTTTCGTTGTGAAAAATTTTGAAATTATCATTAAAGTTATAGTTTTCTTCGAATAAGTGATTAGAATAATGGGAATCTGATTCATGATAATTAAAACTACGTTTGAGCTTGGATAATCTAACTTTGAAATTTCTGAAAGTTCTACCAATATAAATTTTATTACAATCCCTGCAAGACAGTTTATGAACACCGAATTTATTACATTTATCAATTTTAGATTCGCAGTTTTGATATGTCGGCCTAAAGAATTATAACTTCGGAATGCTATATTGAAATTATAATGCGAGAGGAATGATTTTAATTTTTTTAGACTAGGATTACCAATATAAGCTGTTGTATTTTGTGTTAGAACTTTTCATACTTGGATTGACTTCCTGGATTACTTTTTGAAATTTTTGCGTGAAATCATGTTATCAATCATAGTTGGACTGTAACCGTTATTGACTGCTATTTGTTTAATTATAATTAGCTCTTTTATAAAATTATTTTGTGACATTGGGATATTAATGAGTCTATGTACCAAAATAGAAAATATAGTAAATAAATAAATAATAAAATAGAAAATTCATGTTTGCCGTTAATTTTAGTAATAGTTAAATCCAGAAAGTTAATGGAGTTTTCTGTTTCTATCTCTAACCTAATTTAATATTATCGTGAATTTTGTTAATGAATGTTTTGAATGACTGTAATTGTCTGTTTGTGCCAGTGAAACAACAATTGATATCGTCGACATATCTACCAATAAATAAAGTGTTTGAATAACGGATGTTCTTGGGTATTTTTTCCATGATAGTTTCAGCTAGTAGAGGGCTCAGAGGGTTACCCATGATTAAACCTTTTTTACTATTATATAATACTCCATTGAAGTTAAAATAATTTTGTTCTAAACAAATTTCTAAAATTATGTTGTGATTCTTGAACCTTTGATGTATAAACAATGAAGACACTATATCACCACTACACCAAAACTTTAACCTTAACTCTAAACGCTCGTTTCGCTAACTAAGTTAGCATCATCACATGCTAACTTATCAGAGATGATAATATATATTATCATCTCCTGATGATGCGTTAGCCCTTACGCGAACCCTGATAGCAGTTTAACATTATATTGCAGAACGTATTATTCATCTTACTACCTTAGCTTGCTAACTCTTTCGTTCTCGCGCATCTTATAAAAATCTCAATCGTACAGATATTCTTGTCGAACGAACAACGAACTTTTCGAGTTCAGATTATTGCAGGTCTATTCTATGAATAATCATTATTGAGAATAAATGGTTAATTAACCCTTAAAATGAAAGAAAATCATTTGAAACCAAGAAATCTAACCTCAGACGAGATGAGGCGAGGCAAGTTGATGAACATGAAAACGACGTTACGCGATACTAGGCCGTAACCTCTCCTCGCCTCGAAACTCGTTTCTCAAAATTATGTATATTTCGAGAAAAATCTAAAGGATACAAAAGCTTTCTGTTAAAACAGGACTTGAGAAAATACCTACTGCATGATAAGTAATATTGATGCTGTGACGCTACTCAATTTGTAATTGGTCTAGTAAAATAAGTAAGTACGTTTCCTGTAGCTGGGGACTTACTGCATGGTCAAATTATATTTTTTGAAAGAGTTCCAATAAAACTCAAAACAAATCCCTTGTTCAACTGAAGAAATAATATATGGGCGATGTCAACCCAAATTATTGGGTCCATAATGATTCTAAAACATCTATAGATCATAATCGACATCACTTGAAAGACTGAACCTGGCCATCAGGGCTCTCCCGGTCAAACAGAGAGGGAATTGTTTTGTTGAGTTTGAATATTGAGGAGTTTTTTCTGCGATTATACTTCAAAATTTGCAAGCAAGAATAAGGAAGTGATTATGTTTCAGGAGACTCAGAACATCTCCGCGAAAGAGGAATTATCGCAGGTTATGTACTTTTCGATTATCTCCTTAGTCCTTTTTATGACCTTGCTTGCTATGTAAAACCTTTTCTTAGTTTTGTTTAGACATATAAGAGGTATGATTGTTGAAATATTTTTCTGCTGTTTTTCTTTTTCCATTGTCACAGATTCCTGTCCCAAACCCCTTCCTTTCATCCTTGTCTTCGTTTGGAAATCATGGAATGCAAGAGAGAATGAAGCGGCTAAGCAGAAAAATCTTTGGTACTCTTTATATGCACATGACACTAACACATCATAAACATACAAGCTATTACTAGTGCAATACCGACAGGGAAACGAGTTTTTCACTGTATGGTTCCCCTGTTACATTTCCTGAACACACACACTTGTGTTTCTCTGACACACACCAAAATTATAGATATAAGCATTTATTGTAAATACAATTATACAAATTTTTGTAAGTCTTCTCTTATCAAAAGCATATATATATATATATATATATATATATATATATATATATATATATATATATATATATATATATATATGGGACAAATATCTTCCGCGATAAACTTCATGAGGATTCTACATATGTAAACTTGAGACAAGAAGAATTATCCAAAATCCGTAGATCAATGAATAATCCATCCTGACAAGAGCTAGTTCCCAAATCTGCCTGCCATGCACGCATCCCCGAGAGACACAATAGTGCAACTGAGCAGGATGCCGAGAAACAAAGCGGCAGACTGCAGTTTCGCCCTTATTAGGAGCTCATCAGTGTCGCATATCGATTCTCAGCATCCTATCAAGCTTCATCGGGGTACTCCATCGATTCCTGAAAGGACGCACCCCGTACATACGTACGAGAGTCGCCCTCTATAAACCGAGACGGCGAACCTGCTACCGGACTTCGAGAAAGATACAAACAATAACAAACAGATGTGAGAACGTTAAAAATTCAAACCTTTGGGAGACATCTTTCGCCAGTCCGTGAATCAGATCAACGGTACAAAACAAGCGAAATAATACCGCTGAAATAGTGCTCTGGGCCTCTGTTTCCGAGAAAAAACCTCCCATCGGTAAATATTTGATGGGACAAATATCTTCCGCGATAAACTTCGCGAGGGGTCTACATATGTAAACTTGAGACAAGAAGAACTATTCAAAAATGCGTAGAGAAATGAATCATCTTTCCTGACAAGAGCTAGTTTCCAAATCTGCCTGCCATGCACGCAGCCCCCAAGAGCCACAATAGTGCAACTAAGCAGGATGCCGAGAAATGAAGTGGCAGACTGCAGTTTCGCCCTTATTAGGAGCTCATCAGTGTCGCATATCGCTTCTCAGCATCCTATCAAGCTACATCGGGGTACCCCATCGATGAGGGAACTAGCTTTTGTCAGGAAGGATTATTCATTGATCTACGGATTTTTGAATAGTTCTTCTTGTCTCAAGTTTACATATGTAGACACCTAGAGAAGTTTATCGCGGAAGATATCTGTCCCATCAAATATTTACCGACGGAGGTTTTATCTGGGAAACAGAGGCCCAGAGCACTATTTCCAACGGGATTATTTAAACTTTAAAAACCACATGTTATGTCCTCACTTCAAGAATATATATATATATATATATATATATATATATATATATATATATATATATATATATATATATATATAAATATATAAATATATATGACAAATGTCATATTTTTCAAACGACTGTCAAAATTTTTTCGCAAATTTTCCTTAAAATTAAGCAAGTTCCACGAAGAAATAATATATGGGCGATGTCAACCCAGATTATTGGGTCCATAATGATTCTAAAACATCTATAGATCATAATCGGCATCACTTGGAAGACTGAACCTGGCCATCGGGGCCCTCTCGGTCAAACAGAGATGGAATTTGAGGAAATATCGCAGGTTATGTATTTTTTTTAATATCTCCTTAGTCCTTTTCATGACCTTGATTGCTATGTAAAATCTTTTCTCAGATTTGTTTAGACATATAAGAAGTATGATTGTTGAAATATTTTTCTGCTGGTTTTCTTTTCCATTGTTACAAACCCAAACCCCATTTCTTTCACCGTTGTCTTCGTTTAGAAATCATGGAATGCAAGAGAGAATGAAGCGGCTAAGCAGAAAAATCTTTGGTACTCTTTTTGTACACACGACACTAACACAACATAAACAGACCAGCTATTGCTAGTGCAATAGCGACAGGAAACGAGTTTTTCTTCAGGTTTTTCACTCGTTTATTGAATCATATACAAGATAGTATGGTTCCCTGTTACATTTCCTGAGCTCACACTTGTGCTTTTTCTGACACACACCAAAATTATAGATATGAGCATTTATTGTAAAAACATTTATTCAAATTTTGTAAAGCCTCTCTTTTCAAAAAGAATATATATATATATATATATATATATATATATATATATATATATATATATATATATATATATATATATTTCAAGAAAAACGTTATTTAACAAATCTTTTCATTTTAGCAGAGGAATCAACACCTGAATTTGGTTCGTGTACCAAGGAACGCCCTGTCTAATACTTGATTGTCGGAAGATTCTTCTTCAGAGAAAAAAGTACGTTGCTAATTGAAATATTGCGTTCTACTCTTAACAGTTATTTTCTGTTGCTTATAAATTCGATTATAGTCTTCTTATAAAATGAATATTATTGAGCAGTTTGCCGATAGAATCAACATCTTGTGTCTAGTTCTAGTTCTCTAAAGTGCCATCATAAGGTGAAGGAAAATGTGCTGTGAAAGAATGATGCAATAAAAATTTTCTAAAATCATAATAAAGACTGATTTAATTAAGCTTATGAAATTCTACAAACGATTAATATTGCAAAATAACACTTCTGTATTATCTCCTGAGAAATAATCTAGTCCAGTTTAAATATTTTTGCTCCAAAAATTCCATTCATCGTTTCATTCTCGTGTCTTTAAATATCAGTTTGTATAGCATAATAGGCCTATTTATATACGAATAAATTGGACAAAATGTGGACGCAGAATAATTATTTAAATCAACAATTTCGAAATGAACGCTTACGTTTTGTCATAAGCATGAAACTATAAATTTCACAAGGATTCTTTAATATTTTATGCCTTCTAATCTGCCTTACCGCAATACGCTACGAATTTTAGCCGCAAATATCAATTTATTTGTATTTTCGTCATGTGGCTACGTATTGCGCAGTTTCGTCATCACGGACCATCGAATATTTGGTGTTACTTGTTGAGAAATAGAGTGACAGCATTATGGATTCGATTCGCGTTTTACATAATTCCAGACTACCAAAACAAGCTAGCAATTAGAGCTTGGCCGAGGTGTGTGTGTTATTGAGTAAATGTGAACACAAACTAATTAGAATGTAATAAAGATCTATATTTAATTATGAATAGCTATTCAGTGAAAACAGACATAGTTACAAGACGACAAGTATACCTGTGCGGTTGAAATTCTTGTAAGATGCGCGAAGAGCAAAAGAGATAGCAAGCGGAGGAAGTAAGATGAATAAAACGTTCTGCAATGTAATATCAAATAGCTATCAGGGTCGGAGTAACGGTTTTTTGAGAAAATTACCCCTCTTATGCATATGGCATTTCAAGCTACTCGATAATTTTAAATTATATTACAAAGAAGTGAGTCACAGACTCATCACCACAGACTACAGAAAATTTTCAAGGCAGAGGTTTTTGTAACTGAACCTTCATAATAAGTTGTTATTGTTTTCTCCTTCTCTCTTCAGCCTGTGGATATCCACTCTTAGACAAAGGCATCTTCCAAATCTTACTATCTCTGTCTATTTAAGGCAATCTGAACCCAATTTTTTCCTGCTGTTTTATTTATTTATTTATTATACTTCAATACATCATAATTGATATTATATGTGTATAAAGTTGAACGGGAAACCTCCAATCCATCCTAATGTCGAATAAAAAATACATAACAATAATTTCAACTGTTGAACAAAACATAACTGTACATAAAACAGCATCAGAAATTTTCAATGACAATCCATAAGATGCCAAATGAAAGCAAGCAATCAACAACGAAAACATGAATGCCACCGCTACAAAAGGAGTGCCAATCGCAATAGCAATCGAGCGATCTGTGAAGAAGTTCCTTGAGTAATTCGTTCGGCAAATTCTTTCCCTAAACAATGGTGTAAACCTAGTTATTCTAATTGGAACATTGAAGTTATTAATAGTTCAGAACAATCTATTAGACCATTAAGAATTTTATATAAGAGACACACATCAGAAATGCTTCTTTTACATTTGAGTGATTTCAAGTTATATCTTTCACTCATCACAATTATTGAGCGCTCGCAGATGGTCAGTCCAGATCGAAACGCCAAGTATCGAAGACATCTTTGCTGCACCCTTTCCAGGCAATCTATGGAAACTGAGGTATGTGGGGACCAAACCATGCAACCATATTCCACCACCGAACGTACCAAGGAACAGTATAGCAGCTTCAGAACATCGGGAGAGAAATCGTCAGAGTTACGCAGCACAAAACCGAGCATTTGTAATGCCTTCTTAGTAACATTTGATATGTGTTCGTTAGAATTCAGAGCTTCATCGAGTGTGATCCCCAGATCTCTGACCGAGCTGACGCGGGCCAAAATCTGCCCTCCAACATCATACCGATATTTAATTTTCTCTCTGCATCGTGTATATGTGATAACAGAGCACTTGCTAAGGTTGAGTAGAGATGGTTCTGTTCAGTCCACTCATAAAGACTATCTAACTGACTCTGCAGATACTCAGCATCAGAAACACTTTTAACAATCGAATAAACCTTCATATCATCGGCAAAGAGAAGGAAATCAGTTGACAAAATTCGTCCAACGTCGTTAACAAAGATGTTAAATAAAAAAGGCCCAATGTGAGATCCCTTGGGAACACCGATATCATCCCGCTATCTAACCAACACTCGTCTTGGTTTGTCTTGGTTGTCATACCATTATTCTATGAGTCCATCTGTTTGGTTCTTGGCGGGGTACATGTCCAGCTCAGCGCTATTTGAGTTCCGTTATTCTTCTCAAAATGTCCGTTACGCGTGTTCATCGTCTCGCAAACTAACGCTAAGCATCGATCTCTCCATTGCTCGTTGTGTCATCTAGAGTTTGTTGGCGTATGCGCGGGTGAGAGTTATTGTCTCAAGACCGTATGTGAGAACTGGCATAATACATGTCTCAAACGTTTTCCTTTTGAGATTTTTAGGGATTTCTCGAGATTTCAACACATAAATGCAGCACAACCTAGTCCAATTCTTCTCGATATTTCAGAGGTTTGATTTTCCCTGCCTTGTACGATTTTATGCCCTAGATAAATGTATTCTGTAACATTTTCGATCTCGTGGTTACCGATACTGATTCTTTAATTTTCATGATTCATAACTTCCTTTTATCCAGGTTCGTCTCGAGTCCATAGGTCAAGGCAGCCTCATATAGTTCTTCCAGCATCGTGCAAAGATTTTCGACATCATCACTTATAAGAACTATGTCGTCCGCAAATCGAAGATGGTTCAGATGAACACCATCTATATTTATGCCTCTCGTTTCCCACTTCAAACCCTTGAACACGTCCTCCAGGGACAATGTAAATAATTTTGAGAGATCGTGTCTCCTGTCGTAGGTATCTTACGTTACAGCCCCCCTTTTCACGATTTTGTTTCTTCGTCTATCGTTATTTGGATTGAGGCGTTTTCGTATATGTATTTGTTGAGATTTGAATATCTACTGTCTACTCTTGCGTTATCTAGGGTCTTAGTATTGCCCAAGTTTTAATCAAGTCAAACGTTTTCATGAAATCTATAAATGCCATGTGCACATTGTACTCTGAGGTTTTTCGATGAGAGTCTGTATCACTTGCAAATGGTCTACTGTACTGAAGCCTTTCGAAAGCCGGCTTGTTCGACAGATTGATAAGCGTCCTTCTTGTTGGTTAATCTATTTGTCATTATTTTCGTCAGTAATTTGTACAAGTACGATAAAAGGCTTATTGGGCGGTATTGGGCGGTCATTTTCTATGTTATTTCTGTCTCCTTCTGATACAGAAGAATGACTTGAGCATTATTCCATATCATTGGTATTCTTCCTTCATTTAGGCATTTGTTGAGAAGGATCCGTACGTTATCCAACAGATATTCTCCTCCCATCTTCAACATCTCGATGGTGATCTTATCTTCACCGGGGCATTTTTGGTTCTTCATCTGATTGAGCGCAATTTTCAGTCCATTTCTTCAATGACAACTACGATTTCTTTCCTCTTGCTGACCGAGATACCGTCAGAGTTCTTCATTTTCTTCATTTTAGTTCTTCCATTTGATAGTTTCGATCTGAGAACTTTTATGTTTTTGTTGTTTTCAATAGTTTCTTTAGCTAGCTGTGTCCTCCAATCTCTCAGGTCTTTCCGAATACTTCTGTTTATTTCCCTATTCAATGTTTTATAGCTGTCATCTTCCCGACTTGTTTTTCCCCTTTTTTCAGTTAGATGTCTGTTGTTTTGACTGATTTTTCCTGTGTTTTTCTGAGTACTGCACGTCTTCTTTGTTGGCACTTGTAAGCAACTTGTTATCTTCTGAGTAAGATCATCAATTTCTTCATCTCCCAAATAGTCTGAGTGTTGTAGTTTCGTCCTTATGATTCAAATTTTCAAGAATACCTGGAATCTGCACAATATGATGAAATATAGTGATTGAAGGTTGATATTCAATAGGGATTTGAGGCAAAGGATTAGTAATAATGTTTTTCCAAAGTACCTAGTATCTTTGTGATACTTCGATGGGTTCATATAGAATTAACGACATAACGAACAAAACGGAAATTTACAGAGGTAGAATCCTATTCCGCTATTGTCAAGACGAATGATTCGGATTTACCTGGTTGTCAGCTCAATAATACAAATTTATTAAAAATGGTAAAAAGTCTATTTATCTGGACAATTCAAATATGAAACACCAAACGAGTTAAATAACGAAAAATTAAAAATTTTCTATCAAATAGTTCTTCATCAGAACTAGAAGACTCGCTGTTGCTGTCACTATCGTCTGCTTGCGAAGTAATTATGAAATTGTCGATAACGTTATCCATCATAGGTTCTTGCTGCATAAAAGATTTTTCAATTTTCTGCGTATTGTCGCATAATGATTCCCACTGATCTGGAGAAAACGAAGAGAAAAACTCACCACACAGTTTTTCCACATTTTTCATTGAGAAATCGAAATTCCTGTTAGCTACATAAACTTTTTCAATCGGGTTTAACTTAGAATGATATGGGGGAAGTCTAAGTACATCGTGTCCCTGATCATTCAGCAGTTTGTCAATAGCATACGTTTTATATCTGTGTTGTGCAATTTAATTAGATTGTATATATAAGTTCTGCTTTGAGCATCTCATCTGAGAAGGCAATATTTCAACGTTGCAGCAATTTTTTCATTTCTTCTCTTCGGGAAGCCTCTTCAGTTGTTTTCTTGTTCGTACATTGTGATATGGGATGTTATCGATCACTTACACACTTTTTCGTGGTAAATTTGGAATAAGTTTTTCTGTAAACAATTTTTCGTCTTCTTCTTCTTCTTCTTCTTTAAATAGGACGATGTCCTGTTTTTCTGTTACAGCCCCTGCTGCGAACCGGAGCTCCAGCACTCATGCCATCGCTTTTTCGGCCTTCCTATGGGTCTTCTAGTGTTGGGTTTTTGTGTTTTTGCCCACTTCGCCATACGTTCGGGGCCCATTCTGTCTACGTGATCTCTCCATAGGCGTCGACGTGTCCTCATTAGTTGTTTTGTTTTTGTTGTCCACCTCACCACATCCTGGACACCTAGCTCCCTTAGCGTATCCTCATTCCTTATTCTATCTCTGCGTGTAATACCTCTTATAGCTCTTAGTGTTCTCATCTATGTCTCTATGGACTTCTCCACCAGTTGCCGCAATATAAAAATTGCATCCGTTGTTGATCTATTTGGTCGGAATCCTGTTGTTCTTCAGTTTTTATTTCTAAGGATAGTGACACCTACTTTGTCGAATGCCTTTTCCAAATCTATATATCGTTGTTGATCTATTTGGTCGGAATCCCTTTGCGATAGACTTTTAGTGAGTAGTTTCGATGCAGAGTTAAGGAGTGTGATGCCTCTATAATTTGCTGGGTTTGTCTTCACGCCTTTTTTGTATATGGGTATTGTTATGCTCTCTCTCCATTCTTCTGGTATCTCCTTGTTGTTTTCAATTTTTTGGAATAGTTTTGTTATTTCTTTCGTTATTTCTGCTCCCCCATATTTAATTAGTTCGTTATTTATGTTGTCCGGACCGGGTGATTTTCTATTTTTTAATTTATGGATTACTTGTTGTACTTCTTCTAGGCTGATAATGTCATTTTCTGTTTCTTCGTAGAGTGTGTTTTGTTGTTCGATTTCTCGTTCCCCATTGTTACCGTTATCATTATCTCCCAGGTATAAGTTCTGGAAATATTTCACCCACTCTTCTGGTTTTATTACATTGATCTGCAGTTCTTCGGTGATTGGTTTTTCCTGTTTAACAACATGTTCCATACCTTTTCTGTGCTCCTCGTAAGTCGTGTTCCATGTCATTTGTAAATCTTTCCCAATATATTTTTTTAATTCTTTAATTTTGTTCGTTGTTCTATTTCTTTCTGTTTTATATCTTTGGTACTCTTCTGGTGTTCTGTGATTGACATATCTGATATATGCGTTCTTCTTTTCTTTTGCTAAATCTTTGATTTCCTGTGTGAACCATGGTTTATCTTTTCTATGACTGTTTATATTTATTCTTCGTTCCCCAATGGCTTCTTTTGCGCTGTTAATTATGTTGTTTTTCACTTTATTCCATGCGACGTTTATGTTGTCTGTGTCTACTATAGGGTTAAGGTTGATCTTTTCCTCGAGTCGTGTTTGGTATAGATTCTTAGTACTTTCGTTTTGTAAAGATTCAATTTAGTGATGTAGTTAGGCGGTTTTTTTCTCTATTCTATATGACAGGCGGTACTTGCAGATAACCATTCCGTGCTGTGTTCCAACATTCGCTGATGTCAGTGTCCGTACGTCAAGTATTTCTCGTGGGTGAATTTCCCTATTGATGATCACAAAGTCAATCATAGATTTTTGTCCTCTTGTGTTGGTGAATGTGTATTTGTGTTGTTCTTTGTGGTCAAAGTACGTGTTATTTATTCGGAGTTTATTATGTGCACATATCTCGAGAAGTATGTCTCCATTTTCGTTTGTCGCCGCTTCATTAAACTTCTGCATAATTCCCGGGAGGGGAGTATTCCCTATTCTCGAGTTAAAATCTCCCATTATAAATATTTTTTCTGTTTGTGGTATTCTGTCTAGTGTGTCTTGAAGTGTTTCGAAAAATTCTTCCCTTTCATTCTTTGGTTTACTTATATCTGGCGTGTAAATGCTGATAACATGGATTTTTTTTCCGCTAGCTTCATGGATAGGTGAAGTATATTTTGATTGATGTAGTTTACCTCTTTGACTGCGTTTTCAAATTTCCTATGCATTAGTATACCAACACCCGCTTGAGCTCTTAGGTCCTTGTCTACTCCACTGTAGAATAGTGTGTAGTTTTGGTATCTCATGCTGCCTTTGCCCTTTTTCTTTGTCTCTGCAATTGTACATATGTCTATTTTGTGTTTCTCTATTTCCAATATTACTTCCTGGTACTTTTTTGTGTTCCACGATGTAGTGCTAGTCGTATGACGTTTTTCTTTTTTGATAATCGTGTATACCGTTTTCTTGCCATGTTGTTATCGTTAATCCGTCCGCCATCCGAGGCTGTTGTAACAGTTCTTGGAGCAATTTTAGTTCTTTATAGAATGGTAGGGTGCTAACCTTGCCCTTCAACCCTCCTCCTTTATCCGGGCTTGGCACCGGCAGTGAAGTCGACTTTGGGCTACTCACCCATTGTCGACAACCCAGGCGGAGTTACAATTTTCGTAGTTTTCGAAATTCATATCATCGTGATCATAACCGGTTACAATTGGACTGAAAGGCCAGCTATGCGAATCCACATTCACTACCGGCGTTCAAACTTGGTCCTTTTGAAACAAGCTGACGTAGGCCGTCGTTTGTCTCGTCACCCCAAGCCTTCTTGTATGTATGGGAGGAATGAATATAAAGAAAAATTATTAGAGAAGCTGAAAATCCTGATCTTGAAATCGCACTGTATAACAAAAGTACCAATTTCGTGAGACATATTGAGAGCAAACGCCAAACAGTTTCATGAACAAATCACATGAGAAAAAGGTTTTTGGCAAGTTCGGGATGGTTAGATAAATTCAAGCTTAGACATGGAATTCGTTTCTTCAAGGTTTGTGGTGAAAAACTTTCCAGGAATGTTTTCGCTGTGATATCATTTAAGGAAAAATTTCTATCGGTTGTTGAACAGATGGAATTAACCAAAGCACAGATGTATGATGCTGATGAATCGGGCATTTTTTGGAGATGTTTACCAGACACAGCTTGGGTTCATCAAGGGAAAAATCAGCACCAGGTCGAAAAGTGTCAAAAGACCGCTTAATATTCATGCCATGCTGCACCTTTACTAGTCTTGGGAAGTGCGACAAATCCACGAGCATTCAAAAACGAAAGTTCACTACCAGTTGTCTATAAAGCATCTACCAAAGGGTGGATGACCAGACCATTATTTAATGAATGGTTTAAAACATCTTTTATCCCCGAGGTGAAGAATTTTTTAACTAAGATTAACAAGCCCTCTAAAACTCTGTTGTTGGTAGACAATGCACCATCGCACCCAGCTGAGGAAGAGGTTAATACTGATCCAAACTTCAGAGTTATATTTTTGCCAACCACCTGTACTGCTGTTCTCCTACTTATGAATCAGAATTTAATTCAAAACATTAAAGTGTCGTATAGAAAATGCCTTCTCAATCATATAATTTCGCATGAAGGTGAAGAGATAATTTCCATGTTGCAGTAGTATAATATGAAAGATGCCATGAACAATCTTGCCCAATCTTGTACTTCAAAAAATATTAGAAAAAGTTGGACAGCATTGTAGCATGACACTAAAAAAGTAGAATAGTCAGATGATGAAAATATTCCACTCTCAGAGCTTCAAAAGAAACTTCGTCCAATCAGTGAAAATGATTTGAAAAATATTGCCGAATCATTAAGGGTCATCGATCCAGAAATTACTTAACCATTGAGAACATTACCAACTGGGCTGTGGGGGACAAAGAGTTTGTTATCGATTTGACTGAAGAAGAGCTTATACAGGATGCTTTAGGATGGAATATTGAAAACGTAGAAACGTAGAGTGTTTGGTTACCACTTTCGAATTTTATTATTCAGTATATTTTCAAAATTTTATTATTTTATTTTCTTTTTTTTCAACCACTTGCACATGTCGCGGCCGGTTCTCAAATCAAACTTTTAGCTTAATTTCATATATTTGTTTAAAAATATCTTTTTTCAAAATTTCGACTTACCTACTTCCTTTCTACCTTCCTTCCTTACACCTTGGCAACACTGCTCAACATCAAGTGAGCAGAGAAACTGCATACAACACAAGACACAAGAGGAAATATACGCACGCAAGAAGACGAACCACATTTTCTTAAAAAATTTTCTTTTCATTACGAAATAAAATTAATATTTAACAATTTGAAACGTATCCGGTGTGTGAGTGAAAGTGCCGAATCGTGGAAAATTCTTCTACAAGACAACGAAAAACTGTCATTGCTTTCCTTTTTTTGTTGCTCTCTCATTTCCTGTACACCCAATTGGTAAGTCTTTTCTCTTACTTATCTCATCGTATCATATATTTTCGATCATATTGTTGCGAGTATCTTTGCGAAAGAAAGAAGCAGGGTTTCCGCATGAAATAGGAAAATTGTAACAGCTTCTCCTAATAAAAAACAGTCCGCTATATCGTCAATTAATCAAATGGTATGGTAAAAAAGAAACATGCAGATACTGTCAATGCGTTCTCCCTGATTATCAGTTGTGCCGAACGGAATAATCTTCCTATAGAAGACGTTTTGCTCCTGAAAAGGCTCAAGGAAAAGTCAGTTCAGATGGCAGTATCGAGAAAGGTTCAGAGTAAAATCCATGAATATTTTAAACAACATATGGAATGACATGTTGTTTATGTACACTAGCTTATATTTAAATTCTATATTTTCTATGAGGACAGATTATAATGAATGGCAATTCTATCATTTGATTATGTATTATAATAGAAACTATTTTTGTTCAACGATATCTGCCCGGACTAGTGAAGTTGTACTGTAATTTCGTTCGAAAACTTCAAACAATAACCCTCCACATCAACTGCAGTGAGAAGTTCATCCCAACTCATTATTAATTACTAGAGTAAGTTCATACTTTTTTCCGCACAGTTTATTGAGTACAAACAGTAGTCAAAAGATTGAAAAATGATTCTAGGCTCATTACACCTTTTCATTTGTTATTTTTGCTGATTCTTGAGTATGATGGAGACTATTCGAACAATACTTATTTTATTATTCCGGGTATTATGCATGATTTATTCGAACAACTGTAGAAAAGTGTTGGATTGGCGAACGTATATATCGTTTCTAGGAAAAGGAGGTAACGTAGTAAACCGATACTAAAAAGATCTTATTGTTTATTTACAGGCAGTGGGGCCGATTAGAATGCTGTCTTTGCAACAGTAAAGCATTATTATGCCTTTTGTTGCCGCTTTTTATTCATTTTACACCGCGTGAGTGTGTAGGCATGGCATAACTAGCCGATAAGACGCGACTGGCATAAGGATATCGTTACCATGCGACATGGGTTTTCACTTTCTGAAACCCAACCGTGGGGAAAAATATTGCATTTTTGTCACGAACCATGAAAAGATTCGACGAGGTTTCAAGAATTGAATATCTTCCTTACTCGATAACAAACCACTTGATAATAAAGATTATCATGTAATATGCTGAATTCTACTTCCATATCTGAAGAAAATTGTTTCTTGGCGTTTCCTATTTTCCACCAGATTCAGGTAATGATGATTTTGTTTACTATTTCGATAGGGTATCATCATTCATAAAGAATCATAGTAATGACATTTGACATTTTTCTAATGATAGGCGATTTCGATTTCGATATTTATAGCGGTGGTTATGTTAATAACTTAATTCAGTAGGAGTCGTACGCTGCATTGGCCGTTTTTTTATCGTATAATTCACTATATCAGTTCAATGGCATATTGAATAAAAACAGTAGAATTTTGGATCTGGTTGTTACAAATAATATAGAAACTGAGACCATCAAGAGTTCCTCGCCGTTTGTTCCTGAAGATTCGCATCACTCCGCTTTGGAAGTTTATGTTAAGGTTTTGGTAGAAAAAAAATGGAACAATCAGTTACACTCAATTCACAAGTTTTTTATTGCAGATGAGGACTCAATCAACTATGAACTAGAAAACACTGATTGGAAAGGAATTTTATGAGGCACTGATGTTGATGAGTGCATTGAGAGGTTCTATGAAATTATAAATAATGTAATCAATAAGTAAGCACCTGAAAGATGTGTAAAGCGAAAAAACTTCCCATGTTGGTTTTCTGGGGAAACTGTCAGGTTTATTGAACAAAAAACCAAATTTCATAACAGGTTCAAGAGATCGAGAAATTCATTTGGCCATGAGTATTTTGTTGAACTTCGTAAACAATGTAAGGCTTTTGTTAAGAGAAATTATGATAAAGCTGAAACTAAAATTCTTAAAAACCAAAAGCTACACCAAAGATCAACACAACAAAACTACAAGTGCCAAGCATAAGACAACAAGTCCAGAACAGAATCTATGAAAACTTAAATAGAATACAAATAGATCACGAAAATATTAACGAAGAATGGGAGGAATTAAAAAGAAATATAATTAACCCTTGTACAGAGATTCTAACTGAAGATAAAGAGAAGAAACAGGAGTGGATGACTGAAGAAATATTAAAAATGATGAACGGGAGAAGACTTTATAAAAGTCAGAACACTCAAAAGTACAAACAACTACAAAAGGAAATTAGAGTAAAGATTCGTCAAGCAAAAGAAAAGTATCACGAGGACAGATGCAAAGAAATTGAAGACTTAGACAGAAAATATGACATGTTCAACCTACACAAAAAGTGAAAGAGCTTGCAGGCACACAGAGAAAGAATCAAAACACTATTCTTGTAAATAAAGAGGGTAAGATCTTAATGAATACAGCAGATAAACTACAAAGATGGAAGGAATACACAGAAGAATTATTTATGGATAACAGAACTGAACCAGAAGAAATTAACACATACTGTGAAGAGATAGGCCCAGATATTACTAAAGAAGAGGTGAAACATGCATTAAAGAACGTGAAAATGGGAAAAGCCCCGGACCAGATCAATTGGCAAGTGATATACTCAAATTAATTGACGACAATCATATCGGTCTCTTAGTCAATATATTCAATAAAGTATACAGAACTGGAAATATTCCAAGAGAATGGTTAGTATCTACTTTCATCTGCTTACCAAAAAAACCACATGCTAGAGAATGTAGTGATCATCGTACAATCAGTCTGATGTCACACACTCTCAAACTGCTCCTCAAGGTTATCCATAATCGAATATACCATAAACTTGACATGGATATAAGCGATACTCAATTTGGATTCAGAAGGGGACTGGGAACCCGCGAAGCCCTTTTCGCATTCAACGTGTTGACTCAAAGGTGTCTCGATGTCAACAAAGTGGTCTATGCGTGTTTCATAGACTATAATAAAGCCTTTGACAAGGTTCGTCATGATCAACTGATAGACATCCTTAAATCAAAACATCTAGATAGTAGAGACGTACAGATCATCACTAATCTCTATTATAAGCAAAAAGCTATAATATGCATGGACAACCACACATCAGAAGAAATTGAAATACAACGAGGGGTAAGACAGGGATGCGTTCTATCGCCGTTCAATGCATATGCTGAAGAAATACTTAAGAAAGCTCTGGAAAACGAAGAATGTGGGATAACAGTTGGTGGAACACGGGTAAACAACATAAGATATGCGGACGACACAGTAATCTTAGCAGAGAGTATCGAAGCTCTGCAGAGACTAATGACCAGAGTATATTACAGTGAGGAATATGGGTTATCACTAAACATAAAAAGACAAAATTCATGGTAATCTCAAAGAACAATCCAGTAAATGTTAATCTAACTACAAACGGCAGAAATGTAGAAAGAGTGGAACAATATACTTACCTTGGAGCAATGGTGAACAGCACAAATGAATACACCCAAGAAATAAGAATAAGAATAGAAAAGCCTGAGCCAACTTCATAAAAATGGACAAAGTTTTTCGTAGTAAAGATCTAAGTATGGCATTAAAACATCGTTTAGCTAAATGTTATGTTTTCTCTACTCTCCTTTATGGAGCGGAAGCATGGACAGTGAATGCCGCAATTCTTAAAAAGATTGAAGCATTTGAAATGTGGGTGTATAGGAGGATTCTTAGAATATCATGGATGGATCGAGTAACAAATGCAGAAGTTCAGAGACGCATAGGCAGGGAAAGAGAGGTTGCTAACACACTCAAGAAACGTAAATTGGAATATCTGGGCCATATTATGAGAGGTGAAAAATATAAATTCCTACAGCTGATTATCCAAGGCAAAATACAGGGAAAACGAAGTATAGGAAGGAGAAGAATCTCATGGCTGAGGAACCTGAGAGAGTGGTTTGGATGCACTTCGAACCAACTTTTTAAATCGGCCGCTTCTAAAGTAAAAATAGCGATGATGATTGCCAACCTTCGACTCGGAGATGGCACTCGAAGAAGAAGAAGAGATGATAAACATATTTCAAAATTGGAAGAAAACATTGTTATATTATTATACTGTGAGGCTTTTATTTAAGAAATATAATTAATAATAGACTACAATCTGTAACTTTTCTTCTATTTGGAATATTTTGATGAAATTATGGAATCGAATAGAAGACAACATTTTGAATTTGATAACATTAATATGTTTGATATTTCGCTTCTGGTTATGCTGGAAACGATACCAACTTTTGGTTTTCAAATGGGACACCCTATATTTTTTTGCTTTTTAATTGTTCCTCTCATCTTACGGCCTTCTGACATATTTGTAAAAGAAAAACAAAATACAATCTTTTTTTTTGCAATTTTCATATTTCGTTCTAGAAGGCCATGAACAGTGAATTGGCTTAGCTGAACATCTCCTATCACGAAAACACAATATTGTATCTGAAAATTTAATTGCTCATTTTTTACGAGGTGTCAAAGTTAATAACATTAGAGCGAACAGTGAAAACGAAGTACTTATAATAGATGTTCAAAAATACCACCATTCTCATGAACACAACATCGCACACGATTGATGATTCCCCTCTCAACATTATTTAACTGTTGGGCTATAATGCCTGCAACAGCCTGTATCAAACGGTTCTCCAATACTTGTTTTTTCAACAGGTGTTTGGTTATCCCCATTCTTCAAATGGCCCCACAGGAAGAAATCTAGTGGACCCAAATCTGACGATCTAACTGACCTCCCTTGTGTTGTGAGCAAGGGCACCATCTTGTTGAAATATATTTCATTCACAACAGCTTATGGCAACTCAAAAATTCCAAATATTGCCCCCCTGTCAATAAACCTTTAAAAACACTGGTCTACAATGGTTTTGTTGCCCTAGATATGAAAATGATTTTGGGTCTATTTATGCACACAATTCGTGAAACTATCAATGATTTTGTAGGATTTGCTCTGATTGCTTTTTAAATCTTTATTTTCATTTTACATAACAAAAATCGTAAAACAAGAAACAAAATAACAGATATATTTATAATGTCAGTTATGTTTTGAGAAATTCGGATACATCGAAGTAAATAAAGAGGAAAATGTCGAAAATATATTTCGTATTTCCATAAAATGCCTTTTATGAGCTTTTCTTCTATAATTTTCAGGGACAATCTCTTTTCAAAGACCAGCAGTAATCTGCCATCATGTGACAATCCCATCGACCTTGATACCTTTCTTACATCATTTTTAGATCTTGATGAAACCGCTCTCCTGTTCCTCACTATAATTTTCTAAATTATCCGGAAATTTATCTAGATGATTGCGGAGATAGTGTAACTTAATACTCATATTTGCTCCTAAAGTCTGAAAGTTTGTCAGCATATTTTGCACAATTTCTTCATAATTTGCTGCTTTATGGTTACCTAGGAAATTTTCGACAACCAACACAAAACTTTTCCAAGCTTTACTTTCCGGAACAGTCATAACTTTGATAAAATCTGAGTCTTTCATCAATGTCCGTATTTGAGGACCATCAAATATTCCACCTTTCAATTTTCAATTAAAACAATTTCCGTCTTTGTTCAACGATTTTACAAATTGCTTAATCATACCTAACTTAATATGTAATGGTGGAAGTATGATTTTGTCTCTGCTCACCAGCGGCTCCCTTATTACGTTGGCTTTACCGACAGTTAAAGAATTTCTTACAGGCCAAACATCTTGTTCCCAATGAAGTTGCTTTGCTCTACTATCCCACATACAAATAAAGCAAGGGTATTTTGTATATCCACTTTGTTGGCCAAGTAAAAATTAACCATTTTAAATCCACACAGAGCGGCCATTGATGCTCAGAGTATTTAATTTTCTCTAAAACTAATTTTACATTTTCATATTCTTCTTTGAGTTTCGTTGAATGGGCAATTAGAATTGATGCAAATTTATTTCCATTGTGCAATAAGACGCATTTTAAACTTCTTTTGCAACTATCAATAAAAAGGCGCCATTCAGTAGATTTGTACTCTTTTAAACCCATGTCTATAAGCAGCTTCGCGATATCATTACAATACACTAATCCTTCATTTTCACTAAAAATTGTAATAACTCTTTTCTAGCGTTCTGTATGTTGTAATTGTTACTGTTGGTGCCAATAAATTTTTTTCTTTCAATCTTGAGGCTAACAGTTCTGATCCTTGTTTTGATAAATTGAGATCACGTATTAAATCACTGAGTTCATTTTGAGAAAATAACTTTGGAGTAGATGTTTCACCTTCCCATTCACTTCCACTAGTAGATGGTCCCGATTTCTGTGAATTTGGTAACATCATTGTTTCTGAGGGCATGCGAATTACTTTTGAAATGTATATGGGCCGAGGAGATTTTCACTGTGTAGAACCGGACATTTCGTAGACTGTAAGTCTGGGTATCTCCACGTTTGATTTCGATTAAAACCTTTAACATCTACTACGCAAAAGTAACAATCATCTAAATGATTCGTAGGCTCCATCCAAATCATAGGAATACCAAAGTCTAATCCAGAACGTTCACCTTTTTTCCACAACCGTAAAGACTCAACACAGGACTTACAAACTTTATTAGGAACCCATGGTTTACCTAATTTGTCCATTTTGAAACCAAAATATTCAACATAAGTCTCCTTGACAAAGTCTGTGATATTTCTTTTTGTTTTTTGGTATATAAACACCGCAAATATAACAAAATAAATCACTATAATATTTACACTTACTTCGTGACGAAGATAAACGTAGCTTCGATAAAATAAATCTGATTCAAATTATTCAAACCACTTAATAAAAGAAAACCATTCATTCAATAAAAACTTTGACGTATTACATATAAAATCAAAAAGTTTAAAATTAGATCTCCTAGAAGCATTAGAAATAAATAGATACAAACATTCGGACAAGCTTTTAAATGAGCAGGTAGATGTAAATTATTCACCCTGCTTAACTTGTTCAATTAGTTTTAATTACCTTTCATACTAACTGTACAATGGCTCGGTGTGGGTTTTTCCTGTTATTCATTCAACTTGTTCTACGATTTGTTTATAATACCATACTCTTCATTCTGTTTGTCATTCTTGATGAAGCTGCTGTGTCAGCGAAACGTCGTCGAATTTTTTCAAATAAAGTGTAGATTGAAGTTAAACCTTGCGTTTTTGATCTCATTTATATCATGGATCTACATCAAGTAACGGCCTCCACAATTCAAAAAAAGAATGCTGTATATCCAAATCGAACGTTCGTTCCTTGCAGAATGTACTGAATTGATTCCAAATCGAGCTGTGCGTTTTTCTTGTATTTTTGGGAATAAAATTCTGTATAGAACCATTTATTTCTGCTTTACTGGTACTTCCAAAACGAGACATTTCAATTTATTTCGGCAGAAACTTTACAACAGGTACTAGAATGGCTGTTCTTGACAGTTTTAAAACCGTGCTATTTGTTGTGAATGTTGCCTTTCTATGGAAACGCAAGGATTCTCTATGGGCAAATTTATCCACTGATATCCTACCTTCTTTCCTATTTCTATGCCATTTATCCGAAATCAAACTCGAATTTCTGTGTTCTTAAACCTGCATTTTGACACATGAGTGGAATTGTCAAAAATAAATCAACTACACATTTCGTAAAGGCTCTAAAGCCAAACGATTTATGTAATGAACGATTTGATGGAATGGTTATCCATCCCGGGGTTAGCCAAAATCGACTGATATCCTCAAAGTGAAGAAAATCTAGGTTAATCCCCTCATTTCAGCTGGTTCGATTTGGCGAATTTCTTTAGGATATATGCCACCTTATGAAAGCTACGTGGACGTTTGAACGATATCATATTCCATACAAAAGTCTTTCGTATAAAAAAATTAACTAATACCTCATCTACAGGATGATTTATTCGATCAACTCGCCCTTAATGGAAATTTTGTTAAGAATCTCAACAGATCACATGATACGTTCCTCAAAAGTTGGTACTGAGTATACCTTATTTGCAACAGTTTATAACTACACCTTGACATATATCTTCTAGTGTTCATGATAATAAGCATCTGAAGCATCTACAATTGGAGATACAGATTACTTATTGTTTTTTGAATGACCCATCGATCAGCGGTTGTGTTAATAGAGCCATAAAAATGAACGGAATCAAAACCAAGTAGCGAAGTCAAAGGTAAGTCATTAGATTTTAATATAAATTTCGTTACATCCGCAACAGACAGCAGTAGCACGACCGACTGATAACCGTAATTACCGTAGTTTATTTTTTCCAAACTCGGTTACCGGGTAATTACAGCATAGCAGTTCCTGTTATTGTGGATCCGAACTATGTGCAGAGAACAACTGGAGTCGCAGCGAACCGTGAAGGTCATCAAGCAGTGATTTCACGGGAACATCTTCTATAACTATCAATGGTTATTATGGTCTATTCAATTATTAGATTAAGGTACACACACACAAGAGATGAGTTCGAGAATAGACATCCGGATGAGCAAAAATGATCGATATTTATAGTTCAAACTCTTTCGGCTAGTTTCAGTCAATAATTTTTGGTATATTAGATATTGTGATTATTTTATCGTTGTAATGTATCCATTTATTTATATTAATATTTTGTGCCTTTCTTAGTTGTCTTACCAAAGAAATAAACTGTTTTGGGTTTTACACAATCAAAATTGAAAGCTGTAGAACTTGATGTTAACCAATATATGATGAGTGTGTCATAAACTTCAAGAAGACATAACTATAAGCTTAATAAAAAAGCGACATAATAGACAACCAGAAAAGAAGACGAAGTATAGACCAACCTCTTTCGAGTAGATAGCTTAATATAAAAAATGAAGACATAACATATAAAGGAAGTAAATTTGAATAAATCGAGAATTAAGTAATTATCCACTTTATGACTTAGTTTTGTACATCTATAACTTCTAATTCCTGAATGTCTTTTCAAATATTTACTCTGAAATCAAGTGCTCGTGCTTTGTTCTCATAAACGATTGACTTGAGGAATTTCCACAGGAAGAAGTTAATGGGAATAAAACCTCAACTTCTCGGCGGCCAGTTCACAATAGCATTTCTCGAAATTATCTACTCCCCAAACCTTTCTTTCAATAGTTCCATAGTTATACCAGCAGTATGACATGCTGCTCCATCTTATTGGTACCACTTCCCATACGAGTCAATTCTATCCAATTGTGACCACCGAAACCCTGTCAGCATTTCTCCATACCGCTCACCATTCATAAACACCTCAAAAAGTCTAGGGAGCACTTCTGAATATCGATATATCGTATCCAGAACGATCAATATGGATGATTTTTTTTTAAGAAATGAACACCTGCATCAATTTCTCACCAAATTATGTAGAGTGCCGCAACAGATTTTACGACATTTTACTAGAGAAGAGATGTTACGAGCCGTTGGCATGCTCCAAGCTGGGAGCTCACAACGGAAGTATCCAGGGTTCTGGGAAGTAGCCCAAGTGTCATAAACCGTTTATGGTCGCGTTTCAATGAAACAGGTAGAGTAGAAGAACGCCATACAATTCCACAACTGACCCATGGAAATCGCGCTGCTCGTTTAGCTTGGTGCCAAAAACACGTAAACTGGGATTAAGAGAGGTGGGCCACAGTTCTCTTCAGTGATGAATGTAGATTTAGTTATTATCCCGATTCGGGAAGAATTCGAATATGGAAGGAACCTGAAAGCAAAACCGTCTCCAGCATGCTCGAGAAGTTGTTAGACAAGGAAGCCGAATCAGTGATGTTTTGGGTAGGTATACGCCTTGGTGGAAGAACTGACCTCGTTTGCATACAGAACAACCTAACGGGGAAATTCTTACGCAAATGAGATAGTTTTACCTGTAGTGGTACCGTATCTCCAAACAATGGGTCAAAATCCACTCTTCCAACAAGATAATGCCCTCCTCATCGTGAAAGAGTTGTCTTGAACGTTCTTGAAGAGAACGATATCGATCTTCTACCGTGGCCATCCTGCTCCCCAGATCTGAATCTCATCAACCATGTGTGGATACCCTAAAAGAAATCTCCTGCGTCAAAACGTCTTCCATCATGAACAGGAGCTTGATTAGCAGTTCAGGGGCTTGGAATGACTTAGGCCAAAATGTAATAGACAATTTAATATTGGGCATGCCGCGACGATGCCAAAGTGCCATTAATAACAGAGGTGGATCTTCTGGGTACTGAGAAATATAAGTGCTTCCATATCGTTTCGAAAATATTAGTTCAGGATTTTTTTTTGTGTTTTACCAAATTTCGTCATTTTCAAATTTCAAATTTTTTTTTATAATAGGTGCTTTGGAGAAGTCAAATATTATTTTGTTTTCTTGAGAATACATTATATACAATACATCCTAACAAAAACCGAAAGATTTCTATAAATTCGAATCATCAAATTCATATTTTAAAGATATTGGTAAGTGTTCCCTAGATTTTTTGAGGTGTTTAGTAACTGCATTTCCTACATCATCTTCAAAATAATATGGCCCTGTTATGCCATCATCCCATAAAC
Organism: Cryptolaemus montrouzieri; assembly: GCA_013387265.2. NCBI lineage: Eukaryota > Metazoa > Arthropoda > Insecta > Coleoptera > Coccinellidae > Cryptolaemus > Cryptolaemus montrouzieri. The sequence continues at coordinate 88,095,701 of JABFTP020000001.1, read as the reverse complement.
CACGCCATACGGTCACTTTCTGCGGGTACAACGACTTGTCTCTCTAGAATCTCCTCCGGATTGATTACCGACCAGAATCTACAGTTGTGCTTATTGACGAAGTCATCGAAATGAAAACAATAATTTCATTATTAAATTAGGGTCTTTTTGAAGCTTACAACGATAACCATGGTCGATAGTCTTTAGTTCTTGAGTTAGCACTATCTCATAAGTCTTTCCGCAATTCTCCATGTTGAGGTTTACAGATGTTTTTGGAAACACCTAGCAATTGAGACATTTGAATCTTCTGCAACACTTGCTCTCACAGTTTCAATATTTTCTTCATTCCTCATATTTCGATTTCTCGTGGCACTTCTGTTATCGTGGAGAGTAGAATATCTTTCCAATTTTTCAATTTATCGTCATATAGCTTGATAGGAACGCCGGTTGTTTATCATTTTCATAAAAATTTTGTATAATAACTAATTAATGATGGACAGTGTATCTTGTCATGATGAATTGTCTCACTTGGTTTGTCACGATAACAGCAGGTGGCATAACACAAGCCTCAAACAAAGTTTCTATGTTTTTTCCAATTATATCGTTTTGAATGAAAAACATTTTTACTTTGAAATCTGGAATAAACCAACCAATTTTTATGGAATTCCTCGGTATTTCACATTATTGGTTGTTTTAAGCATGAATCTTTGATTACTTTTGAAGAATGAAGTTTTTGCTGTAAAAAACTGAATAGTATGATAAGAAATGTTAAATTATCACCACATGTTCGGGATATTATACTCAGTCGTCACTGATATTTGAAACTGTGAATTTCAAAATTTAAAAACCTATTATCATAATTGAAAATGAAGAAGGGTGACTCAGAGGGTACGGCGGTCACAATGGGGGTATCACAGGGGTTATTTCAAAATGAACGCCCGATACGTGTCGCTACAATCTCTGCAAAATAAGCCTAGAAGAAGTCGTAGGAAGATCACTTCTGAAGAATAAGACCACTTTCTGTGCCAAATTGCACATAAGAGACCCTAGTGCGTCGCACCCCATACTCCAACGGCAATTTCTGGAAGCATCAGTGTATCAGTCTAAACCATACGTCGAAGACTTCGTTCAAGGGGTTTACACAGGCAGAGTTCCAGAGCTAACCAGATAACAAAGAATTGAGAGACTTAATTGGTGTATCGAGCACCAAAATTGGAATATTGAAAATTGGCGAAGTGTTCTTCTTTCGGATAAGACCACAATTGATTGGTTTTCAATCAGATGACCACTGGATTCGGGTTTTAAGGGATCATGGAAGACAAGCTAGACTCCCAGCAGCAAGACAAATTCCGAAATACCAAGGGGGCAGTGTGATGTTTTGGGGAGGCATTATGCTGGGAGGCAAAACAGATTTGATTTCGTTTCTTGCTAGTGTAACGACTAGAAATACGTGGACTTTGTGCTGGAGCCCATAGTGAGACCCACGGTGAGAATTTCACTTTTATGCAAGATAATGCTTTTCCGCATACTAGCAACCTCGCGCAACATTATCTTGAAACAGAGGGAATCGCTATTTTGGACTGGCCAGCTTGCTCTCCAGACCTAAATCCTATTGAACATTTATGGGATAATCTCAAAAGGGTAATTAGATCGCGCCAGGATAATCCAAGAAACCCACAACAGCTCATCCAAGCCGCCACAGAAGAGTGGCAGAATATCACCCCAGAGGAGGTCGAAAACCTAATCCAAAGCATGCCTAGACAGATTCAGGCTTGTATCAGGGCAAAAAGAGGTAATACAAGCTACCGAAGTCGAGAAGAAACACCTACTCAGTGAAAACAAATTTTCAATTTTTTACTTCATGCTCTCTTATTTTCTTTTATTTGTTTCTTTCTTAAAATAAACCTTAATTTATTTCTTTTTCAATAGAAATATCTCAAAAGGATCAATTCTGACAATCCTTCGAAATTTCCAAAATCCCTGATGTAATATTCAAAATATCGGGTGATTCCATATAAATTTGGTTGTGTGTATATACAAAACATACAGGAAAAAAAGTCTATAGAAGACGTTGAATAAAATCATCAGGACTGCTATTGGCCACCTAGTATATCACTAATCAACTGATAAGAGAAGAGGTTGGTATTGAAGTCATAGAAAAGATTATCACTAAGAGCGCAAAAGAATTCTTAGAAGAAATGGGGAAGACGAAATTGTCTACCTGTCTGAGGTATGCGCTAGGGCTCTCTGCTAAGTTTTTGCTCACTACGTCACTACTAATAATACCGCTAGCAGTTTGCTACTGTTTCCATGAAAGCATTAAATTAAAAGTAAGAAAATATTTGACTAAACATACATTTTGAATTCAGCAATCAATGGTAGAAAAAGAATCTTCGAAAACTAAAATGAGACTTTCTAAAAAGCTCGCTTCGGATCCACTCTTAACAAGTAGAAGATAGAATCGGTTCCACTAAGATACTTAACTATGCAGATGGTATGATATGAGAATAAAGACAGAAAATATGTTCTTTTCGATTGTCAAACCTTGCCATTCAAAAGATTCCTGAACAAAAGCCAAAGATCAAAGGACGAGTTCCATCCAATTGAACTTGTTTGGGTTGATTACAGAAATAAAGATCGCATTATGAATTATCCTGATTTTAAAAAATTCAGAGAATTAAAAAAACAGTAATGATGCATTGTGGAAGTAATATATATTCTGCATATTTTAGTTTAAATTTGAAATTGCATAATAAAATACCATAGACAACAACAATAGAACAAGTAATATTCAATGTGATTCTGATGATAATTTTAGGAATAATATATTATGTATTATGTATAATTCATTCCTCTCAGTGAAAAGAATATACTTTGAAATCTGCAATTTTCGTCTATTGTTTATAGTTTCCTTATAGTGTTATCTCTGATGAGACAACAATGGATATAATCCGTCATGAAATAGAACTCTGTACAAGTACACTTTCAGTACCTCACTTGATCGCAATAATGATTTTTTTACAATAACTTTCATTTTCGTCTTGCATACTTATGTTCTAACAAGAACTTTTACGACAATACTATATAAACGTTTAGGTTGGTCATTCAAGAGTCGCTTGGTAACTTTCAGAAGTGTAAAATAAGAAGATATCATTCAAAAGTGATGAGTTTATGATGGAAAATATCAACAACTTTCGAGTTATTGAAAAATTAAAAAATTCTACCATCTTCAAACATTCGCGAAGAGACCGATCAACTAGCATCGAATGGATACTAATCATTTTCAAAACCGAATGTTTCTTCCCCGGGCCCTAATTACTGCCAGTATACGTCTCGGAAGCCCTTTGAAAAAATTTTGGATGTACTTTTGGATCACTGAGTTCCAAATTACAGGAAGCAGATTTTCTAGTTGTTGGAGTGTTCTACAAGGCATCCTACGTTGCTGAATTTGCCACTCCATGTTGTCTTAAACATGTCTTATGGGATTCAAGTCGGGACTTCTCGCTGGCCATCTTAGAATATCAATTTCGGCATTTTGCATTTGCTACTTTAGCTGCATGAGGCCGAGCATTATCATGCACATAAATAAAGTTTTCGCCAATCAATGGGCCAAAGGGTAAAACATGGGGTTCAAGAATATCTGCGATGTACCTGGCCGCTGTCATTCTTCCATTATTCACTAGGACTAACTCAGTTCGACCATGGAAAGAAATACCTCCCCACACCATTACTGAGCCCCCTCAGTCATTTGTTCCTGGACTGTAAATATACTATTTAGATGTCATCCCTTGTTCGGACTCCATCCCACCAATTTTTATAAAATCGTGTTCCGCTAGTTTGACGACTCCACTTAAAATTATTTTCAACAAATCTTTAGTACAAGGTGTCTTTCCACATAAGTGGAAGGCATCAAAGATCGTACCTATTTTCAATAGTGTAAGAAAAATGAAATAAGTAATTACCGATCTGTCTCTATTCTAAGTTATTTCGGTAAAATTCTTGAAGCAATAGTAACTGATAAATTTTTTCATTCATTCGGTACCAAGTTGATTTAATCTCAACATGGGTTTTTCAAAGGTAGGTCGGTGTTAACTAATTCAACTCATTACGTTCATTTCATAAGTAGTAGTTTTGATGATGGTATTCAAGTTGATGCCGTCTACACAGACATGGCTAAGGCCTACGATAAGGTACATCATGCAACTTTGTTGTGGGTTCTTGAGGACTTTGGTATGGTGGGGTCTCTTTGAAATGGATAGAATCGTATCTGTCGGATAGACTGCAGTATGTTGCACTCAATGGCACTCATTCCGGTTTCGTTCGTGACACCCTGGTGTTCCTCAAGGGTCACATCTGGGTCCCTTTTATTTTCAATTTACATTAATGATATTTCGGAATGTTTTGTTTATACAAAACATGATTTATATGCCGACGATTTAGAGTTTACAGTGCTGTTCGGTCCTATGATGATATTTTGCGGTTTCAGAGTGATCCTGACAGACTTTTCTCTTTTTGTCAAAGTAGGTATTTTCAATTGAATATTGGATAAGTGTAAGCATATAAGGTTTACAAAGAATGTCAATGTCTTCGATGCTATTTTTTCTGTTGATGGGCTTGTAATTGGGGGTAAACCAAATTAAGTTGTCCTTTGAGTATCATATTGATCATATAGTTTCTGAGGCTTTTAAAATGTTGGGTTTCGTTCTAAGAATGACTAAAAGTTTCAGTGATCCAAGGTCTTTAAAATGCTATATTTCTCGTTGGTAATGAGTAATTTGGAATATGCTGCACTTCTTTGGTCCCTCACTATTACAAGTATATTGACAGAATTGAACGAGTCCAGAGAAAGTTTGTCAAAATTTCAACTTTAGATTTTTCAGTCCTAACCATGATTATCAATTGAGTTTGCGTCATCACAAAATTTTAAGCCTGGAGCAGAGGAGAGTCCTTTTCGACATTGTATTTCTTTATCGAATTTTGAATCATTCTATTAGTTTTCTGCTTGTTAATTATCTCCTTTGGTTGTTCCTGTGTATCCTAGTCATCGAAATACACTCTTCTATGTTCCGAAGGCCCGTACTAGTTTATTTTTTCATTGTTTTCTTACGAATTATGCGTCTGTACAATTGGCATATTGCCAGTATAGATATTCTTCATAAACTTGTTTCTTCTTTCAAAAATAATGTTATTGCATATCTCATTAGATCTGAATCATGCACATTGTAGTAGTTTTTAGTTTTCATGATATTTTACTTGATTTTGTAGTCTTAGGTGAGTCTTTTTTCTCTCCTGAATTTTGATGAAAGTTATAATTTTCATTTCGTATGACAGTTTCACCTCTGTTTATTTTTCTGTTATCATTTTTTGTGAACCCCGGTAATTGGTTCTATCCTGTAGGGGTTCTTATGTTTTGTAACAATAAATAAATAAATAAATAAATGAATCTCTTGGTGTGGTGGGGTGCCTATTGAAATGGATCGAATCTCATCTATCGAATAGAATACAATATGTTGCGCTTAATGGCGCCGATTGCGGTTCTATTTGTGTTACATCCGGTGTGCCCCAAGGGTCGCATCTGGGTCCAATGTTGTTTTATATCTGCATAAATGACATATCGGAATGTTTTCTGAGTACGCTGCATAATTAGTATACCGACGATCTCAGAGTTTATAATGACATTCAGTTCCATGACGATATTGTGCTATATTCAGAGAGATTTGGGCAGACTTTTCTCTTTTTGTCAGACCAGGTATTTTTCATTAAACATTATAAAATGCAAACATATAACTTTTACAAAAAACATAAATGTCTCTGATGCTTCTTTTTCTGTTGATGGGCTTGTGATTGCTAGGGTAAGCCGGATAAAGGACCTCGGTATATATTTCGATTCCAAACTGTTTTTCGAGTATCACGTGGATCATATCGTTTCAAAGGCTCTCAAAATGTTGGGGTTCGTTCTTAGAATAACCAGAAGTTTTAGTGATCCGAGATCTCTGAAGCAATTATACTTTTCGTTGGTTAGAAGTAATTTGGAATATTGTGTGCCTGTTTGGTCCCCTCACTGTCACAAGTACATTGACAGAATTGAGCGGGTTCAGAAAAATTTTTCAAAATTTCAACTTCAAATTGTCGATTCCAAAACAAGATTATAGTTTGAGTTTGCGTCGTCACAAGATTAAGCCTGGAGCAGAGAAGAGAGATTTTCGACACAGTTTTCCTTTATCGAATATTATATAATTCTTTCAATTATCCGCTAGTCAACTATCTCACTTTCAGCGTTTCAATTTATCCTAATCGTCGCAATGCACTCTTCTATGTTTCTATGGCATATTGCCGGCATTGATAATTTTCATGTATCTTTTTTATCGTTCAGATCTGAGTCAGGATAATCTATGAATTTTGCTGATTCCACGAAAATTTCCTTGATTTTGTACTTTTTCAATAGTTCACTAGAAGTTTATTTTTGACTTGATTTTTGCTTAATTTAAGTAACTTATAGTTAATATTTCACATCTGAAAACATTTTTTGTTTTAATATTTTGTGAACCTCTATAATTGGGTCTTCCTGTTGGGGTTCCTTTGTTTCATTAAACAAATAAATAAATCTCTGTAAAACTAGTATAAAGGCAATGCCAATTAAAATTTCAATTATTCAAATAGATGATAACTACCTTTGTGGCGTGAACAAAATCGTTTAGAAAATTACTGAGTCCATTGATGGGTCTTGTCCTTGAGTGAATGAGGAAAATTGGATGCATGTAAGTGAACTGAATGAAAACATAAATCTATGAAGGAGGTAATGACAATTATTACAGTAACGAGGTCGAAATAGATTGATATTAATTTTATTTTTTCTTCGATGTATATTCCGTTGCAAAACTATTCATCATTCCACTGAGGAAACATGTAATTAGAGATCGGAGTTTATATATTTGTTCTGTATCTAAGTGTTTCATCTCTGTTTCGCTCGTTTACGCAATTATAAGTCTTATGTGAATTTTTAGGAATTCTACTCCTTAACTTAAAAACAAGATTCATTATTATTAATTTTCTAGTAGTTTTTGGTTCAATGATGATGAATATAACGTGAAAAAAATTATAAATTAGTTAATGATTTAATGATTTATGGTATCAATTCATTATCAATTTGAGTTTGCGTTAGTAGGCGCAGTTATGAAATATACAACCAAGAAATTTTAATTAATAAAACTTTTATTCCAGTTTACAAGTTTGAATTGGTGTTTATTTTCGATAAAACTTCTAAAAATATGAGCGACAGTTCATTGGATTTGAAATTACACCCATAAAAATGTGTTGTGCCAATATAAAACAAATTCCAAGAATAATTCAAATCAAAAAGTTATTTAATTCGAAATTTGCAAATATTTCGGAAACTATCAATGAAAAAGGAATTATCAAAAAAGATTGTTCAAGAGGATGAATTTTTCGATGAAAAATTTTGATTCTCGAATCTAGTTATATTCTTCATAATTAATTAACTCTCGTTAATTCGAAGCTCAAGGGTCATTTCAGCTATTTTAAACCCCAATGTGCGGAAAAATTCCTAGTGAGCTAAATTTTTGTATACACCTTTATTACGGCATTGTATTGAAGATGTGAAAAACCGACATTGATATCGTGCCGGCTAAAAAAGTTATAAAGGTCAAAAGGTCACGAAAATCAGTTTTTCGCAAATATCTCGCGATAATAATAATAAGACTGTTCATTTAGCTGAGGCTAGAAACAATAACATAAAATACATTGACGTAATAATACAAATGAAGATATTGTATAAATGATTCCTCATCTAATCCGAAACATACAACTTTCTCAGGCGTGATTTGAAAACACTCAGATTCGCGGATGTCCTTAAATCAGAAGGCAAACGATTGAAACGCTGCAGACCGCTGACAAAGGTGGACTTTTGCGTTGAAGACAAATCAAATCTCTGAATGAGACCATAACCAATCATATTTGACCTTTTCACCAGAAACTTTTTTAAATATGAAGGCGTTTTATTATTCGTAATCTTGTGAATGAGAATAAGGTTTGACTGCTCAACCAACTGCGCCACACTCAGAAAACCAAACCTCCTCAACTTATCTCTGATAGGAGTGAACCTACTACATCCAAGAAGTATTCTCATAGCTCTGTTCTGTACTGTTTCTGTAGCTTCCTAATGTCCTCCTCCGTCGAAGAAATCAGCAATGAAATGCAGTAATTCAAATGTGGAGCAATAATAGTGTTATAAAACACTCGTCTACACCGTAAAGACAACTTTCTTGAAATCCTACCTATGTAACCTAATTTTTTTTCCAATTTTCTTACTTAAAAAATCAACATGTTTAGAGAAGTTCAACTGCTGGTCAAATACGATTCCCAGATACTTCATCTCTTTGACAAAATCAATAACCTGATCATCCATAATAATTTTGTAATTCCTAGATCGAAACTCCGCGCACTTAGATTTTGATCCGAAAAGCATACACTTGGTCTTAGCAGCATTCAATTTCAATTTGTTCATCTTCAACCAGTCCTGCAGTATATCAAGTGTTTTGTTTATCGCAGTAACCAACCTGTCAAAGTCACTATGAGTTATCGACACCAGAGAATCATCAGCAAACGAACTTAGAAAACGATCACCCAAGTACAAATTCAAATCGTTCACATACAAAATGAACAGCAGCGGCCCCAACACACTTCCTTGTGGTACACCACAACTAACCTCTGCACACTGTGATAACACTCCCATGACCCTTGTCTTTTGACGCCTATTTGCAAGATATCTCTTTAACCACTTCAGTACTTTCCCTCTGATGCCCAGCCTCTCACATTTTACCAGCAATCTTTCACGGTCAAGGGTCTCAAACGCTCTCTTCAAGTCAACAAAAACGCCAAGAATAATATTTCCCTTATCGATACCTCTCTTCCATTTAGTGCAAACTAGTTGGCATACACGAGTGATTCTTTCTGAATCCAGACTGAAACGGAAATAAAATATCATTTTTCTCGATTATTTTTATGAGATGTTCATAAACTTTCATTTCCAAAATCTTTTCCAATACCGGAAGTAGGTTGATCGGCCTGAAATCCACTGGACCTTTCAGAGCATTCACTTTAGGTACAGGTACTATTATACTGCATTTCAAATCAGTTGGCAATTCAGCAGTTCTTAAACAGGAGTTGACAAAATTGAGCAAAGGATAACCAATCACAGGAAACAATGACTTAAGCAGAGCGACTGATAACAATTCATCACCTGATGCTTTGTTCTTCATCTGTGTTATAATATTTGATAGTTTATTAAGAGTTATATTCTCAAATACCTCGATACAATCATCACCTCCCATATGAACATCAGCAAAAGATCCTAATGGAGCCGGAATGCTGCCTGCCAACTCATCTATACTATCAATAAAGAAACGGTTCAACTTTTCAGCCACATCAAACTCATCATCTCCCAACATGGAAGAACTAAATCCCTCTCTAGAAGTGCTCACAACCTCCTTTAGTACCTTCCACATTTTCTTGCTATCCTTACCGCACTTATTAATTTCATCCTCATAATATTTTTCTCTTTTGTACGCAGTAGAGACACTACCTCATTACGTTTTTTATATTCATGAAAATCCGCGGGATTATCAGTAAACTAGAAGATCTTATACTGAATGTCTCTCTTTCAGTAGTAATCGCACTTCCTGATCCATCCATTTCTTTTTACATTGAGTTTTTCTAATTTTTATAGGAGCCCAATTATCCATTGAATCCTTAACGTTTTCCAATATATTATCATACAAAATATTGACATCGACTGAATCATAGTCCCAATCCTTCGAAATAAGATCTAATTTCACTTCATCCAGTATATGTGCCGACATATCTCTTTTGTTTTTATATAATTATTTGGGTTGACTACATGCCTTCTCAATCTAAACACCCACAATATTATGATCAGATATTTTTGGAAAGTCGTACTCCGCCTCTCTGATTTTTTCATTTGTTATTATCAAATCTATTAAAGTTCCTGAATATTCTGTACATCTAGTTGGCTTCTTTCTTATTTGCTTCATACCATCGGACTGAATAATATTTATAAGGCTACGAGAATGAAGATTGCTTGTTAGAAGGTCATAATTGAAGTCACCCATCAATATCACTCCATTAGAACTCATAAAGTCCGAATCAAACAAATCCTGAATAAAACTGAAGAAAATACCATTATTTCCACTTGGAGATCTATATAAACCGCCAATCATCAGATCCTCTCATCCAATGACAATCTGATAAAAGAACACCAATACTCCTTCGATAAGCTATAATGTTGTACCTGTTTATATTTTAGGGTATCTTTAATATAGATAATAACACCTCTGGTATGCCTACTATCCGAATTATTCACTACACTATTGTATCCATCTATTTGGTATTCTCCCTTTCTATGTCAACGGTAATGTGAATCTCAGTAACCACCAAGACAATTGGTAGTAAATTCTATCTATTGCTCAGAGGTCAATAAGGGCCATGATAAAAATTGTTTGTCGTGAATTGTGTACAAAAAATGTCTGTAGCATTTTTCTGTGAAATTGACCGTTTTCGGAGTAGAGCGCCCAAAAGCCACCATATTATAACGATGCACTCGTTTCCTCACCACCTTCGAGATAGAATGCAGGGCGCGTTTTTTACATGGTTTCCCCTTAGGCATAATCCATAATCCATAATAAGAGGTTTTATTTATTTACGAGTGAGTAATTTTTATTTGAATACAGAAAAATTAACTTTAGTATATAATTTTTTTAACATTCATTGTCGATATCTTCAGTTTCTGTGTCATCAACAGTTGCTGACAAAACGTCGAGTGGACTTATTCCTATATTTGAATCAAAATCTTCATCATTTTCATCATTTTCTGACTGATTTCTGGCCACGGCAATGTCCACAAACTTTTGAACATCTTAACCCAATTTTTTGCATCCACATTTGCCACAACCTTTTTACAATTACAGAAGATTGTGTTCACTAGAGTATCGGGTGCTGATGGTAATAAAGGCTATAGTATATTATTTTTAACTCCCAATCCCACTGTTCTGGATCAATTTCTCTTCCTAGCCAGGTTTGTATTTGATAATACACTCGATAAATATGCTGTTGAGCTGCTGAAGAAGTAGGTGGTAATAATGGAAATTTTACAGCTGTACTTTGCCTTGTTAGTTTAGCAAAGCTACAGTATCTGTAATTATCTATCGAAAGTTCTGATTTTGGAGCACCGTACATTGCTAGTAGAAAATGTGTTCCAGCATTGACAATGTCATCTCGGGAGCAATTTTCTTGTTGGAATATTTCTGCAGAATTGTTTAAATCGGTACTTCACTCGCTTCTTCTCCACAAAACAAAATGAAATCAAAGGAGCTGATTCATTTCTTACGTGAAGATATTGATGTACTCGGTTCTTCTTGGCGTCGTTTAGAAGCCGCTATACTCAAATTGTTCGTATAATTTTTACTATAATTGCTATGAGCATGTACAAAAGTCACTGTATTTAAACATTCAATATTATTATCACCTCTAGCGATACTAGTATTTTTAATATCTGAAAACCACGCCTAACTTCTACTACATCACCATCCGATAACACTTCTTGCATATAAAACATGTATCACTCATTATGAAAACTATTCAAGAGAAATACTACTGAAATAACGTACTTAACACTCAAGAAATAATTTTCAACTGAGCTGAATATAGCCGACAGTCAGTAGAAGGTATAAAGGCTCAATAAAATACGGAACATCTGCCTACCAGTGGTGGTCGTTTGAGGCATTGAGGGCACCAATTGTCCTGTTTATACTAGTATTACTAGTGCTATATGTCTGTGTATGTAGTAGATTTTACTAACAACACACTTACACACATGAATAAAAAGCAATAGGGTTTACGCCTTGTATTGGTATACGCTGTACGGTATACAATACCGTATGTGAGTGCATTCTAGTCTCTACTTCAAAAACGGTTAATTTTACAGAAAAATGCAACAGAAATTTTTGTAGACAAGTTTACGACAAACAATTTTATAATGTCATTTATTGACCTTTGAACAATTGATCGCGAGATATTTGCGAAAAACTGATTTTCGTGACTTTTGACCCTTATAACTTTTTTAGCCGGCACGATATCAATGTCGATTTTCCACATCTTCATTACTATGCCGTAATAAAGGTGTATACAAAAATTCAGCTCACTAGGAATTTTTCCGCAGATATATACAGGATATTAACCGGGACCATCCGTTAAAAACTTTTCAAGTTCCAATTACAATATCAAGCTGAAATTTTATACGCAACCATAACTTGCGATTTCCAATTGGAGTGAAATATTTTCGAAGTCATACCATTTCCGGTTATACCGGAAGTGGGTCATCACTTTGTTATTTCAAATGGCAATCTACCTTTTTATTATACATCTAGGACCGACATTTGAGCAAGGCATAAAATACCCAAGTTGTTGGCACTTATCTGTCAAAACTTTTGACAGATTTAATTATTTTCGTTATAAACTCGATTTTTGAGGAACATTTAAAAAATTGTAGCTCGTAGATCTTTTGCACTACAGACACAATTTTCGCTTGGGTGGATAGAAGAAGGATCAAGGAATTTTTTAAGCAATCTACACATGTCAAATGTTTATTGCGTTGTCTTGTATGATTTTTTCAATTTGGCCTCTTTCAAACAGCAATAACTCAATTTTTTCAAATGGCACGTGCCAATTTTTATATCGCCATCAGATGAAGCGTCAAATTTCAGATGGAATTGTATCAGCATGTACTATACCCATCTCTTATAGTTCCAAAATTATTTGGGAATATATTGAATTTTGATGATTTTGCAAGAACTAACAGAGAATGCTTTGAAATATTTGAATCAAGTAGCTGAACTGGCTACGCTCACCTGACAGGTGCCTAAAATTAATGTACTTGTCACTTCGTTCATTCGAATTTGATATTTCAACAAGAATTGTTGATAATTTGAAGTGAAAATTTTGAAAAACACCAGACTGATAATAAAATGGGTGATTATCCAAACGAGCATAGGTTTAATTTCTTTTAATTCATGGCGAATGTCAAAAAGTGGTGGATAGAACTTGCAGGCAATTCAAAAACCAATTTCTAAATTTGGCGTCTATGAGTAAAACAAAATTTCGAAGGATTAGAAGCAATTTTCTGCAATCAAATTAATACGCTAGCGTATTTTCGTGCCATGCGTCCATTAAGTCAGCAGCAATGGATATGGGATTGAGTTATACTTCCATTCAAAGAATTCTTAAGAAACATAACATGCACCAGTATTCTTTCATCAGACTACAAAAATTGAAACCAACTGATATTCCCAAGCGGCTAAATTTCTGTGAAAATTTATTAATTCGGCTTCAAGAAGATGAGACAATTCTGCAAAAAATTATATGGTCTGATGAAGCCAAGTTCAATGAAAGTGGAATAACCAACAAGTGAAATCGATATTTTTGGGCCACAGAAAATCCACATTTCATTGAGGTTATTGATTTCCAACATAAATTCAGAGTGAACGTTTTTGAAATTTTAATGAATGATTTGTTGGCTTATCACATTTATGCGGAAAATCTTAATAGACAAAGAACCTGGAAATTTTGAGAGGAACATTAGCAAATTTTTAGATGTATTACCCTTAACATTCTGAGGTATTGCTATTACCAAATGGATGGTGCACCAGCACATAAAACACGAGCTGTAGATCGGCGGGTAACAGAAATGTTCGAGGATAGATGATGGGGTAATCAAGGACCAAATTTATGGCCTCCGCGTTCTCCGGACCTGACGCCCTTGATTTTTATTTATGGGGCAAAATCAAGAGTGAAGTGTATCTTATTCCTGTAAGAAGTAAGTAAGAGTTACTAGAGCGCATTCATAATGCTTTTCGTAATATTGATCCTGAGGAAACTAGGAGGGCAACTCATCATGTTCGTATACGAGCTGTCAAGTGTATCGAGCAAAATGGAGCCCATATTGAACATTTATTCAGATCGTAAATTAGTTTTCTCCTATGATGTTTGCTATCATTTATTCGTATTAATGTAATTATCTTCGATGATTGGTTTTCGCTTAGTTCCTACAATTTTTATTCATCCGAATTGTAGAAAATTGCTTCTAATGCTTCGAAATTTTATTTTACTCATAGACGGTAAATTTGGAAATTGGTTATTGAATTGCCTGCAATTTCTACCCACTACTTTTTGACATTCTAAAATGAATTAAAAAACATTATATATTTTCATTTGAATAACCAGTGGTTTTATTCTAAATATGTTGTATTTTTGAATATTTTCAATCTGAAATAACGACAATTCTTGTTGAATTATCAAATTCGAATGAACGAAGTGACAAGTACATTAATTTTAGGCACCTGTCAGGTGAGCGTAGCCAGTTCAGCTACTCAATTCAAATATTTCAAAGCATTCTTTGTTAGTTCTTGCAAAATCATCGAAATTCAATATATTCCCAAATTATTTCGGAACTATAAGAGATGGGTATAGTACATGCTTATACAATTCCATCTGAAATTTGACGCTTCATCTGATGGCGATATAAAATTGGCACGTGCCATTTGAAAAAATTGAGTTATTGCTGTTTGAAAAAGGCCAAATTGAAAAAATCATACAAAACAACGCAATAAACATTTGACATGTGTAGATTGCATAAAAATTTCTTGATCCTTTTCTATCCACCCAAACAAAAATTGAGTCTGTAGTGCAAAAGATCTACGAGCTACAATTTTTTTTGTTCCTCAAAATCAAGTTTATAACAAAATAATTAAATCTGTCAAAAGTTTAGACAGATAAGTGCCAACAACTTGGATATTGTATGCCTTGCTCAAATGTAGGTTCTAGATGTATAATAAAAAAGGTAGATTGCCATTTGAAATAACAAAGTGATGACCCACTTCCGGTATAACCGGAAATGGTATAACTTCGAAAATATTTCACTTCAATTGAAAATCGCTAGTTATGGCCGCATATAAAATATCAGCTTGATATTGTAATTGGAATTCAAAAAGTTTTTAACGGACGGTCCCGGTGGATATCCCTGTATATGAAAGAACTCCTGAATGAGATTTTTTTGTCCTATGAATATTCTGACGGTTTTGCTGCTCTTTTAAGATTCTGTAAGGTTTATCAACTATTTACGAAACATCGGTTAGAACTCTCTGTATATGTTCTATCTCAAGGTCTAAGCTCTTGGTGGTACGCGCTGTAGTTTGAATGATGTTCTGACAGTTTGCAGCTCATGTACGGTCTTGTGCGGTGTATGTTCTACTTCTATGCCAAAACTCATGGTGATATAGAGAAATTAGTCCATCTTTAATTCATCGACCAATCAAATCATTAGTTATTTAGAAAATTTTGAATATGCCATCCTTGCCCAAATGACTAACTACCCACATTCAACAGTTTAATCACCGCCAAGTATTCTTAAATCATCCCTGAAAAAGAATGAGAAATATTTTAGATTTGGCAACGTAGCACGCAGTAATTCACCCTATCCCACATTCAATATTCACCACGTCAGAATCTGTGGCTAAGTTCACACTAATTATCTTTGTCAGATCGGAAACTTTTCAGACTACCCTCGTACAGTCTATTTCAACATGAAAACCCCAACATGAAGCCTAGAAAAATATTTTGTATTGTTTTACCGACATATATCAAATTGAAGAGATTATTGAGTTTAAGAAAAGAGGATATATTCCATATTCCGTAAATGTTTCGGAAACTATCAATAAATTGGATTGAGGAGGATGAAATTTTGAGTCTCGAAACTTTACCTTTATTATTTTTTAATTCAATGTTAAATTGGGATATTATTTCATTAGAGTACTTAAGTACTAAACAATTTGGGAAGAAGTTATTTCTGCCCTAGGTGTACGGAAAATTCGAACTGCGTTTGCTCAAAACTGAGATGAATGCACATGTGTGTGAAAAAAATTAAACATTTGAATTGTGGAGGCCGTTACTTGATGTAGATCCATGATATAAATGAGATAAAAAACACAAGGTTTAACTTTAATCTACACTTTATTTGAAAAAATTCGACGACGTTTCGCTGACACAGCAGCTTTATCAAGAATGACTAACAGAATAAAGAGTATGGTATTATAAACAAATCGTAGAACAAGTTGGATGAATAACAGGAAAATCCACACCGAGCCATTGTACAGTTAGTATGAAAGGTAATGAAAACTAATTAAACAAGTTAAGTAGGGGTGAATAATTCACATCTACCTGCTCATTCAAAAGCTTGTCCGAATGTTTGTATCTATTTATTTCTAATGCTTCTAGGAGATCTAATTTTAAACTTTTTGATTTTATATGTAATATGTCAAAGTTTTTATTGAATGAATGGTTTTTTTTATTAAGTGGTTTGAATAATTTGAATCAGATTTATTTTCATTGAAGCTACGTTCATGTTCAGATGTTCTTATGCCAAAACTCCTATAGGTCCTACCGATATAAATTTTATCACAAGAACCGCAATTGAGTTTATAGATTCCTGATTTACTTGAGTTTTCAACACGAGATTTATTATTTTAATGTGTTTACCTAAGTTATTAGAAGTTTTGAAAGTTATATTAAGATTTTGTTTGACGAGAAAGGATTTAATATTTGTACTTGCAGAACCGCAGAATGTTAAACTGTTGAATATTTTATAGTCTTTATGAATAGGATATACTTCATTTATTGCTTTCTGATACAGTTTTTACGAATGATTAGATCTATCATATCCGGATTATATGAATTATTAATGGCTATCTGTTTGATGATGTTTAACTCTTTATTATAATCTTCTACTGATAAAGGTAAATTGAGTAACCGATGTACCATGCTGTTTAAAGCTGCAACTTTGTGTTGAATTGGATGTAATGACTAGTTATGTATAATTGTATCAGTATGTGTTGGTTTACGAAAGACCGAAAAACATGATTATTATTTTGTGTAGTGATTTTCAAGTCCAAAAATTAATGGAATCGTTCTGTTCAATTTCTATCGTGAATTTAATGTTCAAATGGATGGAATTAATGAAATTAAGAAATAAGTCTAATTGACGAGTAGTTCCAATGAAACATACTAAGATGTCGTCAACATATCTATACCAATAAAGAAATTTGGAAATGAGTGGATGTGTATGAATTTTCTGTTCAATATTATTCATAAAATCTCTGCTAAAAGTGGACTCAAAGGATTTCCCATGATCAAACCATTTTCACTACTGTAATAGATGTTGTTGAGAGAAAATAATTTTGTTCAATGCAAACGTCCAAGAGATTCAATATTTCTGATTTAATTATGTGGTTAACATGATTCGAATTCAACATGTTTTCGGTTAATATTTTGACATCACCTGGAGGAACACTTGGGTATAAATTCTCAACATCAAACGAAATAAGTTTTACGTTAGGTGGTAGGTTAACGTTTTTATGTTATTTATCAATTCGAAAGAATTTTTATAGAAAATTTTGATTTGAATGAACAATAATTTTTAATGATATTTATAAGGTAGTGCGACAATTTCACGGCTGGGGCTGTAACGTAAGATACGACTGGTCTAACGGGGTTATTTACGTTATACAATTTAATGAGTGGATACAGTTGAGGTGGTTGAGGGTTTGGTAAAATTAATTTGTATTTATCTATTGCTTTAAGTAAAGATTTTGCGTCATTTATTGCAATTTTAATATTTTTCTGGAATGTAATAGTTGGATCTTTGTTTAAAATTGTATAGTTTCCGGACGAAATGAAATTTAGAGTTTTAAATAGGTAGTCATTTTTATTTAACGCAATAACAGTATTACCCTTATCTGCTGCAAGCAAAATTATTGTTCATTCAAATCAAAATTTTCTATAAAAATTCTTTCGAATTGATAAAAACATAAAAACGTTAACCTACCACCTAACGCAAAACTTATTTCGTTTGATGTTGAGAATTTATACCCAAGTGTTCCTCCAGGTGATGTCAAAATATTAATCGAAAACATGTTGAATTCGAATCATGTTAACCACATAATTAAATCAGAAATACTGAAACTGTTGGACGTTTGCATTGAACAAAATTATTTTTCTTTCAACAACATTTATTACAGTAGTGAAAATGGTTTGATCATGGGAAATCCTTTGAGTCCACTTTTAGCAGAGATTTTTATGAATAATATTGAACAGAAAATTCATACACATCCACTCATTTCCAAATTTCTTTATTGGTATAGATATGTTGACGACATCTTAGTATGTTTCATTGAACTACTCGTCAATTAGACTTATTTCTTAATTTCATTAATTCCATCCATTTGAACATTAAATTCACGATAGAAATTGAACAGAACGATTCCATTAATTTTTGGACTTGAAAATCACTAAACGAAATAATAATCATGTTTTTCGATCTTTCGTAAACCAACACATACTAATACAATTATACACAACTACTCATTACATCCAATTCAACACAAAGTTGCAGCTTTAAACAGCATGGTACATCGGTTACTCAATTTACCTTTATCAGTAGAAGATTATGAGAAGAGTTAAACATCATCAAATAGATAACAATTAATAATTCATATAATCCGGATATGATAGATCTAATCATTCGTAAAAACTGTATCAGAAAGCAATAAATGAAGTATATCCTATTCATAAAGACTATAAAATATTCAACAGTTCAACATTCTGCGGTTCTGCAAGTACAAATATTAAATCCTTTCTCGTCAAACAAAATCTTAATATAACTTTCAAAACTTCTAATAACTTAGGTGAACATATTAAAAATAATAAATCTCGTGTTGAAAAATCAAGTAAATCAGGAATCTATAAACTCAATTGCGGTTCTTGTGATAAAATTTATATCGGTAGGACCTATAGGAGTTTTGGCATAAGAACATCTGAATATAAACGTAGCTTCGATAAAAATGAATCTGATTCAAATTATTAAAACCACCTAATAAAAGAAAACCATTCATTCAATAAAAACTTTGACATATTACATATAAGGTCAAAAAGTTTAAAATTAGATCTCCTAGAAGCATTAGAAATAAATAGATACAAACATTCGGACAAGCTTTTGAATGAGCAGGTAGATGTGAATTACTCACCCCTACTTAACTTGTTTAATTAGTTTTTATTACCTTTCATACTAACTGTACAATGGCTCGGTGTGGATTTTCCTGTTATTCATCCAACTTGTTCTACGATTTGTTTATAATACCATACTCTTCATTCTGTTTTTCATTCTTGATAAAGCTGCTGTGTCAGCGAAACGTCGTCGAATTTCTTCAAATAAAGTGTAGATTAAAGTTAAACCTTGTGTTTTTTATCTCATTTATAAAAAAATTAAACATGGAAATTGATGATGTGGTTGAATAATGTGCGAAATCATAATTTGGTCTAATTTGAATTAGGTGTCACGCGAAGTTCAAAAATTCCGTTTATTTTCTGGTTAAAACTCGTATTTATATAATTGTGTAAGCAAAAGATAAATATAATAACTCTGAAAAATCAGAACAAGGCATGCTATTATGACTTGCTCCAAAAAATAGTTGTTTGTGCAGCGTTATTTATAAATTCTACTTGTACATTAGATAAAATATATATTTGATCGTTCATTTCGAAATGTTGACAAGACGCTCTACTCCATGATATTTGCACTTCTTATCAGGGATGATACTGAGCGTTTTAAAACAACGGTAAGATAAGTGGCTTTCTAAATTATCTCGCATATCCATCTATTTTTGTCGAAGTAGCATTCAAACTGTGGAAATACTTGAAAAAGTTCATTGATGTGTTTTCAGAATTTAATAAAAATCTTGAGAGATTTATTTTTATTTAGTTTTCGTTTCAATGAATGATTTTCTCAGGACTGTTTTCTATTTATTCAACGGATCAAGATTAGCTATTTGTTGATCCATCTATCTACGAATATTCTTATTTTTTCTCCTTTCAGGTTAATCTAATCAAAAGTAACTCTGATAATTTTGAAAGACGTTTCTAACAGTCAAGAATTGTGTCATTTCTTGTATGAATAGCAAATTAGGTGGCCTCATCCCCGTCGCCTGGTGTGCTACCACCACATCCAGCTATAGGTCCCGTGAATTGGTCACCTGTGTGAGTTAAAATAATCTCCCATTCGGATCTCCGAGAGGTTCATGATGCGGGTAAGTCGAGCACTCCTCCGGCGAATTCACCAATCAAGTTCTAGAAAAGAAAGTAAACTCTTTATAGAATTCTGCCTATCAGAGGACTGGGGCACAACAACGTGAATGTCGACGCAGTCCACCAGCATCCGCAAAAGGCAGATCCCCATGTGCTGGCCCTAACCGAAACCTAAATGAGTCAAACAACCGACACAATGTATTTACGTTTCAATGAGTATGAGTTACTTACGAGATTTGGGTTTAAAGAAGGCCTCTGCGTTATCGTCAGATCGCATGTAGCATGCCAGAGAGAGGACACGATAGAGGAGGACGTTTTCGACCTTGCGTGGTTTACAATCTGCTTGCAGGATAAAACACTGTTGTTATGCTATTTATATCGCTCGCCAAACAATATTCACTTCCCTAGACTGTTTCAGTATCTAGATGGTAAGTTGGATTGGATTCAGACCCATCATCCGGCAGCTGACGTCATTGTACTGGGTGACTTCAACGTTATCAACACCAACTGGCTCCACCACTCCAATAGAACAGACGAAGCGGGAAGACAGACTGAAACTTTCGCAATCAGCCATAATCTAACGCAGCTAGTCGACGAACCGACAAGAATACCTGATCATCCAACCGACTTCCCGAACAGCTTGGATCTCTTTCTGATTTCAGATCCAGATGATTTTGAGTGGAGGTCTCAGCACCGCTAGGCATCTCAGAACACAACCTTATATCTGCTATTGAAACCATTGTGACCCAGACGTATTTGGCACTATAGCCATGCTAAATGGAATGAGCTGCGTGAATTCTTTTCGTCCTTTCCATTCTGTGGTGTTTGCCTTTCAAATACTGACATCAATGTATGCACTGAATCTATTACAGAAATCATTCATGCAGGAATGGATCTCTACATCCCTCATGCCATAAATAGAACAACAGAACAAAAGCCATGGTTCAACAAAGACTGCGAAAGAGCCTCTGCAGCCTAGAGCAGAGCTTACAAGTCATGGAAGATGAATCCAACATAGGAAAACAGAACAACCGTACGAATACGGAGCGTAAGCAACCTGACAACTGCAAGAGGAAAGGCCAATTTCAACGAAGGGGTAACTAACTCCTTAAACAGGCAAACGGGACTAGACAATTCTGGTCCATGGCGAAGACTGTTAGTGCCAATTTCTGCAAATCTGCTTTTCCTCCTCTTGTTAGAGAAGACGCAAGTATAGCATGATCTCTGAAAGAGAAAGCCGATCTCTTTGCTCCCTTGTTCTCAAAGAATTCTGTGCTAGATTCATCTAACGCAATACCACTGAACATTCCACCTAAAAATTCTTCCATTGCAAGTTCAGAGTCCGCACTGTGAGACAGGCTCTCGAGCAGTTGAACTGCAAGAAGGCAGTTGGTCTAGACGAAATATCGCCAATCGTCCTGAGAAAGTGTGCTCCCGAACTAGCACCCATTCTTAACTGCTTAACTAGAAAAGACGGCAACGTTCTCAAACCAACATGATAGCAATTATAAATTATGTCCCACCAACTTTCAAAAATTCACATTCAAAGATGTCTCAAACGAAAGGTACTGTATACTATGACTTTTTTATGAAATCCAGATTTTTCCGAGCAGCTGAAAAAGAGCGAGAATTCAACCGATCCCAAAGAAAGGAAAGAAGTCCTTACCCCAAAACTACCGCCCTGTTGCACTTCTTCCCATTATGTCCAAAGTTATGGAGAAAGTCATAAATGATAAACTCATCAAATATCTTGCGTTGCAGGGAATTATTAACGACCGTCAGTATGGTTTTCGCAGGCAAAGATCGACAGGACATCTGCTCGCCTATGTCACTCATGTTTGTACATCAACGATGGAAAAGCATGGGGAATCTAGAGCAATAGCCCTCGACATCTCTAAAGCCTTCAATAGGGTTTGGCATGCAGCTTTGTTGAATAAACTTGCTGCATATGGGCTTCCTGAAAAATTGCGGGGTTGGATAAGTAGCTTTCTTTCAAATAGATCGATACAAGTTGTGGTTGACGGTATAACATATGATGAGATGACACACATTCATTAGATAAATTTGCCACAAAGTTAACAATTAAGTGTAAAATTACATACTACCGAATCAACGATTATACTTCTCTTTTACATGCTGTAATGCAAGCATGAGTACCTCAGGGATCCATTCATTCGCCAACCTTGTTTCTGTTCCAGATAAACGATCTTCTGTCATCTACAGAGAACAAGATCTTCGGTTTTGCAGACGATTGTACCCTGGGTTCGTCTTTCAGTAGTCTGCGGCCGATTACAGCTACAGAATCTCAGCGTCAGAGATGACAACAAATTAATATAGCCTTTCCCAGGCAATTAGGGTATCGTCCATGGAGGGCCTTAATTTTCTATTCCTCCCGGAGTTCACCTGATGTTCGGCATTTCCCTCCAATCTCTGCCTTCATCAACTGCAACGGCGAGACATCATCCATCTCATGGATGAACCTATGGAAATGTGAGTTTTTGTAGCGAAATATTTTCTCAGGTTAATTATATTTTCGTCATGGATGGTCTCAATATTCGTGATACCCCTTCACCTCGTTCCTCGGTAGGTAAAGCCGATTGACTGATGAATGCGGATGGTGCATTCCACTTTTTATGATGAGTGTTTATCATATTGAATCATATTGAGATATATTGCGAAATCATTCATACCATTTGAATTTGGGAGAATGTTACTTGGTAAAATTCCGAAAATATCAATAATCAAAGCTGTTGCACTTCAAGTTATACCATCATCATGAATGTTTTCACTTTTTTAGCTTTGTAGAAAATTAAATTTCGAACAATTTTTCTGATATCATTGCCACCTGAAATCAACCGAAACGAAGAACATTATTATTTCGCTGCTTCTAGATGAAAAGGTCCTTCCTAACGGTTGGAGGAAAGAGAAACATTGTGGCTTTCAATGATTTCCTACAGTTTTTATTAGTGACAACTTATCATACTTGTTGTGATGAGTGTTTATCATATTGAATCATATTGAGATATATTGCGAAATCATTCATACCATTTGAATTTGGGAGGCTTTTACTTGGTAAAATTTCATTATCAATAATCAAAACAATGATTAATTTCTAAGAGATGATTCGCGTAATTTGAATCTGATTTTTATTTGAAAAACTGCGTTTATGTTCCGATATTCTAATATTGATTGAATGACTGTGATAATTTCTACATTGGTAGAACACATAGAAATTTTAATATTAGAATATCGGAACATAAACGCAGTTTTTCAAATAAAAATCAGATTCAAATTAGAATCATCTCTTAGAAAATAATCACTTTTCGACCCACAGTTTGAAATTTTGCATACAGATAATAAATATTGAAGGTAGATCTTCGGGAAACTTTAGAAATCAATAAATACAAACACTCAGGTAGACTCATCAATGAACAAGTCGATTTAAGCCCTTCACCTCTATTGAATCTTTTCGGGGAGCAATCTATTCCTTAATTTTATTCGATATACCTGCCATAAATAACCACTTAAGAAGAAGCAACCCAATAAGCTTTTAATTACTCAAGAACATTTATAGTTATATTCTCATTTATATTTTTCTGTATATTCATTCGTCTGAAAAAGCTACGGTGTAGTGAAACGCGTTACGAATCGCAATTATTAAGTAAAATTCCTTAAAACACAGTACTTGCTTTTTATTATTCATTCATACCAGTTGAAGTTGATTTGAGAATATCTATCGTGTTTCTTATTGTACTCATGTTTTTGGACGCCATCTTACACATCTATCAATTTAATACTAATAATCATATTAATCATACTGGTGCGTTTGCTCTAATGACGAAGACGTATAACTACCGATAGATGAAATCACTCCCCAGGTGAAGAATATTCATAAAGCATCCATCATCTTGTAGTCCGGTCAAATTCGACCAAAAATTAGGAGTGAAGGTATAAAAATTCATACCCAGCTCAAAGTTGGTCGGATTGTTCAAAACATCATCATAAATGAAAATGATCCTCATCGATCCGATATCGGGTATTCAGGGCCAGATTCACAAAATAGGGTTTTCGCGATTTGCTGCAAAAAGGTATCATTAAACTGTTCAGACAAAAGTTGTAGACCAGACAATTTCTATAAAAAATGTTTCAATTATTTTTTCCTAAGAACCACTGTTTCAAGAAGTTGGTCATACGTTTATCAATTTACATATTTTGTCAATGTATAAAGGAAGATATGAATTTTTCAATCGGAATTTGGCGATTTTTGGTTGTTTTTGGGAAGGTATCATAAAAATACTAAAGATCATTCAATATCGATTATTTCTAGCTCATTGTGTGGAAGTGAGTTCAGCAGAGTTCAATGCATTCAGAGGCTTCAGATATACAGGGTGCTTCCAAAGAATATGGCAAATGGTAGTACATTCAAAGGTACGAAATTCCGTTCTTTCAAATTATACTACCTTTTTTTGCACACACCATTTAACTTGTTATATTAATAGGCATCGATCTGTTACGAACACTAAAATGCAGCGTTTCCGAGTTATTCGCGATTTTATCCTAAAAATTACGATTTTTCACGCGAGAACACTGGAATTCGCAGAATATATGACCGGAAATCTTTCAGACGATGCATTTCGATCTCTCAAAACGAAACCCATCTCAAAATCTTCATCAAAGTGATTCTGGTCACATTTCCGAGAGAAAAATTGCGAAATCAATTACTACTTAAGTGGATTGAATATGACTCCTCGTTTTTCTTCTTTTCTTGTGGGTATTCTCGATTACATCAGTTACTTGTCAAGACAGTCATCTTCGAATTCTTATTGATTTAGATCTAGACGTTTTGAAATCCACAAATTATCCTGAAACAGAATATTTCAAAAATTTTTTCAAGTTGAAAATCTGATATTTTTCAGCAGAATTGAAGGAATATGTCCTTGGTATTGTCTGTTGGCAATATTCCATAGTACTTACATCTAACCATAAAAAAAATAACCTAACCTCACTTGTTCGGGAGATAGAACGGTATTACTTGAAGGTGGAGAATTTAATGAACAAAGAGCCTCATCCTTATAACATGACAAAAAGTCTTCAGGTGAAAAAACATATCTGTTTAAATTGTGTATGAAATCTAACTTAACCTAACCCCACTTGTTCGGGAGATAGAACGGTATTACTTGAAGGTGGAGAATTTAATAAACAAAGAGCCTCATCCTTATAACATGACAAAAAGTCTTCAGGTGAAAAAACATTTCTGTTGAAATTGGGTATGAAATCTAATCTAACCTAACCCCACTTGTTCGGGAGATAGAACGGTATTACTTGAAGGTGGAGAATTTAATAAACAAAGAGCCTCATCCTTATAACATGACAAAAAGTCTTTAGGTGAAAAAACATTTCTGTTGAAATTGGGTATGAAATCTAACCTAACCTAACCCCACTTGTTCGGGAGATAGAACGGTATTACTTGAAGGTGGAGAATTTAATAAACAAAGAGCCTCAGCCTCATAACATGACAAAAAGTCTTCAGGTGAGAAAACATTTCTGTTGAAATTGTGTATGAAAGCTAACCTAACCTAACCCCACTTGTTCGGGAGATAGAACGGTATTACTTGAAGGTGGAGAATTTAATAAACGAAGAGCCTCATCCTTATAACATTACAAAAAGTCTTCAGGTGACAAAACATTTCTGTTGAAATTGGGTATGAAATCTAACCTAACCTAACCCCACTTGTTCGGGAGATAGAACGGTATAACTTGAAGGTGGAGAATTTAATAAACAAAGAGCCTCAGCCTTATAACATGACAAAAAGTCTTCAGGTGAAAAAACATTTCTGTTGAAATTGGGTATGAAATCTAACCTAACCTAACCCCACTTGTTCGGGAGATAGAACGGTATTACTTGAAGGTGGAGAATTTAATAAACAAAGAGCCTCAGCCTTATAACATGACAAAAAGTATCAGGTGAAAAACATTTCTGTTGAAATTGGGTATGAAATCTAATCTAACCTAACCCCACTTGTTCGGGAAATAGAACGGTATTACTTGAAGGTGGAGAATTTAATAAACAAAGAGCCTCATCCTTATAACATGACAAAAAGTCTTCAGGTGAAAAAACATTTCTGTTGAAATTGGGTATGAAATCTAACCTAACCTAACCCCACTTGTTCGGGAGATAGAACGGTATTACTTGAAGGTGGAGAATTTAATAAACAAAGAGCCTCATCCTTATAACATGACAAAAAGTCTTAGGTGAAAAAACATTTCTGTTGAAATTGGGTATGAAATCTAACCTAACCTAACCCCACTTGTTCGGGAGATAGAACGGTATTACTTGAAAGTGGAGAATTTAATAAACAAAGAGCCTCATCCTCATAACATGACAAAAAGTCTTCAGGTGAAAAAACATTTCTGTTGAAATTGTGTGTGAAAGCTAATCTAACCTAACCTCACTTGTTCGGGAGATAGAACGGTATTACTTGAAGGTGGAGAATTTAATGAACGAAGAGCCTCAGCCTTATAACATGACAAAAAGTCTTCAGGTGAAAAAACATTTCTGTTGAAATTGGGTATGAAATCTAATCTAACCTAACCCCACTTGTTCGGGAGATAGAACGGTATTACTTGAAGGTGGAGAATTTAATGAACAAAGAGCCTCAGCCTTATAACATGACAAAAAGTCTTCAGGTGAAAAAGCATTTCTGTTGAAATTGGGTATGAAATCTAACCTAACCTAACCTAACCGCACTTGTTCGGGAGATAGAACGGTATTACTTGAAGGTGGAGAATTTAATAAACGAAGAGCCTCAGCCTCATAACATAACATAAAGGCTTCAGGTGAAAGAACATATCTGTTTAACTTGTGTATGCCTGTCGTATGGTGTATATTGAAGAAATCATATTCAATTCCTTCAAATCGAAATTAGTACATTTTTGGTATAAATATGTAGACGATATACTAGCAGGTTTTAAAGTGTTCAATAGTCGATAAAAGAATATAGAGTTTATTGAAATCAAAATAAGCTTCCAAAGAAAAGAGATCGGGTTTTATTTGATTTCTCCTCGTATGCTTAATGATGAAGATATTCTATACTAAAAACTTCAATAAAAAAGTATTCAAATCAATGAAAATCAGTTTGTTTTGATCATTATTCGTAGTGGCCTATTGACACATTAATATTGTGTTACATATTGAAGACGATAATAATAGTAATAATAACTCGAGCAGCGGTTATAACATCGATGATGATGGGGCATCTAAATAATTGTTCCAGTCGTGAACAGTACCTTGGACATGGATGGTTCCATTGGCTGGGCACACACTTCCGGACCGAACTGCAGATGATATGCATGGCAAAACTCGTGGAAAATAATATGAAAGTAAAAATAGATGAACAATCGAAATTTTTATGTATGTTTCTGCAAAGATTTGAATAATTTATAGCCGAGATTGACGAAATCAAAGTAACTTTCGAACTTTTTCTCGAAATTAAAAAAAATTTGACGAGAATACGTAATAACCATCCTGATCTTATACAACTCTTTGAAAAAGGCTTGTAAAATACATTCTTTTTAATCAAAATACTCTTTGAACACTACGATGAGCTCATCATCGACATTATTTTCCACAATTTTCAACTGACAAAAATGATACAAAAAAAGTATGAAACCTCGACAGTTTTCCATGGAAATCATAGTTGTGGATTTCTTATTTCCAAATAAAATGTGGACTTGGGATATTACAAATCATTTTAAGCTTTTTCTATTCCAGAAGTATAAGATCTACCTCCATATTTCCGCAACAGAAAGTCTGAGCGATCTGTGTGGGACATAAACCTAATGAGTATTATTTATTACATCTTTTTACGCTAGTCGCATTTTGTTTTCGGGACACTTGACGGGAAGATTGAATCAAGCTCGATAGAAGTTATGTGTAAACTATGGAAATGGTACAAACGATAACCCCACAGCTGTTGATAGCGACCCACGTTCTGGCAGCCTTCGACGGTGAGAAGAGATGATAATATCGGACGTGTACGACGAAGAAATGAAGGTCGTTAAATAACTAGACGTAAGCTAAAATTCGATCTTGAAATATCGATTAGTAGTGTCTAGAAGAATTCAAATAAACATTCACGGTTGGTTTGTCTTTAGGCCAAATAAATTCTAAAATCCTGACGGATGATCAGAAAAAGTATTGCACTGAAATCGTTCAGGACAACGTCTGCCACCATATAGTACCGCAGCTTTTGGCCATTTGCAATATTGTAGGCCCGCTTAGGGGGCACCGATTCGACGATGAATAAACGTTTGGAACAAAACCGTCGAACATTTTGAAGTAAACATGAAAAAGCGAGTACCACGACTGCTTCGAGATCGGTACAATTCGTTGGAAATGTGCTGTCAAATCCAATGAGGATAACTTCGAAGAATTCCAATACCCATGGAATGAGGAAACTTTTAGAAGACTCCTGGAATACATGGAGAGTTTAATTTTTGATATTTCGACCTCAGTTAAAGTACGATCGGCAAGTATGATACGAATCATATACTGATTGAATATGAATATTTTCGATCTTACTCATGAATAAATTCCAATTAGTTAAGCCTTACTTCCATTGGCTTAGAGCCACTTGTGAAGCCTGCTGTCGTAGATTTTTTGAAATATTTTCAACTTGTTCGAAACTGAGTAGCCACTTGCAAAAGGCAAATTACGTCGTCATATATTCTCTAAGCGGTTATCATGATGATAAACTCTAGCAACACGTTATGACGCACAGGACTGAGAACGACCTTGTACAGATTTTGAATCAAGCAACTTTTTTCACAATTATGGATGAATTTTCTATACATCTTACATCTGCAGTATAAGTTTGCATCTGAATATTTGATTCGAAGATTTTCTAGGCATTAAGAAAAGTATATTGTACCTACAAACACCTATAAATGAAGAATGAAATGTATAAGTTTCTTGCTCAAACGAAAATCCGCGAATAGGACTCGGGTACCGATGGTTTAATAGGATCCTCAGGTATATAAATAATTCGCTGTCATTTTTTCTGAATATATTTTAAATTTTTTTGCCCAAAAATCGCTGAAGAATCCGGATATGAGCTTATAATGATCAAGGTTATCATACATTTCCAGTTCGTCTATATGCTATGTTGGCAATATGCCAATGCTCACTGATGCAGAGGATATCAATTTTGTTGTCAGGGAGTAGAGTGTTCTCCAAAATATTCGATTTCCTGTTATTCCTTATACCCTGCACATTCAGATTTAAAATATTGAGCTGGTTACTTTTATTTTTCGGGTCAACTTTATTAGACATTTGCGGACTTATTCGATCGAAAAAATATGTACTCTTTAATTATAACACCCTTTAGCATTCTCTTCTCTTCTTCTCACTTGTAGTAAGCTTTAAAGGTTTCAATGACTCGCTGGTCCATTGGCTGAAGCAACTGATAGTGCTTGGTGGCAAAAATACAACTGACATGGTGCATTGTCAATTAGTAGCATCATGTTAAATGGGATTTCTTTCATTGGCAGTAACGTTCGACTTCAGGAATAAGATGATGGCCAAACCAGTCTTCAAAAAGAGAAGCTATCACCCAAGCTTTCACATTAGACTTTCAAATGACAAGCAAATAAACCTTGGATTTATTTTTTATGGCATTTGGATTTTCTGAGCGATTAACTAAAAGAGGCTTCAATTTACAATCTCCAGCTGCATTCGCACCAACCATCACTGTCAATCCATCCTTGGCAGCTTTAAAACCTGGAAAAGTTCTTTTAGGCATATTCTTCCAGAAAAAACTGGTTTAATCTATGCCGAAAATGGTTTGGCTAGTGTTGCCACCTTCGTCAATCATTGTTTCGATTTTTTCTGGATAGAGAGATGCAGCTTGCCGCTTCTCCCTTATCTGCGAAGCTATACCAATTCAAACACTGCTCTTAGTCTTTCAGAAATCTGGTTTGCTTGAAAGATCAACAGGACATTTTTTCACTCTTATTTGGTTATCACACCATGAGTGAATACCATGACGCTTATGGATGATACTTGAATTCAAAGATTGAGTCTTTCACTGCTTTCAAAATTTTTCTTTATCTTTTATAGCCGTTCGAACAGTTGTTTTCGGTAGATGAAATTCTGAGATTTTGCAAAAAACTACCACGAATCATTTGAACCCGGCAGAATGTGCTGAAGCAGTGGTGTTAGATGAGCTTGGTTGGACATATACAAGAATAGGCTGAATGCTTGTGGTGTCCCAGAATGATCTGCAGGTGCAGGAACACTAACAGTCATAAAAGGAGAGCTGAGCAAGGACGACCTCGAGCAACAATGGCCATCCATGAAGGTTATTTTGGAATTTCCTCGTTAAGACGATGGTTTGCAACTGCAAAGCACTTTTAAATGCAGTCTGAGTGAATCTTGTGAGGGAAAATGTCTCATTGTTAGAAGCTGACTGATGAGTCGAGATTTTATCTTTTTCATTACGATAGACATCCTCTAGTATACAGACGTCAAAATGCGAGATATACCAAGTGCAACTTTTATCTTTATCCATTACCGATGGTTCTGGCAGAGGTTCAGTTATGGTATGGGAACGAATTTCTCTGAACGTCAGCACTGATCTGGTCATTGTAAACAATGGAACCCTGAATACTCAGAGATACTTTAAGAGAGTTTAGAAGGTTATACGTGATAACGACAGACCTAACCAAGCTCGTGTCGTTAGGATCTACCTTCAAGATCACGAAATGCGTTAAATGGAGTGGCCTGCGCGGAGTCCAAACCTCAATCCCATCGAATTTTCGAACATTCCCAATAGAACATCAAGTATGAGTGTATGAGGTTCGGAACAAATGTAATTTGGAACAAAATGAATCTGTATGCTATAAAGTCTTTGATTTTGAGTGTGAATCGTAGATGTCATGTAATAATTCTCGCCGGGGGTGTTCACAGGTTTTTAAGGACTTTGATTTCTCCAAAAGTTTTGAATTTTTTACTTTTGGTTTCATTCTATGAGTACCACATTCATTTCGATTGTTCTGAAGCATTCCTTAGTTACGGTGGGATAGTGAAAAAATTCTTCATCATATCTAAATTCCTTCTGAATAAATCTGATATTTCGATTTTGTGCGTTAATTTCTTGTCGCAGTGTATTTCAATAATTAAAATCGACAAATTCCAACACATAAAACTTTCAATTTACATTCTCGTTATACCAGTGTCCCAGAGATGACATATAAATAGTATATTTCCAGTCCAGGAATAAATGAATGTATCTAAATTCGCAGATTTTGAATTATATTACCAGCGATTGGTCGTTGCAATATCCATATATTTACTAAGTCTTCGGAATATTTAAATATTCCTGGATAAATATTCTTAACCTAGCCAAGCTTTCTAAAAACTTAATTCACAATATTGTGAAAAATTGAGATCGATTGATGAAAATCGATATACATATTTTCAATGAAATAAAACTATGGTATTTAGATTTTCACTATATTAACAAAACTATGACCGGTTTCACCACACTGTGGCTTCATCAGATAGATATAAACTAATGAACAGAGTTATTCCTATATATTAGTCTTATTTCCTACTTAATATTACAAAGTACAAGGGTATGGTGGAAAACCCATCGTAGTTGCTTACTTTATGAATTGAAAAGATTGAGTAAAGGAGAAGGATTTAGATCTAATTGACTATTAAGTAGCCTACCTGAATTCTTTTCTTTGTTAATCTCTAAAATTTCCCATATATTGAGTTTTGCCTATTACTTTCATTGTGTAAAATTTTGAAATTATCATTAAACTTATGGTTCTCTTCTTGTAAGTGATTAGAATTATAGGAATCTATTTATGATAATCAAAACTACTTTTGTGCTCGGATAATCTAACTTTGAAATTTTTGAAAGTTCTACCAGTATAAATTTTATTACAATCCCCGCAAGACAGTTTATAAACACCGGATTTATTACCTTTATCAATTTTAGATTTGCAGTTTTTGATATGTCGGCCTAAAGAATTATCAGTTCTGAATGCTATATTGAAATTAGCTCATCTACAAACCTTATCCACATAAATTAGCAATTTACAATAGTATGGTACATAGACTCATTAATATCCCAATGTCACAAAATAATTTTATAAAAGAGCTAAATATAATTAAACAAATAGCATTCAATAACGGTTACAGTCCAAGTATGATTGAGAACATGATTTCACGCAAAAAAATCAAAAATCAATCCAGGAAGTATTTCCAACTATAAAAGTTCTAACACAAAATACAACAGCTTAACTTATATTGGTAATCATAGTCTGAAATTAAAATAATTCCTCTCGCATTGCAATTTCAATATAGCATTCCGAACTGATAATTCTTTAGGCCGACATATCAAAAACTGCAAATCTAAAATTGATAAAGCCATAACATCAAAGATCCCGGAAGATCTCATTTTAACAGTAAAGACCAATATAAAGAACAAATGCTAGATATAAAAGAAACACTGAACATAATGGAAATACCCAAGGATTCGTCGTACGGAACTGCACAAAGAAAAAAATCCGCTAGATCAGTAGTATCATATATAAATACACCTTCAGGTAAATTAGCGAAGTTGTTAAATCAGAAATTTATTGAAGTCACAAAAATCCGTTCCAAACACACCATTTTGAATAGTAGATAGTCAAAGAAATATTCACCAAAAATAAGACGCTGACAAACGTTGCTGATGAATTTTGTAACCTTCTAAAAACTTGCCTATCCCACAATTATTTTCGATTTCAATCAAAATTTAATCAACAAACATTAGGACTTCCCATAGCATCACCTCTTAGCCCACTTTTAGCCGATATATTCATGGATAACATAGAGGAACAGTAATATCAAATAGCCACTTAGCGAAAAAACATAAAGTGTTTTGGTACCGATGGTAGGTTTCCATGCCTCAAAAAGGCAAACTGACAAATTTCTGCAATTTCTTGATGAAGTTCTCGCCAACATTAAATATACAGCAGAAATAGAAATCATTAACTCAATTAATTCTTTCGAACTGACAATAACAAAATATACTAATGATTTCTTTATATAACATCTACAGAAAATAAACCTTCACAGATTGAACCATTTCCATTTGAATCACAAATTAGCAGCTTATAATTCAATGGTCCATAAGGTCTCTTCCATTTCACTATTATCGACGAAACTATCAGAAAAATTTCCTCAAATAACAAAATTCCTCTGGTTTTTATAGACAAAATTATATAACGTAAGGGAAAACACACAACCAAATTTATAAGGAATCACTCGTTTTTAACCTTGGATCTTTGACAACTTGTGCAGAATGAAGTTTTTTGTTGCAAAAAACTGGATAGTATGATAGGAAATGTTGAATTATCACCACATGTTCTGGATATTGTACTCAGTCGTCACTGAGATTTGAAACAGTGAATTTCAAAATTGAAAAAAAGCCTATAATCATAATTGAAAATGCCTTACGTTGGAATGTCCGATACGCAGAGGGGTTGAACAATTGCTCTCGTTGAAGAAGGGGTGACACAGAGGGATATAGAGGCCATAATGAGGGTATCAAAGGGGGTGTTTTCAAAAACATACGCCCGATACCTGAAGCTACAATCTCTGCAAAATAGGCCTAGAAGAAGTCGTAGGAAGATCACTTCTGAAGAACAAGACTGCCTTTTGTGCCAAATTGTAAGAAAAGACCCTAGTGCGTCGGACCACATACTCCAAAGGAAATTTCTGGAAGCAACAGGCATCAGTGTATTAGTCGAAACGATACGCCAAAGACTTTGTTCAAGGGGTTTATACAGCAGAAGGCCCTTAAGAGTTCCAGAGCTAACCAGACAACAAAAAATTAACAGACTCAATTGGTCTATCTAGTACCAAAATTGGAATATTGAGAATTGGCGAAATGTTCTTCTTTCGGATTAGACCAGAATTGGTGTTCGAGTTTTAAGGGGTCGTGGAGGACAATCTAGACTCCGAGTAGCAAGACAAATTCCGAAATATCAAGGGGCAGTGTGATTTTTTGAGGTTGCAATATGCTGGGAGGGCAAAACAGATTTGATTTCGTTTCCTGTTAGTGTAACGGCTAGAAATACGTGGACCTAATGCTGGAGCTTATAGTGAAACTCTGGCTAGGTGCCCACGGTTCCTCCGCATACCTACAACAACTTGGAACAGAGGAATCGCTATTTTGGAGGAAGATAAGATCAATTGGACATTTATGAAATGCTCAAAGGATAATCCAAGCAAGAACTCCACAGGAAAGTGGCAAAATATTACCCCAGAGGAGGTCGAAAACCTAATCCAAAGCAAGCCAAGACGGATTCAGGCTTGTATCAGGGCAAGATGAGGTAAAACAAGCTACTGAGGTCGAAACAAAAACACCTACTCCGTGAGAAAACAATTTCCAATTTTTTTACTACATACGGAAAGAGTCTCTTATTTTCTTTCATTAGTTTTTTTATTTAAACAAACCTTGATTCATTTCTTTTTTCAATTGAAATATCTCAAAAAGGATCAATTCTAACAATCTTTCGAAATTTCCGAAATCCAGAAGGTAAAATTCAAAATATCGGGTGATTCCATATGAATTTGGTTGTGGTACTTGCTTGAAAAATACTCTTATTTCAACTACGGTGGTCGTCCCGCCAATAACCTGAGCAATTATTTTCTACATTCAAAATAACCATTTATCCCTTGATAATTTTCCAATATGTGAACATAAAAACCACGAAACATTCAATAATATAATATAATATCAAAATTCTTCAAAATTTTGACAAAGAAAATGAATCTGTTGGAATTCTTGGACATCAATAAACTTTGTGAAAACCCAAGTGAAATCCCTCTCAATAGCGAGCTAGACATTAATACCTCTCCACTACTCAATTTGTAATAAGGCTTAGTAATATAAGATAGTTCGTTATCTGTAGTTGACCACTTGAAAATCTTTTGATGGTCGAAACCGGTCGTATTTGTGAAAATAAAATTGTGGAAAATAAAAAATATAATTAACTTCATCTTCGTTGAATTGAGATTGAGAAATGTACATAATTAAAATGACTGAATTATCGAAAAATGAAGAACAGAATTTCAAAACATTATTTATATTCAGCCTTTCATATGAAACACATGATATATCCAGAATTTATATATATATATATATATATATATATATATATATATATATATATATATATATATATATATATGTAAATCTGAGACAAGACGAATTATTCGAAAATCCGTAGATCAATGAATAATCCCTCCTGACAAGAGCTAGTTTCCAAATCTGCCCGCCATGCACGCAGCCCCCAAGCGCCACAATAGTGCAACCATCTTTCGCCGTCTCCCAAATGTTTGGAATTTTTAACGTTTCCACATCTGTTTGTTACTGTTCGTATCTTTCTCGAAGTCCGGTAGCGGGTTCGCCGTGTCGGTCCATAGAGGGCGACTCTCGTACATATGTACGAGGTGCGTCCTTTCTGGAATTGATAGGGTACC
Organism: Cryptolaemus montrouzieri; assembly: GCA_013387265.2. Taxonomy (NCBI): domain Eukaryota; kingdom Metazoa; phylum Arthropoda; class Insecta; order Coleoptera; family Coccinellidae; genus Cryptolaemus; species Cryptolaemus montrouzieri. The sequence continues at coordinate 88,059,958 of JABFTP020000001.1, read as the reverse complement.
CCGATGTAGCTTGGTAGGATGCTGAGAAGCGATATGCGGCACTGATGAGCTCCTAATAAGGGCGAAACTGCAGTCTGCCGCTTCGTTTCTCGGCATCCTGCTTGGTTGCACTATTGTGGCTTGGGGGCTGAGTGCATGGCGGGCAGATTAGTAAACTAGCTCTTGTCAGGAGGGATTATTCATTGATCTACGGATTTTTGAATAATTCGTCTTGTCTCAGATTTACATACATAAACTCCACGCGAGTGGAGTTACACTATTTACAACTCAAGAACGTCTAGATATGATAGAAATCAATATTAATAAAGTGAAGGGAACTATAAAACGAAAAAACAGAAAAAAAGAAGAAAGGAAGTTTATGATACTTTAATGAAGGCAATCGATGTTGAAAATGGTGGTTTATATTTCCTAGATGCCCCTGGTGAAACTGGTAAGACATTCGTCATGTCAATAGTTTTAGCCACTGTTCGTGCAAGATCATACAAGGCGGTTGCAGTTGCTTCTTCTGAAATAGCAGCCACATCGTTAGAAGGATGCCGTATGGCTCATTCAGCATTAAAATTATTTATTATTAAATCTTCAAACTATTGAAGAACCAACGTGTTATATTGCAAAACACTCAACAATGGTCAAAGTTTTATCGGCATCGAAAATCATTATCTGGGACGAATGCACAATGACGCATAAACCTGCATTAGTAGCACTTAACCGAACATTGACGCAAGGACTCGAGATGTTTTGGAGGAGCAATGATTTTACTGTCAAGCGGTTTCCGCCAAACACAAATCGTCGAATCTATGGCGCTATGTGAATAAACTGCAGCTGACAACAAACATGAGAGTTACATTGCTTGATGATACATCTGCTGAAGATTTCTCGGAGCAATTGCTGACTATCGGTAATGGTCAAGTACCTGTCGATGAATCGAGCGGATTGATATCATTTCCAAATAATTTCTGTAATTTTGTCTCATCAAAAGACGAATTTATCAACAATGTATATCCAAACATTATTTCTAACTACAAAAATAATGATTGGTTGAGTGAGCGAGCAATTTTGGCGGCTAAGAATAAAGATGTAGATGACCTGAAATACATAATTCAAAATAAGATCATTGGAACAATGCATTCATTCAAATCTATTGACTGCGTCACAAATGAAGATGAAGCCACCAACTATTCAATTGAGTTGGATGCGCCTGGCTTACCATCGCTCAATTTACGCCTGAAGGTTGTCTCCGTAGTAATCATGATTCGAAACATAAACGAACCAAAACTGTGCAACGGTACGCGTTTAGTGGTTAGAAAATCGATGAACAATGTAATTTACGCGACGATACTGAAAGGAAAATTCAAAGCTGAGGAAGTTCTCATGCCGAGGATTTGGATTTGCCATGACCATCAACAGATCACAAGGCCAATCCTTAAAAGTTTGTGGTTTGAATCTAGAACATCCATATTTTTCCCATAGTAAATAATATGTGGCATGTTCATGAGTCGGAAGACCATCTGCGTTGTTTGTTTTTGCGCCTGATAATAAAACAAAAAATGTGTATCACCAGGTACTTGAGTGAAGAGCAACCTATGAACTAAAATACAGAAATAATAATGAATGATTGATATAGGTACTCAATGTTTTTTGTATTTTTCTAATAAAAAAATTAATAAATTCCAAAATCTGCTTATTTATTGTCTTTATTTATTGAATAACGGTATAATTACACTTTTTGGTAATTTAACCATTGATATAACTCAAAACAACTTACCACGAATCATTCGTTCCATTCCTTATCGAAAACAAAGTTAATATTAGTTTCAAGATTATTATCTCAGTATTTCATCCATGCTTAGCTTGTCTCGAACATCAAATTTAATTACTGACAAGGAAAACGCGAGTGTAAATGAAAGGATTGAAACAACCTTGCACCTCAAGTATCATATAAACATCTTCGATTTATTCAATGAATTCTTCAGTGTGGACTATAGGCATCTCGCTTACTTGTAACTTATGGTATTGATGAAGTTGGTCACCTTCTGAAGAAATAAATAGTCTCATTAATTGATATTCATATGCCAACATAAGTACAACGTAAATCTCGTTAAATAGAAACTACTGGGTTAATGCTTCTATTTATCAATCATACTGGTAATCCGGTATATTTATAGTTACCTTAGACTAACTGGTGCGAAATGAAATCTAGTTTTTTACTAATCTACTGAATTCGTTTGAAAAAATTTTGGTTTAATTGAAAAACTTATTTTTCGAAAGTTTAATCTTTAATCGCAATCATAGCGGTGCTGTATTAGAATAATATCTTGAAATTGCTTCCATCAGCGTTCAGATGATTGAAGATGGTAACAAGTGAACTATACGCTTTCTTCATTAATAATGAAGACCTTGATTTAGTAAGTAGTAAACGGGGTAAAAAAAATATAACGAAGACGTAATTAACAGAAACGGCGAAATGTTGACGGAATTTTGTGCACAGAACGAGTTGCGAATTAATAACACTTTTTTCCCTCACAAAGAACAGCACAAATATACTTTCTACGATAACCGAAACAACAAATCCATAATTGATTACATTATCACTAACCGAATGTTTCTACCCCAACAAATCTTAGATGTAAGAGTTTTGTCATCAGCTAACATTGGAACAGACCACAAGCTCGTTCTAGGAAAACGGAAGATGACAACTCAATTAAAAAACACCATCTGTAAAAACTGAAAAATTTAACGAAGAATCGCTCAACAATGAGAGCACAAAACAACGTTATTCAAACCGTTGCAAACAGTATATAACTCGTAATCCAATATTGCAGTAAGATAACCCCGACATAGCATGGCTCAAACTAAAAGAAAACATATACAAGGGTGCCACAGAGGCCTTGGGAACCCGCACGGTATCACAGAACGGCAAACCTAATAATAAACCCTGGTTCACCACTGAAGTCAAAAACATTACAAAGGAAAAAAAACAAATATATCTAGAATATAAGAACCATCCGACACCAGAGAACCGAAATAGATACATAGAAATGAGAAATAGGGTGAATAACAGAGTTCGGGAAATTAAAGAAGAATACTGGCAGAGATTTAGTGCTGAAATGGAAGCGGATATATACGGAGCGCAAAAACGAATTTGGAAATTATTAAGGGGTATGAAAAAGGACACCAATGAAACTATACAACTGAAAACAATCACAAACGAAACATGGGAAAAATACTTCAAAAATCTTTACACCGAATCAGAATGTGAAGAAGAACCCCCAGAAGAAGAATTAGAAAACTACATTATAAATGAACCGGTAACAATCACGAAAGAGCAAGTAGCTATGGCAATGAGTAAATTTAAAAATAGGAAAGCTCCAAATGAAGATAAGATAACGAATGAGATGATCAAATATGGCGGAGAAGCCATGAGAGAAGAGTACACAAAACTGTTTAACATCATAATTCAACACGGAAAAATACCAGAAGAATGGAAAAGAAGTGTAACAGTGCCTATCTTTAAAAAAGGAGACAAAACAAATCCTGCCAACTATCGCGGAATAACCTTATTAAGCACCTCTTTGAAACTGCTTACAAAGATTCTTGCCGATGACATAACGTCAACAATGCTAATCAGCGAAGAGCAACAAGGCTTTCGAAAAAACCGGTCCATGGTCGATGCACTATTTATAACAAGGCAATCAGTAGAAAAGTCTCTTGAATATAACACTCCAGCATATCTTTGTTTCATAGACTTAACGAAGGCCTTCGACAGAGTCCAACTGAAGGATGTAATCAAGATACTGGAAAACAAAGAGGTACCCAAAAAATATATAAGACTCATAAAAGATCTGAACACTAATACAACAACGCAAATACGAACAAACCACACCCTAACGCAGCATTTCGGAACAACGTTGGGCATCCGCCAAGGTGATAGTCTTAGCCCTCTACTATTTAATACTGTTATGGACCAACTTGTAGAGACCGTTAAAAACTTGGGACTAGGATACCGCATGGGAACCTACAAAATTAACATCTTATGCTATGCCGATGACGCCGTACTCATTGCAGAATCAGAAGACGACCTACAAAGAATGTTATACGCCTTTAGCAAACGCGCAAAAAATTTCAATATGGAAATCTGAACAAGTAAGACAAAATGCATGACCATAGCTAAGGAACCTCTGCGCTGCAAGTTAACAATAGACAACGCCACTATAGACCAAGTCATGTCATTCGAATACTTAGGGTGCAAAATAACAAACACAGGATACCTTGAAGATGAAGTGAGGAGACAAGTGAACAAAGCAGCTGCAGTATCGGGACATCTTAAACAACCAATTTGGAGAAATGAACACCTCAGTATACCATGCAAATCCAGAATCTACAAAACATGTGTGCGACCAATTATGACATACGGGGCAGAAACAAGAGCGGAAACGTCGGTAACAAAGAGAAATGAAACCGGTTACACATTGAATGACAGACAAAGAAATACCGACATAAGGGAAAAATGTGAAACAGACGATATTGTAAGATGGGTAAGAAAAGAAGAAGAGAATGGAACCAGCATGTAAACAGAATGACCACAGATAGAATAGCCAAAATCGTATAAAACAACATACCACACGGAAGTAGACCCGTTGGACGACCACCAAAACGATGGCGGGACAGTTGGCAATCAACTTCACAAGAACTGCTGCAGGGAAACCGGAACGGAACAGGCGCTACGCCTTCTACACGGTGAAGAAGAAGAAGAAGACCTTGATGTGAATTTATCCAAAGCATTCCTATTGAAACAGATCAAAGTTGTTCTAAAATCAATGAGACTATGTCAATCTGCAGAATTCGCTGATACATTTACAGAATTCTTCAAACATTTGGCAAAAATGCTTTATTAACTTTTCTCAATGGTTTGCTTGCTTCAGGTAATATTCCTGTAGATTACAGTGAAGCCAAGGTTGTTGCCATTTTGATGCAAAGAAAATTTAGAAAATCCAAAATGCTGTCCACCTATAACTCCACATTTTGTTTCTCCCAAAATATCAACTTTTATGAACCGATTGTTGATGAAGCTTCATTCGATTTACAGGGCTATTCCAGGAAAAACATCATTTCTCATGCGAATTCTTAGGTCAGCATTCATTGAGGATCTCAGAGTAAATTAAAATCAGGACTCGTATTTTTGGATGGTTCTGTAGCATATGACATAGTGTTGAAAGCTGATCTGAGTAAAGGTTGGTCACTAGAGTAAAACTGTTGAACGAGTTATCTAATAGAAAGTTTTGGTTCGAGCAAAAAGTAGTCGTTTTCTCAATTTCTATGATGGTCTCCTACAGGAATCTGTTCCTGTTCGAAACAGTTTCTCTACCATCGGGTCCCACCAACCTCAATTCTCAAGGATTGAAGTTGTTTGAATCTGGGAGAGTTGTATTTTGAGATAATTATACAGGGATATTCACCGGGACCGTCCGTTGAAAACTCTCTAAGTTCAAATTACAATATCAAGCTGAAATTTTATACACGGCCATAACTAGCGATTTCCAATTGGAGTGAAATATTTTCCGAGTGATACCATTTCCGGTTATACCGGTATATAATAACTTCGTTATTTCAAATGGCAATCTACCTTTTTCACTATACATCTCGAACCGACATTTGAGCAAGGATAGAATACCTAAGTTGTTGGCACTTATCTTTGACAGATTTAATTATTTTTGTTATAAACTCGATTTTTGAGGAACATTCAAAAAAATTGTAGCTCGTAGATCTCTTGCACTACAGACGCAATTTTTGCTTGGGTGGATAGAAGAAGAATCAACGAATTTTTTAAGCAATCTACACATGTCAAATGTTTATTGCGTTGTTTTGTATGATTTTTTCAATTTTGCCTTTTTCAAACAGCAATAACTCAATTTTTTCAAATTGCACGTGCCAATTTTTATATCGCCATCAGATGAAGCGTCAAATTTCAGATGGAATTGTTTAAGCATGTACTATACCCATCTCTTATAGTTCCGAAATAATTTGGGAATATATTGAATTTTGATGATTTCGCAGGAACTAACAGAGAATGCTTTGAAATATTTGAATCAAGTAGCTGAACTGGCTACGCTCACCTGACAGATGCCTAAAATTAATGTACTTGTCATCTCGTTCATTCGAATCTGATATTTCAACAAGAATTGTCGTTATTTCAGATTGAAAATATCCAAAAAATACAACACATTTGGAATAAAATAAAAGGTCACACAAAAACACCTGTTTTTGCGTTTTGATCAGAAATGGATATCTTGGTAGATATAGCCTCTGTTTAGTTTTCATTGAAGCACCCTGTATTTAGTTGCACTATTGTGGCTCTTGGGGGCGGCGTGCATGGCAGGCAGATTTGGGAACTAGCTCTTGTCAGGAAGGATTATTCATTAATCTACGGATTTTTGAATAATTCTTCTTGCCTCAAGTTTACATATGTAGACTCCTCGCGAAATTTATCGCGGAAGATATTTGTCCCATCATATATATATAAACAGACCATGCCTGTTCTTTAATCTGGCAACTAAACTCGCATCATGCCCCCTACGATTGCCCCTAAAGTGCGAGCACAGGAAATGTAACAGGGGAAACCATACTATCTTGCGTATGATTCAATAAACGAGTGAAAAAACGTGGAAAAAACTCGTTTCCCTATCGCTATTGCACTAGCAATAGCTTGTCTGTTTATGTTGTGTTAGTGTCGTGTGTACAAAAAAAGTACCAAAAATTTTTCTGCTTAGCAGCTTCACTCTCTCATTCTCATCTTCTCATCTTGCACTGCATGATTTCCAGAAGACAAGGGTGAAAAGGAAGGGGGTTTGGGACAGGAAAAATCTGTAACAATGGAAAAAGAAAACCAGCAGATAAATATTTCATCAAATATACCTAACTCTGATATGTCTAAACTCACTTGAATCTAAGAAAATGATGAAGATTTCACATAGCAAGCCAGGCCATAAATAGGACTAAGGAGATAATCAAAAAGTACATAACCTTCGATATTTCCTCTTTCGCGGAGATGTTCTTCCGTCGCAGTGAGTCTCCTGAAGCATAATCACTTCCTTGTTTTAGCTTGCCAGTTTTGAAGTATAATCGCATTCATCCTTGGAAAAATATTCAAACTCAACAAAAACAATTTCCTCTCTGTTTGACCGAGAGAGCCCCGATGGCCAGGTTCGGTCTTCTAAGTGATGTCGATTATGATCTATAGATGTTTTAGAATCATTATGAACCCAATAATTTGGGTTGACATCGCCCGTATAATATTTCTTCATCGTGGATCTTGAGTAATTTATAGAAAAATTTGCGAAAAACTTCTGACATTCGTTTCAAAATTATGACATATAAGACCCTACTAAGAAAGCTCATGGTTAGAAAGATCTGGTGTACCTTGAATCGTTTGAGCACAAGTCATTAGCATTGTTTTTTTGTTGTTTTCCTTTTTCATTTTTCAGGTTACTGGCTTTCCATCACTTATTGTTCACTACACACTCACATAGTAAGTGCTATTGTTTCATATCGTTCAATAGATTACGTGTGTTTCTCTCGTTATTTTGCGCTTACATTTTAGAAGCTATCTCTCTCTCTCTCTTTCATCGTACGAAAATGATGATGTTACGGTCAATGGAGCAATAATTCAAGTTAACTGACATGCGGTTTCAACAGAACGGTGCTGCATACCACCCGTTACCATAAATTGAGAGGCGAGTTGTTAGCCACGATCGTATGATTTGATCCCATCTGACCTTTCTGAGGGAGTATGTCAAATATTCTGTCTATAGAAACTATACAACTTCGATTGCTGCCTTGGCAACACCATTGAAAGTATTATTGGTGAGAGAAATAGAATGGTTCCCTACGAGCGTATCCACTATTAACTTTTGCATTAAATCATCTTCAAAAACTGAATGGTAAGCTATGATTTATCGATACATGTAAATATTTCATACATTTTTGCAAATTTTGTGTGTTTTTGGATTTTCACAAGTTGAATAAATAATCGTTCGTCATTTCTAGATTGAATAAAAAACTGTTTACTTAAATTTTACAGAAAAAGTGAATTTCCTGAGTTTAAGATGAGCCTGCCTTGAATAACGATTGACCACATTCTACAAAAAATAAATCATCGGGCGATTAAATTTATACTTATACTTTCCAGTGTTCATTTTCATCAACAACTCTACTGTTAGTGTTAACCGATGTTTGCAACGGACAGCGATACTGGTCGGCCCTGACTTCCCAATCTTCAAATATTTAGCGATGGCTTCGCCTTCATGAATACACAATTCAAGCTTTATGTCTCTTCGTTCAGTATCCACATTTGTTTGTTTGAATTCAGATAAGTTTCCAAACAAGTCGCAATCTTGACTAAGAAATACATAGGGAGAAGTCAAAAGTGAATTATTGTTATTCTGTCAGGGTCACAGGGTATAAGTTATCAGCTGGGGTTCTTGAGATTACAGCTGGTTGATAAGAAGTGGTATGATGGTCTATATTTGCATCTCGTACTTAGTAATGTAATACATGCAGATAACATACATTCTTTATTACAAAACGAGATACACAAGGTTTTAGTGAAAATATTTTAATATATCTCTAAGCTGCATTCAATATTTAGTTTGTGAAAACAGTTTTACTCAGAACATTTTATTACTAAGGCAATATTAGAAATTTTACAATTTTTTTTACAAAGCAATGATTACATAGGATTTATTTCCATTATACATTATACAGCGTGTTCCTTCAATTTACGCAACAACTTAAGGTGGTAATAAATAATCGAGCGGCGAAATCCAAACTGGAATTTTTTCTACATTTTACTTACAATAAACAGGCGGTTTCTGGGTTCTGTCTACAATTTCAATAAGCCAAATTTTCCAAACTATTCATTCCATTTCATTCAAATCTTAGACGGTAATTCCATCTCAAGCGGTTCACCAGTATATTTCTTATCCTGTAGTGATTGCAAAAAATTTGCCAGTACATATCAAATGATTTTATTAGAGCTCATTCCCACGACGTTTCATATGGTTCATCTGTGATAGTGTTGGGACCGTAAATTTTGATATTTCTAATTAGGTAGTTCATATATAAACTTACACACAACCAAATTTATATGGAATCACTCGGTATTTCACATTATTGATTGTTTTAACCATGGGTCTTTGGCTACTTATGAAGAATGAAGTTTTTGATTGTAAAAAACTGGATAGTATGATGAGAAATGTTGAATTATCACCACATGTTCGGGATATTGTTCTCAGTCGTCATTGAGATTGGAAACTGTGAATTTTAAAATTTAAAAAAGCCTATAATCGATATTGAGAATGCCTTACGTTGGATTGTCCGATGTGAAGAGGGGTCAAAAAGAAGGGGTGACACAGAGGGATATAGCGACCACAATGGGGGTATCACAGGGGATGATTTCAAAAACCTACGCCCGATACGTGGAGCTACAATCTCTGCAAAGTAGGCCTAGAAGAAGTCGTGGGAAGATCAGTTCCAAAGAACAAGACCGCTTTTTGTGCAAAATTGCAAGAAGAGACTCTAGTGCGTCGCACCTCATACTCCAAAGGCAATTTCTGGAAGCAAGTATCTGTCGAAACGATACCTCAAATACTTCGTCCAAGGGGTTTTTACAGCAGAAGGAGCTTAAGACTTCCAGGGCTAAGCAGACATCAAAAAATTAACAGACTTTATGGTTTATCGAGCACAAAATTGGAATATTGAGAATTGGCGAAATTTTCTTTTTTCGGATGAGACCAAAATTGGTGTTCGATTAGATGACCGTCGGATTCGGTTATAAGGGGTCGTGGAAGACAAGCTGAACTCCGAGCAGCAAGACAAATTCCGAAATACCAAGGGGGCAGTGTGATGTTTTGAGGTGGTATTATGCTAGAAGGCAAAACATATTTGATTTCGTTTCCTGCTAGTGTACCGGCTAGAAATTACGTGGACCTAGTGCTGGAGCCCATGATGAGACTCTTGCCAGGTGCCGACGGTGAGAATTTCCATTTTATTGAAGATAATGCTTCTCCACATACCAGCAACCTCGCGCGACATTATCTTGAAACAGAAGGAAACGTTATTTTGGACTGGCCAGCTTGCTCTCCAGACTTAAATCGTATTGAACATTAATGGGATAATCTCAAAAGGAAAATTAGATCTTCTTCTTCTTCACCGTGTAGAAGGCGTAGCGCCTGTTCAGTTCCGGTTTCCCTGCAGCAGTTCTTGTGAAGTTGACTGCCAACTGTCCCGCCATCGTTTTGGTGGTCGTCCAACGGGTCTTCTTCCGTGTGGTATGTTGTTATATACGATTTTGGATATTCTATCTGTGGTCATTCTGTTTACATGCTGGTTCCATTCTCTTCTTCTTTTTCTTACCCATCTTACAATATCGTCTGTTTCACATTTTTCCCTTATGTCGGTATTTCTTTGTCTGTCATTCAATGTGTAACCGGTTATAGTTCTTAGCGTTTTCATTTCTGTTGTTCTTAGTATCTTCTTTGTTACCGACGTTTCCGCTCTTGTTTCTGCCCCGTATGTCATAATTGGTCGCACACATGTTTTGTAGATTCTGGATTTGCATGGTATACTGAGGTGTTTATTTCTCCAAATTGGTTGTTTAAGATGTCCCGATACTGCAGCTGCTTTGTTCACTTGTCTCCTCACTTCATCTTCAAGGTATCCTGTGCTTGTTATTTTGCACCCTAAGTATTCGAATGACATGACTTGGTCTATAGTGGCGTTGTCTATTGTTAACTTGCAGCGCAGAGGTTCCTTAGCTATGGTCATGCATTTTGTCTTACTTGTTGAGATTTCCATATTGAAATTTTTTGCGCGTTTGCTAAAGGTGTATAACATTCTTTGTAGGTCGTCTTCTGATTCTGCAATGAGTACGGCGTCATCGGCATAGCATAAGATGTTAATTTTGTAGGTTCCCATGCGGTATCCTAGACCCAAGTTTTAACGGTCTCTACAAGTTGGTCCATAACAGTATTAAATAGTAGAGGGCTAAGACTATCACCTTGGAGGATGCCCGACGTTGTTCCGAAATGCTGCGTTAGGGTGTGGTTTGTTCGTATTTGCGTTGTTGTATTAGTGTTCAGATCTTTTATGAGTCTTATATATTTTTGGGTACCTCTTTGTTTTCCAGTATCTTGATTACATCCTTCAGTTGGACTCTGTCGAGGGCCTTCGTTAAGTTTATGAAACAAAGATATGCTGGAGTGTTATATTCAAGAGACTTTTCTACTAATTGCCTTGTTATAAATAGTGCATCGACCGTGGACCAGTTTTTCGAAAGCCTTGTTGCTCTTCGCTGATTGGCATTGTTGACGTTATGTCATCGGCAAGAATCTTTGTAAGCAGTTTCAAAGAGGTGCTTAATAAGGTTATTCCGCGATGGTTGGCAGGATTTGTTTTGTCTCCTTTTTAAAGATAGGCACTGTTACACTTCTTTTCCATTCTTCTGGTATTTTCCGTGTTAAATTATGATGTTAAACAGTTTTGTGTACTCTTCTCTCATGGCTTCTCCTCCATATTTGATCATCTCATTTGTTATCTTATCTTCATTTGGAGCTTTCCTATTTTTAAGTTTACTTATTGCCATAGCTACTTGCTCTTTCGTGATTGTTACCGGTTCATTTATAATGTCGTTTTCTAAGTCTTCTTCTGGGGGTTCTTCTTCATCACAAAATTAGATCGCGCCAGAATAATCCAAGAATCCCACAATAGCTCATCCAAGCCGCCACACAAGAGTGGTAAAATATCACTCCAAAGGAGGTCGAAAACCTTATCCAAAGCATGCCTTGACGGATTCAGGCTTGTATCAGGACAATGGGAGGTAATACAATCTATTGAGGTCGAAAAAAAAACATCTACTCCGTGAGAAAACAATTTTCAATTTTTTTACTACATGCGGAAAGAGTCTCTTATTTTCTTTTATTTGTTTCTTTCTTAAAATAAACCTTAATTCATTTCTTTTTTTCAATTGAAATATCTCAAAAAGGATGAATTCTTACAATCTTTCGAAATTTCCAAAGGTAATATTCAAAATATACAGTGATTCCATATAAATTTGGTTATGTGTATAAAGGTATGTTCATACAATGTGATAATGATGGCTCCATTCCAAAGTAACTGATGGTGGACAGTTTCATCTATACCTCTTACGGAAATTAAAATGTCACACTGTGACGGGAAAATTTACCAACATAATTCTTCTACATTTTTCAATTTACTTTCTTCGCGAAAATGAACAAGGCCATTATTTTCCGATACGAATCACGAAATCAATTTTCAATTCAAATCTTAGTAAAAAATGAAGAATAAAAACCACTGAAAATTTGTCAGATCTACATCAAAATTTGAATGTTAACGCTGAGGACTTGTTGATGACAAGTTTGGTAAAACATTTGTGATCAATTTGCTAGAGTCGAAAGGGTGAACCAAAACAGAAAGAAGAGTTATTGATTTTTATGAAAATTTGATAAATATATTGGAAAGAGGTGGAATCATCGTAAAAAGAAAAATATCGTTCGTTAGGAAGAGAGGTACTTGAAAACAATGCTAGAGGAATTGCTTTTCAGTTCTAAATGTTTTGTGATTTTGCGATTTGCACTGCAATGATGTTAATATCTTACCAGAACTTGAAGACATTCAACTAATTTGCAACTATTTCAAAATTATTCGTGACTAACTAGTGAACAGAAATATTGAAGAAAAATTCAGAAAGTAATCACCTGTGGGCACAACGAAACTTGTAATTCTTTTTCCCCTGTCGGGCTTCTCGGAGAGTAACATCTTTCTAGACTCACGTTACGTATGACTCAACAACTTCCATTTTAATTCTGATTCAGGCGAAAGAGTGAAATCAACTGGTCTTTGAGATTTAATAACTGAATAACCCCCTAACGCGGCCCTTATATCTGCGTTGTTCAGAAGTCCTTACCCCCGTACTCCCTCCGCTCTTGGTACTCTATTACCTGTTGCATAATCATTTATAACGCATTCCTTCGTCGCGACGTGAGAATTGCTGTTTGAGAAAATACCAGGTGGTGTCTGCGATCGACAATATGGATGGGTGTTTAATAGCTATCGGTGATAACGTCGAATATCGTCCACGCTAGAATTCTTATCTAAGTTGGGATAAATTCTTCCGACCCGATTTTTACATTTTTGGGTGATTTTAAACTGCTTCAAAATATAATATTTCACCACATTGAAAACTTGAATGAAAATTCTGGAAAATGACCTTCTATTCACTGGAATTTTGAATTCAGATGAACTATATATAATGTTATGCAGGCAGATCTACACAATACAGTATTAACAATTGATAATTCAAGTCAATTAGATTAAAATTAAGAAATATATGGAAAATTTCAGCAATTAACGAACAATAAAATACACCCCGGTTCTGGATCGACTCAACATACCATTTTTCATCTCTTATACGATCACTTTATTGTCCGTCCGTCTGTTAATCTATTAAATTGCCGTGTTTTTGTTTCCAGTTAAGTTAATAAATATTCTTTCAATTATTTCCTTAATTACTTTCCTAATACTACTACATAAAAGATGAAAATGTGTCTTCAAACTTGAAATGTCAGAAAGTTTTCAAATTATTTGAAAATTTAGATTTTTTGTAACATATCCACTTTGAAGTAAAATCAAGAGAGATGAAATTCCTTCGATAACAGCACCTTACTCTATGTGAAATAATTCTGAAAGAAAATTCTCAAAGATGAAAAAGTATTCATGAACAAATAATTATTCAGTTTTTGTTCTGTTAAAATCAAATTTTGTGGAGTATTTCGTACACAGTTGTGTAATATTTTTCTTACTCTCTCGGTTACCGATTTGAGCCACTTTGTATGTCATACAATCAAGATCTTACTAAATCTTCTGCTATATCAAAATGTTGTTTACGCAAAATTTCATTTTATTTACTTTGGGTTGAATAAATAAGGAACTCAGTGAAAATACGGCCTTCATTAATTGCGGACATTTTGTTATTGAATGTATAACTGTTTACATTTCCCATTACGATGTAAACCTGTTTCTATATTCATTAAAGGAGGTTTTTCAATTGCAATTTTTTTTCCGTAATACTTGACGAAAAATTCAAGGACCTAATAAATTTTATGGAAAGTATTATTGAATTTGATGAATTTTCCAGTTCACAAGTTAAAATCGAAGTTTATTTTTAATGAAGATGTGAAAAGTGTTTAAAAGATGTATTCAAATATTGAATAATGCTAATAAAAATTGTGAAGGTAATTAGCAGAGAGATGAAAGGTATTCGGTTTTTACAAATAATTCAGAAACTGTTATTGATTTAGAAATTATTGAAAACGATTCTCAAGAAGACAGAATTTATCTAAAGAGGGTTGCTTTAAGAACTGAAAAGATTTAGTAATGGTAACGAATTTATTCAACTATTAAGTAAGTAATTTTTGTTTATTAATTTTCAATGCTTCCACAGGTTCAGTTTTCATCAATTATTTTAGTTATGAAATATCAAAATGATTAATAAAAGTATGGTTCCCTTTCAGTCAATGATTCATATGGTGAGAATCTGATATTTGTTTGTCAAAACTGCGTTTGTGTTCTGATATCCTATGACTGAACTTTCTGAAAGTTTTACCGATATAAATTTTATTACAACTTCCATAAGGAAGCTTATAAACATCTGCTTTGTTTCCTTTATGAATTGATTGATTTACTGTTTTTATGAGTTATTCGTTCTGGAGGCTATATTCAAAATACGCTATGATAAAAAGAGGTTGAATTCAGACTGAATTCACCAATATAAGTTAATATATTATATCTTTGATTGATATCTAATATTGAATAAAACCTCATCTATTGCACTTACGAATAATTTACGAGAAAGCATGCCATCAATGATTCTAGAACTATAACCATTATTGACCCATATTTGTTTTATAACATTGAGCTCTCCTGAGAAATTGTTTTCGGACAATGGAATCGTGTTGAGTCTATATATGTCATGAATATGAATGAATAATGAATATTTTATGTTGATGTGGATGTGCGGAAGAATAATGAATGCTTATATCTGTATGAGACGGTTCATGGATAATATAAAAATTATGTCTGTGGTCAATTTTGGTTATAGTTAAATCTAAACAGTTAATGGAATTCTCAGTTTACATTTCCAGAGTCAACTTTATGTTAGGGTGAGTTGAATTAATGAAGATATTATAGATATCTAATTGTCTATTGGTGCTTATAAACAACACATTATCCTATTCACTTATCTTATCTCACCTTTATTGCTCGAGGATATGCCACTTTTGGTGAGGAATATAATGTGGTTCATGCATGACCGGGCACATGTCAGTGGAGAAGCTAAGGAATTCTTCAATAATACATTCAACAACCGATGGATAGGTCGGGGTGGGCCAGAACCATGGCCACCTAGGTCCTCAGACTTAAATAGTTCAGACTTTTTCTTATGGGGATATCTCAAAAGTTCAGTTTTTACCACTCCAGTGAACCGTGTAGGAGAATTGAGAAATCGAATAATAACTTCTTGTGACACGATAAGAAATACCCCAGGAATGTTTCAAAGAGTGAGTGATACTATGAGAGAAAGACAGAGACCTGGATTCTTGCAGGTGGAGGACACTTCCAGCAATTTATTTAGTTTTTAATTGTTCTTTTTTTAGTTTGATATAGAATAAGTATAAGTTGAGTCTCAGAAGACGAGCTTTCAAAACAAAAGCAAATTTTGGGCATACCTATCGAGTATTTCTATAACTTTTTTATTTAGCGAATAACATACAATTCAAATAATTCAAATTCAATAATTTTTCACTCGAAAACGGTTGGAGATACTAAAAATTAAAAGTGTCAAAAAGTTTCTGAAGTGAACGAAGGTGACGAAAATCGATTGTAGGCTGATCAAAAAAGTTTGAAAGGGCAAAAGAAGATATGGCCTCGGAAAAGAAAACACCTTGTGAATTTCAGTTGAAATCTAGGACGTGTAATGATGGAGGCTGTGAAAAATAGCTTGCATTCCAAATTTGGGCTAAATATCTCAAAAACTGCAGGAGTTTTGAAGGAAAAACCAATTTTTTTTGGAAATTTCAACACCTGTTGGTCCGTAACGAAGCTTTTGCGGACCTATGTTTATATGAACTTTTTTTTCTTGAAATTGTACGTAGATTTACTTCCTCAAGTTGTGACATACTATTATGTCGATAAATTTATAAATTATTTTATTTTCTGAGTTATTTGCCAAAAACTGAAATTGCTATTCACACCTTGAAATATGTTAACAAAAATTTGAATACTATTTAAATCAATTAGAGTGCTCCAATTTCTTGGAATCAAAATTATCCAAATGAATATCGCTCTAGATCACAGTTTTCCCTATTTTATCGATATAAAAAGAAAACTACATGTTCCTCTTTAATATTGTCATTAACTAATTGTTATCAAGTAATTCTTTCAGGTCCACCGCCTCGACAAATTAACATCTTGTCAACGAATAGAAAATCTTGGAAATTAACTTGATTTCACTCTCCATTACTCTCAATTTCTCTGTCAGTACTTTCCAGACATACGTAAGAATTATAATCTTAATTAATTTCAAAACATTCCAGCCATATTTGTAAGAGGTACGGCTTGCAGGTTTACAGAACTTTACAGCAAAATTAAAAAATGTTAAACACTACTGACCAATGCGATAAAACCGATAAATTACGTTCTGCTCAAGCGAATGCAAGGAGAGACAAATACAATTAGGAATTTTCAAAGGCGCGATGAAGTTGAAATCTTGCAGACCCGGATTTACTTTCCGAAAAAACAATTCATCAAGTTGTAATGGAACAATTTTGGAAATAATGGTCATAAGAAATGTATACTGGGTGTCCACGCGAGATGCGACATTAAAAGTATATCGAGATAGGAATGACCGATTGGAGAAATTTAATTTTCTACAATTACAAAAATAGAAAGATACATTATGCTATTTGAAATAACAAGGATGGTGTCCAGTATTGATAATATTTTCGGAACCTAGTTTGAACAACAACAAAATTTTCCCAATCGGTCATTCTTTCTCCATATACTTTTAAATTTCCCATCTCGGGTAGACACCCGATCAACATTTTATTATTAAATGATTCGTTAATCACATGGCAAAGGTTTCACAGATTTTTATTGAAAATACTCGACATATGTTTCGGGTTGTTAGCCTATTATCAAGAGTAATACAATCTAGTAGTCTAGTTGGTCGTTGCTAATTGGCTGGTTTTTCCTTTGAGCGGACGTAATTTCAATAACCTCCAAGATATCCATCCTTTTTCCTTTACTACTTGGATGCTGAGTTCGATATTCTCGAAATCTATGAAATGATTTTTATTGATGCAGTGGTCCGAAAAAACCGTAGAATTTTTATTTTGGAGAATAGATCTTTTATGTTCTTCAACTCTCTTTTCGATGCATCCTCAGGTTTCGCCTATATAGAATGTCTCACATTCATTGCAGTGTATTTTATATACTCCGCTTTTATCCAATAATTTTGTTTTATTTTTATTTTCAACCAATAATGAACCCTAATTATTTTTATTAGTGCTGATGGTGTTAATATTTTTTCTTTGTAATCTGTTACATATTTTGTTGCTAATATTAGGAATATAGTTAATTGGAAATTTTCTCTTAGATTTCTCAGTACATGGATAAATGCTCTACAATAAAAGTTTATGTCGTTTTGTCTTATTAAGGTATTTATTATTTTTGGTTCATAGCCGTTGTTCATAGCGATTTATTTTAAAACTTGAACTTCATTCTCAAAATCGACAGCTGACAAAGGAATAGAAAGCTATATGTGCATAAAAGAATGAAAAGCACACAATTTGATACTCTGGCATTGGGAACTACTGTTATGAATCAAAGTATCCGAATAGGTTGGTTTTCTGTATATCTTGAAAACGAGTGAGTCGTTTGTCCTACTAATCGACAAGTCCAAGAAGTTTAAAGATTTTTCATTATTTTCACTTTCCATTGTGAATTGAATCGATTGATGAAAAGAATTTAAAAACTGTAAGGAACTATTGAGTTGTCTGTCTGTGCCAATCCAAATACAGAAGATATCATCTACATGTCTTTTCCATAAAAATACATTATTGATTAGGATGTTGAGGGAACTAAAATTCTATTTTCTAAATTTGTCATAAATATTTCAGTTAATTACGGAGACACTGGAGAGCCCATAGGTAACCCATCTAATTGTTGATATATTTTATTATTGAACCTAAAATAACTTTGTTGGAGACATAGGTTTATAGGTGACATCGTTTCTTCTATATGAGTGGGGCTTAATATACTATTGGATTGAAGTTGTTGATTAAAGGTGGCTTTGACATTACGCAGGGGGTAAACGGATATAGATTAATTATATCAAAGGATACTAGTTTAGCATTTATCGGAATTTTTAGAGATTTCAAGTGATTGGTTAATTCTATAGAGTTTTGTATTGATTAAATTGGATTGTGTCGTATCAAATTTGGAATTATGTTGTTCAAATATTTACATAATTTAGTAGCTGCAGCACTTACATATGAGACAATAGGTCCCATGGCATAACCTACCTTGTGAATTTTGGGAAATAAATATAAAATTGGAACTTTCGGATTTTTAACCGTCAATTTCAACCCATCTTTTTGCCAATGAATTCGTACATTTTTTAACTAGAGGTACGACTTGAAATTTTTTAGTAGGATCAACATATAATGCTATAAATTTTTCTGGAATGAATAGTCTTTCTGTTTTTGCAATATACGTATCAATTTACAAAATCGTAATAGCTTAGTCAGCTTTACAAAAAGCAGGGCCCCCGTGAGGGGTACTGGCGCTTGTGTGCAAAGAAGGATTTTGGCACCCCTTAAGGCATTTTTGATCATTTTTTATTTTTTTTTAAGGTAGGAGGTAGGTCAATAGGTACTTCAAAAAGCAAGAAACTGAAATTTAGAAGTCATATTTATTTGTATACTAAAATATCATAATGAAACAAACAGAACAAATCATAATAAAATTAATTCTTATTCACACCTATTTTAAAACATTTACTTAGGTTATGGTATACAGACAGGTTGACTCGTTGTTTATAAATACTAGAAAATCAGCTAAAACTAAAAATTACATTTTTTAGGAACAAATAACATAAAATATTGCCTAATGTCTATATAACTATATAAGTACCACTTTCTACTTATACTTAGATATTTAAGAAATTATGCAGATATTTCTATTAACAAATACCTAGGGAACTTCGTTTCAAAATCAGAAATGATAGCTAGATCTAGGTGCAATAGAAAAATAAAAGACAGCTATTGTAGTAGCCATATTTTCCGAGATTTTGCTGTTGCAAATTCATTAATTACATCGCTAAAATTTATACCGTCAAAGTTTCTTGTTCAATTGCTAATATTGTTAGCCCAGACAATCTTTCTTGAATCATTGTCGATCTTAAATAATTTTTAATGATTTTTAACTTTGAAAAAGATCGCTCACCAGAAGCTACAGATACAGGCAATGTACGTTTGGAAAGGAGGAGATTAAATTGTTTTGAAATATATATTGTAAAATACTTAAGGAGTCAGTATCATCAGGTAATGAAAACAACTTTAACGCTTTAATTTCGTTAAACAGATCATTGGAGTCTATATCCTTATTATCCTGATCTGTCAATCGCTCTTCAATAATAGAACAATGTTTTAAAAGATCGCTGTCACTTAATTTGAATATGTCGCTAAAAACTCCGAAAATATAATCATACTCAATTAATAAGTCAAATCGGTTTTTAGAGAACTTATAGTATGATCTATAATTTTTAAGAAAAAACTAATATTAAAGGCAGCTTTTGAATCATGAGGGGTCACATCTCGGTGTTCATAGTCAAACAGTTTTGGTTTAAATTTTCTCCTAGCCGTTGGTAATGGTCGAAAGTCTTCTTCAATTTCGAGAGAGGATGCTACTTCTTTCGCCTGCACAAGAATTTCTTGAAATGATTGGTCAGATCTATATTGCTGGAAGTGATCAACTATATTTTTTAGGTTGGTTTGGCATACTTCAATATTAATTGTAGCACTTTGCATTTATATTAAATAAAACGTCATACCAAATAATAATTCCACAATTAAATTGAAAATTTTGTACAGACGTTAAGAGGAACTTGCTTTATGTTTTGCATCAATGTGAAAGGAATTATCTTCAGCAGCTTCTAGAAGACTTTCGCAAACCTTAATTAAATAAACTTTAAGGGGCTTTATTGCGTCAATTCTGCTGGACCATCTTGTCTCACTTAGAGGCTTTAAACTTAACCCGGGGACATTTTTTCTCTAAACATACCACATTTTTGTAGATGACAAAAAAATTATATAACTCTTGCACCAGATTAAAAAAGTTTATTGTAGCACTTGACACCTTAGAAGCGCCAACTACTGTTAAGTTCAAAGTATGCACAAGGCACAAAAAAGGCTTTCAGATTTGCATCAAAAATACGTTTTTGAAGCAATCGAATCGAAACGATACCGCTTCAAAAACGCATTTTTGATGCGGTATCGTTTCGATCTTAAAAATAGCCAAATATCGTAGGTAGCATATCATAACATCACTAAGACTGGCATAGCTGAAAGACCTAGTATTTCGTGAAATATTACTGTACACGGTTCAAAGAATCTCCTTAATAAGCTACGAAATCTTCGATATAATATTCCTTGTTGATTTTCTGACTTGGAATTGCTGCGACTTTAAAGTGTCTTTTTCGTGGTGTAACTAGAAGCTTCTATTGGTCATTGGTTTTGGGATCATAACTATAAACCATAAAACAGATTCATTAATTTACAATCAATAACCAATTTTCGTAATTGTTGACCATTGCCAATTTGTCATGAGCAATTTCGATGGCACCGTTTATTGCTAATCCGTCAGCAATTTTAAATCAATTTATAACTACGCGAACCATCTGTGAAGTTTCGTTACAGATACTCCAAATACTAACTTGGCAGTTCTAATAAGTCCTTCCTTGTGAAAAATGCTTCCTTACATACAATCCAAGGTCTTTCGATAAAAGTGCTATGGATCCGTAATCGTTTTCGGGAATTGACTGTTATCGAGCATCTTTCATGGTGTTCAAGAGGGTAGAAAGATTTCGTTATTTGTATCTACCTCTTTTCATGTTTTCGTTAGTCTTTGTCTCCCATATACGTTCGACTTGTCGTGTATTATCCATTCTCTGAAGATGTACCCATCTACGGAGCTGCCTCTTCTCTATAAATTTCAAAGTGGATTCAATTCCTAATTCCTTTCGTATGTCAATGTTCTTTAGTTTATCTCTCTTTTTGACTCCTTACCGTCCTAAGATATTTCATTTCGACAGCTTAAATTTTAGTTTTGGTTTTATCTAGAACCCATGACTCACATCCAAATGTCAGTGTTAGCCTATAGATAGATGTGGATACTTTCATTTTGTGGGTCTTCTTTCTTATTTATGAATCATTGATTTCAGCATATTGCTTTGCTGATTCCTCGAGTTCAAGTCCTAAGTACTTATATTTTTCCACTTGTTTAATTTTTGTCCCCTCTATCTGTATATTTATGTCTTCCTTTTCTGTTCCAATCACCATTACCTTAGTTTTTTCTTTGTTCATTTTCATACCACTCTTCTGTAATTCTCCGTATATTCAAGTTTTTCTGAAGATCTTGCTGGCCATTATCATTATATCATCCGCGTATGCCCCTTCTTATACTTCTACTTGCTGTAAGTTTGTATATCTAATCAGGATTTTCCTCACTTCTGTCGAGCAATTTTTTATTATTTCATCCATAAAGATTATAAACAACAGATGACTAAGCCCACCCCTGTCTACGTCCCTCCGTTGTCTGGAAATACTCCGATCTCCTGTTTCCGCTTATAATGCAATTTCTATTACTTTCATATATATTTACTATCAGTCTTATAATTTTTGCTTTGATTCCTCTTCTACGTGGTATTTTCCATAATCTTCGTCTAGGCACCCTATCAAAAGCTTTTTCCAAGTCCATGAACGCTAGGTATATTTTCTTCTTCATCCTGCTAGCTTAGATTTCTTTTGCTTAATATATGATTTTGAAGACTTCTTCCTTTTCGAAATCCACTTTGTGTCTCTCCCAATGTTCTTTCAATAATTGGCCTCAGCTTCATATCTATTATTTGTTCATATATTTTCATTGCATAGTAACGTGATTCATCTGTAGTTGCTACAGGCCCGCCGCTAGCGGTTTGAACGCCGTTGTGCAATTCCTATCGTGCCGCCCTATCTAACTACAAAACCTACGTGTTTATAAAAATGTGAAAAAAAATGCTGTACAGTGAAAAACTATGTTATATTAGGTTATTTTATACAAGATAGATACACTAATACGACATTAAATGAAAAAATGAAAGCAAGAAAGGTGCAGTTTATACATATTATGTAGGTAGGTATAGGTATTAAGTTATTTTACAGAAACTGCACCTTTCTTGCCTTCATGTTGGCAAAATCAGCCATAATTTTTTGGTGTCTAGTCTATTTAGAATCTCATGTTCAATTGAAATTATTGCTAAATTACTTAGTCTTTGCTGGTGCATAGTTGATCTCAAATATTTTTTTATTATTTTTAACTTTGAAAATGACCTCTCACCAGATGCAACTGAAACCGGCAATGTAAGTAGTATCCTTAGCGCTATTGCTGTAGTCGGAAATGTTGACATTAATTCATTAGCAAAATGTATTGCAATAGGGTTTGTGGATCATTAGACTGGTTTTCAGTTAAATGCAACTTTAAAGCATTGATTTCATTAAACATATCTATACCGTCAATATCTGCGTCACTACTTGAACTATCTTTTAGCTTCACATTCAAATCTTTACAATGTTTCATTAAATCATCTTTGGAGTAACTAAACAAGTTATTATTGGTGAAAAGCCAAAACGTCGGTAAAAGTTTCCAACTCATCGAATCTACGTTTTAAAGAAGCTAAGGTTTGGTCCAGGATCCTAAACAAAACATCTACCTTGTATTTTGTTTTAGGGTCTAATAAGACTTCATCACTCTGTTCATACTGAAATTGAGTTGTGGACGAACGGTATCGCTTACAGCGGGCCTGAGTTGCTACATTCATGTTTGTCACCTGATTTGTAAATTTGGATTATCATTAAGATCTGCCAGTCTTCCGGGATCTGTTCTTCTTGCCATACCCTATTATATATTTTCAAAAGTACGTCTTCTACATATTGTCCCATATTCTTGATCATTTCGGTATAAATCTTGCAATAGCCTGGGGCTTTTCCATTTTTCGAGCCTTTTATAGCTTCCTGTAATTCCTGTGTTGTTATCTTTTCTTGATTCCTATCTTCTTCTATGCAAACTTCACTATTCTCTTATCCGTTTTCTCCGCTCTTGAAAATATTGCTTCCATCTTTTCATTACTTTCCTGTCATCTATGAGTATTTCTCCATTTTTGTCCTTGATGTTATAAATGTCACAGTGATGATTCAACTATTTTATGGAATAGCATTTGGTTTGCTTCGCTCTCGGCATCTATTTTTCCCCGAATTCTACCCATTTTCTTCTTTCAGATGCCGAGACTAGATCTTTCACTCGTTTTCTTTCTTGCTTGTATAACTCATATTTCTCTATAGTTTTACAGTTGAGATAAATTGCCCATGTTCTCTTATTAATTCTCACTTCCTCTCTAATTGCATCTGTTCACCATGCCGTTTGTTTTGCGTTATTTCTCTTTCTGCTGCTTTCACATACTTCTTTAGCAGAATCTAGAAGAATGCTCTTGAAATACTTCCATAAGTCTTCTGTGCTCATATTGTCTGTTGCATCATCTAAATTTTCTAGTTTCCTTAATATGGTTTGCTCTAAGATTTTGGCTTATTCTGGATAGGCGAGTTTGTAAGCCTTTATCGATTCATATTCGATCTTTTTTTTTAATGATATCCCTTTACCGTCGTCTTTCAGTTTCTTTTTGATACAAGCTACTAGTAAAAAATGGTCGCTCCCTATTTCAGTTTCTCTTCTCGCTCTAAGTCTTTTATTTTTTTCAGGTTGCTTTTCCCTAGCAATATGTAGCCGCCTATTATCGATTTCTCGTTTCTACTTTCTACTTGTCTCGTATATTTATGTATATTCTTGTATTCGAAGAAACTGTTACTAATTATAAAGTTATTCATTATTGCAAAGTTCAGTAGTTTCTTGTCTGTTCTCCATGTTTGCCTAAAACTGTCCTATAAATACTATCCTTATTTCGCTGTCCTACTCTTCCGTTGAAGTCACCTGCAATATAAATACTGCCCTCTGCTTCTTCTGTAACTTTCGTTAATTGTTCCCAAAATTCGATTTTCTTACTAACTCATTCATCACAATTATTTTTCTTATGTTCATGGTCGGATTCCTTGATTCAACTGTGAGTATTCTTGCTGACCACGCTCCAGCTTAATATCTGCTCTGTCATTTCTTTATTCATCAAACATGCAATATATATATATATATATATATATATATATATATATATATATATATATATATATATATATATATATATATATATATATATATATATATACAATTTTTCATTCCATTCAATTTCTCCAAATTTAATCATATCTCCCTACTTTGTTGGGGGTAGAACCATTGCAATGCTACAATGAAATGTTACATTCGTCTTAACCACTCTGATAATAAACAAAATAATTTCGATCCTTCTCTGGTATTCTCGTTACGCCCCTGTACGTGGGCATAGCGAAAAATCAGGAATAACCTGTCAGGTTAAGGTCCAAACTCAGCGAGATACTAGGACGAAAGCAACGGAGCGTGACCACGTGCCATGTTCGCGATAATAATGATACCTACATGGTTTTTACCCAGAAATATTGTTTATACACATGCATAAGTAATTATTGTATTTACCATATGCCCGCTTGCAACACATTTCCTCTGTTTGCTGTTATGATTTTCACCAAGCAGATGGATATGTGATGAATCCTTCTGACAACTTTCAACAACTTGACATACTTGAAAAAAAATTTATACAACGTACAAGGAGAGAAGTCAATACCCGCATAGTACGTTAATTTAATGAAGGATCATAAATTAAGAGACATTTAAATGCAAGCTTTACAACCCAGGAAATATAAATTATTTCGAAAATAATTTTAGCTATGAAGAGTGATATCCACATATTTCTATTATTTGAACAGAATCTTATCAAAATCTTTCAAATCAGGAATTAACTTGAACTCTGATTGAAAAAGAGACCTCCAAATTTTTGTGATTTCTGAAATATGAGCCCCAAAACAAAAATATTGGAGAACTTATTCTTCTTCAGATATTTTTGGGTGATAAATAAGTGCAGAGTTTTTCTTGAACAAGTTTTATTTTTTTACGAGAGATATTCAATAACTTTCAACTGGTTAGGTTAGGTTAGATTTAGTCAGGAGACCAACAGAATGACATTTCAAGAGGTAGAAGCTGAACAAAACTGAGCAATGTCACTATAAAAACTCCAATTTTTTGTATCAACCTTCAAACGATAGTTTTGAAATACCGTAACAATTTAATATTTGGTTCAATTATCAGAGTCTTTATTCAGTAACGCTTATTCTAAAAACAATAGAAATATCACAATTGGGTGTATTCATGAAAAATTGCCATTTATGAAAGTCGGCAGATGGCAGCAAATTGAAAAAGAATGTACCAAGACAATTAGAAGAAAACGGTACAATAAAACCACAGTGTGTTGTATGTATGAAGGTATTGACTTCAGAATCTTTCAAAAAGAAGTCAACTGAAGAAACATTTAGATAACTTGCATTCACACCTGTCTTTCAAACCGCGAGAATACTTCGCAAATTTAGAAATATCTGTTAAAAGACAAAGATTGAATAGCAACTTGTGTGGTACATTCGATCAGCGTTCAGCATTAAGGGCTAGCTTTGAAGTAGCCTGCTTGATTGCTCGAAATGAGAAACCATACTGGTGAAGATTTGCTTAAACCAGATGCTGTAAAAATGGCAGAGATTATGTGTGGTCAAAAAGAACAAAGAAACTGAATTCAGTGCCCCGTAAGTAATACCACAAGAGCTCGGATTTGGCTGGATATTTTTCTATGCTCGTTTTCGAATACTTACGTGGAGGCAATTCAACGAGAACTGGGCGACAAAATTTTGTCGAGAAGGTCGAGTTGAATTACCGAAAAGTGAGTATGAGAAAACATGCTTAGAAAAATATCCTGCTCGAGTGGTATTTGCTGAGAATATTCCGCGAACGACAAAATGAACTTTATTGAGAAATGTACACAGGACGATGCCTAAGGAATTATGGAATATTCAGCATTCCCAGAAGTTTTTCGAAGATTTGAGACAAGATTCAAATGATGCTCATTGTTCAGTTGCAGGTAGGGCTTAATATAGCTTGCCGTAGAGTGTCCGGTTAGTTTGATCAATTCTTGTTTACTGGCACCTGCCTCAGATAGGTTCGAAACAGCACTGGATCTATGACAATGATTTGTGACCTTTTTATTTTTTGTATCCAGCTGAAATTTTTGTCCATTGGTATATTTCATTTACTCCCAAAGGCATATTTTTGTACCAACCCTTAGAAGTACTGTTTTTCCAAAATTGATTGGGAGCCAGAAATAATCTATCACTTGTAATATGATCGGGTCTTTTCGACAATATCTTATGAAATAACCGCACAGGACATAAATCTGGATTTTTCTTATTTTTTTACTAGCCATTTACTATAACAGCATATGTTTGAGCCGCTTTGGCAAGTTTTCGAGAATACTGGGTTATATTCACTTCTCCGTTATTAAACTTTTTCTCTTTGAAAAAGTATACCTTTCAAGCTGCTGCTTCACCGCCACGCCATGCTAATTCATAAGCAACAATATGGATAAAAATTTTCAACACACCTATCGGGGCGTTTTCGTCCCAGTACAGAGCCATGCTATCAATTTCAGTTCTTGTTAATGCACCGGAACTTTCTTTGCGCTTTTCCACATCTCCTTGAAACATCTTCTTTTTAGAATTGTTAGCTTCACGAGCCATTCCAAATGCTGAATCGGTAAAGGGGTTGAACCTCATGTTGAATTTTTCGAAATACATATTCTGCATCATTTTCGCAGTTGTTTTGACAACGTATTCTTTGTAATCTTGTCCATTCATTTGTTTCATACTGAAACCCCAATCCATAAGAATATCTTCAATAGAATGCTGTATATCCAAATCGAACGTTCGATCCTTGCAGAATATACTGAATTGATTTCAAATCGAGATGTGCGTTTTTCTTGTATTTTTGGGGATAAAATTCTGTATAGAACTATTTATTTCTGCTTTACTGGTACTTCCAAAAGGAGACATTTCAATTTATATCGGCTGAAACTTTACAACAGGTACTAGAATGGCTGTACTTGACAGGTTTAAAACCGTGCTATTTGTGAATGTTGCGTTGCTATGGAAACGCAAGGATTCTCTATGGGCAAATTTATCTACTAATATCCTACCTTCCTTCCTAATTCTATGCAATTTATCCGATATCAAACTCGAATTTCTGTGTTCTTAAACGTGCATTTTGACACATGAGTGGACTTGTCGCATTAAAACATGCTAAATATTTTGCTATTCAGCTTGATGAGACAACTGATTTTAGTAGCAATTCGCAGCTAATGGTATATGTTCGCTACAAAGGTGCACCAAGTTGTATATTTTTTGTAAAGGCGGTATGTCGATCTCTAATAGTTTGGTTGGGCCCTTGTGGTTTCTAATTAGGGTCACCAGGTACTCCAGATCTTCGATTATTCTAGGTTTTTATAATTTTCCCTTTATATTGCCATTAAACCTTAACTCTGTACCGAATTTCAGCTCTCTGAGTTTATGGGAAGTACTAATTCTATTCTGATGATCATGAGTGAGTGAGTGAGTGAGTGAGTGTCATAAATGCGAAACTTTGCTTTCGTTTAATTTGGGAACTAAATGACCTACAGACTTGGAATTTGGGATTTCAAGTATGTGATTATAGCTTACTGCATTCTGGTCTTATCCAGAGGTTCTCAAAAAGGGGCCTGAAAATGCGGCGAAATGGTTCCAGTAATTAGTTATCATTATTATTTTTTGATTCGGTGTCGCTTTTTTTAGAACAAACATCTTCGATTTCTTATGTGATCCTTCTACGTAACATTGGATCGAGTCTCTTTTAGCTTCCTTTTCCTTCGTTTGGAGTTATCAAATATGTCGTTATTAGGAATAAAATTGTTTAATTCATTAATATTTCCAATCCTGTGCAAATTATAATTTGCTAGTTCGAAATTCTAACACGCGGGAGAGATACCTAGTCAACCTATATCGGGTACGCTGAATCCAGTGGTTACCACCGTTTTTGAAAGTTAGCTCTTGTTTAGGAGATATTCGCCTTTGAAGTTAGCTGATTTCAGTAGGGTTCGTCGCTTATGACTTCAGTACATTATATGCTTGTAATTCCCAAACCGTTCGGAATATCGCTTTACTGTCTTCGGCAAAGTTTTAGCTATTGTCATGGCCAACAACTTTTCTGAATATACCAACATAGAAAAACCTCATTCAAACACCGTTTCTTAACAAAATGACCAAAAAACTCCATTTTTTCGTTAATTTTCGTCTAAATAATAGAGAAACCAAAGGAATTTCGCTTTAAAATCTCAAAATAAGAAAAGAAAACACATTTCCTATAGTTAAATCAAAAATTTAAACGCACAATCATGATTTTAACTCAAATTTTTATTCAAATTCCTACAATTTTCAACAAATAAACTTATAAATTCATGTTCATTCTTCTTCTTCTCCATCTTCATCTTGCTGTGAATTCCAGCAAATGTCTACTAATAGAGAATCAAGTTTTTTTCCACTATACCAGTGCTCAAGCCCAGCCGTCACCTGATGAAACCGTTCACCATGCTCATCTGATTCACATGGTGATTGTTCGGCATGATAATGTAAAAATGAATTTTCAGAGACATTTTTACACCAATGTTACGGAAAGCAACGAGCATATTTTCAACGTGTATGCGCCAGTTTTCGTCAAGATGAATTCCAAGTACATTTTCGATGACCCTTTGACGCAATCCCAAGCAACGAGCTCCAAAATCGACAAACTGTTTTTAAATTGTTGGTCTCTCATCAAGCGTCGAATATCAGGTCCATTGAGTATGCCTGTAATAAAAGAATGCGAAAAAATATGTGTTAAATATTGAATAAGTTAAGTTGATTGCCTTCACGATCTAGGGTCTTGATGAAATTTTTAACAATCCCAAGCTTGATATGCAAAGGCGGAAGCAACACTTTTTCGATTGGCACAAGTGGAATTTCAACGACGTTTTCTCGACGCAATCTGAACCCTTGTCGCATAGGCCAGCTTTTATTGGCATATTGGTCGCTGGTATATAGGGTATCCCATAAACATATAAAACACATGATTTTCGTATATCCCGTCTGCATTCCTCTCAAAAGAGTTATCACCTTCTAATCTGCATAAATTTTCCAACGATGGTCTTCATATTTCACCAAATCAAGGATTTTTTTCAATGATTCGTAATTTTCTTTCGTTTTTGTGCTGATGGCAATCGGAACACTGTTTTTTGAGTTTGTGACATGAAGCAAAACCGCCTTGAGACTACTTTTGGACGAATCGATGAAAAGACGCCAGTCTTCTGGTTTATACTCATGATGCATTTTTAATACCAATTCCTTGATATCAGTGCAGTACGCGAATGAATTGTCTTCGATGGATTTGAATAAAGCAGTGAACTGCCTATGACGGCCGATTGCTCCATATACTTTCACATCAGGTGCTAAGACATTCTTTTTTTTTCAATTCCTGAGTCAAAATAATGGACGAATAATTTTATCCAGATCTTTTTGAGAAAATTCGGCATGATTACGTTGCGGAGATACATTTGATGGTACACAAACCGATGCAGACGTTTCTCCAATAGTATCAAAAGTAGATGGAATGTACTCTTCTGTCGGACTGGATCGTTTCGGTATTGGAATGGGTTCCGAATGTGGTAACGGCAACTGAAAAAACTGAGTTCCTCTGAGTTCAACTTTACGTTTTTTAGCTCTGTTCAATCCGACAATTTTATTAACACAAGCAAAACAGTCATCTGGATTATGTTCTTGAGGATTTTTCCAAATTACTGGAATGCCAAAAGGCATAAATTGGAATTCACCTGTAATAAAAATAGCTTCAATTGATATAATTTTGAAATAAATGATAAATCATTTCATTTTACCTCTTTTTCATCCACTCAATCTTATGACACAACCAGTACAAACGATTTTTGGAGCCCAGTTCACATCTTTGATTACAGTTTGGTTGAATTATTATGTGTACGATTCAGCAATTTCTTCAGAAATTGAACGATAGCTTGTCATTATAGTAAACTTTCCACAAATGTAGCAAAATTTATTAAATTTACTGCACGAATTCACTTTTGATATTTTTACCAAATATATAACTTGTGTAAAGAAAGAAACTTCAACAAGAAATGTCAAATTAAGAATTATCACACAAATACATAGTAAAATACATAGTAACATCAGTGACAATACTAATAAATACGTATTAACAGTGACATCTGTGAGAAGTTTGAGTTAAAATCATGATTGTGCGTGTAATTTTTCTGATTTAGCTATAGGAAATGTGTTTTCTTTTCTTATTTTAAGATTTTAAAGCGAAATTCCCTTGATTTTTCTATTATTTAGACGAAAATTAACGAAACAATGGTAAGGAAATGGAGTTTTTTGGACATTTTGTTGAGAAACGGTGGTTGAATGAGGTTTTTTATGTTGGTATATTCAGAAAAGTTGTTGGCCATGACAATAGCTAAAACTTTGCCGAAGACAGTAAAGCGATGTTCCGAACGGTTTGGGAATTACAAGCATATAATGCACTGAAGTCATAAGCGACGAACCCTACTAAAATCAGCTAACTTCAAAGGCGAATATCTCCTAAACAAGAGCTAACTTTCAAAAACGGTTACCACTGGATTCAGCGTACCCGATATAGGTTTACTAGGTATGTCTCCCGCGTGTTAGAATTTTGAAGTGTCATTTTCACGCACTGTGTTATTGAAAACACTCTGCTTAACAATTTTTTCACCTTCTTTCATAATATGATCAAAAAAAATCATACTGCTTATCAGCGAGGTACTTCTTGATGCGAAATAATTTTTTTCGTGTTTTCTTTAAAAATTTATGAAAATATTAATTAACTGGTTTGTATTAGTCTGTCGCGCTTGAAATGTTTACCATTTCATTTTCTATTTTGTTGACTGGGTGTTTTATGGGGTTATAAATTCATACCATAGAATTTTTGACTAACATTCTTCCTTTTTCGTCCTTTGGAGTTATCAAATAGCTCGTTATTACGAATAAAATTCTTTAAAGTAGCTGCCAGACAATCACTGTTGATTTCTTTCATTTTATTTCTCACGAGAAGAACATGTCGCTAAGAAAAAACAGAACTCTCTCGATTGTTCTGAATTCTTATTCCTTCCTTTCCGAAATTTCAGTACTATCTAAAAAATAATTTCTGATGTACTTCCGTACTCTTAATTAATACTATAGATAGCAGGAGATTTACAGCTTAGCTGTTATCTGACCTTCCCATCAAACCTACGTGCTAATGAAAAATGTCAAGACCAAACCAATTCATCAACGCAGAAGAAAAAGTGAAAACAATCGACAATTAAGGAGCGCTCAAGACCAACCTATAAGAGAAAGAACTATGAACTGTCAATCGTCCAGAAGACGAATGGCATTTCTTTGTGAGCGTCATTAATGTACGGCAGTACGAAATGGAAATGAATACGCCGTGGATGTGAACGAACTTTTATCAACCACGGTTCAACAATCAATATCGAAACGATGCATAGAAATTGATATGTGAACGCAGTGGCGCGTTGAAAGGGGATACCTGGGTGAGGCTCATAACTCCAACGAGAAAAACTCATGTACTTCAAATAGTTTTCGATTGTTGGGAGTGGTGAGGAAATACTAATTATCTTATTTTGAATTCTTCCGCATTCCACTGACTTAATTAAAAAATATGTTCTTAATTATCGATATCAATTAATTCCAGTACATTGATCGGAAAGTAATTTTTTTCGGTGAAAAAATGTAATTATTAATATTTCACATAAAAGTATGATATATCTACTAGGCCTTAGGCAGAATCAATACCTCTAGAATAGAACAGGTGTAAGATACAAAACAAGATCAACCGCGTAAGGTTTCTATTATTTCTCTTTCAAATGATATCATCATTAGATAATTAATATCGGATTTAGAATTTTGAAAAATGAAGTAATTTTCACTTTACTAGAAGAATGAAGTGCATACTAACGATACATAAGCACGAAGTTTGTTCAACAATTAAATAATTTCAAATTTTCCGTGTTGTGTAGGTCTTTTTTTATTATGTTGGTACACAATTTCTAAAACTGAACCTACCACATTACTTTTCATGTTATCCTCTAGTGGCTAACCATAGATTAATTTTTATTTAGCTCAGGTCAGGAGAAATGGATGTGGATGCAATACCCCAACATTCAAAATGCTGAACCGACGATACTCTCGAAAAGACGGTTGAAAAGTAGTTAACCCGAGTTCCCTAGCTTGGTCTTCGCGGTTAAGGGTCTTGCGTTTCAACACAAAGTTGAATTGAAATTCCTTATGGTTTCTTATGAAAGTGATAATGAAACATTTTTCGGTATTAATGAATAAAATTCCTAATTTTTTTTTCACCAAGAAGAAAAGATCTTTTATATATGGAGTGCATGAATTAACTTTGATTTATTTTAGTGTTTAATTCTTGTTTTCAAGATGAATAGTTGGTAAGGTTAGTGATAAATATCTCTTACATAACGATGTTTCCGTACAATTGTGGGTACACTTGTCTAGTATTTGTTTCTATTTTATTCAGGTTGGATTAATCAGCTATGCTGTATCCTAACTTTTGGTATATCCCAATGTACAGTAACACTCACTCATAATAAGTTTAAGGCCTTTAATGTAATTGATAGTTATAATTATTATTTCTGTACAAGATGCCAATAAAATGCTATTTATTATCGTGGACTTATGCACTATCTCAGCTGTTAGCTGGATATAATTCACCTTTCCCAGATTTAGCAATCAAAGGGAATAGGCTCGATTACAATATACTTGATATAAATTTCCTTACTATCCTACATGTATTAAGAATTACAGCTTTTTGCATTTCTATATAGGTATTCTTATGCAATTCTAATTTCTTAAGGCTATCATGCAAAGTTTTGGGTATTAAACCAGTCGAGGATACGATGACAGGAACAATATCTATTTTATCGAGGTGCCACATCAGCTTGATCTCAATAGCAAGTGTATTTGGACTTTTTCTCCTGTAACTTGTTCAGCACGTTGTTATTATTCGGTATGGCGACATCCATCCAGCATTGCTGTTCTGGCTCTCTTATCATACACCACTATGTCCGGCCTATTATTCGTCACCATTCTGTCAGTGATAACAGGCCTATCGTAGTATAATCTGATAGAGTCATGTTCCAATACGGGTGCCGGTTGATACTTGTAATATGGCTGGAAGGTGTTCAGAAGTCCGTACTTGTGTGCAAGTTTCTGGTGGATAATGTTGCACACTTGATTATGCCTGTGAAGATATTCCGTATTGGCCAGTTGTTCGCATCCGGACGTAATATGTGTTTTCTTTCTTGTATATAGAAACTATCAGACCCAGGTTCCAGTCATTCGGCATTTTTTCAGTTTCCCATATTTCTTTTATAAGTTCATATATGCTGTTCAACAATTTTTTCCCACCGTATTTGATCATTTCATTGGTTATGCTATCTGGTCCACTTGCCTTTTTGTTCTTCAGATTGCTGATTATGTCGTCGTATTCCACTTTTGTTAGAGCAGTTTCACTATTATTATCTAAGTTTTTGTTATCTCTCCTCTCACACATTTCTGCGTTTCTTTCCTCTGTTGAGGGTCTCATAAAATGTGCTATCCATTCAGAGTTTTCTATGTTATTAAATGTTTTCCTACTATTCTGTTTCCTAATATACTGATATATTTTCGAGTGGTTCTTGTTCTCGTTTTCTAGATTTTCTAAGAAGTTTTCTATTCATTCCGATTTCTTTCTTCTGAGAATTTTCGTTGTTAGTTTTCTGCTTTCTGTATAATTTACTCTGTTACTTTCTAGTTTCGTTCTCTTCGATTTCAGCCTTGCTTCTTTGTTCTTTCTGATCAATTCTTCGCATTCTGCGTCGAACCATTCATTGTTTTTATCTTTCTTCTTCTGGCTCGTTATTTTCTCGGCAGCTCTTGTTATGTCTTCCTTCAGATTATTTCATATCACCTCTATGTTTCTACTTTCTTCCCTCGTCCTTAGAGTCTTCTCTAATTCTTTCTTATACTCCTCTGCTTTTGATGTTATTTCTTCTGAGTTCCATTTCTTTTTACGTTTCAGTTTCCTGTGCGTTTTGGCAACTATTCTCATTTTAATTTTACCTATAAGTATGTGGTTGGAGTCAACATTTGCGCCTCTGTATGATCTAACGTCTTCCACAACACGCTCACGTCTTTTGGAAACCAATAGGTGGTCTATTTGATTTCAAGTTGTCCTTCCTGGTATAAGCCAGGTTACTTTGTTTTATTTAGTTCATCATAAAAATCTTCTTTGGATTCTACGCTTGACTCTTCAGTCGGTGCGTGAACATTTACCATTGTTATGTTCGCTATATCGTTTTTAATCCTCAAAAGAGAAATTCTTCCATTAATTGTTGTGTATTCTCTATGTATAATTTTTTCGTTGATTAGAAAACCTGTACCATTTTTCCTCTATTATTTTTGCCACCGTACATGAGTGTGTAGTCCTTTATTTTAGGTGTACCATCTCCTTCTAATCTTATTTCTTGAATAGCTAATATATCTATTTTATAATTTTGTGTTTCAGTAGCTATTTCTTCCACTTTACCTGGTGGCAACATCATTCTTACATTCCATGATCCAAGTCTGAGTAGAGGTTTCTTTTCCCTCCTTGTTCTTCTTTTGCTTTTTATTATCTCTTTTGTGTGTGTCTTCTTCCTTAAATCCAGGCGCAGGCAATTCAATAACCAATTTCGAAATTTGGCGCCTATGAGTAAATCAAAATTTCGAAGGATTTGAAGCAATTTTCTGCAATTTGGAGGAACAAAATACATAGAAACTAGAAGAAAACCAATTCTCGAAGACAACGACAATCAAATTAATATTTTCGTGCCAATCCACATGCGTCCATTAAGTCAGCATCAATGGATATTGGATTGAGTTATACTTCCATTCAAAGGATCCTAAAGAAACATAACATGCACCCGTATTCTTTTATCAGACTACAAAAATTGAAACCAACTGACCTTCCCAAGCGGCTAAATTTGTGTGAAAAGTTATTAATTCGGCTTGTTCAATGAAAGTGGAATAACCAATAGGAGAAATCGACATTTTTGGGCCACAGAAAATCCACATTTCATTGAGGTTATTGATTTTCAAAATAAATTCAGCGTGAACGTTTTTGCAATTTCAATGAATGATTTGTTGGCTTATCACATTTATGAGGAAAAAGATGATGGACACAGATACTTGGAAATTTTGAGAGGAACATTAGCAAATTTTTTAGATGGATTACCCCTTAACATTCTGAGAGATTTCTATTACCAAATGGATGGTGCACCAGCACATAAAACACGAGCTGTAGATCGGCAGCTAACAGAAATGTTCGAGGATAGTTGGTGGGGTAATCAAGGACCAAATTTATGGCCTCCGCGTTCTCCGGACCTGACGCCCCTTGATTTTTATTTATGGGGTGAATTCAAGAGTGAAGTGTATCTTATTCCTGTAAGAAGTAAAGAAGAGTTACTAGAGCGCATTCATAATGCTTTTCGTAATATTGATCTTGAGGAAACTAGGAGGGCAACTCATCATGTTCGTATACGAGCTGTCAAGTGTATCGAGCAAAATGGGGCCCATATTGAACATTTATTCAGATCGTAAATTAGTTTTTGCCTATGATATTTGCTATCATTTATTCGTATTAATGTAATTATCTTGGATGATTGGTTTTCGCTTAGTTCCTACAATTTTTATTCATCCGAGTCGTAGAAAATTGCTTCTAATGCTTCGAAATTTTATTTTACTCATAGACGGTAAAATTGGAAGTTGGTTTTTGAATTGCCTGCAATTTCTACCCACTACTTTCTGACATTCTAAAATGAATTGAAAAAAGATTAAATATATTTTCGTTTGAATAACCAGTGGTTTTATTCCAAATGTGTTGTATTTTTTGGATATTTTCAATCTGAAATAACGGCAATTCTTTTTGAAATATCAAATTCGAATGAACGAAGTGACAAGTACATCAATTTTAGGCACCTGTCAGGTGAGCGTAGCCAGTTCAGCTACTTGATTCAAATATTTCAAAGCATTCTCTGTTAGTTCTTGCAAAATCATCGAAATTCAATATATTCCCAAATTATTTCGGAACTATAAGAGATGGGTATAGTACATGCTTATTGTTATATTAAAATTGGAACGTACCATTTGAAAGAATTGAGTTATTGCTGTTTGAAAAAGGCCAAATTGAAAAAATCATACAAAACAACGCAATAAACATTTGACATGTGTAGATTGATTAAAAAATTCCTTGATCCTTCTTCTATCCACCCAGCAAAAATTGTGTCTGTAGAGCAAAATATGTACGAGCTACAATTTTTTAAAATGTTCCTCAAAAATCGAGTTTATAACAAAATTAATTAAATCTGTCAAAAGTTTTGACAGATAAGTGCCAACAACTTGGGTATTTTATGCCTTGCTCAAATGTTGGTTCTAGATGTATAATAAAAGAGGTAGATTGCCATTTGAAATAACAAAGTGATGACCCACTTCCGGTATAACCGAAAATGGTATCACTTCGAAATTATTTCACTCCAATTGGAAATCGCTAGTTATGGCCGCGTATAAAATTTCAGCTTAATATTGTAATTGGTACTCAAAAACGGACGGTCCCTGTGGATATTCCGTATATCGTAATTTACACATTACACACTTCTACTATAGGGTATAAAAACACAAATAAAAATAAGCACTTCACCATGAAAACAATAAAAATGGAGCTGTAGGTCGATGTCGTCATATCTTGCCAAAAACACGAAAAAAAACAATCTATATATTATATAATTCGATCTGTCCAAGCATTTTTCACCAAATCCAAAATGAAGTTTCCTGTAAGTATAGAAGGGTGTT
Source organism: Cryptolaemus montrouzieri (assembly GCA_013387265.2). Taxonomy (NCBI): domain Eukaryota; kingdom Metazoa; phylum Arthropoda; class Insecta; order Coleoptera; family Coccinellidae; genus Cryptolaemus; species Cryptolaemus montrouzieri. The sequence continues at coordinate 88,022,555 of JABFTP020000001.1, read as the reverse complement.
CCACTTTAGTTCACTTTCGCTGACAAAGAAACAAAAAAACCACTAAAATTTTGCCTGCGTTATACTTAAATAACCCTTATCTGCAACCACTATTTCCTGTGCAAAATTCATTGTATTTCTCAAAAATCCACTAGATATCAATTTATCACCATATAAGTTATCAAATTTAAAATTAATATTTCTATTTTCTGTAGCTCACACGCGATTACATTGTCGATGTTCAGACGAAATTCCCTTGACAGCGTTGTTCCGTTTCCTACTTTAACGAACTCGGGAAAATTATCTATTCCTAAACGATTATTGTGCCTACTTGATTCGACTTCAGTTTACACTTCCGCTAAGTTTTGCTTTGTTTGTTTATCGATAGCCACTTTTTCCGGTCCGTGGGGCCTTCAATGTTGGAGTTATTGCTGTTTGACAGTGAATTCTTTATACATGAAGGCAAAGGCAGATGTTTTACATAAACCTTGGCAATTTGATATTATCTTTAGCGCGTTTAGTAGAGAAACTACCAAGGATTTAGTTACAAAATTTACTATACTTATTACTGTGACATATCCATATCAATATGGGAAATCAACAAGAGTTGCAGAACTTTTGCTACTTAAAAGTTACGACATTTTTTTTTATCTTGACTTTAATAAAACACTTTGTATTCTGCAAATCGATTAATCTAGAAAACTATCCTAATTGGATGATTTATTTCTTCAGTGGGTCATTGGAAACAGTTAAATATATACAGTACTTCACGAGTCCGGGCACACATCGTTCGGGCGCATCCCTGGACTATCGAAATGCCCGAATTTCTGAAGTGACTGAATTTGTTTCATTTTCAAAATAGAAACACCCCAAAATTTGTTAAAGCCGAGTTTATTATAAAAATATCGAAAAGTTGAAAAAAATATAGTTTCTATTATAAAACAGAATCAAATTATAGAATTTCCATTCATTATAATCTTCCCTCATAGAAAATATAGAATTTAAATACAGGGTGCTTCAACGAAAACTAAACAGAGACTATATCTATCAAGATATTCACTTCTGATCAAAACGGAAAAACAGGTTAATTTTTATTTCAAGGTGTACATCTTTAGGGGTACAATAATTGCCTGAAATATCATCCCCCTAAGTGGGGGTTGCAATCCTTGAACATTTTGAATAGAGAAGATGGGTCTAGTGTTGACTCAAAAGAAAGGTGGTATCTTTGTCTACATTGTCTTGAACGAATTTCCATTTTTAATTGAAAACTGTAAAAGATACAGGGTGAGCAACTGAAAGATAGGGAAGACTATTTCCCTGAGACTATTCAAGTTTCAGTGACGTAAAATGGAACAGATCCATGATGATCAATAGCAGTCATCATCAGTCACCATCCTCATCTCGAATCTCAACCCCTGGAGAAGAGGTGACAACCCTTGAAAATTTGGAAGAGGATAGATGGGTCGAGTGATAACTCGAAAGAAAGGTATTATCTTTGTCTGTATTTCCATGAAACAATTGTCAGTTTTGATTGAAAACTGTAGAAGATACAGAGTGAGCCACTGAAAAACAGAGAAGACTATCGCCCCAAGACTATTGGAGTATAAGTGCGAAAAACTGGAATAGATTCATTTAGATCAAAGATGACAGCCTTTAATCTGGAATGAATCTGTTCCATTTTTTTGCACTAATACTTGAATAGCTCAAGGCGATAGATAGTCTCCTCTATTTTTCAGTAGCTCACTCTGTATCTTCTACAGTTTTCAATCAAAAATGAAAATTCGTTCACGGGGATGCAGAAAAAGTTAATACATTTCTTTCGAGGTATCACTCGACCCATCTACCCTCTTGCAAATTTTCAAGAGTGGTCATCCCTGCTCTAGGGGTTGAAGTTTAAATGAGGATGGTACTTGATGATGACTGCCATTGATCAGCATGGATCTGTTCCATTTTACCTTGAATAGTCTAAGGGAAATAGTCTTCCCTATCTTTCAGTTGCTCACTCTGTATCTTTTAAAGTTTACAGTTAAAAATGGAAATTCGTTCAATGCAATGAAGACAAAGATATCACCTTTCTTTTGAGTCATCACTCGACCCATTTTCCTATTCAAAATGTTCAAGGATTGCAACCCCCGCTTAGGGGATTGATATTTCAGGCAAGTTTTGTACCACAAAAGATGTCCCCCTTGAAACAAAAATTGACCTGTTTTTGTGTTTTGATCAGAAATGAATATCTTGGTAGATAAAGCCTCTGTTTACTTTTCGTTGAAGCACCCTGTATGTTCCAACGAATTGATACGGCCAAGCTTGAAGTAAGGTTAGGTCAGTTTACATGGGTATGTAACCCTGGCAAGATCAAACGAGACTGAAACTGCAGTATGTTACTCCTACTTATGACATCCGATTAGATTTTAATACTACCATGTGGTCCTGGTTGCGTTAGTTTTTTAAGAGTGGTTTCGAAAACCAACTCCTTCAGGAAGGGATATTCGATATTCTACGGAGGGTTGAATACTGCTAGGCAAATAAGTCTTCAACTTGATTTTTTTTTGTTTGAAAGAGAACTGTATGTGATGAAATTCGTCTAACTACCACTCCTTTGTTTTATAAATGGATATCTATTTTGCAAAGTACAGTACAACTTCGCTAGTCCAGGCAGACATCGTTCCGGCGCATGCCCTGACTATCGAAATGCCCGAATTTCTGAAGTGACTCGGATTTGTTTCATTTTCAAAATAGAAACAACCCAAAATCTGTTAAAGCCGAGTTTATCATAAAAATATCGAGAAGTTGAACAAAAAATAGTTCCTATTTTAAAACAGAATCAAATTATAGAATTTCCATTCATTATAATCTTTCCTCATAGAAAATATAGAATTTAAATACAGGGTAATTGTAATTGGAACTTAAATAGTTTTCAACGGACGGTCCCGGTGAATATCCCTGTATATATCTGCGAAAAAATTTCTAGTGAGCTGAATTTTTGTATACACCTTCATTACGGCATAGTAATGAAGATGTGAAAAATCACATTGATATCTTGCCGCCTAAAAAAGTTATAAAGGTCAAAAGGTCACGAAAATCAGTTTTTCGCAAATATCTCGCGATCAATTGCTCAGAGGTCAATAAATGTCATCATAAAAATTGTTTGTCGTGAAATTGTCTACAAAAAATGTCTGTTGCATTTTTCTGTAAAATTAACCGTTTTTGAAGTAGATACTAGAATGCACTCACACACGGTATTGTATACCGTACGGCGTATACCAACACAAGGCGTAAACCCTATTGTTTTTTATTCATGTTTGTAAGTGTGTTGTAAGTAGTAAAATCTACTACATACACAGACATATAGCACTAGTAATACTAGTATAAACAGGACAATTCGTGCCCCTGAATGCCTCAAACGACCTCCACTGGTAGGCAGATGTTCCGTATTTTATTGAACCTTTATACCTGCTACTGCCTGTCGGGCTATACAGGGTGTTCAACGAAAACTAAATAGAGGCTATACCTACCAAGATATTCATTTCTGATCAAAACGCAAAAACAGGTTAATTTTTGTTTCAAGGGAGACATCTTTCGGGGTACAATACTTGCCTGAAATATCAACCCCCTAAGCGTGGGTTGCAATCATTGAAATTTTTGAATAGCTAAGATGGGTCGAGTGATGACTCAAAAGAAAGGTGGTATCTTCGTCTACACCGCCTTGAACGAATTTCTATTTTTAATTGAAAACTGTAAAAGATACAGGGTGAGCAACTGAAAGATAGGGAAGACTATTTCCTTGAGACTATTCAAGTTTCAGTGAGGTAAAATGGGACAGATCCATGTTGATCAATGGTAGTCATCATCAGTCACCATCCTCATCTCGAATTTCAACCCCTGGAGAAGAGGTGACAACCCTTGAAAATTTGGAAGAGGGTAGATGGGTCGAGTGATAACTCGATAGAAAGGTATTATCTTTGTCTGCATTCCACTGAAAGAATTGTCATTTTTGATTGAAAACTGTAGGAGATACAGAGTGAGCCACTGAAAAATAGAGCCTTTGTTCTGGATTGTCTTCCCTATCTTTCGGTTGCTAACCCTGTATCTTTCACAGTTTTCAATTAAAAATAAAATTCGTTCAAAGCGATGTAGACAAAGATACCACCTTTCTTTGAGTCATCACTCGACCCATCTTCCCTATTCAAAATGTTCAAGTATTGCAACCCCCGCTTAGGGGGTTGATATTTCAGGCAAGTATTGTACTCCAAAAGATGTCCCCTTTGAAACAAAAAATTGACCTGTTTTTGCGTTTTGATCAGAAATAAATATCTTGGTAGATATTCCCCCTGCATAAGCTAGTGTACATAAACAACATACTATTCCTTATGACGTTTAAAATATCCATCGATTCTACTCTGAACCTTCCTCGATGCTCCCATCTGAACTGATTTTTCCTTGAGCTTTTTCAGGAGCTATACGCCTTCTATAGGAAAATTATTCTGTTCGGCCCAACTGATAATCAGGGAGAACGCATTGACAGTATCTGCATGTTTCACTACTACCATACTATTTAAACCATCCTCTGAGTCAGAAGATTCCTCTACGTTTTCAATATACCTTCCTAAAGCATCCTGTATAAGCTCTTCTTCAGTCAAAGCGATAACAAACTCTTTGTCTCCCACAGCCCAGTTGGTTATGTTCTCAATGGTTAAGTCATTTTCTGGATCGATGACCCTTAATGTTTCGGCAATATTTTTCAAATCATTTTCACTGATTGAACAGAGTTTCTTCTGAAGCTCTGAGAGTGGAATATTTTCATCATTTGATTCTTCTACTTCTGGAGTGTCATTCCACAATGCTGTCCAACTTTTTCTAATATTTTTTGAAGTAATGGCTTTCCAAGATTGTTCAAGCATCTTTCAAATTATACTTTCAAATTATACTCTTCACCTTCATGCGAAATGATATGATTAAGAAGGCATTTTTATACGACACTTTAATGTTTGGAATTAAATTCTGATCCATAGGTTGGAGAACGGCAGTACAACTGTGGGTGGCAAAAACATAACTCTGAAGTTTGGATCAGTATTAACCTCTTTCTCAGGTGATTTTTTCCTTTTTGAAAAAATTGATATACCGTAAAACGAGGTGACTTTGTGCCACTTTTTTGGGTTTTCATGTTAATACGAGAATATGTCTGGCAAAAATTAAAATTTTTGACTTTGGAAATCAACTGCAATTTCGCATTTTTTTCAATCTATCAATTATCCAATAACAATAGGATAGTTATTTGTTAATACTCTGGGAATTGTCTATGCACGTGAAAGAATCTAAGCCGCCTCGGCCAACTTTAGGTAGGTACGTAAAATTCTATTTTTCGTCATAACTTGAACATTTGAAATCTCAGGTACAGGGTATGTATGGGGGAACTTCATTCAGTTCTTTACAGCGAATCTAATGAATTCAAAAAAAATATGAATTACAATTTGAAAAAACACGTTTATCGATGTTTCTTCGTTCCGAAATGTGAGGCGGAAAAAAGAGCATGCTATACACAGAGATTCATCAGAAAATAGATAATTTTCAAGTAAAACTAGAATAATTCATGAACGAAACAAGCTAGAGTTATGTGTTAGATGTTTTGTAATTGGAAGAACAAGTGTTATCGAACCAATGTATATGATGTTCTGTATTAAATAACAAATTTTGTATGCACATCCGGTATAACCGGAAGTGCAATTGAAGTGAAATATATAATAGAGTTTCGTACTAGCTGAATCAATTTCGAAAATTTCAAAACGATACCATTATTAGGATACCCTGTATATATATATATATATATATATATATATATATATATATATATATATATATATATATATATATATATATATATATATATATAGGTTTTAGAGAGTTATATATCTGTTCATGCAATCAAACTGATTTCATGAAAAATATAAATACCACCCGGTAATTAATACCATTGTCAGGCAATGATTATAATCAAAACATATCCTGGAGTAATTATATATTAGGATAACGTTAAATGTTATGAGAATATATCAATCTACCAGAATATATACATACTATAGCATCATCAGACAATGATATCAATGTACCAACGAGTAGTATCAGAGGCTTTCTCCCCGGAAAAATCCAGTGTACGGACCTTAGTCAAGTAACACTGAATGTTACTCATTAATAGTTTCCTTTGTGTGAAGTGGTGAACGATCGAATAGAATACTGCTCTGAATATAAATATGACAAAATTGTTAGTTAATTATATTACATTTATATAAACAAATAAATCAAATATGAAATGAGATTCTGAGCAGTATAAACTAAAGAGAAAACCTATGACTCTACCTCATTATTATTTTCGGAAAGAAACCTACGAAGAATATTACAAGATTTGATGACTGTTATCTTTTGTAACTGTTCAAACAAATTTTTCTTCAGACCCAAAATCTCAATACTTTTGTGAAGATTTCTAGGAATAACGCCTGTTGTAGAAATAATAATCGGTAGAATAAATATTTTCTTCAAATTCCACATTTTTTAATCTCGTCGCCAAGCATCATATATTTAGAAATTTTTTCATTGTATTTATTTTGTATATTATGTGTGTCGGGTATAGCAATATCAATTATATATGTTATTTGATTCTGTTTATCATTAAGAACGATATCTGGTCTATTGTGTTTTACAGCTCTGTTGCAAAGAATTGTTTTATCAAAATAAAGTTTATATTTGTCATTTTCACAAATAATCTCAGGTTCATATTTGTGAAATTTTTTCTTTTGGGAATTAGGTCATGTTTAATTCCTAGATTAAAGTGAATAATATTAGCGACGGCATTATGTCTTTCTAAATAATCTGTTGAAGCAAGGACTGAGCAAGATGATAATATATGAAAAACTGTTTCTGAAGAACAGAAACATCTACGGCAAGAATCATCTATATTTTGTTTGATGATGTGTTTTCTATAATTCCTCCCTTTTCAATAGATTTTTACAAAGCCCAAATCTCATATGAATATCATTGGAATAGTTGAAAGTAATCAATATATATATATATATATATATATATATATATATATATATATATATATATATATATATATATAAATGCAGTTACCTTTGGAAAATTGTCTTAAATGTTTCAGTTTAATGATAAAATTATTGAATGTAGAGATCTATTGATCTTCATGGTAGGTTTGATATGAGCTCGATGAGGTCATCATGCATAAACAAGAAATTTTCACTTATGTTTGCCACAGATGATATATGTTCTTCTGAAATGTCTCTTGCGTATCTCTGAGCATTCAGAGTTCTGTGTTTTAAGGAATTTTACTTAATATATTAAGTAAAATTCCTTAAAACACAGTACTTGTTTTTTATTATTGATAATGGAATTTTACCAAGTAAAAGCCTCCCAAATTCAAACATTCAGAGTTCCATTATTTACGACGACCAGATCAGTGCGAGCATCCACCACACCACTATTGAACCTCCTCCAAAATTATAGGTATGTAAAGAGATTCACTGGGCATACCTCTCATTTTGACTTGTGTACACTAGAGAATGTCGATCGCAATAAAAAAGGCAAAATCTCGACTCATCTGTAAACAGAACGCTCTCCCAGTGAACTTCTGAACAATTACCATGTTCCCTGGCAAAATTCAATCGAGCTCTTCGATGTATTACGGTTAGAACTGGGCCTCAAACCAAATTCCCTGAGACATGGTCGTATAATTGCACTTCTAATTTGCACTTCACTGTTCTGTCGAAGCTTCGTTTTTCTTCTTTTCTAGTAGGTATTCTAGATTACATCAGTTACTTATCAGGAAAGTCATCTTCGAATTACCAGAAATACCTCGCTGATTGAGGCATGTCGATTTTTCCTATGGTTAGATGTAGGTACATTCCAAAATATTGCAAACCATGGACGTATTCCCTCAATTATGCAGAAAAATATCACACTTTTAACTTGTGAAATAATATTTGAAACAGTCGGTTTTCAGGACAATTTGTGGATTTCAAAACTTCTAGATCTAAAATCAATAACAATTCGAAGATGACTTTCCTGGCAAATAACTGATGTAATCGAGAATACCTACTAGAAAAGAAGAAAACGATAGAAGTTAGATTCTTTTTCTTTCTTCACTTTTTCTCTTGGAATTCTGACCAGAACTACTTTGATGAAGATTTCAAGATGGGCATCGTATTGAGAGATCGAAATGCAAGTCATATAATCTGCGAATTTCAGAATCCTCACGCGAAAAATTGTAATTTCTGGGATAAAACCGCGAATAACTTGGAAACGATGCATTTTAAGTAAAGGTAAACTTATAACAGATCGATGCCTATTAATGTCGCGAGTTAAATGGTGTATGCAAAAATAGGTAGTCTAATTTGAAAAGAAGGACTTTCGTACGTTTGATGTACTACGATTTGCCACATGCTTTGGAAACACCCTGTATACCGTGAAACTTCTAAATACATTGAATTTTACTGAATTAGTCTCTTTACTTACAACGAGCTAGAAATAATCTATAATTAGTATTTCTATGTTGTCTTCTAAACAACCAAAAATCGCAAAATTCCGATTTAAAAATTCATATCTTCCTTTCGGTTCAGCACTTAATTTTCTAAAATAAAAAACAATAGAAACATTCTTTATGCTATTTGAAATAACGAAGAGCGGTATCAACTTGCGGTATAACCGGAAATGCCACAGCATTAAAAATATTTCAGGAACCTAGTTCAATTAACATTTAAGATAACAGAGAAAAAAATTTCTCCAATCGGTCATTCCTTTCTCCATCTCGCGTGGACACCCGGTATATCCAATTGAAGCTTGTTATGGAACTTCAGAAATGGACATAGGCTTCCCTATTTTTCACTCTACTGGATCAAGGATAACACTATAATAAAGATTTATCTTCTTATTTTTATGTAATATTGAAGAAACGCATTTTTGAATTTTTGCAAACAAACAATGACTTCAATCGAGTTACAAACAAAAAAATTCATTCAGGAATAAAACTGAAAAAGATATTTATAGAAAAATGTAAATAAATGCAAATAATATGCGAAATCAACGTTGTCTGATTAAATCTGGAATCCAACTTGAATTTATTCCCTGAATGATTGCTAATTATATTTTGCTGTTCATTTAGAATTGTTTTTAAAAATATTGAAAATTTTTGGAAAATTTCAAAAAAATCAAACATGGACTTGATTTCTTATTATCGCATTGATATCCTTTCATGAAATATATATACAGTTTTAATTATAATAGAAAATATGGAAGACAATATTCCAAATTACCCCTGAAGGAAAAAGGTTCCTTTACAATTTTCAGGTCAACTTTCAAGGAGAAAAAGGTCTAACCACCCTCATAAAATAGATCTTTTAAAGATAAGTTTACCCTTGTCAACCCAATATGTACCATAAACCCAGAGTCACAAGTGTGCGAAAGGAGAAAGAAGTTTTGAGTTAGGCGACTGGAAGTACTTTCCGTTAAGAATTTAGTGTATAAATAATAAATTCAATAAATCAGAAATATTCACGCGAAATTTCGTTTATTCATTGTGATCTAATGAATTTATGAAGTTTCTGTAGAAATTTTCAACAAAATTTCCTCAAAAAATACGATGTTCGTAATAAATTCCAAAGGAAGGTACCTATAAAATTTTTCGATTACTAAAAGTTTTATGACGCTATTATTATGTATAATTTCAGCTTATTTAATTTCTCAGTTTTGAAATTCTATTGAGTTTATTTCTTTCCAAAGTCTAAGATTTTATAAGTGATTGTCACAAAATAAAATTGTTTTTTTTTTCCAAATATTCTTTGTTGCTAATTCAATTAGTCGACTAAAAGAATATTTCGTTAATTTTCCATCATCTATTCAACTAATAAAAAATTTTTATAATTTTGAAAGTATTGAAATAATCTGAGGACCACAATTTATTTCATTTCATCATATTTTTCTCTATTAAGTCATATAATTTTCTGTTTTAACTTTTCAGTAAAGCCATAGATTTCTCGTGTATATCTAAATTTTAGTTTTTTGCTATTTAAGTTATTATAAAGTTACCTCATAATTTTCACTCTTTCAAAACAAACTTTCAACAACTTTGGTTATGTTCAACTAGTATATTGCATCCAATATTTAATAGGTGTCTAAAAAAAAAAAGATATCCCCAAAAAATATATTGTTCTCAAATCTTTTCGTTCGAAATAATAAAAAAGAATTTCAAATTGAAGTATTATTATGAATTAATTAATTTTACCTATGTACTATGTGAATACCAAAGAAAACATGTTCATTCAGGATAAAACCATCCTCAACTAAATTGGATATAAAGTATAGGTCAGAAATCAAATAGAATACAGGACATATTTTCTGTTAAGGAAACGAAAAGTTTCTAGTGGGATTGTTCAATTCAATTCATCAATTTAATTCTCAGAATATATTGACCTGATGATCTCTGAGGACATTGGGATTCTCGTACAGAAAAATAATATTCTTTCGATCGGAAACGAAATTTATGAAAATTTGGAGAGAATGATATCTACTTATTTCACTTGATATTCATTAGAATAGTTATATGACTTCAATAAATACATGAAGTAGTATAATGACCAAACAAGTGGTGCAAATTCAGAAGAAACTATGAAAGACAATATCTACACTCGAAAAGAAAATAAGTTTATTTTAGCGCAGAAGTATGCCGATATTTATTCAATAATTTTATCGAATAACATAAAAAATAGTTACAGAATGACTTTTTATTCCCAAAAAACACGGAAAAATATGGTTCCCCAGTTGTAGATATATTTATCTAATTGAAAATTATTTCGTTTCAAACTCTTATCGTTAGAACGAATGCCGATGCAAATAAAGTGCAAATTATGTTTGTCGAAGTTATCTAAGTCAATGGTATCGTTTTTCGTTCGTTGCAAATTTTCTCCATCAGTAAAAATGTTAGCTGATTTGTATATGATCATCAATCATTTTCTGACTTTCTCGCGTGCACTGCCAATCTTTATATCCTATTGCTTGGTATCATTGTATATGCATCGCCCTCTTCTACTCAACTTCAGTGAAGTCATATTATCTTCTCTCTCTTGTAACGTAACACTTCCCTGAAATTTTACTTGCAGTTCTCGTGTATTGATATCTATTACCGAATCGCCACCTAAAAAGTTTCACTTCGAAAAGTGAACAATTATAAAGCACATTTAAAACAAAATTGGTGGAAAGATATAGAAAAATATTGCTTACCTTGTCATCATCGCACTTCAAGTTGCAAAACACTAAAATTTGAATAACACCCGTTGTAGCACACATCTACATATCTCTATTCTTTATTCTTTATCGAAATATCTTGTTAGTTTTCGAGTTTAAATTAGCAGATAAAACAATTTTTATATGCATAAATTAGAAATTGTACGCATTTTCATTTATTTCCGTATTTTGATTTAGATGTGATACTGAAATACATTGAATTAACGTATATATGTGAATTGCGTGTACAACGCTATACCACAGATTATTCAGCTCGAAAAAAGTCGATTTAGGCTAACTTACCTATATGAAAAGTTTCTTCGTTTGGCTACTAGAGGTCGCCAAATCCAAAGATTTTTTTACTTTTTTTTTTCAAATAATTCCAGAACGACTCGATCGATAGAAACCATATTTGGTATGCGTCATCGAGTGCGTTATTCACGTTTTTTAGTGATCCACTCAATGACCTTTACGTTTGTAAATCACATCTTGACCATGTTGGCTATGGATTTGTCTCTGTAGTATGCCATATTGTCATTTTATTATGATTGACAAACTCTGGTTGACAAAATGATGTTTTCTAGGTTGCTAAATCGTATCAGGCAAATAGGAAATTCAATGTTTAGTAGTACAAAATCGAAGAAAAAATCTAATAAGTTTTTCACAATGACTATTTAAAAATATGAAAACAGGTTGACCAGTTGTAAACTAAATAAGAAAAAACAAATGACTTCAGAATACCGATTAATTAGTTTACACCCAAAATTTCATTCAACCATAGTAAATGTTCAAAAATTCCACCATTTTGTTGAATAAAGGAGTTAATCCTCTTCAAGAAATTAAATTGGACCCTTGGCATTACTTCAGGGTCATTTTTAAAGAAATTGGCCGCATTTAAAATTCTTATATGTAACTCTTCTCGGGTGCCAATTGGAGAAGAGTAAACTCTAGATTTTAAAGCACCCCAAGGAAAGAAGTCGCATAGTGACAAGTCGAGAGATTGTTGTGGCCAACTTGCAGGAGCATCAGCTCCCCTTCCGATCCATCGATTTGCATACTGTGAAGTGAGGAGGTGCACCTTCGTGCAGAAACCACATTTCTGCACGCAGTAATACTGGAATATCCGTTTAATCGATCTGGATTCACTACCGGACCAATAATGAAATTGTCAATTATTGAAATCCATACGTTAATTTTGAATTGATTCTGATGATGTGTACTTGTAAAAGCATGTGGATTTTCGACACTGTACACGTGTTCATTGTGAAGGTTAGTGATGCCAGACCTAGTTGAAGTGTATTCATCGTCAGTAAATAGAATTTTCCTACTGAAGTGGAGATGCTGAGTTCTCTTCTCTCGGATAAATCGACAGAAAGTTAGGCGATTCTCAGTATCAATGGGAAGTAATTCTTGAATTTTCTGAATGTGATATGGATGAAATGACGAACTGCAAACCTTAACGCCGCGTGCTTAATTGTGGGTTTTCCACTCAATGACCTTTACGTTTCTAAATCACATCTTGACTATGTTGGCTTTGGATTTGTCTCTGTAGTCTGCCAGATTGTCATTTTATTATGCTTGACAAACTCTGGTTGACAAAATGATGTTTTCTAGGTTGCTAAATCGTATCAGGCAAATAGGAAATTCAATGTTTAGTAGTACAAAATCGAAAAATCGAAGAAAAAATCTAATAAGTTTTTAACAATGACTATTTAAAAATATGAAAACAGGTTGGCCAGTTGTAAACTAAATAAGAAAAAACAAATGACTTCAGAATAACGATTAATTAGTTTACACCCAAAATTTAATTCAACCATAGTAAATGTTCAAAAATTCCCACCATTTTGCTGAATACAGAAGTTAATCCTCTTCAAGAAATTAAATTGGACCTTTGGCATTACTTCAGGGTCATTTTTAAAGAAATTGGCCGCATTTAAAATTCTTATATGTAACTCTTCTCGGGTGCCAATTGGAGAAGAGTAAACTCTAGATTTTAAAGCACCCCAAGGAAAGAAGTCGCATGGTGACAAGTCGAGAGATTGTTGTGGCCAACTTGCAGGAACATCACTCCCCTTCCGATCCATTGATTTGCTTACTGTGAAGTGAGGAGGTGCACCTTCGTGCAGAAACCACATTTCTGCACGCAGTAATACAGGAATTTCCGTTTAATCGATCTGGATTCACTACCGGACCAATAATGAAATTGTCAATTATTGAAATCCATACGTTAATTTTAAATTGATTCTGATGATGTGTACTTGTAAAAGCATGTGGATTTTCGACACTGTACACGTGTTCATTGTGAAGGTTAGTGATGCCAGACCTAGTAGAAGTGCATTCATCGTCAGTAAATGGAATTTTCCTACTGAAGTGGAGATGCTGAGTTCTCGGATAAATCGACAGAAAGTTAGGCGATTCTCAGTATCAATGGGAGGTAATTCCTGAATTTTCTAAAATGACGAACTGCAAACCTAAACGCTGCGTGCTTAATTGGGGGTTTTCCTCAACCATGGCAAAAATTTGTTCTTCGTCTTCTACCGTTCTTACTGTACGTTGTCGTCCTCGATCCAAATTCCTGGGCTTGAAGCAACCATCTATCCTCTCCAGATTTCCAAATGTTTGGTGGTTCGGCAGTATGCGATCTGAAAATCTTTCAGCATATACTCTCGTGCTTTCACATCCATTACCCGGACAAAATCCGTACATCACAACCATATCAACCATTTCAGAGTTACATCTCCGTGCCTACTAGTGTTAAAAAAATCAGCAAAATACCTAGTTAAGAACTTAAAGAACACTGTTGTGTCAACAATTGTTTGTCAAGCCTAATAAAATGATAATCTGCCAGACCACAGAAACAAATCAAAAGCCAACATGGTGATATTTTTGACTTGCTAGGTCGTTGAGAAATGATGAAATCATGAAATTGAAAGACTGTTTTTTGTGATTGAATATGAGCGGTTCAATCACAAAAAACAGTTTCTAAGAGACAAAAAAGTTTGATAATTAGTCAAGCTACACAATGTCTAAAACAGTTTTGCTCAAACGCAGACAGTTGAAGAATTATGGTTGATTAAAAACACGTTCCTATGGTTTCTATTGATTGAGTCGTTCTCAAATTATTTGAAAAATAAGAAAAAATCTTTGTATTTGCGACCTCTAGCGGCGAAATTTTAGGTATTGATTTTTTAATTTTTATTTATTTCTTGATATATTTTCAAACAAGACTGTTACAGGACGAGACAGTGAAATGTATCGTTCTTTCTTTCAAATATTAATTTGTAATGGTGACACAAAAAACTAAACGATTATAGCCCTGAAGAAGATTTAAAATATAAATCGAAACTGTTGGCCTTTTAATCAAACCAGTTTTTATTCAATTGGACCTTCAAACCATCAATAATTCAATAGTATAATTTATGGTCGTCAACTTGAACTGAATGTTATTTGTGTTTTATTTGTTATTTTGAACCACATAACATCCAAATCATCAGTTTCAAGGGATGTCTTCATGTGACATGAAATGTTGTTCTTCACATGAAAACATACACCATGTTTGAACCTAAATTTTGTGCGCAATTCGTAGCCTGGGTATAGAAGATGTATGCTAGTACTTGAAGGCTTGAACTGGGTTTCCGTATAAGCTGATATGTCTGGTTTAGCGCTCTCCATATGGTAATGTACGGCATTGTTACTATTAATTCCTATGTTACAGAACTCTTGTTTCAATTGATCGTTCCTAGAGTTTTCAGAGAAACGTACCTGATTATCATCCTTCGATATAGACCCCCCTCAAGTACCCTCCGCCCGGAGATCTGAATGGGAGGGTATTTTACCTCCGGAAGAACATTTTACTCCTGAGGCACCTATATCAACATGTAAGAAAGAGTCAGCTAAAACAAAGATGAAGGAGAAAAGGAAGTGTGGTAAGGGCTTAGGAGAAGGGAAAGGAACCGACTCACATTCCACATGAGGAAACACGTCAGTGGCACGGAAAAAGAAGGGGGTTCATGCCAAAGACACTTCACCACATGCTCGGGAATACGAGGTGGTACCCAGTCGAAACTTACGACAGGCAGGAAATACCAAATCTTCCCATGTTTGATTTTTGTTTAGATCAACTAGATTCAGTTTCTTTGGGTCATTCATTAAAACGCAGGTCACTTGCATAGCTAGTAATTTCCATAGTTTTGATAACCTAAAATAACGATGATTTAGTTGAAGATAGTGTACACACTGCAAGAATGCATTGAAATTACCATTTTATTTTGCAAAAATAATAACGGTTCTAGAGCAATTGCGCGTATTTTCGAGGAAAATAACCGTGGAGGAGATTTGGGGCTCAAATACGTTCTTGAGCAAACAGGCAAATTCATGGAAACGGGATGCGTTTTTCACTAAAAACAGAATCCCATCAGAGTTGTGAATGATGGAAAATACAATCCGTGAGTTTGTTGTAAATATCAGGCGTATGCCAGACAAGCATTTACAGGATTCTTCTCAAGTAGCAATTTCATTCATGTAAAATTAGACTCGTACACGAGCTGAATTAAGATGATTTCGATTTCCGTTCTAAGTTCAGCGAATATCTCATTGAGCGGATCAATAACGATCTGAATTTGCTTCAAAATGTTTGTTTCTTTGATGAATCGAGTTTTCTTTTGAATGTAAAGGTGCATCGGTAGAACTGTATAATCTGTAGTGACACTAATTCCCATTTAAAGGGAAGAATCATACTCCAAGACCTCAAGAACTTAATATTTGGAACGGAATTTTTGGTGACTATATTGAAGGACAGTTTATTATATTATCATATATTTCATTCAGGGACGGCAAAACCTCTTTGAACATGCTTGAGAGTTTGATTGATCCTGTCTCGATAGTTATTATCGAAGAGATCCAAATTTATCTGAAGAAAACGTTATAGATCAACAATCCCTTTATACTCTCACTGTGTTAGTTAGATGTCTGAATAATATATATCCGAGTTGGGTATCTACAAAAGGCGCTATTGAATGGCGTGCTAGATCACCCGATCTAACGCCTTTTGATTATTCTTGTGGGTCTATCTCGAGACAGGAGTCGATGTTAAGCCACCTAAGTCGTTGAAAGATTTGTTCAAGCATGTCAGCAGATAACTCTACAAATGTTGTAAAATGTTTCGACCAAATTCAAACGGATTCATGAAAACCTGGAATTTTTCTAAACAATTCTCGATTTCAATTCTCCACAAGTTATTTCAGAAAGTAGTAAATAATTACAATTACGTAGTCGCGTAGATAATGGAATCACATTTTCGAAAAGGTATTACACCACCAATTATCCCTATTCAAAAACTTGTGGTAGAAGCTGCCAGAGGTTGGGGATTGATAGTTTACATCATAATACAATAATACAATACGGGTAATAAACAGAAAAATCAAAGCAGTCGAGTTATTCAGGGTGTTTGTTTTCATTGGGACGTACTGTATGAAAGAAGTTTGATTTCTATAGATACTCATTCACTTAGGTACTCGTAAAACCATGAAAATTTAAGTTTCTCTTCTTGTAAACCCAAGAAGTCTGGTACGTTAAAACTTCTGATGTTATCGAAACTGCTTTCCGGCAACTTAATGCATCTACAAGTGTTTACAACAGTTCAGAGAAATACTGAAACTGAATGTATTCATCTAATGCCACGAATAGACTGGTATACTTTCAACATAAATTATAGGGTGAGACTTGAAGTCAGGCAACTTACATGAATAAAAACTGTAGATTTTGTGGGTTTGCGAAGAACCTATCATTATAATATAGAATAATGATTCTTCCATTGCACGAACATATGTGAAAAAATGATAGCTAATATTGGCCATTTGCGAAACACTAATAATTCTAATGTTAGTGAAATTGAGACACGTGCATAAAATGACAGGAGCAGACATATAATGAGTTTTTTGTTGTAACGTCACAATCGAAAACAAATGACTGCAATCTTTCGTCAAAGGTAAGAATAGATCTTCTATTACCTTCAGAGGTTTGATTATGTTTTGTTCAAAAAAAGTACTTTATTCAGAAGTGCATTAGCAAAATAGGCATTAAGACTGTCCGAAATTAGGAAATAAAAAGATTTTCATCAATTTTAGATAATCTTTGTCTCATCAATAAATTGGCCATCTATGATAAGTATTTTCTAAAACTTTAAGGATTTGTGGTATAAAGCTAATTGATAATTTGTGGACTTGTTAGTGAGCATTGGGGACCCTGTATTTAAAATTCTCCTTAAATGAAATTAAAATGATTCCTATGGATGAACTGAGTCTTAATACAAAGCATTACAATAACAGAGAATTTTCAGATTAATGTGAATTCTATATTCATATGAATCATTCAAGAGACTATTCATCTGTTACAGACATTTGAAGAGGAATAGTTCATTAACGTTACATATTCAACAAAAACTCATATAGATCCAACTGATGGAAAACTGTTCGAAAGCAATTTCCGTGAGAGAAAAAAAACGACAGTTTTTTAAATAACCGGTGTCGGATTTGGAAACATTCATTTTCAATCAAATCAGTGTATATGAATTAAAAACGAATTTCATTCTTGTTATCCTATATTAAAAAATCAGTTTGCGTCAAATAACATGAATTAATGGCTGCGTTTTAAAATACGAAATCAATACTTTTTACCTAGGTATTTATGCATTTGTACATACAGGGTGTTTGAAGTATATAGTCATTATAGGACATTCCTCATCAAAAACAGATTTTCTCACTTTTCTGTTGATAATCATCATCATCAGTTTTCAAGATGTGTTCAATTGTTGCGAAAATGTACAGGTTGAGATTTTTCAGGGTCATGCTACCTTTGAACCCTTCAAATTTAACGAAAATGAAGTAATATATATTTTATACTTTCCACAAATTTATTTTTACGACCATCTGGTTATTTTCAACTGGTCAACTACAGGAAATGAACTAAGTTATATAGATACTAGACTGATTTTATACCGGGTGATTCACCAGTGGCGCGGTGCTCTGTACCTCGTACACTCTTGAAGATTTCATATTTGTTCGAACGTATTGTATTTAGAAAGTAAAAATCTACTTCGGCAATTTATTTGAAGTAAACAGAGTGTCCCAATTTTCTATAAAACAATCTTGGGAGGTTTTTTCAGATTTGAAGACCACTTTTTTGTTGAAGATTCAAGAGCGCCCTAAACTCTGCTATAATGTCTTTGAGTAACAAGTTTTGTTGGTGAGTAGGTTAGTCACAATGTATGTATGAAATACGTAATAGATTAGTTTTTGATGAGATGATCTACAAGGTGTTGAACTATTTCAATAAGTGTTCGAAATGTTGCCCGTTTATTTGTAGACACAACTCAATCCTTCTGAGGAAAGACCGTTGAACTGTCGACAGCGTTTGCGGATGAACTGACTGAAAGGCGTGGACTATTCTCTGTCTCATATCCAACTGTGTTGTAGAAGGAATCTGGTAAATGATGCCCTTAATATAACCCCACAAAAAAAAATCTAGACTTATAAGGTCCGGAGACCCAGCTGGCCATCTAACAGGACCACCACGTCCTATCCATTTGTTTGGAAATACATGATTCAAATGCTCCCTAACCTGATGTGACTAATGTGTCATATTTTTGTTGTAGAAAACACTTAACAAGAAGTTAACCACAGATCACATAACAATGCATCAAACCAATGTTGATGTTACAATTCAATGTCCAAGCATGATTGATTGATGATTGTAATTTGGAAGCACAAGTCAACCCTTTTCTCCGTACAAGACAATTTGCAAATAACAGATCCACGTACAAAATATGATGAATGAAATATTATGATGAATTTCAAACCGAGTAAACAAAAGGATTTTACTGAGAATTTAGACTCAAGATTTTCTGACAAGTAACTGATGTAATAGAGAAATATGTACTAGAAAAGAAGAAAAACGAGAAATCAGATTCAATCCACTTCAAAAGTAATTGATTTCGCACGTTCCGTCTCGGAATTCTGAGCAGAATTACTTTGATGAAGATTTTGAGATGGGTCTCGCATTGAGAGATCGAAATGAATTATTTGAAAGATTTCCTGAAACGTGGTCGTATAGTTTCAGTGCTAATTTGCACTCCACTGTGCTGTCGAAGCTTCGTTTTTCTTGTTTTCTAGTAAGTATTCTCGATTACATCAGTTACTTATCAGGAAAGTCATCTTCGAATTACCAGAAATACCTCGCTGATTGAAGCATGTCGATTTTTCTTATGGATTGATCCATGTACATTCCAAAATATTGTCAACCAAAAAAAACCATGGACATATTCCTTCAATTATGCTAAAAAATATCTTTTTTTAACTAGTGAAATAATATTTGAAATATTCTGTTTCAGGACAATTTGTGGATTTCAAAACGTCTAGATCTAAATCAATAACAATTTGAAGAAGACTTTTCTGACAAGTAAATGATGTAATCAAGAAAACCTACAAGACAAGAAGAAAAACGAGAAGTCAAATTGAATCCACTCTCGTATCGTATTGAGAGATCGAAATGCATTATTTGAAAGATTTCCGGTCATACACACACCAGAAAAATTGTCGAATCACCTGGTAATCTTAATTCCACGATCGATCAAGCTGCTCGATCGCAGTTTCTTTGTCAGCATATGTTTTTGGACATGTAAGGGGAAAAAATCTTATCTATGAGTAACATTTGTTTCCATATGATCTCAAACACGTCTGAAACAAGAATGAGTTTATTTGACTATCAGTATTCATTAAATTTCTCTTCAGTTTTCTTTCTAAATTAATGCAAGTTTTCTGTGTTTCTTGTTGATTTTCGAATCTTTGAATTTATTGTAATGGCTGCTGAAAGTCCTGGACGCTATTTGAGTGATCATGAAGTGGTAAGAATTGTAACACTTCTAGAGGAGGGGCGAAGTCAACGTTACGTAGCTAACTTGTTGAATGTTAACCAGAGCATTATTTCAAGAGCAATTAATCGGTACCACGAAACAGGGGAATATAGAAGAAGGGACGGACAGGGAAGAAATCGGATAACAACACCAGTTGATGATCGTTGGCTTCGTTTAACTGCACTAAGAGTTCGGCACTGTACGGCTAGAATGCTACAAGATGAACTTGCACTTTCCAGAAATGTGCATATTTCATTGCAAACTGATTGGAACAGGTTTAGAGAAGACGATATCAGACCAAGGGTGGCTTTTACCGGCCCGCGTCTCACCAGAGAGCTTCGAGTTGCAAGACTTCAGTTTGCGAGGGAACATGCAAATTGGGGTATTCCAGAATGGTCGAATGTTCTCTTTTCCGACGAGTCCAGGTTCTGTCTAGTATCAAATGATAGACGCATGCCTGTATGCAGACGACCTGGGGAACGGTATCAGCAATGCAATATCCGGCAAACCGAAAACTTCGGAGGGGACTCAGTGATGGTGTGGGGAAGCATTTCTTTCCATGGTCGAACTGAGTTAGTCCTAGTGAATAATGGAAGAATGACAGCGGCCAGATACATCGCAGATATCCTTGAACCCCATGTTGTACCCGTTGGCCCATTGATTGGCGAAAACTTTTATATTTATATGCATGATAATGCTCGGCCTAATGCAGTTAGAATAGTTACATAATTTCTGCAAAATGCCGAAATTGATATTTTAAGATGGCCAGCCAGAAGTCCCGACTTGAACCCCATAGAACATGTTTGGGACAACATGGGGTGGCAAATTCAGCAACGTAGGATGCCTTGTAGAACACTCCAACAACTAGAAAATCAACTTCCTGAAATTTGGAACTCAGTGAATCAAGAGTACATCCAAAATTTGTTTGAGGGGCTTCCGAAACGTGCACTGGCAGTAATTAATCACTATGGATGAGACTTGGGTCTATCACCATGTTCCTAAATCAAAACTAGAGGCTAAAGGGTGGTGTGACCCTGGTTATAATAATAATAATTTTTATTCACTCAATGATAATCACAATGTGAAAACCCCCCTCCCATTACAAACTATAAAAAAAACACAAATTATGACCATGACGAATGAACAAAACACATCAAGGATTACCCACTAAGGCTAAGGCAGTGCGTGGGTACGCAACTACAAACAGAGAAACACAACGAAATACAAATCAATAAAAAAAAAAATTATATGGATCAAAACAAACAATGGATGTCATTTCTATCTTTCATCCTGAGAAAACAATTGACCTTCCTTTTGAAACTATTTATATTGGGTACAATTCTTATGTTTAGTGGAAGGAAATTATACATTCTATAGGCATTAAAATCGAAAGAACGTTGAGATATAGTTCTCGAAAAGAAAAGGGTTTTGACCTTTGCCTGTGAACAAGATCGGGTCCCATATCCATGATCAACATATTGAAGTTTGTTTTTACTTTTGTGAATTTGTGTTACACAATCAAGGAAATACAGCTGCCTGACATCCAATACACCAGTTTGTTTATATAAGTCATCTGAGGGGTAGGTATTTGGTTTTTTTGAAATTATTTTTAGAATTTTTTCTGTAAGATTTCCACTTTATTCATATAACAGCTTGCTGCAGCACCATATATTGTGATGCCGTATCTAATTCTGCATTCTACAAGGCCGTGATAAATCATCTTCAATCTACGAAAATCGACAAACTTAGCAAGGAATCTAAACAAGTAGAGCAAACTCCTCAGAGACTTAACCAATACTTTAATATGATAGTCCCATCTTAAATTTTGATCAATTAGTACTCCAAGATACTTCACAGTTTCTTTTGTAGCAATTTTGACAGTTTTTTCATTTTTTTCAATTTCGAGTTCTTTGAAAAGGGGTAAACCACTGCTATAGCAACTGAACGGCATAAAATATGTTTTATCATAGTTAACAGTCAATAACATTTCATCAAATGCGTTCAATATTTTACGTTAATCCATTTCTGTCTTTTTCTTAACAGCTTCCCATGGTTGTTCGGCTTCAAAACGAATTCGTGTCTGGAAATCGGCCAAGAAGGTAATGGCATCAGTTTTTTGGTATGCAAAACGAATTTTGTTTGTGAATTACTTGCAAACTGGTAAAACTATTAATTTTGAATATTATTGCAACCTTTTGGAACAGTTGAAAGAAAAAATTCGTGAAGAAAGACCCGGTTTGCAGAGGGAAAAAATCCTTTTTCATCCGGACAATGCACCGTGTCGCAAGAGCATTTTGACAATGGCTAAATCCATGAATTGAAGTTCGAATTTTTGGAGCATCCACCGTATTCACCAGATTTGGCCCCCAGCGACTTCCATTTGTTTCCAGATCTCAAAAAATTATGCGTGGCAGGCGTTTTTCATCAAATGAAGAGGTCATAACGGCTGTTGAAGCGTATCTTGCAGATTCTCACTTCAGGGATGGGAAGTGTTTTAATGTTCAGGGAATGTACTGAATAATAAAGTGTATTCTGAACCATAACATTGTGTTTTTCTTATCGAACGACAAAACTTATTGAACAACCTGGTAGGTAGTGAAAGTCTTCAAGATAATACTTATATAAGTAAAAATTTATTTGTTTTATTTGAAAAAATTAGAAGAACTTGTTGTTAATTGTGACTTCTGGTTAAGTTCAGAATAGAGCTAAATAATCAACAATAAAGATGAATCTTAAAACATTGCAAGAAATGAAAATGAAAAATTTTTTTGTATACGAAAAATGTAAGTAAATCATAATAAATTTCATGAAATCAAGCACGTTATTAGTTTTGAGTATTCTCCAGTTTTCTCGACTTCAAAGCATCTTGTTTGCTTACTAAAACTTGAAAAATTTGACACAACCAACAATTCGAAAATATTATTTACTTTTATTATTGACGGTATTCAACCTTTCGGAAAAGACAACAACTGAAGTGAGGTTTGTATGGATAATGACACGGGCATTTTGACGTATAGAAAATTTTAACAGTTTTTCAAATTCGGTGCCTACTTCAAGAAACTATTACACAAGAAAGAAGGCCCTTCCCGTTTTGTAGGAGAGAATTATGAATATGCCATTATGTTCACAACAAATTAAAAACTTTATACTCTCTGCAATTCATTATTTTTTGCCTCCAAGCAAATATCAAAAGTTTTCCGTGCTTCACCCAGTACATTCATAAGATAAACAAATATTTTGCCCTGAAGATCTGTACAACATATGTTTGAACATTATACAGTGTGGGTATTTAAATAACCACATCATGCGATTGCTTGGAGAATTCATAGCATTAATAATGCCTGTACACATTCGTATAAATTGTATGAATTGTATCTTTCAGATAAGACCCATGCCATGCCCGTACATTAACCAATACACTTTCTTTGTCTCGCCTACCTATTTCCTTGAGTTTGCCTCACTCCTTGTTTACTTTCATTATGGCATGGTGACGAATGCAAGGTTGCCATATGTCGCAGAAGTGAGAAATTGTATTTAATCTTAAAAACTTTCAGAGTCGACATAACGTTTTTTGATTTTTTTTCTATTAATAAGGAGTTGTTAAAAATTGAACTGTTAAACAGTGTTTATACTCATGCTGGCAGTCCATATTTTCATTTAGAATAATTCATTCAGAAAAAAGACGATTCAAATATGTAAGCGTTCATGCATTTAATTTGAAATCTTTGAAAAGTCAGTGATATTCTATACTCTCCAGAAGTATATTAGTCCAAAATCCTATGGTATGGATTCATAACCTCATAAAACACTTAGTCGACAAGATAGAAAATGGAATGGTAAACAATTCAAGCGCGACAGAGTAGGGGGTTTTACCCCGACGAGTTGCCCATATACCTGTTCATGCAATCAAACTGATTTCATGAAAAAATATAAATCCACCACCCGGTAATTAATACCATTGCCAGGCAATGATTATAATCAAAACATATCCTGGAGTAATTATATATTAGGATAACGTTAAATGTTATGAGAATATATCAATCTACTAGAATATATACATACTATAGCATCATCAGACAATGATATCAATGTACCAACGAGTAGTGTCAGAGGCTTTCTCCCCGGAAAAATCCAGTGTACGGACCTTAGTCAAGTAACACTGAATGTTACTCATTAATAGTTTCCTTTGTGTGAAGTGGTGAACGATCGAATAGAATACTGCTCTGAATATAAATATGACAAAATTGTCAGTTAATTATATTACATTTATATAAACAAATAAATAAAATATGAAATGAGATTCTGAGCAGTATAAACTAAAGAGAAAACCTATGACTCTACCTCATTATTATTTTCGGAAAGAAACCTACGAAGAATATTACAAGACTTGATGACTGTTATCTTTTGTAACTGTTCAAACAAATTTTTCTTCAGACCCAAAATCTCAATACTTTTGTGAAGATTTCTAGGAATAACGCCTGTTGTAGAAATAATAATCGGTAGAATAAATATTTTCTTCATTTTCCACATTTTTTAATCTCGTCGCCAAGCATCATATATTTAGAAATATTTTCATTGTATTTATTTTGTATATTATGTGTGTCGGGTATAGCAATATCAATTATATATATATATATATATTATTTGATTCTGTTTATCATTAAGAACGATATCTGGTCTATTGTGTTTTACAGCTCTGTTGCACAGAATTGTTTTAACAAAATAAAGTTTATATTTGTCATTTTCACAAATAATCTCAGGTTCATATTTTTGAAATTTTTTCTTTTGGGAATTAGGTCATGTTTAATTCCTAGATTGAAGTGAATAATATTAGCGACGGCATTATGTCTTTCTAAATAATCTGTTGTATATATATATATATATATATATATATATATATATATATATATATATATATATATATATATATATATATATATATATTGATTCGTAGAGTTTCACGGATGGGTACATATGTATTGTTTATCCGGGAGTACATCCGTTCGTTAGATTGCTCTCCATTGAATGGAGTTTGCAGACGTTTCGCCAAAATCTCATTTAGCATTATCAATGCGTAGTCGTGGTAGGTAACTGAGGATGTTCACGGTATTTAAGCCTCGTCTTTGCCGAAGATTGTATCGGCGTTCTGGATTGGGTGGTGTTGGCCCCGCCTCCTCGGGGTTGTGAGTAGAGTTATTGTTTCGATGTTCGGCGTTGTTTGTTGCGTTGTGTGTGGTGTCTTTTTTGAGAAGGGACTTCCAAGTAGTTGGAAGGTTAAGGGCATCGTCTCTCTTATTGAGGATTCCTTTTTTCTCTATTTCTATTGCTTCCCGTATTGTTCTGGTTTTGAAGTGGTTTATGTTGGCGATTTGTTTGCAGCTATCAAAGTCTATTTTATGGCCTGTATTTATGTGGTGTTGAAAAAGAGCAGATGTTATTTGTTTATTCTTGATGGATAATTTGTGTTCGTCCAGTCTCGCAGACATTTTTCGGTTGGTCTGTCCTACGTATTTTGCTTGACATGTTCCACAGGAAATGCTGTAAACGCCCTGGTTTTCTAATTTGACTTTGTCCTTAGGGTTTCTCAGGGAGGCGCCGATAGTTATATGAGGTGTGTATGTGGTTGATATGTCGTGTTTCCATAGAATTCTTCCGATTCGATCCGTTGTCCCTTTGATGTATGGTAGGTAAGTTGTTTTTCTGTTTTCACTGGTTGGAGGGGGTTGTGGGTGCGTTGTTGTTTGGCGTAATAGTGCTTTTTCTATTGTATGTCGTGTGTAGCCGTTTTGTCTCAGCTTGTCGTCGACGTATCGAAGCCATATTCGTAATCGTAATAATTGTATTTACAATAAATGCTTATAGCTATAATTTTGGTGTGTGTCAGAAAAAACACAATCGTAAAAAAACAAGCAAAGAAATAGAATACCAGCAGAAAAAACAGACCATGTCCGTTCCTTAATCAGGCATCCAAAATCGCATCATGCCTCCTACGATTGCCCTTAAAGTGTGAGCACAGAAAATGTAACAGGGGAACCATACTATCTTGCGTAAGATTCAGTAAACGAGTGAAAAAACCTGTGGAAAAAACACATTTCCCTGTCGCTATTGCACTAGCAATAGCTTGTCTGTTTGTGGTGTTAGTGTCGTGTGTACAAAAAGAGTACCAAAAATGTTTCTGCTTAGCAGCTTCATTCTCTCTTTTTAAAAACCACCCGTAAAGTGGTAAATTGTACAATCGAGGACTAAATGTCTGCACCACATTCACATGCCGGACTTTCTACAGAATTCCATTTGAACACCATACTATTATTACGAACATGTCCTGTCCTGAGACGATTCAATGTACACGAATTTTACTTATATCGAAACCTGCATCCCTTTTGGAAGGATCGTCTATGAGAACTTTATTAAAAACATCAACTTCCTGCCATTCAGTTTTCCAAAGATCAACAGCCTTCACCCGTTTATGTAAAAAGTCAATCGTCCAAATAGGTTTCCTAGATTTCAATCTCAGGTTAGGTAGATTTTGAAGATCGTGTATTATCGGAAAAACTTCTGGAAATGAGTAATACAAACATGTTAATCAATATTTTGATACATTTTAAAGAAAAAACGATAAAAATTATTTCAGATCAAAAAGTACGTCGCTGATAAGCAGTATGATTTTTCTGATTATATTATGAAAGAAATTGAAAAAATGGTCAGGCAGACTGTTTTCAATACAATATTGGAAATATTAATGAATTAGTGGGCACGGTACTGCCCCGTCAAGCCGTACTATTCTTTACTGGAACCATTTCACCGTTTTTTCAGGCCCCTATTTGAGAACCTCTGGATAACAATACAACGCATTGTAGGTCATTTAGTTCCGCAGCTAAGCGAAAGCAAAGTTTCGCATTTATGACACTCACTTACTCATGATCATCAGAACAGAACTAGTACTTCCCATGAACACAGAGATCTCAGAGAAATTTGGTACAAAGTTAGGGTTCAATGGCAACATAAAGGAAAAACTATGAAAACTAGGATAATCGAAGATCTGGAGTATCTGGTGACACAAGAGCCCAACCAAACTATTAAAGATCGACATACCGCCTTTACAAATAATATTCAACTTGGTGGGCCGTTTCATTTGATGTAAAAAATCGAAGGTCTGATGAAGAACAGTCTGCTGGTCTTAGCTGAAAAAAATCGAATATTATTGCAAAAATCCAGCGTAGTGGGACACATCTTCTAAGTTAATCTAGCCTATAGCGTCCCACTGTTACTGTTGGGCGAATTCCTCCCCTTCTGCTTTTGATACGCATATAAATAAAGTTAAAGGAATACTCTGGATAAGACTAGACTGGCTGTTATACTTATACTTATAAGTTTGCAAAAAGAAATAGTCTAATTTTTCTCTTCTGCGAATTCTTTATTGTTAGAGTTAATGTTGTGTGACTTGGCCGTTGAAAGGTACACAAGGGTGCAAAACTAAGTGCTCCATGACACCATTGCACCAATCTGTCCCCAGAATCGCTACCTATTGACTGTGGAAAATTGCCACTTGGAATAACCAACCAGTCAATTGTAGGCTTGATAAAACTGCGTGTTTCAATAATACTTATGTATAGGCAAGACTGAAACAAACAGTATAGAAAATATTTCCAGTACAGACGGACTTCTAATCATTGATAGAAGTCCGTTTGTACGTCTATTTTCTGTTAGATCGGTGGCAGCTCTAAAAAGAATAGAGCAGAAGTCAGCATTGTTAATACTGAATGCATGTTTTGCACAATCAACATCAGCCTGAAATAAGACACTTGCGTCTAATTACCAATACCAGTATGGGCTATTATCTCACTTAACAAACATAGGTAGTTACAATAGATATAACATTACGTGTAAACAAAATTGACTTATACCTACCCACTAACGTATAAAGAATGTTCAACGGCCAAGTCACACAACATTAACTATAATAATAAAGAAATCGTAGTAAGGTACTTTAGACTTGGGACGACTTTGTCTAGATTTCATTACTTTTTAGAGATAATGAAGAAACTCCGTCGAGACTTGGCTAGTTTTTTACATAATGTATTTGGTGGAATAAATTTTTACGACAACATTTTTTAAAACAAATGTTATAATTCCTTAATAATAAAATTGGACAGATATTGAAACATTATTATTTACTATGCCAGACTTACCTATGTTACACGTTCACGAATTTTGGGAACATACTAATACATGGACTAAAACTAATTCTTCTGGAAACACATTTCTCTTAATATTTGAAATCTTTATAATCCTTAAGCATTGATCTGGCATTAAATAAAGGTATAAACTATGCCAGACATTATATTACAAGCACGAAGTTCATGAATTTAATGTATACAATGAAACTGTTTTACAAAAACCTTAGTTTTTATGAAATTTGAGTTTTCTTGCATGCTTTAAAATTAGTCTGATAATGAAATGTTATTCACGTAGCCAAACTTTTTATACACACACCGTTCATAAATTTTATCAGTTAATAATCGTTGGATGTTTTCGAAATCAGGGATGTTCACTTGTTATACGAAATGAATCAATAACTTTATTAGTAATTGCAATGTTTATTAAAGAAAAGTATCATGAAATAGTATTTACAAAGATAATTATTACAATCCCTAAAATAAACATTTTCTAAAAATTTAGTTATATCAAGTTGTGTTCCTAAAATTTGGAAACGTTACATTTGAAGTAATAACTTTATCATCACCAGTTGAATTCCTTTCATATGTGAACCCTGTGTATAAGAAATGAACTCTGTCATAATGAATAAAATAGTTTTTATGAATAGAAATAATCTTGTCTACGAAATTTCATAATATTATACTACCCACAAAAATTGTCGCATCACCCTACTTTTACGACAATACTATATAAACTTTTAGGTTGGTCATTCAAGAGTCGCTTGGTAACTTTCAGAAGTGTAATATAGGAAGATATCATTCAAAAGAGATGAATTTATGATGTAAAATATCAACAATTTTCAAGTTAATGAAAAATTAAAAAAAAAGAGACCAATCAACTAGCATCGAATGGTTACTAATCATTTTTCAACTCGAGTGTTTCCTCCCCGGGCCCTAATTACGCCAGTATATGTCTCGGAAGTCCCTCAAACAAATTTTGGATGTACTCTTGAGTCACTGAGTTCCAAATTTCAGGAAGCAGATTTTCTTGTTGTTGGAGTTTTCTACAAGACATCCTACGTTGCTGAATTTGCCACCCCATGTTATCCCAAACATGCTCTATGGGATTCAAGTCGGGACTTCTGGCCGGCCATCTTAAAATATCAATTTTGGCATTTTGCATAAATTCTGTATTTACTCTAGCTGCATGAGGCCAAGCATTATCATGCATATAAATGAAGTTTTCGCCAATCAATGGGCCAACGGGTACAACATGGGGTTCAAGGATATCTGCGATGTATCTGGCCGCTGTCATTCTTCCATTATTCACTAGGACTAACTCAGTTCGACCATGGAAAGAAATGCCTACCCACGCCATTACAGAGCCCACTCCGAAGTTTTCGGTTTGCCGGATATTGTATTACTGACACCGTTACCCAGGTCGTCTGTATACAGACATGCGTCTATCATTTGATACTAGACAGAACCTGGACTCGTCGGAAAAGAGAACATTCGACCATTCTGGAATACCCCAATTCGCATGTTCCCTCGCAAACTGAAGTCTTGCAACTCGATGCTCTCTGGTGAAACGCGTGCCGGTAGAAGCGACCCTCGGTCTGATATCGTCTTCTTTGAGCCTGTTTGCAATGAGATATGCACATTTCTGGACAGTACAAGTACATTTTGTAGCATTCTAGCCGTACAGTGCTGAACTCTTAGTGCAGTTAAACAAAGCCAACGATCATCAACTGGTTTTATTATCCGATTCCTTCCCTGTCCGGCTCTTCTTCCATATTCCCCTGTTTCGTGGTACCGATTAATTGCTCTTGAGATAGTGCTTTGGTTAACATTCAACAAGTTAGCCACGTAACGTTGGCTTCGCCCCTCCTCTAGAAGTGTTACAATGTTTACCACTTCATGATCACTCAAATAGCGTCCAGGACGTTCAGCATTCATTACAATAAATTCAAAGATTCGAAAATCAACAAGAAACACAGAAAACTTGCATTAATTTAGCGTGAAAACTGAAGAGAAATTGAATGAATACTGATAGTCAAATAAACTCAATCTTGTTTCAGACGTGTTTGAGATCATATGGAAACAAATGTTACTACATAGATAAGTTTTTTCCCCTCAGATGTCCAAAAACATATTTTGACAAAGAAACTGCGATCGAGCTGATTAATCGATTGTGGAATTCAGAATACCAAGTGATGAATTTTTGTGGTGTGTGTATTAATGAATTTTAACTTGAGCGAAATGTTCTTTCATTGCAGATATTTTTCGTTGTTAAGTATGAACATATATGAAAAATTGAATTCAGTGAATGAAAGTTACTCTAAAATATTGCTATTTCCTATCACTTTCATCTTTTCAATCATAGTTATTTCTATAAGTCAAATTGTAGTTAGTAGCATCAAAGATATTTCATTACTATTGTATTAAATTTGAACCAGCTTTTCTCGTGATGTAATAACAAATTTCTCTCTTTACTCGTGCTAAGACAGCGGTTCTTACGAAATTTCATTATTATATGTAGGCGGAAAATGCTCTATAAGTTCTGATTCCATTGCCACTGTTAAAATATACTGGAGATATTAATTTCAGGTTAATACCCCTATGAGCTCCTGAATAGAAGGGCCCTGAGAGACAGAAAGACGGACCACAAAGTGATTCTATAAAGCTCATAGATTAACTATGAGAGAATTAACATAAGAGACATCTCAATAAGATCTGTCAGCTTCGAATATGTTTCAGCAATAAAAGTAATTGGTGTACAGCGAAGGACGACTTACTAATTTCAACTGAAAATGATACGGATTTCATGAAAAATATAAATGCAGAAGAAGAACTGAACTGGACTAGATGATTAAGGCTGTCAGTCAAATCCGAAAAAATGCTTCTTTTATATCTATCTCAAACAAGTGAGTCTTAATTCTCTGATATATAAATAAGGGATGAGCTTAATATCTTACATTTTCAATTGAAGCGTCCTGAATGAACAAGAGATTTGTGTTGTTATCTGTTAAAAACCAAAACATAGAAACTATAGCTTTTCTTTCTACTATCATTTTATTCAGGCTTTGCCTAACACAACAAAGATGAATTTACACTCCTTTCAAATACTATCGTTTCAAAAGATTCAGAAGACGAAAGATTTATATCATAGCGTTTTATGGCATCCACTTCACCTATATTTAGTGCGATTTGACAACGTCGAAATCATCTTAAGCTTTGCATGCGTTAAAGATGCGTGGACCGTACCACGAACACAGTTGCCAGAAATATTTGCTACGTTGCCACAGAATGAGCCCCAGTTGTTTACGTCGTCGTTATTATTGAATTCTGAGTTCTCCTTTCTTTGCGATTCAATATTGGACTATCGATATGTCAATTAATTTATCGATTCGATTGGATTTCATTCATTAATATTTGCTGGTCCTTGAGATTTATGAATTCAAAGTCGAATGACTCGACGATCGTAGACGGAATTGAAGTAGATATTGAGAGATTTTACATGATTTTTATGTATGGTTCCGCGATTATACACTGCACCAAGAAATTAACGCACAAAATCGAAAATTCAAATTTATTCAGAAGAAGTTTAGATATTCAGCTAAAAGGGGTCCTGCTTTCAACGAACTTCTGCTTAAAATAAACCTCATTTTACACTAATTCACGCATTTATTTTCGGTTAAAAGAACTTCTGTAGGAATCTGACAGACGAAAATTGACGAAAACGCCCGATCGGCGAAGAATAGTGCGGGTGGATATCCGGGATTCATTTATGTGTCGGGTCAAATAATAACGTATAGTCCATTGAAATATTACAATTGCCAAGTATTGCTTTTTATTAGAGGAAGCAATTTTATTGTTGGGACAGGTCAATAGAAGCTTAACTCCAATTTTGTGGGGTTGAAGCTCTTGTAACTCCCCGGCCGCCATCTTGAAAAACGGGTGCAAATATATTTTCTGCGATATCTCGGGAACTATGCATCTCATCGAAAAAATTTGAAGACAAAATTTTTAGAAAATCGCTTAATCCTATAAATAAGTTTTTATCACTTTTTGCCGTAAATGAAAAATTTCAAATGTTATAATCAAAAAAGTGGAAAAATAAAAATGAGCTAGCTGTTGGTACCGCACTATTTCTCAATGAAATCCGTTTTTGCCCACTCTTGTTGGCGAACGATTTTTTGTATTTTTATACGGTGGTAATAAAGACAATTCTCTAGACGGCATACGATACAAAATATTTTCGATACGGTGGTAATAAAGACAATTCTCTACACGGCATGCGATACAAAATATTCTCGAAACAGTAACCAAAAATTCGAAAATTCGTTTAGTTTAACTTCACTGCCTTCTACCCAAGATACAGCTCGTTTCCACACCCTCCGAGTTTATCACCAGAAACAGTCGTGGCTTGGAAAATATAAAAATCCGGAAGATTGGGGCTGGAAAAAGCATAAAAACATTTGGATGCCAATCCGAGCTTCCAAGCCTCCAGCACCCCCAGATCTCATGAAATTAATGTTTTGCAGATGCAAAGCAAATTGTGGTAATATGTGT
The DNA here is from genome assembly GCA_013387265.2 of Cryptolaemus montrouzieri. Classification (NCBI taxonomy): domain Eukaryota; kingdom Metazoa; phylum Arthropoda; class Insecta; order Coleoptera; family Coccinellidae; genus Cryptolaemus; species Cryptolaemus montrouzieri. The sequence continues at coordinate 87,989,654 of JABFTP020000001.1, read as the reverse complement.
GGCTGCATGGATCTAAGCAGCTCCTTTTGAATCAATCAACATACGACCTTTATATTAATAAAATACATGAATGAAAAACTGGTCTCAAATGCTCGACAGTATGCTTCCATTGCTCTGGCGAAACATATACCAATATAATGAAAATTTCAAAATTAGTCGAAGAAAATGAATTGATAGATGAACATCCAACCATGACTCCAATTTTATTTTGTTGTCAACAAGAAAGAATGCGTTGGCCACGTACAGAAGAGGATGGGAACCCGGTTGCGTGATTTAGTGAAGAAAACTGTTGAGGAAAAAATAGTCAATGGCAAAAAAACTCAAAAAAAAATTCTTTCTGGCGAAGGTAAATTGACTAGTAAATTGATTGACAAATTAACTGTATATTACGGCGTAGCGATAAGAAGAAATAGTGATTCAGCTGATAAAATGAGGGATGCGATATGGGCAACTTACTACCACTACAGTTCTACAGACAAAAACCCGCAGCATCAAAATTGCCCTGAAGATCCAGACACGTGGTGCACCTGGCAGCGAGCATCAGCATCAGGTACTCTCTCATCGTTCAAACACCAATATACTCCATTACCAGATGATGTTTTGACTGCAATGAAACCAATTTATGAAGACCTGAGTAAGGATGAGCTTCTGGATCGGTGTGTTGGAGGATTTACACAAAATAACAATGAAAGTTTCAATCAGTTGATTTGGAAAATTACTCCCAAAATACTTCCAGCTGGGTCGATAATCGTTCAAAATGCTGCATTAATCGCTGCTTGTGTTTTCAATGAAGGGATATCAGCATTATTATTAATCATGCACGGTATGGACCTAAAACTTGGTCCAAATTCCCATGAATATGCCCGAAACATGGATGAGAACCGGGTGACCGCAGCCGAAAAGAAATCTACCAGCGAGACTCGTGAAGCCAGGATTCGTCATAGACTGGAGCAAAAGGATGCCCTGAACATTGCAGTTGCAGCAGGTTCTCTACTTTATGGGCCAGGAATCGACGATTCAATGTAAGTTAGAAAAAAAATTTTTTTTTCCATTTTTCTCAAAACTATGTTTTCAAAGTCGGTTGTCAAGATTTCTCGCGAACTACTCAACCGATCTTGATAAAATTTTACACAGGTCTTCGAGATATCATTTACAAGGTCTTGAACGAAGGATTTTTCTTTTAATTCAGAACTATTTCAAAAAAAAAATGTCGAGAAATTTTCATAGAAATTTGCATTTTTTTATAAAAACGGCTGCCAAAAATCCAATTTTCATTTTTTTTCCTTCGTCCAATACCTAGTTTATTGTCTTTACTAAAACACGTATTTTTTATTTTTATTTCAGATGATCCTGAAAGAAGTTCTGCTGACAACGCGAAGGCACCTTTTTTCCGAGGGACTGCCGGAAATGGCGTCGAAATGACCGCCATTTTGATATTTTTTTTTGAAAATTTCACAAAATGTTTACTAAATATGTATCTTTTAAATAAAAAAAATTTCATTAAAATATTTCATTTTTTATATGTAAAAAAAATTATTGAAAAAAGGCCGTTTTTTGCCCGAGGAAACCCATGTAACCCCTTAAAAAAGTTAATTCCCTGCGGGTAAATTATAAATTTAATAAAAAGGCTTGGATGCAATTGTTATTAATGACTGAAGGCAATGGAATGAAGAATTGTGCAGATAAAAAAAGGAAAATCCTTTTACTAGTAAGCAACTGTCCCGCTCATCCCCAAGTGAATGGTTTAGACATAAAATTAGTGTTTATGCCACCCAACATCAATTGCCTTATTCTCCGAAAATGCAAACGTACTATATACGTAAAATGACACTTATCAGTTGACGCATATTTCCATGAAGTGTCAGGCAAAGAATTGAAAAATCGTCAAAACCCAACGATAAAATATAATCATTAAAACGCTAAGTCATCATTTCTAAACCCCTATCAAATTCAAAACTCACGTCATGATTACGCTATCGGTAATAAACAAAATATGAATCAAAATCCTCAGAAAAAAGTCATCAAGTATGAAATTTAATATGAAAAAAAGGTTTAATGTAAATCATAAATCGCACAGCGTCATCAGTTTCGGTGTTTACAACTGATAGTCGCCCGCTGTAGAGGCGACTCTGATCTCTGGTTTGGCGGAGAAAGATTCGATGTAAAAAGGAATAAAAAGTTCCGATTTTAAAGGCCAAGGCTAAAACTATCACGTGACGTCATGATTGTTGTTGCGAGTGGAAAAAAAACACCGAAGCATCATGCAGCCACGCCGTCGTCGTGGACCAGAACGTCGCGAAGATTCTGCGGATGAAATGAAACAGATGATCCGAACTATACGTGCTGATGATATACAGGGGATTGAAAAATAACGAATAATTCGTTTAAATCTCCTAGAATACTGAGGACTGAATTTTCATTGGAAAAATTATGTTTTATTTCGATAGTTATGTTACATGGAAATCTCTCATATATTACCTCAGTCATCCTTAGGGTAACGCAGCTTCCAATATTGTTTTATGGATACTGACTCATCAACCACACAAATTTCAACACTATTCACTACTATCCCCATTCAAAGCGATACATTCAACTTGAAAATCTCAACTTTCTCCAATTGAGCTAGCATAAGATGAAATTGAAAACATTTCAACATTGATTCAGAAAAACAAATTGTTCAATCACCCTTCAGGCATAGAAATTCATCATCAACAACTCTAATACTAATTCACAATATTCCAAATTTTTAGTTCCAAAAGTATTGAATATATATTTCAGAAAGATCAATATATGCAGATCTATAGTTTCAAATTTTTAATTTTTACGCAACAAATTCGTATTAGATCAGATAAGAATCCAATACGATTCATGCATTATAATGAACAACAAATATGAGCTTGAAACAGCAAGATGGAAGAATTACTTCTCAAGTATATCAATGAAATAGAAAATAAAATTTCTTCTCAAATTAAAAGTATCCAAAAGACAAAAGCGAGAAATTACTAATCAAATAAAAAACACTACTGAATACATAGAAATTTCACCTTATGTGATTGGCCTATACGTAACTATTTTGTATAAATTCAAATTGACCAAAATTCACACAATTTGCTAACCAGAAAGAACCAACATCTTCTGAATTGAAGTGCTCTTGTGGAAAGCAGAAATGAGATCCACAAATTTGTCAATTACATTATGAACGCTCATATACAATACAATGATGTTAACTATATATCAGTTTCAGTGAAACTGTTTCTTGTAACTTGTTTCGAGCAGTCGGCTTCTTATAAACTTGCTCTCTAATAATTTAAATTTCTATTCTTCTCTTCAATTCATGAAACTTTAAAATATACTATGAAATGAAAACGAGAGGAAGAAATTGTATTAAAACAACTTCATATTTTCATATTACGTGATCAACATACTCATTTTACAAAATTATATAAAATACCTATAGTACAACTACATATCACAAAAATTGTCAAACTGCATAGCATTATCCAAGTACTAGTTGAATTTTTTCCAAAATATGATTCACATAAGCAGCAGCATGTTTCCTATGGCTTTCCTAAATCACGGATTGAAAGGTGTGGTTGTACAAAATAAAATTTCATGTGCAACTTCTACATATTTGAACATCATGTTTCCCACTATCAGACACCTATAACAGAGAAATTTTCAACTTCAAATCAATGAGGAATTCCTGTCATTCATTCAACAACCTTGATAAAATTTCCTGAGAAACAGTAACTATGAGTTATGAAAAGAAGGAACTCACAATAATTAACTTTTGTGTAAATTTGAGATCCAATTTTCTTTGGTTCAAACTTGAACATTGTCAAACACATTGAATCTCATTAACTTTTATATTTGGATAATTGTAGAATAGAAACGTACTTCCTCCTGAATGAACTGAAACAAAAATTCTATATATTTTAATACAGATATAGCCTTTAGTGGATAGCTTTCAATATTCATATGATACATACTCTAAATGACCTAAGGAAAACTTTATCGAGTTTCTTCCAGAAAAATATTATTATACAAAAGAGCTCAATACCAATTAATAGCAACTCAAAGGACATCCCATCATTTTGTAAGATCCTCCAATTAATTCGTTAAAAAATCCTTGTAATTCCAAAACAATTTTCAACGCATAGAGGTTGAAATAATCATGAAAGAAAAAGGAAATATGTGAATTCTGAGTACATTTCTTGAGCATGCCTGAAACAAATATACATTAAAATACATAAATAAACCTCAAATTGCATTCACTTACCTTTCAAACATTATTGTAAGTCTCCTTAACTCCTTTTTATTATAACATTCCGTTGGAATCATACTGTTTAGGTTAGAATAACCACAAAATGTTAAATTTATGAATTTTGAAAGTTTGTCGTTTAACATGGATAAAATAAATATCGAACTAAGAGCACTTTTTTCATTCAAATAAAATTCGAATCACTTATTTTGACAGATCGAATATAAGACTAATTGAAATAAGGATAGATTCGATTGTCACTCAGAATAAGGATTCAAGATGTTAGTACCGAAAGTATATTGGTGAAAATTAAAGTTACTAACTTTTCCATCTCACTATTTTCGTTCAGAAGAGAGAAAGCATTAAATTTTACACGTTGGTAACGCACACTTCCGACATTGAATAGCAATTTAAGGGTCAGAAGGAGCGGTGACTGGCTGCGCCCCCGTGTTTCCGGTCTTTTTCTCGAAAATATAGGTCTCAAAAATCGTCCCAATTTCGAAAATCAAGTGCTACAGTAACGATTTCTCTTCGCGGACCCGATCTCGAGATATGTAGGAATCGTTAGACACCCGAATCCTTTCTGTCGGTTACCCCCTATAAGTAGGATAAATGAAAGAAAACCCCTTATTTTGACAGCTCGACAGTCATTAATTTATTTAATTTCTGGCCGTCAGAGATATTCGGAATGAGGAAAACGGAGCGAAATTTTACAAAAGTCCGCCGATAGCTCTTTGTTGAATAGCAATTTTTACAGTCTTCCCGTTGTTTAACGGGAATTAAACAATTGCGGGTACATGCGAAATTCGAGGGTTGCTCTTTGTCCAGACTTTGAAACGATCGAACGCGATGGAAGAATTTGTATAGACATAAAAGTCCGACGAAATTATCCCCTCCACTCGCGAAAAGTGAGAGACCTTTTTTATTTTCGCTTTTTCGGAGCTTTCTTTGGGAGTTTTCGCTCGCTCGATCGTTCCGATCGCCGTCCGAAAAAGCGTAGTTTTCGATTCCGAAGAAATCTCGCCGTTTTGACTTTTCGTTCGCCGTCGGCGACGTTTTGGCGAAAATTTTCGAAAAATTCTGGACTCCGGAAAAAGAACATTTCGCCAATTCTCGATATTCCAATTTTGGTGCTCGATACACCCATTTAGTATGTTAGTTTTTTGTTGTCGGGTTAGTTCTAGAACTCTTACGGGGCTTCTGCTATATAAACTCCTTGAAGGAGGTCCTTGACATATCGTTTCGACTGATACACTGATGCCTGTTGCTTTCAGAAATTGCCTTTGGAGTTTGGGGTGCGACGCACTAGGGCCTCTTCTTGCAATTGGGCACAAAATGCGTTCTTCAGAAGTGATCTTCCTACGACTTCTTCTAGGCCTATTTTGCAGAGATTGTAGCTCTATGTAGCGGGGGTAGGTATCACCCCCTGTGATACCCCTATTGTGGCCGCTATATGTCACCCCTTCTTCAACGAGAGCAATTATTCAACCCCTCTGCACATCGGACAGTCCAACGTAAGACATTTTTAAATATGATTATAGGCTTTTTAAATTTTGAAATTCAGTGTTTCAAATCTCTGTGATGACAGAGTACTACAGTGTGTTCCAACGAAAATTTGACCCCCCCTCTAACTCCGAAATGAGTAACATTAGCGAAAAACACCACGACACGTCGATTTTTGTTTCGAGAGGGAGCATTTTTCGAAATAATTCGAAACTTCTCAGATCAACCCCCTACCCCCAGCAACCCTAACTTTGAAATTCATCATAGGGAATAAGGGTCGAGTGGCACCTTACTGAAAAGGTCTGTCAATTCTCCACCTTGATTTGTCATTTTTAGAATTTTAAATTAACATACAGGGTGTCCCAACCAAGGGTGAAGTTGAATTCCTGGAAATCCCAAATACTAAATGAAATCGATTTATTTTGGCATAATGCAAGCGCAGGTTTATGCTCGGTCTAGAAAAACGACCTACACTTGTGAATTTGGAGTTGGTGCAATCAACCCCCTATTTCCAGCATCCCCAACTCAAAAATCATTCGATCGATAATAGGTCAAGTGGCACCTCGTTGGAAAGTTACTGCAATTTCTCTTCGAATTTGGTATTTTCGAAATTCAGAATCATCATACAGGGTGTCCCGAAGCAGGAACATTGAAAATCCAAATAACTTTTTGAACCTGGTTCATTTCGGTATACGAGAACATGTTTGATCCGAGAATAGGACTTTCTTGTGTGGTTATAGAATTTTTGCAATCAACCCCTTCCATTCAGCATCCCCAACTTGAAAATCATACAAATAATTCAAGTGGCATATCTTCAGAAAGGTTTTTGAATTCCAGAATGATTAAAGCATTTCATTCAGTTCGGCTCTCCATACAGGATGTCGCTTTCGAAAAATTCAATATCGTCATTTGAAATTATCAACTAAAATTAATTCGAAACTGTTAAAAGTATTGGGGTACGATGTGTTGAGCATCAATTACGAAGAAATAAAGCTGATTTCTGCATTGAAAATGTTCACATTTTTTCATTTCCATCTGGCGTGCAGTCATCTGTTATTTCTCATTTTTGCAATGAAATATTATTATTATTCAGATCAGTTCCTCATTATTGTTGTTGTTCGTCAGTTGAAATTAATCTGAAAATGGTTTATTCCACTGAGGAAAGGGTCGAAATTGTATCGACGTATTTTCGAAATAACAGTTGTGCCAAAGAAACGGCAAGGATATTCGATAGGAACCATCCTGAAAGAGAAAGGAGTCAGTCACCAGTACGTTAAATATTTGGTTGACAAATTCCTAGCTACGGGTTCGGTGGCAAACAAAAACATGAAGTGGCATGTCCTGTCAGAAATGAGGCAACGGAAGTGGCAGTAGTGGGTCATCTACAAATGGAGAATACTACTTCGATCAGAAAACTATCTCGTCCGACTGGTGTATCAGCTACAACTGTCCATAGAATCGTGAAACATCACAAATTTCACCCTACAAGGTAAAAATAGTGCATGAAATAAACGAAGATGATCCAGATCGTCGTTTACAGTTTTGTGAAAATCTAAGTGAAAACCTAAACGCTAATCCAAATTTTCTGAATAACATCTGTTTTTCTGATGAAAGCACCTTTATGCTCAGTGGTGAAGTGAATAGACATAATTGTCGATATTGGGACACACAGAATCCTCATTGGTTTAGAGAGGCCCACACGCAAAGGCCTCAGAAGTTGAACGTTTGGGCAGGAATTTTTGGCAATCATCTAGTTGGGCCTTTCTTTATTGAGGGTAATCTGAATGGAAATGGCTACCTACAGTTGTTAGAGGAACACATACATCCTAGATTGACAGAAATTTTACAGAACGATCCAACTCTTTCTGAGGACGAAATGCGTTTTCAACAAGACGGTGCTCCTCCGCATTATGATGCTCGGGTGCGCCAATATTTAGACGAAAATTTCCCAGGAAGGTGGATTGGTAGAAGAGGACCTGTTGAGTGGCCAGCCAGGTCACCAGATTTAAATCCCTAGATTTTTTTGTGGTGCCATCTAAAATCTAAAGTTTATGCCACAAGACCAGAAAACCTGGAGGAGCTGCGGATGAGGATTATCACAGAATGCCGACTTTTGACTCCTGAAGTTTTCGCTAATGTGAGAAGAGAGTTCGAAAATCGTCTGTATAACTGTATGGAGGTGGGCGGAGGTCATTTTGAACAATTGTTGTAATAATCAAGTTAGTTTTTGTTTTCAATTGAATACAAGTTCAATAAATCTCGTTTTCCTGTTTAGATGAGCATCCAATCAGTTTCTCCATCATCCCTCATCCTGATCCTCACGCCAGAAAACCTCGATTGCCAAACTGAAACCAATGCCTCAGTGATTTAGAAAATAGAAAAATCTTTCTGGAACTTTGCCACTCAACCTGTAATCACTTGTATGATTTTTGAGTTGGGGATGCTGAATGGAAGAGATTGATTGCAAAAATTCCATATTCACGCAAGAGAGTCTTATTCTCGAATCAAACATAAACATGTTCTCGTATTATACCGAAATGAACCAGTTTCAAGAAGTTATTTGGGTTTTCAGTGTTCCTGCTCCGGGACACCCTGTATGCTGATTCTGAATTTCGAAAATACCAAATTCGAAGAGAAAATTGAAATACCTTTCCAACGAGGTGCCACTTGACCTATTTTCGATCGAATGATTTTTGAGTTGGGGATGCTGGAAATAGGGGGTTGATTGCACCAACTCCAAATTCACAAGTGTAGGTCGTTTTTCTAGACCGAGCATAAACCTGCGCTTGCATTATGCCAAAATAAATCGATTTCATTTAGTATTTGGGATTTGCAGGAATTCAACTTTACCCTCGGTTGGGACACCCTGTATGTTAATTTAAAATTCTAAAAATGACAAATCAGAATGGAGAATTGACAGACCTTTACAGTAAGGTGCCACTCGACCCTTATTCCCTATGATGAATTTCGAAATTAGGGTTGCTGGGGGTAGGGGGTTGATCTGACAAGTTTCGAATTATTTCGAAAAATGCTCCCCCTCGAAACAAAAATCGACGTGTCTGGGTGTTTTTCGCTAATGTTACTCATTTCGGAGTTATAGGGGGGGTCAAATTTTCGTTGGAACACACTGTATATCCCGAACATGTGGTGATAATTCAACATTTCTTATCATACTATCCAGTTTTTTTTACAACAAAAAACTTCATTCTTCACAACTAGTCAAAGATCCATGGTTAAAAATAATCAATAATGTGAAATACCGAGTGATTCCAAATAAATTTGGATGTGTGTATATTCGGAAAGAGAAAAAATACATTGATAGCAACCGAGGTAATGGCACATGTGAAATTCGAGAAATACAGAATAATTCGAGAACAAGATGAAATAGCTGCGATCTGTCTTCACCAATGCAGTATCACATAGATGTCGTACTAACACATGGAAAATAGGACACCCTGTACATCTCAGTTCATGAATGATTTGGAAAAGTTTTGGAGAGAGTGATTCTTATTCATCTTACTGATGTTTTTAAGAGTCGATTGCCTGTGAATATGTGGAGGAACTATATCGCAGAACATGTACAGCCTAGGAATTAAGGTTGAGTCTATGGCATCCATTATAATATTCATAGCATAATGCAATAAGGAATCAATTCTACTAACATGAGCACGATTCAACCAGAGTGTTAAAAGATATTCTGCTATGAAAAATACCAGAACTTAGGTCCAGCTAATTGTTACAGAAAATTCTTCTTTTTTTTCAATTTTTGACTCTGTTTACTGATGGTGGTTGGAGACACACAAAAATATTTGGTATAGGAATTATGATTTATAGGAGAATCATAGCAAACAACTAGAATGATGAATGCAAGGCTGGAAGGATGAAAATAGAAAGTTTTTTGTTTTTTCTTCTAGAATTTTCAGACAATACAATTCTAAGAAGGAAGGCCTGAAAATTTAGACAAACTGCAAAAATCATAATTTTTGTATCCATTGTCGATCATAACTGATGATTTGAGCGAGATATTCTTGGAAAAATTTCTCAGTGAGACCTCATCGCGATATACTTTGAGATCATTAGTTACAGAACTTTCTGTTGCTTATGCGAAGAGTGTTCTTTTCCAGATCTTATAAAGCCAACGGGAACGAGTCTTTTTTGGGTAGTTTTTATTTCTCGGAATCGCAGTTATCGTTGTTAAGAGAGATAGAGAGAGAGGCAACAAACAAAGAAAGAAAGATATTATTTCGGCAATAACCTTCCCACATGTCAGTGGCGCAGGTTCCTCAAATTTATGCTTCGTATTGAAATGCTAATTGCACTTAGTTCGTCGAATTATGTTCGAAAAGTTTGCAACTTTTATTATTATATAGAGTTAACACATCACCAAAATTCGTTAGGATCAAAACTCATCAATAACTTTGCAAAATTCAACGTAATTCATTAGAATTTATTAAGCCTTCTTCTAACACCCCTTTCATTTCTTTCTAATCTTTTGGTGCGTTTTTTCAGAAAGATTTATCTTCGGTTTCAGGAAAGATTTATACCCGTTTCTTATACTTCTGTAAGCCTCAGGTTTCGTACACTCATTTACCTGTCTTTAGTAGTTGATGATTCGTAACGTTCCTATGAAATATAAGCCTTGTTAATGTTTTTTTAAACCGCTATGTATCAATTTAATTTTCAAATTATTCGAAAATTTAAAACTTCAGACATTTGGTTTATCGCATTCTCAGTTTCAACGACAGTTAGTTAATATTATTTTCACCATACTGAGTCAATTTCTTTGAAAGAAATGCATTTATGGACAGATTTTTATTTGATTGAACGATTTTTGAGTAATGACATAGGTGAGCTTCTACTTTTCGAATATGAAAAATAGACAGTTTTGCAGTTGATGAAGAATATTTACCTTGAATATACAATGCATGATTGAAAAATGAAAATTGAATTCCTTATGGGAAAAACACAACAGGAAGTAAGTTCTCATAGATAAAGAAGAAATCGTTTGCTGGAAAAGAAATTATTTAAGAGCAATTAAAATATATCGTGCTCAAAGTAAAAAGATATTTTATCTAGATTAAACTTAGGTAAATCAAAGGTACACGATTCAGAAAGCTTTAAATGATAAAAACATAAAGGATTGTCAACAGGATTTCAGGCTCCGTCAGGAGAAGGACGACGTATAATAATAACACATATAGGTAGTATTAACGGTTTTATGGATAAGGGGGTTATTATCATTTCAAAGTTAAAGTACTGGAGACTATTATGACGACATGAATGCGGATAATTTCGAAGCATATTCTGAACAGTTGTTGGATTTCATTCCACTAGGATCTGTTATAGTAATGATAACGCAAGCTACCACTCGCGATAGATTTAATTAACACCAAAATATTCATGGCGTGAAGCAAACATCAGATATCTGACGGATAAAAATATTTTTTTTGAAGAAGGAAAGGGTAAAGTGGCTAGAAAGAACCAAAGTTTTGAGATGAAAGACGTCGAACTTTATTTCAACAGTGCAATAAAAAGTGTTACATCCCAAAACTGGAAAAATTGTATCAACCACATCAATGAAAAAGAGAATAAATTGTGGGAACTGGCTCATATTATGGATGCGATGATAGATCCTGTTATAGTGAATTTAGATAATGAAGATAAACACCTCAAAAAAGTCTAGGGAACACTTCTGAATATCGATATATCGTATCCAAAACGATTAATATAGAGGATTTTATTTAAAAAATGAACACCTGCATTAATTTCTCACCAAATTATGTAGAGTGCCGCAACAGATTTCATTTTTTTTAAAAAAAACTAAAAATGCAGCAGATGCGACGCTGCTTTATAATCATTTCATGTATTCAGTGTTTGAAATCAGTTAGTTGGCACTTTGTTTCTGTTGTAAGCACAAATAAAAGATTCAAGTTTTGTGATTCGACCATGGAAAGACGACATTTGACTAGAGAAGAGATGTTACGAGCCGTTGGCATGCTCCAAGCTGGGAGCTCACAACGGGAAGTATCCAGGATTCTGAGAAGTAGCCCAAGTATCATAAGCCGTTTATAGTCGCGTTTCAATGAAACAGGTAGCGTAGAAGAACACCATACAGGTCGTTTCAGGATTACTACAGTCGCCCAAGACCGATCTTTGTTTTTACAAGCCAGAAAAGATCGTACTACCACAGCATCTCAATTAGCTCAAGAGCTATCACGAGTTCATAATGTACAAATTTTCGACCAAACTGTGAGAAATCGACTGCACGAAAGTCAACTCCACTCCAGACGTCCTTTAAGAGTTCCACAACTGACCCATGGAAATCGAGCTGCTCGTTTCGCTTGGTGACAAGAACACGTAAACTAGGATCAAGAGAGGTGGGCCACAGTTCTCTTCAGTGATGAATCTAGATTTAGTTATCATCCCGATTCGGGAAGAATTCGAATATGGGGGGAACGTGGAAAGCAAAACCGTCTCCAGCATGCTCGAGAATAAATTATTGAAATTTGTGACTTTTCGCTTCAAATTGGATATCTCTTGTAAAAATAGAGATAAATGCATAAAAAAAGAAGGGCGTTACTGTAGGAAGATGTGTCTTGACAGACCATGATATTGTACGTTTCAACTCGGACCACGAAATTCCACAGGGTGTTACGAATTTTTGACAAAAAAAACACTTTTAGTTTTGCCCCCGTATAAAATTTTTTTCAAATTTTTTTTGTTTTCTCTTATAATTTCTACAAAGCAGAAGAGTTGATCTATAACTTGCCGAACAAATCATCTAAATCGGTTGAGAATTAGGAAAAATATCGGACTTCGAATTTGGTTAAATTTTCGAGTGTTCCGCTAATTTTGCCTCCGAGTGTATTATACATATATGCCGATAAATGCAACATGAACTGTCGTATCTTTGGATTGCTTTATCTTAGAAGTTGGTTTATTCTTAAGTTGTAAGAAATTGCCGATCTACCTACAAGTACTCCGAAGAAAAGTGTCTTGACAGACAGACAACGAAGTTATCATAAATGTTGATTCTTTCCCTTCTAGAGTACAGAAACCTAAAAACCCATAAGAAATCGTACACAAAATATAACAATCTCAAATTGAGATAACGGTAAGAATAGATACGTAAATAAGAAAAAAAATTGAGCAATTGTAAACTGACTTTCGGCTGGTGATTTCCTATTAAGGTAATATGTTGAAAAGGAAAGAAAAGTAAATAATTTCCCGAAATTTCTCTTCCTAGTTTCTGCATCATGAAATCTATTTTAAATTACCATTTAAATGGATAAACCGCTAACAACAATTTTTTGAGCGGTAGGTACTTGATACTGAGAGTATGTAGCATGCATGTCGATACATTATAGAGAATTTTAATATTATAAATTTCCTTATCGTCCACTACCGGAACCAACGATAATTGGTTTGCCGTTCAGATTATAGAAAGTAAGCAATTCAAGTTTATATAAAAATTGTGGTACATTGACACTTCTTATCAGAAAAATTACCTTAGGAAATTTCAAGAATTTCCAGTAATCTTCTTGAAGTACTGAAACTATCGGACCTGACCTAAAATTATTGCAAGTATTTCAGGATTCCGATATAATAAAACACGGTTATTAAATTCTCAAATTTCTGCCATATAGGGTGTTACATAATAGTATGTCACAACTTGAGCGGGGAAAATCTACGTGCAATTTTAAGAAACAAAGTTCATATAAACAAAGGTCCGCAAAAGCTCCGTTACGGAACTACAGGGTGTTGAAATTTCCGGAAAAAATTGGTTTTTCCTTCTAAACTCCTGCAGTTTTCGAGATATTCAGCCCAAATTTGAAATGCAACCTATTCTTTACAGCCTCCATCATCACACGTCCTAGATTTTAACTGAAATTTACAAGGTGTTTTTTCTTCGAGGCCATGTCTCCCTTTGCACTTTCAAACTTTTTCGCAGTGCGTCACTGATCAGCGTACAATAAATTTTCGTCATCTTCGTTCAATTTAAAAACTTTTCTAAAAACTGTAATTTTTTCGTATCTCCAACCGTTTTCGAGTGAAAAATTATTGAACTTGAATTATTTGATTTGTATGTTATTCGCAAAATAAAAAGAATAATAGAAATACTCGATAAGTATGCCCAAAATTTGCTTTCATTTTGATTGCTCGTTTTGAAAACTAAATAAATTGCTGGAAGTGTCCACCACCTGCAAGAATACAGGCCTTCTTCGCATATTATCACGCACTCTTTGAAATATTCCTGGGGTATTTCTTATCGTAACACGAAAGGTTATTATTCGATTTCTCAATTCGTCTACAGGGTTCACTGGAGTGGTATAAACTGAACTTTTGAGATATCCCCATAAGAAAAAGTCCAAACTATTTAAGTCTGGGGACTTAGGAGGCCATAGTTCTGGCCCACCCCGACCTATTCATCGTTTGTTGAATATATTATTCAAGAATTGTCTAGCTTCTCCAATGAAATGTGCTGGTGTCCCGTCATGCATGAACCACATTACGTTTCTCACCAAAAGTGGCATATCCTCGTACAATAAAGGTAACTCTTCCTCAAGAGATTGCCGATAAGTGGGACCGTCCAGTTTGTTAGGCAGAAAAATGGTCCAATCTAATAATTTCCAATTATTCCGACCCAAACATTCAGTGAGAATTGTTCTTGATGATGATTCTTCAATCAAATGGGGGTTTTCCTCAACCCAATAATGATTATTGTGAAAATTTGTGATAGCAGTTCTCGAAAAGTTAGCTTCGTCTGTAAACATTATTTCAAAATGAGCATTTTCTCTAGTTTTATCTAAGAACCATCAACCACCAATTCAGTGTTGGAGGAAAATCTCGAGGAAGTAGAATTTGGCCGCGTTGAATATGAAACGGGTACAATAAAAAGTCGTGGAGAATCCTCCAACACAATATCATGGAATTTTTCAATGATTTCTGGAGTGGTCACTGTTTTGGTGTTCCACCGGCATATTCATCTTTTGTGCTTGTTCGACCTCTTTTGAACTCTGCGAACCAATATTTTACGGTTGTGTGAGACGAAGTAGTCTCCGGATAATATTTATCGAACTTTTCCTTCGCTTCTTTTGGAGATTTCCACTCAAAATAATGTTCAATCAAATTACGAAATTCTTCTTTCTCCATTTTTCTTTCAATACCCAAGCTTGTATATAAAAGGCTGTAGCATCACAATCTGTTGACAGATTGAGCTGAAATTTTGGAAGAATGCGTTTGAACGTTAGTACTTCTTAAAATAGCTTAGCCCTCAAAAATTGGTGACGCCATCTGTGAGAGGCTGGCAGCATCTTGAATAGCCTGGTATATTCCTTAAAAATTAATTAAATATCTAATTCTGCAAAATGTAATTTTCTCTACACTTCATACGTAGATTATACAAGCGAAAAAAAAACCATTTACTAGTTTATGAATCAATGGCTATATACCTTTATTTGGACAAAACATGTAGGCAATATTACTCACTTTCTAATTAACGAATAGGTCATGAGGAGCAATATATTTAATAATTCATAATCTATGCTAACGCTTGAATTGTTGAATTGTAGAATATGATGATCATTCTCCCATTGCTGAATACCGTTTCCCTTTCTGGGAAACAATTTCTTAACACTGATAGATTGATAGATGAGCTCCTATATAAGACGAGAATCCATTTTCAAGTGAATGAATTGTGACTTCCTTATGATACGCTTAACGATATGTCCACATTTATTTACGTTATTTCACGCAGAATTTGTATGTAAAATTACGCTGACGATGTGGCCAACATTAAACTTGATGTTTGATGCCACATTTGGCATGTTTTAACGCGACGATATTTGGGAGAAATATTGATCTCGCTCCGATTCATTCTTCTTGCCAATACAAACTGCATGCTCCTAGTTCGAGAGCCTAAGTGCTCGGTATGAAGTATGACTTTACAACGGTCATTCCTGAAAAGAATTGCGTAATGATTACGTACTTATCGGTAGACCCAAGAAGATGTGACACATTTTTTACTCGGTAAATAAAAAACTAACCTAACCTGACTACACTACTTCAAGGAATTAATGTAGTTCCTACATTTTGCCTAATTATTTGAAACAAATACTTTCATATTCATGTTGGGGAAAGAATCAAAAAGAAGGAATTTCAAGCTATCTACACTGGATATTTCATAATGAAACCTAGTTTGTTGAAGTCCAAAGTTCAACTAGTTGAAAGGTCTGAGGGGCTCGTTGTCCCTTCCGCATAGAATCGCATATATGATCAATCGAATTCAAATCATGACTTATAACATCGATTCTGGCTTCATGAAGGTAATATCTCTCTATAACGACACCATGTGGTCTCACATTATCGAACATGACTGATTAGAGAGACAAAAGGCGCTACATATTCGCCTCCTTACTCCCGTGATTTGTAAGAGAGCCATAATTGAACACATGAAGGTCGTTTGAAGATATGACTTCTAATCGTGCCCTGCATGGAATGGAGGTTATATTCCGCGAGACGTTCTAACAGTTTCAGTACTAACAAGAACCTTGAACCTGATTGAGTGTGGAGTTTACGTGCTAATGGTAGTGACGCATTCCCTCCAAGCAGTTGCATCTTCGATAGCGGAAACACAGCATCTTCGGCCTTTTACACGGTGTCTCAAATTCATTGTCCTTGAATGCTAACTTCCAAAGTGATAGAAATGAAAGGATTTTGTTTTCACGAAGTGATGCTAGAAAAATAGATGTAGTTAACAAAACTTTCATAGCCACCTTTGTTTTCGCGATTTTTTCTGTCAATTGACATAATTTCTGTCTCAGGACAATTTGAGGATTTCAAAACGTCTAGATCTAAAATCACTTTCATGATAAGTAACTGATGTAATAGAGAAATATGTACTAGAAAAGAAGAAAAACGAGAAGTCAGATTCAATTCACTTCCATAGTAATTGATTTCGCACTTTTTCTCTGGAATTCTGACCAGAATTACTCTGATGAAGATTTTGAGATGAGTCTTGTTTCGAGAGATCGAAATGCATTATTTGATGTATTTCCGATCATATAATCTGCGAATTTCAGGATCCTCGCGCGAAAAATCGTAATATTTGGTATAAAGTCGCGAATAACTCGGAATTAAATTCTCCTGAATGAGTCCTTTTACTTACAACGAACTAGAAATAATCGATATAGAATGATCTTTAGTATTTTTATGATGTCTTCTAAGAGACAATCAAAAATCACAAAATTGCGATTGAAAAATTCATAATATGTTCCTTTCGGTTGATATTTTCGGAACTTAGTTCAGATAACATTCAACACAACAACAAAAAATTCTCCAATCGGTCATTCTTTTCTCCATATACTTTTAAATTCCAATCTCGCGTGGACACCCTGTACATTTCCAACAGAACAGCACACCTACCGTAATTCGCAAATGGCGGAGTAATATCTAAACGAGCATTTTCCTGAACGTTGTATCATTTAATTTTTATCATATATTTGCTAACCTAACTGTATTAATAATTTTGAAAATGAATAAAAAGTTTTTGACAATATGAAAAATAGAATTTTTTCATTTCCATTTTTTTCAACAGTAGAGAGCGGTATTCAATCGTTCCAATTTTTTTATCAACTAGTGGAAACGAATTTTTCACTATCAATTATCAACTTATTTTAGATGGAACGTTAGATATCGCTTCGATAAAGCAAAATTATCTCTGGCACTTCACTAATTTTTCACGAGCATCTTTCCAGAAATTGATGGAAAATCCTATTTATAGCATCAAAATATCACTTTTCGTCTTGAAAAATTAAACCCCTAAGTATCATATACATTTATGAAGGTTTTAATGAATGGAATGCTATTCCGTAAAAATATAAAAGGTGTTCCATTGAAAAATAACAAATTTAGTCATTGGTCATATTGAAAAGTGTACCCGTCAAGAAAAAGTTTGATTACACCACTGGATTCCCCATTAGAAATTCCGTAAGATGCACCTTTCACCATGTTGATGGTACGAGGTGTACTCGAAAATTAAAGATTTCGAAAATCACCCTGTATTCGCAAACGAGAGGGACTATGAAAGTTTTGTTGAATAGGTACAACTATTGTTTTACCACTTCGTGGATTCCATATCATCATGTCTCTATTAGTTTGGAACTTATCATTCAAGGACAACGAATTTGGTTCACCCTGTACTGGTCGTCTGGCACGATCATTCATTTCTAGAGTCACTGGATTCACCCTATCTCACCACAGCTCAAACCTTCTTGCTACAACGCCATGGCTTGCATATATTCATCCCCATCAAGATGTCTTAAATTACTTCATGGTTCATGAGTTCGGCAAAACAATATTTAAGTGATAAAAGGACCAGAAACGGCTAAATGAATGAAAGGGGAACAGAAGATAAAATATGTTGTGCTTAACTCATATGAATCATAAAATTCTAAAAATATATAATTCCTGTCGCGATATATATATATATAGGGTGCGCCAGAGAAAACTGGACAATTTTTCCCGTTATAACTTTCGCAATTTCAGAGCTAGATCATTCGTTCTTGCTTCATTGGAGATCCAAAGGACTAGGTTTTTCATGAATTGTATCAAAATTTCACTTCTGGTGAAATCAAATATGGCTGACTCATTCGAAAATGAGCAATATTTCAAGATCGCTGGAAAGTTTTTTTCCCTAAAAAATTCGAATGGGGCTTTCAGTCGATAGTTCAATCTTCTCTAAGCAATTTGACATATTGACCTCAAAAATATTCCAAGAATTAGTAAAAAAGTAACGTGAAGAATTTTTTTCATTCTGATTTTCAGCTGCAATCGAAATATTTTTTTTCACCCCATGGCGTTGGCACTTCTGAAGTTGTTGTATTTTTCATGGATGTTCTAGGAAAACAAAGAACCATTTCTCATCAAAACTAACCCAAAATTTGATTTCCGTTCGAATTCAAAATGGCCGACTTCCTCAAATATCAACAATGTTCCCCGCGAATTAAAAAAGTTTTTGCGGTCGAAATGAATCAACTGCTTCAATCACTAGATTGAACCTTTCCCATCATTTTGAGGATGAACTCAAATATTGATTCAGAATTGTGCTAATTGTCGTCAATGATGTTTCTCTTTTCCAGCATCATATGCACATCCCGTCGTGAAACCTCTGAACATAGACTGCATGCATTAACTCTATGATAAACAAAAAATAATGAAATGTTATCGAGTTTAAGACGACATCTGGTTTGAAATCACATTTTATCTTGGCGTTGCTTGTTTTTGACGTTCGAAATTGTTAACAATAGTTTTAACAAATGAGGATAAGCGCTGCATTGAATGTTTATTCGTGCGTGGCTCTACTGCTAAGCAAATATTACGCCAACTTGCAGCCCCTAATTACGAAAGAAGTACAATCTATGATCTTGTGGAAAAATTTCGGAACAGGGTCATTAGGAAGAAGAGCAGGTACTAGTGCAGCAAGAACTGTAAGAACACAGGTACTCGCCTTGTTTCATAATCTGTTTCAAGCATCAACTCTACATTTTTTATATTACAGACTCAATTGACAATTTTAGGATAACATTCAGCGAATTTCTGCATTAGCAGTCAGCTCTATCAGAACTCCAGGAACCAGCTTGACTGTTTCCCAAATGTCTCAGAGATGCCAAATCTCAAAAACCTCTGTGAGAAGAATAATAAGACTCGATTTGGGTTCTTAAGTACTTTCAGACGCACTATAATTTTCAAATGACTGAAGCTGTTAAAAAGCGCAGATTCGAGCGATTCAGAAATTTATTAAATAGATTTAGAACACGTAGACAAATTGAAAATATCTGTTTCACAGACGAAAAAATTTTCAGTGTTTCCCCACCAACAAACAACCAGAATGACGGTATTTGTGTTCCAACGAATGAAATCAAGAGAAATGTACCTTTAATTCGTTTGTAGAGGGCAAGACAAACATTTTCCAGGCATGAACACCTCAAAAAAGTCTAGGGAACACTTCTGAATATCGATATATCGTATCCAGAACGATCAATATGGATGATTTTTTTGAAGAAATGAACACCTGCATCAATTTCTCATCAAATTATGTAGAGTGCTGCAACAGTTTCCATTTTTTTTTTATAAAAAACTAAAAATGCGACGCTGCTTTATAATCATTTCATGTATTCAGTGTTTGAAATCAGTTAGTTGGCACTTTGTTTCTGTTGTAAGCACAAATAAAAGATTCAAGTTTTGCCATTCGACCGTGGAAAGACGACATTTGACTAGAGAAGATATGTTACGAGCCGTTGGCATGCTCTAAGCTGGGAGCTTTCAACGGGAAGTATCCAGGGTTCTGGGAAGTAGCCCAAGTGTCATAAACCGTTTATGGTCGCGTTTCAATGAAAGAGGTAGCGTAGAAGAACGCCATACAGGTCGTTTCAGGATGACTACAGTCGCCCAAGACCGATTTTTGGTTTTACAAACCAGAAGAGATCATATTACCACAGCATCTCAATTAGCACAAGAGCTATCACGAGTTCATGATGAACAAATTTCCGACCAAACTGTGAGAAATCGTCTGCACGAAAGTTAACTCCACTCCAGACGTCCTTTAAGAGTTTCACAACTGACCCATGGAAATCGCGCTGCTCGTTTAGCTTGGTGCCAAGAACACGTAAACTGGGATCAAGAGAGGTGGGGCACAGTTTTCTTCAGTGATGAATCTAGATTTAGTTATTATCCCGATTCGGGAAGAATTCGAATATGCAGGGAACCTGGAAAGCAAAACCGTCTCCTGCATGCTCGAGAAGTGGTTAGACAAGGAGGCGGATCAGTTGTTTTGGGGAGGTATACGCCTTGGTGGAAGAACTGACCTCGTTTTCATACAGAACAACCTCACGGGAAATTCTTGCGCAAATGAGATAGTTTTACCTGTAGTGGTACCGTATCTCCAAACAATGGGTCAAAATCCACTCTTCCAACAAGATGATGCCCCTCCTCATCGTGCAAGAGTTGTCTTGAACGTTCTTGAAGAGAATGATATACATCTTCTACCGTGGCCATCCTGCTCCCCAGATCTGAATCCCATCGAGCATGTGTGGGACACCCTAAAAAGAAATCTCCTGCGTCAAAATATCTTCCATCATGAACAGGAGCTTCGATTAGCAGTTCAGGGCGCTTGTTATGACTCAGGCCAAAATGTAATAGACAATTTAATATTGAGCATGCCGCGACGATGCCAAAGTGTCATTAAAAACAGAGGTGGACCTTCTGGGTACTGAAAAATATAAGTGCTTCCATATCGTTTCGAAAATATTGGTTCAGGTTAGATTTTTTTTTTGTGTTTTACCAAATTTCGTAATTTTCAAATTTAATTTTTTTTATAATAGGTGCTTTTGAGAAGTCAAATATTATTTTGTTTTCTTGAGAATACATTATATACAATACATCCAAACGAAAACCGAAAGATTTCTATAAATTCGAATTATCAACTTTATATTTTAAAGATATTGGTAAGTGTTCCCTAGACTTTTTAAGGTGTTTATAAGGGTCTCTGCCGGTATTTCAAGGAACTTTAAATCATTTTTATCATTTTTATAAAACAAGCCATAAGATTAGATTCGTAAAATTATTGTCACATAATTCTCGATCATATGTGACCAACTATTGAGGTGTCAACTCCTCAGTTCACTTTCATGCACGTGAATGATTGCTGTTTAATGTATGATATGAATAAGTTGAAGTTGAGAAATTGAGTATCTTTTTGGATGATTTATTATTGGTTCAAATCTTCTCTGGAATTCTACAATTTTTCCATATTCGTCTGACAACGTTTGTCAAAGAAATGAACAACCAGTACTATATCACAAAAAAACGCTACTTACTCTCAACTGGCCGTCAGTGTACAGGGTGTCCCAATTTAGATGTATACAGATGAAATCTATTTCAATTGATTTTAGGATGGAGCCAGATGCCATACCAGTCACTATACTATGGATTATCTAAGACAACGCCTAGACGATATCATCGAACCAGAACAATGGCCCCCAAATAGTCCCGATTTGAATCCGTGCGACTATTTTCTGTGTGGTCATTTGGAAGAAGTGGTGAATGAAAATGGTATTATTTTCAATAATTGTGAGGAGCTGAGGCAAAAAATATAAGAATGTTGGAACAATCTTGATCAAGAAGTAATTTCGAGATCCATAGAGGGCTGGAGAAGACGGGTGCAGATGGTTGTGGATGCCAATGGAGGTCATATTCCAAATAAACATTCAATGAAACGCTCATCCTCATTTGTTGAAACCATTGTTAACAATTTCAAACGTCAAAAACAAGCAACACCAAGATAAAATTCGAGTTCAAACCAGATGTCGTCTAAAACTCGATGACATTTCATTATTTTTTGTTTATCATAGAGTTAACGCATGCAGTCTATGTTCAGAGGTTTCACAATTAGGGGTGCATATGATGATGGAAAAGAGAAACATTATTGACGACAATTGGCACAATTCTGAATCAATATTCGAGTTCAACCACTCAAAATGACGGGAAAGGTTCAATCTTGTGATTGAATTATGCAGTTGGTTCATTACGACCGCCAAAACTTTCTTAATGCGCGGTGAAAATTGTTAATATTTGAGGAAGTCGGCCATTTTGAATTCGAACAGAAATCAAATTTTAGGTTGGTTTTAGTAAAATATGGTTCTTTGTCTTCTTAGAACATCCATGAAAAAATCAACAACTTCCGGAGTGCCAACGCCATGAGGTGAAAAAAAATTTTTGGATTTCAGCTGAAAACCAGAATGAAAAACATTCTTCACGTTGGGTTTTTACCAATTCTAGGAATATTTTTAAGATCAATATGTCAAATTGTTCAGAAAAGACTGAATTATCGACTGAATGCCCTATTTGAATTTTTTTTGTGAAAAAAAAGTTCCAACGATCTTGAAATATTGCTCATATCTGAATGAGTCGGCCATATTGAATTCCACAGGAAGTGAAATTTCGATACAATTTCTGAAAAACCTAGTTCTTTGGCTTTCCAATGAAGGATGAACGAATGATCTAGCAATGAAATTGCAAAAGTTATAACGGAAAAAATATTGTCCGGTTTTTCCTGGCGCATCCTATATATTTTATGTTGAAAAAAACATTATATTTAACCTAGAAAGAATCTTCTTTTGCTAAGATAACGATAAAATTCGCAAAATCATTAACATATAAACGCATAGTAGTGTAGTTATGCGACGACATTTATAATTCACAATACACTCATTTTGGAAAATCAGACATCAAATGTAAGCCGCTCAAGGAAAGTCACCATCATTTTAAATATTTTTGAGTTAATGGGATGGTAATTTTTAATATGAGGGAGTACACATAGAATAAGCCATAATATGACAACCTGCATGGAATAAGGAATTTTTAATAGCTTTATCAACTTGAATAACATTTACGATCGATTTCCTGTTTGTAAAAATTTCTGTAACTCGATTGCCTACAACGTATGAACAAATTCTTTTCAGAAAAAGTTTGTATCACAATTCTTAGAAAAGCATTCATCAATAAATTAATTTTCCTCATTATACTTTATAATAACATCTAGTAATTCTATAATATATCTTTAATGAATTTTCTGGTTTAAAGTACCTCATAAGTTCCGTGAAATACGGTTTATATCCATTAGTTCGAATAATTTATAACATCAATCGAGCAAATAATAACACATCTTTAAAAATCCACCAACAATGTAAATCAAATGTTATCTTAAAAACATCTCATTACAATATCAAATAATCGATTTCCATGAAACATCCTCCTAGTTCGTTGCGATGATTTACTCGAAATATAACTCCGGGAATGAGAAAAAAGCAGCTTGATTATTTATAGATTTGTAGCCTAACCGCGACGTCGATGTGTGACCTCCAGGTGGAGTAAACAACTAACGAATACCATTATCTATCGACAATAATGAATATGTAAATGCGCATTTTTAAACACACATACCAGTTCCATTGTGAAAGGCCTATGCCTCTGAATCATACCCGTATAATCCCAATGAAGCTGAATAGCAAATATCTTTCGAAAATCTTCAAATGCATTTCTGAAAGACGAGTGTGTTCTTGACTTCTTGTGCTCATCTTCAATATATTGGTATCCCAAAATTCACTCACGATATAAGTTAAATAAAAAACAAACAGTTTTATTCCATTCTTTTCTTAAACCATTAAGATTTGGGTATTCGCGATTTTTCGGTACGGAAGTCAGAGAGTATCATAGTAACAAAAGAAATGGCATTTGACAAAAGTTATAGCTTTTGAATAGTTTGGAAGTTACCTAACAAACAGGTTACAGTGTGCTATCATAAATACAGGGGAATCTTGATAACTCGAATGACAAGGGAAATGCAAAAAAATTCGAGTTAATGAGTTTTCGACTTAAAAAGGATTTCGAGATACAAAGGATTTAACCGCTAAAATTTCGACTAAGAAAGGTGCGATTTCTAAGTATATTTTTCGACTTGTAGAGTCGAAGTTAAACAACAATTCGACTTGAGTTGTAGTGGTATATACATATTTATTTGAATTACATATTACTGAAGTAAACTTTACAAACATTTAAAAAAAAACTGTTATCTTTTCTTGATTTAAACAATTTGCAGATTTCTTATCAATTATTTTTTCAAGCCCAAATAATGAACAGAATACACTATTTTCGATATCATCACATCTTTAAATGAAAGATCGCAGTGTGTTGATTGCTGCTCTGGCTTCTTTATTTGATATGTATGGTTCAAAATCTGCGGGATCAGTATGATCGACGTCATTTTCATCAATATTATCTTCATTTATATCCTGATTAACTATGTCAATTATTTCAGCATCAGTTAGTGTTCCAGTAGTAGCCAGCCCTTCATCACATGTCACATAATCTTCAAATTGAACTTCTGTGTTCTTAAGTTTATTCCAATCAGCCTCTAAACTCATGTCCAGTTCAAGAGGTTCTTCCGAAACTTCTTCTTGTGACATCAAAAATCCACAGCTTTTGAAGCAATTTGATATTGTGGTCACAGATACACTTCTCCAAGCCTTGTCTGTCATCCTAATTGCATGCAATACATTAATGGGTGAAGCAGACTGTTGTTCCATATCAGTTATCAGTTTCCTAACAACTACCTTTCTGTAAAAGGATTTGAAGTTTCTCCTTAATCATTTTCTTATCGACTCCAATGAGCCATCCTTTGAATATTTCGGCTGTCATCCATGCTTTCTTGTTAGCATCATAGTCTAGTGGTAGAGATTTACATCCAGAAAAACAACGAGGCTTTTTAGCCTTTCCTATAACTAATGGTTTGAGTTTTTCAGAGCCTGTCATGTTTGTTGCTAGCAATATTGTTAATCGCTCTTTACTGTGCTTACCACCATGACATTTTTCATTTTTAAAAATAAGTGTTTTGTCTGGTAAACACTCGAAAAGAAGGCCAGTCTCGTCGCCATTAAAGACGTCTTTTGGTTCATAATCCTTCAATAAACTCTGCAACTCAATTATCCATTCATCACATATCTCTTTATTGACACTTGCACTTTCGCCGCAAACTTTCCTAAACACAAGTTCATGACGCTTCTTAAAATCCACCAACCAACCATTGCTGGCACGAAAAGAACTGTGTCCCAGTGACTTCGAAAATTCTTCGGCTTTTTCGTGTAAGATAGGCCCAGATACACTTATGTTTTTGTCCCGACACTGTTTGAACCAGGTTAGTAAGCATTCCTCTAAATCAGGAAACTCCGCCAAACGTCTTTTAGAAGACAAATTGCTGCTTGATTCGTATCTTTGAAGTATTTCGGCTTCATTCTTAATTATTGTAGACATAGTGCTTGGTGGTAGTCCGTAATGAGCTGCCACATCCTTTTTCTTCATGCCACTTTTTACCGCATTGATAACGTCGAGTTTTTCACGTAGAGTTAAAGTCTTTAATTTCCTTTTGTCACTCATGTTGTTGCTAGTTAACAGCCAAATAAGTACTGACCGACTAGGAACAAACAAAAGGTACCCAGCTGTGTTACTCAGAAAGTTTAATGAAGGAAGTCATTCATTGCACGTGTACAAGACATAACATAAACAATAGATTAGAATTAGAAACCCCGAACTTACACCGAACATTCCTTACTGCTATGACTTCGTGGAACTAATCCAGTCTTTTTTTTGAAATTCGAGTTATAGGGTCTCCTTTTTGAAATTCGAGTTATAGGGTACAAATATGTCTTATAAATACCTCGTAGGGAAATAACATTTTGTTCGAGTTACAAAGTCTAAATAATTCGAGATACCGCGTATTTAGGGCTTCAGCGGAAGGGAATGGCATTTTTTTCGACTTACTGAGGAATTCGATTTAACGAGGTTCGAGTTATAGAGATTCCACTGTAATATAGAAACCACTTTGCAGATTGTAAAGTGTGATGTACCGCAAGAGTCAATTCTCGGATCCTTTCTATTCTCAATTTATATAAGCTTCATGAATAAGCTTCCCCTTCAGGAAATTGTAAGGTTTCATGCAGATGACACAACATTGGTGCAGATGGTGAGGATATTAATTTGCAAATTGTTATTGTAGGTGAACCCAGAGACTTAGGTTCTTGCTTGGATAATTATATGTTAATATCTCATATCAATGTATGAAAAAGCAGACAGCCTAGCCAAAAAGGCAACAACTGTTAGGAAAATGGGACCAGAACCTATTCTTACCATCCCACAGACCTACATGCTCTCTTTCTTTCAAAACTTGAACACTTTCGAGGCCCTGAACTATTCGGCGGGACTGAGACAGTGAAAACGCTCATAAATGAGCCGCAGTCAAAAAAGAGGGTACATGAACTATCCTCCCTCGATAAAAAGTCTATTGGGATGGTAGTTGGCCTATTGAAGGGACACCAACCACACAGTGCCGTGGTTTCCTAGAAAATGATGAAACTAAAATACACATACTTTTATAATGTCCAGCTCATAAGGTGACTAGACTGAACGAACACCTTGGGCGCTGAATCATCTAGCTCCCGAGTGATCCAAGAGTCCCTCAACAATAGTCCTTCCAAACTTCATCAATCAGTTTGTGCAAGACTGATAACAAGTTATCACAACACGGCAAGCACAATGGGCCAAATGGCCTGCTGAGTGCTGGCCATAAGGGCGCCGTGCACCAAGAAGACTTGGTCTTGAGTATTGAGATCTCCAGCCTCTCGCTCAAAGGCTGATCTTTCTCTTTTCTACAGGTTTTGTTCCAGAAATAATCCTGTTCCAAAGAAAGAAAAGGATCGCGAAAACTCTCATCAACGGACGGTCCAGCTAGCTACACCACGTACCTCGCATTACAAATTCTTTTTCTTACAGGATTAGTGTGCTATGGAACTTTCTTTCATCGAACATCTTTTCGTTAACTTACAGTTTGGCCGCCTTTGAGAAATGAGTGAGTCACATCTATGGTATGACAGGTATCGCCTCCTCCCAAGAGTTAAGAATGAAAAAAAGTTATGCCTTGTCTGACTAACTGATAGTGTTAATGATTATACCTTATACCCCTGTTACGGTATCAAAATTTATCAAAAAGCTTTGATAAAGATTAACTACGGACTTGTACACTCATTATGCTATAGTATTCTGAACTGGGAAGCTGCAAGGTCTGAGCATATAGCTTGTATCGAGGTTCTACAAAAAAAGTTTTTAAAAATCATCTTCAATAAGGAAAATACTTACCCTACTTCACTTCAGTATGATGAAGCTCGGATCTTGGATATTCATCGAATGTTTGCATTCTCATGCGATACATTTGTATCGGAATGCATATTTACTGGAGGAGTTTCATCATACCTATAATACCAGACGGGAAAATAAATTTTATGAGACACCTCGTGCAGATAAATCCATTGGCCAGTTAAATTTTTCTTTCTTGGGGCCTAGACTGTTTGATGCTTTGGCGTTGTCATTAAGAAATGTTACTGACATGAGGAAGTTTAAATTTGAGCTGAAGAAGATTATCCTTTGTTACTTCTTGTTGAATCTGAGTTTTTCTGTTTGAGTTTTGTTTTCACTCTTTATTTTGTTTAGCGGATCAGTGTCGGTGTGTTCAGTTCACTTAAGGAAAAAATTAGATTAGTACACTGCAGACGGTCATATGACTTTGCAGTCTTATGTTTTTTTTTTCTGAGTTTATTGTCAACAACCTGGTTTTCGCAACTCATGTACACGCAAAATTGTATAGGAAAATAAACAATATTATTATTCATTAACCTTTCCTAGATTCACCAATCGAAGGGAATAGGCTCGATTACAATATACTTGACATAAATTTCCTAACTATCCTACTTGTATTATAGAAAGATATATAAGAATACCTATAGGATATAGGTATTCTTATGAAATTCTAATTTCTTAAGGCTATCATGCAAAGTTTTGGATATTAACCCAGTCGAGGATACGATGACAGGAACAATATCTATTTTATCGATTTGCCCGATTTGGTTGATATCAATAGCAAGGTCTATGTATTTGGACTTTTCCTCCTGGAACTTGTTCAGCACGTTCTTATTATTCGGTATGGCGACATCCACCAGCATTGCTGTTCTGGCTCTCTTATCATACACCACTATGTCCGGCCTATTATTCGTCACCATTCTGTCAGTGATAACAGGCCTATCGTAGTATAATCTGATAGAGTCATTTTCCAATACGGGCGCCGGTTGATACTAGTAAAATAGCTGGAAGGTATTCAGAAGTCCGTACTTGTGAGCAAGTTTCTGATGGATAATGTTGCACACTTGATTATGCCTGTAAAGATAGTCCGTATTGGCCAGTTGTTCGCAGCCAGACGTAATATGCTGTATAGTCTCCGATCTTATATGTCATTTTCTGCATTTATCTGTTTGTAATGTTCCGTCCTTCATAATAAATTTTTTGTAGTTGTTTGTAGCGATCACTTGGTCTTGGATGGCATAAGGAATCCCTCTGTTTCCACGAATAATTCTCCTTTCATCAACCATTTGTTGGAAGCTTCTTGGTCGATGTGTGGTTGATTAATCTCATGGTGATTCCGTCCATGCAATTCCTTTCTTGACCATTGCTCTTGTTTGTCAGTATCTGATAGGGACGGTAGATTCACCATGTCATCTCTGGTAGCAAGGTTTAGAGGTGTATATCCCTTATCAGCCAACGATACCACTCTATGGAGGTCTGAAGTGAGAGCTTTTTCAGAGAAGAATTCTATTAGATTTCTTATCTGTTCGATGTGTAAATTGACAACATCTATTAATCCACGTCCTCCTTGTTGCCGCTTCTAAGTTGTTCGTATCACAGACGATTTTGGATTATGATTGTTGTATTTTGTCAGCATCGTTCAGGTCTGCCTTTGAATATCATCCAGTTCTGTCTTAGTCCATCTGATTATTCCAAATGACTAAAGCAACACTGGAATGGCTTAGGTGTTAGTTGCCTTGACTAGATTCCCCGAGTTCTACATTGATTTCAGCACAGTTTTCAGACGCTGACTGTGTTCTGAACGAATGTTCTCCTTTGATTGTCTTTGGTCTAGCAATCTGGCTTGTTGGTATCCTAGATACTTTTATGTTTCGCCCTCCCTCATGCACTGTATAATATCACCGTGTGGAACTTTATTTTTATTATTATTTGTTAATGCTTCAGTAGAATACATTATACCTGAAAAACAAAATCTTAATTCCATGACAACAAAATGAACAACAAATAATACCTATTAAATGAAAACACACACAACCAAATTTATATGGGATCACTCGGTATTTCACATTATTGATTGTTTTTAACTATGGATCTTTGACTACTTGTGAGGAATGAAGTTTTTTGTTGTAAAAAAACTGGATGGTATGATAAGAAATGTTGAATTATCACCACATGTTCGGGGTATTGTACTCAGTCGTCACTAAGATTTGAAACTGTGAATTTCAGAATTTAAAAAAGCCTATAATCATGATTGAAAATGCCTTACGTTGGATTGCCCGATGTGCAGGGGGGTCGAATAATTGCTCTTGTTGAAGAAGAGATAACACAGAGGGATATAGCCACAATGCGGGTATCAGATGGGGTGATTTCAAAAACCTTCGCTTAATACGTGGAGCTACAATCTCTGCAAAGAAGAAGTCGTAGGAAGATCAAGACCGCTTTTTGTGCCAAATTGCAAGATGAGACCCTCCAATGGCAATTTCTAGAAGCAACAGGCATCATTGTATCAGTCGAAACGATATGTCAAAGACTACATTCAAGGAGTTTATACAGCAGAAGGCCCTTAATAGTTCCAGACCTAACCAGACAACAAAAAAGTATTGAGCACCAAAATTGAAATATTGAGAATTGGCGAAATATTTTTTTTTTCCGGTGAGAACAGAATTGGTGTTCGACCAGATGACCACCGGATTCGGGTTTTAAGGGTTCGTGGAAGACAAGCTAGACTCCGAGCAGCAAGACAAATTCCGAAATGCCAAGGGGGCAGTGTGATGTTTTGGGGTGGCATTATGCTGGGAGAGAAAACAAATTTGATTTCGTTTCCTGCCAGTGAAACGGCTGAAAATTACGTGGACCTAGTGCTGGAGACATAGTGAGACTCTGGCGAGGTTCCCACGTTGGGAATTTCACTTTTATGCAAGATAATGCTCCTCCATGCCAGCAACCTCGCGCGAAACAGAGCGAATCGCTATTTTGGTCTGGCCAGTTGGATCGCGCCAGGATAATCCAAGAAACTCACAACAGCTCATCCAAGCCGACCGAGAAGAGTGGCAGAATATCACCCCAGAGGAGGCCGAAAACCTTATCCAAAGATTGCATAGACGGATTCAAGCTTATATCAGGGCAGGAGGAGGTAATACAAGCTACCGAGGTCGAGAAAAAAACACTTACTCCGTGAGAAAACAATTTTCAATTTGTACTACATGCGGAAAGGGTCTCTCATTTTCTTTCATTCGTTTCTTTCTTAAAATAAACCTTAATTTATTTCTTTTTTCAATTTAAATACCTCCAAAAGGATCAATTCTAACAATCCTTCGGATTTTTCAAAATCCCTGGGGTATTATTCAAAATATCGGGTGATTCCATATAAATTTGGTTGTGTGTATATAAATAGATATAAACCATAATTTCCTTTTTCTACTAAAATTAATTATTCAGTATTTTTCATTATATACAGTAATAAAAATTCTGCAATTCACTGAACCAACATTCTGTATTCGAATCCATTACCTAAGGCAAAAATTGCAAACAAAGAGCAATATTCTGCAAAAACTAGATCCATTTGTTGCGCTGTTCTCATTCGTCGATTTAACATTCTTGCTCTGCTCTTTTGCACAGCTGAATACTGTTGTTCTTTTTGACCGACTAGATCTTATGTGCATAGAATCGATTTCCAATTAAATTATGATGTGGGAATAATAAGTTAACATTTATCTCAAACCCTGGTTCTATACCTGCTGTAATATAATTCTCCCTCACATCAGCAGACAAACAGCTCTGAAAATGAGTTATGATGAGTATCAGTCTCCTAAAGTTTTCCAAATCATTCACAGTCTTCGGAGTTCACCTCTTTTGGGATCGAAATCTCGAAAGCCGGTTTAGTCACTTAGTGCGTACTCCTTCTACGCATTAGCTGTTCGGAAAATTGCATGGAATGAACTCTTCGTTTTCGATAAGCTCCTCAAACCATTTGAAAAGGTTCCAGCATTTCGTACATTTTGGTAAAAGATTCACCACGTTCAACACAAAACTCAAATGCAGCTCTCTATTTAAAACTCACTTTCCGACAGATGTTCTAAACGCACTAACGAACATGATGCAATAATACAAGTTGTTTACATACAAATGTCATGAAATTTCGTAATATCAAGGGGACAGTGTGATGTTTTCGGGTGGCATTATGCTGGGAGGCAAAACAAATTTAATTTCGTTTCCTGAGAGTGTAACGGCTAGAAATCACGTTGACCTAGTGCTGGAGCCCATAATGAGACTCTGACGAGGTTCCCATGGTGTGAATTTCACTTTTATGCAAAATAATGCTCCTCCGCATACCAGTAACCTCGCGCGACATCTCGAAACAGAGGGAATCGCTATTTTGGACTGGCCAGCTTGTTCTCCAGAACTAAATCCTAATGAACATCTATGGTATAATCTAAAAAGGAAAATTTGATCGCGCCAGGATAATCCAAGAATCTAACCCCACAATGGCTCATCCTAGAGAAGGTCGGAAACCTAATCCAACCTAGACAGATTCAGGCTTGTATCAGGGCAAAAGGAGGTAATACAAGCTACTGATGTCGAGAAAAAATCACCTACTCCAAGAGAAAACAATTTCCAACTTTTTTACTACATGCGGAAAGAGTCTCTTATTTTCTTATATTCGTTTCTTTCTTAAAATAAACCTTAATTTTTTTTTCAATTGAAATATCTCAAAAGGGTCAATTCTAACAATCGAAATTTCATAAATCCTTGAGGTAGTATTCAAAATATCGGGTGATTCCATATAAATTTGATTGTGTGTATTCATCTGTATCGCAATTGCCACGTGTGTTATTTCAATTCATTCATTAACACATTCTCCTTTAAAATATGTACATTTAAAATGTGTCTTCTTTGTTTTGTTTTTGCTAGTTCGTGTTAATTTACATACCTACACTTTTTTCGTTTTCGACTTCTGAAATGCCAGCAGATTCAAATTGGTTTGGATTGATAGAACAGGATATACATCTAAGAATATTAGATTTGATCAGAACCGGTAATCGGACGCGGATTTTCCACAGATATGAAATATTGCTCTTTGTATAAAATCGTTTGAAGATTTCGAAAACGAGTAGATACATAAAATCATTTTTTCTTCATCATATTAATGTATTTTAAATGAGTCATTCGGTGGACGAAGGTCATTAAATGTGAATCATATCCATTATCAGTGAAACAGTGTTCACTCATTAGTTTTACTCGCAAAAAATAAAGAATATTTATTTCATATGGAATGACCGCTATTTTCCAAGAATATAATTCAGGAAACAAATAACTTGAAATAATCATATTTTCATGAATTCGGTGTTTCCTTGGCATAAAGAATCCATTCTGTCCTGAGTAAGGGCACATGCAAACTGCAGTGAATCTATTTAATCTCTTCGATGTTAGGTAGTTACCATTTTGAATGAGATAAAAAACACAAGGTTCAACTTTAATCTACACTTTATTTGAAAAAATTCGACGACGTTTCGCTGACACAGCAGCTTATCAAGAATGAAAAAATGAAATGAAGAGTATGGTATTATAAACAAATCGTAGAACAAGTTGGATGAATAACAGGAAAATCCACACCGAGCCATTGTACAGTTAGTATGAAAGGTAATAAAAACTAATTAAACAAGTTAAGTAGGGGTGAATAATTCACATCTACCTGCTCATTCAAAAGCTTGTCCGAATGTTTGTATCTATTTATTTATAATGCTTCTAGGAGATCTAATTTTGAACTTTTGATTTTATATGTAATATGTCAAAGTTTTTATTGAATGAATGGTTTTCTTTTATTATGTAGTTTGAATAATTTGAATCAGATTTATTTTTATCGAAGCTACGTTTATGTTCAGATGTTCTTATGCCAAAACTCCTATAGGTCCTACCGATATAAATTTTATCACAAGAACCGCAATTGAGTTTATAGATTCCTGATTTACTTGATTTTTCAACACGAGATTTATTATTTTTAATATGTTTACCTAAGTTATTAGAAGTTTTGAAAGCTATATTAAGATTTTGTTTGACGAGAAAGGATTTAATATTTGTACTTTATATTATTTTTAGATAATTTTTTTTAATTTAGATTTAATATCATCATATTAGATTATATGAATTATTAATGGCTATCTGTTTGATGATGTTTAACTCTTTATTATAATCTTCTACTGATAAAGGTAAATTACATATAAAATCAAAAAGTTCAAAATTAGATCTCCTAGAAGCATTAGAAATAAATAGATACAAACATTCGGACAAGCTTTTGAATGAACAGGTAGATGTGAATTATTCACCCCTACTTAACTTGTTTAATTAGTTTTTATTACCTTTCATACTAACTGTACAATGGCTCGGTGTGGATTTTCCTGTTATTCATCCAACTTGTTCTACGATTTGTTTATAATACCATATTCTTCATTCTGTTTTTCATTCTTGATAAAGCTGCTGTGTCAGCGAAACGTCTTCGAATTTTTTCAAATAAAGTGTAGATTAAAGTTAAACCTTGTGTTTTTATCTCATTTATATCATGGATCTACATCAAGTAACGGCCTCCACAATTCAAAAGTTACCCTTTTATTAAATAAATTGTCATTGATCTATTTTATAGTAATACTTTATCTTAGGAGCGATACTTTTATTCCCAAATTTATTGCACTAAGCATTCCCCAAATCTACGAGGGGACATCTAAATTCCCGTCCTGATAATGAGGCTGAGAAATTCATATATTAACTCTCTCTCGATGATTTTGGGGCCCCTTAAGTCTTGAGTAAAATCGATCCCTTGATAGAATCACAAGAAGTTAGTTATTAAATGAACTAAAAAGAAGAAAAAATTAGATATAAAATTGGCGACAATATAAATATATAGGGTGCCAAACTTCAGTAGGTGATAGTACAAGTCATTTGTAACAAAAAATGTCCCATAACATTTTTTCGAAAAGTTGACAATTATCGCTTCTTGATTTTACGAAATTTTTTGCTTCTCTCTATGAAAACAAGAATATCTCTGTTATTCTTACAGTTACATCAAATCTGACCATACCATCGGAAGGAGCATTGAATTTGCTATAAGATAAGTAAGTACTAATATAAAAAAAATTGTATACCGGGTTTTGTAAAGGCTAAATGAAAAAATTGTGAAATGAACAAAATTACTGGTATTTTCTTGTTGGCTGTACCACTGAAAACTGATCGATAACTAGCTGTTTTTTTCTTGGCAAAAACTACTAAATTCAACTGGCTTTCAAATGGTATATCAACTTTTGAGCTTGCTATTTTTTTTCAGCAATATCAGGGGTAAGAGTAATAAGAACATAAAATTCGAAAACGGAAATATCTTATATTACTAAATGAAACATGAACAGGAATTGAAAAAATTAATGAATCATATTTTCACGAAAGAGATTTAAAACTATAACAGGTGTTCCAAATGTTTTCCTCTTTCTTAAACTATCAACTACTTTTTGAAGTTCAATGTATTTTCAACTCATTTCGTTGCAACAGATTCGAATCCTTTCAATTAATTCTTATCGAGTAATAAAGGGAATTCTATATACATTAGTCTTTAATGAGCCCCACACATAAAAATCAAGCGGCGTGAGATCAGGGCTTCTAGGTGGCCATCTCACGGGCCCGAATGGACCTATCCATTTCTTTCCAAATCTCTCCGTCATCCAGTTCTAGACCATTCTGGAATTATAAGCCGGGCAGCCGTCTATTTGAAACCAAAGGTGATGCACGGAAGCTATAGGCATTTCTTCCAGAACCTTCATTCCTTCGTTATTTAATAGATTTAAAAATTCGTTTGAATTGAGACGATCGGGAAGTATAACTGGCCCGACAAGCTGACCCTGTCCTTAACCCCAACCTCACATTTACTCTCATCTTGTGCTGAGAGTGTGACAACAATAGTGTCATGAGGATTTTCTGTATCCCAAATATGGAAATTTCTCAAATTTATCATACCAACTTCCAGCTAACAAGAATATACCACTAATTTTGTTCATTTCACAGTTTTTGGTATTATTTAAAGATTTCAAATAGGGACGAATAAGTCTGGCCATACTGGTTTGTTGCAGTTTAGATGGATTCCAAAAAATCTAACTTTCGTCCCTTAGGTAACCTGTGAAAAATTTGAAGTTGATCTATGGGTGGAAAATAATGGCCATTTTCGATACAATGTGAAGCAAAAGTAGATTCGTCGGTTCTCTCGTTATTGTAATCTGATTGATGCTCTTAGTACCTAGTTTTGAATGAACGACCAGTTTGACCTTTATAGACGCCTTCATAATCCATACAGGACCACTTGTAGACTCCAGTATTGTCAAATTCATCAGTTTTACCTTTACTTTTAAAAAATTCCCGGCAGAGTTTCATGTGGATCTTGAAAGCTACTTGTTTATTCTGTTTTGAAATGACATTTGCAATGCTTTCGCTGATAGGGCCAACATATGTTATTGAAATACACACAACCAAATTTATATGGAATCACTCGATATTTCATATCATTGATTGTTTTTAACCATGGATCTTTGACTCCTTGTGAAGAATAAAGTTTTTTGTAAAAAACTGGATAGTATGATAAGAAATATTCTTACCCATGATATTGCTGGTAAAAAATAGTAAGCTCAAAAGTTGATATACCGTTTGAAAGCAAGATGAATGTAATAGTTTTTCCCAAAAAAAAGGCTATTATCGATCAGTTTTCAGTTGTACAGCTAACAAGAAAAAATCATTAATTTTGTTTATTGCGCAATTTTTTCATTTAGCCTTTTACAACACCCGCTATAGAAATTTTTTTACCATGAGTACTTACTTACCTTATAGCAAATTCAATGCTCTTTCCGATGGTATGGTCAGATTTGATGTAGCTGTAAGAGTAACATAGATATTCTTATTTTTATAGAGACAAGAGATAAATTTCGTAAAATCAAGAAGTGTTATAACTCGATAATTATCAACCTTTCGAAAAAATGTTATAGGAAATTTTTTGTTGCAAATGACTTGTACTATTGCTTACTGAAGTTTGGCACCTTTTATAGTAGACACCCTGTTTACAGGGTGAGGCGTAATGGAAGGGCGGTTTTGAAATGAGAATAACTCAGTTGTTTTTCAACGTAGAACATATTAATTAAGTAAAATGAAAGCTTAAATGTAATATCACAAACAGCATTGAAAATATTTCCGGAACTTAGTTCGAATGATATTGAGACCAAAAAATTTCTTCAATCGTTCATTACTCTCTTCATATACTTTCAATGTTCCATTTCGCGTGGACACCCGGTAGATGGATTAGGTGAGATCTTATAGAAAATATCAAGCAAGATATATATACTTTATAATCGCTCGGAGATAAGAGGGAGTCAACATGGGCTGGAAAATGAGGAATCAACAAGGAGGGCATTGGCCGATAACCTGTCGTCTTATTGGCTGGGATCGGAGCCCAATAGGACTGACGTCGCGGCGCATAATACACACTGGGAACATTAATCCCAATACACACAAGGGGAACTTCATATGAATTTTATATCATTGTTACTTTGTCGATATTGAATTGAGCAAAATTAGGCAGTGTTTCGTACATGAATACTAAAATTGAAACGTCTATAATTCTGTGATTTCATTATATTTCAGTAATTTAAAGACGGAAGGTATTTATCAATTCGTGATTTTTCCAAGAAAAATGATACGAATTATTGATATTCTTCAAATTGAGATAATCTTTTTTTGATTACATCGGCTCTCAAATGTAGATATTTCACACAATGTAAATAGAATCAGATTGGGTTGAGTGGTTGTTTTTCAACTTTAATCATCTAGACGTTCTACTCTAAGTAGAGTCAATACTCCATGATAATATGATTATAGATAGCAACTCACTACTTAATTCGTTATTGGAGCTAACGTTTCATCCTTATAAGTTTGTTGGATGACAAATAGTACAAAAATTTTGGCGAATTAAATAGCGATATATTTATTATATAGTCTATGCAACCTATGTAAGGGCATCCGAAATTCTCAACTGAAAATGAAAGAGAAAATGAGATTCCAGTGGATGTTTTAAACATCAAAAGGTGTATCGATGTTTTGTTCAATCTCTAACAATTTGAATTCTGTAAATGTTGCACACAGAAATACTATTTTATGAGGTGAGAAAGATAATTTTCAGAAAATAACTGAAAAAAATTTCGGACGTTTTCGAATATATTATTTCAATTATCAGTTGCGAATATCGATTATTAAGGAAATTGATTGATAGCTTTTTACATGAAATCAAAAATATTTTTTCTACTTTCTAATCGAGATCATTTTTATTTCTAAAAATTCCTAGGGCGCCCATTTTAAATGCAGATTGAAGATAAATATTTATATACTTACAGAAAGAAGTGTATGAAAGCGTCAGTTATGAACTCATGTCCATGAAAATATGTTACTTTTATCAAAGGTAAATGAAAATAGGTATGTTTGTTTTGAATACTGTTTTATTGGTGAACATAAAACAAAAAAGATATTAACAAATTACTTTCAAAGTTCAATTCCTTCCATAGCACGATGTTGATGAAAGAGCCACATCATGTTATGAAAGAGCTGGGTTATAGTTTTTGACATAATAATACTGCTAACCGTGATCAGCTCTTGTTTGAGACAGCTTCTGAATTGAGTAGGGAGAGAGTGTCAATTGGACAAGAGACATTACGGAAGGAGAAGCTCAACTCCAATACGGCGCGTCCCGGGTGGCGGATAGGAGAATGCTCTCCAGATATGGAGGGTAGGTGCAGAATGCACCCGCGGACCAAATGGAGCATGGCATAGAGCAGCAGCTGTGCCATTACTGAATCGAGGCTATCGAGAAATGATCTCCCTGAAGGTTTGATATCAGAAACCCACAGGCGATTGTCACATATTGACTCAACCGGCTATGATAGTGCGATGGAGAAGGCCACGGGAAACCACTCCATTTTCTCTAGTACATTCATCATGGCAACGAAACATGAAATAGACATACGTACTGATCATGGTTGTCGAAAACCAAGAAACTACATACACACACAGGGCCTCCCAGGTCGTCAATCTGCGAAACCCCTGTGACGCAAACAAGAACAAACATACAGTGAAGCTAATAGGCACATGGAATATATGAAGTATGTTCATGAGTGGCAAAGTTCACAATACCATCTATGAAATGGATCGACTAAAGACTGACATTATGGGACTTAGCGAGACACGCTGGCCAAGCTCTGGCAACTTTTATTGTGTCCAAACAAGTAAAACCGTTTGTAAATAGTTTGGTGCCTTATTCAGACAGAGTGGGAATGATCAAGGTTAGTACCAAACCCATAGATACCAACATAATTCAGGTTTATGCTCCCACCTCCGAAGCTGATGATCAGGAGATCGAACAATTTTACGCCCAAATGGAAGTTCTCTTAAATCTATAAAAACACGTGAACCAACATTAGTAATAGGAGACCTGAACGCGAAAGTAGGAAAGGGTAAGGATGGAGATAGCGTTGGATGCTTTGGTCTCGGTGAGAGGAATGAAAGGGGTGACCGACTCCTTCAGTTTTGCAAAGAGAATAATTTAATAATAACTAACACATTTTTCAGGTTGCCACCACGTAGATTATACACCTGGAAAGCACCCAGTAATTCACCAGATAACATAATACGAAATCAAATTGACTTCCTCATCATCAACGAAAGGTTTCGTAATGCAATGAAATCAACTAAGGCCTATTCTGTTGCAGACATTGCGTCACAACCCTGTTATTTCTCAATTTCAGATTAAACTCAAAAAGCTGAACAAAGCTCTCCCATAGAACCGCATTGACATCAGAAGGTTAAGAGATGAAAATATCAGAGAACAAGTCAGGAATACAATTGGCACATGCTTGAGAAAACTAGAGGAAGAACAAGAAACAACTCCAGGAGACAAGTGGGAAAACCTAACCAAAACAATGGATTTAAC
Source organism: Cryptolaemus montrouzieri (assembly GCA_013387265.2). Lineage (NCBI taxonomy): Eukaryota > Metazoa > Arthropoda > Insecta > Coleoptera > Coccinellidae > Cryptolaemus > Cryptolaemus montrouzieri. The sequence continues at coordinate 87,950,151 of JABFTP020000001.1, read as the reverse complement.
ATGCAAGCAGTACTTACAGAGGGACAAACGACCAGACAGGGAGTGGATGACGGATGAGATTAAGAACATGATGGACAGAAGAAGAACTGTAAAGAATAGAGCCTCACAAGAATATAAAAATATCAACAAGGACATTAAACATTAAATAAGACAAGCAAAGGAGGAATGGATGAACCAAAACTGCCGGGAAATAGAAGAACTGGAGCAAAAGTACGACTATGCTGGTGTACATAAAAAAGTAAAACAGATGGTGGAAAAAAGCAGATATAAAACAGCAACCTTAATGGACAACGACGGCAAGGTTATTATAGACGACGTTGATAAATTAGAAATATGGAAAGACTACATACTAAATCTCTTCGGAGACACTCCGAAATACATGCATCACAAGCAACCACCAGACCATCAATAACTCGTGATGAAGTACTACATGCTCTGAGGACAATGAAAAATGGGAAGGTGCCCAGATAACATCTATATAGAATTGTTAAAGTTCTTAGATGACAATGACGGACTCCTGGATCTTTTGACAGGATTATTTAACGACGTCTATGATACTGGCCAAATTCCGAGAAAATGGCTTATTTCGACTTTTCTGACCATCCCAAAGAAGACGACATCAAGGAAATGTGACGACTACCGATTAATAAGCTTAATAAATCATATAACTAAGCTCTTTCTGAAGGTTATCCACCGACGAATATACAGCAAGAGGCCATATTCTTGTTGCAAGTTCTAATACAGAGATGCAGAGATATGAGCCAGGATGAGCACATTAGTTTCATTGACTTCTCCAAGGCGTTCGATAATGTCAGGCACGACAAACTCATCCAGATATTAAAAACATCTAATATCGACGAAAAGGATATAAGAGTTATCACCAATCTGTACTGGAAACAGTGTGCGACAGTAAAATTGGATAATGTGAACATCTCTGAGGAAATGGAAATATGTCGTGGAGTACGACAGGGATGTGTTCTCTCTCCAACACTGTTCAACCTGTACTCAGAGGGAATCTTTCGTGAAGCCCTAGAAGGCCAACAAGGTATAAAAGTTAATGGATTACCTATAAACAACATCCGCTACGCAGATGATACTGCTATCATAGCCAGTAACTTAACAGATCTGCAACAACTAGTAGAAAGGGTTAAAGAACACTCTGAACGATACGGCCTGAATCTAAATATATCAAAAACAGAATATAGTAACAGTAACCAAAAGAATAGACATACATGGATATCTCACTATCAATGGGGAGAGAGTACAGCAGGTTCACACATTTAGCTATTTGGAAACGACTGTGTATGATTCGTGGGACTACAAGGGAGAGGTATTGTGCCGAATTTAGAAGGCCAGAGTGACATTTTTGAGAATGAAAAAGATGTTTATTGCCAGAGACCTAACACTTAATCTTAACATCAGAATGCTCAGGTGTTATGTTTTCTCTGTTTTGTTATATGGGGTAGAGTCGTGAACTCTCAATGAGACAATTATTAATAAACTGAACGCCTTTGAGTTGTGGCGCTACAGACGTATTCTTAAAGTTTCATGGACGCAGCATGTTACTAACGAGGAGATCATAAATAGAATGGGCAAGAAGAGGGAAATTGTTCAAACACTGAAGGAACGGAAGCTTCAATATCTTGGCCACATAATGCGACACGACAATATCGACTATTACAATTAATGCTTCAGGGAAAACTTGAGGCGAAAAGAGGCCCTGGAAGAAGACGTTACTTGATGATGAAGAACTTGCGCGATTGGTTCGGATTGACTACAACTCAGCTGTTTGGAGCAGCAGTTAACAAAGTGAGAGTTGCCATGATGTTAGCCAATGTCCGGAACGGATAAGGCACCCCTAAGAAGAAGAAGAACACTCTTTTCTTTATTCGCGCTTCCCAGGAATAGGCGAACCTGTTACACCACATGAGTAAGCGCATGGTGAAGAATTGAGGTGTCTGTTTACTCGCTTCTTGAAGTGGGCCAAATTGTAGGATGTTGGAAGGAAGTGAGTTCCACAGCTCACCGGCCCTATAAACGAAGGAATTCTTATAGAGGGGTCGTTAAATGTACCGCCATATGATGAGAACTCCTTGCCAGCCTAGTGTTACGGAAAACATGAGTTTTCCCGGAACAAGGTCTTTCAGCTCTTTGGAGCATCCTCCGTGTAAGTATCTGTAAAACAGAGAAAGGTCAACAACTTGTCTTCTGAGAGCTAGCGGGTGATCTCCGGGTGGTCGATGAGGCACACTATCCAACATCCCCAACGAATGTTTGGGCGCAGAATAGGTCGAATCTGCGCCTTATATGGAGGAAACAGCTGAAATGACGTGAAGTATCGCTTGGCTCTGAAAAGAAAACTAAGTTTAGCTGATGCCGACTTAGCTATTGCTGATACTCGTTCACGCCACCAAAACTTGGAGTTGGCAGTTATTCCGAGAAGGTGCATGCAATCTTTGGATGCCTCTGAAATTGAAAATATCCTTATGCAATACCCTTGTGCTATCAAGTTTCAATTATTGCTCGTAAGTTTATTATTCTTGCCTTGATCAACAAACAATGTACAATAATCAGAAGATTCAAAACTCCTGTTTGCGTTTCATTTATAGGCGGAAATTTGACCGAATAAGTCGCAAGTTAGTGGGAGCAAAGTGGCTCAATATGACCAATAGATTTCACTTACAGCGTTGATTTTATATCACAAAATAATGATTACCAGGAAGCTTTCCTATTTGCACCGGAAAATCACTTTTAGATCTGATGTTCATAGTCTGAACACCAGAACTAGAGGTTTCATTTCTCCTCCTATGCACAGACTTGTCATTTTCGAGAAATCTTTCTCGTTCAGCATCTATAACTCTATAATGAATTCATAGCTGAATACTACAGGTCTTCATCTGTTGCCTCGTTTAAGTCTCGTGCTTGGACGATCTTATTCGAAAAACAGTGTGTGCGAACCTGTTACACCACATGAGTAGGGAAGAATTAAGAATTAAGAAGAGGGCCAAATTGTAGGATGCTGAGAAGATGTTGGACAGAAGTGAGTTCTACAACTCACCGGCCCTGTAAACGAAGGAGTTTACATTTGCAGTTCCGTCATAATCATTTTCTTTTTCTAATTTTTGTAGTAGGTTTCCCGAAAGGGGTTCGCTTAATAATAGGTAATATTATAACTTTGATTTTTTTTTTCATCAGTGTTTGAGTGGAAGAGTAGAGAGTGCCCATGGCAACTCTCTGAACTCCGCCCTGTGATAATGAGATGAATTATAATTTGTTTTCTTCCTTGTCCTCATGAATTGTTCAATAAATTCGTTGGCGTTGCATTATTAGAGGAGTTTCTCCAGCAGCGACCTTTCTAGAAAACGTAGTTCCTTGAATCTTGCTTGCGTTGAAGCTCACTAGGTTCAACTGACCCCACTCAGATATCCTCTAAATTTGTTGACATCTCTGACGCTGAGATTCCCCAGCTGTAATCGGCCGCAGACTACTGAAAGACGAAGCCAGGGTAAAATCGTCTGCAAAACCGAAGATCTTGTTCCCTGTAGATGACAGAGGATCGTTTATCTGCAACAGAAGCAAGGTTGGCGGAAGAATGGATTCCTGACGTACTCCTGCTTGCAACTGGAAACAATCAGATGTTATAACATCGACAACAACTTGTATTGATCTATTTGAAAGAAAGTTTCTTATCCAACCCCGCAATTTTTCGGAAAGCCCATATTCAGCAAGTTTATTCAACAAGGCTGCATGTCAAACCCTATCGAAGACTTTAGAGATGTCGAGGGCTATTGCTCTAGATTCCCCATGTTTTTCCATCGTTGATGTAAAAACATGAGTGACGTAGGCGAGCAGATCTTCTGTCGATCTTTGCCTGCGAAAACCATACTGACGGTCGTTATTAATTACCTGCAACTCAAGATATTTAATGAGTTCATCGTTATGACTCTCTCCATCACTTTGGACATAATGGGAAGAAGTGCAACAGGACGGCAGTTTTGGGATAAGGACTTCTTTCCTTTCTTTGGGATCGGTTGAATTCTCGCTATTTTCCAGCAGCTCGAAAAAGTCTGGATTTCATAAGAAATCTGAAACAGACGGTTAAGAATTGGTGCCAGTTCGGGAGCACACTTTCTCAGGACGATTGGCGGTATTTCTTCTAGACCAACTGCCTTCTTGCAGTTCAGCTGCTCGAGAGCCCGTCTCTCAATTAAATCTAAATAGGGATAAAAACGATGTGGTATTTGTTAGTGAACGTCATATCTTTCAAGGGTGTTTCTAGTAGAAACGATATATTTGTCACAATACCTCCGAAACTATTGAACAAGTTTTGGTTGACGATTTGGGAATTTTGAACCAGTTTTTCCGGGAGGATCGTCAATGCCTAAACCTACCATTAATTTTTAAATTTTAACTCCATACCGGTCACAAGTTTTTATACCTCACTTGGCACACTTCAAATAGTTGAAAGACGGGCTTACAGTGTGGACTATGAACTTGATTTCTGCCATAAAAGAATTTGTAGGTGGAATGTTAGGTGGTATTGCGTTAGATGAATCCAGAATAGAATTCTTTGAGAGAGAGAGCAAAGAGTGCGGCTTTCTCTTTCGGAGATGATGCCATACTTCCGTCTTCTTTAACAAGAGGCGGAAATGTAGAATTGCAGAAAATGGCACTGACAGTCTTCGCCATAGACCAGAATATTCTAGTCCCGCTTGCCTGTTCAAGGAGTTTACTAGTTAACTCTTCGTTGTAATTGGCCTTTGCTCTTGCAGTTGTCAGGTATACGTTCCGTATTCGTACGAAAGTTATTCTTGTTTCCTCTGTTGGATTCATCTTCCATGACTTGTAAGCTCTGCTCTTGGCTGCAGAGGATATTTCGCAGTCTTTGTTGAACCATATCATTTTTGCTGTTGTTCTTTTCATGGAATGAAGGATGTGGAGATCCATTCCTGCAGTAATGATTTCTGTAACAGATTCAATGCACACATTGATGTCAGGATCTGAAAGGCAAACATCACTGAAGGAAAAGCACGAAAAGAATTCACGCAGTTCATCCCAATTAGCACGGTTATAGTGCCAAATGCATCTAGGTGGTTAGGGTTCTCGTTTTAGCAACACTATAGTTCCAGTAGCAGTTATAAGGTTGTGGTCTGAGTTGTCTAGCAGTGCTGAAACCTCCACTCCAAAATCATCTTGATCTGAAATCAAAAAGAGATCCAAGATGTTCGGGAAGTTGGTTGGGTGATCAGGTAATCTTGTCGGTTCGTCGACTAGCTGCGTTAGATTATGGCTGATTGCGAAAATTTCTGCCTGTCTTTCCACTTCATCTGTTCTATTGGAGTGGAGGAGCCAGTGGTGGTGAACGTTGAAGTCACCTAGTACAATGATCTCAGCTGCCGGATGATGTGTCTGAATCCAATCTACCTTATCACCTAGATACTGAAACAGTCTAGGGAAGTGAATATCGTTCGGCGATATAGCGATATAGACAGCAAAAAAAACAGTGTTTTATCCTGCAAACAGATTTTAAACCACGCAAGGTCAAAAGCGTCGTCCTCCTTCGTGGTCTCTGCCTGGCATGCAACATCCGATCTGGCGAAAACACAGAGGCCCGCTTTGAACCTTAATCTCGTATGTAACTCATACCCATTAAAACGTAAAGACGTTGTATCGGTTATTTGACTTATTTGGGTTTCGGTTAGGGCCAGCATATAGGGTTGTGTGTTTTGCAGATGCAACTGATGGACTGCATCGACATTCACGTTGTTGTGCCCCAGTCCTCTGATATTGTAGAACTCTATCAAGAGTTTGCTTTCTTTTCTAGAACCTGAATGAATTAGTTAATTCGCCGGAGGTGTGCTCGACTTACCTGCATCACGAACCTCTTAAGGCAGTCCCCCCGGAGATCCGAATGAGAGATTATTTTAACTCCGGATGATTATGTCCCAGAAGAGTTCATCATGCTTCGTTGCCAATCCTTCCCACCCTGGAAACTGGACCATCCGCCAGATCACGAAAATAATTTACGGGACCTATAGCTGGATATGGTGGTATCACACCGGGCCATGGGGGTGAGGCCGCCTACCACCTTGTAAGCCGCCTACCACCTTGTTTAATTCAGCTCCTAACAATGTATAAATATGAAATGTTGGTAAAATAATAACCTCTAAGTGGTAACATGAAAGAATCAACCATTCCCATAACATTGCAACCATAACAGAATAACTATACAGGTATCCCAAGTTGAGTGGCCTATTAGACCTTTATGGAGAACAAATAATGCTATCGTTCTGGAATTTTAGTTGTTGATTCAGCTGATCGGAAACTCTATTTCTAAAATATTTTCACCCCAATAGCATTTCCGGTTATACCGGATTCAATTCATTGGATTCGCCTTAAAAAACTTAATGAAGTTCCCCATACATACTCTTTACCTGAGAAGTTTTCAAGTTATAGCGAATAAACGAATTTCACATACCTACCTGAAGTTGGCAATTAAGACTTCTGCACGTACATAGACATATCCCAGAGCATAAACAGGATCTTGAGCATAGATAACAAACTTTCATTGTTTTAACTGTCAGTCGAATTAATTCGAACAGAATGGCTAGCTACACAAATGAGCAAATACTTAAGTACAACAGAAAATAGTTTTATGGAATTTTTAAATTTTTAGTTTATGCAAACATTGATCGATGTTTTGCCTGCGTGTGCTAGTTTCAAGTACTAAACTTATCCAACCAACTGTTTTCCTCCAGACGAAATTATCTCATCTATCCTTTTCAGGTACTCGAGGTGTTGTCAATAATTGGATTTGCTTCCTTACGGGAGTAACTTTCTGATAAATAAATTATTGAATGCTCCTTATATTTTTGAGCTTATTATTGATGATGCTATTTTACAGTGCGAAAACCCATGACTAGGTTAGATTTCTTTCGGAATTCACTTCCTCTTCAATATTTAAATATTTTCTCTTACACTATTGAACTCCTTGAAACTCGAATGTTTGCTGCAATCGATTTTATTCGATTTGAAAACCAAAAGGGGTAAAGGTTTCATGAGATATATCATACATAAGGTTATACGCATCCTAATCGAATAAATAGCTCTTAAGCTAGCTGATATTTTAACATTGAAACCACGTCCTTGCTCTTGAGATAAGTACATTCAATTATAGATCTTATCAGTTAAATTGAACGGAGCAAACAACTTATTACCTTCAACACTGAACACCGCGGCAGAGAACAGTCCCGTTTCAGATGAAAACGTCCAGAAAAATATTCAAATATTAAAATGTCTGTAGCTGTATCTGAATTTTTTCTCAAATCTCCACAAAGTAAAATTAACAGCAGATATTTACGTTATTTCAAAATTTATAAAACTAGCATATAAAGTATGTCACAAAAGTCGAATAGATAAATTAATTACTGAAAAAACACTTTATTGAATTGATTATATCATTAGGATTTCACCTCATATCTAAACTCTATAAAATCGTATTTAAAGGATTGATGGGGGGCCGTTCTGCTCAATGGCGCGCCATTTTCTCCGAACACCTCCCATCAGTTTTTGGACGACATCCACATCAATTTCTCGTATCTTCTGCAAGATTCTCTGTCTCAAACCTTTTTCGTTTTGGGCCTCCCATCCATTGTCATAGACTTTCCTTGTCAGTAAACCACAAAAAACTTCGATTGGTCTTGCTTGTGGAACGTTTGGGGGTTATCTCCGCGAGGTACAAATGGGATATTATTAGCTTCTAACCAATCTCTCGTAACTCGCGCATAATGGGAAGACGCCAGGTCTGGCCAAAACATTATTTCGTCATCAGCGTGATAGGTATTAATGAAATCCAACAATTTTGGGAGACATCTTCCAGTATATAGCTTTGCATCAACAGCTTCGCCTCTCACATGCCCTACATATGATCTTGAAACCTTGTCTTAAAATTTTTTCTCTGTTTTGAATTTTACTTCGTTTGGATAGTCTTCTATGTCATTTGTATAGAAACCAGCATTACAGTTGATTTCAGAATGGGATAATGTAAAATATTTTTCATCATCCAAAATTATGGTTCTGTCATTTGCAAAGTGAATTCTTCTTAAGGCGCGGCGACATCTGGGGATATTTTCCAACTGATTCTAGATGTATTTTCGACGCCTTTTACTAAATTCACATCCCGCATTCAGTAATTCTCGCCTTATTGTCTCATGAGAAGTACGAAATCTTCTGGATAATTCTCGTAACGATGTTTCTACTGTTTCTCTTGCTCGTTCTAAGAGCCTGTTTCTACGGATTTCATTCAGAGCCTTCGATCGACCACTTTTTGACAAATTCAAGCATGGTATTTCTTCCTCACATTCACTTATTACCCGATAAATAGTCTTAGAAATATTCTGACCACAAAAAAAGTTGATGATTTCACGCTTAGAAACTCGCCCAACTAAATTGTAAATACTTCTTCGAAGTTCTAGCCATTTTAGCGAATTTATTCAGTCTTTTGACAGAAGGAATACTCAATATAAATCATAAATGGCATCTGTTGATCACGGCAACTAGATCCTCCACGAATGGCGGGAACTATGCATGTGAAAACTTTTTCCCAAGGCTTTCGTTACAATCGTTAGTGTGAAAGAAAGTTGTGGTTTGAAGTAACTCATCACTCACCAAATTCGCACATTTATTGATTAAAGCTGATATCTTCTTTTGTAGAAGTATTCATCTTCGAAGTAAGGTTCTGTTTCGTCACATACTTCTTCATTGTTACTGAATGTCTTTCCTTGGAGTATTCCTCAGTCTTCAAAATTAGGAGAAAGGAATTAATGTAGAAGCAACTCATTATACCTATACTTTTGCCCTTTCAAACTTTTTTGCGTACAATCAATTTTCGTCATCTTCGTTCAATTCAGAAACTTTTTTGACACAATTTTTCGTATCTCTAACCGTTTTTGAGTGGAAAATTATTGAATTTGAATTATTTGAATTGTATGTTATTCGCTAAATAAAAAAATGATAGAAATACTCGATGGGTATGCCCAGAATTTGCTTTCATTTTGATAGCTCGTGTCACAAGAGGTTATTATTCAATTTTTCAATTCTTCTACAGTGTTCACTTGAGTTGTATAAACTAAACTTTTGAGATATCCCAATAAGAAAAAGTCTAAACATTTTTAGGTCTGGTGACCTAGGAGGCCATGGTTCTGGCCCACCCCGACCTATTATCGGTTGTTGAATGTATTATTCAAGAATTCCCTAGCTTTTCCACTAAAATGTGATGGTGATCCGTCATGTATGAACCACATTATGTTTCTCACCAAATGTGGCACATCCTCGGGTAATAAAGGTAACTCCTAGTCAAGAAATTGCCGATAAGCGGGACTATTTAGTCTGTTAGGCATGTAGGCATTCAGTAAGAATTGTTCTTGATGATGAGATTCCTCAATCAAATGGGGGTTTTCCTCAATCAAATGGGGGTTTTCCTCAGCCCAATAATGATTATTGTGACAATTTGTGATAGCAATTCTCGAAAAGTTAGCTCCTCTGTGAACATTATTTCACTATCAAAATGAGCATTTTCTCTAATTTTATCTAAGAACCATCGGCAGAAATTCAGTCTTGAAGGAAAATCTCGAGGAAGTAGAGTTTGAACACGTTGAATATGAAACGGGTACAATAAAAAGTCGTGGAGAATCCTCCAATCTAGAAACATGTGAAATATTCAACTGATTTCCAATTTTTCTTGAACTCGCACGAGGATTTAAATCAATACAATTCAAAACTGCTTCCTCAATATGTGGAGTTCTCATAGTTTGAGTTGCACCTTTTAAATGATTAAAAGTACCAGTTTCCCTCAACCTTCAGTGGATATTTGGAAACGTTCGACCGTCTGGTGTTACTTGATTTGGAAAGCGCACCTGATATAATCACCTAGCTCCTGTTGTGCTTCCGTCAGCTAGACCGTACATATAATGGATATCAGCCAATTCGGTGTTATTGAAATTAGCCATTTTTTCTTACAGCAATAGCTTCAAAAGTCTTAAAACTAATCGTTTATTCAATAAACAATTCGAGAAGACACTGGTTCAACTTTAGCAACTGTCAAAATAAATAAATAAATTCAAAAAATCAAAGCCTACTAGTCATTTTTTCAATTTGAAGTGCTTTCAATTCAGCGAATGCATACAATCGTTTAATAATTTTTTGCTCGAAAACGGTTGGATATACGAAAAACTTACATGTGTCAAAAAAGTTTCTAAATTGAACGAAGATGATGAAAATTGATTGTACACTGATCAGTGGCGTACTGCTAAAAAGTTTGAAAGGGCAAGAGAAGACATGGCGCCGGAAAAGAAAACACCTTGTAGATTCTAGTTAAAATTTAGGACGTGTAATGATGGAGACTGCTTTCCAAATTTGGGCCGAATATCTCAAAAACTGCGGGAGTGTTGAAGAAAAAACCAATTTTTCCGGAAATTTCAACACCCTGTAGCTCCGTAACGAAGCTTTTACGGACCTATGTTTATATGAACTTTGTTCTTAAAATTTCACGTAGATTTATCCTCTTTAGTTGTGACATACTATTATGTAACACCCTGTATATCTGTATCACTATCACTTTGCCGATCCGCTCACGTCAATAGCATACGCTATAGCATGATGAAACAGCAGGTCGGTAACGCGAACTCATAGGATTTTACCAAACCAGAAATTGCTCCATACGCTCAAAAGTAGTGAAGTTAGAAGATATTGAACTCCCATAGTTTCTTGCCAAATTTATGTGAAATCTGAGCTCGAGACTAATAAAAACTCTTCTTTGAATAAAAACTGCATCACTCTTAAACAAGAACAAGGTATAGATCTTTCATTCAAGAAGTGGACATCAACAATCGAAAATATGGCGAATCAAGAGCCATTGCTCTTGATATCTCAAGGCGTTCAAGACGGTTTTGTTAAGCAGTCTTGATGAGTAAACTAATCGCATATGGACTTCCTGAAATATTGGGTGGATGGATTAATAGGTTTATCTGCAGTAGATCGATTCAGGTGGTAGTTAAAGATTTCAGGAGTACCCCAGGGCTCCATACTCTAGACAACTCCCTTTCAGTTGCAGATAATAAATGTTTTGGTTTGCGGACAACTGCACCCTGGTTTCCCCATTTTCTATACCTTCGTTATGGGAGTCACACCGATAAAGACACTAACAAAATATGTCGCGTAAAAAAGATATCAGAATTAGGCCGGTTGAATTTGGTCGATTTTAACGAGAATAAGTCGCTGTCATTAACGTTCTCCAGAAAAATTACTGCTGGAGAACCTCCCGAAATCATGCATGAATATCAAATTTCCTCAGAAACGTATATGCATATATTCGGCATCAAAGTCACCACCGGAGTTTGTTAGCATGACCATGTGTCAGCCAATGCTATATCTGCTGTTGCTAAACTCAGTTTTCTTTTCAGGTTCAGCATTACCTCATGCCATCTCAGCTAATGTTTTTATGCATGCGCATGTGCGAGCTGGTCTATAATACTGTACCAATGTGTGGGGTTACGCACTCAAATATTCATTAGATCTATTGGATAGAATCCAGAAGAAAGCAGTGCACCTCATCGACCACTAGAATATCACTTGTGATCTCCAGCCTCTCGCTCAAAGGCGATAAGTTGCTGATCTTTCCTTTTTTTACATAAAGTTTCATGGTAAATTATTTGAAGAACTGAAAGACTTGATTCCGGAAAGAATCCAGTTCCTAAGAAATACCAAGTTCGCTAAAAACTCTGATCTGCAACGCCACGTACATCTCTCTACAAAATTTTTTTTGTTTTCAGGGCTTGTGTACTGTAGAACTCGCTTCCATCAAACAGTTACTGCTGGGGGCACAATAAGCACTAACGTTTTCAATTTGTTTTTTTGCTCTCTAACTATCGTCGAAAGCAGACCTGAAATTGTTTAATCGAACCCAACCACTCTAATAAACTAGTTGACTCATAAAATAATATTTATTGCAAAGTATATCTTAACTAAAAGTCTAATTTTAATAAATAAATGTAGAAGAGTACTGTAGAAATTCAAACAAAAAGTTTTATCATAAAACCCTAGAGCTCTTAAGTGTATTGTTTGCCAAGTGACATAATATGTCATGTCAATATTTTATTTAAGAAGCGTATTATTACAACGCACATGGCCTGTTCTCGAATGATTTGAAGTTCGCCAAATCTTTCTAATAAGATCAAAACCAGGACTTTCTTAGTAAGATCTTGTATGTGCAACGAAAAGCGTCGAAAAGTGCAGAGAAAATCGAGTGGCCGAATTAGATTCGGAGATTTCGTTTTCAAAACCAGGAGAAGAAGATACTCATCTCACCTCTTCTTCAAATCTGATTAACTTCGGATATATGGAGAAATTATATTTCAAGAACATGAAACCAGCAAAATAGAGTTGAATGAATGAAGCATAATTTAATCTAGAATGAAACAAAATTGTGCTTATGTGAATGGAATTGATTCTAAATCAAATTCTACTTTCATAATTAAGAGTGGTACCAACAACTCATCTCTAATTTCCTGGCTAAATGCTTGCAAAAACAGGCAATCGACAATAGTAACATATTGATTTACACATTTATGAAGCAACTCAATCAAAATCTGCTCGTAGAAAACAAAGAAAAAATGTTTAAGTTATGAAACCACAACTTTTCACACTTCTAGAATGTGTAGAACACTCAAGTTGTTTTTTCTAATTCGTACATGGCAATATCATTTGATGTCATTAAAATCGATATTTTGCGTAGAAATAGCTTCATGCAATTTAGAATGTATGTTCAACAACTTATCAAATTGTACCTATTACATAAAAATGTTTAATTTTTAGGAATTCGTTAAAACTCCTAGAAGGCTATTGAAAACAACAAATTTATACATTGTCTTGGTTCACACAATTCCATATTTTGTGCTGTAGAATGGCTTAGACATTAGGCAAATTAAATTCTACACAAGAAAAATATTCCAACTATGTAAACGAACTACTGTTTCAGAAATTGAATGATTAGTTTTTCTCGAATTCATTAATATCCTAGTTACTTATCGTAGTTTTAGAGTTAAATGAACTTCTCGGAAAGAATCACATTTTCTGGTGATTTAACAATTATTAGTAATTTTTTTTTGAATTGTGGAGGCCGTTACTTGATGTAGATCCATGATATAAATGAGATAAAAAACACAAGGTTTAACTTTAATCTACACTTTATTTGAAAAAATTCGACGACGTTTCGCTGACACAGCAGCTTTATCAAAAATGACAAACAGAATGAAGAGTATGGTATTATAAACAAATCGTAGAACAAGTTGGATGAATAACAGGAAAATCCACACCGAGCCATTGTACAGTTAGTATGAAAGGTAATAAAAACTAATTAAACAAGTTAAGTAGGGGTGAATAATTCACATCTACCTGCTCATTCAAAAGCTTGTCCGAATGTTTGTATCTATTTATTTCTAATGCTTCTAGGAGATCTAATTTTAAACTTTTCGATTTTATATGTAATATGTCAAAGTTTTATTGAATGAATGGTTTTCTTTTATCAAGTGGTTTGAATAATTTGAATCAGATTTATTTTTATCGAAGCTACGTTTATGTTCAGATGTTATTATGCCAAAACTCCTATAGGTCCTACCGATATAAATTTTATCACAAGAACCGCAATTGAGTTTATAGATTCCTGATTTACTTGATTTTTCAACACAATATTTATTATTTTTAATATGTTTACCTAAGTTATTAGAAGTTTTGAAAGTTATATTAAGATTTTGTTTGACGAGAAAGGATTTAATATTTGTACTTGCAGAACCACAGAATGTTAAACTGTTGAATATTTTATAGTCTTTATGAATAGGATATACTTCATTTATTGCTTTCTGATACAGTTTTTACGAATGATTAGATCCATCATATCCGGATTATATGAATTATTAATGGCTATCTGTTTGATGATGTTTAACTCTTTATTATAATCTTCTAATGATAAAGGTAAATTGAGTAACCGATGTACCATGCTGTTTAAAGCTGCAACTTTGTGTTGAATTGGATGTAATGAGTAGTTATGTATAATTGTATCAGTATGTGTTGGTTTACGAAAGAACGAAAAAACATGATTATTATTGTGTTTTTTATCTCATTTAAATTATTAGTAATTATATATAATCCCTCATATACTATAGCCCGTAACAGAATTTACGAAGAGCCCGGTCCTGTCCAGATGGAGACCCAAAGTCTGTAGAGCAACAATAACGAAATGACTAGGAAGGATGGAAATCATATTATTTAATTAAATTCTCGTTGAAGGGCCAATTTGAGATAAGACCGTGATATATAAGATTGTACTTCCTTCCAAGCACATTCTTATTACGACCACAATGAAGAATTATAATTATAGAAAAATTTGGGACAGCTGCATACACGTTGTGATTATTGTTTTCAACATAGTAATCTTTGCAGTTTCAGGTTTACATTAGTCTGCTTGTCAACTCGCCAATAACGCTGCATTGATCATGTATGAATACACACAACCAAATTTATATGGAATCACTCGGTATTCACATTATTGATTGTTTTTAAATATGGATCTTTGACTACTTGTGAAGAATGAAGTTTTTTGTGATGAAAAAACTGGATAATATGATAAGAAATTTTGAATTATCACCACATGTTGGGTATATTGTACTCTGTCGTCACTGAGATTTGAAACTGTAAATTTCAAAATTTAAAAATATATCATAATTGAAAATGCCTTACGTTGGATTGTCCGATGTGCAGTGTCGAATAATTGCTCTCGTTGAAGAAGTGGTGACACAGAGGGATATAGTGGCTACAAAGGGAGTATCACAAGAGGTGATTTCAAAAACCTACGCCTGATACGTGGAGCTACAATCTCTGCAAAAATAGGTCTAGAAGAAGTCGTAGAAAGATCGCTTCTGAAGAACAAGACCGCTTTTTGTACCAAATTGCAAGAAGAGACCCTAGTGCGTCGCACCCCATACTCCAATTTCTGGAAGCAACATGCATCAGTATATCAGTCGAAACGATACGTCAAAGACTTCCTCAAGGGGTTTATACAGCAGAAGGCCCTTAACAGTTCCAGAGCTAACCAGACAACAAAAAATTAACAGACTCAATTGTTGTATCGAGCACCAAAATTGGAATAATGAGAATTGGCGAAATATTCTTTTTTCGGATGAGACCAGAATTGGTGTTCGATCAGGTGACCGCCGGATTCGGGTTTTAAGGGGTCGTGGAAGACAAGCTAGGTTCCGAGTAGCAAGACAAATTCCGAAATGCCAAGGGGGCAGTGTGATGTTTTGGGATGGCATTATGCTGGGAGACAAAACAAATTTGATTTCGTTTCCTACATGGACCTAGTGCGGGAGACATAGTGAGACTCTGGCGAGGTTCCCACGTTGGGAATTTCACTTTTATGCAAGATAATCCTCCTCCATGCCAGCAACCTCTCGCGAAACACAGCGAATCGCTATTTTGGACTGGCCAGCTTGCTCTCCGGACCTAAATCCTACTGAACATATATGGGATGATCTCAAAAGGACAATTAGATCGCGCCAGGATAATCCAAGAACCCCACAACAGCTCATCGCAGCCGCCACAGAAGAGTTGCAGAATATCACCCCAGAGGAGGTCGAAAACCTAATCCAAAGCATGCCTAGACGAATTCAGGCTTGTATCAGGGCAGGAGGAGGTAATCCAAGCTACCGAGATCGAGAAAAAAACACTTAGTCCGTGAGAAAACGATTTTCAATTTGTACTACATGCAGAAAGGGTCTCCCATTTTCTTTCATTTGTTTCTTTCTTGCAATGAACCTTGATTTATTTCTCTTTTCAATTGAAATACTTCAAAAAGGATCAATTCTAACAATCCTTCGAATTTTTCAAAATCCCTGAGGTATTATTCAAAATATCGGGTGATTCCATATAAATTTGGTTGTGTGTATATAAATAGATATAAACCATAATTTCCTTTTTCTACTGAAATTAGTTATTCAGTATTTTTCATTTTATACAGTAATAAAAATTCTGCAATTCACTGAACCAACATTCTGTATTCGAATCCATTACCTAAGGCAAAATTGAAAACAAAGAGCAATATTCTGCAAAAACTAGATCCACTTGTTGCGCTGTTCTCATTCGTCGATTTAACACTCTTGCTCTGCTCTTTTGTACAGCTGAATACTGTTGTTCTATGTGACCGACTAGATCTTATGTGAATAGAATTGATTTCCAATTGAATTATGATGTGGGAATAATAAGTTAACATTTATCTCAAACCCTAGTTCTATACCTGCTGTAATATAATTCCCCCTCGCATCAGCAAACAAACAGCTCTGAAAAAGAGTTATGATGAGTATCAGTCTCCGGGAGTTTTCCAAATCATTCACAATCTTCGAAGTTCACCTCTTTTGGGATCGAAATCTCGAAAGCCGATTCAGTCATTTAGTTATCTGCGTACTCCTTCTACGCATTAGCTGTTCGGAAAATTGCATGGAATGGACTCTTCGTTTTCGATAAGCTCCAAAACCATTTGAAAAGGTTCCAGCATTTCGTACATTTCGGTAAAAGATTTACCACGTTCAACACAAAACTCAAATGCAGCTCTCTATTTAAAACTCACTTTCCGACAGATGTACTAAACGCACTAACGAACATGATGCAATAATTCAAGTTGTTTACATACAAATGTCATGAAATTTTTAACAGTTTACCAATGAAGTACCAAGTTATCGATAAGAACAATATTAACACAGTAGTATCACTATTCTTTTTATACAGTTCGGTTAGGTTAGGTTAGGTCTTTTGAAATGAAGGAGGGTAAAATATTGGATAAGGTTCGTTGTTTCCATTCCATATCCAGAATTATAGGAGCGAGTATGGAAAGTTCAGCGTACTTTGAATGCTTTTCCCGTCAACATACTATACTTTCTTCTGAACGTATGTTGGCTCTTATCAAAATTTGACATAAATTTGAACTTTTCCAAAGTAAATGTAGAATTCTTTCTATTGAAATTGGAAAGTTCACCTCCGATTATATAAAGATTCCAATATCGAAGAGACTCATATAAATATCTAAGATTTGTACAAGAAAAGACCGTAGCACCACTTAGGAAGATATTAGTAATCTACATTATAAAAGACTGAGAAATATCTTCAAGAGCCATCTAACGGGTAAACACATTTTCAGGGCTATCAATTCCTTTGCGATTCTAATTCTAGCGTTCCTTTTTAGTATCATTGAATGGTCTGAAACAGATCTAAATGAACTATAATGTAAAACAAAGAAAATGTAATTATAATAAGCACCACTCAAAGAAATTGATTCAAAAGTTACACCATCTAGACATAATGGTGCTCGTGGACGACAATCCTCGTAGTAAATAGATTTTTCTTCTTCATTCTTCTTTTCATAATAAACAGAGAAGGTATGTATTGTTGTTGCTTCAGATTATATATAATCGTACTCCTAGTTAACAATAAAATTATTTTGATATATTGGATGATAAATCTCGAAATGTAAAATGGATCCAGAAGAAAATACAGGAAAGCACAAAAAAGAACTAAATATATTGATGAAATCTCTTCTAATAGAGTATCTGCAGAATTCTTTGCTGAATCAGAAGACTTGGCAATTGCGATCGAAAATCAGATCTTCACAAGAAATTATAGAAAATTTATCATCGAACAAAATGTAGATGATTCTTGGTATAGATGTTTTTCTTCTGCAGAAACAGATTTTCATATATTTTCATGTTGCGTTAACAGATTATTTGGCGTATCTAGTAATACTCATTTTAAATTTAATTAACTAATCAAAAGAAATATATCTATATAGGGTGCGCCAGAGAAACCGGACAATTTTTTTCCGTTATAACTTTCGCAATTTTGGAGCTAGATCATTCGTTCTTGCTTCATTGGAAAGCCAAAGGACTAGGTTTTTCAGAAATTGTATCGTAATTTCGCTTCCGGTGAAATCCAATACCGAAAATGAGCAATATTTCAAGATTGACTCATTCGAAAATTAGCAGCATTTCGATAAGAGTGGCTCTGAACAATTTGATTTCAATAAAATATTCCACGAATTGGGAAAAATGTCACGGTTTGGCGTTGGCGCTCCTGAAGTTGTTGTATATATCACATATATATATATATATATATATATATATATATATATATATATATGATATATTATATATATATATATATATATATATATATATATATATATATATATATATATATATATATATATATATATATATATATATATATATGTAACTTCCGTTGTGAAACCTTTGAACATAGACTGCATATTAACTCTATATAAACAAAAATAATGAAATGTCATTATGATCTTGAGGAAAAATTTCGGACAACAGGGTCATATATGACTGTTTAAATATATAGATACTGTTAAACATATATATATATATATATATATTTTTCCTCAATATATTTTATTTATATATAATTAGGTTATAATGAAGCAATGACGAATAATCTAGCTCTAAAGTTATAACGGAAAAGAATTGACGGTTTTATTGAGGTATATATATATATATATATATATAAACACCTCAAAAAGTCTAGGAACACTTACCAATATCTTTAAAATATGAATTTGATGATTCGAATTTATAGAAATCTTTCGGTTTTTGTTAGGATGTATTGTATATAATGTATTCTCAAGAAAACAAAATAATATTTGACTTCTCCAAAGTACCTATCATAAAAAAAATTTAAATTTGAAAATGACGAAATTTGGTAAAACACAAAAAAAAATCCTGAACTAATATTTTCGAAACGATATGGAAGCACTTATATTTTTCAGTACCCAAAAGGTCAGCCTCTGTTATTAATGACACTTTGGCATCGTGGCGGCAAGCTCAATATTAAATTGTCTATTACATTTTGGCCTGAGTCATTCCAAGCCCCTGAACTGCTAATCGAAGCTCCTGTTCATGATGAAAGATGTTTTGACGCAGGAGATTTCTTTTTGGGGTGTCCCATACATGCTCGATGGGATTCAGATCTGTGGAGCAGGATGGCCACGGTAGAAGATCGATATCATTCTCTTCAAGAACGTTCAAGACAACTCTTGCACGATGAGGAGGGGCATTATCTTGTTGGAAGAGTGAATTTTGACCCATTGTTTGGAGATACGGTACCCCTACAGGTAAAACTATCTCATTTGCTTAAGAATTTCCCGTGAGGTGGTTCTGTATGAAAACGAGGTCAGGTCTTTCACCAAAGCGTATACCTCCCCAAAACATCACTGATCCGCCTCCCTGTCTAACAACTTCCCGAGCATGCTGGAGACGGTTTTGCTTTCCAGGTTCCCTCCATATTCGAATTCTTCCCGAATCGGGATAATAACTAAATCTAGATTCATCACTGAAGAGAACTGTGGCCCACCTCTCTTGATCCCAGTTTACGTGTTCTTGGCACCAAGCTAAACGAGCAGCGCGATTTTCATGGGTCAGTTGTGGAACTCTTAAAGAACGTCTGGAGTGGAGTTGACCTTCGTGCAGTTGATTTCTCACAGTTTTGTCGGAAATTTGTTCATTATGAACTCGTGATAGCTCTTGAGCTAATTGAGATGCTGTGGTAGTACGATCTCTTCTGGCTTGTAAATCCAAAAATCGGTCTTGAGCGACTGTAGTATTCCTGAAACGAACTGTATGGCGTTCTGCAACTCTACCTGTTTCATTGAAACGCGACCATAAACGGTTTATGACACTTGGGCTACTTCCCAGAACCCTGGATACTTCCTGTTGTGTGCTCCCAGCTTGGAGCATGCCAACGGCTCGTAACATCTCTTCTTTAGTCAAATGTGGTCTTTCCATTGTCGAATCACAAAACTTGAATCTTTTATTTGTGCTTACAACAGAAACAAAGTGCCAACTAACTGATTTCATACACTGAATACATGGAATGATTATAAAGCAGCGTCGCATCTGTTGCATTTTTAGTTTTTTATAAAAAAGAAACTGAAATCTGTTGCGGCACTCTACATAATTTGGTGAGAAATTGATGCAGGTGTTCATTTCTTGAAAAAAATCATCCATCTTGATCGTTCTGGATACGATATATCGATACTCAGAAGTGTTCCCTTTTTGAGTTTTATATATATATATATATATATATATATATATATATATATATATATATATATATATATATATATATATATATATATATATATATATATATATATATATAAAATAAAAAATTTCACAAACATAAATCTGACATTATTCGTGCAAACATTATTATTGTGATGAAAGAATTCTTTGCAACAGATCAGTATATCACAATAGACCTGATAAAATTCTAATGCATGATCAAAATCAGATAACATACATAATTGATATTGCCATATCAGATACGCATAAAATACAAAATAAATATAATGAAGTTCCTGAATATATGATGCCAGATGACGAAAAAAAACAATGTGGAAAATGAGAAAAATATCTATTCTACCAATTATTATTTCTACTGGAGTTATTCAAACCTTCACAAAAATAGTTGCAGAAGGTAAGAGTAACGAAATCCTGTTATATTCTTCGAAGGTTTGTTTCCCCAAGAAATAATGAGATAGCATGATCGGATTTCTTCTGAGTGATGACTACTCAGAATCTTATTTCATATTTTATTGAAAATTTCATCATTTATATATTTTCTTTTTGATCCTTTATCGTGCTCTATTTCTGCCATTCGGCTGATGACACGCCGGGAAATTCTGTCACCTCACTAACCCGGGACTTTTGCCGAACCCCTCTCGTGTCGATGGAAATGTCCAACACTTCTCTGTTAGACAGGACCGACGTCTTTACATCTCTTCCGAAAGATGAACGAACAAGCGATTCCCAGAATTGTGGGGATTGAACCCAGATAACTCTGCGCAGAGGTCGAGTGACCAAACATCCACGCCACTGAACCGGTCATCATTCATATTCCTAGCAGTATGTGATTCGACCATTTATCACTTCGCACGTAAAAATGGCATATGACTAAGGTACTGGATTTTTCCGGGAGAAAACCTCTGACTCTACTCCTTAGTACATTGATGTCATTGGCAGATAAGTTTGTGTATATTCTGGTAAAAAGATATATTTTCATAACATTTGAAGTTATCCTAATATATAATCATTCCAGGATATGTTTTTATTATAATCATTCATGTTTATTGAATCTGAGCTTATACCATTAAACTTAATGCATCCCCATCTGTACCTTGCCTGAATGAAAGAGAGGCATCTTTCATTGAAGCAATTGCCTAAATTACATAATCATGCTTTGAAAGTTCAAGTTAATGGCCAAAGAGGAAGAGCCTATGGAGTGTTCATTGAATTACTCATGAGGTTGTGTACAGGGTGATCTATTAGATATCTTCCGAATTATTCATTCATTTCACTATCCATCTGATATTAAGAATTATTGATAGAAATATGTAACTACTTCTTCTGTTATTTCATGTGAAATATTCATCAATTTCATTATCTGAATTCACAATAAACGTAACATAATCATTTCTATAGTATATTGAATTATCACAAAATCTTGTACTTCAATGTTACACAAATTAAGGAAAAAGAAAGTAGTACACATACAATAGTTTGTACATAGTAACTACACACAACCAAATTTATATGGAATCAACCGATATTTTGAATATTACCTCAGGGATTTTGGAAATTTCGCAAGATTGTTAAAATTGATCCTTTTTGAGATATTTCAATTGAAGAAAGAATTGAATTGAGGTTCATTTTAAGAAAGAAACAAATAAAAGAAAATGAGAGACTCTTTCCGCATGTAGTAAAAAAACTGAAAATTGTTTTCTCACCTAGTAGGTGTTTTTTTCTCGACCTCAGTAGCTTGTATTACCTCCTCTTGCCCTGATACAAGCCTGAATCTGTCCAGGCATGCTTTGGATTAGGTTTTCGACCCCCTCTGGGGTGATATTTTGCCACTCTTCTGTGGCGGCTTGGATGAGCTGTTGTGTGGTTCTTGAATTATCCTGCCGCGATCTAACTTTCCTTTTAAGATCTTCCCATAAATGTTCAATAGGATTTAGGTCTGGAGAGCAAGCTGGCCAGTCCAAAATAGCGATTCCCTATGTTCCAAGATAATGTCGTGCGAGGTTATAGGTATGCGGAGGAGCATTATCTTGCATAGAAGTGAAATTCTCACCGTGGGCACCTCGCCAGAGTTTCACTATGGGTTCCAGCACTAGGTCCAAGTAATTTCTAGCCATTTCACATTTTGGAAGCGAAATCAAATCTGCCTCCCAGCATAATGCCACCCCGAAACATCACACTTCCCCCTTGGTATTTCGGAATTTGTCTTGCTGCTAGGAGTCTAGCTTGTCTTCCACGGCCCGTTAAGAGGTATTCTGGTCTAATAAATTGAAAATATCGATTTTTTTGCATATTTTCAAAGCTTAGACTTTCAATCCAAACAAAAATTGCAAATTATTTAGCCGTTGCTATTTGTAATGAAGGCTTTTTAAAGATTTTAAATATAATGGCACTCATGGGCATCATCATTGCTACTGAAGCTCACACATTTGCTGTTAGACGTTACGAGCTGATGATTAATCGCTCAGAACTACGAGCTTCTGCTGCTTCAAAAGCAGGCAGAACAGCTCGTTTAGAAGAAATAACTTCACGAAATCTCGATTTAGAGAAAGAAGCAGGTTCAATCTATGGATATGAGATCTCTCATTAATCCAAAGTGAGTATTGAATATTATTATCTGAGTTATTCTACTGGAAATCTTTCTCCAACTTCTCAAAACTCCTTTTGTTGAGGTGGTTGACACGATATCTCAAGATCTATCTGACCGATACCTTAGAAATTTTGTGAGAATCTTCTTTATACATCTCTTCATTATTTGGACTTTGAAAAATTGAAATTTGAAGTATTTTAAAAAAATTCGTAAAGGTTGAAAAGGGAGAGAAAATTTTTTTTTCAAGTGGCCGCCATTTTGTGATTTTTTTCGGCCAACTTCCAAGAGATAGCGACATTTTTACTAATTAAGAAATTTTTTGTTTGTTCGATTTAGATCACTACAAGGGTTGGAATGATGTGAACCAGGGAACTGGCAACCCCCACTTCCCCGGCCTGGTACTGGATGAATTTTAAATTTTTTTTTATATACTTCAATAATCAATAAATATTGTATGAAAAAATGGATAGTAAAAATGTTCTCAATTTTTTTATTCTAGTTTGAAAAATACCCAAAAAGTAGGGCTCTAGACCAGAATACTCCCTTAAAACCCGAATCCGGCGATCATCACCAATTTTTAATATTCCAATTTTGGTGCTCGATACACCAATTAAGTCTGGTTAGCTCTAGAACTCTTAAGGGCCTTCTATTGCATAAACCCTTGAACGAAGTCTTTGATACACTGATGCCTGTTGCTTCCAGAAATTGCCTTTGGAGTATGGGGTGCGACGCACTAGGGTCTCTTCTTGCAATTTGCAAGAAGTGATCTTCCTACGATTTCTTCTAGGCCTATTTTGCAAAGATTATAGCTCCACGTATCAGGCGTAGGTTTTTGAAATCACCCCCTGTGATACTCCCATTGTGGCCGCTATATCTATCTATGTCACCCCTTCTTCAACGAGGGCAATTATTCGACCCCTCTTCACATCGGACAATCCAACGTAAGGCATTTTCAGTTATGATTATAGGCTTTTTTAAATTTTGAAATTCACAGTTTTAAATCTCAGCGACGACTGAGTACAATATCACGAACATCTGATGATAATTCAATTTCCAGTTTTTTACAAAAAACTTCATTCTTCACAAGGAGTCAAAGATCCATGGTTAAAAACAATCAATAATGTGAATAACCGAGTGATTCCATATAAATTTAGTTGTGTATATTTCATTTACATATTTTGGCCCAATCAGCGAAAGCATTGCAAATGTCATTTCAAAACAGAATAAATAAGTAGCTTTCAAGATCCACATGAAACTCTGGCAGGAATTTTTTGAAAGTAAAGATAAAACTGATAAATTTGACAATACTGGAGTTTACAAGTTGTCCTGTATGGATTATGATGGCGTCTATAAAGGTCAAACTGGTCGTTCATTCAAAACTAGGTACTAAGAGCATCAATCAGATTACAATAACCAGAGAACCGACGAATCTACTTTCGCTTCACATTGTATCGAAAATGGCCATTATTTTCCACCCATAGATCAACTTCAAAATTTTCACAGGTTACGTAAGGGACGAAAGTTAGATTTCTTGGAATCCATCTAAACTGCAACAAACCAGTATGGCCCGACTTATTCGTCCTTATTTGAAATCTTTCAATAATACCTGCTTTTATCATAATAAGTTTATTACGTCTTTTTTGCACCCTTATTAATTTTATATCTACCTGTTTATATTTGTATGTATTCTCAACTCTAATTCAATACTTGTTGTCAGTTTAAGATGGTCGAGAGACCGAAATTGCAATCCCGATTTTCAGTGAATCTCTTGTGATAGTATAATATACAGGGTGACTACTATAAAAGGTGCCAAATTTCAGTAAGTGATAGTACAAGTCATTTGCAACAAAAAATGTTCTATAACAGTTTTTCGAAAAGTTTATAATTATCGAGTTATTTAACACTTCTTGATTTTACGAAATTTTTTGCTTTTCTCTATAAAAACAAGAATATCTCTGTCACTCTTACAGCTACATCAAATCTGACCAATGCTCGGAAAGAGCATTGAATTTTCCATAAGATAGGTAAGTACTAATGTAAAAAAAATGTGTATACCAGGTGTTGTAAAAGGCTCAATCAAAAAATTGTGAAATGTGGTGTTTTCTTGTTAGCTGTACCACTGAAAACTGATCGACAAGTAGCCGTTTTCTTTTTGAAAAAACTACTACATTTATCTGGCTTTTAAATGGTGTATCAACTTTTGAGCTCAATATGTTTTTACCAGCAAAATCATGGGTAAAAGTAAGAGTAACAACATTAAATTCTCTCATCCTACGATCACAAATGAGCTAGTTTCACCGGAGCGTCTAAACAATTCCACAAATGACTTTTCAATAATAATAAGCAATGAATAAATAACATATCTGGCTATTGAATGTTTAAGGAACTAGGAATAGTTAATTTTTCTCGGATCAGAAGAAGAATATAAGAAAAAGAATCGTAAAAGAAAAATCACAGAAATCTTGTATTACTTCATTTTAAAAGAAATAAAATATTTAGAATTTGACAGGAACTGTTATTCAATGAATTAATGAATTAGAGTTCATATTTTCCCCTTTTACGGTTCCATTTTCGTTTTCGAAAAAAAGAAAACATATTGAATATCGAGATATGTTTTTTGTTTATGGCTTCGCGAATGAAAATTCCTGTGCAGCGGTGTGGGAGTATGCATGCAGACAGCAGCCTTGCAGAAAGACATTTGTTGAAGTGTTTAGGCGCTCCGGTGAAACAGAAAATCCTCATGACACTATTGTTGTCACACTCTCAGCACAATATGAGAGTAAATGTGAGGTTGGGGTTAAGGAGGGGTCAGCTTGTCCGGCCAGTTATACTTCCCGATCGTCTCAATTCAAGCAAATTTTTAAATCTATTAAATAACCATATAATGAACGTTTTGGAAGAAATGCTTATAGCTACTCGGCATCACCTTTGGTTTCAAATTGACGGCTACCCGCCTCATAATTCTAGAATGGTCCAGAACTGGATGACTAAGATATTTCAAGAGAAATGGGTAGGTCGAGTCGGGCCGGTGAGATGGCCACCCAGAAGCCCTGACCTTACGCCGCTTGATTTTTATGTGGGGCTCATTAAAGACTAATGTTTATAGAATTCCCTTTAATACTCGAGAAGAATTAATTGAAAGGATTCGAATCTGTTGCAACGAAATGAGTCAAAAACACATTGAACTTCAAAGAGTAGTTGATAATTTAAGAAAAAGATGTGTTAAGTGCATTCAAGAAAGGAAGACATTTGGAACTCCTGTTATTGTTTTTAAATCTCTTTCGTGAAAATATGTTTCATTAATTTTTTTTAGTTCCTGTTCATGCTACATTGAGTAATATAAGATATTTGCGTTTTCGAATTTTATGTTCTTATTAATCTTTCCCATGATATTACTGAAAAAACTAATCAGCTCAAAAGTTGATATACCATTTGAAAGCCAGTTGAATGAAGTTGTTTTTACGGAAAAAAAAACAGCTACTTATCGATCAGTTTTCAGTGGTACAGCTAACAAGAAAATACCACTAATTTTGTTCATTTGACAATTTTTTCATTTAGCCTTTTACAACACTCGGTATATACATTTTTTACAATTAGTACTAATCTATCTTATAGCAAATTCAATGCTCTTTTCGATGGTATGGTCAGATTTGATGTAGCTCCAAGAGTAACAGAGATATTCTTGTTTTTATAGAGAGAAGCAAAAATTAATAACTCGATAATTATCAACTTTTCGAAAAAACGTTATGGGACATTTTTTGTGGAAAATGACTTGTACTATCACCTACAGAAGTTTGGCACCTTTTATAGTAGACACCCTGTATAGTTTGATTTCTTATTATCATCATGATTAACTATCCGTAGTAACAGCGGAATCAATTAACTATTTGAAGTGTGCCAAGTGAGGTATATGAACTTGTGTCCGATTTTGAGTTAAAATTTAAAAATGAATGGTCAGTTTAGGCATAGACGATTTTCCCGGAAGAACTTGTTCAAAATTTCCAAATCGTCAACCAAAACTTGTTCAATAGTTTCGGAGGTATTGTGACAAATATATCGTTTCTTCTAGAAACATCCTTGAAAGATATGACGTTCACTAACAAATACCACATCGCTTTCATCCCTATTTACATTTAATTGAGAGACGGGCTCTCAAACAGCTGAACTGTAAGAAGGCAGTTGGTCTAGACGAAATAACGACAATCGTCCTGAGGAAGTGTGTTCCCGAACTGGCACCCATTCTCAACCGTCTGTTTCAGATTTCTTATGAAATCCAGACTGGAAAATAGTGAGAATTCAACCGATCCCGAAGAAAGGAAAGAAGTCCTTACCCCAAAACTACTGCTCTGTTGCATTATGTCCAAAGTGATGGAGAGAGTCATAAATGATGATATCATCAAATATCTTGAGCAGCGAATTATTAACAAACTGCACCTAAAAAGCTTTTCAGCAAATTAGAAGGTACCTTCTCCACATTGCTGCGCTCGTCGCTAAACATTCCATGGTATGTGAGGAACGCCGATATCCTTAAGAATTTCGAAGTACCCTCACTTACCGAATCAACTCTCAAATTAGCACGCAACCTACGTGAAAACATCTCAAAACACGAGAATCCAACGATTTCCGTATTAGCGAACTGTCAGCCCAAACGGTTCGATACAGTTCCTCGACCGTGCTCACTAGTCAATTAAATAGGTTCTCTTCTCTCCAAAAATCTCCGTCCGCGTAGGCGTATTGAGATTTAAGTCACTCTCTAATCTCAGCATCCTTTAATTCTGCACTATGGAGACTATAGCCTACGGGCTGGAACTCCAAGAGGAGGTTTTCAGTCGGTAAAAATCCGATATTGGCCTCGTCCTCGGGGTTCATCTTTTCGAAGATTTTCCTCCTCTTTGTCTAAAAAAAAAAAATATTAATAACCGTCAGTATGGTTTTCTCCGGTAAAGATCGACAGGAGATCTGCTCGCCTACATCACTCCTGTTTGTATATCAACGATGGAAAAGCATGGGGAATATAGAGCAATAGCCCTCGACATCTCTAAAGTCTTCGATAGGGTTTGGCATGCAGCCTTGTTGAATAAACTAGATGTATATAGGCTTCCCGAAAAATTGCGAGGTTGGATACTCATCCAACTACCTATTCAGCTTTCTTTCAAATAGATCAATACGAGTTATGGTCGACGGTATAACATCTGATTGTTTCCGGTTGCAAGCAGGAGTACCTCAAGGATCCATTCCTTCGCCAACTTTGTTTCTGTCGCAGATAAACGGTCTTCTGTCATCTACAGAGAACAAGATCTTCGGTTTTGCAGACGATTGTACCCTGGTTTCGTCTTTCAGTAGTCTGCAGTCGATTACAGCTGCGGAATCTCAACGTCAAAGATGTCAACAAATTAATAACTTTTAAACTCTGACTCACAGACGATATCTGAGTGGGGTCTATTGAACCTGTTGAGCTCCAACGCGAGCAAGACGCAAGCAACTATGTTTCATAGAAAGGTCTCTGCTGGAGAACCTCCTCTAATGATGCAAGGCCAACAAATTGCATCCAAAGATTCGATGCACCTTTGTAACAGTCTGATTTCTCAAATTAATTAGTTTTCATAATTTTATTAATAATTCAATCTCATTTCATCAAGTTAAATATTCAAACAGTTTGAAATTCGAATCAGGAATCTACAGGTAATGATACCCAATGAAAATTATAGTTATGTCCGTAAGGTGTCGCTGCTATTGATCTAGGTTGTTCACCGGTTAATTGTGAAGTCAGTACTTGAAAGAATATCGTTTTCTCGTTTCTGTGGGAGAACGGAAAACAGTAACTCATTCTATGTTTCGTTTCCACTTTATTGTTGTGAATAGAATTATTTTCGCTTTTTATTAATTTTTTTTTCAATACCAAAAGTTTTTTATAGAACCGAGTCTATATAATTTCGGAATTATTATTATCGTGGACTTATGCACTATCTCAGCTGTTAGCTGGATATAATTTACCTTTCCCAGATTCAGCAATCAAAGGGAATAGGCTCGATTACAATACACTTGACATAAATTTCCTAACTATCCTACATGTATTAAGAATTACAGCTTTTTGCATTTCCATATAGGTATTCTTATGCAATTCTAATTTCTTAAGGCTATCATGCAAAGTTTTGGGTATTAACCCAGTGGAGGATACGACGACAGGAACAATATCTATTTTCTCGAGGTGCCACAACTGCTTGATCTCAATAGCAAGGTCTGTGTATTTGGACTTTTTTCCCTGGAATTTATTCAGCACGTTGTTATTATACGGTATGGCGACATCCACCAGCATTGCTGTTTTGGCTCTCTTATCATACACCACTATGTCCGGCCTATTATTCGTCACCATTCTGTCAGTGATAACAGGCCTATCGTAGTATAATCTGATAGAGTTAGTTTCCAATACGGGCGCCGGTTGATACTTGTAATATAGCTGGAAGGTATTCAGAAGTCCGTACTTTTGTGCAAGTTTCTGATGGATAATGTTGCACACTTGATTATGCCTGTGGAGATAGTCCGTATCGGCCAGTTGTTCGCATCTGGACGTAATATGCTGTATAGTCTCTGATCTTATATGCATTTTCTGCACCTATCTGTTTGTAATGTTCCGTCCTTCATAATAAATTTTTTGTAGTTGTTTGTAGCGATCACTTGGTCTTGGATGGCCATAAGGAATCCTTCTAGTTCCGCGAATAATTCTCCTTTCATCAACCATTTGTTGGAGGCTTCTTTGTCGATGTGTGGTTGATTAATCTCATGGTGATGTCGTCCATGCAATTCCTTTCTTGACCATTGCTCTTGTTTTTCAGTATCTGATAGGAACGGTAGATTCAGCAGGTCATCTCTGGTAGCAAGATTTAGAGGTGTATATCCCTTATCAGCCAACGATACCACTCTATGTAGGTCAGAACTGAGAGCTTTTGCTGAGAAGAATTCTCTGAGATTTTTTATCTGTTCGGTGTGTAAATTGATTACATCTATTAATCCGCGTCCTCCTTCTTTCCGCTTCAAAGTTGTTCGTATCACAGACGATTTTGGATGATGGTTGTTGTACTTTGTTAGCATCGTTCGGGTCTGTCTTTGAATATCATCCAGTTCTGTCTTAGTCCATCTGATTATTCCAAATGAGTAAAGCAACACTGGAATGGCGAAGGTGTTAATTGTCTTGACTAGATTCCCCGAGTTCAACATTGATTTCAGCACAGTCTTCAGACGCTGACTGTATTCTGAACGAATCTTCTCGTTTGATTGTTTTTGGTCTAGCAATCTGGCTTGTTGGTATCCCAGATATTTGTATGTTTCGCCATTATTATTTATTATCGTGGACTTATGCACTATCTCAGCTAGTAGCTGGATATAATTTACCTTTCCCAGATTTAGCATTCAAAGAGAATAGGCTCGATTACAATATACTTGACATAAATTTCCTAACTGTCCTACATGTATTAAGAATTACAGCTTTTTGCATTTCTATATAGGTATTCTTATGCAATTCTAATTTCTTATGGCTATCATGCAAAGTTTTGGGTATTAAACCAGTCGAGGATACGATGACAGGAACAATATCTATTTTATCGAGGTGCCACATCTGCTTGATCTCAATAGCAAGGTCTGTGTATTTTGACTTTTTCTCCTGGAATTTGTTCAGCACGTTGTTATTATTCGGTATGGCGACATCCACCAGCATTGCTGTTCTGGCTCTCTTATCATACACCACTATGTCCGGCCTATTATTCGTCACCATTCTGTCAGTGATAACAGGCCTATTGACTGTAATATTATTATTATTATTATTGAAGTAATTTAAGGCTGAGGACAAGTCCTAAGCCTAATAACAAAAAAATAATTTCTATAGTATTGCAAGCACAGCTTAGCCATAACTAAATATGCACACATATATAATCCACTTATGTCGAAAACGAAATCTAATTAAACAAAAGAAAGTCCAATTTATTTTTGAATTCATTAACCGAATTTGAGTCCACCACATCACTAGAAAACCTGTTCCAATCATCGAACACCCTATTCACAAGAAAATACTGTCTTTGTCTCGACGAAAATTTTTCTTTTTTCAGCTTCAGATGATGACCATGCAAACGAGTATCAGCACTCAAACTAAACGAACATCTCAGGTTGGCGTAATTGTGTTTAATTATAGGATAGCACAAGATTCTCTTTTTTCCCATTTAGAAATCTTCAGAATCGTTTGTAATTTTATTGGGTCTGTGTTGTAGCGATTGGAGTGAAAAATTTTAGGTAATAGAAATTAAGTATTCTTTGATTTTCTGGATAAATTCCAATCGTCTGAGGCGTTATAAGTAGTCGCTAATTTTGCCGGATTTCCTCGACAACCAATTCAATTAGCGAGTGGAGTGATTTCGAATTTTCGTTTGTTAAATTAACCTTAATCGATATCTGCTATTCCAAGGGTAAGTCAAATTCATTCTGTTCATTTTAAAATATATATTCGAGAGATATGATATTGTTGTAGATTTTTTTTTCACCATCAAGATATTTTGAGTCATCTTTATGCCAAACCTTAATATTTCACGACTGGGGTAACCACGTCTTTAGGGAACTAGTCTTGCCACCTAGGGCAGTCACCTTGCGAACGATATTCAGCCAATCAAGTAACCTGTAAGCTATAAGATACAGGAATACCAGAAAACTGATGTAAAACACCAAATCCTATCATCGTGGGAATTAATTTACTCTGATCTAGCTAGGCATAAATAAAATAAGAAACAAAACCATTACACCTTCTTGGAATGACAGTCAACTCCGGGTTTTTCTGGCACGAACATGTATCAGCAATAGCTAAGTCGGCATCAGCTGAACTTAGTTTTCTTTTCAGAGCCAAGCCAAACTTCAGGTCATCTCAGCTGTTGCGTCTATAAGCGCGCATAAAAAAAAATATTCAGTAGTATATTTATTGAAGCTATGCTCGTAGCGAAACGCGTCATTCAGTTTATTGTTTAGTATTTTTATTAAATAATGCAATCATCTGTTATCGAAAGACTGCAACTTGAACGCAATTCCTCCATTTTTATCTTAATAATACTAATTATCAAAAGCGCTCCATTTCATTCTCACAATTCGATTTTTGAACACAAACTGAAATATGCAAACTAATCAGGAGGTGATATTAATGCATTATGTTATTTACCAAATTGCAATTTATCATTCATGATTGTTTTTCATGTCTTATCACATGAACCGTTTCCCGACATAGTGGTAACATTTATCTAGTAAACCGATGCCTGTGTTGTATATCAGAGTTCTGTACGTATAACCGGATACCATGTCTGCTAACGCGGACTGGCAACGTTGCGTAAACTGATATTCTATTTTTCTGTAGTGAGTATTATTCTGATTAGGTTATCAGTGTAACAGAGAGTGATAGCGCCATGGTGGATCAGCAGATTTTTGTTATTGTGTTTGCGTTTGGAAGGATTATATTTAAATGAATGTGATATATCTATCAATTACAAACCACGCACATTTTATGGGAAACCGAGGTCATATGTACGAATATAGGTGGAATTTTTGATTAAAATGAAGTGGTTATTCCATTTTTTCCAAAGATAAGAAGCACAAGAGATTATTGTTGATCAACTGAGAGATTATGGTCGAAAAATATTTCTCGTTCATCATCAGACCAATTCGACATCCCGTAAAAGCAAAATTTCAGAATTATTGAATTTTTTGAAGGAGATTCTAATCAAATTCTCTTCGTCCAATCCGTCTATAAGTCTCAATTTGTGAAGTTTGTCTGTCGAAACATTGTTGTTATAATTGAAGTGAAGATGACGTAAGAGAAGCTCAAAACGGTTGAGTCTCATGGAGTCCCGAAGTATTGAAGAGGTATCACTAGTGGCATGCCAGTACATGAGTCACTCGATTTTGAATGTAAAGTTTCGATATTCGAAAATGAAATATATTTGTAGATCCATGATATAAATGAGATAAAAACACAAGGTTTAGCTTCAATCTACACTTTATTTGAAAAAATTCGACGACGTTTCGCTGACACAGCAGCTTTATCAAGAATGACAAACAGAATGAAGAGTATGGTATTATAAACAAATCGTAGAACCAGTTGGATGAATAACAGGAAAATCCACACCGAGCCATTGTACAGTTAGTATGGAAGGTAATAAAAACTAATTAAACAAGTTAAGTAGGGGTGAATAATTCACATCTACCTGCTCATTCAAAAGCTTGTCCGAATGTTTGTATCTATTTATTTCTAATGCTTCTAGGAGATCTAATTTTGAACTTTTTGATTTTATATGTAATATGTCAAAGTTTTTATTGAATTAATGGTTTTCTTTTATTAGGTGGTTTGAATAATTTGAATCAGATTTATTTTTATCGAAGCTACGTTTATGTTCAGATGTTCTTATGCCAAAACTCCTATAGGTCCTACCGATATAAATTTTATCACAAGAACCGCAATTGAGTTTATAGATTCCTGATTTACTTGATTTTTCAACACGAGATTTATTATTTTTAATATGTTTACCTAAGTTATTAGAAGTTTTGAAAGTTATATTAAGATTTTGTTTGACGAGAAAGGATTTAATATTTGTACTTGCAGAACCGCAGAATGTTAAACTGTTGAATATTTTATAGTCTTTATGAATAGGATATACTTCATTTATTGCTTTCTGATACAGTTTTTACGAATGATTAGATCTATCATATCCGGATTATATGAATTATTAATGGCTATCTGTTTGATGATGTTTAACTCTTTATTATAATCTTCTACTGATAAAGGTAAATTGAGTAACCGATGTACCATGCTGTTTAAAGCTGCAACTTTGTGTTGAATTGGATGTAATGAGTAGTTATGTATAATTGTATCAGTATGTGTTGGTTTACGAAAGACCAAAAAACATGATTATTATTTTGTTTAGTGATTTTCAAGTCCAAAAATTAATGGAATCGTTCTGTTCAATTTCTATCGTGAATTTAATGTTCAAATGGATGGAATTAATGAAATTAAGAAATAAGTCTAATTGACGAGTAGTTCCAATGAAACATACTAAGATGTCGTCAACATATCTATACCAATAAAGAAATTTGGAAATGAGTGGATGTGTATGAATTTTCTGTTCAATATTATTCATAAAAATCTCTGCTAAAAGTGAACTCAAAGGATTTCCCATGATCAAACCATTTTCACTACTGTAATAGATGTTGTTGAAAGAAAATAATTACCGCAAATTAAAATTTCTCGTGTCATGAAAACCGAAACCTACTCCACGTAAAACTAAATTTTCTGACCATCAATTTTTGATAGATTCGTTAACCTTTCTGATACTTATTTCACAACTGATGAAACAAATCTCTTGGAGAAAGGTTTCAAACACAATATTAAATCGAACAAGATAAAATCTGATTTAGAGGAACTTGGCATAGATACTGAAATTCCTCTGCAAAATATTCCTAATAACACTCATCTTAAATATTTAGCATCTAAAATTATAAAAATGAATCATTAGCTGACTTTAAACCGAGTAAAGAACAAAATATTTTATAGGCCATCAAACAAAAATCTCAACTAAATGAAGTTATTTTTACAAAAGCAGATAAGGGTAATACTGTTATTGCGTTAAATAAAATGACTACCTATTTAAAACTCTAAATTTCATTTCGTCCGGAAACTATACAATTTTAAACAAAGATCCAACTATTAAATTCCAGAAAAATATTAAAATTGCAATAAATGACGCAAAATCTTTAATTAAAGCAATAGATAAATACAAATTAATTTTACCAAACCCTCAACCACCTCAACTGTATTCACTCATTAAATTGCATAAAGTAAATAACCCCGTTAGACCAGTCGTATCTTACGTTACAGCCCCAGCCGTGAAATTGTCGCACTACCTTATAGTTATCATTAAAAATTATTGTTCATTTAAATCAAAATTTTCTATAAAATATTCTTTCGAATTGATAAATAACATAAAAAACGTTAACCTACCACCTAACGCAAAACTTATTTCGTTTGATGTTGAGAATTTATACCCAAGTGTTCCTCCAGGTGATGTCAAAATATTAATCGAAAACATGTTGAATTCGAATCATGTTAACCACATAATTAAATCAGAAATATTGAATCTGTTGGACGTTTGCATTGAACAAAATTTTTTTCTTTCGACAACATCTATTACAGTAGTGAAAATGGTTTGATCATGGGAAATCCTTTGAGTCCACTTTTAGCAGAGATTTTCATGAATAATATCGAACAGAAAATTCATACACATCCACTCATTTCCAAATTTCTTTATTGGTATAGATATGTTGACGACATCTTAGTATGTTTCATTGGAACTACTCGACAATTAGACTTATTTCTTAATTTCATTAATTCCATCCATTTGAACATTAAATTCACGATAGAAATTGAACAGAACGATTCCATTAATTTTTGGACTTGAAAATCACTAAACGAAATAATAATCATGTTTTTCGGTCTTTCGTAAACCAACACATACTGATACAATTATACATAACTACTCATTACATCCAATTCAACACAAAGTTGCAGCTTTAAACAGCATGGTACATCGGTTACTCAATTTACCTTTATCAGTAGAAGATTATAATAAAGAGTTAAACATCATCAAACAGATAGCCATTAATAATTCATATAATCCGGATATGATAGATCTAATCATTCGTAAAAACTGTATCAGAAAGCAATAAATGTAGTATATCCTATTCATAAAGACTACAAAATATTCAACAGTTTAACATTCTGCGGTTCTGCAAGTACAAATATTAAATCCTTTCTCGTCAAACAAAATCTTAATATAACTTTCAAAACTTCTAATAACTTAGGTAAACATATTTAAAATAATAAATCTCGTGTTGAAAAATCAAGTAAATTAGGAATCTATAAACTCAATTGCGGTTCTTGTGATAAAATTTATATCGGTAGGACCTATAGGAGTTTTGGCATAAAAACATCTGAACATAAACGTAGCTTCGATAAAAATAAATCTGATTCAAATTATTCAAACCACCTAATAAAAGAAAACCATTAATTCAATAAAAACTCTGACATATTACATATAAAATCAAAAAGTTCAAAATTAGATCTCCTAGAAGCATTAGAAATAAATAAATAGATACAAACATTCGGACAAGCTTTTGAATGAGCAGGTAGATGTGAATTTTCACCCCTACTTAACTTGTTTAATTAGTTTTATTACCTTTCATATTAACTGTACAATGGCTCGGTGTGGATTTTCCTGTTATTCATCCAACTTGTTCTACGATTTGTTTATAATACCATACTCTTCATTCTGTTTGTCATTCTTGATAAAGCTGCTGTGTCAGCGAAACGTCGTCGATTTTTTCCAAATAAAGTGTAGATTAAAGTTAAACCTTGTGTTTTTTATCTCATTTATGTGTAAAAGGTAAAAAAGATTGGAAATCATCTTCTGTTGATGATATCCATAATTTTTGGTACAAAAAAGAATGAATACTCCGGAATGTTTTTCCGTTTACAATCAAAACCCCTCAGCTACTACTTTTCTCTCTGCTTGAGGAGTTTCTTATCTGAAAAAAAAAAGAGAGAATACCATTGATTCGCAGCAGTATAGACCATCTTCAAACAATTAACAGAATGTTAACAAAAAATTATATTCACATTCAGAGAATTATAATATCCTTCTAAAACATTCTGCTAATTCTGTCTCCTTGAATGAAGCTCATACAAAAAAAGAAATATCCATACAGCATTCGTTGATTATAATATTCTATTTCAGGACAGTTTGTGGATTTTAAAACGTGTAGATCTAGATGCATTTTAGGTATTTGACAAAACGGAATTTTGTATCTTTGAATGTACTACGATTTGCCACATGCTCTGAAACACCCTGTATACCGTGAAATCTAAATGCATTGAATTCTGCCGAATGAGCCTTTTTACCTACAACAAGCTAGAAATAATCGATATTTAGTATTTTTATGAAGCCTTCTAAGAGACAACCAAAAATCGCAAAGTTCCTATTGAAAAATTCGTTTATACATTGACATAATATGTAAGAGTAAGTATAGAGACAATTTTTATAGAAACTATCTGATCTGCAATTTTTCTCTGAACAGTGTTATGATACCTTTTTGCAGAAAATCGCGAGAACCCCATTTCTGTGACACTGGCTCTGAGTACATTCTTTTCAGATATCGAATCGATGAGGAGTTCTTCATTTTCATTTATGATGATGTTTTGAACAATCCGACCAACTTTGAGCTGGGTATGAATTTTTATACCTTCACTCATATTTTTTGGTCAAATTTGACGGGACTACAAGATGATGGATGCTTTATGAATATGCTTGACCTGAGAAATGATTCCGTCTATCTGTAGTTATACGTCTTCGTCATTATAGGAATCACACCAGTATGATTAATATTAAATTGATAGATGTGTAAGATGGCGTCCAACAACATGAGTACACTCAGAAACAAGATAGATATCCTCAAATCAACTTGAAATGGTAAAATGATTTCGCAATATATCTCAATATGATTCAATATAAACACTCATCATAAAAAGTATGATAAGTTGTCACTAATAAAAACTGTAGGAAATCATTAAAAGCCACAATGTTTCTATTTCCTACAACCGTTAACAAGGACCTTTTCATCTAGAAGCAGCAAAATAATAAACATTATACGCGGAATAATAATGTTGTACTAAGCCGGGTAGAGAATAGAAATTATAATTTTAAACGGCTATCGTTAAAATTAGTTCCAAGGTCAGAAATCAGACAAAGCAACTTATTTGCGTTTGGAAAACACCGTTCTGACCGTGAGTGCGGGTATTCGCCCATAGGGGAAATATGAGGAAGAAGTTTTATTGTATGTCCTCGATAAAGTACTCTGATCTGCATCAATTACTCTCTTACGAATATGTTGACCATGTAGTTCTCAAACAATAGGAATGGAATAGTGTTTAAGCAATATTTTTTTTTGAACATGAGCATCAGTTTAGTTAGCAAGTTAAAATCGATGTTTAAATAATATTAAAGTCGTAAGGCCTTTTTCGAGAATAATCCGAGGGGATGACGGTAGTTTGGACCGAGCAGAGAAGATGGGACGCGGCCAGAGAATGGGATCAAATTCCCCCACGAGTATTTTTTTCCAATAGGGAAAGGTCTGAGGCAAATTTGGAACTCCTAGCTCGAACAATGCAGCCCAGAGGAATTTTTGAAAAATTTCGCCGAAACGTCGCCGAGAGCAAACAGAAAGTCGATCGAGCGAAAATTCCGAAAAAAGTCCCGAAATAACGAAAATAAAAAATGTGAAGGGGATAATTTCGTAGGACTTTTATGTCTATACAAATTTTTCTATCGCGTTCTATTGTTTCGAAATCGGGACTAGGTGAGAGCCTCGAGTTTCGCATGTTGCGCCGCAATGTTTCAATTCTCGTAAATGCCCGTGAAAACTGGAAAATCTTCGATCCAACGAAGGGCTCTCGGTGGACTTTTGCGAAATTTCTCTCTAATTCGCTCATTCCTAGAATCTCTGACGGCCAGAAATTAACAAACGTCGAGCTGTGAAAATAAGGGATTTTTTTCCATCCGTCCTACTTATGCGGGGTTACCGGAAGAAAAAATTCGGGTGTCGAACGATTGCTACATATTTCGAGATCGGGTTCGCGATGAGAAATCGTTACTCTGAGACCTAATTTTCGAATTTGGGACGATTTTTGAGATTTGATTGATTTGA
The DNA here is from genome assembly GCA_013387265.2 of Cryptolaemus montrouzieri. Taxonomy (NCBI): domain Eukaryota; kingdom Metazoa; phylum Arthropoda; class Insecta; order Coleoptera; family Coccinellidae; genus Cryptolaemus; species Cryptolaemus montrouzieri. The sequence continues at coordinate 87,911,586 of JABFTP020000001.1, read as the reverse complement.
TCAATTCTTTCCATCAACTGTTTTAATTCTATGTTTCATGTTCACTTTGCTTTAGAAAATTATAATGCATGGATGTTATTCAAATCATAAAAACTGTATATATGTACATATCGAACTGAAATATATATCCAGTAACTAACCTGAATTCCCTTGAAAATTTGGAATTAATTTTTTTTCTCGGTTTTCAGTGCCACTATTGTCGCAAATTTAGCTGCTAACAACTGGCAGAATATTTATCGTGCTATTTTGGAATTTATTTTCTTATGTTCGTCATATCGTTTTTTGAATCATTCTCAGAGTTTTTGGTGATTGTTTAAAGGGTTATAAAACGAATCGTTTTATAATAATCATATTTGAACAATTCTAATTTTATCGAAAAAACTTTTATCCTCTGATAGCTCTATTGGAGGTTGAGATTTCAAAATGAATGTATGTGTGTGAGGGGATATACGAGAGCTCCATAAAGTATTAATGGCAGTAAATAAAATGAGGCGTTCAATATATATAAAGGTGAATATGAGAGATAATTATGATTATCATTACAATTTAATAAAGGCAGGGGCTTAAGGCCCATATGCCGTTTTAAAAATAACATACCTTCAACTATCCGTGAGGCGGAAACCACAATGAATTTTCAACTGAAAAAAACAAGTGTAAGAGAAAAAAAGACACGGTTGCTGAGAAGATGTTTTCTAGTTCTCGTAGTGAAGACATCTTGGACTTGAACGGATGTCCTCGAAGTCTACTGTCGCTGATGGTGACGAACATACTTCTCAGATTTCCATAATCATTTTCTAGAAGTTGCATATCTCGTCGCAGTTCGGGACACCAAACTGTACCGCAATACTCCAATGCCGAATGTATACTTTAAATAGGCGAATAGATGTTTGGAAAGATACGTTTTCAAAAGTTTGGTTCAACAAATAGTGCCTAGTGTTCTCCTTTTTCACGACACTGAGAATATGCTCAGACCATCTCAAGTCCTCGGTAATAATAACACTAAGGTCGTTGTAGCTCTTCACTTTTTCCAATGAATGACCATTAATAAAATATGGGAGACGAGGGGTTATTTGCACCCATGTGACCACGCACTTTGTTGCATTTAAGGAAAGCATCCAGTCTGTACACCATGGGAAGATTGAATCTAAGTCAGTTGATGGTTCAAGATACGTTCTGAATAAAGTTTGGTATCGTCTGCGAAGAAGGCTTTTTCTTGAAAATCGCAAGTACATATCACAAAAAAGGATGGTCCCAAGAATGAGCCTTGGGGAACTCCACTCAGTACTGGTTTCACATTTGACAACGAGTATCCAACTTTGACACAAAAGTTGCTATCAGATAAAAACGAATCTATCTACTTAAGTAGATCGCCACGAATACCTAGGTGTTCCAATTTGTGAAAGCTGTCGTATTTTAGGTACCCTGTCACAGGCTTTGGCAGAATCCAGGTAAATAACGTCAATAAGTGTTCTTTTATCTAGTGCAGACGACCAATCGTTGACGCATGAGAGCAGGTTTGTCATGGTAGAACGTCTCTTCAAAAACCATGTTGGCACCTTGGAATACGTCAAGCTGATTAGACGATAATTCTCTGGCTTCAGTTTATTTCCCTTTTCAAAAATTGGGGTGATATTCGCTTTTTTCCAGATGGACCGGATGATGTGTGTGGTGAAAGATAGCGTCATTATTTTCGACAATGGAATAGCAAAGGCAGTAGAACAGTTCTTGAGAAATAGTGGAGATATCAGATCAGGACCGGGAGAACTATTGCTATTGAGTATTAGAAGGTGACGTTCAACAACTTCGGTTGTAAATTGAACATCCTTAACATCAGTTTTTACTCTTGGTATAAGGATTTCTGGCATATGATCAGATTTTGGCTTAATAGAATAAACTTTCGAAAATGAATCGGCAAGGACTTCCGCAGATTCCGATTGACTTCCACAGAACGTCCCTACCTCTTTCTGAAGCAGAGGAACCGTGACCTTGGACGATAATGATGAACGGATATACTTGAAGAGCTTTTTCGGATTTTCACTATGAGCTACTGACTCTTCAAATACACTTCTAGCTTCACTGATATCCTTCTTCAATTTTCTAGCAAATTGGTTGTGAATGAGAAAATCTGCTTCCAAATTAGTGCGTTTGTATTTTCTCCAGAGCTTGAGATTGATAGAACATGGAGATCAATTCACCATCTATCCAGGGTTTTATCTTGTTTTTGTAGCATGTGTTCACTCTTGTATTTTGGGCTTTGTTATCATTAATAACCTCCTCAGGGTCTTCCGAGTTGCCCAGCACCTCATTCCAGTTGGTATTAGTTAAGAGTCTATTTATGTTGTCGTAATTGATAACCTCGTATCTTGATATATTGTCGTCAAGTGAGGATCGTTCTAAGTTGAATTGAATATGACCTGTGATGACTGCATGATCAGAAGTGCCAATAGGTTCACCGACCTTGTGATCCGTCAAAAAGTGTGTATCGTTTGTGAATATAAGATCAAGAGTTGAAGGAATATTGTTTATTCGCACGTATTGTGCGTTGGATATAAAAATGCGACTTTAATCAGCTCACTAGTTCTCGATAAAGCCACAGAAAACTGAGCTATAGTTCATATGATTCTAAACTACGCGCAAAAATGCATTCAAAACATTAAAAAAGTGTTAATTAGATTAATTAATATTCAGTACTTTACACATGATCCAAAAACTGTTAATAATTTGAAGATTATCAAGAAAGATTCTCAGAAAGAGCCAAATTGTCTTTTATTTTCAATCTCAAATTGACCTGAAAAAGAATCATGCATCAAAAATGGAATAAAAATCTAATAATTGTGAATAATCATGGCGTCATTTGAACATTTCAAAGAGTAAAATTCCCTTGAGAAACTTTTTCTTGACTACCGAAATGTTTTCAGAGCTTCATCTTCATTGAATTGAAAGTGATGACAGGGTGAGACACAAAATGTCTATATCTTTCGAAGCAAAAGGATCAGATGAAAAGTAGAGAGCTTCAATGATCGCTAAAAAGCAAAACGTCCGAAAAATTGTTGATAGCAAAAATAGAATACCGAAAGATCAAGAAAGTAAGCAGAAAATTGCGTATAAAAAGTTAGCATACGAAGTTTAGTGTAAAAATGGCTCTCACCTTGAAAGGAAGATGAATGGGCCATACAAATTATGAGTGCCAAATCGCAACGTAAAAACGTCCGAGCAATAACCCCAATGCACACTGAGCCGGTATTCAAAAAACTGGAAAACGTCACGTCTAATTTGAAATTTGAAAATAGAAGTTACATAGATTGTAAAGTCATATATGTACCCAACAGAGATAAACAGTTATCTGTAGGTGGGACTGGTTACAAAAGTCTTGAAAATTCACTTATAACTATCTTAAATCTATTTAAATTAGTTTTCTATAATTTTAACATAACAACCATAAATTTTCCATTGAAATAACATTAAAATATATTTTTTCTGAATGGAATTCATGTACTTTGATTAACAAAAGATTAAATATTGAATATTAAATATTATAAGTAATCCACTCTTCTAATTTCTTTTTCTAGTAATTGTTTGCAATAATTTCAATTTGTTTGGTAATTTATTGAATACTTTGATTATAGTATAGAAGCTACTTTTTCTGCCAACTGTCTTATCTTTCTTTGCTATTAGAATCCGAACGCCGTCAATAATATCATAGATGGAAAATGTTCGAACTTTCAATATCTTGTCTGAATACTCGCTTCACTTGTGTATTTAGATTCTCTCCTCACATTCAGCGCCTTATATCCGTACTAATCATGTCGCGTCGAGGTAAAACGTTAACATTGCAGCAAAAATACGAAATTTTTAAAGAACTAGATACTGGAAAAAGTGTTTCTGAATATGCCAGAATACACTCAATTGGCAAATCTACAGTATGCGATATAAAGAAAAAAAAATTAATTGAGAATTTAATATCTTCTTCTGATTCTGGTCTTGGGAAACTGCGTACGCTCAGAACTAGTGAAAACCCGAATGTTGATTTTTCACACCAGTATAACAGGTAGAGATGATTTCAAAGCAAGTCAAGGATGGTTGGAAAAATTCAAAACAAGTTATGGAATTCGACAACTTACCATATCAGGAGAAAATTTGTCCTCAGACGTTAGTGTGGTTGAACCATTTAAAAATAAATCTTTTCAAAAAATACGGGAGATGGAAGGAGTGCCAGATCAAGTTTACAACGCAGATGAAAGCGGCGTATTCTTCCAAACAAAACACTACCCCATGCTGCTGAAAATTCAGCTCCAAGTCGGAAGATGAGTAAGTACCATATTACATTCATACCATGCTCTAATGCATCAGTATTTCATAAAATGAAATTGTTGGTCATCGGAAAAGCCAACAAACGCCGAGCATTCAAGAACTGCTCCAGTTTGTCTGTTTATTATAAAGGTCAATGATAAGGGTGCGTAACTAGAGAACTTTTTTATGAATGGTTCCAAAAACAATTTATTTCTAATGTTAAAAATAAAATGAAGGAGCTGAAATTGCCACAAAAAGCTCTGCTCTTATTAGAAAATGCTCCTGGACATCCAAGAGAAGAGGAATTAATCAGTGAGGACCGAAATATTCTGGTCATGTTTCTACCTCCTAATTGTACTCCATTATCACAACCAATGGATCAACATGTGATACAGAATGTGGAATTGCATTATAGAAAATCTCTGCTACGGAATATTGTGGGACAAGAAAACAATAGCGTTTCGCAGTTACTGAAGCAATTGGACCTCAAACTTGTGGTGTTTTCTCTTGAAAGGGCCTGGTCATCTGTGTCCCAAGAGTTAATTCAGAAATCATGGATGAATTTATGGCCCACAAAAGATGATGACTATGACGCAGGTCACCTGTAGCCTCTTTCACGGTTGAGAGAAAAATTTTGCTAGAGAAAGAAGAGAAAAATCGCGATCTACGCATGGTGTGCTAACAAATGTGTCTGGTCAAGAATTAACAACTGTAGACATTGAAGAATGGGTTGTAGGAGATAATGAGAATTATCTCTCTGAAGCTGAAATACACTGGTCTACAATGGTTTTGTTGCCCTAGATATGAAAATGATTCTGGGTCTATTTATGCACACAATTCGTGAAACTATCAATGATTTTGTAGGATTTGCTCTGATTTCTTTTTAAATCTTTATTTTCATTTCACATAACAAAATCGTAAAACAAGAAACAAAATAACAGATATATTTATAATGTCAGTTTTGTTTTGAGAAATTCGGATACATCGAAGTAAATAAAGAGGAAAATGTCGAAAATATATTTCATATTTCCATAAAACGCCTTTTATGAGCTTTTCTTCTATAATTTTTCAGGGACAATCTCTTTTCAAAGACCAGCAGTAATCTGCCATCATGTGACAATCCCATCGACCTTGATACCTTTCTTCCATCACTTTTAGATCTTGATGAAACCGCTCTCCCTGTTCCTCACTATAATTTCCTAAATTATCCGGAAATTTATCTAGATGATTGCGGAGATAGTGAAACTTAATACTCATATTTGCTCCTAAAGTCTGAAAGTTTGTCAGCATATTTTGCACAATTTCTTCATAATTTGCTGCTTTATGGTTACCTAGGAAATTTTCGACAACCAACACAAAACTTTTCCAAGCTTTACTTTCCGGAACAGTCATAAATAAAATCTGAGTCTTTCATCAATTGCCGTATTTGAGGACCATCAAATATTCCACCTTTCAATTTTTCCATACTAAGCTTCGGAAATTTTCTGCAAATGTAATTAAAACAATTTCCGTCTTTGTTCAACGCTTTTGCAAATTGCTTAATCATACCTAACTCAATATGTAATGGTGGAAGTATGATTTTCTCTGCTCACCAGCGGCTCCTTATTACGTTGGCTTTACCGACAGTTGAAGAATTTCTTACAGGCCAAACATCTTGTTCCCAATGAAGTTGCTTTGCTCTACTATCCCACATACAAATAAAGCAAGGGATTTTGTATATCCACTTTGTTGGCCTAGTAAAAATTAACCATTTTAAATCCACACAGATCGGCCATTGATGCTCAGAGTATTTAATTTTCTCTAAAACTAATTTTACATTTTCATATTCTTCTTTGAGTTTCGTTGAATGGGCAATTGGAATTGATGCAAATTTATTTCCATTGTGCAATAAGACGCATTTTAAACTTCTTTTGCAACTATCAATAAGAAGGCGCCATTCAGTAGATTTGTACTGTTTTAAACCCATGTCTATAAGCAGCTTCGCGATATCATTACAATACACTAATCCTTCATTTTCACTAAAAAATTGTAATAACTCTTTTTCTCGCGTTCTGTATGTTGTAATTGTTACTGTTGGTGCCAATAAATTTTTTCTTTCAATCTTGAGGCTAACAGTTCTGATCCTTGTTTTGATAAATTGAGATCACGTATTAAATCACTGAGTTCATTTTGAGAAAATAACTTTGGCGTAGATGTTTCACCTTCCCATTCACTTCCACTAGTAGATGGTCCCGATTTCTGTGAATTTGGTAACATCATTGTTTCTGAGGGCATGCGAATTACTTTTGAAATGTATATGGGCCGAGGGAGATTTTCACTGTGTAGAACCGGACATTTCGTAGACTGTAAGTCTGGGTATCTCCACGTTTGATTTCGATTAAAACCTTTAACATCTACTACGCAAAAGTAACAATCATCTAAATGATTCGTAGGCTCCATCCAGATCATAGGAATACCAAAGTCTAATCCAGAACGTTCACCTTTTTTCCACAACCGTAAAGACTCAACACAGGACTTACAAACTTTATTAGGAATCCATGGTTTACCTAATTTGTCCATTTTGAAACCAAAATATTCAACATAAGTCTCCTTGACAAAGTCAGTGATATTTCTTTTTTGCTTTTTTTGGTATATAAACACCGCAAATATAACAAAATAAATCACTACAATATTTACACTTTCTTCGTGACGAACTCATATATTAGACTAGAAGACAAATATATAAGAATGGACATTCAGTAATTGAAACAAAATATTAATCCATGACACTTTATCCAGATTTACGTGTATATGTACTTCAATATTGTCAAATAACTGAGATCTCAGCTGTTCTGTGGAGCAAGGGGTCTGAGAGTGGGGATCAGGTGATGTTTGTATGCGCGAAAAAGTTGCGCAGAAGCCTAATCCTGACTGGAAAATTAAATTTTATTTCTAACAAGCTTATAATTGTTCAAAATATAAGAAATGCAAAAATCATGAAAATACGAGCACATTGAGAACTTTCATGAATATATTCGTAATATGGGCACTTGAAAACATAACAATTTGCGATGATCTCCAGGGCAACAATAAAAAATTTTTTTGTAGAGCTGTAATATTATTATTGAATAAATTGAGAGAGGAAGCTGCAAAATTCTCATCTTCGTTCGTTAAAACAGAAAACGATCCAAGACTTCTTCAAAACCTAAAAAGTGATTTGTGAAATGTATCACTTTCTTAAGAATATGTATATTTTCATGTTTTCCGTGATTCACAATAATTTTGAGTTTTTCAATGAATATTTTACGTTTTTCAATAAATATTTCACGTTTTCGATAAATATTTCACGTTTTTCAATAAATATTTCACGTTTTTCAGCCCTGTCTTTTCTTTACTGTTTCATTTCAATTACCGAACAAGCCCTGGTCCCATATGATTTGGATCAGAGAGATTGTGCTGTACTTTCAATTCTAGTCTTACTGGCTGATTATAATTAAAGACAATACCCAGATATTTACAGCTCTCTACCCGATTTAGAGTTTTGTTATTGATAATTTGTTTGAATTCTATTGGTACACTATCATCATAATTACTGAAAGTCATATATGTTGTTTTACTTAAATTCAATGACAATTTATTTAACGCAAACCAGAAAGCAACAACTTTCAAATGATTGTTCATTTGTATTTCAACTTTATTCCATGTTTTTGCTTCTACGAAGATGGCTGTATCATCAGCATAAAATATAATATTATCCTTAAGCATGCCATTGATATTTATTATCAAAAGTAATGGATCCAAAATAGTACCCTGCGGAACACCAATATTAATGACTACGGTATTGTAAACGGTGTCTGAAATCTTGACTCTTTGCTGTCTATTATTGAGATAAACAGTTGATAGTTTATGGGCATTTTCTCGTATTGCATAGTTATGTGCTTTTTCTAATAGGATATTGTGATTCATGCTGCCAAACGTTTTTGCTAGACCTAAGAAGGTGGCTATCGGTTCATTCTAGTCTAAGTTATTATTCACAGCCCGAGTAATTATTTATAGAGCGTCCTTAATTACTGTGTTTTGTGTTACATATTTCATAATTTCATAGTTACTTGATGAAAATTGATATAAATATTTCAATTAAATGAAACAATGATGTTCAAGTTTTTACTATGTTTACAAATTCATGTCGCGTTTCTCCACACTATGGCTTCATCAGATAAGTAGTACATTTGAAATAATAACTTTACATTTAGACTTATATTGGTAAACCCAGTCTAAATTCAAAGTCAGTCTTCTTATTTCGAAATTCGAATACAGCTTTCAGATCGAATGAATCTTTAGACAGATATATTAAAACTGTAAATCTAAACTTCATAAAGGAAGAAAATCAGGAATATCCTTGTGGATGTTGTGATAAAATTTATATCGTTGGAACTTTTAGACATTTCATTACCAGATTAGCAAAGCACAAACGCAGTTTTGACAAATATGAATTAGATTCTCACTATGCAATCATCTACTAGTAGAAAATCATACAATAAACATTGGAAATGAAATCAATATACAAAAGGTTACAGAAGTTTATTTAATTGACAATTAGACCATTATTCCATCCTTTCATTTCTTAAGCAAAGCAACCCTGTTTCAATATTTCTTCTATTGAGCTAAGTACCTGCTTTTACCAATGTCATAGTATAGTAAAACGCGTCAATATAAATTTGAACATCATTGTTTTATTCAATTAAAAACCTATTTCATTAACATAATAAGTTGCTGAAGTGTATTCGCATTTATCAACTAGAACATATTAGACATTTCCAGAACCATTAAAATCCGGTAATCAAACCCAACTTCGATTAAAGGTAGTCGGCATCTTTTCAATTTTTTTATTACCAAATAATATACCACATAAAGACCAAGGAAAGCCTATTTTAAACTGACGCCATAAAGCTAGATTTATATTCGAAATCTGAACTAGCACAAAAACTTTCTAAAATCTAATCATTTCGGCTGTTCTTCAAGACAAGAGAGACCATAAAATTTGTTTTGGAGAATCGTAAAATAATATAATTTATGGAATCGAGAAATTCAATATTTAGTTTTGACCTATAGGAACATCAGGAGGTTTGTTCGAATGAGCCAATTCAATTACTTCTGAGGTTCGAGTATACGCCAAGGTGAAACGGAAACTATCCATGTTGTACAGCTGACCTGATATTGAAGCTTCATTATACAGGGTATCCCAAGTTGAGTAGCCTATTAGACGTTTATGGAGAACTAATAATGTTATCGTTCTGAAATTGCCGTAGTTGAATCAGCTGGTCTGAAACTCTATTTCTAAAATATTTTCACCTCTTTGGCACTTCCGATTATACCGGAAGTGCATACCAACTTTGTTATTCAATATAGAACACCCTGTATATTGATGACTGGTTCGATAACACTTGTTATTTCAATTACAAAAACACCTAACACAGAAGTCCAGCTTATTTGGTTCATGAAACATCTTAGTTTTACCTGAAAATTATCGATTTTTTGCTTTTTAAAAAAAATTATATATCTAGAGAACGGCGTGAACTTCCAAAATAACGAAAGGTATTCTGCAAACAAGAAACCATGCGAGACATAACTCATATCCGACTGAATCTCAGTCAGTATATAGAGTGCTCTTTTTTCCGCCTCACATTTCGAAACGAATACACATCGAAAACTACGTTTTTTTTCAAATTATTACCCTAATTTTTTTCAGTTCATTAGATTCGCCGTAAAAACTAATTGAAGTTCTCCATACATACCCTGTACTTGAGATTTCAAGTTTTCAAGTTATGGCGAAAACCTACCTAAAGTTTAATAATACAATCGTTTGATAATTTTTTGCTCGAGAACGGTTGGAGATACGAAACAGTTACAAGTGTCAAAAAAATTTCTGAATTGAACGAAACTGATGAAAATTGATTGTACGCTGATCAGTGGCGTGCAAAAAAATTTGAGAGAGCAAAAGAAGACATGGCTCCGGAAAAGGAAACACATTGTAGATTCTAGTTATAATTTAGGACGTGCAATGATGGAAGCTATAAAAAATAGCTTGCATTCCAAATTGGGGCTGAATATCTCAAAAACTGCAGGAGTTTTTAAGAAAGAACCAATTTCGACACCCTGTAGCTCCGTAATTTTGCTTTGACGGACCTATGTTTACATGAACTTTTTTTCTTGAAATTTCACGTAGATATACCCCCTCAAGTTGTGACATAATATTATATAACACCCTGTATATGAACATACAAGTTTTTCATATCAATAATTTGAATTATCAATCCTCGAGGTTGTTCTAAGAGCCATGCTTCAAGTTGTCGCGAAAAACTGCCTGGAGTCTCAGAGGTTTTCATATTTTGGGATAAGTGCTTGAAGACTTTGGGGGCCAAGAAAGTTGTAGCATCTATTCTCAATCGCACAACTAACGCACTTAACTTTTTTCAATATGTTTGAAGATCAGAAAGTAGAGTGTCTCCTGAATTTAGAAACCAAATTTCTTAGTCTCTTCGTTATACAATCAATATGAGAGTTCTGTCTTAAGCCTCTTTCAATGTACATACCCAGGTACTTTACTCTATCAGTTGGTCTTATAGAGAACAAGTTAGTACCATCCTTAATATAAAGGAAGGTGAAATGCGTGTTTAGAAAACGCTATGAACTTAGCCTTATCAATGTTTATCGTCATATGCCTGCTATCGAAAAAATTCACAATAAGGTGGAAGTCGTTTTCGAACAATTCCCTTAGGATATCCCAAGAGTCACCCTTATATAATACCATACTATCATCCTCGAAACTGATAAGGTCACCCATTGTAGGGAGAGAGAAAAGCGCGTTTAAATACATTAGGAACAATAAAGGGCCCAGAACAGTCCCTTATGGAACACCATAGAGCATCGGTACTTTAGTACTCACATTTTCTCCTATTTTAACACACTACACTCTCCCGCTTAGATAGCTCCTAAATAGATCAGGCTCGGTTTGGTGCTCGGTTCTCGCTCGGGATAAAAGCATGCTTGAGGGTGTCCAGCGCCGTGCTACACGTATGACTTTTGGGGTCGTTCGTCCCTCATATAATGAAAGATTGGCTAGAGCTGGTCTCATAACCTTCGAGCAGCGAAGACATCGCGGAGATCTAATCTTGTGCTATCGTATAATTAAACACTATTACGCCAACCTGAGATGTTTGTTTAGTTTGGGTGCTGATACTCATTTGCGTGGTCATCATCTGAAGCTGAAAAAAGAAAAATTTTCGTCGAGACAAAGACAGTATTTTCTTGTGAATAGGGTGTTCGATGTTTGGAACAGGTTTTCTAGTGATGTGGTGGACTCAAACTCGGTTAATGAATTCAAAAATAAATTGGACTTTCTTTTGTTTAATTAGATTTCTTTTTTGACATAAGTGGATTTAGTTATTATATATGTGTGCATATTTAATTATGGCTAAGCTGTGCTTGCAATACTATAGAAATTATTTTTTTGTTATTAGGCTTTTATAGGACTTGTCCTCAGCCTTAAATAACTTCAATAATAATAATAATAATAATAATACACACCGAACAGATAAAAATCTCAGGGGCTCAGGAACATTGTTTCTGAGTACGGGCTTAGCGAACCCGAGGTACCCAAGCTGAACCTGGCAGTAGGTATAAAATGCAACTTATCCAATGATGTACAATCTAAGGAATAAACGGGTGAATCGACATTGTACCACCATAACCTCTTGTCGCGTTCAAGATTTAGGAAGAGGGTCTTGTTCGGAAAGTGAGTCACAGTCTCCCTCGGTTAGCGACGGAAGCAGCGTGATATCGAGTAGGGATACTGCAACACAAAACCAAATGGGAAATAACATCAATACCTCCCAACCGACTCTTGATGTTTCAACGGTGGCACAAGCCATTATGCCTACGACCACGAGAGCCGGACTCCCTAGGAAACGCATGAAGTGGACCCCAGAGATGAATTCCTTCATTATGCGTTCCTATTACAAGATTACAAACTTGGAATCGGAAATGACAGCATACAGATACGCGTTACATCTTGCGTTCGTAGAAAAATATCCTGAATTACAGCACATATCCGAGCAGAGAATTTCGGATCAAAGAAGAACAATCGTTAAAAACAGGCTACTTTCTTCAGAAACGCTGCAAAGCATACGAGAAGAGGTCATAATGGAACTTAGAAGCGAAAATGATACTCATAACGGTATACCTGCTGGAGTCAATGAAAGTGTTACAGATAACATCGAAGCCACTGAAACGAATATTAACATGGAACGCCCTCCTGAGCAGAATCAGCAGGACGAATATATGTATTTAGCAAGATCGGAACTCAACAGAGCAATAACTGAATTCAGTGGTAGTAACCCAACTAAAAGACCTAAACTGCCCAAACTCAAGACGAACAAGAACACCAATATTATCCTAGCAAGCGTGAATTCAGTGTTTGAAGAATGTACCGACCAGAACACCTTGGAGAAGATTCACACTTTGATTTACTGTGGAGCAGTAGCGGTTATTCGACTTCACAAACAACAAATCTCCACAACTCTGATTCAAGCTGAGCCAAAAAGCGTCAGAAAACCACCATGGCAAAAACGACTGGAGAAGGATATTGATAATATTAGAGCAGAAATCGGTCGCCTCACAGAATTCCTGAGAAACAGAAAACCCTCAAGGCGCTTGAAATCACATATACGCAAAATTTATAGGAAAATTGGTACGAACACAAAACACCCTGATCACAAACAACACATCGACGTGTATATGGACACTTTGAAACAGAAACTCCAAGCAAAAGCAAAGAGGCTTTCAAGATACGTCAAGTGTACTGAAAGGAAACACCAAAACGCAGCCAATTTTCATAAGGAAATAACAAAACTGCGACCAAAAATAACAGAGAAGTACCTGACGCACAGTGCTTGACCGACTATTGGTCATCACTATGGTCGAACCCCAAAGAACACAATAGAGATGCGGAATGGATCACGAATGAAAAAGAACGCCTCGATATCAAACATATGGACTTCGATGGAATAACGGAGGAAGAAATCACAACAGTAGTTCGAGCGACCAACAATTGGAAGGCCACAGGTATAGATAATATCCACAACTACTGGTACAAGAAGTTCGATAAGCTCCATGGAGCCCTAGCGAAACAGCTCACATATGTTCTTCAACATCCCAAGAAAAGACCCACTTTCCTAACGCAAGGCTTAACATATATGCTACCTAAGAGCGATAGAACACAGGATCCGTCTCAATATAGGCCAATCACGTGCCTGCCAACACTCTACAAAATACTCACCTCATGCATATCCAATCGAATATACCAACACCTTGACGACAACAATATATTAGCAGAGGAGCAGAAAGGATGCAGAAAGAAACACCACGGGTGCAAGGAACAACTCATCATCGATTCTGTGATTATGAAACAGACACACGTAGGGCATCGCAATGTTCATTCAGCTTTTCTCGATTATCTGAAGGCATTCGATAGTACCGCCCATTATTGGCTTGTTGAAGTATTGCAGATATATAAAATTCACCCATCCTTGGTAGAGTTCTTGAAGACAACAATGACACACTGGCGCACGTCTCTGCAGGTCAACATGAACAATAAATCAATTAAAACCGACGAGATACCCATACGTCGTGGAATTTTTCAAGGAGACTCTTTGAGTCCACTATGGTTCTGTTTGGCAATGAACCCATTGTCCTCAATGCTCAATAGAACAGGATACGGATTTAGGGTAAAAGCAGAAGGAATTATCATACAATCTCCCACCTGTTGTATATGGATGACATCAAATTATATGCTTCGAACAAGAAGCAATTGGATGATTGCTGAAAACTGTCAGTGAGTTCTCGGCAGATGTTCATATGAAATTCGGGATTGAAAAATGTAAGACCCTGAACATTCAAAGAGGGAAAGTCATAGATGGTGAAACACAACTTCCAAACGGTGATATTATACAGTGCATGAGAGATGGCGAAACATACAAATATCTGGGATACCAACAAGCCAGATTGCTAGACCAAAAACAATCAAAGGAGAAGATTCGTTCAGAATACAGTCAGCGTCTGAAGTCTGTGCTGAAATCGATGTTGAACTCAGGAATTTAGTCAAGGCAATTAACACCTACGCCATTCCAGTGTTACTTTACTCATTTGGAATAATCAGATGGAATAAGACAGAACTGGATGATATTCAAAGGCAGACCCGAACGATGCTAACAAAGTACAACAACCATCATCCAAAATCGTCTGTGATACGAACAACTTTGAAGCGGAAAGAAGGAGGACGCGGATTGATAGATGTAGTCAATTTACACACCGAACAGATAAAAATCTCAGAGAATTCTTCTCAGAAAAAGCTCTCACTTCTGACCTACATAGAGCGGTATCGTTGGCTGATAAGGATATACACCTCTAAATCTTGCTACCAGAGATGACCTGCTGAATCTACCGTTCCTATCAGATACTGAAAAACAAGAGCAATGGTCAAGAAAGGAATTGCATGGACGACATCACCATGAGATTAATCAACCACACATCGACAAAGAAGCCTCCAACAAATGGTTGATGAAAGGAGAATTATTCGCGGAAACAGAGGGATTCCTTATGGCCATCCAAGACCAAGTGATCGCTACAAACAACTACAAAAAATTTATTATGAAGGACGGAACATTACAAACAGATAGGTGCAGAAAATGCCATATAAGATCGGAGACTATACAGCATATTACGTCCGGATGTGAACAACTGGCAAATACAGACTACCTTCACAGGCATAATCAAGTGTGCAACATTATCCATCAGAAACTTGCACACAAGTACGAACTTTTGAATACTTTCCAGCCATATTACAAGTATCAACCGGCGCCCGTATTGGAAAATGACTCTATCAGATTATACTACGATAGGCCTATTATCACTGACAGAATGGTGACGAATAATAGGCCGGACATAGTGGTGTATGATAAGAGAGCCAAAACAGCAATGCTGGTGGATGTCGCCATACCGAATAATAACAACGTGCTGAATAAGTTCCAGGAGAAAAAGTCCAAATACACAGACCTTGCTATTGAGATCAAGCAGATGTGGCACCTCGAGAAAATAGATATTGTTCCTGTCATCGTATCCTCCACTGGGTTAATACCCAAAACTTTGCATGATAGCCTTAAGAAATTAGAATTGCATAAGATTACCTATGTAGAAATGCAAAAAGCTGTTATTCTTAATACATGTAGAATAGTTAGGAAATTTATGTCAAGTATATTGTAATCGAGCCTATTCCTTTGATTGCTTAATCTGGGAAAGGTAAATTATATCCAGCTAACAGCTGAGATAGTGCATAAGTCCACGATAATAAATAATAATACACACCGAACAGATAAAAAATCTCAGAGAATTCTTCTCAGTATCGTTGGCTGATAAGGGATATACACCTCTAAATCTTGCTAACAGAGATGACCTGCTGAATCTACCATTCCTATCAGATACTGAAAAACAAGAGCAATGGTCAAGAAAGGAATTGCATGGACGACATCACCATGAGATTAATCAACCACACATCGACAAAGAAGCCTCCAACAAATGGTTGATGAAAGGAGAATTATTCGCGGAAACAGAGGATTCTTATGGCCATCCAAGACCAAGTGATCGCTACAAACAACTACAGAAAATTTATTATGAAGGACGGAACATTACAAACAGATAGGTGCAGAAAATGCCATATAAGATCGGAGACTATACAGCATATTACGTTCGGATGTGAACAACTGGCCAAAACAGACTATCTTCACAGGCATAATCAAGTGTGCAACATTATCCATCAGAAACTTGCACACAAGTACGGACTTCTGAATACATTCCAGCCATATTACAAGTATCAACCGGCGCCCGTATTGGAAAATGACTCTATCAGATTATACTACGATAGGCCTATTATCACTTACAGAATGGTGACGAATAATAGGCCGGACATAGTGGTGTATGATTTTTTTTTTTTTAAAATTTATTCAGTTAAAAGTTACATAAATTTCTCTTATCCTACTGTAAATGCAAAATAAATACATTAAATTTAAATTTAATATCACAGATACTTACAAGAAGCAAAAGATTTTTTTCGAGAATTTACTTAATGCACCCGATTTACATTTTTCATATCTATCTGATCTCAGCAGAGTGATATACTGATTTAAATTTGTCTTACTTGGGCTGTCAATGTTAAAGTGAAACAACGCACAAACAAACCATTGCCAAACATTCCCATCTTTTTTGGTTTCAAAAGAGAGCTGGAATATACCGTGTTCGTCGAAATTATCTATATTAATACCAAATTTATCAATCAATTTTGTTTTACACCATTTCCAGCTCTCCTTTGAAAGACCACAAGAACGGATCCTATGTAGAATAGTGTCTTCGCTTTGGCACAATGAACATAGGGTATTGTCACACATGCCGTGTCTATTCAATTTTGTTGCCACAGGAATTACTTCGTTTAAAATTCTATATACTGTTGATCTCCAGGTGGTAGGAATCAGACTATTATTCATCAAGGGCCATATTTTATTCCATTTGAGGTGCGGATATTTCGATACTATATTTGGAATTCCGGATTTTTTCAAGAATATTTTTATAGATTTTTTTGTTGACAACTCATGATTGTTATCTAAGTTTAACAGATTCCAAAATTCGATAACCTTCTTGAATATACGATCTTTCGTGAAATTTTTCGTTCCTTCAAAAATTTCAGAATATAAGGACCTATAGGAAATTTTGTCACAAGTAATATCCGCAGAAGCATATTGGGTTTTAAAAACAATGCACCGGCTTTAATTTCGAGATCAATGAGACCTAACCCTCCTTGATTATATTTCAAACATAGTTGCGGGCGAGCCACCCGATATAAATTACCGTGCCAGATATATTTACCTAACATCTGAACCATTTTTGCGAGCAAACATGGGGAAGCGGTAACACTTGAGCAAGATACCATACCTTTGATAATAAGTATGTATTGATAAACCATATTTTTCTTATTATGTCAAGATTCCTTATGCTATTGTTAATCAGGGTTATTTGAATGTTTTGCATTACCGCATGCCAATTCAAATTGATCATTTCGTTGAAATTTTCGTTACTCTCATTCCCAAGTATTTTATATCTTTAACAATTTTAAAATTTTCACTGTGATGGTCAGATGACTCACCCAGAGCAAGAAGGGCAGACTTTTGAAAGTTAGTTTTAGGTTAGAAGCTCTTTCAAAAATTTTCAAAATGTTCTGGATATTGTCTACTTGATCGTCATTACCGAGGAATACAGCTACGTCATCTGCATATGCAGAAATAATTCGTTGTGAATTGTTGAACTGAAAGCCTTTATTGAATTTGCATATACAACGTAACAAGGGTTCGAGGGCTAGACCGAAAATACACATTGATAGTGGACAACCTTGTCGTACAGAGCACTCTACATTTAGATTTTTGTTAAGAAACCATTTATCAAAATCTTGGAACTAGCTACGGCATATATCTTTTTCAGAACTGTTACAAAAGCATCACTAAAACCCATTCTCGAGAGAACTTTCCAAATGAATTTATGACTCAGACGGTCAAAAGCTTCTACAAAATCAATAAAGAGAATTGCCCATTTGTTTTTTTGTTTTTATCGCAAAATGTTATTAAATCTCTCACAAGTAATAAATTGTTAAAATTGAGGATCCAGTGCAACACGTCTGTTCTCCCCGACCAGTTCATTGAAAATTCCGTCTATTCTTCGTGCAATTATTTTCATGAAGATTTTATAGTCTGTGTTCAAACAAGTAATTGGCCTGAAGTCCTTTAGAGATTTCGAATTTTTTTTTGGGAATGAGAATCACGATTCCTTCAGCGAATTGTTGTGGGGTTTGATTTGTTTATTCAAGTACGAGTTTAAGAGTAGTGTAAGTTCTTCACCAATTTCATCAAAAAAGTACTATAAAACTCATAATTTATACCATCTGGCCCAGGAGATTTTTTTGTGCAGCTTGATCAAGTATTGCCTTAACTTCATCTGTCGTTATATCGCGAGTAAGTATTTCGTTTTGACTGGAAGATATTTTCTTGTCTAAAAATCCCAATATATAATTTGCATCATTCTCAATTATTTGCGCTTCCCGAAATTTCAATTGAAACTGATTTTCTACAAATTTTATTATTTGCGACGTTTCGGACAAAGTAATGTTATCCTCATTCATAAGAGTTGATATTATTGAACTTTTATTCTTTCGATTCTTCATAATATCAAAGAGGCTAAATCTATCATTAAAGGGGTCTCTATTTTTATCACAAAAAGTCTCCTGGAGGTGTCTTTCTCTAAGCTCAAAAAGTTTAAATTTTACCTCCCTAAAATCTTGTAACACATTCTCACCTGAGTTCAGTTTATCTTTAATCTGAAATAGAGCATTTTCGTAAAAGTCATTGATTTTACGCTTATCGATATTCCGTTGAATCTCAGCATTTTTGAAAAATGTTTTAACACGCTTTTTAAAAACATTGAACCACCAATTTTGGGGGTCTGTACGGTATATAGATCTTTTCTTCAAGTCAGTAATTTCCTTTTGAATTCGCCTATATAATTTTCATTGAGTAAAGATTTTTGAGTTTCCAAAACCCCATCCGTGAGAAATGTGTTTGACTTCATTTGTTTTCAATAAATGTACTACAACTGCAGAGTGGTCTGAAAAAGATAAGGGTTTAATTTCGCATTTATTTATTAATTTTTAAACTCGGATGAAATATATGCTCTGTCTATCCGAGATGCAGAGTTGTGACGAAAAAAGTATATTCTCTCAAATTTGGATGCATGTGCCGCCATATGTCTACAATTCCAATGTTTTGAATCATCGAAATGAGGGGTTTACATATATTCGTGGTTCTATTTAGAGAATCCAAAGAGCTTGTTATGCAATTAAAATCGCCTAAAAGAACCAAGGGATCTTTATTGAATTCTAAATGAGGAGTAAGTTCGGAATTGAAGAATATATTCCGCTCTCTTGCATTCTGTGAGCCTGATGGGGCATATATATTCACAAACTTAAAACCATTAACACCTGCGGACAAAATTCGTCCATCGTCAGAAAATAATATATTCTTTATTTTATAGCCTAATCTATAAATTAAACCTGTCCCTCTTTCAGACGACCCTACATTCGTAATAATATCATAACCCAAGGGACATTTTATATGATCAGTATTCACTTCTTGCAAGAAAACTAAATCTATATCGTACTTTCTGATGAATTGTAACAACATACTTTGTCTAGTTTGGTTTTTAATTCCATTACAGTTAATGCTCGCAATTGTACAAACTTGAGCCATAATATATATTTATATGTGAAAACTATATATATGAAAGAAAGTTGGAATTAAACTTGCTTACTTGTAGTTTCTAAAAGTTCATCCAAGTTTTCGTTAGCACTGCCTTGTTCATTTCCTTTATTCCTTCCTAGCAATCTAGCTCCTCCTGAACCATCCAGTTTTATTCTTACTTTCGGAACTCTAAAATCCTCCTCACTAGAGCTTTGCTTGCTACGTTTTTTTGTACTTTTGTTCTTCTTATTTTTGATTTTGAATTCCAAGCCAGTTTTATCTGATCCAACTTGGGAGTCATCAATGATATCTGGTGAATTTTCCATATTTGAATTATCAGCCTCATTTCCGTCAACCTCACTTTCTCCGGAATTATCTTCAATTGAAAATTCATTCCTGTTTTCTTCATTTGCGATGCATGATTCTTGATTTTGTTGATTCCCATCTTGATCTACCTGTTGGTTTTCTAATTGATATTCCTGTTGATTCTGAATTTGATCATCATTTACTTGTGGTTCATTTTTTCAATTGTTTTGGAAGCCTCATCATGAATGCTTAGATTAGTTATTTCGTTATTTGATATCGTATTTCGAGTTTCATCTATAATTTCCATGTCATCATTTGCAGGAGACACTTCGGACATTCGGATTTCGTGCAGTCTATTTGTTGGGTTTTTCGGGCAATCTTTTTCTCATGACCCTCTTGTTGGCAGTTAAAGCAGGTTTTCACTTGTCCCGTGTATATAACGAGAGCTGTGATTCCATCCACAGTAATATACGATGGCATTTTTTTCCATAATCATGATGACATTTCTTACACCGCTTTCCACCTTCAAGAAGTCATCTCCTCTCCATACGTCATTCAATATTCTATGTACACTTCCATACTGATTGCATATCGCCTTGATTCTTTCATTACTCATTTCCTGAGGCATACCAATAATTTTCACAAGAATTGTGTCAAGTTCCTCATAAAGGAAAATTTTGTTATATTCTCCATTTTCTTCACAATTTACGTATCCTTCAGAAAAACGTTCGAGAACTCTTCTTACACAAAGTGCAGATACCATTTTACGAACACTTTAGGCTTGAAGGATCAACCTGTACACACAATAGTTGGTCAACGTTTATTTGGAGTTGGTCTTTTATTATTTTATGAATCACAATATTCGGCGGTTTCTTTTTAAATAATTTAAAGTCTAACACGAAGGTATTTAATCTCCGCACTCGCATTGTTATCGCTTTTTAATCACTCGTGAATTTCTAACAGGTGTCGATGTTATTCCGCCAAGATATAAACAACGACTCTGATAAGAGAGCCAAAACAGCAATGCTGGTGGATGTCGCCATACCGAATAATAACAACGTGCTGAATAAGTTCCAGGAGAAAAAGTCCAAATACACAGACCTTGCTATTGAGATCAAGCAGATGTGACACCTCGAGAAAATAGATATTGTTCCTGTCATCGTATCCTCCACTGGGTTAATACCAAAAACTTTGCATGATAGCCTTAAGAAATTAGAATTGCATAAGAATACCTATGTAGAAATGCAAAAAGCTGTTATTCTTAATACATGTAGAATAGTTAGAAATTTATGTCAAGTATATTGTAATCGAGCCTATTCCTTTGATTGCTGAATCTGGGAAAGGTAAATTATATCCAGCTAACAGCTGAGATAGTGCATAAGTCCACGATAATAAATAATAATAATTTTGAGGACCCAAATACAAGATGAATTGGACCAGTTGCCATTAGCTGTAGTAAATGAAATATATTTTCAACAAGATGGTGCACCTCCTCACAACACAAGGAGGGTTTCGCGGTATCTCGACGAAATTTATACCGGAAAATGATAGGTACGAATGGCCTCATAAGATGGCTAGCTATATCGCCAGATTTGAGTCTACTAGATTTCTTCCTAAGGGGCACTTGAAAAATGTGGTTTACAAAACGGCTGTTAGAACCCACCAAAAGGGAGAACCGTTTGAGACAGGCTATTTATATTTATATTTAAATAATGTTGTGAGGGAAAAATCAATCGTGTGCAAGAATGGTGGTATTTTCGAACATTTATTATAATTATTTCGTTTTCGCTGTTCGCTCTTTTATTATCAACTTTGACACCTCTTAAAATGAGCAATTTTAGATACAATCTTGTATTTTCGTGATAGGAGATGTTGAGCCAATTGTCACTGTTCATGACCTTCTAGAACGAAAGATGAAAATTGCAAAAAAAAAGATTGTGTTTTATTTTTCTTTCAAAAATATGTCAAAAGTTCGTAGGATGAGATGAACAATTAGAATAAACAAAAAATACAGGACGTCCTATATGAAAATCGAAAGTATCCCGGCATAACCGGAAACGACATGTCAAACATATTAATGTTATCATATTCAAAATGTTATCCTCTATCCGAATCCCAAATTTCATCTAAATATTCCAAATAGAAAAGTGACAGGGGTGGCCCTAGTTTTAGTTACACCCGATATAGCGTATCCAATAATCTTTCTTATAAATATGTCTATGGAGACTGCGGTTTTTCCTGATTCCCTGAAGACGGCGCTGGTTGTACCAATATTCAAATCGGGAAGCAAAGAACGTATTTCCAACTACAGACCGATATCTTTGCTTTCCAACATTTTTAAAATATTAGAAAAAGCTGTTCCTTCTAGAATTGTCATATTCCTTGACAGTTGCAAAATATTATGGCCTCAACAATTTGGTTTCTGCAAGGGTAGATCAACAGAAGATGTATTGGCGTATTCAACGCCAATGCCTAGACTTATCAAAACCTTTCCTAGCGATTTTTGTAGATCTTGCGTCCGCGGTCATGCTCTGACCTGATTTAGGAGTTATCTCAGCGGGAGAATACAGTGTGTTAAAATAAGAGAAAATGTGAGTACTGAAGTACCGATGCTTTATGGTGTTCCGCAAGGGACTGTTCTGGGCCCTTTATTGTTCCTAGTGTATTTAAACGCGCTTTTCTCTCTCCCTACAATGGGTGACCTTATCAGTTTCGAGGATGATAGTATGGTATTATATAAGGGTGACTCTTGGGATATCCTAAGGGAATTATTCGAAAAGGACTTCCACCTTATTGTGAATTTTTTCGATAGCAGGCATATGACGATAAACATTGATAAGGCTGAGTTCATAGCGTTTTCTAAACACGTATTTCACCTTCCTTTATATTAGGGATGGTACTAACTCGTTCTCTATAAGACCAACTGATAGAGTAAAGTACCTGGGTGTGTACATTGATAGAGGCTTAAGACAGAACGCTCATATTGGGTGTATAACGAAGAGACTAAGAAATCTGGTCTCTAAATTCAGGAGACACTCTACTTTCTGTTCTTCAAACATATTGAAAAAAGTATATTGTGCGTTAGTTGTGCGATTGGGAATAGATGCTACAAGTTTCTTGCCCCCAAAGTCATCAACCACTTATCCCAAAATATAAAAACCTCTAGGACTCCAAGCAGTTTATCGCGACAACTTGAAGCATGGCTCTTAGAACAACCTCGAGGATTGGTAATTCAAATTATTGATATGAAAAATTTGTATGTTCATATTCAGGGTGTTACATAATAGTATGTCACAACTTGAGGGGGTATATCTACGTGAAATTAAAAAAAAAAATTTCATGTGAACATAGGTCCGCCAAAGCTTTGTTACGGAGCTACGGGGTGTCGAAATTGGTTCTTTCTCCAAAACTCCTGCAGTTTTTGAGATATTCAGCCCAACTTTGGGATGCAAGCTATTTTTTACAGCCTTTCCAACATTTTTAAAATGTTCATTCTAGAATTGTCATATTCCTTGACAGTTGCAAAATGTTATATATTTCAAATATAAAAAGTTACAGGGATAACCCTAGTTTCAGTTACATTCGGTATTATGCATAGTATTCCTCAAGACATCTGTACTAGATACAATTCCCCAATTGTAAAAAAAAGTACTTGACATACCTGTGTCATTGAGCTAAAAATTGCTGTATTTATATCGCTCACCAAATATCTTGAATTCTCAATAAATTGGTAAAACAATCAAGTTTCTCTGCTTTCCTACGTCATCGCACACTACTGGTGATCGTTTTCTTATTTTAATTAAAATAGCTTAGAAGTGATGTTTCATTTTCTATGTTTTACGTCAATACAAATAGTTAATAGTTATTTTCGTGTTTCTTCTATTTTCATGAATAGACAGAAGCGTTTTGCATATTTAACAATTTTTTCCAATTCTCGTTTGATAATCCTGTATTTTCCGGAATTTCTAATGGCATTAAAATTTTCAATAATTAATTATTTATGTATTACTTTCACACGTAGCTCACAGTTCTTTCAACTGGCATTAAAACATTAAATATAATTGATACAGAGTTGATAGCTCTCTTCTTAGAAGGCATACTACTCATTCGTAGCATTTCTGAAGGTAATAGGAAATGAGTAAGTATAAGATTGTTGAAAATGACGCGTTGTATAATGAAGGCTTTCTTAATCACGATTTAAATAATTATTTCCCATTTCAAGTTAATTCATGACCGCTTGTATTCCACAAAAATCATCCACCAGTAATTAAATGACTTTTCTCATATCAAGCACATGATATTTTGTAAAAAGCGTGGAGTTCCGAAAGTAATTAGCAATATTCTATTCAAATGGAAACCGATATGGTTAAGTTAATATCTAAGCATATTTCCTTTTCCTTCTTCATGTATCCAATATTAAAAGTAGTTACTGAATTGAATTAAACTATTGATTGCAAATACATAATTCAATAAAGCGAACATTAAATTATTTGTGAATTATCAAATAATTTCTTGTAGAAGTTTCTTATCTATTATAACGATAAAAGAGAGATTGTAGTTTCGTTCTTATTAGAACTATAATGTCACCTAGTTCGTATATGTTTACGATGGGCGTTCACAAGGAATCTAATTTACAATAATTATATGACTATATTCGAATTGATTGCTTTGTGAGGTTAAATTTTGATGATCAAACTATAGACTAGTATGTCGAAATCAAGGTAACCTTCCTCAGGTAATTGAGAAGAAACAGAGACCATACTCATACATAATCTATTATGATTCATAGGAACAAAGAGAAGAAAACCTAACCAGATATATAACTCTACTTCATTATTTTTCCGTAAAGAAACCTAAAAATATACCACAAAATATGATGATTTCCCTTTTCCGTAAATGTTCATAGGAATTGTTCTTCTTCCTTCTTCCAACTCTATTTTAGGCGAAACCGCCTGTTTATTCTTCGGTCGTTTGTCTGTTACGGAACGTTCAAGTTGTCACTCCACCTTTTTCGTGGTCGTCCCACGCTTCTGCGCCCCAGTGGAGATCTATCACGGGCGATTTTCACTATTCTTCTGTCATCCATTCTGTTTATATGGTCATTCCACTGCTGTTTTCTGTTCAATACCCAGTTGTTAATGTTGTCCACCTTGCATATGTTTCTAATATTCTCACTCCTCTCTCTGTTGAGCAGTGTTTTCCCGGCTATCCTGCGAAGTACCTTCATTTCGGTTGTCTCCAGTAGCCGCCTGGTTTTCGTTGTTTCTGGTCTAGTTTCTGCAGTGTATGTCATAATGGGCCTTACAGTTGCTTTGTAGATTCGTGCCTTGGCTTCAATTCCGATATGCTTATTGCGCCATATTGTGTCATTCAGACATCCTGCTACTCTTGTTGCTTTTGTTGCTTGCTCCCTTACCCCCGCCTCGACATCTCCGTAGCCCGAAATCTCTATGCCGAGATATTTAAATTTCATTTTCTGCTGGATAGATTTACCATCAACCTCAAGCTTGCATCTCAATGGTGTTTTCGATGTAGTCATGCATTTTGTTTTAGAGGCAGAAATTATCATATTAAACGATTTGGCTGTACGGTTGAACTGGTGTAGGAGGCGCTGTAAATCGTCTTCATTTTCTGCAATCAACAGAGCGTCATCGGCGTAACACAGGATAGTTATCTCTTTGTCCCCATTTTGTAGCCCCCATTCCTCTTACTTTTTGATTATCTCGTACATGATGATGTTGAACAGAAGGGGGCTTAACGAATCTCCTTGACGAATACCACTTCTCACTGGTATCTGTGTGGTAAGCTCCCCGTCTAATCTTGCCTGGATCTTGTTCGCAGTATATATATATTTTCGATAGTCTTTATTATATTACGTGGGATTTGCCTGTTGTAGAGCAGATGTATAATGTCTGATAATTGGACCCGGTCGAAAGCTTATTATATTCTATCGACTTTTCTGTTACTTGTCTTAAGACAAATACGGTATCGGTGCAAGATCTTCCAGATCTGAATCCTTGTTGTTCATCAGCGAAAGAGGTGAGGCTATTTATTTTGTTTGTTATACACTTCGTAGTAAGTTTCAGCGTGGTGCTCAACAGATTTATTCCTCTATAATTCGAAGGTACTTTCTTGTCTCCTTTCTTAAACATAAGAATAGTAGTGCTTGTACGCCATTCATCTGGGATCCTGTGATGGTAAAGGATTTTTTGAATTAAAATTGTCAACTCTTGAGTAAGACGTTGTCCGCCATACTTGAGTAGTTCGTTGCTAATTCCGTCCTGTCCGGCACTTATCCTATTCTTTAATTTTTGTAGGGCTAACTGTACGTCATCCACATTCACCTCAGCATCTTCGCTCACTATTATTTCCGGTGTACTTAGGTCTTCTTCTGTATCCTCTGTCGAATATAGATCAGTTAGGTACTCGATCTCGCTGGTTATATGCTTTGTTTCAACCAACTCATTTATTTCTTTCCGTTGTGATCGGATTAGTCTCCATATTTGTTTTTGTAGCCCGTAGAAGTCATTCTCCATGCTTTTGGAATAAGTTTCCCAGTACTGGTTTTTAATTGAACGTACTAACGTTGTGGTCTCGTTTCGGATTTTTTGATATTCATTGTACGATTCTGGTGTTTTTAATGTTCCATATGTGAGGTAAGCATGTTTCTTTTCCCTGCACTTTTCTGCATCTTCCATACGGAACCACGGAGTTCTGTTTGTGTTCTTCTTACTGTTATTTGATATCCTAGTGCCCAGTGCTTCGTATGCAGCAGTGAGTATGTTGTTTTTTATCTTTTCCCAGCTGCGTTTGACATCATCTTCCTCTGTTATCGGGTTTTCCTCGATTTTCCCATTTAGCCTGTTCTTGTAGAGTTCTTCTATGTTTGGGTCCCGTAATGATTCAACGTTTATTTTTCGTGTTTTTACAGTTGGTTTAGTATTCTTTTGCAGCATGAATTTGATTCTAAGTTTCCCTAACAGTAGACTATGGTCGCTGCCCACATTAGCAGAGTTTAGTGTTCTGACCTCTAATATTTGTGATGGGTGAAAATTTCTATTTGTCACAATATAGTCAATTGTTGATTTCTGACCCCTAGTATTTGCGAATGTATATTTGTACTGTTCTTCATGTTCGAAAAATGTGTTATTGATTCGCAACTCGTTGAAAGTGCAGACACTGATCATTAATTCTCCGTTATCGTTTAACACGTTTTCGTTGAATCTTTGTTCAATTCCTGGTACTATATCATTACCGATACGGGCATTAAAATCCCCAAGGATAATCATCAGCTGATCGCATGGTAAGGAGTCAATTGTATTCTGAAGTTGTTCAAAGAAAGACTCTCCCTCAGCTTTTGGTTTACTGTCTTCGGGAGCATAAATTGACAATATGTTTAACCTTTGGTCTTCTGTTTTCATTTTGACAACTAAAATTCTAGACGATATATAGTCACATTCTTGTATACAGTCTCGGTACCTCGTGTGGATCACTAAGGCAACACCCTCCTTTGCTCTGTCATGCTTCTGTACTCCACTATAGATCACTGTGTGTTGAGCATGTTGTATCTGGCCCTTGCCTTTCTTCTTGGTTTATTGTAGAGCGCAGATATCTATTTTGTTATCGTTAAGTTCTTTCAGTATTTCCTGATTCCTGTTGTTAAGTGACTTTATGTTCCAAGTATCAACACGTAGTAGGTTTTTCCTTTTCCTTTTCCATTTCTTTATCCTTTTTCTCGCATGGGTCGTCGTAGGTTGATCAGTCCTGTTCCGAGGCAAATTTCCGGTTCTGTGAGCCAGTAGTGCTTTTTACCTTAGGTAGGGAGCTAACCTGACCTAAGAACCTTCCTCCTTTATCCGGGCTTAGGACCGGCAACACAGCTACTGAGCTACTCAATTCACCCAACCGCTGTGCAGGCGGAGTTGAATTGTTCTTAAGAAATAATATTTCAATACTTCTGCGAATATTTTTAGAATGAATAATTATTTTGTAAAATAAATAATTACCTAAAAATATTACTTTCACCTCCCATATTTTTTTGATTTCATCAGCTTGATTTATATAAACACTTCAAAAGTCTGAGTGAAATATTCAAGTTTGATGAAAACCTTCTGCTTTTCACTAAAAATTTAAAAACAAAGTTAAGTTAATTAAAGAAGAAAAACCGAAAAGTCAGATATTGCATACAGTAGGATATTTTTGTATTTAAAGGATCCCC
This sequence comes from Cryptolaemus montrouzieri, assembly GCA_013387265.2. Lineage (NCBI taxonomy): Eukaryota > Metazoa > Arthropoda > Insecta > Coleoptera > Coccinellidae > Cryptolaemus > Cryptolaemus montrouzieri. The sequence continues at coordinate 87,883,404 of JABFTP020000001.1, read as the reverse complement.
CTCTTTCATTTATAACAGTTTGGCAGCGTCATGGGATACTTGCTAATCGTAAGTTATTAATTTATTAAACATCGAAAATATTTTTACCTAATTTATTCGAAACCCATTGAACTGCCGAGCAAAGCTGCTGTTTATATTGAAAGAAGTGTTACCTGATACAGTGTGTTCCAACGAAAATTTGACCCCCCTATGACTCCGAAATGAGTAACATTAGCGAAAAACACCAAGACACGTCGATTTTTGTTTCGAGGGGGAGCATTTTTCGAAATAATTCGAAACTTCTCAGATCAACCCCCTACCCCCAGCAACCCTAACTTTGAAATTCATCATAGGAATAAGGGTCGAGTGGCACCTTACTGAAAAGGTCTGTCAATTCTCCACCTTGATTTGTCATTTTTAGAATTTTAAATTAACATACAGGGTGTCCCAACCAAGGGTGAAGTTGAATTCCTGGAAATCCCAAATACTAAATGAAATAAATTTATTTTGGCATAATGCAAGCGCAGGTTTATACTCGGAATTTTTGGCAATCATCTAGTTGGGCCTTTCTTTATTGAGGGTAATCTGATTGGAAATGGCTACCTACAGTTGTTAGAGGAACACATACATCCTAGATTGACAGAAATTTTACACAACGATCCAACTCTTTCTGAGGACGAAATGCGTTTTCAACAAGACGGTGCTCCTCCGCATTATGATGCTCGGGTGCGCCAATATTTAGACGAAAATTTCCCAGGAAGGTGGATTGGTAGAAGAGGACCTGTTGAGTGGCCAGCCAGGTCACCAGATTTAAATCCCTAGATTTTTTTTGTGGGGCCATCTAAAATCTAAAGTTTATGCCACAAGACAAGAAAACCTGGATGAGCTGCGGATGAGGATAATCACAGAATGCCGACTTTTGACTCCTGAAGTTTTCGCTAATGTGAGAAGAGAGTTCGAAAATCGTCTGTATAACTGTATGGAGGTGGGCGGAGGTCATTTTGAACAATTGTTGTAATAATCAAGTTAGTTTTTGTTTTCAATTGAATACAAGTTCAATAAATCTCGTTTTCCTGTTTAGATGAGCATCCAATCAGTTTCTCCATCATCCCTCATCCTGATCCTCACGCCAGAAAACCTCGATTGCCAAACTGAAACCAATGCCTCAGTGATTCAGAAAATAGAAAAATCTTTCTGGAACTTTGCCACTCAACCTGTAATCACTTGTATGATTTTTTGAGTTGGGGATGCTGAATGGAAGAGATTGATTGCAAAAATTCCATATTCACGCAAGAGAGTCTTATTCTCGAATCAAACATAAACATGTTCTCGTATTATACCGAAATGAACCAGTTTCAAAAAGTTATTTGGGTTTTCAGTGTTCCTGTTCCGGGACACCCTGTATGCTGATTCTGAATTTCGAAAATACCAAATTCGAAGAGAAAATTGAAATATCTTTCCAACGAGGTGCCACTTGACCTATTTTCGATCGAATGATTTTTGAGTTGGGGATGCTGGAAATAGGGGGTTGATTGCACCAACTCCAAATTCACAAGTGTAGGTCGTTTTTCTAGACCGAGCATAAACCTGCGCTTGCATTATGCCAAAATAAATCGATTTCATTTAGTATTTGGGATTTGCAGGAATTCAACTTTACCCTCGGTTGGGACACCCTGTATGTTAATTTAAAATTCTAAAATGACAAATCAGAATGGAGAATTGACAGACCTTTACAGTAAGGTGCCACTCGACCCTTATTCCCTATGATGAATTTCGAAATTAGGGTTGCTGGAGGTAGGGGTTGATCTGAGAAGTTTCGAATTATTTCGAAAATGCTCCCCTCGAAACAAAAATCGACGTGTCTTGGTGTTTTTCGCTAATGTTACTCATTTCGGAGTTATAGGGGGGGTCAAATTTTCGTTGGAACACACTGTATAGCCTCATGCCATAGTACACACACATTCTGTCCATGATTCGTCAAGCTCGCAAATGTTTCATTGAAACATATTAGACGACTTATAACAATGGAATTCTCAGTCACCATTTTCGGAATTATTAATATCTTCTGCATATCGACTGCGAAAATTTCTTTATTTTCTGGCCATTCTTCGAAACAATCTGCTTCATATGCTTTTCTTGTTTCAGTATACCTTCTATTCTGTAGTTTCGACAAAGTTCACAGTTCGCATCATCTCCTTCATTTACGTTTTCATGGTGGACATGATTCTTGTGCAATGAACATGATGGACATTCATCTTGTGATGGTTTAGTGAAGCCAATATTCTCCTTATGAAAAACCTTTCTGTAGGTTTCATATGAAACTTTCTTTTCAGGAGTTTTCTCATTGAAATCTTCCCACATCTCATACACCGAGATATCGCTTGTAAGATACCGTCTGTTAGGAGCATGTTTCATGTTATAATGTGAAACTACTGGATGATAAGTCTCAATATGAGCTTTGATGTTTTTATAATTTTCTTCTGAAATTTCTTTCATCTTTTCACCACGTTTAAGTCCTCTTATATCTGTGAAACACTGAATCTCCGGCATTTCCCGAAACTCTGTTACCATAGCATCAGATGAATGTCCAATTGTGTGCAAAAACATTGTTTTGCATAAGGTTTGTTTTATTTGATTTTGAGTCTTTCCTTTGTGGTTTCTTCAGTATTCTCTCTATTTTGGTCTATTCCCACTTGATCTATAACTTTATTATGCTTTGTGTCTTCCTGCTCCTCGCTGTCTTTCAGCACAATATCATTCTGTTCTGCTGTAATTGGTTTTAGAAGTAAAGTAAACTACAGAGCACTCCTTGTGGCCGACGGCGTCTATTTTATAGATCTCGATAGGCATTTTCTTGAGGTATTTTCCAATAAATAGTCTTTTCTCTCTAAAGTTGAGTGAGTTGAAGTAACTAAAAATAATTTTTCTTTGTTCTTCTAAGATATTTCGGGAGCAGTTTTTTCTACAACTGTCTGGACATGGTGATAGTAAAATCTTTGTTTTAGTTCGATTTTTCTTTCGTTTAGTCCGAGGTAACTCTATCTCTGTTACAGTGTTAGGTTGTACATTTTCTGTCTCTACTTGATCTTCTCCACCTCTGATTTCTATATCTGGTACAGATTCAGGTAAATATTCCGCTGGTAACTGGTCTTCTTCAACTTCGATTGCCATTATCTTCTCTGAAATATTAGGTTCAGTTTGGTCAGTACTGTTAGTTCTTATTGAATTAATCATGTCGCCATCAGTATTTTCTAGTGAATCACGGCATTACAAACTTTCTTTCAGCAGCTGTTGTAGTGTTTAATTTTTATTGTTTTTAGAAATGAGCTGTGTTCGAATTCTGTTGATTTTCACCAGATATCACCATCATTTAAATACAAACGGCTTTTTTGCGGCTTTCGATATTTGTTTCAGGAGGAACTGCTAATAAATCAACAAGTTTTCTCTTCCGTCTTCCGTTTCATCATCATCTGTCAACCATCCTAGTCCACTGCTGAACATAGGTCTTCCTCAACGATCTCCATTCCTCGCGATTTTGGGCCGTATTTATCCAGTTCGTACACACTCGCTTGATATCGTCTTTCCAACGAGCTGGTGGACGTCCTCTACTTCTGTGGGCTTCATCTCTGGGACGCCACTCCAAAAGACGCTTTGTCCATCTACCGTCCGTGGTTCTTGCGGCCCAGTTCCACTTTAAATTAGCAACTCTCTCGAGAGCATCCTGGACTCTAGTTCGTTGGCGTATGATATGGTTGGGAATTCTGTCCCATAGTGTTATGCCTAACATAGCTCTCTCCATCTTACGCTGAGCAACACATATTTCATTAGCTGATTTCTTTGTTAGGTCAGGGTTTCTGCATCGTACGTCAAAACTGGTAAAACGCATTGATTGAATATTTTACGTTTTAAACAAATCGGTATCTCTGATTTGAACAGATTTCTCCGTTTTCCAAATGCAGCCCATGTCAGCCTTATTCGCCTTCCTATTTCTGTTGTTTGGTTGTCCCTACCTATATTTATCTCATGCCCCAGATATTTGTATGACGTTACTTGTTCAACAATTTCACCATCGATGGAAACTGATTGGCTTGGTACTAAGTTGATCATCATCTTAGTTTTCGACATATTTATCTTCAATCCGATTTTACTGGATTCCTTAGATAACTGCAAGAGCATCTCATTTGCATCATCTAATCTGTTTGCTATAATGACGATGGTGTCGGCGAAACGAAGATGACTTAATCGCTCACCATCCACATTTACTCCCCTCTGATCCCATTCCAATTGCTTGAACATATATTGCAGTAGGTTTGTGAACAACTTCGGGGAAATAGTATCACCCTGTCTTACTCCACAACCGATCCTGAATTTTTCTGTAGAATTGTGAAGGCACACTTGTGAAGTGGCATGCTCATATATATATATTTAATGATGGCAGTGTATCTATGATCTATTCTACAGGCAGCCAACGCTTTAAGCATAATCGCTTGTATCACGGTATCGAAAGCTTTCTCGTAATCCACCGGAGGCAAGTTGTATTCTATGCTCTTTTCAATCAAAGTCTTGAGAGTTTGGAGATGATCATTAACACCAAATGTTGCCCGAAATCCGGCCTGCTCTCGAGGTTGGTAGGTGTCCAGTTTGTTTGTGAGGCGCTTTGTTATTATCATGGTGAAGAGTTTGTATAAGTGCGATAGAAGGCTTATAGGTCTATAGTTCGAGAGATTTGTGGGGTCTCCTTTCTTGTACATAATTATTATTATAGCATTATGCCAAGACTCTGGTACTTTTGCTTCAGCTAAACATTTATTGAAAAGTTTCGTTATTTCACGAATCAGATTTTCATCGCCTATCTTCAAAGCCTCCGCAACTACTCCATCTCCCCCTGGAGCTTTGTTGTTTTTCATATCTGATAGTGCCTTTTGGACCTCATCAGCTGTTATTTCTGGGAGGTCCTCCGAACCCTGATTCATAACATGAGGTATGCGATAGTCTTCCTCGTTCTCGCGATTCAGGCTTCGATACAAATTGGAGTAAAAGTCCTCGACAACCTTCACTATTTCGGCTCTTTTTGTTATAATTGAACCATATGGATCCATTAGTTTGTGAATGTTACGTTTTCCCAATGAAGTCGTCCGTCGTAGTACCTTCATGCTTTTATTTTGTTCTATAGTTTGAACTGCCAAGCTTTTATTGTGCTGTCGAGAGTCCTTCCTAAGTTGGCGAGATATCTCGCGATTAAGTATTTTCAGTTCTTTCTTGTCTGCTGTGTCCTTGCTTAATAGTTCTCTTCTGGTCTTCATCATGCGTTTCGTTGTCTCACTGATTCTTTCCTGTTTCCTGTTCAAAGTGCTACAATGTTTGTCCATAGCTTGTTTTATTGATGTTGTAATGTTGTCGTTGTGCTGATCGATATTCATGTTTTCATTGCACAAAAGCTTCTCACTCAAAGTTTCACGAAATGCCGCTTCATCAGATACCTGTGCCCATTTGTTATTTTAACCCCTCCTGTCATTACGAGTTTGTTCCTTTCACGTTTTAAATTGATCATACATTTAGCCCTCACCATTCTGTGGTCACTTCCAGTTGAAAATTTGTTAAGGACCGAAACATCCTTAATAACTTCCTTTTTGTCAGCTATAATGAAGTCAATTTCATTTTTGGTGTTACCATCTGGGCTCGACCATGTCCATCTTCTCTGCGGAGGATTTTGGAAAAACGAATTCATCGCACATAAGCGGTTTTCTAATAGAAAGTCTAAGAGCATGGTTCCTCTTTCATTCCGTTCCCCAATTCCATGGCACCCTAAGGATGCTTCGGTGTCATTTTCTTCCATACCGAGCTTAGCATTGAAATCTCCAACCACAAAATTGTAATAGGCTGGAGTCCTCTTCATAGCGAGGCGAATATCTTCGTACACCTCTTCAACCAGCTCATCTGCTTGAGCACTGGTAGGCGCGTATACTTAATTATCTTCATGTTGTACCTTTCGTTCAGCCTCAGGATGACATAGCATACTCTAGTACTCAGGCTTTCGATTTTCACAACATTCTTCACCAAACGTTTATTAATAATGAAGCCGACTCCACCGAGAGATATATTATCTTCGCCCTTCCAATAAAGTAGATTTCCGGACCTTAAAGTGATCAAACTCTCGCCCTTTCTTCTCACTTCACTAAGACCCACAACGTCCCAGTGTATGCGATCCAATTCTTCTTCCAGCTCATCGATTTCACAATCTGCTAGTAATGTTCTTGCGTTATAAGTGGCAATATATAAGGTTCGTGTTTTATGGTAGCCTGGTCCAAACCAGTGATTCTTAGCACCCTCTGGTTTCCTACTTTTCCGACAGCTACCGTTGTCGGGGTAAGGAAACCCGCCGGGGACTGAGGGCCCTGTTTGATGGACTATAATTTGGGTCCGCATCCGAATCATCCATTGGCGAAACAGGTGACAGACTAGATGAAGTTCGACCTGTCGCTGTTTCAAGTTCCATTTTGAGAAGACGCTCGCTCTTCGAAATCATTATTGTAGCACTGAAAAAAAGCTTGATTACTTCTCCTCCGTATTGTAGTAAAAATACTGCAGAACCACCACACTTATATGATTTAAGTACGCGAAATAAGAAATCATGTGATTTTACTCTGCATTCTGATTAGTGTTGGTTATTCAATTCAGAGGGTAAGACGTTATACTTTCTTGGAGGATTTCTCTATTCATTGCCAATAAGTTGACTTACTAAGTTTTTGTTCTGTAGTTATTGAATATCTCACTCGCGGGTATCTACCTACACCAGAGTCATCCGGTTGAAGTAGAGTAAGTAGACATACTAGGTTCTACACTCGGAGGCAAAATTAGCGGAACACTCGAAAATTTAACCAAATTCGAAGTTCGATATTTTTCCTAATTCTCAACCGATTTAGATGATTTGTTCGGCAAGTTATAGATCAACTCTTCTGCTTTGTATAAATTATAAGAGAAAACAAAAAAATTTTATACGGGGGCAAAACTAAAAGTGTTTTTTTTGTCAAAAATTCGTAACACCCTGTGGAATTTCGTGGTCCGAGTTGAAACGTACAATATCATGGTCTGTCAAGACCAATGTTACCAAGTTACTTCCAGTAACGCCCTTCTTGTTTCATGCGTTTATCTCTATTTTTGCAAAATATATTTAATTTCAAGTGGAAAATCACCATTTTGGAGAAATTCCATTGAATCAAGAAATTGTCATTAAAATTCGTCTATCAATTTGGAATTTTCTTATTATCAATCAGGCGTGTCGAAATTGTCGTTTGCGATTGTTATGTTCGAATTGCATTAGTTATTGATGACAATTTGGTTAATTTGGTGAAATTTAGGAATTCATAGGAGATAACAGTCTGTAGGTATTAAAATACACAACCGAATTCTGGGACCATTGATAAAACTTTTCATTTACACATGTGCACACCTTTTTTTATCAAATATGAAATACAACACACGTTTTTTTGTATATGACCACATTTGCACTTGTTTAAAGAATGAGAGTTTTCCATTCTTTGATTTGATACAAATTCGATCGGTTGCGGTGTTTTGTGATTCTTTTACTGTTTACGATTCGAAACGGTATTTTTCATTCAGAATGAGAGATTTACCACCAACCTCAGTAGCAAGGGCAGTCACATTGATCGGGGAAGGGCGCACCTACCGCTCAGTCGGTACCATGTTGGGTGTCTCGACGTCGGTTATCCATCGAATCTACCGACGTTACAGCGAAACTGGATTGTACGTGAGGAGGCGAGGACAAGGAAGAAATCGGGCAACCCGCGCTATACATGACCGTTTCATCGTCAATCAAACCATAAGAAATCCTCGTCTTACTGCTGTTCAGGCACGTAACCTTTTACAAGCAGTGGATAACATTAACGTCAGTGTGAGGACAGTCAGAAGACGATTAAATGAAGTTGGTCTGAGATCATACGCGCAAGCAAGAGCACCAAGACTCGATAGAGCCCATCGGGTAGCAAGATTGGCGTTTGCTAGGGAGCATGTAGCATGGACAATCAATCAGTGGAGACGAGTTTTATTTAGTGATGAGAGCCGATATTGTGTGAATTTCGTGGATGGTAGAGATAGAATATGGAGGCATCGAGGGGAACGGTACATTCAAGCGAACTTCGCAGGAACTGAGCAATACGGTGGAGGGTCAGTTATGATATGGGGTGGCATATGCTTGGGAGTACGAACAGAACTGGAGATTATTCGCAATGGATCACTTAATGCCCATCGGTATATAACAGAAATCTTGGAGCCCCATGTTGTGCCTTTTGCTCCTTACATAGGGGAAAATTTCCTTTTATGCACGATAACGCGCGCCCTCATACTGCGCGCATAGTGATAGAATATCTCAATGAAGTTGGGATCACACGAATGGACTGGCCGTCGCGGTCACCGGATTTAAACCCGATCGAACACGTTTGGGACATTCTTGGAAGAAGGTCGACAACGGAATCCAGGCAACGTTGAAGAGCTGACATTGGCTTTGGTGGAAGAGTGGGACAACATACCTCAACAGATGATAGAAAACATCATTGGGAGTATGCGAAATCGTATGCGCGCTGTAATAAGAGCTCGGGGGGGTCAAACTCGCTACTAAAATCAAATGTTTTTTTTGTGGGTCATCATGAACATTTTTCTCAACATGTTCATTTCATTTCACGAGTATATCGCCAGGATACACACCTGATCTCAATTTTAGACAGGAATGAATATTATAATAGAGTGTCACACAAAGAAATTCAAAAATAAATGTGCAAAATCAACGATTTTTCCAGTGTACTTCGAGTTCTCCTGGAGCGTGAAATTGTCCAGTGTATTTCAAAAATTTTCATTTCGTTAGATTTCCGCTTCTCTAATTTTGATTTTATTTTTTGGCTAAACTCCGATGTTATGCATCTACGCAAGATTAAAAATAAATTCTTGAAATTTGTGACTTTTCGCTTCAAATTGGATATCTCTTTTAAAAATAGAGATAAATACATAAAACAAAAAGGGCGTTACTGTAGGAAAATGGGTCTTGACAGACCATGATATTGTACGTTTCAACTCGGACCACGAAATTCCACAGGGTGTTACGAATTTTTGACAAAAAAAACACTTTTAGTTTTGCCCCCGTATAAAATTTTTCTCAAATTTTTTGTTTTCTCTTATAATTTCTACAAAGCAGAAGAGTTTATCTATAACTTGCCAAACAAATCATCTAAATCGGTTGAGAATTAGGAAAAATATTGGACTTCGAATTTGGTTAAATTTTCGAGTGTTCCGCTAAGATCTTCTTAGAAGTATGTAATATTGATATATTTCAACTATGAAATGAAAAAGTTACTTGGTTTTTCGAATGATATTTTATAATTTATAATCGAAAAAGCATTGCCTCCTAAAAAGTAACTATTCACAAATTCTCAACGGATTGATATATTTCAAATCTGAGAGCAGCATCTTGCAGACCTTCTTACGAGGAATCCAGTGGTGTGAATATTTCGAAAACCTAGTATGTTAACTTACTTGGTTTTTGTTTTGCAAGGCAGATCGGCTCCTTCAAATTCTTGTTCCGAATCACTTTCATGGTTGTCATCCTCAATTCTTTCTTCTTCGTAGTCCGTCTTCATTCCCATGTTGCATTGAATTTACGTCCTCCAATTCTTGGAGTATTCCAGCGATGTCTTCCGGTCTATGGTAACTTCGTTCCCTAAAAAGCCAAAAGAGACAATCTAATGAATAATTGCAAACTAGGAAATAAAACAGAGAGAGAAAAGAAAGAAAATACAGGTAGGTACACCACAAAAAAAAATATGTAATTGCAAACCTATATTTAAAAGTACAATATACATGCATCAATGTTATGTAAAATAATTGATAAAACAAAACAAAAGTGTACATTTTATTTTGAAAGCTGAAAAAATTTCGTTCGCGTTAAGGCGCAAAGCGGTGAATTGGCCGCCGGTAGTGTCTTTTCGAACTCGAAACAAAATTTCGCACTGATTTACGGGGAGCTATTACAATTTGAAAGTATCTTTTGCAGACTATCTAGTGTCTGAGGGTATAATAAGAGAGTACCAGTGGTGGCCGTTTCCCTGTGCAGCCTTATCACCATATTATTATATAGGTGATCTCTTGATTTGCTGTGGCTATTTTACTATATAGATTTGGACCCCAATGTTTCCTCTTGCTCATTATACTCATCAGAGAAATAATGAAAACACGGGCACGTTCAGTGCAATACATTGGTGCTATCCGCCATTGCACTCTAGAATTGAAGCTATCCACGACCACATCTTTCCAAAATTTAACCAAAGATTTCTTTGAATTATATGAGGTAACCAAAATCAATAAATCATCAAGCATTAAATAATAAATCAATAATTAAGAAAATAAAATTTTCAGTAGTATATTTACAATATATATTTAGCGCAGAAGAAGCCATTGGGGAAAGAAGAATCAATATAAACAGTCATAGAAAAGATAAACCATGGTTCACACAGGAAATCTAAGATTTAGAAGTGAAAAGAAGAACGCATATATCAGATATGTCAATCACAGAACACCAGAAGTGTACCAAAGATATAAAACAGAAGGAAATAGAACAACGAACAAAATTAAAGAATTAAAAAAATATATATTGGGAAAGATTTACAAATGACATGGAACACGACTTACGAGGAGCACAGAAAAAGGTATGGAACATGTTGAGAAACAGGAAAAAACCAATCACCGAAGAACTGCAGATCAATGTAATAAAACCAGAAGAGTGGGTGAAATATTTCCAGAACTTAAACCTGGGAGATAATGATAACGGTAATAATGAGGAACGAGAAATCGAACAACAAAACACACTCTACGAAGAAACAGAAAATGACATTATCAGCCTAGAAGAAGTACAACAAGTAATCCATAAATTAAAAAATAGAAAATCACCCGGTCCGGACAACATAAATAACGAACTAATTAAATATGGGGGAGCAGAAATAACAAAACTATTCCAAAAAATTGAAAACAACAAGGAGATACCAGAAGAATGGAGAGAGAGCATAACAATACCCATATACAAAAAAGGCGTGAAGACAAACCCAGCAAATTATAGAGGCATCACACTCCTTAACTCTGCATCGAAACTACTCACTAAAATTCTATCGCAAAAGATATATGACAAAGTAGGTGTGTCTGAAGAACAACAGGGATTCCGACCAAATAGTTCAACAACGGATGCAATTTTTATATTGTGGCAACTGGTTGAGAAGTCCATAGAGTTTGACAAACCGATGTTTATATGTTTTATAGATTTGGAAAAGGCATTCGACAGAATTCGAATGAACGATGTGATCACTATCCTTAGAAATAAAAACTTAAGCAATAAATACATAAACATAATCAAAGAACTAAATAACTCTAATAAGACGAAAGTAAAAACTACACAGGGACTTACAAGCGAGATCAAAATTAACGCAGGCATTAGACAGCCTCAGCCCATGTCTATTTAATTTAATCATGGATGAAATAATAGCAGGTGTTAACCAAATGAACCAAGGCTATAGGATGGGTAACAAAACTATGAGAATACTGTGCTACGCAGATGATGCTTTACTAATAGCCGAGAATGAGGACGACCTACAACGCCTACTACAAAACTTCAAAGTAACAGCAGAAAAATATTACATGGTAATATCAACACAGAAAACCCAATCGATGGTAATAGCGAAAGATCCAATTAGATGCAAACTAGTAGTGAACGACCATATAATAGAGCAAGTTTCACACTTTAAATACCTAGGAGTAGAAGTAACGAGCGATAGGCAACTATTACAAGAAGCAAAACAGCAGACAATGAAAGCATCGAGAATATCTGGCTTCCTGAGAGATGTAATCTGGCGGAATAAGTACATAAGCACAGAAAGTAAAGTCCGAATATATAAAACCTGTGTGAGACCCGTGATGACATATGCGGTTGAGACAAGAGCTGAGACAACAAAAACAAAACAACTAATGAGGACAACAGAGATGAGAACACTAAGAGCTATAAGAGGTATTACACGCAGAGATAGAATAAGGAATGAGGATACGCTAAGGGAGCTAGGTGTCCAGGATGTGGTGAGGTGGAAAAGAGCACGTCGACGCCTATGGAGAGATCACGTAGACAGAATGGGCCCCGAACGTATGGCGAAGTGGGCAAAAACACAAAAACCCAACACTAGAAGACCCATAGGAAGGCCGAAAAAGCGATGGCATGAGTGCTGGAGCTCCGGTTCGCAGCAGGGGCTGTAACAGAAAAACAGGACATCGTTTTATTTAAAGAAGAATAAGAAGATGTAGCGAAACGAAGAATCACAAGGAAACCAAATTAAAGAAGGAAGTACGAGCAGACCTGAGACAGTTTAAAGTAAAACAAATATTAGAAACCATCGAAAACAATTAAAACATAAAAGGAAACAAAAATTTCAAAAGTCAAGAACCAAAATGGAATTTTCATATCAGATAAAGAAGGAATTGCTGAAGAGTCACAAATTCTATAGAGAACTTTATACTTTGACAATGCCACGTCCTGATAGCATACACAAGAACATCTAGAAGTTGGATCTGAAGACTTGCCTGAAATAACTTCTTCAGAGATCAGACATGCACTCAAACAGATGAAACAACGAAAGACTTCAGGGGAGGATCGTATAACATCTGAAATTTTACAAATAGGAGGAAAAGCCCTTGAACCCGTCTTAAAATTACTTCTAAATAAATGCCTAGTTGAGGAAAAATACCAGAATCATGGAAAAATGCTTAGGTAATTCTGTTGTACAAAAAAGGCGACAGCACGAATATTGAAAACTATCGACCCGTAAGTCTGTTTTCTCATATTTATAAGCTCTTGATGAAGATTGTAACTAACAGATTAACCAAGAAGATGGACTCATATCAACCAGTTGAACAGGCGGGGTTCAGAAACCGCTACGTGACCATAGATCACCTACAAACTTTTAGATGAGTAATAGAAAGAACTACCGAGTATAATATCCCTATACATCTTGCGTTCATCGACTATCACAAAGCATTTGATAGTATTGAAACATGGGCATTTCTCAGTGCTTTGGACAATGCAAGAATCGATTCGAGATACTCTGCACTGATCAAAAACATCTATAGAAATGCCACTTCTTATGTTAAGATAGACGATGATTTAAGAACATATAAAATATCTCTAGAAAAAGGTATTCGGCAGGGCGATACCATATCTCCAAACTCTTCACACTAGCACTGGAAAATATCTTTAAAGAGCTGAATTAGGAAAAAAAGGGGCTGAATATCGACGGAGAGTACCTGAGCCACTTGAGATTCGCTGATAACATTGTTTTGATTAGCTCCAACGAAGAAGAATTGAAATCAATGCTGTCCGAGCTTCCAAAAGAACAGGACTCTGAATGAATTTGAACTAAACGAACATTATGAGTAATAGCAACATCATAATCGATATCGACGACGTCATCTTGGAAACAGTGGATCATTATAACTATTTAGGTCACACAATAAAAATCGGTAAGGAAAATCAAACTGCCGAAATAAAACGCCGAATTATAGCATGGGCCGCTTTTGGGAAACTTATTTTCATTTTGAAGGACCGAAATATACCAATTTCTCTTAAAAGAAGAGTATATAAAAGCTGCATAATCCCTGTGGCTTCGTATGAACTGGAAACCATGTCCATAACGAGAAAAGTGGTGTACCAACTTAGAGTCACGCAGAGAGCTATGGAGAGAACCACGCTAGGGATATCATTACGGGATAAAGTGTGAAACGATGGCATAAGAAACAGAACCAAAATAACAGAGATCATGGAACGGGTGGCGAGCCTTGAGTGGCAGTGGGTTGGACATGTTGCTAGACAGGGTGCAGATACATGGACAAATAAAACAACATCTGGAGACCAAAAACAACGAAGAGAGGTGTAGGAAGACCCCAAAAAAGGTGGCTGAACGATATGAAAGTCAAAGCAGGAAAACAATGGATGAGAACTGCTAGAGACAGAAATGCATGGAAGAACTTAGAAGAGGCCTATGTTCAACAAAGGCTGAAAAGAAGAAGAAGAATATTTACAATGTAATCACTGTTTCAGGAAGGCCAAATTAATAGTTTTTCGTGTTGTCAACCGAACCTTCGTTTCTTAAAAAGCTCTCCGATAACGTAAACACTCGACTTCGACATCGTTCCATTTATTTATTACATTGATAACTAAATGAAAACATTTTCGATGAAATGTCTATAAACTAATTTATTTTGAGACCCCTTCGAGATTATTGCTTTCATGTAAACAACTTTCAAGATAACACACGATTGTTGGTCACTAATTATCATGGAGAAACGGAAAAATATTCCAAAGATCGTTTAAATATAGAAATACAAATTTCTGGATCACTCTGTGATTTCTAATATGGTAAATAAGACAAGCATCTCGTTGATCGGAATATTATATTTGTACGTGATTTAGCATAACATGATATTATTTAAACAAATAAAAAGGTTTTTGACCATATCAGAAGATAAGTAAACTGCTCGAAGAAAGATAGAAATATATCTGGTAGATAAGCTCTCACTATATTATTTGATTTTGTAAACAGGAAGAAAATTCAGGATACCAAAATAACATTTTACTGTAAACTGTAGGTTTTATGGAAGAATAAAACTGAACAAATATTATAACACAAAAATACACTCGGAAGCAAAATTAGCGGAAAACTCGAAAATTTAACCAAATTCGAAGTCCGATATATTTCCTAATTCTCAACCGATTTAGATGATTTGTTCGGTAAGTTATAGATCAACTCTTCTGCTTTGTAGAAATTATAAGAGAAAACAAAAAAAATTTGAAAAAAATTTTATACGGGGGCAAAACTAAAAGTGTTTTTTTTGTCAATAATTCGTAACACCCTGTGGAATTTCGTGGTCCGAGTTGAAACGTACAATATCATGGTCTGTCAAGACACATCTTCCTACAGTAACGCCCTTCTTGTTTCATGCGTTTATCTCTATTTTTGCAAAATATATTTAATTTCAAGTGGAAAATCACCATTTTGGAGAAATTCCATTGAATCAAGAAATTGACATTAAAATTCGTCTATCAATTTTCTTATTATCACACGGGCGTGTCGAAATTGTCGTTTGCGATTTTTATGTTTGAATTGCATTAGTTATTGATGACAATTTGGTTAATTTGGTGAAAATTAGGAATTCATAGGAGATAACAGTCGGTAGGTATTAAAATACACAACCGAATTCTGGGACCATTGATAAAACTTTTCATTTACACATGTGCACACACACGTTTTTTTTGTATATGACCACATTTGCACTTGTTTAAAGAATGAGAGTTTTCCATTCTTTGATTTGATACAAATTCGATCGGTTGCGGTGTTTTGTGATTCTTTTACTGTTTACAATTCGAAACGGTATTTTTCATTCAGAATGAGAGATTTACCACCAACCTCAGTAGCAAGGGCAGTTACATTGCTCGAGGAAGGGCGCACCTACCGCTCAGTCGGTACAATGTTGGGTGTCTCGACGTCGGTTATCCATCGAATCTACCGACGTTACAGGGAAACTGGATTGTACGTGAGAAGGCGAGGACAAGGAAGAACTCGGGCAACCCGCGCTATACATGACCGTTTCATCGTCAATCAAACCATAAGAAATCCTCGTCTTACTGCTGTTCAGGCACGTAACCTTTTACAAGCAGTGGATAACATTAACGTCAGTGTGAGGACAGTCAGAAGACGATTAAATGAAGTTGGTCTGAGATCATACGCGCAAGCAAGAGTACCAAGACTCGATAGAGCCCATCGGGTAGCAAGATTGGCGTTTGCTAGGGAGCATGTAGCATGGACAATCAATCAGTGGAGACGAGTTTTATTTAGTGATGAGAGCCGATATTGTGTGAATTTCGTGGATGGTAGAGATAGAATATGGAGGCATCGAGGCGAACGGTACAATCAAGCGAACTTCGCAGGAACTGAGCAATACGGTGGAGGGTCAGTTATGATATGGGGTGGCATATGCTTGGGAATACGAACAGAACTGGAGATTATTGGCAATGGATGACTCAATGCCCATCGGTATATGACAGAAATCTTGGAGCCCCATGTTGTGCCTTTTGCTCCTTCCATAGGGGAAAATTTCCTTTTTATGCACGATAACGCGCGCCCTCATACTGCGCGCATAGTGATAGAATATCTCAATGAAGTTGGGATCACACGAATGGACTGGCCATCGCGGTCACCGGATTTAAACCCGATCGAACACGTTTAGGACATTCTTGGAAGAAGGATTCGACAACGGAATCCAGGCAACGTTGAAGAGCTGACATTGGCTTTGGTGGAAAAGTGGGACAACATAGCTCAACAGATGATAGACAACATCATTGGGAGTATGCGAAATCGTATGCACGCTCTAATAAGAGTTCGGGGGGGTCATACTCGCTACTAAAATCAAATGTTTTTTTTGTGGGTCATCATGAACATTTTTCTCAATATGTTCATTTTATTTCACGAGTATCGCCAGGATACACACCTGCTCTCAATTTTGGACAGGAATAATAATTATTATAGAGTTTCACACAAAAAAATTCAAAAATAAATGTGCAAAATCAACGATTTTTCCAGTGTACTTCGAGTTCTCCCGGAGCGTGAAATTGGCCAGTGAATTTCAAAAATTTTCATTTCGTTAGATTTCCGCTTCTCTAATTTTGATTTTATTTTTTGGCTATCCTCCGATGTTATGCACCTACGCAAGATTAAAAATAAATTCTTGAAATTTGTGATTTTTGCTTCAAATTGGATATCTCTTGTAAAAATAGAGATAAATGCATAAAACAAGAAGGGCGTTACTGTAGGAAGATGTGTCTTGACAGACCATGATATTGTACGTTTCAACTCGGACCACGAAATTCCACAGGGTGTTACGAATTTTTGACAAAAAAAAACACTTTTAGTTTTGCTCCCGTATAAAATTTTTTTCAAATTTTTTTTGTTTTCTCTTATAATTTCTACAAAGCAGAAGAGTTGTTCTATAGCTTGCCGAACAAATCATCTAAATCGGTTGGGAATTAGGAAAAATATCGGACTTCGAATTGGGTTAAATTTTCGAGTGTTCCGCTAATTTTGCCTCCGAGTGTATTACCTCCATGCTAGGGTTAAAGAACCCATCCCACATAACAACGCCTTCCAATGTTCATCTGATGAATTCAATTGAAACCCTTGCTTCCAGTTGATTTTTTAAGTTACCCAACGATCGGCTTATACGCTACAGTGATTTTTCGATATTCTCAAGCCAAAATCGTCAACAACAGGCCTGTTAGAGTAGCCTTCATCCCCCTCCAGAAAAATTAACTGAAAATACAAATTCTATCAGTTTTCTTGAAATAAAATCGTTACAGAAAAGTACCATTAAGTTGATTCAAAGTTATTTTCAATGAAATAAAACTAAAGTATTTAGATTTTCACTATATTAACAAAACTATGACCGGTTTCACCACACTGTGGATTCATCAGATAGATACAAACTAATGAACTGAGTTATTCCTTATATATTAGTCTTATTTCCTACTTAATATTACAATAGGTACAAGAGGTATGTTGGAAAACCCATTGGAGTTGCTTACTTTATGAATTGAAAAATTGAGTAAAGGAGAAGGATTTAGATCTAATTAACACAAAGTAACCTACCTGAATTCTTTTCTTTGTTGATCTCTAAAATTTCCAATAGATTGAGTTTTTGTCTATTATTTTCAGTGTGTAAAATTTTGAAATTATCGTTAAAGTTATGGTTTTCTTCGAGTAAGTGATTAGAATAATGGGAATCTGATTTATGATAATTAAAACTACGTTTGTGCTCGAATAATCTAACTTTGAAATTTCTGAAAGTTCTACCAATATAAATTTTATTACAATCCCCGCAAGACAGTTTATAAACACCGGATTTATTACTTTTATCAATTTTAGATTTGCAGTCTTTGATATGTGGGCCTAAAGAATTATTCGTTCGGAATGCTATATTGAAATTATAATTCGAGAGGAATGTTTTAATTTCATACTAGGATTACCAATATAAGTTAAGCTGTTGTATTTTGTGTAAGAAGTTTTTATACTTGGAAATACTTCCTGGATTGCTTTTTGAAATTTTTTGCTTGAAATCATATTCTCAATTATACTAGGACTGTAACTGTTATTGACTGCTATTTGTTTAATTATATTTTGCTCTTTTATAAAATTATTTTGTGACATTGGGATATTAATGAGTCTATGTAGCATACTATTGTAAGCAGCTCATTTATGTGGATAAGGATGTGTAGATGAGCTGTAAATAGTAATATCAGTATGCGATGGCTTATGAAAAATAGAAAAATCATGTTTGCCGTTAATTTTAGTAATAGTTAAATCCAGAAAGTTAAGGGAGTTTTCTGTTTCTATCATTAACGTGAATTTAATATTATCGTGAATTTTGTTAATGAATGTTTTGAATGACTCTAATTGTCTGTTTGTGCCAGTGAAACAACAAATGATATCGTCCACATATCTAAACCAATAAACGAAGCATTTGAATAACGGATGTTCTTGGATAGTTTTTTCAATATTATCCATGAAAATTTCAGCGAGCAGAGGGCTCAGAGGTTTACCCATGTTTAAACCTTTTTTACTATTATATAATACTCCATTGAACTTAAAATAATTTTGTTCTAAACAAATTTCTAAAAGGTGTAATATTTCTGATTGAATTACCGGATTGACTTTATTAATTTGAAGATCGTTGTTGATGAGTTTCACTGAATCACTAGGTGGAACACTAGGGAAGAGATTTACTACATCCCATGATATAAATTAGCGTTCGGTGGTAGTATCGTGTGCTGAATTTTATTTATTAGGACTGAAGTTTTTTATTGAGAATTTAGGTTCAAAATTAGCGTGCTGCTGATGATGTCTATGAGAAAGCGAGAAATTTTTGCAGCTAGAGCTTGAAAATATGAAACTACAGGTCTAACGGGATGCCCTGTTTTATGGAGTTTGACGAGGGAGTAAAGTTTTGGTGATTGCGGGTTGTCAATGAAAAGTTTATATTTTTGGTAGGTAGGTATTATAGACTTGGCATACTCTAAAGCGTTTTTTACTGTGGATTGAAATTTATTAGTTGGATATTTATAAATTTTTTCATAACTATCTGATTCAATGAAATTTTGGGTTTTCAATAAATAATCAGCTTTATTTAAGGCTATGACTGTATGACCTTTGTCTGCTTTGGTGAATATAATATCTTCAGATGCGGACTTAGATTTAATGGACTTTAAAGTTGTATTTTTGAATTTCTTAGGTTGAAAACTATTGAAATCTTTTTGAAGTAAGTTTTTGGCTTGCGATGAATAATTCAGGGCTATTTCGGTTTCAATTCCTAGCAGATCGAAATGGAGACGAGCGTTATTTGACTCTAAATTTTGTTTAAACTACTAGAAAAGGGTTTTAAACACATTTTAGAGTCAAATAACGTTGTTTTACTGGTACAAACAGACAATTAAAGTCATTCAATACATTCAATTATAGAATTCTCGATAATATTAAATTCGCGTTAGAGAAACATGATTTTTCTATATTTCTTAAGCCATCGCATACAGATATTACTATTCACAGCTCATCTACACATCCTTATCCACATAAATTAGCTGCTAACAGAAGTCTGGTACATAGACTCATTAATTTCCCAATGTCACAAAATAATTTTATAAAAGAGAAAAATATAATTGAACAAATAGCAGTCAATAACGGTTACAGTCCTAGAATGATTGAGAACATGATTACTCGCAAAAAATTTCAAATGCCAATCCAGGAAGTATTTCCAACTATAAAAAGTTCTAACACAAAATACAACAGCTTAACTTATATTGGTAATCCTAGTCTAAAATTAAAATCATTCCTCTCGCATTACAATTCCGATATAGCATTCCGAACTGATAATTCTTTAGGCCGACATATCAAAAACTGCAAATCTAAAATTGATAAAGGTAATTAATCCGCGGTGTTTATAAACTGTTTCGCGGGGATTGTAATAAAATTTATATTGGTATATTCTTTGTTGATCTCTAAAATTTCCAATAGATTGAGTTTTTGTCTGTTATTTTCATTGTGTAAAATTTTGAAATTATCATTAAAATTATGGTTTTCTTCGAGTAACTGATTAGAATAATGGGAATCTGGTTATGATAATTAAAACTACGTTTGTGCTCGGATAATCTAACTTTGAACTTTGATGTCAAAGTTTTTGTTCAAATTTTTAATTTGTTGAATTATTAACAATTAACAAAGTCTGATTGACGATAGTTCTTAGTATGTTTCATTGAACTACTGTCAATTAGACTTATTTGTTAATTTCATTAATTCCATCCATTTGAACATTAAATTCACGATAGAAATTGAACAGAACGATTCCATAAATTTTTGGACTTGAAAATCACTAAACAAAATAATAATCATGTTTTTTCGGTCTTTCGTAAACCAACACATACTGATACAATTATACATAACTACTCATTACATCCAATTCAACACAAAGTTGCAGCTTTAAACAGCATGGTACATCGGTTACTCAATTTACCTTTATCAGTAGAAGATTATAATAAAGAGTTAAACATCATCAAACAGATAGCCATTAATAATTCATATAATCCGGATATGATAGATCTAATCATTCGTAAAAAACTCTATCAGAAAGCAATAAATGAAGTATATCCTATTCATAAAGACAATAAAATATTCAACAGTTTAACATTCTGCGGTTCTGCAAGTACAAATATTAAATCCTTTTTCGTCAAACAAAATCTTAATATAGCTTTCAAAACTTCTAATAACTTAGGTAAACATATTAAAATAATAAATCTCGTGTTGAAAAATCAAGTAAATCAGGAATCTATAAACTCAATTGCGGTTCTTGTGATAAAATTTATATCGGTAGGACCTATAGGAGTTTTGGCATAAGAACATCTGAACATAAACGTAGCTTCGATAAAATAAATCTGATTCAAATTATTCAAACCACCTAATAAAAGAAAACCATTCATTCAATAAAAACTTTGACATATTACATATAAAATCAAAAAGTTCAAAATTAGATCTCCTAGAAGCATTAGAAATAAATAGATACAAACATTCGGACAAGCTTTTGAATGAGCAGGTAGATGTAAATTATTCACCCCTACTTAACTTGTTTAATTAGTTTTTATTACCTTTCATACTAACTGTACAATGGCTCGGTGTGGATTTTCCTGTTATTCATCCAACTTGTTCTACGATTTGTTTATAATACCATACTCTTCATTCTATTTTTCATTCTTGATAAAGCTGCTGTGTCAGCGAAACGTCGTCGAATTTTTTCAAATAAAGTGTAAATTAAAGTTAAACCTTGTGTTTTATCTCATTTAAAATCTAAATACTTCAGTTTTATTTCATTGAAAATATGTATATCGATTTTCATCAAGTAACGACCTCCTCAATCAAATGACTCAAAGTTAATTAGTGAAGAATATGGCCTCGTGAGGAATAGTGCGCCAGACATTGGAGAACATCAAACAATTTCTGTTGATTTTGAAAATGATGCTGACCTTGTATAAGCATACTCAATCGGATGTCTTGAATACTTTTGGTTTTCAGCAAAAAATGTTTTCACCAACTAGGGAAAAAACTGCCCGGATAACATCTTCGTTAATTTCGATTCAATGAATGAAAACGCTGAGGTTACTTCGTAGTTATGTAATATACACAATCAAATAAAAAAAGTACGCATTTATTTTCGTTCACTATCTACACCTGTACTGTTAAAGACAATCTATACTTTTTCCACACTGTATATTTCTCAAGAGTAATTTTAATTCGATCCCTGTAATTTGAATCGTTTTTAAATTCAACTGACAAACGGTCTATTTTAAGTCCCATAAAGACCTTATGATAAAAAACGGTCCCCCTCTATTACGCGACAAGTGTTTTCTTGGGGTCGCATTTCAGCCTACCACCCTCTCCTTTCGTAACCAAGTCGACCCGTAAGAATAAGAACACACATGGCTAATTCAGAACCGTGGGAAAAGAAACATGTGGATCCCCTGCTTCAAAAGACTTATTCAAGACGACGTAAGTTAAATAGTAGTAGTAGATCATTCTGCCACATGTTGAACGTTGAGATGAAATGGCACATTGAGTTCTTAACTCCCATGTTCAAACTAAGCAATTAAATTTCAATTAAATTGTCTGTATTCGGTCTAGTCCAATTAGTTTGGAAATTAAAAAATATATGACATCAGGACAAGGTAATTGTAATAAAAATATGGTAAATTTATTGAGCTTATTTAAAACATCATAAATAGAAATCAGTCTGCTTTGAAATAGTTATTGGGGTGAAAGTATATTTCGAATCAGTGGCGACTCGTTAATAAGAGCTGCACTTGTTGGAGATTTCAAGAGGAAAACACGGACAGAAATACGAACTGCAAGTCAATATAATCCTAGCGTTTCTTCCTACAACTCTAATTATCTTTATAAAATAATACTAGTTTCCCTCAACTTCTAATAATTCCACTCAATTCCTTCAAGTTTCCTCGCCGTTTCCTCATACTCTCAACAGCTAGACGCCTCATAGCCGATAAGAATACTTACTTCAACGCTCACCCTCGACTGGATTAATTTTCGGCATTTACCTATTACCATTGATTGGAGAATATACAGTGTGTTCCAACGAAAATTTGACCCCCCCCTATAACTCCGAAATGAGTAACATTAGCGAAAAACACCAAGACACGTCGATTTTTGTTTCGAGGGGGAGCATTTTTCGAAATAATTCGAAACTTGTCAGATCAACCCCCTACCCCCAGCAACCCTAATTCCGAAATTCATCATAGGGAATAAGGGTCGAGTGGCACCTTACTGAAAAGGTCTGTCAATTCTCCACCTTGATTTGTCATTTTTAGAATTTTAAATTAACATACAGGGTGTCCCAACCAAGGGTGAAGTTGAATTCCTGGAAATCCCAAATACTAAATGAAATAGATTTATTTTGGCATAATGCAAGCGCAGGTTTATGCTCGGTCTAGAAAAACGACCTACACTTGTGAATTTGGAGTTGGTGCAATCAACCCCCTATTTCCAGCATCCCCAACTCAAAAATCATTCGATCGAAAATAGGTCAAGTGGCACCTCGTTGGAAAGGTATTTCAATTTTCTCTTCGAATTTGGTATTTTCGAAATTCAGAATCAGCATACAGGGTGTCCCGGTGCAGGAACACTGAAAACCCAAATAACTTTTTGAAACTGGTTCATTTCGGTATAATACGAGAACATGTTTATGTTTGATTCGAGAATAAGACTCTCTTGCGTGAATATGGAATTTTTGCAATCAATCTCTTCCATTCAGCATCCCCAACTCAAAAAATCATACAAGTGATTACAGGTTGAGTGGCAAAGTTCCAGAAAGATTTTTCTATTTTCTGAATCACTGAGGCATTGGTTTCAGTTTGGCAATCGAGGTTTTCTGACGTGAGGATCAGGATGAGGGGATGATGGAGAAACTGATTGGATGCTCATCTAAACAGGAAAACGAGATTTATTGAACTTGTATTCAATTGAAAACAAAAAACTAACTTGATTATTACAACAATTGTTCAAAATGACCTCCGCCCACCTCCATACAGTTATACAGACGATTTTCGAACTCTCTTCTCACATTAGCGAAAACTTCAGGAGTCAAAAGTCGGCATTCTGTGATAATCCTCATCCGCAGCTCCTCCAGGTTTTCTGGTCTTGTGGCATAAACTTTAGATTTTAGATGGCCCCACAAAAAAATCTAGGGATTTAAATCTGGTGACCTGGCTGGCCACTCAGCAGGTCCTCTTCTACCAATCCACCTTCCTGGGAAATTTTCGTCTAAATATTGGCGCACCCGAGCATCATAATGCGGAGGAGCACCGTCTTGTTGAAAACGCATTTCGTCCTCAGAAAGAGTTGGATTGTTCTGTAAAATTTCTGTCAATCTAGGATGCATGTGTTCCTCTAACAACTGTAGGTAGCCATTTCCATTCAGATTACCCTCAATAAAGAAAGGCCCAACTAGATGATTGCCAAAAATTCCTGCCCAAACGTTCAACTTCTGAGGCCTTTGCGTGTGGGCCTCTCTAAACCAATGAGGATTCTGTGTGTCCCAATATCGACAATTATGTCTATTCACTTCACCACTGAGCATAAAGGTGCTTTCATCAGAAAAACAGATGTTATTCAGAGAATTTGGATTAGCGTTTAGGTTTTCACTTAGATTTTCACAAAACTGTAAACGACGATCTGGATCATCTTCGTTTATTTCATGCACTAATTTTACCTTGTAGGGTGAAATTTGTGATGTTTCACGATTCTATGGACAGTTGTAGCTGATACACCAGTCAGACGAGATAGTTTTCTGATCGAAGTAGTATTCTCCATTTGTAGATGACCCACTACTGCCACTTCCGTTGCCTCATTTCTGACAGGACATGCCACTTCATGTTTTTGTTTGCCACCGAACCCGTAGCTAGGAATTTGTCAACCAAATATTTAACGTACTGGCGACTGACTCCCTTTCTCTTTCAGGATGGTTCCTATCGAATATCCTTGCCGTTTCTTTGGCACAACTGTTATTTCGAAAATACGTCGATACAATTTCGACCCTTTCCTCAGTGGAATAAACCATTTTCAGATTAATTTCAACTGACGAACAACAACAATAATGAGGAACTGATCTGAATAATAATAATATTTCATTGCAAAAATGAGAAATAACAGATGACTGCACGCCAGATGGAAATGAAAAAAATGTGAACATTTTCAATGCAGAAATCAGCTTTATTTCTTCGTAATTGATGCTCAACACATCGTACCCCAATACTTTTAACAGTTTCGAATTAATTTTAGTTGATAATTTCAAATGACGATATTGAATTTTTCGAAAGCGACATCCTGTATGGAGAGCCGAACTGAATGAAATGCTTTAATCATTCTGGAATTCAAAAACCTTTCTGAAGATATGCCACTTGAATTATTTCTATGATTTTCAAGTTGGGGATGCTGAATGGAAGGGGTTGATTGCAAAATTCTATAACCACACAAGAAAGTCCTATTCTCGGATCAAACATGTTCTCGTATACCGAAATGAACCAGTTTCAAAAAGTTATTTGGATTTTCAATGTTCCTGCTTCAGGACACCCTGTATGATGATTCTGAATTTCGAAAATACCAAATTCGAAGAGAAAATTGCAGTACCTTTCCAACGAGGTGCCACTTGACCTATTATCGATCGAATGATTTTTGAGTTGGGGATGCTGGAAATAGGGGTTGATTGCACCAACTCCAAATTCACAAGTGTAGGTCGTTTATCTAGACCGAGCATAAACCTGCGCTTGCATTATGCCAAAATAACTCTATTTCATTTAGTATTTGGGATTTCCAGGAATTCAACTTCACCCTTGGTTGGGACACCCTGTATGTTAATTTAAAATTCTAAAAATGACAAATCAAGGTGGAGAATTGACAGACCTTTTCAGTAAGGTGCCACTTGACCCTTATTCCCTATGATGAATTTCAAAGTTAGGGTTGCTGAGGGTAGGGGGTTGATCTGAGAAGTTTCGAATTATTTCGAAAAATGCTCCCCCTCAAAACAAAAATCGACGTGTCTTGGTGTTTTTCGCTAATGTTACTCATTTCGGAGTTAGAGGGGGGGTCAAATTTTCGTTGGAACACACTGTAATTAATCCGTACTGTGTCATTATGCCTTACGTAAACAAACTGTAAATATTGTTCAGTGCAGTTTGCGATTAGATTGTGATTCGTCTTTGTATTCGAGTCCTATAACACCTTTACTATTTAATACTTCAGAGTGGATATTCCAACAAAATACAAAGATATTTCGGAGATGTCCATCTGCTTTCTAAGATCACGAGCCGCCACTATTTGCGAGTTGTTCGGCCATATTTATATTTCAAATACAGTAAAACCTCTCTAATACGAACACACTCTAATCCGCACATACAGTAATCCGAACAACGAAACTTTGAAATCACCCACCTCTATAATCCGCATAATTTATTTTTTATCTCTGTAATCCGAACGCCGTCAAAAATTTCATCGATTGAAAGTGTCCGAATTTGCAATATCTTGTCTGAATACTCGCTTCACTTGTGCAGATTAGATTCTCTTCTCACATTTAGTTCCTGATATTCGTACTGATCATGTCGCGTCGACATAAAACGTTTACATTGCAGCAAAAATGCAAAATTTTTTAAGAATTAGATAACGGAAAAAGTGTTTCTGAATTGGCCAGAATACACTCAATTGGAAAATCGACAGTATGTGATATAAAGAAAAAAGAAAATCAATTGAGAATTTCAAATCTTCTTCTGATTCGGGTCCTGAGAAACGGCGAACGCTCAGAACTACTGAAAATCCGAATGTTGAAAATGCTCTATACACTTGGTTCTAACAAGAACGATCGCGACATACGGTAGAACCATTTAAAAATAAATTTCTTCAAAAAATACGGGAGATGGATCTAGTGCCAGATCAAATTGACAATGCAGTAGAAAGCGGGGTATTTTGGTTAATTCTTCCAAACAAAACACTAGCCCATGCTGCTGAAAATTCAGCTTCAGGTCGGAAGATGAGTAAGGACCGTATTACATTCATGCCATGATCTAATGCATCAGTATCTCATAAAATGAAATTGTTGGTCATCGGAAAAGCCAACAAACCCCGAGCATTCAAGAACTGCTCCAATTTGCCTGTTTATTATAAGGGTCAAAGAGAAGGGTGTATACTAGAGAACTTTTTAATGAATGGTTCCACAAACAATGTATTTCTGATGTTAAAAATCCAAGAGAAGAAGAATTAATCAGTGAGGACCGAAATATTCAGGTCACCTGCTAATTCTTCTTCTTCTTCTAATGCATATCCATTAATGGATGTTTGCGATAACATTTTCCATTGCGTTTCCATCTCTTGCGGTGTGTATCAATGACTGTATATCGTGTAGTCCTGTCCACTGCCTGATATTTCGCAGCCAAGACATTTTCTTCCGTCCGATCCCTCTCTGGCCTTCGATCTTCCCTTCGATTAACAAATGCAGGAATTGATATTTCGTGTTTCGCATTATATGACCCAGATATGCTGTTTTCCTCTTTTTGATCACTGCAAACAGTTCACGTTGTTTGTTAACTCGTCTAAGAATTTCCTCATTTATCAATCTAGCCGTCCAGGGTACTTTAAGGATTCTGCGGTATAGCCACATATCGAAAGCCTCTAATTTGTTTATTTCATTCGCTTTTAATGTCCAACCTTCCATACCATAAAGAAGCACCGACCAAATGTAGCACTTAGTGAATCTTAGCCTTCGGTTAAGGTCAAAGTCGGAGCAGGTGAACACTTTTCAAAACTTTAGGAATGCCTGTCGTGCTTGTTCTATGCGATATTTCATCACTTTTTCTGATGACCAGTCTTGAAACAGCCAGATTCCCAAGTTCTTTTCTACTCTTTCTATGAGCCTTGCGTTAAATATTAGCGTAGAGTTTTCGAACATTTTCTGGTTTCTGGAGAAAATCATAAATTTTGTTTTTTTTACATTTATATTTAGGCCCATTGATTGGCTTTGTTCACCTACCCTATTGACCAGTTGTTGCAGGTCGGTCATGTTGTCAGCTATTAAGACCGTATCGTCAGCATATCGGATATTGTTTATCCACACTCCATTGACTTTGATTCCCATTTCCATGTCTTCTAGTGCCTCTTGGAAAATCGTCTCTGAATACAAATTGAATAGGAGTGGAGAAAGCACACATCCCTGTCGTACTCCTCTTCTAATTTGGATGTCATTAGACATATTGTTGTCTACTTTTATTTGTGCTATTTGGTTCCAGTATAAATTCTCAATGCATCGTATGTCTTTTTGTTGTATATCAAGCCTTTTTAGAAGCTGCATTAATTTGTGGTGCTGTACACGATCGAATGCTTTCTCGTAGTCTATGAAACATAGACAGACATCCTTTATCTGATCATGGCAATTCTGGACAAGCACTTGTATGGCGACTATTGCTTCTCTTGTACCTAACCCTTGTCTAAACCCAAACTGGCTCATCAGGCTAATGAGTCTGTGGTCTTCACATTTTCTTGAATTGGTCTTCTTAGGCAGGGGGATAAAAGTTGAGCACAACCATTGCTTGGGATAGTGTCCTATCTCATATATAGTGTTAAATACTTTATGTAGAGCTGTGATGCCTTTTTCATCTAGGAGTTTAAGTATTTCTGAAGGAATTTCGTCTGGGCCAACTGCTTTATTATTTTTTGCGTCGCGTATAGCTTTTTCAATTTCGTTTTTAGTTATGGGTGGACCGGTTAGTGAAATATTGACATCAGCTGGAGGTCTGTCATCGTCAAATAGTTCTTTTATATACTTTTCCCAAGCATTGTTTTTCTCTTTGCTGTCGAGGACTATTTGGTTGTTATTATTGACTGTTACAGTTGTTCTCATTTTTCTATATATACCAGCAGTTTCCTTCAGTTTCTTGTGCATGTTAAAGTCATCATGTTGGTTTTGTAGTTGTTCGATTTCTTGGCATTCACGTTTAAGCCATTCATTTTTTGCTATTCTAATCTTTGACCTTATAAGTCTTTGAATGTCTTTGTACTTACTATCTTTTTTGTTTTTGTGCTCTCATCGTTTGTCCATTAGAAACAATATCTCATCTGTCATCCATTTCTACATTTCGTTCTTTGTTTTATACCCTAGTATGTTTTGCATTGCGTTTGTTACAGTGTCCATCATCCTTGTCCGAGTTTGCGTTGGCGTGTTTCCAATATTCGAAGTTATTATTTGGATTTGTGAGTTTATCTCATTGCTCAACTCAGATTTTATTATTGGGTTCTTCATTTTTTCTAACGCTATCTGTCGTTGTATGGTTGACTTTTTCTGACTTGACAAAGCAATTTTCATGACGGCCACTAATAATACGTGATCAGAGGGAACATCCGCTCCAGGATATGTACAAGCTCTCTTGATGGTTGAACAGAATCTTTGGTACTACATTGTCTGTTCGGTCCGCTGGGGATTTCCATGTGTATAGGCGGTGGGGGTGAAGTTCAAACCATGTGTTCGTTATTTTCATGTTTTCTTCTTGGCAAAATTGTAACAGTCGATGACCTCTCTCGTTTCTTTCTCCTAGACCATATAATCCAATTATCTCCTCGAATTTTCCTTTTCCTATTTTAGCATTGAAGTCACCTATAATTAAATTCACGTCATGTTTTTTAGTCAATTTTAACAGTTCTTTCATTTCATCATAGAATTGTTCTAGTTCATGGTCCTGCGCTTCCGCAGTTGGTGCGTATACCTGTATTATATTAAGATTATTTGGCTTAGCTCCGATTTTTAATAAAGCAGTGCGATCCGAATATGGAACAAAGTCCACGACATATTTTGATAGTTCTTTAGTTATAACGATTCCCACACCTTTCCTGTGTTTTGGATCTTCATTTCCAGAGTAAAAGAACATTCCGTTATCTACATTGCACTTCCCTACACCAGGCCACTAGGTTTCAGCAACGCCCAGGATATCAAGTTGAAGTCTGTTCATTTCACGTGTGAGGTTTGCCAATTTCCAGCCTCAAACAGGCTTCTTACATTCCACGTTCCGATCTTTAGTGGTTTTCTTAAATTTGCTCTTATGTTTGTTACATTTAAAGCCGTTCTCCCCGGAGATCCGATTGGAGAACTATTTATACCTCCGGAAAATTTTGAATTCAATGTACTCATGTTATTCCCTAGGGAAAAATAATAATAAAGGTGGTATCCCGTTGCCTTCCTTTATGCCATATTTTGGCTTGAGTATCGGCCGCCCATTCTGAGTCAGTCGCCGTTTGCAGTCGCCCAATTTGGGAACAGACACTGCAACGCTAGTTTTGGTCCGCCTCGAGTATTTCATTTCCTCGATACCACCCATATCTGGGAGGCATTCCCCTATCCGTCACCTGGGGAGGCGCCCGATGGAGGACTAGCTACCCCACACGGGACCTGCTAATTGTAGCCTATTATTGCAGCCAATGGATCAACATGTAATACAGAATGTGAAATTGCATTATCGAAAATCTTTGCTAATGAATATTGTGGGACAAGAAGACTAACGTTTCGCAGTTACTGAATCAATTCGACCTCAACATGTGGTGTTTCTCTTGAAAGGGCCTTGTCATCTGTGTCCCAAGAGTTAATTCAAAAATCATGGAAGAATTTATGGCCCACAAAAGATGATGATTATGACGTAAGTGTCCTGTTGCCTCTTTCACAGTTGAGAGAAAAAATTTTGCTAGAGAAAGAAGAGAAAATCGCGATCTACGCATGATGACAGATGGCTAACAAATGTATCTGATCAAGAATTACCAACTGAAGACATTGAAGAATGGGTTGTAGGAGATAATAAGAACTATCTCTCTAAAGCTGAAATAATCAACAACACAGAAAGTGACGAGGATACAGAAGAACTTGCAGAAGGCGATGTCACTATGAATTCAGTGAAACATAAACAATAATAAAAACAAGTAATGTGTTTTTTGGAATTTTACTTAATAATTATGATTCGTAACGCGTTTCACAACACCGTAGCTTCTTCAGACGAATGAGTCTGAAATCTGAAAAAGCTACCTTGTAGTGAAACGCGTTACGAAGACTTCTTCGGAACATTTGAATTTGGGAGGCTTTTACTTGGTAAAATTCCATTATCAATAATAAAAACAAGTACTGTGTTTTAAGGAATTTTACTTAATAATTGCGCTTCGTAACGCGTTTCACTACACCGTAGCTTCTTCAGACGAATGAATATACAGAAAAATATAAATGAGAATATAACTAAAAATGTTCTTGAGTAATTAAAAGTTTATTGGGTAGCTTCTTCTTAAGTGGTTATTTATGACAGGTATATCCAATAAAATTAAGGAATACATTGCTCCCCGAAGAGATTCAGTAGAGGTGAAGGGCTTAAATCGACTTCTTCATTGATGAGTCTACCTGAGTGTTTGTATTTATTGATTTCTAAATTTTCCCAAAGATCTACCTTCCAATATTTATTATCTGTATGCAAAATTTCAAACTGTGGGTCGAAAGAATGATTATTTTCTAAGAGATGATTCGCGTAATTTGAATCTGATATTCTATTTGAAAAACTGCGTTTATGTTCCGATATTCTAATATTAAAATTTACTAAATGTAGAAATTATCACAGTATTTGCAATTCAATCTATAAACACCTGATTTATTGTTTTTACCTGGTTTGGTTTTATTATTTTTATATATTTGCCTAAATTATTATAAGTTTGGAAAGCTATGTTGAAATTATTGCTACTTAAGAATGATTTCAGATTCTCACTTGTAATGCCAACATAGGTTAAGGTGTTAAATTTTTGTTTCAATTTATCGACAGGGTAAACTTCATTCAATGCGATTCTACTTTGTTTTTATTTAAAATATTATTTATTAGTTTGGGATTGTAACCATTATTTTTGGCTATTTGTTTAAACAAATTTAGTTCTTTGTTGAAATTTTCTGGTGATAACGGGATGTTAATCAATCTATGAATAAAACTATTGAATGCTGACATTTTATGTTGATATGGATGACACGACGAGTTATGTATTATAATATCTGTATGTGACGGCTTATGGTGAATTGCGAAAAATGTTTTCCATTTTCATTCGAAATTGTTACGTCTGAGAAATTTATCGAATTATTGATTTCTATTTCGGTTGTGAATGCAATTTTAGGATGTAATGAATTTATATGATTTTCGAAAATTTGTAACTGTCTATCTGTTCCTGTAAAGCAAATAATGATATCGTCTACATAGCGATACCAGTATAAACAATATTTACTGAGTGGATGATTATGAATTAATTTCTCTAAGTTATTCATAAAAATTTCTGCTAACAAAGGACTTAACGGATTGCCCATAATCAAGCCGTCTTCAATAGTATAATATCTGTTATTCAAAATGGAATTAATTTTGATCGAAACAAATTTTTAATAATGAAAGAATATCTGATTTAATGATAGTATTGACATGATTCTTTTCTAATAATTCTTCGACTAAGTAATACGTATCTTTCGGAGGAATGTTGGGAAATAGATTCTTAACATCGAAAGAAATGAAATAAAAATATTAGAATATCGGAACATAAACGCAGTTTTTCAAATAAAAAATCAGATTCAAATTACGCGAATCATCTCTTAGAAAATAATCATTCTTTCGACCCACAGTTTGAAATTTTGCATACAGATAATAAATATTGGAAGGTAGATCTTGGGGAAACTTTAGAAATCAATAAATACAAACACTCAGGTAGACTCATCAATGAACAAGTCGATTTAAGCCCTTCACCTCTATTGAATCTTTTCGGGGAGCAATCTTTTCCTTAATTTTATTGGATATACCTGTCATAAATAACCACTTAAGAAGAAGCAACCCAATAAGCTTTCAATAACTCAAGAACATTTATAGTTATATTCTCATTTATATTTTTCTGTATATTCATTCGTCTGAAGAAGCTACGGTGTAGTGAAACGCATTACGAATCGCAATTATTAAATAAAATTCCTTAAAACACAGTACTTGTTTTTATTACTTCTTCGGAACCTAAAAATGATCTGTGAAATGTATCACTTTCTTAAGAGTATGTAGTTATATTTTCATGTTTTTCTGTGAATCACAATAATTTTGAGTTGTTCAATGAATATTTCACGTTTTTCAATAAATATTTCACGTTTTTCAACCCTGTCTTTTTTTAACTTTTTATTTCAATTACCTCGATAATCCGAATATTTCAGTAATCCGAACAGGTCCCATATAACACCTATTAGAGGAGTTGTACTGTACATGTTTCTCTTTCTTTATTTTAAATAATACAGTTTGAGTAAAAACCAATTTCAAAGTCTCTACAGAAACTAGTTAGTTGGAAGTATTCAAACGCTTTCATACCAACAACCTTCAACATGAAAATGTTTGTGTTTTAATTGAGTATTTTTTATGTCAACTTAGTACAAATGCTCCAGTAAAAAGAGCCTTTTCCCTTATGAATAAATTGTGGACGCCTGAAAAAATCACTTATGGGTTCCAGTTCTGAAAGTGGTCAATATAATATAAAGTGCCCAGAATCTTCTTATTTGAAATCATCACCTACTTTAATAAAGCAAATTTGTTCCTCTGACAAATATAAATAATATAAAAAAAATACGTAGCATATATGTAATTTGATTGCTTCAAAAAGTTACCGAACTAGTGATTGATTTTTTCACAACTTGTAATCAAAATAAATATAATTAATATGAATATAATAATAGTGAATAATTGCATTAAATTAGACTTTTTCTGAATAAAGAAAATTAAAATTTATGTTTGTTTTCACTGTTGATTTGATAACTGAAGTATAAAAACTTATGTCCCATTTGGATTTGAAAAACAAGGTCAGTTCATCTATAAATGACTTTGATTTCATTAAACAAATAAAATTTTTCTTCTTCAAATATAGTACACTTACATAATAATTTAAATCGCTTTTATTCCTTGTTCAGGAATTATTTCTTACTATATTTCGGATAAATTTCAGAATCTTGATTATGGATCAACTAACACTATTCATTGTGTAACGATTGTATATTAATTGCTAATGGAAAATATGACAATTATTATATTAAAAATGGATATAATTCGAGCAGCAGAAGCAATGAATTGAATCCTTTTCCTGAAAGAAACAACTACATAAAATATTTGCCAGGCTAAAGTAAATATCTTCAACAGTGGTTCATACAAATCAACAAATAATTAAAATATAAGGATCTCAATAGAGAAGAAGCCACTATTTGTGTAAGTTGTACTGTTACTGCAATTTCAAATAGATATATCAAGCATCGATCAACAAAACCAACCATACCAGATTCCAGACTTGCTCTTTCTGGATATTGATGCTATATTGATCACAGTTCTTGAAGAATTTTGAAGATGGTTCTTGAGTTGTTTCTTGTTCGTAAAGAAATATTTTGAAATTTTTTTTCATTGTTAATACTTTTACTGAAGTATCCCTTCATGATAGTTGATTTTTATCCTCCCTGCGTTCTAATACGTTGAATCTCAGCCACACTTATTTACAATCACAAGGTGTGCGTTTTCTCTTGCTCTTGTATTATGTATGTAGAGGAGCAATCAGAATCTCTTCGTTGTCATCTATATGTTCTTCCCTCAAAGTACATAATTCCCCTCGCTTTTACCAAAAATCATCACAATTACCATTAAAAAGATCATAATGCGTGAGTGTTTTTTTAATATAGCAGCTTAAGATATGAGCCCAATTGCCGAGTGAAAGTGATGTACTATCATATTCAACTCAGTTTTCACCTTTTTTTTGCCCTTCTCAGTCTGGATTGCCAGAGTCAAGAATTACCTGCTTACGGAGAATTGATAGTATTTATTTTATGGAAATTCATTTTTAAAGTAAAACGAAATGAAACACTTTTGTCACTTTTCCACAATTCATTCAATAATCACGACCAGTTTCGACCATACGGTCATTTTCAAGTGAATAACAACATAATACATGAGTAGGCAAGTACGCGCGTAGATCCTTGAATTTTGGTGAGGGTCGAATTTCTGTCCTTTTTCCTCTTCATCTCGCTTGTTTTACATCTCCTTGGTTTGTTCTGGGGTTCTACTGGTTGGTTATCCTCCTTCTTTTATGTTGTGGAGCATCTATGCTGGCCTGTTGTTTTCTCTTCCATTGTACTGGAGTAGGCAAGTACAAGTACAGAATGAAATTTATCCTAAATATTGGGTAGTGGGGATCCATTATGCTCTAGTTGGCTGTTGAGGGTAATAAATTGTGGGTTTTTACATAGTTTGTTAATCTCCAAACTTTCCAACAAATTCATCTCTCTCCCTTTGTTACATTTATGAAGGATTTTAAGATTGCTCAATGATATCAAGTGGTTAGTTGATTTTATGTGTTCAAATATTGACGAATTTTTATGTCAGCTAGTAGAGGCTAAGAGGTGTACCCATTGGAAGACCTGAATTATGTTCAAAAGAATTTAAATTGAAATTGAAAGTAACTTTGAGATAGACATATTTGAAGAAGATTGCTAAATTCATTAGTGATATATGACGGAGTGTTAGACTCGGATAAGATATCTGTAACAAGGGAAGACACTCGTTGATTCTCTGTTCAGAATTTTCATAAGCACAATACACGAAAGAGACTAACTTAATATCTTATTCTAATTCTGTAGATCTTACATAAACTTTCAAATTTCATATGAGTCTCCCAAGATACTAACTAAGTTAGTCTCTTTCGATGTCAAAATATGTACCTGAACATTCAAACGAATAAGTGTCTTCCCTTGTTACAGATATCTTATCCGAGTCTAACACACCGCCATATATCACTGATGAATTTAGCAATCTTCTTCAAATATGCGTATCTCAAAGTTACTTTCAATTTAAATTTAAATTGTTTAAACAAAATTCAGGTCTTCCAATGGGTACACCTCTTAGCCCTCTACTAGCTGACATTTTCATGAATAATTTAAAGAAGAACTCAATATTAAACACAGATTTCGCTAAAAAACAGATTACTTTGTGGTACAGATATGTAGGCGACATTTTGGTTGGTTTTCGTGGTTCAAACAGACAAATTCAGCAATTTTTAAATTTCCTGAATAAAATACATTGCCACATCAGCTTCACTTCTGAATTGAAAATAATAACTCAATTAAATTCAAATAAGCAACTCACTTATAAAATTTACAGAAAGGAAACATTCACAGACGCATCGATTCCAATGGACTCGTTCAGTCATTTAAGCCACAAACTAGCTGCATATAACTCCATGATTCATAGAGCTTACTCTGTTCCCCTTTCGACAGAAAATTTGCAAACTGAACTCAATATCATCAGAAAAATTGCCTCAAATAGCAACATACCATAACATTTTCTAAATACAATCATTAAACGCAAAGAACAACGTATTACCATCTGAAAATATCATATCACGCATTCGTACAAGTACATCTTACATATGGGAATGTTGGGTGGGGAGGAGTGTATGATTGCCATGTTGAACAACTAAATATTTTGCAGAAATGGATCCTGAAAATCATGTATGGCAAAGGGCGCATATTTTCGAGTGAAGAGATTTTCGCTTTGTCAGGAATGCTTGACATTAGACAGTTGTATGCTGAGAAACTAGTAACTGAAGTATTTACGAGTTAGATAAATGTAAACCCCATTGATCATAAATATGATACAAGGGGAAAAGACTCTGACTACAAAACACTACGCTCAAATAAAAGAATAGGACACAGATCCAGCAAATATCTGGCACCACGAGTATACTCTCGTAAACTACAGTTGTTTCAAAGAGAAAGTGGAGCTTTGGATTCTTTGTGCCGGAAGATCAGAAACAGACAACTTAATTAATCAGCGGAAAAATGAAAGTGCCTAGTTCAAAGACTGAGTTCAGAAATTTCGCTGAGTGACATAAAAAAAAGAGAGGAAAAGATATGTAAATTGTGAGAAAAAACCTAAATTGCGACTAAAATTTCCTAAATGGTGACTAAAATACCGGATTTGACTAACGCCCGATTGTGAAAAAAAATAAACCTATCGTGACGAACAATTCAACAAACATAGTGACTTTTTGTTTCCTAATTACGCGCTGTGAAACTAACTTTACTTTCAAATAGAAAAAAAAAATTCCACATAAATGAAGTTGTTATAAATTAAAATTTAACAAAATATACCTATCTCAAAGGCGAACAGGCGAGACATTCTTCGGAATGATTAAGCCTCTGCTTTTTCATTGTTTATTACTCTGTATGTATGAAATCAATTGTAATAAACTTATGCACTATCTCAGCTGTTAGCTGGATATAATTTACCTTTCCCAGATTTAGTAATCAAAGGAATAGGCTCGACTACAATATACTTGACATAAATTTCCTAACTATTCTACATGTATTAAGAATTACAGCTTTTTGCATTTCTATATAGGTATTCTTACGCAATTCTAATTTCTTAAGGCTATCATGCAAAGTTTTGGGTATTAAACCAGTCGAGGATACGATGACAGGAACAATATCTATTTTATCGAGGTTCCACATCTGCTTGATCTCAATAGTAAGGTCTGTGTATTTGGACTTTTTCTCCTGGAACTTGTTCAGCACGTTGTTATTATTCGGTATGGCGACATCCACCACCATTGCTGTTCTGGCTCTCTTATCATACACCACTATGTCCGACCTATCATTCTGTCAGTGATAACAGGCCTATCGTAATATAATCTGATAGAGTCATTTTCCAATACGGGCGCCGGCTGATACTTGTAATATGGCTGGAAGGTGTTCAGAAGTCCGTACTTGTGTGCAAGTTTCTGGTGGATAATGTTGCACACTTGATTATGCCTGTGAAGATACTCCGTATTTGCCAGTTGTTCACATCCGGACGTAATATGCTGTATAGTCTCCGATCTTATATGGCATTTTCTGCACTTATCTGTTTGTAATGTTCCGTCCTTCATTATAAATTTTTTTTTTAATAAATTTTTAATAAACTTTATTATTATTATTATTATTATCATAATTACTAAATAGCATCGTAGAAACCCCAGAAAAAGATACACTAGTCTCAGATACACCGGCGAACTCTCTAACAAAATCAGTAACTACTTTTCCAAATTGAACATAACTACTTCATTGTCAAGCAGCCCTAACTTAAGCAGATTATTATTCAATGCCAAACAAAAGAACTATAAATTCAAGCAATCAAGAATTTATGAAATCGAATGCAATGAATGTCAGGTAGCCTATGTTGGACAAACAGGTAGAAGTTTTGAAGCTAGATTCAAGGAACATCTTTCATCAGATAAAAATTCGCCAATATTTGAACACATAAAATCAACTAACCACTCGATATCATCGAACAATCTTAAAATCCTTCATAAATGTAACAAAGGGAGAGATGAATTTGTTGGAAAGTTTGGAGATTAATAAACTATGTAAAAACCCTCAGTTTAACAACCTCAAAAGCCAGCTAGAGCATAATGGATCCCCACTTCTCAATATTTAGGATAAATTTCATTCTGTACTTGTACTTGCCTACTCATGTATTATATTGTTATTCACTTGAAAATGACCGTAGGGTCGAAACCCGTCGTGATTTTTGAATGAATTGTGGAAAAGTGACAAAAGTGTCTCATTTCGTTTTACTTTTTACGGAGAATTAGTTATCAATCTGAGAACTATTGAATAGCTTTCCTGAATTATATTTGTAACTATATATTTCTTGTTTTATATCATTTAAATCAATACAAATTTAATTGCTTTAGACAGGAAGATGATAGATGTATGTTCCTGAAAACCTACTTGGTATTAGTGGAAGTTATATCAGTAGTGAGTAATTGCATCGGCTCTTAGAAACAGACTCAAAACGATCATTATATCAACCGAACAGTTATACGAATCCCGTTTCAACGTGCTCCTAAAGTAAAACATGCTGTACATGCTTCTCTAAATCTGTCGATAAGAGTGCAGTGTGTTTCGACAATCTATCAGCAAACATTTTCAGGAATGATAGTTATCAATTCATCCTCTATACCGAGCTCCTAGGCTCTCGAATGCAAACTACGCAACTCGTTTACAATGGGCGCGAAAACTACAGCATTGGCAAGATTAATGAGCTTTCTTACTGTTTGGAAACAAATCAAGATTCGATATGTGTATCTACGTATTTGCGTCTTGTAAGGAATGGGGGAGGGATATGTCAACAACGCTTAATGCAAAAAACAGTTCCATTTCCTAGAAGTATATGTCATATGTTAGGAGATATTCCTAGAGAAACAATGAATGTGGGAGATATACACTCAAGACTTAGCCTACATTTCAAGCCGCTATTGGTGAATATTTAATTGATATATTGGATAAAGCTTATCCTAATCTAAAGACTCAAATTGTGAACGTCAGAATGGAATTGATTATGATCTGCGTTCTCCACATCTAAATCACAACGAACACGCCAAGCATTTCCTGGGACTGGATGTCTTCGTGAACATCAGCCACATCAAGAAAAAGCTGTGCAGTAAATTAATTTTTTTCTATTAGAGGTAGAAATTTTCTATATTAATCAATTCCTTGACATAAAATTATTCCGTATACTATACCCCTTTTACTCTTGTTGGTACTTTATTCTTATTCTATTCTGATAATATAAACTTTTTAATTTGTAAATTAGTGTACTGCTTAGTTTTTAGCAGTAAATACCATAATTAAGTGTACTTTCATTTTCTTTTAGAAAATGTATCCGTAATTTTTGTACACATGCTATTTTTATGTTTAATTGTTTCAAATGACAAATCGCGATAGATCTAATAGTTGAAATATACTTTTATAACTACCTGTTGAAATCTGTCAGAAGAAACACTTTTATTTTCTTTTTAAAATCGAAAGGTCTACATATGAAGAGTATAGGTACCATTATAATGTTAAATAGAAACTACCAGCCTGACTTGTCATCTTGAAATACACACACATTTGTAGCAAGGTTTACGAGGGGCTTTCGGTTGGGGTAGTTTTCAGTTAACAGTGGGGTATTTAACAAAACATACCCACACGGACATTTTTGATTGAAACCAGTGGTGTAGTAAATCCATTTAATTTCAAACCAGAGTATGGAAATTTTTGGTGAATTACATTTTATTTAATAAGTGAAATTGAGACCATTGCTTAGGATCAGCAATTCACAGAGTTATACTGCCTATACATCATAGAAGTCGTCGACTAATTGATTAAAACAATATACATACGAAACAGATTATCTTTCTACGTTCCCAATTCTATAATTTACATCTGAATTACATTGCATTGTTGTTGGTGCAGATAATATTCTTACACAATAGTATTCCATGGAAAATAAAGAAGAAAGAAAAGAGTAAATACAGAACGAAATGCGAGAAAAATTCGAAAACTATTGAATATAAAAATTAGGAGTTCTGGCAATTGCTATCCAAGATCAGATTATTTTTACAAGGAGCTGTAAAATATGCATCTTGAAGCAAAATTTAGATAATACCATAGGTATCCTTCTTTGGAAGCAATTTTCTTGATCTTATCATCTTGATCAATACTTGACTCTAAATCATTTGGACAGACATGATGACGTCGCAAATATTAATTATAATGTAATATATAAAACAATATATCCTCGTTTCTAATAAATATTCCCATTTCTAATAAATAGAAATATTACCTAAATATATTCTTACTCTATCTTACAAATACAAAGTTTATTACGATGAAACGATTCACTTTTTAACATTGGCGTTTATTACAACAGACAAG
This sequence comes from Cryptolaemus montrouzieri, assembly GCA_013387265.2. Taxonomy (NCBI): domain Eukaryota; kingdom Metazoa; phylum Arthropoda; class Insecta; order Coleoptera; family Coccinellidae; genus Cryptolaemus; species Cryptolaemus montrouzieri. The sequence goes on along the minus strand of JABFTP020000001.1, from coordinate 87,842,952 downwards.
GAATAATATTTATTCATAGATTATTGATATTGCAATACCTGATAAACACAATATAAAAGAAATAATTCATAATATATGAAACTTAACAACCGAGAAATGTGGACGATGAAGAAATGTTTATTTTCCTGAGTATTATTATACATCTGGTGCCGTTCTCGAAAAATGATAAAAAAAATTGATATAAACTATTAACACATATTTGTAACGCATTTCGATGACACTAAACCTTCATCACACAGATTTAAAATCAAAATTAAGGTTCAATAATTCATATATGATGTACAGAATCGTATTATAAGTGAGTTAAAGTACCCTAGGCAAAGTCAAAAGAAAGTTATCAGAATCACAAACATTTTTACAGTACGCCACTGATCAGCGTACAATCAATTTTGTCATCTTCCTTCAATTTAGAAACTTTTTGACACTTGTGATTTTTTCGTATCTCCAACCGTTTTCGAGTGAAAAATTATTGAATTTGAATTATTTGAACTGAATGTTATTCGCTAAATAAAAAGAAATAATAGAAATACTCGATAAGTATGCCCAAAATTTGCTTTTATTTTGATAGCTCGTCTTCTGAGACTCAACTACTTATTCAATATCAAACTAAAAATACAATTACACACCCCGACCTATCCATCGGTTGTTGAATGTATTATTCAAGAATTTCCTAGCTTCTCCACTAACATGTGGTGGTGCCCCGTCATGCATGAACCACATTATGTTTCTCACCAAAAGTGGCACATCCTCGAGCAATAAAGGTAACTCCTCCTCAAAAAAATTCCGATAAGCGGGACCTTTTTTGTAAGGCAAAAAGAAAAAATTCCGGCTCAGACATTTAGTGAGAATTGTTCTTGATGATGAGATTCTTCAATCAAGTGGGGGTTTTCCTCAGCCCAATAATGATTATTCTGAAAATTTGTAATAACAGTTCTTAAAAAGTTAGCTTCGCTTGAGAACATTATTTCACTATCAAAATGAGCATTTTCTCTAATTTCATCTAAGAACCACCAGCAGAAATTCAGTCTTTAAGAAAAATCTTGTGGAAGTAGAGTTTGGAAGCGTTGAATATGAAACGGGTGCAATAAAAGTCGTGGAGAATTATCCAAACTAGAACATGTGAAATATTCAACCGATTTCAAATTCTTCTTGTACTCACACGAGGATTCAAGTTAATACAATTCAAAAGTGCTTGCTCAATATCAGAAGTTCTCATATTTTGAGTTGCACTTTTTAAATGATTATTTGCAGTAAAACTACCAGTTTCCCTCAACCTTTTGTGGATATTTGAAAATGTTGGCCTGTCTGGTGTTACTCGATTTGGAAAGCGCATCTGATATAATCGCGTAGCTTCTGTTGTGTTTCCGTCAGCCAGACCGTACATGTGATGGATATCAGCCAATTTAGCGTTCGTAATATTAGCCCTTTTTTCTTACAGCAATTAAAACTAATCGTTAATTTAATAAACAATTCGAGCAGACACTGGTTCAACTTTAGTAACTATCAAAATAAATGAATAAAAGAAAAAAATCAAAGCCTTCTAGTCATTTTTTTAATTGGAAGTGCTTTCAATTCAACGAATGCCTACAATCGTTTAATAATTTTTTGCTCGAGAACAGTTGGAAATACAAAAAAATTACAAATGTCAAAAAAGTTCCTAAATTGAACGAAGATGACGAAAATTGATTGAACGCTGATTAGTGGCGTACTGCAAAAAGTTTGAAAGGGCAAAAGAAGACATGACTCCGGAAAAGAAAACACCTTGTAGATGCTAGTTAAAATTTAGGACGTTTAATGATGGATACTGTAAAAATAGCTTGTATTCCAAATTTGGGATGAATATCTCAAAAACTGCAGGAATTTTGAAGAAAAAAACATTTTTTTTCCGGAAATGTCAACACCCTGTAGCTCCGTAACGAAGCTTTTGCGGACCTAGGTTTATATGAACTTTTTCCTTAAAATTGCACGTAGATTTACCCCCTTAAGTTGTGACATACTATTATATAACACCCTGTATAACAATTGTTAGCAACATTCTGTAATAGTTTTAAACTAGCATTACTGAAATCCAATGGTCGTATCTGTATTTTGTGAGTAAACAGAACAAATGGGTGGAAATATAAAATATAATGTATCTGTTTACTCGCCAACCGGCATTGGGTCACGAGTTGCTGACAACCTGAACAAATAATCCGACATTATTCAATCGATATTCTGAGGAAGAGTCACGTATTTTAACTTCATGGAACTTGAAATAAATCTTAGAATTACCTACAAATGACTTAGGTTAGAAAAGAATGAAAATTGCTGTATTTAATTTGATAGAATGAAATGTCAATATTTCTATGGAAACATGAGATATTATGCCATTCACCATGAACTTATAGACAGATGAAACTGAATTTACTACATAAATCGAAAACACGAAAATTGCAACGTTGAATTTTGCTTCATAAATGGCAATTTTTTTCATAGCACGGGCCGTCAGTACCTATAAAATATATATATATATATATATATATATATATATATATATATATATATATATATATATATATATATATATATATATATATATATATATAATACTACTATTTATTTATAATACTACTCATATTTTTTCAATTCATTAGATTCGCCGTAAAAACTAAATGAAGTTCCCCATACATAAAGGACTGGACTATCTCTTTCGATGACAAAATCCCGATAGATGTTATATACCTCGACTTTGCCAGGTCTTTTGACAGGGTACCCTTAAGACGACTGATCCACAAGCTGGAACACTTTGGAATTCGGGGACCTCTGCTGGAATGGATAAAATTCTTTCTGACATCCAAAGCCAGAATAGGTGAATATTTTTCTCCCGAGTTCGTTGGTTCCAGTGGTGTTCCCCAAGGTTCAGTACTTGGTCCACTACTTTTTCTTGTATATACAGCTGATATTTCTTCTGTTCTTGAATCCACTGTCTCGATGTATGCAGATGACACCAAGTTGTAGAACAATGCTCTCTCCAACCATAATACGCTCCAAAATAACTTAGCCTCATGTAAAAAGTGGCGTCTCGACCTGAACTACGATAAATGCGTCGTACTACATATGGGTAAAAATAATCGCTGCCGAACGTACCATATAGGAACTTTCCAACTCCAGGAAGTCAAGAGTCAACTAGATCTTGGGGTGGTGATATCACACACTCTTGGTCAGAGCATATTATACGAAGAACCAATAGATGACGAAGGATCCTGGGGATGATGGAAAATTCATTTCGTCAATGTAGTCTTGAAACCTTTAAAATATTATACAAGAGCTTTATTCGACCTATCTTGGAATTTGCTGGTCCTGTTTGGTGCCCCGTCCTACAAAGAGACATCCTTCTTCTGGAAAATATACAAAGGACAACTAGAATGAGTTATGGTAGAGCTCGCCCCAATTATGAGCATCGTCTCGTTTGCCAGAAACGAACAACCTTCAAAACAAATAAGATTTAGATTATCCTCTTCAGAGCAGTTCACGGGCTTTTAATTTCGATTCAAATTTTCTATTTGAACTTTCCAAGAACACTCAACTGAGGGGCCACTCATTCAAGCTGAATAGAGAGAAATTCGCTACGTCTCAAAGAAAGCATTTTCTTCAAAATCGATCGATGCCTTCAAAAATAATCTTTTGAAAGGTTAGTCGAAAGAGATGTCTTGTAATTCACTATTCACATTAGTTTTTTTATATAGAGTTTTTTTCTCCTTCTTCTCTGAGCACATTCTGCTATTTTACATTTTATTATGATCTTAGAGTGCATATTACAATGATGTATTCTTCAATGAATTTATAAGTTACTCATTTTCATTTTCTAATAATAATAATAATACTCTATACCTGAGATTTCAAGTTATAGCGAAAAGACGAATTTTACGTATCTACCTGAAGTTGGCAAAGGAGGCTTAGATTTCTGCACGTCCATAGAGATATCCCAGAGCAAAGACAGGCTCCTAAGCATAAATAATAGACTATTATTGTTTTAACTGTCAGTCGAATTGATTCGAATAGAATGGCTAGCTACACAAGTGAGCCAATACTTAATTTATTTTTCATTCAATTATTGAATTTTAACTGATATTTTTGAAGATAGATGGATTGGAACGAAGGGTCCATCTTTGTGACCTTCAAGAACATCTGACCTAATACCTATGGATTTTTATCTTTGAGGAACGCTAAAAGATAGAATTTATTCTGAACCTGTGACTTCAAGATATGATTTGCATAATAGACTGCAAAACGCTTTCATGCAGTTAGATGTGGAAGAACTGAGGCGAGCCACATCAAAGGTGTTATGCGTCGAGTATAACTATGTCTAATTGAATGGTCTTCACTTTGAATAATTATTATGAAATTTACGAAAATAGAGTTTAATTCGTTTTGATATTTTTTAATTTGACTTCGACAACTACTACAATTATTTGTTAATGATCAGGGAACTGTCTATGCACGGGCAGGAATCTAAGGCAACTTAAGGTAGGAACGTAAAATTCGTTCGCCGTTCTCGAGATATATCAATTTTTTCAAAAAAAAATCATAATTCATGAATGAACCAAGCTAGACTTATGTGTTAGATGTTTTTGCGATTGAAATAACAAGTACTATCTAACCAGTCATCAATATACAGGGTGTTTTATATTGAATAACAAAGTTGGTATGCACTTCCGGTATAACCGGAAGTGCCATTGAGGTGAGAATATTTTAGAAGTAGAGTTTCGGACCAGCTGAATCAACTACCAATATTTCAGAACGATAGCATTATTAGTTCTCCATAAACGTCTAATGGGCCACTCAACTTGGGATACTCTGTACAAATTACCATTATATATTCATGGTTTATGTATTCGCGGCATATTAACGGAACATATACCCCGCGAATAAAGAGCTTATACTGTACTTCGAAGATTTGTTCTTGTAGCTTTTGACTCTCCTTCATCAACACCCCTTCGCCACAATTATTGTCTAACTCCTTCCGCAGTTACTTGTTATTCAGTAGCTCATGAAAATATGTTTTGTTCCATTATGTTTTCGGTCCGCTAATCAACATTCCTGTTTTGGGCCTCAAAAACTAGCTTCTAATTCCTACTTTCCTTGATAGAATGACTTTCGTTGATTGCTCCGAAACTTTTTCATCTGGTATATCATCCATCATTCTTTCGTATTACCTTCTGATCTCTATATCTTTCAATTCTTCCGAAATGTTATATTTTTCATAGTTTTTCCTCTGGTTAAATCGACGTATCTCTACACATCTCCTTTCCCTGAAACTGCGTGCGTCTTACAATCATTCGCCTTTGCATCGTGAAGCTGATGAGCTCATCCGTTTGTGTAAAAATTGTATGAGGCTTGTCATAGTTACCATTGCGCGCGCATACCAAATGAAGACGTGCTATGTGCCAACCTATGGCATTGGTAAAGCTATCGTCTACAATCTATCATTGGTTCAAGAATGACAGCTACGCACCTCATCGCATTCATTCATGCCCTTCACCATCACTACGGAAAAGTTCATCCCGAGAACCATCAACACGAGCTTAGCCCTCTACGCGGATGACACGGCTATAATGACGAGATCCAAGAGGCCCCAGACCAATTGAAAGAATGGTTCAGTAAAAGGTTAGTTGCGGTAAATCCAGAGAAGAGCTCGGCACTCTACCTGTCCCGAAGAAGACGAATCCCCGAGGAGCAGATCACGATAAATGGCCTACCTATTCAAGAACAAGGCCAAATATCTGGGACTCAGGCTAGACATGGCGTCAACAGGTGGAAGTCTGCACGAGCAAGACAAAGGCAACCCAAGCCTAATGAATAGGAGGAGCAAGTTGAGTCCAGCAAACAAGCTGAAAATATACAAGATCATCATCAGGTCAATGATGACATACTGAAACTGAAACTGCAAGTCGTGCAGAACAGAGGACTGAGGATGGCTGTGGATGCCCATGGTACTTTCGACACTCCCAGATACATCGAGACCTGAAGATCCTAGTTCTATCGAATTCATCAGAGAGACAGCTGTGAAAGCCTTCCAAGCAGTCGACACGCACACAAACCGATTACTGAATATCTTAGGAGATTACGAAGAAGACAGACCGAGAAAATACAAGAGATGGTGCTTCGAGAAGACCTGAATTAGGTATAAGAACGTTGTAACTTCAAATATTGAGACTGTCGTCACTAGAACGACAAAGATATAATGTAATTAATTCTAAGTGTTATTTAAATCCTTCAGATCACGGCTTAGAAGCCAAATTTTGTCCTTTTAGTTAAACCACAAAAGATGTTAAGTTAAAAGTTGTGAAAACCGGCACTTAAATAAAGCTTATGTCAAATTCAAGTCAAGACGAAAAAGTTTCAGTTGCAATTAGAAATTTGCGCTTAATTGGTCGTCTTGACTATGGTGTTCTTGACATAGATTTCAATCTTCAAATAGCTCCATAGGAATGAATCGAATGCTGTAAAATCACACAATTTAGAGGATCAATGCTGAGTATAAAGACGAGGGAACAGAAAATTTTTCATAGAGTAATTTAATTCTGACAGCAAAAGTTTCATTATCGTTGTAACATTGTTCAACAATAAAACTAATTGTGTCCTTGTACTAGTCCACTGTGTGGCTAGTACAACAAATAATTGTTGTTGCTAACGCTTTACCGTATTACAGTATAAACGATGATAAATTCCCTTGCCTCTTCATGAAAATCTAATATTCACTCTCGTTTTTCAAGATTCGAAATTTCAAGTACTAGATTCTCAGTACGCCACTGAGGCCATCTCACGGAACCTTAAACCACCGTACGATTTGTGACGTTTAAAGATGGATATTTATTTGTCTATTCAACGTACACCCTCAAACACCTGCAAGGGTCGACCCCGAAGAAGAAGGGAGAGAACGCAAAAAGGGTCGTTCGACTGGTTTCTCTTCACAATGTTTATTTTGAAATCGTTTTTTTTTTAGATTCATATTTTAAAAGCAGGGTCGTATTCGACTATGATAGTATACAAAGAAGATATGTTATTGTTTCTATTTGTTTTCTCTAGATGGCAGCTCTTCTTTGCAAGAAGAAAATTCGATCAACTAAAACAGATACTATGAATAATCATTATCTGCTCACAAAGACGTTCCGTCGTGTTCGTGACTAACTGGTTATATCTATTGCCCACAAAAATTGTTCCTACGTTCTATCGTGGAGATATAAAGGTAGATCGAAACATTTCTAAATAATCCCCATATTCATGAATTTTTAAATAATTAATTCCTCTTGAGACATGATACCATCAAAAAATCAATGAAAAATAAAATCCGTCTACTAAACAATTAAATAGCAGCTTACGAACATCTCGACCAAAAACTTTATAGAAAAAGGAATACTTTCAGAAGAATTTCGGATATAAATAACTTATAAACAGATAAAAACATATCAAAACCTTGCCGATTTGTTCGATATTCAACTTATCTTTGGCATCAGGTAGGTTTCCAAATTTGTGGAAGCGCAGCTATTTTGTTCTGACCAAAAATCCTCTATCAAATCTACCAAGGTATATCAATTCAATCAGCTAGACCCAAAATGTTTGACGGCCTGATGTGACATTTTTTAAATTGGCACTGTTACTCTCTTATAATCAAGAAGCAACATGGTTTCATAAGAGGTCGCTGCACTGTGTCAAATCTGGTACTTTATGTCAAGGATATTATCGAATGCTTTGAGTCAGGCTCCCAGTTGAATGCTGTCTATACAGATTTTTGAAAAGCATTTCATGGGTAAACCATAATTTACTGTAGGCAAAATTAGAGTCACTGGATATATCTGACCCACTTCTGTCCTGGTTTCGGGGTTTCTTGAGTGGCCGAACTCAATTCGTCAGGTACAAATTGTTCCTTTTCAGAGAGATACTTGTCAGTTCGGGAGTTCCACAGGGTTCACACTTGTGCCCAATTCTTTTCAACCTTTCCATTAATGATGTGAAGGAAGTTATGAAGTGTAAATTTTTGCTGTTAGCAGATGATATGAAGTTGTTAAGGATGTACATTTTCTGCAAAAGCAGATTGATGCACTGATAAACTGGTCAATTTCAAATTCGTTAAAACTGAATTTCGGTAAATGTTGTGTGATCACATTTTATAAAACCGAAGAGCGCAATCGAACACGGTTATGCAATGGGCGATGAACTGTTGGGCAGGGTTAATGATATAAAGGACCTCGGAATGATCCTCGACAGTCATTTAGGTTTCAAGGAACATATTCGCAAGACAACAGCTAGAGCATACCGGATTCTGGGTTTCATTATTCGGAATTCAAGGGACTTTGGTCCAAGTACAGTCAAAATTCTTTACTGTGCCTTGGTGAGATCAATTCTCGAGTATGGAACCTTCATCTGGTCTCCTCATTAATAATGCGATATTGACTGTCTGGAAAGAGATGGATCTCTATGATCAGGACATAGATTCAGTAAGGGCTAGGTTTGACATGGATTCTCTAAAAAGGCGTTAAACTATATTTAATTTAGGTTTCTTTTTCAAATTAATTAATGGTATGTTGGACTGCCCAACAGTTTTGGGTTTAATTAATTTCAATCTTCCTCAAAGACTGACGAGATACACACCACTGTTCAAGGCTAAAAGTTGTATAACTAACTACAGTCAACATTTTCTGATTAATCGCTGTGTATCTCTGTTGGGAGAACTAGGGTGAAGTTTAGACTTGTTTGCTGTATCATAGGACAGGTTTAGGATGGAGGTAAGGAGATTAATTTAGGTGGGCATGCTTGTATGTACACCTTACTTATTATAGACTGTTTTTTCTTAAATATATATAATAATATATAAATATTTTTCATTATATTATTGGGGGTTACCCGTTTACTGTATCGCATAATTTGGAGCATGTAGCATCTTTATGTAATAAATAAATAAATAAATAAATAAATAAAACACTTCAAACAAAATCAAGTGATATGGAATTTTCATCACAATTTTTATTTACAAGAAAGTTCGAAATAAATAATAGTTAAAACTGGAAATCACGCTTTTATAGCAGATCGAACTAGAAAGTTTAAAATGATTTTCAATTGGTGAAGTTTTCCAACGGTGATTGAAAGACAACAAACTCGATAAAATAAAATGATTTTAAAAAAGTTGAGAGGAACAGTGAAAGGTTTAAAAACAATTCAATTCAAAAAGCTAGGGTGCTTCATTATATATTTTATATACGAAGTCAAGTTTTAGAAATAGCTTCTAATGAAATATCAAGTACTTATATCGAGCACTCCACGCTTTCTGCATCAAAATTTGGTTGTATCACTTTAATGTTTTTCTAAATCCTCTAAAATTATTATATTTTATCTAATTAGTTGCCTTTCTATCGAGGTTGAATAACTTCTAAATAATTGAGATTTTTTTAAGTTTCTAGAACGAACTGCCATAAAAGCATATTTCTCAATTTCTTAAACTGTTATTATTTTTCTAAATTTAGTGTTGGATATTGAAAAAACCTTAGAATGATTATATCATCATCGGTCCTTGATAAGCTTCTTGAGTAACAGAACTCAATTAGTCAGGTACAAATCGTTTCTTTCCAGAGAGATACTTGTCACTTCGGGAGTTCCACAGGGTTCACACTTGTGCCCAATTCTTTTCAACCTTTTCATTAATGATGTGAAGGAAGTTATAAAGTGTAAATTTTTGATGATATAAAGTTGTTCCAGAAAATTCAAGATGTTAAGGATGTACATTCACTGCAGAAGCAGATTAATGCACTGATAAACTGGTCAACTTCAAATTCGTTAAAACTGAATTTCGATAAATGTTGTGTGATCACATTTTATAAAACCAAGAGCCCAATCGAATCGTTAATGATATAAAGGTCCTCGGAGTGATCCTCGACAGTCATTTAAATTTCGAGGAACATATTCGCAAAACAACAGCTAGAGCATACCGGATGCTGGGTTTCATTATTCGGAATTCAAGGACTTTGGTCCAAGTACAGTCAAAATTCTTCACTGTGCGTTGGTGAGATCAATTCTCGAGTATGGAACCTGCATCTGATCTCCTCATTATAAATGCGACATTGACTGTCTGGAAAGAGTTCAACGAAAGCTTCTACGTCATGTGGCATTCAAGATGAATCTCTATGATCAGGACATAGAATCAGTAAGGGCTAGGTTTGACATGGATTCTCTACAAAGGCGTAGAACTTTATTTGATTCAAGTTTCTTTTTCAAAATAATTAATTAGATTAGATTTGATTCATTTAATCTTCTTCAAAGTCTGACAATATACACACCATTGTTCAGGGCTAAAAGTTGTATAACCAACTACAGTCAAACGCATTATTCTCAAGGAAAAAGAATTATAATAAAGAGCTTCCTGGCTTTAGGAACGTAAAAAGGTACTTATCGACGGTTTATGTATTTAGGCGCATAAAATGTTAAAAAGAGTACCAATGAAAATTTATTATTTGAAATACGATGGAGGAAGACACCGTCGAAAACTACTCTTCTCCACTCCAAGCTGAGGATATTATGCTCACGAGACACAATATAATAATCAGTATTCTACAGAGCTTCATTGAACCTATAATTTAAATTCTTTAAATATTTCAATTAGATCAATATGTACATAGAGTAGGGTGTCCAAATAGGTGTTGCATATTCTAGATGGCTTCTAACTAAAGTAAAATATAGGACTTTCAACGCTACAATATTTGTAAAATTTTTTGTGATTCTCAATACAAAACCTAGCATTTTAAAAGCTTTTGAAACAATATTATCAATATGAAATATAAATGTTAGATTCTCATCAAAAATAACACCCAAATCGCGAACATAGTCTACCTAAGGAACAACATGATCTCCTAAACAAATGAAGTCTCTATTCTACCCGTATTTTTCTGAAAGTTATGTGTTGACATTTACTGACATTGATTTTGAAGTACTGTGAGGTACGAAAGATGACAGAAGATCCAAATCCTTTTGAAAAATTAGCTGGTCAGCAGTAGAACAAATTCTTCCATGAACCTTCAGATCATCTGCAAACATTTCATGATATATATATATATATATATATATATATATATATATATATATATATATATATATATATATATATATATATATATATATATATATATATATATATATATTTTTTGAAAAGAGAGGATTTACAAAATTTGAATAATTGAATTTACGATAAATGCTTATATCTATAATTATGATGTGTCTGAGAAAAAACACAAGTGTGAGCTCAGGAAATGTAACAGGGAAACCATACTATTTTGTATATGATTCAATAAACGAGTTAAAAAACCTGAAGAAAAAACTCGTTTCCCTGTCGCTATTGCACTAGCAATAGCTTGTCGTGTTGGTGTCGTGTGTACATAAAGAGTACCAAAGATTTTTCTGCTTAGGCGCTTCATTCTCTCTTGCATTCCATGATTTCCAAATGAAGACAAGAGTGAAAGGAAGGGGGTTTGGGACAGGAATCTGTAACAATGGAAAAAACCAGCAGAAAAATATTTTAACAATCATATTTCTTATATGTATAAACAAATCTAAGAAAAAAATTCTACATAGGAAGCAAGGTCATGAAAAGGACTAAGGAGATAATAAAAAAATACATAACCTGCGATATTTCCTCAAATTCCATCTCTGTTTGACCGAGAGAGCCCCGGTGGCCAGGTTCAGTCTTCCAAGTGATGCCGATTATGATCTATAGATGTTTTAGAATCATTATTCACCCAATAATCTGGGTTGACATCGTCCATATATTATTTCTTCGTGGAACTTGTTCAATTTAAAGAAAAATTTGCGAAAAAATTTTATGATAGGTACCGCGAAAGCATTCATGGATATCATTCACGTATAAATCGAATAAAAGGGGGTCCAGATGTGACCCCTGGGAGACCCCAGAAGTTACTGAAAAAGTACCAGAACAGACACCATGTACTACCACGAATTGTAACCTATCAGTCAAGTAGGACTCAATCCATCCAAGAAGAGAGCCACAGATTCCAAAATCTGACAAAACTAATATCAATGTTTTATGATGAACCCTATCAAAAGCCTTGACCGTATCCGTATATACTGCATCAACTTGTATATCATCATCGAGGACGACATATTTGGTTGACTCTCTTTTGATTTGTTGTTTTTCAGACGATACATTTCTGAATCAATGAAATTGAATTAGAACAAACTACAAACATGTAGTTTTGAATGCAATCTCGATCGTAATTAGCGATAGCAAGGATCGATTCTTCGTTGTGTTCATTAAAATTCTGAAAATATTCTCAAAGAAAAATATTCGAGAGAAATCTAGAAATTTTGATAGCGCAATATTTGTGGAATCAGCTCAATACAATGTATAGAATACGGCCCTTCATAGTATATCACTACGCTACGGTAACTCAAACCTACGCACAACAGGTGTTGATCCTGTCTTTGTATACCAAGACATGCGTAAACACAAGGATGGTGGAGATTTACTAAAGAAATTAGCAAAGAGCTATAATAGCCATACACTATCCATGAACCCATGCAATGCCTATTTTGAGCTTATACGGGAAATATAAGTTGTAAAGTGATAATTATACAACAGATAAAATGAGAAACAAAATAAAGGTAAGTGCGAGATCGACTCTCGTACCAAGGTTTCCATACAAACTAGTATGTAGATATATAGACAGTACTTCCATCAAGGAAATCAAGTCTCGAAGATTTTCATCTGTTTCAGAAATGTATAACTTTTACATTGGTATCTTAAAGACGATAGTATGTATACATTTGCAGACTCATCTTCATTATTATTAAATTCATTCTTTTAATGCGATATAACTAATATTCGATATAATTCTATCAATAATGATAGTCGACAGTTTATAGGTCATACAAAAGAACTGATGAAAATACATTTTCACTCAATAACCTACAATTAAAATTTTCAAATCACTTTTTAATGGCAACTTAAAGTTAATAAACGACCAGACTGATCTATGTAAATCCCAAATTTTCGATATATTCAAATAATAACCCTTTTCAATAGTTTATGAACTGCATACCTAATATCTGGTTATTTCAAACCCAAAGAACGACCTTTTCATATATAAATGAGATAAAAAACACAAGGTTTAACTTTAATCTACACTTTATTTGAAAAAATTCGACGACGTTTCGCTGACACAGCAGTTTTATCAAGAATGACAAACAGAATGAAGAGTATGGTATTATAAACAAATCGTAGAACAAGTTGGATGAATAACAGGAAAATCCACACCGAGCCATTGTACAGTTAGTATGAAACTTAATAAAAACTAATTAAACAAGTTAAGTAGGGGTGAATAATTCACATCCACCTACTCATTCAAAAGCTTGTCCGAATGTTTGTATCTATTTATTTCTAATGCTTCTAGGAGATCTAATTTTAAACTTTTTGATTTTATATGTAATATGTCAAAGTTTTTATTGAATGAATGGTTTTCTTTTATTAAGTGGTTTGAATAATTTGAATCAGATTTATTTTTATCGAAGCTACGTTTATGTTCAGATGTTCTCATGCCAAAACTCCTATAGGTCCTACCGATATAAATTTTATCACAAGAACCGCAATTGAGTTTATAGATTCCTGATTTACTTGATTTTGCAACACGAGATTTATTATTTTTAATATGTTTACCTAAGTTATTAGAAGTTTTGAAAGTTGTATTAAGATTTTGTTTGACGAGAAAGGATTTAATATTTGTACTTGCAGAACCGCAGAATGTTAAACTGTTGAATATTTTATAGTTTTTATGAATAGGATATACTTCATTTATTGCTTTCTGATACAGTTTTTACGAATGATTAGATCTATCATATCCGGATTATATGAATTATTAATGGTACTGATACAATTATACACTCATTACATCCAATTCAACACAAAGTTGCAGCTTTAAACAGCATGTACATCGGTTTTCAATTTACCTTTATCAGTAGAAGATTATAATGAAGAGTTAAACATCATCAAACAGATAGCCATTAATAATTCATATAATCCAGATATGATAGATCTAATCATTCGTAAAAACTGTATCAGAAAGCAATAAATGTATATCCTATTTAAAGCTGTAAAATATTCAACAGTTTTTGTGTCTGCAAGTACAAAATTAAATGTCAAACAAAATCTTAATGTAACTTTCAAAAGTAATAACTTAGGTAAACCTATTATAATAAATTGTTGAAAAATCAAGTAAAGAATCTATAAACTCAATTGCGGTTCTTGTGATAAAATTTATATCGGTAGGACCTATAGGAGTTTTGGCATAAGAACATCTGAACATAAAGGGTCGATAAAATAAATCTGATTTTATTCAAACCAATTAATAAAAGAAAACCATTCATTCAATAAAAACTTTGACATATTACATATAAAATCAAAAGTTTAAAATTAGATCTCCTAGAAACATTAGAAATAAATAGATACAAACATTCGGACAAGCTTTTGAATGAGCAGGTAGATGTGAATTATTCACCCCTACTTAACTTGTTTAATTAGTTTTTATTACCTTTCATACTAACTGTACAATGGCTCGGTGTGGATTTTCCTGTTATTCATCCAACTTGTTCTACGATTTGTTTATAATACCATACTCTTCATTCTGTTTGTCATTCTTGATAAAGCTGTTGTCAGCGAAACGTCGTCGAATTTTTTCAAATAAAGTGTAGATTAAAGTTAAACCTTGTGTTTTTTATCTCATTTATATCATGGATCTACATCAAGTAACGGCCTCCACAATTCAAATCTTTTCATATATATTTTATGTCACTTCATACATCGTTTTCACATTGTCCGACGATAAACGCTAGTTCGAAACCGCGGTAACAGTGATCTATTATCTAGGTAATTTATTTGTTGGTAGTAAAAATATAGCACAAAATCTCATTTGTGTTCTAAGAAAATGTCGAGTTACACTTAATCTAAAATCTATGTATGTAAACTGTTCAACTTCACTGATTTTGAACAACTTGGCAGTATTCTGGTGAAAGAATGGGAATAAAAGATAGTAAGAGAGCGTCCTGCCAGTTTCATGAAACCCTGAACAATATTGAATTTTTACGAAATTTCTTTCCACCTTTTCATTTTCCATTCAATAATGGCGCTTCTATACATCTTTTCGGGATCATAAGAGAAATGGTTTATAGTCTATTTGGTAAAGACGTAGAGCAGGGGTGCTCAAACTTGAACTGCTGATGATCTACCTCAATATTTTTTGACTACTTACGATCGACTCTGAGAGGCTGCAAGTATGTGTGATGCAGGGTTATCGTACATACACGATACACCCTACCTACCTACCTACGTTGGTAGGCTGTACCGTAGCATATATAGATATTAGCTTTCCGCACAATATACATTATTTTAGTCAAGGTTTGGGTTGGGACCGCCTCGGTAGCTGCACGGTTAGTGAGCAAGTATGTAGGAATATGCTTAGCCGAGGTGCCTGGTTCGAATCCGGGTTCAAGTCATGGATGTTGTCCTTGAACAAAAAAGTGAATTTGACAAAGACATACATAGAGATTGGACACATAACCATAGTTGTTGGTCCATAACCTCTGAAGGCCAGATAACTTGTAATCCTGAGAGGTGGCAGTTATCATTGCACGGTCTAGGTGAGTGGTTCGGAGTCCACTATAAACTGTAGGTCCTTAGAAAAAACAAACAAACAAACAAGGTTTGGGTTAGGTTTTGTTAGGTTCTTCTCTATTATATCAATGAAAAAACTCATAGTTATTCAAATTTGCGAGTTTATTGATTGTTACAAAAAAAAAAGAGTTACATATGGCGTTAAACTTAACTAAGGTGTGACTAACTAACTAACTAACTAAAATGCACTTAGTCAATGTATTGGCAAACGGAAATGCAGAAGAAGCTCGGTGAATTTACTAAAATAGATATCCTAACAGAATTATTTCATTTCATTCATAGAGATGATGGAAGGCCAAAAACTGCGAGAATGATTGAACCGAAAGAATAAATAGCACTGCAGCTTCAGATCAGTTCAAAAGTTTCAAAAAGAAATATCATGTTCCCATGTCAAAAACGAATTCAGGCTTTTCTATCTCGAAACTTTCATATAAGATTAATTCAAAATGCGGACGAGGAAAATTTGCTATTATTAATTTTCACATAGACGATATCTGGACTGATGAAACGTCATTTTCAGCAACATTTATCGATGAACGATTGCATAAGACTTATTGATGAGTTTCTGATTGGCCCATTTTTTCACCTGCAAGATTATCATACTTTTTGCGAAATAATCTATCTAATAATTTAACGTTGAAGCCCCAAAAGAGAGTAGACCCTGAAGTCCTTATCAATAGAAAAGAACAGTACAATTAAAAATAGACGAAAATATTGATAAGGCACCCCCAACTCTAAGACATACCGACTTAAATACACATGCAAATGAATTAAGCAACATCATTAAAGCGCAAGTGAGGTAACAACAGTAACTCGAAGAAAAATAATGACGAAACAGCGAAAACTAAAACCAGACAAAGATAGGAACTTAATCGAATGGGCTGAACTGAACAAATTAATAAGAAGAGAAATTAGAAAAGACATTAGGAAATTTAATACCAAGATCATAAAAGAAACTATTGAGAATAACAAAGGCCCAAAAATTTTTAATAGACATGTTAGTATAGGAAGAAGAGAAATGACATCACTTAAAGACAAAGCTGGGAAGGTCATTACAAATAGAGATCCAATGGTCAAATTAATAGAAAGCTTTTATAAAGAATTATATGATTCCAAATTACAACCAAATGCACAGCAAAAGGAAGATGGAAAGAGAAAAATATGTAATGTCGGTTCTGAAGATATTCCCGAAATTACTGTTAATGAATTAAATTCAGCCCTGAATAATCTTAAAATTCCAAGGCGGCTGGACCAGATGGCATAATTCCAGAAATGCTCAAATGTGGAAATCCTCGCCTAAAACAAGAACTGGTAATATTGTTCAACAAATGCTTGGATCAAAGTCAAGTCCCCCAAGCATGGCTTGAGGCTGAAGTAATTCTTCTCCACAAAAAAGGCGACATAAGAAACCTTGGTAATTATAGACCAATAAGCCTTTTATCCCAGCTATATAAATTATTCACCAAAATAATTACCAAATGATTAACTGGAAAAATAGATTTCCAGCAACCCCATGAACAAGCTGGATTTAGATCTGGGTTCAGTACGCTGGATCATATTCATGCAATTAAACACCTAATAGAAAAGTGCAATGAGTATAATTTAGATCTTTATATAGCCTTTATAGACTACCAAAAGGCCTTTGACAGTATAGAAATTTAGGCAGTCCTTAATTCTCTTAATGCATGTAGAGTGGACAGCAGATACACGAACCTGATAAAAAACATCTATTCTTCCGCCATAATGCATGTCCAGTTATGGAATAAAACCAACGACATTCCAATAAAACGAGGTGTTCGACAAGGAGATACAGTGTCACCGGGGCTATTTATTGCAGCTTTGAACGAAATCTTCAGAGAAATGGATTGGCATAAGAAAGGAATCAACATTGATGGCGAACTTCTACATCATCTACGCTTTGCCGACGATATTATACTAATAAGTAGTAACGTCCAAGAATTACAAGATATGATCCTAGACTTGAACAACCATTCAAAAAATGTTGGCCTAGAAATGAACATCAGCAAGACGACGATAATGACTAACACAAACAATAACCCCGTAATCCACGTAGAAGGTCAACAACTAGAGAATGTCGAAAACTACATATACCTGGGACAAAAACTAACTACTAAAAAGACAACATGACTGACGAGATTACACGAAGAGTGTCCTTTCGTGGGCGGCATTTGGCAAATTAAAACATGTCCTGACATCAGACATACCCCACAACCTCAAGAAAAACCTCTACAACCAATGCATTCTTCCTGTGCTTACATATGGAGCTGAAACATGGTGTCTTACTAAGAAGTTGGCCCAAAATTGACGAAAACCCAAAGAGCCCACAGAGAATAATATTAAATATTAAACTCAGATCGCATAAGAAATACTTGGATAAGAGAATAAACCAAGCTGACAGATGTCATGGAGAGGGCAGCTCAACTAAAGTAGTCATGGGCAGGTCACGTAGCTCGAAGAAATGACAATCGGTGGACCAAGAGGCTCATGGAATGGAGGCCAAGAGTGGGGCATAGGAGTATCGGCAGGCCAAACACAAAGTGGAGAAACGATATTAAAAAATCAGCGGGTCTTCTTTGGATGAGAGAAGCTATTAGCATAAAGAAATGGTTCAATATGGGAAAAGCCTACATCCACATCGTGATCGTGAATCTATCCACTTTGTTAGATATGTAAAAGACAACATATGATTTATGCAAGATGTAAATCCAATCATTCTGATGGTCTTGCTCGTGAGCATCTCGACATCACCTACCATAGGGGTGCTCAAACTTGAACTGCTGGCGATCAACCTCAATATTTTTAGACTACTTACAAGTTGAGAGGCTGCAAGTAAGTGTGAAGCAGGGTTATCGTACATACACGATACACCCTATCTACCTACCTATGTAGGATGTACCGTAGCATATATAGATATTAGCTTTCCGCACAACAAAAATAATTTAGTCAAGGTTTGGGTTAGGTTCTTCTCTATAATATAAATGAAAAAACTCATAGGTATTCAAGTTTATTAGTTGTTACAAAACAAAAGAGTTCAATATGGTGTTAAACTTAACTAAGGAGTGACTTTGGATGTTGAATCGTGGCACTGCATGTCCTCAGCATACTTTTCATAAGATGGTACGTAACCAAGAAGTGCTAATCGCAAGCGTGATGACATATGATCGTCAGTTAGTCGATTGAGATACTTTGACTTAATTATCTTCATTTCAGAAAATGCAGACTCGCACAAGTAAGATTACCAAAACATTGCCGTCAGTTGAAGGGCGATTTGCTTAGATTCGGATATTTATCTTCAGATATAAGACACCAGAAATTTGTATCAGATACTTTAGTTTTGAGATGTATCTCTGATGTAATCTGCACCAACTCATTTTCAACAGAACATGAGTTCATATTAAACTGACTTGCTATTTCAGTAGCAAAAAAAAAAATTTCGAATTGTCCCAAAATATTTGATAATTCAACCCCATACGTATAATAATTCAACTGAGGAATCCTTTCTTTCAAAGAGGGATAATATTTCAGATCCTTTCTTTTCAGTTGATCTATTATAAGTTGCAATTTACTTTTGAATGCGTTTACTGCGCTAATCATCTCAATAATAGTTTCTCCTATACATTGAAGCTCCAAGTTAATGGTGTTTAAGTGCATTGTGAGTCAAAGTCAAAAATGACAAATCAGTCAGCCATTTTTCGTTTTTCAAAATCTGAGTGTCATCACCTCTTTCGTCTAGAAAAGCTGTTATTTCGGGCAATAGTTCTTGAAACCTTTCTAGGAATTTTCATCATAATCAGTGTGTTCAGCTGACTCCCTATCTTCCAACTACAACTTAAAGAGACGCCCTTGCAAGCTACGTGCACGGATGGAATTCTCAATTTTTGTTGCAATGCCCATAATTTCCTTCGTGTTTAAAACGTTTGGACACAAAACTTGTTGATGTATAACACAGCTCTACAAAAAAAATTTTTTTTATTGTTGCCCTGGATATCATCGCAAATTTTTATGTTTTCAAGTGCCCAGATTACGAATATATTCATGAAAGTTCTCAATGTGCTCGTATTTTCAAGATTTTTGCATTTCTTATATTTTGAACAATTATAAGCTTGTTAGAAATAAAATTTAATTTTCCAGTCATGATTAGGCTTCTGCGCAAATTTTTCGCGCATACAAACATCACCTGATCCCCACTCTCAGACCCTTGCTCCACAGAACAGCTGAGATCTCACTTATTTGACAATATTGAAGTACATATACACGTAAATCTGGATGAAGTGTCATGGATTAATATTTTGTTTCAATTACTGAATGTCCATTCTTATATATTTGTCTTCTAGTCTAAAATATGAGTTCGTCACGAAAAAGTGTAAATATTGTAGTGATTTATTTTGTTATATTTGCGGTGTTTATATACCAAAAAAACAAAAAAGAAATATCACAGACTTTGTCAAGGAGACTTATGTTGAATATTTTGGTTTCAAAATGGACAAATTAGGTAAACCATGGGTTCCTAATAAAGTTTTTAAGTCCTGTGTTGAGTCTTTACGGTTGTGGAAAAAAGGTGAACGTTCTGGATTAGACTTTGGTATTCCTATGATCTGGATGGAGCCTACGAATCATTTAGATGATTGTTACTTTTGCGTAGTAGATGTTAAAGGTTTTAATCGAAATCAAACGTGGAGATACCCAGACTTACAGTCTACGAAATGTCCGGTTCTACACAGTGAAAATCTCCTCGGCCCATATACATTTCAAAAGTAATTCGCATGCTCTCAGAAACAATGATGTTACCAAATTCACAGAAATCGGGACCATCTACTAGTGGAAGCGAATGGAAGGTGAAACATCTACGCCAAAGTTATTTTCTCAAAATGAACTCAGTGATTTGATACGTGATCTCAATTTATCAAAACAAGGATCAGAACGGTTAGCCTCAAGATTGAAAGAAAAAATTTATTGACACCAACAGTAACAATTACAACATACAGAACGCGAGAAAAGAGTTATTACAATTTTTTAGTGAAAATGAAGAATTAGTGTATTGTAATGATATCGCGAAGCTGCTTATAGACATGGGTTTAAAGGAGTACAAATCTACTGAATGGCGCCTTTTTATTGATAGTTGCAAAAGAAGTTTAAAATGCGTCTTATTGCACAATGGAAATAAATTTGCATCAATTCCAATTGCCCATTCAACGAAACTCAAAGAAGAATATGAAAATGTAAAATTAGTTTTAGAGAAAATTAAATACTCTGAGCATCAATGGCCGCTCTGTGTGGATTTAAAAATGGTTAATTTTTTACTTGGCCAACAAGGTGGATATACAAAATACCCTTGCTTTATTTGTATGTGGGATAGTAGAGCAAAGCAACTTCATTGGGAACAAGATGTTTGGCCTGTAAGAAATTCTTTAACTGTCGGTAAAGCCAACGTAATAAGGGAGCCGCTGGTGAGCAGAGACAAAATCATACTTCCACCATTATATATTAAGTTAGGTATGATTAAGCAATTTGTAAAAGCGTTGAACAAAGACGGAAATTGTTTTAATTACATTTGCAGAAAATTTCCGAAGCTTATATGGAAAAATTGAAAGGTGGAATATTTGATGGTCCTCAAATACGGCAATTGATGAAAGACTCAGATTTTATCAAAGTTATGACTGTTCCGGAAAGTAAAGCTTGGAAAAGTTTTGTGTTGGTTGTCGAAAATTTCCTAGGTAACCATAAAGCAGCAAATTATGAAAAAATTGTGCAAAATATGCTGACAAACTTTCAGACTTTAGGAGCAAATATGAGTATTAAGTTACACTATCTCCGCAATCATCTAGATAAATTTCCGGATAATTTAGGAAATTATAGTGAGGAACAGGGAGAGCGGTTTCATCAAGATCTAAAAGTGATGGAAGAAAGGTATCAAGGTCGATGGGATTGTCACATGATGGCAGATTACTGCTGGTCTTTGAAAAGAGATTGTCCCTGAAAATTATAGAAGAAAAGCTCATAAAAGGCGTTTTATGGAAATATGAAATATATTTTCGACATTTTCCTCTTTATTTACTTCGATGTATCCGAATTTCTCAAAACATAACTGACATTATAAATATATCTGTTATTTTGTTTCTTGTTTTACGATTTTGTTATGTAAAATGAAAATAAAGATTTAAAAAGAAATCAGAGCAAATCTCACAAAATCATTGATAGTTTCACGAATTGTGTGCATAAATAGACCCAAAATCATTTTCATATCTAGGGCAACAAAACCATTGTAGACCAGTGTAATGGAATGAAAAAAATGAAGGGAAATCTTCATTAGCTCGACACAATGCCACAAAACCATTTTTGTTTCCAGCCATTGCTGGTGCTCCATCGGTTGTTATGCACACTAATCTATATATTGGTAGCTTTTAGTTTTTTACACAATTGAAGAAAACGTCATATATATCATAGCCACGGGTCTTCCCCTTGAGAGGAATGATTGTCAAACATTCTTCCTTAGCCAACATGTCATTGAATATCATGCGAATAAAAATACAGTGTCATATCGGTGGATTCGTCGAACTGTAAAAAAAAGTATGTACATTTCATGATATCATGTTTAAGTTTATCTGCCATATCCTGACTCATGACTTCAATAAGCCTTGTGACAGTCGGATGAGATAACTGAAGTTCTCTAATAGCAGACATGATTTCTGTTTTATTTTTAAAATGTCCAAATAAAGTCTCATCCGCTTCAATAAATGCTTCCTTCACAACCGATCCATCTTCGAATGGTTTCCTGTGTTTCGCCAATATATGAGATATTTTAAATGACGCGATCGTAGCAGCTTTTGATTGTTTCGATGGTCTTGTGAACATGGTTTGCTCTTTTTTCAAACAAGATATCAAATCACGTAATTTTCGTTTTCTTAATTCACTCTGTGGAGGAAAATCCTTCTCATAGTTTTTATGAACCGTTTTATGATGTCTCTTTAAGTTACCACGCTTAGGTATTGAAACTGACTAACTACAAATTAGAAAATGCACTCATCCTCCACCATATAAAAGAAAATTCTTCCTCCCAAGATTTCTTCGCTGCATTTTGTACTATTTAATAATAAACTTTGTATTGACGTAGTATTGCCTTAAAGTTACAATTGAGAATGACTCCAATTTCATTTATATATGAACGAGTCTCGGTCAAAGAATAGAAAAGCGGCAAGAATAAAAAGGCGGCTTTCTTTGACAAGTACCGCGCGTATCTTTGATAAAGCCGCCTTTTGTCGCTTGTAGAGTGTTATTTTATTACGTTATAAATTTTTGTAGTTTAGTTACCTACTTATTAAAAATTATTTTCTTCTCGAGATCTACTCAAAAAGCACTCGCGAACGACCGTTTGAGCACCCTGCTATAGATAGTCCAATTTTCGAGCGTGGTTATAAGTCATTTAGTTTTATGCTCTCTTGTTTGGGTTGAAACATTGAAAAGCAATCAGTATTATTGACACGATGTTTGTCTTTTTATTTAGTAGAATGTAGAATGGATAAACAGGATGAGGGGAAACAGATGAATCATACGTAATTTTTTATATGATTAAGAGAACAAGGAGAAAAATACCTGAGGAAGAAACTGGTCTCGCATGTCACTGATACATTGGTAACATCTAGTCTGCAAGTATATGAACAAAAAGTGGAATCAAAATCATTGTGTTTGCGTTTCATTCAATTTAACCAAGATTCATATTGGAGAATGTGACGTGGTGGAGCTTATTTATGATGAAATGAGGAATGATAAGCGCTTTTGAACCATATTCCAAGTATGTTTAGTGACCATGAATAAAAAACGATTTGCCATAGTTATATTTGACACCATATTTCATATTAACGATCACAGATATTTAGCTCAATAAATTTCGTGTCCGTTTGCAATTAGTTATTACATCATCCATATTTTAGATAGGAATACAAACGATTAAATTGAAACTCAAGCTCGAATATTTTATCTGCAAGATAATCTATTGCGTTTTAGCGATACTAAAACCATCTGGTTACATCCCTGTACGAATGTAAACACATCGTCTTAAATTTCACAGCGGGTGAGCTCAAATAATTGAAATTCATTTCATTGTAAGCTCAGCCAACGTTGATCTCCAGTTTTCAACCTCACATTTGGATTTTAATCGCTTACCCACATGTCTTTGTACAAACAACCGGAGTTTCAGATGTTCATGTCTGAAAAACAAGCAAGGAGCTGCGACGAGCTAATTGCTAAAAATTAAAATAAATTTCAGTTGAAAGAATTTTAAAGTTGTAGTGGTACTTTTTCAATTTATTCGTACGTTGGTGTAAAGCCATGAAATTTTTTTGTTGAGCTCTTCCTTTTTCCATGAAATACTAGATTATTCCAAAACGAATGCTAGTACAGTTATTTTATAATGCATCTTAGTTTTTATCAATGAATTCAGAGGTAAATTTCCATACTTTCGAATAGACTTTCAGGTATAATGGGGTGTCAATCCTTATTCAAGGATTTCCGACTACTTTGTAGACTATACGACATTTAACTTCCCTGTAAAGCTTTTGATTTTTCTATGATTGAAATACATTTTTTTCATGTGTTTACTAGCAATAAATAAATTAATTAAATTAATAGATCATTGTTATCGCTGTTTAAAAGCAAGCATTGAGCTTTCGATGTATTCAAATAATAAATCCTGTTCAATAGTTTGTGAATGGCATATCAAATACCTGGCTTTTCCAAATCCAAAAACGACCTATATAAACACCTCAAAAAAGTCTAGGGAACACTTACCAATATCTTTAAAATATGAATTTGATAATTCGAATTTATAGAAATCTTTCGGTTTTTGTTATGATGTATTGTATATAATGTATTCTCAAGAAAAAAAATAATATTTGACTTCTCCAAAGCACCTATTATAAGAAAAAATTGAAATTTGAAAATGACGAAATTAGTAAAACACAAAAAAATCCTGAAGTAATATTTTCGAAACGATATGGAAGCACTTATACTTTTCAGTACCCAGAAGTTCCACCTTTGTTATTAATGACACTTTGACATCGTCGCGGCACGCTCAATATTAAATTGTCTTTTACATTTTGGCCTAAGTCATTCCAAGCCCCCTGAACTGCTAATCGAAGTTCCTGTTCATAAATGAGATAAAAACACAAGGTTTAACTTTAATCTACACTTTATTTGAAAAAATTCGACGACGTTTCGCTGACACAGCAGCTTTATCAAAATGACAAGAAGAAGAAATGACAAACAGATAGAGGAGTCTGGTATTATAAACAAATCCTAGAACAAGTTGGATGAATAACAGGAAAAACCCACACCGAGCCATTGTACAGTTAGTATGAAAGGTAATTAAAAGCTAATTAAACAAGTAAAGTAGGGGTGAATAATTCACATCTACCTGCTCATTCAAAAGCTTGTCCGAATGTTTGTATCTATTTATTTCTAATGCTTCTAGGAGATCTAATTTCAATTTTTTGATTTTATATGTAATATATCAAAGTTTTTTGAATGAATGGTTTTCTTTTATTAAGTGTTTTGAATAATTTCAATCAGATTTATTTTTATCGAAGCTACGTTTATGTTCAGATGTTCTTATGCCAAAACTCCTATATGTCCTACCGATATAAAATTTATCACAAGAACCGCAATTGAGTTAATAGATTCCTGATTTACTTCATTTTTCAACACGAGATTTATTATTTTTAATATGTTTACCTAAGTTATTAGAAGTTTTGAAAGTTATATTAAGATTTTGTTTGATGATGTTTAACTCTTTATTATAATTACTTAATAAAAGAAAACCATT
Organism: Cryptolaemus montrouzieri; assembly: GCA_013387265.2. Taxonomy (NCBI): domain Eukaryota; kingdom Metazoa; phylum Arthropoda; class Insecta; order Coleoptera; family Coccinellidae; genus Cryptolaemus; species Cryptolaemus montrouzieri. The sequence goes on along the minus strand of JABFTP020000001.1, from coordinate 87,817,408 downwards.
CATTCAATAAAAACTTTGACATATTACATATAAAATCAAAAGTTTAAAATTAGATCTCCTAGAATCATTAGAAATAAATAGATACAAACATTCGGACAAGCTTTTGAATGAGCAGGTAGATGTGAATTATTCATCCCTACTTAACTTGTTTAAGTAGTTTTTAATTACCTTTCATACTAACTGTACAATGGCTCGGTGTGGGTTTTTCCTGTTATTCATCCAACTTGTTCTACGATTTGTTTATAATACCATACTCTTCATTCTGTTTGTCATTCTTGATAAAGCTGCTGTGTCAGCGAAACGTCGTCGAATTTTTTCAAATAAAGTGTAGATTAAAGTTAAACCTTGTGTTTTTTATCTCATTTATATCATGGATCTACATCAAGTAACAGCCTCCACAATTCAAATGCTCCTGTTCATGATGGAAGACGTTTTGACGCAGGAGAATTCTTTTTAGGGTGTCCCACGCATGCTCGATGGGATTCAGATCTGGGGAGCAGGATGGCCACGGTAGAAGACCGATATCATTCTCTTGAAGAACGTTCAAGACAACTCTTGCACGATGAGGAGGGGCATTATCTTGTTGGAAGAGTGGATTTTGACACATTGTTTAGAGATACGGTACCACTACAGGTAAAACTCATTTGCGTAAGAATTTCCCGTGAAGTTGTTCTGTATGAAAACGAGGTCAGTTCTTCCACCAAGGCGTATACCTCCCCAAAACATCACTGATCCGCCTCCTTGTCTAACAACTTCTCGAGCATGCTGGAGACGGTTTTGCTTTCCAGGTTCCCAAGCTAAACAAGCAGCGCGATTTCCATGGGTCAGTTGTGGAACTCTCAAAGACATCTGGAGTGGAGTTGACCTTCGTGCAGTCGATTTCTCACAGTTTGGTCGGAAATTTGTACATTATGAACTCGTGATAGCTCTTGAGCTAATTGAGATGTTGTGGTAGTACGATCTCTTCTGGCTTGTAGAACCAAAAATCGGTCTTGGACGACTGTAGTAATCCTGAAACGACCTGTATGGCGTTCTTCTACGCTACCTGTTTCATTGAAACGCGACCATAAACGGTTTATGACACTTGGGCTACTTCCCAGAACCCTGGATACTTCCCGTTGTGAGCTCCCAGCTTGAAGCATGCCAACGGCTCGTAACATCTCTTCTCTAGTCAAATGTCGTCATTCCATGGTCAAATCACAAAACTTGAATCATTTATTTGTGCTTACAACATAAACAAAGCGCCAACTAACTGATTTCAAACACTGAATACATGAAATGATTATAAAGCAGCGTCGCATCTGCTGCATTTTTAGTTTTTTATGAAAAAAAAACTGAAATCTGTTGTGACACTCTACATAATTTGGTGAGAAATTGATGCAGGTGTTCATTTCTTTAAAAAAATCATCCATATTGATCGTTCTGGATACGATATATCGATATTCAGAAGTGTTCCCTAGACTTTTTTGAGGTGTTTATATGACGTTTTCTTAAATTTTGTAAAAAACTACAAGATATGGTCAAAGATAAAGATAAGGTTACTTCTGCAAAAATATGGCACAATATTTTATGCGTTGACATGAACAATAAAATACAGGATGATTTGAAAAATCAAGATATGATATTTTAAAATTACAATATTCAATAATTTTTTGAGTCACTCCTGTATAAAATGAGGATAATCTATTTCAATTCATCAATAAAGTTATCCTTGGGCAATAAAAAAACGAAAGGAAAAAAGTATTCATCCTCTCTAGCCGAAGGAGCATGCGATTATGTGAGAGCCTATTTTTATGAATTTTTACGGAAAAAAAATATTGTGACGAAACTACTCTCCATAAAAACTTATTACTTAAAGAAATTACAACAGAGTTTAGGACGCTCTTGCATCTTCAACAAAAAAGTGGTCTTCCAATCTGAATAAACCTCCCAAGATATTTGTATAGAAAATTGGGACACCCTGTTTACTTCAAAATAAATTGCTGAAGTAGATTTTACTTTCTAAATACAATACCGTTCAATATCTAAGATTCGTTTATTTTTTCCAATCATTGGTTGAAACTGTTAAACCGTATACAAAATATCGACTCTTCCTCACATATTTCTATCATGTTATCATGTTTTCGTAACATGGAAAATACTTAATTTGCGTCTATAAAACTACCGTTTTTGTATTCATTGGTTTTCCATACCATTACAAGTTACTACGAATTAATACGTAGTATCGTATTTGAGATCGTAAGGTTTTTCCACGATACTAAGTCATAAATATTCTACATAGATCATTTTATAAATCACACTAGATAAATATAAATGAAACTCCAATATATTATCACAATTCATTCGTGCCTCATCTGTTTTTCCACTGAATCGAATGAAAACTTGATATACAAATGTGTACTGACTCGTGAATAATTATGCACTTTATATTCATTTATAATAATTCCCAATGGTGATAATAGATAATGTTCGTACTTGAAGTCTTATTTCACAAACTATTACACTCTTTGGGTTTTATGGAAAACGCTCGAACAGATCAACTCTGTATTTAATTCTCACCTTCTCTTTTGATGAAATTATTTTGTGTTGAATGACACCTATCAACCATCAGACGTCAAACAGATTTTTTTAAATCGCAGTATATCGGGTGAAAAACATCCATAGTTATAGTTCCTACAATTGTTGATCAACTTCATTAAAATAAAAACCGAATTGCATCTTTGAAATATATCTGAAACACTTTCATAGGTCTGACATACCGGTTTTCTATCCTAGAAAATGTTTCCGTAATTCTTTTAGTTCAAATAGCTCATATCCTCATTTTATACAGGGTTGACTCAAAAATCATTGAATATTGTAATTTTAAAAATATCATATCTTGATTTTTTCAAATAGAATACCCTGTATTTTATAATTCATGTCAATGCATAAAATATTTTGCTATATTTTTGCAGAAGTAACCTTATTTTTATCATCGATCATTTTCGAAATATTCGATTATTCGTCAAAATTTTTGATGAAAATTTTCATCAACATGCATCAGTATTCGCACAGAAGTTTTTTTTCTGTAATGATTCAAGTAGTAAAAAATTAAACCTAAACCTGAAGGAATCTAGTAAACGATGCTCTTAATATAACCCTATAAGAAAAAAATCTAGACTTGTAAGGTCCGGAGACCTAGCTGGCCATCTAACAGGACCACCACGTCCTATCCATTTGTTTGGAAATACATGTCGGTGGCGTGGAGGATACGATGCTCGTCTCCTACGCAGAGTTACCTGGGTTCAATCCCCACAAAGTCAGTGCGATTTTTCGGATTCTGGGAATCGCTTGAGCATCCATCTTTCGGAGGAGATGTAAAGCCGTCAGTCCTGTCTAACAGAGATGTGTTGGACATTAAAGATCCCTTCCCTTGACACGAGAGGGGTTCGGCAAAATTCCCGGGTTAGTGAGGTGACAGAATTCCCCGGCGTGTCATTGGCCGAAAGGCGGAAATAGAGCACGTTAAAGGAAAAACAAATAAAACAAACAAACATGATTCAAATTCTCCCTAACTTGATGTGAGTAATGTTCCGGTGTTTCATCCTGTTGAAACCATAAATCTTATCTTATATGCTCTGGTACATCGGCAAGTAACATTGGTTGATGATTTAGCAGCAAATCTAAATACATTTCACTATTGAGGTGCCCGTCGAAAAAGTGCTGCCCAATTAGATATCCATTTACTATAGCGGCCCATACATTCAAGGACCAACGATGCTGGTGATCTATTTGTCTCATTAGGTGTGGATTTTTCGTGGCGTAATAATGAAAGTTGTGTCTGTTAACAAGCCCATTCTTGTGGAAAGTTGCCTCGTCCGAGAAAAGAACTCTGCTGGACATATTTGGATTTTCCGCTACTTTGTCACTTGCCCCATTGCAAAAATTGATTCGATTTTCATAGTCTTGATTGTTCAGTAGCTGGTTCAGCTATACATGACATGCATGCAATTTATACACTTTGAAGATTCTCTGGACGGAAGTTTGACTTATATCTGTTAACTGAGAAATCTCTCTTTGGCTTTTATATGGGTCCTCTGTCACTGTCAACAAAACTGATAACTGGTTGTCTTCAGCTGTAGCAGTTTTTGGTTTTTCATGTGTTTTGTAAGCGATATTACGCGTTTCGATAAATCCAATTAGAAGTTTTTCAAAGCATCTTGCACCAGGATGCCTCTTATCATCAAAACCTTTGTGCATAAACTCTACTTGCCAACAAATAATTTCTATCACACTCACCCAGAATAAAAATCATTTCAACCATTTCTTCTTTGGAGAACTTCATGACAGTCAATTGAGAAAATTGGGTTCAAACCTAACTTTAACAATTTTTAATAACGAAACACTCATTAGTTCACCATGTAAAATGCAGAATATGATATGTCCGGACACTTGACAGAAGGCACAAACAAAAAAAAATGTCAACACATACCTTGATTCACGTTTTAATTATCTTGATTTCATCATTAATTAAAAGAATTATCTTGTTTAGGTTTAATTTTTCACTAGTTGAATCATTACATAAAAAACTTCTATGCGAATAATGATGCATATTGATGAGTTTGATACGGTTTGTAGAATTTTCATCAAAAATTTTTACAAATAATCGAATATTTCGAAAATGATTGAAGATAAAGATAAGGTTACTTCCGCAAAATATAGGACATGTGCGTTGACATGAATAATAAAATACAGGGTGTTCCATTTGAAAAACTCAAGATATGATATTTTCAAAATTACAATATTCAATAATTTTTTTGAGTCACTCCTGTATAAAATGAGGATAATCTATTTCAATTCATCAATAAAGCTATCCTTGGGCAATAAGAAAACGAAAGGAGAAAAGTATTTATCCTCTCTGGCCGAAGGAGCATGCGATGATGTGAGAGCCTATTTTCATGAATTTTTACGGAAAAAAATATTGTGACGAAACTACTCACCAAAAAAACTTATTACTTGAAGACATTATAGCAGAGTTTAGGCCGTTTCTGAATCTTGAACAAAAAAGTTGTCTTCCAATCTGAAAAAACCACCCAAGATTTTTTTATAGAAAATTGGGACACCCTGTTTACTGCAAAATAAATTGCTGTAATAGATTCTTACTTTCTAAATACAATACCGATCGAACAAAAATGAAATTTTCAAGAGTGTACGAGCACAGAGCAACGCACCACTGGTGAATCACACAGTATATTATATATTATAGTAAATGTTTTCATAAAAAAATACATTGACTTTTATTTGGGATACAGTTATGCTCCAGTGTAGCTAAATGCGTAATTGCATAATTGTAGTATTTTGGGTTTACTATGATAACATTGTTAGAGAAATATTAAAATTTAAAAAAAAATTATAAGTATTTACTTATTATATTTTCAAGTGAAAAGTTTCGAAGACCAGAAAAACGCTGCAATATACGTTTTGCGTCTGATAGCTATTGCCTCGAAAGCAAAAAAATCAATATTGATAAGTAATTAAATATTTCATGTTCCATTGATAATGTATTGAATATAAAAATATGGGATCATGATGTACTGACAAATATAGATTCCAATTCGTATTTAGGATATGTATATATAAAGAACATTATATAAAAGTATTTCAAACAAAATCAGTTTCGACATTATGATTACTTTTGCAAATTGAGTCAAATAAATCAGCGAATACGTCAACATTATTTGTTTTCTCGTTTCTAAGGTGCGGAACTTGATAGCGAATTTATCTTTCTCACGCGTTCCATCATACACTCATGTCGAATCCCCATTACATAACCACCAACCAACAAACAAGCATGAAAAATGAATATTTGAGTTCCGGGACCATGGAAATACAAACGACGTCGGCATAGTGGCAACCTTCAGATTTAATCAAACTAATCACTTCCTATAAGCACATCGAGCAACGTTATGTTCGAGTTGGCCTTGATACCTGCTCGTAATTATCCCGGCAAGCTGGTCGCCAAGTTATGGTACCCTACTCTTCTACCTGTAGACTGGACCACGTGATAAACCCGCGATGGGTACTGGTTTGTTTTTATTCGGAGATGTAAGATTCTAGAATCTAGACGCTGATGGTTCAGATAGGTTGTTTTGAATTTCGTTACACTGCATTTGGAACTTGCCAACTAATCGTACCTTTACGTGGTGAGGGATAGAGTGGGCCAGCATTTATATACAGGATTGGCCAATCATATCGAAACACCTTAATTCTGATTGAAACACAAGTACTACTGAAAATTGATTACCTTCTTAAGAAATTTTTCATTCTATACTACGCCAAAACGTTAACACAATTTCACAATACTTCAAATTTCTTCTCTGGTAAGCAACTAATTATTAACACTTCTTTTTTCTCGGATATCTCTAGACCACGGGTGCTCAAAATTTGAAATTTGAAAATAACGAAATTTGGTAAAACACAAAAAAAAATTCTGAACTAATATTTTCGAAACGATATGGAAGCACTTATATTTTTCAGTACCCAGAAGGTCCACCTCTGTTATTAATGACACTTTGGCATCGTCGCGGCATGCTCAATATTAAATTGTCTATTACATTTTGGCCTAAGTCATTCCAAGCCCCCTGAACTGCTAATCGAAGCTCCTGTTCATGATGGAAGACGTTTTGACGCAGGAGATTTCTTTTTAGAGTGTCCCACACATGCTCGATGGGATTCAGATCTGGGAAGCAGGATGGCCACAGTAGAATATCGATATCATTCTCTTCAAGAACGTTCAAGACAACTCTTGCACGATGAGGAGGGGCATTATCTTGTTGGAAGAGTGGATTTTGACCCATTGTTTGGAGATACGGTACCACTACAGGTAAAACTATCTCATTTGCGTAAGAATTTCCCGTGAGGTTGTTCTGTATGAAAACGAGGTCAGTTCTTCCACCAAGGCGTATACCTCCCAAAAACATCACTGATCCGCCTGCCTGTCAAACAACTTTTCGAGCATGCTGGAGACGGTTTTTCTTTCCAGGTTCCCTCCGTATTCGAATTCTTCCCGAATCGGGATAATAACCAAATCTAGATTCATCACTGAAGAGAACTGTGGCCCACCTCTCTTGATCCCAGTTTACGTGTTCTTGGCACCAAGCTAAACGAGTAGCGCGATTTCCATGGGTCAGTTGTGGAACTCTTAAAGGACGTCTGGAGTGGAGTTAACCTTCGTGCAGTCGATTTCTCACAGTTTGGTCGGAAATTTGTACATTATGAACTCGTGATAGCTCTTGAGCTGATTGAGATGCTGTGGTAGTAAGATCTCTTCTGGCTTGTAAAACCAAAAATCGGTCTTGGGCGGTCGTAGTAATCCTGAAACGACCTGTATGGCATTCTTCTACGCTACCTGTTTCATTCGCGACCATAAACGGTTTATGACACTTGGGCTACTTCCCAGAACCCTGTATACTTCCCGTTGTGCTACTTCCCGGCTCGTAACATCTCTTTTCTAGTCAAATGTCGTCTTTCCATGGTCGAATCACAAAACCTGAGTCTTTTATTTGTGCTTATAACAGAAACAAAGTGCCAACTAACTGATTTCAAACACTGAATAGATGAAGTGATTATAAAGCAGCGTCGCATCTGCTACATTTTTAGTTTTTTATAAAAAAAAACTGAAATCTGTTGCGGCACTCTACTTTATTTGGTGAGAAATGAGAAATTGATGCAGGTGTTCATTTCTTAAAAAAAATCATCCATATTGATCGTTCTGGATACGATATATCGATATTCAGAAGTGTTCCCTAGACTTTTTGAGGTATATATATTCTTTTGAAAAGAGAGGATTTACAGAAATTTGAATAATTTTATATACAATAAATGCTTATATCTATAATTTAGGTGTGTGTCACAAGAACACAAGTGTGAGCTCAGGAAATGTAACAGGGGAACCATACTATTTTGTATATGATTCAATGAACGAGTGAAAAAACCTGAGGAACAAACTCGTTCCCTGTCGCTATTGCACTAGCAATAGCTTGTCTGTTTATGTTGTGTTAGTGTCGTGTGTACATAAAGAGTACCAAAGATTTTTCTGCTTAGCCGCTTCATTATCTCTTGCATTCCATGATTTCCAAAGACAAGGGTGAAAGGAAAGGGTTTGGGACAGGAATCTGTAACAATGAAAAAGAAAAACAGCAGTAAATATTTCAACAATCATACTTTTATATGTCCAAACAAATCTAAGAAAAGATTTTACATAGCAAACAAGGTCACAGTTGAAGGCCGATTTGCCTTAGATTCGGATATTCATCTTCAGATATAAAATACCAGAAATTTATATCAGATGCTGTAGCTTTGAGATGTATATCTGATATAATCTTCACCAACTCATTTTCATCAGAAAAAAAAGCATTTCGAATAGTCCCAAAATATTTGATAATTTAGCCTCATACGTATCATAATTCAACTGAGGACTCCTTGCTTTCAAAGACGGAAAATGTTTCAGATTCTTTCTTTTCAGTTGATCTATCATAAGTTGCAATTTACTTTTGAATGCGTTTACTGCGCTACGGAATCTAGAATAAACCCTTATTTGTAGGAGATCTGGGACCTCTCTATTTGAATCAAATTCGAAAGTCTCTCTTCCATCGTGGTCTAACTTATCCTGCACCTAATATGGTGCTAAACCCAACTGATAAATGCCCAGAGTGCATCTTCTCACATATTCGTTTACGCGTTCCTGAAAAAGGCGAAGAAGTTCATTATCACCAAAAACAACTGTCTGCCTTGATGAAACTACAAACTTATAGTTCTCGGATCTGTACAATACGACTTGACCACTTGCCAAATGTTAAACGGGAAGTATCTATAGATTCTGATTATATTACGAGTTTCAAAGTATGGCCCAAAGCGCAGCATATTCTTTGATTGGACTTAGAGGTTCGATTTTGATTTTTTTCATAATTTCTAGGGATTGCTTACTAAAATGTTCTCTACATATACGCCTATACCTACACCTGTGAATCTTTAAGGGTACTGTTTCTTGTTTTTCGATTATGAACACATAAATTGCAAATAAACTGCATTAAACGAAATATACAAAAACAATTGTATCGTTTACAAGTTTTTTTTTAATTATACCCAATACCGCAACTGAAGCGGATTTGTTGAGTATTCAATGATATAACTTTGAATCTATAAGATATTTGACCCTCTTATCAAATATCCAATAGTTTCAAAGTTAAGTCTCTACATTCGAGTCGATTAATTAATTCTTGAAATGAGTTAATTTTAGAATCTTTTACCATTTATGTTACTTAATGAATAATAGACCATCAGAAAATTTTGTTCAGTCATAAAATATCTGATAAGTGTCTTATGATATCCATACCAATTATAGTTTGAAATGTAAACATATTTTTATTAATATTCATCGAATTTGAATTCGGTTTCGTATAATATTTCATAGTTTTATTATTACAAACTTTTCAATTTTTCGTTCTATAAATCGAAAGAAGTTATATAGGGTGTTACATAATAGTATATCATAGCTTGAGGGGTAAATCTACGTGCAATTTTAAGAAGAAAAGTTAATCTAAACATAGGTCCGCAAAAGCTTCGTTACGGAGCTACAGGGTGTTGAAATTTCCGGAAAAAATTGTTTTTTCTCCAAAACTCCTGCAGTTTTCGAGATATTCGCCCAAGTTTGGAATGCAAGCTATTTTCTACAGACCCCATCATTACACGTCCTAAATTTTAACTAGGACCTACAAGGTGTTTTCATTACCGGAGCCAAGTCTTCTTTTACCCTTTCAAACTTATTTTGCAGTACGCCACTGATCAGCGTACAATCAATTTTCGTCATCTTCGTTCAATTTAGAAACTTTTTGACACTTGAAATTTTTTCGTATATTCAACCGTTCTCGAGCAAAAAAATATTAAACGATTGTATGCATTCGCTGAATTGAAAGCACTTCTAACTGAAAACATCACTAGTAGTCTTTGATTTTTTTCATTTATTTATTTATTTTGACAGTTGCAAAAGTTGAACCAGTATCTACTCGAATTGTTTATTAAATTAACGATTAGTTTTAAGACTTTTGAAGTTATTGCTGTAAGAAAAAATGGCTAATTTCACTAACGCCGAACTGGCTGATATCCATTACATGTACGGTCTGGTCTGGCTGATGAAATCACAACAGAAGCTAGGCGATTATATCAGATGCGCTTTCCAAATTGAGTAACACGAGACAGGCGAACAATTTCAAGTATGCGCAGAAGGTTGAGGAAACTGGTCTTTACTGCAAATAATATTTCTTTTTATTGTACCCGTTTCATATTCAACGCGTCCAAAAAAGTGCAACTCAAACTATGAAAACTCCAGATATTGAGGAAGCAGTTTTGAATTGTATTAATTTGAATCCTCATGTAAGTACAAAAAAAATTGGAAATCAGTTGAATATTTCACATGTTCTAGTTTGGAGGATTCTCCGCTACTTTTTATTGTACCCGTTTCATATTCAACGCGTCCAAACTCTCCAAACCTCCTATTGATCATATTAAAATTATTTGATTTTTTCAATTAATGTTGTGGTTTGAAAAAATTTGAAGAATTTTTAATTAAAAGATCAAATCGAACAATAAATTTCAATATGAATTAATTTTTCAATTATAAGGCACAACATAATTTTTTAACTTTTTAAATTGATACTAAATTTTATGAAAATAATTTTAGATACCGCATTCACTCTGGAGGCTGTATTTTCGTGTCGTGTTCACGCGAAACCATATTTTCAACGTTGTATTAAAAATATGAATAGTACAATTGAGGGAGTTGAAATTTAAATATCTGCAATCTCGACGCCTTTAGTAACTCCTTTTGGTAATTTTTCGGTTATTGCTAGTTTCTTAATCATTTTCGAAAAACTGAATGGTTCGTTTTTCATCTTAATTTGTTCATAACTTTCTCAATTTGATATGTGATGTGAACCCATTTCAGGATGTAATTTCTAATTCAGTGAACTGTGCGTCGTTAGAAAATTGATTCAAAATAACTATCGAATTCCTGAATTAGACTATTCAGTTTCTGTTATCTCACCCATAGCTGAACACAACTGACAGCTGCTACTAATTATTTAATTTAAATCAGAAGTTAGCAAACCGTATCAATAATAAACATTATCATTCTTGAAATTCATTTTTATTCAAGCTACAAGGCTTTTAATAACTGGCTAAAATAAAACAATAGTAGACTGCATAAGGTAAACATGCCACAGTTTTATTTTATTATTTTACCCAATACTGATGAAACACTCTGTAACCATAGATCTAGAAAACCTTATATCAATGTAAGTGTGAAAGATTTTATTTATGAGAATATAAATTCATTGAATCCATCTGTATATTTCTTTCGTATATAAAATAAATGATTCAGCATTTATGTTCATCAATATAATGAAATTTCATTTTTCGCCAAAGTTCAGCTTCTGAATCTATTCTATTAATGATTCACCGTTTATCTTCACGATGTTCTGCTTTATCTGGTTCGAATTTTCCACAATGAGTTCAAAATTGGTTCACCAGCAAGTGATAAGCACGTACAGTAATCAACAAAATTACTGTTCCAGATTTCACGATAGTTAATAATTCTCTATCAGTTTTCAAAATAAGCACGTTATACGCTATTTTGTAACGATAAAGATACGGTGGCACGAAATAATCAAAGTTGTAAGATTATTTCCAGATGATTATTTCAAAGCTATAGAAAATGCAAATCTGTTAACGATCAAATATATATTATTGGTAAAACCAGTCATATCTGAATGTTTACTTGTTTATGTTAAAAAAATCGGTTGTCTGTAAAGTCGTTTTACTGACGATAGTTGAATGTGCCAACGTCATAAGAAAATACTGATGGAATTGTTGCATTTTTCAAAAGAAAATTTTAATTTTATTTGGTTTATAGATATTTTGTATGGATTTAGAGAAGGAGGTAAATGGAAATCACAATTGAATTGATCAAGTTACATTTGTTTGTACGCATAAATACAATTATGTCAATTTTTATTTATTTGTTTTTTCAATGTACATAGTATGAATGTGCTTTGAGCAATTGTTTTACAACTTTTATTTATGTGTGTTATTCAACTTTTACAATTTATGTTGTACTGTTGCGATAATATATCACTGAACATATATTTGATATCGAAAGAATCATTACCTTTATCGCTGCTATAAACAATTGACACCACATTCACTTTTCACTACACTTCATACTTGACGAAAACATGTAAATGTATTATTGTATAGCAGCTGTCCACGCGGACGCACAGCTCACTTAAGTAGGAGAGAGACAGATGTAGAACGCTGCCAAACGCAAAGACCGATTGTACCTCTTTGTCGCTCGTTCCGCACTCTCGTTTGCACTTCAAGCCTTAAATGGAACGCCTCATAGCGAGGTAACGTCGCATGAGTCATGATTTTTCGTGCTCCATTGACTTATAAGACGTTGTCACGTCAAAAAGTTTCCAAGTTTAAGCTAATTAGAAAGTTTCCTCAGATGTTTCCTGTCATTCGTTTGTCTTCTTCGTGCACAAAGGAAAAGGTGATTAAAATAAATCGATCCTATTGGGATATGATCCAATTCCGAGGAAAGTGATTCTCAGTTGTCAAAGTGTTTTGATTTGCTTCTTTTAATTATTTATCACACAAATTGCGCCAATCCCAATTTTTTCGTGAATTTTGTGATATCCTATAGTTGTAGATTTTCCAAAAAATCTGTCGTGACCATTTTGTTCAGTAAATTACGAACAAAATAAGAAAGAAATCAATCCTGTCAAGAAATACTCCGTCATACAGGGTGTCCAGTGGCAGATTTCAAAGTTCGAATAGAAGAAGTTTCTGAACGCTATCATTCATTTTTAAGAAAAATTATCAAAAATAACCATCGAACTCGTAAATCAGACTATTCAGTTTCTGTTATTTCACCCACAGTTGAACACAACTGACAGTTGCTTCTAATTATTTCGTTTAAATAAAAAATCTGAAAGACTGTATCAACAAGAAACAATAACATTCTTAAAATTCATTTTTCATTCGAACAAGGTTTTTGAAAACTGTGGATAGAATGGAACAATAGTATACTTTATAAGATGTAAACATGCCAAGGTTTATTCAATTTTGTATACAATACTGAAACACTCTGTAACCATAGATCTACCAAACCAAATATCAATGTAACTGTTGAAAAAATGTTTTCGAAAATATAAATTCGTTAAAATTATCCTTCTGTATTCTTATATAAAATAAATGATTCATCGTTTATGTACATCAATATAATGATACTTCATTTTTCGTCAAAGTTCAGCTTTTGAATCAATTTTATTAATGATTCACCGTTTATCTTTATGATTTTCTGCTTTATCTGGTTCAAATTTTCCACAATGGAAATTGGTAAAACCAATAATATCTGAAAGTTTACTTGTTTACACATGTTAAATCTTATAGTTGTAGTTTTCCAAAAAATCTCTCGCGTGGACCTTGTTCTGAAAATTGATCGTGTCAAGAAATATTCCTTTATACCGGATGTTCAGTGACACATTTCAAATTTTGAACATGCTCTATTGGTATCTCTGTCGGAGTAACTACTCAGAATTTATAGGATGTTCACTAAAGAATGAGGAAACCAGAACTCAATCGTCCACAAACACGAATATCTTGTTTTTGGGTGAAGTGGAGTAGATCATTAATATGTAACGGAAAAAGAGTTGGTGAAATTATGGAGCCCTGAGGTACTCCTGCATTAACCAGAAAAGATTCTTTCGTTACATCATCGACTACCTACCGAATGGATCTACTGAAGAGAAAGCTATTAATCCAAAGCAATTTGTGTGATTCGCCATTCTTTTCGATGGTTGATGTTTACAATTACGAAATGTATGCAAGGAGGTTAGTTTATCGTTGTCTACGGAAATCGTATTGTCGATCACTAATGATACCCTGTAACTCAAGATATTTTATGACCTCATCAATGCTTTGAGTTGATTCAACTCTTATCTAACAGGTGGTTGTCAAAGAGTGGTTATCACAAGAGATGGGGTAAAGACAAAATCGAATATTTTAGACTGCCAGCATTGCGTCCCTCAAGGCAGTGTACTTGGTCCGATATTGTTTGTGGTATTCGTGAACGATATGTGTCAGTGCGTAGAAACTTCCTCCACTTGGCTGACTAACTTTGTAGATGATGGAAATTTTGAGTTTGAAAAAGTAGTGCATCAGGCGAAGATTCTATTCTATTCTATTCTGAAGAAAATTTTTACAGGTATTAGGCAGTATTTATGTAAAAATAAACTCATCGTAAATGAGAATAAAACTACCGCTATGTTATTCAGTACTAAAGCTTCTAAAAAGAAAGAACAGACTTCATTGATATGGAAGGCAAACAGATTAACTTTCAAGAGTCAACAAAATTTTTAAGAATTTATATAAATAAATTTATTGATTGGTCACATCACATTGAATATTTATCTAAGGAGTTGAGCCAAATAGGGTATGGTATAAGAACTCTAGGTAGATATATCCCTAGGGAGGGGGATTAAAGTTGTATATTTTTCAAACTTCGAGTCTATTCTGTGATACGGGCACGAGCTCAAATATAAAATATCTTTTTTCAGTTCAGAAAAGGGTATAGGTATATTTAGGTTAAGTTAGATTTCACCATATATGCTTTATATGAATGTTGAGTATTCTTTTTAAGGAATAGAGGAAAGTTTGAGAGTCACACGAAGAGTCACGATTATCCGACTAGATCAAAAAACCTTCACTATCCAGTACACCGATTGGCATTGACGGAAAAACATCCATCGTATATGTGTATTAGAATTTTCAATAATCTGCCACGAGAGTTAAAGAATATCTCAAGGTTGAAATTATTCAAAAAGAAGATAAGGGAGTGCTTAATTAAGGTAGAACCTTATTCAATGTCAGAATATTATATGAATTAACACGGTGCAAGTTTAACAGAGTGCAAGTCACTTTGATTCTATGACCATTCATTCCGTGAAGAATCCCCTCTACCATCGGTGACTATCGAAGAATGACGACTGAGAGAACACCGGAGTTCATTCATTTCCTTTGAAGACTTCGTTGAAGCCACTCGAAATTAATTGATTATAATAATTTGTGAATAAGTAATAATCCACTGTCAGGCCGGGTTAGGTTGAACCTGCTACGGAACACTCTGCAATCCGTACTGTCCTGTTGCATTATCTCAGACCATCAGAGATCACTTTTTCAGTCCACACGTTGGGCGCCAATTGTGTAACCTACCCAATTTCTAATAGGATGTAAACTTATCGTAATGACTTATAAAAGGTTCACACTTTGTGGTTTACCCTGCTCAGTCGTTTAGATGGGTCGTGGATTTTAGTTCCCTTCAAGCATCCAATGTTGACCGTTCTTCCCCAATAAAATGAACACAATTTATTTAAAATTATCAATTTAATAAATATCTACGCTTCACAAAATTTAAGAAATGGACTTATCTTTATAGTGATAAGGTAGCACATAAAATAGAGAGTATCTCAGTAGGTTGGTGGCTATCCAAGGAAAAGATTGATCTCCTCTAAAAATGACGGAGGTTGGTGGCTATCCAAGAAAGTGATTGAACTTCTTTGTCCTATCCAAAAAGATATGGGTGGTGTTTTGTCCCCTCCAAAAAAATATTGCTGGTATTATGTCCTCCCAAAAAAAAATATGGCTAGTATTTTGTCCTCTCTAAAAAAATAAAGGTGTTGTTGTCCTCTCAAAAAAAAATATCTGGTATTTTGTCCTCTCCAAAAAAAAATGGCTGGTATTTTGTACTCTCCAAAAAAATTTGGCTTTTGTTTTGTCCTCTCCAAAGAAAAATAGGAATGTTTTGTCCTCTGCGGAAAACTGTAAAAGTTTTCATATATCACCATGTGCTCATGATAAGTACAAGTGACCTCTCCTCTGCTTTTATTTGAATTTTGAATGATTTTAACAAATTAAAAATGAAAAATAGCCTAAATGAATATATAGATATAGATATAATAAGAAAATAAAATGGTGATTGAACACACTAGAGTTACAAATCAATTATAAAAAGAAAATTTAGATATCATGATAAAAAATATCACTTATTTTCTAGGCCATTCAAATAAAGCCGGAGAGAGGTCAGCAAGTATTGAATGAAGTTGATAAGCAAAAGAAATATAAGATGGTATGAAAGGAATGAAAAATAATAAAAAGCGATATTGGGTAGTGATGAAAGGAAATGAACAAAGCAGTAAAATATGCCTATATGAAAATTAAGAATTAAGAACGTAGAAACCATAAATCACAAATTATTATGATTAATTAATTTCGAGTGGCTTCAACGAAGTCTTCAAAGGAAATGAATTAACTCCAGTGTTCTCTCAGATGTCATTCTTCGATAGTCGCCGATGGTAGAGGGGATTCTTCACGGAATGAATGGTCATAGAATTAAAGTGACTAGCACTGTGTTAAACTTGCATCGTGTTAATCCAAAGGTTGTTCAGTCAAATTAGTAACAGCCATTAAGCACGCTACACAGATATTTTAGATTGCACATGTGGAAAGCTTGGTGGCACTGCGTTTGATGAATCTAAAATAGAATTTTTCCAAAACATTTGTGCAAAGAGATTCTCTTCTGCTTTAGGTGATGATGCGTTAGAACCATCATCTCTAATCAAAGGCAGGAAGGATGACTTGCAAAAGTTGTAGCTGACAGCCTTCGGCATAGACCAGAATTGACGACTTCCCCTGGTCTGCTGTTAAAGACTTTTCGTAACTTTATCATTTAAGGAGGTCATCCACTCACTTCATGTCTATATTGCTTATCAGGCTCATCAATTTACTCTCTCTTCAGGATTGATACGTATGATGAAAGTTATCTTCAGATATATTCGATTGAACATGTGGAAAGCTTGGTGGCACTGCGTTTGATGTATCTTAACAGTAATTTGCAAAAAGATGCAAGGTGGTCACCAGTTTATCGTTGTCTACGGAAATCGTATTGTCGATCACTGATGATCCCTGTAACTCGAGATATATTATTTATGATTCATTTATCACTATTTTCATGACTTTCGACATAATGGACAACAATGCGATTGGACGGTAATTTTGGGATAGGCATTTCTTCCTTTTCTTTGGTTTTACTCTCGCTCTCATACGAAATTTCAAACAGACGATTAAGAGCAGGTGCTTACTCTGAAGCACATTTCTTCAAAACAGCTTTCTTACTTGTTGAAGAACGTGCCCTACTGTACGCTGTGAACTCTACTTCAGATATATACGATTGCACATGTGGAAAGCTTGGTAGTAATGCGTTTGATGTATCTAAAAAAGAATTTTTTGCAAAGAGATTCTCAGATTCAGATTCATTCATTCTAACCTTATTCAATAATTATCACAGTATGTGCACATGTCAAAAAAGAACAGAAAACAAATAAATTTAAAATACGTTTACATCATAGAGAACCATTGTGTAAAATGTCGAAAATCTATAAAACAATTTGGAGGTTTTGAAAAATCATAAACGTTATACAAAACGGTATTTAATAAAAGGTTTTTAATTTTTTTGTTGAACATTGATTTAGAAAATGACCTAACTGAAGTAGGTAATTTATTATAAAACTTAAGAGCGAGAAAATCGGAACCATTCTGCGCTTTACGTAATCGGAAAAACGGTACACAGAGTGCATCTTTGTTACGAGTATTGTGACAATCGATGCTGCTACGTAAATCAACCTCGTTTAGGTGATTATGTGCATGCACGAGACATTCAAATATGAAAATATTAGGTATTAGGCAATACTGGCAATTATTCTTACAGCTCGTCCCTGCAATCTCAAAATCCTCTCAATTTCACCTCTCAGGTGAGCCTTGTATCAAGATGAATGCCTATTAACTTAGCACTCAATGACTCTGTATGTCTCAGACTGAAAATCATTCTTTCCATCTTCTCACCATTCACACCCAACCGATTCCCGAAAACCAACTAAAGGCATCCGACTGTGCTCTCAAACAGTTCACCAGCCTCATCAAGATCGTCACAGGCAACGTAAACCGTGGTATCATCAGCGAACAATATGTTCCGATAACTGCTCATATAGTCAGGCAAATCATTAATAAATATTAAAAATAGCAAAGGGCCTTAGATTGAACCCTGCGGTACTCCTACATCAACTAACTTTCTATCGGACCAATTACCTTGATGAATTACATATTGATACCTGTTCTCTAAGAAGGATCCTACAAGGCAGATACTCGCCTCGCTAAACCCATAACGTCCTAGTTTCACCAAGAGAGCTGCATGAGAGACACAGTCGAAGGCCTTCGTTAAATTCAAAAAAAGGCTAAAAGAGCACATTCCTAGTTCAAAACATCTCATTGTAGTTGAGACAAATTCAATTATCGCATCTGTTTTTTCTAAAGCTAAATTGGTTCGGTGAAAACAAGTTTTCACTTTCAAAATAAGAGGCAATCTGATCACTCAGAATCCTTTCAAGTACTTTGGAGAAATCAGGCACTAAAGAGATCGGCCCATAGTTTTAAACATCACTGGCAACACCATTGTCTTCACTAGAGCTCATTTATTGAATGTAACGTTTGGGTAAAATTTTAATTTAGTTTGAAATTAAATTTGTTCATTTGGAACTCACTTTTCGAGCTACCAAATATTAATTGACAACCTTACTTTTATTTATGTACCATCATAGTATGACATTCTGATAAATATTCTTTTCTATATGCAACCCAACAAACAAATGCCACCACTTCTTCGGAGCCAGTTCTCTTCATTTTAGGATATATTTTTTCTACATTGAACGCCGAATAGTCCAGATCCCCAAAATAATATATCAATATGTAAGCTGTATAGAAGTAGAGTGTAACTGAAAGAATTATAAAATCCTCCAAACGAACGGCCATTTCAAAAAGTTTAAAAAACTTATAACTGAAATGTCAGGGTCGTTAAAGTTATTTGATATTCAAACGTCGGTATTTCTTTCCATCGAAATATTATCAGAGATTAAAATTCCAGCGATGCCCAGCACAAAATTTCCGCAGTCTATTTCAGATAAAGAGTTGTTAATATGTATGATTAGAAATTCAACTGTTCGCCTACAATATTTCAAGGTCTGCTTAACCCACTGAACAATAAATTTTCGTGAATGATGGTCCGTCCACTGGCACATTGCGCAAAATTCTCTACGTGGTTTATAATCGGAATAAATTAATACCAGGAATCGAAATTGCTTTATACTTCCGGGATAGA
Source organism: Cryptolaemus montrouzieri (assembly GCA_013387265.2). Lineage (NCBI taxonomy): Eukaryota > Metazoa > Arthropoda > Insecta > Coleoptera > Coccinellidae > Cryptolaemus > Cryptolaemus montrouzieri. The sequence continues at coordinate 87,798,105 of JABFTP020000001.1, read as the reverse complement.
TTTCAATGATTATTGTTTTCAAATTGTAACATTCCTTGGTAGCGAGTGTTGTACTACATATAGTTCACGACTGAGATATGGAAATTCAGTTTATTTTCTTGAATTTCTTTCATTAGTACATCAATTCCGAAGCTTCTTTAACATTACGAAGCTTTTTTCATGAAAATATTTATGTTTTATCTCAAAATTCGCTAGAGTTTCGTCTCTGCTCTGTCTGCAGCATTCCTTTAAGATCTCAAAAATATAAGGTAGTTGCTATAAGCCAGATTCGGATGACAATATGGATTAAAAAGTAATTGAAAACGCAATTCGTACTTTCTTTCGTTGTCACAATTAATTTGAGATAATGCTTTGTGCATTGTCTTAATGGAAGAGGTTATATATTTTTTTTAATTTGGAGACTTTAACTAACAACTAACGCTACAGAACATTTTCTCTAGTAAACACCTCAAAAAAGTCTAGAGAACACTTCTGAATATCGATATATCGTATCCAGAACGATCAATATGTATGATTTTTTAAAGAAATGAACACCTGCATCAATTTCTCATTTCTCACCAAATAAAGTAGAGTGCCGCAACAGATTTCAGTTTTTTTTTATAAAAAACTAAAAATGCAGCAGATGCGACGCTGCTTTATAATCATTTCATGTATTCAGTGTTTGAAATCAGTTAGTTGGCACTTTGTTTCTGTCGTTAGCACAAATAAAAGATTCAAGTTTTGTGATTCGACCATGGAAAGACGACATTTGACTAGAGAAGAGATGTTACGAGCCGTTGGCATGCTCCAAGCTGGGAGCTCACAACGGGAAGTATCCAGGGTTCTGGGAAGTAGCCCAAGTGTCATAAACGGTTTATGGTTGCGTTTCAATGAAACAGGTAGCGTAGAAGAACGCCATACAGGTCGTTTCAGGATTAATACAGTCGCCCAAGACCGATTTTTGGTTTTACAAGCCAGAAGAGATCGTACTTCCACAGCATCTCAATTTGCTCAAGAGCTATCACGAGTTCATAATGTACAAATTTCCGACCAAACTGTGAGAAATCGACTGCACGAAGGTTAACTCCACTCCAGGTGTCCTTTAAGAGTTCCACAACTGACCCATGGAAATCGCGCTGCTCGTTTAGCTTGGTGCCAAGAACACGTAAACTGGGATCAAGAGAGGTGGGCCACAGTTCTCTTCAGTGATGAATCTAGATTTAGTTATTATCCCGATTCGGGAAGAATTCGAATATGGAAGAAACGTGAAAAGCAAAACCGTCTCCAGCATGCTCAAGAAGTTGTTAGACAGGGAGGCGGATCAGTGATGTTTTGGGGAGGTATACGCCTTGGTGAAAGAACTGACCTCGTTTTCATACAGAACAACCTCACGGGAAATTCTTACGCAAATGAGATAGTTTTACCTGAAGTGGTATCGTATCTCCAAACAATGGGTCAAAATCCACCCTTCCAACAAGATAATGCCTCTCCTCATCGTGTAAGAGTTGTCTTGAATGTTCTTGAAGAGAATGATATCGATCTTCTACCGTGGCCATCCTGCTCCCCAGATCTGGATCCCATCGAGCATGTGTGGGACACCCTAAAAAGAAATCTCCTACGTCAAAACGTCTTCCATCATGAACAGGAGCTTCGATTAGCAATTCAGGGGGCTTGGAATGACTTAGGCCAAAATGTAATAGACAATTTAATATTGAGCATGCCGCGACGATGCCAAAGTGTCATTAATAACAGAGGTGGACCTTCTGGGTACTAATATACCCATATATATAAGTGCTTCCATATCGTTTCGAAAATATTAGTTCAGGATTTTTTTTGTGTTTTACCAAATTTCGTCATTTTCAATTTCAAATTTTTTTTATAATAGGTGCTTTGAGAAGTGAAATATTATTTTGTTTTCTTGAGAATACATTAAATTCATATTTTAAAGATATTGGTAAGTGTTCCCTAGACTTTTTTGAGGTGTTTATTTCCACCACCATATATGTATCTTTTCCCAGTCTCTGGTTGGTCTGTTCCCCATTACTTAAACAAATTCGTCAATAACGTTTGTGCCGGCCTTTCTCATTAGCCCATATGGGCGACCGAACATATTTTCTTGTTCTTTGACGCCAACTATAGTCGAACATTCTTTCCATATTTCCATACCTGATGAACGGTCTGGTTTCTATTATTTCCACAGTTATAGATAGGGTAGAAATAGCATTCAAAAGCGTCTAATTTTGAAAGTTTAATACTTTTTTTATGCAAATTCACTGAAAAAGGTGCTTTAGATTATCATTAGAATGAGCAAAAGCGTGATTGTTCATATAGTTGCTGAAAAATGGGGCTACAAATCCATTCATAATTATTATAGTCTTATAGGGTATTCACTGATTATTGGGGCGAATAATATTCAAATATTGGTGTTCTGAATTTTATTCAGGTGGAAATGAAGGAGAAAATGCAATACAACCAACATCAAATACATGCGAATAAAACCAATACAAATTCGCCTTTTATTATCACGGTATACCTAATATGCCGAAATTTCATCATCACTGTTGCAATTGATGCAGATGAATTCGAGAATTCAACCGATCCCAAAGAAAAAAAAGAAGTCCTTACCCCAAAACTACCGCCATGTTTCACTTCTTCCCATTATGTCCAAAGTAATGGATAGAGTCATAAATGATGAACTCATCAAATATCTTGAGTTGCAGGGAATTATTAACTACCGTCAGTATGGTTTTCGCAGGAAAAGATCGACAGAAGATCTGCTCGCCTACGTCACTCATGTTTGTACATCAACGATGGAAAAACATGGGGAATCTAGAGCAATAGCCTTCGATAGGGTTTGGCATGCAGCCTTGTTGACTAAACTTGCTGCATATGGGCTTCCTGAAAAATTGGGGGATTGGATAAGTAGCTTTCTCTCAAATAGATCAATACAAGTTGTGGTCGACGGTATAACATCTGATTGTTTCCATTTGCAATCACAAATCCATTCTTTCGCGAACCTTGTTTCTGTTGTAGATAAACGATCTTCTGTCATCTACAGAGAACAAGATCTTCTGTTCTGCAGACGGTTGTACCCTGGTTTCATCTTTCAATAGTCTGCGGCCGATTACGTATGCGGAATCTCCGCGTCAGAGATGTCAACAAACTAATAACTCTGACTTACAGAGGATATCTGAGTGGGATCACTTGAATCTGGTGAGCTTCAACGCGAGCAAGACGCAAGCAACTACGTTTTCTAGAAAGGACCCCGCTGGAGAACCTCATCTAATGATGTAAGGCCAACAAATTGCATCAAAAGATTCTATGCACCTTCTGGGAATAACAGTAAACTCCGGGTTTTGCTAGCATGAACATATATCAGCAATAGCTAAGTCGGCATCAGCTAAACTTAGTTTTCTTTCAAGAGCCCACCAATACTTCAGGTCATCTCAGCTATTGCTTCTATATAAATGTGTTTCTAGTTTCTTTTTTAAAAAGAAACACATTTCGGTCTTTATGTTCAATAAAAGCTACGAAATACATTTGTGATTCTTTTTTGGCAGAGTGCCAAAAAAGGCGCGGTGCTCTGTAGCCCGTACACTCTTGAAGATTTCATCTTTGTTCGAACGGTATTGTATTTAGAAAGTAAAAATCTACTTCAGCAATCTAGTTTGAAATAAACAGGGTGTCCCAATTTTCTATAAAAAAATATTGGGAGGTTTTTCCAGATTGAAAGACAACTTTTTTGTCGAAGATTCAAGAGCGTCCTAAACTCTGCTATAATGTCTTTAAGTGATGAGTTTTTTTGGTGAGTAGTTTCGTCACAATATTTTTTTTTCCGTAAAAATTCATGAAAATAGGCTCACACATCATCGCATGCTCCTTCGGCCAGAGAGGAAGAATACTTTTTTCCATTCGTTTTCTCATTGCCAAGGATTGCTTTATTGATAAATTGAAATAGATTATCCTCACTTTATACAGGGGTAACTCAAAAATTATTGAATATTGTAATTTTAAAATTATCATATCTTGATTTTTCATAAGGAAAATATTGTGCAATATTTTGCAGAAGTAACCTTATCTTTATCTTCGACCATTTTCAAAATAAAAAAATAAACTAAAATAATAAAATCAGAGGTTGCGAAAGAAGAGTTTATTAGTACATATCATTATACTTGATCAGAGAAATGGAGATATTTTAAATTAGTTGTGTATGAAATACGTATTAGATTGGTTTTTGGTGTGATGATCTACAAGGTGTTGAACTATTTCAATAAGTGTTCGAAATGTTGCCCGTTTCTTTGTAGGCACAACTCAATCCTTCTGAGGAAAGACCGTTGAACTCTCGACAACATTTGCGGATTAACTGACTGAAAGGAGTCGACTATTCTCTGTCTCATATCCAACTGTGCTGTAGAAGGAATCTGATAAACGCTGCCCCTAATATAACCCCACAAGAAAAAATCTAGACCTGTAAGGTCCGCAGACCTAGCTGGCCATCTAACAGGACCCCCACGTCCTATCCATTTGTTTGGAAATACATGATTCAAATGCTCCCTAACCTTATGTGAGTAATGTGCCGGTGCTCCATCCTATTGAAACCACAAATCTTGTCTTATATGTTCTGGTACATCGGCAAGTTACATTGATAGATGATTTTTCAGAAAATCTAAATACATTTCACTATTGGGGGCCCTTCGAAAAAATGCGGCCCAATTAGATATCCATCTACTATAGAGGCCAATACATTCAAGGACCCACGATGCTGGTGATCTATTTGTCTAATGAGTGGATCTTCTGTGGCGTAATATTGAAAGTTGTGCCTGTTAACAAGCCAATTCTTGTGGAAAGTTGCCTCGTCCGAGAAAAGAACTCTGTTAAACATATTTGGATCTTTCGCTACTTTGTCACTTGCCAATTGCAAAAATTGATTCGATTTTCATAGTCTTGATCGTTCGGTTTGACTTATATCTGGTAACTGAGAAATTTCTCTTTGGCTTTTATATGGGTCCTCTGTCACTGTCAACAAAACTGAGAACTGGTTTTCTTCAGCTGTAGCAGTTTTTGGTTTTTCATGTTTTTTGTAAGCGATATTACCCCTTTCGATAAATCTAATTAGAAGTTTCTCAAAGCATGTTGCATCAGGATGCCTCTTATCAGGAAACCTTTGTGCATAAACTCTACTTGCCAACAAAGAATTTCTATCACACTCACCCAGAATAAAAATCATATCAACCACTTCTCCTTTGGAGAACTTCATGGCAGTCAGTTGAGAAAATTGGGTTCAAACCTCACTTTAACAATGTTTAATAACGAAACACTGATAAGTTCATGTAAAATGGAGAATAAATACACAAAGGCAAAAAAAACATCAACACATACCTCGATTTACGTTTTAATCATCTTGATTTTATCATTCGTTAAAAAAAAATCTTGTTTAGGTTTCATTTTTACTATTTGAATCATTACAGAAAAAAACTTCTGTGCGAATAATGATGCACGTTGATGAGTTTGATACGGTTTATAGAATTTTCATCAAAATGTTTACAAATAATCGAATATTTCGAAAATGATCGAAGATAAAGATAAGGTTACTTCTGCAAAAATAGAGCACAATATGTTATGCGTTGACATGAATAATAAAATACAGGATGTTGCATTTGAAAAAATCCAGATATGATATTTTTAAAATTACAATATTCAATAATTTTTTTGAGTCACTCCTGTATAAAATGGGTATAATCTATTTCAATTCATCAATGAAGCTATCCTTGGGCAATAAGAAAACGAAAGAAAAAAGTATTCATCCTCTCTGGCCGAAGGAGCATGCAATGATCTGAGAGCATATTTTCATGAATTTTCACGGAAAAAAAAATATTGTGACGAAACAACTCACGAACAAAACTTATTACTTAAAGACATTATAGCAGAGTTTAGGACGCTCTTGAAACTTCAACGAAAAAGTGGTCTTCCAATTTGAAAAACCTTCAAAGATTTTTTTATAGAAAATTGGGACACCCTTTTCACTTCAAAATAAATTGCTTCAAGAGTGTACGAGCTACAGAGCACCGCGCCACTGGTGAATCACCCAGTATGGTCTTTTTCATTTAAATTCTCATTTGTGAAGGATTGAATTGATTTTCTTTCGTCAACTAGATTATCAGACTCAGAATTACTTTGATCATCTGTTAAATACATATTAGAATGCCGGCTCGGTGGCGTAGGGGATATGATGCTCGTCTCCTGCGCAGAGTTACCTGGGTTCAACCCCACAAAGTCGGTGTGATTTTTTTGGATTCTGGAAATCGCTTGAGTGTCCATCTTTTGTGGGAGATATAAAGCTGTCGGTCCTGTCTAACAGAGATGTGTTGGACATTAAAGATCCCTTCCCTCGACACGAGAGGGGTTCGGCAAAATTACCGGGTTAGTGAGGTGACAGAATTCCCCGGCGTGTCATTAGCCGAAAGGCAGAAATAGAGCACGTTAAACGAAAAACAAACAAACATATCAGAATCATGATGAAAAGATATATTTCCGTCAGATTCTGAGTTTGACTGATATTTTGGCAAAGGTTTCTTCTTTTTATATGTATTGTTCCTAGGTATACATTTTCCTCGTTTTGATAAAGGCAGAATTGAAGGCTTGCGTTCCATCCGATCTAGATAAGCAGCTTCTACTGAACATTTTTCGGGAGTATCAGTTAAGATTCGTGACGAGCCTTTCTTTCTGCCTTTTCATCCGGTACGAGGAGTCGCTTTAGGAAACTGTCTTATTGCTTCAGGAGTTATTATTACTTTTCCCTTATATTTTCAGTTTTCCTGTTTATTTTCGCCAAATTATTAATATTGGCAACACTTTCGATTGGAGATGGTGAACGTGAAGGATTTTGTACGTGAGCTTTATTAATGTTTTTGCAGATTTATCGGTTTCATGATTAAGTTCAGGGGGAAGTTGTTGTGGTGGGTTTATTACTTTTGCCAATAGCTTATGTTGATACTGTTACATGTTGATCTACTTCTATATCTTCAGCGTCAGTAACGTCAATGTCGATTGCAGAAGGAGCAGGGGCAACAATTTGAACATTGTCAGTAGCGTTGTGAGCTACTGCTCTTGTGGGTTCATTTAGTTCCACATCTTCAGCTTCAGTGATATTATCGTTGATATTATGTGGTATGTAGGCACCAAACTGTGATAATACCTGTTGCGGTTAATCAGTCTCCACATCTTCAGCTATTACATTCAATGACTCTCATGGTTATCAAGGAGTATTAGAATTTTATTTTCTTTGGTGCATCTAGTCGTTTTTTTAATGTGTTGTAAAACTTCAGAAATAAAGGGCCGGTCATCCAATCACTAGTAAGACTATTGGCAAACCCGACACTTCCAACTGAAGCTCCAATAAGCATAGTTTCGTGAAACCTACCTCTTGGAAAAATAGAAACCAGAGGAATGGTATTTCCAAGAGCATTTACAATACCACACGTAGTGATCAATTGAACTCTTTTCGCCGAAACACTTTGTCCAACTTGCTTTTTACCTGTTCTAGTAATAACATTGGGTGCTTGAACAACAATACTTGTTTTGTCAAAGTTATAGATGCAGTCTGTAGTATAATTCCCACGTTGTAACACGTTTTCATAACTATCAAAAACCATCATGACATTATGCTTATTGAAGCTGGTTGATCTGGAAAGACTGGTGTTTTCAGGTTTACGCAAAGATTATACTGGGTGTGTTTTCATAAAGTTTTTCATCCATTCAATGCACTATTGTTATCTAGCCATTTTTCAGAACACTTGTCTAACGCTGCTGCATATTGATATGCCAATTTTCGACCTTGTTAGTTGGAAGGACCATAATTCATTTTTGACATTTTTAAAGATAACTTTCCAGCATAAGCTCCTCATCAGTAGTGAAAAATTGATGCATATTGTGTTTGCTGCTATAGTTTATATTTATTGGCATTACATTCTCTTTATATTTCTTTACTCTGTAGTACAAAGCGGTTGGTTTTATATTATATATAGCAGAAGTGGTCATCAGTTTCATGCTATCATTGAGAACACACAATACAGCTCTCTCGGCATCTTCTTCGTTAACATAATTTTCTTTTTTCTTTATGTAATTTCTAACCATTGTGATTCATAACTGTGAAAGAATATGAAATGAATTTATTTAATTATTTTTATCAATCATTTTCAAAAATGAATAAAAATCATTTGTTCAAATAGCGGGGGGCACTTTTGAACAGTTTAATCATAACTGCCCCACAGTTTTTTTTCAAATCCGCCCCAATACCATCCTTCAGAAACATATTAACTTTGTTGGTAATACACTTGCTACAGGCCCGCCGCTAGCGGTTTGAACTCCGGTGTGCAATTCCTATCGTGCCGCCCCTATCTAACTACAAAACCTAGGTGTTTATAAAAATGTGAAAAAAATGCTGTACAGTGAAAAACTATGTTATATTAGGTTATTTTATACAAGATAGATACACTAATACGACATTAAATGAAAAAATGAAGGCAAGAAAGGTGCAGTTTATACATTATGTAGGTAGGTATAGGTATTAAGTTATTTTACAGAAACTGCACCTTTCTTGCCTTCATGTTGGCAAAATCAGCTATAATTTTTTTGATGTCTATTCTATTTAGAATCTCATGTTCAATTGAAATTATTGCTAAATTACTTAGTCTTTGCTGGTGCATAGTTGATCTCAAATAGTTTTTTATTATTTTTAACTTTGAAAATGACCTTTCACCAGATGCAACTGAAACCAGCAATGTAAGTAGTATCCTTAGCGCTATTGCTGTATTCGGAAATGTTGACATTAATTCATTAGCAAAAATGTATTGCAATAGGGTTTGTGGATCATTAGACTGGTTTTCAGTTAAATGCAACTTTAAAGCATTGATTTCATTAAACATATCTATACCGTCAATATCTGCGTCACTACTTGAACTATCTTTTAGCTACACATTCAAATCTTTACAATGTTTCATTAAATCATCTTTGGAGTAACTAAACAAGTTATTATTGGTAAAAAAGCCAAAAACGTCGGTAAAAGTTTCCAACTCATCGAATCTACGTTTTAAAGAAGTTGAGGTTTGGTCCAGGATCCTAAAAAAAACATCTACCTTGTATTTTGTTTTAGGGTCTAGTAAGACTTCATCACTCTGTTCATACTGAAATTGAGTTGGTTTTCTTCGTGGACAAAAATCTATAGGCGGAAAATCTGCATCTACATTAAGTTCCCGAGCCACAGTGGTAGCTTCTTCTAACACCCTTTCGAAATGCTCATCTGTGCGATATTCGGTGAATTTATGAATCAATTTATTTAACAAATTTATGCAGATTTGAGTATTTATTGTGGGGTTTTGCATCATTTTGCTAATAGCATTAATTTCGTTTAAAATATCAAACCAAATTACAACTAAGCAAATAAATCTATAATTTTGAATATTCAAAGCAAGCAAATGTGCTGTGTGAGTTGTTGTACAATCCCATTCCGACGAATTGTTATCTGATATTTCAAGTAAAGCGTCAAATATTTTTTCGAGGTAATACTGTAAAGGTTTGACTGCATCGATTCTGCTAGACCATCGCGTGGCACTTAATGCCTTTAGTTTTAAATCAGGTAAATGCTTGCAAATTATGGACCACCTTTTGGTAGAAGACGAAAAGAAAACGTAAATTTCTTGAATTAAGTTGAAAAAGTTGACCGTGTCGTGCGTTATATTTGCCGCATCGTTAAAGACCAAATTGAGACTATGCGCCGAGCATGGAACGTAAAATGCACGATTATTCATTTCCAATATTTTCATTGTGTTTTCCACGCATATTAGAACCATTATCATAACCTTGGCCACGTAAGTTTTTAATATCAAGGTTTAATTGCGAAAATAAATTTAAAACAAAATTTAATAGTCCTTCACCTGTGGAGCTGGTTATCGGACAGATGCCAATAAACCTTTCGCATATTGTAACATTTTTAGTTTCACTGTTTAAAACAACATACCTTAGTATAACTGTAATTTGTTCTGTGTGACTTACATCTGGTGTGCAATCTAATATGATAGAGAAATATTTTGATTCTCTGACTTTGTTCAGGATATAATTTTTATGGTCGTGCCGAGTAAATCAATGATTTCATTCTGCATCTGATCTCCTAAATAGTGAGTCATGCGAGTTGAATCGAATTTCGAGGCTTGAATTCTGTGAATATGTTCCGCATAACTGAATCAAAGGATGCTATCATTTCTATTGCTTTGAGAAAATTACCATTATCATGCTCATATAATATTTTGGACGAGCCCTAAACGCCAGACATTGATGAGATAAAAATTTTATAACAGCTACGATCCTTTCCAATACATCACACCATTGTTTTTTTCAGAATCTAATAGTCTCAGTTGCATTTGATTTACAGTAGTTTTATTTTTTATCATATGATTTAGTTGGACCCAACATCTTAAATTTTCGCTATGGGAAATGCATGTTTCGTGTCGTTTTAAGGTAGATGACAGATGTTGCCAATCGGAAAAACCGCTTGGAGCTGACAGACTACTTATAGTTTTACTGAATATTTTACAACAAAAACAATAGACTGAATCTTTTGACGTAGAGTAAACAAGCCATTCTCTGTAAATTTTTTCTCCATTAGGAAGATTTCTAGAGTAATAACTGTTTGCAAATTTTCTTCCATCGATATTAGCAGGAAAATTGTGGTTAAACAGCTGCACGGGACCACGGCTAACCAAAATATTAACAATATCATTAGTCATACTGGCGGGCCACGAACCGGGATCATCACCACAATCTAAACAGCTACTTGATGACGATAAATTGCTTACAGGTTCTATAGCACTACTTTCTCTTTTTTAGTTTCACTGGAGTCTCCTTCTGAAGGACTAACATTTTCTCTTCAGATACCTCCATAACTTCTAGATTTAAAGCTGCGCTTGTTGAAGCTACATCTAAGTCAACATTCTCTTGACATTCAGAGTCCCTATTTTCTGGTTTGCTAAAAAATTTCTCAAGAGATCCCGCTATTTTTTTTTCTCTGTATCTTTTTCTCGTTTTTGCCGTCGAAATTGAGCTCCTGAAATTTTTTTCCTTTTTTGCGGTTCTTGAAATTTTTTTGAAAAAGTTTAGTATACGGTTGTACAAAAGTAACTTAAATCCCAAAAGGGGGTCGATCATTCCACCCATTATTGCGAACAACCTTTTCTAGGGGGTCAACACTGAAATCGCAAAAAAAATCAGCTTTTCCATACATTTTGTATGGAATAGTTATTTTTTTTCGCGATTTCACCGTTGACCCTATAGTAAAAGTTGTTCGTATTTATGTGTAGAATGACTCCCTTTCGGGATTTAAGTTACTTTTGTTACACCCTGTATAGGTATAGTTTTAATATTTTTTTTTATAAATCTTCACTCTTAAGTTTTATAACAGAAAAAATACCCTTTAAATCACAATAATAATCACAATACTACTGCGAAAAAAATGTTCATACCTACTGCACACAAATGTAATGGAATAACTAATTTTTTTCGCGACTTCAGAGTTGACCCCATAGTAAAAGTTGTTCGTATTGATTAGATAGAATGTCCCCTTTCGTTACTTAAATTACTTTTGTTACACTCTGTATTAATTTTAATACATTTTTTTAATAAATCTTTACTTTAAGTTTTTTCAGTAAAATAACCTTTAAATTTTACATGAATACCTGCTGTTTATATGAATGCGCCCATATGCTGATTAATTAAACAAAGACACTTACCATAATTATGATTTTTGCGCCGACGGATAATACAAATAATTTCACTTCGTACAAAAATATACAGAATATTATTAATTTTAAGTACCCTGAACCGTTTCCGGATCTCACATTAGGGCTATAACCAAATAATTGAAGTTTGTTGTTCACTCACATCACTTTCGCATTTGTGTTAAATAAATAAAAACAAAGAAATGAGTATATAGTTTTAAGGGGATTTCCCCTGATATCTGTGGGATTTCCCTATTTCGCATAGAGCACGATACGGATTAACTTTGTTCTCATGAATTTCAATAGATGGGGCTATGTAATGCTACGATATAAAAGAAATATTTGGGCGCCGTTCATCATATTATTTTTATAAGGATAATCTTTTTAGTATTGTGAGGTGACAATGTCTGAATTTTAGTCGATGATTGTCTGATTTACCGCCCCCCTGAATGCGCCGCCCGCGTGCATTGCACGCCATGTACGCCCGCTTACGGCGGGCCTGGTCTATAATATACACAACACTATGAAATAGTCAAAACTCTAAAATAATACCTATGTTTTCAGTAATCCGCTTACAAAAAAAAATAAAAATATTTGGTTTCGTCTCTGTTGAGTAACCGACAAATTTTATTCTGTTTGACACTGACATTGACGTAAAGTGGCAACTGACAGACGTGTAGTTCGGTGTTACCACTATTAAAAAGATATTGGACGTTAGGAAAGATAAATGATGCGTTCATAAATCCAATAATTCATAACTGCATCTGTTCAAAACTCCCCCCTCACCACTAGGACAATTTCCGATATTTCCAGAAGTTACAGAGCAATGAAAATGTTTTGACATGGTAGATTTTGTTTCATTGAAATCGATTAACAATTGTAGTAGCTATAGTCTAACATCCGATATAATGGAAGTCGCATAGAAAAGTCGTAACGCTATTTCGTTACTTTCATAGTTTCGTTACGTAACGATTTCTACCAAATCATCACGAACGTCGTTGCAAAAACTTAAGTTTTCTACTCTCTTAGTTACCCAATTCTGAAACTAAACTATACCAGTAGTAAAACGGGCATTCCTATTGGTATAATATCATCGCATTCATTACGAACTTGCATTAACCTGTCCTAAATATTCTAATGCACAATTTCAATCGAACGAAATGTACAACAAATAACGCTATTTCATCTTCTAATCTGTACGAAACGAATGCCGCCATAAAATTCAAATTTAAAGTCTAGTCATAAGATTTCGAAATTGAAATCCAAGTAGAGTCTATCAACGATCGCATTGACCTATGAAGTTTCCTAATAGGATTCCATTTGAATTGATTTAAAGCTATCAAGTCACACGATACGGACTTGTAAACAAAGTAATCTGAATTCTGAACGATTTGACTTGAAACGTTCGTATCTTGTGAGGTACATGATTTCAGGAACAGGTATGTTTTTTGATGATCTGACACGTCATGAATTGATGTGTCGATTTTGAAATGATACGGGAAATCAGATATTATTAAGCGTTTGATATGGAATGGTTATGAACAAAATACTGTTTTGAAAGCAAAAACAATTCACCTCAAATCAACGATCACAGAACTTTTTTAATCATAACCCCAAAATATTTTTGTGTGAGTTGATATTGCCCCATGGCGAAGAGAAAAAAAACGGAATCGCCTCTTCTTAGCATCTTTCATATAATAGGCCCCCAAGATAATTTTGAGAAGAGAACAATAACTAAAAATTTAATTTGAACATCATTTATTCAATTTATCAATGTAATACCTAGTAATACATAACGGTAATAATAGTAATATAAATAATATATATAACAAATTGAAACCCATTAGGGTACAATTGAGGGTTGACAATTTGGGGTACTGTAACGAATTATAATAATAATGATAATATTGTTGTTGAAGTATTGCAGATATACAAAATTCACCCAGCCCTGATAGAGTTCTTGAAGACAACAATGACACACTGGCGCACGTCTCTGCAGGTCAACATGAACAATACATCAATTAAAACCGACGAGATACCCATACGTCGTGGAATTTTTCAAGGAGACTCTTTGAGTCCACTATGGTTCTGTTTAGCTATGAACCCATTGTCCTCAATGCTCAATAGAACAGGATACGGATTCAGGATAAAAGCAGAAAGAAATAATCATACAATCTCCCACCTGCTGTATATGGATGATAACAAATTATATGCTTCGAACAAGAAGCAATTGGATGATTTGCTGAAAACTGTCAGTGAATTCTCGGCAGATGTTCATATGAAATTCGGGATTTAAAAATGTAAGACCCTGAACATTCAGAGAGGGAAAGTCATAGATGGTGAAACACGACTTCCAAACGGTGATATAATACAGTGCATGAGAGATGGCGAAACATACAAATATCTGGGATACCAACAAGCCAGATTGCTAGACCAAAAACAATCAAAGGAGAAGATTCGTTCAGAATACAGTCAACGTCTGAAGTCTGTGCTGAAATCGATGTTGAATTCGGGAAATCTAGTCAAGGCAATTAACACCTACGCCATTCCAGTGTTGCTTTACTCATTTGGAATAATCAGATGGACTAAGACAGAACTGGATGATATTCAAAGGCAGACCCGAACGATGCTGACAAAGTACAACAACCATCATCCAAAATCTTCTGTGATAAGAACAACTTTGAAGCGGAAAGAAGGAGGACGCGGATTGGTAGATGTTGTCAATTTACACACCGAACAGATAAAAAATCTCAGAGAATTCTTCTCAGCAAAAGCTCTCACTTCTGACCTCCATAGAGTGGTATCGTTGGCTGATAAGGGATATACACCTCTAAATCTTGCTACCAGAGATGACCTTCTGAATCTACCATTTCTATCAGATACTGAAAAACAAGAGCAATGGTCAAGAAAGGAATTGCATGGACGACATCACCATGAAATTAATCATCGACAAAGAAGCCTCCAACAAAAGGTTGATGAAAGGAGAATTATTCGCGAAAACAGAGGGATTCCTTATGGCCATTCAAGACCAATAGATCGCTACAAACAACTACAAAATATTTATTATGAAGGACGGAACATTACAAACAGATAGGTGCAGAAAATGCCATATAAGATCGGAGACTATCCAGCATATTACGTCCGGATGCGAACAACTGGCCAATACGGAGTATCTTCACAGGCATAATCAAGTGTGCAACATTATCCACCAGAAACTTGCACACAAGTACGGACTTCTGAACACCTTCCAGCCATATTACAAGTATCAACCGGCACCCATATTGGAAAATGACTGTATCAGATTATACTACGATAGGCCTGTTATCACTGACAGAATGGTGACGAATAATAGGCCGGACATAGTGGTGTATGATAAGAGAGCCAGAATAGCAATGCTGGTGGATGTCGCCATACCGAATAATAACAACGTGCTGAATAAGTTCCAGGAGAAAAAGTCCAAATACACAGACCTTGCTATTGAGATCAAGCAGATGTGGCACCTCGAGAAAATAGATATTGTTCCTGTCTTCGTACCCTCGACTGGGTTAATACCCAAAACTTTGCATGATAGTCTTAAGAAATTAGAATTGCATAAGAATACCTATATAGAAATGCGAAAAGCTGTAATTCTTAATACATGTAGGATAGTTAGGAAATTTATGTCAAGTATATTGTAATCGAGCCTATTCCCTTTGGTTGCTGAATCTGGGAAAGCTAAATTATATCCAGCTAACAGCTGAGATAGTGTATAAGTCCACGATAATAAATGATAATATTGAAAGGAAACATCAAAACCAAAGGTCTGACCAACCAAAGCACGGCCAGTTTTCATAAGGGAAATAACAAAACTGCGACCAACAATAACAGAGAAGTACCTGACGCACAGTGCTTGACCGATTATTGGTCATCACTATGGTGGAACCCCAAAGAACACAATAAAGATGCGGAATGGATCACGAATGAAAAACAACACCTTGATATCAAACATATGGACTTCGAAGGAATAACGGAGGAAGAAATCACAACAGTAATTAGAGCGACCAACAATTGGAAGGCCACAGGTATAAATAATATCCACAACTTCTGGTAGAAGAAGTTTGATAAGCTCCATGGAGCCCTAGCGCAACAGCTCACGTATGTTCTTCAACATCCCAAGAAAACACCCACTTTCCTAACACAAGGCTCAACATCTATGCTATCTAAGAGTGATCGAACACTGGATCTGTCTCAATATAGGCCAATCACTTGCCTGCCAACACTCTACAAAATACTCAACTCATGCATATCCAATCGTATATACTAACACCTTGACGACTACAATATATTAGCAGAGGAGCAGAAAGGATGCTGAAAGAAACACAACGGGTGCAAGGAACAACTCATCATCGATTCTGTGATAATGAAACAGGCACACGTAGGGCATCGCAATGTTCATTCAGCTTTTCTCGATTATCTGAAGGCATTCGATAGTACCGCCCATTCTTGGCTTGTGGAAGTATTGCAGATATACAAAATTCATCCAGCCCTGGTAGAATTCTTGAAGACAACAATGACACACTGGCGCACGTCTCTGCAGGTCAACATGAACAGTAAGTCAATTGAAACCGACGAGATACCCATGCGTCGTGGAATTTTTCAAGGAGACTCTTTGAGTCCACTATGGTTTTGCTTAGCTATGAACCCATTGTCCTCAAAGCTCAATGGAACAGGATACGCATTTAGGATAAAAACAGATAGGAACTATCATACAACCTCCCACCTGTTGTACATGGATGACATCAAATTATATGCTTCGAACAAGAAGCAATTGAATGATCTGCTGAAAACTGTCAGTAAGTTCTCTGCAGATGTTCATATGAAATTCGGGATTGAAAAATGTAAGACCCTGAACATTCAAAGAGGGAAAGTCATAGATGGTAAAACACAACTTGCCAACGGTGATATTATACAGTGCATGAGAGATGGCGAAACATACAAATATCTAGGATACCAACAAGCCAGATTGCTAGACCAAAAACAATCAAAGGAGAAGATTCGTTCAGAGAACAGTCAGCGTCTGAAGACTGTGCTGAAATTAATGTTGAACTCCGGGAATCTAGTCAAGGCAATTCACACCTACACCATTCTAGTGTTGCTTTACTCATTTGGAATAATCAGATGGACTAAGACAGAACGATGCTGACAAAGTACAACAATCATCATCCAAAATCGTCTGTGATACGAACAACCTTGAAGCAGAAAGAAGGAGGACGCGGATTAATAGATGTTGTCAATTTACACACCGAACATATAAAAAATCTCAGAAAATTCTTCTCTGCAAAAGCTCTTACTTCTGACATCCATAGAGTGGTATCGTTGGCTAATAAGGGATATTCACCTCTAAATCTTGCTACCAGAGAGAACAGTCTTCGGCGTTTAATCGATTTCTGTTCTTCATTTTTATGTTCATTAGAGTGGTTCGCATAAATATGTTGTTCCAAATGGCAGCAATTTTTTAACCGCCTCTTCATGTGCAATTTTGAAAGCCTTTGCAGTTTTTGAAATCCAATCCAACTAATAGTACGTGTATCAAGATCTAGAAAGTAATCTGAAAACCCCTCTCTGAGTTTGATAAGATGTCTTGCGATTGTATCTTTGATGTCAGTAAAAGTAATATTTTCGCCATCTTCCAAAAACAAAGCTAACCTTGAAAGAAGCTATCTTGTTTTATTCTACTTTCTGTCCCCAATATTGCAGCTTTAATACAAACGCTGACACTATTTATCTCGCTGAAATGATATTAATATTCTCCTTGCAAATTTTTGTTTAATATATTTTTACTCCCTAAAATGCGAGATATGCAATCCAGGAAGAGTTTTTAAACTTATCTGGAGAATATATTTTTGATCAGATACATATTCCATGTCCCTAATTATTTTCTTCTCCAAAGTGCTTTGGCACAGTACAGGTTGAAGAGATTTCGACGTTTTAATGCTGCAGCTATGCAAAATATTGTGAATATAGGGAAAGTAACCCTCCCCTTTCCCGTATTCATTCTGTATGAGGAATTTCTTTGCCTCAAACAGATTTTTCGTTTTCGAGTTATTTGGAAATTAAATTACATTACAATACGTTACAATATTTAATAATGTGTGTTTTACGTAGATTGCTTACATTAACATATTATGTGAATTTTGGATTTTAATTATACAGGGTGCTTCAACGAAAACTAAACAGAGGCTATATCTACCAAAATATTCATTTCTGATCAAAACGCAAAAACAGGTCAATTTTTGTTTCGAGGGGGACATCTTTTAGGGTAAAAAACTTGCCTGAAATATCAACCCCCTAAGCGGGGATTGCAATCCTTGAACATTTTGAATAGGGAAGATGGGTCGAGTGATGACTCAACGGAAAGGTGATATCTACATCGCCTTCAACAAATTTCCATTTTTAATTGAAAACTGTAAAAGATACGGGGTGAGCAACTGAAAGATAGGGAAGACTTTTTCTCTGAGACTATTCAAGTTTAAGTGAAGTAAAATGGAACATATCCATACTGATCAATGGCAGTCATCATCTAGTACTATCCTCATCTCGAATTGCAACCAATAGGGCAGGGGTGACCACCCTTGAAAATTTGGAAGAGGGTAGATGGATCCAGTGATACCTCGAAAGAAGGGTATTATCTTTATCTGCATCCCCGTGAACGAATTTTCATTTTTGATTGAAAACTGTAGAAGGATCAGAGTGAGCTACTGAAAAATAGAGGCGACTATCTATCGCCCTGACCTATTCAAGTATTAGTGCAAAAAAAATGGAACATATTCATTCCAGATCAAAGGCTGTCATCTTCTGAAACACCATTCACATCTCCAATTTCAACTGTTCCATTTTTTTTGCACTTATACTCGAATAGCTCAGGTTACCACTTCGAAATACCAGTTTTTGATCGAAAGAAGACATAAACGAACTAAAGTGGGTTCAGAAAAAAGCGCCTGAAAAATATTCTCATTATTGGATGAAAAATAAATATTTTGTGTTTCACTGACCAATTCTCGGTGATTCAACACCTTGTGAATCGGTAACGAAACGTTTGCATTCATTTATTTACGCCCTGTATACTGGTGTATTGTTTCATTTAACCATTATCGATTCTAACGAATTGAAATTAATTGAAATTTTCAGTTAATAAAGGAGTGATTTTTATATTGCCTAATATTTATTCTAATAATATTGCTTCAATCGCTATATGAAAATAAACGAAAAATGTCCTCTGGGAATACAATGTTATTTTATGTATATAACTATATATGTTATCAATTCTTTTTAATGTAGAAATGAAAAGTCGATTAATATTTGCATCCAATATGTAATATGTGAATCAATGCAACTGAACTTTGTAATACAATGTGCTATTTTGTTTCAGTTATGTTCCATGCTATCAACTAATTTTAGTGGTAAGTTTTTTTGTATATAACATAAATAAACACTGGTGAATTCTCTTAAATAATTTTTGTGTGCTGGTGACGAAAGTAATACTTTTTTCTCTAAGTGCTCTAATTTCATATTCAGGCAGAACAAAATTACAAAAATAAAATTTGCTCTACACACTACTACACACTTTCATCCATCACTAAAAAAATTAGTTCCATACAGGATGTAACATAAAAGTATGTCACAACTTGAGGTGTTAAATTTACGTGCAATTTTAAGAAAAAAAGTTCATATAAACATAAGTCCGCAAAAACTTCGTTACGGAGCGTTCAAAACTCCTGCAGTTTTTGAGATACTCAGCCCAAATTTGGAATGCAAGTTATTTTCAACAGTCTCCATCATAACACGCCCTAAATTTCAACTAGAATCTACAAGGTGTTTCCTTTATCGGAGCCATGTCTTCTTTTGCCCTCTCAAACTTTTTTGCAGTACGACACTAATCAACCTACAATAAATTTTCGTCATCTTCGTTCAATTTAGAAACTTTTTGACATCTGTAATTTTTTCGTATCTCCAACCGTTCTCGAGCAAAAAATTATTAAACGATTGTATGCATTCGCTGAATTGAAAGCACTCCTAATTAAAAAAATGACTAGAAGACTTTGATTTTCTTCATTTATTTATTTATTTTGACAGTTGCTAAAATTCAACAAGTGCCTGCTCGGATTGTTTATTAAATTAACGATTAATTATAAGACTTTTGAAGTTATTGCTGTAAGAAAAAATGGCTAATTTTACTAACGCCGAATTGGTTGATATCCATTACGTGTACGGTCTGGCTGACGGAAACACAACAGAAGCTAGGTGATTATATCAGGTGCGTTTTCCAAATCGAGTAATACCAGAATGAAAATTCGTTGACGGGGATGCAGACAAAGATAATACCTTTCTTTCGAGGTATCACTCGACCCATCTACCCTATTCAAAATGTTCAAGGATTGCAAATTGATATTTCAGGAAAGTTTTTTACCCCAAAAGATGTCCCCTCGAAAAAAAAATTGACTTGTTTTTGCGTTTTGATCAGAAATGAATATTAGGTAGATATAGTTTTCGTTGAAGCACCATGTATAAAATAAATACCGAGCGATCATTTCAGCGCAAAATAGGTACTAATTTTTTCAATTTATATCTGTTCCATAATATTTATTTTATGTTAGAAGAACATCGTCATAACGAACTATGTTGTATCTTTACAAAGCAGATATTCGTAGCAAATGTGCTGAATGTAGGTGTGACATAAAACAGTCCAGTTGAATAATACACCATTGGGACGAACCTCGCCTCTGAGAAAATAACCCACGGCAGAATAATCGAGGATTTATGTAATTCCTTATGTTCTTCAACGACCGAGAAAACTTGCATTTACAACGTCTAATTGTTTAATGCATGTGAAAGTGAAAGTTGAAACCGCTCACAGAGTTATATTATCATTTTACAAATGTTACGGTAAAAGTCGGAAATGAAAACATAAACCATTGAAACAGATAGAAAAATGTGTAATTTACAGTTTCCTCTTCTGCAACGCTACATGGGATCGTTAACCTGTCGAATCGGCTCATTTACGTTCAGAAATTATGCTCCTTCGATCGAATTTTTGTTCATTTTAGTTTAGTAGCAAAGGGTTACAGGATCCATCATAAATGGTCTCTCTTGAATTGAAAAATCTTTCCGGCCTCTTCGTTTTTCTTTCGCCTTTTTCTACTATTTTCGTTTTATTGTCTCATTTTAGAAGTTTTACTCCTTCCTACTTATGATGTTGGGTCGGCAGCCTCTCTTTGAGGTTTTGGATAGAGTGAAGATAACTCTGTTATCCTGCTTTCTTGTTCTGTTTTTCTTCGTCCTCAAGTTCTCTTTTCCACTGAAGCAGGGAAATGCGCTTGTCTGTTTTTCTTGTCTTTGGTTTTAGTATATTTTTATTTCCTCGTTCTTGTGTTCCTCTATGTTTTCTAAGAAGTTTTCTGTCTTCTTGACAATCATTTCTTCTAGCGTCGTAATATTAACTCGTCTTTAATAAAAAACAAGTACTGTATTTTAAGGAATTTTACTTAATAATTGCGATTCATAACGCGTTTCACTACACCGTAGCTTCTTCAGACGGATGAATGTACAGAAAATAAGAATGAGAATATAAATATAAATGTTCTTGAGTGATTGAAAGCTTATTGGGTTGCTTCTTCTTAAGTGGTTATTTATGACAGGTATATCCAATAAAATTAAGGAATAGATTGCTCCCCGAAGAGATTCAATAGAGGTGATGGGCTTAAATCAACTTGTTCATTGATGAGTCTACCTGAGTATTTGTATTTATTGATTTCTAAAGTTTCCCAAAGATCTACCTTCCAATATTTACTATCTGTATGCAAAATTTCAAACTGTGGGTCGAAAGAGTGATTATTTTCTAAGAGATGATTCGCGTAATTTGAATCTATTTTTATTTTCGTTTATGTTCCGATATTCTAATATTAAAATTTCTATGTGTTCTACCAATGTAGAAATTATCACAGTCATTGCAATTCAATCTATAAACACCTGATTTATTGTTTTTACCTGGTTTGGTTTTATTATTTTTTATATAATTGCCTAAATTATTATTAGTTTGGAAAGCTATGTTGAAATTATTGCTACTCAAGAATGATTTCAGTTTCTCACTTGTAATGCCAACGTAGGTTAAGGTGTTGAATTTTTTTTCAATTTATCGACAGGATAAACTTCATTCAATGCGATTCTACTTTGTTTTTTATTCAAAATATTATTTATTAGTTTGGGATTGTAACCATTATTTTTGGCTATTTGTTTAATCAAATTTAATTCTTTGTTGAAATTTTCTGGTGATAACGAGATGTTAATCAATCTATGAATAAAACTATTGAATGCTGACATTTTATGTTGATACGGATGACACGAGGAGTTGTGTATTATAATATATGTATGTGACGGCTTATGGTAAATTGCGAAAACATGTTTTCCATTTTCATTCGAAATTGTTACGTCTGAGAAATTCATCGAATTATTGCTTTCTATTTCGGTTGTAAATGCAATTTTTGGATGTAATGAATTTATATGATTTTCGAAAATTTTAACTGTCTATCTGTTCCTGTGAAGCAAATAATGATATCGTCTACATAGCGATACCAGTATAAACAAAATGTACTGAGTGGATTATTATGAATTAATTTCTCTAAATTATTCATGAATATTTCTGCTAACAAAGGACTTAACGGATTGCCCATAATCAAGCCGTCTTCAATAGTATAATATTTGTTATTGAAATGGAAATAATTTTGATCCAAGCAAATTTGTAATAATGAAAGAATATCTGATTTAATGATACTATTGACATGAATCTTTTCTAATAATTCTTCAACTAAGTAATACGTATCTTTCGGAGGAATGTTGGGAAATAGATTCTCAACATCGAAAGAAATGAGTTTGGAATTAGATGGTATAATGGTATCTTTGATATTGGCAATTAGTTCGTATGAATTTTTGACCGAAAATTAAGATTTAAAATTGCAATGTTTTATTAGCAAGTCGTTGAGGAATTTTGAAAGTTTGAAAGAAGGTGCCGTTACATAAGAAACAACAGGTCTAATAGGGTAATTAGGTTTATGAAGTTTTATCAACGAATATAATTCGGGGGTTTGTGGATTGGAGTTAATGAATTTATATTTTTCGTGGTCTGTAATTAATGATTTTGCTGTCGAAATTATGTTTTTAACCACTTTCTGAAATTTTGCGGTAGGATCCTTAGTTGATGTTATATAGTTTCCGGCTGTTAAGAATTCTTCACTTTTAGAAATATAATCGGTTTTACTAATCGCGATGACGGTGTTACCTTTAGTGAATACTAAATCGTTCTTGGTACTATTTTCACGAATTGTTTTTATTATCTTATAATCGGAATTGCAATGAGGTGATAATTTCGAAAAGTCTTCTTTGATGATTTTTGCTGTTTGATGTTTGGCTAAAATATTATGTTTGAGTTTTTGAGAATGATTTCGTCTATGCCTAACTGTTCAAAATTAGTTTTATTATGTTTGAATCCTTTTTCTAATAAATCTTCTTGTGGTTGTGTAAAATCGGTATCAGTTAAATTAGTGAATCTGTCAAAAAATTTATGGTCTGAAAATTTATCAGTTGAAGATTTGGGTGAAGAAGTTTTGAATTTAAGTGAATTCAAGTTTTTCTGTTGTTGCTGAAACTTTTTATGAATTAAAATTTTGACATCATATTTGTATTCAGAGTCTAAAATATCAAACTCAACAGGGTGCAACCTAAACAATAATTCCGTATGGACTACCTTCAAATATAGTTTTATTTCATTGAAAAAATTATTGTTCGATCAATCAAGTTTAAACCAGCTACTAACTAGAAATTAGTTTGAAAACTATCGAATCGATTTTAACGAAACTTTGTTTTTCGTTTCGAATACCATAAAGTTTTTTTCAACTAAAGCATCAAAACCATTAGACCAGTTTAAGTAATCCTAAAATGTAGGTAAAAAAGTCATTTTTCTAGCTCTTGTTTAGATATTATTGCTTTTTTGAAGGGTTGTCTTTAATTTTGAAAATTTTGCTCATTATTGCACATTTTTGCTTGTAGTTCCTTAGCTAATGGATGCTTTCCTCGAAATTACAGAACAACTACAGTTTGAGTTCTGGTTCTGTCACTATGACCAATCTTCTTCAGAATCACAATTTTATGTGATTTTGTTAGACGCATTATTCAAAAAGAAACACTTTTACTACAAAGAAAACGTAAGTAAGCATTAACTGACAGATACGATCAAAGCATAGTACGTTATCAAAATTTATATATAAATAAAAATAATGAAAAAATTCCTTCGAACTCAAGTTTCTTCATAGACGATGAGAGTTCATTTTCGACTAGTACACTAATAAGAAATAATCTCAAAACGATTAATTAATGCCTTCATTTTCATTTCTTTTGAAAATTTACGTTTTTGGAATTCATAAAAGTTATTGAATAATGTTGAAAAATTCATAGGTTAGTTTGTCTTGAAGAGACTTTTCCAGCGAGATATAACATGACCTATCATGCCAGTTGAAAAAAAAGCACATGCAAAACAGCTAAATATAAACAAAAATCTTGTGTTAGGAAATTTCAAAAAATATTTCCTTCCGTTTTACTGAATTTATACCAATTTAAAGTCCGCACTCTGTAGAATGGTATTCTCCTAAAAATATTAAACTTTTGAAGAGAATATAAAAATTCCAAACTTCAATATACCAGCGGAAACAGACCTACGCAAATTATGATTAGGATTAAGTGTCTTCAGGGGAAATACTTACCAAGCTGCTGTAAGCACAAACAATATCTTTTTAAGAGATTCGATTTTCGTTAACATTTTATTTACATAACAAAACTGTTTTTCTGTCACATTCTATGCTACTTCTATTAGCATTAAAAGAGAAATTTCTCATCATAAATGGTTATTTTCAATAAATAAGCCCTATCGATAAATAAGATAGATGAAGATCACAGAATCATACATAATTGTGATCAATTCATAGAATCTATAATGAATTCGATACCCCTCCAACTCTTCGAAATATATTCATACTCGAAGCCTGTTATCTAATATTATTTAAATCATTTCATATATAGCAACATCAGGCGTATAACTAACGTTTAACGCATTCAAACGCCATTTGCGGTTACGTAACTCCAGATACGATCGGTTTCGGTTTCTAGAAGCAAGAAGCGCGAATAAGCGCCGGTGTCTGTAAGCACATTTTCACTTTTCGTGAAAGGATTCCCAAGCTAACAATTATTATAATAAATAATTCCAGTGTATTTCATTCAATCAATTCGAATTCAAATATTATCCAAGCTTACGGCATACGCGGACGTAAATAACACTGGGTTGGTCGTTGTTTCCCCACTACCTGTTGGGGTTTGCCGGAGGGGTACGAGGAGTATCTTTCTGAAAATCAGTTGGTAAGCGGAGTATGTGGAATTAGAAGTCGACAGCGATCGAGTACCAAATGATCTAAGAGCTCGAGTTGCTGTTTATTTTTGATTATACGTATACAAAACCTAATTGAAGTAAGTTGAATGAATCAGGCCCTTAGATAAAGGAAAACCAGGCAAAATTATGATTTCCCTCTATGAAATTCATAATGCTAATCTCTTTTCTCATTATCGAAACAAAGTTTTTCTTGTTTTTCGATTGCTACTTTTCTGGGTTAAGAAAACAATATTAAATTAAGTGTATGTTACTGTTCAATTTTGAAACGTGTTTCTTTTCAAAAGTTCAGGCTAACTGAAGCAAGTAATGATGTATTTGGAGACCAACTTTTGAGTTGAATTTATAGCAATCTAACCTATTCTACTTTAAAATATTCAATTTCTTGGAGGAAAGTATGTGATGAATGGTAGATATTAGTCTACTAGGTATTGTATCCTGAGATTTTTGTTTAAAGGTATTATACGTAATATCTGTATGGGACAATTTTTGGAACATTGAAGGCTCAAGTATATTCTTATTTAATAATAGCCCAGTATCAAAAATTGATTAGGTACATCATGTTTTTATAATTCAAATTTCAATATATATTAAGATCCAAATATTTATAAAAGTCCTTAGCATATTTAAATGGCAGTTAACATTTCTAGAATGTGCTGATATGTCATCTGCACAATCAAATAAATTTTAAATATTTCATGATAATGGCTAAATCTCCGAAAAATTTTTCAATGTTCTACCATCATTTTCTATGTCATATTTATATGCTCTGACAATTTATATTGTTGATCATGCACCTACTCGTACTAGTAACATCACATCAGACACTATAGATGAACTTCTAGAAAACCTTAATTGTACAAAATGAAAGTCAGAGAATCTTGGAACATTGTTATATTTGAATTATTCTTCCCAAATCGAATCATCTTTCACTCAATTCAACGAAACATACTATAGATTATAACTTCGCAAATAATAATTTCAACATAAACACAAATATTTTTCGCAATAAGCATCATTGATCAAAGATCACTGCAGTACTCTCGCCCTTTATAGATTGCCGTAATCGCCTGCGTCAACCAATGTTTCTAATCTTGAAAGAGGTGGGAGAACTCTAAGTGAGGTCCGAGTAGACACGGCGCGATACGAACTTACCAAACTTCAGTATTATCGAGAGCTCAGCTCGTAACAGCACGCGATATAGGCTGCGTTTTGTGGAAAAGCGCGTATACACTGTATTTGAAAAAAATCAACGAGATCAAATCGATAAGCGAGTTATCCCTGTTCTGCAGTATATCGTTGTGTCTGTGATTCGGATTTGTGTGTGTTATCCTCTCGAATTCATCTTAATTCTCTTCTGAATCAGGAATATGTCTACCATTATTATGTCCCAGAACACCCTGTATGATTTCGGAGATTCCTTTATCAAAGTGAGTATCATGATGTATTGTATGAACTGATATCGGTGCCTATAATACTTGTTAGGGGACACCTGTTGAGTTCTGAAGCAACAAGTGTGTTCTCGTAAGAAATGTAAATATCATTCTCCCGGCAGGTTTATCATTCAAGTTTTCTGCGTTATATTAATACTTGGAGGCTGGTATTTCGCAATTTAATCTTTTTGGTATATGTGCAAAGAAATTTAACGTTATAGTGAAGGTTTTTCAATTTTAGGAATTATACGGAGAAATTATGTAAATTTGAAATACACTATATTTTACAATTTGAATATATCTTTATATGAACTGATTTCACTAGATTTGTAGAAAATTCAACATAACCCTACTTATTGCACAAAAACATATATTCAAATTTTTATAATATTGATATAAATGTAGAATATTATGACAAAGGTATTTGATATAATATTTCCAAAGTTTCATTAATCGCCCGATTTGTAGTAAACATAAAGAATTTGAAAAACTACGAATGGTTCAGTCTTCTATGTTGACACTTGAATTAAACAATAATATGCAAGAATCCATCTACTTTTTCTGTGATATATAAACCGTGAACTTTGGTTCTATGGAAACATCGAATATTTTCGATTCTTTATGAAGAAAGAAATAATTTGACGTTGTAACTACAACTTTTAGTTGTATTGTATATTTGTCGACAATGATGTGTTATTTTTGAGTATTTCTACACCAACAAGAAATTTCAGAATGGGTGAATAAAAACGTATCTACATATCAAACTAATGATATACAATTTAAACTGCATTAGTTTTTCGCAAAACATATTATTTCTGTGGATTTCATCAGATTTATTTAATACTTATTGAAATAATTTTAATTGACGGAATAACTAATTCAACAAGAAACTATAATAATTAATCGACATGGTCATAAATAGCAAAAACTAGTTGCTAGAACTCTCCAGATTCAAAGTCTATAATAACAATTCGAATAGAAGCCTTCAACATTGAAAAAGTAAGGTGTTTTACAATTATTGAATCGGTACAAGTTACATATAGAGGTTGATGTAGAAGACTTGCTCAAATTATAAACGCTATACTAGATCAAAAATCAAAATATGGAAATATGTGATACGCTTACATTTTGGTGATAAAATTTTTTACCTCACAAAGGTCTTAAAAATCATATTGAAATTTTGGAGACGTACTTTCTGTTTCTAACATTACTTCTGAGTTTAAATATGCTCAATTTCACTCAACTTGGAAATAATTGCACTTATTGGTATTAGTCATATTTTTATCAGTTACCCTATCTTGTTCAGGCTATAATTATAAAATTATCGTTGGTAATGAGTGAATAGACTTTCTACCTTGTCGGTGAGATGATCACGAACCATATAATTTACACAGGAAATTTGTTTTCTTCAATTTGGAAGTATTAATTTCTAGATTTCGAAAAAATTCTTTGAAATCCTTTCATTTCGTTATCTGCTATGATAATAAAATAAATAAATCGATAAGTTGATTTCTCTTCTTACTCGCCTACACAAGTAACCTCTGATTTCAATGAACGATCAGGATTTGCCTATTTTCTTTAAATGTGTGAGAAAAATATTAGGAAAGTTTCTCAGGAAAATTTGAAATTCATTAAAAGTTTTTATGGTCTTATAGTAATAACTCAAAATTCAATCGAGGAAAATTCTTCTATATTTTGTTTGCTATGATGGTGGAATTATTTTCAGCTGAGAAAATTGGTTTTTTATCTCAATTTTGATTTTTGCATGCACTCTCAATTATATCTAACGGGTCAGCTTGTGTAATCGAAATTTGAAGTCTCAAAATGGTTTGAGTTTCTCTAACAGAATAACAAACAGGTTGCTGATATAATGAAACAAATATAATCTAGATATGTATGTAAACGTGATTGAATTACTTATCAACCCATTCTTAATGAAACTTCAAATATAAATTTAATGTACACAGGCACATGAGTTCATATTTTATCGGAGAATTTGTTCAAGGTGTTTCCTCTCATCTAAACATTCGTACATTTTTCAAATGCCATAATTTTTCTAAAGTGATGTTTTACTATGAAATAACCTAACTTCATGAAAAAATCGACTTAGTAGTTATATGTTGAGTAAGATGAAAGAAAAAAATTAATAACAATGTGAGTAGGTAATACTTCTAGTATTGATATATCTGTCTATCCTTATAATTTTTTTGAAGCACAGCCAACTTGGTGAAATATCATGAAGTTTTATGATTTTTAATATCATATTGATATTATTGATCATTATCAAATATTTTATATTTTGAAAATGCTCGAAGATGGAAATTCTTAGAAATCTATGGTCACCTCTAAATCAAAGCTTATATATAATATTTATCATTTTTTGCACAGAAAGTTTTCATGTATATATGAAATAACAGTTTTCCAAGAAACACATAAAAATATCACCATCTCTGATGAATGAGATTCAGTTGAAAACATTATAAAATAACGTGCCTGCTACAGTGAAATTGAATCAGTAACAAATAATAATTCTAACAATTTTATCCGAAGGAATTCAGAGGAAAACAATTATTCTGAGAACAATGGGTCACGTGTGTTTCATAAATTAATATATACCTATCGGAGTAAATATTTTTCCTTGAATTTTTAAGAGAGTTATCATTCACGCCCAACAACGAGATTGAATGAATTTTTATGAGTTTGTTTTTTCAAAGCTTACCACGACCGTTTTTACCGCAACTACACACTATATTTGAATCAAAATGCGCAATTTGCAATGGATACAAGTGTAAAGTGTACAATTTATAGCCTTATAAAACTTTACTTGAATATGCCACGTGTGGTAGGTAATTAATGTAGATACAGAGTGGAGTATGAAACAACTATTTTTATACTTCTGTAGTTTCTGATATAACTGAGTTTAAATCTTATATTCTAATTATATAGATCAGATATTTACCGATTGTTCAACAATAGTATGTCATAGACCAAAAAGGCGACTCCTTGTATGATTTTTTCAACATTCATTCAAACAGGTTTGCAATTGATTCGTTTCTGGGATACAGTGTGTCACAATTACATTGCCCATCAAATATCTACTTCATTTTCCCAAGAATATCAAATTTGATGAACTCATATTGAAGTGCTTATTTTAAAAATCAGTATCGTAAGTCGAATACGGACCCCGTTGAATCTGCTTATTTTAACTACTTTGGAGTTAATATTTGCAATCTACACAAACCATGTAGGCACACATGGCCTATTTAACACTCAGGTTAATCAGATTCTAGTGATAGTACCATTAACATCATATTTCATAACTTTAAATCTGACACTAATTTCACATCCTGTTGAGAGACAAATCCTCAATCATTCATGGAAAATGAGTTGAACGAAGGGATTTAAATCTGTCAAAAACAACCATCCAGCCCAAAAGGTATGGCCACTAACTGTACATTTCTAGTTACTGCATGTCATAAACTTTTTCTTAGGAACGTTATCGAATCGAGATTGATACCGAATACTCAGGTCTATAATTCCTCGGAGCTTTAAAGAAAATAGAACCTTTCAGGCAATGCAACTGGAAAATACGACCGTTTATGTCTTCCAGCTGCATATTTGACACTCGCAAGTTCATGTCAAACTAGAATTATGAAATTTAGCGAGAAGCTATATCTCCGATACAGAACAAACTAAAACTGTGCTCAGTTGAGATATGTCTGGAGTCATGACGAATTTCTTTATCTCAACTTTGGAGTAATCTCCATGGTAATCTTAGGACCCTCATCCGATTCCAGTTCTACCTGTATCTCCCCGTTGTTATTTCGAGTAAAGAAAGCAGGTAATTGTGACCTTGAAACGGGTCTTTGGAACCAGGTAGGCAAGTTATATGAAGTATAAAAGAGGCTGTCCCTCTGAAACACCTGTTAATTCACTACAATTATTTGCATTAAATGCGAATTGGTTCAATTTTAATGCCACATTAATAAAGACGTGATTGATAGGGGGTAGTTATTATTACTGGTTATTTGAATATGGCCAACCATGTTTCAATTGGAAATTGTAAGATGGTAAGAATTTACAAAGTGTTCAAGGTATTAATAGTGCATTTCTGTGGATTACAGAATATTTCGAAAGAATTGTAGATAATCAGATAATATCAGAAACATTTCGTAATTACACCAAATCAAACACTGAAAATTAATTCTTGCACTACATTTCAACCTCATGATATAGAGAATGTTGAGAAGTAAAGATGTAAAAAAATTCGTGAATTGAAACAACAGTCTTCCGGATCATTAAAAAACAAAAACTTTATGCACGGTCATGTTGCAGTGACCTATACTAACTTGCTTATTTCAAAAGCATCACACCGTATATTATTCGATTTTTGGATTCTTCAGAAAATTCTGGACATACTTATAAAATAACCTATACCTGTCTTCAACTGATCACTAAATATTTAGTGCTTTTAGAGTTACAAAAACCATCATCACTTAAAATTATTTGATCATAGAAATTCTTTACAAATCATTCAAAAAGTAGTAAGTAATACTCAATAACTCTATCAAACAACGTTCTCAACAAACAACGGACTTCTTTCTTTGAAGCATTCCAACGTTTCGACACCAGATATGTGTCTTCCTCAGGGAACTACAAATAAATTTACACTTGGAGAGGAACACGCCGAAAATGGGACGAATATCATATAAACATTGCTCATATTGGGTACTTACATTGATTAAAACTCTAAAATGTAGATAATACTATTTCAAGTTAAAATCATTAAAAATCTCTCGTTCACAAGTGACTATCACAACCGGTTAAAACGCAAAAGAAATTGACCTAGCAAAGAAATTCTGTCAAAACCTTATGTTAATTGACATATTATCCGTCATATTTTCAAAAAACACTGTTACATAAAAAGAAGAAGTATATTCTATGTCATTACAAAGTTCATACGCAAGAAAAGAAGAAAAATCAATGCATGCAACGTGACCTCAAACAATATCTAACCTATAAAGTTACGATACGTCAAGCTAAATTAAATATAAACTCGTAACTTTATAGGTTAGATATTGTTTGAGTTCACGTTGTATGCATTGATTTTTCTTCTTTTTCTTGCGTATGAACTTTGTATTGACATAGAATATACTTCTTCTTTTTAAGTAACAGTGTATTTTGAAATTTATATGACGGATAATATCAATTAACCTAAGGTTTTTGTAAGACAGAATTTCTTTGCTCGAGCATTTTCTGCTTGCTGTCCGACAGATGATCTGTGGAAGGTTTTGCCCATACAAAAAATGTGTTTTTTGAAGTTGGTCTTAATTCTCTGAATTTCCTTCGTAACTACCGAATTTTTAATTCTCAAATTCTTCGCATGATCATAAAGAGCAAAGCAAATAATAATCAGGCAACCATTTCGTTCTTGTCGTCCATTATAATCGAAAGTGCAGCAATGTGAATAAACAAACGTTGCAAGAAGTCCAAACCAGGCGAACTGGGAAAGAAAGACCATTGTTCAAGCTAACAGTATCGTTTAGCGCCATCTGTTGCAGGGTAGCTAATCTGATGTCAAGTTCTTACACGAGAATTAGGCGTTTCAAATATCCTCTTTTTTCCATTCCGTACCTCAAAAGAAGAAAGAAGCTGATATGAGATTATTACCTTGTCCATTCGTCATGACATTTTTCTCTGGAACTCGTGGAGTTTTAAAGGTGAATCTAATCTTTTGATTTAGTCTCATGGAAATAGGAAAAACATGCAGCTTTGGTTGGACGCAATGGAAAATTCTGATATTCGAAATGAATTGAAATTTGTAGAGAGGCTTTCCGTCAACCCAAAACTATGAAAATTTCGGGAAGCTAGATCTCACATCATCAGTGAAAGAAGATCCGAATAAAAGCACACCAAGTCTTACCCAGTCTTGAGAAGTTCAGTGTTGTAGTTATATGCTTTTCCCATTTTGGACGAAATGATTCATCAGAGTCCACTACCTATGCGACCTATATCCATATTTCTTTAATGTTATTATACGTAGTCTAACTCATGGCTTGGAAATAGTCTCCATTGCATGTCACAACACATGTCCTGGTACTCTCTTTTCAATATAGCCTTCAAAGTATTCGTTTCAATCGTTCGTCGTCGAACTGGTGTTTCCAATCTTGAAAACTTCCAAAAATCGCACGGAGCTATATCAGGACTGTAAGGAGGTTGATGTTAATGCAAGACGATAAATATGCTGACAATTTTAGAATGAATTTTGCACACACCAGCTGCGAATTTCCAGTTAAAATCCTTCAAACACTACTTTTCGATATTTGAAGATCTCACTCTAGTTCTCGCACAGTTCACCTTTAACCCACGGCTTTACATCTCGTCTGAAAGATGGATGCTCAAGCGATTTCCAGAATGCGAAAAATCGCACCGACTTTGTGAGGATTGAACCCAGAAAACCCTGCGCAGAGAAAGAGCGACCAAACCTCTGCTGTCATTCTTCGCGAAGCGAATATACGAGAAACGCATAGAACGCTCTATGGACCATTGCTCACCATTCACGAATCATGCTGTAACGAACGCCTTCAGAGATTTTGTAAAGATATTTTTGGGAGAATACTCCTGAAAGTTTATTCTCAATACTAGTGTGGAGCCACGTTCTAAAGGAGATCCGTAACTATCAATTCTGAATTCAAAATCATAAATTGCAAGATGGATCTTTGAATGTTGGCCTTCGAGAATTATGAATATTTAACGATTGCCTAGTAATTTGGAAAGACGGTAAAAATAAATGTCAAGGAGTGCTCGATGAGTCGATTTTAATGAAGATTCCAACAATTATCATAAAAGAGAAGAAATAATCAACTTCAGAGCAATAAAATATGCAAAGGTTAAATATAGTGATCATTTTCGATAAATTCAATATTGGGGCAATGATTGGTTATCTTGAAAACTTTTTCCCAAATAAGTAATCAGGTTTTCAATTTACTAGGTATTAATTGTTTATTGCCAATTTTATGCTACCTAAGTACATTTCCAAAACTCAGAAATGGCTAATTGGAATCTACCAACTTAACTAGATTGCTCCTTGTTTCATCCGAATCAGAGGTTGATGAGTTGATTTATTACATTGATCATCTTTTTTCAAAGTATTCATCTATTGCAACATTGCAATGATTCATGAACATTTGTGATCAAAGACGTATATAAAGTAATAATACTATTAGTCATAATCAAATTATTCGAGCGATGTTTTAATTCATTAGTCCCAAATATCATTAATATTGCACCATTCGGCAATGTCGCAATTTAACCTACGGCGAATAAAGAAACGATAAGGAACTGAATTCGATACGAAATTTCTTGAAAGTGAAAGTAACCCGACCATTGAATCTAGAGTGAAAGTTACTTTGTCTTACGTTATGTTTATAAACAATGAAGACTTGACAAATTACTATATTAATGGAGCAGATGCTCCTTAATGCAGTGTTGCCAATTCGTAGTATCGGCGAAAATTCTACGAATTTTCATTTGCAACGATGATTATATACCCCTGTTATCCTTCTGTTCAACTAGTAATCTAATTTCGGTTATTTTAGACTTCATTCTCTGATAAGAAACGCATATTGGAATATCCGTTCTTTTATCTCGGTCTATAGTTCTGATAATTCTTTCATTTTTGTTTTCTTCGGTGCATGCTGATGTCATTTTTTCCCGACCAGATTTGTCTTTGGTCATTATCATCTGAGCTTAGTAAGCTACCAATTCATCGAAATATGAGTCAGTAATCATTTATTCATTGTGGTTTTGGATGATAATAACACTGGTAATCATAATTGAATAGTCTTATTTTCGAACGTTGTTTTTGTTCGATTCGATTTCCTGTAGAGATAAGAAATTGTCAAACAATTCCTTGATTAGATGATTGTTTACTCTAATATTTATTCAATGCCAATTACTTACGAAATTCTAATCTACGGAAAATATCAGAATGTGGACAACTTGAACTTCTATTTCCAGAAATCTATTAATATTGGTGGTAATAACAATTTTTGAGTTTTGGTCTCAATCAGCTGGTTGTTTTATTGAAATGAGATGTAGGTACAGTAGGAAGGGTCCATAAGACATGGATTGCTTTGCAGTGCGATTTTTAAGGCATCTTCAAGAAAAAGACCAATGGCGAAAAAATCAGGAGATCTTGTAGATCATCCAGATCATACCTTTTCAGAATTCTGTTTTATGCACGCCCCTATGGTTTCTAGAATTGAGATGAAGCATGAAGCAAAAATGTATTAATCTGAGAATCAAATGTTGTGGATTGCTAATGATTATTTCACTCATCTCTCACAAATTGCAATAATCGATTGAAATTAAATCAAAATTCTATTGTAGAACTTCTTGTCGATAGAACTCTTTCCTAAGTTTGCCTAGGCAAACAGGAAACCTAGGTCTAGTAATGTAAGGCGAGGTTCTTAAGACCAATCATCAAATAATGGTTGGTTCAGGGTAATGGTTATAGCAATATATTTGGTTGTAGGAACTAAGCCAATGAATATTCAGAAATGTCTGTAAGAGTTATACTGCAACTGTCCTGCCTTCATTACAGGGTACTGTAAAAGAGCTAAGTCTGCTATTACTACTTCTCGATAACCCAATACCCTTAGCAAAAGATATTGGTATTAATATTGTGAAATCTATGGGGAAGACCAAAATGTTAAAAATTTGGATACACCATCCTGAAAATTGTTTGTCGTCAAAATAAAAGCGCCATCATATTAATTCTAACCACCAATTTAGGACCTTCGCTCTCATACAAAATACATTTGTTTCAAATGTAGATATTACCTTCTTATCTCTTAGCCAACCCTATTCAATGTTCAATTTCTATTCGTTTTGAAAGCTGAATTTCGAAGTTTTGTATTCCTGGTTGATTTCTTAGAGCTGTCTATTACAATGACCAGTGAAATGAAAAGAGAAATGAGAAATATCCTCGGTGGCGACCAACCGCGATCCTCCCACTATACGCTTTCACGCGAGCGGCAGCAGCGATTCGCTTTTGTCAACCGCCGCCACAGCCACCTCGAGAAAGTAGGCTTGTGGAGCGGCTACAACTTTTACCGATTGTTCGTTGAAAACAGATGAAAGTGCGCCCGTATGGGATGCTGACCGCAGAATAGAAGTGTTTGCGCGACGTTACTGACTAACTCAAGTGAATTTACGTCAAATTTTCGAATCCAGTAGCGTATATTGAGTTGAGGGTCGTTTGAAATCCGAAATCATGATTATTTTCAATTCAAAGGTGAAACTCGACGGTTTTGCGATTGTGAAAAGTGTTTTCGCATTTTTGTGAAAGTGAATGGTAGAAATTCGTTCGGTTCAATTTCACTTGTGATTCTCGGTAGCGTGTTTGAGAAATTTCATTAAGTGATTTTATTTTATGTGTTGGGTGTGTTTTATCGTCGGTTTCTGATCTAGGAAGTTTTGGATCTTGTGGATATGTCGCAAGAAACATGGTAGGTTTTGGAAATTTGACAGTTATGACATGTACTTTGGTTCGACGATTTCGAAATCGTAAATGTTTCCTCGTCTTGTAGAAACTTTGATTTTCGCTCAGGAAACATTTTACATAGCTTATTCTAATGAACTTCTTTGCAGTAAATTGCTAAGCAGCTTTCAAACATAGTCACTGAAAGCAAAAAATAATCAAACAGCCTTCGAAAAGATCATAAATTGAATGTTTTACTCACGCTGTTTCTCTCGGTCCACCACACCAACAGCTGACCGATATTTGTGAATATATTTTTTTTTTTTTTTACCAATAAATCTTTCTCACATAATATTACTTTGGAATATTATATTAGTTATATCCAAATACAATCTTATCCCCCTATTTTATACTCTTAAGAATGGTAAAAATTCTGAAATACTCATTTCTATTTTGTAATTTATATCTTGAATCCAAATTCTCATTGTCCAACATTAAAACTGCGAATTTTATACATTTCAACCTTTATTTTGCATTTTTAGGACATCTTGTCCAAACAAAGTGTACGTCGACCATATTTTTGCCCATATGGTTTTCAAGCCAGATACACTTATGGTCCTACAAAAGTATTTCGAGTTTGACGAATAAAAACTTTCACTGCCACGGAACACCCTGTAAAACAATTTAACTTTTCAAAAATTGAGTGTTGGACTAAAGAATTGAGATTCCTTTTCAAAGAAGTGCCACTTTTCCCTTCAATGATTTTTCAGTTGCTTTTTCCAGAGTTAGGGGGGGGAGGGTGTTAAATTTTCATTGAAACACAGTGTCAAGTAATGCAGTAGATATCAATTTAAAACTTTCATGATAATCATTGTTATCCACCAAATAAGTTATTAGAATATTTGAAATTTTTATGAAGTTTTTCAAGCATCAAACATTGAAAACCTAAACTTTATTTCGATACGGTTCTTTGATTCTGAAAAATTTCGCTACCTAATATAAGTATATATATATAATGACCTCTTTGCCTTGAATACTTCTGGGAAATAATATTTTTGCTGATGATACAGCTATCCTTTACCAAGATATTTCTTGGAAATCTCTCAAGGAAGTGTGAAGTTGATTTTGAATTGATCTTGAGTTTTCTGAGGAGGAGGGTCTCACTTATAATCCTGAAAAGACTATATGTACCTTTTGCGAGTTATATAACCTCATTGCCAGATTACAATCATTTAAATATTCAAGTGGAGAATGATATTATTCAAATAAGACAGACAAGATCAGTCAAGTACCTCGGGGTGGTGTTGGATTCTCATCTTCGATGGGACTCTCACGTATTGTTAGTGTCAAGGAAAGTACGAGGTCTCTTACCTTTGTTCAAATACTGTAGGGAATTCTGTGATGTGACTCAATTGAAGGTCCTCTACTCGGCATTGGTTCAGTCTTTGTTGGTTTATGGGATCCTTGTATGGGGTGGTGTAGATACTTGCTACCTAAAGAAATTAGAAGTATTACATAAAAGAGTCATTAAATGTATATTGGGAAGAAATATTACTTACCCTCAGACGAATTATTTCATGAAGCTGAGCTACTGGATTTGAGGCAGCTTTTTGTAGTAGAATGCTTGTGTATTTTGTAAGCAATAAAAGTGGGGATCATTTAATTTCTCATGGTTTTCGGACCCGATATGCAACAGGAAGTTATTTGCTTCCTAGAATGGCTAAAACAGTGGGTCAGGATGTTTCACATTTCTGGCGCCCAGAGCTTTAATATGCTACCTTTAAGGTTAAGAAATTTAGTCTCTATAAATTTGTTCAAGAAAAAGTTAAAAAGTGGCTACTATCGAATCCACGCTCATTGATGT
Organism: Cryptolaemus montrouzieri; assembly: GCA_013387265.2. Taxonomy (NCBI): domain Eukaryota; kingdom Metazoa; phylum Arthropoda; class Insecta; order Coleoptera; family Coccinellidae; genus Cryptolaemus; species Cryptolaemus montrouzieri. Next base: position 87,760,112 of record JABFTP020000001.1, on the reverse strand, counting down.
TATCTATGGTCGACATTAAAAATGCTCCAATCAGATAGATCAATCAAAACCAACCGCCTACAAAAATTGTATTGTTTTCACTGGGAATGGTTATTTTTCTTTATCGTGTTCTGTATTGGTCGAATTTTTCTTTTGTATTTCTCTTACTAAGGCTTCTTTGTTAAATACTTACCGCATATAAAACCATGCACAAGGGCTACCTTCAATGGTTTTCTATTGCTTAATTAGGTATAAAGAATAATATTAAGTTCAATTTTACGTCTTTGTTTCATTGTATTAGTTGTTCCATATTCTATGTAAACATACTAGAATATTATTGATACGTATGCTGTAGAGTGATTGAAATAAAGAAATTATTATTATTATATATATATATATATATATATATATATATATATATATATATATATATATATATATATATATATATATATAAAAGGGTTTAACCCCGACGAGTTGCCCATATATCTATTCATGCAATCAAACTGATTTCTTAAAAAAATATAAATTCACCACCCGGTAATTAATACCATTGCCAGACAATGATTATAATCGAAGTATATCCTGGAATCATTATATATTAGGATAACGTTAAATGTTATGAGAATATTTCTATTCTATGGCGGACGCCGCCTCCCCTTCAATTTTCTCTAAACCTCTCGATCGCACACATCTTCAGCATCCATATTTTTGCATCGCTGATCTTACCTGGTCATTCGACGATCTTCTTGGCCTACCTCTCTCAGGCCTCAGGCATTCTCATCAAATGGCCGAACCACTCTTGATTTTCTCTCTATTCTATCCACTACTGTATCGTTTGCTTCCGTTCTGTTTCTAATTTCTTCGTTGGTTATTCTCGAATCTGGACACTCTAGCACTTCTTCGAATATAATCCATTTCAGTCGCCACCAATCTTCTCTTCACATCTGCATTTGAGGTCCAAACCTCACACCCGTAATAAAGTACTGAATCAACCACTGATAGATTTATTCTCTTCTTAGTTTTTGGCGTTATGTTTCGGTTCCACCATAAGGAATTGAGACAGCCAATCATATCAACCACTGATAGATTTAATCTCTTCTTAGTTTTCGGCGTTATGTTTCGGTTCCACCATAAGGAACTGGGACAACCTATCATTCTTTTGGCCTTTGTAATGCGTCCATCTATTGTTGCTCCCAGGTATTTGAAGTTTCGGACCTGTTCAAGTTGTACATCGTCGTTCAACAAAATCTGAAAGTTGGCATCTGAATTAATGACCAGGTATTCAGTTTTCGTCAAGCTTACATTGAACCCTCAATTACTGTACGTATTGAAAAGTCTCAGCATCGTAAATTCCACGTCGTGGGAAGCTTCTGCCTGGTCATCAGCAAAATTCAGCGATGATAATCTGTCCCCTCCCACTGATATACCTACTCCGTCGCAATTCACTTTTCATTCCTGAAGAGCGACCTCAACATAAATGTTAAATAGTAAAAGAGACAAACTACATCCATGTCTTAAGCCTTTCATGGCTGAGATCGGTTTTGAGAGTTCGCTGCCAACTTTGACGAATGAGATATCATCCCGGAACAGCTCACGAATGATCCTGATCAAAGCTCAATCAGCACCTATCATCTTCAATGCCTGCCAGAGTTTTTCGAGTGGAATTAAATCCATAAAAGCCAAGTGGACCTCCTTCTTCACAGAAATTATTTTCTCTAGCTGCTGTTGTAAAATGAAGAGTTTGTTTGTATTTTGTTTTCTTCAATTTTATGACCTATTTCAGCTCTCAGTTTGACTTGGATTACTTTGCCAAATAGTCTCCTTATTGAGCTGCTGAATGATAACAACTGAGAGCCAGGTGATCTTCCATTCTTCATAGATCCCAAGCACTTTTCCACATCGTCTTCTTCCATCAAAACATTAGATTCATTTTCCCTTTCATCATTATCCTCAATCTGTTCCGCGAATTCCACTCTGTCTTGCGCCGACGATGATTCATAATGAGCATGCAAACTATCGACTGTAATTCCTTTATTTATTTTGTCATCATTCTCAGTTTTCAGTTGTTTAATTACTCTCCACGCCTTCGTACTGCGAGCGCCTCCTATAGCCTTCTCTATCTCAGCACATTTAGACCATTTTTCACACATAACAACGATGAAATGGAAATCAAATAATTGTTGGGCGCCAAAGTGGGAAATATGATGGATTAGTGCATTTTCTCGAAAGTGTGTTTTTACAGTTCGCGTGAAACACCCTCTAAAACTTGACACTCCCTATTAATCGTTCTGTCCTTTTCGAGCCAACTGAAGGTGAAATGCTGATCATAGAATTCAGTGACTCTATATTAACAGTCTCGTAGGGAAGTGATTCTTCTTAAATCTGTGGGAACCATTCGTCACCGCAATGACATCCCACTCCTGATCTTGGAACAAAAACAACACGGTCGAGGTTTAGTGGGCTATCAATTCAATTCTGGGCCGACTTATCTACACGAAGATTAAATCAGTGACCTTCTATTCTTCACTCTCTTAACTATACTCGTAACCGAAATCATTGTTCAGTGAAAATAATATAATGAAAAAATCCGACAGACGCCAAAAATTCACATTCGTCAGTTTAATATTATTCAAGAAACTTTGTAAAATGAATCAAGTTGCGAATTTTGCATTATTACAAAGCTCTGAATTGATCAATGGTTGATAAAAATCATTACTTTAAAAACGTTATATCGAAAATTTTTGCACATAACCAATATTCGACCCTGGAAAGAGCTATGCGTCGTTTTTGATTAATTCAGATTGTCTAAAGCTGAAAAAAGGCGTTAATGACCAAGAGAAGAGGATATGGTCTTGTAAAATCGTCTGTTGTCTATTACAGACACTAAAATTTCGTTTGGGTCTATTTAATCGATTTCTGAAATTCAATTTGGCCTCAAATGTGCCGCAACAAGTTTGGTGAGTGGACACCTAAATTTCTTTCGAAAACAAATTGAAATCCCATATAGCAATGACAATACTCATCGTTTCTTAAGTTTATGAGGTTGGTACGATCGTATTACTTCTAGTACATCTTCCCTCGTACATCAATCAACTGTAACATGAGAAATAATGTAAATAAAAAGGAAACGATTTATTTTTCTGGTGAATCAGTTCATTGATTTCTTAGTTGGATGAGTGGATAATAAACACAATGAATCAATTCTTAACAATTGAGTAAAATGAATGTTGAATAGAAAATGGAATCTTCCTTCATAGAATATGCAGCACATTATTTCAAAGGACACTCAACTTATTAACAAATGCTGAAATAAATTCATTGATTATTGACCAGCAAGGTGATCGATAGGATCATCAGTTGTTTCTCATTATAGTTTGCGCATTAATTTTATTCTCGTCAAATATTGACTCGAGCTATCTTAGAGATTCTTCAAACTGATTTAAATTCAATGAAATTCAAATTGTTATTTACCAAGCTTTTAGTGATGGATCCAATGGGATGAAGAAATTCTAGTCCTTGAAATTAATGTATTAGAATATATGGATGACAATTCGAACAGAAATAGCTCGTGAAGTCTCTCTTCTTTTTGGAGGATGATGGGTTGATTTAGGGTCTTTCTTCAAGTCTTCACCTAAAATAAACTGTTTTGAACACTTCTGACAGAAATATGCTTACAGCTCAATATACTGATATTCCTCAGGAATTGATTGATTAAAAACCTAAATACCAGAATGTCAAGAAAGTACAGAGCGGTTCTTGTATAATTTTCATTTCGAATATAAAAGTTACAGTTGTAGATTCGACAGTAGTTAATTGTTACATAAATACGAATACGGTTCAATGTTACTCCAGTCTCGCCCCATTCTGATCCAGCTCAGTTCATGATTGTCTTGAGTCGTCAATAATCTTTCTGCCCTCAACCCAGTATTATTCCGTTCCAATCCAAGTACATATTGTTTAAAGAAAATATTTTCGGGACACTGTAATATTTTACCAAACCGTGACTGTAGCAAGAACTGACCGAGAACGCGAACGTATATACGGGTCGATAAGAACATCTGTGCTGGTGAAATGGCCCCTTTGCCGTCTTGGAACGTGGCCAAGAGATCAGGTCTCAATGAACCTTTGAAGCTTTGAAAAGACCAAGCGAACTGGACCAAATCCCCAACCAGGCATTGAAGAACTTACCAGACGAAGGAATTTATGAAATAATGGAAATAGCACGAGCCATAATAAAAACGGAGCACTACCCAGACATATGGAAAACAGCGGAGACCATCTTGACACAGAAACCAGGAAAACCAAGGACAGAAGCCAGCAGCTATCGACCGATAAACCTACTACCAGCAATGAGCAAAATCATCGAGAGGATCATCTACACCCGACTAGAAGCGTTCGCCGAAGAAAAAGGAATACTCCCGGAGCACCTATTTGGATTTCGAGAACGACATTCGACAATACACCAACTAGGTAGAATCACGGAGGATATCAAGGACAAACAGAACATATCAACAGCGACAGGAGCAGCATATTTGGACATTGAGAAAGCATTCTACAAAGTTTGGCACGAAGTACTAATCTACAAGATGAATACCACAGCGAAGGTTACCAACATCACGATGTCGTATCTACAAAACAGAAGATTCAGTTGAGATCAGCATGGATCTGTTCCATTTTACCTCACTGAAACTTGAACAGTCTCAGGGAAATAGTCTTCCCTATCTTTCAGTTGCTCACCCTGTATCTTTTACAGTTTTCAATTAAAAATGGAAATTCGTTCAAGGCAATGTAGACAAAGATACCACCTTTCTTTTGAGTCATCACTCGACCCAAAAGATGTCCCCCTTGAAACAAAAATTGACCGGTTTTTGCGTTCAGAAATGAATATCTTGGTAGATATAGCCTCTGTTTAGTTTTCGCATCCTGTATATCAATTCCTCCCATTCACACAAGAAGGCAAGGAGTGACGACACAAACGACGGCCTACGTCAGCCTGTTTCAAAAGGACTAAGACTGATAATTTTGAACGCCGGTAGTGAATGGGGATTCATTCGTACGAAACCATATCTGGCCTTTAAGTCCAATTGTAAAACCGATGATTATCACGATGAAATGAATTATGAAGGTTCAATTAGAAAATCCCTGCCCCGAAAATTTTCGGTAGTCTTACTAGTGATGAGTCTGTGACTCACTTCTTTGTAATAGAAATCGAAATGATCGAGTACCTTGAAATGCCATATGCCTAAGAGGAATAATTTTCAAAAAGCTTTTACGCCGACCCTGGTTGCTATTTGACATTACATTGCAGACCGTATTATTCATCTTACTTCCTCCGCTTGCTATCTCTTTTGTTCTTCGCGCATCTTGTAAGAATGACAATTGAACAGATATTGTTGTCGACTTTTTCGGTTCGACCTAGCAGCATCTCTTATACTGATTTCATGATTGACCATCTCAATTTTTTCCACCGCTTCAAGTTCTCGTCCCTTGTTCTCTTGCTGGAGCGTTCAGGCCGACATGGGGACAGGGAACATGTGCATGTAACAATACCAACATTCAAAGTCAGTCATTTAATCCCCAGGTTTTTTCAAAAAGCGTTAGGTTTTCGTATGTGAAATATTCTAAATAAGGCTAAAGAACGAAAAACGTTACTCAGGTCCAACATTTTCTATTCATAACGCAGTTTATAATTATTAATGGGACAAGGAAACGTTATTTCGAGGTTAAAACAAAAATATCGATATATTAACTGCTCAATTTTCCTTGGAAATATGATACTCTGCTATACATTTTATCCCTATATTAATCATGTTAAATATATGGATTCACAGATGATTTTGGGATGTTTTCTGTATTACCGAAATTATAATTTAGTTTCAGTTTAAAGCACGGAATTGATTTACCTGGAAATTCTTAATCTTATCTAAAGTCTAAAAGTAGATCTTAAGCTGAACGAAATATAAAGTAATTTGAACTAACTTATTTATACTTATCAATTCAGGCAAATTTTGTGATATTAGGTCCGCAAGTAAGTTCTCGCTGTTTTTTTTAATGAAAATACAACTTTATTGCGAAAAATGATTACAAATGAATCATTCAAAATATTGCCCACCGCTAGCTACACCTTTTTCCCATCTTTCTGGTAGAGCTCGAATACCGTGTTCGTCTTTTGAGGCTATCCACGCAATTTTTCGAGCTCTTCATATTAGGGGAACTGCTGATCAGCCAGACCATGTGCCATCGAACGGAACAAGTACACACCGACATCCAGTGGTTGGAGATTGTAGAACAATGTGGTGGAAAAAGACAAAAGAATGATATGGTTGTTCTTTGCCTTCGTGACGACTTCCATTGACATGAGAATGAATAATCGGATGGTGCAATATCTGGGGAATATGGCGGATGGGGTAGGACTTCCCATTTGAGCGTTTCCAAGTAGATTTTAACGGGTTTGAAACGTGAATCCGAGCGTTGTCATGCTGTAGAATTACTTTTTCGTGTCTCTGCTCGTACTGTGGCCCTTTTTCGCGCAGTGCTTTACTCAATCGCATCAATTCAGTTCGATACCGTTCCCCAGTGATGGTTTCGTTCGGTGTCACCAAAATACTCGGGCATAACTTTCGCAGCGTGTATATTCGGCCGAGGGGATCGCGTAGAAGCAGATATTTTTTTCTTTGGATTGCTGTAATGAATCAATTTTTCATCATAAGGAACCAAGTTCCTTGCTTCTGAATCATTCCCAACTGATTCAATCGCTTGGAAACGGCCTGGCGGGTAACTCCTAAGGCTGAAACAAACTCTTCTTGCGTTTGGCACGGATCTTCATCGAGCTATGCCTCCAATTCAGCGTCTTCGAAGATTTTTGGCCTTCCTTCACGAGGACGAACGTCCACATCGAAACCACCGTTTTTGAAGCGACGGAACCAATCCCGGCACGTTGTTTCACTTAGAGCAGCATCTCCGTAAAGTTTTTGGAGGTCTCTATAAGCTTCAGCTCATTGAAGAAAATCAACAATTCCCGCAAACGTCGATTATTTGGCACAAAATCAGACATTCACAACTAAGAGTATATGACGCAAAAACAAGATCACTAATGTGTCACAGTGGTTTGTTTACCATATGTCTAAGCTAAGACGTTCTTGATATGTGAAAATCGACCAGCACTTACTGCTGGAGCCATCTATCGACAAACAGCGAGAACTTAGTTGCGCACCTAATACAAGGCGCAATGAAACAATTACATCAGTTATTGAAAGTCCATATGGTTTATACGAAGTACTAATCGACAAATAAGGCGTCATAATTTCATGTGATAAATTTATTGGAGAGAGAATATTTATGACACTTTTTGAAGTTAATGCATTCGGTATATTAATGGCTTCTTGCATTAGGTTCGATATGATCTCGTCATGTTTCACTCTTATGATGATATCAACATAACCCTGTGCGTTATACCCAACGTTCTTTGTTCCTAAAAGTTCATCAAAAATTATTCACCATACATCACAGGACATTTAGCGAGACCCACGAACATCTTCCTTATCAATTCGGTGGTAGTTTTGAACGCCTACTTTTGGCTCCAATGCTAATAGATTTATGGGAGGAATTGTGGAAAGCAGAGACATCTCTTTAGCCTGCAGTGCTCCCTCCATTTCTTTGACCAGAGAGTGTAGTGCATCAATCATAGCTATATAGTTTCACAGGAGGTGAAATGATTGTCTATGATTTCCTCTATCTTAGGTATAAACGGAACTTTTAACATGACTAGGGCATATATCCCAGTAGCTAGATAGCTTTCAGATAGTGACAAAAAGATTTATTACATCACGATAAAGTACCTACTCTTACATCACTCCTTATTCGTTGATTGTTCGAAAAAAAATAACACCATAATCATGCCTTAGCCACTGTATTTACCGGATTTGGCTTCCTGTAAGCTTTTCATGTTACCAAATTCATAATACCGCCCATTAAGGGGCCTGTTGATCAGGCCGAGATTTTGTTGTTTTTCGTAAATTTCTTGCATAGGGAAGGAATAAACAGAATTTTTTTTCGAATCTGGGAGTGGTTTATTCATGTTTTCAAGTAATTTCCGCCTGAAAGAGTGTCGTTAGGTCGTGCTGTCCATAGAAGATTGCCATCGGAGTATTTTGCTGGTGGGCATTTCTGTGGTAGTAATTTTCATCTTTAATCAACACCATTTTTTTTCGTTAGCAACACATTTCCTAAGAATATGAACCTGATTGTAAAAAAAATTGAAAATTGCATTTTTTTGAGGTCTTTGAAAACAATGTTACGTTTTTATACCAAAGTTTTCCAACTTTTTTGCATACGAAAACATATTTCAATGATCATATAATCCCTGAAATAGGTTCATCTAGATTTGAATGAAGAAGATTCACACCAAATTCCAGAACGATTGGTCAATAACTTTTCAAGTTGGAATGCTCACAAGTTGGAAAAAATGTAGCGAAAAAGAGATTCGTGCCTGTAATTGATTATATGAAATGCTCACAGGTTAATCGGCTATTCCAGCACCTATAGCAATCCCCTTGTTGTTCACACGCGTCTGCATCTCTTCTTGATCAGCTACACCAGCTTCCTTTGTCTTCAACGAGCTGCGCCTAATCTGACCACCTTAACATCTCGTCAGCAAATCGTCCCTCGATCTTTGTAGATAGAAACTAGAAAGTTCTTTTGGAACGCCGAGATGTAATGAAGCAAGGTGCGGCCCAGGCTCTGTTCCAAGTGCTTTAGCTTTCTGCCATTTACCCTCTGGACAATTGTCATGTTGTGGATAGTCATCTATGGACATCATGTGGTGAAAAGTTGTCATTACAGCCTTCTTCATGTCTGTGACACTGTTTATATTTTTTGGAAACGTTAAGCCATAATACTGCGGTAACCGAAAAAGGCCCGCTGAGCGACCGCTCCGTTCTAACTACCACGCGCTTCGACTGGCTGTCACTTGAGCCCTCATATCATTTGGAATAATGCGAATTTTGCTTTCAAATTTTGACCACATATTTTTGACTAATTATACTAACACTTTATGCAAGAAAAAGGCGATTTTTTGACCGGTCTAAACTGGTTTCCCCCTCCCTAAATGACAGAGAGCGTATCCTTGAAAAACTCAATGCCATACCGGAAAGTAAATTCCAGAAATTATTCGAGTATTGGAAAAAGCGTATTAAGTTTATCTAAGAATAACTTGAGGAATACAAAAAGAGATTGGTGAATAAACTAAAATTGTTGAGATTATGAATTACTATTATTCATCTTCGCGGATAAAGTCGCAATTTGCGTTAAATTTCTTGTTTTATTAGTTTTCCTACGAAACTTCAGTGACAACCGCACAATTCGATTGTAAATCCGTCTACTTAAAACAGCCACAAATCTTCACATTTAATGATGGACACTTGGAGCGAAAATGAAAAGTTGAATTTCGTAGAAAACGATTATTCTGTTGCTAGCATCTCAGTTCATAGAATTCAAAGGTTACATGTTGCCCGTGGCAAAAAAAAACAAAGATTGGTAACAATTCTTGGGAATTTGTTTGTTGTGCTGATTGCTATTGTCAGCTTGTGATAAAAATTGTTATACGAGTGGTTCTAGCACACTGTAATTTCGTTCAAGTTCATTTGAGTTATCTTGTGCGAGATGTGATTATTTTAAATGAGAAATTGTGGGACTATTACAAAGGAGCTTTGTGTTCCCGTATTCACACACTTTTTCGGATAATCATGATTTTATTCACGCATAATTTACCTAGAAATTTTTTCAATTCGAAATTAAAGTCTGTGTCATGAAACTGGAATTTACCTATACCAGGACTGTTTGAAAAAATTACTTTTGAATTTCGCGGGCTTCGTACATAGTTCTCTTTGTCCTGGAAGACTCTTTGGTAGCCAGTTATGCAGAACAACCCGAAATTCCAGATATCATTTAGACCACAATGAATATAACCTCTTATAGAGTTCAGAACTCGATTTCAGCTCTGAAGGGGTAAATGCTAGAAAACAAATCTATTGGCAGATTTGCTAATAGGGATTTCATACATATCTGTTCCAAAATGGTTATCATACAAGCCTGGACAAGAAATTAGGGAAGATTGTAAAGTTCTGCACTATTGTGTGATACACTTATAGCTTCGATCGTTTCCAGGTGGCCTCTGTCAGGTTTTGGTACGGATTTGTAAGGGGGCCATACACTGCATAATATCTCATTGAATCGATACAGGATTTAATAGCAATCTAGATGGATGTTCTAAATATAGTTGGTCAACACTGATGAGCTCAAACGAGAACGAAACTGCAGTCTGTTGCTCCTATTCATGACATCCGACTGAATTATAAGTGGATGTATCAGTTCAATTGCTACCCATGGCTTCCGGTTATTTGTGATGTTTTCAATAAAGTTTTCATAGAGGATCCTTCCAAAAGGGTTGCAGGTTTCCATATAAGTTGGAAAAATTGGTGTACATTCAATCGTCTCAGGACAGGACATGGACGTAGTAATAGTATGTTGTTCAAATGGAATACTGTAGAAAGTCCGGCATGTGAATGTGGCGCAGCTAAAGAAACAATAAGACATTTACTCCTCGATTGTCCAATTTACCATTTTACGGGTGGTTTTCAAGAAATTCATTCCGTTTCAGATAATTTCATTAACTGGGTAGAGGACGTCAAGTCTATTGGGGAGATTAGTTTTGAATTTTGAGGTTATTATGGGCTACACCCCCGAATGGTGTACGAGATGTTCCCTGTTGAAGAACAGCGGAGCATTAGTTAAGTTCTTAGATAAGGCAAGGGATACAACCTCGCAGGGTTTCATTCGCAAAAGGTGTCTGAGATGTTCCCTGTTGAAAAACAGGAGCATAAGTTGAGTTAGGTATGTTTGATGAAATATTTTTCTGCTGGTTTCTCTTTTTCCATTGTTACAGATTTTTCCTGTTCCAAACCCCCTTCCCTTTCACCCTTGTCTTCGTGAAGAAGTCCTGGAAATCATGGAGTGCAAGATTAGCATGAGAGAATGAATCTGCTAAGCAGAAAAATGTTTGGTACTCTTTTTGTACACATGACACTAATACAACAAAAACAGACAAGCTACTGCTAATGCAATAACGACAGGGAAACGAGTTTTTTCCACAGGTTTTTTTACTCGTTTATTGAATCATACGCAAGATAGTAAGGTTCCTCTGTTACATTTCCTGTGCTCACACTTTAGGGGCAATCGTAGGAGGCATGATGCGAGTTTAGATGCCTGATTGAGGAACGGACATGGTCTGTTTTTTCCGCTGGTATTCTATTTATTCGCTTTTCTTTTACAATAATCATAATGAGCAGGTTGTAGTCTAGTTCCATTTGAAGAAAACTCGAAATGTAGCTGTTTTGATGTGATGAACAAAGATCGTGGGTGGTCATCGGAAAAGTTGAAGCAAAAGCATTGTTGGATAAGAGGGACTCTAGAAACAACAGCTCGGGTTTTAACTGAATATGATGAAGGAGTCTTTAACCTCTAAAGATCCAAATAATAGGAAAATGGCTTCATTCTATTGTAGCAGACGATGTGTGATGGAAATATTTCGAGAAACTTAAGCTTGAAAACCATGGTTAACACCTAGTCAACCATACAGATAGAGTTAGATCAAAATTGTTTCGTACAGAAGGGAGTCTTCAGCTTTTGGTGAATCAGGACGGTGTGATATCTTAGGAGCTGTTGAAAGCTTTCGAAATTGTTGATACTTAAATCCTGAACGTTTCAGGCGGAAAACAAACTTCAGCCTTTGGTGGATCATAAGGGTGTGGTCTCTCAAAACCTATTGAAACTGTTAATATTGAAAGCTGTGGACCACAATTGATCAGTTCGTAAATTGCTTCGCTTCTTCATGAAAGAAAAGGGAAAGGAAAGTTATCAAATATAATTTAAGGATAGATAGAGATAATTTTTTTCGAAATGTTCGTTTTAGTCCGGCTTTCTCAGTAGGAAAAAGTTTGGAATAGTAAATCGAAATTTGGAATATTAACTGTGACCTGAAGATCTCACGGTTCACACGTTATTTTTCTTATTTTTTCGTTTGAATTTTGTAAACATTTTTAGGATATTCGAAACTCATAAGGTAATTATGAAAATTTAGACAACACCAAAAACTTGGATAGACAAATAATTTCATATGGCTGCCCTGTTTCCGTAATTCAGATTCAAATTCTTTCTCGCTCAGTAGCGAATTTCAACAAAACCCTAAACATTAACCTATCATAATATTATGACATTTATAAAACAGTCCCTTTCCTATAAGAAAGCTCCTCACTTATAAAATCTTAAATTACTTTTATTCTTGAAATATTGATATTTCAATCAAATGAAGAATCATCATGTGCAGTCTGCCAGGCGCATCTATCATTCATGGAATGTATGTATTGGTACAGCAGACGACAGCTCTGCCTATGGCATAGCTGGCACACAGCACGTGATCATGCGGTATGCGCGCACATAACTCTAGCCTTACTTAATTTTGAAAGCTTCCCATCTGCATTTTTTACGCTTACTTGAAGTTTCTGGGTATACGATCGTTGCTTCAGACATTGATGGTGCCAGACAAGTGCTGTGACAGACAAATTAATATCCTCGTGTACAGTGTCCGACCGTATTCGAAAAATCCTTGAGTTCTGTCACCCTATTGTTCATTGTCCCAATAGAAAGTTGGTATTATTTGTACATGAAACCCATATCGAAATCTCTTTTCTTTTCAACTTTCTGAGTAATTCTTTTTTCTTTCAGTACCCCATTCATACTGTTGGGAAAATCAAAAAATAGTTCCAGTCGTTTCCAAGTTATTCGCTTAAAAACGAACACCATATATCTTTTATTATCATAGATTGGTTCCTCCATTACATTGTCCTCACTCCAGTTCAATGTCGTTCAGTTTAACGATCTAATAAAGTATCATGTCCACTAAAATATCTTCAAATTTATTTAAGAGTAGGCTTGGTCATTTCAGCGAATTCTAGACGAGAAAATGAAGTAATTAATGTTATGTTCGAAAGGTTAATTAATTTTGATTTTGCTTAATGGACGCGAAAGACAAACGATAAATATAATAATTATCGGAATAATTCAACGTCAGACTCACTATCTACCAAAAGTGAAAGCTGATTGTTTGCCAGATCGGAAGAATAATAATCGTTATATTCTTTTAGCATGGTTGGAAATTGCGTTTCTCGAGCTAGTTGGAATAATTGAATAAATTGACAGGCAAGCGTCTTTAACGGGTTAACTCTTAATATTATATATAATGCTGGTGAAAGGTATACAGGGTTGGGCAAATCAATATTGAATATATTTATTCGTATGAAAGAGAGATTAACAAGTTTGAAGACTGCATTAATGTGCATAATGTCAAATTTCGAAAAGCATATTATGCATCTAAACACGCTTAGCCTACCAGGCACGCCCCTAAAATATATGCTCAGGATATCGAGAAGCAACAGTTTCACTTTAAGTACTTTTTATATATAATTTTTCTCATAATTGGTTCATCAAAAATAAGCGGGAGATGTTGAGATCACGAGCTATCTCTCTAACACTGGCATGACGATTTTCGAGCACCATTTTCTTGATTTTCTGGCGTTATCGTCGATTGTACCACTCGTACAATTGGGTTTTCGATAAAACAGTCTCAATAAGCCTTTTTCATCATTCGCAACGATTCAGCACAGAGAATTTCGTATGAAACACAGATGTCGTGAACAAACTAGTTGACAGATCGCGCTCATGTTCGGCATAGTAACTAAGGACAGTCCTGCCAACATACAGAAACTTAAAATACTTGAAAATACTCAACGCGAGCAATTTAAATCATAATTTCCAGATACTTTTTTCTCACAAAGTATCGTCAACATGAAAAAAGTTATCAGTTATGGGAATATCACGAATATATACAGTACAACCTCCCTAATCCGAATCATATGGGACCAGAGCTCTCGTGCGGATTACTGAAATATTCGGATTATCGAGGTAATTGAAATGAAATAGTAAAAAAAACGTGAAATATTTATTGAAAAACGTGAAATATTTTCGAAAAACATAAAATATTCATTGGAAAAACTCAAAATTATTGTGATTCAAAGAAAAACGTGAAAGTATAACTACAAATTCTTAAGAAAGTGATACATTTCACAGATCATTTTTTAGGTTCTGAAGAAGTCTTGGATCGTTTTCTGTTTTAACGAACGAAGATGAGAATTTGAAGCTTCCTCTCTCTCAATTTATTCAATAATAATATTTGGTGCTGAAGAATATCATTTTCTGTGCACCATTCCAAACATTTGTTGAAACACAAAAGAGCTTCTTTATGTTCACTGAATTCATGGTGACACCGCGTTCTTCAAGTTCTTCTGTATACTCGTCACTTTTTATGATGTTGATTATTTCAGCTTCAGAGACATAATTCTCATTATCTCCTACTACCCATTCTTCAATGTCTTCAGTTGTTAATTCTTGACTTGTTGTTAGCACATCTGTCATCATTCTTTCCCTAGCAAAATTTTTTCTCCCAACCGTGAAAGAGGCAACAGGTCACCTGCGTCATAATCATCATCTTTTGTGGGCCATACATTCTTCCATGATTTCTGAATTAACTCTTGGGACACGGATAACCAGGCCTTCCAAGAGAAAACACCACATGTTTGAGGTCCAATTGCTTCAGTAACTGCGAAACGTTATTGTCTTCTTGTCCTACAATATTCAGTAGCAAAGATTTTCCATAATGCAATTTCACATTCTGTATTACATGTTGATCCATTGGCTGTAATAATGGAGTACAATTAGGAGGTAGAAACATGACCTGAATATTTCGATCCTCACTGATTAATTCCTTTTCTCTTGGATGTCCAGGAGCATTATCTAATAAGAGCAAATTGGAGCAGTTCTTAAATGCTCGGGATTTGTTGGTTTTTCCGATGGCCAACAATTTTATTTTATGAGATACTGATGCATAAGAACATGGCATGAATGTAATACGGTCCTTACTCATCCTCCGACCTGGAGCTGGATTTTCAGCAGTATGGGCAGTGTTTTGTTTGGAAGAATACGCCAAATAACCCGATTTCATCTGCGTTGTAAACTTGATCTGGCACTAGATCCATCTCCCGTATTTTTCGAAGAAATTCATTTTTAAATGGTTCTACTACTACGTCTGAGGACAATTTCTTCCCTGATATGGTAAATTGTCGAATTCCATGTCTTTTTTTTTTTAATTTTTCCAACCATCCTTGAGTTGCCTTGAAATCATCTCTACCTGTTATACTGGTGTAAAAAAATCTTGCTTTCCCATATATGAGATCACCAGATAAAGGTGTATGTCGATATCGTTCTTGTAAGAACCAAGAATCAACATTCCCAGGACCAGAATCAGAAGAAGATATAAAATTCTCAATTGATTTTCTTTTTTCATTATATCGCATACTGTAGATTTTCCAATTCAGTGTATTCTGGCCAATTCCGAAACACTTTCCATTATCTAGTTCTTTCAAAATTTCGCATTTTTGCTGCAATGAACGTTTAATGTCGACGCAACATGATTAGTACGAATATCAGGCGCTAAACGTGAGAAGAGAATCTAATCTGCACAAGTGAAGCGAGTATTCAGACAAGATATTGCAAGTTTGGACACTTTCAATCGATGAAATTATTGAGTCCGGATTATAGAAGTGGGCGATTTCAAAGTTTCGTTGTTCAGATTACTGGATGCGGATTAGAATGTGTTCGGATTAGAGAGGTTGTACTACAAATTGAACAGAATGGGTGTAAAAACAGATCCCTGTCGAACACCATTATTCTACCCAACGAAAACTCAAAATATATCACATAACATATGCTCAATCAACTTAACAGCTGTACTACAGTGAACAACTTCATTAAGTTCATGTTTATTGAATATGATACAGTGTGTTCCAACGAAAATTTGACCCCCCCTTTAACTCCGAAATGAGTAACATTAGCGAAAAACACCAAGACACGTCGATTTTTGTTTCGAGGGGGAGCATTTTTCGAAATAATTCGAAACTTGTCAGATCAACCCCCTACCCCCAGCAACCCTAATTTCGAAATTCATCATAGGGAATAAGGGTCGAGTGGCACCTTACTGTAAAGGTCTGTCAATTCTCCATTCTGATTTGTCATTTTAGAATTTTAAATTAACATACAGGGTGTCCCAACCGAGGGTAAAGTTGAATTCCTGCAAATCCCAAATACTAAATGAAATCGATTTATTTTGGCATAATGCAAGCGCAGGTTTATGCTCGGTCTAGAAAAACGACCTACACTTGTGAATTTGGAGTTGGTGCAATCAACCCCTATTTCCAGCATCCCCAACTCAAAAATCATTCGATCGAAAATAGGTCAAGTGGCACCTCGTTGGAAAGGTATTTCAATTTTCTCTTCGAATTTGGTATTTTCGAAATTCAGAATCAGCATACAGGGTGTCCGGAGCAGGAACACTGAAAACCCAAACAACTTTTTGAAACTGGTTCATTTCGGTATAATACGAGAACATGTTTATGTTTGATTCGAGAATAAGACTCTCTTGCGTGAATATGGAATTTTGCAATCAATCTCTTCCATTCAGCATCCCCAACTCAAAAAATCATACAAGTGATTACAGGTTGAGTGGCAAAGTTCCAGAAAGATTTTTCTATTTTCTGAATCACTGAGGCATTGGTTTCAGTTTGGCAATCGAGGTTTTCTGGCGTAAGGATCAGGTTGAGGGATGATGGAGAAACTGATTGGATGCTCATCTAAACAGGAAAACGAGATTTATTGAACTTGTATTCAATTGAAAACAAAAACTAACTTGATTATTACAACAATTGTTCAAAATGACCTCCGCCCACCTCCATACAGTTATACAGACGATTTTCGAACTCTCTTCTCACATTAGCGAAAACTTCAGGAGTCAAAAGTCGGCATTCTGTGATAATCCTCATCCGCAGCTCCTCCAGGTTTTCTGGTCTTGTGGCATAAACTTTAGATTTTAGATGGCCCCACAAAAAAAAATCTAGGGATTTAAATCTGGTGACCTGGCTGGCCACTCAACAGGTCCTCTTCTACCAATCCACCTTCCTGGGAAATTTTCGTCTAAATATTGGCGCACCCGAGCATCATAATGCGGAGGAGCACCGTCTTGTTGAAAACGCATTTCGTCCTCAGAAAGAGTTGGATCGTTCTGTAAAATTTCTGTCAATCTAGGATGTATGTGTTCCTCTAACAACTGTAGGTAGCCATTTCCATTCAGATTACCCTCAATAAAGAAAGGCCCAACTAGATGATTGCCAAAATTCCTGCCCAAACGTTCAACTTCTGAGGCCTTTGCGTGTGGGCCTCTCTAAACCAATGAGGATTCTGTGTGTCCCAATATCGACAATTATGTCTATTCACTTCACCACTGAGCATAAAGGTGCTTTCATCAGAAAAACAGATGTTATTCAGAAAATTTGGATTAGCGTTTAGGTTTTCACTTAGATTTTCACAAAACTGTAAACGACGATCTGGATCATCTTCGTTTATTTCATGCACTAATTTTACCTTGTAGGGGTGAAATTTGTGATGTTTCACGATTCTATGGACAGTTGTAGCTGATACACCAGTCAGACGAGATAGTTTTCTGATCGAAGTAGTATTCTCCATTTGTAGATGACCCACTACTGCCACTTCCGTTGCCTCATTTCTGACAGGACATGCCACTTCATGTTTTTGTTTGCCACCGAACCCGTAGCTAGGAATTTGTCAACCAAATATTTAACGTACTGGTGACTGACTCCCTTTCTCTTTCAGGATGGTTCCTATCGAATATCCTTGCCGTTTCTTTGGCACAACTGTTATTTCGAAAATACGTCGATACAATTTCGACCCCTTCCTCAGTGGAATAAACCATTTTCAGATTAATTTCAACTGACGAACAACAACAATAATGAGGAACTGATCTGAATAATAATAATATTTCATTGCAAAATGAGAAATAACAGATGACTGCACGCCAGATGGAAATGAAAAAATGTGAAATTTTCAATGCAGAAATCAGCTTTATTTCTTCGTAATTGATGCTCAACACATCGTACCCCAATACTTTTACCAGTTTCGAATTAATTTTAGTTGATAATTTCAAATGACGATATTGAATTTTTCGAAAGCGACATCCTGTATGGAGAGCCGAACTGAATGAAATGCTTTAATCATTCTGGAATTCAAAAAACCTTTCTGAAGATATGCCACATGAATTATTTGTATGATTTTCAAGTTGGGGATGCTGAATGGAAGGGGTTGATTGCAAAAATTCTATAACCACACAAGAAAGTCCTATTCTCGGATCAAACATGTTCTCGTATACCGAAATGAACCAGTTTCAAAAAGTTATTTGGATTTTCAATGTTCCTGCTTCGGGACACCCTGTATGATGATTCTGAATTTCGAAAATACCAAATTCGAAGAGAAAATTGCAGTACCTTTCCAACGAGGTGCCACTTGACCTATTATCGATCGAATGATTTTTGGGTTGGGGATGCTGGAAATAGGGGTTGATTGCACCAACTCCAAATTCACAAGTGTAGGTCGTTTTTCTAGACCGAGCATAAACCTGCGCTTGCATTATGCCAAAATAAATCTATTTCATTTAGTATTTGGGATTTCCAGGAATTCAACTTCACCCTTGGTTGGGACACCCTGTATGTTAATTTAAAATTCTAAAATGACAAATCAAGGTGGAGAATTGACAGACCTTTTCAGTAAGGTGCCACTCGACCCTTATTCCCTATGATGAATTTCAAAGTTAGGGTTGCTGGGGGTAGGGGGTTGATCTGAGAAGTTTCGAATTATTTCGAAAAATGCTCCCCCTCGAAACAAAAATCGACGTGTCTTGGTGTTTTTCGCTAATGTTACTCATTTCGGAGTTAAAGGGGGGGTCAAATTTTCGTTGGAACACACTGTATATTGAACATGTGTGATGTTTCAATAGAACTTAGAACTGATACTATCTAACCAGCATTACAATGGCATTTGCTCGACCCTGTATAATTTTATGCCAATAATATTTCGAAAAATACTTAATTATTCAATTTGATTTGAATAATAGGTTTTTTGCTTCGAAAGAATTAGTTGATCAATAATTGTTTATCAGCTACATAAGAACTAAATGAGTCTCCATAAAAATATATACGAATCGTCACACCAGTGAAACGTGATAAAATAAAAAGCAAACCGAGATAACTTCAGCTATACTGATATTCATAAGTTACTTATCTTATACTGCATAATAACTAAAATTAATTCCCATTATTTATCTGCCTAAAATCTCCAAAGCTGTTTCAATACTGGAAAATATTTTCACATTTATACTTATACTTCGAACGTTCAATAATAATCTCATCAACAATTTGTTCAACTGAGACGGTCGAATTGTTTCATCAATAAAGAAAATCAAACAATCGATATGAACCGATACAATTTCTAGCACGATATCGGAACTACGAATCATATTTCATAGATTTTCATCAAACCTTGGAGACTTGTGTATATTAACCTATTTTTTCTATTTCAGAACAGCGTCACAAGATCGGACCAGCAATCGGCGGCCCATCTGGCGGTTGGTACAAATGCCGTCAGACTCACCCTGTCCAGAATGGCCTCAAACCCTGGCACACACGACCTGGCAACGCTACTCGGAAATTTGGCAACGCAACAACATAGACGACTCGAAAGGTAAGAACCCTTAAACAGTTTGATCGCTCTATATTGGGTGAGTTACGGAGGGAGGGGGTCGCTGACTGTGAGAGGATACTGGATCAATGAATGGAATGTTTGTTGGACCACCTTCAACGGCAGCAGAAGGCCAAAAAATGCAGTCATCTGATAAAGACTGACTTGTCTTCAGCTTGTGCAATAGCTTGGTGCTAAGAGATGTAGAGCCAGATGAAGTGGTTGGTGCAATTGGGTCCTTGAAGAAAGGCACTAAAGACAGCTAAAGTCAGGCCCATATTCAAGAAAGGGGAAAAAACAAAAATGGAAAATTATAGGCCCATTGCTATTTTGAGTAATATTGATAAAATTTTTGAAAAACTTAATTATAACAGAATAATTGATTTTTTCGAAACTCATAAGGTTCTCATTTAAACTCAAAACGGTTTCAGGAAGGGGAAAACCACCATAAGAGCCATGTACCAAGCAATATCATTTGTTGTAGATAGCTTGAATGAAGGAAAGTAACGGCTCTTATGTGTTTAGATATTACCAAGGCGTTTGACACTGTTAAGCACGATTTACTGCTTGAGAAACTATACAGACTCGGAATTAGGGGTACCCCATTAAATTTGATTAGGTCTTTTCTCACAGGACATACTCAATGTGTAGTTGAAAATCACCCAACATCCGGTGAGCATATTGCTTCGAGGACTCTATCTACTAATAAAGGTGTGCCTCAGGGGTCTATTCTGGGACCTCTGCTATATATTGTTTACGTAAATGATTTACCTGAAGCAGTCTCAGAGGCAGTAGTGCAGTATGCTGATGACGCGTCAGTGATACTTTCAGATCCTTCGTCTATAGCCCAGCAAGTAACAAACGCAATGTCTGAGCTTCATGGTTGGTTCTCTAACAACATTCTTGAGGTAAACACAGAGAAAACAATAAAAAATACAATTCAATTATGCCAAGGACGTTAAAAAAGTAACATATACTCACCAGAAAGGCTCAAAAAATTTTCGGTTTCTTGGTGTTGTGTTGGATCACATATTCACTTGGAGTTGTCATATTGTCTATTTAGCAAAGGATTTGTCTAGGGTACCCTCCTTTGCTTCAATGTGAAAGATAGGAATATTCAAGATCACCTCTAGGGCAGTGTTGCACAACATGTACAAACTCTACAGTTTCTGCACTTTGTTAAGAGTGGTAACATCTTTTGTCAAGTCCACCGTAGGAACGATGCATTTGCGACAGGGTATTATAACTTGTCCCACCCTCTAAATACGCACGTGTTCGGTAGACGATCACGCGACTCGACGGCGCCTAGCGCACCTCGTTTCGTCTTTTAATCCTGCCTGCATATTCTTGTTTCTGATGCGTGTTGAAGTATTGCACCACTTGTGTTCATTTTATAACTTATCAAGATGTCGACGCAACGTTCACAACTAAGTAAAGTGTGGGAATTTTATACATTAGACAAGTTCAATAAAAACCGCAATTTGCAATATCTGCAAGACCCTTTGTTGAATCATTTGAGGCGCCACCACCAAGAACAATATGCAATTCATCTTGTTGAAGAGAAAAAGAATGTGAGCCATCAGCCGACCCTGTTGGATTTACAAGAGCGTTCAAGTGAGTGGAACATTTCCGATAGCAGGGCTGAAAAGATTCATAGTTTGATTGGGGAAAAGATGTGTCTAAACAACCAATCTCCAAATTATAAATTACCTCCAAGAAATTTCTTTCGAGATAATATTATCCCCGATATATATGAAAAAGTTTCCTCAAAAATAGCCGATTCATTGAAGGAAACTTCAGACATTTCTTTAACTTCAGATGTATGGACATCTACCAATAATAATGAATCATTCATTAGCGTAACCGGACATTATATAACTGAAAATTGGGAAAAGCATAATTATCTTCTGAGCTGCACGAATTTTCCAGAAAACCATAGTGCGAAGAATATATCCCAAAACATGAATGAATCGTTATCCAAGTGGAATATCCCGAAAGAAAAAAATTCACTTGGTTTTAAGGGACGGTGGAGCTAACATGGTGAAAGGAATTTCGGAAGCAGAAATTGGTAGTGAATAAACTCCAATTAGTTGTTACTGATGCACTCAAAAGACTCGATTTCTCGTGCCAAAAGAATAGCTACACACTCTAATCATTCTTCATTGAGTTGCCAAAAATTGAAGAAAATCCAAGAAGAATGCAATGAAGAGATTTTGAAAGTAATACAGGATGTGTCCACCAGTAGAAACTCAACGTTCTATATGATTGAACGTCTTCCTACATTAAAACGAGCTCTAACGGTGTTTGCATCTGAAAATGAGGGTACGATATTACTACCTACATCCAATCAATGGAACCTTCTAAAATCCACCCTCGATTTGCTGAAGCCATTCCAGCAATTCACTACCTCCATGAGTAGAGATGAGGCTTTAATATCAGAGGTGATCCCAACAGTGGAAGCTCTAAAAAAATACCTGGTGGTGGCACTCTAAGAGGACAATCAGAACAAGGAATATTGAAAGGATTCGGCACAATCAAAGAAAACATGTTTCGCTCTCGCAACTTTCCTGGGCCCAAAGTATAAATTAGCCGTTTTCGATGAGGAAGGAAGAAACGAAATAAAAACAGATGTACTGAGTGAATGCCAGAAAATTAATCAAAAAAACTCCGAGGATAGAACAGAATCGAACGATGAAACACCTATAGTAATAGGAAATTAAATCAATTTAGCGTCTGGGTCTGATAACGCAGGCATGAATAAAGATTCCGCGCTTTTAACAAGTGTATCGCAAGAAATTGAAGCCCATGTCAAAATTGCCCTACTAGACGATAAGGAAAACTCTCTTACATGGTGGAGTAATCACAAATTTGTTTTTCCTACCCTTTCACGACTAGGAAAAAAATACTTAAGTAACCCTCCATCATCTCTCTTTTATCTGTTTGTTCGTAAGTGTTTCAACACTTTTGCTTCTATCTTCATAACCTCTGAATATATGGGAGGTATCCTTGAACACATCACTCTTTCTAAGTCCCAAAAGAGGACCAAAGCTATTTCTATCCAATGAGTTAATTTTGAATTCTTTTCGAGCTCTTTAGATTATGATGAACCTATAGATTGACTGACAATTGAGATATACCAGCACATATCGATCAATGTTTGGTAGGGATCATATTTTTTATGGAACGTGTCGCCAAATAATGGTCAATTAAATCATTCAGGTTTGGAATTATACGTCTTGTTCTTTTTTTAGGAACAATATTAGTTTTTTTCTCGAATGATAGGTTGAATGATCGATTAATAGTAATGGATATGAGACAATTAATTTTCCAAACCTGCTTGAACGAGTTTTTAAATGCGTCATGAATAAATATAAATATTCGAACATCTACCAGTTTATGTAGAAAAAATTGTGTCAATTCTAACGAATTAATAAGAGAATTGGAAATATTTCCAATTCGATCGTATCTCAACTGAAAATTTCGAATAAATTTGTTAAGCTATATGTAATGAAAGTAATATTAATAAGATTGAAACGAAAGTGATTTCTGTGAACAACTGTGAATAAGTATCTGACAACATTTCGCAACAATATTTATTTGATTCCGCGCAATAGTTTTTGTTCGTTTTTGGAAAATTGGGACAGTGTTATCGTCCAACATTGCTTCTCGCTAAATTTGATGGTTCTAGCTAGGGGAAGGACACATTAGTTTTGAATAACTGCTAGTTTCAAAACGTGCAGGTAAAATGACAATATGAGATGAGATTTTTTCACAACTCCATTAGATTGAATAATATGCATTTGATATCAATATTTTTGTTCTATGACATATCTCCAAAGTTTCTAGCAGATCCCCCTTGAGGGGTACTGGCGTTTGTGTGAAAAAAAGGATTTTGGCGCCATTTAAGGCATTTTGGATCGTGTTTCTTGATTTTTTTTTTAAGGTAGGAGGTAGGTAGGTAGGTGCTTGAAGTAAAGTAAAGAACCGAACTTTAGAAGTCATACTTATTTGTAGACTAAAATATCTTATAACCCTTAAAAACCCCACAAAATGTTTTTTTACAAAGATCAATAGCATAAAAACTAAGCGAATTATGGATAAAACCAGTTACTTTTTTAAACTCGTACATGACATTTCAATTTATAAAAAGATATTTCTCTAAAGAAAATTAACTATAACAAGTGTCCTATAAAGGGTTAGGTTAGACCTGACATGTTCTCGCAACACAGAAATCGGCAGTAACTGGGTGATATACTAATAAAATTTCGTGTGTATTTATACCTAATCCTATTCAATTTCTCAACTTTTATTTCAATATTTTTTTTCTACCCTGGTTTTTGGCGCCCCTAAAGGATGGCGCCCGTGTGCATTGCACACTTTGCACATAAACACCTCAAAAAAGTCTAGGGAACACTTACCAATATCTTTAAAATATGAATTTGATGATTCGAATTTATAGAAATCTTTCGGTTTTTGTTAGGATGTATTGTATATAATGTATTCTCAAGAAAACAAAATAATATTCTAACCAAAGCACCTATTGAAAAAAAATTCGAAATTTGAAAATTGAAAATGACGAAATTTGGTGAAACACAAAAAAAATCCTGAACTAATATTTTCGAAACGATATGGAAGCACTTATATTTTTCAGTACCCAGAAGGTCCACCTCTGTTATTGATGACACTTTGGCATCGTCGCGGCATGCTCAATATTAAATTGTCTATTACATTTTGGCCTAAGTTATTCCAAGCCCCCTGAACTGCTAATCGAAGCTCCTGTTCATGATGGAAGACGTTTTGACGCAGGAGATTTCTTTTTAGGGTGTCCCACACATGCTCGATGAGATTCAGATCTGGGGAGCAGGATGGCCACGGTAGAAGATCGTTATCATTCTCTTCAAGAACGTTCAAGACAACTCTTGCACGATGAGGAGGGGCATTATCTTGTTGGAAGAGTGGATTTTGACCCATTGTTTGGAGATACGGTACCACTTCAGGTAAAACTATCTCATTTGCGTAAGAATTTCCCATGAGGTTGTTCTGTATGAAAACGAGGTCAGTTCTTCCACCAAGGCGTCCACCTCCCCAAAACATCACTGATCCGCCTCCCTGTCTAACAACTTCTCGAGCACGCTGTAGACGGTTTTGCTTTCCAGGTTCCCTCCATATTCGAATTCTTCCCGAATCGGGATAATAACTAAATCTAGATTCATCACTGAAGAGAACGGTGGCCCACCTCTCTTGATCCCACTTTACGTGTTCTTGGCACCAAGCTAAACGAGCAGCGCGATTTCCATGGGTCAATTGTGGAACTCTTAAAGGACGTCTGCAGTGGAGTTGACCTTCGTGCAGTCGATTTCTCACAGTTTGGTCGGAAATTTGTACATTATGAACTCGTGATAGCTCTTGAGCTAATTGAGATGCTGTGGTAGTACAATCTCTTCTGGCTTGTAAAACCAAAAATCGGTCTTGGGCGACTGTAGTAATCCTGAAACGACCTGTATGGCGTTCTTCTACGCTACCTGTTTCATTGAAACGCGACCATAAACGGTTTATGACACTTGGGCTACTTCCCAGAACCATGGATACTTCCCGTTGTGAGCTCCCAGCTTGGAGCATGCCAACGACTCGTAACATCTCTTCTCTAGTCAAATGTCGACTTTACTTGGTCGAATCACAAAACTTGAATCTTTTATTTGTGCTTACAACAGAAACAATGCGCCAACTAACTGATTTCAAACACTGAATACATGAAATGATTATAAAGCAGCGTCGCATCTGCTACATTTTTAGTTTTTTATAAAAAAAAACTGAAATCTGTTGCGGCACTCTACATAATTTGGTGAGAAATTGATGCAGGTGTTCATTTCTTAAAAAAAATCATCCATATTGATGGTTCTGGATACTATATATCGATATTCAGAAGTGTTCCCTAGACTTTTTTGAGGTGTTTATGGTTGCTGGAGCCCTGGTTTCAAGTAAAATAGGAAGTACCCTATAGGATTTTATGCCGTTGTGAGTGTCAAAATATACTTCAAATTGTATCATAAACGAATGCTTCTTTTCATTTCGTGAACTTTGAAGTTTTTTTTCAGTTCCGAGAGATTGCCGACTATACGGTATCAATTTCAAATCTATACCTACACCTGTTCCTGAGAGAAGAGTCTTGACAGATAGTTGTATAATTTAGTGATCTTATTAGGGGTAATTTTGTGATACTCATCTATCTGACATAGTTCTAGTTTTATACTAATTCAAGGAAATAGGAACTGAAGCTAGAGCCACCCCTGTAACTTTTTTCTATTCGGAATATTTTGATGAAATTTGGGAATCGGATAGAAGACCACATTCTGAATTTGATAACATTAATATGTTTGACATTTCGTTTCCGGTTATGCAGGAAACGATACCAACTTTCGATTTTCATAGGGACACCCTGTATTTTTTTGCTTATTTTAATTGTTCATCTCATCCTCATCCATCTGACCTTTTGACATATTCTTGAAAGGAAAATAAAACACAATCTTCTTTGCAATTTTCATCTTTCGTTCTAGAAGGCCATGAACAGTGAGAATTGGCTTAGCTCAACATCTCCTATCACGAAAATAAAAAAATAAAAAAGATAGTATCTGAAAATTTAATTGCTCATTCTTTACTGGGCGTCAAAATTTCAAACTTCAGTTTTTCCTCAAAAAGTAGGTATCCTTCTGAGACAACCATATCGCGCCACCCGGTATTACAGAAGCGGTATTTTTTTTATACCACTCACGTCACTCTATTCGCTAATAACAATAACTACGTTGTTCATGTGTTAACGATAGAGTTAGGCGACTCCATTACTGTGAAGAGTACCTTAATTTTTGCAATAGAAAGCCTCTGCCTTCCATTGAGTTTCAATTTGCTACTGTGACCAAATATCTTAGTGTTTACGTCGACTTTCATCTGTTTTGAGATGAACATATCCACTTTGTATGTAAACAATTTAACAGAGGATTTTTTGCACTTCTACAACTGAGGTCGAGTGTTGATCGTGATGGCGTCAAAAGTGTTTACTACCCTATAGTTCATGGCATGTTTTGCTTTGGGGCAATTCTGTTCATTGGACCAGAGTCTTCATATTACAGAAGAGAATTCTTCGTTAAATGTTTGGCCTTGCTCCATTAGAATCATGCCGTAATGTTTTCAAAGAGCAGCAAATTTTAACCTTTCCTTCTGTATTCGTTCTCAAGGCTGTGTCTTTCGCAAAAAAGAGGCTCAATAAACTGCAGAAATTAAATCATTTCCATAATTATGGGACACGGAATTGTGATGTCCTGTCAGTCCCTATGCATAGAACCAAAATATACAAAAAATCACTTCTCTGCAATCTACTTTTACAACGGATTGCCAGGTGAACTAAAGTCAATAAGAAACTACGAAAGGTTCAGAACTGCCATAAAAAAATTGATTGGAAGAGCACTCTACTCCTTCGATGAATTCTAAAGTATGGATAAGTTATTGTAATTTTTATCACTTGTGTCATGATATTGATGTTTTTTCCTTGTATTTCGATGTTTTAATTTTGTGAGCAAACTGTACCAAGTATCTATTTCAAATGACATGTACGAAATAAATTATTCTTATTCTTATCAAGATGGACACTTCCAAGAACGTTTTCGGTTCAATGTCTGGAAGGGGATGATGGGAAGATATTTAATATGATACAAGATGAATTGGACGAGTTGTCATTAGCTGTTGTGAATGAAATATATTCTCAACAAGATGGTGCACCTCCTCACAACACAAGAGAGGTCTCTTGATAGGTACAAATGGTCCCATAAGATCGCAAGATTTGAGTCTACTAGATTTCATTCTGTGTAGCCATTTGAAGAATGAGGTTTACCAAACACCTGTTAGAGACAGGCTATTGCTGGCATTACAGCCAAACCGTTAAATAATGTTGTGAGGGGGACCATCAATCGTGTGCGCTGTTATATTCGTGAGGATGGTGGTATTTTGGAACATTTATTATAATTAATTCGCTGTTCGGTCTTTTGTTATTAACTTTGACACCCCGTAAAAAATGAGCAATTCAATTTTTAGATACAATTTTATATTTTCGTGATAGGAGATGTTGAGCTAAGCCGACTGTCATTGTTCATGGCCTTCTAGAACGAAAGATGAATATTGCAAAAAAATTGTGTTTTGTTTTTCTTTCAAAAATATGTCAAAAGGTCGAAAATGAGATGAACAACTAAAATAAGCAAAAAAATAATACAGGGTGTCCAATTTGAAAATCGAGAGTTGGTATAGTTCCTGGCATAACCGGAAACGAAATGTCAAACATATGAAAGTTATCAAATTCAAAATATTCCAATCAGAAAAAGGATGGCCCTAGTTTCAGTTACACTTGGTATACTTCATAACAAGGATAAAAATTAACATTCGGAGTTTGAATGGCATCATAAAATTGGTTTTTTCTAAAGTTGGGAATGAATATTTCCCTAGAAAACTGTAATGATTTTTTGTGGAAATCATAAATTCCAGTTGAGCGAATAGAGAAACTGTGAAGACAAAATATCGGAAATAACGCGTAATTATTTTCCAGAAATAAGTGACTGCAAATACTGTATTGCCTTCAAAGTGATTCTACGTCTGAATCATCTCATAAAAAGTGAAAGTCTTGTAACGGTAGATGGTTACAAGGTGTAGTAATATAGTAAGTTATACAAAGGTGCAATGAAGTCATTGGAAATCAACGCAAGTATACTTAGTTTCAAACGAATTATCATTTTCGTTGAAAGTGTTATCGTGCTAAAAACACAAGCGCAATAATGGAATACATTTTGAAAAGGCCAAAATCGCCCGAAGAAGAAAAATGGCTACTTCTCGCGTGTCTTGTATTATAATTTCTTTTAACCCAGCGTCATGGGGGTGGAAAATTGTTACACGGGTCATCATTACCCAGATAAGGATTTCTGTATGTATTTGAGAAAAACGATATTTTTTTTGTAACATGCAATAATTTACTATTACAAGGATAATACAAAACCATAAACATAGTGAAAATACAAACTTTTATTAATAGGAACAAGGTTTTGAAAACTATTCACTAAAAATCAATAAATTTGGCTTTCCTTAGCAAAAATATTAACCAGTCTTTGGTTTTCTAATAAAGCCCTTATATATCTTCTTAGATAAAATAATAAAAATAAATTAGTCAGACTCATTATTACCAATACAATTAGCACAGAAAGGCACTATATGTTGAGGGCAAATATGCTTGTTGCATCTTTCACATACGTGTGTAGTTTTGCGATCTTTGCTTGCTGGACACACTCGACACCTCTTACGAGCATTTGTTTTTTTTGCTGAGGGCTCCTCTGTAGATTCCCCTGAAAATTGGCAAATTTTTTTACGAAGTTCTCGTGGCAAACTTTGAACATTCCGGCTGACTTTCAAGTGATCACTAACAAGAGCAAGGGCTAGGTTTTTCAAATAACGGCGTCGTTTTATGTTTGACTTATTGTTTATGCGATGTATTATAAGTCCATTAATTGCCGTCATGTTTAACATGGCATAAAAGATTGTCAGCGGCCACTTCTTTGAGTTACGACACACGTCATACGAAGCGCACAACTCATCTGCAACGTCAAGTCCACATTTTGTTATGTTGTAATAGGTGTTTATCTCTGGTTTTTTCTTTTCGCCAGTAGAACTATCAATACTGTCATCATGGTGAAGGCTTGACATCAGCAACACTATCTTGTTCTTTTTGGGTGTATGAGAAACAAGAGTTATTTCTTTTTGGAAGGCAAATTGAGAAGTAAAAACACCTTTACGCGATTTTGTGAATTCAGGTGGTATTTGCTTCTTGTTCTTACGCAGGGTACCAACTGACGTCAATTTATGTTCACTAAGCAAATGCTGAACAAGTTCATAACTTGTGAACCAATCATCAAACGTCACGTTACGATTTGTCTTGGATATGGGCTGCACGATTCGATCTACTATATCAAATGGCTTGTTACTTGAAGAATATGGACCATCAGGCTGCTTTCAGGATATATTCCAAGATTTTTGATGTAAAAGTTTCGTGCATCTACTAAAGCAAATATTTTTAATCCATATTTGGCAGGCTTTGATGGAATGTATTGGCGAAATTTACAGCGGCCTCGGAAAGCTATTAGCATTTCGTCAATTGTTAGACAGTCACTTGGAACATAAGATTTCTTGCAGTTTTCAACAAAGGCTTCAAACAGTTCTCTAATTGGTGCTAAGTTATCAAATTGTCTCCGTTCTTCGCGAGTAGAAAGATTGTCAAACGTCAAGCAGCTTTGAAGAAAATAAAACGCTGCTTAGACATTACTAATCTATAAATGTCTACTCCAGTGCCATCAGTAGACCACAAGTCACTCAAGTTTTGTCTACCAGAGCGGTTTAAGCCAGCAAGGTAAAGAAGGCCGAACAAAGCTTTCAACTCTGCCATACTACATTCTTCTATATGTGTGTATTTTGATAAGTTATTGCACAATGCTATTTTAGGACGAATACGGTCATTTGTATATTTTAGAATAAGTTGCAACATCTCATCAGTAAAAAATAGGTTCCAGATCGCAAATTCCGACAAAGCAGCCTTAGCTTCCGCAGCTACCCCCGGCAACTGGTGGATTATATTTTCAGCTCTTGTTCGAACATTCTGTCGAAGAGGCTTTCGAAACCAAGCCGTACCATCTTTACCAAAATATTGCCGTGTGATCTCACAATCACGAGTCGACAAACTTGTTGATGCATATTCCTCCTGATGCAGATTTGCTTCAGACTGTACCCTACGTCTAATTGTCGCCAATGGAACCACGTCGTCATCCGAAATCTCTTGCTCCGTATTGGTTGCTTCACTACGCTCACTCACGTGGTCATCATCCTCTCCAGATTCCTGATCAGACGGCATAACATCCGAATCCGATTCTTCAAGTACCGCCATAATACGACGTCTTTCCAGTTCTTCGCGATCCATTATTACTCGTACTACCTACCGTAAAAATAACAAAAACGTCAAAACCTCAAAACAATGTAGTAACACTAATACAAAGCATCATAAACAACAATAAATCATGTAAACAGTAATTGAAATACATGGCTTAAAACAGTTACACTGAATACAGGCATGGGTCATATTTACCTTTTTCCCGTGACAACACTTGCAACTCTCAACGCGGCCCTTGCCAAACTGATTTCGCGGGATAAACGTGTAGAGGGACTCGACAACTCCAGCTACTGCGAAGAGCGGCAACGTCGCGCGCGTCGTTGTAAAATTACAAGCGAACTACAAAAGTGCGGGTAATTTTGACCCAGCCCCCATGACGCCGGGTTAAACTGAACCTGATTCGAAATCTTTTTTCACTAAGATTCTTCTCGAAAATTACTTATCAAAACCAATTACAAAATCTAATAAGAATTTCAGAAAAGAAATTTTATACCAAAAAATGCAATCAGGCGCAAATAGACCACACAAATGTGAGCAGTCGTAAAGGAATTGTGTTCGGGGGGTCGCTCAAATGAAAAAAATTGAGTATGGATGACAGTGAGATTCATGGTGCCGGGGAAATAGCTCGCGATTTTAATCAATATTTTGTAAGTATCGGGGAAGAGTTGGCTAAAAAAATTAAAAAGAAAAGAAGAACCACATCAGTAACCAACAATCTTAACACTCAACTGTCTTTAACACCTACAAATACAGAAGAGGTAAAAATATTATCAAAAATTTAAATGATAAAAAAGTGGAATTGACGGATTATCTGCAGAGGTGTTCAAGAGGGTGCTGATTTTTTAGTGTCTCCAATAGAGTATTAAGTAAACACAATGATGAGAAATAGGGTGTTCCCCGACGTCCTGAAGACTGCGGTTGTTGTCCCTCTACATAAGGGAGGTAGTAGGAAATTATGTGCAAACTTTAGGCCCATCTCTTTGCTTCCTGTCCTATCTAAAATTATAAAAAAAAATTTGAAAAACCGCTTAACCACATATATGACACAAAACAGTATCTTTCTAGATTTCAGTTTGGTTTTAGAGAGAACGGGTCCACGCAGGATGCCATTGCTGTACTGACTGAGAAAGCTTTTGGTACTGGGGAGGTAGCCTTATGTATCCTGGTTGGTTTGGCAAAGGCGTTCAACATAGTTGAGCATGGCATTCTGTTGGATTTGTTGAAGGAGTTGGGTATTGGTGGGATCGGGATCGGATTAATACGGAGTTATCTGTCAAATCGAAAACAATTAGTAAAAATTGAGAATACATTTAGTGATGAACTGCCGTTATAATGTGGAGTACCACAGGGAACCGTTTTGTGGCCGATATTGTTTTGTTTGTATATAAATGTTCTCTTTTCCTTGAGTATCAGGTGTAGGCTCATCGGGTTTGCTGATAATACGGCCATTACTTACATTACAATAAACAGAGGTGAAAATGTCATACGAAATAAAAATTATAAGTTCCATAAAAATTCAGGAGAGAAAACAAAGACTCGCTAAAAACTACAGAATCGAGTAAAATATCATGAAAACTAAAAACTACTACAATGAGCATGATTCAGATCTAATGAGATATTCAATAACATTTTTTTTTGAAAGAAGAAAGAGGTTCATGAAAAATATCTATAATCGCAATATGCCAATTGTACAGACGCATAATTCGAAAGAAAACAGAATAAAAAAATAAACTAGTACGAGCCTTCGGAACATAAAAGAGTGTATTTAGACGACTATGATACACGGGAACATTGAAAGTAAGATAAGTAACAAGCGGAAAACTAAAAGAATGATTTAAAATTCGATAAAGAAATACAGTGTCGAAAAGGACTCTCCTCTACTCCAGGCTTAAAATTTTGTGATGACGTGAACGTAATTGATAATCATGGTTAATACTGAAAAATCTAAAGTTGAAACTTTTGACAAACGTTGTCTGGACTCGTTCAATTCTGTCAATATACTTGTAATAGTGAGGGGACCAAACAGGTACAGCATATCCCAAATTACTCCTCACCAACGAGAAATATAGCATTTTTAAAGACCTTGGATCACTGAAACTTTTAGTAATTCTTAGAACGAAACCCAACATTTTGAAAGCCTAAGAAACTATATGATCAATATGATACTCAAAGGACAACTTAGAATCAAGATATATACCAAGATCCTTAATTTGGTTTACCCTACCAAACCAAGCCCATCAACAGAAAAAATAGCATCGAAGACATTGACATCCTTTGTAAATCTTATATGCTCACGCGTATCAATATTTAATTGAAAATACCTACTTTGACAAAAAGAGAAAAGTCTGTCAAGATCATTCTGAAACCGCAAAAATATCATCATATGAATAGCACTGTACACTCTAAGATCGTCGGCATATGAATCATGTTTTGTATAAAGAAAACATTTCGAAATATCATTAATGTAAATTGAAAATAAAGGGAACCCAGATGTGACCCTTGAGGAACACCAGAAGTGAACGAAACCGACATGAGTGCCATTGAGTGCAACATACTGCAGTCTATCCGACAGATACGATTATATTCATTTCAGTGAGGACCCCACCACACCAAAGTCCTCTAGAACCCACAACAAGGTTGCATGTATACCTTATCAAAGGCCTTAGCCATGTCTGTGTAGACGGCATCAACTTGAATACCATCATCAAAACTACTACTTATGAAATGAACGTAAGGAGTTGAATTTGTTAAGATTGAATCAACTTGGAACCGAATGGATGAAAAAATTTATCAGTTACTATTGTTTCAAAAATTTTACGGAAATAACTTTAACCGAAAGACACCTTGTACTAAAGATTTGTTGAAAATAATTTGAAGTGAAATCGCCAAACTAGCGGAACAAGATTTTATAAAAATTGGTGGGATGGAGTCCGGACCTGGACCCTTCGTGACATTCAGTCCCTCGATTTAAGCTTAGGCATCCTTCAGATCTATTGTGTTAAATGTAATCGATGAAGAAGATTCATATCTACTTTGGTAAAGAACAGGTTTATGCGGATCTTCATCAACACTAGAAAAGTACTCAGAAAAAGCATTAGATATAGCCGAACTATTTTCTAAGAATTTTTCACCATGACACATCCTCTGGCTATCTCTCAACTCGCCCACATAAGACCAAAAGAGCTTAGGATTTTCCACAATTCCACCCTCTACAGAAGCAATATGTTTCTTATGATCTCTTTCAATTAAGATTTTACATTGTCTACGCAAATACAAAAATTTTCATACAGAAAACGTATCTTTGAATTTTTAAATCTTTGACGTAAGTTAGTTTTATCGTTAATGCATTTAATAGTGTCTTAACCAAACCACGAAAGGAATTCATCACACTTAACAGATCTATGAGGTACACACTTATCAATAAGTATATTCAAAGCAGAATCAAATGAATCAACACATTCATTCACAAAGTTTGCCAATTCAAACTTGACAGTGTCGAATTTATCGCTACATAGTCCGAGTTGAAAAATTTGTACATCGATCTAGATTTGCTAGGAGTTTTATCCAAAGAAAATTTTGCATATACTTCTAAGGTCTAAGATTTGAAGGTGATTGCTCAATTTTAGGATTACAATTTAGGTATACAAAATACTGTTGTTTTATTTGTGAATGAGATAGCAGAGACTGAAAAAATCATTATGTTAAGCAAGACTGGCCCAAAAGACAATCTCTTACTCCAGGAGAATGTATTTTTACCATCTTTACACATAAAGCTTGGATTTATGAGGAACTTCGTAAAAGCTATGGACAGGAGTGGTGACAGCTTTTTATATTTGAAAGAAAATTTTCCTAAGATGAGTGAATTAAAAATTAAAGAGGGCATATTTGTTGGTGGCGTATTGGATATGATGCTTGTCTCCTGCGCAGAGTTACCTGGGTTCAACCCCCACAAAGTCAGTGCGATTTTTCGGATTCTCGGAATCGCTCGAGTATCCATCTTTCGGATGAGATGTAAAGCCGTCGGTCCTGTCTAACAGAGATGTGTTTCCCGGGTGAGTGGGTGACAGAATTCCCCGGCGTGTCATTGGCCGAAAGGAAATAGAGCACATTAAAGGAAAAACAAACAAAATATTTGTTGGCCCCCAAATCAGGCAATTTATGAAAGATAATATATTTGAAGAAAAGCTTAGTTATTTAGAAAAATTAGCTTGAGAATCTTTCATGTAAGTAACTTCCAATTTTCTAGGAAATCTCCGATCAAGTGACTATAAATGTATTATCGCTAAGCTTTTCTCTACTTAAAAGGCTTTGGTCTGTAATATATCATTGAAAATACATTTCCTCCATTCACATTTAGGAATCATGAAAGTAAATTCATATTAATGTAACAATACATCGAAATAACTTCTTTTCGTTTATAAAAATTCAGAATTTCTGAAATTATATAAAATGGTATTACAGAACAAATGATCGTATTCGAAGCATTTTAATTTTATTTTTAGTATCCTTATCCTTGTCCTGAACATAACTAGACAAAAGTTTTCATGTTACATGCAAAATTGTTTTTTGTTGACTAGTATAATTTGTATTGATGAATAATATATAAAAATCAAAATTTTCAGGTTTATAAGGAGCCAGAATTTTGTTTGTTGAATGAATTCATATCTCAAATATGAAATGTTCCAATTTATTGTGTCATGATCTTTCGTTTATCTTTATTTTCATTCATTTTATCGCTCGTAGTTAAGTTATTTTTATTTGTTAAGTCTCTAGTGATAAAACTCATCCAATAAATCAGTCAATTTCAATATAATTCATGATAAATAAAGATAAGATGAATTTATATCTAACCACATGAAATTACTGGAATGTACACTATGACGCAAAACTAATAACTTGATTTTATATAAAAAGGAGATCAATTTTCAAATTTTCTTTGACGAAATGTGTTTTCACTGTTTTTTTTTACTATAGGTGATTTTTCTTTTCAGAACTCAATCCGCACCCGCGCCATCAGTTTCACCAACGGCACTAGTTTCTGGAGCATCGGTTAACACATCTCGGTATAAGACGGAACTCTGCAGGCCTTACGAAGAGTTTGGAGTTTGTAAATATGGAGATAAGTGTCAATTTGCCCATGGTATAGGAGAGTTGAGGAGTCTAGCACGCCATCCTAAGTATAAAACGGAGCTTTGTCGAACGTATCATACAGGTAATAAACTTAGAATTTCAATTAAAAGAACTAATCATTTAGTTCGAAATTTTCACAAATTCAGTACTCTTGAGGGGTTACATCAACTTGCAAGACGGAAAAAATTAGCTTTTTTGGGAATTTTTCATGAACAGGCCTTGTATGTAGTTGTACATGTACATGAGCAGAATTTTATGTACTTTAACGATCAGCGAATCATATTTAAAAATATTGGATTCACTTGTTCCTGTAGCCAATCTCCAGAAGGACCCCCAAAAAAGGTGTCTGGCGGTGAGGAATATATTTCTGCTTCAAATTATCTGAAACCCAAAAACCAAAAAAATTTAGTTTTATTATAGATAATAATAATAATAATTATTATTATGATTAAATAAAATAAATAATTATTATGATTAAATAATTAAATAATTATAATAATAATCATATGAAATTCGGGATTGAAAAATGTAAGACCCTGAACATTCAAAGAGGGAAAGTCATAGATGGTGAAACACAACTTCCAAACGGTGACATTATACAGTGCATGAGAGATGGCGAAACATACAAATATCTGGGATACCAACAAGCCAGATTGTTAGACCAAAAACAATCAAAGGAGAAGATTCGTTCAGAATAAAGTCAGCGTCTGAAGTCTGTGCTGAAATCGATGTTGAACTCGGGGAATCTAGTCAAGGCAATTAACACCTACGCCATTCCAGTGTTGCTTTACTCATTTGGAATAATCAGATGGACTAAGACGGAGCTAGATGATATTCAAAGGCAGACCCGAACGATGCTGACAAAGTACAACAATCATCATCCAAAATCGTCTGTGATACGAACAACTTTGAAGCGGAAAGAAGGAGGACGCGGATTAATAGATGTTGTCAATTTACACACCGAACAGATAAGAAATCTCAGAGAATTCTTCTCAGCAAAAGCTCTCACTTCTGACCTACATAGAGTGGTATCGTTGGCTGATAAGGGATATACACCTCTAAATCTTGCTACCAGAGATGACCTGCTGAATCTACCATTCCTATCAGATACTGAAAAACAAGAGCAATGGTCAAGAAAGGAATTGCATGGACGACATCACCATGAGATTAATCAACCACACATCGACAAAGAAGCCTCCAACAAATGGTTGATGAAAGGAGAATTATTCGCGGAAACAGAGGATTCCTTATGGCCATCCAAGACCAAGTGATCGCTACAAACAACTACAAAAATTTATTATGAAGGACGGAACATTACAAACAGATAGGTGCAGAAAATGCCATATAAGATCGGAGACGATACAGCATATTACGTCCGGATGCGAACAACTGGCCAATACAGACTATCTTCACAGGCATAATCAAGTGTGCAACATTATCCATCAGAAACTTGCACACAAGTACGGACTTCTGAATACATTCCAGCCATATTACAAGTATCAACCGGCGCCCGTATTGAAAAATGACTCTATCAGATTATACTACGATAGGCCTATTATCACTGACAGAATGGTGACGAATAATAGGCCGGACATAGTGGTGTATGATAAGAGAGCCAAGACAGCAATGCTGGTGGATGTCGCCATACCAAATAATAACAACGTGCTGAATAAGTTCCAGGAGAAAAGTCCAAATACACAGACCTTGCTATTGAGATCAAGCAGATGTGGCACCTCGACAAAATAGATATCGTTCCTGTCATCGTATCCTCGACTGGTTTAATACCCAAAACTTTGCATGATAGCCTTAAGAAATTAAAATTGCATAAGAATACCTATATAGAAATGCAAAAGCTGTAATTCTTAATACATGTAGGATAGTTAGAAAATTTATGTCAAGTATATTGTAATCGAGCCTATTCCTTTGATTGCTAAATCTGGGAAAGGTAAATTATATCCAGCTACTAGCTGAGATAGTGCATAAGTCCACGATAATAATAATAATAATAAGACTGTTCATTTAGCTGAAGCTAGAAACAATAACATAAAATACATTGACGTTATAATACAAATAAAGATATTGTATAAATGATTTCTCATCTAATCCGAAACATACAACTTTCTCAGGCGTGATTTGAAAACACTCAGACTCGCGGATGTCCTCACATCAGAAGGCAAACGATTGAAACTCTGCAGACCGCTGACAAAGGTGGACTTTTGTGTTGAAGACAAATCAAATCTCTGAATGTGGTATTCATCGTTTGATCGGAGACCATAACCAATCATATTTGACCTTTTCACCAGAAACTGTTTTAGATAAGAAGGCGTTTGATCATTCGTAATCTTGTAAATGAGAATAAGGTTTGACTGCTCAACCAACTGCGCCACACTCAGAAAACCTAACCTCCTCAACATATCTCTGATAGGAGTGAACCTACCACATCCAAGAAGTATTCTCATAGCTCTGTTCTGTATCTGTAGCTTCCGAAAGTCTTCCCCCGTCGAAGAAATCACCAATGAAATGCAGTAATTTCAATGTGGAGCAATAATAGTGTTATAAACCACTCGTCTACACCATGGAGACAATTTTCTTGAAATCCTCCCTAGGTAACCTACTTTTTTCCAATTTTCTTACATGAAAAATCAACATGTTTAGAGAAGTTCAACTGTTGGTCAAATACGATTCCCAGATACTTCATCTCTTGGACGAAATCAATAACCTGATCATCCATAATAATTTTGTAATTCCTAGCATACACTTGGTATAGTATATCAACTGTTTTGTTCATCGTAGTAACCAACCAGTCAAAGTCACTATCAGTTATCGACACCAACGCATAATCAGCAAACAAACTGAGAAAACAATCACCCAAGTACAAATTCAACTCGTTCACATACAAAATGAACAGCAGCGGCCCTAAAACACTTCCTTGTGGCACACCACAACTAACCTCTGCACACTGTGATAACACTCCCATGACCCTTGTCTTTTGACGCCTATTTGCAAGATAACTCTTTAACCACTTCAGTACTGTCCCTCTGATGCCCAGCCTCTCACATTTTACCAGCAATCTTTCACGGTCAACGGTCTCAAACGCACTCTTCAAGTCAACAAAAACGCCAAGAATAATATTTCCCTTATCGATATCTCTCTTCCATTTAGTGCAAACAAGTTGGCATGCAGACTCACACGAGTGATTCTTTCTGAATCCAGACTGAAACGGAAATGATAATACATAGATGAATACAGGTAATGTAAATTTCGATCTTTGACAAAATGGCAGTTTTCCAAAAAAAATTCATTTTATGTGATAAAATTTTACACTTAAAAATCGAAATTATTTTCAAAAATCTATTTCATCATTACCTGACTAATATATCTAAGAAGGTCGCGTAAAAATTTCAAGCCGATCGGTTCAGCCGTTTCGAAGAAATTTTCCTCACCGGCTGCTTTTTTGTTTGTCTCTAAATTAGTCAAGTGATATTGTCTGAGACATTATCCCCGCGCGTGCACCCTTGCGCTCTTGCGTCCGAAATCGCGATGTCCTCTACGTCCTATATGCTAACGTAGGCATGTGATAATCCCATTGCTTTCATATATTAGGTGCGCAACTAAGTTCTCGCTGTTTGTCAATAGATGGCTCCAGCAGTAAGTGCTGGTCGATTTTTACATATCAAGAACATCTTGAACCGATATGGTAAACAAACCACTGTGACACATTAGTGATTTTGTTTTTACGTCATATACTTTTAGTTTTGAGAAAATGTCTGATTTTGTGCCAAATAATAGTCATTTGCGGGAATTGTTGATTTTCTCCTTTCATTCGAAGAAAACGGCGGCTGAAGCTCATAGAGAGTTCCAAAAAGTTTACGGAGATGCTGCTCTAATTGAAACAACGTACCGGGATTGGTTCCGTCGCTTCAAGAACGGTGATTTCGATGTGGACGACCGTCCCCTTGAAGGAAGGCCAAAAATCTTCAAAGACGCTGAATTGGAGGCGTTGCTCGATGAGGATCCGTGCCAAATGCAAAAAGAGTTTGTTTCAGCCTTAGGAGTTACCCGCCAGACCATTTCCAACCGATTACATGCGTTCAAAAGCAAGGAACTTGGGTTCCTTACGATTTGAAGCCGAGAGACGTTGAGCGTCGTTCGCCTGTGAACAACTGCGAAACTTCTGCTGTGTATTTGGTGGGACCAAGTCGGTTTTATTCATTATGAGCTGTTGAAACCGAACGAAGCCATCACTGGGGAACGGTATCGAACTCAATTGATGTGATTGAGTAAAGCACTGCACGAAAACGGCCACAATACGAGCAGAGACACGAAAAATTAATTCTATAGCATGATAACGGTCGGCCTCACGTTACCAAACCCGTAAAAACCTACTTGTAAAGGCCATATGCCCCAGATATTGCACCATCCGATTATTACTTGCTCCGTTGCCAGAAAGATGGGAAAAAGTTGTAGCTAGCGATGCGCAATATTTTGAATGGTTCATTCGTAATCATTTTTCACAATAAAGTTGTATTTTCACAAAAAAAAAATAGCGAGAATTTTGTTGCGGACCTAATAAATGAGAAATGTTTTACCTTCATTGAACATCTCAGTTGCAATATATATTTCAACGATTTTTGAACCACATGGTATTATTTTTGGAGTTATTTTCCGTATCATCTGACTGTAACGTTCGTTATTGTTTTACATGAAACGCATCGTTCCAGTAATTCTTCATTGCTAAGATCTGTATAAATAGGAAAAATAGTTACAGCAACATTAGTTGGTAAGGGTTGATAGTCATGTTTGCAGCTAGACAAAGTATTCAAGTCTCGTGCTTTTTGCCAAGAACACCACGAGTCATCTCCTATCGAACATTTGTCATGTTGAGTGGAACAATAATGACAGTAAGAAGCCCAAATGACGTTATACATATTTCGAACTGAATCGCAGTGTCTCCTAATCTCTAAGTCATAATAAACAGTTAATTTATCAATCATTTTTCCAGTCAGTTTCCCTTTTCCACCAAGTACTGTCTTTTATCGTTTCTTTACATTCTTATCTGTAATTTCTATAGTAGTTTTATTCACGCACTCCCTTCCTATGAAATCTGTTTTTCATGACTTCAATGCTACCGTAAGGAGCTGCGTTTAAAATTCCTGAGTAAGTTTTGGAGTCGCCATCGTCTATGTAGTTCTTCAAACGAATTCCAAACTTCTTGTTTATGCTCACCCCACCATTATTTATATTCAGCTGTACCTTTCAAAGATTTCCAAGGCACACATTGTTTGCAGTAGGAACTTTTTACAACAAGATCGACAATTTTACCAGTACGATAGCCAATTAAAGATGTCACACCATATAAAGGACTGAACCCTCTCTTTTTTCATGTTCCGTCCCCCGACAGTGTCAAATCATTTTTATATTCATCACCCTGTGTACAGTACGAGTTTTTAGTTAATACTGTCACATATTCGTGAATGCTCTTGGTATTCATATCATAAGTAGTATAACAAAAACGCTGGCATGTCCATCAATCAATAAACATAATCCTAGAATTCTTAACAAATATAAATCTTCTATTTATTCCATACGCGTTTTACATAGTACATATTCACTTATAGCAGCAAACACAGTTATGAAATTTAAAATTCGATATTCAACTGAACTATCACGAGTAACAAAAATTTGATCTTGCGCCTCGAATTTTTTGGCTGAAGCGCTAAAACTGCTCTCATCACATTCTGCTGTATTTGGATTTAAAACGTATTTACGTCTTTTTGGTCGGGATAACTTCCCGCTTGTACTTTTCCGAATTATTCTGGTAACTTAACGAGGCATTCTGATATAGAAAACTCTACACACTGAGAAAAAAACACAACTTGACTACGTGAAAGACCACGCTCAACTTACGAAATTTATTTATTTTCGACCTAACATTTCTAAATATGGCTTTCAGATATAAAGTGGACATTTTGTATTCTTATTTTACGATTATAGACATAATATAAATTGCATTACATTCGAAAAATGCAAAAAAAATAATTTTTTGAAAACTACAAGTGGATATAACCCCTCAAGGCACAGTTTATCCCATCGTAAAAACCTTTACACTCATCCTTCAACATGGTCATCAGAAACCGTCGTGGGTTTTTATTACTTCCCCTCATAAAGAGAGTTTGTTCGCCTACCTAGCTAAACTTTATAGTTTTACAAGTTGTACTAAAAATAAATATTTTGTTGCAGCTGGTTTCTGTCCATATGGACCAAGATGCCACTTTGTTCATAATCAAGAAGAAGCGCTCATGAGTGGAAAAGGTATGGTGCCTGCACTTTCAACACCCCTTATGTTGTCTAGAAACAACGTAACCGCTACTGCACCTAGGCCACGACCAGCAGCACTTAGTCCTTCATTATCATTAGATAGCCCAAGCCCACCTTGCAGCCTAAGTCAATCCCCAACCTCTTCCATGGGTTCCTTTTTCAGCAGCGAGCCAGAACTTCACTCCCCAACGGTGGTAGATGACCAGAGACTCCCGGTCTTCAACAGATTATCAACGGCTCAATTGTTGCAACTTTCTGAACTTATTTTGTAATAGTGGGAGATACCTCAACCTCAAACAAAAAGCCTTAAACTCAAGACTATTATTTAATTCAAACAGTGTCTTATTTATGTTATGTTAGATCCCGTCAAACAGACGGAGTGATTATGATATTGTGTGATTTTTTTTTTAAATTATATTATATATTATTTTACATGGTACGTTTTGATTGGTGAAAAACTCTGGCAGGTTTAACAATAGGAGCACTCTTGGTTTCAGTTTATGAATAAATATATTTTTTTTAAAACAAAAATTGTCAACTATATCAACAGAATATGAACCTATTTTAGTTTCATCATTTCGATTTATTCACTCTAAATTTTTGAAAATATTCTGAATTTGACAATTAATTATTGATGAAAGAAGGAAAGTTATCGAAATTATTAATAATTATCCTATTTCATTTGAAAAACAATCTATCTTTGAGAACAGGTATTTTTTCCATAATTAAAACAAGTTCGAAACATTCCATTGTTATTTTGTTAAATTTATTTTTTTATTCCTAATGTAAGTAGAGTTTGCTTTGATTTCTTATCAACCTGTCAGGGCTCTGGTGCACCAATTGAATCGTTCCTCAGCTAGAGGCGTGTTTTATACGAATGTTGATAATTTTTCTTTCATGAATGTGCAAGTTAGGTTAGGTTCCATCGGTCTCGATTTCTGTAACATTCCTTTGCAATCGAAGATTCGAAGTTTAATTTATTATTTTTTATTATACCTTATCATTATACATCAACTTTTCTCATTTCTTTTTTACTTTTTGTGTGCCTTGTGACCGATGAGAGAATAAGATTTTTTTTTTGTTATTTAAAACATTATTTAATTTGTGTGTTTCTCATTTTCAACAAGTTTATGTTATGTAGTTATTTTATTATTATAATTTATGTGTAACTTATTTATCGCAATATTTTGAGACGACTGTGCTAGCCATTAGTGGCAAGTGCATAAAATGCGTCCAGTGAAGTGTAAAGGGGCGCTCATACCTGTATATTATTTATATTTGTAACTCTATATCAATATTAATAAATTATATTTTGTTCTTAATGAGGTGTGTTAATTTTCTTTCTCATCTCCTATAAGATCAAGATATTTCCTATATAATTGCAAATCAGATACATATAACAATAAATACAATGTTAAAAGAGCACTTCTTAAACCACACTATCATAAAATGAAAATGAAACAAATTATATTTTAAATGATTTAGCTTTAATTTTATACTTGAAAATACATAATAAGAAAGGACAGATAAAAAAAATAAAAAAAGTTTTTTTTTAAGTTATAGGGTTGTACCCACGCGTGTACAATGAGCAGATCAAGTGTAAAATATACCGAAAAATGGTTTCTCCACACAAAGTGTTTTCGAGCACTTTTGACAACTTCAACGTACTCTGTTATGGCAAATAACACATCTTAATGGATTTGTAA
Organism: Cryptolaemus montrouzieri; assembly: GCA_013387265.2. Classification (NCBI taxonomy): domain Eukaryota; kingdom Metazoa; phylum Arthropoda; class Insecta; order Coleoptera; family Coccinellidae; genus Cryptolaemus; species Cryptolaemus montrouzieri. Next base: position 87,716,261 of record JABFTP020000001.1, on the reverse strand, counting down.
TCCTCTGAGGTGTATGGCCATTATTTTGACGATCTGCTTTCACTGCCACACTCGATGAACCACGGTTTTTTGAGGGTTTTGATCGTCGCAAATAAGCCCAAGCGATGCTTCGTCTAAATGACAACTGATCCAGAAATGCAGGCGTTTCTTTTTTCTTAGCAATGACATACAAACGCCATGCATTTGAAATTGCATTATCTATAAGATAGGTAAAAATTACCCACCATTTTACCTTTCATTGCCACACTTTATCTTTTCTTACTGAGCACCAACGTTTAGCTTTAGCAAATGGTTCTACACTATCAAAGTAAGTGCCAATAGTACAAACATTGTTGTCCTTCCATCGCACAAAAAGTATTTCATTGGTTTTATCAAAGCGATAGTTATAAGCAGCTTGAGGTTTCTTTTTCATTTCCTTCACTGTATCTTGTGGGCATTTGCTTGTCCTATTTTCTCTCAGTATCCCCGATGCTCTATAGTCAACCATTCGTAAGTCACTCAACAAATTATAGCTTATGTAAACGATATATTCTTTTGGATTTGTGGGGATTTTTTGCAAAAGGGACTTAATCACCCTAGATCCCAAGGGGTCAGTAGATGCTTCGGTTGACTTTCCACAATATATATCAAATGCGCAGCAATAACCATCAGAGCTAGTCCTGGCCCAGTTTGGATGTCCAAAGCGCATTGGTTTTTCCATAATGAACTGTTTGGCTGTATGATGGCCATAGTATTTGATCATAGATTCGTCAATAGACAAATTCTCATGGAATACTCCCCATTGACAGGGGTTCTTCTGTAAAATATTAAACAAGGGCCTTTTACATCCTGTCATTAGATGAAGCTTTCAATGTATTGTCAATAAAATGTATATTTTGTTTTATCTCCGGCATACAGTCCGAAACGAATGGCACGCTTAGATCTTCGTCCAAAGACCAATATGCACGTTCTGTAGGCAATTGGTGATAGCCTGATATCAGAAGTATCCCTTAAAACCTTTCAAACTTTCTATGTTAAATTGAAAGCTACGCCTATTGTTTTGTGCCGCATACCAACTGGTCGAATAGGGTAATAGTACCTCTACTATACGTAGAAGTGTGCGCGGAGTTCCCCAGGGCTCCATATTGGGGCAAATCCTTTTCCTGCTATATATGGATGACATTACATATAATGTGAGGGCTGATTGTACTATCCCTTTTGCCGACGACACAAGTTTTATCAGTAGAACAAACAGTATACCAGCCTTCTGGAAACAGCATAGGAATCGGTAAACGACGCGTCGTGAATGAATGACGAAAAGACACAGCGACTGCTTTTGTCAGCAAAGAAAAGGACCACTGAATCCGGATTTCCGATACTGCTGGTATTCATAGTGGACTCATCACTATCCTAGGAACAACACCAACTTCGGAAGAGACTCGCAACATCCTTATTCACAATTAGAAGAATAAGGAATATTGTCGGCGAAAGAGAGGCCCTAATAACTTATCATGTCAATTTTCATAGCCTGACCACCTATGACACTATCATATGGGGGGGGGGTCTCAAGAGATGCAGCACTTCTTTCTACAACAAAAAAAGGCAATGCGAATACTGGCTGAGGTGCCGTCAACCTACAGTTGCAGAGATCTTTTTAGAAGGTACAATGTGATGACTTTACCCTGCATATACATAATACAGTGCCTGGAATTCTTTCATAAGTATAAGTCCGGCCATCAGAACACAGTCACTTTAACAAGGACACGAGAAAAATATATTTTACCACAACATCGATTAATGAAAACACAGCACTCCTTTAGATTTATGGGAACAAAGATGTACAACCTACTGCCTGATCACCTTACAAAACTGAACACTGACAGCTTTAAAAAGAAATTGAAATCTATTCTCATAAGAGTGGCCTTCTACAGTATAGACGAATTTTAAAAGCCTAAATATATTTATACTCTGATTGTCATTACTGTGAAATTGTTCTTGTGTTATTTCTATCTTACTAAGGTTGACGTATTTAAATGTTTGAATTTTATTTGAAATGCCTTGTAATTTGTTGAAGGTAAATAATATTAATATAATAATAATATAATATAATACAATAATAATATAATACAAAAACCTCTGTTCCACTATCAAATTACACATTTGTTGGTCAAAAAGCTTCTCGAAGAGTATTACTGGACTACAGTCTTTTATATCGTTATACAGATTATTCAATCGTTCTTCAACAGCGTTATTCGCCACATGCGGAGTAATAAATAGGATTACCTGAAGTTACAATAGCAGCCTCAGACATACGAGGGCGTTTTGAAGTTGAGGCATATGTCTAAAGCTGCTCATCGTCACTGTAATCACAATCCGAAGATAGTCTTCTACGTCGTACTACTTCTACAGTTCCAGGAACATCTCTTGGCAATGCATGTCACAAGATCATCTTCAGGACCCTCCTCTTCGTCAGTTATCGCACCAGGGTCAATCAGAAAGTCGTATGCATTATCGTCTTCTTCAGCAATTATACAATTAATTCTAAAAAAATATATAAAATTATGTACATCTGCCCATTGTACCTTGTCAGGTACAGTAGCAAAATACGTTATTTTACGAACCAAAATACTTAGTTGCAGTTTTTAACTATTTATAATAATAATATAGTATGTAAACTATTGTTTCAAAAACGTTTTGCAATAAATTATGTTTGATAACTGAAAAATAACAACAAATTATTTTACCGTGCACACTCTCAGTTGAACACTAAAGAAATCACAGTCCACCCTCATCAATCAAAAAGTATCAACTTGATCAATTCCATATAGATTAATTACATGTACTTATATCTATACTGTAAAAATACCTTTCTACTGATTTATTGGCTAACACAAAAAATATCGTGATTATTCTTGGTGTACATGCATGTGTACGGTGGGCGGCAATGGGCTAAAACTGAAAATTCCAAAACAAACACTGACAAAATTTCACACACTTTATTCAGATACAAATAGACCTTTTCGTCACAACATTTTTTTGAGCGTATGCGTTAGCATCAGCCATCGTTTTCGTACTGTTTTTTGTAAACTACCCTGCTGCAGTGCCCGATTCTCGTCTATCAGAAATTAGAATATTACTTCAAGTTGAATAATTAAAAAAAAGTGACAAAATAAAGTTCTAAGTACATTTTAATTATGTTGTCTGTACGAAAGAAACAACAAAACGGTGTTGTTTTGTAGTGTGTAAAAGCGCATGGTACAAATCATTCAAAACCAATACATATTATTTTCTAAAGCCTTGTCTGGAATATCGAAAAAAAATAATCAAATCAAATCGAATTGCCAAATGTTTGTATAATTTGTTTTTTGACTCAAAACATTTGGACTTTGATTAGGTGTGTTTAAGATTTCTCTTAGTCAACTGGTACATTATTCCTAATTGCATTTTTGACTCTGTACATATCATAAATTTTTTATATATTGTTTCATTTTAAACATTTAATTTATGATAAAAACTATTAATATTCAATTTAGTATTTACGTTTGTCTAATTAATAATGTCATATATTGCCTTAAAATATTAGTTATTTCCATAAATATATTTTCAATCATTACAAATGAATTGACATTATCAATAAGAAAAAATCGTAAATATTACTTTTGTTTATAGTTTTAAAACAGTAAACAAACGTTTACGCCTTACTTCCCAATCACCTCACTTTTATATATTTTATTTTTATATTGAAATATTCGTTTTTTATTGGAAATAGTTTCGCAAGTTAGAAATCTACTGATCTCACTGCTTCGTGATCAGCCAGTCCTCTGCATCCTTGATGTCTCGGCACTGTAGTTCTTTCGATAGCCCTCCTTGGTGGTGTTTCTGTACCTTCTTCAGCAGTGTTCTCACCTCTCGTTGTAGATTATCTATATCGGTGTTGCTCCAAGCAATTATCGCGAAGGAATAATTCAGGATTGAGCATGCTTAAGTGTTAATTGCCTTAAACATATTCTTTCTGTTAATATTTGCACGAAGCAGTTGTATAACTCTCTCAATGAATTCGTTGGTCAAGTCTCTTTTCATTCTTCCGTGACCTATTCGTGGTGCTTGTTTCATGCCCAGATATTTGTATGTCTCCCCTTCGATCATTGCGGCAATATTTTGATCCTCTTCGATCTCATCTGCGGTTCCTATACTTTCCTCTAATTGTACTGAGGGTACGACATTCGTCCAGTCCGAAACGAATTCCTATGTCGTCGGAGAACTCTTCTACAATTTTCAGCATTTGCTTTGATTGGTTCTTGGTGATAGCCACCAATTTTAAATCGTCTATGTAGATAAAGTGGTTCATTCTTATCATTTCAGCGTTGTTCTCTTTTACGCTGAATCCGTGTCTTGTCGAGTTTAAACGGTGTGACAGTGGATTCATAGCAATGCAAGAACCATACTGGACTCAAGGTGTCTCCTTGAAACATTCCTCTTTTTATGGGGATAGTTGTTCTAGTTCTTAGTTCGCCATAATGACATGGAATATTCTAAAAATGCCACTAGATTAGGCTCTATTGCATACATTCTTAGGATTTTATCAGCCACTCGTGCGGTACAGAGTCATAAGCTTTCTGCTAGTCTACGTAAGCCTTGAAGAGATTTCGCTTGTCGGAATAAGCTTGGTTGTTTAAAACTGACTCTATAATAAGTTGTTCTTTGCATCCCATGGCATTTTTATTTACAGCCTCTCTGTTGTGGTGCGATAATGTTGTTGTTCTCACAATGTTCGTATATTCGTTGGGAAATGCATGCATTTCCCAACGAATAACTTTGTATAGTGTCGGTAGACAAGTACATGGGTGTTCTGAACATTTTTTGGCAATAAGTAAGTATTGTATAGTAATTGGCTGGTGTAGCTAACTGTACAGTCCAGAATTCTTCCATTTGTTGCTTGGTGGGACTGCCATTGTTACTAGCAGCTTTTATGTTGCTAAGTTTTCGGTAAAATGTCTTTTATGATTTTTCGAGCATTGTGTTGTCCCGTTTTTGGCTATTGCTAGTTTTATATCTTCTTAGGCGCCCTGAAAACACGGATAATTTTTGTTTAAAAGTATCTAGACACTGATCTGGTGTGGTATTGCCGGGGTCTTGTTCTGAATGTAGTGGAACCCGGCTTATCATCAATTGTGCTGATTTTTCCACTCTCGCACTTTTTGGAACTCTAAGACACTTCGTCAGTTGTCCTATGTCACCTCGGAGAGCCTCGATCTTCTTACTCAGTCGTCTTTCTCATTGTGGTGTATTCGGTTGCCTCCTCGTACGACTTATGTCACGTCTCGTAAGTATGTTCGCATCCGTTACTCTAGCTGCTGCCAATGCGCTGCAATAAATCAACGTGTACAAAGAGTCCAATGTGCTAACATCCAATACATAATCGGGTAATTCGGAGTTTAAGGTATGTAGTACAATTGCTAATTTCTTAGAGGGGCTCATTTTTGTAAGCTGGGGTCTGCGCAGTGGGTTAGTGCCGTCGTACTCTAACAATGCTCTTCTCAATTCTCTAATTTTATTATCTCTTAGTTCTGCATTGTCTTCTTGGTTTTGCTCGTTTTGTACATCTTGCATTTGTGTTTCAATGTATGTCCTTGAATTTAATTTTTTTCTATCAAATTTCATCAAAATCTATTCAGCAATTTAGTCATGAAAACCTATAAGACAAACAGAGTTACTCTCAGATTTATAATATCAATATGGATTCATTACTGGAATACGTAGAAATATTTCTTGTTGAGTCTAATCCGAATTCAGGGACAAAAAAAAATAACAAAATTGTCGATAACTCTGTGGTTGGTTAGAAATGTGATTATTTCATACGTGTAGACCGTGTAGAGAACAGAGATTTATATTTTTACCAACAAAAGAAGCCATTATTACTATGAAAAACATAGTACTCCCTAAATTCTTCACTATCTGTACAGCTGAACTGATTGCAATTTCTAAAGCAATCCAAATAACTATCAAAAACTTGTAATTATTTCAGACTCCCAGAGTGCACTCGAAAAAATCATAAAGTGGAAAATGATCACTTAACTTTAGAAATTAGAAAAAAATCATAGATTTGAAAAATACAGGTTCTGAAATCCAACTAATCTGGATTCCAGGGCATACAAATATATATGGCAATGAGCAAGCAGATAAACTATCGAAAATGGGACTTAACAGTCAGATAGTGGAGAACATTAAAGGAGATATAAGTGAATTTTATTCAAATATTAAAAAATCAATATGGAATGAATGGATTGAAGAATATTCTATGATAGGACAGACTAAAGGCTGAACATACTTCAACATGGTTGGTAAGGCAAAAATTAAAAAAAAACTTGGTTTTGTAACTCTCAATATCAAGAAGGGCCATAACTACAATATGCAAGTTGAAAAGTAACCATGCCTCATACCCACAACATCTATTCAAAATTGAAGCTATTCAGTCAGAACTGTGAGATTGTGGTAAATTAGGGGATCTTAATCACATATTTTTTGATTGTGACAATAATAGAGTAAGATGTGATAGATTATATTCAGATTTAATAAATAAATTGAAAGTAACATATCCTATTACTATTTATGATGCTATATTTCATGAAGACCTAAAGATTTTAAAACTAATAGTTGATTTTCTTGCATCATCAGGTATTGAAATGTAACAACCATGGAAAAGATGAACTGGTATCTGCTAATCAAACGTACTCAACCTGGGTTGATGTGTGTGATGTAATTTTGTGTCCATATCATTCTTCCTGAATTAGTTAAGTACGTCAAAGGGGACAATCATCCTTAATTCCTCCAACCTTCCTAAAAAATTAAGTACAAAAGTACAAAGTAAAAGGAAAAATAATCCTCTGAAACTAACTGGATCAATCACCAAAAATTAATAAGTGGAACAAAAAGTAACTACAGGGTTGGATATTGGAAATGCCCAAGATTCGTCACTAACGAGCCCAACCGTCCCTAACAAGAAGCTTGTGCAGATGGGCACAGTTCCCAAACACATTATAAAAGAAAATAAGAAGAAGAAGAAGTACAAAAGAAGAACGATAAGAAGAAGATACTAATTTATTGGTTATGTTTTCGAAGTGAACTACGAGTCATCATATTTGAAGATATTCTAAATATTCATTTTCCATCGGAATTACTTCAGTTGGCTTTTCTAAAACTATGGAGGGTATGGAAGTTGTTCCCGCTGACAAGGTGAGCAGATCACAGTACTTAATTTTATATGTATACACAAACTCAGCCCTTTGTCTGTGTTCTAATTAAAATATTTTCTGTATTTCATCAAAATCAAATGTTTTATATTTGCGTCGAGTGAAGGTTTCAAATTAATGAATGATGGTTTTAAAGGATGAAGGTAGCCCCGTTGAAACCAAACAAACATTACAAGATATGGATGTGGAAGATCTCTATACAAAGTATAAAAAGCTGCAACAGATGCTTGAGTTCTTAGAAGTTCAAGAGGAATACATAAAAGATGAACAAAGAAATCTTAAGAAAGAATATTTGCATGCTCAAGAAGAAGTTAAACGTATTCAGTCAGTACCGTTGGTTATTGGACAATTTTTAGAGGCAGTTGATCAAAATACAGGTATTGTAGGCTCAACCACTGGATCTAACTATTACGTTAGGATTTTATCTACTATTGATCGAGAATTGTTGAAACCCTCTGCCAGTGTAGCTTTACACAAACATAGTAATGCTCTAGTTGATGTTTTGCCTCCAGAGGCTGACTCGTCAATAAGGTAATAAATATCTAATTTGAATAATAATCATTAATCTTGCATCTTTCATTTCTGTCTTATCGTAGTATGTTACAAGCTGATGAAAAACCAGATGTTCAATATAGTGATATTGGTGGTATGGACATGCAGAAACAAGAAATTAGAGAAGCTGTCGAACTGCCTCTCACTCATTTTGAACTCTATAAGCAAATCGGTATTGACCCTCCTAGAGGAGTGTTGATGTATGGCCCTCCTGGATGCGGAAAGACAATGTTAGCTAAAGCTGTGGCACATCATACTACAGGTTTGATAAACTATAATAAAATATGTTCCTTTCTCTAAAATAGTACAAAAACTAAAGCATTTTACAATGGGAATATTAAATACTATATTCATAATTCACTGAAAAAAAATGTTTACTTACTAATTTTGGGGGTAATTACACCATAAAGTGGCAGTACACAGAATTTTTTGAAAAAATGATCACTTACTAATTTTGCGGCCCAGAATCCGAATCTGAAATCATTTTGCCCATGATGGCTATCGTTTAAGAGAAAATAAAAAACAAAAATTCCCTGACAGTCCTCTTGTCTATATCATTCAAACTCTTATTGCTTCATTCAAATGCCTTGTTACTATCACAATGGATAAAATATACACACATGTACCATTAATCAGTAATTCTACGCTCAAATATACATTCATTTCTTATTAAAATGCTTTTCAATTCGAATGTTTATTTCCTAGACAGTTAATCCGCCATATTCACTTTCCAGATATGATTGCCCCTCAATTCTCAATATTAGGCAACCATTTGAAACATTTACAATCCAAGACCTACGTGACATGATCCCGACCATAGCGACGTACTCGCCATCTCCCGTCATAACAGAAAAATATTAAAATGGAAATGTCTTCAAACCAAACCTATCTAACCTAACCGAACCTAGAACCTAATTTAAATTTATAATTTTGAATTAAATAGGTTAGTAGTTTAGATTTTAGGTAAAATTAGGTTAGTTTGTTTAGGTTTGGAAAGATTCCCATTTGAATTTCGGTCTCTTTCTTGCATCGTTTTGAGCCATACATCATATAACTTGTAGCATGAAAACACTGTAAATATGGCGGGTTAACTGTCTAGAAAATAAACATTCGAATTAAAAAATTTTTAATGAAGCAATGATGGAGTTTGAATAATATAGACAAGAGGACTTTCAAGGAAATTTTATTTTTTATTTTCTCTTAAAGGATAGCCTTCCGGGACAAAACGATTTCAGATTTGGATTCTGGGCCCCAAAATTAGTAAGTGTACATTTTTTCAGTGCATTCTGAATACCACCACCATACGGTATAACTACCTTATAGAATATTATACAGGGTGCTATAACGAAAACTAAACAGAGGCAATATCTACCAAGATATTCATTTCTGATCAAAACGCAAAAACATGTCAATTTTTGTTTCAAGGAGGACATCTTGTGGGGTACAAAACTTGCCTGAAATATCAACCCCCTAAGCGGGGGTTGCAATCCTTGAATATTTTGAATAGGAAAGATGGGTCAAGTGATGACTCAAAAGAAAGGTGGTATCTTTGTCTACATCGCCTTGAACGAATTTTCATTTTTAATTGAAAACTAAAAGATAAAGGGTGAGCAACTGAAAGAAAGGGAAGACTATTTCCCTGAGACTATTCAAGTTTCTGTGAGGTAAAATGGAACAGATCCATGCTGATCAATGGCAGTCATCATCAAGTACCATCCTCATCTCGAATTTCAACCCCTGGAGCAGAGGTGACAACCCTTGAAAATTTGGAAGATGGTAGATGGGTCGAGTGATACCTCGAAAGAAAGGTATTATCTTTGTCTGCATCCCCGTGAACGAATTTTCATTTTTGATTGAAAACTGTAGAAGATACAGAGTGAGCTACTGAAAAATAGAGGAGTGAAGTAAAATGGAACAGATCCATGCTGATCAATGGCAGTCATCATCAAGTACCATCCTAATCTCGAATTTCAAACCCTGGAGCAGGGGTGACAACCCTTGAAATTTGGAAGAGGGTAGATGGGTTGAGTGAAACCTCGAAAGAAAGGTATTATCTTTGTCCGCATCCCCGTAAACTAATTTTCATTTTGGATTTAAAACTGTAGAAGATACAGAGTGAGCTACTGAAAAATAGAAGAGACTATCTATCGCCCTGAGGCATCACTGGATCGAAATATTACCCCTGCTCTAGGGATTGAAATTCGAGATGAGGGTGATTTCGGAAGATGACAGCTTTTGAACTAAAATGAATCTATTCCAGTTTTTCGCACTAATACTCCAATAGTCTTGGGGCGATAGTCTTCTCTATTTTTCAGTGGCTCACTCTGTTTCTTCTACAGTTTTCAATCAAAATTGAAAATTCTTTCACAGGAATACAGACAAAGATACTACCTTTCTTTCGGGTTATCACTCGACCCATCTTCCCTCTTCCAAATTTTCAAGGGTTGTCAACCCTGCTCCAGGGGTTGAAATTCGAGATGAGGATGGTAATTGATGATGACTGCCATTGATCAGCATGGATCTGTTCCATTTTACTTCACTGAAACTTGAATAATCTCAGGGAAATAGTCTTCCCTATCATTCAGTTGCTCAATCTGTATCTTTTACAGTTTTCAATTAAAAATGAAAATTCGTTCAAGGCGATGTAGACAAAGATACCACCTTTCTTTTGAGTCATCACTCGACCCATCTTCTCTATTCAAAATGTTCAAGGATTGCAACCCCCGCTTAGGGGGTTGATATTTCAGACAAGTTTTGTACCCCAAAAGATGTCCCCTTGAAACAAAAATTGACCTGTTTTTGCGTTTTGATCAGAAATGAATATCTTGGTAGGTATAGCCTCTGTTTAGTTTTCGTTGAAGCACCCTGTATATTCATATTTAAATACTAATTATACAGGTATATTTTTTTTCAGTAATCCTGCTGTTTACACTGACCACTTTACATATCCAGTACCAAGTCGACGGAAAATGTTTCCCGAAGGATTTGAATTTCAGCCAGTGTTGCCAGATCCCCTTTCCTGGTGGATTTTTTCAACTGCATTGATTTTTGAGTTATTTAATATATCGGTTATTATTGAATATACGTGAAGAGTATTTTCACATTGTTCAGCCACTTTTTTGAATAGATTGCAGTGGATGTGCCGAAATTTTTTTTCTATTTGGCTTGACATAGACATGAAAGTGGAATTTCAATTTTTGTCATTGAATTTCTGGTTTTGGGCTTGTTCATGGTGATCTTGAAAGTTTTTCACTCGACATTTAACCTCTACCAGCAGCAGGCATTTTCCGAGCTGATGCAGAGAATTTTATCGAGAATTCTACTACCCTTTTTATTTCAATACTGACACAGGTGTCGAAGCTCAATTTTTAACCCATCTTGTTATGTAAAAAAAACTCCCGTGAATTGATACCCGAATTTTGAGTCTCCCTCAGGTCAGTTTCTCAGTGTAATTCAAAACACCAATCTAACCGAATTAGTCGGAACATTCTACTTGCTATAGACTGAATCAAACCCAGAATATATAAGACCTTATTTTGACGAAGGATGCTTCTCTCACCACATTTATTGAACATTTTCCACCAATAGGCAAATCGGACCATGAAGTCCTTAAAACGTCGATACAAGCCAACATTCACCATTCCTGAAAAAGAACTAAAACAATATCCACTGTAGACTACAAGCAAATCTCATCAGTATTGGCCTCGATAGACTGGAATACAGGATGAATTTTCTGAGGCGCAAAAAATCTCTCTGGCAACGTTTCTCAAGAAGCAGACGAGATGACGACTTCAACAACCATCGCAATTTCTCTAATTTTGTAACGAACGCCCTTAAAAATGCTAAAAAGGCGATAACAAAGGACAAGAAAAAGTTCTTCAAATATATCAGATCGAGCCTCAATTCCAAGGTGACAACTCCTAAACTTCGAATGAATGACATGCGAGAGTGGTGACAAAACAGCGAAGGTCTTCTCAGATCATTTTTCCGAATCCTACAGTCAAGAGCCTACAGGCCCATTGCACTTAATAACAAGCCCCAGGTGTGAATTTTCGATTATCTCCATAGATTTCAACTCACCTAAAGTAGAGAAGTATCTTAACATTATCAATTCTAATGCAAGCCCTGGTGTCTCTCCTTTCTTACTTAAGAGTTGTCTGCCTCTTCATGTCTGTCTCTATCGAAAATTATGAAAACTTCCTTTGAAACATCTAAGCTGCCTTCAGACTGGACAAACGCTCGTAGTAAAAGTGGCTGAAAAAATAATCTTCGATGAAATGCTCGAATTCTTGGTGGCGAACTCTATAATTCCCGAAAATCAACACGGGTTTTTACCAGGAAAATCGATTTTAACGAACCTACTCAAATATGTTCACGACTGGACTATCTCTTTCGATGACAAAATCCCGATAGATGTAATATACCTCGACTTTACCAGGGCTTTTGACAGGGTACCCTTTAGACGACTGCTTCACAAGCTGGAACACTTCGGAATTCGGGGACCTCTGCTGGAATGGATAAAATTCTTTCTGACCAATCGAACATCCAAAGTCAGAATAGGTGAACATTTTTCTCCCGAGTTCGTTGCTTCCAGTGGTGTTCCCCAGGGTTCAGTACTTGGTCCGCTACTTTTTCTTGTATATACAGCTAATATTCCTTCTGTTCTTGAATCCACTGTCTCGATGTACGCAGATGACACCAAGTTGTACAACAATGCTCTCTCCAACCATAATACGCTTCAAAATGACAACAGCCTCGTGTAAAAAGTGGCGTCTCGACCTGAACTACGATAAATGCGTCGTACTACATAGGGGTAAAAGTAATCCCCGCCGAACGTACCATACAGGAACTTTCCAACTCCAGGAAGTCAAGAGTCAACTAGATCTTGGGTGGTGATATTACATGATCTGTCTTGGTCAGAACATATTACACGAACAACCAATAGAGCAAGAAGGATCCTGGGTATGATGGAAAATTCATTTCGACAATGTAGTCTTGTAACCTCTAAAATATTATACAAGAGCTTTATTCGACCTATCTTGGAATTCGCTGGTCCTGTTTGGTGCCCCCTCCTACAAAGAGACATCCTTCTTCTGGAAAATATACAAAGGAGGGCAACTAGAATGAGTTATGGTAGAGCTCGCCCCAAATATGAGCAACGTCTCGTTTGCCAGAAACTAACAACTTTCAAAACGAGTGACTCAGAGGCGATTTGATTATCCTCTCCAGAGATATTCACGGGCTTTTTAATTTCGATTCAAATTTTCTTTCAAGAACACTCAACTGAGGGGCCACTCATTCAAGCTGGATAGAGAGAAATTCGCTACGCCTCAAAGACAGCATTCTTCAAAATCGAACCTTTTACGTATGGAACCAACTACCCGAAGAAATAGTGACTTCCGCGTCAGTGAATGTTTTTAAAAATGGGCTTGATCAGTGGTTCGTCGAGAGGGACGTCTTGTAATTCACTATTCACATTCGATATTTTATATAGAGTTTTTTTTCTCCTATGAGCACATTCTGCTATTTTACATTTGATTATGATCTTAGAGTGTATGTTACAATGATGTATTCTTCAATGAGTTTATATGTTACTCATTTTCATTTTCTAATAATAATAATTAGAATAATTTCGAGAAATATCTGTTCGACTCGGTACTGGATGCGCGAAATTGATCTGCGTAAACAGCAGGATTACCTTTTTCTCTTCCTGTTTACAGCTGCTTTCATCAGAGTTGTTGGATCTGAGTTTGTACAAAAATATCTTGGAGAGGGTCCTAGAATGGTACGTGATGTATTTAGACTTGCGAAAGAAAATTCTCCTGCCATTATTTTCATTGATGAAATTGATGCTATTGCTACAAAGAGATTTGATGCACAAACAGGTGCTGATCGTGAAGTACAGAGAATTTTGCTTGAATTGCTGAATCAAATGGATGGTTTTGATCAAACTACTAATGTTAAAGTAAGCGAAATTTTATGATTCTTGATTTCTGGCATAAATTCTTTAGCGTTTGAAGATTCAAATATATACTAATTCTAATTTTTGTCTAGGTTATTATGGCAACTAATCGTGCTGATACTCTGGATCCTGCTTTACTTAGACCAGGTCGACTTGACAGAAAAATTGAGTTTCCCTTACCTGATCGTAGACAAAAAAGGCTCATCTTCAGTACTATTACTGCAAAAATGAATTTATCGGAAGAGGTATGTAATCCAAAATTTATTTGATAACTTCAAAGAATAAAATAGTTTTTGAAGAATATCCAATAAGATTCAATTCTATTTGATAAAATGGAATAATCATGAATGTTTTTTAGTGTTGCTACTACATTATTCAATGTAATTTTGCCAGAGGTGTTCTGTAGCGTTCCGCTATAAAAGTTTTCATGTTTCTTATGACCAATTGCTATGCAACTGAAGAGAATGGGAGCAGCAATTTCTTTATCCCCATTGCATTTTATGTGGTTTTATTTCAGACTTACATATTTTGCTGAATGGAATTTTAAATGGTCAATAATGGTCGTCAATTCATCCCTAGATAGGAAAAAATATATATAACCGATAATTTTTTTCATTAGCTTGACCTGGAGTTTTTATGCAGGATTGTTTTTATTCTTCTGACTGTTTCAGTTATTCTCATAGCCTCTGTTATATCCACATAAACTGAATACTATAGTTCTTGCAAATTGTTAGAGATTTTAACTTCTTTTCTTTGTCAACCATATGAATAGATTTGGAGCTTTTAAGTTCAGTTCGCTACGTTTTATGATATAATATTTAGGGCTTTTTGTATGATATGGTAATCAGTATACATGTTTTAATAAACATTCTTCAGTCTTTCTAAAAATATTTATTGACCATAGTAGAGGCTACAGGACATTTTCTTATGGGCATCTTTTTACCGCGATAGCGATGTTTTAGTGTCTAAAGATACTTCTGGGCATTTCTCTTATCCATTCCATATAGTCCGGTCAAATTAGACCAAAAAATAAGAGTAGAGCTACATAAATTCCAAGCAAGCTGAAAATCAATAAGATTGTTTAAAATATGATTAAAAATAAAATTCGAAAGTTCCCCATCTTTCCCCTGTATGGAAAAATTTTATTCAAGGTCAAAGTAAAAAAATGAGTTTCGCTATTTTCAGCAAAACGGTAAGTTTTACCTCAGACAAAAATTGTCGAATATATAAATGCGTTTTTCCTTCGAGCCACCGTTTTTGAGATATAACGATTTAAAAAGTTGTAATCGTCATAATATGCACACGTTTCCATGCCACCTGTACATTACGCGTTTTTTTTTTAACGTGGTTTCCCCACTAGGCCTATACCACGGGTCAGTTGTGAGCATGTTTAATTTGAAACTATTGAAAAATAATGTATATTAGCAGAGATTGAAAAGATGAAAGCAATTCAAGTTAAAAAAAACCACATAATACCCACATGTGGAGTGTGTTAATTAATATATCATTAATATTTTTTTTTTCCTTTTTTTTTATTGAAAAATAATATCTAAATAACCCTTTCAGGTTTTGACAGATATAGTTAAAATATAAGATTATTTTATGATCAGATTTACATTCGAATTTGTATCAAGTGTTCTTGCAATTTTTTTTTAAATTTTGTGTGCGTTATCTCCTTCACTTCACGGGAAAGCTTGTTATAAAGTCTGACACCCTCAGATAGTATGCGTCTTTCCCCCACCTTGGTTCTGTGAGCTAAATAATTCAGCTCTTCATTTCTTCTGGTTGCGTGGTCATGTACTTCAGATCTAGTTGTTAAAATAAAATCATCATCTTGTATTTCATTGTCGAGAAATTTTCTCACCAATTTCATAGTTTCAAGCTTCCTCCGTAGGTGTCATTGAGGGAATTTTATACAGGACCTTAATAATTTTATTTTGGCTTCGTTGCAGTTTTTTCATTTCTATTACGTTTCCTGTTGCCCAAAAAGATATCAAATAAGTTAACTTACTTTTAATGTAAGCTTCATACACCATTTTCTTCTCTTTCATAGGTAGGACGTCCGAAATTTTGTGAGCTAATTCCCTGTAATAGGAAAGATTCTTGACAAGCTGCCTGATGTGAGGAGTCCATTTCATATTCTTGTCTAACGTGAGGCCGAGATATTTAATAGTGTATTGTTCAAGAATTTTGTTGTTATTTAGATATATGTTTATATTATGTTTTTTCGATTTATTCTCGAAGTTTATAATATGGCACTTTTCACTATTCAGGGTTAGCTTGTTTATCTTCGTCCATTCCATCAACCTGTCAAGATCTCTTTGCATCTGTTTTTGAGTCACCTTATCATCTTCATTCACATAGAAAAGAGCTGTGTCATCAGCATATATCATAACCTTCCCACATAGTTGTGCCTCTCAAGATCATTTATGTATAGCAAATATAGATAAGGGCCCAAAATTGATCCCTGCGGCACTCCGTAATATATGTTTTTACATTCACTCACTTCATCCCCAACCTTGGTGAATTGCTTCCTATTCTTCAAGTAAGAAGCAAAAATATCAAGTGAACCTCCTGCCAAACCCATTTGTTCCAACTTACGCAACAAAACACTCGGATCAACCGTGTCAAAAGTCCAAAATTAAAGCAGTAACACATTTTCCCTGGTCCATTTTTGTTTGTATAAAATTGAGTATATGTGTCATCGCAGTTTTTGTACTTCTGTGCCTTTGAAACCCATGCTGAGACTTGCTGAGTATATTCATATTTAGTATGTGTGCTGATAATCTGTCATGCAGGATTGTCTCAAAAATCTTGCTGAAAACTGTCAGGTTCGCGATTGGTCTATAGTTATTCGGACATTTTTCATTTCCCTTTTTGTGCACTGGAGTTATTCTAGCAATTTTTAGCTCATCCGGAAAACTTCCCTCTCGAAAGTGGAGTTCACCAACCTAGCTATTATTGGAGCTATTATGTTCTTTATTTCTTTGACTAGTTTCGGTTTAACTTTATCATATCCTGCTGCAGCATTTGTTTTCAGTTTATTTATGATTTTCACGACCTCTTTGGATGTTGTTGGCCGCAAGTACATCATTGCTGATGGAGGAGATTCGTCACTTTTCTCTTCTAGTCTACCAGGATTGTGGCTATTAATTTTCTTTGCTAGGTTTGCTCCTACAGTGACAAAATGGTTATTCAGTATAGTTGAGATCTGTTTTCGACAAGTTGTGACAGTTCCATCTTCACTTTCAAGTTCTCGAATATCATTAGCTTGTAGACGTTCTTCGTTCTCAAGATTTTTTATGATTGACCACAGTTTTTACTGTTACCCTCTGCACTTTGTAGTTGATTTTGAAGAATTCTCTTTTGCCTCTTTAATACATTTTTGGTGTCCCTATCCTGTATTTTGAATTGTTGTTTGAGATAATGTGAGTCTCTGTTCTTCACCATGCTTTTATAGACTTTGTTTCTCTGTTTTATTTTTTCATATATAATTCGAGTCATCCATCCCTCTTTCTCTGTCGATGCATATTTTTTTGTTGTTACTATGGTAGTCTCGGAGAGAAGTTTTATGATTATCTCTTGGAGCTCTTTGAAACTTGTTGTACTTTTCTCTTTCAGTTCCATATCTGCATTGTCGGCAACGTATTAAAAAAGTGTGTCACTTTCTGGTGGTGGGACATGAGCAGAACGATGAAAAGCTACTGCCGCCTGGTACATTATTGTTTCATAATAGGATACACATAAACCAAAAGACGAAAAGATTTGTATAAGACGTTTTGACCCGAACCTTTGATGAAAAAACTGAAAAAAACTGCGAGGCCTAATTGTAATTTGGACTTAAAAGACCTTGGTGGAACAGCAGCCATGATACTATGGCAAATGGTCTAAATTTGATCGTTTATCCTTTAGATTCACTCGTTCTACAAAATATGTCAACGATTTTGGGATTTCAGTATTCAAATCTTCAAACATGCAACCTGCTGGAGGGTAGTTAGAATTATCACACACTGCTGAATATCTTCGTGAATGATAGCTGCAGCTGCATCTAGGACCAGGCTTGATTCAAAATCACCGTATTTCAGTTTTAGTCATTGCTTAATCATTCTGTTATTTAAAGTCGTAGTTTTGCAAATATTCTGTAATTCGTTTAGAGTGAACTGACAGTCATCGCTATTTTCAATGTAAGTAAATATTTTCTCCATTGCCCGATCCATAGATTCGTCTTTAGGACGACAGACTTTAAGTCCAGTGGAAGGTTTCATGAAAGAAGCATGGCAATCACAATGATATTTAGCTATATTATGAGTGTAAGTTACAATGACCGATAGAACATATTTTAACATATATTAAAACTATAGAGATGTATATATGTGGTGTATCATGTATATTATGACTGTTACAACTTTTTGAATCGTTATATCTCAAAAACGGTGGCTCATAGGAAAAAGTATTCATACATTTTTTGTAGATAATTTTTTGGTCTACAATTTTTGTCTAAAGTATCTCCTGATAAAACTCACCGTTTGCTGAAAATCGCGAATTTTACCTCTGACCTTGAATAAAACTTTTTCCATAAAGGGGAAAGATGGGGAACTTTCAAATTTTATTTTCAATCATATTTTAAACAATCTTACTGATTTTCAGCTTGCTGGGAATGTATGTAGCTTCAAATGTCTAAATTGAACGGACTAATAATAGATGTTTTTACACCCTTGCTTCTGGAGAAATTACTAATGGTTGTATGGAAAGTATTGTCGAATTGTGCTTCAATATTCTGGAAAATAACCAGAACTATGTCTTAAACTGGTACATCCACTGGTACATAAATTCCAAGCAAGCTGAAAATCAATAAGATTGTTTAAAATATGATTAAAAATAAAATTTGGAAGTTCCCCATCTTTCCCCTGTATGGAAAAATTTTATTCAAGGTCAAAGTAAAAAAATGAGTTTCGCTATTTTCAGCAAAACGGTAAGTTTTACCTCAGACAAAAATTGTCGAATATATAAAAGCGTTTTTCCTTCGAGCCACCGTTTTTGAGATATAACGATTTAAAAAGTTGTAATCGTCATAATATGCACACGTTTCCACGCCACCTGTACATTGCGCGTTTTTTTTAACGTGGTTTCCCCACTAGGCCTATACCAAGGGTCAGTTGTGAGCCTGTTTAATTTGAAACTATTGAAAAATAATGTATATTAGCAGAGATTGAAAAGATGAAAGCAATTCAAGTTAAAAAAACTACATAATACCCATATGTGGAGTGTGTTAATTGATATATCATTAATATCAGCATTGTCGGCAACGTATTGAAAAAGTGTGTCACTTTCTGGTGGTAGGACATGAGGAGAACGATGAAAAGCTGCTGCCGCCTCGTACATTATTGTTTCATAATAGGATACACATAAACCGAAAGACGAAAAGATTTGTATAAGACGTTTTGACCCGAACCTTTTATGAAAAAAACTGCGAGGCCTAATTTTAATTTGGACTTAAAAGACCTTGGTGGAACAGCAGCCATGATACTATGGCAAATGGTCTAAATTTGATTGTTTATCCTTTAGATTCACTCGTTCTTCAAAATATATCGATGATTCTGGGATTTCAGTATTCAAATCTTCAAACATGCGACCTGGTGGAGGGTAGTTAAAATTATCACACACTGCGATTTGAATATCTTCGTGAATGATAGCTGCAGCTTCATCTAGGACCAGGCTTGATTCAAAATATGATGATTATCTACTAAGCATATGAATGTTAATGTTCCCGATTTCGCAGTGATGATAAGTTTATCACCGTATTTCAGTTTTAGTCATAGCTTAATCATTCTGTTATTTGAAGTCGTAGTTTTGCAAATATTCTGTAATTCGTTTAGAGTGAACTGACAGTCATCGCTATTTTCAATGTAAGTAAATATTTCCTCCATTGCCTGATCCATAGATTCGTCTTTAGGACGACCGACTTTAAGTCCAGTGGCAGGTTTCATGAAAGAAGAATGGCAATCACAATGATATTTAGCTATATTATGAGTGTAAGTTACAATGACCGATAGAACATATTTTAACATTTATTAAAACTATAGAGATGTATATATGTGGCGTATCATGTATATTATGACTGTTACAACTTTTTGAATCGTTATATCTCAAAAACGGTGACTCATAGGAAAAAGTATTCATACATTTTTTGTAGATAATTTTTTGGTCTACAATTTTTGTCTAAAGTATCTCATGATAAAACTCACCGTTTTGCGGAAAATCGCGAACTTTACCTCTGACCTTGAATAAAACTTATTCCATAAAGGGGAAAGATGGGGAACTTTCAAATTTTATTTTCAATCATATTTTAAACAATCTTACTGATTTTCAGCTTGCTGGGAATGTATATAGCTTCAAATGTCTAAATTGAACGGACTAATAATAGATGTTTCTACACCCTTGCTTCTGGAGAAATTACTAATGGTTGTATGGAAAGTATTGTCGAATTGTGCTTCAATATTCTGGAAAGGAACCAAGGCTATGTCTTAAACTGGTACATCCACTTCTTTAATTAGAAAGTGTAGTGCAGCAATCTTGGATTTGGCTTATTCCTAGTCAAATTGTTTCCGAATAAATAAAATTACGTCTCAAATCTCATTTTTAGGAGAAATGAGGTTGAGCTTATTGAGCTATATGATTTTAGCTCATCTGGAGACCTTTTTCCAATTTTTGGTATAAATACGGGTACCTCTCCCTGCAAGTAGCTTGCTTTAAAGATAGCTCTTTAACATGGCGGAGTGAATATTTAAAAGCTTCCTCAAAGTTTCGCCAAAATCTTTGAAATATCCTCCTTTAGACTTTTCAACCAGTGAGTGGTGCTGTGCTAGATTTATTAGAATTCATACAGCTGGAGCAAGATAATTGATACCTATGGAATAGGATCCCTATGAGTCTTTTTTTTGTTATTTTTATTTCATCATTTGTTTTGTTGTTTGTTGTTCATGACAAGAAGACTAGAAACCAGAAGAATAAACTGCTTTGGTGGGAGATAAGTCACTGCGGGTCGATATAGTGCCGTTTGTCGGCATCCCCATTCTTTCACTCCAATAACAAGTTTCAGAAATGCAGTTAGATCAGGTATTTAAACAACTGCACGACACTTCTCACTCAGATATCCCGGCGTAAGTGGTCATTATGAAAAAAGTGCGCGCGGTTCTATTGCGAAGTAGGAGCAAGAGTTGGTGGGGATAGCAGTAAAGAGCACTATTTCGTCCTATCCCCACCAACGCATTTTGCCCTCGTAGTCTCTAGTC
This sequence comes from Cryptolaemus montrouzieri, assembly GCA_013387265.2. Classification (NCBI taxonomy): domain Eukaryota; kingdom Metazoa; phylum Arthropoda; class Insecta; order Coleoptera; family Coccinellidae; genus Cryptolaemus; species Cryptolaemus montrouzieri. The sequence continues at coordinate 87,695,226 of JABFTP020000001.1, read as the reverse complement.
TCCTAGTTAATGAGTTACGTATGTTAAAGCAAGTCAAAAAGCAAAGTTATGTTAACAGTTTTTTTCTACTATACAGTCGTTATCCACTATGAAATTCTTCCATTCATTGAAAGCACAACACTAACTTTAGGACGTTCAATTAGGCCTAAAACATTAGTATGGGAAGCTTATGTCACATTGTGTCCCTGTGCGCCCATACCAACTAATCACATGCTGTGCGCTTAGTTTTATCAATAAATGTATTCAAGCAATGTAGCTTTTACCGGTTCTCTGGAAAATTTTGGATAAAAATTAGGGCCCCTCCTCCCTAGATTTTGAGCTTAGTTGAAAGTCCTGAGTATTATGTTTTTGGGTGAAATTTTCAATAAAGAATATTATTTAAGGGTTATGTGATTTTGGATAAAGTTAGTGTGGACAATTGAATTTTGTTTTTTCATAATTTCATCATGATATGGTCACATCGCACACGACTTTTGTTGTTCGCGATTTTTTCATAATTAATTCCACTCGTATAGTTCCCAAGTGTTGTAATAATTCTGAATTGAAATTCTAAAATATGCTACATGATCATCATTTTGACTTGATAGAGAAGATAAAAGCAGCATCGAAGAAGGTGCTTAAGGCTTTCTCGAAAATGGAGTAAAACATTTTTTTTAACATTAGAAGAAGCGTTAATATTGGTGTGTTGGTATCAAGTAGTTCTTTGAAAAAAATCAGTATGGCGTCATGTTTTATTTTACAAACCAGTTTTTAACCTCAGAATTTCAAATCAGAAGCAATATTATACTAATTTTGAAAAGCATCTTGCATTTATGGTTTTTATTTACACTTCTTAGAGATCAATTATTGGAGTCTCATTAATAATCTTCTTTTAGGTTGATTTGGAGGACTTTGTTGCAAGGCCTGATCGCATTTCCGGAGCTGATGTCAACGCCATTTGTCAGGAAGCTGGTATGCATGCGGTTCGTGAGAATCGCTACATTGTCCTACCTAAAGATTTTGAGAAGGGATATAAAAATAACATAAAGAAGGATGAAAGTGAACATGAATTCTACAAATAGAAACTTTTTATTTTTCATATTTATAATTTCATAGCTAGGTAATGTGTAATTTCCATTGATGTTTCTCCAGATAACATAAATGAATTCATTCGCAGAAAAATTTTTTGATAATTAAAAACTGTATATTAGTTATCAGCTTAATACAAATATGTGAATTTATTTTTCTTGAATTGTTCCTGAGATTAAATATAATTATTTGTCAGGCTTGAAAAGTTATATAAATTTTCATAATCAACATCTTCAAGAACTTGCTTCAGTTGTGGTAGCTTTGACTTCACTGCAGTTCCTTTGAATTTGTTATAATCTATGTATAAATCACAAACGATGCCTACAAGAAATTTAAATATGAATGTCAGGGCCTTTAATTGAATAGAGGATATGAGTAAAGTCTCCACAATATTCAGAATAAACTAAGATTTTCTACCTCCCAAAATTGATCAACGGGTGTAAAATAGACATATATCATTTCTTTCTCTAGTAGGGCCTGTTGAGTGAATCTCAACACAAAGGTGGGGTTAGTAAGATCGAAGGACCAGTATAGTTTTTTAATTGCTTATTAACAGTACTATACAACTTAAGTTACTCCTAGAGTATTTGTGCCCACTGCTTGGTATGACAAAATACTTAGGTTAAAATTATTGATCTGCATGATCAATATTGAGAGATAGTTCTTGATGGTTCAAGAGACAAAATGTTACTTTTGTTTGTGGAAAACTGAATATTTATGCTATAATTACTCCAAGAGTATTTGTACCCACTGCTTGATATGACACAATACTTCGGTTATAATTATTGATCTGTATGATCAATATTGAAAGATTCAGCTGAAGTTACTTTTATGCCTTGGGTTGACCTCGTAAAGACAACTACCCAAACTGATCATGGCGCAGATGTAAAAACCCTCAATTCAACATATCTTTAGAAGGGTCAGAACATAGTACAAAAACGTGACAAATACATGAATAATGGGAAAAAATTGAATTTGTAAGAAGGTTGTACTCCTCTGGTTTAATGGTTATAGTTATAACCTGAAGAACACATTTATTGGTTTACGCAGGGTAGTACCTTTCTAGTAACAGACTATATTTCTAAATAACTATTTACAACGGAAAATGAGCTGATTGAAAGCAATAGAAAAAGCCTATGATTCACTAGCGGCGAAGCGTTGCTATACAGGGTTGTACTTATAACTAAATATACACTAGCATATACATATAAATATCCTTTTGAATTGTGGAGGCCGTTACTTGATGTAGATCCATGATATAAATGAGATAAAAAACATAAGGTTTAACTTTGATCTACACTTTATTTGAAAAAATTCGACGACGTTTCGCTGACACAGCAGCTTTATCAAGAATGAAAAACAGAATGAAGAGTATGGTATTATAAACAAATCGTAGAACAAGTTGGATGAATAACAGGAAAATCCACACCGAGCCATTGTACAGTTAGTATGAAAGGTAATAAAAACTAATTAAACAAGTTAAGTAGGGGTGAATAATTCACATCTACCTGCTCATTCAAAAGCTTGTCCGAATGTTTGTATCTATTTATTTCTAATGCTTCTAGGAGATCTAATTTTAAACTTTTTGATTTTATATGTAATATGTCAAAGTTTTTATTGAATGAATGGTTTTCTTTTATTGAGTGGTTTGAATAATTTGAATCAGATTTATTTTTATCGAAGCTACGTTTATGTTTAGATGTTCTTATGCCAAAACTCCTATAGGTCCTACCGATATAAATTTTATCACAAGAACCGCAATTGAGTTTATAGATTCCTGATTTACTTGATTTTCAACACGAGATTTATTATTTTTAATATGTTTACCTAAGTTATTAGAAGTTTTGAAAGATTTAATATTTGTACTTGCAGAACCGCAGAATGTTAAACTGTTGAATATTTTATAGTCTTTATGAATAGGATATACTTCATTTATTGCTTTCTGATACAGTTTTTTACGAATGATTAGATCTATCATATCCGGATTATATGAATTATTAATGGCTATCTGTTTGATGATGTTTAACTCTTTATTATAATCTTCTACTGATAAAGGTAAATTGAGTAACCGCTGTACCATGCTGTTTAAAGCTGCAACTTTGTGTTGAATTGAATGTAATGAGTAGTTATGTATAATTGTATCAGTATGTGTTGGTTTACGAAAGACCGAAAAAACATGATTATTATTTCGTTTAGTGATTTTCAAGTCCAAAAAATTAATGGAATCGTTCTGTTCAATTTCTATCGTGAATTTAATGTTCAAATGGATGGAATTAATGAAATTAAGAAATGAGTCTAATTGACGAGTAGTTCCAATGAAACATATTAAGATGTCGTCAACATATCTATACCAATAAAGAAATTTGGAAATGAGTGGATGTGTATGAATTTTCTGTTCAATATTATTCATAAAAATCTCTGCTAAAAGTGGACTCAAAGGATTTCCCATGATCAAACCATTTTCGCTACTGTAATAGATGTTGTTGAAAGAAAAATAATTTTGTTCAATGCAAACATCCAACAGATTCAATATTTCTGATTTGATTATGTGGTTAACATGATTCGAATTCAACATGTTTTCGATTAATATTTTGACATCACCTGGAGGAACACTTAGGTATAAATTCTCAACATCAAACGAAATAAGTTTTGCGTTAAGTGGTAGGTTAACGATTTTAATGTTAATTATCAATTCGAAAGAATTTTTCATAGAAAATTTTGATTTGAATGAACAATGATTTTTAATGATATCTATAAGGTAGTGCGACAATTTCACGGCTGGGGCTGTAACGTAAGATACGACTGTTCTAACGGGGTTATTTACTTTATACAATTTAATGAGTGAATACAGTTGAGGTTGTTGAGGGTTTCGTAGAATTAATTTGTATTTATCTATTGCTTTAATTAAAGATTTTGCGTCATTTATTGCAATTTCAATATTTTTCTGGAATTTAATAGTTGGATCTTTGTTTAAAATTGTATAGTTTCCAGACGGATTTCATTTCGTCCGGAAACTATACAATTTTAAACACATACTGATACAATTATACATAACTACTCATTACATCCAATTCAACACAAAGTTGCAGCTTTAAACAGCATGGTACATCGGTTACTCAATTTACCTTTATCAGTAGAAGATTATAATAAAGAGTTAAACATCATCAAACAGATAGCCATTAATAATTCATATAATCCGGATATGATAGATCTAATCATTCGTAAAAACTGTATCAGAAAGCAATAAATGAAGTATATCCTATTCATAAAGACTATAAAATATTCAACAGTTTAACATTCTGCGGTTCTGCAAGTACAAATATTAAATCCTTTCTCGTCAAACAAAATCTTAATATAACTTTCAAAACTTCTAATAACTTAGGTAAACATATTAAAAATAATAAATCTCGTGTTGAAAAATCAAGTAAATCAGGAATCTATAAACTCAATTGCGGTTCTTGTGATAAAATTTATATCGGTAGGACCTATAGGAGTTTTGGCATAAGAACATCTGAACATAAACGTAGCTTCGATAAAAATAAATCTGATTCAAATTATTCAAACCACTTAATAAAAAAACCATTCATTCAATAAAAACTTTGACATATTACATATAAAATCAAAAAGTTTTAAATTAGATCTCCTAGAAGCATTAGAAATAAATAGATACAAACATTCGGACAAGCTTTTGAATGAGCAGGTAGATTTGAATTACTCACCCCTACTTAACTTGTTTAATTAGTTTTTATTACCTTTCATACTAACTGTACAATGGCTCGGTGTGGATTTTCCTGTTATTCATCCAACTTGTTCTACGATTTGTTTATAATACCATACTCTTCATTCTGTTTGTCATTCTTGATAAAGCTGCTGTCAGCGAAACGTCGTCGAATTTTTTCAAATAAAGTGTAGATTAAAGTTAAACCTTGTGTTTTTTATCTCATTTATATAAATAACCTATTCTAATTTATATATTTTAACTATCAAAATAATGTTGTTCAATTCTCAACAGGGCCCTTAATTTGAACTATTGAAACATTTCACGATCTCAATAGATTTGATTTTTTCGGTCAAAATGTCATGCAGAATGTGTTAAGAAAAAGAATCAAAAGACAAAAATGGAAATATAAAGGAGAAACGAATTCGTGATATTATATATATAATACTTTTAAACTCCTATTTGGAGCATAGGGCCTCTATGAAACTTGTCCAACGAACTCCATTCCTGGCAACAATTTTTGCATTGTTCCAAGTCTTGCCTTTTAGCTTTAGTTCTTCGAACATTGTTCTCCGCCATGTATTACTTGGACGATCAACCTTTCTTTTACCCTGTGAGTTCCACTCGATGTTATCTGGTGCTCTTCTCAGGATATGACCCAGCCCCATTTGCGTTTTTCGATCTCTTCCAGAGACGTTGTCTGCTCTATCAGGTGCAAAAGATCTTCATTCCTGATTGTTGCCGGCCAGAATATTCCCAAGATTCTCCGCAAACATCGATTTGCAAAAACTTGGATCGCACCTGAAGAACTCTTATTGATCTTCCACGTTTCACATCCGTACATCAGAACTGCTTTTACGTTAGAGTTGTAAAATTTTAGCTTGGTGTGAACTGACAGATGTCTTGCTCTCCAGATGGGTCCAAGTTGGCCAAATACCTGCTGGGCCTTGCATATTCTATTCTTGATGTCTGCGACCGCACCGCCATTTCTCGTAATTAGGTTCCCCAAATAGGACCTCCATTTGTTTCCTGCTTGTGAGTATGAATGGTGTTGGGTTGATCGTATTAACACACATGGACTTGGTTTTGCTGTCCCTAATGGGAGACCGCATATCTTCATGAGAATGTGATATCAGGCATATATCATCAGCATAATCAAGATCGGTAAGGAAGGATGTCATCGTCAATTGCACTCTTTTATTGTGCGTAGCTCTTGTTAAAATCCAATCTAAAGTTATGTTAAAGAGAAGAGGGAACGGCATGCACCCCTGCATGCTGCATTAGGACTCCGGTCCTAATCTCCAAGTAGTCGCTCACATGGCCATTATGGAGTACTTTGCATGTTGTACCTTCATACAGTTGTTTCATCGTATTAATGATTTTTTGTGGCGTGCCCTTTTCTTTGGGAGCTTCCCAAATACAGTTCCGAAAGAACGCCCGCATGAAGTTGATGAAAATGAGGCTGAGCAGTGTATTGAATTCAGATGATTGTTCAATTATGATTTTCAAAGTGTTTATGTGGTCAATACAAGAGCTGATGTGTCTGAATCCTGTTTGGTTAGTTCTTAAAAGGGGCTCTAGAGCAACTGTGAGTGTTCCGTGCATATATATGTATATATAACTCTTGATATTGGAAACGTCAAAAAGAGTGAGGAAAAGAATATATAAAAATCGTAATTCGCTCTTTTGTTTTTTGAAATTTTTACGTTCACGAAAATAATCGATTGTTTATTTATTTGTATAATTGACGGGGAACCCCTTTGAATATTAAATGTATAAAAATATAAAATTATGCCCACGAATGAGAAACAAGGTGGGTATTTAATAAATGAAAAACAAAAACAAAGATAGATAAGATTAACATACATACAGATTCGATGGTAATAATAATTGTTATTTTTGAATTGTGGAGGCCGTTACTTGATGTAGATCCATGATATAAATGAGATAAAAACACAAGGTTTAACTTTAATCTACACTTTATTTGAAAAAATTCGACGACGTTTCGCTGACACAGCATAATTCAAGAATGAAAAATAGAATGATTAAAGTATGTATTATAAACAAATCGTAGAACAAGTTGGATGAATAACATCATCAAACAGATAGCCATTAATAATTCATATAATCCGGATATGATAGATCTAATCATTCGCAAAAACTGTATCAGAAAGCAATAAATGAAGTATATCCTATTCATAAAGACTATAAAATATTCAACAGTTTAACATTCTGCGGTTCTGCAAGTACAAATATTAAATCCTTTCTCGTCAAACAAAATCTTAATATAGCTTTCAAAACTTCTAATAACTTAGGTAAACATATTAAAATAATAAATCTCGTGTTGAAAAATCAAGTAAATCAGAATCTATAAACTCAATTGCGGTTCTTGTGATAAAATTTATATCGGTAGGACCTATAGGAGTTTTGGCATAAGAACATCTGAACATAAACGTAGCTTCGATAAAAATAAATCTGATTCAAATTATTCAAACCACCTGATAAAAGAAAACCATTCATTCAATAAAAACTTTGACATATTACATATGAAATCAAAAGTTCAAAATTAGATCTCCTAGAAGCATTAGAAATAAATAGATACAAACATTCGGAAAAGCTTTTGAATGAACAGGTAGATTTGAATTACTCACCCCTACTTAACTTGTTTAATTAGTTTTTATTACCTTTCATACTAACTGTACAATGGCTCGGTGTGGATTTTCCTGTTATTCATCCAACTTATTCTACGATTTGCTTATAATACCATACTCTTCATTCTATTTTTCATTCTTGATAAAGCTGCTGTGTCAGCGAAACGTCGTCGAATTTTTTCAAATAAAGTGTAGATTAAAGTTAAACCTTGTGTTTTTATCTCATTTAATAATTGTTATTTGTTACAAAAGTTTACTATTAAAAAACATTCTGCCAGCGTTTACAATCATTTAACGTGTAATTAAACACTAGAGCAGTGCGTGATCTACAAAAAGACATGATGCCACACTTATCAATATTGAAGAATTTATGCACTTCTTCCTGTAAGGCAGAGACATCAGAAGATCCACGAATGACCGAAAAACATCTTCATGTCGTCCGCGAATAGCAGAAACTTGGTGGTAAGAGCAGTTTCTGTCATTAATGAAGATATTGAAAAGAAATGGCCCCAAGTGTGACCCTTGCGGAACACCAGATGAAACTGGAAACTCTGGAATAAAATCGCTGATATCTAACGATCTGTGAACGGCCGTAAAGGAAACTTCTTAACCACCGAAAGAGGACCTAAAAATACGTGAGCATTGGATGAGCACTTTCGACTTGCCATCAGTGGACCTTCCACTGCAAGAGCCAAAGCTTGCTTTAAACTCTAGGTTGGACCTGGGTTCTAACCGCCATACCAACGGGGCTTTGTCGCCTCAGAAATCACCTAAACAAGTTAGGATTGGTTGAGGATCCTTCATGTAGGCTATGTGAAGAATGTATAGAATCAATGGAACATGTTATGTGCTAGTGCCCAGCTGAGGACAGAGTCAGGATGGAGGAACTTGGATCTAATAAACTGAACTGAGGCAGCCCTCATTCATAAGTCTGTCTACTAAATTTTAGAAAACTGAACTAATATTTCGAGATGATTCAGTCTTCCTTCTTTTATAGGCTAAACATTAAGTAAAATGAAACTTGAAGTTTATGTGTCTGCTAAAAACCCTTTCAGAATTTTTATGATTTATGAGTGTATCAGTGTCAAAATTGAAGAACTACTACTACATCTGCTCTACTTAGCAGGATCATTAGATAAAAAGATTATTCGAAAATATTAAATAGTTTAGTCTTACATAGTAAAATGATACTTATATCTACTTACTATAAATTCAGAAAAATCCGCGTGAATATATTTTAAAGTAAATTTCTTACTATTTTTAAACTCACCATATAACCTATTCAAATAGCCAGGATGATTAGAATATTCTTTCTTTAAAGTTGTCTCTTCCACCAAAAGTTGTTGATATCTTTGTGACAGAGTAGTTGCATTCTCAACTTCTGAAAGTTCTAGTTCATTTAATGCTTCCAGAAGTGCAATATCCTTTTTCATTTTCTGATATTTTTGAAGATTGGGTACCATCAGTTTTATAACTTCGTCTATGGTTTGGTCGTCAATTCCTTCAATTAATATGTAGAGAAATAATATTATTGTCGAAATAAGCTCACCTATATTGAAATCAACTTTGATATTCTTTTTGTTGCCTCACTACTTATATATGCCTTAATAATAGCAATGGTTGAAACATTATTTGATTTGAAATTAGCTTCACCTTTTCTGAAAAACATCAACCCACATAACATATATTGATTGAAGTATTAATATTTAATTAAAATGGAGAAATTTTTAATCCATCTAACTTACGCATAAGAACATTGTAAGAACGTTCCCAGAAACGCGGATTTAAACAAAATGTTATTAGTTTCATTAGGTACTGATGATTGCGGTTTTTCTGGTACTTCTGGTACAGCTTTGAAAATCCAAGTATGCATCTCAGCTAGACTAAACTTACCTTTAATATTCAAAGTATTGGCGTTACTAAAAAACAATAATCATTAGTTATTCCGAAAGATTCCATTCCCAATCGTAATGTCAATGATAATTTCGGAATATTTTTTTAACATTCTGTTTACAATTTTTTGGGTAGAAATATATATCACAAATTCGATTTAGGTTAGAGTAAATCAGTGATTTCCAATGTTATGTATATCGACCCCATGGGCTCTATGACAACTTGCAGGGGGTCTACGTCAGCAAAAAAAAATTTGGGGGTCTATGAAATGAAAAGGGGGTCACGATAGTGGATCTCAAGACATATACTGATAGTACCTATTTACTTACATCATACTATCTTATAATATAAAGACATACATTATTTATAAAAGTACCTATGATCATGTTCAATTCGTTACTCTATAAATACGAATGTGGGACAAATACATTTATTCGTTTCCTGAATCTTGAAAAGTAAAGTGCTAAGAAAATATTTAAAAAATATAAACAGGTAGTTTATCACACAAATTACAGTGAATCAGTGTTATTTTCTTTAAGAGTACCAGAGAAAAGTAAGTACATAATTTTTATTAAATTTTAGTTTTGTACTCGTAGTTAGAAAAGATTGATAGATTACGCCAATCATGGCTTCAATTATTACTAGATTTAAATGAGATAAAAAACACAAGGTTTAACTTTAATCTACACTTTATTTGAAAAAATTCGACGACGTTTCGCTGACACAGCAGCTTTATCAAGAATGAAAAACAGAATGAAGAGTATGGTATTATAAACAAATCGTAGAACAAGTTGGATGAATAACAGGAAAATCCACACCGAGCCATTGTACAGTTAGTATGAAAGGTAATAAAACTAATTAAACAAGTTAAGTAGGGGTGAGTAATTCACATCAACCTGTTCATTCAAAAGCTTGTCCGAATGTTTGTATCTATTTATTTCTAATGCTTCTCGGAGATCTAATTTTGAACTTTTGATTTTATATGTAATATGTCAAAGTTTTTATTGAATGAATGGTTTTCTTTTATTAGGTGGTTTGAATAATTTGAATCAGATTTATTTTTATCGTTTTATCTAATCATTCGTAAAAACTGTATCAGAAAGCAATAAATGAAGTATATCCTATTCATAAAGACTATAAAATATTCAACAGTTTAACATTCTGCGGTTCTGCAAGTACAAATATTAAATCCTTTCTCGTCAAACAAAATCTTAATATAACTTTCAATAATAATAACTTCTAATAACTTAGGTAAACATATTAAAAATAATAAATCTCGTGTTGAAAAATCAAGTAAATCAGGAATCTATAAACTCAATTGCGGTTCTTGTGATAAAATTTATATCGGTAGGACCTATAGGAGTTTTGGCATAAGAACATCTGAATATAAACGTAGCTAACGATAAAAATAAATCTGATTCAAATTATTCAAACCACCTAATAAAAGAAAACCATTCATTCAATAAAAACTTTGACATATTACATATAAAATCAAAAGTTCAAAATTAGATATAAAATAAATAGATACAAAAAAGTTCATGAAATTAGGTACCCATGCGGTATCCTAGTCCCTAGTTTTAAGTCTCTACAAGTTAGTCCATAACAGTATTAAATAGATAGAGGGCTAAGAATCACCTTGGCGGATGCCCGACGACGAAATGCTGCGTTAGGTTATCTGATTCAAATTATTCAAAACCACCTAATGCGAAAAAAAGAAAACCATTCATTCAATAAAAACTTTGTTTCAAAAGTTCAAAATTAGTATTTTTTTGAATGATGTTAATTTTGTAGGTACCCATGCGGTATCCTAGTCCCAAGTTTTTAACGGTCTCTACAAGTTGGTCCATAACAGTATTAAATAGTAGAGGGCTAAGACTATCACCTTGGCGGATGCCCGACGTTGTTCCGAAATGCTGCGTTAGGGTGTGTTTGTTCGTATTTGCGTTGTTGTATGAGTGTTCAGATCTTTTATGAGTCTTATATATTTTTTGGGTACCTCTTTGTTTTCCAGTATCTTGATTACATCCTTCAGTTGGACTCTGTCGAAGGCCTTCATTAAGTCTATGAAACAAAGATATGCTGGAGTGTTATATTCAAGAGACTTTTCTACTAATTGCCTTGTTATAAATAGTGCATCGACCGTGGACCGGTTTTTTCGAAAGTCTTGTTGCTCTTCGCTGATTGGCATTGTTGACGTTATGTCATCGGCAAGAATCTTTGTAAGCAGTTCCAAAGAGGTGCTTAATAAGGTTATTCCGCGATAGTTGGCAGGATTTGTTTTGTCTCCTTTTTTAAAGATAGGCACTGTTACACTTCTTTTCCATTCTTCTGGTATTTTTCCGTGTTGAATTATGATGTTAAACAGTTTTGTGTACTCTTCTCTCATGGCTTTTCCGCCATATTTGATCATCTCATTTGTTATCTTATCTTCATTTGGAGCTTTCCTATTTTTAAGTTCACTTATTGCCATAGCTACTTGCTCTTTCGTGATTGTTACCGGTTGATTTATAATGTCGTTTTCTAAGTCTTCTTCTGGGGGTTCTTCTTCATATTCTGATTCGGTGTAAAGATTTTTGAAGTATTTTTCCCATGTTTCGTTTGTGATTGTTTTCAGTTGTATAGTTTCATTGGTGTCCTTTTTCATACCCCTTAATAATTTCCAAATTCGTTTTTGCGCTATGTATATATCCGCTTCCATTTCAGCACTAAATCTATGCCAGTATTCTTCTTTAATTTCCCGAACTCTGTTATTCACCCTATTTCTTATTTCTATGTATCTATTTCGGTTCTCTGGTGTCGGATGGTTCTTATATTCTAGATATATTTCCTTTGTAATGTTTTTGACGTCAGTGGTGAACCAGGGTTTATTATTAGGTTTGCCGTTCTGTGATACCGTGCGGGTTCCCAAGGCCTCTGTGGCATCCTTGTATATGTTTTCTTTTAGTTTGAGTTTTAATTTAAATTCAATTAATAAATGTATAAATTAACATGTGTTTTTACTTTATGTTTTTGACACTCAACTTCACTACAGTTAGAAATTAACAAAAAATCAACATCAGGTAAGTAGGTGGTCTACCCAAACCCAAAAAACATGGCAAGGGGTATACGACACTAAAAAGTTTGGGAACCTATGGAGTAAATGAATGAATGTTGAGTATTAAAAATTAAGTGTGGTTGGATAAGCGTCAGCACATTGTCATATAGCTCAATGACTTTTCCTGTCACATTATGTTGTGTGTTGTAATTTCAACCCACTACCGAATAAATGAAATTTTATATAATGCATGACAAATATAGAGGATGAATTGTTGCATCTTTGGAGTATATGTGGAGCACTTATAAATACATCCAGACTACATATCAGTACTAACTTACCCACTATTTTCAGCATTGTGTATTCTAAAATGATGGGAGAGGGGCTTTATTTTATACCTTCTTACTCTGCTACATTTGGGTTGTACTAGAGGCGTGATGTAAGCCTGCAGAACCCCTCCCTGACCCTCTATTGTACGTATTTTGATCTCCAGGCGATTGGTGTTCATCTGGCACCGATAAGTCACCAGAAGTGCGTTTCCACTCTGAAAATCATTAAACTGAATAGTTCAAATCAAATTCTACTACAATATTTTATAGCCTAATGGAAACACAATTCTTTTTTGATAGAAATCATTGCGTTTTCAGGTCTCAATTCTAGAAAATTCAATGACAAATATATTTCATATTTTCTTTCAAACTTACACTAGGCGAACATTCACTATAACTCACAACTGCAGAATTTTTTTCTACATCTAAAAGATCCAAAACTACATTGCTCTGCAATAGAATATTATCTATAGCTGTAGGAACTTCAATGGCTAGGGTATATGTTGCTGATCCTTTATCCAAAATGAACTAGAATGCAAAAATCACCTGATAGTATATTGTGGTGAACCTGCTACAAATACTCATCACTAATATAAATTCATGAATATTTCAGTTGTTACCTATACATAAAAGACAGAACTAATAAAACAAAAAAAATCGGCATGAATAAAATATGGGCAAACCTATATATTCTTCACTTACAGAATCATTGACTGATAAGAGAGGAATGGCAGAGAATTCATCGAAGAAGGACTGAGTCGAAGACTGGTACTTCTCCCGCTCTTTCGTCACTTTTCTCTGCATATCCTCTATTTCATTCCTGAAAATAAGGATATTAGTGCTATAAGACCTTTGAAGTTTTGGACAAGTTGTAAAACTGCTTATATATATATTATAAATGGATACCTCAATTTTGTGATTTTGTTAGCAGTATCGATAGAATGAATGAAATTCTCTCCTTGACTATTCTTCTCGATATTTTTTTCGATTTTTTCAGTCGTCAATCCGAAAATTCTACCTGTATATGTACTAACTAGAACTTCGTCGAATCCTCCATTGGTCAGTATCCCACACTGAATTGCTGTCACACTCTCATTACAGTTCTGTAAAAAAATATCTAAATGTAACCATCACAAACTAATAGAAAATGGAATTAGACGACAAAAATATTCTGTTACTTACAAAAAGGAAAATAAGAAATGATGTATCATTTTGATCAGCTATGTTTATATTATATATTTCAATATTTCCATCTTGTTTTCCCACAATAAGATTGTTGTTGCCATCTCCAGTTAGATCGTAGCTGTCGATGCAAGAGATACTACTCACGTTTGTATTGTTTCCAATCAACCACCTCTCAAATCCTTGCAAACTAAATACAGTACAAATAATTATAGCTCCAAGTCTTGTGAAGACAGAGAAACGAATTTAATGTGCAAAAAGCTCAAATAAAGATTCACGAAGTTTTGTTTTTGATATGGGAAAAATATAATGCTTTAGAGTTATCATTAAAATTTTCATTAAACTGATTTAAACATACAAAAATTATCACATTAAAATTGTTTGTACAGTCAACCCATTCAGAAAAGAAAACGTTGAGAAGATAATTAAAATAAATGAATTTCAGAATAATACAGAAAATAAAGATTCATCCACTCTCATTGCATACCTGATGAGATTATCAATTTGTATTACTTAACTCTGGGCTATGGTCTTATACCTTGAATGAGAATCGTTAATTCCTTAACATTTAATCAATTACACTGGTTTACAATGATTTTGTTGCCCTAGATATGAAAACGATTTTGGGTCTATTTATACACACAATTCGTGAAACTATCAATGATTTTGTAGGATTTGCTCTGATTTCTTTTTAAATCTTTATTTTCATTTTACATAACAAAATCGTAAAACAAGAAACAAAATAACAGATATTTATAATGTCAGTTATGTTTTGAGAAATTCGGATACATCGAAGTAAATAAAGAGGAAAATGTCGAAAATATATTTCATATTTCCATAAAACGCCTTTTATGAGCTTTTCTTCTATAATTTTTCAGGGGACAATCTCTTTTCAAAGACCAGTAATCTGCCATCATGTGACAATCCCATCGACCTTGATACCTTTCTTCCATCACTTTTTGATCTTGATGAAACCACTCTCCCTGTTCCTCACTATAATTTCCTAAATTATCCGGAAATTTATCTAGATGATTGCGGAGATAGTGTAACTTAATACTCATATTTGCTCCTAAAGTCTGAAAGTTTGTCAGCATCTTTTGCACAGTTTCTTCATAATTTGCTGCTTTATGGTTACCTAGGAAATTTTCGACAACCAACACAAAACTTTTCCAAGCTTTACTTTCCGGAACAGTCAGTAACTTTGATAAAATCTGAGTCTTTCATCAATTGCCGTATTTGAGGACCATCAAATATTCCACCTTTCAATTCTTCCATACTAAGCTTCGGAAATTTTCTGCAAATGTAATTAAAACAATTTCCGTCTTTGTTCAACGCTTTTACAAATTGCTTAATCATACCTAACTTAATATGTAATGGTGGAAGTATGATTTTGTCTCTGCTCACCAGCGGCTCCCTTATTACGTTGGCTTTACCGACAGTTAAAGAATTTCTTACAGGCCAAACATCTTGTTCCCAATGAAGTTGCTTTGCTCTACTATCTCACATACAAATAAAGCAAGGGTATTTTGTATATCCACTTTGTTGGCCAAGTAAAAAATTAACCATTTTTAAATCTACACAGATCGGCCATTGATGCTCAGAGTATTTAATTTTCTCTAAATTCATATTCTTCTTTGAGTTTCGTTGAATAGGCAATTGGAATTGATGCAAATTTATTTTCATTGTGCAATAAGACGCATTTTAAACTTCTTTTGCAACTATCAATAAAAAGGCGCCATTTAGTAGATTTGTACTCTTTTAAACCCATGTCTATAAGCAGCTTCGCGATATCATTACAATACACTTATCCTTCATTTTCACTAAAAAATTGTAATAACTCTTTTTCTCGCGTTCTGTATGTTGTAATTGATACTGTTGGTGCCAAAAAATTTTTTTCTTTCAATCTTGAGGCTAACAGTTCTAATCCTTGTTTTGATAAATTGAGATCACGTATTAAATCACTGAGTTCATTTTGAGAAAATAACTTTGGCGTAGATGTTTCACCGTCCCATTCACTTCCACTAGTAGATGGTCCCGATTTCTGTGAATTTGGTAACATCATTGTTTCTGAGGGCATGCGAATTACTTTTGAAATGTATATGGGCCGAGGGAGATTTTCACTGTGTAGAACCGGACATTTCGTAGACTGTAAGTCTGGGTATCTCCACGTTTGATTTCAATTAAAACCTTTAACATCTACTACGCAAAAGTAACAATCATCTAAATGATTCGTAGGCTCCATCCAGATCATAGGAATGCCAAAGTCTAATCCAGAACGTTCACCTTTTTTCCACAACCGTAAAGACTCAACACAGGACTTACAAACTTTATTAGGAACCCATGGTTTACCTAATTTGTCCATTTTGAAACCAAAATATTCAACATAAGTCTCCTTGACAAAGTCTGTGATATTTCTTTTTTGTTTTTTGGTATATAAACACCGCAAATATAACAAAATAAATCACTACAATATTTACACTTTCTTCGTGACGAACTCATATTTTAGACTAGAAGACAAATATATAAGAATGGACATTCAGTAATTGAAACAAAATATTAATCCATGGCACTTTATCCAGATTTACGTGTATATGTACTTCAATATTGTCAAATAACTGAGATCTCAGCTGTTCTGTGGAGCAAGGGGTCTGAGAGTGGGGATCAGGTGATGTTTGTATGCGCGAAAAAGTTGCGCAGAAGCCTAATCATGACTGGAAAATTAAATTTTATTTCTAACAAGCTTATAATTGTTCAAAATATAAGAAATGCAAAAATCATGAAAATACGAGCACATTGAGAACTTTCATGAATATATTCGTAATCTGGGCACTTGAGAACATAAAAATTTTGCGATGATATCCAGGGCAACAATAAAAAAAATTTTTTTTGTAGAGCTGTCTTATCAATGTCTACGTACTTTTTAACATCAAGAATTCCAACTCTTCCATCCACTGTTCCAAAAAGTACTGTTTTCTCTTCATCTTGTTCTAGGATATAGAGCACCGTAGGTGCACTGTCCACTTCCATGCTGATTGTGACACGACCATGCTCCAAAACTCTAACCATTCTTCCTTCACAGGCAATAAGCGAAATAAGTCTGCCTGACTGTTAATTGAGAAAATTCATATTTATACAAATTAATCACAGTATTAGTCAAAATAGGTAATTAATATTTCTATGAATTCTGAATATTAGTGGATTAAATGTCTGAATTTATTTTGGTATTGGTTCATTACAGAAATAGTACCTTCTGGAGAAGCAGAAGAGTTAAATGAATAATAAAATGCGCTAGGGATATTTGGAAATGATTTCCTGATTTAATTGGATTTGGTAACCCTCCCAAATGTGTTGAATTTGCGAAAATCGAAAAGAAAGAAAACACTCGCCTGTTCCTGATGTAGGGCAATAATATCAACAATATTGTCGCCGCATAAGTAAGACCCAATTTCTTTGCAATCCCGATAATGATTGTAGATATGATTTCCACAAAGAAATAGATCGTTTCCTAAAACATACCTTAAAGAAAATGTGAAATACTAAGAGAGTGATTTTGCCTAGGGTCTTACATGGAAACTATGGGTTCTGTCATACATGAATCAAAAGTGAGAAATAATTTCCCTTTTTTCGTATAGCCATGCACCTCGCTCTCCATTGCAACGAAAATCTTGTCATTGGCAGTACCTATATAAAATACTCGTATTATGATCTGTTCGACCGACATATATAGTTATTTGAATTAATTTAATGTCATGCAATCAAACTGATTTAATGAAAAAATATAAATCCACCACCCGCTAATTAATACCATTGCCAGGCAATGATTATAATCAAAACATATCCTGGAATAATTATATATTAGGATAACGTTAAATGTTATGAGAATATATCAATCTACCAGAATATATACATACTATAGCATCATCAGACAATGATATCAATGTACCAACGAGTAGTGTCAGAGGCTTTCTCCCCGGAAAAATCCAGTATACGGACCTTAGTCAAGTAACACTGAATTTTACTCATTAATAGTTTCCTTTGTGAAGTGGTGAACGATCGAATAGAATACTGCTCTGAATATAAATATGACAAAATTGTCAGTTAATTATATTACATTTATATAAACAAATAAATAAAATATGAAATGCGATTCTGAGCAGTATAAACTAAAGAGAAAACCTATGACTCTACCTCATTATTTTTTTCGGAAAGAAACCTACGAAGAATATTACAAGATTTGATGACTGTTATCTTTTGTAACTGTTCAAACAAATATTTCTTCAGACCCAAAATCTCAATACTTTTGTGAAGATTTCTAGGAATAACACCTGTTGTGGAAATAATAATCGATAGAATAAATATTTTTTCATTTTCTACATTTTTTAATCTCGTCGCCAAGCATCATATATTTAGAAATTTTTTCATTGTATTTATTTTGTATATTATGTGTGTCGGGTATAGCAATATCAATTATATATGTTATTTGATTCTGTTTATCATTAAGAATGATATCTGGTCTATTGTGTTTCACAGCTCTGTTGCAAAGAATTGTTTTATCAAAATAAAGTTTATATTTGTCATTTTCACAAATAATCTCAGGTTCATATTTGTAAAATTTTTTCTTTTGGGAATTAGGTCATGTTTAATTCCTAGATTAAAATGAATAATATTAGCGACGGCATTATGTCTTTCTAAATAATCTGTTGAAGCAAGGACTGAGCAAGATGATAATATATGAAAAATTGTTTCTGAAGAACAAAAACATCTACGGCAAGAATCATCCATATTTTGTTTGATGATGTGTTTTCTATAATTCCTCGTGAAAACAACCTGATCCTGGATCGCAATTGCCAAGCCTTCTGTTTCAGCAAACAAATCTCTAGATACTAACCATTTATTCGATGCGATTTCATCAATATAATCATTTTTCAATTCTTTGGGGTGTTTTCCGTGTAATTCCTTCTGCGTCCAACTTTCTCTTTTAGAATTATCATCAAATATATCAAAATCTACCTTTTGCATTGTCAAGTTCAGAGGTGTAAGATTATAATCTGAAGCAACAACAATATCATGTAATTTAGACGTTCTCTGTTTATCATGAAAATGGGAACGTAGATGAAAAATCTGTTTACTATGAAGATTATTCAAATCAGTTAATCCACGACCTCCAAGATGTCTAGGAGGTGTAACTCTCTGAACAGCTGACTTTGGGTGGTGCTTATGATATTTACAAAGCATTTTCCTCGTTTGACATTGCAATTCATTTAGATCAGTTTTAGACCATTTAATAATTCCAAAAGAAAATGTAAGAATAGGAACTGCATAGGAGTTGATAGCTCTGAAAAGGTTTTTACTAGTTAAATGACTCTTGATGATAATCCTAAGTCTTTTGTAATATGAACTTCTAATATTTTCTTTAGTGCTGCTATGGTTAATTGTCTTCTCTTGACAAAATCCAAGATATTTATATGTATCTCCTTGATGCATTGGCTCGATTTCGATATTGGAAATCTTTATATAATCAAAGGTGATCTTTCCTTTTTCAATAGAAAGATTTCTACATTTTGGAAGCCCAAATTTCATATGAATATCATTGGAATAGTTTAAAGTAATCTCAAGTAGACTTTTAAATGAGATCTGGTTCCGGCATATAATTTAATATCATCTAAATAAATTAAGTGACTTAATTTGAATTCAGTTGATAGACTCTTTATTTTGAAGCCGAAACTAGTACCTTGTTTTTGAGCTATCAACTTAAATCGTCTCCATCAAAAGTTACAACACTTTGAAGATATAATTGAATACCTTAACATGAAATGTCATACTACAATTCTGTTATAAGATACTAATCAGTATCGTTTAATGTCATGTGTTGTCGTTTATATAAATATATTTTCACCAACAGCGGATTGAAAATTTAGTAAAATAGTATGAACAATGTCTTAAGCGCATACCTGCCCAATCATTGTTCCTCTACTAATGAGTCTTTACCCATTCTTAAATATATAACAGTATAAGCCATTGTTGAGCCACCCTGAAATGGAACCTTTCTTTTGAATTTGGGAGGCTTTTACTTGGTAGAACTCCATTATCAATAATAAAAACAATTATTGTTTTTTGAGGAATTTTACTGAAAATTTGTGATTCGTACCCTACACCGTAGCTCCTTCAGATGAATGAATGTACAGACATTATGATAACTTTATATAGATAAAAATGAGAATATAAATACAAATGTTATTAAGTAATTAAAAGCTTGAGTTTCTTTTTCTTAAGTGGTTATTGATGATAGATATATCCAATAAAATTAAGGAATAGATTGCTCCCTGAAGAGATTCAATAGAGGTGAGGGGCTTAGATCAGAAAACTTTAGAAATCAACAAACACAAGCACTCAGGTAGACTCATTAATGAACAAGTCGATTTAAGCCCTTCACCTCTATTGAAGTTGTCATAATTTCTGTACATTCATTCGTCTGAAGAAGCTACGGTGTAGCTAAACGCGTTACGAATCACAATTATGCAGTAAAATTCCTCAAAAAACATTACTTGGTTTTTTATTGGAACTGTTCGCTACATCATCAATCATCAATGATATCTTCCCTCTCCCTCCAGGCATAAATATGTCGACTATCGCTACAGAAACCAAATCTTGATTCGCATATGAAAAGTACGAAATTCTGTTTATTTTGCCGAATGTAGGTGTTCTCGCCTCCATCATAACATTTATCGATGGACCTTGGGCTGAATCTAAAACATTTGTCACTTGCGAAACTAGTTGAAAGGGATTTCGTTTTACCTACTAACTGAAAGGATGATGTAACCATCGTTTTGGGTCGTTGGCTAACTGTACCTGTACCAATAACTGATTTCACAGCCTACTCATTATACTTTGGCCAACCCTAAGTTCGCCAGCATCATCCATCTACCGGCTTCCAGCCTGAAGCATTCCAATTGACCGATTTGTATTTGCTGGATGTAATATACGTTTTCCTCCCGTTCTAATTGAATTTGTGGTAATATCGTAACATAACACATAACACGACGAGTTATGTATTATAATACATAATATAATACATATTATAATACGTGTCATCCATATCAACATAAAATGTCAGCATTCAATAGTTTAATTCATAGATTGATTAACATCCCGCTATCACCAGAAAATTTCAACAAAGAACTAAATTTGATTAAACAAATAGCTAAAAATAATGGTTACAATCCCAAACTAATAAATAATATTTTAAATAAAAAACAAAGTAGAATCGCATTGAATGAAGTTTACCCTGTCGATAAATTGAAACAAAAATTCAACACCTTAACCTACGTTGGCATTACAAGTGAGAAACTGAAATCATTCTTAAGTAGCAATAATTTCAACATAGCTTTCCAAACTAATAATAATTTAGGCAAATATATAAAAATAATAAAACCAAACCAGGTAAAAACAATAAATCAGGTGTTTATAGATTGAATTGCAATGACTGTGATAATTTCTACATTGGTAGAACACATAGAAATTTCAATATTAGAATATCGGAACATAAACGCAGTTTTTCAAATAAAAAATCAGATTCAAATTACGCGAATCATCTCTTAGAAAATAATCATTCTTTCGACCCACAGTTTGAAATTTTGCATACAGATAATAAATATTGGAAGGTAGATCTTTGGGAAACTTTAGAAATAAATAAATACAAACACTCAGGTAGACTCATCAATGAACAAGTCGATTTAAGCCCTTCACCTCTATTGAATCTTTTCGGTGAGCAATCTATTCCTTAATTTTATTGGATATACCTGTCATAAATAACCACTTAAGAAGAATCAACCAATAAGCTTTTAATTACTCAAGAACATTTATAGTTATATTCTCATTTATATTTTTCTGCATAATCATTCGTCTTAAGAAGCTACGGTGTAGTGAAACGCGTTACGAATCGCAATTATTAAGTAAAATTCCTTAAAACACAGTACTTGTTTTTATTATTGATAATGGAATTTTACCAAGTAAAAGCCTCCCAAATTCAAATAATATTGTAACGTTAGATGACATACGATGAACTAATGCTTAAATCATTGCAAACACTTGACTTAATATAAATGTCATATTAACAAATGTGTAAAACCTAAAAATTATGTTATTTTTGCAAAGTCGGCATAAACCGTGTTAAAAACATGGGATAATATTTTATTATTATTATTATATCATAAATTTTGATCTTATGTTTACTTTGTACACGGAGTCTTTTAGAACCTAGAATGTTTAATTACCAATAGAACATACCTAGGGCACCGGCAAGCTCTAACGAAGAAATTTCAGGTCCTGGAAGGGTTTTAAAAGTCAAGGATATATCTTCCTTTTTGATAGAGAAAACTTGCAAAATTCCGTCTCTATCAGCTACTGCTACCTGAAACAGATTTCAGAAAAATGTCCTTTTAATTTTACATTTCCCTTGTTTCTTTGTTGTATGCAACTAGAAATACTTTAGCTAGCAGAATGTGCTGCTTAGTTAGATGTTAAGAGGATGTATATCATTGTGTTAAAATCTATAAATTCTTGTATAAAATCTAAAGAAAATGAAACACTCTTTGCAAGTAGGAGCAGATATTTCGCTTTTACTATTGAACTGAAACTATGTAATTTAATTTTACCTTTTGTGGTTCTTTTAAATGAGCAGGTGGTAATAATTTCATACAATTTTTAGATGTTAAGCCAATTATTGTGTAGTCTACTCGACAAAGATCTAGTTCCATTTTGAATTTTGTTTTGAGTAACTTTTAAACACTAGCTCTATCGGTATATAGTTCAATCTGGACAGTGGTTACATGTTTATATTGTGAGGCTTCTGAGGTTGCTTAGCAACGCGTATCATCAGGTATGTACTCAACTGTAAAATAGTGGTCTATACAGGATGTGTCAGGAAAATGGTCAATTTTTAGTTCTCCTGATAATAATAATAATATCCTCGACTGGGTTAATAGCCAAAACTTTGCATTATAGCCTTAAGAAATTAGAATTGCATAAGAATACCTATATAGAAATGCAAAAAGCTGTAATTTTGAATATATGTAGGATAGTTAGGAAATTGATGTCATATTGCTGAATCTGGGAAAGGTAAATTATATCCAGCTAACAGCTGAGATAGTGCATAAGTCCACGATAATAAATACAGTGGAATCTCTATAACTCGAACCTCGTTGAATCGAATTCCTCAGTAAGTCGAAAAAAAAATGCCATTCCCTTCCGCTGAAGCCCTAAATACGCGGTATCTCGAATTATTTAGACTTTGTAACTCGAACAAAATGTTATTTCCCTACGAGGTATTTATAAGACATATTTGTACCCTATAACTCGAATTTCGAAAAGGAGACTCTATAACTCGAATTTCAAAAAAAAGACTGGATTAGTTCCACGAAGTCATAGCAGTAAGGAATGTTCGGTGTAAGTTCGGGGTTTCTAATTCTAATCTATTGTTTATGTTATGTCTTGTACACGTGTAATGAATGACTTCCTTCATTAAACTTTCTGAGTAACACAGCTGGGTACCTTTTGTTTGTTCCTAGTCGGTCAGTACTTATTTGGCTGTTAACTAGCAACAACATGAGTGACAAAAGGAAACTAAAGACTTTAACTCTACGTGAAAAATTCGACGTTATCAATGCGGTAAAAAGTGGCATGAAGAAAAAAGATGTGGCAGCTCATTACGGACTACCACCAAGCACTTTGTCTACAATAATTAAGAATGAAGCCGAAATACTGCAAAGATACGAATCAAGCAGCAATTTGTCTTCCAAAAGACGACGTTTGGCGGAGTTTCCTGATTTAGAGGAATGCTTACTAACCTGGTTCAAACAGTGTCTGGACAAAAACATAAGTGTATCTGGGCCTATATTACGCGAAAAAGCCGAAGAATTTTCGAAGTCACTGGGACAAGAAAATGATTAAGGAGAAACGAAAAATTTTGCTTTTCATTGACAACTGTACAGCTCACAACATAATTCCGCCATTGAAAGCAGTGAAAGTTAAATTTTTTCCACCCAATACAACATCTAAGCTACAGCCCTTAGATCAAGGAATAATAAAAAACTTCAGATCCTTTTACAGAAAGGAAGTTGTTAGGAAACTGATAACTGATATGGAACAACAGTCTGCTTCACCTATTAATGTATTGCATGCAATTAGGATGACAGACAAGGCTTGGAGAAGTGTATCTGTGACCACAATATCAAATTGCTTCAAAAGATGTGGATTTTCGATGTCACAAGAAGAAGCTTCGGAAGAACCTCTTGAACCGGACATGAGTTTAGAGGCTGATTGGAATAAACTTCAGAACACAGAAGTTCAATTTGAAGATTATGTGACATGTGATGAAGGGCTGGCTACTTCTGAAACACTAACTGATGCTGAAATAATTGACATAGTTAATCAGGATATAAATGAGGATAATGTTGATCATACTGATCCCGCAGATTTTGAACCATTAATATCAAATAAAGAAGCCAGAGCAGCAATCAACACACTACGATCTTTCATTGAAAGATGCGATGATATCGAAGATCGTGTATTCAGTTCATTATTTGAACTTGAAAAAATAATTGACAAGAAATCTGCAAATTGTTTAAATCAAAAAAAGATAACAGATTTTTTTTAAATGTTTGTAAAGTTTACTTCAGTAATATGTAATTTAAATAAATATGTATATACCATTACAACTTAAGTCGAATTGTTGTTTAACTTTGACTCTACAAGTCGAAAAGTATACTTAGAAATCGCACCTTTCTTAGTCGAAATTTCAGCGGTAAAATCCTTTGTATCTCGAAATCCTTTTTAAGTCGAAAACTCATTAACTCGATTTTTTTTGCATTTCCCTTGACATTCGAGTTATCGAGATTCCACTGTAATAATAATAATTTCTCTATTTCATTCACTCTACAGCATACGTATCAATAATATACTAATATGTTTATATAGAATATGGAACAACTGTGACAATGAAACAAAGACGTAAAATTGAACTTCATATTATTCTTTATACCTAATTGAGCAAAGAAAACCATTGAAGGTAGCCCTTGTGAATGGTTTGATATGCGCTAAGTATTTAACAAAGAAGCTTTAGTAGGAGAAATTCAAAATTTAAGATTCAATCGGTACAGAACACGAAAAAAGAAAACGAAGAGAACGAAAAACAACCATTCCCAGTGAGAAAAACATTGTTATTTTTTTTGTAGGCGGTCGATTTTGATCGATCTATCTTATTGGAGCATTTTAAATGTCAATCATAGATAACATCAATGAGCGTGGATTCGATAGTAGCCATTTTTTAACATTTTTCTTGAACAAATTTATAGAAACTAAATTTTTTAATTATAGAGGTAGTATATTAAATGCTCTGGTCGCCAGAAATGTGAAAGATATCTGACCCACTATCTTAGCCATTCTAGGAAGCAAATAGCTTCCTGTTTCATATAGGGTTCGAAAACCATGAGAAATTAAATGATCCTCACTTCTATTGCTTACAAAATACACAAGCATTCTACTACAAAAAAGCTGCCTCAAATCCAATAGCTCAGCTTCATGTATAATTCGTCTGAGGGGTAAGTAGTACTTCTTCCTAATATACATTTAATGACTCTTTTATGTAATACTCCTAATTTCTTTAGGTAGCAAGTATCTACACCACTCTATACAAGGATCCCATAAACCTGCAAAGACTGAACTAAAGCCGAGTAGAGGACCTTCAATTGAGTCACATCACAGAATTCCCTACAGTATTTGAACAAAGGTAAGAGACCCCGTAGTTTCTTTGACACTAATACTACGTGAGAGTCCCATCGAAGATGACCCCGAAATACCTGTCTGTCTTATTTGAATAATATCGTTCTCCAGTTGAATATTTAAATGATTGTAAGCTGGCAATAAGGTTATATAACTCTCAAAAGGTACATATACAGTCTTTTCAGGATTATAAGTGAGACCCTTCTCCCTCAGAAAACTCAAGATCAATTCAAAGTCAACTTCACACTTTTCCTTGAGAAATAGCTGTATCATCTGCAAAAGATATTATTTCTCCAGAAGTATTCAAGACAAAGAGGTCATTAACAAAAATACAGAACAATATTGGTCCTAAGACTATCCCCTGAGGGGCCCCACATTGAACAATTGTCTCAGAGCTTCTGACACTGTCTATCTCTACAATTTGCTCTCTTTCACTCAAATAATTTTCATTAACTTATGAGAGTTACCTCTAAATCCAATATTTTCTAGTGTTTTAAGCAAATCACAATGACATACGGTGTCAAAAGCCTTCGACAGGTCAATAAATATACATAAGAGTGGGACACCTCCATCCATTGCCTCATAAATCTTTGTTAATAGGAGTGCCATTGCATCCTCGGTCGATTTTTCTATTCTGAAACCGAATTGTTTAGATGAGAGTTTCTTAAATTTTTCCAAAAAACTATTAATTCGTTCCTTGTGAACTCAAAAACCTTTTCAAATATTGAGATAACCGAAATTGATCTGTAATTATATGGAAGCATCCCATCACCTCCTCTCGAAATAGGTCTCACAATAGCAATCTTGAAAATCGAAGGAAAATCATCTTCGTTAATACATTTATTTAAAATAAATGCCAGAGGATGAGAAATCAATTCAGACACTTGCTTAAGAGTTTCCGCACTTATAACTAAAATAATAAAATCAGAGGTTGCGAAAGAAGAGTTTATTAGAACATATCATTATACTTGATCAGAGAAATTGAGATATTTTAAGGTTGTCTAATATGAAATACGTAATAGATTCGTTTTGGTGAGATGATCTATAAGGTGTTGAACTATTTCAATAAGTGTTAAAAATGTTGCCCGTTTCTTTGTAGACACAACTCAATCCTTCTGAGGAAAGACAGTTGAACTCTCGACAACATTTGCGGATTAGCTGACTGAAAGGCGTCCATTATTCTCTGCCTCATATTCAACTGTGTTGTAGAAGAAATCTGGTAAACGATGCCCTTAATATAACCCCACAAGATAAAACCTAGACTTGTAAGGTCCGGAGAACTAGCTGGCCATCTAACAGGACCACCACGTCCTATCCATTTGTTTGAAAATACATGATTTAAATGCTCCCTAACCTGATGTGAGTAGTGTACCGGTGCTCCATCCTGTTGAAACCACAAATCTTGTCTTATATGCTCTCGTACATCGGCAAGTAACATTGGTAGATGATTTTGCAGAAAATCTAAATACATTTCACTATTGAGGTGCCTGTCGAAAAAGTGCGGCCCAATTAGATATCCATCAACTATAGCGGCCCATACATTCAAGGACCAACGATGCTGGTGATTTATTTGTTTCATGAGGTGTGGATTTTCCGTGGCGTAATAATGAAAGTTGTGCCTGTTAACAAGCCCATTTTTGTGAAAAGTTGCCTCGTCCGAGAAAAGAACTCTGCTAAACGTATTTGGATTTTACGCTACTTTGTCACTTGCCTAAGTGCAAAAATTGATTCGATTTTCATAGTCTTGATTGTTCAGTTTCTGGTGCAGCTGTACATGATATGCATGAAATTTATTCACTTTCAAGATTCTCTGGACGGAAGTTTGACATATCTATTAACTGAGAAATCTCTCTTTGGCTTTTATATGGGTCCTCTGTCACTTCAGCTGTAAAAGTTTTGGGTTTTTCATGTTTTTTTGTAAGCGATATTACCCGTTTCGATAAATCTAATTAGAAGTTTTCAAAGCATCTTGCATTAGGATGCCTCTTATCAGGAAAGCTTTGTGCATAAACTCTACTTACCAACAAAGAATTTTTATCATACTCACCCAGAATAAAAATCATATCAACCATTTCTTCTTTGGAGAACTTCATGGCAGTCAATTGAGAAAATTGGGTTCAAACCTCACTTTAACAATGTTTAATAACGAAGCACTGATGAGTTCACCATGTAAAATGCACAATATGATATGTTCGGACACCTGACAGAAGGCACAAATAAAAAAAATGTCAACACATATCTCGATTTACGTTTTAATCATCTTGATTTTATCATTCGTTAAAAAAATTACCTTGCTTAGGTTTCATTTTCTACCACTTGAATCATTACAGAAAAAAACTTCTGTGCGAATAATGATGCATATTGATGAGTTTAATACGGTTTGTAGAATTTTCATCAAAATTTTTACAAATAATCAAATATTTCGAAAATGATCGGAGATAAACATAAGGTTACTTCTGCAAAAATATAGCACAATATTTCATGCGTTGACATGAATAATAAAATACAGGGTGTTCCATTTGAAAAAATCAAGATATGATATTTTTAAAATTACAATATTCAATAATTTTCTTGAGTCACTCCTGTATAAAATGAGGATAATCTATTTCAATTCATCAAGAAAGCTATCTTTGGGCAATAAGAAAACGAAAGGAAAAAGTATTCATCCTCTCTGGCCAAAGGAGCATGCGATGATGTGAGAGCCTATTTTCATGAATTTTTACGGAAAAAAAAAATATTGTGACGAAACTACTCACCAAAAATACTTATTACTTAAAAACATTATAGCAGAGTTTAGGCCGCTCTTGAATCTTGAACAAAATAGTGGTCTTCCAATCTGAAAAAACCACCCAAGACACCCTGTTTACTTCAAAATAAATTGCTGAAGTAGATTTTTACTTTCTAAATACGATACCGTTCGAATAAAAATGAAATCTTCAAGAGTGTACGAGCTACAGAGCACAGCGCCACTGGTGAACCACCCAGTATAAACTTCTCAAATAAAAAGATGTTTTCGAAAATAAGTTATCGCTTTTCGACCTATAGTTCCGGTGAAATAAATTTTGACTCACTCTTTTCTTTAATGATTGTACTATAACGCTATAACATTTTCCTCGAATATTTCTTCCAATTTTCATTTGTCGAAGACGGCTAATAAGAAAATCAATTGCTAGAATTTTTAAACGAATTTGAAGCAAACATTTCTTCTACAATTTAATTTTTTGTGAAAATTGATTTCCGAATAGAAATTAATCGATTGATCTCCTCACATCTACAACCTGTTAATTCAATAATTTTCTATACGCATTTTTTTATTTCCGTAAAAAGCCTTTTTCAATTCTAAAAACTCAAACTAAGACAAGTAACACATTAGAGATCCACTGGAAAAAAGCTATTTTTCATCTGTTAGGATTTTTATGGAGCTCTTACACATTGCACCTAAGGTTATACTAAAGCAATAGTACGATATTTACTGCTTTCAGTTTCTACGAGTTACTTTTTTTCACGATTTCATTATATTCTCTCACCGAAAGTAAGTAAAGGAGAACAGATAATAATCGTAGACGATTTGTAGATGCATAAAGTGAATAAACTGAATTAGCACTCTTAAGTAAATTAGGGATCTAATCCGGATCTCTACGCTTCTTAGCGCTATAACAACCAATTTCGAAACGGTAATGGCGCTAATAAGCTCATTTCATAAACATCGATTAAAGAGCTAAAGGGTTATCTCTCTCTATTATGGTATGTTGTTTTTACTGAGTATCTCTTAATGGGTCATTTTCTTTCTTTGTTTTTCAAGTCGTCCCAGATAAAACGACTTTCACCCTTTCTTCATCCAATTCTAACATTATTAGTCTAAAAGCATTAGTTTTTAACTTGCTGAAACCGTAGTAGGGATAAAACCGTGTAGAAAAGGGAACTTTTATGTGTAAGCAACCTCGTAAGATTATAGATACAAAATTTGCTGAGAAGTATTAACAATTCCTAAATTTATCATTTACAACAGTGATGCCTGATTGGATTGGTTATCCTAGCATACAATGACCGTATTTTCTCTCTTCGTATAGGTTCCATTTGCATTTTGCATTTTGCATTTTCCCATTTTCCCATTTTCCAATAAATATGACGTGATCTTGCGATGATGTTTTTACTATTTATTTACTATCCAATAAATTAAATTAATAGATCACTGTTACCGCGGTTTCGATCCAGCGTTCATCTCATCGTCGGTCAGTATGAACATACGTTGTGATTAGAGCCCCCGCAAAGATATGTGCAAAGTGTGCAATGCACACGGGCGCCAAAATCCAGGGTCAAAAAAATATTAAAATAAAAGTTGAGAAATTAAATAGGATTAGGTATAAATACACACGAAATTTTATTAGCATATCATCCAGTTACTGCCGATTCCTATGTTGCGAGAACATGTCAGGCGGCAGTTTCTTGATTTTTCCTGTTCAGATATGAATAACGCCTGGAGCGCTCTGAAAGGGATGCATCGCCACAGGCGTTTTTAAATTAGTTTGTTCACTGGACCGTGCAACAAGTGAATAAAAACAAGTAATCCTATTAATTTTTACATATATTTTTTTTTATTTTTATTTTGTCAAGTGTGGTGTTGTGTTGTGTAATATTTTGTTAAATACCTTTTTTTTGAATTAAGTGCCGAATACCTGCTGACTGCAATTTCAACGGCTTGATTTTTTATAAAATGGTAAGTGTTCCTACTTTATACTATCAATTTGAATTTGGGAGGCTTTTACTTGGTAAAATTCCATTATCAATAATAAAAAACAAGTACTGTGTTTTAAGGAATTTTACTTAATAATTGCGATTCGTAACGCGTTTCACTACACCGTAGCTTCTTCAGACGAATGATTATGCAGAAAAATGTAAATGAGAATATAACTATAAATGTTCTTGAGTAATTAAAAGCTTATTGGTTGCTTCTTCTTAAGTGGTTATTTATGACAGGTATATCCAATAAAATTAAGGAATAGATTGCTCCCCGAAAAGATTCAATAGAGGTGAAGGGCTTAAATCGACTTGTTCATTGATGATTCTACCTGAGTGTTTGTATTTATTTATTTCTAAAGTTTCCCAAAGATTTACCTTCCAATATTTATTATCTGTATGCAAAATTTCAAACTGTGGGTCGAAAGAATGATTATTTTCTAAGAGATGATTCGCGTAATTTGAATCTGATTTTTTATTTGAAAAACTGCGTTTATGTTCCGATATTCTAATATTAAAATTTCTATGTGTTCTACCAATGTAGAAATTATCACAGTCATTGCAATTCAATCTATAAACACCTGATTTATTGTTTTTACCTGGTTTGGTTTTATTATTTTTATATATTTGCCTAAATTATTATTAGTTTGGAAAGCTATGTTGAAATTATTGTTACTTAAGAATGATTTCAGTTTCTCACTTGTAATGCCAACGTAGGTTAAGGTGTTGAATTTTTGTTTCAATTTATCGACAGGGTAAACTTCATTCAATGCGATTCTACTTTGTTTTTATTTAAAATATTATTTATTAGTTTGCGATTGTAACCATTATTTTTGGCTATTTGTTTAATCAAATTTAGTTCTTTGTTGAAATTTTCTGGTGATAGCGGGATGTTAATCAATCTATGAATAAAACTATTGAATGCTGACATTTTATGTTGATATGGATGACACGACGAGTTATGTATTATAATATCTGTATGTGACGGCTTATGGTAAATTGCGGAAACATGCTTTCCATTTTCATTCGAAATTGTTACGTCTAAGAAATTTATCGAATTATTGCTTTCTATTTCGGTTGTGAATGCAATTTTGGATGTAATGAATTTATATGATTTTCGAAAATTTTCAACTGTCTATCTGTTCCTGTGAAGCAAATAATGATATCGTCTACATAGCGATACCAGTATAAACAATATTTACTGAGTGGATGATTATGAATTAATTTCTCTAAGTTATTCATGAAAATTTCTGCTAACAAAGGACTTAACGGATTGCCCATAATCAAGCCGTCTTCAATAGTATAATATTTGTAATTGAAATGGAAATAATTTTGATCCAAACAAATTTTTAATAATGCAAGAATATCTAATTTAATGATAGTATTGACATGATTCCTTTCTAATAATTCTTCAACTAAGTAATACGTATCTTTTGGAGGAATGTTGGGAAATAGATTCTTAACATCGAAAGAAATAAGTTTGGAATTAGGTGGTATAGTGGTATCTTTGATATTGGCAATAAGTTCGTATGAATTTTTGACCGAAAATTCAGATTTAAAATTGCAATGTTTTATTAGCAAGTCGTTGAGGAATTTTGAAAGTTTGAACGAAGGTGCCGTTACATAAGAAACAACAGGTCTAATAGGGTAATTAGGTTTATGAAATTTTATCAACGAATATAATTCGGGGGATTGTGGATTGGAGTTAATGAATTTATATTTTTCTTGGTCTGTAATTAATGATTTTGCTGTCGAAATTATGTTTTTAACAACTTTCTGAAATTTTGCGGTAGGATCCTTAGTTGATGTTATATAGTTTCCGGCTGTGAAGAATTCTTCAGTTTTAGAAATATAATCGGTTTTACTAATCGCAATGACGGTGTTACCTTTATCTGCTTTAGTGAATACTAAATCGTTCTTGGTACTATTTTCACGAATTGTTTTATTATCTTATAATCGGAATTGCAATGAGGTGATAATTTCGAAAAGTCTTCTTTGATGATTTTTGCTGTTTGATGTTTGGCTAAAATATTATCTTTGGAGTTTTTGAGAATAATTTCGGAGTCTATGCCTAACTGTTCAAAATTAGTTTTATTATGTTTTGGATGTAAATTATGTTTGAATCCTTTTTCTAATAGATCTTTTTGTGGTTGTGTAATTTAGGCAAATATATAAAAAATAATAAAACCAAACCAGGTAAAAACAATAAATCAGGTGTTTATAGATTGAATTGCAATGACTGTGATTATTTCTACATTGGTAGAATACATA
This sequence comes from Cryptolaemus montrouzieri, assembly GCA_013387265.2. Classification (NCBI taxonomy): domain Eukaryota; kingdom Metazoa; phylum Arthropoda; class Insecta; order Coleoptera; family Coccinellidae; genus Cryptolaemus; species Cryptolaemus montrouzieri. The sequence continues at coordinate 87,662,565 of JABFTP020000001.1, read as the reverse complement.
GAAATTTTAATATTAGAATATCGGAACATAAACGCAGTTTTTCAAATAAAAATCAGATTCAAATTACGCGAATCATCTCTTAGAAAATAATCATTCTTTCGACCCAAAGTTTGAAATTTTGCATACAGATAATAAATATTGGAAGGTAGATCTTTGGGAAACTTTAGAAATGAATAGGAAGAAGCAACCCAATAAGCTTTTAATTACTCAAGAACATTTATAGTTATATTCTCATTTACATTTTTCTGCATAATCATTCGTCTGAAGAAGCTACGGTGTAGTGAAACGCGTTACGAATCGCAATTATTAAGTAAAATTCCTCAAAACACAGTACTTGTTTTATATTATTTATACTATCAACATTAACCCTTTGTAGGATACTGGTTATAATTAATTTTTTTAGCTAAATATCTTTTTATTAATTGAAATGTCATGTACGAGGTTAAAAAGTAACTGGTTTTATCCATAACTCGCTTAGTTTTTATGCTATTGATCTTTTGTAAAGTTTTCAAGGGCTATAAGACCAAATTAGTTTAATATCTTAACTTTTTGAGAATATTTCCTACCCTACCCACATGGTGCTTATTATTGTGGTTACTTTAGAAGTTAATTCCTAATTCCCATGAGTACTAATTATTTATTTGTTTTTTCAGGATAAAAGAAAGAGACCTTCAGGTGCGAAGTTTCGCGAGCAAAAGAAACTGAGACTACAAGAAAGGGGAAAAATGGTTGGATCTTCAAAGCATTTATTGCAAAATAATCGAGATTCTACTAGACTTAAGGTAATTCAGCTTGTGTAAAAAGATCGGTAATGTCAGCTACCGAAATACCTGCTGCAAGTGACACTTTCGATGAAGGCTGTAATGAGGCTAGTATCGATATAATTCCGTCCGTCCCCGGTTTGTGGCCCGAAAGAATCACCAATGAGATGTCTAGAATATTGGTTAAACGTGGTCCGCCCGTGATAGACATCAGTTTTAGCTTTCCCAGTAATAAAGACAAGTGAAAGTTTTCGTGCAAATACTTTGAAAGAAATGTAGAAAATGGAGAAAAAGTCGAAAGGGCTTGGCTTATTTACTCTATTTCTAAAGATTCTGTATTTTGTTTTTGTTGTAAGTTTTTTTGTAAATGTAAAACTCCTAACGCTTTTTGTGATACATATGGAGTATCTGATTGGCAACACTTGTCTTTGCTAATTAAGAGACACGAAACGTCAATTTTACACAACAGTTATATAAACACTTGGGTAAATTTAAAAAAAAAAATGTAGGAGACATCTATGACTGTTAATGCTCATCATCTGCGGATTTTAGAAACGGAAAAAATATATTGGCTAGACGTGTTAGAAAGAGTTATTGCGATTGTTAAGTATTTATCTACACAATGCTTAGGATTTCAAGGTTCTTCTCAATTGCGTTTCGAACATGATAATGGAAATGTTTTAAAAGCTGTTGAGATGATTGCCTCTTTTGATTCAGTGATGAGACAGCACGTAAGCCAAGTGTATAACTCCCAAAAAAATCTGTTAAAATGACTCATTATTTAGGCGTGCAAATACAGAATGAAAAAATTGAATTATTGTCGTCCAAAGTAAGAAATAATATTTTAGAAATAGTTCGCAGTTCAAAATATTTTTCAATAATATTATATTGTACACCAGACACTAATCATACTGAGCAAATTAGTCTTGTTCTGAGGTATGTTGTCCTCAACACCACTTCCAAAAAGGTTGAAGTTAAGGAAAGTTTTATTGCGTTTAATCCAATACTGGACTCTACAGGAGAAGGGATATATACATTTGTGATAGAAAATTTGAAAAAATTAAATTAAGGTTTGGTTGGGCTTCAAAAAACGCATTCTCGATGCGAATCTGAAAGCCTTTTTTGTACCTTGTGCGGCTCATACTTTGAAGTTAACAGTAAATGACGCTTCTAAGGTGTCAGGTGCTACAATAAACTTTTTTAATCTTGTGCAAGAGTCATCCACAAAATGGTGGTATGTTTTGAGAAAAAATGTCCCCGAGTAAAGTTTAAAGCCTCTAAGTGAGACAAGATGGTCCAGCAGAATTGACGCAATAAAGCCCCTTAAAGTTAAGGTTTGCGAAAGTCTTCTAGAAGTGGCTGAAGATAATTCCTTTCACATTGATGCAAAACATAAAGCAAGTTCCCTCTTAACGTCTGTACAAAATTTTCAATTTATTTGTGGAATTATTATTTGGCATGCCGTTTTATTTCATATAAATATTGTCAGCAAATTAATGCTAAGTGCTACAATTAATATTAAACTATGCCAAACCTACCTAAAATATTTAGTTCCAGCAATATAGATCTGACCAATCATTTCGAGAAATTCTTGTGCAACCGAAAGAAGTAGCATTCTCTCTCGAGATTGAAGAAGACTTTCCACCATTACCAACGATTTGGAGGAAATTTAAACCAAAACTGTTTGAATTTGGGAGGCTTTTACTTGATAAAATTCCATTATCAATAATAAAAAACAAGTACTGTGTTTTAAGGAATTTTACTTAATAATTGCGATTCGTAACGCGTTTCACTACACCGTAGCTTCTTCAGACGAATGAATATACAGAAAAATATAAATGAGAATATAACTATAAATGTTCCTGAGTAATTAAAAGCTTATTGGGTTGCTTATTTTTAAGTGGTTATTTATGACAGGTATATCCAATAAAATTAAGGAATAGATTGCTCCCCGAAAAGATTCAATAGAGGTGAAGGGCTTAAATCTACTTGTTCATTGATAAGTCTACCTGAGTGTTTGTATTTATTAATTTCTAAAGTTTTCCAAAGATCTACCTTCCAATATTTATTATGTGTATGCAAAATTTCAAACTGTGGGTCGAAAGAATGATTATTTTCTAAGAGATGATTTGAATCTGATTTTTATTTGAAAAACTGCGTTTATGTTCCGATATTCTAATATTAAAATTTCTATGTGTTCTATCAATGTAGAAATTATCACAGTCATTACAATTCAATGGATAAAAACCTGATTTATTGTTTTTACCTGGTTTACCTGTGGGTCGAAAGAATGATGATTCGCGTAATTTAAAGTTTCTCACTTGTAATGCCAACGTAGGTTAAGGTATTGAATTTTTGTTTCAATTTATCGACATTGTAAACTTCTTATAGAACTTATTCATAGATTGATTAACATCCCGTTATCACCAGAAAATTTCAACAAAGAACTAAATTTGATTAAACAAATAGCCAAAAATAACGGTTACAATCCCAAACTAATAAATAATATTTTAAATAAAAACAAAGTAGAATCGCATTGAATGAAGTTTACCCTGTCGATAAATTGAAACAAAAATTCAATACCTTAACCTACGTTGGCATTACAAGTGAGAAACTGAAATATATAGCAATAATTTCAACATAGCTTTCCAAACTAATAATAATTTAGGCAAATATATAAAAAATAATAAAACCAAACCAGGTAAAAACAATAAATCAGGTTTTTATCGATTGAATTGCAATGACTGTGATAATTTCTACATTGGTAGAACACAGAAATTTTAATATTAGAATATCGGAACACAAACGCAGTTTTTCAAATAAAAATCAGATTCAAATTACGCGAATCATCTCTTAGAAAATAATCATTCTTTCGACCCACAGTTTGAAATTTTGCATACAGATAATAAATATTGGAAGGTAGATCTTTGGGAAACTTTAGAAATTAATAAATACAAACACTCAGGTAGACTCATCAATGAACAAGTAGATTTAAGCCCTTCACCTCTATTGAATCTTTTCGGGGAGCAATCTATTCCTTAATTTTATTGGTTATACCTGTCATAAATAACCACTTAAGAATAAGCAACCCAATAAGCTTTTAATTACTCAGGAACATTTATAGTTATATTCTCATTTATATTTTTCTGTATATTCATTCGTCTGAAGAAGCTACGGTGTAGTGAAACGCGTTACGAATCGCAATTATTAAGTAAAATTCCTTAAAACACAGTACTTGTTTTTTATTATTCAAAACTGTTTGACTATGAACACCGAGATGAGACCCCTCATGATCCAGGAACCGCCTTTAAAATTAGTTTTTTCTTAAAAATTATTGATCAAACTATAACCTCTCTAAAAACCGATTTGACTTATTAAATGAGTATGATAATATTTTCGGATTTTTTAGCGCCATATTCAAATTAAGTGACAGCGATATTTTTAAACATTGTTCTATTCTTGAAGAGCGACTGACAGATCAGGATAATAAGGATATAGACTCCAATAATCTGTTTAACGAAATTAAAGCGTTAAAGTTGTTTTCATTACCTGATGATACTGACCCCTTAAGTATTTTACAATATATATCTGAAAACAATTTAATCTCCACCTTTCCAAACGTAAGCATTTCACTAAGAATTCTTTTGTCATTGCCTGTATCTGTAGCTTCTGGCGAGCGATCTTTTTCAAAGTTAAAAATCATTAAAAATTATTTAAGATCGACAATGATTCAAGAAAGATTGTCTGGGCTAACAATATTAGCGATTGACATGAAATTTTTGACGGTATAAATTTTAGCGATGTAATTAATGAATTTGTAACAGCAAAATCTCGGAAAATATCGCTACTACAATAGGTATCTTTAATTTTTCTATTGCACCTAGACCTAGCTATCCTTTTTGATTTTAAAACGAAGTTCCCTAGGTAATTGTTATAAGAAATATCTGCATATTTTTTGAAATATGTAAGTATAAGTAGAGTAGTACTTATTCTATTATTTTCTAGTATTTATAAACAACCAGTAAACGTTTCTGTATTCCATTACTTAAGTAAATGTTTTAAAATGGGTGTGAACGAGAATTTCTTTTGTTACGATTTTGTTCTGTTTGTTTCATTTTGATATTTTAGTCTACAAATAAATATGACTTCTGAAGTTCAGTTCTTTGCTTTACTTTAAGCACCTACCTACCTACTCCTACCTTCAAAAAAAAAAAAATAAAGAAACATGATCCAAAATGCCTTAAGGGGCGCCAAAATCCTTTTTTGCACACAAGCGCCAGTAGCCCTCACGGGGGCCCTGCGTCCGAGTGAAGTTCAACTTCCGGAATTTCCGGAAGTGACGGACCAATAAAAATATTCAGTAGGTTAGAATATCATTCAAAATGCAATTTGGTTTTTGTTTCATTGAAATCAATCAACAATTGAAGGAGCTATAGATTGGGGCGTTTTTTATAGAACACCCGAAATAATTAGAAAATACAAACATTTCCGAAAAATTGATTAAAACTACACTTTCTTTGATCATTATTGGTAATTAAGTTTTCATCTACATCTGTGATGATTTCGGTCTTCTTAAATCCAAAAGTAATCAGTATAGAGTGCAGCGCAACTATAGGAAAAACGGTTAGGTCTTCTTCGTCTAAAAACCCAATGCTTATTCGTCTTTTCAAGACAATCCAGAAGAAAAGAAAACGAACATAGAACGGATCTCTAGTTAGCGAAAAAGTTCCAGATTCGAAAGAGTCTCCAGCAACGGCTGACAAATATCCACGACCGGCGAGATATGCCGAAAATGAACGCAAAAGGGAGCGAGACTGATTGTCCTCATTGCCTCCGGATAGAAGTCCATCTTAGGGCTGAACAGCACATCAGTTACAAGTTTTTCCACCACGGTTCAACTTAACGAATTTGAATAGAGTTGTTTTGACTTAATTAAATTAACATATATTAAGTAAAGAGAAAATTGGGATTCTTAGGTTGCTTCTAAATGTTTATGTCTTTTTATTTGTACGTCATATTCATCAAGATTACACATTGAATGTACAAATTGAAAATAATTAATGTTTATTATATTCTTCACAAAACGTATTTCAAGAAAATATTTTTTGGTGGTTAACCGGATAGTTAACTTAACTTTGGGTTACAGACTAGGTAATACCGAATAGTACAATAAACTATCACCTTAAATTTTGTAAAATGTTTAAAAAGGATTGTTCACGACATAATAAGCTCAATGTGTTGATATGTTGATGTATTTCCCAGAGACTTATACGGGTGTTACATAATAGTATGTCACAACTTGAGGGGGTTAATCGACGTGCAATTTTAAGAAAAAAAGTTCATATAAACATTAGTCCGCAAAAGCTTCATTGCGGAGCTACAGGGTGTTGAAATTTCAGGAAAAAATTGGTTTTTTCTTCAAAACTCCTGCAGTTTTTGAGATATTCAACCCTAATTTGGAATACAAGCTATTTGTTACAGCCTCCATCATTACACGTCCTAAATTTTAACTAGAATCTACAAGGTGATTTCTTTTCTGGAGCCATGTCTTCTTTTGCCATTTCAAACTTTTTTGCAGTACGCCACTGATCAGTGTACAACCAATTTTCGTCATCTTCGTTCAATTTAGAAACTTTTTTGACACTTGTAACTTTTTCGTTTCTCCAACCGTTCTCGAGCAAAATATTATTAAACGATTGTATGTATTTGCTGAATTGAAATCACTTTTAATTAAAAAAATGACGTAGTGAGTAGGCTTTGATTTTTTCATTCATTTATTTATTTTGAAAGTTGCTAAAGTTGAACCAGTGTCTGCTAGAATTGTTTATTACAATAACGATTAGTTTTAAGACTTTTTAAGTTATTGCTGTAAGAAAAAATGGCTAATTTTACTAACGCTGAATTGGCTGATTCTCATTACATGTACGGTCTGGCTGACGGAAACACTACAGAAGATAGGCGATTATATCAGGTGCGCTTTCCAAATCGAGTAACACAAGACAGGCGAACATTTTCAAATATCCACAGAAGATTGGGGGAAACCGGTACTTTTACCGCAAATAATCATTTAAAAGGTACAACTCAAACTATGAGAACTCCAGATATGGAAGAAGCAGTTTTGAATTGTATTGGTTTGAATCCTCATATGAGTACAAGAAAAATTGGAAATCAGTTGAATATTTCACATGTTCTAGTTTGGAGGATTCTCCACGAATTTTTATTGTACTCGTTTCATATTCAACGCGTTCAAACTCTACTTCCTCGAGATTTTCCTTCAAGACTGAATTTCTGCCAATGGTTCTTAGATAAAATTAGAGGAAATGCTCATTTGTTGGTGAAATAATGTTCACAGACAAAGCTAACTTTTCGAGAACTGCTATCACAAATTTCCACAATAATCATTATTGAACTGAGGAAAACCCTCATTCGATTGAAGAATCTCATCATCAAGAACAATTCCCACTAAATTTCTGAGTCGGAATAATTTGAAATTATTTGATTGGGCCATTTTTTTGCCTAACAGACTAAACGATCCCGCTTATCGGCAATTTTTTGAGGAGGAGTTACCTTTATTGCTCGAGGATGTGCCACTTTTGGAGATAAACATAATGTAGTTCATGCATGACGGGACACCAGCACATTTCAGTGGAGAAGCTAGGGAATTCTTGAATAATACATTCAACAACCGATGGATAGGTAGTTTAGACTTTTTCTTATGGGGATATCTCAAACGTTTAGTTTATACTACTCCAGTGAACACTGTAGAAGAATTGAGAAATCGAATAATAACCTCTTGTGACACGTTTAGAAATACCGCAGGAATATTTCAAAGAGCGTGATAATATGCGAAGGACAGAGGCCTGTATTCCTGCAGGTGGAGGACACTTCCAGCAATTTATTTAGTTTTTAATTGTTTTTTTTTTAAGTTTGACATTGAATAAGTATAAGTTGAGTTTCAAAAGACAAGCTATCAAAATAAAAGCAAACTTTGGAGTATTTCTATTATTTTTTTTTATTTAGCGAATAACATACAATTCAAATAATTCAAATTCAATGATTTTTCACTCGAAAACGGTGGGAGATACGAAAAGTTACAAGTGTAAAAAAAGTTTCTAAATTGATTGTACGCTGATCAGTGGCAAAAGGAGACATGGCCTCGGGAAAGAAATAGCTTTTGAATTTTAGTTAAAATCTAGGACGTGTAATGTAAATAGCTTGCATTCCAAATTTGGGATGAATATCTCAAAAACTACAGGAGTTTTGGAGAAAAAACCATTTTTTTCCTGAAATTTCAACACCCTGTAGCTCCGTAACGAAGCTTTGGCGGACCTATGTTTATATGAACTTTTTATCTCAAAATTGCACCAAAATTTACTCCCTCAAGTTGTGACATACTACACTCGGAGGCAAAATTAGCGGAACACTCGAAAATTTAACCAAATTCGAAGTCCGATATTTTTCCTAATTCTCAACCGATTTAGATGATTTGTTCGGCAAGTTATAGATCAACTCTTCTGATTTGTAGAAATTATAAGAAAAAACAGAAAAAATTTGAGAAAAATTTTATACGGGGGCAAAACTAAAAGTGTTTTTTTGGCAGAAATTCGTAACACCCTGTGGAATTTCGTGGTCCGAGTTGAAACGTACAATATCATGGTCTGTCAAGACACATCTTCCTACAGTAACACCCTTCTTGTTTTATGCATTTATCTCTATTTTTACAAGAGATATCCAATTTGAAGCGAAAAGTCACAAATTTCAAGAATTTATTTTTAATCTTGCGTAGATGCATAACATCTGAGGTTAGCCAAAAAATAAAATCAAAATGAGAGAAGCGGAAATCTAACAAAATGAAAATTTTTGAAATTCACTGGCCAATTTCACGCTCCGGGAGAACTCGAAGTACACTGGAAAAATCGTTGATTTTGCACATTTATTTTTGAATTTTTTGTGCTCTCTCTCATTCTGAATGAAAAATACCGTTTCGAATCGTAAACAGTAAAAGAATCACAAAACACCGCAACCGATCGAATTTGTATCAAATCAAAGAATGGAAAACTCTCATTCTTTAAACAAGTGCAAATGTGGTCATATACAAACAAACGTGTGTTGTATTTCATATTTGATGAAAAAAGGTGTGCACATGTGTAAATGAAAAGTTTTATCAATGGTCCCAGAATTCAGTTGTGTATTTTAATACCTACAGACTGTTATCTCCTATGAATTCCTAATTTTCACCAAATTAACCAAATTGTCATTAATAACTAATGCAATTCGAACATAAAAATCCCAAACGACAATTTCGACACGCTTGAGTGATATTAAGAAAATTCCAAATTGATGAACGAATTTCAATGACAATTTCTTGATTCAATGGAATTTCTCCAAAATGGTGATTTTCCACTTGAAATTAAATATATTTTGCAAAAATAGAGATAAACGCATGAAACAAGAAGGGCGTTACTGTAGGAAGATGTGTCTTGACAGACCATGATATTATACGTTTCAACTCGGATCACGAAATTCCACAGAGTGTTACGAATTTTTGACAAAAAAAACACTTTTAGTTTTGCCCTCGTATAAAATTTTTTTTAATTTTTTTCTGTTTTCTCTTATAATTTCTACAAAGCAGAAGAGTTGATCTATAACTTGCCGAAAAAATCATCTAAATCGGTTGAGAATTAGGAAAAATATCGAATTTCGAATTTGGTTAAATTTTCGAGTGTTCCGCTAATTTTGCCTCCGAGTGTATTATGTAACACCCTGTAGAATTATCAATAAAATTCAACATTAAAGTTTAAATTTTCAAAGCTGCTTGAAAAATATGTTTCTGTAATAGTGCTAATCATGTCACTCGTGACTCTCAGTTATGGGTAGGGAGAACGTGATGCAGTTTTCCTTACACTGTGCTTCCAGTTTATCGGTCATAAATTCAGTGATACCAGGTGATTCTAACAATGTGTCATTTCGCCTCTGTTTCGGTTTTGGTGAAATATATAAGAAAAAGAAAAGTTGCATATGTTTATGTAGGATCCAATGGTGTATTGAGATTACTCTCACGAGTTACAGCTTTCGAAATATTGACATAACTTGTTTTTAAATAGAATTCTTCCACTTTCATTTTATTGACTTTTCAGAAAGCTATATTCATTTTTATTTATATCTCCGCATTCACCTTTTTTTATTCGGTCATAGGTAATCATGGTAACTCAAAAGTGCATAGAATAAAAATTATCACAACTGTCATTATTAGCGTTAATATTGAATTTTTTTATTTTGTCATTTTCTATTTAAACTTATTGAAGGAACTATGGTCTAGGTATTAATGTGAGTCACAATAGTCTACAAGAACGAAGCGGAAGGGCGGCAAACACCTATTCACTAGCAAAATCATAACAAATCATTCATCATCATCATCATCTGTCAACCATCCTAGTCCACTGCTGAACATAGGTCTTCCTCAACGATCTCCATTCCTCGCGATTTTGGGCCGGATTTATCCAGTTCGTACACACTCGCTTGATATCGTCTTTCCAACGAGCTGGTGGACGTCCTCTACTTCTGTGGGCTTTATCTCTGGGACGCCACTCCAAAAGACGCTTTGTCCATCTACCGTCCGTGGTTCTTGCTAGATAACCGGCCCAGTTCCACTTTAAATTAGCAACTCTCTCGAGCATCCTGGACTCTAGTTCGTTGGCGTATGATATGGTTGGGAATTCTGTCCCGTAGTGTTATGCCTAACATAGCTCTCTCCATCTTACGCTGAGCAACACATATTTCATTAGCTGATTTCTTTGTTAGGGTCAGGGTTTCTGCACCGTACGTCAAAACTAGTAAAACGCATTGATTGTATACTTTACGTTTCAAACAAATCGGTATCTCTGATTTGAACAGATCTCTCAGTTTTCCAAATGCAGCCCATGTCAGCCTTATTCGCCTTCCTATTTCTGTTGTTTGGTTGTCCCTGCCTATAGTTATCTCATGCCCCAGATATTTGTATGACGTTACTTGTTCAACAATTTCACCATCGATGGAAACTGGTTGGCTTGGTACTAAGTTGGTCATCATCTTAATTTTCGACATATTTATCTTCAATCCGATTTTACTGGATTCCTTAGACTGCAAAAGCATCTCATTTGCATCATCTAATCTGTTTGCTATAATGACGATGTCGTTGGCGAAACGAAGATGATTTAATTGCTCACCATCCACATTTACTCCCCTCTGATCCCATTCCAATTGCTTGAACATATATTGCAATAGGTTTGTGAACAACTTCGGGGAAATAGTATCACCCTGTCTTACTCCACGTCCGATCCTGAATTTTTCTGTAGAATTGTGAAGGCACACTTGTGAAGTGGCATGCTCATATATATATTTAATGATGGCAGTGTATCTATGATCTATTCTACAGTCAGCCAACGCTTTAAGCATAATCGCCTGTATCACGGTATCGAAGGCTTTCTCGTAATCCAAAATATGAGAACCAGAGGCAACTTGTATTCTATGCTCTTTTCAATCAAAGTCTTGAGAGTTTGGAGATGATCATTAACACCAAATATTGCCCGAAAGCCGGCCTGCTCTCGAGGTTGGTAGGTGTCCAGTTTGTTTGTGAGGCGCTTTGTTATTATTTTGGTGAAGAGTTTGTATAAGTGCGATAGAAGGCTTATAGGTCTATAGTTCGAGAGATTTGTGGGGTCTTCTTTCTTGTACATAATTATTATTATAGCATTATGCCAAGACTCTGGTACTTTTGCTTCAGCTAAACATTTATTGAAAAGTTTCGTTATTTCACGAATCAGATTTTCACCTCCTATCTTCAAAGCCTCCGCAACTACTCCATCTTCCCCTGGAGCTTTGTTGTTTTTCATATCTGATAGTGCCTTTCGGACCTCATCAGCTGTTATTTCTGGGAGGTCCTCCGAACCCTGATTCATAACTTGAGGAATGCGATTGTCTTCCTCGTTCTCGCGATTCAGGCTTCGATACAAATTGGAGTAAAAGTCCTCGACAACCTTCACTATTTCGGCTCTATTTGTTATAATTGAACCATATGGATCCATTAGTTTTTGAATGTTACGTTTTCCCAATGAAGTCGTCCGTCGTAGTACCTTCATGCTTTTATTTTGTTCTATAGTTTGAACTGCCAAGCTTTTATTGTGCTGTCGAGAGTCCTTCCTAAGTTGGCGAGATATCTCGCGGTTAAGTATTTTCAGTTCTTTCTTGTCTGCTGTGTCCTTGCTTAATGGTTCTCTTCTGGTCTTCATCATGCGTTTCGTTGTCTCACTGATTCTTTCCTGTTTCCTGTTCCAAGTGCTACAATGTTTGTCCATAGCTTGTTTTATTGATGTTGTAATGTTGTCGTTGTGCTATTCGATATTCATGTTTTCATTGCACAAAAGCTTTTCACTCAAAGTTTCACGAAATGCCGCTTCATCAGATACCTGTGCCCATTTGTTATTTTTAACCCCTCCTGTCATTACGAGTTTGTTCCTTTCACGTTTTAAATTGATCATACATTTAGCCCTCACCATTCTGTGGTCACTTCCAGTTGAAAATTTGTTAAGGACCGAAACATCCTTAATAACTTCCTTTTTGTCAGCTATAATGAAGACAATTTCATTTTTGGTGTTACCATCTGGGCTCGACCATGTCCATCTTATCTGCGAAGGTTTTTGGAAAAACGAATTCATCGCACATAAGCGGTTTTCTAATAGAAAGTCTAAGAGCATCAAATCATTATTATATGAATTATATACATATCTTCAAGTTGGACATTTTCAACTTCTAGCCTTCCATTATACACAATACTTCAATTTTAGAAGTATATCATAGTGTTTTGATTTTTCTAATATAGTAAACAAAACTCGAGTAGAATTAAATAAAAAATAGGTACTGAAAAATTCTATCTTTCACCAAACAATATAATTTAAACGATGCATTCATCACGAAAAAAAAGTATTGTTTTCCGTGGTGGAAAACTCGAGATTTCCTTTTCCAAACTTGCTTGTGGCAATTTGTCCAAGAAGCAGTCGGCTGACGTCGAGCAGCGGCGCCCCACCTCCAAGATTCATCCGTCGATCCCCAGGGACCGTCCTAACTACGGTCCGTTCCGCTCTCCCGTCTTCCCCCAAGCCCTGTAATAAACATCCATCACACTGTTTACTTTTCGCCTCCCATACCTTCAGCAGACTCTTTCAAAAGGCTTCTGGAAAATTTTTCTAGTCATTTATGTTTTAATTGAAAAGGCGTTATTTATTAATCAAAATCCAGAAGAAGGAACCAGAGTGATGTAATATATATATATATATATATATATATATATATATATATATATATATATATATATATATATATATATATATATATATATATATATATATATATATATATATATATATATATATACTCGGAGGCAGAATTAGCGGAACACTCGAAAATTTAACCAAATTCGAAGTCCGATATTTTTCCTAATTCTCAACCGATTTAGGTGATTTTTTCGGCAAGTTATAGATCAACTCTTCTGCTTTGTAGAAATTATAAGAGAAAACAAAAAAAATAAAAAAAAAAATTTTATACGGGGGCAAAACTAAAAGTGTTTTTTTTGTCAAAAATTCGTAACACCCTGTGGAATTTCGTGAAACGTACAATATCATGGTCTGTCAAGACACATCTTCCTACACTAACGCCCTTCTTGTTTCATGCATTTATCTCTATTTTTACAAGAGATATCCAATTTGAAGCGAAAATTCACAAATTTCAAGAATTTATTTGTAATCTTGCGTAGGTGCATAACATCGGAGGTTAGCCAAAAAATAAAATCAAAATTAGAGAAGCGGAAATCTAACGAAATGAAAATTTTTGAAATTCACTGGCCAATTTCACGCTCCGGGAGAACTCGAAGTACACTGGAAAAATCGTTGATTTTGCACATTTATTTTTGAATTTTTTTGTGTGACACTCTATAATAATTATCATTCCTGTTCAAAATTGAGAGCAGGCGTATATCCTGGCGATACACTCGTGAAATGAAATAAACATGTTGAGAAAAATGTTCATGATGACCCACAAAAAAAAAACATTTAATTTTAGTAGCGAGTATGACCCCCGAGCTCTTATTACAGCGCGCATATGATTTCGCATACTCCCAATGATGTTGTCTATCATCTGTTGAGGTATGTTGTCCCACTCTTCCACCAAAGCCAATGTCAGTTCTTCAACGTTGCCTGGATTCCGTTGTCGAACCCTTCTTCCAAGAATGTCCCAAACGTGTTCGATCGGGTTTAAATCCGGTGACCGCGACAGCCAGTCCATTCGTGTGATCCCAACTTCATTGAGATATTCTATCACTATGCGCGAAGTATGAGGGCGCGAGTTATCGTGCATAAAAAGGAGCAAAATGCACAACATGGGGCTCCAAGATTTCTGTTATATACCGATGGGCATTAAGTGATCCATTGCCAATAATCTCCAGTTCTGTTCGTACTCCCAAGCATATGCCACCCCATATCATAACTGACCCTCCACCGTATTGCTCAGTTCCTGCGAAGTTCGCTTGATTGTACCGTTCCCCTCGATGCCTCCATATTCTATCTCTACCATCCACGAAATTCACACAATATCGGCTCTCATCACTAAATAAAACTCGTCTCCACTGATTGATTGTCCATGCTACATGCTCCCTAGCAAACGCCAATCTTGCTACCCGATGGGCTCTATCGAGTCTTGGTGCTCTTGCTTGCGCGTATGATCTCAGACCAACTTCATTTAATCGTCTTCTGACTGTCCTCACACTGACGTTAATGTTATCCACTGCTTGTAAAAGGTTACGTGCCTGAACAGCAGTAAGACGAGGATTTCTTATGGTTTGATTGACGATGAAACGGTCATGTATAGCGCGGGTTGCCCGATTTCTTCCTTGTCCTCGCCTCCTCACGTACAATCCAGTTTCCCTGTAACGTCGGTAGATTCGATGGATAACCGACGTCGAGACAACCAACATGGTACCGACTGAGCGGTAGGTGCGCACTACCTCGATCAATGTAACTGCCCTTGCTACTAAGATTGGTGGTAAATCTCTCATTCTGAATGACAAATACCGTTTCGAATCGTAATCAGTAAAAGAATCACAAAACACCGCAACCGATCGAATTTGTATCAAATCAAAGAATGGAAAACTCTCATTCTTTAAACAAGTGCAAATGTGGTCATATACAAAAAAACGTGTGTTGTATTTCATATTTGATAAAATGGTATGCCCATGTGTAAATGAAAAGTTTTATCAATGGTCCCAGAATTCGGTTGTGTATTTTAATACCTACCGACTGTTATCTCCTATGAATTCCTAATTTTCACCAAATTAACCAAATTGTCATCAATAACTAATGCAATTCGAACATAAAAATCGAAAACGACAATTTCGACACGCCTGAGTGATAATAAGAAAATTCCAAATTGATAGACGAATTTTAATGATAATTTCTTGATTCAATGGAATTTCTCCAAAATGGTGATTTTCTATTTGAAATTAAATATATTTTGCAAAAATAGAGATAAACGCATGAAACAAGAAGAGCGTTACTGTAGGAAGATGTGTCTTGACAGACCATGATATTGTACGTTTCAACTCGGACCACGAAATTCCACAGGGTAGTACGAATTTTTGACAAAAAAAACACTTTTAGTTTTGCCCCCGTATAAAACTTTTTTCAATTATTTTCAAATAAATCGGTTGAGAATTAGGAAAAATATCGAACTTCGAATTTGGTTAAATTTTCGAGTGTTCCGCTAATTTTGCCTCCGAGTGTATTTGTAATAGGTATTCGTATTTTAATAAAACGTAAAAGGGACCTACAACGTAATTGTTAACGGTTAAGGGTTAGTAAACTCGATAAACATGAATTACAAATTATTTTAAAGCATTATTGGATTGATCAATTTTCAATTCTAATATGATATAATTTCTTAGATTTAGAATTAACTTGAAACTCGTTGGTACAGAGATGTTATAAAACGCTTTCTAAAAGATGCTGGTGGTTCGAGATATTCGAAACACATCATTGCGGTTTTCCCCGACCCGATAACGACAAGGCAGGCGTCTGTTTTGATATAATAAAAGATAAAAGCGAATTCAGTGTTCAAGTAATCGAGGGGAAGCAGTTTTGCTCTCGCTTCCATCTCGAACCGGGTAGATATGACGGCCGCAACACTTGACTCAACTAGACGTTCCGCTTTTAATAAGCTTTATTATTATATCGGAACTGTCGACTTCTGCTTAATTTTCTTTCTGTTTCCGCGTTTCCGAACTGGATTCACTCTGTTGCTTCCGGGAAACGTTTATGTTCGGCAACTTTTCACGATTCGACCTATATTCTATATTTCGCATCTGTGTTTTCAGGATTTCCTGATTACCTAGTTCACACTCAAATTGCAGCATGAAAATGCATTACATTTGTACTATTTCAATCGCTGATTGCACACTAAAAACTCAAAGTTAGCTCTAATTTTTCAGTATTTATAACACAGTGCGTACTAATGAAAAGGAACCACTCTGAATATCTCGACTGGTTTGATTTTTCTGTGAATTTCCTAGAACACATCGATTTTTAATTGGAGGAGAATACGATTCTCATGTTTTGTTTTAAATTAAAATAATTATTTTACTTTTACTATTTTTATTTATTTTATTTTTTTCATACAGTTCGATTTATAATATGCCTACCTCTGCGGCGGTAATTTTAATGATTTAAGGGTATTTTAGCATTCAATATATCAAGTAGTCGAAAGATTACCACGTAAGTAAATATGTTTGTAAACGAGGACACACATCATCCCACACTGGAGTTTATAGTTGCCTTGTCTAAAGAGAAGATGTTGAAAAATTCGAAAGTTCAAAATTTTTATTACGATTTTAGAAATGCGAATTATGAAGCTGTTAATGCTTCATTATCGCTGGTAAATTGGGAGTTTCTGCTCAACAGCAGCTCTAAGGGAATTGATGAAAATCTGGATATTTTTTATGAATCAATGACATAATCGGTTCTGTTGTTCCTAGGAAAAGAGTCACTAAGTGTTTTCCTTCATTCTTTTCGAAAGTTACTATTGCTACAATAAGAGAAGAGCAAAAATTTCATAAAAAATGGAAAATTAGTAAAAATCTCAATGATCTCAATATATTCAAACAGCTTCGTGCTCATTCGAAGGAACTTATTGAACTTGATTTGAATAAATTCACCTCTAACATTGAGCGGGAACTGCCAACGAACAGCAAATCATTCTGGAAATATGTGTCTTTGGACGGGGCGGCTCTAAACTATCTAATGAAATGAGGTATGGGGATATTTCTTCATCAGATGGAAAAGAGATATGCAATCTTTTTGCCCGTTATTTCGAGAGTGTATATGTTTCCGTAAGTCTGCAGCGTAGTCGTAGTGTAACTGTTAAAAATTGCAATAGTGATGTACTATCAAATATTCACATAGAAGAGGAAGAGGTTCGAGAGGCCCTCTTATCCCTTGACATGTCGAAGGGTTCAGGTCCAGACAGCATTCCACCAATTTTTCTCAAAAATTTCGCTCACAAATTAAGTAAACCACTGCATATTTTGTTCAATCAGTCTCTGATTAATGGTGTATTTCCAAAAAAGTGGAAGGAGTCCGCCGTTGTCCCAATTTTCAAAAGTGGAGATAAAAATGATATTTCTAATTATAGACCTATTAACAAGCTTTCGATCATTGCTAAAGTATTTGAACGTATAATTTATAAGTATCTTTTCTCTCGTGTGAAAAATTTCATTATCCCACAACAGCACCGATTTTTTAAGGGTAGGACTCTGGAAACTAATTTGATCGTTTATAGTGAGTACCTGCAGAGTGCAATGGATTCTCAAATTCAGACTGATGCTACTTACACAGATTTTTCTAAAACCTTCGATAAAATAAGTTTCGATATTCTCATTTTTAGACTAGCCGAAGCAGGTGTAAGTGGTTGGTTGCTTGAGTGGATCCAATCGTATCTACTGAATAGGTCACATTTCGTTAGTTTAAATGGTTTTAAATCTGAATCTTTCATTAGTACTTCTGGGGTACCGCAGGGAACTCATCTCGGTCCTCTTCTTTTCTTAATTTATATAAATGACATAGATAAATGTTTCCGGTATTCCAGATTCTTGCTCTATGCAGACGATCTGAAAGTTTTAGATCTATCACATGCTTAAGGGACTGCCTTGATAATAATAATAATAATAATAATTTCTTTATTTCAATCACTCTACAGCATACGTATCAATAATATTCTAGTATGTTTACATAGAATATGGAACAACTAATACAATGAAACAAAGACGTAAAATTTAACTTAATATTATTCTTTATACCTAATTAGCAATAGAAAACCATTGAAGGTAGCCCTTGTGCATGGTTTTATATGCGGTAAGTATTTAACAAAGAAGCCTTAGTAAGAGAAATACAAAAGAAAAATTCGACCAATACAGAACACGAAAAAAGAAAAATAACCATTCCCAGTGAAAACAATACAATTTTTTTTGTAGGCGGTTGGTTTTGATTGATCTATCTGATTGGAGCATTTTTAATGTCGACCATAGATAACATCAATGAGCGTGGATTCGATAGTAGCCACTTTTTAACTTTTTTCTTGAACAAATTTATAGAGACTAAATTTCTTAACCTTAAAGGTAGCATATTAAAAGCTCTGGGCGCCAGAAATGTGAAACATCTCTGACCCACTGTTTAAGCCATTCTAGGAAGCAAATAACTTCCTGTTGCATATCGGGTCCGAAAACCATGAGAAATTAAATGATCCTCACTTTTATTGCTTACAAAATACACAAGCATTCTACTACAAAAAAGCTGCCTCAAATCCAGTAGCTCAGCTTCATGAAATAATTCGTCTGAGGGGTAAGTAATATTTCTTCCCAATATACATTTAATGACTCTTTTATGTAATACTTCTAATTTCTTTAGGTAGCAAGTATCTACACCACCCCATACAAGTATCCCATAAACCAACAAAGACCGAACCAATGCCGAGTAGAGGACCTTCAATTGAGTCACATCACAGAATTCCCTACAGTATTTGAACAAAGGTAAGAGACCTCGTACTTTCCTTGACACTAACAATACGTGAGAGTCCCATCGAAGATAAGAATCCAACACCACCCCGAGGTACTTGACTGATCTTGTCTGTCTTATTTGAATAATATCATTCTCCACTTGAATATTTAAATGATTGTAATCTGGCAATGAGGTTATATAACTCGCAAAAGGTACATATACAGTCTTTTCAGGATTATAAGTGAGACCCTTCTCCCTCAGAAAACTCAAGATCAATTCAAAATCAACTTCACACTTCTCCTTGAGAGATTTCCAAGAAATATCTTGGTAAAGGATAGCTGTATCATCAGCAAAAGATATTATTTCCCCAGAAGTATTCAAGGCAAAGAGGTCATTAACAAAAATACAAAACAATATTGGTCCTAAAACTGTCCCCTGAGGGACTCCACATTGAACTATTGTCTCAGAGCTTCTGACACCGACTATCTCTACAACTTGCTCTCTTTTACTCAAATAATTTCTCATTAACTTATGAGAGTTACCTCTAAATCCAATATTTTCTAGTGTTTTAAGCAAATCACAATGACAGACGGTGTCAAAAGCCTTCGATAGGTCAACAAATATACATAAGACTGGGACGCCTCCATCCATTGCCTCATAAATTTTTGATAATAGGAGTGCCATTGCATCCTCGGTCGATTTTTCAATTCTGAAACCGAATTGTCTAGATGAAAGTACCTTAAATTTTTCCAAAAAACTATTAATTCGTTCCTTGAGAACTCTTTCAAAAATCTTTCCAAACATTCCAAACTTCAACTAGATTTGAATAACTTGGTTGAGTACTGTAGAGAAAACCAATTATTTTTGAATTTAAATAAATGTTTCACGATAACTTTTACTAGAAACCATTCCCCTATCACTTTTCAGTACTCAATTGGAAATTCATTGCTACGACGTGTGTCCACGGCTTTTGATCTGGGTGTCACTTTCGATTCGAAGTTGCTCTTCGATGCACACATAGATCGCATAGCAAATAGTTCAAGTCGAATGATGGGTTATATTTTCAGGAAAAGTAAGGAATTTAAATATGTAATATCACTTATCACTTTATATTATGCTTACATCTACAGTAAATTAAATTTTGCCTCATGTATTTGGAACCCTCGTTATGATTGTTATTCCAACCGACTTGAACGCATTCAGAATAGATTCATACGGTTCATATGCTTCAAAACTAACTTTGTTATCCTGAACCACGACTACGCTCCTGTCCGTAAATATTTCAATTTATTGTCACTTGAAAATCGCAGAACTATATCTGATATTTTGGTTTTGTTTAAAATATTGAACTGCATATTTCAGGTACCTGAGATCTTGCACATAGTTACTTTTAATGTTCCTATGAAATCATTGAGGCACCACGACCTCTTCTCTAAACTTTTAGAAAAACTAATAGTGCACAGAACTCCCCTATCGACAGGATGCTACGTGTCTGCTACACGCATAGGAGTATCAATTTGTTTGGGGTCACATTGGCTTCTTTGAAGAGAACATTACGCTTGCTCTTTACTGACTGATATAAAATTCATTCAATCGTTCGTTTTTGTAATATTCATTTTGTATTTTTTCATTCTTTCTGTGAATACAACTCACTATTAATGTCTTATATAATACTAGATTCTATGTAACTAATATTCATCAAGTGAATGTCATTTTGGCTTCGGCTGTGGACATTCCTTATATTGTACTTAAATAAATAAACAAATAAACAAATGAAACCGGAATTTGCTCATAGATGGCCATAGCTGTCGATTTGGTTACCACAGACCGCGTTATGTGGGCCATTTTATTGTTTTGACATCAGACAAAGATTTTCAACTCATAACAGTACACATTTCATACAACAGCATAGTGTGTGGGGAATGCAATCTCGCATCAAAATATCAACCTCGGTATTCGCGAGATTCAGGAATTCTAATCTTTCGAAATCTTGGTAGCTCCTTAAGCCTAATGATTTTCTTATTTTTGGTATATCATAGCAAGAAGTGTCATTATATCTGGTACCGTACCTGTGGGAGACCATTTTTTCACTATTTTTATGCTTATAATGGAAAACAAGAATTCTGTGGCAGAAGTGCTGCCTCAGGGGTAAGTCATCTCCCTGCTCATTATAATCTTAATAAAACGCTTCTGCAGCACCATATAGTCATTGATTAATTTGAATTAGAATGAATAACGTTTTTATTTCCAATTTAATACGAAAAACATATATCTAGAAGAAAAAACCAGTGATTCACTTTTTTATCGAAAACTTTTTTATTAACTTATCAACTACGATATATTGTTCAATATTTTAGGAGCTCCACTAGTTGGGATAGATACTTCAAAATTATAAGTTGATGAAAAACCACACTCATAACCTCTTTCACTTTTGATAATTTACGTTCTGAATTTTTTGTATAGATTTGCTTATTCATTGTAGGTTCATTAATGATATATATGATGGGACAAATATCTTCCGCGATGAACTTCGCGAGGAGTCTACATATGTAAACTTGAGACAAGAAGAATTATTCAAAAGTTTCAGCGTCGCATATCGCTTCTCAGCGTTCTATCAAGCTACATAGGGGTACCCTATCGATTCCAGAAAGGACGCACCTCGTACATACGTATGAGAGTCGCTCTCTATGGACCGACACGGCGAACCCGCTACCGGACTTCCAGAAAGATATGAACAATAACAAACATGCCGCTTCGTTTCTCGGCATCCTGCTCAGTTGCACTATTGTGGCTCTTGGGGGCTGCGTGCATGGCAGGCAGATTTGGAAACTAGCTCTTGTCAGGAGGGATTATTCATTGATCTTTGGATTTTTGAATAATTCTTCTTGTCTCAAGTTTACATATGTAGACTCCTCGCGAAGTTTATCGCGGAAGATATTTGTCCCATCAAATATTTACCGACGGGAGGTTTTATCTCGGAAACAGAGGCAAGGAGCACTATTCCATCGGGATTATTTCGCTCGTTTTCTACCGTTGATGTGATTCACGGAACAGTGAAAGATGTCTCCCAAATGTTTGGAATTTTTAACGTTTCCACATCTGTTTGTTATTGTTCGTATTTTTCTCGAAGTCCGGTAGTGGGTTAGCCGTGTCGGTCCATAGAGGGCGACTCTCATACGTATGTACGAGGTGCGTCCTTTCTGGAATCGATAGGGTACCCCGATGTAGCTTGATAAGGTGCTGAGAAGCGATATGCGACACTGAAACTGCAGTCTGCCGCTTCGTTTCTCGGCATCCTGTTTAGTTGTACTATTGTGGCTCTTGGGGGCTGCGTGCATGGCAGGCAGATTTGGGAACTAGCTCTTGTTAGGAAAGATTATTCATTGATCTACGGATTTTTGGATAATTCTTCTTGTCTCAAGTTTACATATATTCTTTTGGAGAAGAAAGGGTTTACAAAAATTCGAATAATTGTATTTACAATAAATGCTTATATCTATAATTTTGGTGTGTGTCAGAAAAACACAAGGGTGAGCTCAGGAAAATGTAACAGGGGAACCATACTAGCTGCGTATGATTCAATAAACGAGTGGAAAAACCTGAGGAAAAAACTCGTCGCTATTGCACTAGCAATAGCTTGTCTGTTTATGTTGTGTTAGTGTCGTGTGTACATAAAGGGCACCAAAGATTTTTCTGCTTAGCAGCTTCAATTCTCATCTTGCATTCCATGATTTCCAGACGAAGACAAGGGTGAAAGGAAGGGGGTTTGGGACAGGAATCTGTAACAATGGAAAAAGAAAACCAGCAGAAATATATTTCAACAATCATACCTGACTCTTATATGTCTAAACACACTTGAATTTAGCAAAAGATTTTGCATAGCAAGCAAGGCCATGAAAAGGACTAAGGAGATAATCAAAAAGTACATAACCTGCAATATTTCCTCTTTCGCGGAGTGTGAGTGTCCCGAACATAATCACTTCCCTGTTTTTGCTTACCAATTTCGAAGTATAATCTCGCAAAGTCCCTTCAATATACAAAATCAACAAAACAATTCCCTCTCTGTTTGACCGAGAGAGCCCCGATGGCTAGGTTCGGTCTTCTAAGTGATGCCGATTATGATCTATAGATGTTCTAGAATCATTATGAATCCAATAATTTTAATTTTTAATGATGAATTTATGTGATAATTATAAGACTTATCTGGAATGAATTACTTCATTACGTATGCAAAATGATCAGTTCAGGATCACTGAAAATACGGTATTAATCTGATAGGTACTAAAGATAGTTGAAAGTAAAAAACATAGATGGTGTTAGCTTCATAAGACAAACAGAAGAAGTAATGGATTTCAAAATAAAATGCCCTCGAAAAAAATATATGTATATTTTGTGGAAAAAACTTTAAAATACGCACTGAACAAACGTCATAATAATAAATAATAACACGACTAAGATTTTGAAATATTAAAATGAAATTGGAAAAAGTATTATTACAATAAAAACGTTCAAATAAATTTTAGAACATAAAACTACTATATAACTATAGGAGTTACTTTTATAATAGAAACTCAAATTTGTGCAGATTTCACCAAAATTCATAAATTCAATTAAAATTTCTCGAATTATTGATTAAAAACTGGAAAAATTGATAGGCATTGATGTTTGGCGATGAATATCTCGTAAAAGCTTAACTTAATGGAAAAATTATAACAGACCATTTAGGGAGTAGTAAATTTCCTACAAAATTATGAATTCATAATGATTTTTTGTATTGAGTTATAAAATTCATAAGAAAAGAAAAATTCACATTCAAATAATACTTATATCTATAATTTTGGTGTGTGTGAAATGTAACAGGAAACCATACTATCTTGTATATGATTCAATAAACGAGTGAAAAAAACCTGAGGAAAAAACTCGTTTCCCTGTCGCTATTGCAGTAGCAATAGCTTGTCTGTTGATGTTGTGTTAGTGTCGTGTGTACAAAAAGAGTACTAAACATTTTTCTGCTTAGCTGTTTCATTCTCTCTTGCTCTCCATGGTTTCCAAAGACAAGGGTGAAAGGAAAGAAATCTGTAACAATAGAAAAAAAAACAGCAGAAAAATATTTCAACAATCATACTTCTTATATGTCTAAACAGATCTAAGAAAAGATTTTACATAGCAAGCAAGGTCATGAAAAGGACTAAGGAGATAATAAAAAAATACATAACCTGCGATATTTCCTCAAATTCCCCTTCTCTTAGTCCGAGAGAGCCCCGATGGCCAGGTTCAGTCTTCCAAGTGATGCCGATTATGGTCTATAGATGTTTGAGAATCATTATGGACCCAATAATTTGGGTTGACATCGCCCATATAGTATTTCTCCGTGTAACTTGTTTAATTTAAAGAAAAATTTGCGAAAAAATTTTGACAGTCGTTCGAAAAATATGACAGATGTCATATGTTAGGTTAACGAAAAAGTCGTAAGAGGCTTTCTTGTAGAACATTCAATTTCCTACTAAATCTATAAAACGATATATATTTTTGATGTACTTGGTAACGGGATATTAATTTTTCTGCGATAATAAGAAAAAATAGAAAACTCTATGGCGGAGGACCTTCCCGTTACAATTAAGAGCTCATACTTGGAGAGACTTCCTTAGAGGGCCTAAGAACCTATTTTTCAGAGTACGAAGCAAAAAAAAATTCGTTCTTTTTCGTCCCACCCCGATGAAAAATCTTCATAATTGCGACAAAGGAAAGAAAATGAATCTGTAGGATTGTTTGGAAATCAACAAACTTTGTAAGAACCCAAGTGAAATCGCTCTTAATAGCCAGCTAGACATTAATACCTCTCCACTACTTAAGTTGTAATTAGACTAGAATCTATATAACTAAGTTAGTTTCCTGTAGTCGACCACTTGGAAATGACTTGACGGTCGATATCTACCGTGTTTGTGAAAATAAAATTGTGGAAAGTATAAAATATATTTCACTCCATCTTCGTTGACAGTGAGAATACTACACTCGGAGGCAAAATTAGCGGAACACTCGAAAATTTAACCAAATTCGAAGTTCGATATTTTTCCTAATTCTCAACCGATTTAGATGATTTGTTCGGCAAGTTATAGATCAACTCTTCTGCTTTGTAGAAATTATAAGAGAAAACAAAAAAAATTCGAAAAAATGTTATACGGGGGCAAAACTAAAAGTGTTTTTTTTGTCAAAAATTCGTAACACCCTGTGGAATTTCGTGGTCCGAGTTGAAACGTACAATATCATGGTCTGTCAAGACACATCTTCCTACAGTAACGCCCTTCTTGTTTCATGCGTTTATCTCTATTTTTGCAAAATATATTTAATTTCAAGTGGAAAATCACCATTTTGGAGAAATTCCATTGAATCAAGAAATTGTCATTAAAATTCGTCTATCAATTTGGAATTTTCTTATTATCAATCAGGCGTGTCGAAATTGTCGTTTGCGATTTTTATGTTCGAATTGCATTAGTTATTGATGACAATTTGGTTAATTTGGTGGAAATTGGGAATTCATAGGAGTCGGTAGGTATTAAAATACATAACCGAATTCTGGGACCATTGATAAAACTTTTCATTTACAATTGTGCACACCTTTTTTTATCAAATATGAAATACAACACACGTTTTTTTGTATATGACCACATTTGCACTTGTTTAAAGAATGAGAGTTTTCCATTCTTTGATTTGATACAAATTCGATCGGTTGCGGTGTTTTGTGATTCTTTTACTGTTTACGATTCGAAACGGTATTTTTCATTCAGAATGAGAGATTTACCACCAACCTCAGTAGCAAGAGCGCACCTACGCTCAGTCGGTACCATGTTGGGTGTCTCGACGTCGGTTATCCATCGAATCTACCGACGTTACAGAGAAACTGGATTGTACGTGAGGAGGCGAGGACAAGGAATAAATCGGGCAACCCGCGCTATACATGACCGTTTCATCGTCAATCAAACCATAAGAAATCCTCGTTTTACTGCTGTTCAGGCACGTAACCTTTTACAAGCAGTGGATAACATTTACGTCAGTGTGAGGACAGTCAGAAGACGATTAAATGAAGTTGTTCTGAGATCATACGCGCAAGCAAGAGCACCAAGACTCGATTGAGCCCATCGGGTAGCAAGATTGGCGTTTGCTGGGGAGCATGTAGCATGGACAATCAATCAGTGGAGACGAGTTTTATTTAGTGATGAGAGCCGATATTGTGTGAATTTCGTGGATGGTAGAAATAGAATATGGAGGCATCAAGGGGAACGGTACAATCAAGCGAACTTCGCAGGAACTGAGCAATACGGTGGAGGGTCAGTTATGATATGGGGTGGCATATGCTTGGGAGTACGAACAGAACGGGAGATTATTGACAATGGATCACTTAATGCCCATCGGTATATAACAGAAATCTTGGAGCCCCATGTTGTGCCTTTTGCTACTTACATAGGGGAAAATTTCCTTTTTATGCACGATAACGCGCGCCCTCATACTGCGCGCATAGTGATAGAATATCTCAATGAAGTTGGGATCACACGAATGGACTGGCCGTCGCGGTCACCGGATTTAAACCCGATCGAACACGTTTGGGACATTCTTGGAAGAAGGGTTCGACAACGGAATCCAGGCAACATTGAAGAGCTGACATTGGCTTTGGTGGAAGAGTGGGACAACATACCTCAACAGATGATAGACAACATTATTGGGAGTATGCGAAATCGTATGCGCGCTGTAATAAGAGCTCGGGGGTCATACTCGCTACTAAAATTAAATGTTTTTTTTTGTGGGTCATCATGAACATTTTTCTCAACATGTTCGTTTCATTTCACGAGTGTATCGCCAGGATACACACCTGCTCTCAATTTTGGACAGGAATGATAATTATTATAGAGTGTCACACAAAAACATTAAAAAATAAATGTGCAAAATCAACGATTTTTCCAGTGTACTTCGAGTTCTCCCGGAGCGTGAAATTGGCCAGTGAATTTCAAAAATTTTCATTTCGTTAGATTTCCGCTTCTCTAATTTCGATTTTATTTTTTGGCTAACCTCTGATGTTATGCACCTACGCAAGATTAAAAATAAATTCTTGAAATTTGTGACTTTTCGCTTCAAATTGGATATCTCTTGTGAAAAAAGAGATAAATGCATAAAACAAGAAGGGCGTTACTGTAGAAAGATGTGTCTTGACAGACCATGATATTGTACGTTTCAACTCAGACCACGAAATTCCACAGGGTGTTACGAATTTTTGACAAAAAAAACACTTTTAGTTTTGCTCCCGTATAAAATTTTTTCCAATTTTTTTTTGTTTTCTCTTATAATTTCTACAAAGCAGACAAGTTGATCTATAACTTGCCGAACAAATCATCTAAATCGGTTGAGAATTAGGAAAAATATCGGACTTCGAATTTGGTTAAATTTTCGAGTGTTCCGCTAATTTTGCCTCCGAGTGTAGAACAAATTGGTTAAACTGAAATTTTTAATAATATAATAATAATATAATGCCAACAACTTAGTTTCTGACCTGATGAAACGTCATCTTCATATGTCACATCTAACATAGACAGAACACCTTGTAACAGGTGTCGGTAAATCAATGCAAATAACGTCTTATTCCAGTCCATTTTGGCAACTGTTGATGCAACAGCACCATCCCAAGGAAAACAGATCAGCGCACCCGAATACAAATTTAATTCGAGATGTACTTTACACCCCCCTTAATATTTTAATATTCAGTCCTTCATGTGTGTACAAGCTTCCAGTGTCACCACTGTCGCGTGCGTTGGGGTGTGTGACGTCACCGGATCCAACCAATAGGGTGCATTGTTTGAGGGCGCGTAGAAACATCATTGGTGGGGATGGTCGTCATGGAGTTAGTCTACGCCTCTCCGGATAGTGCCTCTCTGTCCATTTCAACCCCTGAGAGTTTTTCGTTGCCACCCCAAGTCGGTGCGTTATTGAATTAGGCTTATCATTTGATTTCGCACAAGCAGACAGTCGGGTCCGCTGTTATCTCGGGTCTACCGTTTTTCTAACTCTTAAAAAACCCGGGAATTTCGTAATCTTTATAATTTGATATTGGACTTTTTGATTCAATTATATACACCGACGAAGTTTGCACCCCTCAAAGTGTTACGTTCTTTCGCGTCTCGAACTAAATTTACAGCATTTACAAATAAACGTGAAATATAATCCAATAACTCAATTTACACACTTAAAAACTAATTGAATACATTTTGACTTTAATTTGATAAAATCTGGGAATCGACGTTTCGAGTGTTATATAGCGTCATCAAGCATTAATTCAATATGGACTATTCGTATCTTAACCAAGCGACGGCTTTCGATTCCAGCTGCCTCCAGGCATCTGCAATGGATCCTTCGGGTTTAGGAAATATGCCTTGTTCGTATGGTGATTTGACTTCTTGTAGTCAAATGTCGCAAGCAGCTTATAGATATACAGCTGCTGCGGCTTCTATGGCAAGAACATATAATCCTACGGGTTCTGCTGGTGCCATGGCTGTTCACCATCCGACGGCTGGGTCTCAATGTGCTGTTATGGGTGCTAGACCTCATGTGCAAGATGTTCATAGAGCTTCTATGTTTCCATCAACTATGAACTTGCAGAGTGAGTATTTCAACTCTTTTTGAAAATTTCATTCGTTTTTTTCTGGAACAAAATCACAGTTCATCCACTAAATAAGTCAAATCATTCAGTACTGATGCTGTTGTTAATGGATAAAACTTCATTTTGCTCATATAACCAAAGTAAACTTATGGGTTCCTGTATTATTATTTGAAAATCATACTACTGCATGAAAAATCTACCTACTGGATGATTACAATCATTTTTTAACGTTCAGATTCGTAGTTGTTAAAATTAAATATTTATACATATCGTATTTTATGAAAAACTTTTTCTTTGAATAACCGAATAATATTATCAACAAAATAGTCAAATCAAATATATTTAGATGCCTATTCAAATTTGCTTCAGATTGATCTTTTTAGTGAACATATAACAATATTTTTATCCTATTCTGAAAGTCAAAAACCATCCCAAAATTTAAGAAAAACTTAATCCAATATTGGGAAATTATATCTATATCCATGTATAACAAATCATACAAACCGTATCCAACACAAAATCAATTATTTTCCAGAACCCATTTCCCATGAATACCAGTTATTATTTTTATTGGTTTATTTTACCAAATTATTGATTGTCATCATTGTTATAATGAAGAAAAACTATTGACTTTCAGAACATTAATTCCGTAATTTAATTAAAGAACGATAAAGAAATGTTGCACTAGTAAAATTAATTTTATTAAAAAGGAATTTTTACCTATAATTTATTTTCTCATCTTTTCGCTAGATAGATTTATCAAAAAACTGTAAGGATAACAATCAAGGAAAACTAATAACTTTTCTGAACAGAAATCTATATTTTTAATCTTGTTATTATTCATTACAGTACTTCTACATCTTGATTAGTTTAATGTTATATATCAACAGTAAATGTTCTTCACTTAAATGTGATAAAAATCAGAGTAAAGGAAATTGATTAAGATCTAATTATTTCGAAAAACTTCATCAATACCAGTTATTACTTTTATTGTTTTATTTTACCAAATTATTGATTGTCATCATTTTTATTGTCTCTTATAATGAAGAACAACTATTGACTTCCAGAACATTAATTTCGTAATTTAATTACTAGGTAAAGAACGATGAAAAAATGTTGCTCTAATAAAATTATTTTTATTAAAAAGGAATTTTAATCTATAATTTACTTTCTCATCTTTTCGCTAGAGAGATTTATCAAAGAATCTTTAAAGATAACAATCAAGGAAAATTAATAACTTTTCTGAACAGAAATCTATATTTTTAATTTTGATATTATTCGTAACAGTATTTCTACATCGTGATTAGTTTAATGTTATATATCAACAGTAAATGTTCTTCACTTAAATGTGATAAAAATCAGAGTAAAGAAAATTGATTAAGATCTAATTATTTCGAAAAATTTCATCAATACCAGTTATTATTTTTATTGTTTTATTTTACCAAATTATTGATTGTCATCATTTTTATTGTCTCTTATAATGAAGAAAAACTATTGCCTTTCAGAACATCAATTTCGTAATTTAATTACTAGGTAAAGAACGATAAAAAATGTTGCTCTAATAAAATTATTTTGATTAAAAAGGAATTTTAACCTATAATTTATTTTCTCATCTTTTCGCTAGATAGATTTTTCAAAAAACTGTAAGGATAACAATCAAGGAAAATTAAAACTTTTCTGAACAGAAATCTATATTTTTAATCTTGTTATTATTCATAACAGTACTTCTACATCTTGATTAGTTTAATGTTATATGTCAACAGTAAATGTTCTTCACTTAAATGTGATAAAAATGAGAGTAAAGGAAATTGATTAGGATCTAATTATTTCGAAAAACTTCATCAATACCAGCTATTATTTTAATTGTTTTATTTTACCAAATTATTGATTGTCATCATTTTTATTGTCTCTTATAATGAAGAACAACTATTGACTTCCAGAACATTAATTTCGTAATTTAATTACTAGGTAAAGAACGATGAAAAATGTTGCTCTAATAAAATTATTTTTATTAAAAAGGAATTTTAACCTATAATTTATTTTCTCATCTTTTCGCTAGAGAGATTTATCAAAGAATCTGCAAAGATAACAATCAAGGAAAATTAATAACTTTTCTGAACAGAAATCTATATTTTTAATTTTGATATTATTCGTAACAGTATTTTTACATCTTGATTAGTTTAATGTTATATATCAACAGTAAATGTTTTTCACTTAAATGTGATAAAAATCAGAGTAAAGAAAATTGATTAAGATCTAATTATTTCGAAAAATTTCATCAATACCAGTTATTATTTTATTGTTTTATTTTACCAAATTATTGATTGTCATCATTTTTATTGTCTCTTATAATGAAGAAAAACTATTGCCTTTCAGAACATCAATTTCGTAATTTAATTACTAGGTAAAGAACGATAAAAAATGTTGCTCTAATAAAATTATTTTGATTAAAAAGGAATTTTAACCTATAATTTATTTTCTCATCTTTTCGCTAGATAGATTTTTCAAAAAACTGTAAGGATAACAATCAAGGAAAATTAAAATTTTCTGAACAGAAATCTATATTTCTTAATCTTGTTATTATTCATAACAGTATTTCTACATCTTGATTAGTTTAATGTTATATATCAACAGTAAATGTTCTTCACTTAAATGTGATAAAAATCAGAGTAAAGGAAATTGATTAAGATCTAATTATTTCGAAAAACTTCATCAATACCAGTTATTACTTTTATTGTTTTATTTTACCAAATTATTGATTGTCATCATTTTATTGTCTCTTATAATGAAGAACAACTATTGACTTCCAGAACATTAATTTCGTAATTTAATTACTAGGTAAAGAACGATGAAAAAATGTTGCTCTAATAAAATTATTTTTATTAAAAAGGAATTTTAATCTATAATTTACTTTCTCATCTTTTCGCTAGAGAGATTTATCAAAGAATCTGCAAAGATAACAGGCAAGGAAAATTAATAACTTTTCTGAACAGAAATCTATATTTTTAATTTTGATATTATTCGTAACAGTATTTCTACATCTTGATTAGTTTAATGTTATATATCAACAGTAAATGTTCTTCACTTAAATGTGATAAAATCAGAGTAAAGAAAATTGATTAAGATCTAATTATTTCGAAAAATTGCATCAATACCAGTTATTATTTTTATTGTTTTATTTTACCAAATTATTGATTGTCATCATTTTTATTGTCTCTTATAATGAAGAAAAACTATTGCTTTTCAGAACATCAATTTCGTAATTTAATTACTAGGTAAAGAACGATAAAAAATGTTGCTCTAATAAAATTATTTTGATTAAAAAGGAATTTTAACCTATAATTTATTTTCTCATCTTTTCGCTAGATAGATTTTTCAAAAAACTGTAAGGATAACAATCAAGGAAAATTAATAACTTTTCTGAACAGAAATCTATATTTTTAATCTTGTTATTATTCATAACAGTACTCTACATCTTGATTAGTTTAATGTTATATGTCAACAGTAAATGTTCTTCACTTAAATGTGATAAAATGAGAGTAAGGAAATTGATTAGGATCTAATTATTTCGAAAAATTTCATCAATACCAGTTATTATTTTTATTGGTTTATTTTACCAAATTATTGATTGTCATCATTTTATTGTCTCTTATAATGAAGAAAAACTATTGTCTTTCAGAACATTAATATCGTAATTTAATTACTAGGTAAAGAACGATAAAAAATGTTGCTCTAATAAAATTATTTTGATTAAAAAGGAATTTTAACCTATAATTTATTTTCTCATCTTTTCGCTAGATAGATTTTTCAAAAAACTGTAAGGATAACAATCAAGGAAAATTAATAACTTTTCTGAACAGAAATCTATATTTTTAATCTTGTTATTATTCATAACAGTACTCTACATCTTGATTAGTTTAATGTTATATGTCAACAGTAAATGTTCTTCACTTAAATGTGATAAAAATGAGAGTAAGGAAATTGATTAGGATCTAATTATTTCGAAAAATTTCATCAAAACCAGTTATTATTTTTATTGTTTCATTTTACCAAATTATTGATTGTCATCATTTTTATTGTCTCTTATAATGAAGAACAACTATTGACTTTCAGAACATAAATTCCGTAATTTAATTGCTAGGTAAAAACCATAATAAAATGTTGCTTTAATAAAATTATTTTTATTAAAAAGGAATTTTAACCTATAATTTATTTTCTCATCTTTTCGCTAGAGAGATTTATCAAAGAATCTGCAAAGATAACAATCAAGGAAAATTAATAACTTTTCTGAACAGAAATCTATATTTTTAATCTTGTTATTATTCATAACAGTATTTCTACATCTTGATTAGTTTAATGTTATATATCAACAGTAAATGTTCTTCACTTAAATGTGATAAAAATGAGAGTAAAGAAAATTGGATAAGATGTAATTATTTCGAAAAATTTCAAATGCTATTAAATAATGTCTTCCAGGAAAAATGCTTTCATTACTTTTATGTCCGTTTCTCAAACTGTAATAAACTGATTCACTTTTCTACGTATATCTTCAATGAGTTGATGAGATAATGGTTCAAATTTTTATTGTCTATCAAAATTACATTTATATTCCAATCAATGGCAATATTGGTTTCTAGTTTCACACAAGTTAGGTGTTACTATAAGCTGCTATAATACTAGAAAAAAGTTAGAATGGAAAGAAGGGTTTTAATTTGACAAAAAATTTATTAGCTATTTTAATTTGCAAATAATTATGCAAGAACGAAATTAGGAATAATTGAAGCGGCAATTATGAGAACGTAATATTTTTCTTGAAGTTACCGCTACAGAAACCTTTGAATTAATTAGTAATAAAGAATATTCAACAATAATTCCCAAAACATTATATAAAGTAAACTGAGATAAATCAATACATGAATTAATAAAAGAAATATGAATAAATAAATTAAGGTAATTTTTTCAAATAGTTTTTGAACCATAACTACTGTCTTCAATTATGTTAAGATAAGAATGAAGTGTCAATACAATTTTTAATTTGCATGCAATAGATTTTTGATAAAAGAAAATAATGCCGAATATAGCATACTTATATAAATGAAAACCTAAAACACTATCTCAGAAATATCAGAAAATTGTTAAGAATAAAATAGTAGGACTTTATAATAATCACTCTTTGCATAAGGTCTTAAATAATATTCAGGAGACTTAACAGCATCGTGGGAATAATATCTGTTGTTTGAAATCATCAGAGATATAAGAACTACTTCTTCGATTTTTATATCTATTTAATTTCATTAGAAAGCACCATACACAACGAAAATTCGCTTTTGAATCCAACTCAACAATATTGGTTTTTGTAATTCACTTGTCACTTCACATTACTAATGAATAAAGAGTTTAACAACACTCTCACAAGACCATGATACATCATCTTCAATAAATCATATTAGAAGAGAGTTGCCAGTTTCAGATTATATTAAAACTCATAATCAAAATTATGTCCAAATATTAATTTTTTAAATACACGATTTCGCGTCCAGATCCGCTGGTTCTAGAACTCGTACTGAAGCATCTGAGATGCAGAGGCCTTCTTTTCCACGTCCTTCTGGGCATCATAAGGCCATAACTCAGTGAGGCAGGCCCAGCTAACAAGGTTATACACCTAGTCGGGGCCTTGCTTGGCGGCGTCGAACGCTGAATCTTCCTGGCTACCCCTCCACGAAGGCGGCGGTTCAAATTAAATAATTTAATAGTAGCGAAAGTTTATTGTGAATAATCTAGTTTCGGTAGAAATAGATGAAGGGAAAGGGAATTGTCGGCCTTGAATGGACGAGAAAGTGTAGAAGGAGAGGGCTGAGAAAGATGTGGTTGAATTTGAGGAAGGAGTCTGATTAAGAAAGTATGGGACTTTTAGATTCAGTTTTCAGCTTCGAGGAAAAAATTTGTTGGAATAGGGATAGTTTTTGTCAGATGATGGTGTGACTAATACAAGATATCACATTAATTTTAATTTACGAATCCCTACTCATCAGGAAATGTTTGATCAAGCACTTATAGCTTTTGGTGTATTATTATTATTATTAAAGGTCCCACACCCACAATATATGGTTTGGACAACTACAACATCCTTTGTTATTTTTACAACCACACATGTGAAATCGAAATAAATATTCTAATTATACAGGGTGTTACATAATAGTATGTCACAACTTGAGGGAGTGAATCTACGTGCAATTTTAAGAAAAAATATTCATATAAACATAGGTCCGCAAAAGCTTCGTTAAAGAGCTACAGGTTGTTGAAATTTCCGGAAAAAATTTATTTTTCCTTCAAAACTCCTGCAGTTTTTGAGATATTGCTATTTAGCTATTTTTTACAGCCTCCATAATTACACGTGCTAGATTTTTACTGAAATTAATTTTTACTGATTAGAGTACAATCAATTTTCGTCAGCTTCGTTCAATTTCGAAACTTTTGTAACATTTTTTTTCGTATCTCCAACCGTTCTCAAGCAAAAATTATTAAACGATTGTATGCATTCGCTGAATTGAAAGCACTTCTAATTAAAAAAATGACTAGTAGACTTTGATTTTTTTCATTTATTTATTTATTTTGACAGTTGCTAAAGTTGAACCAGTGTCTGCTAGAATTGTTTATTACAATAACGATTAGTTCTAAGACTTTTGAAAGTATTGCTGTAAGAGAAAATTGCTAATTTTACTAACGCCTAATTGGCTGATATCCATTACATGTACGGTCTGGCTGACGGAAACACTACAGAAGCTAGGCGATTATATCAGGTGCGCTTTCCAAATAGAGTAACACCAAACAGGCGAATATTTTCAAATATCCACAGAAGGTTGTGAGAAACTGGTACTTTTACTGCAAATGATCATTTAAAAGGTGCAACTCAAACTATGAGAACTCCAGTTATTAAGGAAGCAGATTTGAATTGTATTGATTTGAATCCTTATGTGAGTACAAGAAAAAATGGAAATCAGTTGAATATTTCACATGTTCTAGTTTGGAGGATTCTCCACGACTTTTTATGGTACCCGTTTCATGTTCAACGCGTCCAAACTCTACTTCCTCGAATTTTTCCTTCAAGACTGAATTTCTGCCGATGGTTCTTAGATAAAATTAGAGGAAATGCTCGTTTTGATAGTGAAATAATGTTTACAGACGAAGCTAACTTTTCGAGAACTGCTATCACAAATTTTCACAATAATCATTATTGGGCTGAGAAAAACCCCCATTTGATTGAAGAATCTCATCATCAAGAACAATGCTCACTGAATGTCTGAGTCGGAACAATTGGAAATTATTTGATTGGGCCATTTTTTTGCCTAACGGACTAAACGTTCAGCTTATCGACAATTTCTTGAGGAGGAGTTACCTTTATTACTCGAGGATGTGCCACATAATGTGGTTCATGCATAATGGGGCACTTGCACATTTTAGAGGAGAAGCCAGAGAGGCCAGAGTCATGGCCTCCTAGGTCCCCAGACTTAAATAGTTTAGACTTTTTCTTATGGGGATATTTCAAAAGTTTAGTTTATAACACTCCAGTGAACACTGTAGAAGAATAATCAAATAATAACCTCTTGTGACACGATAAGAAATACCCCAGAAGTATTTCAAAGAGTGCGTGATAATATGCGAAGAAGGTCAGATGCCTGTATTCTTGCAGGTGGAGGACACTTCCAGCAATTTATTTAGTATTTAATTGTTCTTTTTTTAGTTTGATATTGAATAAGCATAAGTTGAGTCTCAGAAGACGAGCTATCACAATAAAAGCAAATTTTGGGCATACCTATCGAGTATTTCAATTTTTTATTTAGCGAATAACATACACTTCGAATGATTCAATAATTTTTCACTCGAAAACGGTTGGCAAAGATGGAAATTCCGTAGTTCCCTAATATTTTGCTACTTTCTCTTTACCCCGTTTTCCATCTGGCTAATTTTTTCTGTATATTTTTGACAACTATAAGCATATAAATGTAAACTAGGCAATAAAGAATTCGAATTTGAATTTGAATACACTGATCTTCGATAAACAGAGTACCCATAAGCCTTCTCCAGCATCCAAAACGATTCAACACACGGAATTTCGTTCAAAACAAAATTTGAGACAAACTCTTTGTTCAATACTTTTCTCCATTGTAAATTCGCAGAGTAACAGTGAGGTGGACTGGTTTCAACAGCTGTCGTAAACAAACTAGTTGACAGATCGCGCTTATGTTTGGCACAGTAATTAAGGACAGTCCTACCAACATACAAAAATTTAAAATACTTAAAAATACTCAACGCGGGCAATTTAAAATGAGAATTTCCGGATAATTTTTTATCACAGTAGTATTTCTTCTAACAACGAAGTTATCAGATGTACTTACTAATGGAGCTCTCATTTAGCTTGTATCATCAAAATTGTCGTGGATTGACAACCAGAAACTTTTATATTTCCTCTTTGAACAGTACTTTTGACTTGATTTGTGGTACTGAATCCTGGCTCAACCAAAATGTTGTCAGCTCTGAATTTATTTGTGATAATTATAACATCTTTCGTCGCGATAGGAGAGATTTCCAGTATTCGTAGGCGTCAACAGAAAAATTAAGGCTGATGGTGTATCACTAAGAAATATGTCATTACTGGAGGATGTATGGGTGAAAATATCAATTACAGGAAATAGGAAACTATTCTTGGGTGTTTGTTACTTTCCGCCAGATATAAAAAATGAAGGTTTTATCGTCTTTTTTGACAGTGTGACATCTCACATGGAGTGGCACCCCAATGATATCTTCATGATAGTTGGGGATTTCAATCTCGGATCATTTTCATGGTCTTCAGATGGCAACGAGTGCGGCTTCATCAGTGATGTTCGCGGTGATGCGTATTCCTCGTTCAGGGATTTTTCTTCTTATAATTCCCTTAATCAGTTCAATGGTATCACCAATCATTATAATAAAATCTTGGATTTGATATTGTCGAATTCTACTGATGTGTCTTCTGTTCGATGTTGTACGCCTTTCGTTCCAGAGGACCGGCATCATCCGTGTATGCAAAATTTTCTTTGGATAAAACTCCTAGCAACTCTAGATCGATGTACAAATTTTTCAACGCGGACTGTGTATGTTCTACCGATGTGAATGAATGTGTTGATTCATTTTATTCTGCTTTGAATATAGTTATTTATAAGTGTGTACCTCGTAGATCTGTTAAGTGTGATAAACTCCCTTCGTGGTTTGGTAAAGATAAACGATAAAACTAACTTACATCAAAGATTCAAAAAATTCAAAGACCGTTTTTTGTTTGAAAATTTTTGTATTTGCGTAGACAATGTAAAATCTTAATTGAAAGAGATCATAAGAAACATATTGCTTCTGTAGAGGGTGGAATTGTGGAAAATCCTAAGCTCTTTTGGTCTTATGTGGGCGAGTTGAGAGATGCCTCAATCCATGTGTCATGGTGAAAAAATCTTAGAAAATAGTTCGGCTATATCTGATGCTTTTTCTGAGTACTTTTCTAGTGCTTATGAAGATCCGCATAAACCTGTTCTTTACCAAAGTAGATAAAAATCTTCTTCATCGATTACATTTAACACGATAGATCTGAAGGATGTCAAAGCTAAAATAGAGGGACTGAATGTCACGAAGGGTCCAGGTCCGGACTCCATCCCACCAATTCTTATAAAATCGTGTTCGGCTAGTTTGACGACTCCACTTCAAATTATTTTCAACAAATCTTTAGTACAAGTTGTCTTTCCACATAAGTGGCGGCAAAGATCGTACCTGTTTCCAAAAGTGGTAAGAAAAATGAAGTAAGTAATTACCGACCTGTCTCTATTCTAAGTTATTTCGGTAAAATTTTTGAAGCAATAGTAACTGATAATTTTTTTCATTTCATAAGTAGTAGTTTCGATGACGGTATTCAAGTTGATGCCGTCTACACAGACATGGCTATGGCCTTCGATAAGGTACATCATGCAACTTTGTTGTGGGTTCTAGAGGACTTTGGTGTGGTGGGGTTCTCACTGAAATGGATAGAATCGTATCTGTTGGTTAGACTGCAGTTTGTTGCACTCAATGGAACTCATTCCGGTTTCGTTCGTGTCACCTCTGGTGTTCTTCAAGGGTCACATCTGGGTCCCCTTTTATATTCAATTTTCATTAATGATATTTCGGAATGTTTTCTTTATACAAAACATGATTTAAATACCAACGAGTCTACAGTGCTATTCGGTCCTATGATGATATTTTACGGTTTCAGAGTGATCTTGACAGACTTTTCTCTTTTTGTCGAAGTAGGTATTTTCAATTAAATATTGATAAGTGTAAGCATGTAAACATCCAATTCAACACAAAGTTGCAGCTTTAAACAGCATGGTACATCGGTTACTCAATTTACCTTTATCAGTAGAAGATTATAATAAAGAGTTAAATATCATCAAACAGATAGCCATTAATAATTCATATAATCCGGATATGATAGATGTAATCATTCGTAAAAACTGTATCAGAAAGCAATAAATGAAGTATATCCTATTCATAAAGACTATAAAATATTCAACAGTTTAACATTCTGCGGTTCTGCAAGTACAAATATTAAATCCTTTCTCGTCAAACAAAATCTTAATATAACTTTCAAAACTTCTAATAACTTAGGTAAACATATTAAAAATAATAAATCTCGTGTTGAAAACTCAAGTAAATCAGGAATCTATAAACTCAATTGCGGTTCTTGTGATAAAATTTATATCGGTAGGACCTATAGGAGTTTTGGCATAAGAACATCTGAACATAAACGTAGCTTCGATAAAAATAAATCTGATTCAAATTATTCAAACCACTTAATAAAAGAAAACCATTCATTCAATAAAAACTTTGACATATTACATATAAAATCAAAAGTTTAAAATTAGATCTCCTAGAAGCATTAGAAATAAATAGATACAAACATTCGGACAAGCTTTTGAATGAGCAGGTAGATGTAAATTATTCACCCCTACTTAACTTGTTTAATTAATTTTTATTACCTTCCATACTAACTGTACAATGGCTCGGTGTGGATTTTCCTGTTATTCATCCAACTTGTTCCTACGATTTGTTTATAATACCATACTCTTCAATCTGTTTGTCATTCTTGATAAAGCTGCTGTGTCAGCGAAACGTCGTCGAATTTTTTCAAATAAAGTGTAGATTAAAGTTAAACCTTGTGTTTTTTATCTCATTTATCTTGGTATATATCTTGATTATAAGTTGTCCTTTGAGTATCATATTGATCTTATAGTTTCTAAGGCTTTCAAAATGTTGGGTTTTGTTCTAAGAATTACTAAAAGTTTCAGTGATCCAAGGTCTTTAAAAATGCTATATTTCTCGTTGGTGAGGAGTAATTTGGGACATGCTGTACATGTTTGGTCCCCTCACTATTACAAGTATATTGACAGAATTGAACGAGTCCAGAGAAAGTTTGTCAAAAGTTTCAATTTTAGATTTTTAAGTCCTAACCATAATTATCAATTACGTTTGCGTCATCAAAAAATTTTAAGCCTGGTGCAGAGGGGAGTCTTTTTCGGCACTGTATTTCTTTATGGAATTTTAAATCATTCTTTTAGTTTTCCGCTTGTTAATTATCTCACTTTCAATATTTAATATTTCCGTGTATCCTAATCGTCGAAATGCACTCCTTTATGTTCCGAAGACGTTTATTTTTTCATTCATTCATTGTTTTCTTGCGAATTATTCGTCTGTACAATTGGCATATTGCTGGTATAGATATTTTTCATGAACCTCTTCCTTCTTTCAAAAAAAATGTTATTGCATATCTTATTAGATCTGAATCATGCTCATTGTAGTAGTTTTTAGTTTTCATGATATTTTGCTTGATTCTGTAGTCTTTAGTGAGTCTTTTTTTTTCTCCTGAATTTCAATGAAAGTTATAATTTCTATTTCGTATCACAGTTTCACTTCTGTTTATTTTTCTGTTATCATTTTTTGCGAACCCCGGTAATTGGGTCTATCCTGTAGGGGTTCCTATGTTTTGCAACAATAAATAAATAAATAAACATAAAACGGTGAACAACCGATCCATGACTTGTCTCGATCATAGACCTAAGCTCCTGAAACATTTAAGTATTTAAAATTCATTCAGTAAATTGACGAGTGTATTACAAGTGTACTTCGAAAATCGCACAGAATCTTCATTCAATTTATTCCGACATTTTATTTCTCTACAAGTTTCGAAGAGTTAATCAATTCGATAAATTCCATGTATTTCCCTGGCGAAATATTTAATTCAACCGTGTTCCCTACTCGTGGAAAATGCAGCGACAGAGAAGAACTTCCGTGTACACGGGGACCCATTCTAGCGGCAAATGGCGAAGAAACGCCTATATTGATCGCAGCCGGTGGCGGATTCACCCTGCTGTTTCTTTACCTAATGAAAAATGTCCGCCTAGTCGGTGTATATCTTGCGACTTGCCGCCATTCCCTCAATCTTGGCTAGAGGAAGCATACTCGTTAAATTAAATGATAGTTTGGAGATCACAAATCGTTCAATTTTTCGATAATCAAGATGGTAACTGCAAATTATGATTTACCATTGGAAGTATATATGTAGAGCAAAAATAATCACTATATTTTTTTGTAACATCTTTTGATATTCTCATAACAACGCACATGTGTTTTTATACACAAGTTTCTGT
Organism: Cryptolaemus montrouzieri; assembly: GCA_013387265.2. Classification (NCBI taxonomy): domain Eukaryota; kingdom Metazoa; phylum Arthropoda; class Insecta; order Coleoptera; family Coccinellidae; genus Cryptolaemus; species Cryptolaemus montrouzieri. Next base: position 87,621,386 of record JABFTP020000001.1, on the reverse strand, counting down.
CAGAAAAATTTATTCGGAAACGTTATCTCTTATTGATATCAACTTGGCGATCTTAACTCTCCGTATTACTTCATATACTTAATCTCAACCAGAGTCCGCAAGCTTTAAAATGAGCCATGTCAATCATCCTTAAGGTTCGATATCGATTATCAGTATTCAACCACTAGAAATGTAGAAAACAAAATTCCAAGATTGCTTTCCAGCAATCCTCGAATTTCAGACGTGCTATATTTTGTAAGGGAAACAAACAGTTCAATAATAGAAAATATATATAAGATAATCATTTAAGAGCTCATTTGGTCTATCGTATCTCAAACTGCCAGGTAAAGAGAGATACCATAGACGGCGGTGAAATTAGTGGTAAAAATAGGTTTTATACATTTGTTTATTCCCCTATTATTTGGTCTACCTTGATAACTAGGTACTCAGGTGAAGATCATTTACATGTTATTAGTTTAACAATACCTAAGTTCAAATTGCCAATCCTATTTATTATTAACCAAACAGAAGTTTATATACAGTGTGTTCCAACGAAAATTTGACCCCCCCTATAACTCCGAAATGAGTAACATTAGCGAAAAACACCAAGACACGTCGATTTTTGTTTCGAGAGGGAGCATTTTTCGAAATAATTCGAATCTTGTCAGATCAACCCCCTACCCCCAGCAACCCTAATTTCGAAATTCATCATAGGGAATAAGGGTCGAGTGGCACCTTACTGTAAAGGTCTGTCAATTCTCCATTCTGATTTGTCATTTTTAGAATTTTAAATTAACATACAGGGTGTCCCAACCGAGGGTAAAGTTGAATTCCTGCAAATCCCAAATACTAAATGAAATCGATTTATTTTGGCATAATGCAAGCGCAGGTTTATGCTTGGTCTAGAAAACGACCTACACTTGTGAATTTGGAGTTGGTGCAATCAACCCCTATTTCCAGCATCCCCAACTCAAAAATCATTCGATCGAAAATAGGTCAAGTGGCACCTCGTTGGAAAGGTATTTCAATTTTCTCTTCGAATTTGGTATTTTCGAAATTCAGAATCAGCATACAGGGTGTCCCGGAGCAGGAACACTGAAAACCCAAATAACTTTTTGAAACTGGTTCATTTCGGTATAATACGAGAACATGTTTATGTTTGATTCGAGAATAAGACTCTCTTGCGTGAATATGGAATTTTTGCAATCAATCTCTTCCATTCAGCATCCCCAACTCAAAAATCATACAAGTGATTACAGGTTGAGTGGCAAAGTTCCAGAAAGATTTTTCTATTTTCTGAATCACTGAGGCATTGGTTTCAGTTTGGCAATCGAGGTTTTCTGGCGTGAGGATCAGGATGAGGGGATGATGGAGAAACTGATTGGATGCTCATCTAAACAGGAAAACGAGATTTATTGAACTTGTATTCAATTGAAAACAAAAACTAACTTGATTATTACAACAATTGTTCAAAATGACCTCCGCCCACCTCCATACAGTTATACAAACGATTTTCGAACTCTCTTCTCACATTAGCGAAAACTTCAGGAGTCAAAAGTCGGCATTCTGTGATAATCCTCATCCGCAGCTCCTCCAGGTTTTCTGGTCTTGTGGCATAAACTTTAGATTTTAGATGGCCCCACAAAAAAAATCTAGGGATTTAAATCTGGTGACCTGGCTGGCCACTCAACAGGTCCTCTTCTACCAATCCACCTTCCTGGGAAATTTTCGTCTAAATATTGGCGCACCCGAGCATCATAATGCGGAGGAGCACCGTCTTGTTGAAAACGCATTTCGTCCTCAGAAAGAGTTGGATCGTTCTGTAAAATTTCTGTCAATCTAGGATGTATGTGTTCCTCTAACAACTGTAGGTAGCCATTTCCATTCAGATTACCCTCAATAAAGAAAGGCCCAACTAGATGATTGCCAAAATTCCTGCCCAAACGTTCAACTTCTGAGGCCTTTGCGTGTGGGCCTCTCTAAACCAATGAGGATTCTGTATGTCCCAATATCGACAATTATGTCTATTCACTTCACCACTGAGCATAAAGGTGCTTTCATCAGAAAAACAGATGTTATTCAGAAAATTTGGATTAGCGTTTAGGTTTTCACTTAGATTTTCACAAAACTGTAAACGACGATCTGGATCATCTTCGTTTATTTCATGCACTAATTTTACCTTGTAGGGGTGAAATTTGTGATGTTTCACGATTCTATGGACAGTTGTAGCTGATACACCAGTCAGACGAGATAGTTTTCTGATCGAAGTAGTATTCTCCATTTGTAGATGACCCACTACTGCCACTTCCGTTGCCTCATTTCTGACAGGACATGCCACTTCATGTTTTTGTTTGCCACCGAACCCGTAGCTAGGAATTTGTCAACCAAATATTTAACGTACTGGTGACTGACTCCTTTCTCTTTCAGGATGGTTCCTATCGAATATCCTTGCCGTTTCTTTGGCACAACTGTTATTTCGAAAATACGTCGATACAATTTCGACCCTTTCCTCAGTGGAATAAACCATTTTCAGATTAATTTCAACTGACGAACAACAACAATAATGAGGAACTGATCTGAATAATAATAATATTTCATTGCAAAATGAGAAATAACAGATGACTGCACGCCAGATGGAAATGAAAAAATGTGAACATTTTCAATGCAGAAATCAGCTTTATTTCTTCGTAATTGATGCTCAACACATCGTACCCCAATACTTTTAACAGTTTCGAATTAATTTTAGTTGATAATTTCAAATGACGATATTGAATTTTTCGAAAGCGACATCCTGTATGGAGAGCCGAACTGAATGAAATGCTTTAATCATTCTGGAATTCAAAAAACCTTTCTGAAGATATGCCACTTGAATTATTTGTATGATTTTCAAGTTGGGGATGCTGAATGGAAGGGGTTGATTGCAAAAATTCTATAACCACACAAGAAAGTCCTATTCTCGGATCAAACATGTTCTCGTACACCGAAATGAACCAGTTTCAAAAAGTTATTTGGATTTTCAATGTTCCTGCTTCGGGACACCCTGTATGATGATTCTGAATTTCGAAAATACCAAATTCGAAGAGAAAATTGCAGTACCTTTCCAACGAGGTGCCACTTGACCTATTTTCGATCGAATGATTTTTGAGTTGGGGATGCTGGAAATAGGGGGTTGATTGCGCCAACTCCAAATTCACAAGTGTAGATCGTTTTTCTAGACCGAGCATAAACCTGCGCTTGCATTATGCCAAAATAAATCTATTTCATTTAGTATTTGGGATTTCCAGGAATTCAACTTCACCCTTGGTTGGGACACCCTGTATGTTAATTTAAAATTCTAAAAATGACAAATCAAGGTGGAGACTTGACAGACCTTTACAGTAAGGTGCCACTCGACCCTTATTCCCTATGATGAATTTCGAAATTAGGGTTGCTGGGGGTAGGGGGTTGATCTGAGAAGTTTCGAATTATTTCGAAAAATGCTCCCCCTCGAAACAAAAATCGACGTGTCTTGGTGTTTTTCGCTAATGTTACTCATTTCGGAGTTATAGGGGGGGTCAAATTTTCGTTGGAACACACTGTATTTTAAGACCTGCTTATCTGCATGGAAATAATTATTGAATCATTAAGATTAATAACTTCCTCAATATAATAAAAACAGGTAATTTATTCAATTATATGTAACAAAATTAACTTTTCTCGGTTAAGCCAAGAGAAAATGAGCAATGACACTCTAATTCAATAATTGTCACTGAAATCTTGAAAAGTGCTATAAATATGCTACACAATGTCACAAATGCTTCTTTCTATATATATATTTTTATTTTTTATAAATTTTTCATTTTTTTTGATTTCATCAGGAGAAATTACAAAAGAATACAATGAGACATTGAATTTAAAACTTACAAGAACCGGATTCAATTTGTCACAACTAGGAAACAAAACATCAGATTTTTATCGATGCAAGAGAATATACAAATGTCTCAAGTTTGATAATTAAAATGCTACTGCAGGAGTTGTCAACTCCACAAAATTATGAACATACAAACATTAATAAATGTGAAACTATGCGTGGAACGAACACGAAAACATATACAGTATATGAGTACGAATAGAATTAATTACAATTTATGAAGAATATTGCAGTGAATGTTACTTACTTTTTCTTCTGTATCGGTCTTATAATTTACTGCAGTTGAGTTCCTTTTATATTTAACATTTACAAGAATAATCTACTTTTATGTGATTTACCTGCTCCAAAACTTTCAAATTTTCAAAATTAAATAAGTGACCAAATTTCTGTTGATGATCAACTAAAACATAATAACGTTTGTTAATACGACAATCACTTTTATGTTGAGTTATTCCTGTTTTACCCAATGTTGTGCTTGACCGATGTAACATCCATTACAACCTAGACATAGTATCTTATACACTACATTATACTTAAATTCTACAGGTGTTTTCTCTTTAATTGGAAGATATAAACTAGAACATTTCTTTGAATTGTATCTTGTTACTTTTATTTCCGGGTACCCCCTCAGTAATTTCAATGTCTTATATAATATCATTGCTGAAACATTGTACCCTTTTGTAGTTTCTCCTGATGAAGTCGAAAAATAAATGACGAAATATTGAGTCAAAGTCAGACTTATCTTGGTGAAATAGTTCCAAAACGTTCTTGTTTTCACTGCTGCATATGGGGGAAAACCCATATTTCAGCTTCGGATATGGATTTCTGGACTCCAGATAGAAGTTATATCATCTCAACCTCTGAGCTCCACCTACGAGTTTCTACCTAGCAATCTCTGTCTAGGACTCTCTGTCTAGGACTCTCCACCTTGGAATCTGTATCAATGAGTCTCCACCTACGATTGAATTTCATAAAGTAGCCATGTATCACCAAGATATTCTATGCTCTAACGTAACAGCCGTCTACACCAGGGAATTTAAAGTAAGAAAATAACGTGAATCTAACATTCTTTAAAGAAAAAAATTAATAGGAAATGTTACGGATATTCTAAAAAAGTAAACTCGTGCTAGCAGTTCAGGTAGCTCATAGAATTAAAAGATGAGTTACATAAAAAGCGAGGAAGCATCTACAAAAAAAAACTATTTACAAATAAAGGAGAAGCTACATAAAAAGCGAGGAACAAAAACTATTTACAAAAATTACAGATGTTTGGCAACCATTTTGAACATTTGAAAGAATTTCATGATTTACATGATAATTTCACTAAAATTACTTGAAAATGAAGGAAATAATTATTGAATATTGGAGTTCATCGTGAGAAAAATACAAATTCACTAGAGCAGAATTTGGATTTCTAGTAGCTACTATAAGGCATTCAAGAATTAAATAAAAAAATGCTGTAAGGAAAAATTAAAAATCAGATATTCAAGGATAAGTGCGGCATTTTGCTAAATGAACTTTCAACTTACCCTATATTTTTGATATAGCTCACTACACAGTATACAAGATAAAGATATATAGAGAATTTTAATAATATTTAATTATTTCAACTACCATTTGAGAGGATTTTCAAGAACGACTAATTAGTCCAAAGGTCAGCAAAGAAAAGAAAGCCAAAATGAAGAATCTGAATCTGAAGAATGCTCGTAGCACATGCACATATCATCTGATAGCCGGATTATGCGCATCAGACTGTTAAACAGTGGCGTGACACAGATAGAGGGTTGATTGGAATCAGGTGTTTTAATTCAAATTGTTGTGACGTTATTTTAGCACGTTACATATGAAACTAAACAAATAACAGAAATAGTTATTTGTGAATTTTGGTGATTGAAAATATTTAAGGTCCTCTTATGTATTATTAGTGATCAATTGGCAAAAAGAATGTTAATCATCGCCTTCATCGGTGTCCTCATCATAAGTGTGTCCATAACAGCTATCGTCATCTAAATTAAAAATTATAGGATCCACGTTATCATCCGCAATATGTTCTTTCTCTAAATATTGTTCTTCAATTTTTTTCAATTTCTTCATATATTGACTTGGCAACAGTTGCCAAGGATCAGCAAATTAAGCTTAGTTTCTTAATACCTTCTAATTTGAAAGTGACATTTTTTGAGTCAACCCAGTTTTTGACATATGCCCACATTTTTTTTGGGATTAATTCAGGATGATATGGGGGTAAGCGGAGAAGCGAATGCCCATGAGCAGCCAGTAGGGAATCGATAATATATGTCTTCTTAACCACACAAAACGGTATAAGCAGCATAAATTTAAGAAACGATATTATTGTAGGCAATAATGAAATTTCTCATAACACATTCAATAGTTGCTATGTTACCATCAATCAACCTATTATCAATATTCTATATACATATATAATATACAGGGTGCTTCAACGAAAACAAAACAGAGGCTATATCTACCAAGATATTCATTTCTGATCAAAACGCAAAAACATATGATATCACTGGTCTACAATGGTTTTGTTGCCCTAGATATGAAAATGATTTTGGGTCTATTTATGCACACAATTCGTGAAACTATCAATGATTTTGTAGGATTTGCTCTGATTTCTTTTTAAATCTTTATTTTCATTTCACATAACAAAATCGTAAAACAAGAAACAAAATAACAGATATATTTATAATGTCAGTTATGTTTTGAGAAATTCGGATACATCGAAGTAAATAAAGAGGAAAATGTCGAAAATATATTTCATATTTCCATAAAACGCCTTTTATGAGATTTTCTTCTATAATTTTTCAGGGAACAATCTCTTTTCAAAGACCAGCAGTAATCTGCCTTCATGTGACAATCCCATCGACCTTGATACCTTTCTTCCATCACTTTTAGATCTTGATGAAACCGCTCTCCCTGTTCCTCACTATAATTTCCTAAATTATCCGGAAATTTATCTAGATGATTGCGGAGATAGTGTAACTTAATACTCATATTTGCTCCTAAAGTCTGGAAGTTTGTCAGCATATTTTGCACAATTTCTTCATAATTTGCTGCTTTATGGTTACCTAGGAAATTTTCGACAACCGACACAAAACTTTTCCAAGCTTTACTTTCCGGAACAGTCATAACTTTGATAAAATCTGAGTCTTTCATCAATTGCTGTATTTGAGGACCATCAAATATTCCACCTTTACATTTTTACATACTAAGCTTCGGAAATTTTCTGCAAATGTAATTAAAACAATTTCCATCTTTGTTCAACGCTTTTACAAATTGCTTAATCATACCTAACTTAATATGTAATGGCGGAAGTATGATTTTGTCTCTGCTCACCAGCGGCTCCCTTATTATGTTGGCTTTACCGACAGTTAAAGAATTTCTTACAGGCCAAACATCTTGTTCCCAATGAAGTTGCTTTGCTCTACTATCCCACATACAAATAAAGCAAGGGTATTTTGTATATCCACTTTGTTGGCCAAGTAAAAAATTAACCATTTTTAAATCCACACAGATCGGCCATTGATGCTCAGAGTATTTAATTTTCTCTAAAACTAATTTTACATTTTCATATTCTTCTTTGAGTTTCGTTGAATGGGCAATTGGAATTGATGCAAATTTATTTCCATTGAGCAATAAGACGCATTTTAAACTTCTTTTGCAACTATCAATAAAAAGGCGCCATTCAGTAGATTTGTACTCTTTTAAATCCATGTCTATAAGCAGCTTCATGATATCATTACAATACACTAATCCTTCATTTTCACTAAAAATTGTAATAACTCTTTTCTCGCGTTCTGTATGTTGTAATTGTTACTGTTGGTGCCAATAAATTTTTTCTTTCAATCTTGAGGCTAACAGTTCTGATCCTTGTTTTGATAAATTGAGATCACGTATTAAATCACTGAGTTCATTTTGAGAAAATAACTTTGGCGTAGATGTTTCACCTTCCCATTCACTTCCACTAGTAGATGGTCCCGATTTCTGTGAATTTGGTAACATCATTGTTTCTGAGGGCATGCGAATTACTTTTGAAATGTATATGGGCCGAGGGAGATTTTCACTGTGTAGAACCGGACATTTCGTAGACTGTAAGTCTGGGTATCTCCACGTTTGATTTCGATTAAAATCTTTAACATCTACTACGCAAAAGTAACAATCATCTAAATGATTCGTAGGTTCCATCCAGATCATAGGAATACCAAAGTCTAATCCAGAACGTTCACCTTTTTCCACAACCGTAAAGACTCAACACAGGACTTACAAACTTTATTAGGAACCCATGGTTTACCTAATTTGTCCATTTTGAAACCAAAATATTCAACATAAATCTCCTTGACAAAGTCTGTGATATTTCTTTTTGTTTTTTGGTATATAAACACCGAAAATATAACAAAATAAATCACTACAATATTTACACTTTCTTCGTGACGAACTCATATTTTAGACTAGAAGACAAATATATAAGAATGGACATTCAGTAATTGAAACAAAATATTAATCCATGACACTTTATCCAGATTTACGTGTATATGTACTTCAATATTGTCAAATAACTGAGATCTCAGCTGTTCTGTGGAGCAAGGGGTCTGAGAGTGGGGATCAGGTGATGTTTGTATGCGCGAAAAAGTTGCGCAGAAGCCTAATCATGACTGGAAAATTAAATTTTATTTCTAACAAGCTTATAATTGTTCAAAATATAAGAAATGCAAAAATTATGAAAATACGAGCACATTGAGAACTTTCATGAATATATTCGTAATCTGGGCACTTGAAAACATAAAAATTTGCGATGATATCCAGGGCAACAATAAAAAATTTTTTTTTTGTAGAGCTGTGTATTAACCTGTTTTTGCGTTGTGATCAGAAATGAATATCTTGGTAGATATTGCCTCTGTTTAGTTTTCGTTGAAGCACCCTGTATACATAATAATGTACTATTAATTTTCCATTGAAGGATGGTTATGTTTTCATTTCACGTAAAAGCCTGGCGCATTCGCCATTTTGCGTCTGTCGACTACAAGTAGCCTATGCGAAAACAAACACCGATAAACAGTAAATTTATCAAACGAAATCAAGTCGTATTTTCGAACACTACTACCTACCCGCATAAAAACCCTAATTTTTTTTAGATTAGTGTTATACGTCATACTAAGATGCCGGGAGTGCGTGTAAACCATCTTGATAACTTCTGTTATATTTGCGGTCAATTTTCTGTTAAAAGTCAACGTCGTAGTTTGACACCATTAGTTGAAAACTGTTATTTTAATTATTTTGGTTTTCCGGTGCTAAATTTGGACAAAACCTGGACTCCTAGTGTTTGCTGTGCACATTGTGTCACTTTATTTACATCATGGGCTAAAGGATCTCGGCATATGCCGTTCGCAAATCCAATGATATGGGCTGAACTGAAAGACCATTTATCAGATTGTTATTTCTGTCAAACTTCTATAAAAGGTATTAATCACAAATCTAGGCACTCTGTGAACTATCCAAATCTACAATCTGCTAAAAGACCTATCCCACACAGTGATGATTTACTTGTTCCTCAGCCCCCAGTAAACATGGATGGCGTGACCGAAGAATATGTATGTATGAGTATGCATACAGAGAACCTTATTTTATAACTTAAAACGCTCTCGATGACTTGGTACGTGAATTGGGTTTCAGTAAGAAACAGGCAGAACTGTTGGAGTCCCGATTTTATGACAGGAATTTACTGGAAAAAAATACCAGAATATCTGTAAACAGAACTCGACACGCACTTTTCCAGTTTTTTTTTCAAGATGGCAATATAGTGTTTTGCAGTGACTTTACCTCAGTGATAACGGAGTTGACGTTCGAATATAAAACATCTGACTGGGGTTGTTTATAGATTCCTCAAAGGTTAGTTTAAAAGCTGTACTGTTACATAATTTAAATAATAATAAATCGATGCTAGAGCATATTAAATATAACCAATATTCCTGGAAAATATGTGGAGATTTGAAAGTAATTGCTATTTTGCTGAGTCTACAACTTGGATATACGAAGTTTTGTTGTTTCCTCTGTGAGTGGGATAGTCGAAACGCTCATACACCAGGTCAACGAAATGTTCTTCACTCTCTTTTAATAAATCCTGAAGATGTATTGCTACCTCCATTGCATATAGAATTCGGACTAATGAAATATTTTGTCAAAGCTATGGATAAAAATGGAGATGGCTGTTACTTGAAACAAAAATTCCTCAAAATCAGTGATGCCAAAATAAAAGAAGGAATATTTGTAGGGCCACAAATAAGAGACCTATAGGCTGATGAAGAGTTAGAACAAGAACTTAATCCGATCGAAAAATCCGCATGGACATGTTTTCGAAATATTGTTCATAATTTTCTTGGTACCACAAGGCGGAAAACTAGGAAGAGTTAGTCAACAACCTCTTAGTGGCTTACCAGGACATGGGATGCAATATGTGGCTCGAGATTCCTTTTTTACACTTACATTTGGATTTTTTTCCTCAAAATTGGTAGAGTGTTGGTATAGGTTACTATGGGATATACACTTGTATCATTTTTTTGTGAATTACATAATTATTTGTTATTGTACTATAGTAGCAGAATCTAATAAATATACATTATATTTTATTATATTGACCTGAGGTAATATTTTTGTAAAATGTATGAAAAAAGTTAAATAGCAAAAAAGATATAGAAAATTTCCCACTTTTTTGCTTATAACTTCTTTGATTTTAAATTTAGGGCACAACGTTATTCGCGCATATTTGTAGGCAAAGCGATTTGCTACAAATTATGTCTCTACAAATTTTTTGTAGGGAGTATAGCTTCCGAGATATAGCGAAAAAGGTGTTTGCACCCCTTTTTCCTATATGGCAGCCGAGGGACAAGGGCGGCAACCCCACAAACTTGAGATTAAGCTTCTATTGATCCCAACCACATACCCCAAAAATAAAATTGCGTCCTCTAAAAATGCAAAGCTCATATAACATTTCAATGAAATACCTAATTTGCACACTTCTAAAATGTTAAACATGGAAAATAATTGCACCAATTAAATTATGCATTTATTTATGATTCTTGGCCGGTTCGAAAAAAACAAATCAAAAAGGTGCAAAACATTCAACATATCATTTATATGTTTGCAATCGAAATTTTGTAACAATCTGCGCAATGTACTGTGCTTTGTAAAGTGATAAACATCAACTTTACACATCTTCGAGAACCCTACTCATATTAAATTCAGCAGGTAATGCTATTGTGGCGCACCACACAACCGAATCTAAATTCACTATGTGCTTACATTATTAGCATGCTGGTAAACCTGTTCATACAATAATAATCATCAGAAATTGCAACTGTTGTTCTCTCACTGAATTACTTATATAGAATTGAATGGTATACATGACAAAATAAATTAAATTAATAGGTAAACAAATTTTGAATGTAGATTGCGACAAGGTATCAGTCTTTCGAACATTGAAATATAATAAAATGAATATTTTCAAAATGATATCAACTCAGGAGTTTTTGGAAGAGGATTTTGATAGGAGAACATATTTCTGCCAAAGAATGATGGCAATATTGGATAACAATGTAATTTAATTGAAACAGGTTTCGTTTTCAGCGTACCTTTTCATTTATTCATCAAAACTGCTGCTATTGGTTTAGGGAAAATCGCCACTGGCTGTAGAAAGAAAATACGCATTACCATGTGAAGATACAAGTGTGAGCATGAAACGTTGGACATTATCCCTTTTGTTAGCAATTAATGATGGCGATAATTATTTAGCATTGTCCTAGAATAATGACGTGCTAACTCTTAGAAACGAATTCTGATTCAGTAAATCAAGCAGTTGTAGCGCGTTTGACATCGTATGACAATGTCTGGTAGTACCTCAACTAATGATTGTCATACTGGTATGGAGGCTAGATTCTATGGAATAGCTAGCAGGATACCTTGATCTAACATTATTAGCGAAAAACGCTGGTATCGATTATCATCAAACTTTGTATTCAGTGTTAAAGGATATGGAATTATGTTCTAAAAATATTTCTCCGGTCATACTGGAAACTACACCCAACTTTTTATTTTGAAAAGCATGATGCACTTCACCCTTTTTTGTGAAGAATCATTTTTAAAACAATCATAAACATGACCATAAAACTTGACTTTTAAATCAAATTAAATTAAAGTGTTGGTTTCCTTGTTCTTTCGAAGATACTTTCTTATTATAAGAATGAATTTTTCCTCAAGTATGAAAAGAGGGCTATTCTCCTTAATAATGTATTTTTAGAGGTTTGTTGCACATCTATGGGCGTAAAGGTCAGTTTTTTGATTTAAGTACATGTACACTTTCATTGAAAGTGTATTTTCACCTAATGATCATGCTAATCGTCAAGACTATTGGTTTCCATGTTGGTTGTGACAATGTCGTCACTGGAAGAGAGAAAAAAAACGCAATACCCTTTACAGGTTAAAGTTTGAGCAGAAAATCTTGGAGATCATCCCTTTTTCACTGTGAGCAATAAATGTTGGCGATAATTATTTAGTAATTCCCAGAAATGATGCCGTGCTAACTCTAAGAAACTTAGGCACAACCAAATTTATATGGAATCACTCGGTATTTCACCTTATTGATTGTTTTCAACCAAGGATCTTTGTTTATTTGTTATTCCTTTAACGTGTTATATTTCCGCATTTCGGCCAATGACACGCCAGGAATTCTATCACCTCACTAACCTGGGAATTTTGCCGAACCCCTCTCGTGTCGAGGGAAGGGATCTTTAATGTCCAACATATCTCTGTTAGACAGGACCGACGGCTTTGAATCTCCTCGAAGAATGTGTTGATTGCTTTAAGTAAGTACCTAACCTCACTAAAAAGATCTCCAATATGCAGGCGCAGATTGACTCTCTCAAGGAGGAAGTCGATAGACTTAAATCGAATGAGAACGTTTCAAATGTGGAAGTCATTAGTGAGGAAGTTAATGATACAATTACCCGATCAAAAATATTATGATATACGATCTGAAAGAGTCTCCTAATGCCGATGTGGTGGAGAGAATCGATGATGATAGCTGAAAGGTACATGAAATTGCTAACAGGGATCGACATTAAGCCTGACGAGTTGGTAAAGGTTGTTAGGATAGGAAAGAAGAATGGAATAGATGACAAGTCTCGACCAGCTTTCAGTGGGCCAGATAAGATTGCTGCAATACTGAAAAATAAAAAGAAAATAGTTGAATCGTCAACTCAGAAAATTTCTATTGGTCCTGATTAAACTCCCTTTCAAAGGAAGATACTCAGTGGGTTGCGTCAGCAGATTGAAGACAGAAGATCCAATGGTGAAAGAGATAGATATGTCAATGAGGTGCCTTCAATAACTAAAGTAAAGACGAAAACTAGATTGACCCCCATCATGTTGGTGGTATGAAGTCCAAACTGAAGCATCTCTTCAACACCATTTCACAACACACTTATGACATTATTGTAATAACTGAGAATTGGCTCAGTGACTCGATATTGGATGCAGAGATCGTTCCGTCGTCATATTCAGTGTTTCGATGTGATAGTACGGCTACAAATTCAAAAGCGAGGGGCAGCAGAGTTCTTATTCTGGTTCGTTCATCCATAGACGGTCATGTTGCCAAACAATCGGTAGACACTGTGGAGCATTTATTTGTACTGTTAAGTTCGGAAAGGTTAAGACTCATCGTGGGCGGGACTTATATTCCTCCTAGATGCAGCTAGCTACTTTGCACACAGGCAGACAATAGAAGAGATTTCTATGGACTATCCGGATACTAAGTGTTGCATGTGTGGTGATTTCAATGTTCCTGAAGCATCTTGGAGAGGAAATGAGTTCGTTCTTTGTGCAGAGAGTGGTGGCGCGAATTTATTGTCTGACTGCTCAAGTTTTCTCAATTTGAGTCAGGTAAAAGAAATTAAGAATAGTCCTGAAGTTTTGTTGGATCTTTTATTAACTGATATCGAGTGTGTGAGTATCTTAATTTTTGAGAATTCTATCAATTATATGGCATTGGGAATATCTGTACTATTTATTCTGAGTGGAGCGGACTTGAATTATGATCTTCAACAGTTTGAATTCTGGAAAGGAGATTATATCGAACTTAATTCATATCTGGCGTCTTGTGACTGGTCTTTTCAAGATCAAAAAGTGAATGAATGCATCTCCAAATTTTTAATAACCTATATGAAGGATTGTATCGATTCATCTACTTGAAAAGAATTACTCCTGGTAAGTTTCCCGTATGGTATTCCAGAAGGCTGATTACACTCGTGCAGAAAAAGAAGAGGATACATAAATGCTACAAGCAGTATAAGTTTTGCTCATTACGATCCGAGTGCCTTAAGTTACATGAGAAATTGTATCTTACTTTCATAAAAGATATCGAAAATAAAATTTCATCTAATCCACAGTATTTTTGGAAATATTTGAGTTCGAAACGCAAAACTCTAGGTCTTCCTGCAAGAATGGAGTATGATGGAGCCTTTAGCTCAGATGGGACTGGTATTGTTAGTATGTTCACGAAGTTTTTTTTTCTGGTGTCTATAGAAGTGATGTGGTAGTTCCACCTCTGCAAAATTTCAATAGTACCGTTAATGCGTCATCTTGTGAATTTTCTACTTCCGATGTTTGTGAACTGTTGATGGGACTGAAGGTGAATAGTTCTGCGGGTTCCCTCGTACGTTTTAAAAAATTGTGCTACAACTTTGGCGAAACCTTTAACTGAAATGTTTAATAACTCTTTGAAAGCAGGTTACTTTCCAGACTACTGGAAACGAAGCTTTGTGAGACCTATCTTTGAATCTGGTTACAGATCTGTGGTTTCAAATTATAGAGGAATAGCCATACAATCAACTATTCCTAAGTTGTTGGACTCTTAAGTTTGTACTTATCGAAGAAGTTTGTATCTGTGATTGTGCCTCAACAGCACGGTTTTATGAAGGGCAAGTCCACTGTTTCTAATTCACTTTTATATGGTGATGCAGTAATTAAATGTTTTGAGTCGGGACACCAGATGGATGCTGCGTATACAGACTTCAGTAAGTCGTTCGATCGCTTGAATCATAACTTACTATGTGCTAAACTCTCGGCTTTGGGAGTATCTGGTCCACTGCTGGCGTGGTTGAGCAGTTTTCTTTATGGTCGAATACAAATTGCAAAATATAAGAACTATTTCTCGATTCCTATACCAGTGACATCTGGTGTTCCTCAAGGGTCACACTTGGGTCCCATTCTATTCAATATTTTCGTTAACGACATAGCTTCCGTTATTTCGACAAATTATTTAGCATTTGCTGCTGATGTAAGGATTTTTTTACGAATTGAATCATTGGACGATTGTGAACGGTTACAACAGCAGATTTCACACTTTCAGGCGTGGACCGAGAGAAATTTTTCGTATCTAAACCTCCGGAAATGCAGTGTAATCACATTTTCTAGAAAAAAGGCGATATTTCATTCGACTATCGTATGGGCACTGAATTGCTTGGTAGGGTTGATGATGTTAGAGACCTTGGTGTTCTCTTGGACTAATTTTTAAGGAGCATGTTGTAGATATATCTCGAAAAGCCTACAAAAGCCTTGGATTTTCAAGTCTTCCCTGAAGTTGATTTACTGTGCGTTAGTTCGTTCTGTAATGGAATATGTCTCCCCTGTCTGGTCACCCTTTTACCATGTCTACTCCAATATATTGGAGAAGTTTCCCAAATACTCTTTATATAAGAGAAGTTGACCTTCGCCAATTACTGGACAGTTAATAGGTGCGATAGGTGCAGAGCTTTGTATTGGATCATTGCAGTCGCGTAGGAGGATTGCGGATTTATGTTTCCTTTTTAAACTAATAAACGGCCTTGTTGACTGCCCTGATCTTCTGCAGTGCATTCCCTTTAATCTCCCTGGTAGACTAACAAGAAAGATTCCCTTATTCAGAGTCATTACTAGTAAAACAAATTATGCTTGTGGGTCATTCTTGCATCGTACATTGTCAGTCGCAAATTCAGTCTGTGATAACGTCATTTTTTTCCCAAGTCATTGGCTAATTTTATGACATCTGTTGCTCTACAGCTTGGAGAATGTTGTAATTCTCAATTTTCTGTTTTAAAATATTATGTCCTCATTTGTTGTGTCTTTTCTGTTTCATGTTCGGAATCTATTGTACTATAATTATTTAAGTGTATAATAATATTGCAAGGTGTTATTCTTCAAATGGGGGTTAGAATTCTGTAATGGAATATGTCTCCCCTGTCTGGTCACCCTTTTACAATGTCTACTCCAATATATTGGAGAAGATACAACGCAAGTTTCCCAAATACTTTTTATATAGGCGAAGTTGACCTTCGCCAATTACTGGGCAGTCAATAGGTGCGATAGGTGCAGAGCTTTGTATTGGATCATTGCAGTCGCGTAGGAGGATTGCGGATTTATGTTTCCTTTTTAAACTAATAAACGGCCTTGTTGACTGCCCTGATCTTCTGCAGTGCATTCCCTTTAATCTCCCTGGTAGACTAACATGAAAGATTCCCTTATTCAGAGTCACTACTAGTAAAACAAATTATGCTTGTGGCTCATTCTTGCATCGTACAATGTCAGTCGCAAATTCAGTCTGTGATAGCGTCAATTTTTTTCCGAGTCATTGTCTAATTTTAGGACATCTAATGCTCTACAACTTGGAGAATGTTAGGAAGTTGTAATTCTCAATTTTCTGTATTAAAATATTATATACTTATTTGTTGTGTCTTTTCTGTTCTACGTTCGGAATCTATTGTACTATAATTATTTAAGTGTATAATAATATTGGAAGGTGTTATTTTTAAATGGGGATATCCCTATAAATTATCTACTCTACAAATATTCTTTACAAAGAAATGTATGAAGTAGTTAAATAAATAAATGAATAAATAAAAGTTCCGTATATATTTCTTCAGTTATGCTTCTTATTACATTTATTTTATAAGAAATGTATAAGACTAACTGGGGAAAAAGTAATAGGGAATTCTTAATGTCTTTCTCTTAAGGATATTTTTCCAAAACGTGATAAATCGAATTCGCAAGATCGGATATTATAATTAGTTTAGTAAGATAAGTCTGAATTAATATGTAAGATAAGTCTGAATTAATATTAAAGAAAATTTTTCCTTCACAATACTCCTTATGATATTTTAAAGATGTACATGAAAATGCTTGAAACAGAATAAGATAGAACAACCAATATTATTTCCTTTGATTCACTAGCCAGACCGAGAAAGAGTAAATCGTTGAAAGCAGTGAATTCTTAACTGAATTTGAAAAACGATTCCGAGAAATGAAAAGGAAATTCAATATTTACATCTCGCCTCACATTTTCTTTCATTTTAGGGTAGAGAATCAGCGTTCCATCCTTTTGTCGGCAAGAATGGAAAGCGAATGGAATATAATTTTTCCACCGTCATCTTTTCTTTTCAATATCAAACCCGACCGTTTTAATCATATACTTGTCGTGAGATGTTTCTTCTGTATAGTATTTGCATATAACTTTTATCTTTTGATTAAAGAGAAAATTCTGATCTTTGAAAAAAGATTTCATGTAATTCAAATTTGCATATTTGCTTAAAATTATGAATAATTTTTCAAATATATAATTGCAAAGTTTGATTTCTAACAATTAATTCATTGTTGAGTCTTATTAATTGTTATCGAACATTCTCGCCGCAATTAATATTGTGGAAAACAAATTAATTTATCTTCCTAAGTATACGCTAATATACCGGGTCAACCCCCTCATCTCTCATAGCAAAATTTGAGCAAAATCTGTATTAGTGTTTGGAAGTTGGCGGGAACACTTTGAACATTTGTTAGATTGGTAACGGGTTGACCTATAAAATGTATCAGGTATAATAAATTCAATTGTTTCTTCAATTTTACAATTTTCAATTGTTTCCTACTCACCAACATGTAGGTAATTCTATGACTATACTGAGTGATTCACCAGTGGCGCGGTGGTCTGTAGCTCGTACACTCTTGAATATTTCATTTTTGTTCGAACGGTATCGTATTCAGAAAGTAAAAATCTACTTCAGCAATTTATTTTGAAGTAAACAGGGTGCCCCAATTTCCTATAAAAAATCTTTGGAGGTTTTTTCAGATTGGAAGACCACTTTTTTGTTGAAGATTCAAGAGCGTCCTAAACTCGGCTATAATGTCTTTAAGTAATAAGTTTTTTTGCTGAGTAGTTTCGTCACAATACTTTTTTCCGTGAAAATTCATGAACATAGGCTCATCATCGCATGCTCCATCTGCCAGAGAGGATGAATACTTTTTTCCTTTCGTTTTCTTATTGCCCAAAGATAGTTTTATTGATGAATTGAAATAGATTATCCTCATTCCATACAGGAGTGACTCAAAAAAATTATTGAATATTATTATTTTAAAAATATCATGTCTTGATTTCTTTCAAATGGAACATCCTGTATTTAATTATTCATGTCAAGGCATAGAATATTGAGACATATTTTAGCAGAAGTAACCTCATCTTTATCATCGACCATTTTCGAAATAAAAAAATAAACTAAAATAATAAGATCAGAGGTTACTAAAGAAGAGTTTATTAGTACATATCATTATACATGATCAGAGAAATGGTGATATTTTAAGGTAGTCGTGTATGAAATACGTAATAGATTGGTTTTTGGTGAGATGATCTACAAGGTGTTGAACTATTCCAATAAGTGTTCGAAATGGTGCCCGTTTCTTTGTAGACATAACTCAATCCTTCTGAGGAAAGACCGTTGAACTCTCGACAATATCTGCGGATTAACTGACTGAAAGGCGTCGACTATTCTCTGTCTCATATCCAACTGTGTTGTAGAAGGAATCTGGTAAACGATGCTCTTAATATAACCCCACAAGGAAAAATCAAACAAGACCATCACGTCTTATCCATTTGTTTGGAAATACTGGATTCAAGTGCTCCCTAACCTGATATGAGTAATGTGCCAGTGCTCCATCCTGTTGAAACCACAAATCTTGTCTAATATGCTCTGGTACATCGGCAAGTAACATTGGTAGATGATTTAGCAGAAAATCTAAATACATTTCACTATTGAGGTGCCCGTCGAAAAAGTGCGGCCGAATTAGATATCCATCTACTATAGCGGCCCATATATTCAAGGACCAATGATGCCGGTCATCTATTTGTCTCATGAGGTGTAGCGTAAATGAAAGTTGTGCCTGTTAACAAGCCCATCCTAGTGAAAAGTTGCCTCGTCCGAGAAAAGAACTGTGCTAAACATATTTGGATTTTCAGCTACTTTGTGACTTGCCCAATTGCAACAATTGATTCGATTTTCATAGTCTTGATTGTTCAGTTCCTGGTGCAGCTGTACATGATATGCATGAAATTTATTCACTTTCAAGATTCTCTGGACGGAAGTTTGACTTATATCTGTTAATTGAGAAATCTCTCTTTGGCTTTTATATGGGTCCTCTTTTACTGTCAACAAAACTGATAACTGGTTGTCTTCAGCTGTAGAAGTTTTTGGTTTTCATGTTTTTTGTAAGCGATATCACCCATTTCGATAAATCGAATTAGAAGTTTTTCAAAGCATCTTGCATCAGCATGCCTCTTATCAGGAAACCTTTGTGAATAAACTCTACTTGCCAATAAAGATCAAACTCACCCAAAAAAAAAATCATATCAACCATTTCTTCTTTGGAGAATTTCATGGCAGTCAATTGAGAAAATTGGATTCAATCCTCACTTTAACAATGTTCAATAACGAAACACTGATAAGTTCACCATATAAAATGCAGAATATGATATGTCCAGACACCTGACAGAAGGCACATATAAAATAAAATGTCACACAACCTCGATTTACGTTTTAATCATCTTGATATTATCATTCGTTAAAGGAATTATCTTGTTTAGGTTTCATTTTTCACTACTTGAATCATAACAAAAAAACCTTCGTGCGAATAATGATGCATGTTGAGTTGGATACGGTTTGTAGAATTTTCATCGAAAATTTTTACAAATAATCGAATATTTCGAAAATGATCGAAGATAAAGATGAGGTTACTTCTGCAAAAATATAGCACATTATTTTATGCGTTGACATTAATAATAAAATACAGGGTGTTCCATTTGCGAAATTTAAGATATGATATTTTTAAAATTACAATATTCCATAATTTTCTTGAGTCATTCCTGTATAAAACGAGGATAATCTATTTCAATTCATCAATAAAGCTATCCTTGGGCAATAAGAAAACGAAAGGAAAAAAGTATTCATCCAATCTGGCCGAAGGAGCATGCGATGATGTGAGAGCCTATTTTCATGAATTTTTACGAAAAAATAATATCGTGTCCAAACTACTCAACAAAAAAATTTATTACCTAAAGACATTATAGCAGAGTTTAGGCCGCTTCTGAACCTTCAACAAAAAAGTGGTCCTCCAATCTGAAAAAACCACCCAAGATTTTTCTATAGAAATTTGGGACACCCTGTTTACTGCAAAATAAATTGCTGAAGTAGATTCTTACTTTCTAAATACAATACCATTCGAACAAAACTGAAATCTTCAAGAGTGTACGAGCTACTGGTGAATCACCCAGTATATTATTTGAAAACCAAACAAACGTGTTCTGAATCTACATCCAAAACCAGCAGACCTCGCAAACACTGTATCGCTCTCTATTAATTCACAGTGTATATTCATCACAATGCAGATGAAGTCAAAATCTAGTCTACAATATTCTAGCAATTCTTAAACCTTTCTAATGAGTTATAACTCAAATTAATTGATCAATTTGAAGATTTGAGGAAATGTAGTGGAAGCACCAATACTCAAAGATATTTTTCCCCAAACTACGACAGGATTTCGATAAATATTCATTCAAATTCGACAGATTTTGCAAGCACTGAAAATAACTCGTCTTTTGAAGAACCAGCCTGTATCTTCTTCCGAATATATCAAAACTCAAAAATTAGTACACATTTGCGTTGAGAATCAAAAGAGCTTTCGAATGACGTATCATTTTAATTATCCTCCTTATTCAAAAAATTGAGTTTTGTGTGTTAAAAGATGTCCCCCTTCATACAAAAATTGACCAGTTTCTGTCTTTTTTGTTTTAGTTGCCCCACCTGGTATGATTTTTTATCCATTCAATGAAACTTTTCGACTCATCATTTCACAAGCAGTATATCTTTTCATTCAGACCATATATTCTTTTTTATGAAGCTCATATATCTAAATGTTACTTTGTTCCTATCTTCAAGTAAATATGGGGTATATCGACGCGAAAATGAGGGTTGAGTCTAGAAGAGAGTGGATGTAAATGTGCGCACCAACAATTTTTATCGTTTTTTTACTGTCGCACATGCAGAGACCATCTTTATTGTCTTATGAGGGTAGATACCCTATTTTATAGCTTTAAAGACATGCTGCCGTCTGCTTGGGGAAAACTGAGACAAACGTTGCTCTAAATTTTTGTTACTGCTTTTTCGAATTTAGTCTTGTTTATAATGAGATTGTCATTCTTTTTATAAGAACGTTTAAATTTCAATATCAAATTAAATAATATCAAGTTGATGTACAGGTTGTAAACCAACTGTACTAGAG
Organism: Cryptolaemus montrouzieri; assembly: GCA_013387265.2. Lineage (NCBI taxonomy): Eukaryota > Metazoa > Arthropoda > Insecta > Coleoptera > Coccinellidae > Cryptolaemus > Cryptolaemus montrouzieri. The sequence goes on along the minus strand of JABFTP020000001.1, from coordinate 87,599,854 downwards.
ACGTATCGACGCAAAACATAAACTTCATGCAGATAACACAGCTCTACAAAAAAAATTTTTTTTATTGTTTGCCCTGGATATCATCGCAAATTTTTATGTTCTCAAGTGCCCAGATTACGAATATATTCATGAAAGTTCTCAATGTGTTCGTATTTTCATGATTTTTGCATTTCTTATATTTTGAACAATTATAAGCTTGTTAGAAATAAAATTTAATTTTCCAGTCATGATTAGGCTTCTGCGCAACTTTTTCGCGCATAAAAACATCACCTGATCCCCACTCTTAGACCTCTTGCTCCACAGAACAGCTGAGATCTCAGTTATTTGACAATATTGAAGTACATATACACGTAAATCTGGATAAAGTGTCATGGATTAATATTTTGTTTCAATTACTGAATGTCCATTCTTATATATTTGTCTTCTAGTCTAAAATATGAGTTCGTCACGAAGAAAGTGTAAATATTGTAGTGATTTATTTTGTTATATTTGCGGTGTTTATATACCAAAAAAACTAAAAAGAAATATCACAGCCTCTGTCAAGGAGACTTATGTTGAATATTTTGGTTTCAAAATGGACAAATTAGGTAAACCATGGGTTCCTAATAAAGTTTGTAAGTCTTGTGTTGAGTCTTTACGGTTGTGGAAAAAAGGTGAACGTTCTGGATTAGACTTTGGTATTCCTATGATCTGGATGGAGCCTACGAATCATTTAGATGATTGTTACTTTTGCGTAGTAGATGTTAAAGGTTCTAATCGAAATCAAACGTGGAGATACCCAGACTTACAGTCTACGAAATGTCCGGTTCTACACAGTGAAAATCTCCCTCGGCCCATATACATTTCAAAAGTAATTCGCATGCCCTCAGAAACAATGATGTTACCAAATTCACAGAAATCGGGACCATCTACTAGTGGAAGTGAATGGGAAGGTGAAACATCTACGCCAAAGTTATTTTCTCAAAATGAACTCAGTGATTTAATACGTGATCTCAATTTATCAAAACAAGGATCAGAACTGTTAGCCTCAAGATTGAAAGAAAAAAATTTATTGGCACCAACAGTAAGAATTACAACATACAGAACGCGAGAAAAGAGTTATTACAATTTTTAGTGAAAATGAAGGATTAGTGTATTGTAATGATATCGCGAAGCTGCTTATAGACATGGGTTTAAAAGAGTACAAATCTACTGAATGGCGCCTTTTTATTGATAGTTGCAAAAGAAGTTTAAATTGCGTCTTATTACACAATGGAAATAAATTTGCATCAATTCCAATTGCCCATTCAACGAAACTCAAAGAAGAATATGAAAATGTAAAATTAGTTTTAGAGAAAATTAAATACTCTGAGCATCAATGGCCGATCTGTGTGGATTTAAAAATGGTTAATTTTTTACTTGGCCAACAAAGTGGATATACAAAATACCCTTGCTTTATTTGTATGTGGAATAGTAGAGCAAAGCAACTTCATTGGGAACAAGATGTTTGGCCTGTAAGAAATTCTTTAACTGTCGGTAAAGCCAACGTAATAAGGGAGCCGCTGGTGAGCAGAGACAAAATCATACTTCCACCATTACATATTAAGTTAGGTATGATTAAGCAATTTGTAAAAGCGTTCAACAAAGACGGAAATTGTTTTAATTACATTTGCAGAAAATTTCCGAAGCTTAGTATGGAAAAATTGAAAGGTGGAATATTTGATGGTCCTCAAATACAGCAATTGATGAAAGACTCAGATTTTATCAAAGTTATGACTGTTCCGGAAAGTAAAGCTTGGAAAAGTTTTGTGTCGGTTGTCGAAAATTTCCTAGGTAACCATAAAGCAGCAAATTATGAAGAAATTGTGCAAAATATGCTGACAAACTTCCAGACTTTAGGAGCAAATATGAGTATTAAGTTACACTATCTCCGCAATCATCTAGATAAATTTCCGGATAATTTAGGAAATTATAGTGAGGAACAGGAGAGCGGTTTCATCAAGATCTAAAAGTGATGGAAGAAAGGTATCAAGGTCGATGGGATTGTCACATGATGGCAGATTACTGCTGGTCTTTGAAAAGAGATTGTCCCTGAAAAATTATAGAAGAAAAGCTCATAAAAGGCGTTTTATGGAAATATGAAATATATTTTCGACATTTTCCTCTTTATTTACTTCGATGTATCCGAATTTCTCGAAACATAAGTGACATTATAAATATATCTGTTATTTTGTTTCTTGTTTTACGATTTTGTTATGTAAAATGAAAATAAAGATTTAAAAAGAAATCAGAGCAAATCCTACAAAATCATTGATAGTTTCACGAATTGTGTGCATAAATAGACCCAAAATCATTTTCATATCTAGGGCAACAAAACCATTGTAGACCAGTGTAATACTGTGTTGTCATTGCAAAAGATGATACTTCCTATACATACTGATTTCTAACCAACAATCATCCAGAACATTATTTTTGGGCTTCTGAATATAAGAATCAATACAGGCAACATGCGAATGAATATGGCTCACCATGATCGCTGGGTTTCTTGAACACGACCAACGTCAAAAAGAATTCAATTATTTTGTTCCTCAATTCATTATGTTTTTGTTTTTCTAGAGAATTTCGAACCTTATTCCACTCACTGCGGTATTCGAAGACGCTGTGCTTTATTATCTTACTCACTTCTTAAGTGTCCGCATTCGTCCTCATCTGACAGTTTCATTTTTGTATGTATGTTGTCATGATATGCATGAGTTATATCCATAAAAAATGTTGACGGACGGTCAGACATTCAATTAATAGTATTATTTGGGAGCTATTAGATATTCCGAAACCAAAAGAAGGATTTTTTTTCCAACAGACACCGAAATCACTGTCTGCTGTGAGTCTTTTTATTGATCGACTCAAGAATCAATAAATCGAAGGTGATATTTGCTCACCAGCCGTGAAACTGATTATAGAAAAAATTTCGCATATTGGTTTAAGTACCGGATCTCATATTACACATATTACATTTATTAATTGAGATACGAGGCTGGATTGATAAGTTTTCGGCCTGACCAAGAAAAACAACGTTTTTAAGAATTTTTTTCTTTATTTCTCAACATAATCTTTTTTAAGGCTGATACATTTCTCATAGCGGTGTTCTAGTCTAGTAATGTCATTTCTATAGGTTGATTCGTCAAGTACCTCAAAATACCCATGTACAACTTCGATTACTTCTTCATTGCCCGCAATTCTCTTACCGCCAAGCCGTGTTTTGAGGTTAGGAAACAGATAATAGTCACTCAGGGCTAGGTCTGGAGAGTAGGGAGGGTGAGGCATTCTTCGCCAAATGAGGTCATTTGAGTTGCACCTCGTGGTTAAAACGTGGCAATTACTCTGCGTAGTATTGACCAGTGATAGTTTTACCCTTTTCAAGGTAATGAATGTATATAATACCTCTTGCATCCCAAAAAACAGTAGCCATAACCTTGTTTGCCGATGAAGTTGTTTTTGCCTTCTTTGGAGTTGGTTTTCCTGTTCCAATCCACTGTTTAGACTGTTGTTTGGTTTCAGGAGTGTAGTGGTGAACCCAAGTTTCGTCTACAGTAACGAATCGACGCAAAAATTCGCTTGGATTATGCTTATACAGCGCCAAATTGGCGGTAGAAATGGTTTTTCGAATCAAGTTTTAGTAAACGCATCTTGCACCGAGCTTTTCCACATGGAAATGGTGCAAAATATTTTGCACACCTTCATTTCATGATCTGCGCTCTTCCAGCACTATTTATTATTTATGAATTTTTTCGATCACATCTGGAGTTGTGGTCTCAACTGGGCGTCCTGGGCGTGGCTTATCAGAGGTACTCACACGACCCATTTTAAACTCGGAAACCCACTGCTTAACGGTTGAATATGATGGGGAGGATGCCCCCAGTGTTGAATCAATCTCTTCTTCAATTTCCTTCGGCGTTAACCCCTTCAAATAAAAGTATTTGATGACAGCACGCTTTTCCAATTTTTCCATTTTCACAAACAACATAGAGGCGTCTTGTTCAGCGTGCTCAAACTTAAACTAACATGGCAATCGGGCTGAAACTATACCTACAGCTATCTAAGGATGGTACTGTAGAAAGCCTTCACCGAAGTAGGCGCCATCTCTTGGTCAGGTTAGGGATTTATCAATTCAGCTTTGTAATATTAATATGGTATATAATTCTCATTACTCTTATTTCAGAGAAATGATTCATTTAGTTTTTGTTTCAGGTGGCTTACCTTACAAAGTATATCCTGGCCATGACGGTGTCTTGACGGAAAAACGGAAGCAGCGACGTATACGAACAACATTTACCTCGGCACAACTGAAGGAACTGGAAAGAGCTTTTCAAGAAACTCACTATCCTGATATATATACGAGGGAAGAGATTGCCATGAAAATTGATCTAACAGAAGCGAGAGTGCAGGTAGGATCATTTCAAAAATAAAACTTCTATCAATTGTTGATTGAATGGTTAAAGAATTTCAGTATAATACTGATACTGATACTGATAAATAATAATAATTGATTGCTGTTTCAACTGATCTGCAATCTGAAGAAATATTCAGTCATGAGTCATCTGTCAAAAATGAACACACTTTTGTCTGCGTCTCATCGTTTCCTAGTAACTTGCTTTTCGGTACTGTTTATTTATCAGAAGCAGTCGTATTAAAATCATTGTGATGTAGTAGAGAATGTCACTATGCATTATCCGGAGTCGAAGGTGCTTACAATTTGAGTAAATATGAATGGTCCAACGATGATCTTGGTGTGTCTGTTGTACCATACACAGGAGCTGGACGAATTGTTAGTGACGCCTTTGGATATTTACATCCTTTTCAGATGAATCAGATTGAAAATCAAAAAAATTCATTATTAGACTTTTTACAAGTGAACGTAAGACAATTGGTAGTCTCGCGGATATTGTACTGTATCTCATCATACGAATGGTGCTGTACTTAGCTTCGAAGAGACTTATCTTGATTTCAAAAATAGTAATTTATCTGCTATTAATAATTATTTGAATAACGTAAATTTAGACGTCTTTTCTCAAGCAGATACTCTTGATAAAGGCTTCTATAACATTTTAAGACTAAGCATTGACACATTCGATCCAAAACGCGTCTTTCGGACATCTCAGTGTCCTGCATGGTTTTCATCAGAATTGAAGGATCTCATCAAACAGAAAAAAGTTGCTTATAAAATTTTAAATTATCCGGTATGCCCGAAAACTACGGTACATTTTCTAAATTGATATCAAAGTGTGAGCTATTAACTGACAAATGCTACAAGGATTATATAGATAGTGCTGAATCGTCAATCATCTCTGATACCAAACAGTTCTGGAGTTTTGTAAAACGTAGAAATAATGATAATTCTTTTCCCAATGTTATGTATTTGAATGATAAACAAACTCTTGTGGACAAGACATCGTCAATTTATTTGCTGATCATTTATCTTCGTCTTTCACTCCTAGCCGTTCTGAATACATTCCTCGAGAAACTGGCATAAGTGTTTGTTCAAATGTTTTCGATTGTTTGGTGGAAAGTCATGAAGTGCTACAAAAGGCTCATGATCTGGAAACCAAATTAAGTGCTGGCCCTGACGGCATACCTTTTATTCTAGTTAAGCCTTGTGCTGGACCATTAGCTCCACCTCTCACATCATTATTTAATAGATCCTTGCAGGAAGGTTACTTTCCATTAGCATGGAAAACAAGCTTTGTAACCCCTGTTCACAGACCAATCAGTATTTTGAGCGCTATACCTAAACTGTTTGAGAGCCTTGTTCGTTCCAAAATTTTATTTGCTTTTATTCAGGCTATCAATGGTGAACAGCATCGTTTCCTCAGGGGCAGAACTGTTACTAACTTAGTTGTTTTCACCCAGTTCTTACTCGAGACCATTCAAGAGGAAAGTAAAGTGGATACTGTCTGTACTGATTTGGTCAAAGCATTTGATCGAGTGAGCCATTCAATTTTAAATCTTTTCTAATATCTGTATCTTCTGGTGTTCCACAGGGAAGTCACCTGGGATCTTTGCTTTTTATTACATTTATAAATGATTTGGGTTCAGATAGAGATGTTGGATGGTTTTCTAAAAATGGCTTGGAAATAAACAACAATAAATGCAAATGTATTTATTTTACTAGAATTGAGAATACTATTAAATTCGACTATAGCGTGCATAATACTATGTAAAATAGGGTTTTTGTTGTGAAGGATCTCGGAGCTCCCATTGACTCAAAGGTGAGCTTCAGGACACATATCGAAAAAGTGGTCGGTCATGCCTTTAAAATATTGGGTTATATAAGACGAACACAAGTGCCTTGACGGGTGTTAATGTTTTATTCGTATTATTCAATAGTTACTGCAGGCCTATCTTGGAATATGCTTCAACGGTATGGTCATCTCAATACAATCTCAGGAAATTGAAAGGATTCAAAATAAACTCCTTCTTTATGCCTCATATAAGATATCTATCCCTAGAAAAGAATTCTCTGTCTCAGTTATGAGATCTAAAGCAAATTTCAGAACTTTGGCGGACCGTAGAGTAATAGCTGACCTTCTTTTTTTGTATAAATGCTTAAATAATGAAATTGCCTGTCCTGATATTTTATATCAAATAGGTTTTCATGTACCTGGTACAATCACAAGATCCGAAAATCTGTTTTATGAACCGAACTAATTTTTATTACTAATTATTACGGCAATATTACGAATATTGAGGTTCGGTAACAAATATATGAACGCAGACTGATGCATCAATAGTTCCCTTGTGGAATTGAAGGGAAGACTTAATTCGCTTAGTTTTTCTAGCTGGATGTAGTATGTACCTATATTATTCTGATTTGTTGTCCAGTAGTGGAATATCATTCACACTGTTATGATTTTATATTTTCAAGTGGTTGTAAAATGTTGTTTGTATTGAAGGTTTGTACCGTAAATAAATCAAATCAATGAGATGAAAAAATACAAGGTTTAACTTTAATCTACACTTTATTTGAAAAAATTCGACGAGTTATATACAATTTTCGCTGACACAGCAGCTTTATCATAGAATGAAAAACAGAAACAAAAGAGTATGGTATCAAAAACAAATCGTAGAACAAGTTGAAATAAATAGATAGGAAAATTCGGACAAGCTTTTGAATTGAACAGTTAGATTTGAATTAATAAAAGTCTAATTAAACTTGTTTAAGTAGGGGTTTTAATTACATTACATACTAACTCAAAAGGCTTGTGATGAATGTTTCCTCTATTCATTTCCAACTTGTTCTACGATCTAATTTTGAACGAATTTTTAGATTTTTCATTATGTGTTTTATATACATATAAAATCAAAAAAAAGTGGTCAAAACGTCGTCGAATTTTTTCAGATAAAGTGTAGATTAAATTTTAAACCTTTGAATAGATCCATGTGACAAATTTCTTTTTATCTCATTTATATCATGGATCTACATCAAGTAACGGCCTCCACAATTCAAATCAAATCAAATCAAATCAAATAGGATGAACTGAATAATACTGCTGAACTAGGTTTGAAAAATAGACACAGATATATTTTCGTCTTCTCTAGTTATATACAATTGTATATTTCTAGTTACATAACTAGGGGACAATTGAATCAAGAAAGAATTCTTTAGCCTTGTAGGATATAATAGATTAAGAAAATAAAACAGATCAGACGAATAAATATTTTATTCGTCTGATCTGTTTTTCTTAATCTTCTTCTTCTTCTTCTTCTTTAATCTTCTTAAGAAGCTACGGTGTAGTGAAACGCATTACGAATCGCAATTATTAAGTAAAATTCCTTAAAACACAGTACTTGTTTTTTATTATACCTACGGGGGGTGGAAGAATATACTAAAGATGTAACTGGTGTTTCGAAAAGCTGGATTCGAAGAATACTAATAAAACATGTTTAAACTATATAGGATGAAATTGAAACTCCAGTTTTTACCTGGCGATTTCAGGTAACTAATTAATTTCTGTAGATGGTTCGAAGAGAAATGCATATATTCCAAGACACGTTATTTGGAAATGATAGTACCATATATTTTTGAGGTTAACGCAAATACGTTTTCTAATATTTCGACCAAAATTTTCAAGTCATATTTGTATGATGTGGTTTCAACAGGATGGCGCACCTGCTGTTAATTCAGGCACCTCCATCGAAAAATTGAACGACATTCTGGGAAATCACTGGATAGGCACAATGGATCAGAAGATCCCTTGATCCATGCCTATTTCTAAACAGCCTAATACAGTATTTTATCTGATCATCAATTCATGCTGTATCGTATGCTACAGAAAGATCCAAGATTATGACTACAGGTCTCCTGTTTTCAATTTACTCTAAAATCCTGATACAATGAATGTTGTTAGTCTCAGAATTTGATCGAACCAATTGAATACCTTGAAACTGAAATTGATTATTCATAAAATTTTAACATAATTATAAATTCACCTGTCTAAACTTATTTCGCTAAAATTAGTACATCTTGAAATTGAGGGAGTGACAAATTTCGATTGGAGTACTTTGTAAATAATACAACAACAGGACAGCAGAAATCATTGCGGGCATGTACTCCACAACTTTTATGACGATGGCATAAATTTTCACCAGAAGAACGAAATTGTTTTCCAAAGAACCAAAAAAAGTTACATTCTGATCTCAGATCCTTAATTAAGTGATAGAATGAAATACATTTTAAATATTAGGCAAAATTCGTACTTCATGATTTCAAGAGGAAAACTGCTATATATCATTTGCAAATGACACGATAAATAAAATCCAAAAATTTCAAGTATTATATTACCATGATATAACAATTCAGTGCCCCTTTAGGGTCATCGATTTTGAACGCACTCGAAGTCAAGTGGCCTGTAAACGAGAAACGTGTGACCATACAGACTAATATTCACCCTGCAACAAAACAATTTCACGATTCGTACAGCAGATTCAATTCCGGGCTGAACAACAAGGGATCATGTTGCCAATGCAACACGTGACCCTTCACATTAGCAGAGGCGCGATGATCTTTTTACCCTTAGAACCATAGAAAACATATTATCAGACTACATGGAAGGATACAAGGGTGCGATTAGTATACACTTTCTGGAACAAAGCGATTAGTTGTGCTTGTGGCGATCATGGCTATATTAGCGTTCGGAATCTTGATAAGACTACATAATGTGAGAAACATGATATGGTTGTTTGTCAATGTTATAGAAGTCATTGAATATTCGGGGGTAGTTTCATACAGATCCTAGTTTCATTCGATTCAGAATACCTGGAAGGAACGTGAGAAAAATTTGAAATTAGGAAGGAACTTGATGAAAGCCTGTAATAAAATGAAACAATTAATAGATCTGAAGATTTTTTATTGAAAAAGGAAGTGTTGGACATTTGTTTTTCTCAATATATATATATATATATATATATATATATATATATATATATATATATATATATATATATACGCCGTTAATGCTACCTTGGGAGATAGCATTAGCTTCGAAGAATCAGTTCAACACTTGAGAGATGTTTCACATTGGAGTTTACAGATAACTGATAATGTTCGCATTTACATAATAAAAAAGGGCAGTGAACACTTCCAGAACAAAGAAGGACCGTTTTCTACTGTATCTCGCCATGGTTCAAAGATTAAAGGTGATTTTCGTCATCTTTCACAGGAATGGTTTCATAAACAGATGCCTAGTGTTCTACGATCATGGATGGTATTTTCTCCTCTATCAAATAACCTGTACTGTTTTTGCTGTCGTTTATTTGCTGTCAGTAACATACAAACAACATTTACAACTGGATTTCAGAAGTGGTGGAAACTAAATCCTAAAGTATTGGACTCTGAAACTTCATGTGAACATTTAGAAAATTTCGAAAAGTGGAAAACTTTGGAAATAAGATAAAAATCTCACACCAAAATAAATGATGCAACCTTGCAATTAATGAATACGGAAAAACAGAAGAGGAAAAATCTCTTATTTAGATTATTAGATATAACATTGTTTTTGACTAAACAAAACCTAGCATTTCGTGGACATGATGAAACCCAATGGTCGTCTAATAAAGGTAATTTCTTAGAACTAGTTAAACTGCTGTCAAAGTATGATGTAGTACTCAAAGAACATATACTATATTTGGAGCAGGAAAAATCACCTAAAATAACATATTTATCGCCAGAAATACAAAATGAGTTCATAAATGTTTTAGCTAATCATGTAAAATGTCAGCTTGTCAACGAAATTAAATCGGCCAAATATTTCGGAATCATGTTTTATAGCACACCTGACGTTTCACATGTCGATCAAATGTCTGAAGTGATTCTTTATGTAAAAATTAATAATAGAAAAGTAGAAGTCAAAGAAGTATTCTTAGGATTTTTTCCTTTACATGGAAAAAAAGCAGCTGATTTAAGCGCTGAAATACTAAAGAAGCTTGAAAACGATGGCTTGATATTATGATGTGTTGTTCTCAAGGTTATGATAATGCTGCAGTTATGAGTGTTATACACGGAGGAGTGCAAGCTATTATAAAAAAAACAATAAAGTAATATAATTGGTTGTATAGATCATTCAATTAATTTATGCGGCCAACATTCGTTCGCACAAAATGTGACTTGTGTTACATTTTTCGGAGCAGTGGAAACAATATGTAGCTTTTTTTCAACTTCCACAAGCCGTTGGAAAGTGCTCCTCAATCACAGCAAAGCATCTGTTAAAAGACTTTCGACAACGCGCTGGAGTGCTCACTATAGTGCAGTAAAAGTATTGGCTGAAAATTTTGATGGGATAATATCTGCCATTGAAGAACTGTGTCCAAGACGTAAATTTAGAAACTAGAGGTGCTGCACAAAATCTTATGCCTGCTGTGTGCAATTTTTCATTTCTTTGTTCTCTTCCATTTGGAATGATGTGCTGAGGGAAGTGAACCATGCTCAGATTACATTACAAAGTAAAGGTTCATGTGTTGATGAAATAATCATAAAATTAGAAGCACTTCGTCTATTCATTGGAGAGAAACGGTTGCATCTACCAGAAGGGGCAATAGATTTTGCTGTACAAAAATAGGAAAAATACAACATTTCGATGGAACGACGAATTCATTGCAAGAAACGCATGCCTAGTGAGTTAGCAACATACACTTAGAGCGGAACTTCAAGAGGACATATTAGAATGTATTGACCGATTCAATATTGAACTCGAAACAAGAGTAAAGTCCATTAAAGACGTAGCTTCATTGTTTGAGGTTGTGCAGTTAAAGACCTTGCTTTCGGCAAACACTAAATAGTTAAAATTTGCTATATTAAAATTTACAGTATCAGTATCAGAAACAGAACTCCTTTTAGAAATACCAAGATTGAGAAGACATTTAAAAGCGGCTAATATTACTGTCTTTAATTGGGTGACACTGGACTTTTTGAAATTTATTGTGGAATGGGATTTTAGAGAATCTCTTCCGAATCTAACGGTCGCACTCAAGTTATTTATAACAAAATGTGCATCAGTTGCTTCATGTGAGAGAAGTTTCAACAAATTAAAATTAATTAAAATCATTTGCGGTCTACAATGACTGAAACCAGATTAAACAATCTTGGTATTTTTAAAATAGAACATGAAGCAACACAAAATATAAATTTTGAAGACGTGATTTCGGAGTTCGCTAGTGTCACAGCTAGAAGGAAGAAATTTTAATTTTTAACGAACTAAATTTGTTTCACAGAATATACAAATATTTGTAATAGGTACTCGTATTTTAATAAAACGTAAATTATTATAACTTTTTTTATTTTAACAGTTTCGATTGAGTTTTAGGGTGACACCTATGAAATCCGCCCCGGGTGCCACCTATGCTAGCTACGCCACTGAAATGACCTATTCGTATTTTCCATAAATTTTGAAGACTATTTAATTATAAGGTTACGACCATATTTTCCCTCCTCACTGTAGATGGAAATATTGATGTAAAATTTCAATCAGCTAAAATCGATGTAACATTCTTTTAAAAACTTCGTTTCCCTACTGTCAATATTGAAAATGTTGAATGATGATCAACAAGATCTGCATGATTAATAACAATAACACATGCCGTAAAAGAGGCGTAAAACAGCGACTGTCGGATCCCTATTCCCATCACAATAAGGCGAGCTGAAAGTGTCGGAAAATGCTCCCGCAATATTAATGTCATTAAGCTTAATTCAGCTTGGCTGGTAGAGCTGTAAGCGCACCTGAGCTTTTGCCGTATACAGTGCTGGATTCGGAACCTCAAAATTATCATCCATCACGAATAAAATATATTGTTAGAGTCTGGAGGTTTCTGGTATCTGAATATTAAATAACCCCAGCTGAAATTCTGGACAAATCAATAACCAAACAATTTCATTTCAACATGTACCCATAATTTTCTGCTTTTTCGAAATTTGAATATTTGTAATTGCCATTGAACCACGTTGTGCTCAAAATTAAGGGTTATTATGAATTATGCGTTATTATCGCATAAGTACGGTCTAAATGTCTATTTTTTTTATCGTTTCATCGAAAACGCGCATACTCTCGTACGTTTCTAAACTAAGTCAGACATTTTTTGATTCAAAAATTTACTTCGTCGTATGTTACCCGAACATTACGATATAACTACAAATTCAATTAAGATGGAAGTACAAAACGGGCAATTTATTCAAGCTTGAAGGCGGTAGGTGAATGTTGTGGAAAAACGTACAAAGTTGTTTAAGGAATAAGTTCATAGGATCTAGTACAGTTGCCCGAAGTTGACGCTTAAGATAAACAACGACTCAAAACGAAAATTCATTAACAACATTCAAGCGAAATCAAACCCAAGCTCTATCGATAAGTGACGAATCTATCCACACACTATCGCTTTCTTGCTGACACGATGTGTAGCGTTGCCGTAAATAGTCGAACTAGTGTGACTTCTTGAGGTTTTCTGTTTATCTACTCTTTGTTTTCACGGTTTCCCGGTAGCGATGATGAGTTGCCTCTGTGTCAGTTCGTTTGAGGGAGCAATAACATATACGTCTTTTGTTGCGCTCCAATGGATTGAAATGAGTAGGTGAAAGTCTGGCCTGATGTTGTGAATGGGAATGCAATACTAACGAGGTGTACCGCTGCTGAATGGCTCTGATTGACGATGATTATGAAGGGTGACTCGGAAAACCAGCTCCTTCAGGGAAAGATATTTAACATTATACGGACGGTTGAATATTGATCCTTGAATAAAAATTCTTCTATCCACAATCGTTTTCGGGAATGGTAAGAAGAATGGTATTTGACGCTTTCTAGAGATGAATTAAGATTTGGTAGCTGTGGTAGACGTACTTCAATCTGAAGGAGAAGGAGCTAGATGCGTATTCAACGGTTTATGTAAATAACGCTTTAATCACAGGGTGGACCACTTATGGTTAGATTTCCTGGTGAATGTTTAGGAAGACCTATAGATTTAGTTAGTAGAAAAATAATGTATGGGTAGCTATATTCGAGAAATTACCAAATTACCAAATTTAGGAGCGCTATTGGTCAAAATTTCATTGACATAGATGACAATGCTTGCGCTCATCGAGCGCAGCTAGTTATGAACTCCCTGAAGGAATTGATCATGGACTCTATTTTTCACGTTTTCCAGGTTGAACTCATCAAAAATACCTAGGATAAACTATAATGAATTCTTCGTGCCACAGGCATAGCCAGAAAATATTTAGCAATTTGCATAGGTATATAATCATATATTATATATATATATATATATATATATATATATATATATATATATATATATATATATATATATATATATATATATATATATATATATATATATATATATATATATATATATATATATATATATATATATAATATTCTTCGTAGGTTTCTTTCCGAAAAAAATAATGAGGTAGAGTCATAGGTTTTCTTTTTAGTTTATACTGCTCAGAATCTCATTTCATATTTTATTTATTTGTATATATAAATGTAATATAATTAACTGACAATTTTGTCATATTTATATTCAGATAAGTATTCTATTCGATCGTTCACCACTTCACACAAAGGAAACTGTTAATTAGTAACATTCAGTGTTACTTGACTAAGGTCCGTACACTGGATTTTTCTGGGGAGAAAGCCTCTGATACAACTCGTTGGTACATTGATATCATTGTCTGATGATGCTATAGTATGTATATATTCTGGTAGATTGATATATTCTCATAACATTTAACGTTATCCTAATATATAATTATTCCAGGATATGTTGATTATAATCATTGCCTGGCAATGGTATTAATTACCGGGTGGTGGATTTATATTTTTCATGAAATCAGTTTGATTGCATGAACAGATATATGGGCAACTCGTCGGGGTAAAATCCCTATATATATATATATATATATATATATATATATATATATATATATATATATATATATATATATATATATATATATTTTTTATTTTTTTAATCACCATTAACGGGTGTAACCTCGGGCTTCCGCGAAGAGATCAATCCGAATTGATGAAGAAAGCTCGAACTATGTGTGCTGTGCCCAGTACGACTTCTGCGCGCTTGATATCATTTTTGGATCGAGACACAGGCGTTTGGTGTTCTGTTTCAAATGTGCTTCTACAAGTCCATTGGCCGAAATAACCAGAGGCATTATGCCAACAGATTTGAGCTTGTATATCTCTTTCAGGTCGTGGTACTTGGTTATCTTCTCCGTGTACGCCTTCCCGATATTCTCGTCTATATATATTTATACAGGGTGCTTCAACGAAAACTAAACAGAGGCTTTATCTACCAAGATATTCATTTTTGATCAAAATGCAAAACATGTCAATTTTTGTTTCAAGGGAGACATCTTTTGGGGTACAAAACTTGCCTGAAATATCAACCCCCTAAGCGGGGTTGCAATCCTTGAACATTTTGAATAGGAAAAATGGGTCGAGTGATGATTCAAAAAAAGGTGGTATCTTTGTCTACATCGCCTTGAACGAATTTCCATTTTTAATTGAAAACTGTAAAAGATACAGGGTGAGCAACTGAAAAATAGGGGAGACTATCTATCGCCCTGAGCTATTCAAGTATTAGTGCAAAAAATGGAACAGATTCATTTCAGATCAAAGGCTGTTATCTTCCGAAACACCATTCACATCTCAAATTTCAACCCCTAGAGCAGGGTACTTGATAGCTCAGGGCGATAGATAGTCTTCTCTATTTTTCAGTGGCTCACTCTGTATCTTCTACAATTTTCAATCAAAAATGAAAATTATTTCACGGGATTGCAGACAAAGATAATACCTTTCTTTGGAGTTATCACTCGACCCATCTACCCTCTTCCAAATTTTCAAGGGTTGTCACCTCTGCTCCAGGGGTTGAAATTCGAGATGAGGATGGTACTTGATGATGACTGCCATTGATCAGCATGAATCTGTTCCATTTTACCTCACTGAAACTTGAATAGTCTCAGGGAAATAATCTTCCCTATCTTTCAGTTGCTCACCCTGTATTATTATATTACAGTTTTTAATTGAAAATGGAAATTCGTTCAAGGAGATGTAGACAAAGATACCACCTTTCTTTTGAGTCATCACTCGACCCATCCTCTCTATTCAAAATGTTCACGGATTTCAACCCTCGCTTAGGGGGTTAATATTTCAGGCAAGTTTTGTACCCCAAAAGATGTCTCCCTTGAAACAAAAAGTGACCTGTTTTTGCGTTTTGATCACAAATGAATATCTGGGTAGATATGTAGATATAGCCTCTGTTTAGTTTTCGTTGAAGCACCCTGTATATATATATATATATATATATATATATATATATATAAAATTATATATCTTGCTCGATACTTGCCTCAACAGATTATTTAGGAGACATAATGGCGTCGCAAATATTATTCATTTTAATTTATTAATAATTAGCATTTAGGTCTAAAGAAAAATTTATGTGAACAGTAGTAGAAGACGATAGTCATCAAATCTTGTTATAGTCTGCGTAGGTTTCTTTCCGACAGAAAAAATTAGGTAGAGCCATAGGTTTTCTTTTTAGGTAACATTGCTCAAATTCTAATTTATATTTTATTTACTTGCATTTATGCATGTAATATAATTTGCTGAAAATTCTATCATTTATTTTTTGAGCAGTATTTGATTCGATCATTTATCACTTCACAAAAAATTATGGATTTTTCCGGGCAGAAAGCCTCTGACACTACTCGTTGGCACATTGATGTGATTGGCTGATAATGCTATAGTTTGTATATAGTCTGGTAGAATGATAATTTTCACAACATTTAAAATTATGCTAGTATTAAATCAGTTCAGGCTATGTTTTGATTATATTCATTGCCTGGCGGTGATTTTTTATAATTTTTCATGAAATCACTATTTTATGAAAGATATAAATTATGAAAGAATATAAATCCACCATGGGGTAATTAATTAATACATTAGAATAATCTAAATGTTATGAAGAAATATCAAACTATAACATTATCAGCCAATGGCATCAATCATCCAACCAGTAGCGTCAGAGGTTTTCTCCCCAGAAAAATTCATCAACATTGAACTTGCTTAGAATATAAATGATAAAATTCTTAGCAAATTATATTACATTCATATATACAAACAAATCAAATACGAAATAAGGTTCTCAGCAGTATTAACTTGAAAGAAATGACTACTACATCATGTCTTTCGGAAAGACTGTTGATATATATCTGGATTTCTGGAAATGCACTTCAACAGCGATCGAATGAGTGATACGGTAACGCATGAAGGAAAAAGAAATATGTTTGTTTGTTTATATAGGTATACGAGGTCAGAAAATTAAGTAATTCGACAAAATTAAAAAAATCGAGTATATTTAAAAATTAAGGCACATCGCTGCAATCCCCTTCAAAGTAGTCCCCTCCCGCACCTATACACTTATTCCAGCGAGGTTTCCAGTTTTCGTATTAATTCTGGAACACTTCTTGTGTGACCCCTCAGAGTACCCTCGTCACAGTTTCTTGGATATCTTCAACGGAGTCAAAATTTCTACAAATTTTTTTACATGGGGGACTGAGAAAAAGTCGCAGGGTGACATGTCTGGTGGATAGGGCGGTTGGGGTAACGTTGCGATGTCAAAATAAGAGACACGCAGTGTGACAGGGGACATGTTGCAGAACCCAAGTCTTCGCAATCTCCGGACGCACTCTGATCACCCTTTTACATAATCTTTCGAGCACATTGCGGTAGAATACTTGATTTACGGTTTGTCCAGATGGTACGAACTCTCTGTGAACCACTCCTTTGCTGTCGAAGAGGCAAATCAACATGGTTTTCTCTTGGGACTTGCTCATTTTCGCCTTCTTTGGCCTTGGTGCTCCAGAGGATAACCACTGTTGGCGTTGTCGTTTAGCTTCGGGGTCATAGTAAAAGAACCAACTCTCATCACCAGTAATGAAAAAGATTACTTTCAACCCGCTAGAGAAAATCTTGAGCACCGTTGATCTAAATTTCTCTGTTCCATTTTCGTGACATGCACTACTCGCACGTTATTACAAAACACTAAACAGTTGAAGAAGAAATGATCCTTCGAGGGTCGTCAAGGTCTCAATCGAGAGAGTAGAGATCTGCTATTACAGCGGCGGAGTTACATGCTCGTAGTGTTCCATCACTTACTGCTAGAGCCATCTATTGACAAACAGCGAGAACTTGCGTACCTAATAACATAACAGGTAAAGTAACTGAGGAAGGTAGCGTGGATTATTCATTATTTTGCATAATATTGTTATATTATTGAAATTTACAATTTCAGTTCTATTTATTGCACGTTTGACGTGAAAAAATATAAATGAGACGTTTGAACTGTTAATATAGTCATTGATTGAATGAATATCCAATCCTAATACTAAATAATTAAGGCATTATGTGGATGAATTAACTCGCACCGCCATCTGTTATTACTAACAGAGTTTTGAGTTTTGGACTCTTAATACTGCGCCATCGATAGGATGCTTATTCAGTTTGTGCAACAAAGAATTGAAGCGTTGTGTCGATAAACTAACTCACACCGCCAACTAATGAAACGTAATTATAACCCTGTATCATATAATAAATAAGTCACATCAAAAAAATACTGCGACTATTCATTGAGTGAAAACTAATCTGTCTTTCGAGTTATATCAAATAGCACATTGTATGCAAAATTTCATTGAAATGGGTTTCAGTGATTCGAAACTTTTATAATTATGTAAACATATAAATCAATGTGATTTTTCCAAGGTACAAGTGGAATAAATATAATCGAAAATCTGTTTTGCCTCCCAGCATAACGCCACCCCAAAATATCACACTGCCCCCTTGGTATTTCCGAATTTGTCTTGCTATTCTAGCTTGCGAAACCGGCGGTCATCTGATCTTACACCAATTCTGGTCTCATCCGAAAAAAGAACATTTCGCCAATTCTCATTATTCCAATTTTGGTCAGGTTAGCTCTGGATCTTTGAAGGGTTGCTGTATAAACCCCTTAAACGGAGTCTTTGTCGTATCTTTTCGACTGATACACTGATGCCTGTTGCTTCCAGAAATTGCCTTTGGAGTATTGGGTTCCACGCACTAGGGTCTCTTCTTGCAATTTGGCACAAAACGCGGTCTTGTTCTTCAGAAATGACCTTCATACGACTTCTCCTATTTTGCAGAGATTGTAGCTCCACGTATCGGGCGTAGGTTTTTGATACCCCCTGTGATACCCCCATTGTGGCCGCTATATTCCTTAGTGTCTGTGTCTTCTTCAACGAGAGCAATTATTCGACCCCTCTGCACATCAGACAATTCAACGTAAGGCATTTTCAATTATGATTATAGGCTTTTTTAAATTTTGAAATTCACAATACAATATCCCGAACTTGTGGTGAAATACCTAGTGATTCCATATAGATTTGGTTGTGTGAATATTTCTGTATGAGTTTCTCTTTCTGAAAACGCATACGGTCTTTCAAACAACGGAAAATGATAAAGAACCAATATTTGTCTAATACTTTATTGAGTACGATTAATGAAATTATGGATTACAGCATGCACATATTCAATCTTCAATAAAGTTTGAATTTCAGAACTTTTTACGAAACGTTGAGCCATCAACAATTTTCATACTTCGTTTTTTCAACAATTTATGGAATATTTCACCTACGTTGATGGTGATGGAATTCTTCTTTCTATTGCAACCATCCACTTTTATGCACTACACTTATAAATCCGTTCCTGTTAGCTGCTACTTAATATTTCATCAAGATGGCGCAAGCGCTCAAGAACTTTAGCGGCGCGTTGGCGAAAAGTTGTTGGACGCGGCGGCATACATGACATGCGGCCCTTGTCTTTTAGGTTGCATTGAAAAATGACTTGAATAAAAAATTACCCAAATTAGCCTTGTGGCTTACCGATGAACCTCATGTCATTGGTTTGCGTCGTGAGAGAATTGCGGCGGTGCATTATGAATATGCCATTGTTATTGAGGTGACAAATGAATTATATAGCAATTAGAACCACTGACATTTGATATTAACTGAAAGCTTATTTATCTCCAAGGCGTTAACCACGCCCTAAATAAAATTTGAATTTGGGAGGCTTTTACTTGGTAAAATTCCATTATCAATAATAAAAAACAAGTACTGTGTTTTAAGGAATTTTACTTAATAATTGCGCTTCGTAACGCGTTTCACTACACCGTAGCTTCTTCAGACGAATGATTATGCAGAAAAATGTAAATGAGAATATAACTATAAATGTTCTTGAGTAATTGAGTAATAACTTAGAGAAATTAATTCATAATCATCCACTCAGTAAATATTGTTTATACTGGTATCGCTATGTAGACGATATCATTATTTGCTTCACAGGAACAGATAGACAGTTGAAAATTTTCGAAAATCATATAAATTCATTACATCCAAAATTGCATTCACAACCGAAATAGAAAGCAATAATTCGATAAATTTCTTAGACGTAACAATTTCGAATGAAAATGGAAAACATGTTTTCGCAATTTACCATAAGCCGTCACATACAGATATTATAATACATAACTCGTCGTGTCATCCATATCAACATAAAATGTCAGCATTCAATAGTTTTATTCATAGATTGATTAACATCCCGTTATCACCAGAAAATTTCAACAAAGAACTAAATTTGATTGAACAAATAGCCAAAAATAATGGTTACAATCCCAAACTAATAAATAATATTTTAAATAAAAACAAAGTAGAATCGCATTGAATGAAGTTTACCCTGTCGATAAATTGAAACAAAAATTCAACACCTTAACCTACGTTGGCATTACAAGTGAGAAACTGAAATCATTCTTAAGTAGCAATAATTTCAACATAGCTTTCCAAACTAATAATAATTTAGACAAATATATAAAAATAATAAAACCAAACCAGGTAAAAACAATAAATCAGGTGTTTATAGATTGAATTGCAATGACTGTGATAATTTCTACATTGGTAGGTAGAACACATAGAAATTTTAATATTAGAATATCGGAACATAAACGCAGTTTTTCAAATAAAAAATCAGATTCAAATTACGCGAATCATCTCTTAGAAAATAATCATTCTTTCGACCCACAGTTTGAAATTTTGCATACAGATAATAAATATTGGAAGGTAGATCTTTGGGAAACTTTAGAAATAAATAAATACAAACACTCAGGTAGACTCATCAATGAACAAGTCGATTTAAGCCCTTCACCTCTATTGAATCTTTTCGGGGAGCAATCTATTCCTTAATTTTATTGGATATACCTGTCATAAATAACCACTTAAGAAGAAGTAACCAATAAGCTTTTAATTACTCAAGAACATTCATAGTTATATTCTCTTTTACATTTTTCTGCATAATCATTCGTCTGAAGAAGCTACGGTGTAGTGAAACGCGTTACGAATCGCAATTATTAAGTTAAATTCCTTAAAACACAGTACTTGTTTTTATTATCCCTAAATAAAACCTGTTATGGTTATTCCTGTTCATTATCAAATATTACTCAATTAATGAATTTTTAATTCATTTTTCTTTGATTTTCTTCTACAAATTAAGTTTATCATATTTCTTACAAAAATTTGATTCTGCTTTTCTATATTGCTATTGCTTTTTATCACTTTGTATTTATACATAACAGAATAATTTTCTCCACTACCAACAGTTAATGTAATAATTCAGAAATCATTTTAATAATAGAATTAACTATTCACACCATCTCTTGAGTTTAAATTTTAATTCTGAAACACTTGCCTCTTATATACTTTTCCTGTATTTTCATTATACAGGGTTAGGCAAAAGTACCGGAACGGCTAATTATTCAGTTATTTACCGAACGTTTGTTTTGTTTGAAAATTGGTATTCCTACATTGTAAAGCATAAAGAATTCAGTGCTAATATTTTGTGCTCAATAGTGTTTCAGGTGTAGCCGCAAATGAGAATTTCAAATATAACACCCTATATGTTTATTTATTTTTAGATTCAGAGGAAAAACTTCCTTAGAAACAATCAAGAAAAATGATTTTCCTCCAATGCCGTATTCATAAAAAGTCAAAATGATAATAATTATTATCACCTGAATCAAATTACTCTCGAATTCATAATCAACGTGACAGGTTGACAATTATTGTTAAATATTTGTTAAAGTTTTGATTTTTGCACGAACTAGAGATATTTTTTTATTGAAACGATAGCAAGTGTTCATTCACCTCCTAATAATAACCTTATCGATCACTGAAATTTCTAAGAGAATTTTGCAAAAATTGTGGGGATATCAAATTGATTTTTTCTGTTATACGACGCCTTACCTCATCTAGATTGGCAGGTCGTTCTCTATAAACTCGGCATTTCAAGTAATATATATAACATAAAAAGAAGTCCAGAGGCGATAGATCAGGTGACCGCGGGGGCCCCTCTTCTACCGGGATGGGGTCACACACACTATCGAAACACTGATGGTTAACACAAACACACTTTGTAAACGTAAATTTAAAATGAAATAAAAACACGTGGTTCGTTGGTAATCAACGGCGGTTTGGCAATATGGCGTGGGTACGGAAAGCCGGCTCGTGGCAACGCGTGTTGCAGCCGGTTTTCTAAGACAGTGTGAATCGAAGAGGTCGTTGAAGAGAAAAAAGCTTGGGAGTCTCCGAAATGCACGGATATTTAAACCCTCAGTCCAGGTAGGCACAGAGTACGCTCTGTGCCTAGTCGAAGGGTCTACTAGGCGATCCGTTAATAAGGAAGCTTGGTTAACACGTAACACGCTTATTCGGAGGGGCCTAGAGCGATCCATGGTGAGATACCGTAGTGGACACGGTAACAACTCGATAGGACTTCTTCTACCGATCCATCTTCTGGAAAAACTTCATCCAGATAATTTCGAACATCTACCGCAAACTGTGAAAGAGCTCCATCTTGTTGGAACCATACAATATCAGCTGGGGTTAACGGATTATTTAAATTTGGAAATAAAGCTGTTAAAGCTGGCATAATTCATTTCTCAATGATTCCAAATATCGCTCTCCATTTAAATTCCCTTCTATAAAAAATGGACCAATTATGTGGTCACCGATAATACCGATCCAAACATTAAATTTTTGTGGATGTTGTGTATGAACCTCTCTAATCCAATGTGGGTTGTCTCTCGACCAATTACCGCAATTGTGTCTATTTACTGTACTGTTGAGGCAGAAAGTAGCTTTATCCAAGAATACGATTCTATTCAAAAAATTTGGATTCGCCATAATCATTTCCATGATGGTATCTTTCACTTGCCGACTTGCTTCATATCGCTGAATAGTGCTGCATACTGTAGATTCACTAATTTGATGATATGCGTGAACAGTATTGAACAGACTGCGAACTTCTTGGTAAGATCGTTGTCTGTCACCATATCCGCTCATCATCAAAACCTCGATCCGTTCTGCTTCACTGAGCTTGAATACCGTTATTAGGAATTGAAGTGCAAAAATCTTAACTTCAACAAATAATTGACATTATTTGTAAACCTGTCCCGATGATTATTAATGCAAAAGTAATTTGATTCAGGTGAAATAATTTTTATGATTTTACTTTTTTATGAACTCGACAGTGAAAGGAAATGTTTTTTGTTTATTGTTTCTGAAAAAGTTTCTTTCTCTGAATCTACCAATAAATAAACAAATTAGGGTGTTACATTTGAAATTCACATTTTGTGGTCATTACCGGCTACACCGAAAACACTAGCGAGCACAAAATATCAACACTCCATTCTTTATGTTAAGCAATGTAGGAATAACAATTTTCAAAAAAATCGCTTGGTAAATAATATGATAATTATCTGTTCCGGTACTTTTGCCTAACCCTGTATAACTAGATTGTCATGAATTTCAAAACTAAAGACTTATTGTTTGAATAACATTACGAGTAAAACATTGAATGTATTAGATATAAAACTTGAAAATATTCCACCTGAAATTACAAATTATGTAAATAATATAATCGAGAACGTACTGCCGCGAAATCCAAAATATGATTACCTGCTGAACTCCTCTTCGAGGTTCTTCAAATCGGCGATTATCGAGTTTTTCGAAAGCTTTCCTTCAAAGACGTCCTCAAAACAATACAATGACAATACTTTGTTGAAACTTGAATAGTTGCAGGGGTTCATTGGCGCTTTACGTCTTCAAAGTTGTAGTTTCTTAACGTACATCTTGATGTTTTCGTTCAATTTAGAAACTTTTTTGACACTTGTAATTTTTTCGTCCTTCTGCCGTTCTCGAGCAAAAAATTATTAAACGATTGTATGCATCCGCTGAAAGCACTTCTGATTTTTATTTTACCCGTTTCATATTCAACGTATCCAAACTCTACTTCCTCGAGATTTTCATTCAAGACTGAATTTGTGCCGATGGTTCTTAGGTAAAATTAGAGAAGAAAATGCTCATTTTGATAGTGAAATAATGTTCACAGACGAAGCTAACTTTTCGAGAACTACTAACACAATTTTCACAATAATCATTATAGGGCTGAGGAAAACCCTCATTTGATTGAAGAGTCTCATCATCAAGAACAATTCTCACTAAATGTCTGGGTCGGATTAATTGGAAATTATTTGATTGGCCATTTTTTTGCCTAACAGACTAAACGATCCCGCTTATCGGCAATTTTTTGGGGAGGAGTTACCTTTATTGCTCGAGGATGTGCCACTTTTGGAGATAAACATAATGTGGTTCATGCATGACGGGACACCAGCACATTTCAGAAGAGAAGCTAGGGAATTCTTGAATAATATATTCAACAACCGATGGATAGGTCAGGGTGGGCCAGAACCATGGCCTCCTAGGTCCCCAGACTTAAATAGTTTAGACTTTTTCTTATGGGGATATCTCAAACATTTAGTTTATACCACTCCAGTGAACACTGTAGAAGAATTGAGAAATCGAATTATAACCTCTTGTGACACGTTAAGAAATACCCCAGGAATATTTCAAAGCTTGCCTGATAATATGCGAAGAAGGACAGAGGCCTGTATTCCTGCAGGTGGAGGACACATCCAGCAATTTATTTAAGTTCGATATTGAATAAGTATAAGTTGAGTTTCAAAAGACAAGCTATCAATATAAAAGCAAACTTTGGGCATACCTATCGAGTATTTCTATTATGTTTTTTTTCATTTAGCGAATAACATACAATTCAAATAATTCGAATTCAATAATTTTTCACTAGAAAACGTTTGGAGATACGAAAAAAAGGTTCTAAATTGAACTAAGATGACGAAAATTGATTTTACTGCAAACAAGTTTGAAAGTGCAAAAGAAGACATGGTCTCGGAAAAGTAAACATCTTGTGAATTTCAGTTAAAATATAGGAAGTGTAATAATGGAGGCTGTAAAAAATAGATTGCATCCAAATTTGGACTGAAACAAAAACTTCAGGAGTTTCGACGAAAAACCAATTTTTTCCGGAAATTTGAACACCCTGTAGCTCCGTAACGAAGCTTTTGCGGACCTAGGTTTATATGAATATTTTCTCTTAAAATTGTACGTAGATTTGCCCCCTCAAGTTGTGACATACTATTATTTAACAACATGTATTCAATTAACAAAAAATGGAGTAAGAAGGAAAAAGTATTTCTCTTTATAAGCTAGTTTCGTGGGAGTCCCTAGACTCCCCCGACTCTCGGGGAATCACCGTTCAATCGTGATTCTCGAGGATTCACCCAATTCTCCGAATTGCACTAAATGAAGTAAACCTTAATTGATAGATTATTATACTTACACTTCTGGCCGCTAGGTGACGACACTAAATAAATTTATTTCAGTTTTCTATATACTTTGACGAATGATACGGAATCATTTCTATATTATATAGTATCTAATCTATTGTAGGTTGTAGGTGACATCAATATTCTGTTGAGTGTTGTTTTTGAATACTGAAATTGTTTTTATTTCTGAAATGGTTGCTGGTTGATTTGTTACCTTTTTCCTTTAAATTAACCTAATTCCCGCGCTGAGCTTTTTATGTCTACTTGTTGCGCTCCGAAATGAATTGACTAGATCAAACTCACTTAGTACTGGTTGCATCCAATTAAATAATTCTGTATGACAAGAAATACTACCTACTTTTATTGCACGTGTACGGGTACGGTAACAAGCGATCAGCAAATGAACTCAAATTTATGCTCCCCCTCTCACAACTATCGAGCGTTCAAGCAGCTTGAAAAAGCTTGATGACAAGTCAAAATTGTAGGTTGCTAAATCATTTCAAGGCAAACCTTGGAATTTTCAAAAGCTTGAATTTTAAGTCAAGTGAAACTTGAGTTGATGAAACCCTAATCAATAGAATCAACAACAAGAGTGATCGCAAAGTTCAATTGAAATTCTGAGGAAGTACTGCACTTTGGAAATGTAGCACTAATTATTTCCTCCTCAGTAAGAGATCCAAGAAAATCATTCATCTACTGTTGTATCCTTTATTAGTGACAATAAGCCAGAAGATTACATCATCAGGATCATTTATAATTCAATTGCGATGTTGAAAATTGTCAGCATCCACTTTATATTTCATTCTTCTAACAATTTCGAACTTACATACTCTTGTATATATTTTTAATGCAGAAGTCAAACTAAATTTTCTTATTGAAAAGCTGGCTCTACAAAGAAAAATATTTGTATCAATTTATTACAAAGTTTGTTTTAAATTTATCGGGAAAATGAGAAACAATGAAAATGTTTGCCTATTTTAGCGTCTAACCTAACCTAACCTCACATCATCGCATGATCCTTCGTCCAGAGAGGATGAATACTTTTTTCCTTTCGTTTTCTTATTGCCCAAAGATAGCTTTTTCAATGAATTGAAATAGATTATTCTCATTTTGTAGAGGAGTGACTCAAAAAATTATTGAATATTGTAATTTTAAAATATCATATCTTGAATTCTTCAAATGGAACATCCTGTATTTTATTATTCATGTTAACGCATAAAATATTCTGCCATATTTTGGCAAAAGCAACCTCATCTTTATTTTTCACCATTTTCGAAATGAAAAAAATAAACTAAAATAATGAAATCAGAGGTTACGAAAGAAGAGTTTATTAGTATAAATCATTATACTTGATCAGAGAAATGGAGATATTTTAAGGTAGTCTAATATGAAATACGTAAAAGATTGGTTTATGGTGAGATGATCTACAAGGTGTTGAACTATTTCATTAAGTGTTCAAAATGTTGCCCGTTTCTTTGTAGACAGAACTCAATCCTTCTGAGGAAAGACTGTTGAACTCTCGACAACATTTGCGGATTAACTGACTGAAAGGCGTCGACTATTCTCCGTTTCATATATAACTGTGTTGTAAAAGGAATCTGGTAAACGTGCACTTAATATAACACCACAAGAAAAATGTAGACTTGTAAGGTCCGGCGACTTAGCTGGCCATCTAACAGGACCACCACGTCCTATCCATTTGTTTGGAAATACATGATTCAAATGCTCCCCAACCTGATGTGAGTAATGTGTCGGTGCTCCATCCTGTTGAAACCTGTTGTCTTATATGCTCTGGTACATCGGCAAGTAACATTGGTAGATGATTTTGCAGAAAATCTAAATACATTTCACTATTAAGGTGCCCGTCGAAAAAGTGCGGCCCAATTAGATATCCATCTACTTTAGCGGCCCATACATTCAAGGACCAACGATGCTGGTGATCTATTTGTCTCATGAGGTGTGGATTTTCCCTGGCGTAATCTGAATGTTGTGCCTGTTGAAAAGCCCATTCTTGTGGAAAGTTGCCTCGTCCGCAAAAAGAACTCTGCTAAACATATTTGGATTTTCCGCTACTTTATCACTTGCCCAATTGCAAAAATCGATTAGATTTTCATAGTCTTGATTGTTCAATTCCTGGTGCAGCTGTATATGATATGCATGAAATTTATTCACTTTCAAGATTCTCTGGATGGAAGTTTGACTTATATCTGTTAACTGAAAAATCTCTCTTTGGCTTTTATATGGGTCCTCTGTCACTGTCAAAAAAACTGATAACTGGTTGTCTTCAACTGTAGCAGTTTTTGGTTTTTCATGTTTTTTTTTCGATAAATCTAATCAGAAGTTTTTCAAAGCATCTTCCATCAGGATGCCTCTTATCAGGAAACTTTTGTGCATAAACTCTACTTGCCAATTTCTATCACACTCACCCAGAATAAAAATCATATCAACCATTTCTTCTTTGGAGAACTTCATGGCAGTCAATTGAGAAAATTGGGTTGAAACCTCACTTTAAAAATGTTCAATAACGAAACACTGATAAGTTCACCATGTAAAACGCAGAATATGATATGTCCGGACACCTGACAGAAGGCACAAATAAAAAAAATGTCAACACATACCACGATTTAGTTTTAATCATCTTGATTTTATCATTCGTTAAAAAAATTATCTTGTTTAGGTTTAATTTTTTACTACTTGAATCATTACAGAAAAAAAAACTTCAGTGCGAATAATGATGCATGTTGATGAGTTTGATACGGCTTGTAGAATTTTCATCAAAAATTTCTACAAAGAATCGAATATTTCGAAAATGATCGAAGATGATAAGGTTACTTCTGCAAAAATATTCCATTCAAAAAATCAAGATATGATATTTTTAAAATTACAATATTCAATAATTTTTTGAGTCACTCCTGTATAAAATGAGGATAATCTATTTCAATTCATCGATGAAACTATCTTTGAGCAATAAGAAAACGAAAGGAGAATAGTATTCATCCTCTCTGGCCGAAGGAGCATGAGATGATGTGAGAGCCTATTTTCATGAATTTTTACGGAAAAAAAAATATTGTGACGAAACTGCTCACCAAAAAAACTTATTACTTAAAGACATTATAGCAGGGTTTAGGCCGCTCCTGAATCTTGAACAAAAAAGTGGTCTTCCAATCTGAAAAAAAGACCCAAGATTTTACTGCAAAATAAATAAATAGTAGATTTTAACTTTCTAAATACAATACCGTTTGAACAAAAATGAAATCTTCAAGAGTGCACGAGCTACAAAGCACCACACCACTGGTGAATCACCTAATATAGGCGATTTTAAATGAATTCGAAAGAAGTTTGAGGATGATTTTTCACAAAACAAATGTAGTTTAGATTGATTCATATGGTGGATGATTAAATAATTTAAACTTCATTTTGCTGTTCATATTCTCTTCTATTTTTCACCATTTCAGAAGGTGAATTACTCTTTAAATTCATGTAAAAACTAATTATTTTAAATCATATTGAAATGGCAAGAACTGATACGTAATTACATTTATTTTCTCCGATTGTTCTCCACTCATTAAATTTGTTTTAATACCATTCATATTCAGCTCTTACTGCCTCGTAGTTGAAAGAATCTTTTGAGGCTATGGTGCCAAAATGATTTGAATAAACATGGAAGGACCCAATTAAGTTTGAAATTATAATTTATTCCCACAGAAGGATTTAGGCATGATTTTAATCGCGACCTCATCGTCGATTTTTCTATAACACGAAACCACTATACTCCGAGACTGTTGTTAACGTAACAGTCTTAATATCATATTAAAATAATGAAATAATAGTTTGGTAACAAATATTGCTCCCTGTCAATGTTATTCGTTGGATAGATAGCCGTATCGCGTAATGGAGATTTTCGATATTTTTAACAGAATATATAATTATCCATGGTACAACATTTAGATTCGGAAAATAGATTTTCTCCTGAAAATTGAAACTCATTCATTTTCTTTCTTGTTACAAACAATCAATGTCGCATATTATCTTTGTCAGCCAAACGAAATACATTATAACCATACATGATAGAATAGTGCAGAGCATTCGTTTTTCAGAACTGAAAAATTAATAATATTTCAAGATAGCAGTTATTCTGATCAAAATAGGCAGTGTCATGCTCATCAACTTCAATTCATCCTAGGACAATACGACTAGGAAGTATCTAATTCGAATTTTTCAATTGGAAACTGATCTATCATGATTCGACAATTAAGTCATTGACAGAAATTCCCGTTGAAGCACTTGGTGAACCATGGGGATGATTCTACACGTCTGTAAGCCGTGCCTCGTGTTTCAACAATGTGGTCACGGGGCGGAACTGTCACCCTTTCTTTCTCTAAGGCACATCTGTCATTAAATACTAACCAGGAACTGTTTGGATGGGGAGGCTAAGAATCAACCGAAGCAAATGAACTAGTGATTAATCGATTATATATATTTAATGCACCTGCTATAAGTGTTATAATCTAGTTTAATCTTGTGGATAATTGACGAAGCAAACTATAAAAGTTAGATCAGTGAAGACACTATTGTATGAATAAGAGATGCGATTACAACCTTTTTTTCTCTAGAAAAAGATGTCAGCCTATTAATATTAAATCAGATGTAGTAATAGAACTATAAGTGGGAGAATTCTTGAAATAGAACAAGAAGCCATTTTCCTTGGCTGGTTTGATTTTTCTGTGAATTTCTTGAAACAGGTCGTTTTTTGATTGAAGGCGGACATTTTTGTCAGATATTTCATTCTACTCCTATCAATCCCCTAAAAATAGCAGCTTCCATCTCGAATTTCCAAAAGGGATAAGAAGTCGTGTCATACCTTTTTGAAAAGGTGATTCAATTCTCTAAGAATTCCAGGAAAATATTTGATCAAAATAGATTTGGCTGAATCACAAAAAATTTTATTACTTATTAAAACATTTGTATATCCACTACTCTTAAAAACTACAACCCCGAAATTTATAATGAGAAAGGGATTTTGTGATAACTCATAACTCTTCAGAAAGGTTATCTAATACTCAATATGTCTGCTTGCCATTGATTAACAAATAACAGTGCTATATATATTATATATATATATATATATATATATATATATATATATATATATATATATATATATGCTATATACACTTGGGATAACGTTAGATGTTATGAGAATATATCAATCTACCAGAATATATACAAACTATAGCATCTTCAGACAATGCCATAAATGTATCAACGAGTAGTGTTAGAGGCTTTCTCCTGGAAAAATACAGTGTACGGACCTAAGTCAAGTAACACTGAATGTTACTCAATCATAGTTTTCTTTGTGTGAAGTGATGAACGATCGAATGGAATACTACTCTGAATATAAATATGATAAAATTATCAGCTAATTATATTACATTTATTTATACAAATAAATAAAATATGAAATGAGATTCAGAGCAGTATAAACTAAAGGAAAACCTATGACTCTACCTCATTGTTTTTTCGGAAAGAAACCTACGAACAATATTACAAGATTTGATCTTCTGTAACTGTTCAAATAAATTTTTCTTCAGACCCAAAATCTCAATATTTTTGTGAAGATTCCTAGAAATAACACCTGTTGTAGAAATAATATTCGGTAGAATAAATATTTTTTCATTTTACATATTTTCTTAATCTCGTCGCCAAGTATCATATATTCAGAAATTTTTTCATTGTATTTATTTTGTATATTATGTGTGTCGGGTATAGCAATATCAATTATATATGTTATTCGATTCTGTTTATCAGTAAGAATGATATCTGTCCTATTGTGCTTCACAGCTCTGTTATAGAATTGTTTTATCAAAATAAAGTTTATATTTATCGTTTTCACAAATAATCTCAGGTTCATATTTGTAACTTTTTCCTCTTTTGGGAATGAGGTCATGTTTAATTCCTAGATTAAAATGAACAATACGACGGTATTATGTCTTTCTAAATAATCTGTTGAAGCAAGAACTGAGCAAGATGATAATATATGAAAAACTGTTTCTGAAGAACAGAAACATCTACGGCAAGAATCATCTATATGTTGCTTGATGATGTGTTTTCTATAATTCTTCGTGAAAACAACCTGATCCTGGATCGCAATTGCCAAGCCGCTGTTTCAGCGAACAATTCTCCAGATACTAACCACCCATTTCATGCGATTTCATCAGTATAATCATTCTTCAATTATTTAGGGTGCTTTCCGTGTAATTCCTGTAATTATCGTGAAAATGGGAACGTTGATGAAAAATCTGTTTACTATGAAGATTGTTCAAATCAGTTAATCCACGACCTTCTAGATGTCTAGATAGTGTAACACTTTGAATAGCTGACTTCGGGTGGTGTTTATGATATTTACAAAGCATTTTCCTCGTTTGACATTATTATTCATTTAGATCAGTTTTAGACCATTTGATAATTCCAAAAGAAGATATAAGAATAGGAAATGCATAGGAGTTGATAGCTCTAAAATGTTTTTACTATTTAAATGACTCTTGATGATTCTAAGTCTGTTGTAATATAAATTTCTAATATTTTCTTTTGTGCTGCTATGGTTAATTGTGTTCTCTTGAACAAATCCAAGATATTTATACGTATCTCCTTGATGCATTGGCTCGATTTTGATATTGGAAATCTTTGTATAATCAGAGGTGATCTTTCTATATATAGTGTGTTGTTATACTCGTACTTCTTACTACTTATTACCCTCAAACCAAAATTTGCTCCAAGAAAGTTTGGGTTAGGTTAGATTGTGTCATTTTCCAGACTTCTTCTAAACTTTTCTCAACACTCGATCAGGATCTGATTGATATCAGCGGTCTCTTTTTCAACCAGATTTGTAGTATGGAGGAGACTCTAAAAGACTTACCGGTATTGTCTGCAAGTTTCAACTAAATCGCAGAATATTCGGAAATGAAGCCGCTAAGTGACATATTTAGCGAATCTAACCTAATCTAAGACGAACGAGAAAGAAAACAATTGTGACCGCTCGAGTTTGGATTGTTGGCCATTTCTAGACTTAGATGGTTTTCATAGAATAGGGGCTTTGGTAATTTTGAAACAAATCAAATCAATAACGTTAATTTCTGGACCAGAGAATCCTTTCATGTGGGGAATATAAAAAATTTTGAAGAACGAATAATGTCCAAAATTGCTGATGTGAAGGAGTCGCTAAAATACGCTGAAAAAATACATTTTAAACCGCTCCAAAACATCGTATTTAAAGCATGTCGAATTCTTTGGTCACGATACCATTCCTGAAACTGAAAACGTTTCGCCTTTAGTACCAGAAATTATTCTTTAACATTATTCGCAATTTTTCAGAACGGGGTATAATTTTGAAATGAGAATGCGACTGTTTGACTCGGATTACAGTTATTAATTTCTTAATTACTCATTCACAATTTTATCAAGGTTTCGGAAACTAATTAATATCAGAGTCCAGCTTTATAAACAAAACGTACAAGTTGTTCTTCGAATCTTCAGTCAATTTCATTTTCAAAAATCAGTTTTTTATATTTCGTTAAAATCGAATATGGCGTTCATCCAATTCCACGTTGATTGACATCTATGTCCATTTTAACATCAGAAAAAGAACAACGAAATTTGCCGCGTCCTCTGCCGCCATATAGAATTCAAGCAAAGGGTTCGGCTATATTGGAAACAATTAGATAATGCATTCTTCCTGAATGCAGCATAGTTGCCATCGCCGCCTCCGAGCGCCATATGAGAGTAGAAAATCTAGTGATCCTGGACCCTAATTCGATTATGATGGGATGTGCAGATAGAAAATGCAAAAGGCACTGAGCATCAGGCAATTTCGACGATGCGGTCAGAGGGTGGCAGAGAAGGTGGTTAGAGGGGTTGCAGAGACGGAACGAGCTACTTTTATTGAATTTTGATTTTTAGATTATTAGTGTGAAATTTTGTTCCTGGTTCCATGATTTGATATTGAAACAATTTTTCCCAGAGCTTACCCTTCAATAAAATTCATTGTAAATACAAATGTATCTAGGACTCACTTCCGAAATTGCAAAGGCAAAACTAAAGTTGATGATATGGCAGAAATGGACACGATAAACATAATTCGGAAATTCCGAAAAAAAGTTACTCAATAACATACAACTATAAAAGATAAATATCAAAATAAAAATCAAAGAAGCTAAGGTTACCTGGCTAAACGAAAGATGTAAAGAAATTGAGAAACTAGAACAAAAACATGATACTTTCAACTTACACAAAAAAATAAAAGAAGGAGCTGGAATATGGAAGCAATCCTTTTCATCTTTCGTCGAAGATAAACATGGGAAACCCCTACTGAATATAAAAGATCAAATAAACAGGTGGAAAGAATACATAGAAGACATGTTTCGAGACCAGGAGAGACAAAGCATAGATGTACAGAAAGTAGCGTATGGACCCTACATCACTAAAGCAACAAAACAACTAAAAAACAAAAAAGCTGTTGGAGAAGATAATATCCCAACTGAAATTATAAGGATAATTTCAGACGAACACATCGATGTTATGGAGAACTTATTTAATAAAATATACGAAACTGGAATAATACCAAAAGACTGGCTGACATCGGTGTTTATACCACTAACAAAGAAGAAGAACTCCAGGAAATGTGAAGAATATAGGATCATTAGTCTAATGAATCATATACTGAAATTGTTCCTCCGAATAATACACAATAGAATTTAGAACAAATTGGACGAACACAATTTGGCTTCAAGAATGGCTTTGGAATAAGAGAGGCACTATTTTCAATACGTGTGCTTGTTGAAAGATGTAGGGATGTAGACTCTGATGTATATCTGTGTTTCATAGACTTTCAAAAGGCTTTCGACCTGGTGAAACACGATAAACTATTAGAAATTCTCAGGTCTTGTAACATAGACGACAAAGACTTGAGAATCATATCAAACCTTTACCAAGACCAAAAGGCTAAAATTAGAATCAATGGAGAAACATCTGAAGACATTAACATCGAGAAAGGAGTAAGGCAAGGATGTGTTCTTTCCCCGTTGTTGTTTAACGTTTTTTCGGAAGAGTTATTTAGGAAGGCACTACAGGATACCTCGGATGGCATAATAATAAATGGACAATGCATTAACAACTTGCCATACGCAGATGACACGGTTATTCTAGCAGATAGCGCTGAAGCACTACAACGTCTAATGAACCGAGTGATGATAACATGTAAAGAATTTGGAATGAAACTAAATACAAAGAAAACAAAAACGATGGCTATCAGCAAACACCAAAACAGAAAGGTCGGAATTAGGGTCAACGGAACAGAATTGCAACAAGTAACAAAAATAACATACCTAGGAAGTAGCCTTGAGGAAACTTGGGATCACTCACTAGAGATAAAAACACGCCTGGAAAAAGCACGGGCCATATTTTATAAAATGCAAAAAATACTATGCAACTGCCAACTATATATCTCATTAAGAGTTCGAATACTAAATGCTACGTTTTCTCCACCGTGCTATATGGCGTTGAAGCATGGACAATGACGGAAACAACACAAAAAAGAATAGAATCGTTCGAACTTTTGTGCTACCGTAGAATGGTCAGAATATCTTACATGAGTCATACGACAAACGTAGAAGTTATGCAGAGGATGAGAAAGGATCGAGAACTTGTGCAGATAATAAAAGAAAGAAAGACACAATATTTCGGTCACATTGTGAGAAACCAAAAATACGAACTGCTTCAACTTATCATCGAAGGAAAAATTAATGGCAAAAGGGGACCGGGAAGAAGACGCAACTCCTGGCTTAAGAACTTACGTCAATGGACTAATATGAGCTCTATAGAATTGTTCAGAGCTGCAACAAATAAAATAAGATGGGCAAATGTAATCGCCAACGTCCTTAAGGATAGGGCACCGTAAGAAGAGGAAGATAAAAGAAGGACAATTTGACAGAAAAGAACTATTAAAAACATTAGTAGATTAAAAACAATTAACCATTCTCACATGAGCACTAGTTGTAGAAGAGAAGGAAAAAACGAATGCTGAACCAGTCGTATAGTTGCCCAATTGTTGGAATGTATTACATCACGATTTCCGATCTGAAACGAGAATAATACAAGAGATGACTGCAGCTAGCGGCTGAGAAACCAATCTCGGAAAACAACCAATGATTGAATTATTTCTGAGATTCTGTACACCAAAAGGAAAAAAGTAACCCTCCCTTGCAAGATCACTTTTTGGTCTGTCTGTCTGGTAGTCTATCTGTCAAAACTTTTTTCAGAATACCAGTAGACATACACACCACCAAGTTTATATGGAATCACTCGGTATTTCACATTATTGATTGTTTTTAACCATGGATCTTTGACTACTTGAGAACAATGAAGTTTTTTGTTGTAAAAAACTGGATAGTATGATAAGAAATGTTGAATTATCACCAAATGTTCGGGATATTCTACTCATTCGTCATTGAGATTCGAAACTGTGAATTTCAAAATTTAAAAAAGCCTATATTCGTGATTGGAAATGCCTTACGTTGGACTGTCCTATAAGTAAAGGGGTCGAATAATTGCTCTCGTTGAAGAAGGGATGACACAGAGGAATATAGCGGCCACAATGGGAGTATCACAAGAGGTGATTTCAAAAACCTACGCCCGATGCATGGAGCTACAATCTCTGTAAAATAGGCCTAGAAGAAGTCGTAGGTAGATCACCTTTGAAGAACAAGACTTTTTGTGCCAAATTGCAAGAAGAGAGCCTAGTGCGTCGCACCCAATACTCCAAAGGCAATTTCTAGAAGCAACAGGCATCAGTGTATCAGTCGAAACGACTTCGTTCAAGGGGTTTATACAGCAGAAGGCCCTTAAGAGTTCCAGAGCTATACAGATAACGAGAAACTAACAGACTTAATTGGTTCATCGAGCACCATAATAGGAATATTGAGAATTGGTGAAATGTTCTTTTTTTGCTGTTCGACCAGATGACGCCGTATTCAGGTTTTAAGGGGGTCGTTGAAGACAAGCTAGACTCCGAGCAGCAAGACAAATTCCGAAATACCAAGGGGGAAGTGTGATGTTTTGGGGTGGCTGGGAGGCAAAACAGATTTGATTTCGTTTCTTGCTAGTGTAACGGTTAGAAATTACGTGGTCCTAGTGCTGGAGTCCATAGTGAGACTCTGGCGAGGTGCCCACAGTGAGAATTTCACTTTTATGCAAGACAATGCTCCTCCGCATACCAACAACTTTGCGCGACATTATCTTGAAACAGAGGGATCGCTATTTTGGACTGGCCAGCTTGCGCTCCAGACCTAAATCCTATTGAACATTTATGGGATGATCGCAAAAGGAAAATTAGATCATGTCAGGATAATACAAGAACCCCACAACAGCTCATCCAAGCCGCCACAGGAGAGTGGTAGAATATCACCCCAGAGGAGGTCGAGAACCTAATCCAAAGCATGCCTGGACGGATTCAGGCTTGTATCAGGTCAAGGGGCGGTAATACAAGATACTGAGGTCGAGAAAAAACACCTACTACGTGAGAAAACAATTTTCAATTTTTTATTACATGCGAAAAGTTTCTCATTTTCTTTTATTTGTTTCTTACTTAAAATGAACCTTAATTTATTTCATTTTTCAATTGAAATATCTCAAAAAGATCAATTCTAACAATCCTTATAAATTTCCAAAATCTCTGAGGTATTATTCAAAATATCGGGTGATTCCATATAACTTTGGTTGTGTGTAGATTCAAAATGTAATATTGAATACTTAGGAGCTTATTTTATCTTGGAGCTATGAGAAATTAAGTTTTTTAGTCAACACAATCAAAAGATGCTGCCATTCACGTTGCATTTTCCGGTATATTTTGACACCAGCAAGACGAAATGCACTGTTCCCAGTTTACTTAGAACCATTCTATTCAACAAGAAGAAGCAATGTCTTATATACCAACTAAAAGAAATACTTTAGAATTGTAATTACATCATAAAAAAATATTGCGATAATGAACTCATTCGTATTTTCTGAAGAACGACTAGTCCTATCATCTTGAAATTAATTGTAAGCGTAAGTAACAGGAAGAATCCGAAAACCGTTAAAATGTAGATCCATAATAATAATAATAATAATGGATGGCGAAACATACAAATATCTAGGATACCAGCAAGCCAGATTGCTAGACCAAAAACAATTAAAGGAGAAGATTCGTTCAGAATACAGTCAGCGTCTGAAGACTGTGCTGAAATCAATGTTGAACTCGGGGAATCTAGTCAAGGCAATTAACACCTACGGCATTCCAATATTGCTTTACTCATTTGGAATAATCAGATGGACTAAGACAGAACTGGATGATATTCAAAGGCAGTTCCGAACAATGCTGACAAAGTACAACAATCATCATCCAAAATCGTCTGTGATACGAACAACTTTGAAGGGAAAAGAAGGAGGACGCGGATTAATAGATGTTGTCAATTTAAACACCGAACAGATAAAAAAACTCAGAGAATTCTTCTCCTTGAAAGCTCTCACTTCTGACCTCCATAGAGTGGTATCGTTGGCTGATAAGGGATATACACCTCTAAATCTTACTACCAGAGATGACCTGCTGAATTTACCGTTCCTATCAGATACTGAAAAACAAGAGCGATGGTCAAGAAAGAAATTGCATGGACGACATCACCATGATATTAATCAACCACACATCGACAAAGAATCCTCCAACAAATGGTTGATGAAAGGAGAATTATTCGCGGAAACAGAAGGATTCCTTATGGCCATCCAAGACCAAGTGATCGCTACAAACAACTACAAAAAATTTATTATGAAGGCGGAACATTACAAACAGATAAGTGTAGAAAATGCCATATAAGATCGAAGACTATACAACATATTACGTCCGGCTGCGAACAACTGGCCAATACAGACTATCTTCAAAGGCATAATTAAGTGTGCAACATTATCCATCAGAAACTTGCACACAAGTACGGACTTCTGAATACCTTCCAGCCATATTACAAGTATCAACCGACGCCCGTATTGGAAAATAACTCAGATTATACTACGATAGGCCTGTTATCACTGACAGAATGGTGACGAATAATAGGCCGGACATAGTGGTGTTTGATAAGAAAGCCAGAACAGCAATGCTGGTGGATGTCGCCATACCGAATAATAACATCGTACTGAACAAGTTCCAATATATAATAATAATATTAAATTCTTTATTTCCAACTGGTAGAACCCAATTACAGAAAAAATTTAAATATTTATAAACAAATCAACAACTTATAGCGTAATCATAAATATTGAGTTAATATTAGTAAAAACCATGCAGCTATTCGCAACTTACTCGGCATACTCCAACTTACTCTTACAGAAAATGACAAGACGAATTAAAGTATTTGATTTCGTAAAGTGCTTTCCATTTCGAATTATGAACCCATATAATTTCGAGGCGGATGTAAATAAATAGTTTATATGGGGAACAAGAGTGAATTTTTGGTCAAATATAAGACCAAGATATTTTATATCAGTGAAACCTTTCAATACACCATTGTTTTTAATATAATCAGAAAAAATGATGTTTTTCTTGCGAGAGTAAGTAACGGCAGTGCACTTAGATACATTCAAGTCTAAACGATTAATCACACACCAGTTTGACACGGAACTTATGACCTTCTGCAAGACCACACAATCACGTTCTGACGCTATCTTCAGATATATTTTCAGATCATCCGCATACATCAATTTGGGTATATTATTTATCTCCATGAGATCATCAATGAACAATATGAACAACAATGGACCAAGATTATATCCCTGCGGGACACCTGAAGTAGCAACAAATTCGCGGGAGCGAAAACTTTCGAGCTGTACGAACTGTCGGCGGCCTACCAAGTAAGACTCCAAAAGGGCAGCTAAGGCTTCCGAGAAACCGAATATGTACTTCAGTTTCCACAGCATACGATGACTCACTTTAATCGAATGCTTTTTGAAAATCTGTGTAAATTACGTCAATATGACCGGAACAGTCCAAAATCTCGAGTATATACTGTGACAATAAGCTCCTTAAATATCTTCTCTGCAGAATTAACACCCCATCACTCATCATCAAATTTCCCCAAAATATAACACCACACCTGAGGTGGGACTCTACATACTTATGATAGGACAAAAGCGCCGACTCTCTATTAACCATTCTTGACAATACCCTCAACGCATAGAAAGCTGTACCTATGGTCTTCGTAACATGATCCACCTGGCATACCCAGTCTTACCTGGAGAACATTGAACATTGAAGAAGTCTAGGAGACACCTTTAGATAGGATGTATCTTGTTATAATCAATGAATATTGATACAAGGAACAAATGCTTTCATGAATTTGCCATCAAGTAATGTTAGATGCAGCATTCTGTCTCGGATTTTTGTATAAAAAATAAAAAGTTTCAAGTCGAAGGATATTTTATAATTATCTCATCTATAATTCAAGTGTACATAAGGAAAGCATTTTAGCTTCGTGAAACTATTATGGATAGATGAAATTTGAGAGAAATTAGAAAAGACATTAGGAAATTTAATACCAAGATCATAAAAGAAACTATTGAGAATAACAAAGGTCCAAAAATTTTTAATAGACATGTTAGTATAGGAAGAAGAGAAATGACATCACTTAAAGACAAAGCTGGGAAGGTCATTACAAATAGAGATCAAATGCTCAAATTAATAGAAAGCTTTTATAAAGAATTATATGATTCCAAATTACAACCAAACGCACAGCAAAAGGAAGATGGAAAGAGAAAAATATGTAATGTCGGTTCTGAGGATATTCCCGAAATTACTGTTAATGAATTAAACTCAGCCCTGAATAATCTTAAAAATTCCAAGGCGGCTGGACCAGATGGCATAATTCCAGAAATGCTCAAATGTGGAAGTCCTCGCCTGAAACAAGAACTGGTAATATTGTTCAACAAATGCTTAGATCAAAATCAAGTCCCCCAAGCATGGCTTGAGGCTGAAGTAATTCTTCTCCACAAAAAAGGCGACATAAGAAACCTTGGTAATGATAGACCAATAAGCCTTTTATCCCAGCTATATAAATTATTCACCAAAATAATTACCAAAAGATTAACGGGAAAAATATATATATATAAATTCTCTTAATGCATGTAGAGTGGACAGCAGATACACGAACCTGATAAAAAATATCTATTCTTCCGCCATAATGCATGTCCAGTTATGGAATAAAACCAACGACATTCCAATAAAACGAAGTGTTCGACAAGGAGATACAGTGTCACCAGGGCTATTTATTGCAGCTTTGAACGAAATCTTTAGAGAAATGGATTGGCATAAGAAAGGAATCAACATTGATGGCGAACTTCTACATCATCTACGCTTTGCCGACGATATTGTACTAATAAGTAGTAACGTCCAAGAATTACAAGATATGATCCTAGACTTGAACAACCATTCAAAAAATGTTGGCCTAGAAATGAACATCAGCAAGACGAAGATAATGACTAACACAAACAATAACCCCGTAATCCACGTAGAAGGTCAACAACTAGAGAATGTCGAAAACTACATATACCTGGGACAAAAACTAACTACTAAAAAAGACAACATGACTGACGAGATTACACGAAGAGTGTCCCTTTCGTGGGCGGCATTTGGCAAATTAAAACATGTCCTGACATCAGACATACCCCACAACCTCAAGAAAAACCTCTACAACCAATGCATTCTTCCTGTGCTTACATATGGAGCCGAAACATGGTGTCTTACTAAGAAGTTGGCCCAAAAATTGACGAAAACCCAAAGAGCCCACGAGAGAATAATATTAACTATTAAACTATCAGATCGCATAAGAAATACTTGGATAAGAGAACAAACCAAGCTGACAGATGTCATCGAGAGGGCAGCTCAACTAAAGTGGGCACGGGCAGGTCACGTAGCTCGAAGAAATGACAATCGGTGGACCAAGAGGCTCATGGAATGGAGGCCAAGAGTGGGGCATAGGAGTATCGGCAGGCCAAACACAAGGTGGAGAGACGATTAAAAAATCAGCGGGTCTTCTTTGGATGAGAGAAGCTATTAGCAGAAAGAAATGGTTCAATATGGGAAAAGCCTACATCCAGCAGTGAATTGAAATAGGCAGATCGTGATCGTGATCGTGAAATTTGAGAAAAGTTGAAAGCCCTTGGTATGCTCCAAATTGTAGAGGTATCCGAGGCTCTATGAATAAGCCGAAGTATCATCAATTGGTTGTGATCAAGTTTCAATAACACTGGTAGCGAGGAAGATCACCAGGTCTTTTCACGATTACCACTTCCGCCTAAGACAGATTTCTGATTCTACAAGCCAGAAAAAACATACCACTACAGATTCCCAATTGGTTCAAGAGTTGCCTCGTGTACATGATGTAAATATTTCGAAACGAGCTGGCAGACATTAAGGTCCACTCCAGACGTCCTGAGATTACCACTAAAAAGTGAATTGGAGACGAGAAAAGTAAACTACAGTTCTCTTCAGAGACGAAATAGAATATGGAAGAAAACTGGATGCAAGTTTCCAGTAAGTCTGTGAGTTGCAAAAGTGTCATCCATAAAGGAAATGGATAATCCCAATTGTTTCTGAAGATATACTTTTACGAATTTTTCCTTATAAATAACATTTCACCACGAAATTTGCAAAATTGGTCGTCCAAAGACATCAAGAAAACTTGGTTGTTCTCCAAAACTTCGTTTTCAGCAATCAGAATATTATTATCAAACTGATACATTTCATTCAGGATTTATTCATATTCGCAATTGTTCCTTAGACTTTCTTGAAATGTTTATTATGCCATTAATTGATAATCTTTCTGGCATATCAGCTTTCTGATAATACCTTAGATATTTTAAATTTAATTTCTCCTTTGAAATATTCAACAAGTCGTGAATCTTTCTCTCCTTCTCTAGGTATCGAAAAATCCTAATAAACAAAACAAATTAAGACTAAAACCCACTCATATTTTATACGTCAAATCCCAGAGCCCCTCTCCTTAAAACCTGTCGAAATTCTCGGGAAAACGATGGAAAAAACCAACCATCTACAAGAACACAAAAGACGTTTATGAAATCATATCCATCCATACCTTATCAGGAAATTAACTGCTCTAAATCGATAGATCTGCCAAATTCTATAATATATCAGATCTATTATACAGGGTGTTTCCGAATAAGATGTCATAAATGAAGGATTCGAATCCCTGAATGATTTGAGCAAGAAAGTTCGAAGAACCAATGGTCAAAAAATGCTTCGTTGCCGAGATACAGGGTGTTAAAGTTGAGAAAATTTTTCGATTTTCTCTCGATAAAACCTAGACTTCTCAAGATTTCGGGCTCAAATTTTCCACATAAGCTATTAAACACAATCTGAATCACCAGGTGAGGCCAAATTTTGGAACAGTATACAGGGTGATACTTTTTCATGGGCCATGTTCCATTTTTACCCTCGGAACTTTTTTTTGGTACGCCACTGGCACTAACAAAAAATAAAATCGAATAGATCATTCAATTTGAAATTTTTTTGACTCTTGCATTTTGATCGTAACTATCACCGTTTCTGAGATATTAATTATTGAAAATAATCCAATAGTTTTCCCATATCGAAGCCATGGAGATATTATCTCAATAACTGATGCAATTTTTCAGGAATTGAGCTAAAATTTACATCAGATATCTCCTTATTGTATGTTCATAACAAAATGAGGCAGAAATTCCTGACAGTATACAGGGTGTTATTTTTTCAGGTGCATTTTCCTCTTTTTGCCCCCTGAACTTTTTTGTGGTGCGCTACTGGTATATTCTGAAAACAGAATCAAACAGATTATTCAAAGTGAAAACTTTTCTGTTCCTTGTATTTTTCCGTATCTGCCACCATTTTCGAAAAATTAATCAACAACGCCCGAACAGGCTACCCCTTTGCCTCCGTATATTTTTTCGGTGCATAACTGACGCATGTATTCTTTCAGGTGGAGGACATTTTCAACATCTTCTTTGATTTGTTCTGTTTGTTTAATTTCTGTTTTCATCATTATGAGTTTTTGTTATTGAAATCATTCGCGATTATTTATGTTGTTTATTCATTTACTTCCGATTTATACACTCAATAAAACACATTTTTGAATTCGAATTCAATGATCAGGGAAATGATATCACCCTTTATACTTTCTCATAAATCCTACCAATCTAGTGGTGCAGATCTTAAAATGTGAACTTCGTTTGAAATTCGAGCTCAAGGTCTTCACAAATTGCCGAAATAACATGAAAAATATCTTCAAGCTTTCAATACGGAAGGGACTATACGATTACTTTTCTTGATAAATATCTCGAAAATGGTGGCAGATACGGAAAAATACAAGGAACAGAAAAGTTTTCACTTTGAATAATCTGTTTGATTCTGTTTTCAGAATATACCAGTAGCGCACCACAAAAAAGTTCAGGGGGCAAAAAGAGGAAAATGCACGTGAAAAAATAACACCCTGTATACTGTCAGGAATTTCTGCCTCATTTTGTTATGAACATACAATAAGGAGATATTTGATGTAAATTTTAGCTCAATTCCTGAAAAATTGCATCAGTTATTGAGATAATATCTCCATTCCTTCGATATGGGAAAACTATTGGATTATTTTCAATAATTAATATCTCAGAAACGGTGATAGTTACGATCAAAATGCAAGAGTCAAAAAAAATTTCAAATTGAATGATCTATTCGATTTTATTTTTCGTTAGTGCCAGTGACGTACCAAAAAAAAGTTCCGAGGGTAAAAATGGAACATGGCCCATGAAAAAGTATCACCCTGTATACTGTTCCAAAATTTGGCCCCACCTGGTGATTCAGATTGTGTTTAATAGCTTATGTGGAAAATTTGAGCCCGAAATCTTGAGAAGTCTAGGTTTTATCAAGAGAAAATCGAAAAATTTTCTCAACTTTAACACCCTGTATCTCGGCAACGAAGCATTTTTTGACCATTGGTTCTTCGAACTTTCTTGCTCAAATCATTCAGGGATTCGCATCCTTCATTTATGACATCTTATTCGGAAACACCCTGTATAATTTTATATGATCATCAAACAAAAATTGAAGAAATATATTCTTTTAGCCGGTCCTGGATGAAAAGGGGACATATCCTAAAATGACTCGATGTGATTAGACTGAGTGTTTGTAGCAGTTGCTCTTACTCGCAAACGGCAAATGCAATAAAATAAATGTTTCTCTGATGCCCTGGTTTACGCTCGTGCGCTGTGTTCAGGGGAGAAGCTCTTATGCCAAATTTCGACCCATCTTGATTCC
Source organism: Cryptolaemus montrouzieri (assembly GCA_013387265.2). Classification (NCBI taxonomy): domain Eukaryota; kingdom Metazoa; phylum Arthropoda; class Insecta; order Coleoptera; family Coccinellidae; genus Cryptolaemus; species Cryptolaemus montrouzieri. The sequence continues at coordinate 87,555,180 of JABFTP020000001.1, read as the reverse complement.
CTATACTTTAATCTATTATCTGGTATCCATGATCTATTTGAAAACTGTTAGCGTTTATTATGAGCGGTAACCCGCCCTCTTCTATATACACAATCATACTCAAATACGACTCCACTCCTGTATTATATGGATTATTTAGGTGTTAGGTTGTGTAGAATTTAAATTAATAAGAAGCAAGAACGCTGATGTAGAAACTTGAATAGAAATATGAAGGAACAAAACCGATTTTTTAATAACTCGGAACTTGGTAATACTGATTCTAATTGGACTTTCCTACATTATCCCTTGCATATCATTGGTTTCAAGAAGAACATTTTACTGGGAATATTTAATTGCAAAATTTCCTGATTCGTTGAAACTACATTCCTAGGAAGTAGCACAAAATCTCATTGAAGTTTATTGGACATCCATAATTAAGTAGATTCAGGTACTAAAGCATAATGAAAACACAAATAGAACTATTTTTACTACAAAGAAACAATTCAAATTAATAGATCACTGTAACCATGGTCTCAAACTCTCGTACATCATCGGACGTTCTGTAAACCAAGTACAAAGTGACATGAAATAAATATATTGGCTGATCCACGAAAAACCGAAATTGCTTTCATAACCTATAACTTCCACAATTATTAAGTTACAGCTTTCATTTTAGAGTCTTTGAAATGCCAAAGGATGATGGAATACAAGCCGACATTTCGATCATGTTATTAACCTGTCAATTAGCACAGGCGTATTTCCTCGTATTCTGAAAAAAGCAATCGTCATTCCTATTCATAAAAAGGATGATGTACACGATATCATGAACTATAGAATAGTGTTTGATAGAATGATGAAGTACCTAGATAAATTTCAAATACTTGATACTGCACAACATGGTTTCAGAACTGGCCGCTCGACTCAAACTGGAGCATTGCAGTTCGTGGAGTTCGTCTATCGTTGCCTTGATAATGGTCAATATGTTGCTGGATTGTTCTTTGACTTGTCTAAAGCGTTTGATAGTCTTGCTATCCAGTTTATATTGGATAAATGTTATAATCTTGGATTCAGAGGCGTGTTCTTGAACTGGATTCGTAGTTATCTGGAGGACAGAACTGCCTCAATCAGGGTTCACGACTCGTTCTCAAATGAACAGTACTGTAAATTAGAGTACCCCAGGGTTCTGTCTTGGGGCCACTTCTATTTCTGTTATTCATCAACGATCTGCCACCAAATTTGAAAAAAATATTCTACAGAAAATCTAATATTCGCAATTTATTATCAAAAATAATCTGGTTGATACTGTTCACTGATGACTCTTCCATAGCTATTACTGCTGAGACTCTTGAGGAGCTTCAAAAGTTATGCGAGCTGCTGGTGGAGAGTTTTGTAGAATGGTGCCATTTTAATGCTATTATGATCAATGTCAACAAGACGGAATGCATTCACTTCACTCTGTCGTCTTGTGATCAGGGTAGCATAACAATAAGGTATTTAGATACAGTCATCTCTTCGAAGGACACCACTAAATTCCTCGGCGTTCACATCGATAGGAATCTGAAGTGGAGTGCACATATCGATGCGATTTGTAAGAGGCTGAATAGTTCCTATTATGCCCTAAATAGAATCAAGAGTTCACTACCTCTAAGTTCCCTTGTGAACGTTTATTACAGTTTGGTATATAGTCACCTGTCCTATAATATCTTACTGTGGGGAAATTCCTCAGACGTAGGTAGAGTTTTCATCATCCAGAAAAGAATTCTGCGAATGATGTTCGATACAGCTCCACAATCTTCATGTAGACCGTTGTTCCTGAAGAATGATATCCTCACATTGGCGTCTATTTTCATTTTGAGATGCCTCGTTTATATTAAAGAGAATGAAAGTAACATGACTAAACTTTCTAACTTTCATTCCCACAATACTAGAAATAAGGAAACATTATGTATCCCTAAACACAGAACTTCTAGATTTGAAATGTCGCCCTGTACCAGGGTATCAGATTGTTCAATCATCTTCCACGGCATATACAGGGTCTAAGTGTAAATAGATTTAAGGTAGCAGTTAAGAATTTACTTTTAGCAAAATGTTTTTATACTGTGAATGAGTTTCTATGTGTTGATTTAGATAATGTCTAAATGTCTTTTCTATTGACCTGTCCTATACATACTTGTGATGTCTTAAGGGATCAATAAATTATTATTATTATTATTATATTATTATTATTGTAATCAAATTTCATCTTCGGTACAATTCAAAATGGCCGACACGCTCAAAGGAACACTACATTTTCAATTCGCTGAAATTCTTTTCATGGAATATTGAATATGATCCATGAAATCAAAATTTCAATTCATTTGGGATTAAACATGAAAATCTATAAGGAATTGATCAAACTATGAAGCGATTTTCGAATTTAAGCCCTCAAAATGTTCAGAAAAAACTGCTCTACCGCCCGAGAAAATAATTCTGATACATATAGAAAATGATGTATCTTTGGGTCGGGCGGCCATTATGAATTGAATGAAAATTCCAATTTTAGGACGATATTCGTATGGTCCAGCTTTTCTACCTCCGATTGGGTCTAGGAGAGAGACGATCGCTTCAGGATCTTGGACGTTATGAGGTGTGACAAAAATTCCAATTTGAGTTTCGCATACGAAACTGGAATTCTCTTCGCTTCATAGTTTCATCAATTCTTTATGAGTTTTCATGTTTAATCCCTCATAATAATCAAAAAGAATTTAATTTCCGATTTCATGGATCATATTCAATATTCCATGAAAAAAATCCAGCTAATTGAAAATGTAGTGTACTTTTAAGCCTGTCGGCCATTTTGAATTGTTGAAAAATGAAATTTTATGTCAATTATTGCATTTCATGATCCTTTGACATTCTAAAGAATCTAAAATGAAAGCTCTAACTTTATAATTGTGCAAGTTATAGGTTATGAAAGCGATTCCGGTTTTTCGTGGACTACCCTATATATGAATAAGTCGTTATTTGCCAAATTTCGACCCATCTTGATTCCCGATACTTTAATCTATTATCTGGTATTCATGATCTATTTGAAAACTGTAAGCGTTTATTATAAGCGGTAACCCGCCCTCTTCTATATACACAATCATACTTAACTACGACTCCTCTATTATATAGATTATTGAGGTATTACGTTGTGTAGAATTCGAATTAATAAAGCACTCATTGTTTCTTTTCACTCAAACGGTGCAAGAACGCTGATGTAGAAACTTGAATAGAAATATGAAGGAACAAAACCGATTTTTTAATTACTTGGAACTTGGTAATACTGATTCTAATTGGACTTTTCTACATTATCCGTTGCATATCATTGGTTTCAAGAAGAACATTTTACTGGGGAATATTTATGTCCAAAAATTCCTGACCCTTAAAACCTCTTTAACTACATTCCCAGAGAGTAGCACATAATATCATTGAAGTTCATTGGACATCCATTACTTCCTTCTTAAAGAGATAATTAGGTAGATTCAGTTACTGAAGCATAATTAAAACACAAATAGAACTATTTTTACGACAAAGAAACAATTCAAATTAATAGATCACTGTAACCTCGGTTTCAAACTCTCGTACATCATCGGACGTTCTGAAAACCAAGTACAAAGTGACATGAACTAAATATATTGGGTGATCCACGAAAAACCGAAATTGCTTTCATAACCTATAACTTCCACAATTATTAAGTTACAGCTTTCATTTTAGAGTCTTTGGAATGCCAAAGGATGATGGAATACAAGTATCGTAATCAAATTTCATTTTCGGTACAATTCAAAATGGCCGACACGCTCAAAGGAACACTACATTTTCAATTCGCTGAAATTCTTTTCATGGAATATTGAATACGATACATGATTTCCATGGGTCAGTTGTGGAACTCTTGAAGGACGTCTGGAGTGGAGTTGACCTTCGTGCAGTCGATTTCTCACAGTTTGGTCGGAAATTTGTACATTATGAACTCGTGATAGCTCTTGAGCTAATTGAGATGCTGTGGTAGTACGTTCTCTTCTGGCTTGTAAAACCAAAAATCGGTCTTGGGCGACTGTAGTAATCCTGAAACGACCTGTACGGCGTTCTTCTACGCTACCTGTTTCATTGAAACGCGACCATAAACGGTTTATGACACTTGGGCTACTTCCCAGAACCCTGGATACTTCCCGTTGTGAGCTCCCAGCTTGGAGCATGCCAACGGCTCGTAACATCTCTTCTCTAGTCAAATGTCGTCTTTCCATGGTCGAATCACAAAACTTGAATCGTTTATTTGTGCTTACAACAGAAACAAAGTGCCAACTAACTGATTTCAAACACTGAATACATGAAATGATTATAAAGCAGCGTCGAATCTGCTGCATTTTTATTTTTTTATAAAAAAAAACTGAAATCTGTTGCTGCACTCTACATAATTTGGTGAGAAATTGATGCAGGTGTTCACTTCTTAAAAAAAATCATCCATATTGATCGTTCTGGATATATTGATATTCAGAAGTGTTCCCTAGACTTTTTGAGGGGTTTATTTTATATTTTCGTGAATATATTTAAACTGTAGACATACTTTTTAGATGTTGTAGATGTCTTATACTCGTGCATATTTGATGAAGAATTTTCTCAAATCTATATTAGTTAATTATCAGTGGACAATCTTCGTAAATTTTTTTTGAAGAAGAAATAAATCAAGTCAAATCATTTTGTTAAAAGAAATCAATTCAGGGATATATGAGGTGTGACGTTTCCAAAATGGCTACAAAATTAATCAGTTTGGCGTAGACTTCACTCTTGAGAGAATGCTACAAAAAGAAATTAACCGTTTCAAGATAGAATTCCACTGTTGATAAATTGTCAATTTTCGATTCAATATGGCAAATTCAATACTTATAAGTATTAATTTTCTATGATGCAATGGATTCCATCAATGCGTGTATTGGAGATATATTTTTTGCAGAATTTTTAGCATTACATTTTCTTTAATTTAATTTCCAAATTCAACTTGATTAAATTTGGTTATTAGGCACCCGTCCTCGGAGATGTCGCACTTTTAAAATTTATAGACCGTCTTACTCACTAGTAAACAACAGAAGTAATTTATAATGGCCGCCTTCCGCCGAGACGACTCGACTAAGTGTGCCCATAGAATAGCAGCTCCACGCTCCTCTCTGCTCCGGATGATTAAGTAATGAAATGCCTAATTTATTATCTTCTTCTTAGTTTCCCGCCTCTCGCGCTAGCTAATGGCAATTCCACTGATTCTTCGCTTTTAATCTGCAAATTTCTCGTAGTTAATTGAAACTTTCACTAATTGGGTCTCATAGATGATTCTTCAAGGTTGAGATTATCATTTTCAGAAATTTATGATTATGTGTGGTATCACTATGAAAAGTATAAAATATGGAAGAGCGTCGATATAGAAACGACCCATTTTCGGATAGACGAAATTCTTTTTCAGTTCATTAAAGTAAAACAAAGAAAAAAAATTAAAAATTTTGAATGCAGGTAGCTTATTGATATAATAATATGCTGAATGCTCTTTCATATATACGGTGCATTCCAATGAAAACGAACGACCCTGAATAACTCGACCGGTTTGATTTTTCTGTGATTTTCTATTCGAGTGGAACATTTTTTGATACATGTTTCGTTCTTTTCATATCAATCCCCTACTTTTGCAGCTTCCACCCCATAGTTTTGAATACGGAAAAAGGGTTTTGTGATACATTTTTGAAAATGTGATTTCATTCTCTATGTGACCACGTAATTATTTACTTTCTAAACTACTATGTGATGAATTAAAATCGAGATTTGTTTGGAAAAATTCCAAGCTTTCATCAATCCGTTCTATCCTCTTTCACAGAAAACTCTTGATCAAAATCGATTCTGTTGGTTCAGAAAAATTTATCTCTCATTTGAACGTTTGTGCATCATCCCCTGTCATTTACCATCCCGAAAATTTCCTTATGAGAAAGGGGTTATGTGATATCACTTTGAATAGTTGTTAGATTTACTCCATTTTTTTTAACTCATTGACGATCGAACAATTCTATGTTTTAAGTTAAGATCTATCAAATCGATTTTGTTTCGAAAAGATAATCATTCTGGATTTGGAAACAGGGTACGAGCGATATCATTCCCTTAAGCAAAAGCTTGATTTCTTCCATTTGAATCAATAAATGAAAACGAAGTTTCATTTTGATGGCGTGTGTCGGTTTTTTATCAATCTTCTTTCCAGATCTACTAGATTTAGTTACTTTTAGTTATTCGTTGAAACACAGGTCTTTTGCGTTGGTAGTACAGTTTATTTCACTATTATTAGGAAAGTATGCTATTAATAATGGAAAACGATATCAGCCAAATGGCCGCCACGGCTTCGTTTGAAGAACCATATCCTTTTCATAAAATTTTTCAACACCAATTCGCATACTTGCGGCTGTATGTCCTCGATAACCTCACGAATTCCATCTTTAATGTCTTGGATCAATTGTGTAGCATTGGCATAGATCTTATCTCTCACGTAGCCCCAAAGGAAAACGTCTAAAGGTGTCTAATCACAAGATCTCGGCTACCAATTGTGATCAGCATGTCGAGAAATAGCACGGTCAGGATACTTTTCTCTCAAAAGAGCGATTATTTCATTGCTTGTGTGGCACGTAGCGTCTTCTTGTTGAGAGTAAACGTTGTCCAGATCAATCCCCTCCAATTTCCGACATAAAAAATCATTAATATCGCTCGATAGCGCAATCCATTCACCAAAACAGTTGCTACAGTCTCATTTCAGAAGAAGTAAGGTCCAATGACAACAACCCAAAAAATCGCACCAAACAGTGACACGCTGAGGATGGAGAGACTTTTCAACAATAACTCTTGGGTTTTCCGAGCTCTAGAGGTGACAATTTTACTTGTTGACGTAGCCACCGAGGTGGAAATGGGTCTCATCACTGAAGATGATTTTTCAATCAAAATCCGGATCATTTCGATGCATTTCAAAGACCCAATCAGCAAAGATACGTCGATGTTGATGATCGTCCGGCTTGAGTTCTTGTACTAACTGAACTTTATAAGCCGAACATTTATGACCACAGCATTGTATCATTTGACAGACCCTGTCCAATACGGCGTATATTTCGATCAATCTGCGTGATCAAACTTTCAAATTGCCTCCAAAATCTTCAATCAAAAGAGAAATAATAAAGTTAATCGGAAGATTACACAGGATCAGTACTAAAGATGACAATATTGCAGTCAATATACCAAACAAACCCTCTACATCTTCAGTTGCAGATGAAGCCATGAATGAAAGTGATGATGACGATTCAATTCCATTATCTGCAGTGAAAAAATATTCAGAGACTGAAATGGCGAACGCTTCTCTTAGTCTTGATGAGGAATTGGAAATGGCATTGAAAGAGCGTTCGCAAACACGTGTGGCACCTTTGTCATCGTCACTTGATATGATTTTGAAGAAAGAAATCAATCTATACGAGTCAGTAGGGCAAGGGACAAAATCTACAGTTGGCTCACCAATGTCTTTTATCTGTAGTACCAACAAGTGTCGAGGCAGAACGAGCGTTTTCCTCAGCTGTTTATCTGGAATGCAGCATTCGGAGTCGGCCGGCAGATGAAACCCTAGATACTTTATGCTTTTTGAGGAGTTATTTTCAAGTTTTAGAATAAAATGTTACTTTTTGAATGAAATACTGGTTAGCTTGAGATTTTATTTCTCTATTTTGCTCCTGAAGAACAATAAGAGCCAATAGAAATATAAATGATAGGAATTTTCGTACATTTTCGATGATCATTTCTTTACAATGCGAGATCTCGCATAATATCGAGATTTCGCAAGATTAGAATTCCTGAATCTCGCGAATACCGAGATTGATATTTTGATGCGATATTGCATTCCTAGTTCAAACTCATACTGAAGGCGTATCATACGAGCACTTGACGCACTTGACTCAAAGCCTCTCGTCTCACGCGTTACCAGATCGGAAGTGACGATGCCAGACTCATTACTTTTTTCACAACCTCGTATATCCGGACATATTCGGAAAAACATGAAATATTAATTTGTTACCTACCAAAAAAGGAATTTGAAAAATTCAAATCATGCGTTAATTTCTAAGCGCAGTGTCTTCATTTGAACAACAAGATAATTTTGTAACATAAATAGTCCATTGCAATTGTCTTGAGGTATCTGTCCAACGAGATACATCATGACATAATATGCTATTTGAAAAAAAAGTTTCTGGTTGTTCCCACTACCATTATGGCTAAAAAAAAGCGAAATTGCATTCAAAACACAACTTACTGAAAAACAAACATTTATGTGCCTTGTAAAATTTCATAAAAACATTGATATTTCATTGAATTTATTCCATTTTAAGCGCACACTCTATATAGCTATCTTTGTTGTCGATGCAAGTAAGCATTTTAATCAAATTCAATTATACAAAAGATTTCAGTAGTAAATATTCAATAATAAAAACAGGTACTGTGTTTTAAGGAATTTTACTTAATAATTGCGATTCGTAACGCGTTTCACCACACCGTAGCTTCTTCAGACGAATGAATACACAGAAAAATATAAATGAGAATATAACTATAAATGTTCTTGAGTAATTAAAAGTTTATTGGGTTGCTTCTTCTTAAGTGGTTATTTATGACAGGTATATCCAATAAAATTAAGGACTAGATTGCTCCCCGAAGAGATTCAATAGAGGTGAAGGGCTTAAATCGACTTGTTCATTGATGAGTCTACCTGAGTGTTTGTATTTATTGATTTCTAAAGTTTCCCAAAGATCTACCTTCCAATATTTATTATCTGTATGCAAAATTTCAAACTGTGGGTCGAAAGAATGATTATTTTCTAAGAGATGATTCGCGTAATTTGAATCTGATTTTTTATTTGAAAAACTGCGTTTATGTTCCGATATTCTAATATTGAAATTTCTATGTGTTCTACCAATGTAGAAATTATCACAGTCATTGCAATTCAATCTATAAACACCTGATTTATTGTTTTTACCTGGTTTGGTTTTATTATTTTTATATATTTGCCTAAATTATTATTAGTTTGGAAAGCTATGTTGAAATTATTGCTACTTAAGAATGATTTCAGTTTCTCACTTGTAATGCCAACGTAGGTTAAGGTGTTGAATTTTCGTTTCAATTTATCGACAGGGTAAACTTCATTCAATGCGATTCTACTTTGTTTTTATTTAAAATATTATTTATTAGTTTGGGATTGTAACCATTATTTTTGGCTATTTGTTTAATCAAATTTAGTTCTTTGTTGAAATTTTCTGGTGATAACGGGATGTTAATCAATCTATGAATAAAACTATTGAATGCTGACATTTTATGTTGATATGGATGACACGACGAGTTATGTATTATAATATCTGTATGTGACGGCTTATGGTAAATTGCGAAAACATGTTTTCCATTTTCATTCGAAATTGTTACGTCTAAGAAATTTATCGAATTATTGCTTTCTATTTCGGTTGTGAATGCAATTTTGGATGTAATGAATTTATATGATTTTCGAAAATTTTCAACTGTCTATCTGTTCCTGTGAAGCAAATAATGATATCGTCTACATAGCGATACCAGTATAAACAATATTTACTGAGTGGATGATTATGAATTAATTTCTCTAAGTTATTCATGAATATTTCTGCTAACAAAGGACTTAACGGATTGCCCATAATCAAGCCGTCTTCAATAGTATAATATTTGTTATTGAAATGGAAATAATTTTGATCTAAACAAATTTGTAATAATGCAAGAATATCTGATTTAATGATAGTATTGACATGATTCTTTTCTAATAATTCTTCAACTAAGTAATACGTATCTTTCGGAGGAATGTTGGGAAATAGATTCTTAACTTCGAAAGAAATGAGTTTGGAATTAGGTGGTATAATGGTATCTTTGATATTGGCAATAAGTTCGTATGAATTTTTGACCGAAAATTTAGATTTAAAATTGCAATGTTTTATTAGCAAGTCGTTGAGGAATTTTGAAAGTTTGAACGAAGGTGCCGTTACATAAGAAACAACAGGTCTAATAGGGTAATTAGGTTTATGAAGTTTTATCAACGAATATAATTCGGGGGATTGTGGATTGGAGTTAATGAATTTATATTTTTCGTGGTCTGTAATTAATGATTTTGCTGTCGAAATTATGTTTTTAACCACTTTCTGAAATTTTGCGGTAGGATCCTTAGTTGATGTTATATAGTTTCCGGCTGTTAAGAATTCTTCAGTTTTAGAAATATAATCGGTTTTACTAATCGCGATGACGGTGTTACCTTTATCTGCTTTAGTGAATACTAAATCGTTCTTGGTACTATTTTCACGAATTGTTTTTATTATCTTATAATCGGAATAGCAATGAGGTGATAATTTCGAAAAGTCTTCTTTGATGATTTTTGCTGTTTGATGTTTGGCTGAAATATTATCTTTGGATTTTTGAGAATGATTTCGGAGTCTATGCCTAACTGTTCAAAATTAGTTTTATTATGTTTTGGATGTAAATTATGTTTGAATCCTTTTTCTGATAGATCTTTCTGTGGTTGTGTAAAATCGGTATCAGTTAAATTAGTGAATCTGTCAAAAAATTTATGGTCTGAAAATTTATCAGCTGAAGGTTTGGGTGGAGAAATTTTGAATTTAAGTGAATTCAACAAATCAGATTCAAATTACGCGAATCATCTCTTAGAAAATAATCATTCTTTCGACCCACAGTTTGAAATTTTGCATACAGATAATAAATATTGGAAGGTAGATCTTTGGGAAACTTTAGAAATCAATAAATACAAACACTCAGGTAGACTCATCAATGAACAAGTCGATTTAAGCCCTTCACCTCTATTGAATCTCTTCGGGGAGCAATCTATTCCATAATTTTATTGGATATACCTGTCATAAATAACCACTTAAGAAGAAGCAACCCAATAAGCTTTTAATTACTCAAGAACATTTATAGTTATATCTCATTTATATTTTTTCTGTATATTCATTCGTCTGAAGAAGCTACGGTGTAGTGAAACGCGTTACGAATCGCAATTATTAAGTAAAATTCCTTAAAACACAGTACTTGTTTTTTATTATTGATAATGGAATTTTACCAAGTAAAAGCCTCCCAAATTCAAATGTAAATATTCAAATTCAGAATATTTCATATATTCAAAGCACTTCGTACTTAAATACAACTGAATGACAGATATTTCATTACTGGTTGCTAATGTTTTTTCACGTGAGAAAATCTCGGTCCTTCATACCTCATCTCCCAAGACACTAATATTAAACTGGATGCATCTCCCATAACGTATCCTTCATTAACTTTATAATGCAACAATTTTCGCTTCATCGTCGAGGGAATAGAATTCACATGGCTCGGTTAAGTTCTCATGTCAAGTTCGGTAATAGCAGTGGCCTTCATGCGAAGTAACACGATGTGGCGGAGTGCACCGCACATACAATGCTGTGTGACACCCTGAGCCACCCCTTGGGGGTGGCCAGAAGAGACGTTTAATCTATTACGCGGCGCTGGGATCCCTAGGGGAACATGGGAAAACTATCTAATTTGATATTCTTCGGATGGAAATGACATCGTACAGGAGGCTAGGGAATGAAACAGATTTAACTAAGGAGAGATTTATGATTTAACATCGCCATTCAAATCAATAGATGATAGTTTTATGATATAATCATATGGATTTGGAGTCTTAATCGACTAATAAATAACAAACTAATTAACACTCTGAAATATTTTTTCCAATATCAACGCTATTTTGAAAAAAATTGAAACAAAACCCTACATTAGAAAAACAAATCATCTTTCGACATTATAGTCACATTTTTACATTGTCTTTCTAAGATATCGACGCAGTGCGTTCCACCATGTATAAAAGTATACATAATATTACAAATGTGATTAACAACTCGCCTGTTACACTTTAACGACTAAACCGCTGAATGAATTTTGATTTGGAAAGCTCGAAGCACGCAAATATGCTACTTTTTTCAAAATTCCATCCCGAAGGTTGGGTAAATGGCTTCAAAAATGCTATTTTTTTTCGCAAATGAAATAAAACTAAACTACTATTAGGGTGCGCCAGCTCTAAAATGAGCCATGTCAATCATCCTTGAGGTTCAGTATCGATTATCAGTATTCAACCACTAGAAATGTAGAAAACAAAATTCCAAGGTTACTTTCCAGCAATCCTCTCGTTTTATCTTTTGTAAGCGAAACAATAATTCAATAATAGAAATATAAGATAATCATTTAGCAACTGAACTGGTCAATTGTATCCCAAACTGCCAGGTAAAAAGGGAGAAACCATAGACGGCGGTAAAATTAGTTGTAAAAATAGGTTTTATACATACATAACCCAATTATTTGATCTACCTTAACAATTAGGTACTTAGTTGAAGATCATCAAAATGCTATTAATTAAACAATACCTAAATTCAAATTCTCAATCCTATATATTATTAACGAAATGAAAGTTTATAGATTATAGAAATAATTATTGAATCACTAAGATGAATAACTTGAGTGTAACTAACACGACTTTCTTTTATATACAGGGATATCCACCGGGACCGACCGTTAAAAATTTTGTTATTTCAAATGGCAATCTACCTTTTTTATTATACATCTAGAACCGACATTTGGGCATAGTATAAAATACCCAAGTTGTTGGCACTTATCTGTCAAAACTTTTGTTATAAACTCGATTGTTGAGGAACATTGAAAAAAATTGTAGCTCGTAGATCTTTTGCACTACGGACACAATTTTTGCTTGGGTGGATAGAAGAAGGATCAAGGAATTTTTTAAGCAATCTACACATGTCAAATGTTTATTGCGTTGTTTTGTATGATTTTTTCAATTTGGCCTTTTTCAAACAGCAATAACTCAATTTTTTCAAATTGCACGTGCCAATTTTTATATCGCCATCAGATGAAGCGTCAAATTTCAGATGGAATCGTATAAGCATGTACTATACCCATCTCTTATAGTTCCGAAATAATTTGGGAATATATTGAATTTTGATGATTTTGCAAGAACTAACAGAGAATGCTTTGAAATATTTGAATCAAGTAGCTGAACTGGCTACGCTCACCTGACAGGTGCCTAAAATTAATGTACTTGTCACTTCGTTCATTCGAATTTGATATTTCAACAAGAATTGTCGTTATTTCAGATTGAAAATATCCAAAAAATACAACACATTTGGAATAAAACCACTGGTTATTCAAACGAAAACATATTAAATCTTTTTTTAATTCATTTTAGAATGTCAAAAAGTAGTGGGCAGAAATTGCAGGCAATTCAATAACCAATTTCCAAATTTACCGTCTATGAGTAAAACAAAACTTCGAAGCATTAGAAGCAATTTTCTACAATTCGGATGAATAAAATTGTAGGAACTAAGCGAAACCAATCATCGAAGATAATTACATTAATACGAATAGATGATAGCAAACATCACAGGAGAAAACTAATTTACGATCTGAATAAATGTTCAATATGGGCCCCATTTTGCTCGATACACTTGACATCTCGTATACGAACATGATGAGTTGCCCTCCTAGTTTCCTCAGGATCAATATTACGAAAAGCATTATGAATGCGCTCTAGTAACTCTTCTTTACTTCTTACAGGAATAAGATACACTTCACTCTTGATTTTGCCCCATAAATAAAAATCAAGAGGCGTCAGGTCCAGAGAACGCGGAGGCCATAAATTTGGTCCTTGATTATCCCACCATCTATCCTCGAACATTTCTGTTAGCTGCCGATCTACAGCTCGTGTTTTATGTGCTGGTGCACCATCCATTTGTTAACAGCAATCCCTCAGAATGTTAAGGGGTAATCCATCTAAAAAATTTGCTAATGTTCCTCTCAAAATTTCCAGGTATCTTTGTCCATTAAAGTTTTCCTCATAAATGTGATAAGCCAACAAATCATTCATTAAAATTGTAAAAACGTTCACGCTGAATTTATTTTGGAAATCGATAACCTCAATGAAATGTGGATTTTCTGTGGTCCAAAAATGTGGATTTCTCCTGTTGGTTATCGACACTTTCATTGTACTTGGCTTCATCAGACCATATAATTTTTTGCAGAATTGTCTCATCTTCTTGAAGCCGAATTAATAAATTTTCACAGAAATTTAGCCGCTTGGGAACGTCAGTTGGTTTCAATTTTTGTAGTCTGATAAAAGAATACGGGTGCATGTTATGTTTCTTAAGGATCCTTTGAATGGAAGTATAACTCAATCCAATATCCATTGATGCTGACTTAATGGACGCATGTGGATTGGAACGAAAATACGCTAGCGTATTAATTTGATTGTCGTCGTTCTCGAGAATTGGTTTTCTTCTAGTTTCTATGTATTTTGTCCCTCCAAATTGCAGAAAATTGCTTCTAATCCTTCGAAATTTTGTTTTACTCAAAGGCGCCGAATTTGGAAATTGATTATTGAATTGCCTGCAAGTTCTATCCACCACTTTTTGACATTCGCCATGAATCAAAAAGAGATTAAACATATCCTCGTTTGAATTATCAGCCATTTTATTATCAATATGGTGTTTCTCAAAAATTTCCCTTCAAATTAACAACAATTCTTGTTGAAATATCAAATTCAAATGAACGAAGTGACAAGTACATTAATTTAAGGCACCTGTCAGGTGAGCGTAGCCAGTTCAGCTACTTGATTCAAATATTTCAAAGCATTCTCTGTTAGTTGCAAAATCATCAAAATTCAATATATTCCCAAATTATTTCGGAACTATAAGAGATGGGTATAGTACATGCTGATACAATTCCATCTGAAATTTGACGCTTCATCTGATGGCGATATAAAAATTGGCACGTGCCATTTGAAAAAGTTGAGTTATTGCTGTTTGAAAAAGGCCAAATTGAAAGAATCATACAAAACAACGCAATAAACATTTGGCATGTGTAGACTGCTTAAAAAATTCCTTGATCCTTCTTCTATCCACCCAAGCAAAAATTGTGTCTGTTGTGCAAAAGATCTACGAGCTACAAACAAAAATAATTAAATCTGTCAAAAGTTTCGACAGATAAGTGCCAACAACTTGGGTTTTTCATGCCTTGCTCAAATGTCGGTTCTAGATGTATAATAAAAAAGGTAGATTGCCATTTGAAATAACAAAGTGATGACCTACTTCCGGTATAACCGGAAATGGTATCACTTCAATTGGAAATCGCTAGTTATGGCCGCGTATAAAATTTCAGCTTGATATTTTAATTGGAACTCAAAAAGTTTTTAACGGACGGTCCCGGTGGATATTCCTGTATAGATTGCTTTCTTACTCTCAGTGGTAGTCGGGATAGTACTATTACTAATAAAATTATCGCCGAGATATTCATCAGATTTTTGTTTAGCCGTAATTTGTTTAACTAGTCAAGATGCCACAGTTTTGTTTTCTGCCATTGAAATAAATAATTTCTTATGAAGAATTTTGGCTGCTCTTATGACTTTTTTTAATATTGAGCAATACTTTCTATAGAAATACTCAGATTTTGTTTGTTAAACGAAATGTTTTCGGGAAATTATACGTTGCGCCATTTATTGCCTATTGATTGGCCTCTAATGAAGTAAATACTGATAGCGCCCTGTGTGGCGCCGATAAGCTTTAAAGTGAATGTGACTCTACGCATTACAAAATCACATAATCATTTTATAATCTCAAAAGTACGAAATTCATGATTACCCTGATCATGAATTTTTACTTTTTTCTTTGGTATGTCCCAACCAAAGGGATTTTTTTATGTTTTAATTTTATAGTGCTTATTACTCTCTGCTTTGTTCGTTTTGGGGAAGCAGGTTCATTTATATATTCCTACGTTACCCCGTATTCATGTCAAAACCTGACATAACTAGACCATGTAGCGCTCATAACAAATGAAATGAACTCACAAGAGATTTCAGAACTTCAGTCCTAGTATTAATTGATAATGATACCTGGTAATAGACTAGCATATCCTGTAATATAATTGACATCGTATCTCTAGCGGATTTATAATGAACTTCTGTTTCTTCGAGAAATGTGTACCATTTACACTCATGCAAAAATGTTGCGATCGAAATATTAACGAGGATGAATTATTAATCCTTTATTATGACTTGTTTTGCAATTGAATTGTTAATTCTTTTCAAATAGTTTGACCATCAAACCAGATTCAAAATCAACAAATTATGTCAGTAATAAACGAGAAGACACTCTAAGCTATATCTGTTTCTGATTTTTCAATCCTGAAAATTAAGGAACAGATTATAACACAATATACAAATTATAATATGATTCGTATCATTTCTCATGATTGAAAACGTATCCAAATTTTTTGAGTTTGTTCAATTTTCCGAGTGCTTTTTAAATTTACGGAAAAAGAGTCCAACAATTGTTCCCATAGAGAGTGTTCACAAATGGAGTGCTTTATAGCTCGTAATGAGACTCGTAGATGGTTTGGCATATAAAGTAGTTGAAAATTACAGAATGAACGAAAAAATTCGGCGAAACCGAATAAATAATAAAAAACAAGTACTGTGTTTTAAGGAATTTTACTTAATAATTGCGATTCGTAACGCGTTTCACTACACCGTAGCTTCTTCAGACGAATGATTATGCAGAAAAATGTAAATGAGAATATAACTATAAATGTTCTTGAGTAATTAAAACCAAACTTATTTCTTTCGATGTTAAGAATCTATTTCCCAACATTCCTCCAAAAGATACGTATTACTTAGTTGAAGAATTATTAGAAAGGAATCATGTCAATACTATCATTAAATCAGATATTCTTTCATTATTAAAAATTTGTTTAGATCAAAATTATTTCCATTTCAATTACAAATATTATACTATTGAAGACGGCTTGATTATGGGCAATCCGTTGACTCCTTTGTTAGCAGAAATTTTCATGAATAACTTAGAGAAATTAATTCATAATCATCCACTCAGTAAATATTGTTTATACTGGTATCGCTATGTAGACGATATCATTATTTGCTTCACAGGAACAGATAGACAGTTGAAAATTTTCGAAAATCATATAAATTCATTACATCCAAAAATTGCATTCACAACCGAAATAGAAAGCAATAATTCGATAAATTTCTTAGACGTAACAATTTCGAATGAAAATGGAAAACATGTTTTCGCAATTTACCATAAGCCGTCACATACAGATATTATAATACATAACTCGTCGTGTCATCCATATCAACATAAAATGTCAGCATTCAATAGTTTTATTCATAGATTGATTAACATCCCGCTATCACCAGAAAATTTCAACAAAGAACTAAATTTGATTAAACAAATAGCCAAAAATAATGGTTACAATCCCAAACTAATAAATAATATTTTAAATAAAAACAAAGTAGAATCGCATTGAATGAAGTTTACCCTGTCGATAAATTGAAACAAAAATCCAACACCTTAACCTACGTTGGCATTACAAGTGAGAAACTGAAATCATTCTTAAGTAGCAATAATTTCAACATAGCTTTCCAAACTAATAATAATTTAGGCAAATATATAAAAATAATAAAACCAAACCAGGTAAAAACAATAAATCAGGTGTTTATAGATTGAATTACAATGACTGTGATAATTTCTACATTGGTAGAACACATAGAAATTTTAATATTAGAATATCGGAACATAAACGCAGTTTTTCAAATAAAAAATCAGATTCAAATTACGCGAATCATCTCTTAGAAAATAATCATTCTTTCGACCCACAGTTTGAAATTTTGCATACAGATAATGAATATTGGAAGGTAGATCTTTGGGAAACTTTAGAAATAAATAAATACAAACACTCAGGTAGACTCATCAATGAACAAGTCGATTTAAGCCCTTCACCTCTATTGAATCTTTTCGGGGAGCAATCTATTCCTTAATTTTATTGGATATACCTGTCATAAATAACCACTTAGGAGGAGGCGACCAATAAGCTTTTAATTACTCAAGAACATTTATAGTTATATTCTCATTTACATTTTTCTGCATAATCATTCGTCTGAAGAAGCTACGATGTAGTGAAACGCGTTACGAATCGCATATATTAAGTAAAATTCCTTAAAACACAGTACTTGTTTGTTTTTTATTATTGATAATGGAATCTTACCAAGTAAAAGCCTCCCAAATTCAAACCGAATAAACACCAACTATTCTCACATTGTTTCTATCGATATTCGTATTTTCAATAAAAGATCAAACCTGAACAAACTCGCTGTCCTAAGGCATATGTTCAAGAGTATGGAAAGTCATAAATAGTATAAAATTCGTTCAGATATCAGTGGCTTGTCTACATTTATTTATTTGAATTTGAGAACTCAAATTGAGATGTAAATAAATTAAACCCTTGGGGTTCTTAATGCCTGATACATTTTCGTACATACATATTTTCCTTTCATGCATGATCCAACATAGGAAAAGTGCTTGTCGCATCGTGTTCGAGAACTATAGAATGCACCATGTTCGGAAATCACATAACCCCCGCAATCAGGCTTGTAAACAAACGAAATAGCGGTCCGCAAGAGAAATGAGTTCGGAATACCGATGACTCTTAATTGTCAGCCAGTAGAGCGGACTAGGGAGATGCGGCGAGGTAAAATCAGGGCAAACGATGTCAAATCACGGCGGCCGTGGCGGTAGTAGCCTCTACAGGAAACTGCATTGCCGGCCAACACCGAAACAAGACGATCCTCTCCAAATACCAATCAACTCAATGTCTACCCGTTCGTTTTGTGATTACTGATTAGTCGTCATGTTTGCAAGTTCCACGCTATGTTTCAGAATATTCGTTGAACCCTGTGTGTCGAATCAAGTGAAAAGACAGACATCAAACGTAGACAAATTAAGCTGATATGGCTGATTTTGTGGAAGTACAATTTTTTTTTGAAATTTTGAGATGTGCACTCGATTTAGGCAGGTAGAAGGTGCACAAATTTGCATTACTAAGTTGAATTTGATTTCACGAGGTGGATCTTAATTTCGAACAAAGAGTACTCATTTTTTGTGGATATATATATAAACACCTTAAAAAGTCTAGGGAACACTTCTGAATATCGATATTTCGTATCCAGAACGATCAATATGGATGATTTTTTAAGAAATGAACACCTGCATCAATTTCTTACCAAATTATGTAGAGTGCCGCAACAGATTTCAGTTTTTTTTATAAAAAACTAAAAATGCAGCAGATGCGACGCTGCTTTATAATCATTTCATGTATTCAGTGTTTGAAATCAGTTAGTTGGCACCTTGTTTCTGTTGTAAGCACAAATAAAAGATTCAAGTTTTGTGATTCGACCATGGAAAGACGATATTTGACTAGAAGAGAGATGTTACGAGCCGTTGGGATGCTCCAAGCTGGGAGCTCACAACGGGAAGTATCCAGGGTTCTGGGAAGTAGCCCAAGTGTCATAAACCGTTTATGGTCGCGTTTCAATGAAACAGGTAGCATAGAAGAACGCCATACAGGTCGTTTCAGGATTACTACAGTCGCCCAAGACCGATTTTTGGTTTTACAAGCCAGAAGAGATCGTACTACCACAGCATCTCAATTAGCTCAAGAGCTATCACGAGTTCATAATGTACAAATTTACGACCAAACTGTAAGAAATCGACTGCACGAAGGTCAACTCCACTCCAGACGTCCTTTAAAAGTTCCACAACTGACCCATGGAAATCGCGCTGCTCGTTTAGCTTGGTGCCAAGAACACGTAAATTGTGATTAAGAGAGGTGAGCCATAGTTCTCTTCAGTGATGAATCTAGATTTAGTTATTATCCCGATTCGGGAAGAATTCGAATATGGAGGGAACCTGGAAAGCAAAACCGTCTCCAGCATGCTCGAGAAGTTGTTAGACAGGGAGGCAGATCAGTGATGTTTTGGGGAGGTATACGCCTTGGTGGAAGAACTGACCTCGTTTTCATACAGAACAACCTCACGGGAAATTCTTACGCAAATGAGATAGTTTTACCTGTAGTGGTACCGTATTTCCAAACAATGGGTCAAAATCCACTCTTCCAACAAGATAATGCCCCTCCTTACATGCAAGAGTTGTCTTGAACGTTCTCGAAGAGAATGATATCGATCTTCTACCGTGGCCATCCTGCTCCCCAGATCTGAATCCCATCGAGCATGTGTGGGACACCTTAAATCCCATCGAGCATGTGTGGGACACCCTAAATCCCATCGAGCATGTGTGGGACACCTTAAATCCCATCGAGCATGTGTGGGACACCCTAAATCCCATCGAGCATGTGTGGGACACCCTAATAAGAAATCTCATGCGTCAAAACGTCTTCCATCATGAACAGGAGCTTCGATTATCAGTTCAGGGGGCTTGGAATGACTTAGGCCAAAATGTAATAGACAATTTAATATTGAGATTGCCGCGATGATTCCAAAGTATCATTAATAAAAGAGGTGGACCTTCTGGGTACTGAAAGATATAAGTGCTTCCATATCGTTTCGAAAATATTAGTTCCGGATTTTTTTATTACCAAATTTCGTCATTTTTAAATTTCAAATTTTTTTTATGATAGGTGCTTTGGAGAAGTCAAATATTATTTTGTTTTCTTGAGAATACATTATATACAATACATTCAAACAAAACCGAAAGATTTCTATAAATTCGAATCATCAAATTCATATTTTAAAGATATTGGTAAGTGTTCTCTAGACTTTTTGAGGTGTTTATATATATATATATATATATATATATATATATATATATATATATATTTATATATATATATATATATATATATATATAACCGGTGTTATAGCGTCTTCCGATTCCGGTCCCCAACTTCCCGCCTCTTCTATTTTCCCAGTCTCCCGGTTGTAAGCTTTTCTTATTCCTGCTATCCATGTTGTTTTTGATCCTCCTCTTTTCCGTCTCTATGTTGGTGTCCATTTCAAAGTTTGTTTGGGAATACGTTCGTCGGTCATACGTTCTACATGACCGTACCATATTAGTTGCGTCCTTTCAACTTCTATTAACATATTTTCGTATCCACGCTCATCATTTCTTATCCTGGTGTTATTTATTATTTCGAGTCTTGATTTTCCTGCAGCTCTTCGCCAAAAATCCATTTCTAGCGCAAGTAATCTTTGTTCTAATGTCTGATTCAGTTGCCATGTCTCACACTATACAGTACAATACTCTGAAATATGGAGCTATACAGAAGATGTTTTCTTTCCTTCGATATATTCTTCGACCATAGTATTGAATTTAGGCACCCTATAACCTTCTTTCCTCTGTTTCTTGTTTTCAACTTCTGACATAATGATGATGATGAAGGGAGAATGGTTTCCAATCTAATGAGTAAACAATCTTCCGCTATAACCAGAAGTGCCACAGCATTGAAAATATTTTCGGAACTTGGTTGGAATAACAGTCAAGACAACAACAAAAATTTCTCCAATCGGTCATTAATTTCTCCTTTTACTTTTAATGTCCCATCTCGCGTGGACACTGTATAACTAATAAATTATATCGTTCTGATTAGGGTTAGGTTCGATTTCACTCTCCACCCAACACGAGCATACATATTTCTATGTTGTGAGTGCAGATTGAAAGTTCTTTAAAGTGTACCCCTCTCTACAGCGATTGTTCTTCATGTGTAATCCATAGTTTTTAAATTTAGAATTCTTGAAATGAGAAATATCTATTTCTCATCACCAGTCATGACTCGAATTAGAACTTAGGAAAAATTATGTGGTTCTTCTGCTGTTTCTGTTAATAAAGGGATGGAAGACTGTCAAATAACATGACGAATAAGTAAATTATGGTTAGAAATTCGGTTCATACTTGCATCAAGGTGCTAAGTTATATCATGTGGCATGTGATGTGAAAGCTAAAGGATTTTTCGACGCCTCTGAAAATATTGCAGTCTCTTGTGTATGGAAGATGCAGCTTGCATCTTCTATATCGAAGGTAATTGCAATTTTCATCTCTTGCATGCTCCAATTAGCAATTTCTGAGATTTGATTCATTCATTGTAACCACAGCAGAATACCAATTTGCTGTGAAATTGTAATTTAGATTAGTTGAGACATAAGTCTTACTCAAGGAAATGAATAATTAACTGTTCAGTTCTAAATCAGTTCAGAATTTATTTGATTCACCTGCAGAAGAGTCTTGCTTGTTAGTTTTGGGCTATTATTTCTCTTCAATGATATTTATGACATTATTTTTGTGGAAATCAATTTCAAGTGCTGAATTCTCAGTATTCAACACATAAAATGACCAAAGCGTAGAAATCGGTCGTGTATTAACGAATAAACGAGGAAAAGTGGCAAAAGTGTTTTTTTCTCTTTCATAATTATTTCCATAATTATTTTTCGCATACCTGGTGAACGGTTTTATCCTACTGCCAATAGAACTCGTTTTTCCGCTTTTCGTTAATCGTATCAGGAAGGCTTCATGTTGGTTCTCGACTTGTTTCATTGAAATGTGATTTATTTTTCAACAATGCTTGTACTTCACAGTCTATAAGCTTCCACATTTGTATCTTCTTCCTTCGAAATCATAACTTAAAGGCCGGTCCAGACGCTACGTTTTGCACAACCTTTTGTCTGCGCAGTTCAACACGTTTCAGTTAAAACGTTGCGTGTGGACAGGAAATTTGAGCAGTTTTGAGTCCGGCGGAAGACGGTACAGTTGCAGCAAAAAGTTAGCAAATTAGCTTTAAAATCCATGACCTGTGCGGACAAGTCGGTGCATGTGGACGCTTGCTACATGTTCCGAATCGTTTTGTTCCTCAATTTTCCCTAATCACTTCACGATGGCAGACCTTCGCCACTGTTCAAGAGAATATTTAACTGATTTTATTGCACTTTATGAAAGTTTCCCATGTATTTGGCGTGTTATAAGATGTTCTAATCTTTTTTTTCTAACGAGAGAGCATGCAAAAATTGACCACAGGAGAACCTCCCCCATAACGATATCACACAAGACTGAGCGAAAAACACAAATATGACTGCACCGTCTGGACACTCAAAATTACAACGTTTTCACTCCGTCTTAAAACCGCGCAGACTTAAAAGGTTGTGCAAAACGTAGCGTCTGGACTGGCCTTAATGCTTCGGCAAACGATTCTGTAGTCTCCTAATGCTGTTGTTTATTGTAGCATGCAATTTGAAATGTTCAAAGTTGTTTCTTTTGCATGAAGTTTCCATTTTTGCGAGCGAGATTTTTGTCCAATATCATAATAAGAAAAAGGCTCGAAAACTTGTTTTGGGGGTAAATTCTTCAAGAACAATTCTACCTATAAGCAAATTTAATATAGTGTGGTGATGTCCAATAACTTGCGTTTGACTCTAATAAAATGGGAATGGCAATAAACGTTTAAATTTCCTTTGCCTTCGAAACGATGTGATGGAAGGATACAAATTTCTACCAGTATGAGTCATCCCCCATAGGGGCTAGTAAGGATTTTCGTATTTATTGTTTAGTTGGACCTGTGTCCTCCGTTACATTCTGGAATTCTCGTGTGCGTCACGTATTTTCTTCAATATGCCTGAGGGTTGTTGGCATGAAAACATAAACTCTCGCAGCCCATCGTCACTCCCAATTTTTTGTAGTATCCACCGTCAACTTTGCTCTACATAAGGTAACGAACAACAAATTTTGAGCAGGGTATCTCTTACATCTCTTACCCATTGTATTGCAAAGCAAAGGAGATTACGAGGGATGTCTTTTCAGTTTGCATATAGAAATAGAATGCAATAATTGGGAGCTTTAAAACACTTTCAAAGTATTCCCTGCAAAAATTAATGCACTTCTTCATTCGTTCGAACTGATTCTGGAAGCTGTTACTCGAATCGTTTGCTGCTACATTCAAAATGGCTTTTTGGAAGGCATCAACAGTATCTACTCAAGACTTTGATAAAAATCGTTGGGATTTAAGTTCGGACTATACTCATGATGATGAATAACAGGAAAATCCACACCGAGCCATTGTACAGTTAGTATGGAAGGTAATAAAAACTAATTGAACAAGTTAAGTAGGGGTGAATAATTCACATCTACCTGCTCATTCAAAAGCTTGTCCGAATGTTTTATCTATTTATTTCTAATGCTTCTAGGAGATCTTATTTTAAACTTTTGATTTTATATGTAATATATCAAAGCTTTTATTGAATGAATGGTTTTCTTTTATTAAGTGGTCTGAATAATTTGAATCAGATTTATTTTATCGAAGCTACGTTTATGTTCAAATATTCTTATGCCAAAACCTATAGGTCCTACCGATATAAATTTTATCACAAGAACCGCAATTGAGTTTATAGATTCTGATTTACTTGATTTTCAACACGAGATTTATTATTTCTAATATGTTGACCTAAGTTATTAGAAGTTTTGAAAGTTATATTAAGATTTTGTTCGACCAGAAAGATTTAATCTTTGTACTTGCAGAACCGCAGAAAGTTAAACTGTTGAATATTTTATAGTCTTTATGAATAAGGGTAGCTTCATTTATAAATCTGATTCAAATTATTATAACCACTTAATAAAAAATAAACCATTCATTCAATAAAACTTTGACATATTACATATAAAATCAAAAGTTTAAAATTAGATCTCCTAGAAAAAAATAGAAATTGAATTAATTATTCAATAGACCTACTTAACTTGTTTAATTAGTTTTATTACCTTCCATACTAACTGTACAATGGCTCGGTGTGGATTTTCCTGTTATTCATCCAACTTGTTCTACGATTTGTTTATAATACCATACTCTTCAATCTGTTTGTCATTCTTGATAAAGGTGCTGTGTCAGCGAAACGTCGTCGAATTTTTCAAATAAAGTGTAGATTAAAGTTAAACCTTCTGTTTTTATCTCATTTATATCATGGATCTACATCAAGTAACGGCCTCCACAATTCAAATAACAATTCCATGTTTTCTTATGTTGAATATTCAATACTTGCATTGTGCTGGTGAAGGATGCTTCGCCGTTCGAGGTTGATTTCTCGAAGTTTACTAACGACCCCTGATACAAGCCTGAATCCGTCTAGGCATGCTTTGGATTAGCTTTTCAACCTCCTCTGGGGTGAAATTCTACCACCCTTCTATGGCGGCTTGGATGAGCTATTGTGGGGTTCTTGGATTATCCTGGCGCGATCTAATTTTCCTTCGAGATTATCCCATCAATGTGCGATAGATTTAGGTCTGGAGAGCAAGCTGGCCATTCCAAAATAGCGATTCCCTCTGTTTCAAGATAATGCCGCGCGAGGTTGCTGGTATGCGAAGGAACATTATCTTGCATAAAAGTGAAATTCTCACCGGAGCACCTCGCCTGAGTCCCAGTATGGGCTCCAGCACTAGATCCACGTAATTTCTAGCCGTTACACTCGTCGAAAACGAAATCAAATATGTTTTGCCTCCCAGCATACTTCCACCCTAAACATCACACTGCCCCCTTGGTATTTCGGAATTTATCTTGCTGTTCGTAGTCTAGCTTGTCTTCCACGACCGCTTAAAACCCGAATCCGGCGGTTATCTGATCGAACACCAATTCTGGTCTCATCTGTCTGTTAATTTTTTGTTGTCTGGTTAGCTCTGGAACTCTTAAGGGCCTTCTGCTGTATAAACACCTTGAACGAAGTCTTTGACGGATCGTTTCGACTGATTCGAGAAGTGATCTTCCTACGACTTCTTTTGGGCTCACTTTGCAGAGATTGTAGCTCCTCGTGTTGGGCGTAAGTTTTCGGAATCACCCCCTGTGATAACTCCATTGTGGCCGTTATATCCCTCTGTGTCACCTCTTTTTCAATGAGAGCAATTATTAGACCCCTCTCTGCACATTCACACTTTCAAATCTCAGTGACCAGTACAATATCCCGAGCATGGGGTGATAATTCAATATTTCTTATCATATTATCCAGTTTTTTTACTACAAAAAACTTCAATCTTCACAAGTAGTCAAAGATCCATGGCAAAAAACAATCAATAATGTGAAATACCGTTTGATTCCATATAAATTTGGTTGTGTGTAAATAGTAAATAGTAATTATTTTTGATCTTGTAAAGAAACTGCGGCTACATGACCTGTTTTTGAAATAAATGTTGCGACCCTCTTTTTGGATACACTTCGGTCATAGATGACATTTGTGGGCTTTTCTTCCCCTTGGAACATCTAAACAGGAGATTGGCGATTGCAGCCTTCTTTGGTTTAATTAAATTTTTCAACTAACTTGTCAACTTTGACAGTTTCTTGTAGCTGAAAAATAGCACGCATACAACTGAAATTTTGGATTTTTATTAACAAATCATAGACGTTCATTTTTAGTACTGACAGTTGACACTTAATGGTGTCCTCAATGTTCTCTATTCAAGGCTCGTCCAACTTATATGCGAATCAGATAAAATATTATGTGAATAAGAATGCATTCATCTCGACAAATTCCACATTAACGAAACGTAGTTCATAAAAATGAAACAGACAGTGCTCCACCCACAAATTTATAATACTCATGAGTAAAGCGAATGTCTTCTTCAGCTCGGAAAATGAGACAAGTTAATTTGTGTGATTAAATAACGATGATGCAGACATCTCCAGAATTTTGACACTCATGTGTTCCGAGAGGAAATATTTCGTGATTGCGATAGGAACGAAAGGTTGGTTGGTCGATCGTAAACGACAACCTGACTTCCGTGTAGCGCTTGACATGCGACATCTCGGGGACTCCCTTTACGGTTAGAAGTCATTCCAGAAATTATTCAGTCTATGTCTGTCAGAGATACCCGACTACGTTAGAGAATAAAATCTTACGTTTTTCGAATTCTATGAGGAAATGTCGGACAGCTAAACTTTTATTTACTCGTTAAAAGATTATTTTGTATTCATCATCATTTTAAAAAAATATTCATGAAAATAAATCCAGTATTTCATTTGTTGTGTATGATGGTTTGTATACCCTAAACCTACTGTTATATTACACGAAAAACTCGCTGCCCCTTTGTAACAAAATTTTTTTTGACCCAAGAAATCGAATATTTTTATCTGCAATATTCTCTGTAGAGGGAAAGTAGTCGCTGGGATCTAGATCAGGCTAGTAAGGTTGATGAGGAAACAAATTCCAATCACGATTTTACCATTGTTCTTTAGAACAATTTACCACAGTTCTTCAGAACCACCGATGATGTTTTTGATGATCTCTTGATCAAGGGAATCAATAATCAGTGTACAAAAACTTTTTTCCAAATTGAGGAGTCAAGAATTTTACCAACTAATGTCTACGCCGTTTTGGTCAATCACTATTCATGCTGCTGTCCACCCTTATTTTCTTGAATAACTGAGAAAACTGCAGTAGAAAATGTGTTTTGCTTGTTTTGTGGAGAACAATATGTAGAACCCCCCTCAGAGGCCTGGTTACAATGTCCGTTTTGTAATGGTTGGGCACATGAGCTGTGTACTTACTCAGAAGATGGTAGTTTATTATGTACCAACTGTAATATTTAAAGTTATCATATCATTCCATCTTGCCCGTATAACCTTTCCATTTAGCCTTCAATGTGCAAAATGAAATATGTCAGAGTTTTACTCTATGTGTTTTATAGGTTTCTCACCAAATATTAATTGGTATTACTTCTAGAAACATATTATTTATTATATTTACTGTCAAGATTGTTCAAAATACAAGAATAATTAAGTTAAAATGTTGTTATGTTAACCATACAATGTTAAACCTTCCATAATAAAAAACAAGTACTGTATTTTAAGGAATTTTACTTAATAATTGCGATTTGTAAAGCGTTTCACTACACCGTAGCTTCTTCAGACGAATGAATATACAGAAAATATAAATGAGAATATAACTATAAATGTTCTTGAGTAATTAAAAGCTTATTGGGTTGCTTCTTCTTAAGTGGTTATTTATGACAGGTATATCCAATAAAATTAAGGAAAAGATTGCTCCCCGAAAAGATTCAATAGAGGTGAAGGGCTTAAATCGACTTGTTCATTGATGAGTCTACCTGAGTGTTTGTATTTATTGATTTCTAAAGTTTCCCAAAGATCTACCTTCCAATATTTATTATCTGTATGCAAAATTTCAAACTGTGGGTCGAAAGAGTGATTATTTTCTAAGAGATGATTCGCGTAATTTGAATCTGATTTTTATTTGAAAAACTGCGTTTATGTTCCGATATTCTAATATTAAAATTTCTATGTGTTCTACCAATGTAGAAATTATCACAGTCATTGCAATTCAATCTATAAACACCTGATTTATTGTTTTTACCTGGTTTCTTTTTATTATTTTTTATATATTTGCCTAAATTATTATTAGTTTGGAAAGCTATGTTGAAATTATTGCTACTTAAGAATGATTTTAGCTTCTCACTTGTAATGCCAACGTAGGTTAAGGTGTTGAATTTTTGTTTCAATTTATCGACAGGGTAAACTTCATTCAATGCGATTCTACTTTGTTTTTATTTAAAATATTATTTATTAGTTTGGGATTGTAACCATTATTTTTGGCTATTTGTTTAATCAAATTTAGTTCTTTGTTGAAATTTTCTGGTGATAGCGGGATGTTAATCAATCTATGAATAAAACTATTGAATGCTGACATTTTATGTTGATATGGATGACACGACGAGTTATGTATTATAATATCTGTATGTGACGGCTTATGGTAAATTGCGAGAACATGTTTTCCATTTTCATTCGAAATTGTTACGTCTAAGAAATTTATCGAATTATTGCTTTCTATTTCGGTTGTGAATGCAATTTTTGGATGTAATGAATTTATATGATTTTCGAAAATTTTCTATTGTCTATCTATTCCACCCTCCGTGGTACCAGTCATAGCGTCATTGGTTGGACATGCTTCGGGAACGCATTCCTTCCAGAATGGATCTTGTGACTCCAGGCCTTGGTCAACCAGCTCGGGTACGTGTGGGCGCTATTCCACAACAGCTCCTACTGGAATAGGCCAATAGTAAGTAGGCGCTCTCGACATAAGGGAAAACACCTGAAAACCCATTATGGCAGGAACCTCCACCGTTTGGACATTCAGCCAACGGTAACTGCTCTGCGTATCACTCGGGCATTCACACACCTACCATTGGCTCAATTGCCACTCCTCACTTAGTTTACCTCTAAACCTCCTCATACATTCTTTTTTGCCCATTCTCACATCCTCTGCATTGATTCTGTCAATGTCACGCATACCCAGATTCACACGCACCCTGTAGGACACTGCCTTATCCACCGCCAACAGGTTCCACGGGCAGACCCCCATGAGGACCTGCATCGCCTCTGTAGAAACCGTTCTACAAACTCTCAAACACCCATACAGAGACACACGTTGACACCCATTAATCATTCTTCTCGCATACTGGAACCTCATACTTTCATACTATACACTAGCACAATACATTATACAAGCCTCAATCATACCCACATATATCCTCTTCAGCACCTTCCTCCCTAATCCCCATCACACTAACAATCTTACCACGCATCTCAACAAAATGTTGCTTGAATCTCATTCTCTCTTCAACAGTCACACCTAGGTATTTTACATACTTAACATACTTTAACATTCTCCCATTCACTCTCACATTAGGTTGTCATGTACTCGACAAACTTCCCTTTAAAAGCATACATACAGTCTTTTTCTCAGATACTCCAACCCCCATCTGCACAGCCCATTCACACACCTTTTGTTTCCAGAGCAAGTCGGCTATCACCCTTATCAACAGCAGCAAATTATCCGCATAGGCTACAAACTCACATCCATGCTCACTCAATCTGTTCAACAGCACATTCATACACAAGTTCCATAGCACAGGACTCGATATGGAACCCTGTGGACATCCTCTTTCAACATCATACCATACATTTTCATTTAAACCTCTAACACATGCACGCCGATCCGTAAAATACCTAGCCCACAAAGCCAGTTCATCACATTCAACCACAGATAATTCCCTCAACATTTCCATCCATCCTAAGTTATCAAACGCACCTTTAAAATCACCAAACACCCCTAAAACATACTTCTCAGTACTCTCTCTCACAACATCCAGACTCTATTCCATGCATCCTCCGTAGATCTACCTTTTCTAAATCCATACTGTCCTTCATTCATACCATGCAGCTTCTCCTCTAACCTGTTCACCATCAGTCGCTCCATTACCGTTCCGATCGCAGGAAGGAGACAGATCGGTCGATATGAACTGGGATCCGATCGAATCCTATCCCGCGACTTTAGCAAGATCACAACATCCGCTACCTTCCACTGATTTGGGAACACTCTCTCCTTCACACACTCGTTAAACATAACACTGGTTTTGTTGCCCTAGATATGAAAATGATTTTGGGTCTATTTATGCACACAATTCGTGAAACTATCAATGATTTTGTAGGATTTGCTCTGATTTCTTTTTAAATCTTTATTTTCATTTTACATAACAAAATCGTAAAACAAGAAACAAAATAACAGATATATTTATAATGTCAGTTATGTTTTGAGAAATTCGGATACATCGAAGTAAATAAAGAGGAAAATGTCGAAAATATATTTCATATTTCCATAAAACGCCTTTTATGAGCTTTTCTTCTATAATTTTTCAGGGGACAATCTCTTTTCAAAGACCAGCAGTAATCTGCCATCATGTGACAATCCCATCGACCTTGATACCTTTCTTCCATCACTTTTAGATCTTGATGAAACCGCTTTCCCTGTTCCTCACTATAATTTCCTAAATTATCCGGAAATTTATCTAGATGATTGCGGAGATAGTGTAACTTAATACTCATATTTGCTCCTAAAGTCTGAAAGTTTGTCAGCATATTTTGCACAATTTCTTCATAATTTGCTGCTTTATGGTTACCTAGGAAATTTTCGACAACCAACACAAAATTTTTCCAAGCTTTACTTTCCGGAACAGTCATAACTTTGATAAAATCTGAGTCTTTCATCAATTGCCGTATTTGAGGACCATCAAATATTCCACCTTTCAATTTTTCCATACTAAGCTTCGGAAATTTTCTGCAAATGTAATTAAAACAATTTCCGTCTTTGTTCAACGCTTTTACAAATTGCTTAATCATACCTAACTTAATATGTAATGGTGGAAGTATGATTTTGTCTCTGCTCACCAGCGGCTCCTTATTACGTTGGCTTTACCGACAGTTCAAGAATTTCTTACAGGCCAAACATCTTGTTCCGAATGAAGTTGCTTTGCTCTACTATCCCACATACAAATAAAGCAAAGGTATTTTGTATATCCACTTTGTTGGCCAAGTAAAAATTAACCATTTTAAATCCACACAGATCGGCCATTGATGCTCAGAGTATTTAATTTTTTAAAACTAATTCTACATTTTCATATTCTTCTTTGAGTTTCGTTGAATGGGCAATTGGAATTGATGCAAATTTATTTCTATTGTGCAATAAGACGCATTTTAAACTTCTTTTGCAACTATCAATAAAAGGCGCCATTCAATAGATTTGTACTCTTTTAAACCCATGTCTATAAGCAGCTTCGCTATATCATTACAATACACTAATCCTTCATTTTCACTAAAAATTGTAATAACTCTTTTTCTCGCGTTGTGTATGTTGTAATTGTTACTGCTGGTGCCAATAAATTTTTCTTTCAATCTTGAGGCTAACAGTTCTGATCCTTGTTTTGATAAATTGAGATCACGTATTAAATCACTGAGTTCATTTTGAGAAAATAACTTTGGCGTAGATGTTTCACCTTCCCATTCAGTTCCACTAGTAGATGGTCCCGATTTCTGTGAATTTGGTAACATCATTGTTTCTGAGGGCATGCGAATTACTTTTGAAATGTATATGGGCCGAGGAGATTTTCACTGTGTAGAACCGTACATTTCGTAGACTGTAAGTCTGGGTATCTCCACGTTTGATTTCGATTAAAACCTTTAACATCTACTACGCAAAAGTAACAATCATCTAAATGATTCGTAGGCTCCATCCAGGTCATAGGAATACCAAAGTCTAATCCAGAACGTTCACCTTTTTTCCACAACCGTAAAGACTCAACACAGGACTTACAAACTTTATTAGGAACCCATGGTTTACCTAATTTGTCCATTTTGAAACCAAAATATTCAACATAAGTCTCCTTGACAAAGTCTGTGATATTTCTTTTTTGTTTTTTTGGTATATAAATACCGCAAATATAACAAAATAAATCACTACAATATTTACACTTTCTTCGTGACGAACTCATATTTTAGACTAGAAGACAAATATATAAGAATGGACATTCAGTAATTGAAACAAAATATTAATCCATGACACTTTATCCAGATTTACGTGTATATGTACTTCAATATTGTCAAATAACTGAGATCTCAGCTGTTCTGTGGAGCAAGGGATCTGAGAGTGGGGATCAGGTGATGTTTGTATGCGCGAAAAAGTTGCGCAGAAGCCTAATCATGGCTGGAAAATTAAATTTTATTTCTAACAAACTTATAATTTTTCAAAATATAAGAAATGCAAAAATCATGAAAATACGAGCACATTGAGAACTTTCATGAATATATTCGTAATCTGGGCACTTGAAAACATAAAATTTGCGATGATATCCAGGGCAACAATAAAAAAAATTTTTTTGTAGAGCTGTGTAACACTCATGTACTCGGTATAACTCTCCATATACACTTTACCATATCTGGACTTATCCCATCCATACCAGGTGACTTTCCACTCTTAAGCCTTCTCACAGCAACATCTATTTCTTCCATACTAAACTCATTCATGTTCCTATTCAACCATTCATTCTCATATACATATTCTCTGTTCTTCCTTGGAAAAAACTCTTTCACTAAAATCTTCACACTCTCTTTCCATGTTTGGGTAGAACCCCCATTCACTCTCATACTACACACGCATGTGTTGGACATTAAAGACCCCTTCCCCCGACACGAGTGGGGTTCGGCAAAATTCCCGGGTTAGTGAGGTGACAGAATTCCCTGGCGCGTCATTAGCCGAGAGGCAGAAATAGAACACCTTAAAGAAAAAACAAACAAACAAATTTGTGGTCAAGTCTGCTAGTATAAGATAAATCTTCAATTGTAATAATTCATAACCATAAACATAGTAAACATAAGTACATTCAAGAAAGTCAGCAGCTCGTTATTTCATTTCTCTGAATAAACTTCTAGGTGTCTTTTTCGTTCATGATTATTTTGGTGAAGGTAGGACTATTTATCTACTGAACTCTTGGTTTTTATAAACGAATTAAACTTATTCGCTTACGTGCAAGTAATGTATACATTTTGCGGGCACCAAACCGTATGTGTTCGCGGAATTATAATTATCCCATGGAGCGCGAGCTTGCGTGAAAATTCTTCACTAATGGCGAAATTTATGGACGCGCCCCTGATTGGGTCCGCTCTTGCGGTACACGATATTTCAAAAAGATGAAATATTTATCGCGAGCGGCTGCTCGTAAAAGCGCCGCTGTTCGCAAATTAAAACTCATGTTCGGTGTCCATCTGGATGCAGATTGTGGAAAACGGCATGTGCGGAAATGTATAATGTGGAATTCCGATGATTTCATGTTATTTTCCGGAATGCTTGTTGTTTTACAGAGAGCCTCATCGAGTGAAATTATATCCATGGGATTCCGGATAAACACAAATGGAGTAGATCAGGCCCAGAGATTTTCATCGTTTTTATTCCAAATCTCCATTGAATTATGTGTGTTTGGAGGGTTGCGTAAATCCAAAAATTTTTTCGAAAAGTGGCGATATTTTTATTCTAATGCGAAATACAAACTCTGAGATTAAACTATATCGGGTCTTTTTACGAATGGTCATTGTTTGTAGGAAATTTTTCATTACATTTTTGCATAATTGCAGTGGTATTTCGCGTATAACAGTACGAATATTGTTTTTAAGTGCCTCAATCATTGCTGCAGCATTGGCGTATAGCTTATATTTGACGTAGCTCATCTCCATTAAATTATGTGTGTTCAGATACGAAAATTTCCTCGAAAAGTGGTGATATTTTTATTTTAATGCAAAATACAAACTCTGAGATTAATAATGAAAAACTATATCGGGTCTTTTTACAAATGGTCATTGTTTGTAGGAAATTTTTCATTACATTTTTGCATAATTGCAGTGGTATTTCGCGTATAACAGTACGAATATTGTTTTTAAGTGCCTCAATCATTGCTGCAGCATTGGCGTATAGCTTATATTTGACGTAGCTCATCTCCATTAAATTATGTGTGTTCAGATACGAAAATTTCCTCGAAAAGTGGTGATATTTTTATTTTAATGCAAAATACAAACTCTGAGATTAATAATGAAAAACTATATCGGGTCTTTTTACAAATGGTCATTATTTGTAGGAAATTTTTCATTACATTTTTGCATAATTGCAGTGGTATTTCGCGTATAACAGTACGAATATTGTTTTTAAGTGCCTCAATCATTGCTGCAGCATTGGCGTATAGCTTATATTTGACGTAGCTCATCTCCATTAAATTATGTGTGTTCAGATACAAAAATTTTCTCGAAAAGTGGTGATATTTTTATTTTAATGCGAAATACAAACTCTGAGATTAATAATGAAAAACTATATCGGGTCTTTTTACGAATGGTCATTGTTTGTAGGAAATTTTTCATTACAATTTTGCATAATTGCGGTGGTATTTCGCGTATAACAGCACGAATATTGTTTTTAAGTGCCTCAATCATTGCTGCAGCATTGGCGTATAGCTTATCTTTGACGTAGCTCATCTCCATTAAATTATGTGTGTTTAGATACAAAAATTTTCTCGAAAAGTAGGGATATTTTTATTTTAATGCAGAATACTAACTCTGAGATTAATAATGAAAAACGATATCTGGCAAGTGGCAACCTTTGGTCTTCTTACAAATGGTCATTGTTTGTAGGAAATTTTTCATTAATTTTCGCAGTGATATTTCGCGTATAAGAGCTCGAATATTGTCTTTCAGTCCATCAATCAGTATTGGTGTATTGGCAGGGAGCGGAGTATATAGTGGGGACAGCTGAATCGATCACAGCGCTCGATTTGGTCAAATTATCGTTAAATCATGCTTTTATCATAAATAAACACGTTAACATTAAATAAAAAATGATCCATAATAGTTGTTGTGTTGTTGATTGCAAAAATACAGGTAGAAACAGTAAATGTAAATTTTACACATTTCCAGTGGCCAAGTGGAAATAAATGGATGAAAGAAATAAATGGATAAAAGAAATAAATGGATAAAAGAAATAAATGGATAAATGATGTTAAAAGAAAAACAAAGAAGTGTGTAACATTATTCAGTAACAATGCAACTAGGGTAATGTATGTTCACATTACGATTCGCAATTACATTGCCATTAATTTTTTATTTTATTTCTGAAAATCATATTAATAATCAACTATTTTTGTAATTTTTATTATTGCAGTTGTCATGTATTAAATTTGTTTACATTTCACTGGTTAACCCCATGGGATTCTAAAAACTTCTTTTAGTTATTTATAAACATTTTTACAAGCTTTTATTTAACTTGCAATGTATGTATGCTTGTATGTTCGGGTGAAATCTTACAACTCAATTTTAAGGCACTTGATCTCAACCGATTGAGCTGAAATTTTGTATACACGTTTAGTTTGGATGACAATGCATGATTAACTGTGTGACGTCATTCTAAATCCAACATGGCGGCGTACCCAGGATGGTGGGCCAATTATTCTTAATGCAAAACGAAATGGCGGATAATTTTCTTTTATTCTTTCCTACAATATGGGTACCAAATGAAAGCTTGCCAAGAATAACTAGAAAATAAAATTAAGTTAAAAAATTCTTTAAAAACAAGCTTTTATTTAAATGCGCTAAATAGAAAAAAATTAACTTTCATACTAAATCTTTTACTGTTAACTTATAACGTCATTTCAAATTTAACACATTTGACACAACTTATATGTTATGCCTACCTGTTATAATTTCAAACTGATAAAGTGAATACGAGTACTTATATCTTGCGACAAGCGAGATATAAGTAAAAGTTTTAGTGCTAAAGTTTATTTTTTCTTTTCAGCGCATTTAAATAAAAGCTTGTTTTCTAAATTTTTCCTTAATTTTTTATACACACTTTTTCCATCGTAATGAGTTTTTCAATTTAAAAACACGATCACAGTTTTTATAACACATATTTATTTTTAAATTCATTTTTGAAACAATTCACTGTTATTTATACGGATCTTTCACATGTCATACCATTGCCGAGCATGATTTTACGCTACCATCAGATGTCGCTTTCGTCGTGCTCCCTGCGAATATCTTATCTTTGACGTAGCTCTAATGGTGTTAAATCGCATGATCTAGGCGGCCAATTCATGTTTCCATTGCGAGAAATCACACGTTCAGGAAATTTTTATTATAATAGAGCTATTCTTTCACCAGCTGTGTAACACGTAGCGCTATCCTGTTCAAAATAAACCTGCAAGCTAAAAGCATCCACTTCTAGCCAAAAAATTCAGTCAACATCACTCTGTAACGGTTTCCATTCACTGCAACGGTTGCACAAGTCTCATTTTCGAAAGAATATAGTCTAATGACACCTCCCGACCAAAAATCGCACCGAATTGTCATTCGTTTTCGATGAAGATGCTGTTCGAGTATTTCTTCAGGGTTTTCGGATCTCCAAATGCGGCCGTTTGGTTTATTGACATACCCAGACAGTTACAAATGATTCATAATAATAATTCATTGTAGAGAATGCAGACAAGTAAGTTGGATAGTTTCGGATATTTATCTTTAGATATAAAACACCAGAATATCAGATGCTGTAGCTTTACAATGTATATCTGATATCAACAGAATATGAGTTCATATTAAACTGACTTGCTATTTCAGTAGCTAATTTCTCAATGTTTTTACATAAAAAGGATAAATCATAAATGATGCTATATTTGCCAATTTACTGCAATCATAAAAATGAATTTCGAATTGTCCCAAAATATTTGATGATTAAGCCTCATACGTATCATAATTCAACTGAGGAATCCTTGCTTTCCAAGACGGAAAATGTTTCAGATCCTTTCTTTTCGGTTGATCTATCACAAGTTTTGAGGGCGTTTACTGCGCTAATCATCTCAATAATAGTTTTTGCTTCACCTTGAAGCTCCAAGTTAATGCTGTTTAAGTACATTGTAATGTCAGTCAAAAATGCCAAATCAGTCAGCCATTTTTCGTTTTTCAACATCTGAGTGTCATCACATTTTTCGTATAGAAGAGCTGTTGTTTCGGGCAGTAATTCTTGAAACCGGGGGATTTTCTTAGACTCAACCACCTGACGTCCGTGTGAAGAACTAAATCAGTGTGTTCTGCTGATTCCCTATCTTCCAACTGCAACTTAGAGAGCCGCCGTTGCAAGCTATGTGCTCGGATGGAATTTACAATTTTCGTTGCAATGCCCATAATTTCCTCCGTGTTTAAAACTTTTGAACACAAAACTTGTTGATATATAATGCAATAGAATGAAAAAAATGAAGGGAAATCTTCATTAGCTCGACACAATGCCATAAAACCGTTTTTGTTTCCAGTCATTGCTGGTTCTCCATCGGTTGTAATGCACACTGATTTAATTATTGGTAGCTTGTAGATTTTTACAAAATTGAGGAAAACATCATATAAATCTCCGCTACGGGTCTTCCCCTTCAGAAGAATGATTGTCAAAAATTCTTCCTTAGCCAACATGTCATATAATACCATCCGAATTGAAATACATAGTTGAGCAGTGTCTGTCCTATCGGTGGATTCGACGAACTGTAAAGAAAAGTATGTACATTTCATGATATCATGTTTAAGTTTATCTGCCATGACCTTACTCATGACTTCATTACGCCTTGTGACAGTCGAACTGAAGTTCCCTAATAGCAGACATGATTTCTGTTTTATTTTTGAAACTCACAAATAAAGTCTCACCTGCTTCAATAAATGCTTTCTTCACTACCGATCCATCTTCGAATGGTTTCTTGTGTTTCGCCAATATATGAGATATTTTAAATGACGCAATCGTAGCAGCTTTTGATTGTTTGGCTGGTCTTGTGAACATGGTTTGTTTTTTCAAACAAAATAACAAATCACCTACTTTTCGTTCTATTAATTCACTCTGTGGCGGAAAATCTTTTTCATAGTTTTTATGAACCGTTTTATGATACCTCTCTAAGTTACCACGATTAGGTATTGCAACTTACGCACGACAAATAAGTCAAATGCACTTATCCTTCGCCATACAAAAGAAAAATTCTTCCTCCCAATCGTTACTAAAATGATACGTTTTAGACTTCTTCGCTACACTCATTTTGTACCATTTTGATAATAAACTTTGTATCGACGTGCCTTCAAGTTACAATTCAGAATTACTCCAATTCCTGCACACGCAACATTTATATCGGCGTGAAATGAAGAGAAATTCTCGAATGTTCCTGTCAAAAGGGCCGCCCGAAATTTCTAGAAAAGCAGCAAGAATGAAAACCGCGGCTTTTCCTTGTCAAGTACCGCGCGTTCCTTTGATAAAGCCGCCTTTTGTGTTATTTTATTACGTAATAAATTTTTGTAGTTTAATTACCTACTTATCAAAAATTTTTTTCTTCGCGAGATCTACTGAAAAAGCAATATTCCCAATCACAGAATTCATGCGGAATTATTGAAATAGCTTCATCATGATAGTTCGAAAATTAATTGATGATGCACTGACAATTTATATAAATTATTTAACGTTTCTTCATCAATTTACAACTATTGTGTGAATATGGTATCGTTTGTAATAACGAAGCGAACATACCGTACGAGAATTTTGAAAATACAATTGAACGTTATATTCAAAATAATTATGATGGGGATGCTGCTAAAGCTACTTATTTGGATCGTTTTCCTGAGGGACGACAACTTCAAATGTATTCCATAAATTGAGGGAAAATCTCATAACCCATTGTACATTCAACGTCCAAAGGAAGGAAGAATATGAAGTAGTTGATGAAGAAGAGTAACCATTGATGTAATTGTTAGTATAATTGCCAACTCATCGATTTCGAGCACGCAAATTGAAAGGGAAACAAGCGCTCTAAGAGTCGAGCGCTCACTATTCTCAAGAAAATTAGATAACAATATTCCCACATCGCCATATCAATATTTAACTTCAAGGCCGATATGGGTTCAATGTATGGTGTGTATTGAAAGATAATCGCGTATTAGCGTATGTGGAATGGAAATATTCGTGAATATTTTGATGAACTGTCTCTTGCAGAAAGAATAAATAGCTATTTTTAACATGATGGAGTTCTTCCTCATCGACCGTTTGAGCACCTCTACTATAGGTGTTCTTGGGATGTTTGTGCGAAAAAGTCTTGACGGACATTACAATTTTCCCAAAAACTCAAGAGAAAACTTCCGGGTTCTTTTTGTTAGAATGTATCCCCTATTTGACTTTAAGAAGAGGTTCTGTGTGACTCATTCCCTTTTTCCGGTTATACTTTTTTCTGTTTTTCTTTGCATTCCTCATACCGTAACATGGTTATTTGAACGTCACGAGCTAAAACATCCACCACCCCTTACACTAAACAGTGAGCAAACAAAAAGCGTTTAAGCCCGTGTTAACACAGGGGAGGAGAGACTGTCGAACAACACAACGAACAGGTTTCTTTTAATTCCCAATTCGGTGCACACTTTGTTAAATACACACTGCATACGAAATGGTGAAAGTCCCCGTCTCTCTGTCACAACTCACAACTCTGTCGATACTAAATTGGACAGCTTTATTAGACCAGGGCCGCATCGCGTTGTGCCTTTGGATTAAGTGATATGCCATTTCAGAGACGATAAGATTCTTAATTCACATAGTATTTGAAGAATACTTTAGAGCAGTACAGAAATGAAAAAATTAACTTGAATTGGAATCGATTCCTCACACTTGTAATTTATGCTCACATGTCATATAATCCAGTTTTTTATTATTTTGTTACATCACTAATAATAAATGATAAACAATTGATCAGACTTGGTCTTTAATGACATAATACTCAGTACTTTTCTCTTTTTTGGCAATTTTGCATAGAAGATTGACCTTACTTCTTCGATTAGTTAATGAAAAAAATGCTGCAAGGAAAAATTATAAATCAGATTTTCAAGGTTGAGTGCGGCATTTTGCTAAATGAACTTTCAACTTACCCTATATTTTGATATAGGTCACTACACAGTATACAAGATAAAGATATGAATTTTAATATAATTTAATTATTTTAACTACAATTCAAGAGGATTTTCAAGTTCAACTAATTAGCTTGGTCTGCAAAGAAAAGAACGCCTGAAATGAAGAATTTAATTACTATAATAGTTATAGGTTCATTTTCTTGCTATAGTCTTGTGATTATTCACTGGTAACCAGATTATAATGTCTTCGAGAAATTGTATTATGCAATACAGGAGAACTCTAAATTTGTAGCGTAATTTTCAATTTCTCGAAAATCGATTTGTAAGTCAAAAGCATTGATCTTATTCGTATCTGCCAGTAACACTGACTATGGTACGGTGGTGATCCTGTGATTGATTCTTTATTCATTTTAAATTCTGTTGATACTTACTACTACCTTAATGAACATATACACACTTATCTTGGATTGACTTTGTTCGGAATATACAGGTTGTTGTTGGGAATTGATTGTTCTTCGACATTTCTTATCATACCTTCCGTTTCTAAGAATCTCAATTCGGCAGCAATTTGTTGTTTCCATCCCTTGATTTTGATTTCCTTTGGTTTATTTTTACCGATTTCGACTTGAATTTTTATTTGAGGATGCTAAGTTTTTATTCCTTATCTTATCGTTCCTGAAAATAAGACCTATCTTGGTATCTCAAATAAATTATCTCTCATTACCGATCTTGACTGTAAATTTCTACTTAAGCAT
This sequence comes from Cryptolaemus montrouzieri, assembly GCA_013387265.2. Taxonomy (NCBI): domain Eukaryota; kingdom Metazoa; phylum Arthropoda; class Insecta; order Coleoptera; family Coccinellidae; genus Cryptolaemus; species Cryptolaemus montrouzieri. The sequence continues at coordinate 87,514,189 of JABFTP020000001.1, read as the reverse complement.
ACTAAGATAGACTTGTTTCAATTTATCTTCATTATCTTATCGTTCCTGAGACAAGACCTGTCTTGGTATCTCAAGTTCTTTTCTTACCATTTGAATTTGGGAGGCTTTTACTTGGTAAAATTCCATTATCAATAATAAAAACAAGTACTGTGTTTTAAGGAATTTTACTTAAAATTGCGATTCGTAACGCGTTTCACTATACCGTAGCTTCTTCAGACGAATGATTATGCAGAAAAATGTAAATGAGTATATAACTATAAATGTTCTTGAGTAATTAAAAGCTTATTGGTTGCTTCTTCTTAAGTGGTTATTTATGACAGGTATATCCAATAAAATTAAGGAATAGATTGGTCCCTGAAAAGATTCAATAGAGGTGAAGGGCTTAAATCGACTTGTTCATTGATGAGTCTACCTGAGTGTTTGTATTTATTTATTTCTAAAGTTTCCCAAAGATCTACCTTCCAATATTTATTATCTGTATGCAAAATTTCAAACTGTGGGTCGAAAGAATGATTATTTTCTAAGAGATGATTCGCGTATTTTGAATCTGATTTTTATTTGAAAAACTGCGTTTATGTTCCGATATTCTAATATTAAAATTTCTATGTGTTCTACCAATTTTAAGCCCTTCACCTCTATTGAATCTTTTCGGGAAGCAATCTATTCCTTAATTTTATTGGATATACCTGTCATAAATAACCACTTAAGAAGAAGCAACCAATAAGCTTTTAATTACTCAAGAACATTTATAGTTATATGCTCATTTACATTTTTCTGCATAATCATTCGTCTGAAGAAGCTACGGTGTAGTGAAACGCGTTACGAATCGCAATTATTAAGTAAAATTCTTAAAACACAGTACTTGTTTTTATCTTTTCTTACCTATTTCGACATCCTCCGATGTAAGTTGTTGAGTTTTGAGCCAACGCTGCACAGTCCCATATTCGTTCAGGTATTAGGTGAATATATTCTTATAATTTCTTACAGTGTGAACACGGAACGCAATAACAACATATTGTGTGGATTACTTACAGATTGTGACTCTCGATTTTTCCTTGTCTAGCTGTTCTACAGAATAATACCTTTCGTTTCTTTTCACCTCTCAGGGAACTTGAGATGCTTTTAACTTCTATCTTCGATGTATCATTCTGCATTTCAGTTGGTAAAGACAAAACTACCATTTCCTATTTTTGACATTCTCAAATTAAAAATTCTTTTTACTTATCTTGGCTTTCATTTCTCTAAATTTTCACTTTCCATATTTATCATAATCTTTTTGTCGTTTAATATTTACTTCTCATATTTCCATCTCTTCAAATTTTCAAGGTTCTTCTTTTGTGGCTGAGGAAGGAATGGTGTAACGAGCTAAAATCACGTCACAACAATTTGAATTCATCTGATTCCAGTGAACCCTCTATCTGTGTTACGCCACTGGTTAACAGTCTGATGCGCATGATTCGGCTATCAGATGATATGTGCATGTGCTACGAGCATTCTTCAAATTCTTCATTTAAAAAAAGACGGTTGACTGGAATCAGGTGTTCTAATTCAAATTGTTGTGACGTGATTTTAGCACGTTACAATACCACTGATCTCATTTTCTCACAGAGTAGGAATACACTGCCTTGTCGATATCCAAAGAGCCATAAAGCTATAATCAAGATGCTTCAAATAATTACGCCGACACAATGGTTACTACTATGCCATCGACCATGATGATGAAAACCATTTGGTCTAACAGGTCAAATCCCTCTTTGGACATTATGAGAATAGATTAAGTTTGGTTTTGAAGAAATTTACCTTCTTCGTCACAAGAAGATGTGACGTACACTATCAGCTTAATTTGGGTTTGTGAGAGTCAGGCTATTGTTCAAGAATTGTCTTCGTTAGCTATTTGACATATCCAAAAGTAATCCGTTAGTTTGTGTACGTTTCTGCAATCATGGAATTGCGTCAATCATATACTAGGTAGCGTTAGGCTCTAAAACCCAAAAGCTGCACGTCGATAGTAATATATGAACTCGAAATGTAATTGGAGTGATAATAGAATGGAATAGTTAGGATATAATGTATATTTATTAGCTTCTGCTACTACAGTACAATAACAAATAATTAATGTAGTTCACAAAAAAATGATACAAATGTATATCCCACCCTACCAACCAATCAACTGAATAGAACTCTCTAAGTCTTAACTTAAATGTTCTTAAAGAAGAAGAAATCCTTACAAGCAAAGGCAATCCATTGAAAATTTTCAAGCCATGGTTGAACAGAGACTTTTTTAAACACTTAGTCTTAAATTTGCCGATATTATAATCTTCCCCTGTCCTCAGGCCATACGATATCATGGATCTTTTCATGAGAAAATGTGGAAGGCATGGTGCTACCCAAATTATTAGTTATTTTAAAAATAAAACTGAACTAGCTTCCTCTATCACATTTTGGATTTTAATGAATTTCAAAGAACGCAGCATGTCGTCTATCCTCGTGTACTTATTGCGCCCTAATAAAACCCTCATTGCTCTGTTTTGCAAAATCTGCAATCTGTCTATATCTTCTTGATTTCATCTCAATAGTTATGATATGCAATATATTAATTGGGGATGAACTATCCTATTATAGACAATTCGTTTTGACCAATCAGACAATCTCCCGGATATCCTACGAAAATGACCAATTTTCTTTAACACATATAATTAATATGGGTACTAAGTGTCAACTACGGATCCAAATGGACCCCAAGATACTTAATATCGCTCACTTGTTCTACAGTGTCATCCCCAATACTAAGTTTCAAGTTTTCATCTTTAAACAGTCTACAGTTCTGCCGTGATCCAAATACAATGAACTTTGTTTTTTGTGAATTTAACTTCAATTTCTTGAGAGCAAGCCAATTGTAGAAAATTTTCAATTGTCTCTTGGTAACATCAACAAAGTTCGAATGAGAGACTGATATAAGGGTATCATCAGCGTACAATCTCACAAAACAATCACATAGATACTCACTTAGGTCATTAACATACAATATAAACAACAATGGCCCTAGTATACTCTCTTGAGGCACACCATTTAGTATTTTAGCCTCAGATGAGATATTCTCACCGATTTTTGTCTTTTGTGTTTTTCCTTATAGGTAGTACTCTATCCATTCAAGCACCACTCCCGTCACCCCGTAACTACGACACACTTCAATCGATTTATCTCTATTAATAGTTTCAAAAGCCCGTTCTAAGTGAACAAAAACACTTACACATATTTTGCCATCATCAATATTTTTCTTCCAATTACAGAGCACAAACTGCAATGCAATGTCTCCTACGAAATCCAGATTGACATTTTTAGAATATTTCATTTTTCTCCAGATAGTCACTGAGCTGTTTTCAATTATCGGTAATAAATTTATGGGTCTGAGTTCCTCAGCTGTCTTTGGATTGTTGACTTTCGGAACTGGTGTCACAACAGATATTTTCAAAGTGAAAGGTAGTTATCCAGTCTGAAGTGATGTATTGACCAAATTTAGCAAAGAATATCCCATGATAGGAAATATAACTTTCAATAGTTTAGAGGTCAGAATTTCATCTGCTGAAGCCTTATTTTTAAGACCTTCAATAGTACGTTTCAGTGTTCAAAGAAATTTTGGAAAACTATTCAAATGAACATTGCAACTTACGTTCAACTTCTTTGAAATCCTGATGTGGTTCTGGTATAGAGGAAACAATCTATTTTATATTATTAGCAAAAGAGGAATTTGGTGAAAAGTTATCAGTTGCCTTAAATTCTGGCTTCAAAGTCATCTATACGAAAACAGCTTATTAGAAAATCAAATATGTACCTACTCATTCATTGCATCTACGTACCTTGAAGTTTTTCTGATAGCTTTTAACTCGGAAATAAAGTAACACTTGTATTGAAATCGAGTCAGTTTATTATAATTCTGAGTACCACATTGTTTGAACGCTAAACAACTAAACGAATTTGCCTAGGTTCGGGCTGGATAAGTATAACTATAAATCTGTCTGGTTTCAGAAGTTTACGTCTCTATATTACAAGTTCCGAAATTGTACTTTTATCATATTTCAACATTTCACATGAAGCAAACTTGAAACTTTAAAACTAGGCGGTTAACGCACGACTTAATTGAAGTTCTATACATGTTCCCTAAATAGGAATTATCAAATGAATATTGGTAGATAAATGATTGTCTTTCGTTGTTGCTGGCAATGTAAATATACCAATTGATGGCTCAAATTTCTGCTACCGCCCTAGGCCCTTTACATAATTGTACACTGTTGGAAGCCAAAATCATACCACTTTGTCTCTATTTATTAGCTGTTCAAATGTGACCATTTTTACCTCCAAACGTATCTGTCTGTGGCATTGAAACGTGATTAGTGGTAGTAGAAAACGTAAACTGTGGCAATTTCAGTTTCCCTAGAACTCGCTGCAAAAGTTGGACCAATGTTTTCGTCTTCAGTATCAGTGTACAGTTTATTTTCATTCGTACTATCTTCTGTTTCACTATCTGATTCATTAACCTCTCAATCGATAAATTGCAATAATAAAATAAATGAGATAAAACACAAGGTTTAACTTTAATCTACATTTTATTTGAAAAAATTCGACGACGTTTCGTTTGAATAATTTGAATCAAACCACCTAATAAAAGAAAACCATTCATTCAATAAAAACTTGACATATTAACATATAAAATCAAAAAGTTCAAAATTAGATCTCCTAGAAGCATTTAGAAATAAATAGATACAAACATTACAAGCTTTTGAAGGAGCAGGTAGATGTGAATTTTTCAACTTCTACTTAACTTGTTTAATTAGTTTTTATTACCTTTCATACTAACTGTACAATGGCTTTGGTGGATTTTCCTGTTATTCATCCAACTTGTTCTACGATTTGTTTATAATACCATACTTTCATTCTGTTTGTCATTCTTGATAAAGCTGCTGTAGTTTGAAACGTCGTCGAATTTTTTCCAATAGAGTGTAGATTAAAGTTAAACCTTGTGTTTTTTATCTCATTTATATCATGGATCTACATCAAGTAACGGCCTCCACAATTCAAATAATAAAATATCTACCAATCGTTTTACCTGCTTTGCAACGTCATCGTGTTCTTATATGGTTTACCTGAATACCAAATGAATAATATGTAAAAATCATGTAACTAAACCCAATAATAATAATATAATCCTTCACATCGACATTTTTTTGTCCTTGAGTACTCGGGCACCAGTTGCTCAAGAAGATAACTGCTGTATCGCGAAGCACGAATATGTTAATATGATTCTACAAAATGACGAAGCTCATTTCGACGTAATCGATAAAAAATCGGGACACTAATCGAGGAGTCCAAAAGCTTGATACAAAATTATGCGAGACTACTTGAAGAAAACCTGAGTTAATTAAAGAACCGATATTCTCAGAACAGACACTAAATTCTTGATCTGAGAATAAACAAAGTAGACTTAAAATATGTCTACCTGGAGCAAAAGTTCTACCAAACAGATAATAAAAGGAAATGTTGCAAGTTGCAAGTTGCACGTTATGTTGTTCACAAGAATGGATAATTCTACAAAAATTTGGTATCTCCTTGAGTTAAAAGAAATCTGTTCTTAAAAGTGGTAACTCAAAAAATATAACTGAATTGTACTCCAAATCGGAAATAAACTTTAAAATTGGTTATCTGCTGAAAGTAAACTCTACAATCCAAAAGATACCTGCATTATATTCCTGAAGCTGTATCTTCTCCGTGAATTGAATCCCTCCGAAACATGAATTTCAAAAGTCGGGTTCCTCAAAAAAATAAATGCATTTCGGGATCCTCCAAAAGCCTGTATAATACGAAGAAATACGCAGGCACATTTTTACAAATTGCAAATCTTCTGAAATTTATTGAAAACTATATATCTAATTTTAGCGAAAATTGAAAATTATCAAGATGTTGACTCGACGACAGCCTATCCACAAAAGTAGAAAACCTAAAGTCGATGTAAGGATGAGTATACGCAAAAAGAGTACAGTCAGAACGACCAACTGAGCCCTAAATCTAGGGAGATTGGGAGTCCTAATTTTGAACGCAAATTTTCCAGAGAATCAGTAAATGTCCCCTGCCACTGCGCATCTGCCACATTTTTTGAACCAATGAAGTTAGCGTATACATTACTTGAACATTACTATTGGCAGAGCAGAGGCCAGATTTTCCATAGCTTGGTGCATATCACTTGATTAATTAGTATGCGCGTGCAAGGAAGTAATGTATTAGGTGCACAACTAAATTCTCGCTGTTTGTCGATAGATGGCTCCAGCAGTAAGTGCTGGTCGATTTTTACATATGAAGAACGTCTTGAACAAAGATTGGACATGTGGTAAACAAACCACTGTGACACATTAGTAATTTTGTTTTTCCGTCATATACTTTTAGTTGTGAGAAAATGTCTGATTTTGTGCCAAATAATCGTCATTTGCAGAAAGTGTTGATTTTCTTCTTTCATTCGACGAAAACGGTGGCTGAAGCTCATAGAGAGCTTCAAAAAGTTTACGGAGATGCTGCTCTAAGTGAAACAATGTGCCGGGATTGGTACCGTCGCTTCAAAAACGGCGATTTCAATGTGGAAGACGCAGAATTGTAGGCATTGTTCGATGAGGATCCGTGCTAAACGCAAGAAAAGTTTACTTCAGCCTTAGGAGTTACCTGCCAGGCCATTTCCAAGCGATTGCATGCGTTAGGAATGATTCAAAAGCAAGGAACTTGGGTTCCTTATGATTTGACGCTAAGAGACGTTGAACGTCGTTTTTTCGCCAGTGAACAACTTCTCCTGCATCAAAAATGAAACGGTTTTCTTCATCGCATCATAATGGGTGATGCAAAATGGATTCATTACAGCAACCCAGAAAAAAATCTTGGGGACTGCACGGTCAAGGTCTACGTCATCGCCTCGGCCGAATATTCACACTGCGAAAGTTATGCTGTGTATTTGGTGGGACCAAATCGGTGTTATTTATTATGAGCTGTTGAAACCGAACGAAACCATCACTGTGGAACGGTATCGAATTCAATTGGTGCGACTGAATTATTCACTGTGCAAAAAACGGCCACAATACGAGCAGAGACAGGAAAAAGTAATTCTACAACATGACAACACTCGGCCTCACGTTGCCAAACCCGTTAAAACCTACTTGGAAACGCTAAAATGGGAAGTCCTACCCCACCAGCCATATTCTCCAGATATTGCACCATCCGATTATTACTTATTCCGTTCGATGGCACATGGTCTGGCTGATCAGCAGTTCCGCTCATATGAAGAGCTCGAAAAATGGCTTGATTCGTGAATAGATAACCTCAAAAGACGAACACTTCTACCGTCATTGTATTCGAGCTCTGCCAGAAAGATGGGAAAAAGTTGTAGCTAGCGATTCATTTGTAATCATTTTTCACAATAAAGTTGTATTTTCATAAAAAAAGACAGCGAGACCTTTGTTGCGGACATAACAACATAAACTTCTTGTGAAGACTTTTGTCATTACACAAAATGATCCAAAGCCCAGGGATGTACATACCACAATATTATTATTAACTTTTCGCATTGCTAATTTCGAAAAGTACGGTCCTGCATCTTTATCTGTTCTCAGGGGTAGCTTTAGCTGAAGGCCTAGGTAATCTAGAAGACAAATACGCATATCCACCTACAAGATAACTCAAACACCACACATCTGCGCCTATATTTTTGTTTTCTTATTATTCATTTGTCTCATTGTTGTATGACACTCTACGCAGCTGTTATTGTATCACTTGGTGGGTGGAGGGATAATAAGTGGCGAACCTTATGAAGAGTAAATTTGATAGCAACAGGTATACTGGCCTCGAAATAAAAAAGCAATCGAAATAGTTTTTACATTTGATCTTTAAATTATTTGACATATGACACCTACTGATGAAATTGAATGAAGGACAATTCTTGAAGTTGTGTATCTACTTCTGATAATTTCGTGACAGATCGACATCAAAGATTGTCTTATTGTTCTCGAAAATGTTTACTGCAAAATGAAATCGAAAATTTTTCGACAATTATTAAGATGTCAAACAATGTTAGAGAAAAAGCTAGTACACGAAACTTCAGGAAAAGCTAAAGAACTTTTATCTATAGGGATTGCCATAACTATAAATTCGAATGAAGGAAATATTCATTATTTTCTCATTTTATTCGATATGATGGTATATATATATATATATATATATATATATATATATATATATATATATATATATATATATATATATATATATATATATATATATATATATCAACAAATGGGCCTTAGTCCCCGGCAGGCCTTAGATGGTCAAAGGCTGCTAAGAATCCCCGGGTTAGCTATGCGAATCTGTACGTGGAATACCAGAACAATGTATCGAGCGGGTAAAATAGACAACGCGATACAGGAGATGAATAGGTTAAACATCGACATAATGGGAATAAGCGAGATGAGATGGATTTCTCTGGAAATAGCAGCGGACAACATCAAAATGGAGTAAGTCTCATAATTAATAGTAGGTTTCATCAATCAGTGGATAATTTTGTTCCCATTTCGGAGAGAATACTTCTGCTTCAACTAAACACCAAGCCGGTACAAATTAATATCATGCAGGTATATGCACCTACGGCAGATAAATGCGATGATGAAGCAGAAAGTTTTACCATGACCTCCGACAGACAATCAGGAAACTAAACAGGAAAGACATCACAGTAATCATGGGCGACTTCAACGCCAAACTGGGAAGGAAGCGGTAACGAATTTGTTGGATCACACGGGCTTGGCATACGAAACGAGAGAGGTGAAATGTTGAATACGTTTGCAATGGAAGAACAAATGGTGATACTCAATACATTTTTAAACTACCGGCCCGCCGTTTATACACCTGGAAATCACCTGCGGATAGACCGGACCACATAATAAGAAATCAGATAGATTTTATGCTGGTCAATAAGCGGTACAGAAACATTTTCACTGCAGTGAAGACTTACCCCGGCGCTGATATTCAGTCAGATCACGTTCCGCTGGTCGGCACAGCTAAATTAAAGCTGAAAAAGATCATAAAGAAAAACAACATCCCCAAATCGACAAAATAAAACTAAAGAACCCAGCCATAAAGGAACAAGTGAAACAACACATGTCTGGAAAATTAAAAGTCAAAGACACTACTGTGGACGTCGATGCTGAAGTTGATACACTGAAATTAGTTGTGAAGTCTGCAAGTGACACTATTCTTAAGCCTGATAAAAACAGGAAAAGAAACGATGGATGACTGATGGAATCCTAAGTCTGATGAAAGAACGCCGGAAAGTAAAAAGACAAAGATCAGGATAAATACAAAGATATTCAAAAAAGGATCCGGAAAGAGATAAGAAAAGCTAAGGAAACATGGGCTCGAGAAAATGTTTAGAAATAGAAGATCTAAAAAGACATGATAGTTTCAACATGCATCGTAAAGTCAAAGAATTAAGTGGCCTATACAAAACACCTATGGTTGGCCGTCTGCTGGATGAAGACAACAACACCATCATCAGATAGAGACGAGAGAATTAATACCTGGAAGAAATATATCAGCACTCTGTTCCAAGATGAGAGAAATAACGAACCAGTAATCAACGCTGACGCGGGTCCACCCATCACCTCTGACGAAGTGCACAAGTCCATTGAACAGATGAAGGATGGAAAGGCTCCAGGACCAGATGACCTTCATGCCGAGTTCCTGAAGTTGCTGGACGGAGACGGAATAAAATGGCTGACAAATATATTTAACCATATTTACGACACCGGAGATATTCCTCGAGACTGGCTAAAGTCCACATTTATTCCAATACCTAAAAAAGCCAGTGCAAAACAATGCGAAGACTATAGACTAATCAGCCTCATGAGCCACCTACTCAAATTATTTCTGAAGATAATTCACAAACGTATATATAATAAATGCGAGGAACATATATCAGACACACAATTCGGATTTAGAAATGCACTAGGAACTAGAGAGGCTTTATTTGCTATTCAGGTCCTATTCCAGCGATGCAGGGATGTTGGTTGTGACGTATACGTCTGTCTTATAGACTACCTAAAAAAGCCTTCGATAGGGTCCAGCACAATAAAATGATAGAGGTTTTAAGAACAATCGGCTTCGACGAGAAAGATTTGCGTCTGTATTGGCATCAAACAGCAAATATTAGAGTCGATGGTGATTACTCAGAAGATGTAAATATAAGACGCGGTGTTAGACAGGGCTGTGTCTTATCCCCCACTTTGTTCAACCTGTACTCAGAACACATATTTAACACAGCACTGGAAAATGTGGATGCTGGAGTGTTGGTTAATGGACAGAGATTGAACAATATACGTTACGCGGACGATACTGTTGTGTTCGCTGATTCTCTCGAAGGTCTTCAAGAATTGATGAATCGTGTCTTTAAAGCTAGCTCTGAGTACGGATTGTCTCTTAACATCAAGAAGACCAAATTCATGGTAATTAGCAAACAAAATACACCTCCTGACCAACTAGTAATTAATAATCAACAAATTGAAAGAGTAACTAATTACACATATTTGGGCACTACGATTAATGAGCAATGGGATCACTCTGTGGAAATAAAATGCCGCATAGAAAAAGCAAGAGCCACTTTCGTTAAAATGGGAAACCTATTTAAGAGTAGAGATCTTAATATACATACCAAACTAAGACTACTCAAATGTTATGTCTGGTCTGTGCTTCTATACGGTGCCGAGTCCTGGACCTGACGGAAGCATCTACAAAAAACTTGAAGCCTTTGAGATGTGGCTATACAGACGAATTCTTAGAATTTCCTGGGTGGATCGTGTTTCCAACAAAGAGTCTTAGAAACACTACAAAAGAGACCGAAATAATGTATAACATCGTTAAACAACGCAAATTAGAATATTTCGGACACATAATGAGGAATCAAAAAGATATGGTCTGCTCCAGTTAATACTACAGGGAACGGTTTTAGGCAAGAGAGGGCCTGGAAGGCGCAGAATCTCCTGGATGAAAAACCTCAGAACTTGGTTTTCTATGTCTACAAGAGGGCTGTTTAGAACAGCAGTCAACAAAGTACAAATTGCTTTGCTTATCGCCAACATCCGAAACGGATAGGCACGCTCAGAAGAAAAGATATATATATATATATATATATATATATATATATATATATATATATATATATATATATATATATATATATATATATATATATATATATATATATATTCTTTTGAAAAGAGAGGATTTACAAATATTCGAATAATTGTATTTACAATAAATGCTTATATCTATAATTTTGGTGTGTCAGAAAAAAAATACAAGTGTGAGCTCAAGAAATGTAACAGGGGAACCATACTATCTTGCATCATATGATTCAATAAACGAGTGAAAAAAAACTCGTTTTCCTGTCGCTATTGCACTAGCAATAGCTTGTCTGTTTATGTTGTTTTAGTGTCGTGTATACATAAAGAGTACCAAAGATTTTTCTGCTTAGCCGCATCATTCTCTCTTGCACTCCATGATTTCCAGACGAAGACAAGGGTGAAAGGAAGGGGGTTTGGGACAAGAATCTGTAACAATGGAAAAAGAAAACCAGCAGAAAAGTATTTCAATAATCATACCTCTTATAAGTCTAAACAAATCTAAGAAAAGATTTTACATAGCAAGCAAGTCCATAAAAAGGACTAAGGAGATCAAAAAATACAGAACCTGCGATATTTCGTCTTTCGCAGTGTGAGTCTACTGAAACATAATCACTTCCTTGTTCTTGCTTGCCAATTTTGAAGTATAATCGCAAAAAAACACCTTCAGTATTCCAACTCAACAGAACAATTCCCTCTCTGTTTGACCGAGAGAGCCCCGATGGCCAGGTTCAGTCTTCTAAGTGATGCTGATTATGATCTGTAGATGTTTTAGAATCATTATGGATCCAATAATTTGGGTTGACATCGTCCATATATTATTTCTTCGTGGATCTTGTTTAATTCAAAGGGAAATTTGCAAAAAAATTTTGATGGTGAGAACGATTTATTTACACTTCGAAACCTTGAAATTCTCTGTAAGATCTGATAATTCAAAGACTGCTGATTCGCAAATCTGTTTGAATTACCCTTATGCGCTGATATCAGCGTTGTTCAAAGCATTCTTGTTGGAACATTATTATCCCCCGCGAATGAGGAGTGTTTGATCATAATATGTTCATTTTTTTCCAAACAGATGCCAGCATCTCTCTGCTGATCCACTATTGCTTCTTTTCATATGGTTATTCTTCTTTCTTCGGAAGGGATATTAAAACTTTTCCATGACAGTGTCGAGACTGATTTACTTGGCATTGAAGCAGGTGTTTGTAAGGCCGATCAAGTGTACTCTCGAGGTATTCAAGAGATTCGGTATGACTTAATAGTTGGCCCCGCCACATGACTTCCAGTTTCAGATGCCAAATTATTTTTAAGTTAAAATTCGCATGTTTATTTTCCGAAACTTTCAAGAAATTTTTCTAGTTTCAATTCTACTACTTCAAAAGTAGCACCTTGAGCAGATTCAGCTGTCATAAGTTTATAAGAATATGTATATATGTTCCTGGGGTTAAATAAGTTGGTTATTGATATTGTGAAGTATAGGAGCCAGTACACTTCCTTGAATCCCAAAAATTTTTATGATCTCAATCGACTATTCTTGTTACCGAACGTATCACAAAAGCGGTGATTTTGAAGCATGCATTGATAAAGTGCGTGAATTTGACAATTTTCGTCCTTAAACTTCAATAATAACTCAAACCAAGAAAGTGCAAGATCCAGAAAAAAATTGAAATTTGGACGCAATAAAATCTATAGGGCCGGCTCCGTGGCGTAGAGGACATGATGCTCGTCTCCTGCGCAGAGTTACCTGGGTTCAATCCCCACAATGTCGGTGCGATTTTTCGAATTCTGAGAATCGCTTGAGTATCCATCTTTCGGAGGAGATGTCAAGCCGTGGGTCCTGTCTTACAGAGCTGTGTTAGACGTGAGGGGTTTGGCAAAATTTCCGGGTTAGTGAGGTGATAAAATTCCCCGGCGTGTCATTGGCCGAAAGGCGGAAATAGAGCACGTTAAAGGAATAAAAAACAAACAAAAATCGGGCCAATCAGACATAATAGAAAAAAACTACACAGCTGAAGTTAATCTTTGCTCTTGTTGTCAGAAATGGCATAGAATGAATTGGAGTAGAATCCATACAAATTTGAAGGGCCTTAAGGATATTAAAGAGTTGACTGAATGATTGAAAGATTACGAGAGTTCAAATGAGAAAAATTCAGAAGAAACGTTTATCCAAAATTTGCTCTGAGCGCTAACAACCAAAGGAAAGATCAGTAACGTTTTATAACAAGACAATTCTTCATTAAAAATACGATAAATATTTATTGATATGATCACTTTCTCCTTGGAATGATGCTTGTTCCACGCATATATCAGTTTTTTATCCACACAATTCATAACCAGGACATGCCATCGAAAATGGAAATGTACAATCAACTTAGTCATGAGGAACTAAGCACAGTTCACACTCTAATGAGCTTTAAACCTGTATTGAACAAGTGTTAACCATGAAAGATATATACACTCAATTAACAGTAGTCTATTTGGTAACACATGTTACCAGAGCTAGTGTATTATTTTCTTATTTAACATAGGGACGGGGGTCCCCATCGCAGGATTATGATGTAAGTATACAAAGTGACTGGTGTATATCCCGAATGAATATTGGATTATTTCCGGATGAAGAATCTCGAAACGTCACGTTAAACGGCAGGGGTTGTAAGGATCACCCTCGTTTTAGTTTATATTGAATCAAATGTGCACAACGGGGTGTCGGAAATAATTTATATATTGTCATGTTTTTCTGACCTAAGGGCGACTTCACCATCCTGGAATGAAATGATTAGATTTTTTCAATCCCCAGGAATAACCTCATAAAGTCAATCGCATATTTGTGTTTTTTAGTATGTCACGAATTCGCTGATTTCTTTGGTGAATAATGAATCCATGATAGTCTATATCAGGGGTGCTCAGAATTGAACTTCTGGCGATCTACCTCAATATTTTTAGACTACTTACGATCGATTCTGAGTCACTGCAAGTATGTGTGATGCAGGGTTGTCGTACATACACGATACACCCTACCTACCTATCTACCTAGGTGGGCTGTACCGTAGCATATATAGGTATTAGCTTTCCGCATAACATACATTATTTTAGTCAAGGTTTGGGTTAGGTTCAGTTAAGTTCATCTCTATAATCTCAATGACGATCATATGTAATCATGCTTGCGATAAGCACTCAGGTTACGTACCAAAATTATGCTGAGGACATTAAGTGCCAGGCTTCAACATCCAAAATCCCTCCTTAGTTAAGTTTACCATATATAACTCTTTTGTTTTGTAACAACCAATAAACTCTTCTTCTTCTTTTCCAACTTTATTTTAGGCGAAACCGCCTGTTTATTCTTCGGTCGTTTGTCTGTTACGGAACAAGTTGTCACTCCATCTTTTTCGTGGTCGTCCCACGCTTCTGCACCCCAGTGGAGATCTATCACGGGCGGTTTTCACTATTCTTCTGTCATCCATTCTGTTTATATGGTCATTCCACTCCTGTTTTCTGTTCAATACCCAGTTGTTAATGTTGTCCACCTTGCACATGTTTCTAATATTCTCACTCCTCTCTCTGTTGAGCAGTGTTTTCCCGGCTATCCTGCGAAGTACCTTCATTTCGGTTGTCTCTAGTAGTCGCCTGGTTTTCGTTGTTTCTGGTCTAGTTTCTGCAGTGTATGTCATAATGGGCCTTACAGTTGCTTTGTAGATTCGTGCCTTGGCTTCAATTCCGATATGCTTATTGCGCCAAATTGTGTCATTCAGACATCCTGCTACTCTTGTTGCCTTTGTTGCTTGCTCCTTACCTCCGCCACGACATCTCCGTAGCCCGAAATCTCTATGCCGAGATATTTGAATTTCATTTCCTGCTGGATAGATTTACCATCAACCTCAAGCTTTCATCTCAATGTTGTTTTCGATGTAGTCATGCATTTTGTTTTTGAGGCAGAAATTATCATATTAAACGATTTGGCTGTACGGTTGAACTGGTGTAGGAGGCGCTGTAAATCGTCTTCATTTTCTGCAATCAACACAGCGTCATCGGCGTAACACAGGATAGTTATCTCTTTGTCCCTATTTTGTAGCCCTCATTCCTCTTACTTTTTTGATTATCTCGTCCATGATGATGTTGAACAGAAGGGGGCTTAACGAATCTCCTTGACGAATACCACTTCTTACTGGTATCTGTGTGGTAAGCTCCCCGTCTAATCTTGCCTGGATCTTGTTCGCAGTATATATATTTTCGATAGTCTTTATTATATTACGTGGGATTTGCCTGTTGTAGAGCAGATGTATAATGTCTGATAATTGGACCCGGTCGAAAGCTTTGAGCAAGTCAACAAAACACATAAAAAAATAAACAATAAACTCGTAATTTTGAATAACTATGAGTTTATTCATTGATATTATAGAGAAGAACCTAACTAAACCTAATCCAAACCTTGACTAAAATAATGTATATGCGGAAAGCTAATATCTATATATGCTACGGTACACCCTACCTAGGTAGATAGGTAGGTAGGTAGGTAGGGTGTATCGTGTATGTACGACAACCCTGCATCACACATACTTGCAGCCTCTCAGAGTCAATCGTAAGTAGTCTAAAAATATTGAGGTAAATCGCCAGCAGTTCGAGTTTGAGCACCCCTGTAATGGCAGGATATTTGAAAAATCAGCTTTTCGAGAAATGTCGCCTGTCGATTTCTATGGTAATATATGTTTGACAGTATATTAAAGGAAAAGACGCGCTAACGCCCTTTGATTTTTCTATTCACAAAAATTTGCCCTATACAATAGCTGTGAGTGAAATAGATGAGATTATTAAAGTTACGAATGAAACTGTCCATGGTGAATGCTCCATTAACGATATATAAAAATGCTCTAAGAAATCTACATTACAAATACAAGTAAACGGTGATTTCTACTAAAATATATTATTAAATGCTCAACGCGTTTCGATACACAGTATCTTTGTCAAGAGCGAATGAATACTATCTTATTAACATATACTTATATATACCAAAGAAGCAATCCACTCAGAGCTATCTGTATTTGAACTAGGGTTTAGGAAATAAATTTAATAGGGTGAGTTATTTATGTTTATCTGATCATTAAGAATTTCCGGTGAATACCTAAATCTGTTAATTTCAAGTACTTCCAAAAGGTTGAGTTTTATATCTCTATTCTCAGAATGTAGGATTTTAAATTCTGAATTGAAAGAGTGACTATTTTCCCTAAGATGATTTGAATAATTTGAATCGGTTTTTCCATTGATGAAACTGCGTTTATGTTCAGAGATTCTAACATTAAAATTTCTTCCTGTTCTACCTATATAAAAACGATTGCGATCTGCACAATCCAATCTATAAACACCTGATTTATTTTCTTTAATATCTGGAGATTTATAATTCCTGATAAATCTAACCTAACCTAAGCTAAATTTGTTGATGTTTTGAACGCTATATTTAAATTTGAAGTTTTAAGAAGGGATTTCACATTATTGCTATTATTGCCTGTATATGTTAAAGTATTGAATTTCTTGTTTTGGTGTTCACCGATTGGATATATATGTTGTAAAGCTAATTTTGTTTTTTCTTATATAATATGCTGCTAACTAAATTTGCATCAAACTATTATTTATTGCGATCTGTTTTATCAAATTCAATTCTTTGAAATAATTATCATTAGATATCGGTGTGCTTCATGTTGGTAAGGATGTGCCGATGTATAATAATATCTGTATGAGAAGGCTTATGATAAATTGAAAAATGGTGTTCATTATTTGATCTTATTATTGTCAGGTCTAGGAAATTGATCGAATTGTTATGTTCTATTTCAAAAGTGAATTTCATTTTTGGGTGCAGGTTGTTGATGAAATTTTCGAATACAGTGAACTGTCTGTTTGTTCCTGTCAAACACAATAACGTCATCGACATATCGATACCAATATAGTAAATGTTTACTAAGCGGGTGTTTATGAATAGTTTTTTCTATGTTATCCATGAAGATTTCTGCTAAAAGAGGGCTTGGGGGTTCCCATTATAAGTCCCTCATTATTTTTATAAAAACAATCGCTAAATGAAAAATAATTTTGAGATATTCAAAAATCTAATTAAGCCATAATGTCGTATTTAATTCGCGGATTCGTCATATCTTGTGTTAACAAATTATCGATTATATTATACGGATCTTTCGGTGGAATACTTAGAAACAAATTCTTGACATCAAAAGAGACTAATTTTGCATTACTTGGAATGACAATATTTTCTATTTTCATCAAATCATTCGAATTGCGAATTGAAAAAACGGTTCAAAATTACAAAATTTTTCCAGAAAATGTATTAAAATTTGGAAATCTTGAATGCTGGGGCATGTGAGAATGTTTAGGATAAATATTGTGTTTGAATCCTTTCTCCAATAAAGCCGTCTCATTAATGGTGAAATTTGTTTCGTTTAAATTTATGAATCTTTTGAAAAATTGAAGATTTGACAAGTTGGTGTTAAATTCTTTAATTTAAGGTTTATTTTAATGAGGTTATTAAGTTTCATCAATTGAGATTCATATTTACTCTGGATAATTTTATTGACTTTTTCTCTGATTTACCGGTCTAAAATATCGAATTCAATTTTATGTAATCTAAGGGGAAGCTCTGAATGAATTACCTTATCATAAGTATAACAAATATCCCTTTTGATATATTGGATTCTTCTGTCTTCTTTCATCCACGACAACTTTCCTTTCAATGCTCCTTTGATGGCTGCTGCACTGGTGTTCTTTGTCTTCAGGTTGATGTATTTGGGGATCACTTCGTTTTCCAAACACATAGTTATAAACCAAATGTTTTGCGAATGTATTGCTCCACGGAGAAGTAATTTGTAGTACCATAAAGCCAAACAGCTATAGTCCGCTTTCTTCAAAACTTTAATTGACGAGGCTTTTACGTGATAGAAATCCATTTTCACAAATACAAGTGAACGATGATTTCTACTAAAATATATTATTAAATGCTCGACGCGTTTCGATACACAGTATATTCGTCAAGAGCGAATGAATACTACAAATATATCTTGCTCTTACTTAGGCACAAATGAAGTGATCCACCGTATATACATAAAATATCAATACTTGTGTAGCTGAAAAAGTTACCACAATGCACAGTGAAGTTATAACAATAATATGTTTGTATTTTTCTCTACCTAGATGAGTGATCTCGAAAATTATAAGTACACCCCTGCTTATGTTTCCATTTTATAGCTGAAAAAATGCAAAATCGGATTAATTGGCCCAACGAGTTGCGTAGGTCATGAAAACCAATCAAACATGACTAGTTCAACAACTTTTAATCAGTACATTCGCATTTTGTAACTTCACACTGAAATGGAAATCCCTGCAAAATAGACTCGGAAACAAAACAATTGATTATGGAATGATGCTATAGTGACTTGGATTATATTGAATTTCTAAATGACAGCTTATATAGTAACAATATTCTATTATATTAACTACATAGCAAAATAACCGCTAAATTTTTTCATATGAGAATTTGGTAAATGTAAATGTTTCGGTAATCTTGAAGAATATTTGCAGTTAAACAACAAATTTGCACAAAAATATTTAATTTTTCTATTAAATCATTATCTTGGAATGTAAGGATTTCATTGTTGAGTATAGATGTTGTTTTCAACAACAATATTAAACGAAGCTGCAGACTGCAGTTTCGTCCTTATTAGGAGTTCATCAGTGTTGCATATCGTTTCTCAGCATCCTAACAAGCTACATCAGGGTACCCTTTCGATTCCAGAATCTATCTCGTACAAATGTACGATAGTCGCCCTCTATGCACCGAGTAGTATATATATATATATATATATATATATATATATATATATATATATATATATATATATATATATATATATATATATATATATATTTTATATTTTTCACGAAATCAGTTTGATTGCAAGAACAGATATATGGGCAACTCGTACGGGTTGAACCCCTTATATATATATATATATATATATATATATATATATATCCCTAATTTTATCTAGATGCCTCATGGTCATTCGCTGAATATAAACGAAAATGACAATTTAGATGACTTATTTAATATTTTTTCATCCAGTTATAACTATTTTGCAATAAAGTATCCTTTGTAATAACGAATCGATCATGCGGTTAGACACTTTGAAAAGTTCAATATGAATAAATTAAATTAATTATGATGCGAATATTACAAAAGCTACCTATTTAGACCGTTTCCCTGAGAGGCGACAATCTGATGAAAGAATATTCGATATTTTGAGGGAAAACCTCATTAACCATGGTATATTCAACGCCCCAAGATGGAGAAGATGCAACAATTGATGTAATAGGTAGTGTAACTGCCAACCCATCGATTTCGAACTGGCAAGTTTAAATGTGAACAGGTGTATCTGTTACTCAGTATTCTCAAGAAGAATATATATAAACCTTATAAAATGGGAATATCCCAGTTTTTGCAGCCAGGAGATTTCAAATGTCGACTCAATTTTTGCGTTCATGAATTTTCACGTCAGTAGTGATGAAATATTCAATCGTTAAAATGAATATTGGTCGGATGAAAACTCACATCGCCGTATTAATATTCAACGTCAAGGCCGATATGATAATGAATGAGAATTATGTTATATCACGAAATAGTGAATAACAATACTAACGAACTCTCTTGCTGATAGAAGAAATATCTATTTTCAACATGATGGAGCACTTCCTCATCAAACTATGTTGCTGATTCAGTTCACTTAAATTTTAGCAATAATTGGATTGGAACTAGGGGTCCAGTAAGATGGCCGGCCCGTTCCCCGTATTCGTCGACGCTGGACTTTTCCTTTGGACATATATCGAGGATATATATTGAAATATTGAAGAGTTGAAGCAAAATTTGTTGACATTACCAATAGTCAAATTTCCGATGCATGTCGGAGTATTCTCTGGTGTTGTTGATTCCATACAGAATAATGGCAATACATTTAAATACCTACATTGATTATTTCCATCAAATTTCATTCCGCATAATAGAATATCCTCTTAGTTTCCTGACTCAAAATAACCCATTGCATGCTACTTTTCAAAATGTTCGTACGCTATGGTCGCTTCGTTATTACAAAGGATAGTATATTCATACAGAAGTTGTAACTCAATGAGAAAACTTCAAATAATTCATCGGAATTTTTATTGCAAGAAATGAGAAAAGAGAACCTACTTAAGATACTTCAATCATACCGTGTAAAATCTGTGAATGGCCAAATCAAAATTACCTATGGCTCATATCTAAAATAACGCAAGATTGCATTATAAGTCAAAACCCGTTGGACATATAAAAAGAACTTTTCACCATATTTCACAAAGCTGCAGTACTAAAACGTCTGTCCAACCTGTACTGTCAGAAAATGTGTATATATTGAAAGACTGGTGACAATTTATGAATTCATTTCTACTGAAATGACTTCGGAAAACTCAAAGTCCTGTTGGTCGCTTTTCCAAAGAAAATGAGGGTGATGTATTAATTTTTCCTTCTGGTGTCTCATGGGAAAGAAGTAGAAGAATCGGGTGGTATAAGAGAAGAAACATGGAAGCTGATTATGAAGAAACATGAATGCAAGTCTTGAAAGAACCATAAAAAATATGAATACAATGTTCGAAGAACGAAATGAACATTTCTTTCACAAAGATTGTTTTGCGTTCTCTGGTCGATGTTTTCCTCCAAATCGGTGAATTCGTTTCACCAAATCCTTCGATATTAATTCATGCAAATACAATCGACTCGTATGAAGGCAAACACAAACACAGATGTAATAATTAATTAATTTAATCGCATATTTAATTCATTTAGAATAATCGATTTGCACAAACATTCATGTTCGCAAAGCTATTTATTTATTAGCAAAACAAACGCTATGCGTATACATGACGTGTTCTTTGGAAACTATGCGACGCCTAAGCTGATTATGTTAATTTGCAAATGTCGAAACGCTGTAGGGCAAACGATGCATCCTGATGGCAAAATCAAAAACGCTGTTTACATGAAATTGATGTCATACTTGCGCTGAATGACATAATGAATAAAAGCGGAATGGATTAGTTGATTGGGTGTGGTCGACGTCTGTTAGCCCTTTTAGATTGGCTTTGAGTAGATCATCGATAGTAGTATAGCATTTATCTAATTCTTCCATATCCTTATATTCGAATGAACCATTAGCGCGTTTATTATAATCATGTTAACATCATGATTATGATATAAAAGAAGTTACACTGTGTGGCTAATTTTTCATTTTATTAATTTTCAATGTTAGAAACTCTTTGTCATGTTCAATTCAATATCGGTTGATTCCATATAAATTTGGTTGTGTATATATATATATATATATATATATGGGGTTTCTTCTTTCTTCCGGTTTCTCGTCCGTTGATCCTAGTAATGACCATTCGTTGATTGGTTCTGACTACCTTTCGGCTAAATCGCACCAACCATTCTCAAGTCGGAGTATAATTCTACTGTAGAATCATCAGCAGATTGAACTGAACGTAGCTCATCTCATTCCTATACCAAGTTTCAGTGAAATGTTTCAACCGCATATTCAAGAAATATAACTGAAAATCGTAGGAATCTATAATGACGCTATCTAATAGGATCTTACAAATTTCATTAGGTTGTGTTATTGTTTGTTCGTCTTTTAACGATGTGTTCGGGAACTTAGCCCATCGACACAAGTGGACCTACAGTTTATCGTGTCACAAATAGAAGTAAACGATGATTTCCACTAACATATATTATTAAATGCTCGACGCGTTTCGATACACAGTATCTTCATCAATAGCGAATGAATACTACAAATATATCTCACTAACATATACGAAAGAGGCAATCCACTTAGAGCTATCCGTACTTGAACTAATGTTTAGGAAATAAATTTAATAAGGGTGAGTTATTTATGTCTACCTGATCATTAAGAATTTCCGGTTAATACCTAAATCTGTTAATTTCAAGTGCTTCAAGAAGGTTGAGTTTTATACCTCTATTCTCAGAATGTAGGATTTTAAATTCTGAATTGAAAGAGTGACTATTTTCCTGAGATGATTTGAATAATTTGAATTGGTTTTTCCATTGATGAAACTGCGTTTATGTTCAGAGATTCTAACATTAAAATTTCTTCCTGTTCTACCTATATAAAAAAATTGCAATCTGCACAATCCAATCTATAAACACCTGATTTATTTTCTTTATTAATTGGAGATTTATAATTCCTGATAAATGAACCTAAATTTGTTGATTTATTGAATTTCTTGTCTTGGTTTTCACCGAATGGATATATATGTTGTGAAGCTAATTTATGTTTTTCTTATGTGATATACTGCTAACTAAATTTGCATCATAACCATATATATATTGCGATCTGTTTTATCAAATTCAATGCTGATAAATTGAAATTACATTACACTTGAAATTCTGAGAATATCAAATTATAAATTCAACCTTCTTTACACTTGAAATTAACAGATTTAGGTATTCACCGCAAATTCTTAATGATCAGGTAGACATAAATAATCAATCTTATTAAATTTATTTTCTAACATTAGTTAGTTAGATTGCCTCTTTAGTATATATGAAAATTTGTTAGTAAGATATATTTGTAGTATTCATTCGCTCCTGATGAAGATACTGTGTATCGAAACACGTCGAGCATTTAATAATATATTTTAGTAGAAATCATCGTTTACTTGTATTTGTGAAAATGGATTTCTATCACGTAAAAGCCTCGTCAATTGAATAAATTAAGTATTTGCTCATTTGTGTAGCTAGCCATTCTGTTCGAATTAATTCGACTTATAGTCAAAAGAATGATAGTTTGTTATCTATGATCAGGGGCCTGTCTATGCTCTGGGATATGTCTATGCACCTGCAGAAATCTAAGCCTCGTTTACCAACTTCAGGTAGGTATGTAAAATTCGTTATTTCTCTATGACTTGAAAACTTCAAATCTCAGATACAGGGTATGTATGAAAAACTTCATTTAGTTTTTCACGCCAAATCTAATGAATTGAAAAAAAAATGGGTTACAATTTGAAAAATCGTAGTTATCGATGTTTCTTCGTTTCGAAGAAGCGGAAAAAAGAGCACTCTGTATACTGACTGAGATTCAGTCGGATATGAGTTATGTCCCGCATGGTTTCTTGTTTACAAAACAATTTTCAAGTAAAACTAGGATATTTCATGAATGAAATAAGCTAAACTTATGTATTAGCTTTTTCTGTAAATTTAATAACAAGTTTTATCGAACTAGTCATCAATACACAGGGTATTCCATATTAAATAACAAATTCGGTATGCACTTCCGGTATAACCGGAAGTACCATTGAGGTGAAAATATTTTAGATAGAGTATCGGACTAGCTGAATCAACTATCAAAATTTCAGAAGGATGTCATTTTCAGTTCTCTATTAACGTCTATATATACAGGGTGTCGAGAATTGCGTAGACAACGTTATGCCCCAGATTCTTCAGCACGAAATAAGTCGAATTAGGCCAACTAACCTACATCAAAAGTTCTTCGTTTGGCCGCTAGAGGTCGCCAAATCCGAAGATTTTTGTTCTTATTTTCAAATAATTTGGGAACGACATAAACTATATTAGTAATACGTAATCAGGTGCGTTATTCACGTTTTTTAGTGATCCACTAAATGACCTTGACGTTTTACAAGCGTCCCTAAAAAGTCGAACGTGTTTGTAATCAACCATAATTTTTCAACTGTTTGCGTTTGAGCAAAACTGTTTCAGAAATTGAGCCTGTATTTGTATTTGTGAAAATGGATTTCTATAACGTAAAAACCTCCTAAATTGAAGGATTACAAGTTATCTGGTCTTCGGAAGTGTATGTCTCTTTAGGCGACTCTTGCAAAAATACAAGTAAACGATGATTTCTACTAAAATATATTATTAAATGCTCGACGCGTTTCGATACACAGTATCTTCATCAAGAGTGAATGAATACTACAAAAAAATCATTTTAATTCATCACTTTTTTGTAGTATTCATTCGTTCTTGATAAAGATACTGTGTATCGAAACGCGTAGAGCATTTAATAATATATTTTAGTAGAAATCATCGTTTACTTGTATTAGTGAAAATGTATTTCTATCACGTAAAAGCCTCGTCAACTAGACTCTTGCAAATATCACAATTTTTGTTCAAGGACAACATCCATGACTTGAACCCGGATTCCTGCATACTTGCTCACTAACCGTACAGCTACCGAGGCGGTTTTTATTTGTTATTCAATTTATACTAACAATTTCATAACCCCGAAAAATTATCACAACCCTTCATGGGAACATTCTATCTTCAAAATCTTAAGTCATTTGATTGTTTATATTCTATTATGTTCTTTTCATTTCAGGTATGGTTTCAAAACAGGCGAGCCAAATTCCGAAAGCAGGAAAGATTGGCCCAACAGAAGACAACGAACGGTACTAGTGAAAATTCCAGTCCGTCAGCAAATTCTATCAAAGCAGAAAATAATTCGAAAAGTGGAAGCAATTTGAACAACTCAAAAGAAATCAAACCTGGCTCTCCGCATTCGGGAATGTCCACAACACCCAACTCGAATACAAGTTCGGTATCAAGTCAAAATTCGACAAATGGTGTTGATATCAAGCCGATGAATGGAAATGGTGAGTACTGTCCTGTCCGAGTTTCAGAAAAATAATGAAAAAAAAACTTCTAAATCTATGTTGTCTCCTTCAAAGTAAACCTAGTCGTTTATACTACAGCCGAGGCAGAAACAGTATTTATACCAAGATTTTGGCATGGTCATCACGAACATTTCCAGTTTTTCCAAAACACTTCCACAGAAATATCTCAGTAAGCCTAATCTGTGGAATTTGGTAGAGTTTTTTACTCATGAAACCTACTTGTTTAGCAAACTGTTTCCCTTGAAGGTTTTACCAACATCCCTATTCAATACCGCATGACTAAAGAAGAGCCTCGCCTTCATTATCGATGAAAAACGGCGTAGTATATTCTGCTGTGGCCACCTGAGATCATTTAATATGTGCGTTAACTCGTAAGTTATCGGGAAGATGTTCAATGGAATTTAGTTCCTCAGCACACTATTCACGCAGCTGTCGGAGAACTTTTTTAATCATTACCCCATTATATTTTTTTTTGTAGGTTGATAAATGGAGAAGAGCCAAAAAACGAAATCTCCTCTTTTTAGCATCTTTAATATTATAGCCCCCCATGATAATTTTGAAAAGAAAACAATAACTGAAAATTCAATTTAAACATCATTTATTCAATTCATCAATGTAAAACCTATATATATATATATATATATATATATATATATATATATATATATATATATATATATATATATATATATATATATATATATATCAATATAATAAAAAACATTTTTACAAATTTATTTCAGGTTCAAATGAAAATATTTCTGGAAATGGAGTTCCTAAAATTGATATTTTAACTGATTATTGGTCTTCAATTTGGGCAGTGCCAAGGCAACATAATTCCAATGCAAGTTGGATTTTAAATGAAAGGTCTCGATTTTCTAAAATAGAAAGCATGCAATTTGAAAAATTTTCAAACGAAGATATAACATCAGTTATTAAACACACAAAAATTGGAAATCTCCAGGTGTTGATGGTATTCATAACTTTTGGTTCAAGAAATTCTCTTGCGTTCATGAAAAATTGGCTGAATATTTTTCATTTATAATAAAGAACCCTCAGCTACTCCTTTATTTTTCACACAAGGAATTACTTATTTAAAACCGAAAAGTGATAATACTATTGATCCGTCTCAATATAGACCAATTACTTGCCTTCCAACAATATATAAAATTCTAACTGCATGTATTACCCAAAAATTTATGCACATTTGGAGAATTATAATATTCTTTCCGAACATCAAAAGGATGTAGAAAAAACACCTTGGTACTAAAGAGCAACTTGTAATTGATTCTGTTGCTTTGAATCAAGCTCAAACTAAGAAGAGAAATATTCATACAGCCTTCATTGATTACCAAAAGGCTTTTGACAGTTCTCCCCATTCATGGCTTCAAGAAATTTTGGAAATTTATAAAATTGATAAGACACTTCGTCATTTTCTTGAATTCGTAATGAAAAATTGGAGAACCAATCTTCATTTAAATATTTCAAAACAATCGTTAAAATCCGAAGTAATTCCAATCAAAAGAGGCATTTTCAAGGTGATTCTTTAAGTGCTCTTTGGTTTTGTCTTTGCCTCAATCCATTATCTCATGAATTAAATGCTACTAGTTTCGCCTTCAAAATAAAGAGTTTATTAACTGAATTCAAATTAAGTCACTTAATTTATTTAGATGATATTAAATTATATGCCGGAACCAGATCTCATTTAAAAGTCTACTTGAGATTACTTTCAACTATTCCAATGATATTCATATGAAATTTGGGCTTCCAAAATGTAAAAATCTTTCTATTGAAAAGGAAAGATCACCTCTGATTATATAAAGATTTCCAATATCGAAATCGAGCCAATGCATCAAGGAGATACATATAAATATCTTGGATTTTGCCAAGAGAAGACAATTAACCATAGCAGCACTAAAGAAATTATTAGAAGTTCATATTACAAAAGACTAAGAATTATCATCAAGAGTTATTTAACTAGTAAAAACCTTTTCAGAGCTATCAACTCCTATGCTGTTCCTATTCTTACATCTTCTTTTGGAATTATTAAATGGTCTAAAACTGATCTAAATGAATTACAATGTCAAACGAGGAAAATGCTCTGTAAATATCATAAGCACCACCCAAAGTCAGCTGTTCAGAGAGTTACACTACCTAGACATCTTGGAGGTCGTGGATTAATTGATTTGATTAATCTTCATAGTAAACAGATTTTTCATCTACGTTCCCATTTTCATGATAAACAGAGAACGTCTAAATTAAATGATATTGTTGTTGCTTCAGATTATAATCTTACACCTCTGAACTTGACAATGCAAAAGGTAGATTTTGATATATTTGATGATAATTCTAAAAGAGAAAGTTGGATGCAGAAGGAATTACACTGAAAGCACCTAAAGAATTGAAAAATGATTATATTGATGAAATTGCATCGAATAAATGGTTAGTATCTGGAGAATTGTTTGCTGAAACAGAAGGCTTGGCAATTGCGATCCAGGACCAGGTTGTTTTCACAAGGAATTATAGAAAACATATCATCAAACAAAATATAGATGATTCTTGCCGTAGATGTTTCTGTTCTTCAGAAACAGTTTTTCATATATTATCATCTTGCTCAGTCCTTGCTTCAACAGATTATTTAGAAAGACATAATGCTGTCGCTAATATTATTCACTTCAATCTAGGAATTAAACATGACCTAATTCCCAAAAGAAAAAATTTCAAAAATATGAACCTGAGATTATTTGTGAAAATGACAAATATAAACTTTTTTGATAAAACAATTCTGTGCAACAGAGCTGTAAAACACAATAGACCAGATATCGTTCTTAATGATAAACAGAATCAAATAACATATATAATTGATATTGCTATACCCGACACACATAATATACAAAATAAATACAATGAAAAATTTCTAAATATATGATGCTTGGCGACGAGATTAAAAGAATGTGGAAAATGAAGAAAATATTTATTCTACCGATTATTATTTCTACAACAGGCGTTATTCCTAGAAATCTTCACAAAAGTATTGAGATTTTGGGTCTGAAGAAAAATTTGTTTGAACAGTTACAAAAGATAACAGTCATCAAATCTTGTAATATTCTTCGTAGGTTTCTTTCCGAAAATAATAATGAGGTAGAGTCATAGGTTTTCTCTTTAGTTTATACTGCTCAGAATCTCATTTCATATTTTATTTATTTGTTTATATAAATGTAATATAATTAACTGACAATTTTGTCATATTTATATTCAGAGCAGTATTCTATTCGATCGTTCACCACTTCACACAAAGGAAACTATTAATGAGTAACATTCAGTGTTACTTGACTAAGGTCCGTACAATGGATTTTTCCGGGGAGAAAGCCTCTGACACTACTCGTTGGTACATTGATATCATTGTCTGATGATGCTATAGTATGTATATATTCTGGTAGATTGATATATTCTCATAACATTTAACGTTATCCTAATATATAATTACTCCAGGATATGTTTTGATTATAATCATTGCCTGGCAATGGTATTAATTACCGGGTGGTGGATTTATATTTTTTCATGAAATCAGTTTGATTGCATGAACAGATATATGGGCAACTCGTCGGGGTAAAACCCCCTATATATATATTAAAAAAATCTCAGAGAATTTTTCTCTGCAAAAGCTCTCACTTCTGACCTACATAGAGTGGTATCGTTGGCTGATAATCTACCGTTCCTATCAGATACTGAAAAACAAGAGCAATGATCAAGAAAGGAATCACTATGAGGTTAACCAACCACACATCGACAAAGAAGCCTCCAACGAATGGTTGATGAAAGGAGAATTATTCGCGGAAACAGAAGGATTCCTTATGGCCATTCAAGACCAAGTGATCGCTACAAACAACTACAAAAAATTTATTATTAAGGACGTAACATTACAAACAGATAAGTGCAGAAAATGCCATATAAGGTCGGAGACTATACAACATATAACGTCCGGCTGCGAACAACTGGCTAATACAGACTATCTTCACAGGCATAATCAAGTGTGCAACATTATTCATCAAAAACTTGCACACAAGTACGGACTTCTGAATACCTTCCAGCCATATTACAAGTATCAACCGGCGCCCGTATTGGAAAATGATGAATAATAGGCCGGATATATATATATATATATATATATATATATATATATATATATATATATATATATATATATATATATATATAGTATATATATATATATATATAGAGCCAGAACAGCAATGCTGGTGGATGTCGCCATACCGTATAATAACAACGTACTGAACAAGTTCCAGGAGAAAAAGACCAAATACACAGACCTTGCTATTGAGATCAAGCAGAGTTTGCACCTCGGTAAAATAGATATTGCTCCTGTCATCGTATCCTCGACTGGGTTAATACCCAAAACTTTGCAGGATAGCCTTAAGAAATTAGAATTGCATAAAAGTACCTATATAGAAATGCAAAAATCTGTAATTCTTATTACATGTAGGATAGTTAGGAAATTTATGTCAAGTATATTGTAATCGAGCCTATTCCTTTTGATTGCTGAATCTGGGAACGGTAAATTATATCCAGCTAACAGCTGAGATAATTTTATGAGTCCATAAGTCCACGATAATAAATAATAATAATGGTGGTACAAACAAAAATTAGAGAAAAGGGAATAATTGAAAACATTATTCCTTCACGTTTCGATGAAATTATGTTGTTTCATTTTCGATACAATTGCTTCAAAATTAGGAGCGATTCGAATATAGTTTTCGGCGTTTAATCAATTTCTGTTCTTCGTTTTTATGTTCATTAGAGTAGAGCCTTGTTCGCACATACGAAGTCTGGCTATTAAATAACGAGACTGGTTACGAAATTATTCTACATTCGAATGCTCCCCTTCAATATACTAACATAAAATCAAAATACCGATTTCAAGCGCAGCAAGAAGAATACTTAATGAAAAAGAAAAACTAAAAAGTAAATTGCAGAATCTTAGAGTCTGTTCAAATACTCCTTACTCAAAGAGGAAAATGAATCAAAAATTATATCACATAAAGCAGAAATGGAATTATAGGTTAAATACACATAAACGAAATTGGAGATTTCATTAATACATTCGACCTAGGGATACTAAGAGCAAACATTTGTTCATTCCTCGAGGATAACCTCGGTATTGCAAATTTCAACTGGGCCACTATGGGCGGGCAATCTAGCCTGTTTCTTAAGAGACTAAATAAAAACCTTAGAGCCAGAAGGCTCCTTCTGATTTCAAGGGACGTCATTTTGGATCTTGTTAAGAAAGCAGCATGATCACCATCCTCCCTCCAGGCAAGATACTTTACAAATTTCCTCTGAATGGCCTCTAAGTAATAGTAATAATAAATTGGATTCCAAATAACTGAGCCGTATTCAAGTTTGCTTCTGACGAGGCTTTTGAGAAGACGAATCAAAGTTGGAGAGTTCGTGAAATTTTTACCATTACGAATTATGAATCCATATCGTCTGGAAGCAGATGAAAAAAGGTAGTTGATGTGCGGTTAAAAAATGAATTATTGATCGAAAATGATACCTAGATCTTTAGCTTCATTGTATCGCCTTAAAACCGTTTCATATATTTCATAATCGAACAGTTGAATCAGTTTCTTTCGAGTTAAGCTCACTACACTACATTTAGACACATTCAAGTCAAGAAAATTGCTCCGCACAGTCAGATACAAAAATAACAACCTCCTGTAATCTCTCACAGTCATGTTGCTTTTTGATTTCTAGAAAGATCTTCAAATCGGCAGCATACATTAGCTTCGGAATATCTATTACATCCAGGAGATCATTTATGAACATAATAAACAACATAGGGCCCATATTCAAACCCTGCGGAACACCGGAAGTAGCCTCAAATTCACAAGAGTTGAATCCTTCAAGTTGAACGAATTGTCGACGACCGACAAGATAAGACTGCAAGAGAGCGATTAAGCGAGAGTCCAATCTGGTTTTCAGCTTATGTAGCAGTATTCGATGATTCACTTCATCGAATGACTTCTGAAAATCCGTATAAATGACGTCAACCTGGCCGGCACGATCCAAAACCTCAATGATATGCTGAGAGAAAACGACTAAATTACTTATGCTAGACCTAAATCGACATAAAGCCATGCTGCTCAATTCCAATCTTACCTCTAATTGTAGAAAAAATACAGTTTAGAAAAATAACATAATATGGCAATAGCTCTATAATTGGCAATAACCGCAGGCGCACCCTTCTTCAAAACATGTATAATTTTCGCAGATTTCCATTTTGAAGGGTATACTTTGCAGCAGAAATTATGTCACTCTCACTTATAACATTCAAATGAACAATGTCCTGATGATTAACATTAATGTTATCATTCACTATCACATGATCATCTCGAGTATCGTATACACCGCTGAAGTATTTGACAAATGCACCAGCAATATCGGCAGTTCCTTTAAAGGAACGATATTCATCACGCATCTCACCAGGTATTCTTGAATATCCTTTCTTTTGCTGGATAAAGGACCAGAAGCCAGAGGGGTCAGTAGAAATTTTCTCTTCTGCGAGGCGAATGAAGTCTTTGTAGTCCAATTTTGTTTCAACAAGAACCCTTAACATTTTATACCGCTTGAAGTGAAATTCAGTTTCTTATAAGTCTGGTAGGCTTTTTCGTTTTTTATAATGCATTGTATTAAATCCGGTCCATACCAAGATGGAAAACGGCGCTTGCGTTTACATTTATATGGTACTGTTTTCTTCAAAATACCTTTCAAAATTGAGTAGAATTCCTCGCCAGCGACCTCAGCATTATCCACCAAATTCGTAACAGTAGACCAATCAGCTTCAAAAACATAATTTGCCTTTTCTAAAATTGAGCTCTTTCATTATTGCATGGTTTACACCCAGATTATGTACACATTGAGCTCCGAGATCAAGAGAAAAATTCAAGGGAGGATGATGATAATCTATAGGAACTAGCGGTGACGCATCATCAAGCTTTTTTCAGGTCTTATTCGAGAAGATCAAATCCAAAATTCTGTTTTTATCATTCACAATATTATTGTATTACTTAAGACCAAGACTCTCCGAGAACATCTTCAATGAAATTCCTTTAACGTCGGTCTGTACATTCTCTACATTTGATGTGACGTTGAAGTCTCCAATAATGATCAATTGTTCATCCAGGAAACTATCTAATGAAGATAACAATACACAACAAAACCAAATCAGATAAAAATAATAAATCAGGTGTTTATAGATTGCATTGCAATGACTGTGATAATTTCTACATTCGTAGAACACAAAAATTTTAATATTAGAATATCGGAACATAATCGCAGTTTTTCAAATAAAAATCAGATTCAAACTACTCAAATCTTCTCCTAGAAAATAATCACTCTTTCGACCCGAAATTTCACATACCAATAAATATTGGGAAATATATATTTAGAAAACTTTAGAAATCAATAAACACAAACACTCAGGTAGACTCATTAATGAACAAGTCAATTTAAACCCTTCACCTTATTGAATCTCTTCAGGAGCAATCTATTTTTAATTTTTTGGCTTTACCTGTCATTAATAACCACTTAAATACTTAAGAAGAAGAACTTTATTAAGTACTTAATTACTTAAGAATATTTGTATTTATATTCTCATTTTTATCTATATATAGTTGTCATAATTTCTGTACATTTATTCGTCTAAAGTAGCTACGGTGTAGCGAAACGCGTTACGAATCGCAAATATTCAGTATAATTCCTCAAAAAACATTACTTGTTTTATTTTTGATAATGGAATTCTACTAAGTTAAAGCCTCCCAAATTCAAATGAAAAAAAAAATTACCTTTGCATTATGAGATGATGCGATAGAACCGTCAACTCGACCAGAATTGACTTCTTCTACTTGTCTGATTTGAGAGTCTATTTGTGACTCTTTCATTGTTGTAGGTATACGCAATTCACTCATTTCATGTCTAGAATACATATCAGGCTCATAAATTTACTCTCCTACAGTAATTTTGCGTATGATGAAAGTTAACGTTTTCTGTGAACATTTCTCCACTTTTTCGACGACGCCTTTCCATTTCGATAGACTCACTACTACTTCTAAATCGTCAATATCAATCAAGAAAAGCGCATAATCTATTTTTTACATATTTTTCCATACACATCAATGAGTATCGAATTTGTGCGAAATGATAATGATCTTCGTTCTCAGTTTCATTGAGAATTTCTACTATGTTGATTTTCTAGTGTTCCGTACCCTAAAAGGAAATACAACTCATATAAGATAACTTCATTACCCATCTGTCTATTTATGTAGTTGAATAAATATCAAATACGTTGACTGAAAAAGAAATTTAACATTTTAGAAAATATTTCAATATCCTTATCCAATTAGGCACTTATATACTTTTGAAATAATATTTCAATGATCCTGAATCTTTCCATGATGAATAATTCGAAGTACGTGACTGGATGCCTGCGTTCCCCAGTTTTGATCCCGTTTCATCATTATTCAACACTTGGAGAGATTAATACACGCAAAAGCGCCAGTTTGTTGGTCCGAGACCATTTGCAGTTGTTCCGAGAGATAAAAGAGGACAATTTAATTATGTCGGTCCCGAAATTTGGCTTCCAAATGAGACCAATTCATTACTTCGCCTGAGAAGTAATTAAAATAATATATGTTCATTAATAAACAACGAGTTGCGTGAATATCAAGGACTACATATTCGAGTGTTATGTTAGAGGAGCTAAACATGATTGTTGAGGCAAAGATACAGGGATTATTAGATCTTTAAAAGAATATATACGACGGATATATTGTTGGTGAATGAAACAGATGTATTATATATAATGAAAATATTGTGATATATTGAAATGATCCTTGTGGAATTCCTGCATTATTATAAAAGATCTTGAAGTACATGTCTTACCTTCATAATGATTTACTTGTTTCGCAGAAAACAGTTTATCTGATTGAATAGTTTGGTAGTAAAGCGCCCCGCTAGCCTGCATCAATCGTCTTGGCAGCATCTTATGATAATAAGAAGGAGGGTTGGCTCAGCCATTGCTGCACAACCCTCAATAAAACCGATATTACTCATTTAGATTTGCTTATTTGTATTAAATAGTATTCTTGCTCTTACTTGCAAAATAAGTCATACATCAGTCCGATTTTCCTATATATATAGGTTCGCTTCGAAAACTCCCACGAGATCTGTAGTATGGTGGAATCTAGCCTTTCCTTTAAAAATTGGACATTTACACTTTTCGTCCCTCAATCGTCGTGATAAAAGTTGGATTATCACAAGAGGACACCTGGTATTCAGAGTTGACTAACTCACCAGCCATTCATCTTTGGTGTATCTATGGATTAGGCTTTTTGTGAAAAGGAAGCTCTTCTCCCGTCTGGTTGCACAGATTTAGCTAACTACCGCGGTTTTGAGAATGGTGGTGGCCATCACGGGTGGTTAAAGCATGTAGCTCATTGATCAGCAACGTGATCCTCCTGGTGACCACCTTTGGTGGTAACCGTCAAAACTATTTTTTCCTTATTACAAGTTGTACAGATCAATCTTCTTGCTATATGAGAAAAGAAGTGTGGTCTCATAAGACATTGGACATTCCACCAAGAGTTGAAATACAAAAGTAAAATTCTTGACAGATATAAATCGTATTTCGAATATTCACTTGATTTTCAAGACATGGAATGCATTTATTTGATTCAAATCCATAATTGAATAGAACAATTTATGAGCTCAAGGAATTTTACTAAAATTAGATGAATCAGGACTAGTTTCACTACACTGTGACTTCTTCAGATGATTGAATATTTTTTTTTCATGCGCACTTCCCAGGAATAGACGAACCTGTTACACCACATGAGTAGGCGCCTGGAAAGAATTGACGTGTCTGTTTACTCGCTTCTTGAAGAGGGCCAAATTGTAGAATTTTGGGAAGCTATTGGACGGAAGCGAGTTCTACAGCTTACCGGCCCTGTAAACGAAGGAATTCTTATAAAGGGAGGTTCGAGGGGTCGTTAAATGTATGATGAGAACTCATTGCCAGCCTAGTGTTGCTGCAAACCATGAGTTTTCCCGGAACAAGGTCTTCCAACTCCTTGGAGCAACTTCCGTGGAAGATCTGTGAAACAGAGAGAGGTCAGCAACTTGTCTTCTGAGAGCCAGTGGTAGGAGATCGCGGGTGATCTCCGGGTGGTCGATGAAGCGCACAGCCCGTTTTCGCACACTATCCAACATCCGTAGATGTTTAGGCGCAGATCTCCATACATGGGATCAATATTCCAAAGCAGGTCAAATCTGCGCCTTATATAGAAGCAACAACTTGGAGTTGACTGTTATTCCGAGAAGGTGCATCGAATCTTTGGATGCAATTTGTTGGCCTTGCGTCGTTAGAGGAGGTTCTCCAGTGGGGACCTTTCTACGAAACGTCTTGCTCGCGTTGAAGCTCACCAGGTTCAACTACCCCACTCCGATATGTTCTGTGAATCAGAGTTTTGAGTTATTAATTTGTTGATATCTCTGACGATGAGATTCCGCAGCTGTTATTGGCCGCAGACTACTGAAAGACGAAACCAGGGTACGATCGTCTGCAAAACCGAAGATCTTGTTGTCTGTAGATGACAGAAGATCGTTTATCTGCAACAGAAACGACGTTGGCGAAAGAATGCATCCCTGAGGTACTCTTGCTTGCAACTGGAAACAATCAGATGTTATACCGTCGACCACAACTTGAACTGATCTATTTGAAAGAAAGCTACTTATCCAACCTCGCAATTTTTCGGGAAACCCATATGCAGCAAGTTTATTCAGTAAAGCTGCATGCCTTATGCATGAAAAACAACCAAACGCCTAGACAGTTGTGTAAAAGAAGGTTTGACACCACGAGAAACGGCTGCTAATTTGAAATGTCCGCAAAATGTAGTAGATCCAAAAAGTAATTGCTTTTTATTGAAAAGTCATGCATGTGGTGGTGCATCCGCGGATGTCCTACGATAGATATAAATAAGTTGTAAGTAATAAGATTCAAGAATATCATTTTGTCTGATATATAAGTGTCTTGACGTTCAATGTTTAGAATGTAGAAAATTCAATAATTATACCACACATTGGTCTAGCGAAAAAATCTTTCAAATTTTCAGAACCAGACTTTTGAATACATTCCCCACCGGTTTTGATTACTTGTCCCAACAGGTTGCCAGCATTTTTGCAACGGTTTCAAAGAACTCTTTATTTGGATGTTCATGCCAGTTTCTCACACCTTTTTTCTTACTTCTTCCTAGTGACTGCCTACTACATGGGAACGAACGAAATCAAAGGTTGCTAGACGAGAGTTGTAAGTGAGATAAGGAAGAATCTCGCAGAACAGTTTTTGATTGGTTTCTCGGATTTGTTGATCAACATGATGATGTGCGTGTCATACTTCTCCTCCATAGCTCGTTCCACTCTGTTGAAAAGCATATCTAGTATTCTAGTATCTAGTATTGACTCTTAATTGTACTCCCGAATACGGTTCGACAAGAATATCTGTGCGGGTGAAATAACCCCTCCCCCTGTTGCGCGTTAACTTTTCCGGTCACGTGGATAAGAGCTCAGTTCTCAATGAACCTTTGAAGCTTTAAGAAGAGCCAAGTGAACAGGAATAAGTTTCAGTGAGGATGGAGTTCGTTTCCAATTTGAAGGCAAAATATTTAGTGGGCAATCCAGTATTCGTGGAAATGGGGGTCATTTTGAACACTTATTGTAATAATGTTATTTTTGAACATTGCTTGATATTGATTTTTATTTCTTCTCTAAATGTTTCATTGATTCTTGATATCTGCCGTATCACATGTATAAATAATTTTTTTGAAAGTATGTGAAAATGATTGAAAATACTATATAGTTTCATATATCCAAAATATGAAGTATGTTCCATTAGAAAATCGAAAATAGATATCATTTCCAATGCAACTGGAAACAGGATGTCGATGATTTCGAAATATTTTCTTTATTTCGAATACTAGATTGCAGCCAAATATCTCTAATATAAAAAAAGTTACGGGGGTGGCCCAAGTTTCGTTTACACACGGTATAAGTAATTTTGGTATCATATTTACATGCCTAGAACATAATTCAGACTAATTCTTCCTGAATTAAAAATACCCACTCATTTTCTATGATTTGTAATCTATAATGGCAACATGGTACCCGCAAAAGCGTCCCAACATGGACAGCATCAGCTCTCGGCCTCTTCCTCTGACATTTAATCTAGAAAATTGCCCGTTGCCGATCATTTATTTCCATTACTGTCAACTCTTTAGTTCCCTCCAAGAGCGGAGTCTCTGGCACACACGGAGCCTGCCACGGCAATCTGATCTGTCACGCTATGATATGACAAGAGAAAAGAAATATTCTAACATCATTGTTCCCCACAAAACAAAAAATTACTGGCTGTGCTTTGACGTTTCATTCAGAATTTAGCCATATAATTATTTATGAGACAATAGTTGATTTTTACTGAATATCGGAAATGATTCGATATCTGAATGTCTTCACTTAATTTTCCTCATATAAATTTGTTGCTTATAAAATAAAGAATGAAATTGTTCTTCATTTAGCAATACACATAAGGGCATATCGATACATACTTCGATTTGGCTTGGCATAGCTTATTCAAGAAAAAGAATTCATTAATACAACATAGTCTCCTTGTAACTCTACATACTTTTCCTAGCGATGTTTCCACTTCTGTAACCCGTCCAAATAGTACTCGGCGTTTTTCTTGGCAAGGTGATCGCCTCTTCATTCAACGAAAATATCTGTCCTCCAAGTGAAATTTTTAGATGAACAAAAAGAACTCGCTTTGAGCTAAATCTGGTGAGTAAGGCGGATTGTTCAAACACTAATTCGTGAATATTCGCCATTTTAACCAGTGGGATGAGAAACGATGCGTTGTTTTGATGAAACAGAATTATCATTTTCTGTAAATGTGGCCGTTTTCCCTCAAGTTTTGCTTTCACCTTGTCGAGTAATGATGCGTAGTATGCTCGTGTGATAGTTTTTCCTTTTTGAAGATAATCGATTAAGATAATTCCCAGATTATCTCAAAAATCAGTCGCCATCACTATCCCAGCCGAAAAAACAGCTTTTCTTGTTTTAGCACCTGTTCCCTCTTCGCATTACTATGTTAGGACAGTATTTTGGTTTTTGGCGTATAATGGTGTATTTAAATTTCATCTACATAGCTGTCAAAACTTTGATTTTTGCGCCCAAAATCGCTAACAGAGCGTTGAAAATGTTCATTCGAACACGTTTTTGGTCTAACGTGAACAAACACGGCACCCAACGCGGGGACAGCTTTCCCATGTGTAAATGTTGATTCAGT
Organism: Cryptolaemus montrouzieri; assembly: GCA_013387265.2. Lineage (NCBI taxonomy): Eukaryota > Metazoa > Arthropoda > Insecta > Coleoptera > Coccinellidae > Cryptolaemus > Cryptolaemus montrouzieri. Next base: position 87,475,855 of record JABFTP020000001.1, on the reverse strand, counting down.
ATGTGACAAAAACGTTCTTTTGACATGTTCATAGCTCTGTTATCTGTCTCACTTCAACTCGGCGGCCGTCAAGCATCATTTGGTGAACTTCGGCGATGTTATCGTCGTCAGCTGCACAAAATTACCTGTGATAAATGATGGTGCAGAGTAGCATGCACAATGAAAATTCACTAGCTTTTATCTACGAGTGATACCATCTTCACGTAGAGGTCGGAAACTTTTCAGACCTCCTCGTATGACATTTCACAATATTATCAATACGTCACGTTGCATATTTCAGTTTGATGATGGCAACCATTTGAATAGAACAAGTTTCGTGAATTGAATAATCAGTTGAGGAAGAAAATTATGAGAATGAAACTTAAATGGTGAAATAAATATCAGCCAATATCAGTATGAAATATTGAGCAACTGAACACCATTTTAACCATATATGCATTTTTAATAAGGATGGACCAATTTTCCGAAATAGTTCTTCAAATGTAAAGTGTTTTTGGCGATTTTGAAGATCGCATTGATTTTTGTTATTAGTTCATAATGAAAACAATGTTTTGAAATCGGAAATGTATAATTCATTATCTTGAAAGAGGTCTAAACAATGAATAGAAATTATGCTCAATTTATCGCTCTAAACGCTCAACTAAACATCTGATTTTGATTAAGCAAAACTAACAAGGGAATGCGTCTCTTACACAATTTTGTTCTCGCGTCCAATGTATCTAGTTGATATAAGATAATAAAAACAATTCGTGAAAATAGTACCAAGAACGATTTAGTATTCACTAAAGCACATAAAGGTAACACCGTCATTGCGATTAGTAAAACCGATTATATTTCTAAAACTGAAGAATTCTTAACAGCCGGAAACTATATAACATCAACTAAGGATCCTACCGCAAAATTTCAGAAAGTTGTTAAAACATAATTTCGACAGCAAAATCATTAATCACAGACCAAGAAAAATATAAATTCATTAACTCCAATCCACAATCCCCCGAATTATATTCGTTGATAAAACTTTATAAACCTAATTACCCTATTAGACCTGTTGTTTCTTATGTAACGGCACCTTCGTTCAAACTTTCAAAATTCCTCAACGACTTGCTAATAAAACATTGCAATTTTAAATCTGAATTTTCGGTCAAAAATTCATACGAACTTATTGCCAATATCAAAGATACCACTATACCACCTAATTCCAAACTTATTTCTTTCGATGTTAAGAATCTATTTCCCAACATTCCTCCGAAAGATACGTATTACTTAGTTGAAGAATTATTAGAAAGGAATCATGTCAATACTATCATTAAATCAGATATTCTTTCATTATTAAAAATTTGTTTAGATCAAAATTATTTCCATTTCAATTACAAATATTATACTATTGAAGACAGCTTGATTATGGGCAATCCGTTGAGTCCTTTGTTAGCAGAAATTTTCATGAATAACTTAGAGAAATTAATTCATAATCATCCACTCAGTAAATATTGTTTATACTGGTATCGCTATGTAGACGATATCATTATTTGCTTCACAGGAACAGATAGACAGTTGAAAATTTTCGAAAATCATATAAATTCATTACATCCAAAATTGCATTCACAACCGAAATAGAAAGCAATAATTCGATAAATTTCTTAGACGTAACAATTTCGTATGAAAATGGAAAACATGTTTTCGCAATTTACCATAAGCCGTCACATACAGATATTATAATACATAACTCGTCGTGTCATCCATATCAACATAAAATGTCAGCATTCAATAGTTTTATTCATAGATTGATTAACATCCCGCTATCACCAGAACATTTCAACAAAGAACTAAATTTGATTAAACAAATAGCCAAAAATAATTGTTACAATCCCAAACTAATAAATAATATTTTAAATAAAAACAAAGTAGAATCGCATTGAATGAAGTTTACCCTGTCGATAAATTGAAACAAAATTCAACACCTTAACCTACGTTGGCATTACAAGTGAGAAACTGAAATCATTCTTAAGTAGCAATAATTTCAACATAGCTTTCCAAACTAATAATAATTTAGGCAAATATATAAAAATAATAAAACCAAACCAGGTAAAACAATAAATCAGGTGTTTATAGATTGAATTGCAATGACTGTGATAATTTCTACATTGGTAGAACACATAGAAATTTTAATATTAGAATATCGGAACATAAACGCAGTTTTTCAAATAAAAATCAGATTCAAATTACGCGAATCATCTCTTAGAAAATAATCATTCTTTCGACCCACAGTTTGAAATTTTGCATACAGATAATAAATATTGGAAGGTAGATCTTTGGGAAACTTTAGAAATAAATAAATACAAACACTCAGGTAGACTCATCAATGAACAAGTCGATTTAAGCCCTTCACCTCTATTGAATCTTTTCGGGAGCAATCTATTCCTTAATTTTATTGGATATACCTGTCATAAATAACCACTTAAGAGAAGCAACCAATAGGCTTTTAATTACTGAAGAACATTTATAGTTATATTCTCATTTACATTTTCTGCATAATTATTCGTCTGAAGGAAATACGGTGTAGTGAAACGCGTTACGAATCGCAATTATTAAGTAAAATTCCTTAAAACACAGTACTTGTTTTTTATTATATCTAGTTGAGATTTATTTATATTACCAGTCAATTATTTGTACGTTGGTGGGAATCTCCCGTATATTTTATAAATAAATAAATATACTCTCGCGCTTTCACGTCCATTGCCTTGACAAAATCCGTACACCATAACAATATCAACCATTTCAGAGTTACTGTACATCTCCGTGCATAACTTAAGAACTTAAGGAACATTGTTGTGTCAACAATTGGTTGTCAAGCCTAATAAAATGACAATCTGCCAGACCACAGCAATAAATCCAAAGCCAACATGGTCAAATGTGATATTTTTGATTTGCTAGGTGGTTGAAGAAATGAAATCATGTTATGATTGAACCGCTCATCATATCAAAATTTCCCAAGAGACAGAAAAGTTTGCTCAAACGCAGACAGTTGAAAAATTATGGTTGATTAAAAACACGTTCGAGTTTTTAGGGACACTTGTAAAACGTCAAGGTCATTGAGTGGATAACTAAAAAACGTGAATAACGCACCCGATTACGCATACCAAATATGGTTTCTATTGATCGACTCGTTCTCGAATTATTTGAAATATAAGAAAAAAAATCTCGACCGCTAGCGGTCAAACAAAGTAATTTTTCAAATAGGTAAGTTGGCCTAAATCGACTTATTTCGAACTGGAGAATCTGCGGTTTAACGTTGTACACGCAATTCACGGACACCCTGTATGTGGAGTTTCTATTCAAACATAGAACGCCACTATCATCACATTACATAAAGTCTGCTCTAAGGGGCTTAACATATTAAACTAGATCTAGAAATCTACCAAGAAGTATACTTTACTTCACAAGAGAAGGTAATGTTGAGAAAACAACTTTGACACAGCAGCTTTATCAAGAATGAAAAATAGAATGAAGAGTATGGTATTATAAACAAATCGTAGAACAAGTTGGATGAATAACAGGAAAATCCACACCGAGCCATTGTACAGTTAGTATGAAGGTAATAAAACTAATTAAACAAGTTAAGTAGGGTGAGTAATTCAAATCTACCTGTTCATTCAAAAGCTTGTCGAATGTTTGTATCTATTTATTTCTAATGCTTCTAGAGATCTAATTTTGAACTTTTGATTTTATATGTAATATGTCAAAGTTTTATTGAATGAATGGTTTTCTTTTATTAGGTGGTTTGAATAATTTGAATCAGATTTATTTTTATCGAAGCTACGTTTATGTTCAGATGTTCTTATGCCAAAACTCCTATAGGTCCTACCGATATAAATTTTATCACAAGAACCGCAATTGAGTTTATAGATTCCTGATTTACTTGATTTTTCAACACAGAGATTTATTATTTTTAATATGTTTACCTAAGTTATTAGAAGTTTTGAAAGCTATATTAAGATTTTGTTTGACGAGAAAGGATTTAATATTTGTACTTGCAGAACCGCAGAATGTTAAACTGTTGAATATTTTATAGTCTTTATGAATAGGATATACTTCATTTATTGCTTTCTGATAGAGTTTTTTACGAATGATTAGATCTATCATATCCGGATTATATGAATTATTAATGGCTATCTGTTTGATGATGTTTAACTCTTTATTATAATCTTCTACTGATAAAGGTAAATTGAGTAACCGATGTACCATGCTGTTTAAAGCTGCAACTTTGTGTTGAATTGGATGTAATGAGTAGTTATGTATAATTGTATCAGTATGTGTTGGTTTACGAAAGACCGAAAAAACATGATTATTATTTTGTTTAGTGATTTTAAGTCAAAAATTTATGGAATCGTTCTGTTCAATTTCTATCGTGAATTTAATGTTCAAATGGATGGAATTAATGAAATTAACAAATAAGTCTATTGGTATAGAATATATCATTTCAAATTTTATATCATGGATCTTCATCAAGTAACGGCCTCCACAATTCAAATTTTGTAGCATTCTTCTACTTTTCGCTAGCAGAAAGAAAATTCTCACAAACAATGCAAGTGAACCTCGTAAAGCTAAACTTAGAAGTAATAAATATTAAAAATCGAGATCAAGAATTGTCTCCTTTCAGAATTATTTCACTCCATTCTATATTATCGAAATTAAATAATAAATTCCTAACTGGAAGAAACACATCAAAACCTATAGGAGAATTTCCTGGACTATAAAACGAAAATATAGCCCTGTTCTGCAAGGCCTGAAAAATTGGAATTTCATGGAATCGAAAGAGACAATATTATTTTTATATTCGGGAGATAAATCTAAAGGGCCATCTGGCGGACATCAAAACATTTCGTACGTGTGTGTTATTCATTCCCGATAAGTGGGAGGGTTCTTTTCTCCTAGATATCCCTGCATATCCCTTCACTGGCTAGTTGCTTGTTTCGGGCGTATTCTCTTTCTCGCTCGGGGATATGTAGATGTGCCATTTCTGCGACGTTGCCCATTTATTTCATAAATTTTTTTCGCATTAAGGTGATAAAAATCAAGCGTTAGAAATTATTACTTTATACATTGCTAACATTTCGATCAACGTTTGTTATAGGAACTGATAATTGATAACTCTTTATGAACGAAATATATACCATAGTTCACCTCTCAGCTTGTCAAAGCATAACAAGAAACATGCTGAATGGACTTCAACTGCCATATTAGAAAACCCTATGAAATAGGAAGTTGGTAAAAAATTCGCACAGCGAAAATGAAAAAACTGCTCATAGTTGATATACAGAGTATCCCAAGTTGAGTGGCCTTTTAGACGTTTATGGAGAACTAATAATGCTATAATTCTGAAGTTTTGGTAGTTGAATCAGCTGGTCCGAAACTCTATTTTTGAAATATTTTCAGTATTCAGTATTCAGTAGTCAGTATTTATTACTGCTGATATACAAAAGTATTCACACACGTCATATCACAGAAAAATATCATTAAAAATTATTACTATTATTAAGTTTCATAAAGAGTTGAGATTTTGGAATCTATAAACTCAAATAGTATACTAAATATTCAGTGACAAAAATAAAAATGAAATGACAAAATGAGAATCAATACTTAAAGATAACTAAAAAGTGAAAGCTAAAGAAAATAATCTGAAATAATTATTGGCGGATTTGAAATAAACTAAGCAACTCTATTATTAGTGAACCAAAGAATTCTTAACGGCATTCACTGATGCAGAACTAACTACACTATCCGTAAGACGGTTCCAAACACTGAAGATGCCGTACGGAACCGTTCACGTATTAACTTAAACTGATGTCCACGTAAGTTATTCATATTAAGTTCGAAAAGGTCACTTAAGTCACTGTTGAATAGACCATGCATAATTTTGTAAACGACTATCAGATCTCCTCTTATTCACCTATGAACGAAAATGGGAATCTTCATAATCGTCAAGCGCTCCTTATAGCTTGGGCGTACGACACCATACGACATCCTAGTAGCCCTTCTCTGAATGGATTCTAAAAGCTTCACGTCTTTAGTTATCCAAGGATGTCATACTGAACCAGAGAACTCCAAAATTGGGCGAACGTAGGTCTTGTATAGTTCTGCAGTAGTAGAGGGATCACATCCATGAAAAGATCTATGAAGTAAGTGAAGTGTACTTTTGGCCACATTAGAACAGTGCATAACATGATGGCTCCAGTATAAATCTGCCGATACAATTACTCCAAGATCGTTGTGCATTTCTACACTTTCTATTTGGTGACCATTAACGAAATATACCAAATGAGAATTATTTTTCCCCAAGTGGAGAACCTTACACTTTTCGGTATTTAGTGGCAGGAGCCAGTCTTCGCACCAACGAGTAATAATGTTCAAGTCCTTCTGTAGGGTGATGTGATGCAAGATGGGACAATTGAAAAGTTTTGTATCATCAGCATATGAGAAGCAGGAAGAGTTCAAAGAAGAAGGCAAATCAGAAATATAGACCAGAAACAGTAGGTGGCCTAGCACTGAACCTTGGGGGACCCCAGTTTCTACAGAAGCGAATACAGATCTTTCACCACAAACCTTAACTGAAAACTCTCTTCCTGAAAGAAATCCTTTTATCCAGGTAGCAAATCTCCTCGAATACCAACATGCTGAAAATTGTGGAGAAGTCTTCTTAGAGGAGCACGATCAGAGGCTCTAGAGAAGTCCAAGTAGACTATTTTCACTGGATCACCCCTATCCAGAGACCTCGTCCACTGGTCAACACATTGAAGCAGACACGTCACGACGGACCTTCCTGGAATTAAGCCATGTTGCTCCTTGAGGATGATATTATTACTCATGAGAAACGGCAGCAGAGTGTTGACAACTATTCTTTCCATAATTTTGACAGCAACAGAAGTTATTGAAATTGGTATATAATTGTTTGAGGAGCATTTGTCGCATTTTTCGAACACAGGCTCCTTTCTTGAATTATGAACATGAGCCTGATATTCTTTTTTCAGAAGTGGAACATGTCCTGAAAAAACTAAAATGGTCAAAGCATAGATGCCATTTCTGCCGAAACTTTAAAATGCTTGGGCAATGACGGCATCTCTCTTTTATATAGTATTTGTAGTAAAGTCTGATCCTCCGGTGTTTGGCCAGATGAATGGTGCTCGTCTATTTTTGTTCCACTCCATAAAAAAGGTTATTCCCTCAAACCCAGGTAGGCTTCGTAAAAGGACGTGGTACGCGCGAACAGATCTTGAACTTGAGGCAGATCATTGAGAAAGCCAGGGAACATTACTTTCCCGTTTATATCTGTTTTGTAGACTACTCCAAGGCTTTTGATAACGTCAAGTGGCCTAAACTGTGGGAAATCCTGTGTTCTATGGGAGTTTCCTACCATCTCTTTTTTTTCATTCAGAAACTGTATATATCCAACTCAGCTCAAGTAAGAATTGACGGTAATCTGTCTGATCAAATGGCAACCAGAAAAGGAGTACGTCAAGGATGCGTATTATCTCCGATGTTATTTAATATCTACTCCGAGTTTGTGATGAGACATGTACTTGACAACTGGCATGGCGGCATAACTATTGGTGGTAGCAAGATTTCTAATTTAAGGTTTGCTGAGTAACCTAGAAGAGCATAGTTCAGCGTATCGTCTTAGTATTAACTATAATAAAACCAAGGTTATGATCGTAGACATAACAACTATCCTGAAATGAAGCCTGTTGGCCGTTGCCAAGTAGTTCAAAGTTTTGTGTATCTCGGTTCTTTGATCGAAAATTCTGGTGGCTGTGGAAATGAGATTAGACGACGTATACAGCAAGCACAGGCGGCCAAGACGAAGCTCACTAAAATATGGCGTGACAATAATATCACTAAAAACACCAGAATGTCGTTAGTTCAGACTCTTATTTTCTCTATATTCCTATATGCTTCTGAAACTTGGACTATCAAAAGGGTGATCGAGCTCACATTGATACAATTGGAATGTGGGCTTGGAGGAGAATGTTGAGAACTCCTTATACCGCCCATCGAACTAATGTTTCGATTTTAAATGAACTTGGTAATCCAAAGCGGCTCTCCTCCATTGTATTCACGCGAATTCTGACGTTCTTCGGTCACATTCATAGAAGCGATAATATGGAGAAACTTGTTGACCAAAGTGGCCATTCCCCTACAAGCTGGGTGGATACAACGAAACATTTGATGGATGTGAGTGTCACCAAAGCCACCGAACTAACTCGAAATCGCGAAAGATAGCGTGGTACAATTTCGAAAACAATAGATAATCTTCGTATCGGCAGCGTTCCAGTTCCGACTTAATGCATTTTACGAGTTCACAACATGTCTTTCAAGACATTGTGACTATGATAATGATGATCCATGACCATATTATGTACACAGTCAATCATTTCTACTGTAGTAACTCTTTCGGACATTCTGAGCGAGGATCATATTCAAGGCTTGTTCGACCACATTCAAATTCCGAAGTCTACTTGCACACTACTTTTTATTGAAGGAGCCACATTTACCATAACCTTCAAACCTTATTTCACAAAGAATTTCTCTACTTCCCGATGTATCTATTTCAAAAATCACTACGACTCTTCTTTCAACAACTCGTGGATTTCGTGAGGGTTTCTATGAAATATGAATCCGTTTAATATAGTTATCGGTTTGTTTCTGATGCTAGTATATAGGTGTCCTCCGCAAACCAACCTGATATTGAGTAGGATAAATATAATATATTAGGTATTACTACGTACTTACGAATCACGCTGCCACCTACACTATCCAAAGTGAAGTGAAGGTTCCATGTTTGATCTATTGATCTATTGTCTCATTCAGAGCGCTCTGATTTTCTTTTTTCTGATTAACTGTAAACAAAGGCGGTACCTAGTCGCAACAACTTTTTCTCATGGGTAAATAAATGCAGTGAATACTGTTTAATCTCTTCACTTTGTGGGGTAAACGTTAGATTATCATGGAATGTATTCACAGGTTTTCAATTTCCTTTTCTGTTGATAAATTTTATAGACTCAGTTCATTCAATTAATCAAAATTTTCTCTTTTAGGTAAACTATCAGATGATCTCATCTCCAACAACAACAAATGGTCTTCTATGGCATCCCAATCCTGCAATACCGCTCTGTTGGTCCACCAGGCGAACAAAGTCTTATCTTCCCAGAGTGGACACCATCTTCAACCACACCATGGCTCTCATCACGCTGCTGCAGCAGCAGCGGCGGCTTTATCGTCTCCATTCACATCCTTACTAGGAGCTGGAGGTAGTGCAGCGTCGTATCTTTTAGGAGACCATTTAAAATCTGCCCCAACGGCAAATCATTTGTTTTAGGTTTTGAAATGTGTTAGTGAAATTGCAATGTTAAAGATTAAAGCTGAATATTGGGGAGAATGAAAGCTTTGTATCAACATAGTTAAATATCGTGGAATTTCAATCGAGTTTAGATTTGCACTGCATCCAAGTGAATGTATATCGAATAATAGAAAAGTGATATATATTCGAAATATAAAATTATGAAGTTTTTATCTTGCCCCATCTTCAGGCTTATTTTTATCTGAAATGAAAATTTTTACGTGTGATCAATTTATTATGTGACTCCGTCTTGTATAGTGTATAGGTATAATAATGTTAAGCTCTTCACCACATGAAGCGATAAGTGGTTTTCTTATTTATAATATTTATGTATATAAATAGTTGGTTTATCCATCATGAAGTATAAAGTAATCGAAGAAAATGTGAGGAACAAAAACTAGTCAGAAATCTGTTTAATTGCAGTATAGTTTGGACTACTAGTGACTTCTTTCCTTAAATTAATGTTCAGACGAAAATTCTGTCATTCTGTGTTTTTCATAGCAAAATGTTTCATTTGAGTGCAGGGAAGCAAACGATTTAAAAAATTACTTTTCACCATAGCTCCATCTTAAGGCTTTCACATCGAGTTTTAACTATGTATATGCATATCAGGTTCTTATGATGATGCACATTGAGAAACGATTATTAGGATTATCAAAATTGATAAATTTTGGGAAGTGCAGATGTCTTTTGTTTATTATTGAAGCTGAAACTTTCGAATCATCAACATAAAAGAAAACGTTCTTTAAAAGTCTAATTATTGGATTGTGATAGAAATATTCAAATTTTTTCAACGTCATTTGATCTTTTACATTAAGTTCGTATTGCTTAAGGATGAAGTATTCCCATTTTAGTGATTACAGGTATTCCAAAAGTCACACTCCGAAAATTACTCTAGGATAGATCTATCAAAACGAAATAGCAATATAACCTTAGTGAAAAGCCGAAAATTGACATATCTTGTCCCGTGACGAAGGTGTTTTTATTATCCTTTTTTCTCAGATATTGATTTGATATGAAATGTTTCGCCAAATATATTCAAAATTAAGCTGAAAACTACAGATCTTCGTTGAATAAAAACATAAGCATTTTATTGCTCCTTTTAATAAAAAAAATCAATATGAAAACTTAGTGTCAAATAATTTCAAAAACTTTTCTGTTGATGTGGATTTCAAAATGGTATAGAATATTATATTTTTTCTCTGGAAATAACTAACTACAGATGATTTTATTGCATTAGAGTATGAAAACTGGTGCGTGAAGCATTGGATTGCCATGTAAAAGTTGGTTGTTATTGGTAATTTGATTTTTGTTTCTTGTGCAAATAGATAAATAATGAAACATTACACTGGTCTACAATGGTTTTGTTGGTCTAGATATGAAACTGATTTTGGGTCTATTTATGCACACAATTCGTGAAACTATCAATGATTTTGTAGGATTTGCTCTGATTTCTTTTTAAATCTTTATTTTCATTTTACATAACAAAATCGTAAAACAAGAAACAAAATAACAGATATATTTATAATGTCAGTTATGTTCTGAGAAATTCGGATACATCGAAGTAAATAAAGAGGAAAATGTCGAAAATATATTTCATATTTCCATAAAACGCCTTTTATGAGCTTTTCTTCTATAATTTTTCAGGGACAATCTCTTTTCAAAGACCAGCAGTAATCTGCCATCATGTGACAATCCCATCGATCTTGATACCTTTCTTCCATCACTTTTAGATCTTGATGAAACCGCTCTCCTGTTCCTCACTATAATTTCCTAAATTATCCGGAAATTTATCTAGATGATTGCGGAGATAGTGTAACTTAATACTCATATTTGCTCCTAAAGTCTGAAAGTTTGTCAGCATATTTTGCACAATTTCTTCATAATTTGCTGCTTTATGGTTACCTAGGAAATTTTCGACAACCAACACAAAACTTTTCCAAGATTTACTTTCCGGAACAGTCATAACTTTGATAAAATCTGAGTCTTTCATCAATTTCCGTATTTGAGGACCATCAAATATTCCACCTTTCAATTTTTCCATACTAAGCTTCGGAAATTCTCTGCAAATGTAATTAAAACAATTTCCGTCTTTGTTCAACGCTTTTCCAAATTGCTTAATCATACCTAACTTAATATGTAATGGTGGAAGTATGATTTTGTCTCTGCTCACCAGCGGTTCCCTCATTACGTTGGCTTTACCGACAGTTAAAGAATTTCTTACAGGCCAAACATCTTGTTCCCAATGAAGTTGCTTTGCTCTACTATCCCACATACAAATAAAGCAAGGGTATTTTGTATATCCACTTTGTTGGCCAAGTAAAAAATTAACCATTTTTTAATCCACACAGATCGGCCATTGATGCTCAGAGTATTTAATTTTCTCTAAAACTAATTTTCCATTTTCATATTCTTCTCTGAGTTTCGTTGAATGGGCAATTGGAATTGATGCAAATTTATTTCCATTGTGCAATAAGACGCATTTTAAACTTCTTTTGCAACTATCAATAAAAAGGCGCCATTCAGTAGATTTGTACTCTTTTAAACCCATGTCTATAAGCAGCTTCGCGATATCATTACAATACACTAATCCTTCATTTTCACTAAAAATTGTAATAACTCTTTTCTCGCGTTCTGTATGTTGTAATTGTTACTGTTGGTGCCAATAAATTTTTTCTTTCAATCTTGAGGCTAACAGTTCTGATCCTTATTTTGATAAATTGAGATCACGTATTAAATCACTGAGTTCATTTTGAGAAAATAACTTTGGCGTAAATGGTTCACCTTCCCATTCACTTCCACTAGTAGATGGTCCCGATTTCTGTGAATTTGGTAACATCATTGTTTCTGAGGGCATGCGAATTACTTTTGAAATGTATGTGGGCCGATGGAGATTTTCACTGTGTAGAACCAGATATTTCGTAGACTGTAAGTCTGGGTATCTCCACGTTTGATTTCGATTAAAACCTTTAACATCTACTACGCAAAAGTAACAATCATTTAAATGATTCGTAGGCTCCATCCAGATCATAGGAATACCAAAGTCTAATCCAGAACGTTCACCTTTTTTCCACAACCGTAAAGACTCAACACAGGACTTACAAACTTTATTAGGAACCCATGGTTTACCTAATTTGTCCATTTTGAAACCAAAATATTCAACATAAGTCTCCTTGACAAAGTCTGTGATATTTCTTTTTGTTTTTTGGTATATAAACACCGCAAATATAACAAAATAAATCACTACAATATTTACACTTTCATCGTGACGAACTCATATTTTAGACTAGAAGACAAATATATAAGAATGGACATTCAGTAATTGAAACAATATATTAATCCATGACACTTTATCCAGATTTACGTGTATATGTACTTCACTATTGTCAAATAACTGAGATCTCAGCTGTTCTGTGGAGCAAGGGGTCTGAGAGTGGGGATCAGGTGATGTTTGTATGCGTTAAAAGCTGCGCAGAAGCCTAATCATGACTGGAAAATTAAATTTTATTTCTAACAAGCTTATAATTGTTCAAAATATAAGAAATGCAAAAATCATGAAAATACGAGCACATTGAGAACTTTCATGAATATATTCGTAATCTGGGCATTTGAAAACATAAAAATTTGCGATGATATCCAGGGCAACAATAAAAAAAATTTTTTTTGTAGAGCTGTGTTATCAGTTAGCTTCAATCAAAAAATAGTTAATTTACGATAACAGTTATTTAGATAGATGTATTTGCAGAAATTGAACACAAGCTACCGTTACTTCATGCAAATACATTTCGAATTATACACAAGGAAAAATTAGTTCTAGTGATGTGAAAGATGCTCAAAATGGAAGGCCGTTTTGTAATAAATATAAGTAAAATCCTTTGAGAAAATGTTTCCTGAATGTTCTTATGTACAATCAAAGAATTGCTTGAGCGGCGATTCTTACTCTTCCTGTTCCCATAGGTTTTTCAATTTCATCTTTCATGCATCACCAGAAAAAATACAGTAGAGCCACCATATAAGTCCCCAGCAACCAATCCATCTATTCGGAAAGAAGTGTTTAGATACTACCAACCAGAAGCCACATAGTAGTTCTATGAGTTCGGAAATTTGACTGTTAAAAATACCAACGAAAAGGTTTTTGGGAATTGGCTCTGGAACCGATTCTCTCGGCCCTCGTGTTTTCTTTTTATCTGCTGTGGGTGTTGTGTAGATTCATGTATCATCCGCAGCTAGTTATTTCTAGGGAACAGGTAATATTTCATAAAACAAAATCCGCATAAATAAGAGAAGTTCTAGGAGTTATTTGCCATTAAACAAAATTGTTTTCTAGCTATCAGGGATCTGTTTCTTTCAATTTATTTCTGAATGTTTTTCACGTAAAAAGCAACATTTCATATCATATGGATTACGGCATAAACAAGAACCAATATCAAATTTTTTTTTCACAAACATTTGACATATTAAGCTTTCTAATAGATCTTGATCTATCATAGAGTGTTTCGGGCGTTATTTTTAGTACCACCTGAATATTTCTTGAGATTTGAAATTTTGAAACTGATGAAATCTCCAGAAGACTGTATCGATCGATAGAGGACAACTTAGTCATGGAAAAAACTGAAAATTTGTGAATCTACCAATATCTTTAAAATATGAATTTGATGATTCGAATTTATAGAAATCTTTCGGTTTTGTTAGGATGTATTGTATATAATGTATTCTCAAGAAAACAAAATAATATTTGACTTCTCCAAAGCACCTATTATAAAAAAAAATTTGAAATTTGAAAATGAAATTTGGTAAAACACAAAAAAAAATCCTGAACTAATATTTTCGAAACGACATGGAAGCACTTATGTTCTTCAGTACCCAATTGTCCAATAAGACAGTGTTTTCATCTCCGGAGTCTTCATCTGTATCGCAGTCGTCATTGGCGTTCTCAGAAGGAAAAATTGCTATTTCTTCTCGAACCTCATTCTCAATTTATTCGATCTCTGCCATTATTTCAGCTAACGTTAAAGATCTAAAACGATCATCTTTGTACCTGAAACAAAAATATTCCAATTGAGTCGACGATAGTCGATGAACCTACTGTCCTTTTAAAAGTACAGCTTTTTATATTGTCTCGTATTTAACGGATATGAGGTTACTCAGATGAAAATATTCGGCGGACTCTGTTGAACTCTAATATCAGGTGAAATGAAATTATACTCTACGAAAATGAAAGAATTTACTTACCACCGCTTGGACATCTCGATCGATATAATTAAACTTCACCAAAACTGGCTAATCACAAGTAAATCCTACGTCTGCAACAGTTGCGCGTCTTGACTCGTTTGAATAGATCACTTGTTATACTATACAGGTAGCGCCATCTAGAATCGGATACTTTATCTGAAACGAGTTAGGTTGACAATCTCAGTCCTTTTAAGAGAACAGTAGGGCTAAATGGGTTAATTGATTCATAATTTTCCTTGTCAAAATTTACATTTTTCGTTTATCAAACTAAGCAAAAATGAATTATTCGTATGTTTCCCTAATTTTCTATTCTGTTTTGCTATTTTCATAATACAATGAAAACTTGCTTTTCAAAAAAGTTTATGTAGTTTCCACGTCCAAACAAAGAATGTTGTTCACTTAAATACGTCAAGATATCTAATGGAAGAAAATCTTGTAGAATGGAAAACAGGTTATAATTGAATGATCAATTCAAAAATAAATATGTATACTTATACCCTTTGTAAATAACGTTGTATATATTGAAGATTGGCCAATTTGATGTATCGATATAATGCATTAATATATATAGACTTACATTGTGTAATACATCCACTTCTAGTCCAGAAATTGTAATTATGAAAAGGATTTATGTAAAAACAACTATGAACATTTCGAAATAAAATCATAGAAATAAAATTTTGCAACAACTGTTTTCTTATTTACAATTCTTCTTTCTCATATACCCTAGGGTTCGAGATTGTCCTAAATATATAAAAAAAATCATATTCTGATGATTTTGGAGTGCAGGTCTCAGCACCGATAGACAACTCAGACCACAACCTTATATCTGCTACTGGAACCATTGTGCTGCCACTAAACCAATAATCTAAACCACCCAGACGTATTTGGCACTATAACCGTCTTTTCGTGCTTTCCATTCAGTGATGTTTGCCTTCCAGATCCTGACATAAATGTGTGCACTGAATCCGTTACAGAATTCATTCATGCAGAAATGGATCTCTACATCCCTCATTCCATGAAAAGAACAACAGCACAAAAGCCATGGTTCAAAAAATACTGCGAAAGAACAGATGTTGCAAGTCATGGAAGATTAATCCAACAGAGGAAACAAGAACAACCTTTGTACGAATACGGAACGTATGCAAGCTGACAACTGCAAGATCAATTCCCAATTTCAACGAAGAGGCCACTAATAAACTCCTGGAACAGGCAAACGGGACTAGACAGTTCTGGTATATGGCGAAGACTGTCAGTGCTAATCTGCGTTTCCGCCTCTTGTTACAGAAGATGGAAGTATATCATCATCTCCAAACGAGAAAGCTGATCTCTTTGCTCTCTTATTCCCAATGAATTCTGTGCTGATTTATCTAACGCAATACCACCGAACAGTCCACCTACAAATTCTTCCATGGTAGCCGTACTGCAAGAAGGCAGTTGGTCTAGACGAAATACCGCCAATCGTCCTGAGAAAGTGTGCTCCTAAACTAGCACCCCTTCCTAACCGTCTGTTTCAGATTTCTTATGAAAGCCAGAGTTTTCCGAACAGCTGGAAAATAGCGAGAATTCAACCGATCCCAAAGGAAGGAAAGAAGTCCTTACCCAAAACTACTGCCCTGCAGCACTTCTTCCCATTATGTCCAGAGTGAGGGAGAGAGTCATAAACGGTGAACTCATCAAATATATTGAGTTGCAGATAATTATTAACGTCAGTATGGTTTTCGCAGGCAAAGATCGACAAATCTGCTCGCCTAAGTCACTCATGCTTCTACATTAACGATGGAAAAGCATGGGGAATCTAGAGCAATAGCCCTCGACATCTTTAAAGCCTTCGATAGGGTTTGGCATGCAGCCTTGTTGAATAAACTTGCTGCGTATGGGCTCCCGAAAAATTGCGGGGTAGGATAAGTAGCTTTCTTTCAAATAGATCAATACAAGTTGTGGTCGACGGTATAACATCTGATTGTTTCCAATTGCAAGGAGGAGTACCTTTGGGATCCATTATTTCGCCAACCTTGTTTCTGTTGCAGATAAACGATTTTCTGTCATCTACAGAGAACAAGATCTTCGGTTTTGCATACGATTGTACCCTGGTTTCGTCTTTCAGTAGTTTGCAGCCAATTACAGCTGCGGTATCTCAACGTCAGAGATATCAACAAATTATTAACTTAAACTCTGACTTACAGAAGATATCGTTGAGCCTGGGTAGCTTCAACGCGAGCAAGACGCAAGCTACTACGTTTTCTAGAAAAGTCCCCGCTGGAGAACCTCCTCTAACGATGCAAGGCCAATAAATTGCATCATAAGATTCGATGAACCTTCTCGGAATAACGGTCAACTCCGGATTTTGCTGGCATGAACATGTATAAGCAATAGCTAAGTCTGAATCAGCTAAACTTAGTATATTCAACAATAAAGAGTTTCACAATCGAACCAATTGAATTGAACGCCACAACATGAAATGGCAGACTGCACTTTCGTAATATTTATGGACTCATCAAAGCCGTATACCATCTCAATCACAAATAAACTACCACACCAACACATTCAACTATTTAATGAATTCTAAAAATAAGCTCGCTATGCGAAATACTGCAAATAGATGAAAATTTCTATCTCCGTCCTCGATTTTCGAGGAAAATTCATTGGTCAAAACAATCGCAGCTACCATCTTTTCTGTTCGATTTATTCCGGATTTCTCGATCTTTCGAAATTTAGGCAAATTCCAATATCTCGATAGCTATTAAAGTTAAAAGAAAACTATTTCTACATTCTACGGACACTTTTTGAGTCGAATGCTTGAACGTATTCAACATTTTTTTGTTGAGTCATTTTCCAATTATAATATAAACTTGTGTTCTTTTAATATTAACCATAAGTGAAGTTAATTAAATAGGAAGAGTATTTTTTTCTCTTTCCAAATTATATAAGATGTCTGAAAATTTCAATTCTATGCTTATAACAATTAATGCCAAAGTTGATCCATTATTCAATTCACATTGTAGATTGAAAATAGTTAGCTGAAAACTTTTTGTTTAAAAAATGTTCGTGTTTGAATGTGAAGAATGGGTATAATTCTGATGCAGCTTCAGAAAATCATACCGTTCGTTTTCCTGACAACCTCACACGTCGACATTCGAAAGACTGAAAAATAATCTCATAAACGCTGGCTACTTCAAAGCACTCAGAGAAAAAAGTTACAATAAACAAAGTTATAATGGAATTTTGAATGCAACTGGAAGCTGAGAGTGCGATACTAAAATCTATGGTTTCGCGAGTAAGATGTGGAAATCTCAGTTTCTACAATCAAGAGCTTATGAGCGAAATCTAGAATTTTGCCGATAGTATTAGGAAAAGTCGAAAGAAAAACCCTTATTCTACCAGTATACCATTTGAATTGATGAAGTGGGGGTGACCAGTGACGGATTATTCAATCGCAATAATGAACAGTACTGATCCTATGTCAATTCTCATCGGGAAGAGCGATTCGGTTTCAATGTTTGGTGCGCGTTAATGAACTATGGTATTTTGGCGTACGTCATTTTTGACGAAAATCTTTGTGGCGAACTATATTATGATATAATGAATGAGAACATAGTCAAGGGTTTTTGGATGAAATTCCCTTAGCTCAAAGAAGGTTAGCATATTCCAGTATGATGAGGTACCTCTCATACCAAATAAGGAATGTCTCAGAACTTTGAAACCAGTCTATCGGTTATAAATGGATGACAACCAGTGAGATGGCCAACTCGTTCATCAGATTTAACCCCAATAGATTTTTTCTTTGGGGCTCAAGGATTTATTCAATAGAGGAACCCTTAATGATATTTTAAATTTTAAGAATTGCTATTCTTGTTTGAATAATGGAAATATCTTTGAGTATTTACGATAGTTTTATTTTGTTTTTTGTTACTAGTCCAGAAAGAGTCCGGAAATGACAGAAATATCGTAATTCTCATTAGTTTCAACAAGAATTCAATCCTCCATCTATCATAATCAACCTGTCTTGTGTATCATCTGAGCAATACATAATATACAGTTTTGATTTTTTGCAGA
This sequence comes from Cryptolaemus montrouzieri, assembly GCA_013387265.2. Classification (NCBI taxonomy): domain Eukaryota; kingdom Metazoa; phylum Arthropoda; class Insecta; order Coleoptera; family Coccinellidae; genus Cryptolaemus; species Cryptolaemus montrouzieri. Next base: position 87,457,176 of record JABFTP020000001.1, on the reverse strand, counting down.
TTCTCTAATGTAATTTCTTGGTTACGTTATATAATTTTGTATCGAGAAAAATTGAGAAATTCGAATAGATATTGAAAAAATCAACTTCGTGATAACAGTTCCAATACTCTAGCTTGACCAATAACAAAGATATTAACAGCTCGACGAATTACTAAAATTTCAATTTAAATTAATAACTAAGAACTCCCTAGAACAAATAACGGTTTTCATCAATCTATTTTCTCGAAAAAGTAGGGCGAAAACAAGCCATTCATTTTTTTCTATCTCTCATGGTTATTGAAATAGCCTAAATAAACATAGAAGTTGTTCCACCCTGTACTTCAGATAGGGTTGAACATAGTTTCAGGAAATGTATCCTGAAAACGAAAACTATAACGAGGTAGTGAGAAAGAAAGATAAGAGCGAACAGACCACAAGTGCTATCTTCAGGGAACGATCATCTTATTTAACAAAGCTGAGTTATGATTCATTCAGGTATTTTGCAATTTCTTTAATGGAATAATAAACACTGCGACCAGTGCTGGGAAGTACTCGAGTACTTTTGTACTCGAGTACAGTAACTAATTACTTTTAATGTACTCAGTATTCGGAAATGAATTATTATCGAGGAAACTAACTGTATTGTTCTGGAATACTTTTTTACGAAGAAATTGTATTCAGTACTCAGGATTACAATTGAGTACCCATGATTACAAAATGTACTCATGAGTACAGTTTGAAACCATGAGTACAATAACCGTACCATAAAATTTTTAATTTGGTTGGAAAATTCTGCTCTCAGCAATTTTGAACGGTAAAAACAAGCGATTTATAAATATCTTAATTTGAATTCCAAAGCTGTAATTATAGCATCTGTTTTATGTCCTCAATTCAAATTGAGATGGTTCAGTTGCATAACGAAGTCTATCAATTGAAGACATAAAATAATTATCATCACGAGTGCTAAAAATACTGCTTCAACATCACCCGAAAACGGAAATGATGATTTTTTCGACTTCAATGAAGACTATTCCAGAGAAAATTCCAGTTCCCTCAGATCTCCTCTTCAAAATACAACACAAGTACAGTGTACGATAACTGAACTAGAGTTTGTCAAATATTTAAATGACAACCGGAAGAATTTTCAAATGTTGAACGACTATCCGAATTTAAAAGACTTTTTCTGAAGTTCAACACAGTGTTACCTACGTCAGCACCTGTTGAACGAATGTTTTCATTCGCATCCATAGTAAATATCCCAAGTGACGATAATTTCGAGAAAGTAGTTTTAATGAAAGCAAATTATACAAGTTTTTTCGAATCAGTTTAGTGAGCATGTCTATGCTGTTGCGACCTTTTTTTCATTTGAAACAATAAAATCGGTATTTTCATTATATCTTTCATTTATTAGTTGAGTACCTTTCATACTTTTATATTATAACAATAAAACTTGATATTTTGTTTCACTGATATTCATTAGCCACTGTTAACCCATTATAATGATACATAACTGTGCTTCACCAACACAAAAAAGGTTAAAGAGAGAACTCTGTGCTCACAAAAGTATTCATATAAGTATTCCAACAAGTACTCGAGTACAATTGTAATCAGACCTCAATTACTTTTGCACGATAGTAATCGAGTGCAGTATTCGAATAGTATTTCGAGCAAAGTAATTGTACTCATACTCGAATCCTTTTTTTGTACTCATCCCTGTACTGACTGCAACAACAAATTAATTCACAAAATGGAAAATTCAAATTTATCCCGAAGAAGTTTAGATATGTTAAATAATTATTTTCACGGAATCCACCAGCACTGAGAACAATCAAAATGTAATTGGTACTCATATAAATTGAAATAAAATTAATAATGAAAATGTTAAACTTTAGGTTAGGTTAGGTTAGATTTGCCCAAAAACCTGTTAGTACCGGATATTTCTACGCCTGGTGCGAATCACTTCATAGCATCTACGATTCATATTCAAAATCAATGACCGTATAGAATTCTGATCTAGTTTGTTCCAAATTGTGATCAGTCTCATTCACGGTAGCTAGCTGGTTTTGCTGGCTTTTTAATCTACTATTCGCAGGGAGCACGACGAAAGCGACATCTGATGGTAGCGTAAAATCATGCTCGGCAATGGTATGACATGTGAAAGATCCGTATAAATAACAGTGAATTGTTTCAAAAAATGAATTTAAAAATAAATATGTGTTATAAAATCTGTGATCGTGTTTTTAAATTGAAAAACTCATTACGATGGAAAAAGTGTGTATAAAAAATCAAGGAAAAATATTCTTTGAAAACAAGCTTTTATTTAAATGCGCTAAAAAGCAAAAAAAATAAACTTTTGCACTAAAACTTTTACCGTTGTTAATTCATAACGTCATTTCAAATTTAACACATTTGACACAATTTATATGTTATAATATAAAAGCTTGTCGCGAGATATAAGTACTCGTATTTACTTTATCAGTTTGAAATATTAACAGGTAGGCATAACATATAAATTGTGTCAAATGTGTTAAATTTGAAATGACGTTATAAGTTAACAGTAAAAAATTTAGTGTGAAAGTTAATTTTTTTCTATTTAGCGCATTTAAATGAAAGGTTGTTTTAAAGAATTTTTTTAAACTTAATTTCATTTTTAGTTATTCTTGGCAATCTTTCATTTGGTACCCATATTGAAGGAACGAATAAAAGAAAATTATCCGCCATTTCGTTTTGCATTAAGAATAATTGGTCCACCGCCTTGTTGGATTTAGAATGACGTCACATAGTTAATCATGCATTATCATCCAAACTCAACGTGTATACAAAATTTCAGCTCAGTTGGTTGAGATCAAGTGCCTTAAAATTGAGTTGTAAGATTTCACCCGAACATAACTAAAAGGAGTTTTAAGAATCCCATGGGGTTAACCTGTGAAATGTAAACAAATTTAATACATGACAACTGCAATAATGAAAATTACAAAAAGTGTTGATTGTTAATATGATTTTCAGAAATAAAATGAAAAATTAATGGCAATGTAATTGCGAATCGTAATTTGAACATACATTACCCTAGTTGCATTGTTACTGAATAATGTTACACACTACTTTGTTTTTTCTTTTAACATCATTTATCCATTTATTTCTTCCATCCATTTATTTCCACTTGGCCACTGGAAATGTGTAAAATTTACATTTACTGTTTCTAGCTGTATTTTTGCAATCAACAACACAACAACTATTATGGATCATTTTTTATTTAATGTTAACGTGTTTATTTATGATAAAAGCATGATTTAACGATAATTTGACCACATCGAGCGCTGTGATCGATTCAGCTGTCCCCACTATATACTCCGCTCCCTGCCAATTGAGAATGTCTCAGATATGTACAATGGGATTGAGGTCTGGAGTTCGTGCATGCCACTCCATTGTAGCAATTTCGTGTTCTTGAAGCTAGTTCCTAACGATATGAGCTTGGTTAGGTCTGTCGTGAACATAAACTTTACACCCATCTTTGCCGCAAATGGTACATGTTCTTCTAAAATGTCTATAACGTACCTCTAAGTATTCAGGATTTCATTATTCACGATGGCCAGATCAGTGCGGACCTTCAAATAAATTCCTCCCCGCGCGATTATTTCGACTTCTGTGCACTAGTTAAAGTCAATCGCAGTGAAGAAGACAATATCTCGACTCATCTATAAACAGAATTCTCTTCCAGTCAACTTCTTATCAATTGACATGTTCCCTGGCAAATTCAATTATACTTTATGATGTGCTGTGGTTAGAGCTGGACATCGAGCTGCGACACGAGGATTCAAACCAAATTCCCAGAAACGTTGTCGTATTGTTTGCACTCTGCTGTTCTGTCTAAGCCAGGGTGCTCAAACAGTCGATCGCGAGTACTTTTTGAGTTGATCTCGAGAAGAAAAAAATTTTTAATAAGTAGGTAACTAAACTACAAAAATTTATTACGTAATAAAATGACACTCGGTTATCGACAAAGGCGGCTTTATCAAAGGAAGCCGCATTTTTTATTCTTGCCGCTTTTCTAGGAATTTCGGGCGGCGCGTTTGACGGGAACATCAGAGACTTTTGTTCACGCCGATATAAATAATGCACCTGCAGGAATTGGAGACATTCTGAATTGTAACCTGCAGACAATACTACGTCTATACAAAGTTTATTATTAAATAGTATAAAATGAGTGAAGCGGAGAAATTTATAACGTGTCATTTTAATAACGTTTGGGAGGAAGAATTTTTCTTTTGTATGGTGAAAGATGAGTGCAGTTATCTTATATGTCGGGCGTCAGTTGCAATACCTAAGCGTGGTAACTTAGAAGGGCATCATAAAACGGTTCATAAAAACTATGAAAAGGATTTTCCGCCTCAGAGTGAATTAAGAAAACAAAAAGTACGTGGTTTGATATCTTGTTTGAAAAAAGAACAAACCATGTGCACAAGACCAGCCGAACAATCAAAAGCTGCTAAGATCGCGTCATCTAAAATATCTCATATATTGGCGAAACACAAGAAACCATTCGAAGATGGATCGGTTGTGAAGGAAGAATTTATTGAAGCGGATGAGACTTCATTTCTAGATTTTAAAAATGGAACACAAATCCTGTCTGCTATTAGAGAACTTCAGTTATCTCGTCCGACTGTCATAATGCATATTGAAGTCATGGGCAGAACATGGCAGATAAACTAAAACATGATATCATCATACTTACTTTTCTCTACAGTTCGACGAATCCACCGATATGACAGACACTGCCCAGCTGTGTATTTTTATTCGGATGGTATTCAATGACATGTTGGATAAGGAAGAATTTTTTGACAATCATTCCTATGAAGGGGAAGACCCGTGGCGAAGATATATATGACGTTTTCTTCAATTTTGTAAAAAACTACAAGCTACTATATAAATTAGTGTGCTTCACGATCGATGGAGCACCAGCAATGACTGAAACAAAAACGGTTTTGTGGTATTGTGTCGAACTGTCATTCCGTTGCATTATACATCAACAAGTTTTGTATTCAAAAGTTTTACACACGGATGAAATTATGGGCATTGCAACAATTGTGAATTCCATCCGTGCACAACTTGCAACGGCGGCTCTTTAAGTTGCAGTTGAAAGATAGGGAGTCAGTGAACACACTGATTTAGCTCTTCACAAGGACGTCAGGTGGTTGAGTAGAGGAAAATTCCTAGAAATAAAAGCTTTTCTAGACGAAAAAAGTGATGACACTCAGATGTTGAAAAGCGAAAAATGGCTGACTGATTTGGCATTTTTGACTTACATCACAATGCACTTAAACACCATTAACTTGGAGCTTCAAAGTAAAGTAAAAACTATTATTGAGATGATTAGCGCAGTAAACGCATTCAAAAGAAAATTGCAACTTATGATAGATCAAATGAAAAGAAAGGATCTGAAACATTTTCCTTCTTTGAAACCAAGGATTCCTCAATTGAATTATGATACGTATGAAGCTGAATTATCAAATATTTTGAGACAATTCGAAATGCGTTTTTATGATTGCAATAGATTAGCAAATATAGCATCAATGAGATAAAAACACAAGGTTTAACTTTAATCTACACTTTATTTGAAAAAATTCGACGACGTTTCGCTGACACAGCAGCTTTATCAAGAATAAAAAATAGAATTATTGGTATAGATATTATAAACAAATCGTAGAACAAGTTGGATGAATAACAGGAAAATTAGACCGAGCCATTAATTTCATTTAGTATCCATTTGAACATTAAACTAATTAAAGAAATTAAGTAGGGTGATAATTCAAATCTACCTGTTCATTCAAAAGCTAAACCGAATGTTAATATCTATTTATTTCTAATGCAACTATACTGATCTAATTTTAACTACTTTTGATCCAATATCAACATAAGTCAAAGCTTTTATTGAATGAATGGTTTTCTTTTATTTTATGGTTTGAATAATTTGAATCAGATTTATTTTCATCAAACTACGTTTATGTTCAGATGTTCTTATGCCATAACTCCGGATATGATAGGTCCTACATTCGTAAATTTTATCAGAAGAGCAATAATTGAGTTTATAGATCCTGATTTAAAGATATAAAATATTCAACAGTTATTACATTAATATGTTTACCTAAGTTATTAAAGTTTTGAAAGCTATATTAATTTTGTTTGACGAAAAGGATTTAATATTTGTACTTGCAGAACCGCAAAATGTTAAACTGTTGAATATTTTATAGTCTTTATGAATAGGATATACTTCATTTATTGCTTTCTGATAAAATTTATATCGAATGATTAGACCTATCATATCCGGATTATATAAGAATTATTAATGGCTATCTGTTTGATGATGTTTAACTCTTTATTATAATCTTCTACTGACCAAGGTAATAAAAGTAACCGATGTACCATGCTGTTAAAAGCTGCAACTTTGTGTTGAATTGGATGTAATGAGTAGTTATGTATATTTGTATCAGTATGCATTGGTTTACAAAAGACCGACAAAAACATGATTATTATTTTGTTTATTTGAATTTTAAGTCCTAAAAAATTTATGGAATCGTTCTGTTCAATTTTCTATCATATTTAATGTTCAAATGGATGGAATTAATGGATTTTCAAATAATTCATCCAACTCAATGAAACATTCTACGATGTCGTCAACATATCTATACCATACTCTTCATTAATTTTTTCATTCTTGATAAAGCTGCTGTGTCAGCGAAACGTCGTCGAATTTTTTCAAATAAAGTGTAGATTAAAGTTAAACCTTGTGTTTTTATCTCATTTATATCATGGATCTACATCAAGTAACGGCCTCCACAATTCAAATATAGCATCATTTATGAGTTATCCTTTTTCATGTAAAAGCATTGAAGAATTAGCTACTGCAATAGCAAGTCAGTTATGAACTCATGTTCTGTTAAAAATGAGTTGGTGCAGATTATATCAGATATAAATCTCAAAGCTACAGCATCTGAAACAAATTTCAGGTGTTTTATATCTGAAGATGAATATCCGAATCTAAGGCAAATCGCCCTTCAACTGACGGTAATGTTTGGGTCAACTTGCTTGTACGAGTCTGTATTTTCTGAAATGAAGATAATTAAATCGCAATCGACTAACTGACGATCATATGTGATCATGCTTGCGATTAGCATTCAGTGCTTACGTACCATCTTTTGAAAAGTATGCTGAGGACATGCAGTGTCACGCTTCAACATCCTAAGTCACCTCTCAGTTAAGTTTAACACCATATGTAAATCTTTTGTTTTGTACCAACCAATAAACTCGCAATTTTGAATAACTATGAGATTTTTCATTGATATTATAGAGAAGAACCTAACTAAACCTAAACCAAACCTTGATTTGTGCGGAAAGCTAATATCTATGTATGCTACGGTACAACATACCTAGGTAGGTAGGTATATAGGTAGGGTGTATCGTGTATGTACGACAACCCTGCATCACACATACTTGCAGTCTCTCAGAGTCGATCGTAAGTAGTATAAAAATCTCCAGGAGTTCAAATTTGAGCATCCCTGGTCTAAGCTGTATTTAAAATTGCAAGGCAGTAGCGAAACGTTGTCTCAACGAGGAAATTCTTGAATAACGAACACGGATCTCCGTTGTTGTTGACCAAGGTATCCCTGTATCTGCGGTAAATTCTGGAAACAGTTGAATGGAACACGCCGAGTTCAACCAACACCACTACTTCAGCACTTTCTGCAGAGCTCAAATTTCGTGATTGGCGTTGCATTATTACGGAAAATTAAAATTTTCAAGAACAACAATCATTACTCGCAAAAAATGATCAACAACTACTAATTTTATTATGGGGTGGTTCCTCGCAAAATCTCAATTTACTTATTTCATTTTATTTTTTACAAGTGCAACATTAGCGCCAAAAAAACATCGAATTTTGGTGGCATATGTCCGGACATATCCGAAAAATAACACTTGTTAATAACACAGCTCTACAAAAAAAATTTTTTTTATTGTTGCCCTGGATATCATCGCAAATTTTTATGTTTTCAAGTGCCCAGATTACGAATATATTCATGAAAGTTCTCAATGTGCTCGTATTTTCATGATTTTTGCATTTCTTATATTTTGAACAATTATAAGCTTGTTAGAAATAAAATTTAATTTTCTAGTCATGATTAGGCTTCTGCGCAACTTTTTCGCGCATACAAACATCACCTGTTCCCCACTCTCAGACCCCTTGCTCCACAGAACAGCTGATATCTGTTATTTGACAATATTGAAGTACATATACACGTAAATCTGGATAAAGTGTCATGGATTAATATTTTGTTTCAATTACTGAATGTCCATTCTTATATATTTGTCTTCTAGTCTAAAATATGAGTTCGTCACGAAGAAAGTGTAAATATTGTAGTGATTTATTTTGTTATATTTGCGGTGTTTATATACCAAAAAACAAAAAGAAATATCACAGACTTTGTCAAGGAGACTTATGTTGAATATTTTGGTTTCAAAATGGACAAATTAGGTAAACCATGAGTTCCTAATAAAGTCCTGTGTTGAGTATTTACGGTTGTGGAAAAAGGTGAACTTTCTGGATTAGACTTTGGTATTCCTATGATCTGGATGGAGCCTACGAATCATTTAGATGATTGTTACTTTTGCGTAGTAGATGTTAAATGTTTTAATCGAAATCAAACGTGGAGATACCCAGACTCACAGTCTACGAAATGTCCGGTTCTACACAGTGAAAATCTCCCTCGGCCCATATACATTTCAAAAGTAATTCGCATGCCCTCAGAAACAATGATGTTACCAAATTCACAGAAATCGGGACCATCTACTAGTGGAAGTGAATGCGAAGGTGAAACATCTACGCCAAAGTTATTTTCTCAAAATGAACTCAGTGATTTAATACGTGATCTCAATTTATCAAAACAAGGATCAGAACTGTTAGCCTCAAGATTGAAAGAAAAAATTTATTGGCACCAACAGTAACAATTACAATATACAGAACGCGAGAAAAAGAGTTATTACAATTTTTTAGTGAGAATGAAGGATTAGTGTATTGTAATGATATCGCGAAGCTGCTTATAGACATGGGTTTAAAAGAGTACGAATCTACTGAATGGCGCCTTTTTATTGATAGTTGCAAAAGAAGTTTAAAATGCGTCTTATTGCACAATGGAAATAAATTTGCATCAATTCCAATTGCCCATTCAACGAAACTCAAAGAAGAATATGAAAATGTAAAATTAGTTTTAGAGAAAATTAAATACTTTGAGCATCAATGGCCGATCTGAGTGGATTTAAAATGGTTAATTTTTACTTGGCCAACAAAGTGGATATACAAAATACCCTTGCTTTATTTGTATGTGGGATAGTAGAGCAAAGCAACTTCATTCGGAACAAGATGTTTGGCCTGTAAGAAATTCTTTAACTGTCGGTAAAGCCAACGTAATAAGGAGCCGCTGGTGAGCAGAGACAAAATCATACTTCCACCATTACATATTAAGTTAGGTATGATTAAGCAATTTGTAAAAGCGTTGAACAAAGACGGAAATTGTTTTAATTACATTTGCAGAAAATTTCCGAAGCTTAGTATGGAAAAATTGAAAGGTAGAATATTTGATGGTCCTCAAATACGGCAATTGATGAAAGACTCAGATTTTATCAAAGTTATGACTGTTCCGGAAAGTAAAGTTTTGTGTTGGTTGTCGAAAATTTCCTAGGTAACCATAAAGCAGCAAATTATGAAGAAATTGTGCAAAATATGCTGACAAACTTTCAGACTTTAGGAGCAAATATGAGTATTAAGTTACACTATCTCCGCAATCATCTAGATACATTTCCGGATAATTTAGGAAATTATAGTGAGGAACAGGGAGAGCGGTTTCATCAAGATCTAAAAGTGATGGAAGAAAGGTATCAAGGTCGATGGGATTGTCACATGATGGCAGATTACTGCTGGTCTTTGAAAAGAGATTGTCCCTGAAAAATTATGGAAGAAATGCTCATAAAAGGCGTTTTATGGAAATATGAAATATATTTTCGACATTTTCCTCTTTATTTACTTCGATGTATCCGAATTTCCCAAAACATAACTGACATTATAAACATATCTGTTATTTTGTTTCTTGTTTTACGATTTTTGTTATGTAAAATGAAAATAAAGATTTAAAAAGAAATCAGAGCAAATCCTACAAAATCATTGATAGTTTCACGAATTGTGTGCATAAATAGACCCAAAATCATTTTCATATCTAGGGCAACAAAACCATTGTAGACCAGTGTAATGAGTTGCCTCAAAGAATAAATTTAAAATATTGAAATTCTACTTTAAGTTCTTGGCGCAGTATAGTTTGGCACAAAGACCTTCATGAACAAAAATTTTAACGATTTTTCTGAAATTTTTCACATTACATTATCATTTCAATTTGAAGAATTCCTAATTTTCAAAAATATTGTTATTAAGAAGTAATCTAACATAACTTCGATATTAATTATCTTATAAGCATAAAGTTTATTTCCTTAGTTCTAAGTGTCTAAGTGTCCGTTATGCCCCATATTCTATTTATTTTCCACATCACACGAACAAACAAATTTAATCTAGTAATCGTTGTACATTTTCATTGCTCTCCCAATAGACCGGTAAATCTGATTAAATAACAATTTCCGACAGTCAAGTGGACTGTGGACGACGCCAGCATGTCACGTGGCTGAAAGAAGCAGCGTCTGGACGCCACGTGACACAAAATGGATCATCTGGGGCAATAGTGCATCCCACCTCACATCATAGTTGATTATTGCTATAGAACGGATGAATGTGGAATTCCAGCTCAAGCATGTGATGAACCAATAAAAGGGAAACCCTTGTGAAGAGGGTGGAACATATACTTAGTATTCATTTCAAATAAAGGTATCTGTCAACAAAGCATTTTCATAATTTTGTCAAATATTCAACAATTCAAAAATGTATACAAACAGAGTGTAACTGTGCAACATTTGCGTATCTTAGGTACAGTATAAGTTCATTATTCGCGAGGTATACAGGGTGCTTCAACGAAAACTAAACAGAGGCTATATCTTCCAAGATATTTATTTCTGATTAAAACGCAAAAACAGGTCAATTTTTGTTTCAGGGGGGATATCTTTTGGGGTACAAAACTTGCCTGAAATATCAACCCCCTAAGCGGTGGTTGCAATCCTTGAACATTTTGAATAGGGAACATGGATCGAGGGATGACTCAAAAGAAAGGTGGTATCTTTGTCTACATCGCCTTGAACGAATTTCCATTTTTAATTGAAAACTGTAAAAGATACAGGGTGAGCTACTCTAACTGCTATGGAACTCAATGAGAATAGAATTATTGCGAGCAGTCATGAAGGCAATCGAAATCCTTTACTTGAAAGGTATCACTGGATCGAAATATTACCCCTGCTCTAGGAGTTGAAATTCGAGATGAGGAGTGATTTCGGAAGATGACAGGTTTTGATCTAAAATGAATCTATTCCAGTTTTTCGCACTAATACTCCAATAGTCTTGGGGTGATAGTCTTCTCTATTTTTCAGTAGCTTACTCTGTATCTTCTACAGTTTTCAATCAAAAATCAAAATTCTTTCACGCGAATGCAGACAAAGATAATACCTTTCTTTCGAGTTTTCACTCGACCCATCTACCCTCTTCCAAATTTTCAAGGGTTGTCACCCCTGCTCCAGGGGTTGAAATTCGAGATGAGGATGGATGTCATCGAGTTTTAGACGACATCTGGTTTGAACTCGAATTTTATCTTGGTGTTGCTTGATTTTGACGTTTGAAATTGTTAACAATGGTTTTAACAAATGAGGATAAGCGTTTCATTGAATGTTTATTTGTGCGTGGCCATACTGTTAGGCAATTTCCAGCCCCTAATTACAAAAGAAGTACAATCTAGGATCTTGAAGAAAAATTTCGGACAAAAGGGTCATTAGGAAGGAACAGGTACTGGTGCAGCTAGAACTGTTAGAACACAGGTACTCGCCCTTTTCATAATCTGTTTCAAGCATCAACTCTACATTTTTTGTATTACAAACTCAATTGACAATTTCTGGATAACATTCAGGAAATTTCTGTATTAGTAGTCAGCCCTATCAGAACTCCAGGAACCATCTTGACTGTTTCCCAAATGTCTCAGAGATGCTAAATCTCTAAAACCTCTGTGAGAAGAATAAGACACTATTTGGGTCTTAAGTAATTTCGGAGGACTTATAATTTTTAATTGATTCAAGCTATCAAAGAGTGCAGATTCGAGCAATGCAGAAATTAATTAAATAGATTAAGAACACGTAGACAAATTGAAATATCTGGTTCACAGACGAAAAAAATTTCAGTGTTGCCTCTTTTGCGTATTAAAACGCATATTTAGTACTCATTTTCTTATATCATTTTCTTTCATTTTAAAATACATTTCTTAAATTTCATGTCCGCAATTATACAGGGTGCTTCAACGAAAACTAAACAGAGGCTATATCTTCCAAGATATTCATTTCTGATCAAAACGCAAAAACAGGTCGATTTTTGTTTCAAGGGGGACATCTTCTGGGGTACAAAACTTGCCCCCTAAGCGGTGATTGCAATCCTTGAATATTTTTGAATAGGGAACATGGATCGAGGGATGACTCAAAAGAAAGGCGGTATCTTTGTCTACATCGCCTTGAACGAATTTCCATTTTTAATTGAAAACTGTAAAAGATACAGGGTGAGCAACTGAAATATAGGGAAGACTATTTCTCTGAGACTTTTCAAGTTTCAGTGAGGTAAAATGGAACAGATCCATGCTGATCAATGGCATCATCATCAAGTAACATCCCCATCTCGAATTTCAACCCCTAGAGCAGGGGTGACCATCTTTGATAATTTGGGAGAGGGTAGATGGGTCGAGTGATACCTCGAAAGAAAGGTATTATCTTTGTCTGCATCCCCGTGAACGAATTTTCATTTTTGATTGAAAACAGTAGAAGATACAGAGTGAGCTACTGAAACTTTCAAGGGTTGTCACCTCTGCTCCAGGGATTGAAATTCGAAATGAGGATGGTACTTGATGATGACTGCCATTGATCAGCATGGATCTGTTCCATTTTACCTCACTGAGGGAAATAGTCTTCCCTATCTTTCAGTTGCTCACCCTGTATCTTTCACAGTTTTCAATCAAAAATGGAAATTCGTTCAAGGGAATGTAGACAAAGTTACCACCTTTCTTTTTGAGTCATCACTGACCCATCTTCCTATTCAAAATGTTTCGATTAGGGGTTGAATTGATTGCAACCCCGCTTAGGGGTTGATATTTCAGGCCTCTGTTTAGTTTTCGTTGAAGCACCCTGTATGTTCTGAAAATATGCCATGAATATAGAAACCGTGAATGGTAATTCATATGGGATTATAGGGGATACGTTTCTAGGCAACAAAATGAAGAATAAATATATGAAAAAAATCAATTCAATTGGAATTTTTGACCATATTGATTAATTATTATCTTCAGGCTTAGGCAATTTCGAATTTCGTAATTGTTTCTTGCTTGGCATTTTGAAATCTCCTTCAATTGAAACTGATGCTCAGCAGTGGCATTAACAATTTACCTCTTAAAAATAAGACTTCGTTTCATAGACAGATCAATTTTCGTAAAGAAGTCACAAAGCTCATGTACCATTTTTAATCGTCCACTAAGATGGATTATCTATTTATTTATTCATTTACTGAATCAGGAACCCCAACAGAAAAATTCCAATTACAGTTCTCTAGAAAAACAATTTAAGATAATTAAAAATAAAGTTTGACAGATATTCTATCAATATTGACTAACTAATGAAAAACAGAAGAAAACATTTTCAATTCAAATGATACAAGAAAAAAATCCAAATCATATAAAAACAAAGTTGTCGATTGTAGCTTCATTTCAGAAATTGTGATGGTTTGCTAAATATAAAATCAATTTTTTCTTGAAATAAACCAAGCTCATATTAAACGACTACGAGAAGGCATTTGATAATGTAAAGCACAACCTCCTCATATCATATCTTAGAGACTTGGGGCTGGATGGAAAGGATATCAGACTTATAGGTAATCTATACTGGAACCAAAAAGCAGAAATCCGAATTCAAAATGCAGGAAGAACTGAGGATTTTGAAATAAAAAAAGGCGTCCGCCAGGGGTGTATCTTGTCTCCGATGTTGTTCAACTTATATGTGGAAAGAGCTTTCATCGAGTCAATCTCCGACAGTCCCATGGGTATACATTAAACGGAATTCCCATCAACAATATTCGATACGCGGATGATACCGTGATACTGGCAGATAGTGCAAATGACCTGCAAGCTCTACTAGATAAGGTCAATCAAGAGAGCCAGAGATTGGGTTTGAAAATTAACATCCGTAAAACCAAATGTATGGCCATTAGCAGAAACGATGCCCCAAATGCCATAATATCCATAAATGGAGAAAACATTGAACAAGTCACTCAATTTAAATACTTGGGATGCTTGATCAACCAAAAATGGGACCCAGACCAAGAAATAAAATGCAGAATCGAGCATGCTCGAACAACGTTTATAAAACTTAAGAAATTCTTGACAGACAAAAACCTAAATCTCAATCTCAGATATAGAATGGTAAAATGTAACGTCTGGCCCGTTCTCTTGTACGGAGTCGAGGCATGGACGTTGAAAACAGCAATTATAAATAAAATTGAGGCCTTCGAGATGTGGACCCTACGACGGATGCTGAGGGTATCGTGGGTTGAACATGTAACGAATGAGAATATACTGAGAAGAACTGGTTTGATAGACCGTGAACTTTTCGAAAACATCAATAGAAGAAAAATTGGCTACCTTGGACATGTACTGCGCGGAGAACGCTATCACTTCCAGCGTCTTATCCTCCAGGGTAAAATAGAAGGAGGAAAAAGAGGAGTAGGTAGGAGAAAACTATCCTGGCTACGAAACATACGACAGTGGACAGGAATACAGGACTTCCAGACACTACAAAATGCTGCAATCAATAGAATCATATGATGAGTGAAAGGATGGACGCCTACGCAGGAATCTGCATGGCACTTGAAGAAGAAGAAGATATTAAACGAATCGAAATACTTCAAGCGGTTATTACAGGAACGCATTAATATTAAAACGATAGAGTTGTAGTATAGAGCCGGTTTTAGGTACATAAAATAAGGTGTTATGACGATTATGATATTGAGAAACATTAAAAGTGAGAAAATTAATCAAAGGGTAGTTATAATAATTATTCAAAATTCGGTACATCACCATCAAATAGAGCACGTCCACCCTCCAAGCTTAAGACACGACATCGGCACAAGCTGACTTTATAATCACTTTGCAGCAAATTGCATTAAATCTGTAATTTCAACTTTTAAAAACTTTCACTGTACTCTCTCAATTCTCCCAATATGAACAAAAGGGTGACCAGATAGGTGTAGCATACTCCAAATTTTACCTGACTAGGGCAAAATATAGTGTTTTCAATTCTTAAAGTTCTAAGTAATTCTAAGTATAAAACCAAGCATTTTAAAAGCTCTCGATACTATGCAATCCACATGTAGTGCATATGAAAGTTTGACATCTTCGACAATACCCAAGTCGTTAACCTGTTCCAACCCTAGTCACATCCTGATTATTGAGAGAAAAGGAGGTATGTATGATGTTCTTGTTTTTTATAAAGGTTATGTGCTGACATTCATCGACATTTAGTTCAAAATATCGGAACTTACAGAACAAAGAAAAGAGATCTAAATCACTTTGGAACAACTGTGTATCAGCATGAGATTGAATTCATTTATAAATTTTCAGATCATCAGCAAAGAGTTCATGTGAAGTATTACGAAAGCACTCACAAATGTCATTGATATAAATGGCGAAAGGAAGGGGTCCAAGGTGAGAACCTTGAGGTACCCCGGATGTTACAAGGTGCATTTCTAAAGATCACTACAAACTGTGACCTATTCATCAAATATGATTGCAACCATCTCGTCATTGATTCAGCCATATCAAAGTCTGAGAGAAAACTTAATGAAGTAGCACCAAGGTATAATGATGAAATATCAAATCTTGTTGAGCAGAGAAGAAGAGCCTTCGAATCTATTAGCGACAATGTAACCTATGAAAATTATATCACTGCACAGCAATTGAAATCTAAAATCAGACATTACATCCGAAAAGCAAAGAAAGGAGGTACCTATTCGAAATTTTTGTGAATCTTTAGTAGGCATGAATTGGTGATTTACAACATTTATTATTTGAATGTTCTTCGAACGAAATAAAATATTGCACTCTTAAATGGCCAAAAAATATAAAAATGAACAATTGAATTTCGCTGAAATCTCCATCATTTAAAAGAAAACGTAATCATTAAAATACTGAAATGTTTAAATAATGCTAATTCAAAATTGTAATTTCACAGCATTTCAAACTACCAACAAAATTTCCTCATGTAAATCCTCTGTTAATTATCGAACGCAACATTTATAACGAACGGTAAAGTTGAATTGAACAAAGAAGAAAGGTTTCATGTTTTCAAGCTCCAGATGCAAAACTTTCACGCTTTCTCATAGACATCATTCAACAGTACGCTAATTTTGAACCTAAATTCTCAATAAAAATCTCTTCAGTCCTAATAAATAAAATTCAGCACACGATACTACCACCGAAAGCTAAATTTATGTCATGGGATGTAGAAAATCTCTTCCATAGTGTTCCACCCAGTGATACAGTGAAACTCATCAACAACGCTCTTCAAATTAATAAAGTCAATCCAGTAATTCAATCAGAAATCTTACACCTTTTAGAAATTTGTTCAGAACAAAATTATTCCAACTTCAATGGAGTATTATATAATAGTAAAAAAGGTTTAATCATGGGTAAACCTCTGAGCCCTCTACTCGCTGAAATTTTCATGGATAATATTGAAAAAACTATCCAAGAACAACCGTTATTCAAATGCTTCATTTATTGGTTTAGATATGTGGAAGATATCATTTGTTGTTTCACTGGCACCAACAGACAATTAGAGCCATTCAAAACATTCATTAACAAAATTCACGATAATATTAAATTCACGTTAATGATAGAAACAGAAAACTCCTTTAACTTTCTGGATTTAACTATCACTAAAATTAACGGCAAACATGATTTTTCTATTTTTCATAAGCCATCGCACACAGATATTACTATTCACAGCTCATCTACACATCCTTATCCACATAAATGAGCTGCTTACAATAGTATCGTACATAGACTCATTAATATCCCAATGTCACAAAATAATTTTATAAAAGAGCAAAATATAATTACAAATAGCAGTCAATAACAGTTACAGTCCTAGTATAATTGAGAACATGATTTCACGCAAAACATTTCAAAAAGCAATCCAGGAAGTATTTCCAAGTATAAAAAGTTCTTACACAAAATACAACAGCTTAACTTATATTGGTAATCCTAGTCTGAAATTAAAACATTCCTCTCGAATTATAATTTCAATATAGCATTCCGAACGGATAATTCTTTAGGCCCACATATCAAAAACTGCAAATCTAAAATTGATAAAGGTAATAAATCCAGAGTTTATAAACTGTCTTGCGGGGATTGTAATAAAATTTATATTGGTAGAAGTTTCAGAAATTTTAAAGTTAGATTATCCGAGCACAAACGTAGTTTTTATTATTATAAATCAGATTCACATTTTTCTAATCACTTACTCGAAGAAAACCATAACTTTAATGATAATTTCAAAATTTTACACAATGAAAATAATAGACAAAAACTCAATATATGGGAAATTTTAAGGATCAACAAAGAAGAGAATTCAGGTAGGTTACTTAATAGTCAATTAGATCTAAATCCTTCTCCTTTACTCAATCTTTTCAATTCATAAAGTAAGCAACTAATAAATAGGAAATAATAAAATTATATGAGGAATAACTCTGTTCATTAGTTTGTATCCATCTGATGAAGCCACAGTGTGGTGAAACCGGCCATAGTTTTGTTAATATAGTGAAAATCTAAATACTATAGTTTTATTTTATTGAAAATATGTATATCGATTTTCATCAAGTAACGACCTCCTCAATCAAATTATAGAAATGAAAAAGCTACGAACTGAAGCAAGAATGAAAACTGAAAATAACAAATTGAATTAGAAGGCTGGTTGGGGTATTGAAATAACCCTGAGATCTTCTTCATTGGGGGCCCTACCATAATTCTAGAAGACGTCCAAAAGGACAATTACGTGAGCCTGAACAACATAGACAAAGAAGCAAGATCATTTAAATGTGAAAGAAGAAGAAGAACTATTTTCGTAGGTTATGTTTGATTGTCATAATAAATAATCAGTTGATAATTCAAAATATACGCATTTTACTATAAATTATTCAGAAAGTAGATATTAATAGTTTTGCTAAGCATCGATCCAAGATCAAGGAATAAATAACACAGGTAATAAAAAGGACATAACTTGATATTGTGTTCTTGCTTTCTGATGAAAATATCTTTATCATATCTTTTATGAATTTCACCTTTCTGACCTAATTCTCTCATTATGTACTATTGAAACATCAATCAATTATATTTATAAGTTGATTCAAAATAAATAATAGTCATTCACAAACAACCTGTTCTCTAATCAACAGTAAGCAAGTGCCAATAAGAATTAAGTTATAATTTCTTTATTTGGAACTCTTCATGAAAAATATAACTATATATAAACTCTTTGACAAACAACAAATATTTAAATACAAGTACAACATTAAAAATGAAGTGAATGATTCAATGAACCAGTTATTTTGCATCATAAACTTTCTTTCAAGTTACCCTTGAATTGAGCTTGTAGAATTCTTAGTTTACCACCATATTCAACCATAATAAAGTGATTTTTATCCATAGTGAACTGACTGAATCTTGTTATAGCTGGAATATTGGCTATAGTGATGTGTTTTCTGAAACCTGAAATTCCTTCATATTTGTATATCATCAGTGATTCATTTGAAGATCCCAGCAAGAAAAGAAGAAGTTCTCCACTAGGCACCACACTAAATTCTGCATTCTCTGGATTGTTTGAGGTAATTTTTTGCCATTGTTCATATTTATTCATAACAGGAGAATATCTTTAAAATTAAAAAATTAGTAGGTATATTTGAAAATTAATAAAGTCCAATTAAGGAGGGTGTTATGCAGTATTTCTATTATGACAATTTGATATAAATTGCTCAACTTTTAATTTATTTCAAATTCAAGTAATTAGGTTTCGATTAAGTTTTTGGTAATCCTGTCTTGTATAATGATGTCTTCTGAGCACCCAAAACGAGTCGATCAGCTGTTTGCCAAATGCATTCGAATTATATACAGTTTTGTCAGATTATGAATAGAATAATATTTGGACGCACTGGTTTGTCAATATGCGAACACAATAATTGAACGCTCTTGTCTCTGGTAGACCTTTTTCTTTTTCTAGTTTCTAGTCAATAAATAATGAACTGTTTCTCTTATGTCATATTGTTAATACCATAAAAACAAAGTTTACGGAATAAATTATTAACTAAATATAAAAAAGGAGACAAGCTGTAGGTCCACTGTGTAAATGGGCTAAGTTCTGGAGCACATTGTTAAAAGATGAAACAAACAACAACAAACTAATTTTGAGAAGAAAAAAATTCCATTTCCCACATTCATTATAAAAATGGAAAAAGATGATTTTGTACATCCCACAGTATCTTTCCCTATATTCGATGAACTACACAGTGCGTAAAAAAGACACTTCAAAATTCTAACACGCGGGAGACATACCTAGTAAACCTATATCGGGTACGCTGAATCCAGTGGTAACCACCGTTTTTGAAAGTTAGCTCTTGTTTAGGAGATATTCGCCTTTGAAGTTAGCTGATTTTAGCAGGGTTCGTCGTTTATGACTTCAGTACATTATATGCTTGTAATTCCCAAACCGTTCGGAATATCGCTTTACTGTCTTCAGCAAAGTTTTAGCTATTGTCATGGCCAATAAGTTTTCTGAATATACCAACATAGAAAAACCTCATTCAAACACCATTTCTTAACAAAATGTCCAAAAAACTCCATTTCTTTGCCATTTTTTCGTTGATTTTCGTCTAAAGAATAAAGAAATCAAGAGAATTTCGCTTTAAAATCTCAAAATAAGAAAAGAAAACACATTTCCAATAGTTAAATCAAAAAATTTAAACGCACAATCATGATTTTAACTAAATTTTTATTCCAATTCTAACAATTTTCAACAAATAAACATATAAATTCATGTTAATTCTTCTTCTTTTCCATCTTCATCTTGCTGTGAATTCCAGCAAATGTCTCCTAATAGAGAATCAAGTTTTTTTCCACTATACCAGTGCTCAAGCCTAGCCGTCACCTGATGAAACCGTTCACCATGCTCATCTGATTCACATGGTGATTGTTCGGCAAACTTGTCTGCATGGTAATGTAAAAAATGAATTTTCAGAGACATTTTTACACCGATGTTACGGAAAGCAATGAGCATATTTTCAACGTGTATGCGCCAGTTTTCATCACGATGAATTCCAAGTACATTTTCGATGACTCCTTTGACGCAATCCCAAGCAACAAGCTGCAAATTCGACAAACTGTTTTTATGTTTTAAATATTGAATAAGTTAGGTTGATTGGTACGTATATAGTTTCACACAAACCTTCTTTTATTTTCATTCCACTCAATCTTGGGAAAATTCGCTTCAACTCATTGAATGCATTGCCTTCAGGATCTAGGGCCTTGATGAAATTTTTAACAATCCCAAGCTTGATATGCAGAGGTGGAAGCAACACTTTTTCGATTGGCACAAGTGGAATTTCAACGACGTTTTCTCGACGCAATCTGAACCCTTGTCTCATAGGCCAGCTTTTATTTGCATATCGGTCGCCGGCATATCGAGTATCCCATAAACATATAATACACATCTTTTTCGTATATCGTCTGCATTCCTCTCAAAAGAGTTATCACCTTCAAATCTGCACAAATCTTCCAACGATGGTCTTCATATTTCACCAATTCAAGGATTTTTTTCAATGATTCGTAATTTTCTTTCGTTTTTGTGCTGATGGCAATCGGGACACTGTTTTTTGAGTTTGTGACATGAAGTAAAACCGCGTTGAGACTACTTTTGGACTAATCGATGAAAAGACGCCAGTCTTCTGGTTTATACTCATAATGCATTTTTAATACCAATTCCTTGATATCAGTGCAGTACGCGAATGAATTGTCTTCGATGAATTTGAATAAAGCAGTGAACTGTCTATGACGGCCGATTGCTCCATATACTTTCACATCAGGTGCTAAGACATTCGTTTTTTTCAATTCCTGAGTAAAAATAATGGACTGACGCTGCGATAATTTCAATCGACAAATAATTTTATCCAGATCTTTTTGAGAAAATTCGGCATGATTACATTGTGGAGCTACATTTGATGGTACATAAACCGATGCAGACGTTTCTCCAATAGTATCAAAAGTAGATGGAATGTACTCTTCTATCGGACTGGGTCTTTTCGGTATTGGAATGGATTCCAAATGTGGTAACGGCAACTGAACAAACGGAGTTCCTCTGAGTTCAACTTTACGTTTTTTAGCTCTGTTCAATCCGACAATGTCATTAACACTAGCAAAACAGTCATCTGGATTATGTTCTTGAGGATTTGTCCAAATTACTGGAAAGCCAAAGGGCATAGATTGGAATTCACCTGTAATAAAAATAGCTTCAATTGATATAATTTTGAAATAAATGATAAATCATTTCATTTTACCTCTTTTCCATCCACTCAATCTTATGACACAACCAGTACAAACGATTTTTGGAGCCCAGTTCACATATTTGATTACAGTTTGGTTGAAATATTGTGTGTACGATTCAGCAATTTCTTCAGAAATTGAACACTTGCTTGTCATTTTAGTAAACTTTCCACAAATGTAGCAAAATTTATTAAATTTGCTACACGAATTCATTTTGATATTTTTACCAAATATATAACTTGTGTAAACAAAGAAACTTCAATAAGAAATGTCAAATTAGGAAATATCAGAACTAAGACTATGAAAAATGGCACACAAATACATAGCAAAATACGTAGTAACATCAGTGACAATACTAATAAATACGTATTAACAGTGACATCTGTGGGAAATTTGAGTTAAAATCATGATTGTGCGTTTAAATTTTTGATTTAACTATAGGAAATGTGTTTTCTTTTCTTATTTTAAGATTTTAAAGCGAAATTCCTTGATTTTTCTATTATTTAGACGAAAATCAACGAAAAAATGGCAAAAATGGAGTTTTTTGGACATTTTGTTAAGAAACGGTGTTTGAATGATGTTTTTTATGTTGGTATATTCAGAGAAGTTGTTGGCCATGACAATAGCTAAAACTTTGCCGAAGACAATAAAGCGATATTCCGAACGGTTTGTGAATTACAAGCATATAATGTACTGAAGTCATAAGCGACGAACCCTACTAAAATCAGCTAACTTCGAAGACGAATATCTCCTAAACAAGAGCTAATTTTCAAAAACGGTGGTTACCACTGGATTCAGCGTACCCGATATAGGTTTACTAGGTATGTCTCCCGCGTGTTAGAATTTTGAAGTGTCTTTTTCACGCACTGTAGTTCATCGAATATAGGGCTATATACTGTGGGATGTACAAAATCTTTTTAATGAAAGTGGGAAATGGAATTTTTTTTCTTCTCAAAATTAGTTTGTTGTTTGTTTCATCTTTTAACAATGTGCTCGGGAACTTAGCCCATTTACACAGTGGACCTACAGCTTATAGTGGATTCCAAACTACTCTCCTAGAGTAGTGCAATGATAACTGCCACCACAAGGATTACAAATTATCTGGTCTTCGGAAGTTTATGCCCTCTTTGGGCGACTTTTCCAAGTACAACAATTTTTGTTCAAGGACAACATCCATAACTTGAACCCGGATTCGAACCAGGGGCCTTGGCTAAGCATATTCCTACATACTTGCTCACTAACCGTGCAGTTACCGAAGCGGTTGCTCAAAATTGGTGATTTTCATCAGTGTTTTCAAATTACTCAGAACAAACATTGGCAACCAAGAAAACAGTAAAGTACTCTGGGTTGTAGGTATACTAGGTGATTTGCTACTTTGCCGTTCACTAATATGTTTCGTTTTGTGTTTCTCAGTAATGATTTTTGCATTAAATTCGGAATACCGTTACATTACTCAATATGGTAACCATATGGTGTTTTCTATAATATTAGGTCCGCAACAAAGTTCTCGGCTGTTTCCTTTTATGAAAATACAACATTTTTGTGAAAAATGATTACAAATGGATCATTCAAAATATTGCTCATCGCTAGCTACAACTTTTTCCAATGTTTCTAGCAGAGCTCGAATACCGTGACGGTAGAAGTGTTCGTCTTTAGAGGCTATCCACGAATCAAGCCATTTTTCGAGCTCCTAATGTAAGCGGAACTGCTGATCAGCCAGACCATGTGCCATCGAACGGAACAAGTATTAATCGGATGGTGCAATATCTAGGGAATATGATGGGTGGGGTAGGACTTCCCATTTGAGCGTTTCCAAGTAGGTTTTAACGGGTTTGGCAACGTCAGGCCGAGCGTTGTCATTTTTTATTTATTTATTTATTTCATTAAACAGGAACCCCAACAGGTGATCCCAATTACAGGGGTTCTCTAACTAGAAACAATAATAATACAATTTTTAACGAGTTGTCCTCGAAAACATGTTAACACTATTCAAGCTTATAAATGAAAGGAAAAAGAAAATTAAAATTCTGTACATGAAACACTACTAAGTTTTTGAAATTCGACACAACACATAACCTAAATGAGATTTCTCAAGTAAGTAAATAAAGTTTTTTTGAAATTCTAAAGGCTCACTGAAAACAAGTCTCCATTATTTAGGTGGAAATTGGCAAAACCCATTATTCTCAGAAACACAGAGTTATAATAAAGGGAATGTTCGAGCTTTTGGAACATAGAAAAGTGAAATTCGACGATTATTATACTGGGGAACGTTGAAAAGAAAAAAATTGATAAGAGGATAATTGAAATGACAGTTCATAGAACGGTACAAAAATATTCCATCGAAAAACATCCTTCCATGCTCCAGACTCAAGATATTAAGGTGTTTTAAAGATACATTATAATCACTTGCCGGTCCACATCGATTGAATCTAAAGTTAAGGTTTTTGACAAAGTTTCTCTGTACTTTCTCTATTCTATCTATATAAATATAAAAATGGGGAGACCAAATGGGGGTTACATACTCCAAGTTGCTTCTTACTAGTGTGAAATACAATTTTTTAAGTAAATTCTCTTTTGATAACACGAAACCAAGCTGAAATCTTTTGATACCACATAATCAACGTGAACAGAGAATGAGAGTTTTTCATCAAGCATTATGCCAAGATCTTTGATGCAATTTGTTCTTGCTATATCTAAGCCTCCAAGAGTGAATGTTTTTCGTATGCTGTTAGTAATCTTGATAAAAGTGATATGCTGACATTTGTCAACATTAAGTTTGAAATATCTGGAGGTGCAGAACGTAAACAATCGATCTAAGTCACTTTGAAATGCCTCTATATCAGAAAAAGATTCCACACGTCTGTATATTTTAAGATCGTCGGCATATAACTCGTGATCGGTATTCAAAAAGCACTCAGAGATATCATTTATATAGACTAAAAAGAGGAGTGGTCCAAGGTGAGACCCCTGCGGTACTCCAGAAGTAACGTTGAATACGGTTGAAGAAATTCCATTCACTACGACGAATTGCAACCTGTTATTTAAATACGAATCCATCCATTTCGTGAGCGATTCGACGAAACCAAAGTCAGACAGTATCTGTACTAATGTATCGTGAGGCACCTTATCAAAAGCCTTCGCCATATCAGTGTATATTGCGTTCACTTGACCGCCCTCATCAAAGCACTTTGATAAAAAATTGACTTATGGGGCTAGGTTCCTCAAAGGTGATCTTCCCCTGAAGAAGCCATGCTAATGTTTGGACAATCTAGTACTACAGAGGTGAAAAAGTCGTTCCGTCAAAATTGGTTCAAATATTTTACCAAAATGGCTTAGAATGGAAATAGGTCTGTAATTGCTTATTAAACATTTTTTACCGTTTTTGACGACAGGAACAATTTTTGCTAGTTTCCATTTATTCGGAAGCTTGATTTGTAAAAATCGACCAGCACTTACTGCTGGGGCCATCTATTGACAAACAGCGAGAACTTAGTTGGCACCTAATATTTTTTTAAATTACCTCGTGAACACGTTAATTGATCAAATACTGAATCTAGAACATTTTTGGGAAATTATGGACAGCTATTATAATTAAAACTGAAAATTTCTCATTCTGTTGAATTATTGTCGTATACCTATTGGAAATGGATTAACATGCTCTGTTCCTCATTTATAATTTGTTTGAAAAAGAGATAACGAAATGACGTTTGATTCCAATAACAACACAAGAACAATTCCAATCAAATAAGAATATGTCACAAATCTGACAACACTGTATAAAATTCAAATGCATTCAGCAAACAGCTGACTGACTCGTTTTGGGTGAGCAGAACTCGTCATTATACAAGACATGATTACCAAGTTTTTTTTTAATCAAATAAGTAATGTTGAAACCCAAAGTGTATACCAGACTGAATTGTTTGGTCTAGTTATTATGAAGCAATGTAATGATATTATCAATGAAAATATGAAAGTCTTCGTGCTCGAGAATGCTTACCTCAAAATATCCACATGACCTTGTTGAAAGCCACCTTGATAAACTATGGCTAAATAGTGAACACCTTTGTATGTAATTGTAGCTATACTTTTTGGTGGAGGATCAGAAAAGTACAGAACTTGATGTAGTGTAAACTGTGAATCATGGATACGCCATATCTCTATATAGGCTTGAGCATTTATCGAAGTTTCATCATTACTTTGAACCATTATAAGGAATGGAACATCATTTATCTTTGTAGCTCTGCTCTGAAAGAGAAAAAATATGATCCCATTTCAGTATGAAACACTTTCTAAATATTTATGTTTTTATGATCACTTTTGTCAGTTCCTTTTTTGTATGTTAATTTTGATTTTAAGCATTTGTTTTGCCTCTTATAGAAAAAAAATGTCACATTTTTGAGTTGTGTCACTTGATGACAATTTATTGAGTATAGATGAATATTTCTATGGAAGAAGATATTCCAAGTATCAAATTTTGAGAATATTCTTAGTGAATAAAACTCTAGCTTTTTCTGTCATTTGACACTTGAGTAACAAACATTTTAGGATTGGATAGATTTTGTTATTGTTGTGTTTTTAAATTCTGTTGCTTCATTTTCAAATAGTAGTACTGATAATTAACAAATAATGATTTGAATTTCCTGAATCCCTTTTATAATAAATTTTTTGTTGTTGCACATGTCATATAAAAGTCAAAATTGAGAAGTATATATATATATATATATATATATATATATATAGTCAGTCTGTAATTAAACATTCCTTTTCACGGATCTTCCTTAAAAAAGCCAAAAATTCGCAAATAGTACAAAAGATTCTGAGAGCTGAAGCCATCAATTTGTCTTACTTGTATATAATGTCCAGAATGTAAGAATGGGCGCAGTGTTATTTCATGTGGTGTGTTTAAATTGCACAAAATATTTGGAAACTGCTTTTTCTGATATATTATCAATAAACATTCTGAGTCATTGATTGTGAACGGAGTTATTTGGTCAACGCCATTAGATTTTATACTGCCATAATTAATCAACTGGTTGGACATGTCTATTTTCCAAAATGTTCCTTCAAACGAATCTGAAAAAAATTGTATTATGCATCAACCAAAAGCGATATGTATGTAATTAAATACAGGGTGCTTCAACGAAAACTAAACAGAGGCTATATCTACCAAGATATTCATTCCTGATCAAAACGCAAAAACAGGTCAATTTTTGTTTCAAGGGGGACATCTTTTGGGGTACAATACTTGCCTGAAATATCAACCCCCTAAGCGGGGGGTGCAATCCTTGAACATTTCGAATAGTGTGGTATCTCTGTCTACATTGCCTTGAACGAATTTCCATTTTTAATTGAAAACTGTAAAAGATACAGGGTGAGCAACTGAAAGATAGGAAAGACTATTTCCCTGAGACTATTCAAGTTTCAGTGAGGTAAAATGGAACAGATTCATGCTGATCAATGGCAGTCATCATCAAGTACCATCCTCATCTCGAATTTCAACCCCTGGAGCTGGGGTGACAACCCTCGAAAATTTGGAAGAGGGTAGATGGGTCGAGTGATAACTCGAAAGAAAGGTATTATCTGGGTCTGCATTCCCGTGAAAGAATTTTCATTTTTGATTGGAAACTGTAGAAGATACAGAGTGAGCCACTGAAAAATAGAGAAGACTATCGCTCCAAGACTATTTGAGTATTAGTGCGAAAAACTGGAATAGATTAATCTTAGATCAAAAGCTGTCATCTTCCGAAATCAACCTCACCTCGAATTTCAATCCTAGAGCAGGGTAATATTTCGATCCAGTGATATATATATATATATATATATATATATATATATATATATATATATATATATATATATATATATATATATATATATATATATATTTATATTTAGATATAGATTTACAAAAATTTGAATAATTGTATTTACAATAAATGCTTATATCTATAATTTTGGTGTGTGTCAGAAAAACACAAGTGATACCTCAGGGCGAAAGATAGTCTCTCTATTTTCAGTAGCTCACACTGTATCTTCTACAGTTTTCAATCAAAAATGAAAATTCGTTCATGAATTGAGACGGTTTTCATTGAATTTGAAACAATTTGCTGGTGTCAAATTCACATCTTGCTAAATTTATATTTGTTTGATTTATCTCTTGAGAATTTTAAACTTTTGAATATTTTAAAGATTCTTTTATGAATAGGTTCTATGATATACTTCATTTATTGCTTTCTGATACATGAATAAATGAAGTATATCCTATTCATAAAGACTATAAATATTCAACAGTTCAACATTCTGCGGTTCTGCAAGTACAAATATTAAATCCTTTTCTCGTCAAACAAAATCTTTAATATAACTTTCAAAACTTCTAATAACTTAGGTAAACATATTAAAATAATAAATCTCGTGTTGAAAAATCAAGTAAATCAGAATCTATAAACTCAATTGCGGTTCTTGTGATAAAATTTATATCGGTAGGACCTATAGGAGTTTTGGCATAAGAACATCTTAACATAAACGTAGCTTCGATAAAAATAAATCTGATTCAAATTATTCAAACCACCTAATGAAAGAAAACCATTCATTCAATATCGAAATAGAAGAGGATGGTACTTGATGATGACTGCCATTGATCAGCATAGATCTGTTCCATTTTACCTCACTGAAACTTAAAAAGTCTCAGGGAAATAGTCTTCCCTATTTTTCAGTTGCTCACCCTGCATCTTTTACATTTTTCAATTAAAAATGGAAATTCGTTCAAGGCAATGTAGACAAAGATACCACCTTTCTTTTGAGTCATCACGCGACCCATCTTCTCTATTCAAAATGTTCAAGGATTGCAACCCCCGCTTAGGGGGTTGATATTTCAGGCACGTTTTGTACCCCAAAAGATGTCCCCCTTGAAACAAAAGTTGACCTGTTATTAAATTGGTGAAATCTATGTGGTGATTACATTAATGATTTTGATGAGAAATGAAGTTATCAGTATTTTCTTCATCTCAGTGGATTAGGCAACCTGATCCACTGCTATATCGTGTTTGATTCTTGCAGACGTTTTTTATAATATGTTCCTGTCCCCTGCTGGTGTCCTATTAAGTCGCCACTCTTGAAAATCCTGACCCTACGAAGCTCTATAGCTTGTCTTGTAATCTCTTCTTCAATATGAAGATAAAGCATCTTTAGTCAAATTGGAAGCTCATAACCTGCTGCGAGGGTAGTTTTCTTGGTTCCTGTTATGCATGAATTATCTTTTACTGCTGATGAGTTCCGTTCAGTTACATCATATACTGGCTACATATAAGATGATTGGCCCCACCATTAGAATATAAATACAGTAATTCATTTCAGAGACCAGGGACCCACATTCGTCCCACCAGTTGTATTTGTGATCCATAATGCCATTGTGGCTCTGTCCATCATAATGAAGTTACTTATCCCAAGTGTGTCCTTTATCTAGGGTTAGTCCAAAATATTTCCCTGTTTGCAGAGTGGTTTGCATTTCACCTATTTTCAGTATGAATTGATGAATTCTGATTTCCTACTTCTGGTAAAGGTAATCAAAGTAGTTTTCAAGGGGTTATTTCTCAGTTCCTTCTACCTTCTCCAATAAGGGGCGGAAGTTTACATGAGTGCACTAATTATTAGGGTGGATAACAAAAATCATTTTTTTTTCGATTGGTACTCGGAAAAATAGGTTTCTAGACACTTTTTCACACTACTTTAAAAATATATCGTTTCAAAGATTTCGTAGGAAATTGACAATTCTACAAAAAAGCATCTAACGATTTTTTCGTAAACCTAACCGTTCAAAAGATATTAAGGGTTGAGTTTTGATTATTTGAAGGTAAATTTTTCTTATGAATTTTATAACTCAACGAAAAAAAATCATTATGAATTATCAAACACATAGTTTTGTAGGAAATTTACTGCTCTACAAAAATGATCTCATAATTTTTGATTGAGTTAAGCTTTCACGTGATACTCATCGTGAAACATCAACGCCTATCAATTTTTCCAGTTTTTGATTAATAATTCGAAAATTGAATTTATGAGTATTGGGGAAATTTACACAACTACGAAATCTATAAAACGATATATTTTTCAAGTAGTTGAAAGCGAGATATCAATTTCTCTATGTAATAATAAAAGAAAATATAGAACTGTAAGGCGGAGGATCTTCCCGTTATATATATATATATATATATATATATATATATATATATATATATATATATATATATATATATATATATATATATATATATATATATATATATATATATATATATATATATATATATATATATATATATATATATATATATATATATATATATATATATATATATATATATATATATATATATATATATATATATATATATATATATATATATATATATATATATATATATATATATATATATATATATATATATTTATTAATATATATATATATATATATATATATATATATATATATATATATTCGTTTTTTATCCACCCTACTAATCATATTGTCATATTTCACTATTCTTGAGGGGTAGGACAAGATTCAACGAGTAAGGACCAAAGCAGCAGAGACAAAACCCCCTTCTACATCAATACTGAGTCGTGTCATGACTGTTGGCTATAGTAAGGTACCTTGGATCCTCCATTTTTCCAATTATTGGATTGCACAGTTGATCGTTGCCGAAATAATTTCATTTTTTATCATTACTCCTTTTTTTTGTATTTGTAACTGTCGGTTTCAAAGGCGCCTTCAATATCAGTAAAGGAACAGAGTACTACTTCCCCTGATTTCAACTTTTCCAACTTTCTGGTTAGCGTTGACTTTCCCTTCCGATATACAAATTGCAGCTTGTGCAAACGTCCTCCAGGAGATTGTTTACTTTGATAAACAAAGTAATTATCTCCTCCATTGTCTTTATAATGAAGAATGAGAGATTTATGGATCAATAGGATTTGGATAATAAACATAGTCCTTTTTCGCCATCCTTTGGTATGAAAATACTTGATAGTATTGATGATTTATTTATTTTATGGAAATTCATTTTTAAAATAAAACGAAATGAGACACTTTTGTCACTTTTCCACAATTTATTCAATAATCACGACCGGTTTCGACCCTTCGGTCATTTTGAACTGAATAACAATATAATACATGAGTAGGCAAGTACAAGTACAGAATGAAATTTATCCTAAATATTGAGTAGTGGGGATCCATTATGCTCTAGTTGGCTGTTGAGGGTAATAAATAGTGGGTTTTTACATAGTTTGTTAATCTCCAAACTTTTCAACAGATTCATCTCTCTCCCTTTGTTACATTTATGAAGGATTTTAAGATTGTTCAATGATATCGAGTGGTTAGTTGATTTTATGTGTTCAAATATTGGCGAATTTTTATCTGAGGAAATATGTTCCTTGAATCTAGCTTCAAAACTTCTCCCTGTCTGTCCGACATAGGCTACCTGACATTCATTGCATTTGATTTGATAAATTCCTGATTGCTTGAATTTATCGTTTTTTTTTGGCATTGAATAATAATCTGCTTAAGTTGGGGCCGCTTGAGAATGAAGTAGTTATGTGTTCAATGTAGAAAAGTAGTTACTGATTTTGTTTGAGAGTGTATCTGAGACTAGTGTATCTTTTTTCTGGGGTTTCTACGATGCTATATAGTAATTGAGAGGTAATGCGTTGTTGTTTGCGTTTAATGATTGTATTTAGAAAATGTTGTGGTATGTTGTTATTTGAGGCAATTTTTCTGATGATATTAAGTTCAGTTTGAAAATTTTCTTTCGAAAGGGGAACAGAGTAAGCTCTATGAATCATGGAGTTATATGCAGCTAGCTTGTGACTTGAATGACTGAACGAGTCCATTGGAATCGATGCGTCTGTGAATGTTTTCTTTCTGTGAATTTTATAAGTGAATTGGTTCTTTGAATTTGTAATGGATAAGTCGAGGAAATTAATTGAGTTATTATTTTCTAATTCAGAAGTGAAGCTAATGCGGCAATGTATTTTATTCAGGAAATTTAAAAATTGTTGAATTTGTCTGTTTGAACCACGAAAACCAAGCAAAATGTCATCTACATGTCTGTACCAGAAAGTAATGTGTTTTTTAGCGAAATCTGTGTTTAATATTAAGTTTTTCTCCAAATTATTCATGAAAATGTCAGCTAGTAGAGGGCTAAGAGGTGAACCCATTGGAAGGCCTGAATTTTGTTTGGAGAATTTAGATTGAAATTGAAAGTAACTTTGAGATAGGCATATTTGAAGAAGATTGCTAAATTCATTAGTGATATATGACCGTGTGTTAGACTCGGATAAGATATCTGTAGCAAGGGGAAGACACTCATTCGTTGGAATGTTCGGGTACATATTTTTGACATCGAAAGAGACTAACTTAATATCTTGGGAGATTGTGAGATTTGAAAGTTTATGTATGAGATCTACAGAATTAGAGATAGTGTATTGTGCTTGAAAATTCGAGAGGTCTAGAAATTTTCGATTCAAGAATTTTGCTAGTTTACCTGATGGTTTTCAGTACATCCTGCATCTTTTCTTCGTACAGGTCTTTATTGAGGCATACTATACTATTGCCTTTGTCAGCTTTAGTCATTATGAGATCTTCGGCTTGGAGTTTGCTTGATATGGACTTTATTATTTTCAACTGATTCTGATTGTTAGTTTTTATGTCAGATTTTCTGATAATTTCTGTGAATTTGTGTTATTTCCTTGTCTGTTTTGAATTTGCCGTTTTCCGGGATGAATTTTGGTCCTTTGTTCAGCAGATCCGTTTGAACTTCATCAAATAATTTGTTCGATAGATTTATGACTCTAGGATAAAAGGTGATATCTGATCGTTCGATAACATCTGTTTGGATCATAGGTTGCTGAGGCTTCTGTTTTTCTTTTTTGTTTTCTAAGGTTGAAAGTTTTTCATGCAGGTTTTCGTAATTTTCTTTTGAAATCTCACTTATTTTCATATTGATTTTATATTCAAGGCACTCAAATTCAATATTAAGGTAAACTAGCAAAATTCTTGAATCAAAAATTTGTAGACCTCTCGAATTTTCAAGCACAATACACTATCTCTAATTCTGTAGATCTCTTACATAAACTTTCAAATCTCACAATCTCCCAAGATATTAAGTTAGTCTCTTTCGATGTCAAAAATATGTACCCGAACATTCCAACGAATGAGTGCCTTCTCCTTGTTACAGATATCTTATCCGAGTCTAGTACACCGCCATATATCACTAGTGAATTTAGCAATCTTCTTCAAATACGCCTATCTCAAAGTTACTTTCAATTTCAATCTAAATTCTTCAAACAAAATTCAGGCCTTCTAATGGGTTCACCTCTTAGCCCTCTACTAGCTGACATTTTCATGAATAGTTTAGAGAAAAACTTAATATTAAACACAGATTTCGCTAAAAACACATTACTTTCTGGTACAGATATGTAGATGACATTTTGGTTGGTTTTCGTGGTTCAAACAGACAAATTCAGCAATTTTTAAATTTCCTGGATAAAATACATTGCCGCATCAGCTTCACTTCTGAATTAGAAGATAATAACTCAATTAATTTCCTCGACTTATCCATTACAAATTCAAATAACCAATTCACTTATAAAATTCACAGAAAGGAAACATTCACAGACGCATCGATTCCAATGGACTCGTTCAGTCATTTAAGTCACAAGCTAACTGCAGACCCGCCGTAAGCGGGCGTGCAAGGCGTGCAATGCACGCGGGCGGCGCATTCAGGGGGGCGGCAAATCAGTAAATCATCGACTAAAATTCAGACATTGTCACCTCACAATACTAAATTATCCTTATAAAAATAATATGATGAACGGCGCCCAAATATTTCTTTTATATCGTAGCATTACATAGCGCCATCTATTGAAATTCATGGGAACAAAGTTAATCCGTATCGTGCTCTATGCGAAATAGGAAATCCCACAGATATCAGAAATCCCTTAAAACTATATACACATTTCTTTGTTTTTATTTATTTAACACAAATGCGAAAGTGATGTGAGTGAACAACAAACTTCAATTATTTGGTTATAGCCCTTATGTGAGATCCGGAAACGGTCCAGGGTACTTAAAATTAATAATATTCTGTATATTTTGTGCGAAGTGTGACTATAAAAATAATTCAGAAAATTATTTATATTATCCGTCGGCGCAAAAATCATAATTACGGTAAGTGTCTTTGTTTAATTAATCAGCATATGGGCGCATTCATATAAACAGCAGGTATTCATGTAAAATTTAAAGGTTATTTTACTGAAAAACTTAAAGTAAAGATTTATTGAAAAAATGTATTAAAATTAATACAGAGTGTAACAAAAGTAACTTAAGTAACGAAAGGGGACATTCCATCTAATCAATACGAACAATTTTTACTATGGGGTCAACTCTGAAGTCGCGAAAAAAAATTAGTTACTCCATTACATTTGTGTGCAGTAGGTATGAACATTTTTTTCGCAGTAGTATTGTGATTATTATTGTGATTTAAAGGGTATTTTTTCTGTTATACAACTTAAGAGTGAAGATTTATAAAAAAATATTAAAATTATACCTATACAGGGTGTAACAAAAGTAACTTAAATCCCGAAAGGAGTCATTCTACACATAAATTTTTTACACAATTTTTACTATAGGGTCAACGGTGAAATCGCGAAAAAAATAACTATTCCATACAAAATGTATGTATATTCAGTCTATTGTTTTTGTTGTAAAATATTCAGTAAAACTGTAAGTAGTCTGTCAGCTCCAAGCGGTTTTTCCGATTGGCAACATCTGTCATCTACCTTAAAACGACACGAAACAAGCATTTCCCATAGCGAAAATTTAAAATGTTGGGTCCAACTAAATCATATGTTAAAAAGTAAAACTACTGTAAATCAAATGCAACTGAGACTATTAGAATCTGAAAAAACAATGGTGTGATGTATTGGAAAGGATCATAGCTGTTATAAAATTTTATCTCATCAATGTCTGGCGTTTAGGGCTCGTCCAAAATATTATATGAGCTAATGGTAATTTTCTCAAAGCAATAGAAATGATAGCATCCTTTGATTCAGTTATGCAGGAACATATTCACAGAATTCAAACCTCGAAATTCGATTCAACTCGCATGACTCACTATTTAGGAGATCAGATTCAGAATGAAATCATTGATTTACTCGGCACGACCATAAAAATTATATCCTGAACAAAGTCAGAGAATCAAAATATTTCTCTATCATATTAGATTGCACACCAGATGTAAGTCACACAGAACAAATTACAGTTATACTAAGGTATGTTGTTTTAAACAGTGAAACTAAAAATGTTACAATATGAGAAAGTTTTATTGGCATCTGTCCGATAACCAGCTCCACAGGCGAAGGACTATTAAATTTTGTTTTAGATTTATTCTCGCAATTAAACCTTGATATTAAAAACTTACGTGGCCGAAGTTATGACAATGGTTCTAATATGCGTGGAAAACACAATGGATTACAAAAAAAATATTGGAAATGAATAATCGTGCATTTTACGTTCCATGCTCGGCGCTTAGTCTCAATTTGGTCGTTACCGATGCGGCAAATATAACGCACGACACGGTCAACTTTTTCAACTTAATTCAAGAAATTTACGTTTTCTTTTCGTCTTCTACCAAAAGGTGGCCCATAATTTGCAAGCATTTACCTGATTTAAAACTAAAGGCATTAAGTGCCACGCGATGGTCTAGCAGAATCGATGCAGTCAAACCTTTACGGTATCACCTTGAAAAATATTTGACGCTTTACTTGAAATATCAGATAACAATTCGTCGGAATGGGATTGTACAACAACTCACAAAGCACATTCGCTTGCTTTGAATATTCAAAATTATAGATTTATTTGCTTAGTTGTAATTTGGTTTGATATTTTAAACGAAATTAATGCTATTAGCAAAATGATGCAAAACCCACAATAAATACTCAAATCTGCATAAATTTGTTAAATAAATTGATTCATAAATTCACCGAATATCGCACAGATGAGCATTTCGAAAGGGTGTTAGAAGAAGCTACCACTGTGGCTCGGGAACTTAATGTAGATGCAGATTTTCCGCCTATAGATACCGTTCGTCCACGAAGAAAACCAACTCAACTCAATTTCAGTATGAACAGAGTGATGAAGTCTTACTAGACCCTAAAACAAAATACAAGGTAGATGTTTTTTTTAGGATCCTGGACCAAACCTTAACTTCTTTAAAACGTAGATTCGATGAGTTGGAAACTTTTACCGACGTTTTTGGCTTTTTCACCAATAACAACTTGTTTAGTTACTCCAAAGATGATTTAATGAAACATTGTAAAGATTTGAATGTGAAGCTAAAAGATAAAAAGATAGTTCAAGTAGTGACGC
Organism: Cryptolaemus montrouzieri; assembly: GCA_013387265.2. Lineage (NCBI taxonomy): Eukaryota > Metazoa > Arthropoda > Insecta > Coleoptera > Coccinellidae > Cryptolaemus > Cryptolaemus montrouzieri. Next base: position 87,420,966 of record JABFTP020000001.1, on the reverse strand, counting down.
AGATATTAACGGTATAGATATGTTTAATGAAATCAATGCTTTAAAGTTGCATTTAACTGAAAACCAGTCTAATGATCCACAAACCCTATTGCAATACATTTTGCTAATGAATTAATGTCAACATTTCCGAATACAGCAATAGCGCTAAGGATACTACTTACATTGCCGGTTTCAGTTGCATCTGGTGAAAGGTCATTTTCAAAGTTAAAAATAATAAAAACTATTTGAGATCAACTATGCACCAGCAAAGACTAAGTAATTTAGCAATAATTTCAATTGAACATGAGATTCTAAATAGACTAGACACCAAAAATTATAGCTGATTTTGCCAACATGAAGGCAAGAAAGGTGCAGTTTCTGTAAAATAACTTAATACCTATACCTACCTACATAATATGTATAAACTGCACCTTTCTTGCCTTCATTTTTTCATTTAATGTCGTATTAGTGTATCTATCTTGTATAAAATAACCTAATATAACATAGTTTTCACTGTACAGCATTTTTTCTCACATTTTATAAACACCTAGGTTTTGTAGTTAGATAGGGGCGGCACGATAGGAATTGCACACCGGCGTTCAAACCGCTAGCGTCGGGCCTGGCTAGCTGCATATAACTCCATGATTCATAGAGCTTACTCTGTTTCCCTTTCGAAAGAAAATTTTCAAACTGAACTTAATATCATCAGAAAAATTGTCTCAAATAACAACTTACCACAACATTTTCTAAATACAATCATTAAACGCAAAGAACAACGTATTACCTACCAATTACTATATAGCATCGTAGAAACCCCAGAAAAATGATACACTAGTCTCAGATACACCGGCGAACTCTCTAACAAAATCAGTAACTACTTTTCCAGATTGAACATAACTACTTCATTCTCAAGCGGCCCCAAGCAGATTATTATTCAATGTCAAACAAAAGAACGATAAATTCAAGCAATCAGGAATTTATCAAATCAAATACAATGAATGTCAGGTAGCCTATGTCGGACAAACAGGGAGAAGTTTTGAAGCTAGATTCAAGGAACATATTTCCTCAGATAAAAATTCGCCAATATTTGAACACATAAAATCAACTAACCACTCGATATCATTGAACAATCTTAAAATCCTTCATAAATGTAACAAAGGGAGAGAGATGAATTTGTTGGAAACTTTGGAAGTAGATGTACAACGGTGGTTCTGGACCACTTCCTATGTGATGTAGTGCGCATGCGTCCCCGAGCTGACCAGCATCGAACCATGTGACCTACGTGACCTATATGCAATGGTCAGAGGGTCTGGATGACCAGCGGATCATCCAGGGATAAGGTTTAAAGTCTAGATAAAAGATAAGAGTGTCCGATAAGCAGTTTTTGTTGAAATTGTTGAAAGGGGTCACCTGGAGGCGTGGAAAGCGGGCTGCATGGGGGGTTGGGGACGGTGGGGCCCAGGATGATGTTGGGTTAAGTGAATATGGTCAGGAAGGTCCCTAAATTAGGGGGATGATGTTAATTAATGCAGTTATTTTATCGAAGATATCTTAACGAGTTAATGTTTACGATTCTGTAATTAGAGTTGATATCTGTCTCATTATTCTGTGATTAACAAACTATGTAAAAACCCACATTTTACTACCCTCAACAGCCAACTAGAGCATAATAGATCCCCACTACTCAATATTTAGGATAAATTTCATTCTGTACTTGTACTTGCCTACTCATGTATTATATTGTTATTCACTTGAAAATGACCGAAGGGTCGAAACCGGTCGTGATTATTGAATAAAAAAGTGGAAAAAAGTGTCTCATTTCGTTTTATTTTAAAAATGAATTTCCATAAAATAAATAAATCATCAATACTATCAAGTATTTTCATACCAAAGGATGGCGAAAAAGGATTATGTTAGGTATGTATATCGGAAGGGAAAGTCAACGGTAACGGCATTACATACGCTAACCAGAAAGTTGGAAAAGTTGAAATTAGGGGAAGTAGTCTATGTGTCTCATTTCGTTTTACTTTATGAAAATACTTCTTATTTCTCTAGATTTACAGGTAATAAGCCTTGATCAGAGGCTAGAAGAGATGCTGGATTTCAATTCTCATCACTAGAAGCCTATCTTGTCTTCTTAAAATGACTTATATTTTTTTAGAAAAGCATTGAATATTAACAACCAATGTTACCTTGCGTTTTCGATTCAGCCTTCGGATATTCCATATATAAAAACTGTTGGCGCCCAAAAGAGAAAGCTAACGTACGTACTGGAGGATAGCCCTTATCTACTGTGATCTCAACTGCAAAATAAATAAACATAAAATTTGCAATTAATGTTTTCTTGGACTCATTACATGATTTCGAAAAAATTTGTTGCTGTTCATTCCAATGATAAAAGCCTCTGAGATAAGAACCATTCACAAGGTCGAAGTACATCAAAGCCTGATTATCACAACAAAAATTCACGATGTATTTTGGATTTTTAATTTCTTGCAAATCTCGGTAATACTGAAGATAAACCGCTTGTTCTAGAAGGAATGAAGGAAATTACCTTACATTGGCTAGTTCTCCTTACAGATACGCTTACCTCTGAGATTCTTATTGATTTTCTGACTTAAATTTAGCAACTTTCCGTAGTTCTCCATAAGATCATCCATACTTTCAAGTTGGAAAATATCCGATAAAACTTCATCCATGTTGATATCTTTATAAGATTTTTTCAAGTTGAGATTCTTCGTATAAAGGTCTTTTTGGAAATAGATCGGTGAATCAAATATCAAGTTTTCATCATTATTCTAAAAAGAATTAATGAAAATGTATCAAAGTGAGATTTCTTCCGCAACTTCAACCAATGTTTGATTTAGAATCGTCTTTTCATCATTATTAAATATTTATAAAGAGATAATTAGTAAAATTAATGATTCTCGATCCTTTCTAGGTCAACTAGAAGTATCCTACAGCTTTTAAATTATTTTCAAGTGCCAGAAAACGCGTCACGATTATTTCCTATGCGTTGATTTGAAAGCTTCATTTTTCATTGCTCCAAGGAACTACTACCAGCTTGTTTGTCAACCTTGTTGCCATCTTTTCATGTTGAAAGAGATGTTGGTCGTCTGTGGGCAGATTAGCAATAGTGGTAAATGACTGGTCAAACGATTGGTGAAAATAGAATACTTTCGATCTTCTACGGGCGACGGCTCGTGATAGTAATCCTGATGATGTGGCTATTGGGAAGTTGGCTATAAGGTTGACAATGTCAGAAAAGAATTTGTACTTATTTGCCACAATGAGAATATACAATCACTCAATAAATCCGATCGGTAAATGAAGTTGGCAACAAAACTCCATACAAAGTTCATCCATAAAGCAACCAAGTTGAATCCATATATAGAAAAAATGAAGAGGTTATTAATAATAAAAAACAGGTACTGTGTTTTGAGGAATTTTACTTAATAATTGCGATTCGTAACGCGTTTCACTACACCGTAGCTTCTTCAAACGAATGAATATACAGAAAAAATATAAATGAGAATATAACTATAAATGTTCTTGAGTAATTAAAAGTTTATTGGGTTGCTTCTTCTTAAGTGGTTATTTATGACAGGTATATTCAATAAAATTAAGGAATAGATTGCTCCCCGAAGAGATTCAATAGAGGTGAAGGGCTTAAATCGACTTGTTCATTGATGAGTCTACCTGAGTGTTTGTATTTATTGATTTCTAAAGTTTCCCAAAGATCTACCTTCCAATATTTATTATCTGTATGCAAAATTTCAAACTGTGGGTCGAAAGAATGATTATTTTCTAAGAGATGATTCGCGTAATTTGAATCTGATTTTTTATTTGAAAAACTGCGTTTATGTTCCGATATTCTAATATTGAAATTTCTATGTTCTACCAATGTAGAAATTATCACAGTCATTGCAATTCAATCTATAAACACCTGATTTATTGTTTTTACCTGGTTTGGTTTTATTATTTTTTATATATTTGCCTAAATTATTATTAGTTTGGAAAGCTATGTTGAAATTATTGCTACTTAAGAATGATTTCAGTTTCTCACTTGTAATGCCAACGTAGGTTAAGGTGTTGAATTTTTGTTTCAATTTATCGACAGGGTAAACTTCATTCAATGCGATTCTACTTTGTTTTTTTTTTAAATATTATTTATTAGTTTGGGATTGTAACTATTATTTTGGCTATTTGTTCAATCAAATTTAGTTCTTTGTTGAAATTTTCTGGTGATAACGGGATGTTAATCAATCTATGAATAGAATAGAATATTTCACAACATTCCTCCGAAAGATACGTATTACTTAGTTGAAGAATTATTAGAAAAGAACCATGTCAATACTATCATTAAATCAGATATTCTTGCATTATTACATATTTGTTTAGATCAAAATTATTTCCATTTCAATAACAAATATTATACTATTGAAGACGGCTTGATTATGGGCAATCCGTTAAGTCCTTTGTTAGCAGAAATATTCATGAAATAAATAATTCATAATCATCCACTCAGTAAATATTGTTTATACTGGTATCGCTATGTAGACGATATCATTATTTGCTTCACAGGAACAGATAGACAGTTGAAAATTTTCGAAAATCATATAAATTCATTACATCCAAAATTGCATTCACAACCGAAATAGAAAGCAATAATTCGATAAATTTCTTAGACGTAACAATTTCGAATGAAAATGGAAAACATGTTTTCGCAATTTACCATAAGCCGTCACATACAGATATTATAATACATAACTCGTCGTGTCATCCATATCAACATAAAATGTCAGCATTCAATAGTTTTATTCATAGATTGATTAACATCTCGTTATCACCAGAAAATTTCAACAAAGAACTAAATTTGATTAAACAAATAGCCAAAAATAATGGTTACAATCCCAAACTAATAAATAATATTATCGCATCGAATGAAGTTTACCCTCTCGATAAATTGAAACAAAAATTCAACACCTTAACCTACGTTGGCATTACAAGTGAGAAACTGAAATCATTCTTAAGTAGCAATAATTTCAACATAGCTTTCCAAACTAATAATAATTTAGGCAAATATATAAAAATAATAAAACCAAACCAGGTAAAAACAATAAATCAGGTGTTTATAGATTGAATTGCAATGACTGTGATAATTTCTACATTGGTAGAACACATAGAAATTTTAATATTAGAATATCGGAACATAAACGCAGTTTTTCAAATAAAAAATCAGATTCAAATTACGCGAACCATCTCTTAGAAAATAATCATTCTTTCGACCCACAGTTTGAAATTTTGCATACAGATAATAAATATTGGAAGGTAGATCTTTGGGAAACTTTAGGAATCAATAAATACAAACACTCAGGTAGACTCATCAATGAACAAGTCGATTTAAGCCCTTCACCTCTATTGAATCTCTCCGGGGAGCAGTCTATTCCTTAATTTTATTGGATATAATTGTCATAAATAACCACTTAAGAAGAAGCAACCCAATAAACTTTTAATTACTCAAGAACATTTATAGTTATATTCTCATTTTTATTTTCTCTCTCTCCTACAGTGAAATACCTGGGAATGCACATGGATAAAAAACTTACCTGGAAGGAACATGTAATCAAAAAAAGAAAACAAATTGACCTGAAAGTCAAAGAATTACACTGGCTCATTGGTAGGGAATCGAAATTATCATTAGAGAATAAACTGCTCATCTACAAAACAATAATTAAGCCCATCTGGACCTATGGAATCGAGATCTGGGGATGCACCAGTAAGTCCAATATGGCAATCATCCAAAGAAGCCAATCTAAAATCCTCAGAATGATTGCAAATGCCCCTTGGTACGTTTCAAATCAGACCCTACATGAAGACCTGATGATACCGTATGTAAAGGACGTCATTAGAGAAAACAGCAACAAATATCACGCAAAGCTTGAGATTCACACAAATATTTTGGTACAACCTCTGTCTGAATCGCAGAACGATCGGCGACTGAAACGAAATTGGCCAGCAGATTTAAAGGAGATTTAAAGAGGACTTGTCACTGGACAGGACCTCATCATGACACTTGGGAGCGTTAGCTCTAAAACCAGCAAACGAGCTTATAGAATGTAAATTATTCTGATTGCTTGTAACTGCTATTATAATAAAAAAAAAAAAATTTATATTTTTTCTGTATATTCATTCGTCTGATGAATCTACGGTGTAGTGAAACACGTTGCGAATCGCAATTATTAAGTAAAATTCCTTAAAACACAGTACCTGTTTTTTATTATTGATAATGGAATTTTACCAAGTAAAAGCCTCCCAAATTCAAATGGAAGAGGTAATTAACTGTACCCTTTTACTAAAAAACTAGTTACATTCATACTTGCCTCACTCAAGAACTCAGACATCTGCATATCGTTTAACTGCCCCCTTAGCTTCATATTCTTGAAATGCATCAAGTCAAACTTATCCAATTTGAAACTCTTCTCACCAGTAATATTCTGCGGTGTATTCTTCAACATTATAGTTTCGTCTGTGAACTTTTCTCCATTCATCAAACCTTGTAAACTTATTCCTCTCTCGAAATGAACGTTTTGTTTGAAAATTTTCAGTTTATCAATATTGAATATACCTTTTTTCAATATGGCGTTTCGCATCCAATTTAATATATCAACATTTTGGATTGTAATATTCTCCTTAAGTTTTACATTATATGCATTAAGATAATCAAGATGTTTATGTCCAGTTATGATGTTTTCCTTATCATATCTTAAAAGATCCGTTTCCAACATTAAATTGTTAACCAAGAATTCGCCCTGCAAATCTGTAAAAAATTGATTAGATACCTGAAAATGTATGAAGGCAATTTAACTAACGATTACGAAAACAAAATCCTCAAAAATGCAGATATAAATAAACACTACAACGATAAATGAAATGTTACCATGCCTTTACTAGTCATTTGAAAAACCACATCAAAAAAGAGGAGAGATACATAAACTCCGCGCCACGATGATCCACAGAACCTACTAAATACAACAGATCTGCCCTACAAAGCAAAAACCAAGTACCTCTAAATTTCCAACTTTTCAGCAGAGTTATTTTTATGATGCAAATAAGAGAGATATTACGCTTACTCAAAAAGTGTTCTTACTAGAAGCTTCGAACTTGAACATTTGCTACTTCTCAATTCTAGAAATTCACTCAGCGTACTAAATTCAAAATTCTTCGCGCCAAATTCAAAATGGACGCTCACTTTCAACACGTAACAAAGAATTAATTTTTCAGTTATTAAACAGAACACAAAAGTAACAAATATTGAACATCAAATGGACTTTCAAATAAATACAGGAATAGGTGAAAAGATTATAAAAACTTTGTAACTATAGATCGCCCTCTTCAATTTGAGTTTCTTCCCCACAGTGGGCCAAGTCGTCCATGTCAGATACTGGCAGGAGAGATTTCCAGAACAACTGTTTCTTAGCGGGCATATGGATAGTTAGTTCATTCAAAATCTTTTCTTTTTTTGTTACCTGTTCAGACCCTGGCATGATAATTTGTTAACTGGCAACTGAAGTTTGAATTTTGGTTTTGAAAAATTTGATTTCTGAAACTCCGGACTATCTATTTCGGTTTTGAAGTACAGTGATCTCGAATTTTTTCTAAATTGACACACAATTGACTTCACGTCAGATAGAAAAGGTACAGCAATGTTACCATTGCTTACTGCTCCTTTTTTACGGGTTTGGCAACCATTTTCGAAACGAAGAAAGTGTTCCAAATAGAGAATGAGTGGTTTATTCTACTTACGGCTTCTTCTGATTAAATTGACTAAATCATCGAAATCTAATATCTCCTTCGACTTATTCCAATTTTTTTTTGATCAGCCCATGTACCGAGTCAGCCTTCATAAATGAATGGCCTGCTTCAAAAAACTTGAAAGTAATAGTCTCTGGTCCCCATTCTTCATTAACGTCCAGTTTTTATTTTGTGCGGCACAATTGTCTGCCCAAAATACAATATTTTTTCCATTTTCTCCAAGAGGCTTCATGAAATTATAATATGCGCATACAACATCGGAGCAAGTTCTGCCCATAATAGCCTCATGCCATTGTAGACACACATTCTGTCCATGATTCCTCAAGCTCGCAAATGTTTCTTTGAAACACGTAGCAAAGTGGCGTGGAACGGGAAAAATGCCAGTTTGTTTGACACAAAAAAAAATGACAAAGTTTCTTCTATTACTAATACTAATGCAGAAACGGAATGGAAGGTAGTTTCCCGCAAGGGTAAAACTAATAAACGGAATCGTGCTCTGGTTGTTGGTAGTTATTCTGGCAGCTCATCCGTCCAAGGAGTAGAAATTCAAGGCATTGCATGTGTCCAATTTAAAGCCCGAGACCACAGTTGAAGATCTACAAAACTTCCTAAGTAGTATTTTCCAACAGTTAAATGTGAAAACTCATTTCAAAGTATCCCGAAAACTATTCATCATTTGAAGTTTTAATAGCTACATCCGACTATGAAAAAGCTCTTGATGGATCAAACTGGCCAAACAAAGCGAGTGTCCACCGTTTTTTTCAACCGAGACAATTGAATCGCCCTGCAACATAGATGGTACAACATCTTTTGGTTTTCCCACTGTTGATGGAGAAAAATTGAAACTTTTACAACTTAATGTACAATGTATTTCAAATAAGTTAGATGTTCTCGAAATATTTCTATCTGAAAGGAAACCAGATATTGTAAGTGTTGCCGAGCACTGGTGCAGTCCTGAGAGTGTAAATACCATGACCATCCCTGGATACCTACTTGCAGATTCATATTGCCGCCCTCAAGAGCCCACGGTGGATCAATGGTTTACATTAAAGCTGGATTACTAGTGAAAAATTTATGTGTGTCACGCTTTTCAGAAGAAATGGAATGTGAAATAAGTGGAACAATAGTGATGGCTCCTGATATCCGCTTGGGCATTATTAGTGTGTATCGGCCATGTTCTGGTACCTTCGAGGTGTTTCTGGACAGGATATCGCTTGCTTTGAATTTTGTTGCAATTCAGCTGACATTATATTCCTGTGTGGTGATTTGAACGTTGATTTTTTTAAAACAGAATGTATGAACCGTAAGTTACTTGTAGATTTAATGAACTGCTATAATCTAAAAGTCTCATCAGATAATCCTACCAGAGTATTCACGAATATCACAGGTCACACATCAATTTCTAAGGTTGATTATATTTTGACCAATGCAGAATTATCAAATTGTAATGTACAAACTTATGAAGCCCATATCAGTGACCACCTTGCCCTCTCACTTGATCTATGTATTAGCTTCCATAAAAAGCCGAAACTGTATCGAGAATGGTCAGAAATTTAAACGATCAAAATCTTAATAAGTTTGCATCGAGTATTTCTCAATGTAATTTTCAGGACTTATACATAGATTCTGATGTTGATGAATGTTTTGGGGCATTTGTAGATACCATTCAACATATCTTTGAAATTTGTTGCCCTCTTATGCGTAGTACCAATTATACTCATAACAGGAAAAACTGGATTACTCCAGAAATTGTTTTGGCCAAATGTGACCTACAAAATCTTCATTGGTTACATTCTAATATAAAAACTCAATCATCTAATGATTTATATAAGAAAGCCAAATCCTATTATAAATCCTTAATCCTAAGAACCAAATACAATTTTCACAGTGAACTTATTGATAAATCTGTAAATAAAAATAGAACTGTGTGGAATCTAGTAAATACTATGACTGGTCGAAAACGTATGGAACAAAATTCTATTGCACTGGTTATTGATAATGTTACGCATAACGATCCCAAGGATTTGGCTGAGATTTTCGCTAATCATTTCACTACAGTTGCCGAATCTTCCCTCAACAGTTAATATAAAGACTCAATGTCATCCTCATGTACGACGTCACGTATGTTAGACACAACCTTTTTCTTCCACCCAGTCCTGGAGCATGAAATCCATGATGTTATAAGATCACTCAAAAACAACAAAGGTTCTAGTGTTGATTTCATCTCAGCACGAATTCTGAAGATGATAGGTACCGATATCAGCCGACATTTCGCTCATGTTATTAACCTGTCAATTAGCACAGGCGTATTTCCTCGTATTCTGAAAAAAGCAATCGTCATTCCTATTCATAAAAGGATGATGTACACGATATCATGAACTATAGACCTATATCTATCTTAAGTGTCTTTTCCAAGGTTTTTGAAAGAATAGTGTTTGATAGAATGATGAAGTACCTAGATAAATTTCAAATACTTGATACTGCACAACATGGTTTCAGAACCGGCCGCTCGACTCAAACTGGAGCATTGCAGTTCGTGGAGTTCGTCTATCGTTGCCTTGATAATGGTCAATATGTTGCTGGATTGTTCTTTGACTTGTCTAAAGCGTTTGATAGTCTTGCTATCCAGTTTATATTGGATAAATGTTATAATCTTGGATTCAGAGGCGTGTTCTTGAACTGGATTCGTAGTTATCTGGAGGACAGAACTGCCTCAATCAGGGTTCACGACTCGTTCTCAAATGAACAGTACTGTAAATTAGAGTACCCCAAGGTTCTGTCTTGGGGCCACTTCTATTTCTGTTATTCATCAACGATCTGCCACCAAATTTGAAAAAATATTCTACAGAAAATCTAATATTCGCAATTTATTATCAAAAATAATCTGGTTGATACTGTTCGCTGATGACTCTTCCATAGCTATTACTGCTGAGACTCTTGAGGAGCTTCAAAAGTTATGCGAGCTGCTGGTGGAGAGTTTCGTAGAATGGTGCCATTTTAATGCTATTATGATCAATGTCAACAAGACGGAATGCATTCACTTCACTCTGTCGTCTTGTGATCAGGGTAGCATAACAATAAGGTATTTAGATACAGTCATCTCTTCGAAGGACACCACTAAATTCCTCGGCGTTCACTTCGATAGGAATCTGAAGTGGAGTGCACATATCGATGCGATTTGTAAGAGGCTGAATAGTTCCTATTATGCCCTAAATAGAATCAAGAGTTCACTACCTCTAAGTTCCCTTGTGAACGTTTATTACAGTTTGGTATATAGTCACCTGTCCTATAATATCTTACTGTGGGGAAATTCCTCAGACGTAGGTAGAGTTTTCATCATCCAGAAAAGAATTCTGCGAATGATGTTCGATACAGCTCCACAATCTTCATGTAGACCGTTGTTCCTGAAGAATGGCGTCTATTTTCATTTTGAGATGCCTCGTTTATATTAAAGAGAATGAAAGTAACATGACTAAACTTTCTAACTTTCATTCCCACAATACTAGAAATAAGGAAACATTATGTATCCCTAAACACAGAACTTCTAGATTTGAAATGTCACCCCTGTACCAGGGTATCAGATTGTTCAATCATCTTCCACGTCATATACAGGGTCTAAGTGTGAATAGATTTAAGGTAGCAGTTAAGAATTTACTTTTAGCAAAATGTTTTTATACTGTGAATGAGTTTCTATGTGTTGATTTAGATAATGTCCAAATGTCTTTTCTATTGACCTGTCCTATACATACTTGTGATGTCTTAAGGGATCAATAAATTATTATTATTATTATTTATTATCGTGGACTTATGCACTATCTCAGCTAGTAGCTGGATATAATTTATTTATTATTATTATTTTTTATTATCGTGGACTTATGCACTATCTCAGCTAGTAGCTGGATATAATTTACCTTTCCCAGATTTAGCAATCAAAGGAATAGGCTCGATTACAATATACTTGACATAAATTTCCTAACTATCCTACATGTATTAAGAATTACAGCTTTTGCATTTCTATATAGGTATTCTTATGCAATTCTAATTTCTTAAGGCTATCATGCAAAGTTTTGGGTATTAAACCAGTCGAGGATACGATGACAGGAACGATATCTATTTTGTCGAGGTGCCACATCTGCTTGATCTCAATAGCAAGGTCTGTGTATTTGGACTTTTCTCCTGGAACTTATTCAGCACGTTGTTATTATTTGGTATGGCGACATCCACCAGCATTGCTGTCTTGGCTCTCTTATCATACACCACTATGTCCGGCCTATTATTCGTCACCATTCTGTCAGTGATAATAGGCCTATCGTAGTATAATCTGATAGAGTCATTTTCCAATACGGGCGCCGGTTGATACTTGTAATATGGCTGGAATGTATTCAGAAGTCCGTACTTGTGTGCAAGTTTCTGATGGATAATGTTGCACACTTGATTATGCCTGTGAAGATAGTCTGTATTGGCCAGTTGTTCGCATCCGGACGTAATATGCTGTATCGTCTCCGATCTTATATGGCATTTTCTGCACCTATCTGTTTGTAATGTTCCGTCCTTCATAATAAATTTTTTGTAGTTGTTTGTAGCGATCACTTGGTCTTGGATGGCCATAAGGAATCCCTCTGTTTCCGCGAATAATTCTCCTTTCATCAACCATTTGTTGGAGGCTTCTTTGTCGATGTGTGATTGATTAATCTCATGGTGATGTCGTCCATGCAATTCCTTTCTTGACCATTGCTCTTGTTTTTCAGTATCTGATAGGAATGGTAGATTCAGCAGGTCATCTCTGGTAGCAAGATTCAGAGGTGTATATCCCTTATCAGCCAACGATACCACTCTATGTAGGTCAGAAGTGAGAGCTTTTGCTGAGAAGAATTCTCTGAGATTTCTTATCTGTTCGGTGTGTAAATTGACAACATCTATTAATCCGCGTCCTCCTTCTTTCCGCTTCAAAGTTGTTCGTATCACAGACGATTTTGGATGATGATTGTTGTACTTTGTCAGCATCGTTCGGGTCTGCCTTTGAATATCATCTAGCTCCGTCTTAGTCCATCTGATTATTCCAAATGAGTAAAGCAACACTGGAATGGCGTAGGTGTTAATTGCCTTGACTAGATTCCCCGAGTTCAACATCGATTTCAGCACAGACTTCAGACGCTGACTGTATTCTGAACGAATCTTCTCCTTTGATTGTTTTTGGTCTAACAATCTGGCTTGTTGGTATCCCAGATATTTGTATGTTTCGCCATCTCTCATGCACTGTATAATGTCACCGTTTGGAAGTTGTGTTTCACCATCTATGACTTTTCCTCTTTGAATGTTCAGGGTCTTACATTTTCAATCCCGAATTTCATATGAACATCTGCCGAGAACTCACTGACAGTTTTCAGCAAATCATCCAATTGCTTCTTGTTCGAAGCATATAATTTGATGTCATCCATATACAGCAGGTGGGAAATTGTATGATAATTCCTTTCTGCTTTTATCCTAAATCCGTATCCAGTTCTATTGAGCATTGAGGACAATGGGTTCATTGCCAAACAGAACCATATTGGACTCAAAGAGTCTCCTTGAAAAATTCCACGACGTATGGGTATCTCGTCGGTTTTAATTGATTTATTGTTCATGTTGACCTGCAGAGACGTGCGCCAGTGTGTCATTGTTGTCTTCAAGAACTCTACCAGGGCTGGGTGAATTTTGTATATCTGCAATACTTCAACAAGCCAAGAATGGGCGGTACTATCGAATGCTTTCAGATAATCGAGAAAAGCTGAATGAACATTGCGATGCCCTACGTGTGCCTGTTTCATTATCACAGAATCGATGATGAGTTGTTCCTTGCACCCGTGGTGTTTCTTTCTGCATCCTTTCTGCTCCTCTGCTAATATATTGTTGTCGTCAAGGTGTTGGTATATTCGATTGGATATGCATGAAGTGAGTATTTTGTAGAGTGTTGGCAGGCAAGTGATTGGCCTATATTGAGACGGATCCTGTGTTCTATCGCTCTTAGGTACCAAATATGTTAAGCCTTGCGTTAGGAAAGTGGGTGTTTTCTTGGGATGTTGAAGAACATACGTGAGCTGTTTCGCTAGGGCTCCATGGAGCTTATCAAACTTCTTGTACCAGTAGTTGTGGATATTATCTATACCTGTGGCCTTCCAATTGTTGGTCGCTCCAATTACTGTTGTAATTTCTTCCTCCGTTATTCCATCGAAGTCCATATGTCTGATATCGGGCGTTCTTTTTCATTCGTGATCCATTCCGCATCTCTATTGTGTTCTTTGGGGTTCGACCATATTGATGACCAATAGTCGGTCAAGCACTGTGCGTCAGGTACTTCTCTGTTATTGTTGGTCGCAGTTTTGTTATTTCCTTATGAAAATTGGCAGCGTTTTGGAGGAACCTTTGGTTTTGGTGTTTCCTTTCAGTACACTTGACGTATCTTGAAAGCCTTTTGCTTTTGCTTGGAGTTTCTGTTTCAAAGTGTCCATATACACGTCGATGTGTTGTTTGTGATCAGGGTGTTTTGTGTTCGTACCAATTTTCCTATAAATTTTGCGTATATGTGATTTCAAGCGCCTTGAGGGTTTTCTGTTTCTCAGGAATTCTGTGAGGCGACCGATTTCTGCTCTAATATTATCAATATCCTTCTCCAGTCGTTTTTGCCATGGTGGTTTTCTGACGCTTTTGGCTCAGCTTGAATCAGAGTTGTGGAGATTTGTTGTTTGTGAAGTCGAAGAACCGCTACTGCTCCACAGTAAATCAAAGTGTGAATCTTCTCCAAGGTGTTCTGGTCGGTATATTCTTCAAACATTGAGTTTACACTTGCTAGGATGATATTGGTGTTCTTGTTCGTCTTGAGTTTGGGCAGTTTAGGTCTTTTAGTTGGGTTACTACCACTGAATTCAGTTATTGCTCTGTTGAGTTCTGATCTTGCTAAATACGTATATTCGTTCTGCTGATTCGGCTCAAGAGGGCGTTCCATGTTAATATTCGTTTCCGTGGCTTCGATGTTATCTGTAACACTTTCATTGACTCCAGCAGGTATACCGTTATGAGTATCATTTTCGCTTCTGAGTTCCATTATGACCTCTTCTCGTAAGCTTTGCAGCGTTTCTGAAGAAAGTAGCCTGTTTTAACGATTGTTCTTCGTTGATCCGAAATTCTCTGCTCGGATATGTGCTGTAATTCAGGATATTTTTCTATGAACGCAAGATGTAACGCGTATCTGTATGCTGTCATTTCCGATTCCAAGTTTGTAATCTTGTAATAGGAACGCATAATGAAGGTATTCATTTCTGGAGTCCACTTCATGCGTTTCCTAGGAGTCCGGCTCTCGTGGTCGTAGGCATAATGGCTTGCGCCGCCGTTGAAACATCAAGAGTCGGTTGAGAGGTGTTGATGTTATTTCCCACTCGGTTTTGTGTTGCAGTATCCTACTCGATATCACGCTGCTTCCGTCGCTAACCGAGGAGACTGTGACTCACTTTCCGAACAAGACCCTCTTCCTAAATCTTGAACGCGACAAGAGGTTATGGTGGTACAATGTCGATTCACCCGTTTATTCCTTAGATTGTACATCATTGGATAGGTTGCATTTTATACCTACTGCCAGGTTCAGCTTGGGTACCTCGGGTTCGCTAAGCCCGTACTCAGAAACAATGTTCCTGAGCCCCTGAGGGTTATTATTATTATTATTATTATTATTATTAGACGACTTATAAAAAAGGAATTCTTAGTCACCATTTTCGGAATTATTAATATCTTCTGCATATCAACTGCGAAAATTTCTTCTCTTCTGGCCATTCTTCGGACCAATCTGCTTCCTATGCTTTTCTTGTTTCAGTATACCTTCTCTTGTGTACTTCATAGTTTCGACAAATTTCACAGTTCGTATCATCTACTTCATTTACGTTTTCATGGGGGACATGATTCTTGTGCAATGAACATGATGGACATTCATCTTGTCATGGTTAGGTGAAGCCAATATTAAAAACCCTTCTGTAGGTTTCATATGAAACTTTCTATTCAGGAGTTTTCTCATCAAAATCTTCCCACATCTTATACACCGAGATTTCGCTTGTAAGATACCGTCTGTTAGGAGCATGTTTCATGTTATAATGTGAAACTACTGGATGATAACTCTCAATATGAACTTTGATGTTTTTATGATTTCCCTCTGAAATTTCTTTCATTTTTTCACCACGTTTAAGTCCTCTTTTATCTGTAACACACTGAAACTCCGGATTTTTCAGAAACTTTGTTACCATAGCATCAGATGAATGTCCAATTGTGTGCAAAAACATTGTTTTGCATACGGTTTGTGTTTTATTTGTTTTTAAGTCTTTCCCTTCTACATTCATTGTTTCATTCAAATCGATAGATTTTTCTGCCATTTCTCCATTTGAATTTGTGATTTCTTCAGTATTCTCTCACAATATCATTCTGTTCTGCTGTGATTGGTTTTGAAGGTAAACTATAAACTACATAGCACCCCTTGTGGCCAACGGCGTCTCTTCTTCTATAGGTCTTGACAAGCATTTTTTTGAGGTATTTTCCAATAAAGAGTCTTTTCTCTCCAAAGTTGAGTGTGTTGAAGTAACTAAAAATAATTCTTCTTTGTTCTTCTAGGATATTTCGGGAGCAGTTTCTTCTACAACTGTCAGGACATGGTGGAAGTAAAATCTTTGTTTAGTTCGATTTTTCTTTTGTTTAGTCCGAGGTAACTTTATCTCTGTTACAGTGTAAGGTTGTACATTTTCTGTCTCTACTTGATCTTCTCCACCTCTGATTTCTATTTCTGGTACATATTCTGCTGGTAAATTGTCTTCTTCAACTTCGATTTCCATCATCTTCTCTGAAATATAAGGTTCAGTTTGGTCAGTACTGCTCTTCTTCTTCTCGACGTGCCATCTCCATCAATGAAGGTTGGATATCACAACGGCAAATCTCTCTCTGTCTTCAGCGGTTCTGATGAGCTCTTCGAAGTTCATGCCAGTCCACTGACGTATGTTCCTCAGCCATGACAGTTTTTTCCGTCCTAGACCCCGTTTGCCCTCGATCTTTCCCTTGATGATGAGCTGTGCGTAACGGTATTTGTCGTTTCTCAAGATGTGACCTAGGTATGCAGTTTTACGGACTTTTACAAGTTTGAATGTTCCAATCCTGCGCAAGACTTCTTCGTTCGTAGTATGCGATGTCCATGGTATTTTGAGAATTCTGCGATATGTCCACATGTCGAAAGCTTCTAGATTGTTGATTGTTTGTGTTTTTAGGGTCCATGTTTCGACTCCGTACAAGAGAGTAGACCATACATAACATTTTGAGAGTCTTAAACGCAGGTCGAGACTGATTCGTGAGTCGCAGAGGAGCTTTCTGAGTCGTACAAAACAGTTTCTGGCTTGTTCTATCCTCGATCTTATTTCTGTGTCTGGATCTAGTTTGTTGTCTATCCAGCATCCCAAGTATTGAAACCTATCCACTTCTTCTAATATCTTTCCGTTTATTTGGATTGGTTGTGGAACATTCTTTGACTTTTGATTATCATTACCTTGGTTTTTTCACGTTTATTTTCATACCGAACTCATTGCAGGTATTGCTAACGCTGTTGAGGAGTCGCTGTAGACCCTCATCCGAGTCAGCGATCAAGACAGTATCGTCAGCGTATCTGATGCTGTTTATGTTTACGCCGTTAATTTTGACTCCCTCTGAGATATCTGCTAAAGATCTGTCAAATATTAGCTCTGAATACAGATTGAACAGCAAAGGGGACAAGACGCAGCCCTGCCTGACTCCCTGCCGATTCCGATTTGCTCGGATATGGATCCCTCTATTCTGATTCTAGCTCTCTGGTTGGTGGTCAGTACTGCTAATTCTTATTAAATTAATCATGTCGCCATCAGTATTTTCTAGTGAATCACGGCATTCCAAACTTTCTTTCAGCTGATGTAGTGTTTAATTTTTTATTCTTTTTAGAAATGAGCTGTGTTCGAATTCTGTTGATTTCCACCAGATATCACCATCATTCAAATACAAACGGCTTTTTTGCGGCTTTCGGTATTTGTTTCAGGAGAAACCGCTAATAAATCAACAAGTTTTCTCTTCCGTCTTCCGTTTAATGGACTATAATTTGGGTCCGCATCCGAATCATCCATTGGCGAAACAAGTGACAGACTAGATGAAATTCGACCTGTCGCCGTTTCAAGTGCTTTCGCTCCGCGAAATCATTATTGCAGCATTGAAAAAGAGCTTGATTACATCTCCTCCGTATCGTAGTCAAAAGACATACTGCAGAACCACCACACTAATATGATTTAAGTACGCGAAATAAGAAATCATATGATTTTACTCTGCATTCTGATTAGTGTTGGTTATTCAATTCAGAGGGTAAAACGTTTTAGTTTCTTGGAGGATTTGTCTATTCATTGCCAGTAAGTTGACTTACTAAGTTTTTTTTT
This sequence comes from Cryptolaemus montrouzieri, assembly GCA_013387265.2. Lineage (NCBI taxonomy): Eukaryota > Metazoa > Arthropoda > Insecta > Coleoptera > Coccinellidae > Cryptolaemus > Cryptolaemus montrouzieri. The sequence continues at coordinate 87,402,718 of JABFTP020000001.1, read as the reverse complement.
GTAATTATTGAATATCTCACTCGCGGATATCTACCTACACCAGAGTCATCAAGTTCAAGTAGAGTAAATAGACATACTAGGTTCTATATTTGGAAATATCAAGATCTTCTGAGAAGTAAGTAATATTGATATATTTTAACTATGAAATGAAAAAGTTACTTGGTTTTTCGATTGATATTTTATAATTTATAATCAAAAAAGCATTGCCTCCCAAAAGGTAACTGTTCATAAATTCTCAACGGACTGATATACACTCGGAGGCAAAATTAGCGGAACACTCGAAAATTTAACCAAATTCGAAGTTCGATATTTTTCCTAATTCTCAACCGATTTAGATGATTTGTTCGGCAAGTTATAGATCAACTCTTCTGCTTTGTAGAAATTATAAGAGAAAACAAAAAAAATTTGAAAAAAATTTTATACGGGGGCAAAACTAAAAGTGTTTTTTTTGTCAAAAATTCGTAACACCCTGTGGATTTCGTGATCCGAGTTGAAACGTACAATATCATGGTCTGTCAAGACACATCTTCCTACAGTAACGCCCTTCTTGTTTCATGCGTTTATCTCTATTTTTGCAAAATATATTCAATTTCAAGCGGAAAATCACCATTTTGGAGAAATTCCATTGAATCAAGAAATTGTCATTAAAATTCGTCTGACAATTTGGTTAATTTGGTGAAAATTAGGAATTCATAGGAGATAACAGTCGGTAGGTATTAAAATACACAACCGAATTCTGGGACCATTGATAAAACTTTCCATTTACACATGTGCACACCTTTTTTTTATCAAATATGAAATACAACACACGTTTTTTTGTATATGACCACATTTGCACTTGTTTAAAGAATGAGAGTTTTCCATTCTTTGATTTGATACAAATTCGATCGGTTGCGGTGTTTTGTGATTCTTTTACTGTTTACGATTTGAAACGGTATTTTTCATTCAGAATGAGAGATTTACCACCAACCTCAGTAGCATGGGCAGTTACATTGATCGAGGAAGGGCGCACCTACCGCTCAGTCGGTACCATGTTGGGTGTCTCGACGTCGGTTATCCATCGAATCTACCGACGTTACAGGGAAACTGGATTGTACGTGAGGAGGCGAGGACAAGGAAGAACCCGCACTATACATGACCGTTTCATCGTCAATCAAACTATAAGAAATCCTCGTCTTACTGCTGTTCAGGCACGTAACCTTTTACAAGCAGTGGATAACATTAACGTCAGTGTGAGGACAGTCAGAAGACGATTAAATGAAGTTGGTCTGAGATCATACGCGCAAGCAAGAGCACCAAGACTCGATAGAGCCCATCGGGTAGCAAGATTGGCGTTTGCTAGGGAGCATGTAGCATGGACAATCAATCAGTGGAGACGAGTTTTATTTAGTGATGAGAGCCGATATTGTGTGAATTTCGTGGATGGTAGAGATAGAATATGAAGGCATCGAGGGGAGAGGTACAATCAAGCGAACTTCGCAGGAACTGAGCAATACGGTGGAGGGTCAGTTATGATATGGGGTGGCATATGCTTGGGAGTACGAACAGAACTGGAGATTATTGGCAATGGATCATTTAATGCCCATCGGTATATAACTGAAATCTTGGAGCCCCATGTTGTGCCTTTTACTCCTTACATAGGGGAAAATTTCCTTTTTATGCACGATAACGTGCGCCCTCATACTGCGCGCATAGTGATAGAATATCTCAATGAAGTTGGATCACACGAATGGACTGGCCGTGGCGGTCACCGGATTTAAACCCGATCAAACACGTTTGGGACATTCTTGGAAGAAGGGTTCGACAACGGAATCCAGGCAACGTTGAAGAGCTGACATTGGCTTTGGTGGAAGAGTGGGAGAACATACCTCAACAGATGATAGACAACATCATTGGGAGTATGCGAAATCGTATGCGCGCTGTAATAAGAGCTCGGGGGGGTCATAGTCGCTACTAAAATCAAATGTTTTTTTTTGTGGGTGATCATGAACAGTTTTCTCAACATGTTCATTTCATTTCACGAGTGTATCGCCAGGATACACACCTGCTCTCAATTTTGGACAGGAATGATGATTATTACAGAGTGTCACACAAAAAAAATTCAAAAATAAATGTGCAAAATCAACGATTTTTCCAGTGTACTTCGAGTTTTCCCGGAGCGTGAAATTGGCGAGTGAATTTCAAAAATTTTCATTTCGTTAGATTTCCGCTTCTCTAATTTTGATTTTATTTTTTGGCTTACCTCCGATGTTATGCACCTACGCAAGATTAAAAATAAATTCTTAAAATTTGTGACTTTTCGCTTCAAATTGGATATCTCTTGTAAAAATAGAGATAAATGCATAAAACAGGAAGGGCGTTACTGTAGGAAGATGTGTCTTGACAGACCATGATATTGTACGTTTCAACTCGGACCACGAAATTCCACAGGGTGTTACGAATTTTTGACAAAAAAACACTTTTAGTTTTGCCCCCGTATAAAATTTTTTTCAAATTTTTTTTGTTTTCTCTTATAACTTCTACAAAGCAGAAGAGTTGATCTATAACTTGCCGAAAAAATCATCTAAATCGGTTGAGAATTAGGAAAAATATCGGAGTTCGAATTTGGTTAAATTTTCGAGTGTTCCGCTAATTTTGCCTCCGAGTGTATTTCAAATCTGAAAGAAGCATCTTGCAGACCTTTTTACGAGGAATTCAGTGGTATGAAAATCTTGAAAACCAAGTATGTTGACTTACTTGGTTTTTGTTTTGCAAGGCAGAGATGCGCTATCAGCTGAAAAACCACTTGCTTCTAACTGTCGATTGGAAGAATGAAATGAAAATAAAACGGAATACTTTCAATTTTTATGTTCTATGCATTTCACTAGTCGACTTGTTTGTAAATGAATATATTTTTGTCTTAACATACCATTGATATAAACATCCTCCAAATAAACTACTTCCTCAAATACTTGGTCTTCATCTTGCAGCAGAATTGTCCTCAATAATTCGGGTATTTTGATGCCGTTAATTGTACCTTCTAGTGACATCTTGGGGGAAATAAGATTACCACTGAAGGTAGCGTGGTTAGCAATATGTATTTCAGCATCTATGGTTTGATCTTTGGTCTTGCTGAAATATTCGTTCTTCAAAGTGCCTAAATTGACTCCATCAACAGTACCCTGAAAAGAATACATTTGATGATTTATTTACAATGTATCGCTCTCATAGCCATAGAATGTATTGGAGTCTCCAGATTTCAATATGGTAAATGAAAAACATCTTCAACCACAGGCGAAGTTATATTGCATTTTCTTCATACATAATAGAAGATATATAGTAAGTGATCGACTCGACATAAAAGATATACTCAATATTGCTCCACATCCACTCACCTTCACGATGGTATTATTATACAGTGTTACATTTTCGAACAAAAGTGATTCCTTAAGTACGACTTCTCTATCTTTGAACCATGCATTGTCAAGTATATGTTGTATAGATGTATTGAAAAGGTTCTGAACGTGTGGGCCTTTAACGAAGATAGCATTTCCTGAAACAATCGAATAGTTAAAGGTTATTAATTGATGTGAAGCTTCTTTTCGATCGTTGGGCGATTTTCGAATGTGTGTTAGGTATTGTAATTGATAACAGTCGTACATGGAAAAGCTGCATTGGGAATATTTCAGCGGTATTTTCTGCCCGATGACTCAAGAAAGTATCGACCCAGCCCATTTGCTTACTTAACCAATTTTCAGACCATTGCCACAAATAGAATTGTGTTGTAGGATCATAGCTTGGGAATCAGTAGGATTCTGCTCAAACAGAATGAGGCTCTTAGAGTAATATGTGGTGTTCCTAGATCAACAAGATGTAGATACCTATTCAGATTCTTACTATAGGGCAGTTTATGCCCCTACGTGCCTCAAATATGTTTACAACAAAAACTTAAAAAAGGCCATTCTTTCTGAATGAAGATTTTCACAAGAACAGGGATCAGATCTCCTTAACCTGCCATCGCTTGGAAGGGCACAAATCGGAACGCAGCACATTGGAATAAAGTTACCACGGAGATTAAACAGTCTACCGGAACCCCCATTTACTAAAAGAGTGAGAAAAATCCTATTACATAATCTAAAGTGCTCAAACGAGATCGCTAGATCTCGAGAAGAAAAAAAATTTTAATAAGTAGGTAACTAAACCACAAAAATTTTTTACGTAATAAAATAACACTCTGCTAGCGTGGTACTTGTTAAAGAAAAGCCGCGCTTTTATCCTTGCCGCTTTTCTAGAAATTTCGTGCGGCGCGTTTGACGGTAACATTCGAGATTTTCGTTCACGCCGATATAAATGTTGCGCCTGAAGGAATTGGAGTCATTCTGAGTTGTAACCTGAAGGCAATGCTACGTCTATACAAAGTTTATTAGAGGAAACAAAAATCCAGCATAGATGCACCACAACATAAAAGAAGGAGGATAACCAACCAGTAGGACCCCAGGATAAACCAAGGAGATGTAACATAGGCGAGATGAAGTGGAAAAAGGATAGTCATTCGACCCCCACCATTCTGAATTTTAACTTGAAGGCAATACCTCGTCGATACAAAGTTTATTATTAAATATTACAAAATGAGTGCAGCGAAGAAATCTAAAACGTATCATTTTAATAACGATTGGATGAAATAATTTTTCTTTTATGGTGAAGGATGAGTCTTATTTGTCGTGTGTCAGTTGCAATACCTAAGCGTGGTAACTTAGAGAGGCATCGTAAAACGGTTCATGAAAACTATGAAAAAGGATTTTCCGCCACAGAGTGAATTAAGAAAATGAAGAGTACGTGATTTGATATCTTGTTTGAAAAAAGAACAAACCATGTCCACAAGACCAGCCAAATAATCAAAAGAGATTTGATGAAAGATTTTCGAAAAAAAAATAAAACAAAAATCATGTCTGCTATTAGAGAACTTCAGTTATCTCGTCCGACTGTCACAAGGCGTATTGAAGTCATGATTCAGGACATGGCAGATAAACTAAAACGTGATATCATGAAATGTACATACTTTTCTTTACAGTTCGACGAATCCACCGATATGACAGACACTGCCCAGCTGTATATTTTTATTCGGATGGTATTCAATGACATGTTGGCAAAGGAAGAATTTTTGACAACAATTCCTCTGAAGGAAAAGACCCGTGGCGGAGATATATATGACGTTTTCTTCAATTTAGTAAGAAACTACAACCTACCAATATATAAATTGGTGTGCATTACAACCGATAGAGCACCAGCAATGACTGGAAACAAAAACGGTTTTGTGGCATTGTGTCGAGCTAATAAAGAGGAAATTATGGGCATTGCAACAATTGGGAATTCCATCCGTGCACGTAGCTTGCAACGGCGGCTCTTTAAGTTGCAGTTGTAAGATAGGGAGTCAGCTGAACACACTGATTCAGTTCTTCAAACGGACGTCAGGTGGTTAAGTCGCGGAAAATTCCTAGAAAGGTTTCCAGAATTACTGCCCGAAATAACAGCTTTTCTGGACGAAAGAGATGATGACACTCAGATGTTGAAAAACGGAACTGATTTGGAATTTTTGACTGACATTACAATGTACTTAAACACCATTAACTTGGAGCTTCAAGGTAAAGGAAAAACTATTATTGAGATAATTAGCGCAGTAAACGCATACAAAAGTAAATTGCAACTTGTGATAGATCAACTGAGAAGAAAGGATCTGAAATATTTTCCGTCTTTGAAAGCAAGGATTCCTCAGTTGAATTATGATACGTATGAGACTGAATTATCAAATATTTTGGGACAATTCGAAATTCGTTTTTATGATTGCAGTAAATTATAATAATAATAATAATATACATCTCAAAGCTACAGCATCTGATACAAATTTCAGGTGTTTTATATCTGAAGATGAATATCCGAATCTAAGGCAAATCGCCCTTAAACTGACGGCAATGTTTGGGTCAACTCACTTGTGCGAGTTTGCATTATCTGAAATGAAGATAATTAAGTCAAAATCGCAATCGACTAACTTACGATCATATGTCATCATCCTGGCGATTAGCACTCAGTGGTTACGTACCATCTTATGAAAAGTATGCTGAGGACATGCGGTGTCACGCTTCAACATCCAAAGTCACTCCTTAGTTAAGTTTAACACCATATATAGCTCTTTTGTTTTCTAACAACCAATAAACTCGCAATTTTGAATAACTATGAGTTTTTTCATTGATATAATAGAGAAGAACCTAACCAAACCTTGACTAAAATATTGTATATTGTGCGGAAACTAATATCTATATATGCTACGGTACACCCTACCTAGGTAGATAGGTAGGTAGGGTGTATCGTGTATGTACGACAACCCTGCATCACACATACTAGCAGCCTCTCAGAGTCGATCGTAAGTAGTCTAAATATATTGAGGTAGATGGCCAGCAGTTCAAGTTTGAGTACCCCTGACATAATCCGTTTTATTCCACACAGCAGTTCCTTATTTTATACATGAATTTTAAGTTATTTTATATTAGTCTGATCTATTTATTTGTTTTGTGTAGCTATTAGTCCTTGTGATGTACTATTTTCATTTCAAAGTATTCATTTTTTATAATGTGTTGGTTCTAACTGTGAAGTTGTTTAGATTCCAACTGGCTTGCCATATAATATTTTGATGATGTAATAAATTGCACTGGTCTACAATGGTTTTGTTGCCCTAGATATGAAAATGATTTTGGGTCTATTTATGCACACAATTCGTGAAACTATCAATGATTTTGTAGGATTTGCTCTGATTTCTTTTTAAATCTTTATTTTCATTTTACATAACAAAAATCGTAAAACAAGAAACAAAATAACAGATATATTTATAATGTCAGTTATGTTTTGAGAAATTCGGATACATCGAAGTAAATAAAGAGGAAAATGTCGAAAATATATTTCATATTTCCATAAAACGCCTTTTATGAGCTTTTTTCTATAATTTTCAGGGACAATCTCTTTTCAAAGACCAGCAGTAATCTGCCATCATGTGACAATCCCATCAACCTTGATACCTTTCTTCCATCACTTTTAGATCTTGATGAAACCGCTCTCCCTGTTCCTCACTATAATTTCCTAAATTATCCGGAAATTTATCTAGATGATTGCGGAGATAGTGTAACTTAATACTCATATTTGCTCCTAAAGTCTGAAAGTTTGTCAACATATTTTGCACAATTTCTTCATAATTTGCTGCTTTATGGTTACCTAGGAAATTTTCGACAACCAACACAAAACTTTTCCAAGCTTTACTTTCCCGAACAGTCATAACTTTGATAAAATCTGAGTCTTTCATCAATTGCCGTATTTGAGGACCATCAAATATTCCACCTTTCAATTTTTCCATACTAAGCTTCGGAAATTTTCTGCAAATGTAATTAAAACAATTTCCGTCTTTGTTCAACGCTTTTACAAATTGCTTAAACATACCTAACTTAATATGTAATGGTGGAAGTATGATTTTGTCTCTGCTCACCAGCGGCTCCTTTATTACGTTGGCTTTACCGACAGTTAAAGAATTTCTTACAGGCCAAACATCTTGTTCCCAATGAGGTTGCTTTGCTCTACTATTCCACATACAAATAAAGCAAGGTTATTTTGTATATCCACTTTGTTGGCCAAGTAAAAAATTAACCATTTTTAAATCCACACAGATCGGCCATTGATGCTCAGAGTATTTAATTTTCTCTAAAACTAATTTTACATTCTCATATTCTTCTTTGAGTTTCGTTGAATGGGCAATTGGAATTGATGCAAATTTATTTCCATTGTGCAATAAGACGCATTTTAAACTTCTTTTGCAAATATCAATAAAAAGGCGCCATTCAGTAGATTTGTACTCTTTTAAACCCATGTCTATAAGCAGCTTCGCGATATCATTACAATACACTAACCCTTCATTTTCACTAAAAAATTGTAATAACTCTTTTTCTCGCGTTCTGTATGTTGTAATTGTTACTGTTGGTGCCAATAAATTTTTTTCTTTAAATCTTGAGGCTAACAGTTCTGATCCTTGTTTTGATAAATTGAGATCACGTATTAAATCACTGAGTTCATTTTGAGAAAATAACTTTGGCGTAGATGTTTAACCTTCCCATTCACTTCCACTAGTAGATGGTCCCGATTTCTGTGAATTTGATAACATCATTGTTTCTGAGGAATGCGAATTACTTTTGAAATGTATATGGGCCGAGGAGATTTTCACTGTGTAGAACCGGACATTTCGTAGACTGTAAGTATGGGTATCTCCACGTTTGATTTCGATTAAAACCTTTAACATCTACTACGCAAAAGTAACAATCATCTAAATGATTCGTAGGCTCCATCCAGATCATAGGAATACCAAAGTCTAATCCAGAACGTTCACCTTTTTCCACAACCGTAAAGACTCAACACAGGACTTACGAACTTTATTAGGAACCCATGGTTTACCTAATTTTTCCATTTTGAAACCAAAATATTCAACATAAGTCTCCTTGACAAAGTCTGTGATATTTCTTTTTGTTTTTTGGTATATAAACACCGCAAATATAACAAAATAAATCACTACAATATTTACACTTTCTTCGTGACGAACTCATATTTTAGACTAGAAGACAAATATATAAGAATGGACATTCAGTAATTGAAACAAAATATTAATCCATGACACTTTATCCAGATTTACGTGTATATGTACTTCAATATTGTCAAATAACTGAGATCTCAGCTGTTCTGTGGAGCAAGAAGTCTGAGAGTGGGGATCAGGTGATGTTTGTATGCGCGAAAAAGTTGCGCAGAAGCCTAATCATGACTAGAAAATTAAATTTTATTCCTAACAAGCTTATAATTGTTCAAAATATAAGAAATGCAAAAGAAAATACGAGCACATTGAGAACTTTCATGAATATATTCGTAATCTGGGCACTTGAAAACATAAAAATTTGCGATGATATCCAGGGCAACAATAAAAAAAATTTTTTTGTAGAGCTGTATTGGTTGATTGATTGACATATGCTATAAATGCGCGCGGAACGGACTGTGTGTGTATATAACCATAAATAATTGTCTCTAAGGGATATAGGAGAAAATTTTAATATGTCGTTTCGTAGTATTATTAATTATTCTCGAATAAATACATTCTTTTTCAACTAGAAATCAATGCCATGATAATATTTATTGCAACTCACCCTCTATTGTTAATTCCTTTCCCATTTTCTCTGGATCAGCGAAATTGCACATATCGTTCAGGTCAAAATCATTCACTAATCCTTCTAAAACCACATTTCCTTGTACGAAAACCATATTTTCAAACGTTTTTATTCCCTGAATCATTTGCAATTGTTCTGCTTTCGATGGAACAAGGTTTTCTAATTCAACTTTCTCTACTTGTCCTTGTAGAAGGACCGGAGCTTCAGAAAAAACGGATCTTTCTAAAAAATAAGTCATTGACAATATAAATATGGAATATTGGAAAAACAGCTTGTTTTTAATCTCAAATGTTGATCTATTAACAGTTTTGAAGAAGTATTATTTAGATATTATGAAATTTTTTGGGAAAGATGTCCCACGAAATTTTTAGGTTTAGATTTTAGCTGAAAGCATTACTAACGTCTATCAGCAACATCCTTGGAATTTAAAATCGATGATATTATTGAAAAATTGGAGCAATTTGTGATGAACCTCTTCTCTAAAATGCCGAAGTACTATACGGTGTTACATAATAGTATGTCACAGCTTGAGGGGGTAACTCTACGTGCAATTTAAGAAAAAAGTTCATATAAACATAGGTCCGCAAAAGCTTCGTTACGGAGCTACAGGTTGTTGAAATTTCCGGAGAAATTGGTTTTTTCTTCAAAACTCCTGCAGTTTTTGGGATATTCAGCTCAAGGAACGCAAGCTATTTTTTCTTTTGCCTTTCAAACTTTTTTGCAGTACGCCACTGATCAGCGTACAATCAATTTTCGTCATCTTCGTTCAATTTGGAAACTTTTTTGACACCTGTAATTTTTTCGTATCTCCAATCGTTCTCGAGCAAAAAATTATTAAACGATTGTATGCATTCGCTGAATTTAAAGCACTTCTAATTAAAAAAATGACTAGTAGGCATTGATTTTTGTCATTTATTTATTTATTTCGACAGTTGCTAAAGTTGAACCAGTGTCTGCTCGAATTGTTTATTAAATTAACAGAAGCTAGGTGATTATATCAGGTGCGCTTTCCAAACACCAGACATGCGAACATTTTCAAATATCCACAGAAGGTTCAGGGGAACTGCTAATTTTACTGCAAATAATCTTTTAAAAGGTGCAACTCAAACTATGAGAACTCCAGATATTGAGGAAGCAGATTTGAATCCTCATGTGAGTACAAGAAAAATTGGAAATCAGTTGAATATTCCACATGTTTCATATTCAACGCGTCCAAACTGTACTTCCTCGAAATTTTCCATCAAGACTGAATTTCTACCGATGGTTCTCAGATAAAATTAGAGAAAATGCTCATTTTGATAGTAAAATAATGTTCATAGACGAAGCTGATTTTTCTAGAACTGCTATCACAAATTTTCACAATAATCATTATTGGGCTGAGGAAAACTCCCATTTGATTGAAGAAACTCATCAACAGGAACAATTCTCACTAAATGTCTGGGTCGGAATAATTGGAAATTATCTGATTGGGCCATTTTTTTGCCTAACAGACTAAATGGTCTAGCTTATCGGCAATTTCTTGAGGATGAGTTACCTTTATTGCTCGAGGATGTGCCACTTTTGGTGAGAAGCATGATTTGGTTCATGCATGACGGGGCACCAGCACATTTTAGTGCAGAAGCTAGGGAAACCTTGAATAATACATTCAACAACCGATGGATAGGTTTTGGTGGGCCAGAACCATGGCCTCCTAGGTCCCCAGACTTAAATAGTTTAGACTTTTTCTAATGGGGATATCTCAAAAGTTTAGTTTATACCAATCCAGTGAACACTGTAGAAGAATTGAGAAATCAAATTATAACGTCTTGTGGCACGATAAGAAATACCCCAGGTATATTTCAAAAAGTGCGTGATAATATGCGAAGAAGCACAGAGGCCTGTATTCTTGCAAGTGGAGGACACTTCCAGCAATTTATTTAGTTTTTAATTGTTCGTTTTTTTAGTTTGATATTGAATAAGTATAAGTTGAGTCTCCGAAGACGAGATATCAAAATAAAAGCAAATTTTTGGCATACCTATCGAGTATTTCTAATATTTTTTTTATTTAGCGAATAGCATACAATTCAGATAATTCAAATTCAATAAATTTTCACTCGAAAACGGTTGGATATACGAAAAAATTACAAGTGTCAAAAAAGTTTCTGAATTGAACGAAGATGACGAAAACTGATTGTACGCTGATCAGTGGCGTACTGCAAAAAAGTTTGAAAGGGCAAAAGGAGACATGACCTCGGAAAAGAAAGCACCTTGTGAATTTCAGTTAAAATCTATGACGTGTAATTATGGAGGCTGTAAAAAATAGCTTGCACTCCAAATTTGGTGTGACACAAGGTTTAACTTTAATCTACACTTTATTTGAAAAAAATTGACGACGTTTCGCTGACACAGCAGCTTTATCAAGAATGACAAACAGAATGAAGAGTATGGTATTATAAACAAATCGTAGAACAAGTTGGATGAATAACAGGAAAAACCCACACCGAGCCATTGTACAGTTAGTATGAAAGGTAATTAAAAACTAATTAAACAAGTTAAGTAGGGGTGAATAATTAACATCTACCTGCTCATTCAAAAGCTTGTCCGAATGTTTGTATCTATTTATTTCTAATGCTTCTAGAAGATCTAATTTTAAACTTTTGATTTTATATGTAATATGTCAAAGTTTTTATTGAATGAATGGTTTTCTTTTATTAAGTGGTTTGAATAATTTGAATCAGATATATTTTTATCGAAGCTACGTTTATGTTCAGATGTTCTTATGCCAAAACTCCTATAGATCCTAGCGATATAAATTTCATCACAAGAACCGCAACACGAGATTTATTACTCATTTCGTTTGATGTTGAGAATTTATATCCAAGTGTTCCTCCAGGTGATGTCAAAATATTAATCGAAAACATGTTGAATTCGAATCATGTTAACCACAGAAATATTGAATCTGTTGGACGTTTGCATTGAACAAAATTATTTTTCTTTCAACAACATCTATTACAGTAGTGAAAATGGTTTGATCATGGGAAATCCTTTGAGTCCACTTTTAGCAGAGATTTTTATGAATAATATTGAACAAAAATTCATACACATCCACTCATTTCCAAATTTCTTTATTGGTATAGATATGTTGACGACATATTAGTATGTTTCATTGGAACTACTCGTCAATTAGACTTATTTCTTAATTTCATTAATTCCATCCATTTGAACATTAAATTCACGATAGAAATTGAACAGAACGATTCCATTAATTTTTGGACTTGAAAATCACTAAACAAAATAATAATCATGTTTTTCGGTCTTTCGTAAACCAACACATACTGATACAATACATAACTACTCATTACATCCAATTCAACACAAAGTTGCAGCTTTAAACAGCATGGTACATCGGTTACTCAATTTACCTTTATCAGTAGAAGATTATAATGAAGAGTTAAACATCATCAAACAGATAGCAATTAATAATTCATATAATCCGGATATGATAGATCTAATTATTCGTAAAAACTGTATCAGAAAGCAATAAATGAAGTATATCCTATTCATAAAGACTATAAAATATTCAACAGTTTAACATTCTGCGGTATTGCAAGTACAAATATTAAATCCTTTCTCGTCAAACAAAATCTTAATATAACTTTCAAAACTTCTAATAACTTAGGTTAACATATTAAAAATAATAAATCTCGTGTTGAAAAATCAAGTTCGGTTCTTGTGATAAAATTTATATCGATAGGACCTATAGGAGTTTTGGCATAAGAACATCTGAACATAAACGTAGCTTCGATAAAAATAAATCGGATTCAAATTATTCAAACCACTTAATAAAAGAAAACCATTCATTCAATAAAAACTTTGACATATCACATATAAAATCAAAAAGTTTAAAATTAGATCTCCTAGAAGCATTAGAAATAAATAGATACAAACATTCGGACAAGCTTTTGAATGAGCAGGTAGATGTGAATTATTTACCCCTACTTAACTTGTTTAATTAGTTTTTAATTACCTTTCATACTAACTGTACAATGGCTCGGTGTGGGTTTTTCCTGTTATTCATCCAACTTGTTCTACGATTTGTTTATAATACCATACTCTTCATTCTGTTTGTCATTCTTGATAAAGCTGCTGTGTCAGCGAAACGTCGTCGAATTTTTTCAAATAAAGTGTAGATTAAAGTTAAACCTTGTGTTTTTTATCTCATTTATATCATGGATCTACATCAAGTAACAGCCTCCACAATTCAAATATTATGTAACACCCTGTAGAGTAGTTATTTTCAGAAATGATTAAACCAGATCGAAGAAAGATGTTATAACTTACCAAAAATAACATTCCTAAAGACATTTTCCTCGTCGATCTTCACAGTTTCTCTTTCAAAATTCTCTAAATGAACATCATTCAAGAACCCTGAGTCAATGTATACATTACCGTGTACAATTAGACTTTCCAAATCCGTTAGTTGTGAAACAATCTCTACTGGAATATCTTCAAGAGATGGCATACCAAAACTATCACGCTCAATATCATTACAAGATTTCATGAAATGAATGTTTTCAACTGTAGCATTATCCCATGTGACATCTCCATCATAGATCATTTTATTTCTGTTTGAAGTTTCTAAACCCAGAACTGTTAAATTAGTAGCTGTGAAGTTCTTAAAGCTCTTGTGACCTATGATTGGTTTCTCCTTATTTTTCATCACCGTATCCAAAAGGAGATCACTGAAATTAAAGCCGTTTGTTGTTCCCATAACTTCAGTTTCTTTCGAATTGGAAATATTGGAGGTACATTCACCGTTAATCACCGTTGTACCCAAAATGAATTGTTCTGTACTGGTTGTTAGGACATTTTGGAATGAGCTTGAACCCAATGTTATGTTATTTCCTGTAACACTAAGGAATAAGAAGCTTAGTTAAACTACACTCGGAGGCAAAATTAGCGGAACACTGGAAAATTTAACCAAATTCGAAGTCCGATATTTTTCCTAATTCTCAACCGATTTAGATGATTTTTTCGGCAAGTTATAGATCAACTCTTCTGCTTTGTAGAAATTATAAGAGAAAACAAAAAAAAATTGAAAAACATTTTATACGGGGGCAAAACTGAAAGTGTTTTTTTTGTCAAAAATTCGTAACACCCTGTGGAATTTCGTGGTCCGAGTTGAAACGTACAATATCATGGTCTGTCAAGACACATCTTCCTACAGTAACGTCCTTCTTGTTTTATGCATTTATCTCTATTTTTAAAAGAGATATCCAATTTGAAGCGAAAAGTCACAAATTTTAAGAATTTATTTTTAATCTTGCGTAGGTGCATAACATCGGAGGTTAGCCAAAAAATAAAATCAAAATTAGAGAAGCGGAAATCTAACGAAATCAAAATTTTTGAAATTCACTGGCCAATTTCACGCTCCGGGAGAACTCGAAGTGCACTGGAAAAATCGTTGATTTTGCACATTTATTTTTGAATTTTTTTGTGTGATACTCTATAATAATTATCATTCCTGTCCAAAATTGAGAGCAGGTGTGTATCCTGGCGATACACTCGTGAAATGAAATGAACATGTTGAGAAAAATGTTCATGATGATCCACAAAAAAAAAACATTTGATTTTAGTAGCGAGTATGACCCTCCCGAGCTCTTATTACAGCGCGCATACGATTTCGCATACTCCCAATGATGTTGTCTATCATCTGTTGAGGTATGTTGTCCCACTCTTCCACCAAAGCCAATGTCAGCTCTTCAACGTTGCCTGGATTCCGTTGTCGAACCCTTCTTCCAAGAATGTCCCAAACGTGTTCGATCGGGTTGGAATCCGGTGACCGCGACGGCCAGTCCATTCGTGTGATCCCAACTTCATTGAGATATTCTATCACTATGCGCGCAGTATGAAGGCGTACGTTATCGTGCATAAAAAGGAAATTTTCCCCTATGTAAGGAGAAAAAGGCACAACATGTGGCTCCAAGATTTCTGTTATATACCGATGGGCATTAAGTGATCCATTGCCAATAATCTCCAGTTCTGTTCGTACTCCCAAGCATATGCCACCCCATATCATAACTGACCCTCCACCGTATTGCTCAGTTCCTGCGAAGTTCGCTTGATTGTACCGTTCCCCTCGATGCCTCCATATTCTATCTCTACCATCCACGAAATTCACACAATATCGGCTCTCATCACTAAATAAAACTCGTCTCCACTGATTGATTGTCCATGCTACATGCTCCCTAGCAAACGCCAATCTTGCTACCCGATGGGCTCTATCGAGTCTTGGTGCTCTTGCTTGCGCGTATAATCTCAGACCAACTTCATTTAATCGTCTTCTGACTGTCCTCACACTGACGTTAATGTTATCCACTGCTTGTAAAAGGTTACGTGCCTGAACAGCAGTAAGATGAGGATTTTTTATGGTTTGATTGACGATGAAACGGTCATGTATAGCGCGGGTTGCCCGATTTCTTCCTTGCCCTCGTCTCCTCACGTACAATCCAGTTTCCCTGTAACGTCGGTAGATTCGATGGATAACCGACGTCGAGACACCCAACATGGTACCGACTGAGCGGTAGGTGCGCCCTTCCTCGATCAATGTAACTGCCCTTGCTACTGAGGTTGGTGGTAAATCTCTCATTCTGAATGAAAAATACCGTTTCGAATCGTAAACAGTAAAAGAATCACAAAACACCGCAACCGATCGAATTTGTATCAAACCAAAGAATGGAAAACTCTCATTCTTTAAACAAGTGCAAATGTGGTCATATACAAAAAAATATAATAAGAAAATTCCAAATTGATAGACGAATTTTAATGACAATTTCTTGATTCAATGAAATTTCTCCAAAATGGTGATTTTCCACTTGAAATTAAATATATTTTGTAAAAATAGAGATAAACGCATGAAACAAGAAGGGCGTTACTGTAGGAAGATGTGTCTTGACAGACCATGATATTGTACGTTTCAACTCGGACCACGAAATTCCACAGGGTGTTATGAATTTTTGACAAAAAAAACACTTTTAGTTTTGCCCCCGTATGAAATTTTTTTCAAATTTTATTGTTTTCTCTTATAATTTCCACAAAGCAGAAGAGTTGATCTATAACTTGCCGAACAAATCATCTAAATCGGTTGAGAATTAGGAAAAATATCGAACTTCGAATTTGGTTAAATTTTCGAGTGTTCCGCTAATTTAGCCTCCGAGTGTATTACAGTCGAAATGTGTAAAGATTTTAGGTTGTTTGGAAAGTGAAAACTTTTCTTACGGTGTATAAATATCAGATAGGGCTACATTGAAAAAAGGAAATTGTAGGCTTACAATCATCAAAAGGTATCTACCTGCCAGCCACCACATTGAGAACAGTGTGTTTTCCACTGATACTCTGATTTCCGTGAATTCTCATAACGGAATGTTCTAAATCGGAAACGTCGATATTATTGATCTTGAAGAACTCTGTATCTCCGGTGATGACAACATCATCTACAAATACTTTCGGACCGTGTATAACTTGCTTATTGTTCGTGCCGGTTACTACCCAGGTTTGCGGGTTAATTCCATTGACATTATCTATGAAAATTTCATCTACGTTGAGTTGTTGTTGGAAATTCAGGTGAATGTTGATTTCTTTTTCACGCAAAAGTAAGCCATGGGATAAAACTCTCTGAAATAGATGAAAAATGAAATACTGTTTCAAAGAATTTTCAACGTTAAGTGATAAACTTAAGAAAACCATTTTTGATATGAAATAATTTATTATATATGTGATTTAAAGACTTCGGAATGAATCATCACGTTTTAATGTTTTCATAATACAGGGATATCTACCGGGACCGTCCGTTAAAAACTTTTTGAGTTCCAATTACAATATCAAACTGAAATTTTATACGCTGCCATAACTAGCGATTTCCAATTGAAGTGAAATATTTTCGAAGTGATACCATTTCCGGTTATACCGGAAGTGGTTCATCACTCTGTTAGTTCAAATGACAATCTACGTATTTTATTATACATCTAGAACCGACATTTGAGCAAGGCATAAATACCCAAGTTGTTGGCACTTATCTGTCAAAACTTTTGACAGATTTAATTATTTTTGTTATAAACTCGATTTTTGAGGAACATTTAAAAAAATTGTAGCTCTTTGATCTTTTGCACTACAGACACAATTTTTGCTTGGGTGGATAGATGAAGGATCAAGGAATTTTTTAAGCAGTCTACACATGTCAAATGTTTATTACGTTGTTTTGTAAGATTTTTTCAATTTGGCCTTTTTCAAACAGCAATAACTCAAATTCTTCAAATGGCACGTGCCAATTTTTATATCGCCATCAGATGAAGCGTCAAATTTCAGATGGAATTGTATCAGCATGTACTATACCCATCTCTTATAATTCCGAAATAATTTGGGAATATATCGAATTTTGATGATTTTGCAAGAACTAACAGAGAATGCTTTGAAATGTTTGAATTAATGTACTTGTCACTTCGTTCATTCGAATTTGATATTTCAACAAGAATTGTTGGTAATTTGAAGTGAAAATTTTTGAAAAACACCAGATTGATAATAGAATGGCTGATTATTCAAACGAGGATATGTTGAATCTCTTTTTAATTCATGGCGAATGTCAAAAAGTGGAGGATAGAACTTCTAGGCAATTCAATAACCAATTTCCAAATTTGGCGCCTATGAGTAAAACAAAATTTCGAAACGCAATAAACATTTGACATGTGTAGATTGCTTAAAAAAATCCTTGATCCTTCTTCTATACACCCAAGCAAAAATTGTGTCTGTAGTGCAAAAGATCTACGACCTACAATTTTTTTAAATGTTCCTCAAAAATCGAGTTTATAACAAAAATAATTAAATCTGTCAAAAGTTTTGACAGATAAGTGCCAACAACTTGGGTATTTTATGCCTTGCTCAAATGTCGGTTCTAGATGTATAATAAAAAAGGTAGATTGCCATTTGAAATAACAAAGTGATGAGCCACTTCCGGTATAACCGGAAATGGTATCACTTCGAAAATATTTCACTCCAATTGGAAATCGCTAGTTATGGCCGCGTATAAAATTTCAGCTTGATATTGTAATTGGAACTTAAAAAGTTTTTAACGGACGGTCCCGGTGGATTTCCCTGTATAAAAACTTATTGAATCTTAAGTAGGTTTTTATTATCATTTTTATTTAACTGAAGGTGCTGTGGCGTGGAATATTCCACAGATGAAAAGATATGCCAGTCAAACAGGAGCATTGTGCAGGGTGAGTCTTGGGGAAGACAATAGAAATATTAATGTTATCAAATTCAGAATGTTGTCTTCATCCGATTCCCAAATTTCATCAAAATATTCCAAATTGAAAAAAAAAATTACAGGGGTGGCCCTAGTTTCAGTTACATGTGGTATAGGTGTTCCATTCAAAAAAACACAACTTGGTCATTTTAAGGCTTTTGAGACACCCTGTATTATGTGAAAATAATTTCAAAAAGAACCTATAATAGCTCCTCGTATATCCCAAGAGAAAAATAATCTAGCTAGAAATCCGTTAGCAAAAAAGTGTCTAAAGAATATGAAAATAATTTTTCATAACTCAATTAGTATCCGAGATATGATTATTTGCTCAAATTTCGAAAATTCAAGACAACTCTCCCATCCACCGCCCGATCAGTTAATGAAATAAATGACATTGTTATATCTCAGGAGACTGTAATGCAGGCCATTCAAACTCTTGAAAAGGATTCAGGGCCTGGCCCAGATGAGATACCCCCAATAATGCTCATCAGATGTGCAGCCACGTTGATCGGACACCTCACTTGTGCACTCTCAAAGAGACAAGTAAAGTCCAGTAAATTACAGACCAATTATCCTTACATCCGTTCTAAGCAAAATCATGGAGAAGATAGTTACCACACAGTTGACCAGATTCCTGCTAAATAATAATATTATAACTAAACATCAGCATGGTTTTCTTCCAGGACGGTCAACTACCACAAATCTGCTTACCCGTGTTGGCGACTGGACTCGTATGATCGATAACGGTTGATGTGGTTTACTTGGATTTTGAAACAGCCTTTTTCAAAGAACCAATAGAACGATCTCTGTACAAGTTCGAACATTACGGCATAAAGGGCAGACTTCTCAGTTGGATAGGAAGTTTTCTGAAGAATAGAACTTTTAGAGTCAGAATAGACGGTAGCCTTTCATCAGAGCACCAGAACTCAGTGGGCTCCCTCACGGATCAGTGCTCGGTCCCCTTTTGTTTGACACCTATATAAGCGGTCTGGTTCAGAATACCAAAACGAATATAAGATCTTTCGCTGACGACACGAAACTCTATTGCAACCCTATATCGCAGAATATGTTGAGACTGTTGAGTCTTGGACTGAGAAATGGCTTCTCAAACTGAACGAGAAAATATGCTCAGTTTTGCACATTGGCAAGAAAAACCCAAATGTGCCTTTTGAGATCAAGGGCACCAAGATTGAGGCTATTGAACATCAGATTGACCTCGGCATCCTCATGAGCAAGGAACTGAAGTGGGGATCTCAGGTCGGATTAAACTCTCTCTTATATATCATCCGACAAGCTTTCCCAGACCGATCACTAGCGCTTATCAGAAAAATTTATACAATATATGTCAGACCAGCTTTGGAGTATGCACATTCAGCGTGGAATCCATATTTTGTGGGAGCCATTGAGTTGCTGGAAAGGTTCAGAAAATACCACCTGAATTGTTGGAAACTTCATATGAACTAAGAGTTGCAGCTTTCCAGGTGTCTATCTTAAGACAAAGAAGAAACAGAGGGGATCTTATAGACATTCTAAATCCTCAACAACTTCTATAACGAAGCCCTTGATCTCCATCTTTTTGTGCCATATACCAACACTCAATTGTAGAAGCACCCAAAGAGGTTGACGATAGAAAGATGTGCACTGCTGCCTGGAAAGAACTTCCTGACAAACAGAGTGGTGACCGACTGGAACAGATTACAGGAAAATACAATTTGTTCCCCTAATGGAAAAAATCTTCAAGAACCGCTTGGACAAGGAACTTGCATCTGCATCAGACCCTGTGATATATATTTAGGTACATTTTTTTGTTTGTGTCTAGAGCCTCAATGCTACCCTGTCACTATCAACTTAATTTAATATTTCATAAAATGTATTTACTTTTACTGACAGCAACAGACTCATCGGTCCAACACCGCTTTCTGTTGCTCAATAAATAATAATAATAATAAAATTCGAAAACAAAAAATTATAACTGAAATTGGTTTTCTCAGTTGGATAGGAAGTTTTCTGAAGAATAGAACTTTCAGAGTCAGAATAGACGGTAGCCTTTCGTCAGAGCACCAGGCTCTCAGTGGGGTCCCTCACGGATCAGTGCTCGGTCCCCTTTTGTTTAATACCTATATAAGCAATCTGGTTCAGAACACCAAAACGAACATAATATCTTACGCTGACGACACGAAACTATTGCAACCCTATATCGCAGGATATATTGAGACAGGACCGTCTGACTGTTGAGTCTTGGACTGAGAAATGGCTGCTCAAACTCGAGAAAAAATGCTCTGTTTTACACATTGACTAGAAAAACCCAAATGTGCCTTTTGAAATCAAGGGCACCACAATTGCAGCTGTTGAACATAAGATTGACCTCGGCATCCTCATAAGAAAGGACCTGAAGTGAGGATCTCAGGTCGGCAGGGTGGTTAAAAGATCAAAATCTCTCTTATATCTCATACGACATGCTTTCTCAAACCGATCAGTAACGCTTGTCAGAAAAATATATAAAACATATGTCAGACCAGCTTTGGAGTATGCACATTCAGTGTGGATTCCATATTTTGTGGGAGACATTGAGTTGCTGAAAAGGGTTCAGAGAAAAGGAGAAAGATACCACCTGAGTTGTTGGAAACTCCTTATGAACTAAGAGTTGCAGCTTTTCAGGTGTCTATCTTAAGACAAAGAAGAAACAGAGGGGATCTTATAGACATTCTAAATCCTCAACAACTTCTATAACGAAGCCCTTGATCTCCATCTTTTTGTGCCATATACCAACACTAAATTGCGGAGGCACTCAAAGAGGTTGACCATAGAAAGATGTGCACTGCTGCCTCGAAAGAACTTCCTGACAAACAGAGTGGTGACCGACTGGAACAGATTACAATTTGTTCCCCTAATAAAAACATCTTCAAGAACCGCTTAGACAAGGAACTTGCATTTGCATCAGACCCTGTGATATATATTCAGTTACATTTTTTTGTTTGTGTCTAGAGTCTCAATGCTACCCTGTCACTATCAACTTAATTTAATATTTCATAAAATGTATTTACTTTTACTGACAGCAACAGACTCATCGGTCCAAAACCGCTTTCGGTTGCTCAATAAATAAAAATAATAAAATTCGAAAACGAAAAATGTTAACTGAAATTGATTTTCACCAATGGGGTGTTCTCGAAAATCGTGACCGAGAAAGGGGGGTCATTTTTCCATGTGCAATGTTTCACATAGCTGCCTCACAAAACCATTGAATTTGGACACCCTGTACATCGTCAGCATGTGCTCGCAAAATGAAATCGTTCAATTATTTCCACGTTTACCTTATAATAACGATCCTTATCAATTGATGAGGACATTATATTAAAAGAATCGGACATACCTTTGCTGAAAGAATTCCTTCCTGTGTTATAATATCACCAGTTTTCACCAAATTTTCGATTGTGGTATTTCCTGAAATCTCGAAGTCTCCCTCGAGAATTAAAGGCTCATTCACATTTTTAACCGGATTGAGTTTCTCCAATTCTTCACTCTTGATATTACCCCTTATCTCGATAGTATTCAAAACTTCAACCTCGTCCAGAGTTTTTTTGGCGCTTATATACTGTACTTCCCCGAAATCTTTCAGGAGAATCTGTAATTTTCCATTAACTACAGGTATCAAATCCAAAACTTCGTGAACCTCCAAATCATTAACAGTTAAATAGTTGGTGAACTGAACGTCTTGTTCGATTTTGTACTGTCCAGAATCAATACGGACGAAATTTTCAACGTTTTTTCCTGATAGTTCTTCGATTATCATATTGTTCGCCTGTAGGTTTTCGAAGAAATATTTTTGTGTTATTTCCTGGTCACCAACTATCCTCAAGGAATAATTATCCAATGTTCTCATATCAACATTATTAATAAACTCTCCTATCACAATTTTTTTTGTTTTTAATCTAGAAACTCTGTCAATTTTATGATCAGATTTAGTACCGACTTCTAGGTTTATCATATTACGATTATTTATGTTTTCTGGATTCAACATTTCGACCTGAAGATTCTCTATCTCAAAGTTAGAAAATTTCTGGTCCATATTCTTTAATAGAATGTTTTCTTTATCAAAAGGAATATTGTTCAACGTTTGAGTTGTGACTGAGTCCGCAATCATTTTCCCAATTATACTCAATTGATTTATTTCGATATCATCGTGGATATTTATCATATCATCTGCTTTCCTACCGTTTATAATATGTGGACTTATATTTGAATCGATTTGAACATGTTCCAACACTAAACGATTCGTCCATGGTGTATCCCCATTGATATCTATCGAATTGACTAAGATCTCATCGATTATCTCACCGTTGATTGTTTCTGTTGATAAAGAATGGATTTTTGAATCTTGCAATATTATTTCTTCAGCTTCTAGATTCTCAAAAGTATGTGTACCGTTCTTCTGTAACGAATTTACCGCTTGGTTTTCTAGTTCTTCTAGTAATAGATCGGCAATAACGATGTTTCTTCTTATTTCTTCAGAGGAATCTGTATTTTCAATGATCTTTGGAAAAATAGATATTTTACTACACAAACAAATTGAAATGGATTATAATACAAAACCTATAAATTTCATTCTTGTGATATATCCGACATACAGGGTGCTTCAACGAAAACTAAACAGAGGCTATATCTACCAAGATATTCATTTCTGATCAAAACGCTAAAACATGTCAATTTTTATTTCAAGGGGGACATCTTATGGGGTACAAAACTTGCCTGAAATATCAACCCCCCAAGCGGGGGTTGCAATCCTTGAACATTTTGAATAGGTTAGGTTAGGTTAGGGTCGAGTGATGACTCAAAAGAAAGGTGGTATCTTTGTCTATATAACCTTGAACGAATTTCCATTTTTCATTGAAAACTGTAAGAGATACAGTGTGAGCAACTGAAAGATAGGGAAGACTATTTCCCTGAGACTATTCAAGTTTCAGTGAAGTGAAATGGTACAGATCCACGCCCATCAATGGCAGTCATCGTCAAGTACCATCCTCATCTCGAATTTCAACCTCTGGAGCCGGGGTACAAACGTTAAAAATGTGGAAGAGGGGTAGATGGGTCGAGTGATAACTCGAAAGAAAGGTATTATCTTTGTCTGCATCCCCGTGAATTTTTCAATCAAAAATGAAAATTCTTCCACGGGAATGCACACAAAGATAATACCTTTCTTTCGAGTTATCACTGACCCATCAACCTCTTCAAATTTTCAAGGGTTGTCACCCTGCTCCAGGGGTTGAAATTGAGATGAGGATGGTACTTTGATGACTGCCATTGATCAGCATGGATCTGTTCCATTTTACCTCACTGAATCTTAGGAAATAGTCTTCCCTATCTTTCAGTTGCTTACCCTGTATCTTTTACAGTTTTCAATTAAAAATGAAAATTCGTTCAAGGCGATGTAGACAAAGATACCACCTTTCTTTTGAGTCATCACTCGACCCATCTTCTCTATTCAAAATGTTCATGGATTGCAACCCCGGCTCAGAGGGTTGATATTTCAGGCAAGTTTTGTACCCCAAAAGATGTCCCCCTTGAAACAAAAATTGACCTGTTTTTGCGTTTTGATCAGAAATGAATATCTTGGTAGATATAGCATGTTTAGTTTTAGTTAAAGCACCCTGTATATTCAAACTCAATGTGGAAAATATTTCCACAAAATACATTAGTGGAAACAATTAAGGGATCAAAAAAACCATTTCAAGCTGTCTCATGTTCAATTATCTTCAAACCACAAAATATTCAAATCAACATATCAAGTCATTCTTATAAATATGGTAAAGAAAAAATTTCCGAAATTTTTATAGTTTTTTTTTGTGCACGTTGCTAAATCACTGAATCATAGTGATTCAGTGATCTATTTCCATTCACTTTCGATATAAGAGCGAAATATTATCCTATTAGGTCCGCAACAAAGTTCTCGCTGTTTTTTTTTATGAAAATACAACTTCATTGTGAAAAATGATTACAAATTAATCATTCAAAATATCTCCCATCGCTAGCTACAACTTTTACACCATCTTTCAGGCAGAGCTCGAATACCTTGTCGGTAAAAGTGTTCGTCTTTTGAGGTTATCCAAGAATCAAAGCATTTATCGAGCTCTTCATATGAGCGGAATTGCTGATCAGCCAGACCATGTGCCATCGAACGGAACAAGTAATAATCGGATGGTGCAATATCTGGGTAATATAGCGGATGGGGTAGGACTTCCCATTCGAGCGTTTCCAAGTAGGTTTAACGGGTTTGACAACGTGAGTCCGAGCGTTGTCTTGCTGTAGAAGTACTTTTTCGTGTCTCTGCTCGTATTGTGGTCGCTTTTCGCGCAGTGCTTTACTCAATCGCATCAATTGAGTTCGATACCGTTCCCCAAGGATGGTTTCGTTCGGTTTCAACAGCTCATAATAAATAACACCCACTTGGTTCCACCAAATACATAACATTCGGAGCGCCGAGACGATGACGTAAAAGCATGACCGGCCAGTCCCCAATATTTTATTTTCTTTGGATTGCTGTAATGAATCCATTTTTCATCACCCTTTACGATGAGATGAAGAAAACCCTTTCTGCCGCTGAAGCAGTTGTTTACAAGCGAAAAAGAAAAAACGACGCTCACCGTCTCTTCATTTCAAATCATAAGGAACTCAAGTTCCTTGCTTTTGAATCATTCCCAACGCATGCAATCGCTTGGAAATGACCTGGCGGGTAACTCCTAAAGCTGAAGCAAACTCTTCTTGCGTTTGGCACGGATCCTCATCGAGCAACGCCTCCAATTCAGCGTCTTCGGAGATTTTTGGCCTTCCTTCACGGGGACGGTCGTCCACATCGAAAACACCTTTTTTGAAGCGACGGAACCAATCTCGGCACGTTGTTTCACTCAGAGCAGCATCTCCGTAAACTTTTTGGAGCTCTCTATGAGCTTCAGCCGTCGTTTTCTTCGAATGAAAGAAGAAACCCAACACTTTCCGCAAATAACTATCATTTGGCACAAAATCAGACATTTTCTGACAACTACAACTATATGACGCAAGAACAAAATCACTTATGTGTCACATTGGTTTGTTTACAATATGTCTGAGCTTCTTGATATGTAAAAATCGACCAGCACTTACTGCTGGGGCCATCTATTGACAAACAGCGAGAACTTAGTTGCGCACCTAATATTCTTTCAAATTACCTGGTGAAAACGTTAATTGATCAAATATTGAATCTAGAACATTTTTGGGAAAGTATGGACAGCTATTATAATTAAAACTGAGAATTTCTCATTCTGTTTAATTGTTGTACACCTATTGCAAATGGATTAACTCTGCTCCTCGATTATAATTTGTTAGAAATAGAGATAACGAAATAACGCTTGGTTCCAATGACAACACGAGAACAATTTCAATCAAATAAGAATATGTCACAAATCTGACAACACTGTATTGATTCGTTTTGGGTGCGCAGAACTCGTCATCATACAAGACAGGATTACCAAGTTTTTTTTCAGTCAAATAAGTAATGTTGAAACCCAAAGTATATCCCAGACACTAATGTGTCACAGTGGTTTGTTTACCATATGTATAAGCTTTGTTCAAGACGTTCTTGATATGTAAAAATCGACCAGCACTTACTGCTGGAGCCATCTATTGACAAACAGCGAGAACTTAGTTGCGCACCTAATATTCTTTTAAATTACCTGATGAAAACGTTAATTGATCAAATATTGAATCTAGAACATTTTTGGGAAAGTATGGACAGCTATTATAATTAAAACTGAAAATTTCTCATTCTGTTCAATTGTTGTACACCTATTGCAAATGGATTAACTGCTCCTGCTCTGCTCCTCGATTATAATTTGTTAGAAATAGAGATAACGAAATAACGCTTGATTCCAATGACAACACGAGAACAATTTCAATCAAATAAGAATATGTCACAAATCTGACAACACTGTATTGACTCGTTTTGGGTGCGCAGAACTCGTCATCATACAAGACAGGATTACCAAGTTTTTTTTCAGTCAAATAAGTAATGTTGAAACCCAAAGTATATCCCAGACACTAATGTGTCACAGTGGTGGTTTGTTTACCATATGTATAAGCTTTGTTCAAGACGTTCTTGATATGTAAAAATCGACCAGCACTTACTGCTGGAGCCATCTATTGACAAACAGCGAGAACTTAGTTGCGCACCTAATATTCTTTTAAATTACCTGATGAAAACGTTAATTGATCAAATATTGAATCTAGAACATTTTTGGGAAAGTATGGACAGCTATTATAATTAAAACTGAAAATTTCTCATTCTGTTCAATTGTTATACACCTATTGCAAATGGATTAACTGCTCCTGCTCTGCTCCTCGATTATAATTTGTTAGAAATAGAGATAACGAAATAACGCTTGATTCCAATGATAACACGAGAACAATTTCAATCAAATAAGAATATGTCACAAATCTGACAACACTGTATTGACTCGTTTTGGGTGCGCAGAACTCGTCATCATACAAGACAGGATTATCAAGTTTTTTTTCAGTCAAATAAGTAATGTTGAAACCCAAAGTATATCCCAGACACTAATGTGTCACAGTGGTGGTTTGTTTACCATATGTATAAGCTTTGTTCAAGACGTTCTTGATATGTAAAAATCGACCAGCACTTACTGCTGGAGCCATCTATTGACAAACTGCGAGAACTTAGTTGCGCACCTAATATTCTTTTAAATTACCTGATGAAAACGTTAATTGATCAAATATTGAATCTAGAACATTTTGGGAAAGTATGGACAGCTATTATAATTAAAACTGAAAATTTCTCATTCTGTTCAATTGTTATACACCTATTGCAAATGGATTAACTGCTCCTGCTCTGCTCCTCGATTATAATTTGTTAGAAATAGAGATAACGAGATAACGCTTGATTCCAATGATAACACGAGAACAATTTCAATCAAATAAGAATATGTCACAAATCTGACAACACTGTATTGACTCGTTTTGGGTGCGCAGAACTCGTCATCATACAAGACAGGATTACCAAGTGTTTTTTCAGCCAAATAAGTAATGTTGAAACCCAAAGTATATCCCAGACACTAATGTGTCACAGTGGTGGTTTGTTTACCATATGTATAAGCTTTGTTCAAGACGTTCTTGATATGTAAAAATCGACCAGCACTTACTGCTGGAGCCATCTATTGACAAACTGCGAGAACTTAGTTGCGCACCTAATATTCTTTTAAATTACCTGATGAAAACGTTAATTGATCAAATATTGAATCTAGAACATTTTTGGGAAAGTATGGACAGCTATTATAATTAAAACTGAAAATTTCTCATTCTGTTCAATTGTTATACACCTATTGCAAATGGATTAACTGCTCCTGCTCTGCTCCTCGATTATAATTTGTTAGAAATAGAGATAACGAGATAACGCTTGATTCCAATGATAACACGAGAACAATTTCAATCAAATAAGAATATGTCACAAATCTGACAACACTGTATTGACTCGTTTTGGGTGCGCAGAACTCGTCATCATACAAGACAGGATTACCAAGTGTTTTTTCAGCCAAATAAGTAATGTTGAAACCCAAAGTATATCCCAGACACTAATGTGTCACAGTGGTGGTTTGTTTACCATATGTATAAGCTCCGTTCAAGACGTTCTTGATATGTAACAATCAACCAGCACTTACTGCTGGAGCCATCTATTGACAAACAGCGAGAACTTAGTTGCGCACCTAATATCAAGGTCAAAAAGAAATTGAATTCAAATAATCAAACTATCTGATCCATATATTATACGTTGATCAGAAAAAAAAATAATAAATGTATACCAAGGGAAGCAAATTGGAAAAAAAACATTTTTGTAACTCACATTCTGTCCAGCAATTTGCGTTTCTCTTTTTCCTCTAACACTTTCATTCCTTTTCATTTCTAATTGTTTCAAACTACTTTCACACCACGTTAAAATCTGTTTATGAAAATTCTCGAGTTGATTTTCATGTAGGAAATCAATAGTATAAATTTCTAACATATCATCGTTTGTTGGAAATTTCACGACTGGAAAACGCATCAATTAGAATTTATTCAACATTCGAATCACCTGGATTACCTAGCACAGTAACATTTTCTACGACAAAAGGTTTTGCGATAACAGTTCCAACTTTCGGTAAATTTTTGTTGATATCGTGAGAACTCTCTTGAAATGTCCATCCATCGTACTGAAATGTTTTGAGTGACTGAAATTCAGTTCTTGCTATTAGTAGAAAAGCGTCTTCCGGAGTCTGAAAATGAAAAGAATAGTAAGCTAAAGCAGAAAGATTGTGTAAACCATCCCAAACTACAGACAAATTCTGTCACAGAGTATTATATCAAACTCAAGAAAACTATAGACTAGGAGGGCGGCAAACTGCGTTGGTGAAGGTAGTACGAAGCAATCCCATTTGCTAATATCCTCACCAACTTCTGTCATCGCTTGCGCAATGTACCCATGCGCAATCAAATTCCAAATCATGGAATCTATTGCCTTATTGAATGACCCTCATATCTGTTATCTTATGATAAATATCTATAACAAATACCATACAATTCATAACCTTGTTAGTTTTTGATTCAAACAGTTAGAATATAATATTACAATGTCAGCTGTCTTCGAAAAAGAGAATGAATTTGAAAATATTTCAACCTACGTACAGAAATGCCGACACATTGAAAAACTGAAGAAAAGATCAAGTTAATTATCACAGTCAAATTCGTCAAGCATGTACTCTCCACATAATCACTGAAGATTGAATCAGGGCCCGCGCAACCATTTGTGCAAAGTGTACAATGCACACGGGCGCCAAAACCCAGGGTCCAAAAAAAATATTAAAATAAAATTGAGAAATTAAATAGGATTAGGTATAAATGCACACGAAATTTTATTAGTATATCATCCGGTTACTGCCGATTCCTATGTTGCGAGAACATGTCAGGCGGCAGTTTCTTGATTCTTCCTGTTCATACATGAATAACGCCTGGAGCGCTATAAAAGCGATGCATCGCCACAGGCGTCTTTGAATCAGTTAGTTCACTGGACCGTGCAACAAGTGAATGAAAACAAGTAATCCTATTAATTTTTACATATAAAGTTATTTTTATTTTGCAAGTGTGGTGTTGTGTAATATTTTTTTTTTAACTAAGTGCCGAATACCTGCTGACTGCAATTTCAACGGCTTGAGTTTTCATAAAATGGTAAGTGTTCCCTACTTTATACTTTCAACATCAACCCTTTATAGAATACTGGTTATAATTGATTTTTTAGCCAAATATCTTTGATCAATTGAAATGTCATATACAAGTTTAAAAAGTAACTGGTTTTATCCATAACTCGCTTAGTTTTTATGCTATTGATTTTTAAAGAAACCATTTTGTAGGGTTTTTAAGGGCTAGAAGATCAAATTAGTTTAATATCTTTTTGCCTTTATTTTTGAAAGGATTTAAGCTGAAAGAGCTCGAACAAATTGCTTTTCAATCAAATATGCAAACTTTAATCGGCCATATCTTACTTAATAATAATTTGCCTTATAAAGGGTCAAAAACTATTGGCTACTTAGTTAACTTTTTGAGAATATTTCCTACCCTACCCACATGGTGCTTATTATTGTGGTTACTTTCCATGAGTACTAATTATTTATTTGTTTTTTCAGAATAAAAGAAAGAGACCTTCAGGTGCGAAGTTTCGCGAGCAAAAGAAACTAAGACTACAAGAAAAGGGGAAAATGGTTGGATCTTTAAAGCATTTCTTGCAAAACAATCGAGATTTCACGGAGACTATCAATGTTGGTGCGACCGAATCGTCCGAATCTCAAGATTCTAAATCCGTAATATCAATAACCGTGAGTGGACCATCTGAAATTTCAACAGTAACATCAGGTCCTGCAACAAGTGGCAGCGGTTGTAGCAGCAAAACAGCTTCTACTGATGCAGAGCCTGATGAAGCGATGACACCATCCTTGTCTACAGCACTTGAACAATCCACTTCAGATAATTTAGCTTGTGTAAAAAGTTCGGTAATGTCAACTACCGAAATACCTGCTGCAAATGACACTTTCGATGAAGGCTGTAATGAGGCTAGTATCGATATAATTCTGTCCGACCTCGGTTTGTGGCCCGAAAGAATCACCAATGAGATGGCTAGAATATTGGTTAAACGCGGTCCGCCCTTGATATACATCAGTTTTAGCTTTCCTAGTAATAAAGATAAAAGAAAGTTTTCGTGCAAATACTTTTAAAGAAATCTAGCAAATGGAGAAAAAGTCGAAATGGCTTGGCTTATTTACTCTATTTCTAAAGATTCTGTATTTTGTTTTTGTTGTAAGTTGTTTTGTAAATGTAAAACTCCTAACGCTTTTTGTGATACAAATGGAGTATCTGATTCGCAACACTTGTCTTTGCTAATTAAGAGACACGAAACGTCAATTTTACACAACAGTTATATAAATACTTGGGTAAAATTTAAAAAAATGTTGGAGACATCTATGACTGTTAATGCTCATAATCTGCGGATTTTAGAAACGGAAAAAAATATTGGCGAGACGTGTTGGAAAGAATTATTGTTAAGTATTTATCTACACAATGCTTGGCATTTCTATGTTCTTCTCAATTGCTTTTCGAACATGATAATGGAAATTTTCTGAAAACGTTTTTTGGGAGTGTATAACACCCAAAAAAAATCTGTTAAAATGACTCATTATTTAGACATGCATATACAGAATGAAATAATTGAATTATTGTCGTCCAAAGTGAGAAATAATATTTTAGAAATAGTTCGCAGTTCAAAACATTTTTCAATAATATTAGTTTGTACACCAGACACTAGTCATACTGAGCAAATTAGTCTTGTTCTGAGGTATGTTCTCCTTAACACCACTTCAAAAAAGGTTGTTGTCCAGGAAAGTTTTATTGCGTTTAATCCAATACTAGACTCTACAGGAGAAGAGAGATATATATATATATATATATATATATATATATATATATATATATATATATATATATATATATATATATATATGTAATTTGAGACGAGACGAATTATTCAAAAATCCGTAGATCAATGAATAATCCTCCTGATAAGAGCTAGTTTCCAAATCTGCCCGCCATGCACGCAGCCCCCAAGCGCCACAATAGTGCAACCAAGCAGGATGCCGAGAAACGAAGCGGCAGACTGCAGTTTCGCCCTTATTAGGAGCTCATCAGTGTCGCATATCGCTTCTAAGCATCCTACCAAGCCACATCGGGGTACCCTATCAATTCCAGAAAGGACGCACCCCGTACATACGTACGAGAGTCGCCCCCTATGGACCGACACGTCGAACACGCAACCGGACTTCGAGAAAAATACGAACAGTGACAAACAGATGTGAAAACGTTAAAAATTCCTAACATTTGGGAGACATCTTTCGCCGTTCCGTGAATCACATCAACTATATAAAATATATATATATATATATATATATATATATATGTGTGTGTGTGTGTGTGTGTGTGTGTGTGTGTGTGTGTGTGTGTGTGTGTGTGTGTGTGTGTGTGTGTGTGTGTGTGTGTGTGTGTGTGTGTGTGTGTGTGTGTGTGTGTGTGTGTGTGTGTGTGTGTGTGTGTGTGTGTGTGTGTGTGTGTGTGTGTGTGTGTGTGTGTGTGTGTGTGTGTGTGTGTGTGTGTGTGTGTGTGTGTGTGTGTGTGTGTGTGTGTGTGTGTGTGTGTGTGTGTGTGTGTGTGTGTGTGTGTGTGTGTGTGTGTGTGTGTGTGTGTGTGTGTGTGTGTGTGTGTGTGTGTGTGTGTGTGTGTGTGTGTGTGTGTGTGTGTGTGTGTGTGTGTGTGTGTGTGTGTGTGTGTGTGTGTGTGTGTGTGTGTGTGTGTGTGTGTGTGTGTGTGTGTGTGTGTGTGTGTGTGTGTGTGTGTGTGTGTGTGTGTGTGTGTGTGTGTGTGTGTGTGTGTGTGTGTGTGTGTGTGTGTGTGTGTGTGTGTGTGTGTGTGTGTGTGTGTGTGTGTGTGTGTGTGTGTGTGTGTGTGTGTGTGTGTGTGTGTGTGTGTGTGTGTGTGTGTGTGTGTGTGTGTGTGTGTGTGTGTGTGTGTGTGTGTGTGTGTGTGTGTGTGTGTGTGTGTGTGTGTGTGTGTGTTGTGTGTGTGTGTGTTAAATTTAGAATTAAAACACATTAGAGGACAAGGTTATGATTGTGGGACAAATATGAAGGGAAAACATGTTGGGCTTCAAAAACGCATTCTTGATGCGAATCCGAAAGCCCTTTTTGTACCTTGTGCGGCTCATACTTTGAACTTAACAGTAAATGACGCTTCTATGATGTCAGGTGCTACAATAAACTTTTTTAAGCTTGTGCAAGAGTTATATAATTTTTTTCGTCATCCAAAAAAAAGGTGATATGTTTTGAGAAAAAATGTCCCCGGGTTAAGTTTGAAACCTCTAAGTGAGACAAGATGGTCCAGCAGAATTGACGCAATAAAGCCCCTTAAAGTTTATTTAATTAAGGTTTGCGAAAGTCTTCTAGAAGTGGCCGAAGATTCACATTGATGCAAGACATAAGCGAGTTCCCTCTTAACGTCTGTACAAAATTTTCAATTTATTTGTGGAATTATTATTTGGCATGACGTTTTGTTTCATATAAATATTGTCAGCAAACAAATGCAAAGTGCTACAATTAATATTAAAGTATACCAAACCTACCTACAAAATTTAGTTGATCACTTCCAGCAATATAGATCTCACCAATCATTTCAAGAAATTCTTGTGCAAGCGAAAGAAGTAGCATCCTCTCTCGAAATTGAAGAAGACTTTCCACCATTACCAACGGTTAGGAGGAAATATAAACCAAAACTGTTTGACTATGAACACCGAAATGAGACCCCTCTTGATTCAAAAACCGCCTTTAAAATTAGTTTTTTCTTAAAAATTATAGATCAAACTATAAGCTCTCTAAAAAAACGATTTGACTTATTAAATGAGTATGATAATATTTCCGGATTTTTTAGCGACGTATTCAAATTAAGTGACAGCGATCTTTTAAAACATTGTTCTATTCTTGAAGAGCGACTGACAGATCAGGATAATAAGGATATAGACTCCAATGATCTGTTTAACGAAATTAAATCGTTAAAGTTGTTTTCATTAACTGATGATACTGACCCCTTAAGTATTTTTCAATATATATTTGAAAACAATTCAATCTCCACATTTCCAAACGTAAGCATTTCACTAAGAATTCTTTTGACATTGCCTGTATCTATAACTTCTGACGAGCGATCTTTTCAAGGTTAAAAATCATTAAAATTATTTAAGATCGACAATGATTCAAGAAAGATTGTCTGGGCTAACAATATTAGTAATTGAACAAGAAATTTTGACGGTATAAATTTTAGCGATGTATAAATGAGATAAAAAACACAAAGGTTTAACTTTATTTACACTTTATTTGAAAAAAATTCGACGACGTTTCGCTGACACAGCAGCTTTATCAAGAATAAATCTCGTGTTGAAAAAATCAAGTAAATGGAATCTATAAACTCAATTGCGGCTCTTGTGATAAAATTTATATCGGTAGGACCTATAGGAGTTTTGCATAAGAACATCTGAACATAAACGTAGTTTCGATAAAATAAATCTGATTCAAATTATTCAAACCACCTAATAAAAGAAAACCATTCATTCAATAAAACTTTGACATATTACATATAAAAATCAAAAGTTCAAAATTAGATTCCTAGAAGCATTAGAAATAAATAGATACAAACATTCGGACAAGCTTTTGAATGAACAGGTAGATTTGAATTACTCACCCTACTTAACTTGTTTAATTAGTTTTTATTACCTTTCATACTAACTGTACAATGGCTCGTGTGGATTTTCCTGTTATTCATCCAACTTGTTCTACGATTTGTTTATAATACCATACTGTTCATTCTATTTTTCATTCTTGATAAAGCTGCTGTGTCAGCGAAACGTCGTCGAATTTTTTTCAAATAAAGTGTAGATTAAAGTTAAACCTTGTGTTTTTTATCTCATTTATATCATGGATCTACATCAAGTAACGGCCTCCACAATTCAAATTTAGCGATGTAATTAATGAATTTGAATCTCGGAAAATATCGCTACTACAATAGCTATCTTTTATTTTTCTATTGCACCTAGACCTAGCTATCATTTTTGATTTTAAAACGAAGTTCCCTAGGTATTTGTTATTGGAAATATCTGCATATTTTTCAAACTATATAATGTATAAGTAGAAAGAAGTACGTGTCTGTATCCCATTACTTAAGTAAATGTTTTAAAATGGGTGTGAACAAGAATTTATTTTGTTATGATTTTGTTCTGTTTGTTCTATTTTGATATTTTAGTCTACAAATAAATATGACTTCTAAAGTTCAGTTTTTTGCTATACTTCAAGCACCTACCTACCTACCCCCTACCTTCAAAAAAATCAAAATATGATCCAAAATGCCTTAAGGGGCTCCAAAATCCTTTTTTGCACACAAGCGCCAGTAGCCCTCACGGGGGCCCTTGATTTAATATAAATAGGCATAAAAATCTACCATTATATGTTTTTAATAATATGAATATTTCGATTTATCTTTATGTAGACTTACATGGATTGGCTCGAATTCCAGAATATTTTCGACTTGTAGATTCTGAAACGGAAGAAAATATCCATCTACGTATCGGTAAATTATTGGAGGAATCTCGTTAACACTTTCCCCTGAAAATAATTCTTCAATTGAAATTGTTGGAGAGAGAAGAACTTCAACGAATGTTGATAAATAATTACCTGACCCATAATTAGCTACAACTAGATAAGAGTCATATCCTTTCCGCTTCTTCAAGGCAAAAAACTGTATGTCCTTACAGTTGTGAGTAGGAATTCGTTGATGGATTTCGTACTGAGAAGTTTTAAAATTGTAGCGATATATTTCAGAGTATTCTGCTGAAAAATCTGAAGCGAATAATAAGTATTAATGTAATGTATTCATAAAAAATTAAACAGAAGTATGGAATAAAATAACGCACCATCCAATAAGTTCTTAGGAGGATTGTTAGGTGGCGCCACTAAAGAAATATTTGTGGGCTTCAGAAAGTATCATCCTGTCCAAATTTCTTGACATTTTTATGTTAAGTTTACAGATTATACTGTGGATTAAGCAATGATACATCACTATAGAGTAGTTAACTCAATGACTAATTGGCGAAAGCCACTTAAAGCAACCAAAAGCATTGTTAATAAAGTAATCGAAACCAGATAACTCAAATTATACGGGGTGATTCCAAGTGAACTGTACATACTTCTATATTAGAATTCACTACGCTGGATGATGATTGAATATTAAAATAGTCTGTAGTTCCTTATTGACGCCTGTACAGGGTGGACAAATTTCGACGTTTCAGTACTGCAGCTATATGAAATAATGTGAATAGAGCAAAATGACCCCATTCCGTTTCCTTTTTGAGTGAAATTTCTTTGCCGTTCGAGCTAGCGTTTTTGAGTTATCTGAAAATAATTTAGAGTAATAATGCAAATTGCGTTTTTTCAAAACCCTTAGGTAACTTCGATTTCGTTGAATAGAATTCTCTTTTTCCTTTCCTGAACATATATCACATGTGCACTCAAATTTTCATCCAGGACGTGTTATCATGAACACCGAAAATTGTTGATGACATGATATTCCCTAATTTTATTCAGTAACTCTATGTCCATTCACAGAATTTACACGAAATGATTGGAATAACTTAAGTATGTTCTGTGTTCTCATTAGACAGTTCGAAAATTAATTCTTGCAATGTCAAATTAGATAAATTACACTGGTCTACAATGGTTTTGTTGCCCTAGATATGAAAATGATTTTGGGTCTATTTATGCACACAATTCGTGAAACTATCAATGATTTTGTAGGATTTGCTCTGATTTCTTTTTAAATCTTTATTTTCATTTTACATAACAAAAATCGTAAAACAAGAAACAAAATAACAGATATATTTATAATGTCAGTTATGTTTTGAGAAATTCGGATACATCGAAGTAAATAAAGAGGAAAATGTCGAAAATATATTTCATATTTCCATAAAACGCCTTTTATGAGCTTTTCTTCTATAATTTTTCAGGGACAATCTCTTTTCAAAGACCAGCAGTAATCTGCCATCATGTGACAATCCCATCGACCTTGATACCTTTCTTCCATCACTTTTAGATCTTGATGAAACCGCTCTCCTGTTCCTCACTATAATTTCCTAAACTATCCGGAAATTTATCTAGATGATTGCGGAGATAGTGTAACTTAATACTCATATTTGCTCCTAAAGTCTGAAAGTTTGTCAGCATATTTTGCACAATTTCTTCATAATTTGCTGCTTTATGGTTACCTAGGAAATTTTCGACAACCAACACAAAACTTTTCCAAGCTTTACTTTCCGGAACAGTCATAACTTTGATAAAATCTGAGTCTTTCATCAATTGCCGTATTTGAGGACCATCAAATATTCCACCTTTCAATTTTTCCATACTAAGCTTCGGAAATTTTCTGCAAATGTAGTTAAAACAATTTCCGTCTTTGTTCAACGCTTTTACAAATTGCTTAATCATACCTAACTTAATATGTAATGGTGGAAGTATGATTTTGTCTCTGCTCACCAGCGGCTCCCTTATTACGTTGGCTTAACCGACAGTTAAAGAATTTCTTACAGGTCAAACATCTTGTTCCCAATGAAGTTGCTTTGCTCTACTATCCCACATACAAATAAAGCAAGGGTATTTTGTATATCCACTTTGTTGGCCAATTAAAAAATTAACCATTTTTAAATCCACACAGATCGGCCATTGATTCTCAGAGTATTTAATTTTCTCTAAAACTAATTTTACATTTTCATATTCTTCTTTGAGTTTCGTTGAATGGGCAATTGGAATTGATGCAAATTTATTACCATTGTGCAATAAGACGCATTTTAAACTTCTTTTGCAACTATCAATATAAAGGCGCCATTCAGTAGATTTGTACTCTTTTAAACCCATGTCTATAAGCAGCTTCGCGATATCATTACAATACACTAATCCTTCATTTTCACTAAAAAATTGTAATAACTCTTTTTCTCGCGTTCTGTATGTTGTAATTGTTACTGTTGGTGCCAATAAATTTTTTTCTTTCAATCTTGTGGCTAACAGTTCTGATCCTTGTTTTGATAAATTGAGATCACGTATTAAATCACTGAGTTCATTTTGAGAAAATAACTTTGGCGTAGATGTTTCACCTTTCCATTCACTTCCACTAGTAGATGGTCCCGATTTCTGTGAATTTGGTAACATCATTGTTTCTGAGGGCATGCGAAATACTTTTGAAATGTATATGGGCCGAGGAGATTTTCACTGTGTAGAACCGGACATTTCGTAGACTGTAAGTCTGGGTATCTCCACGTTTGATTTCGATTAAAACCTTTAACATCTACTACGCAAAAGTAACAATCATCTAAATGATTCGTAGGCTCCATCCAGATCATAGGAATACCAAAGTCTAATCCAGAACGTTCACCTTTTTTCCACAACCGTAAAGACTCAACACAGGACTTACAAACTTTATTAGGAACCCATGGTTTACCTAATTTGTCCATTTTGAAACCAAAATATTCAACATAAGTCTCCTTGACAAAGTCTGTGATATTTCTTTTTGTTTTTTGGTATATAAACACCGCAAATATAACAAAATAAATCACTACAATATTTACACTTTCTTCGTGACGAACTCATATTTTAGACTAGAAGACAAATATATAAGAATGGACATTCAGTAATTGAAACAAAATATTAATCCATGACACTTTATCCAGATTTACGTGTATATGTACTTCAATATTGTCAAATAACTGAGATCTCAGCTGTTCTGTGGAGCAAGCGGTCTGAGAGTGGGGATCAGGTGATGTTTGTATGCGCGAAAAAGTTGCGCAGAAGCCTAATCATGACTAGAAAATTAAATTTTATTTCAAACAAGCTTATAATTGTTCAAAATATAAGAAATGCAAAAATCATGAAAATACGAGCACATTGAGAATTTTCATGAATATATTCGTAATCTGGGCACTTGAAAACATAAAAATTTGCGATGATATCCAGGGCAACAATAAAAAAAAATTTTTTTTGTAGAGCTGTGTTATTTAATGTTTTTTCATCAAGTTATAACTTTTGTGTGAATATTGTATCGTTTCTAATAATGAAGGACAATGCAGTACGAAAATTTTTAGAAGAAACATGCAATCGTTATTTCAAAACAAAACTAACGAAATATTCCTTCATACGGAATATAATTTAATGGAAAAGTCAATGTGAGTATTCAAATGTATAGCCATTATTCTGGATGCATAATTCACAACGCCTGAGGATACTTCGACACACCTTGGAAATTTGAATATTTGTAACCGAAGCAAGAGAGTGTCGGAAATTTTGCTTCAACTCTTTAAAATTTCGGCTATCTCTTATATATATCCGATGCTTGATACATCCCTAAAGGAAAAAGTCCAGCGGCTACAAATCTGGGAAACGGGCCTGTCATCTTACTGGCCCTCAAGTTCCAACCCAATAACTGTCAAGATTTGAGTCAAGTAAATCAGCAACCGCCGTAGTTTGATGAGTAAGAACTCTATCATGTTAAAGATAGCTGTTTCCCTTTCAGCAAGAGATAGTTCATCAAAATATCAATCGATAATGTTGTTATTTACAGTTTCATGATATAATTCATAAATATTATCACGAATGTTCATTTTGACGATTGAATGTTTCATCACTACTGATCTGAACTTCATTAGTCCATATTATTTCTCTGAAAAATTACGGATTTGCTTCAGATTTTTGTAGAAAACAATTGGAAAAATCGAGTGGGCGTTAGGAATATCCGGACTTCAAAAACTGGAATATTTTCATTATATGCGGTTTATATCTAATTTTCTTGAGAATAATGAGCGCTCGCCTCTTAGATACCCTTATTTCCATTCCAATTTGCCTACTCGAAATCAATGGATTGGCAATTACACTATTACATCAATAGTTACTCTTCTTCATCACCTACTTCATATTCTTGGGACGTTGAATATACCATGTTATAAAGCCGCCTCTCAGGAAAATGATCCAAAGAAGTAGCTTCTTCAGCATCCGCATCATAATTATTTCGAATATAACATTCAATCGTATTGAAATTTTCAAAATTATCGTACGGCATGATCGCTTCGTTATTATAAACGATACTATATTCACACAATAGTTGTAAATTGATGAAGAAACGTTAAATAATTTATCTGAATTGTGAATGGGTATAGAGTGACTAAATAAGATTAGGGAAAACTCGTCCTAAATGGAAAAATTGTGAGAGTATATGATATATTTTCGAAAAGAAAAACTCATCAGAATCAAAGTTGCCTATGGTTCATATTTGAAAAACGATAGTTTGCATCATATCTCAAAAACTGTTCTTTTTTCTTAATATTTTTCAGGAAAAATCTGAAATTGTCTCAATGTTCATTCGGCGCATGTCCATCAACGATTAATTTTGTTCAATGACTGAAAACCGCTAATTTTTAAGCTTGTATCCAAGACCCTGTTTAGGTTTGGTTTGATTAAATTCATATCGTAAAAATTATTCAATTATCTGAGGTCTTAGAGGTTGACGATCACCTTTGTCTAATTCAATTTGTGATTCGAACTATAGAATACAATTTCAGATGAAAATTACTTCTACTGAAATATGAAATTTCCCTAAGTTACCTGAATACATGAATACCTAAGTCTATGGATGTTGCAATGGTGATCTTTCATTGAGAATGATAACTAAAAGATGCAGGTAAGGGAAGTATATTATAAAAAATATGTTGATAAATGTTTGCACAACTACGCTGGATGATGATTGAATATTAAAATAGTCTGTAGTTCCTTATTGACGCCTGTACAGGGTGGACAAATTTCGACGTTTCAGTACTGCAGCTATATGAAATATTGTGAATAGAGCAAAATGACCCCATCCCCGTTTACTTTTTGAGTGAAATTTCTTTGCCGTTCGAGCTAGCGTTTTTGAGTTATCTGAAAATAATTCAGAGTAATAATGCAAATTGCGTTTTTTCAAAAGCCTTAGGTAACTTCGATTTCGTTGGATAGAATTCTCTTTTTCCTTTCCTGAACATATATCACATAACTCAATTTTTTTTTCATCCAGGACGTGTTATCATGAAAACCGAAAATTGTATGATATTCCCTAATTTTATTTAGTAACTCTATGTCCATTCACAGAATTTACTCGAAATGATTGGAATAACTTAAGTATGTTCTGTGTTCTCATTAGACAGTTCGAAAATTAATTCTTGCAATGTCAAATCAGATAAATTATTTAATGTTTCCTTTCCTGAACATATATCACATATGCACTCAAATTTTCATCCAGGACGTGTTATCATGAAAACCAAAAATTGTATGACTTTTCCCTGATTTTATTTAGTAACTCTATGTCCATTCACAGAATTTACACGAAATGATTGGAATAACTTAAGTATGTTCTGTGTTCTCATAAGACAGTTCGAAAATTAATTCTTGCAATGTCAAATCAGATAAATTATTTAATGTTTCCTTTCCTGAACATATATCACATATGCACTCAAATTTTCATCCAGGACGTGTTATCATGAACACCGAAAATTGTATGATATTCCCTAATTTTATTTAGTAACTCTATGTCCATTCACAGAATTTACACGAAATGATTGGAATAACTTAAGTATGTTCTGTGTTCTCATTAGACAGTTCGAAAATTAATTCTTGCAATGTCAAATCAGATAAATTATTTAATGTTTTTCATCAAGTTGAAACTTTTGTGTGAATATTGTATCGTTTATAATAACGAAGGACAATGCAGTACGAAAATTTTTAGAAGAAACATGCAATCGTTATTTCAAAACAAAACTAACGAAATATTCCTTCATACGGAATATAATTTAATGGAAAAGTCAATGTGAGTATTCAAATGTATAGCCATTATTCTGGATGCATAATTCACAACGCCTGAGGATACTTCGACACACCTTGGAAATTTGAATAATTGTAACCGAAGCAAGAGAGTGTCGGAAATTTTGCTTCAACTCTTTAAAATTTCGGCTATCTCTTCTATATATCCGATGCTTGATACATACCTAAAGGAAAAAGTCCAGCGGCTACAAATCTGGGAAACGGGCCTGTCATCTTACTGGCCCTCAAGTTCTAACCCAATAACTGTCAAGATTTGAGTCAAGTAAATCAGCAACCGCCGTAGTTTGATGAGTAAGAACTCTATCATGTTAAAGATAGCTATTTCCCTTTCAGCAAGAGATAATGTTGTTATTTACAGTTTCATGATATAATTCATAAATATTACCACGAATGTTCATTTTGACGATTGAATGTTTCATCACTACTGATCTAAACTTCATCAGTCCATATTATTTCTCTGAAAAATTACGGATTTGCTTCAGATTTTTGTAGAAAACAATTGGAAAAATCGAATGGACGTTAGGAATATCCAGACTTCAAAAACTGGAATATTTTCATTATATGCGGTTCATATCTAATTTTCTTGAGAATAATGAGCGCTCGCCTCTTAGATACCCTTATTTCCATTTCAATTTGCCTGCTCGAAATCAATGGATTGGCAATTACACTATTACATCAATTGTTACTCTTCTTCATCACCTACTTCATATTATTGGGACGTTGAATATACCATGGGTATATTTATGGAATATACTTTTATAAGAAGTAGCTTCTCCAGCATCCGCATCATAATTATTTCGAATA
This sequence comes from Cryptolaemus montrouzieri, assembly GCA_013387265.2. Classification (NCBI taxonomy): domain Eukaryota; kingdom Metazoa; phylum Arthropoda; class Insecta; order Coleoptera; family Coccinellidae; genus Cryptolaemus; species Cryptolaemus montrouzieri. The sequence goes on along the minus strand of JABFTP020000001.1, from coordinate 87,360,374 downwards.
TAACATTCAATCGTATTGAAATTTTCAAAATTATCGTACGGCATGATCGCTTCGTTATTATAAACGAGACTATATTCACACAATAGTTGTAAATTGATGAAGAAACGTTAAATAATTCATCTGAATTGTGAATGGGTATAGAGTGACTAAATAAGATTAGAGAAAACTCGTCCTAAATGGAAAAATTGTGAGAGTATATGATATACTTTCGAAAAGAAAAACTCATCAGAATCAAAGTTGCCTATGGTTCATATTTGAAAAACGATAGTTTGCATCATATCTCAAACTGTTCTTTTTTCTTAATATTTTTCAGGAAAAATCTGAAATTTTCTCAATGTTCATGCGGCGCATGTCCATCAACGATTAATTTTGTTCTATGACTGAAAACCGCTCATTTTTAAGCTTATATCCAAGACCCTGTTTAGGTTTGGTTCGATTAAATTCATATCGTAAAAATTATTCAATTATCTGAGGTCTTAGAGGTTGACGATCACTTTTGTCTACATTAATTTGTGATTCGAACTATAGAATACAATTTCAGATGAAAATTACTTCTACTGAAATATGAAATTTCCCTAAGTTACCTGAGTACATGAATACCTAAGTCTATGGATGTTGCAATGGTTATCTTTCATTGAGAATGATAACTAAAAGATGCAGATGAGGGAAGTATATTATGAAAAATATGTTGGTAAATGTTTGCACAACTAAACTGGTCCCTGAAAAAGATATCGAGAGCGGGGTTATTTATTCTCTAACTTTGCTACCGTACTTGAACATCAAAATTTATCCACTCTTTACAGTTACTTTACTTTGATTCCTTTTAGTCTTAAGTCTTTCGACGAGTGTTTCAGTTACATCTTTAGCGATTCTGAAAATGACATCTCTTTGTTTTCCTACTATTGAATGAACCTCGTATAAAAAGACAAATAAAAGAAGTGATAAATGTTGAAGGATTGCCAGTGTGTCAAGTTAGAATGACATAGAAGTACCTCGTTTATATAGAGTGCGCCAGAAAATACCGGACAATTTTCTTCCGTTATAACTTTAGCAATTTTAGAGATAGATCATTCGTTCTTGCTTCATTGGAAAGCCAAAGGACTTGCTTTTTTTGACTTCCGGTGAAATCCAATATGGCTCATTCCAAAATGAGCAATATTTCAAGATCGCTGGAACGTTTTTTTTCACTAAAAAATTCGAATGGGGCATTCAGTCGGTAACTCAGTTTTTTTTTGAACAATTTTATATATTGATCTTAAAAATATTTCAATAATTGGTAAAAAAGTAGCGTGAAATTTTTTTTCATTCTGATTTTCAGCAGGAATCTAAATATTTTTTTCACCTCATGGCGTTAGCACGCCTGAAGTTGTTGTGTTTTTCATGGATGATATAGGAAGACACAACCATTTCTTACTAAAACCAACCTAAAATTTTATTTCTGTTCGAATTCAAAATGGCCGATTTCCTCAAATATTAACAATTAATTGCGTAATTAAATCACTAGATTGAACCTTTCCCATCATTTTGAGGGGTCGAACTCAAATATTGATTCAGAATTGTGCCAATTGTCGTCAATAATGTTTCTCTTTTCCACCATCATATGCACCGCTCTGAACATAGACTGCATGCATTAACTCTATGATAAACAAAAAATAATGAAATGTTATCGAGTTTTAGACGACATCTGGTTTGAACTCGAATTTTATCTTGGTGTTGCTTGATTTTGACGTTTGAAATTGTTAACAATGGTTTTAACAAATGGGGATAAGCGTTTCATTGAATGTTTATTTGTGCGTGGCTATACTGTTAGGCAAATATTACGCCAATTTCCAGCCCCTAATTACAAAAGAAGTACAATCTAGGATCTTGAAGAAAAATTTCGGACAAAGGGTCACTAGGAAGGAACAGGTACTGGTGCAGCTAGAACTGTTAGAACACAGGTACTCGCCCTTTTCATAATCTGTTTCAAGCATCAACTCTACATTTTTTGTATTACAAACTCAATTGACAATTTCTGGATAACATTCAGCAAATTTCTGTATTAGAAGTTAGCCCTATCAGAACTCAAGGAACCATCTTGACTGTTTCCCAAATGTCTCAGAGATGTTAAATCTCTAAAACCTCTGTGAGAAGAATAGGACACTATTTGGGTCTTAAGTATTTTCGGAGGCACTATAATTTTTAATTGATTCAAGCTATCAAAGAGCGCAGATTCGAGCAATGCAGAAATTAATTAAATAGATTAAGAACACGTAGACAAATTGAAAATATCTGGTTCACAGACGAAAAAATTTTCTGTGTTGCCTCTTTTGCGTATTAAAACGCATATTTAGTACTCATTTTCTTATATCATTTTCTTTCATTTTAAAATACATTTCTTAAATTTCATGTCCGCAATTATACAGGGTGCTTCAACGAAAACTAAACAGAGGCTATATCAACCAAGATATTCATTTCTGATCAAAACGCGAAAACAGGTCGATTTTTGTTTCAAGGGGGACATCTTTTGGGGTACAAAACTTGCCCCCTAAGCGAATATTACGCCAATTTCCAGCCCCTAATTACAAAAGAAGTACAATCTATGATCTTGAGGAAAAATTTCTGACAACAGGGTAATTAGGAAAAAGATCTGGATTACTGTTTCCCAAATATCTCAGAGATGCCAACTGTTAAGAAGATCTGCTACAATAATAATACGACATGATCCTGTTAAACAAATTACATGAGTTGAAACATTCAACAGAAAAAATCAAGTACTCAGAATGGAATATGACCTCCATTGGCATGTAACCCAACCATCTGCACCCGTCTTCTTCAGCTCTCTTACTTCTTAATCAAGATTGTTCCAACATTTTGCCTCAGCTCCTCACAATTATTGAAAATAATACCATTTTTTTACACCATTTCTTCCGAATGACCCCACAGAAAATAGTCGCACGGATTAAGATCGGGAATATTTGCGGGCCATTGTTCTGGTTCGATTATGTCGTCTACACGTTGTCTTAGATAATACTATTGTGACTGGTATGACATTTGGCTCTATCGTAAAATCAATTGAAATGGATTTCATTTAGATACATCTAATTTGGGATACCATGTACACTGAAGGCCAGTTGAGAGTAAGTAGAGTTTTTTGTGATATAGTACTGGTTGTTCATTTCTACGACAAACGTCAGAAGAATATGGAAAAATAGAAGTTCAAAGAAGATTTGAACCAATAAAAGTCATGCAAAAAGCTACGCAATTTCTCAACCGTTCATTTTCTGCTGGTGGCAATTGTACAGAGGCTATATCTACCAAGATATTCATTTCTGATCAAAACTCAAAAACAGGTCAATTTTGTTTCAAGGGAGACATCTTTTGGAGTACAATACTTTCCTGAAATATCAACCCCCTAAGCGGGGGTTGCAATTCTTGAACATTTTGAATAGGGAAGATGGGTCGAGTGATGACTCAAAAGAAAAGTGGTATCTTTGTCTACATTGCCTTGAACGAATTTCCATTTTTAACTTAAAACTGTAAAAGTTACAAGGTGAGCAACTGAAGGATAGGGAAGACTATTTTCCTGAGACTATTCAAGTTTCAGTGGAGCAAGCGTGACAACCCTTGGAAATTTGGAAGAGGGTGGATGGGTCGAGTGATAACTCGAAAGAAAGGTATTATCTTTCTCTGCATTCCCGTGAAAGAATTTTTGAAAACTGTAGAAGATACAGAGGGAGCGACTGAAAAATAGAGAAGACTCGCTCCAAGACTATTGGAGTATTAGTGCGAAAAACTGGAATAGATTCATTTAGATCAAAGATGACAGCCTTTGATCTGGAATGAATCTTTTCCATTTTTTTGCACTAATACTTGAATAGCTCACGGCGATAGATAGTCTCCTCTATTTTTCAGTAGCTCACTCTGTATCTTCTACAGTTTTCAATCAAAAATGAAAATTCGTTCACGGGGATGCTGACAAAGATAATACCTTTCTTTCGAGGTATCACTCGACCCATCTACCCTCTTCCAAATTTTCAAGGGTGGTTACCCCTGCTCTAGGGGTTTAAATTCGAGATGAGAATGGTACTTGATGATGACTGCAATTGATCAGCATGGATCTGTTCCATTTTACTTCACTGAAACTCGAATAGTCTCAGGAAAATAGTCTTCGCTATATTTCAGTTGCTCACCCTGTATCTTTTATAGTATTCAATTAAAAATGGAAATTTGTTCAAGGCGATGTAGACAAAGATACCACCTTTCTTTTGAGTCATCACTCGACCCATCTTCCCTATTCAAAATGTTCAAGGATTGCAACCCCCGCTTAGGGGGCAAGTTTTGTACCCCAAAAGATGTCCCCCTTGAAACAAAAATCGACCTGTTTTTGCGTTTTGATCAGAAATGAATATCTTGGAAGATATAGCCTCTGTTTAGTTTTCGTTGAAGCACCCTGTATAATTGCGGACATGAAATTTAAGAAATGTATTTTAAAATGAAAGAAAATGAGTACTAAATATGCGTTTTAATACGCAAAAGAGGCAACACTGGAAATTTTTTCGTCTGTGAACCATATATTTTCAATTTGTCTACGTGTTCTTAATCTATTTAATTAATTTCTGCATTGCTCGAATCTGCGCTCTTTGATAGCTTGAATCAATTAAAAATTATAGTGCCTCCGAAAATACTTAAGACCCAAATAGTGTCTTATTCTTCTCACAGAGGTTTTAGAGATTTAACATCTCTGAGACATTTGGGAAACAGTCAAGATGGTTCCTGGAGTTCTGATAGGGCTGACTGCTAATACAGAAATTTGCTGAATGTTATCCAGAAATTGTCAATTGAGTTTGTAATACAGAAAATGTAGAGTTGATTATGAAAAGGGCGAGTACCTGTGTTCCAACAGTTCTAGCTGCACCAGTACCTGTTCCTTCCTAATGACCCTTTTGTTCGAAATTTTTCTTCAAGATCCTAGATTGTACTTCTTTTGTAATTAGGGGTTGGAAATTGGCGTAATATTTACCTAACAGTATAGCCACGCACAAATAAACATTCAATGAAACGCTTATCCTCATTTGTTAAAACCATTGTTAACAATTTCAAACGTCAAAATCAAGCAACACCAAGATAAAATTCGAGTTCAAACCAGATGTCGTCTAAAACTCGATGACATTTCATTATTTTCTGTTTATCATAGAGTTAATTCATGTAGTCTATGTTCAGAGGTTTCACAACGGGAGGTGCATATGATGGTGAAGAAGAAAAACATTATTGACGACAATTGGCAAAATTCTGAATCAATATTCGAGTTCGACCCCTCAAAATGATGGGAAAGGTTCAATCTAGTGATTGAATTGCGCAGTTGATTCATTACGTCCTGCGTAGGGAAAATTGGTAATATTTGAGGAAGTCGGCCATTTTGAATTCAAACGGAAATCAAATTTTAGGTTGGTTTTAGTAAAAATTGGTTTTTGAATTTGGGAGGCTTTTACTTGGTAAAATTCCATTATCAATAATAAAAAACAAGTACTGTGTCTTATTGGATTCACAACCGAAATAGAAAGCAAAAATTCGATAAATTTCCTAGACGTTACAATTTCGAATGAAAATGGAAAGCATGTTTTCGCAATTTACCATAAGCCGTCACATACAGATATTATAATACATAACTCGTCGTGTCATCCGTATCAACATGAAATGTCAGCATTCAATAGTTTTATTCATAGATTGATTAACATACCGTTATCACCAGAAAATTTTAACAAATAATTAAATTTGATTAAACAAATAGCCAAAAATAATGGTTACAATCCCAAACTAATAAATAATATTTTAAATAAAAAACAAAGTAGAATCGTATTGATTGAAATTTACCCTGTCGATAAATTGAAACAAAAATTTAACACCTTAACCTACGTTGGCGTTACAAGTGAAAAACTGAAATCATTCTTGAGTAGCAATAATTTCAACATAGCTTTCCAAACTAGTAATAATTTAGGCAAATATATAAAAATAATAAAACCAAATCAGGTAAAAACAATAAATCAGGTGTTTATAGGTTGAATTGCAATGACTGTGATAATTTCTACATTGGTAGAACACATAGAAATTTTAATATTAGAATATCGGAACATAAACGCAGTTTTTCATATAAAAATCAGATTCAAATTACGCCAATCATCTCTTAGAAAATAATCACTCTTTCGACCCACAGTTTGAAATTTTGCATAAAGATAATAAATATTGGAAGGTAGATCTTTGGGAAACTTTATAAATCAATAAATATAAACACTCAGGTAAACTCATCAATGAACAAGTCGATTTAAGCCCTTCACCTCTATTGAATCTCTTCTTCGGGAAGCAATCTATTCCTTAATTTTATTGGATATACCTGTCATAAATAACCACTTAAGAAGAAGCAACCCAATAAGCTTTTAATTACTCAAGAACATTTATATTTATATTCTCATTTATATTTTTCTGTATATTCATTCGTCTGAAGAAGCTACGGTGTAGTGAAACGCGTTACGAATCGCAATTATTATATACCTGTCATAAATAACCACTTAAGAAGAAGCAACCCAATAAGCTTTTAATTACTCAAGAACATTTATATTTATATTCTCATTCTTATTTTCTGTACATTCATTCGTCTGAAGAAGCTACGGTGTAGTGAAACGCGTTACGAATCGCAATTATTAAGTAAAATTCCCTAAAACACAGTACTTGTTTTTTATTATGAAAAATTGGTTCTTTATCTTCCTAGAACATCCATGAAAAACACAACAACTTCAGAATGAAAAAAATTCTTCACGCTACTTTTTTACCAATTCTTGGAATATCAATATGTCAAATTGCCATATTGGACTTCACCGGAAGTGAAATTTCGATACACTTACTGAAAAACCTAGTACTTTGGCTTTCCAATGAAACAAGAACGAATGATCTAGCTATAATAAAATTGCGAAAATTATAACGGAAAAAAATTGTCCAGTTTTCTCTGGCGCACCCTATATATTTTCTCCATCCCTAATTACAATGACAATGCCTTTCGGAATGATATTATCAAAATCACTGCTCGAAACATGACAGATTTAGAATGGGTGAAATTCATTACCGTTCTTTGTATTATTGAAGATCAAAGCAATGAAGTGATCATTTTCAGCACTGAAAACCATTAATTTGGATACGCGTTCCTCAATTATTTGAATGGGGTCCATATATGTTCTTGACCATCTATATATAACTGTTTCATTATAGTTCCTACTTATGTTCTTCTCCAATTTACTATGATAGTTCTCGATGCTTGAAACAGCCATGTGCATCTCATTTCCAACTGTCCTGAAATTTATTGAATTCTCATGTTTAACACTTGTATGTTTTCTGCAGCAATATTGCCTGCATCTATGAGCTTTCAGCGATACAAAAAATTTAGGAAATGCATGAATGTATCATAATTGTATCAAAAATAAAGTTACCAAATTTTCATATCTGTAGCGTGTGCGAAATCGATATTCTGAATTTGCTCCAAATGTTTGCCATCAAATTCCCAAACGCCAGAGTAATAACCATCCGTAGCTCTTATTACAATATATGTGATATCATGTAAAGAATGTATAGAAAACTCGACAGCAGTAGGAACCTTCCAACCTGGCATTCTTGTTACCTTATGGTTCTGAAATAATTTTAAATAGAAAAAAAAAATATAACAGCCTCATTATGAATTTGGAGGTTAGTTCAGATTAAGTCATCAGTCGCAAACTCTTCATATAATGGGCCTACAGAGGACTAACTTACATGGTACTTGGTTACCACAGAAGATTTACTCTCTGTTTGCAATCTTGTTACCATCTGCATAGGCCAATCAATTTGTCGGGTAATCGCTTTGTCATCACGCCAAGAAGGATCAAATTCACTTCTGACATTTTCAAGCTTTTTGTCAATTTTCTCACAAACTCTGCAGAAAATGCCCTATAAGATCGGAGACTATACAGCATATTGCGTCCGACTGCGAACAACTGGCCAATACGGACTATCTTCACAGGCATAATCAAGTGTGCAACTTTATCCATCTGAAACTTGCACACAAGTACGGACTTCTGAATACCTTCCAGCCATATTACAAGTATCAACCGGCGCCCGTATTGGAAAATTACTCTATCAGATTATACTACGATATGCCTGTTATCACTGACAATGGTGACGAATAATAGGCTGGACATAGTGGTGTATGATAAGAGAGCCAAGACAGCAATGCTGGTGGATGTCGCCATACCAAATTATAACAACGTGCTGAACAAGTTCCAGATACACAGACCTTGCTATTGAGATCAAGCAGATTTAGTACCTCGATAAAATAGATATTGTTCCTGTCATCGTCTCCTCGACTGGGTTAATACCCCAAACTCTGCATGATAGCCTTAAGAAATTAAAATTGCATAAGAATACCTATATAGAAATGCAAAAAGCTGTAATTCTTAATACATGAAGGATAGTTAGGAAATTTGTCAAGTATATTGTAATCGAGCCTATTCCCTTTGATTGCTGAATCTGGGAAAGGTAAATTATATCCAGCTAACAGCTGAGATAGTGCATAAGTCCACGATAATAAATAATAATAATATTTATTGTCCTTTGACCATTAACAATACTAGAGTAAGTAATTAGAGGTATAAGACATGTCCACATATTACAAGAAAAACTAACAATTGGAAAAAAATTCATCTAGCGTGCAAAAATTTACTAACGGCTCCACCTTGACATCACTGCTAGACCGAACATTTCTAGGAAGTGCATTAAAGAGCTTAATTCCCTCCAGGACCTCTTTCATATCCTGGTCCCCTGGTTAGGTAATTGTGATGAAAATTATTGGGTAGAAAGCTAGTTAAGTACTTTTACGTAAGTTACAATCTCAAGTATATACATACTAGCGAGAGGCAAGATATGTAATTCACGAAAAAAATTGCGACATGAAGTATGCCTAGATATACCCACAATATGCCTAATGGCTCTCTTCTTCAATTTAAGAAGCACCCCAAAACATAATACCGTAACTAAGTCTAGAACGAAAATATGCATGATAGAAAGATAAAGATATTTTTATGTTGGTCGTTAGCCTCAATCTGTACAATACAAAACAAAGTGGAGACAAGACACTACACAGCTGGTCAATATGTTCTTGCCAGTTTAGGCTGTTGTCTATTGTGATGCCTAGGAACTTTGTGGATTGAACTTGTTGAATGGATTTACTTTTTATCCTCAATGATAACTACAGGCATTGTTTGAACCAAAATTTTTAAGTGAAAAGTTAATAAAAACAGTTTTTGGTAAGTTCAAAAGTAACTTGTTGGCATCAAACCATATTGAAAATTTATTGAGTAAGTTTTAAACGTTTTTGAGTGTGCTGGCAAGATCAAGATCACCGAGCAATGTAGTATCGTCAGCAAACATAATCAAATTACCAGGGTCACCAACAATATCAGGCATATCATTGACAAATAAAAGAAATAACAGAGGCCCTAAAACGGATCCCTGCGGGACACCACACTTTATGTCGAGCAAAGAGGATTTAACTCCATGAATCTCAACAAGCTGCATCCGGTTGGATAAGTCATGTATTGCTCCTCTAAATCCTAGAGAATACATTTTATTCAGCAATATAGCGTGCACGACCAAGTCGAAAGCTTTAGTGAGATCCATAAAGACCGCAATACATTTTTTATTCCCAGTCAAGCATATTGAGTTGACCTACTCCTTCGAAAGCCATGTTGACAGGTTGTTAAGGTATAATCATTGAGGAAAGTTACCATTCTTTCAAATATTACACTTTCAAATACTTTAGACAAATCAGTGAGATTGGTCTGTAGTTCCCAGTTAAGGTTGGGTCTCCCGTCTTGAAGAGCATAACTACGCGAGCAACTTTCAGGATATTGGGGAAAACACCATTCTTTACAGCCTTGTTGATTAGGAATTAACCATTTTTATAAAGCGCAATGAGCACCTGACTAGTGCTTCGTGTTTACTAAAAGGCTTTATATGACTGGCAATTTGTCATTAATTGATAAATAAATAAGTTTTTGGATTTGTTCGCTTCACTGACGAACCCTGTATTTTAGGCATCGTTTTAGAATTCAGATACTACGAAAGAAGAATTGAAAAAGTTTTCATGTTACCACAAAATGCCTACCGAAAAATCTCAACCAGGTTACTTATTCCTTGCTTGATGATAGTTGTTATACCGATAGAGCTTAACGCGAACATGAACATTAGAATATATTTTGAAGATATCAAATAACCGCTGAACGAACAGAAAAATATTTCATTGAATACCCATGAAATTTATGAAAGCATCTAATGTAGTGCAAAAATGGACTAAACAAAAGAAAAGGACGTAATACTCTTCAGTCTTATGATAATACTAGTTAACAGAATGTGCGTCGATCATTTAAGAGTATTGAGAAATGTATCTACACTCGGAGGCAAAATTAGCGGAACACTCGAAAATTTAACCAAATTCGAAGTCCGATATTTTTCCTAATTCTCAACCGATTTAGATGATTTTTTCGGCAAGTGATAGATCAACTCTTCTGCTTTGTAGAAATTTTAAGAGAAAACAAAAAAAATTTGAAAAAAATTTTATACGGGGGCAAAACTAAAAATGTTTTTTTTGTCAAAAATTCGTAACACCCTGTGGAATTTCGTGGTCCGAGTTGAAACGTACAATATCATGGTCTGTCAAGACACATCTTCCTACAGTAACGCCCTTCTTGTTTTATGCATTTATCTCTATTTTTACAAGAGATATCCAATTTGAAGCGAAAAGTCACAAATTTCAAGAATTTATTTTTAATCTTGCGTAGGTGCATAACATCGGAGGTTAGCCAAAAAATAAAATCAAAATTAGAGAAGCGGAAATCTAACGAAATGAAAATTTTTGAAATTCACTGGCCAATTTCACGCTCCGGGAGAACTCGAAGTACACTGGAAAAATCGTTGGTTTTGCACATTTATTTTTGAATTTTTTTGTGTGACACTATAATAATTATCATTCCTGTCCAAAATTGAGAGCAGGTGTGTATCCTGGCAATACACTCGTGAAATGAAATGAACATGTTGAGAAAAATGTTCATGATGACCCACAAAAAAAAAAACATTTGATTTTAGTAGCGAATAAGACCCCCCTGAGCTCTTATTACAGCGCGCATACGATTTCGCATACTCCCAATGATGTTGTCTATCATCTGTTGAGGTATGTTGTCCCACTCTTCCACCAAAGCCAATGTCAGCTCTTCAACGTTGCCTGGATTCCGTTGTCGAATCCTTCTTCCAAGAACGTCCCAAACGTGTTCGATCGGGTTTGAATCCGGTGACCGCGACGGCCAGTCCATTCGTGTGATCCCAACTTCATTGAGATATTCTATCACTATGCGCGCAGTATGAGGGCGCGCGTTATCGTGCATAAAAAGGAAATTTTCCCCTATGTAAGGAGCAAAAGGCACAACATGGGGCTCCAAGATTTGTTATATACCGATGGGCATTAAGTGATCCATTGCCAATAATCTCCAGTTCTGTTCGTACTCCCAAGCATATGCCACCCCATATCATAACTGACCCTCCACCGTATTGATCAGTTCCTGCGAAGTTCGCTTGATTGTACCGTTCCCCTCGATGCCTCCATATTCTATCTCTACCATCCACGAAATTCACACAATATCGGCTCTCATCACTAAATAAAACTCGTCTCCACTGATTGATTGTCCATGCTACATGCTTCCTAGCAAACGCCAATCTTGCTACCCGATGGGCTCTATCGAGTCTTGGTGCGCGTATGATCTCAGACCAATTTCATTTAATCGTTTTCTGACTGTCCTCACACTAACGTTAATGTTATCTACTGCTTGTAAAAGGTTACGTGCCTGAACAGCAGTAAGACGAGGATTTCTTATGGTTTGATTGACGATGAAACGGTCATGTATAGCGCGGGTTGCCCGATTTCTTCCTTGTCCTCGCCTCCTCACGTACAATCCAGTTTCTCTGTAACTTCGGTAGATTCGATGGATAACCGACGTCGAGACACCCAACATGGTACCGACTGAGCGGTAGGTGCGCCCTTCCTCGATCAATGTAACTGCCCATGCTACTGAGGTTGGTGGTAAATCCATCATTCTGAATGAAAAATACCGTTTCGAATCGTAAACAGTAAAAGAATCACAAAACACCGCAACCGATCGAATTTGTATCAAATCAAAGAATGGAAAACTCTCATTCTTTAAACAAGTGCAAATGTGGTCATATACAAAAAAACGTGTGTTGTATTTCATATTTGATAAAAAAAGGTGTGCACATGTGTAAATGAAAAGTTTTATCAATGGTCCCAGAGTTCGGTTGTGTATTTTAATACCTACCGACTGTTATCTCCTATGAAATCCTAATTTTCACCAAATTAACCAAATTGTCATCAATAACTAATGCAATTCGAACATAAAAATCGCAAACGACAATTTCGACACGCCTGAGTGATAATAAGAAAATTCCAAATTGATAGACGAATTTTAATGACAATTTCTTCAATGGAATTTCTCCAAAATGGTGATTTTCCACTTGAAATTAAATATATTTTGCAAAAATAGAGATAAACGCATGAAACAAGAAGGGCGTTACTGTAGGAAGATGTGTCTTGACAGACCATGATATTGTACGTTTCAACTCGGTCCACGAAATTCCACAGGGTGTTACGAATTTTTGACAGAAAAAAACACTTTTAGCTTTGCCCCCGTATAAAATTTTTTTCAAATTTTTTTTGTTTTCTCTTATAATTTCTACAAAGCAGAAGAGTTGATCTATAACTTGTGTTCCGCTAATTTGCCTCCGAGTGTAGTTCGTTACAAAATTTGTAGGAGAATTTTTCGTTCAATTTAAAGTTCAGATTGAGCATTACTTACCTTGAATTTGAAGACAAAAAATTCCATCCATTTTTTCTCTTCGTCGTATTCTAAGGCAGCAACGAACCATTTATCTCCTTGGTGGAAAAACTCCAGTTGGGTAGATTGATGTGCCGGTATTTGATAAAGGGCTTCAAGTCCATTGAAAATATATGCTCCTTAAACATTGTTACCCGATAATATGATACGTTATTCACATTAAAATAAAATTTAGCTTATGATTTTGAGATAAGCTATTATGCCAAGTTGTGAGTCCATTCATTCAAATTTTTCAGTACATCGCGGTTCGATTGAGCAACTTCTATGTAAACTGTTCCTAATATTTCCCAAATTCGTAATAATGAAACTTGTTATGCATGCTTAAATATGCGGAGAATATAATGTACAAAAATTTCGTATAATATTCTGATCATTATTAGGTGCGCAACTAAGTTCCCGCTGTTTGTCAATAGATGGCTCCAGCAGTAAGTGCTGGTCTAGTGATTTTGTTTTTGAGTCATATACTTTTAGTTGTGAGAAAATGTCTGATTTTGTGCCAAATATTAGTCATTTGCGGGAAGTGTTGGGTTTCTTCTCTCATTCGAAGAAAACGACGGCTGAAGCACATAGAGAGCTGCCAAAAGTTTACGGAGATGCTGCTCTGAGTGAAACACGTGCAGGGATTGGTTCCGTCACTTCCAAAAAGGTGATATTCATTTTTCACAATAAAGTTGTATTTTCATAAAAAAACAGCGAGAACTTTGTTGCGGATCTAATATATTCGAATGCACATTCTCTTTGTAAGATTCGAAAATTTTAACAATTCAATTGTAAACTTCACCATGAGAAATTTGTCAGGCTGGAATATTACATTTAACGTTTAAGCGTTATTTACTTTCAACATCATTGTCCTTTCAACTGGAATTCGGAAGCTCCTCATGAAGAAAAATTTGACAATTGAATGATTCTAGGAGTTTCAATTCTCAACTCAGTGCGGTGATGCTAAGAATATTCTGAGAGCAATTCGGATTTCCTCTCAAGCCACTATCAAAATATATTCTTTATATTTACCACATTATTATGGAATATATTCCAAAAGAAATTAATTAATTGTCATGCTATTTTTTCAGGAATGAATCATCATGAACAACGAAAAACTTAAGCAGAATCTTGAAATTCAACTGGAAGAACTGGAGAGTCTACAATCCATGTTTTATAATCATGGGGAATTGAAAATTGAGGATCCTGTAACATTATTCGAAATAAAAAATTACATCAATGAAACGAATGGATTTGTACCACCAGAACTCGATATGACTATTAATTTAGAAGTCGATTCCTTGAAATTTCAACTATACGTAAATCTGCCACAAGAATATCCAGATATATCACCAACAGTTTTCGTGAGAAATGAAAAACTGAACAGAATTCAGAATGGCAAATTAAATAGAGATCTCAAAGAATTTATGGAAAATTTAGAAAAGGGAGAGCCTTGTATATTTTCGGCTATATCTTGGGTACAAGATAATGCAACAACCTATGTTGATATGTCATCTGATGTGAAAGATATCAGTGAAAGTATTGAAGATCCTCCTAGCCGTCTCTGGATTTATTCTCATCATATTTATAGCAAAACGAAACGAAGGGAAATCATAAACCAAGCTCAATCTTTAAATTTGAATGGATTTTGTTTACCTGGAAAACCAGGAATTATTTGCGTTGAGGGCGCAACAAAAAATTGCAATGAATGGTGGCAAATTATAAGATCCATGACTTGGAAAAAAATTTACTGTAAAATAACTGAAGAATTTGATGATGAAAGTGACTTTTTGAAATTCGATAAATTCGAAGAAGTTTCTTTCCAAACGAATAATTTGAAGTGTAATCATATGGATATGGGAGAATTATGCAAATATTTAGAGATACATAAATGTTCTTATATATTCAAAGACTTATTTGGAGTTGAAGGTAAATTAACATCAAGCTAGTCAATCTTGTAATTTTGATCGAAACTCAGATTTGTTAAATGATTATTATTTATTTCTTCATGTAATTATTCTTTGAGAAACTAATGGAAACTCTTTTCTTGGTTGCTGAGCTTGTTAACTTGTGAACCGAAAAATATAAGGTGTGCCTTTATTAGGTTCATTTTTGAACTTCACCATTTGAAAGTTTTCGGAGGAATTCAACTATTTTTTGATATGTTGATATGTTCAGAATCTATTCAGAAGTATGATCGCAATTCTATGTAATTGCTCAATTTAATTAAGTCATATATTATTTCGCTCTTGTTTTATATATCACTTTTCTCATTTCATCATATTGTAATCTTTACTATTGATTCTTCCATAAATGCCACTGTTTTGTCACTATTTCATTTTTTTATCCTTCAGGATCATAAGTATTCTTAATTGTCTTCCTTTCTGTAAGATATAAATCTTTTCTATTCCGATTGTATATGTTGAATTATAATAACAACGCCAATTAGAGGGGTTGACTCACCCATTGCTCTACGACCTTTAGGGTCTATTCATCTCACCATTTAATGTGTGTGAAACCAATGGAGCCAGTGTAAGATGAAAGACAACAAACCTTTACACCCGCAAAGGGCAATTTAACAAGATTGAATGGCTAATGTGCTGAAGTGTAGATACAGTAGTCCATTTTTGAGATCAAGCCCCATGTACCACCAGTAGTCTTAAAATCCATAGTTCCATTGTACCTCATCTTGTGGAGATGATATGACAACTGAGTGGATTATATAATAGAAAAATGAATTTTTCCCAGAGCTTACATCAATGTGAAGAAATAGCATTCAACAAATGCTACTTATTCTTGTATTATAATAGTTCTAACAAACAGTGGTCGATTATTTTCAATTTATCCCATTGAAAAGAAATGTTATTCGACAAATCATTTTAGAATTGCTAAAGCATAGCGTTCTCTTCAAATTCTAATATTTTAAGCTGTAGATGAAAATATGGATATTTCGTATTCAATTTTTTAATGAAAATGGAAAATTCAAGATAAATTATGAATGTCAAAAATCGTTATTGAAATTCAAGAACATTGATTAAGACTCCTTGAGAATATTTGAGAACCTCAAGATACTGTAGAACTTCTACAAGACCGGACCCGTATATGAATATGTATGGATATAAATACTCAACTGTGTAAACTTTGGACATTCTTTTTGAATTAGCTGATATACTCACAGCTAGAAAAGGAGTTTGCTTATACTGAGTTCCGAATTTAATAGTGAAAAATTCACCAAATATCTTTACACAAAGTTTCAGAATAGGATGATAAACCGAATAGGAACTTACTTCTATCTTCTATATATATATATATATATATATATATATATATATATATATATATATATATATATATATATATATATATATATATATATATATATATATATATAAAAATATTTTCATTATTTTTGAATAGTTTGTTTTGAAGTTTTCTATTCTATATATATATATATATATATATATATATATATATATATATATATATATATATATATATATATATATATATATATATATATATATATATATATATATATATATATAGAAAACTTCAACACGAACTATTCAAAATAATGAAAAATATTTTTACGTTCATGAAAATTAGCTGAATATTTTTCATTTAGAATAAAGAACTCTCAGCTACTCCTTTATTTTTCACACAAAAATTAATTATTTAAAACCAAAAGTGCTAATACTATTAATCCATCTGAATGTAGACCAATTACTTGCTTTCCAACAATATATAAAATTTTAACTGCATGTATTACCAAAAAATTCATGCACATTTGGAGAATTATAATATTCTTTCCGAGCAACAAAAAGTATGTAGAAAAAACACCTTGGTACTAAAGAGCAACTTGTAATTGATTCTATTGCTTTGAATCAAACTCAAACTAAGAAGAGAAATATTCATACAGTCTTCATTGATTACCAAAATCTTTTGATAGTTCTCCTCATCATGGCTTAAAGAAATTTTGGAAATTTAAAAATTGATGAGACACTTAATTTTTTAGATGATATTAAATTATATGTTGGAACTAGATCTCATTTGAAAAGTCTACTTGAGATTACTTTCAACTATTCCAATGATATTCATATGAAATTTGGGCTTACTAAAATCTTTCCATTGAAAAGGAAAGATCACCTCTGATTATATAAAGATTTCCAATATCGAAATCAAGCCAATGCATCAGGGAGATACATATAAATATCTTTTTCCTTGTTCCTTCCCTTTGTTCAAGGAAGACAATTAACCATAGCTGCACTAAAGAAAATATGAGAAGTTTATATTAAAACAAGACTTAGAATTATCATCAAGAGTCATTTATAAACAGTAAAAACCTTTTCAGAGCTATCAACTCCTATGCAGTTCCTATTCTTATATCTTCTTTTGGAATTATTAAATGGTCTAAAACTGATCTAAATGAATGACAATGTCAAACGAGGAAAATGCTTTGTAAATATCATAAGCAGCACCCAAAGTTAGCTATTCAAAGTGTTACACTACCTAGACTTCTTGAAGGTCGTGGATTAATTGATTTGAACAATCTTCATAGTAAACAGATTTTTCATCTACGTTCCCATTTTCATGATAAACAGAGAACGTCTAAATTACATGATATTGTTGTTGGTTCAGATTATAATCTTACACCTCTGAGCTTGACAATGCAAAAGATAGATTTTGATATATTTTATAATAATTCTAAAAGAGGAAGTAGTATGCAGAAGGAATTACACGGAAAGCACCCTGAAGAATTGAAGAATGATTATATTGATGAAATCGCATCAAATAGATGGTTAGTATCTGGAGAATTGTTAGCTGAAACAGAAGGCTTGGCAACTGCAATCCAGGATCAGGTTGTTTTCACGAGGAATTATAGAAAACACATCATCAAACAAAATATAGATGATTCTTGCCGTAGATGTTTTTGTTCTTCAGAGTTTTTCATATATTATCATCTTGCTCAGTCCTTGCCTCAACAGATTATTTAGAAAGACATAATGCCGTCGCTAATATTATTAAGAAAATGTTTCAAATATGAACCTGAGATTATTTGTGAAAACGAGACATATAAACTTTATTTTGATAAAACAATTCTATGCAACAGAGCTGTAAAACACAATAGGCCAGATATTCTTACTGATAAACAGAATCGAATAACATATATAATTGATCTTGCTAGTCCCGACACACATAACATACAAAACAAATACAATGAAAAAATGTCTAAATAAATGATGCTTGCCGACGAGATTAAAAAATGTGGAAAATGAAAAAAATTTTTATTCTACCGATTATTATTTCTACAAGAGGTGTCTTCACGAAAATATTGAGATTTTAGGCCTGAAGAAAATTTATTCGAATAGTTACAGAAGATAAGTCATCAAATCTTGTAATATTCTTCCTAGGTACTATTGTTCGTAGGTTTCTTTCCGAAAAAATAATGAAGTAGAGTCATAGGATTTCTCTTTAGTTTATACTGCTCAGAATCTCATTTCATATTTTATTTATTTGTATATATAAATGTAATATAATTAGCTAACAATTTTATCACATTTATATTCAAAGCAGTATTCTATACGATCGTTCATCACTTCACACAAAGAAAACTATGAATGAATATCATTCAGTGTTACTTGACTAAGATCCGTACACTGGATTTTTCCGGGAGAAAGCCTCTGACACTACTCGTTCGTATATTTATGTCATTGTCTGATGATGCTATAGTTTATATATATTCTGGTAGATTGATATATACTCATAACATTTAACATTATCCTAATGATTCCAGGATATGTTTTGATTATAATCATTGCCTGGCAATGGTATTAATTACCGGGTGGTGGATTTATATTTTTCATCAAATCAGTTTGATTGCATGAACAGATATATGTGCAACTCAGGGTTAAGCCCCGATATATATATATATATATATATATATATATATATATACATATATATATATATACATATATATATATATATATATATATATATATATATATATATATATATATATATATATATATATATATATATATATATATATATATATATATATATATATATATATATATATATATATATATATATATATATATATATATATATATATATATATATATATATATATATATATATATATATATATATATATATATATATAGATAGTTATAAAGGATGTCCAAAGCTCCCAGAGGATTAAACGCCTTATAATAATTAAATATCTTTAAAATTATTTGGTGAATTTTCCACCATTAAACTTGTAACTCGGTGTGAGCAAACTCCTTTTCTAGCTGAGAGTGTGTTGCCAGCAGTTATTTTTCTTCGAATATTTCAATCTATGGTACCATTACATTTAAAGAATAATTTGCTCAAAAACAAGAGATATCAATCTATGAAATTCCATAATTCAAATTTTATCCTAACAGTAGTTGTGTCTTTTAATTCGGTCTAATCATCGCTTTTATGATGATAATATATATGTTTCAAGAATTTTATCTAAATCCTTACTGTTTAGCAAGCTAATTTATACAGAGATATATAATAAATGTTTTTAATTGACACTTACCTACATCATCTCTGGGTATTGTATCTGGAATATCCAAGCTTCTTTTTGATTTATGATTTCTTTGTTTTTCTACTAATCCAACAGTTATATCAAAAAATCATCAACATATCTGTCAATAAATTTCTTTGCTTCTTCCGTTAAATTACCTTCAACTGAAAGAAAAATATTATATTTGAATTCAATATTTGCTGAGGAACTTACCCTTGAGTTTTGGATGTAAACGCAAACTTTCGAATAAATTTTTATTTAAAATATCAAGATCCACATTGTTTTCTGTAACTAATTCACTACTCATTCGTAAAAAGTAACTCAAGTTGAAAATTATGATAAGTTTGATGGACATTTTGAGAAATCGCGATCAACACATTTTCAATCGATTAATGTTCAACAGCCCACTGTGCAGTGGTGTGTATTGTTCCACATATGTTTTTCTTCATTACACATTTTTTGAACTGGTGAATATGCTTTTTGTTTTGTTTTTCCTTGTTTCATGATGAAGAAAGAACGAAAACGTAAACATTAACTTAGTCATACAAACTTTAATATCATCGTTTGTATAAATTCAGATTATATTTCGTTCAAGATTTAAAATATATACCTAATTTAAATTTGATTCAATATTTCTATTCGAAGTTGAAAAGATTAATATTCAATTACTAGTTTCATTTTACGAACTATTATTTCTGGAGCATTATAAGTATAAACGCTAATACCTTGATGTAAAAGAATGAAAGTAAATGTTCCCAGGCGTCTAAAGTAAATTTATAATTTATAAGGCTGTTCGGAGAAAAAAATCAACTGCATCCTATTTATCTAACAGCCAATTTCTATTTCAATCTCATCGTCATATTTAAATAGTTGATATGGCAAGGTTTGCTTGATTCTGGGCAAAAACTGTTGCTGGAATGACCAATCAAATACGATTAGTACATCTGCGTGTACTTTTTTCTTTTGTACTATCGTAAAGATAAAGTCTGTTCAAAACTCGATTAGAAATTTTGGTTTCAACAACTTTCTGGTTGCACTACATTGTAGAAAGTCCGTTGAAACCGAATAAGATTGAATAAAACTATTGATAGATGAAAACCACTACGCGCAAATCGTGAAATCAGATATCAACATATCAACGCCGTTTTTTTTTATCAGAACTGGACATAAGAATTCCAATATTTTCAGAGAAAGAAATTTAATCCAACCAGTCGGGCTTCAATGAATGATGTATCGTCCATGACGGATTGTAAACAAATATGTTTTTTCAAGTTTTACCGAAAAATACAATCAATAGAACAAATTGAATGATTTCCACAATCGTAAAAGGTCAGAACTGATCTATAGAAAAGGGAGTGTTTTCCATACTCATGCAAGACCTTATGCAGGTAATCCCTCTGTTTACGCTGACCACTTTCGTGCATCCAGTACCGAGTCGAGCAGATGTTTCCCGAAAGTATTCGAATTGTAGCCAATGTTACCACAATTTATCTCACGTCGGAAATTTGATTACCTATCGTTGAAAATGAAATAGCGAAGGATAAAATATACTATTAAAGTGAAACTGATAGCTAAAACTCCTAATCAGGGGCGTAACTTCTCGGTGGGCTAGGAGGGGGCTCCCACGCCGAGGTTCCGGGGTCGAATCCCAGGTAAGATATGGATGTAGTCTGCTGAATGTTGGTATTTTTTATTTATAACCTTTTGTTTATGTATCCTGACATTCTAATGTAATTACATAAATTACATTAGAATGTCAGGATACATAAACAAAAGGTTGAGTCCATATCCATAACCTCCGAAGATCACTTGTAATCCTGAGAGGTGGCAGTTATCATTGCAAGGTCTATGAACTGTAGGTCCATAGAACAAACAAACAAGCGAAAAGGAGGAGGTAACCAATTCGTGGGGAAGTTTTTCTTGCATAACAAGATGGGGTAAAAATTGAGCATCATCAACACCTCTGTCAGTATTGAAATAAAAAGATTAGTAGAATTTTCGATAAAATGCTCTGCATACAGCAGCTGGAGGTTAAATATCAAGTGAAAATCTTTCGAGATCACCGTGAACAAGCCCGAAACCAGAAATTCGATGATAAAACTTGAAATTACACTTTCGTGTCTATGTTAAGCCAAATAGATCTGGCAACACTGACTGAAATTTAAATCATTCCGACTCGGTACTGGATGCGCGAAAGTGGTGAGCGTGAACAGCAGAATGCCCTCTTGGTAACTAGCCACAATCTCATCTTATTGCCAATGGTCAAAGCAGTCATTGTAAGAGCTCCCAAAAACTATTAATTAATAGAAAACGAAAAGTAAAGTCAAGAAGAAAAAATTCTAAGGTCTAATTTTCATAAACTTAAATACTCTTAAAATTAGAAAACAGGGATTTTCGCAAATAAAAGAAAAACTAAAGCTCCTAAAGAAAAAATTTGAATTATAACGTTGTAAATATCTATCGATTCATTTTGTACTTATTACTTTTCGAAATATATCGGAAAAACCGTTGAAAACCATATTTTTTGGTTTGGTCGCATTTCTAGCCAATTAGCGTTTCTTAAGTAGCTACTTGTTTTGAACATGGCCCGTAACAAACCGAAAAAATATGTTTTCGAGAATCAGCTGTCACATTTGATAGTTTGTTTCCTCGAAAAATTATACTACCATGATAAGAAAGAATTTTGAAAATTTCCAGAGTCCAAAATTGATTGAATTAATTTTATGACTTGTGTGCGTTATATTAGAGATCCACTTAGAAAAAACGCATCTTTCTTAAAATTGTCGTCTTTTTCACGACCCTGTTTTCCTTTCTGTTAAGAATTTTGTGAAATTGTACAAACAAAAAATACACTGTGCACGAAAAATTAGGAAGGGAAAAATATATAAAAACAAAATATTAAACATTGCCTCCCCATAAAAATATGTATTAAATAAATATATTTTCCAAAATATTCTGTTCACATAATAAATATAAAAACAATATAAATATATACAAAACCTTCACAGAAATTTATCTGCAATTCACAATATTTCTATTACAACACAAGCTTAGCATAAATTTGATTTTTCATTATATAAAAAATTTATTTCATTGCATGTAACAAAATAATTGATTTAGTCAGAAAATGTTGTACTGATATAAACAATTTTTATAAAATAGAAATACAAGAACTGAAATTTTATCACCATCTTTTAGATGGAAAAAGTTTATCTACACAGTTTTGATTAAGAAGAATTAATGTTATTATATAGTCCTACTATTTCCTTGAATTAGTATAAAACTAGAACAGAAAAAACTAACCTTAACATAGAAAAAAAACAAACTTTCACGCCATATTCTAATGACATCACCTTTAAAACTTTTACTTGATATAAAAATACTAGATATTGGTCATTCATATTTTATTTATGCCCCATAATTCCCACTATAGGATCAATTATTGATTTTCGTACTTGAAATTTGAGCAAGTAAGAATTAATCAATTACTCCACATGTAAAAATAGTTGCTCTGCCAAAAAGGTAAATATTGAATCAGGGGTGAACAAATTAAAGATGCCAATGGCACTCTATTACTCAAGTTATTGAGAAACTTGTTGATCTTTTCTCTGCTGTATTTGTCATAAAAAGGAGAACGAATAAGATATAGGAACAAATTTATTTTTCTTTTAGAAATTTGGAACTTCTGCTGCTGGGTTAAAGACTCACTCTTTGTGTTTTGGCATGACTGGTACAACTGCAAGCTGAAAAATGTTATTTCAATAATTAATAAACGGGTAATCCTGCTGTTTACGCTGACTACTTTCGCGCATCCAATAACCGAGTCGATCTAATGTTTCCCGAAAGTAGTCGAATTGTAAACAGTGTTGCCGCAATTTATTTCACGTCGGAGATTTGATTATCTATAGTTGAAAATTAAATAGCGAAGTATAAGATATATTATTGAAGTGAAACCGATAGCAAAAAACTCCTTATCAGGGGCGTAACTTCTCGGGAGCGGAAGGGACATGTGTGAGTCATAATTTTTCGCAAGTGGGCTCAGGAACCCGCGCTTGATTATCTAAATAAACAGATACATATTTTGACTTCTTTCAGACAGGATAGTGCGGTATAGCATAGGATGTTTTCAAAATCTAAAGTATTTCCAAAATATTTATATTATATTTGAATCTGAGCTCTCATTTCAATAATTCAATAAGTTCAACATGATGGATGATGTTGAGGAAAATATTTCCTCTGTTTGGTATAAATTTTCTGACAGTCTGTGTGCAGAATATGAATTGCTTCAGAGTTTTTTATAAGCTAGAACCTATACTATTTAGCTGATACTACAAGGAATTGAGAATTGTTCACTGTACAATATATTATTTTTATTCATTTGGAGGTGCCACTAACAACATCTCAGTTAAATCAATACATTAGTATTCATAGTTCATTCTCGATAAAATGCTCTGCATCGGATCGGAAAATGCCTACCGCAGCTAGAAACCAGAAATTCAATGACAAAAATTGAAATCACACTTTTATGTCTATGTCAAGCCAAATAGAAAACAAATATTTCGGCTCATCCACTGCAATCTATTCGAATAAGTGGCTGAACAATGTGAAAATACTTTTACGTAACTTCAATAAGATGAATATAAAGATAAAGATTAATTTATTTCATAGAATTACTGCTACAAGATAGATATCACAGCTCACAACGATAAAAAAACGTCAAAACAAGATATGAGAAATAGAAACATTTCACACAACATTCATGTTTATAATCACAAATTGTATATAATCTCACAAAGCTTTAATATCATTATCACACCATATCACAAACTCATTTACCACATAGGGTTCACAATTCAAAATATATTCAAAAGTTTTTTTCTTGAAAACCTCATATTTTGAAATTCTCTGAAACACCTTAGGCAATTTATTAAACAATTCAAAGCTATATAATTTATGTTTTTTTTCTCAATGTAGTCAAATGCATGGGAAAAAAGTAAGGGAAAATTTGCCTTGTGTTATTTGTATTTCTACAATCCTCGAAATGATTATCATGATTATGCAGAAATAGCAGGAGTCTGTATATGTATGCTCCATAAGCAGTAAGAATATTATTTCTCCTGAAGAATCTACGACATGATTCCCTATACCCCAACCCAAGCATTAAATAAATATGTCTTCCATATGCAACGAACCACCCCAAAAAATAAGTCCGTAAGTTAAGATGGAATGAAAACAGGCAAAATATACAGTCTTTAGCACTCCCTGCTCTACTTGAGACTTTAAGACATTTAGCATGTACACTACAGAATTCAGTTTTTTTCTAGTCTCTGCAACATGTTAACCCCACTTAAGATGGGTATCAATATTCACCCCAAGAAATTAGACCAAAACCGCAAGGGACACCTCGGATCCATCAAAGCTCAACGCAACAGGAAGTTCTATTTGTGCTCTTTCAGTTCTGAAAAACATGCATTCTGTTTTGTTTATATTGAGAATAAGATTATTTGTAGAACACCATTGTTATTTTGCTCAATAGTGTCACGCAAGAATCGACTGTGGTGTGGAGATCTGGTGAGGTCAGTAATATATTAGTATCATCAGCATAGAGAACATGCTGACTAGAAGCCCGCGAGACAGAAACAATCTCAACTAAGTCATTAATATATATGATAAATAATAAAGGAACAAGAATGCTTCCCTGAGGTACACCCATAATGATATCTTCCTCATCAGAGACATAAACCACACCCTTGATAGTAACAGATATCTTCTGCTTTCAGTTGGTCAGATAACTTTCAATGAGTTTCAGTTGGTTGTCCCTCATCCCACAGATCTACAGCTTTGCCAGAAATGTTTCATGATGCACACAGTCGAAGGCCTTGGATAGATCAAGGAAAAGTCCCAGAGGAACCTACCCCTCTCCAAAGCCAAGACAACCAACTGAGTGAACTCGTAAATAGCTGTCTCTGTATTTTTTCTCTTCACGAAACCATGCTGAGACCCAAAATTCACTTTGAATTCCTTGAAAAATTTTTAACAATCTATTGGCTAGAACCTTTTCAAAAACTTTTGAAAACGAAGATAGGAGGCTTATGGGTCTGTAACGAACATTTATTCTCTTATTTGAACGTGAAATTGAAACACCAATAAGAGAGATCAGCAACACTGGCTGAAATTTAAATCGTTCCAGAAACATTTGCTGTTGACTCAGTACTGGTTAGGTTAGTAGGTTAGATTTTAGGTGAAATTAGGTTAGGTTAGGTTAGGTTTGGAAAGATTCCCATTTGAATTTCGGTCTCAGTTATGAATGAGAGAGATAGTGACTACTTCTATCTCTTTCGTCATATAACATGTAACATGAAAACACTGTAAATATGGCGGGTCTGTCTAGAAAATAAACATTCGAATTGAAAGGCATTTTAATGAGAAATTAATGAATACTTGAACGTAGAATTACTAATTAATGGTACATGTGTGTATATATTATCCATTGTAATAATAACAAGGCATTTTAATGAAGCAATGATGTAGTGTTAATGATATAGACAAGAGGGCTATTATTATATTATTTTCTCTCAAACGATAGCCTTCCGGGGTAAAATGATTTCAGATTTGGATTCTGGGCACCAAAATTAGTAAGTGAACATTTTTTCAGTGAATTCTGACTACCGCCACTATACGGTATAATTACCCAGTTTTAGTTAATTTATGCAATACTAGTGGATAAGATTTAAATTACTTACCTGCATAAATCGAATAGTAAGGCTATGATGTATGGTTTCCAATTATCATTTCCAAAATACATTGCAGATCCTAGATGAGCTAATGGTTTTATCAGATATAATGTTTCTGCAGATAATTGACGTTCTATTAGTGCTTGGTCAATATTCTCCTGATTCTCTGAATCACTTTTGACCTCATTCTGCATAGGCTTCCACAAACGAAGGTTAATAGGTGGCGATGCCTCAACTTTCCTAATAACTCTACCTGAATGTTTTAACTTAAAAGACATAGAACCTAAAGAACTCATTTCTGGCTCTAATGAAAATGTTCTATTGTCGATCTTCTGTCCCAAGTTTTTTCTTTCTAAGACTGGAATCACAGGATATTCAATAATTGGCTCCTTATAACGATACACCAGAAGAAGTTTAGACAAGCATCTGGAACAATAAGAATGATCATACCTTATTTCTGAGAAACTGAAAAGATTTGCTCATACTTAAAAACTTGCAGAGCAAAAATGACCAGCCATCTACCATTTTCACCCCATAACTTTGAAGCTGACAACTCAAGAAACACTTCAGCATATTCAATGACAGTCAAACATAACTTCAACTTCTTCCCATATTTGATACCCCTATCTGTCTCAAATTGCATATTATTCGATCGTTATAGAGAACAAGTAAATTTGACAGACAATACATAAGCTCCGAAACAATATGAGAATTGTTTACCCTGCCTGAAATAAAAAAATATATGAATTTAGTTTTCAAACTGGAGGCTACACTGTTGTACCTGCAACGAAGTATGACAACCATTTAATTGTAATCTCAAAATCAGTTGTAGTTTGCGGATTTTGACTAACCCAGGCTTTGTAACTGTTATAAAGTTCCGGTAAACTGAGTATTACAGACATGATACTGTATTCGGGAATACTATTAGTAAATCTATTATAGTCTTTATAACCAACATTTACTACAATAATGCACCCAATAAATTACATAGATTGCCTTCTTTATTTTAGTTTCGTGTTTACTGTTTTTATTATTACAGATCAGTGACTTGTTGCTGTGTTTTAGTAGTCTGGTACAACGAAAAGGGTATTTTCTGAGGTCTGGTACTTATCTTGGTTGTGTTGTCCTATTATCCGTCTTGTCAATTTGCACCACAGAACATGAGTATCTTTTGACTCTTAAGGATTTAAGTTATGTTCTTTGACTTTACACATATTATGAAGCACAGAATATTAATTAAGTTTCAATAAATAGCGTAAAAATACCATACTTTATATACACAAGAGGGTAGTGCTCTTGGTTCAATTATGTCGCCTATAAACTAATACCAATCACGAGTCGTCAATACGTACTATTCATACATGCATTCCTAGTACTTAGTTCATTCTACTCCTGGAAAGATATTATATTTTAAAATGAGAGTAATATACTTCTACCTCATTCTAAATAACTACAGAGACATGCTGTAACTTTAATTAAAGACAACAGTCAATCAGATTGTAATTATCCTAACTTCACAAAATATTTTTCTCTTTATCAGGAGAATATAAAATCTAAGGAAGAAACAAATATAATCTTCTTTCTTCTGTGAAAGCTATAAAAAAGCCGAAGAAATCTAGAAGTCTCTTATTTACAAGAAAAAATAGAAATATTATATCAAATTTCTAGAAAAAAGTACGGGTTTTCCAAAGAAATTGTCAGCGTTATAACGCTGCAATCTTTTATTGAAATAGCAATGAACTTTGTTATAATAATAATAATAATAATAATAATCAGGAAAATCGCATACAAAAAACATCGAAAGAAATATCATTTACAATAAAATTCCTGCACACTATAATAATTCTTACTCGCCAAATATTCAGACAGCCTTCTTCTAAAAGTAACACACAATTTGGACTTCTTTATGTCATCATTCAATCTGTTGTAAAGCTTTACACCCAGGTACATAGAGGACCGTCTGCTCATTCGAAGTCTAAAGTTGGGAGGGACGAGGTTGTGCTGACTTCTAGTATTGTAATGATGGTAGTCACCATTACGCATTATTTCATTTTGGTTTTCAAATACTACTGTCGTCATTTCAAGTATACATATGGATGGTAATGTAAGTAAGGCCAAAGATCGAAAAGCGTCTCGACAGGAGGTAAGCTCCAACCGATGCCCCCCAGAACAAAACCCCATATCTCAATCTGGAGGCCACCTGAGCATGATAAACATCCCTCAACTGTGTAACAGTCAAAACTCTTCTCAAATTTCGTATAAGATAACAGACCTTACTAAGTTTGGAGGACAGGTAAGTACAATGATCTTTCCAGTTTAGACTCTCATTTTCCGAAGACCTATGAACCCCGTCGAGCCAGCCCTTTCCAGTTAAGTATTATTGAGGGACACGTTAACATTTATTATCTTATGTTGGTTGTGAAAGACCAAATATGTAGACTTGAGAGCATCGATATGCAATCTGTTTCTGCTAAACCATTGACACAGCAAGTTGGTATTTTGAAAATTCCTTGACTCCAGCATAGACCATAGCCTCGCTATCATCAGTAATCAAGGCGGTAGCATCGTCTACACAAAGAAAAACATCACAACTCAGACCGCTTCCTATGTCGTTTATGTACAAGAGAAACAATAAGGACCCAATATCGAGCCCTGTGGCACGCCCATATTTGTGCCAAGTAAACCCGAATTTGTTGCCCCTTTCATATTACCACAAGTGTTTCTGATGGAAACAAGTTGTTGCCGGCCAGTCAAGTAACTAACCAACCAACTTGCAGCAATACCGCGAATACCACATTTCTCCGCTTTACTAGTTAAAATATTATGAATTACGAGATCAAAGCCCCGATTCAAATCCCAGAAGATACCAACCGGATATTGTCCCGACTTCAAACCTTTCACCGCACCTTCAACGAAAGCGTATATCGTATCATGTGTCTCAAGTCCCGGTCTGAAACCAAACTGACTCCTTGCGAGAATTCCTTGTTTATCAAGAAAGCTCAAGAGCCTGTCAAGGCAACAATATTCAAATATTCTTGACAAAACCGGAAACAGCGATATAGGACGATAATTATACATCGATTCAGAATATCCCTTCTTTAAAAGGGGTACCATCCTGGATATTTTCAATCTATCAGGAAACTGACCTTCGGAGAAAGAAAGATTTACCAGGTATGTCAAAGGTGCGGTGAAAGAAGAAATCCCGAAAAATCATCATAGCCGCTGGAACTCAAAGGCTTCAATCTTCTGTTCATCAATAAGAATAATTCTTTCTCAGCATATGGAGTCAGAAACATCGTTTCATCAGTACTTACTATATTGTCAATGTATTCTTCCTGAGAAACCTGTTCGGATAATGCCCTGGGCGCACCGATGAAAAATTCATTAAATTTTTGTGCCACCTCAGAAGGAGCAGACAAAATCCTGTCACCATCCCTTATGCTAACTCCAGTTATTCTCCATATATTAATCTAAACAGACGATAAGTATTTTGTCTATGGTTGTCGAGTGATTTTCACAATCTTGTTTATCACAGAGAGAAGATTAATTATCTATGCATTAGAGTGTTGTAGTTCAAAAAGTAAACAAACAATTCTCTTAACCGAACTTTTTTGTTTTATTCTCATCTACAGTTTCAACAATTCGAGTAGTTTTGCACTAAGGATTGCAGATAAATTGGAAATGTCACAAAAAAGCCCGAATACCTCCAATGATGGTGTTAGTCCTACAAAGGCAGAAAGAAGCGGAAATGTCAGGGAAGTTGGATCCCAAGCTATTTGGAGCCTTTCTTCATGTAAACCAGGTATGTAATTAAATATATCCACCTTATACTATCAAGTAGTTTATTAAGTCTTACATAGTACACACGTATTGAAATTTCAGAGCCAAGACTCTTCGAAATTTCAAGGTGAATATTAACACATACACGTAACCAATTTCATTTTAATTTAACAATATTAAGAAAAACGACAATATTTCATTTTATTCTCAGTAAAAGCTGATAAATAATTGTTTTTAGAATAACAACAGTTTCACTATTGTATCGTATGTTATCATTAGGCTTTTCTGGTAGAGTCTTGCCTGGAATGTTGTCCTGGCCAGCTGGCAAAGAGTCAGGGTTGTTTACATCCCTAAGGTGGGTAAATCGAACTCACAACCGAAGTCGTTTAGACCGATTAGTCTTACGTCTTTTGTTTTGAAAACCCTGGAGAAGGTGTTAGATGGATACATCAGGACCGATGTGTTATCGCCGAGGCCTCTGAGTGAACATCAAAACGCCTATCAAAAAGGTAAATCAACTGATCTGGCACTTAACAACTTAGTCAAGAGGATCATACAGTCTCTGGACCGCAAGGAGACTGCAGCTACAGCCTTCATGGACATTGAAGGTGCGTTTAATGCGGCCCCCACTGACTCACTGTGTGGGGCTGCGAGAGCCAGAGGAGTACCAAATATTATTGCCGAATGTATTAGTAACATGCTAAATGCCAGAGTGATCAACACTTCTCTGAAAGGGGAAGTAGTCACTTTTGTGGCTGCCCACAGGGAGGAGTACTATCCCCTCTGTTGTGGTTTCTGCTAGTTGATGACCTTCTGGCAATAATTGGCGCACTGGATGTTTATGTACAAGCATACGCTGATATAGTCATTCTGGCTGTCGGAGATGATAGCGATGTTTCCGACAGACTACAGGTGGCTATGTCTGCAATTCAGGGGTGGTGTGAAGGAGAGAAACTTAGCATAAACCCCTACAAAACTCTTTTGATACCATTTACCAGGAAGAGGGGGATATTTGTTTCTTCCCCGACCCTGGGAGGGGTGTTTATTCCGTTTGTGAAGGAAGCAAAATATCTGGGGATTACCCTGGATAGCTAACTCACGTGGAATTCGAACCTGGAAAACACAATACACAAGGCTGGACATTCCCTATGGGCATGTCAAAAGACCTTTGGAAAAAAGTGGGGTCTTGCCCCAAAGCAACTCCAGTGGCTATATGTGATGGTGGTTAGACCACGTATTACATACGGCTGCATTGCTTGGTGGGAGTGGAGTGCCAACTCAAGCTCTCTAAATTACAGAGAACAGTCTGCATGATGATTACAGGAGCCTTTCGCTCTTCACCCACTGCGGCCATGGAACTGATATTGGGCCTTGCCGCTCTTCATCTTGTGATAAGAGGAGTGGCTAGAATGGCTTTCTACAGATTCCATCATCTTTCCCGTAATGAAGCGGGTAACTTCGGCTTTGTGCCTGGCGCCCTACACTCTGAAATTGAGGACAATGAAGTGCTGAGTATGAGGACGAACATAGCAACACCTAAAACCAACATGGAGAGGCCATTCCAGAACATCATTCTCGATAGACAGGAATGGATCAGCTCCAAGGACCGTCTACTTGAGGGTCCCTGTTGGTACACAGATGGCTCAAACACTGCGGAAGGTGTTGAAGCTGGTGTCTAAGGTCGAGGTGCCGCCAAGGAACAGTCGATCTGTCTTGGTGGGCATGCGACTGTCTTTCAAGCAGCAATATTCGACATTGACTACTGTGCTAACCTCTTGCTTGAAGGGGAATTAACAAATAGGTCAATTAAAATCCTCGCCAATAGCCAAGCTGCAATGAAAGCATTGGCATCTGATACCTGTACTTCACTTATGGTGCAGGAATGTCGCTTTACCCTTGCTAAACTAGGAGAGCGGAGCAGGCACCGTCTAATATGGGTTCCTGGCCACTTGGGCATTGAGGGAAATGAGAAGGCGGACTCATTGGCCGCTCGAGGAACTAACCTGGAGTTCATAGGACCGGAGCCTAAGCTCGGAATTCCCCTGGAAACTGCTAGGATGGAAAACAACCAATGGCTGAACTTGAGGGTATGTGAGTATTGGATGAGCCTGCCAGGTCTCAGAAACGCTCGACGTGCCATCAGTGAACCTTTCACTACAAAAGCCAAGGCATGACTTAAACTCTCTAGATTGGAACTGAGAGTTTTAACTACCATATTAACGGGGCACTGTCGCCTCAGGAAACACCTAAATAAATTAGGATTGGTAGGCTATCTGAAGAAGATATAGAATCAATGGAACATGTTATGTGCGAGTGCCCAGCTGGGGACAGGTCAGGATGGACAAACTTGGATCTAACAAATTGAAGCTGACTGAGCTTATCAAGCTCTCACCCACGAAACTCGTATCCTTTACAAGAAGGATGGAGCTTGTGGATGAAGTTTAGGACAGAGTGTGCCACAATAGACCACTGGGTCGCAGTGGCCGGGCTGCTAAGCAGCCATCACTCAATAGATAATATCTATCTAACGTATGATATCTATATAAATTTAAAAATAATATTTTTCACATTTGAATTGTGGAGGCCGTTACTTGATGTAGATCCATGATATAAATGAGATAAAAACACATGGTTTAACTTTAATCTACACTTTATTTGAAAAAATTCGACGACGTTTCGCCGACAGAGCAGCTTTATCAAGAATGAAAAACAGAATGAAGAGTATGGTATTATAAACAAATCGTAGAACAAGTAGGATGAATAACAGGAAAATCCACACCGAGCCATTGTACAGTTAGTATGAAAGGATTCACAGTAGTGAAAATGGTTTGATCATGGGAAATCCTTTGAGTCCACTTTTAGCAGAGATTTTCATGAATAATATTGAACAGAAAATTCATACACATCCACTCATTTCCAAATTTCTTTATTGGTATAGATATCTTGACGACATGTTAGTATGTTTCATTGGAACTACTCGTCAATTAGACTTATTTCTTAATTTCATTAATTCCATCCATTTGAACATTAAATTCACGATAGAAATTGAACAGAACGATTCCATTAATTTTTGGACTTAAAATCACTAAACAAAATAATAATCATGTTTTTCGGTCTTTCGTAAACCAACACATACTGATACAATTATACATAACTACTCATTACATCCTATTCAACACAAAGTTGCAGCTTTAAACAGCATGGTACATCGGTTACTCAATTTACCTTTATCAGTAGAAGATTATAATAAAGAGTTAAACATCATCAAACAGATAGCCATTAATAATTCATATAATCCGGATATGATAGATCTAATCATTCGTAAAAACTGTATCAGAAAGCAATAAATGAAGTATATCCTATTCATAAAGACTATAAAATATTCAACAGTTTAACATTCTGCGGTTCTGCAAGTACAAATATTAAATCCTTTCTCGTCAAACAAAATCTTAATATAACTTTCGAAACTTCTAATAACTTAGGTAAACATATTAAAAATAATAAATCTCGTGTTGAAAAATCAAGTAAATCAGGAATCTATAAACTCAATTGCGGTTCTTGTGATAAAATTTATATCGGTAGGACCTATAGGAGTTTTGGCATAAGAACATCTGAACATAAACGTAGCTTCGATAAAAATAAATCTGATTCAAATTATTCAAACCACCTAATAAAAGAAAACCATTCATTCAATAAAAACTTTGACATATTACATATAAAATCAAAAAGTTCAAAATTAGATCTCCTAGAAGCATTAGAAATAAATAGATACAAACATTCGGACAAGCTTTTGAATGAACAGGTAGATGTGAATTACTCACCCTACTTAACTTGTTTAATTAGTTTTTATTACCTTTCATACTAACTGTATAATGGCTCGGTGTGGATTTTCCTGTTATTCATCAACTTGTTCTACGATTTGTGTATAATACCATACTCTTCATTCTGTTTTTCATTCTTGATAAAGCTGCTGTGTCAGCGAAACGTCGTCGAATTTTTTCAAATAAAGTGTAGATTAAAGTTAAACCTTGTGTTTTTATCTCATTAATATTTTTCACGTTTTTTTTGTTAGGATTTGGTATTGATCAGCTTAGAGATGATAGAGAAGATACATATTGGCAATCAGATGGGCAATTACCACATCTAATAAATATTCAATTTCAAAGGAAAACTACCATAAGTGATATCTATATTTATACAGATTATAAGCTGGACGAAAGTTATACACCTAGCAGAATATCTGTAAGGGTTGGAACTCACTTCAATGATTTGCAGGAGATAGAAGTTATTATGCTCACTGAACCAACTGGTGAGTGACTCTTCTTCAGTTATGTATATATAATATAAATTAGGTGTGAATTTTTTAATTTTTATCAGTTCCCCTTACTATAAAATGAGCAACTATTAATTTCAATTCTGGTTATTGGAAAAATTACTTATCGATTTTTGTTTTAAAACCTCTGATAATAAATGTATGTCAACATATTTCTTCGAAAAAATTTTTTCATCAAAAAGTTATTTCATGAATATAATGTGATATATAAAATATTTGTAGGTTGGGTGCATATTCCTATAAAAGATATTAGAGAAAAGCCCATAAGGGTGTTCATGATTCAAATAGCAGTGACCAGTAATCATCAGAATGGCAGAGATACTCATATGAGACAAATTAAAATACATAGCCCAATAGAAGATCAAGGACTTCTGGACAACTTTTCAAGATTTGCAACTGTAGACTTTCAAAAGCATGCAACAATAAGATGAAGCTAATCGTAAAATATAAAGAACAATACCAAAAACAAAATTTTTCTAAGTAGAAATAAAAACAATCTGCACTACTTAGATCATACAAATTGTATATAAATATCATTTAAGCTGATAAAAAAGATTTTTAAAATAATCTACCTTTTCATGGAAACATAGTCTTATTTACTTATTTCTCACTTTCATTCATTATAAGATTTATTTCATATCAAATTCAGTATTATCTTCATTGTTATAATTCTATATCAGCCGAGTTTATCTAGAAACAAATCTAGTTGTGAAAAAAATCCAGAGAAATCTTAACGTTTTGCGACATGTATTTTTTGAATCATACGAGTTTTCTTACATTATCCGATGGACCATGACCAATTAGGCTTTATTTTGTGCCAAGAATTCTACTTGCTGATCAATTTTCTGGTATAATTTATCATGTGATCTCAATTTATCAATAATAACTAATTGAAAGTATTGTCATATATTTGTACTCTTGACTATTGTTCAGAGGGAACATATTTCCCCAAAATGACTCAAGGTTTCTAATCAACCAACTTTTCATTCATAATCTTTTTTATAGTTGATATTGTTGACTAGTTCTAAGAAACTCAAGATGATTGTTAACGATCTTTGTAATTTCATGACAATCTTTCCAATAGTTTTATAGTTTAGGAAACCTGCAAACAAAACTCAGTTGTTGCATAATAAAGAGTGGTCTTTTTTTAATATATCCCTGTCATAGATTCCTTTATTGAATGCATCATTGAAGTGTAGATGATTTCAATATTGTTTATCAATATACCAAAATTCATGTGTACCTAAATAAAACTCATACCCTGGAAGAAATCCAATCAATTGGAAATCTATATTTATTAATTATTATGGTAAAAATTACTCGACGATAATCGTACAAATTCCTCATTTTCCTGTAAAATTCACTAGATTCTCATTTGAATACTTATGCAACTCCAATTGTTTATGCATGAAAACGGTAAGAACTTCCACGAATTTTCCGAAATTTATTTATTTATTTAGCCTACAAAATTTTCACATTGAAATTTTGTATGAATACACGGAAAACCCCATTGAAACATTGAGTCAAATTGATTATATAAACCAATGAATGTAATTCAACAACATAAATAATAATCAGATAAAACAAAAGAAACACGTAGTGAATAATTATTATTGGTTCAACGCCAAGCCTCTAGTTCTAGACTTGAAGCATCCAAATGACAATGAAAAGAAATCAAGTTCTCTACCAAAATTGTTGGCCAATGACAGGCAGCGGTTGATGTAAAAGTTGGATCTACATGTTCGTTTGTTTGTTCTTCCTTTAACATACTCTATTTCTGCCTTTCGGCTAATGTCACCTCACTAACCCGGGAATTTTGCCGAACCCCTCTCGTGTCGAGGGAAGGGATCTTTAATGTCCAAAACATCTCTGTTAGACAGGACCGAGAGCTTTACATCTCCTCCGAAAGATGGACACTCAAGCGATTCCCAGAATCCGAAAAATCGCACCGACTTTGTGGGGATTGAACCCAGGTAACTCTGCGTAGGAGACGAGCATCATATCCCATACGCCACCGAGCCGGCGATTTTTATGTCTTAGAAAGAAACATTGCAATAATGGATATTACCGCCGACAAATGTTTTCAGATATCTGTCTCTATTGAAGAATACAAAAAATATTTAAATGAATTGCAGTTAGATGGTGTCTCTGGTTCGGATGGTCAGTCGACGGTTTGCTAATTTTTTCTCCGAAGTATATAGTAATAAAATGCTGTTTCCTCCAAGATTTGAGTTTGCTAATACCATCCACGCGTCGTCCATCATATTCCCACCTAGAGAGATTTTTAAGGTCGTCTGTGGTGCGAAACCAAAGTTGAGTTATTGACCAGATGGGATCCCCTGTTTCTTTTTGAAACAGTGTGTTAGTGTCTTGGCTGACCCTATTAGTAGACTCTTCAATATGTCTCTCAATATGGGACAGTTTCAGTCAGTTTGGAAGCAAAGCTTTATCGTCCCCATCTTCAAATCAGATGTCAGAAATTCAGAGGAGTCGCTATACAATCAAACATTCCTAAACTACTGGACAGCTTGGTGTGTAGCTCTCTGTCCTAGAAATGCAATGAAGCTTTAATAAGCGAGCAGCATGGTTTTAGAAGGGACGTATCACAATCTTAATTTTATACATTGAGGAGATTGTGGATTCGTTTGAAGGAGGCTTTCAGTTAGATTCAGTGTATACAGATTTTTCGAAAGCATTCGATCGGGTTAACCTTAATCTATTAAAGACATTTGTCATATTTTTTTGCAAATTTGTCTTTAAATTGAACAAGATCCGAGAGGAAATAATATATGGGTGACGTCAACCCAAATTATTGGGTTCATAATGATTCTTGAACATCTATAGATCATAATCGGCATCACTTAGAAGACCGAACCTGGCCATCGGGGCTCTCTCGGTTAAACAGAGAGGGAATTGTTTTTGTTGAGTTTGAATATTGGAGATTTTCTGCGATTTTACTTCAAAATTGGCAAGCAAGAACAAGGTAGTGATTATGTTTTCATTATGTTATCTCTTTAGTCCTTTTGTTTTGGCCATGCTTGTTACGTAAAATCTTTTCTCAGATTCAAGTGAGTTTAGACATATGAGTCAGGTATGATTGTTGAAATATTTTTCTGCTTTTTTTCTTTCTCCATTGTTAAAGATTCCTGTCCCAAACCCCTTTCCTTTCACCCTTGTCCTCGTCTGGAATTCATGGAGTGCAAGATGAGAATGAGAGAATGAAGCTGCTAAGCACAAAAATTTTTGGTACTCTTTATGTACACGATACTAACACAGCATAAACAGATAAGCTATTGCTAGTGCAATAACGACAGGAAACGAGTTTTCTCACTCGTTTATTGAATCATACGCAAGCTACTATTGTTCCTCTGTTACATTTACTGAGCTCACATTTAGGAGCAATCGTAGAAGACATGATGAGTGTTTAGATCTTGCCTTAATCTGGTTTTTTATGATGGTGTTTTTCTGACACACACCAAAATTATAGATATAAGCATTTATTGTAAATATAATTATTCGATTTTTGTAAATCCTCTCTATTCAAAATATATATATATATATATATATATATATATATATATATATATATATATATATATATATATATATATATATATATATATATATATATATATATATATATATATATATATATATATATATATATATATATATATATATATATATATATATATATATATATATATATATATATACATAGACTTTAGACTTTAGACTTTAGACTTTAGATTATTTTTGGTTCTGTATTACTGAGTTTAATAAATAACCATATTATATTCGTTCAAGAATCTGACGCATCTTTAAGCGAAAAGCTACCCTTACTACATTATTGTCTGGAAAAAACAAAGAAGAAAATACACGAAAATAGAGTCAAATAATATACAATTTACATATTAAATAATTCTGTATTTGAAAACTTCAGGAAATGTGATGAGAAGAAACATTATCTATAAATATATTCAATTTATCTATCCTTCTGAGATTCCCTGATTTTGTTGAATGTGAATTTAAGTATGTTCGATAAGTTCTTCAAATGGGACCACTTTGACAATTGTTTCGAAAGGTAAGATTCATTTCAAATCGTTAAAATTCAGAGAAACCCCCTCACAAAAAAAAAATTGACTAACAATTTCTGGCCAATGATAAGCTACGTATTCAGATCTGAATTGCGGTAATCCTGCTGTTTTCGCTGACCGCTTTCGCGCATCCAGTACCGAGTCGAACAGATGTTTCCCGAAAGTATTCGAATTGTAGCCAGTGTTGCCAAAATTTATCTCAAGTCGGAGATTTGATTACCTATCGTTGAAAAAAAGAAATAGTAAATGATAAGGATATACTATTGACGTGAAACCTATAGCAAAAAACTTCTAATCAGAGGCGTAACTTCACGGGAGCGGAAGGGAAATGTATGACTCGTATTTTTTCGCAAGTGGGCTCAAGAACACGCGCTTGATTATCTAAATAAACATAAATTTTTTGACATATCTCAGACATGGTATGGCGTATCGTATAGCACAAGATCTTTTCAACGTATAAGGAGTTTCCAAAATATTCAAATGATATTCGAATCTGACCTCTCATTTCAGTAATTCAATAAGTTCAACATGATGGATGAGGTTGAGGGAAAATATTTCCCCTTGTTTGGTATAAATTTTCTGACAATCTGAGTGCAGAATATGAATTGCTTCAGATATTTTTATAAGCTAGAACCTATAATATTCGGTTGATACAACAGGGTAATAAATTGAGGAATTGTATACTATACAATATGTTCTTTTCATTCATTTAGAGGTGCCGCTAACAACATCTCAGTTATATTAATTCATTAGTATTCATAGGTCTAATAAGATATTTTTCATGTGGTTTTCGAATTACTCACGAATTTTGATAACTTCCCAATTTAACCCATACTCGATATTTTGGTTATGAAATTTACGTCTAAAATGTTTTCACATTACTTAGACTTTTTTTGTAAATTGCCAAAATTCCTTTTCCCCCTTGACAGGTTTAGACCTAGATTTGTATTTTTTTTTAGAACACTTATTTAAGAAATATCTAACAAATCATATTATTCTCATCACATATTTTTCATGAAAAAAACTCAATACTTTTCGCATTTCCTCCAGCAAAATTAATTGTTGACTTTCGAACCATAGAACTTCGAGAGTTCTTCAATGGATAGCGATCGTTATAATACAATTTGCGAGATTGCATGGACTGAGTTGTTTTCCACAATCCGATATAAATTACAGCTTTCATTGAATTATTTAGCTCATTGCTATACATGATTCTCAATGTTCTGTGGTTCTGAAAGTTACTTCCTATTTTAACCGACTTCAACAAAAATTCAAAAAGGAGATCTCTCTCCTTGGATAAGTCATTAGAGGTTCTGACAACCAAGCCGAGGGCCTGGGTTCAAATCCCAGGTAAGATATGGATATAGTATGAATGTTGGTATGTTTGTCCACGTATATTTATAAAAATCCCATTAGAGAGTCTGGATACATAACCGATAGGTTGAGTCCATAACCTATGAAGGCCAGATAACTTGTAATCCTCAGGGGGCAGTTACCATTGCACGGTCTTAGGGAGTGGTTTGGAGTCCACTACAAACTGTAGGTCCATAAGACAATCAAATAAACAAACAGAAAGGAAGACGCTATGAATTCGAGGGGAAGTTTTTTTTTGCATAACAAGATGGGATGAAAAAAGTAGTAGAATTCTCGATCAAACTCTTTGAAACGGCTTGGAAGATGCGTACCGCAGCTAGAGGTTAAATATCAAGTGAAAATCTTTCAAGATCACCGTGGACAAGCCCGAAACCAGAAATTCAATGACAAAAATTGAAATTACAGTTTCATTCCTATATCAAGCCAAATAGAAAGAAAATTTTCGGCTCATCCACTACAATCTATTCAAAAAAGTGGCTAAACAATGTAAAAATATCTTTTACGTAACTTCAACAATAACAGAGACATTGAATAACTCAAAAAACACTGAACTTGAAAAAATCCACCAGGAACAGAGATCTGGCAACTCTGGCTGAAATTTAAATCGTTCGGGAAACATTTGCCGTCGGCTCGGTACTGGATGCGCGAAAGTGGTCCCTCGTAAACAGCCGGATTACTACTTCCTTTTTAAATCCAAAAAGTTTTCAATGGGATCTGCAACGACAGGGATGACGATAATCTGAGAAATACAGTTTGTGACAAGTCGGAGATTTTCAGAAATCCTTGAATAGATAATATGTTATATCTTTATCATTGAAATGTAGATAACAAACTACATAAGATGTTAAAGATAAGAAGTTTTCTGTATTATCCTTGAATAAGGAGATTGTTGTTTGGAGTTTCTTTTCCCTTCACATTTGAATTGTAACTAAAATTGCATCCAGGTACACCATACTAACGATGTATTTTGAAGAAACGGATATTCACCTATCTACGTAACAACGATTACACAACACTTTCGATTAAAATAATATTGATACACAATGGACAATATTATCCTGGTGTTTTCTGACTTTAACTATTTAACCTTCATAAGGTCTTCGGGTCAACTTTGACCCATTTTGAGATAAAAATGTAATTTTCTTAGAAAATAAGCGTTCAAGAAGTTTCATATTCTATGACTTTTAATTATTCGCTTCAATTTACTTATTATTGGAATAAGTTTATCAAAAATAATTAAAGTATTCCACATATGATATTTTTTACTCTAACGGTCTTCAGGTCAGAGTTGGCCGCAACTAATAACAAACGCACAGCGCATCTGTTATCGTCCCAATTGTTTATGTATCGTTTAACTTTTTGAACGAGACGTTCTTTTGTTCTACCCACACAAGTCTTAGTGTTATATAATTAATAAAATCAATCGAACAACACGTACCCTAGTTTACAGTGGTGAAAACGTTATATTTGCTTAAAAAATGATAGACTATCAAATAGAAGCGGCGTTATTAGATGAAATGTCGGATAGTAATGAATTTTCTTCTGAAACAGAAGAATATATCGAAGAAGCTGAACCATCTCATAGCTCGGATAATGACAGTGAATTAGTGCTGGTGTCAACAATGACGTCAAAAAATGGACAAATAAAATATTCCAGAAACCTCGACACACAGTCTTATGGAAGAGCTTCCAGAGAAAATATAATGAACATGATACCAGTTTTAACACGAAACTTTTGCTTGAGGATTACCTTAGAAGAAAAATCCAGTTTTGAATAATTTTTCCCTCCACCTTTGATATACACCATATTGAAATATACAAATTTGGAAGGTGAGCGTGTTTCCGCTGATGATTGGCTACTATTACTATCTGGTGTATTTCGTTCAAATAATGAAAGTGCCGAAAACTTATGGGTTAGTGAGAAAGGCAGGCCTATTTTTGGGGAAGTCATGCCATTAAAAACTTTCGAAAAATTGTCTAGGTTGGTTAGGTTTGACAATAGAGAAACTCGATCCAAACGGTGACTGCTGGAAGAATTTACTCCAGTTCGAGATCTGTGCAATCAGTGGGTTGACCTTTGGCTAAAATTTCATAATCCTTCTGAAAACGTTACAGTAGATGAGCGGCTTGTAGCATTTAGAGGAAGATGTCCATTTCGAGAGTACATGCCATCAAAACCAGCTAAATATGGCATCAAATTTTGGGTTCTATGTGATTCTGCCATAAGTTACGTTTGGAATATCCAACCCTACACGGGCATAGAAATAGGAGGTGTTCCTGAAAAAAAACAAGGCATGTGTATACTCCTTGATTTGACTCGCGGCCTGAGAGGCCACAATCTTACGGTGGATAATTTTTTTACATCCCAACAACTACACTTGGAGGCAAAATTAGCGGAGCACTCGAAAATTTAACCAAATTCGAAGTTCGATATTTTTCCTAATTCTCAACCGATTTAGATGATTTGTTCGGCAATTTATAGATCAACTTTTCTGCTTTGTAGAAATTATAAGAGAAAACAAAAAAATTTGAAAAAAATTTTATACGGGGGCAAAACTAAAAGTGTTTTTTTTTGTCAAAAATTCGTAACACCCTGTGGAATTTCGTGATCCGAGTTGAAACGTACAATATCATGGTCTGTCAAGACACATCTTCCTACAGTAACGCCCTTCTTGTTTCATGCGTTTATCTCTATTTTTGCAAAATATATTTAATTTCAAGTGGAAAATCACCATTTTGGAGAAATTCCATTTAATCAAGAAATTGTCATTAGAATTCGTCTATCAATTTGGAATTTTCTTATAATCACTCAGGCGTGTCGAAATTGTCGTTTGCGATTTTTATGGTCGAATTGCATTAGTTATTGATGACAATTTGGTTAATTTGGTAATAATTAGGAATTCATAGGAGATAACAGTCGGTAGGTATTAAAATACACAACCGAATTCTGGGACCATTGATAAAACTTTTCATTTACACATGTGCACACCTTTTTTTATCAAATATGAAATACAACACACGTTTTTTTGTATATGACCACATTTGCACTTGTTTGAAGAATGAGAGTTTTCCATTCTTTGATTTGATACAAATTCGATCGGTTGCGTTGTTTTGTGATTCTTTTACTGTTTACGATTCGAAACGGTATTTTTCATTCAGAATGAGAGATTTACCACCAACCTCAGTAGCAAGGGCAGTTACATTGATCGAGGAAGGGCGCACCTACCGCTCAGTCGGTACCATGTTGGGTGTCTCGACGTCGGTTATCCATCGAATCTACCGACGTTACAGGGAAACTGGATTGTACGTGAGGAGGCGAGGACAAGGAAGAAATCGGGGAACCTGCGCTATACATGACCGTTTCATCGTCAATCAAACCATAAGAAATCCTCGTCTTACTGCTGTTCAGGCACGTAACCTGTTACAAGCAGTGGATAACATTAATGTCAGTGTGAGGACAGTCAGAAGACGATTAAATGCAGTTGGTCTGAGATCATACGCGCAAGCAAGAGCACCAAGGCTCGATAGAGCCCATCGGGTAGCAAGATTGGCGTTTGCTAGGGAGCATGTAGCATGGACAATCAATCAGTGGAGACGAGTTTTATTTAGTGATGAGAGCCGATATTGTGTGAATTTCGTGGATGGTAGAGATAGAATATGGAGGCATCGAGGGGAACGGTATAATCAAGCGAACTTCGCAGGAACTGAGTAATACGGTGGAGGGTCAGTTATGATATGGGGTGGCATATGCTTGGGAGTACGAACAGAACTGGAGATTATTGTCAATGGATCACTTAATG
Source organism: Cryptolaemus montrouzieri (assembly GCA_013387265.2). NCBI lineage: Eukaryota > Metazoa > Arthropoda > Insecta > Coleoptera > Coccinellidae > Cryptolaemus > Cryptolaemus montrouzieri. Next base: position 87,316,756 of record JABFTP020000001.1, on the reverse strand, counting down.
CCCATCGGTATATAACAGAAATCTTGGAGCCCCATGTTGTGCTAGAATATCTCAATGAAGTTGGGATCACACGAATGGACTGGCCGTCGCGGTCACCGGATTTGAACCCGATCGAACACGTTTGGGACATTCTTGGAAGAAGGGTTCGACAACGGAATCCAGGCAACGTTGAAGAGCTGACATTGGCTTTGGTGGAAGAGTGGGACAACATACCTCAACAGATGATAGACAACATCATTGGGAGTATGCGAAATCGTATGCGCGCTGTAATAAGAGCTCGGGGGGGTCATACTCGCTACTAAAATCAAATGTTTTTTTGTGGGTCATCATGAACATTTTTCTCAACATGTTCATTTCATTTCACGAGTGTATCGCCAGGATACACACCTGCTCTCAATTTTGGACAGGAATGATAATTATTATAGAGTGTCACACAAAAAAATTCAAAAATAAATGTGCAAAATCAACGATTTTTCCAGTGTACCTCGAGTTCTCCCGGAGCGTGAAATTGGCCATTGAATTTCAGAAATTTTCATTTCGTTAGATTTCCGCTTCTCTAATTTTGATTTTATTTTTTGGCTAATCTCCGATATTATGCACCTACGCAAGATTAAACATAAATTCTTGAAATTTGTGACTTTTCGCTTCAAATTGGATATCTCTTGTAAAAATAGAGATAAATGCATAAAACAAGAAGGGCGTTACTGTAGGAAGATGTGTCTTGACAGACCATGATATTGTACGTTTCAACTCGGACCACGAAATTCCACAGGGTGTTACAAATTTTTGACAACAAAAACACTTTTAGTTTTGCCCCCGTATAAATTTTTTTTTAATTTTTTTTGTTTTCTCTTATAATTTCTACAAAACAGAAGAGTTGATCTATAACTTGACGAACAAATCATCTTAATCGGTTGAGAATTAGGAAAATATCGGATTTCGAATTTGGTTAAATTTTCGAGTGTTCCGCTAATTTTGTCTCCGAGTGTAGCTGGAAGGAAGGCTGCCTAGCAAAACGGCGACACTATTTGTAAAATTTAGGTATGCAATTGGTTACACCGTATATAAAAAACAGGAAGTCAATGTACAAATTCCATCAACTTGCACCCAACAAGAGGAAAACAACACTTGTACAGCTAAGAAGGCGCCCAAGAGAAGTCGCTGCCAACTATGTGCTAAAACTGACAATAAAACACCTTTGATCTGTGTAGATTGTAAGAAATTCGTAAGTAAAAAACATTTTAATACAGTTGTTCTATGTATCCAGTATGATAAGATATAATTTCATTTACATTTTGTTTTAATTACTGCTCTGTCTCTTTTTATAAAAATATCTAACATAGTATATTTCTTTTTATATTATATATATAAAAATTATAATTTTTACAAATATAAAAATTAACTGTAGAAGTAAATATATATGTCAAATAAATCCATTGAACAATTTATCTTTATTTTTTGTTCATTTTTCAGTATAATTTTACTACTTGGGTCAGATATGACCCAAAGCAACGTTTGTAAAATTAAAGACCTTACGAAGGTTAATTGAATAAAGAAACAGAAATTTTACAATAAGTCATCCAAAAATGGAACAGCGACCTCTTTATGCACTATTTGTTTCTCTACTAGCCAAATGTCCTGATATTTGAATTTTTCATATAAAGCAAAAAATGGATTTCCTTAAAACCTTCAAACATTTCAGCGTCGATAGGAAAGTATTACTCATCATCAAAGTCTGGTGTTTTCCAATCTTTCCAATTATATAGAAGCACAGATTTCCTTGTAAATAGAAGGTGAAATTAGGAACATATCTGAAAAATTGTCTTTTATTGTAACAAGGTTTACAAAATATCATAACAAAAATAATTAGGTGAATTTAAATACTTCAATAACTTAAAAAGCAAAAAATAAAAATATCTTCACATCATTTCAATCTTATTTAAAGTCTAATATAAAATAATAATACAAGTTATATTACACTATCACATTTTTTCAATATAAAATCACAATGGACAGTATGAACATTATTTCTGAGTATAATTTTCATTATTGATAAATACTCATAAGAATTAATCTTCTAAAACAAAACTTAAATTATAATTATTTTTAATGGGTCCAGAAAGTGCAGGAAGTGGTTGGTCACTCTCTGGTCTCAAATCATCATCATCAATGGTGTTATTATTATAAGGAATAGTGATTTCATCTTCAAGTTCTTGAACTTTAAAAGTACTTGACCACTCACTTTCAGGATCAGAAAATAATGTGGAAGTATCTTTTTCCAAGTCCTCTAAGGAATATTCAGAGACCTCTGCTAAACTTGGCTTCCTTAATTCTGAACGTAGTTCTATTAAACAAATAAGGGAATATTAATATTTTCAGAAATATAATAGATAATTTGTCTACGTAAATTAGAATAGATTTTCAATAATAAAAACAATCTTTTAAATAAGCCATACATACCATCTTGCTCAGAAACCCAGAGAGTTTCACCCCAGTCTTCTTCATCGAATTCCAAATTTTCATTGACATCTTTTTCATGAGTAGCTTGAAGCAAAGGCGAGTCACTCTCAGTTACATCAAATATTTCTGTAACTTGAACCTGAAAAAGATAGTATTCATTAATTCCTAAAATTTGAAGCGTAAATCCGAATATAATCGATTTCTTTATTTTGAAATATGTTGTTCCTTTAAAATATACGTACAGTGTTGTTTTCATCTAGGTAATAGTAGGTCATTATGTTTTCCTGTTGCGAAGTAACGTGCAAGATATGTTCGAAAGCATCAGCATTTGTCTCATAGCCATCTATTGTGATACTCGGAGGCCTCTGTTTCAACATTCTAGATGGTGGTACATTCTCACTAGGTTCTTGTTGGAATGGAAGATCACTAAAAGACACAGTAAAATGATAAATCTCCAAGATACATGGTTGAAGTATTTTGAATATTTCTACTCTTTCACCATTTACTTGTTTAACGTTTGTTCAAAACATGTAGAAATGATATTTCAATATCTTGAATGGCCAAGAATTTCGAGTAACCACCTGGTCGGATATATCATCAAACAGAAATTAATATCTGAATTATAATTTAGTCTATCCAGAACATAAAGCAATCCTTGAATATTTAGGTAACTACTATCTGAATCGATTTATTTTTTAATTTGCTCATGTAAAAGAAGTCTATGAGAAGGAGCTAAACACCTCAAAAAAGTCTAGGGAACACTTACCAATATCTTTAGAATATGAAAAATTTGAAATTAGAAAATGACAAAATTTGGTAAAACACAAAAAAAAATCCTGAACTAATATTTTCGAAACGATATGGAAGCACTTATATTTTTCAGTACCCAGAAGGTCCACCTCTGTTATTAATGACACTTTGGCATCGTCGCGGCATGATCAATATTAAATTGTCTACTACATTTTGGCCTAAGTCATTCCAAGCCCCCTGAACTGCTAATCGAAGCTCCTGTTCATGATGGAAGACGTTTTGACGCAGGAGATTTCTTTTTAGGCTGTCCCACACATGCTCCATGGGATTCAGATCTGGGGAGCAGGATGGCCACGGTAGAAGATCGATATCATTCTCTTCAAGAACGTTCAAGACAACTCTTGCACGATGAGGAGGGGCATTATTTTGTTGGAAGAGTGGATTTTGACCCATTGTTTGGATATACGGTACCACTACAGTTAAAACTATCTCATTTGCGTAAGAATTTCCAGTGAGGTTGTTCTGTATGAAAACGAGGTCAGTTCTTCCACCAAGGCGTATACCTCCCCAAAACATCACTGATCCGCCTCCCTGTCTAACAACTTCTCGAGCATGCTGGAGACGGCTTCTCTTTCCAGGTTCCCTCCATATTCGAATTCTTCCCGAATCGGGATAATAACTGAATCTAGATTAATCACTTAAGAGAATTGTGGCCCACCTCTCTTGATCCGAGTTTACGTGTTCTTGGCACCAAGCTAAACGAGCAGCACGACTCTTAAAGGACGTCTGGAGTGGAGTTGATCTTCGTGCAGTCGATTTCTTACAGTTTGGTCGGAAATTTGTACATTATGAACTCGTGATAGCTCTTGAGCTAATTGAGATGCTGTGGTAGTACGATCTCTTCTGGCTTGTAAAACCAAAAATAGGTCTTGGGCGACTGTAGTAATCCTGAAACGACCTGTATGGCGTTCTTCTACGCTACCTGTTTCATTGAAACGCGACCATAAACGGTTTATGACACTTCCCAGAACCCTGGACACTTCCCGTTGTTAGCTTCCAGCTTGGAGCATGCCAACGTCTCGTAACAAAATGTCAAATGTCGTCTTTCCATGGTCGAATCACAAAACTTGAATCTTTTATTAGTGCTTACAACAGAAACAAAGTGTCAACTAACTGATTTCAAACACTGAATACATGAAATGATTATAAAGCAGCGTCGCATCTGCTGCATTTTAAGTTTTTTATAAAAAAAAACTGAAATCTGTTGCGGCACTCTACATAATTTGGTGAGAAATTGATGCAGGTGTTCATTTAAAAAAAAAAATCATCCATATTGATCGTTCTGGATACGAGATATCGATATTCAGAAGTGTTCCCTAGACTTTTTTGAGGTGTTTATTTCTTTTTCAAATGATTATATTTCTGAGCGCAGGACAGCTAGGTTCGTGGAGTTCTAAAAGCGATCGAGTCTTTCTTCTGAATTTAATAAGAAATACCTATCGTCTACATTGCATCAGAATAAATCAATAGGAGACAATACACCGCTGTTCATTTCGTGTGTCAATTCAAAAACTTCCCTTATATATGTAAATAAAGGCATGCTCCCCAATTAATTGATTAAGTTAAATGATAAGATTCCTCGACACCAAGCAGTCATTTGATTTATTTCTTATAGATATACTATAAAAAGCTGTTCGAAAATAAAAATATTACGTTTACTTAGTTGTAACGAAATTCGTATTAGAAGTGGCCGTTTGGTGTTGTAGTCTAATCGGTACACAAAATTGTTTACAGGAAATAAAAGTTCTAGCGAACAAGCAATTTTTTTCCAGTGGGTCCTCAATGTCGCTTATAATCCTTATAATTGTAGGTATCAAATTGATCGATTCAATTTTTTTCATTTTATACCGATCGGTGTATTACTTTTCGGCGTATACACATCAAAAAAACCATCGAAAATGGCTTTCTTCTCGCCGTATTTCTTTCAAACTTGCTCATCATAACTTGCTACCTGCTGTAACTGTAGACTACGACAATAGAGTAGTTTTTTCTTTGAAATTGGGAAAATCCGAAATTTTCAAAAATATATCAACTTTTCGAAAAAAAATGTGTCTTGAAATCAGCTGTCACATCCCGATAGGTAGTCTTGGAGAAACAAAACTGGATAACTTTTTTCTTGAAGAATTGAAGTGTCACAAAATAGTTGCGACTATCTTATTGATTTTAAGTGTACGAAATAATCAAGTTTTTTTGATGACTTGAATATTTCTTCTAATTACTCGATATTCTCTCGAAATTCCATTGCTGGCAATTTTAAATAGTTTTATTGTTAAATTAATGAATTTAAATTTGCTTTTTTTCATTTATTCGAAGCTACATTCGCAGCAGGTAACAATTTATGAAATTTTAATATGCATGTAAGAAAAAGCAAATTTTAATTATAGCACAGATAAATTCATAAATATTAAATAAATTCTCGTCACTTTAGGAAGTGAGTTTTTATGATCTTAATGAGCAAAAGATAAATAATCAAAAATTATGTCGTTCTATCACCAGTTGTGATGAAAGTTTCAATTTCATACGAAAAAGTTTCTACAGATTATTCGAATTTTACGGTTTCTCTTGTCATTATTCCAAAAAATTTTATTCGCCTGAAAACTTTTCCATCGTTGAAACGAACTAATTAGAAAAAGAACTATGCATTTCCATTGCTTTAAACTTGAGTTAGCCTCAAGAATTCATACTAAAGTCACTATCTAAGTTTTCCAATTTTCCCTCATAATTTTAATTTTTTTTCCATACAATCCTAATACTAACTGTTACAAGTAGTTTAAGGCAAAAATAGGTCGAATCCCTACAGCAGTTCAAAAGTAACAACTCACCAACAAACAGAGTTTAATTTTTATTCATATATTTGAAATATGATAACCAATGCTAAACATTCGTTTAAAATTTTACCAATAATAAATAACAGACTTTGTCATTGTTCAAGAATGGTCGCGGTTTCTTTCACCAATCAAAACTGATAAAAACATCAAATAATTCCGGCATCAATCAGCCTTCATTATATCAGTCATGATTATACATAAAATATTCAAATAAAGTTAATCCACTTCTTTGGGAGTTTATTATTGATAATAATATCAAATATTCTGCTAACAATCATCCTTTATCAGTTCATTAACTTAATCAACTCAATTTCAAACAGTAGAAAGCTTGTCTAATCAGCCGCGAACCCCAACAAAGAAAACTTAACAATGATATTTCCTTAATTTGGAATTGAAAGATAATTGAACAAGTGGCTCTCGTTACCGATGACTTCATCATCAAAAATACCATTACGAACTTTGCACAGTGCAACTGAAATTATCACTAATTGAGTTGCAATTAAAATAATGATGATCTTTATAAATCTGTAGATAAAAAAATTAAGGAGAAACGTACCCATCGTTGAGGTTGAGTGTAAAGTTCAAATTCACCTTATTTTGCATAGTATAATCTTGGCAGGATTCGGCATCATACTTATCTATAAAACAAAAACGAGATTATAAGAAAATGTATGCATTAGACAATAAATTGCACAATTAATTTAAGATTTATCTTTATTAAATGAAGGTGTCTGAAATATTTTGATTGATATTTTGGATATTCATCATTATTTTTAGAATTAAAGGAATAATACTCAAGTATTATTCAAGATAGTATACGCAATTAAATTAATGAAACTTTACTCACTTCCATATTCAGTGATGGCTAATTGGCAGGAAATTTGTGCAGATATTTGCTGCCTTGTTTTGTTCACCCTGTTCAGAATTTGTCCCATTTGGTCCATGCAATATTTACTTGCTTCCCATACACCATTTCCCAGTTGAGGAGCAGCTGACATGAACCTTGGGGAAAAAATTACATTACAAGTAGTTATTACTATAATATTATGCAAACCCCTTCAACTTAACACATTAGCTCCAAACATAAAATGAAAATAACTGAATACATATCTCAATGAATTTTTTCATTAAATCTATGCACAAATATATAAACAGCAGCGAAGCATGGTGGAAATTATTATTAGGAATTATAACTGAGTAAAATATATATAATTTTCCGAATAATTTTCTAATATTGCAAAAAATTGTTTTCTAGTTCAACTAAACAATGTTTTATAATATTATAAATAAAATAATATAATGAAATGCGAGACTTTCAATTAAAAATTATTGCTTTATCGAACCTACTCAAGGTGCTAGACAAGTATCCAACATTTTTCACAATAATACATGGTGATTTCCCAAATCACAATTCAAGAAAATTAAATTTGACAAGAGCTTATTTGATGTCTCGTTTCAACAAATTAGGTATAACATTTTCCACTCAATAACTTTTAGCATTCAAATGAATATCTTGTTTCTTAATCTAGATAATATTCCATCAATGTTCACTAAAGTGATAACCCCATGCATATTTTATGGAACAGAACTTTTAGAAATTATTCAAAATATCAAATAATTTTCAAGAGCTCGAAGCTGAATTAAGCCATGTTATGAGTCTAGAAAATTGCATGAAATAACTGATTTTGGAGAGGAATACGTCAAAATGAATGAGGAACATATCATACTGTCAATATTTTGTTAGAATATATTTGCTTCAAAATCGCTATGTGTAATTGAATGAAATATCTCTCTTTTGGGAGTGAAATTGTTCAAAAATTAATATTTTTTTAATGTGTTCTCTCTGGAAACCAATTAATGTCCTAACATAAGGCAAACGCTTCCGCTTGATAATATTTACTGGAAAAGTTGCCTTTAAATTTGTTGTTCAAATAATCATAAATGTAATCCTCGAGTCCTTTATGGACAAAAGTGCTTTTAAATGTATAAATTCTAATTTTTCCCCAAAGATTGAGCAAGATACACATGAATACAATATATAATCCCATTAAAAAGGTAGTCGCAACGAACAAAAGGTACCATGATTTCTAGACCTCAACTTTCGAATGTAATTACTTGAAAGAGAATGAAGTAAACTGTGAAAGTAATATGCAATGAACTTATTCTACAATACTTATCGAAATACTAGGCTGTTCAAGATGCTACCGGCCTCTTAGAAATGGCGCAACCAATCTTTGAAAGCTAAGCTATTTTAAGAAGTACTAACCTTCAAACACATTCTCCCAAAATTTCAGCTCAATCTGTCAACAAATTGTGACGCTACATCGTTTTGGTATTGAAAAAAATGACAAGACTATGCACCAGCTCACAAATCGATCAAAACAATGGCGAAATAGCACGAATTACGCTTCGAATTGCTTCTTCATCCCCCGTATTCGCCAGATTTGGCCCCCAGCGACTATTATCTCTTCCCAACTTTGAAGAGATCAATTCAAGTTGTGGTCGACGGTATCACATCTGATTGTTTCCAGTTGCAAGCAGGAGCACCTTAGGGATCCATTCTTTCGCCAACCTTGTTTCTGTTGCACATAAACGATCTTTTGTCATCTAAAGAGAACAAGATCTTCGGTTATGCAGGCGATAGTACCCTGGTTTCGTCTTTCAACAGTCTGCGGCCGATTACAGCTGCGGAATCTTATCATCAGAGATGTCAACAAATTAATAACTTAAACTCTGACTTACAGAGGATATCTGAGTGGGGTCAGTTGAACCTGGTGAGCTTCAACGTGAGCAAGACGCAAGCAACTACGTTTTCTAGAAAGGTCCCGCTGGAGAACCTCCTCTAATAATGCAAGGCCAGAAAATTACATCCAAAGATTCGATGCACCTTCTCGGAATAACGTTCAACTCCAAGTTTTGCTGGCATGAACATGTATCAGCAATAGCTAAGTCTGCATCAGCTGAGTTTTCTTTTCAGAGCCAAGCGATACTTCACGTCATCTCAGCTGTTACTTCTATATAAGGCGCAGATTCGATCTGCTTTGGAATATTTTTCCTATATATGGGGATCTGTGCCCAAACGTTCGTTGCGGGTGTTGGATAGTGACCACCCGGGATCTCCAACCGCTGTCTCTCAGAAGCCAAGTTGCTGACATTTCTGCTTTACAAATACTTCCACGGAAGATGCTCCAGTGAGCTGAAGGATGTTGTCCCGGGAAAACTCATGTTTTGCCGCAGCACTAGGCTGGCAAGGAGTTCTCATCATATGGCGGAACATTTAGCGAACCTCTCTTTATAAGAATTCCTTCGTTTACAAGGCCGGTGAGCTGTGGAACTCGTTTCTGCCCAACATCTTTTCAACATTCTACAATTTGGCCCTCTTCAAGAAGCGAGTAAACAGACACCTCAATTCTTCCTAGGCGCCTACTCGTGGTGTAACAGGTTCGCCTACTCCAGGGAAAAAGATTTGCGATCAATGAAGAAGGTGAAGCCGAAACTGATTAGTATTTTAAAGGCCATGATAAATCGTACTATTCAAAAGGCATTGCAATGTTGAAGACCGTTGAAATAAGTGTATTGAGCTAAAAGGAGAATATGTTGAATAATAAATACAAATTTTGGCTTGAATCTTATGTTTTCTCTGAGAGGCTGGCAGCATCTTGAACAGCCTAGTATTAATTAGTCCAGTCATTTAAGGTTTTGTCTGCGGAAAAATTCCTAGTGTGCTGAATTTTGTATACACCTTTATTACGACGATGTGAAAAATCGACATTTATATCCTGCCGGCTAAAAAAATTATAAAGGTCAAGAGGTCACGAAAATCAGTTTTTCGCAAATATCTCGCTACCTATTGCTCGGAGGTCAATAGAGGTCATTATAAAAATTGTTGTATTACTCAATTGTCTGGCCTCGTACATGATTAAATATTGAATGAATGTCGAAGAAATAATAGTAGTGAAAATTATTGCAACCATGCATAATGGGATATTTCGATGTGATATATTTTTTTAGCATATGATCCTTATGAATTGTGCTTTACAGAGAAACATATGGAAATTGTGTCTAACGAAAGCACATTTACGACTAAAATAAAAGATAGTATAAGCTAACAATATAATATAATTGGCTTTCATATGTCATTCCGAAGATATTTAATTTTCTATTTCTTTCTGCTGTACTTTGGCACGAGGTGCTCCATGCTGCTAGTGAGTCAGTACATATTTTAGCTGTTTATACTGGCACAGTATTTACTGCAAATTCTATGTATAAGAAATGAGAAGTTTATATTTGAAAGAGTAATATGCTTTCATGAATTTTCGTTCCATAATTATAATGTCGCTAACATAATTTATATGAAAATTATGAGCTGTTATAAATGAGAATTTAGCGAATATGAGGCAACATCATATCAGTAACTTTATTATATAGCTATAACAGTTCCATTTATTAATTTAATTAGTATTAAATAATTAATAATTGGTCTACTTCATCTACACACGCTTCGCTACTGTATATGAGAAACAATTTCAACAAAAGCCTCAGTAATATTCTTTCATTTAAGTCACCTCTGTTCACGAATCATATGGCTATGCAAAGGATTATATTGAACCATCATGTACCTCAACGTTCTCATTTCAAAAGTTTCTCCAATTGCACTAGTAATTTTAAATTGGGTAAGACCACGACAAATCTCAAAACGTGGTCGCTTTGTTTTACAAAACCTAAAACCATAGTTTCACGTTTTTTGAACCTTAATATTTCACCATTTCTTGATAGAAATCAGATAATATGGACAAATAATATTTCGTTTTTTCGTCATTGAAAAATATGTCTTAGCTTACTTTGTTATTGTGGCATAAACGATATCAACTGGAAGAGTATAAGGAAGGCTCAATACTGAAAGCAATTTCATTCCTCTGTGTTTGAAGATCCAATTCAGTAGTCCCTTGTTTGCTTTTTCAATGGCTTCTTGAAAGATATTTATTACGGTATCTGGCATATTTGAAACTAAAGCTTCCTGCAAAATAAATTTCAGTTCTACTTAATATAACACAGTTTCATATGCAAATTGGTGCAAATACAGTTTTATAACATTTTAGATTGTTAACTTGGTGTTTCCATATTGTACCAGAAAAACTTGATAATAAAGAAAGATTTTAGAAACTTCAGTTTGAAATTAGATGGTCAAATATTTGTAATGAAAACATCTGGCCTACAATTATTGATTGAAGAACTGGACACGTGATATGAAACCCAAAATTTAAAATAAGGAATAATAAAAACAAGTACTGTGTTTTAAGGAATTTTACTTAATAATTGCGATTCGTAACGCGTTTCACTACACCGTAGCTTCTTCAGACGAATGAATATACAGAAAAATATAAATGAGAATATAACTATAAATGTTCTTGAGTAATTAAAAGCTTATTGGGTTGCTTCTTCTTAAGTGGTTATTTATGACAGGTATATCCAATAAAATTAAGGAATCGATTGCTCCCCGAAAAGATTGAATAGAGGTGAAGGGCTTAAATCGACTTGTTCATTGATGAGTCTACCTGAGTGTTTGTATTTATTGATTTCTAAAGTTTCCCAAAGATCTACCTTCCAATATTTATTATCTGTATGCAAAATTTCAAACTGTGGGTCGAAAGAATGATTATTTTCTAAGAGATGATTCGCGTAATTTGAATCTGATTTTTTATTTGAAAAACTGCGTTTATGTTCTGATATTCTAATATTAAAATTTCTATGTGTTCTACCAATGTAGAAATTATCACAGTCATTGCAATTCAATCTATAAACACCTGATTTATTGTTTTTACCTGGTTTGGTTTTATTATTTTTATATATTTGCCTAAATTATTATTAGTTTGAAAGCTATGTTGAAATTATTGCTACTTAAGAATAATTTCAGTTTCTCACTTGTAATGCCAACGTAGGTTAAGGTGTTGATTTTTGTTTCAATTTATCGACAGGGTAAACTTCATTCAATGCGATTCTACTTTGTTTTTTATTTAAAATATTATTTATTAGTTTGGGATTGTAACCATTATTTTTGACTATTTGTTTAATCAAATTTAGTTCTTTGTTGAAATTTTCTGGTGATAACGGGATGTTAATCAATCTATGGATAAAACTATTGAATGCTGACATTTTATGTTGATACGGATGACACGACGAGTTATGTATTATAATATCTGTATGTGACGGCTTATGGTAAATTGCGAAAACATGTGAAGCAAATAATGATATCGTCTACATAGCGATACCAGTATAAACAATATTTACTGAGTGGATGATTATGAATTAATGTTAAAATAAGGACTTTAAAATGAGAGAAATAGCCCCAAGCTATTACTATATTTCTCACAATTTGTCTATGCGACGTTAGAAAAAAAATTGAGCATCATTGACAGCTACACAAATTCCAGTTCCATTTTAATACTTGGCAAACAGGTGAAACATGGCTGGTGAAGAAAAGGATTTCTTTTGAAGATTATTATCTCTTCGTTATATCAGTTATACTAAGCCTACTCTTGAAACCTTTATTTTAAAAGAATCCAATACTTATATTTGCTCACCTGTCTCTGAAGAACACATTCCTGACACTGGGGATCGTACTCTAAATTCTCATCGTGTTTTTCAGATACTGTAAAAGCCGACTGTACCGCAAGGCATCTTGTGCAGTTAATCAAATTATTTGTATGTAAAAATCGGAGAGCATCATCGAAGCCCTGTTTGCACATGTTCGATAGAACCTCGGGTTTCGGTGGGAATAATATTCTGGCGATTCTATACATATTGTGTTTCGATAATTCTATACTTGTATTGGCAATGTTGATCTGAAAAAAAGTATATTCTGTAATCAAAAGCGAAAATAATTTTAATTCATTAGGATACCAGACTAGAATTCTTTATAAAACAAGCTGTTCCATTCTTTTTATGTTACAGATTTATAACAAAGTTCTTATATTTTATGAAAATACATATATTTTTTTCTTATTAATTGTTTGATATGAATCCAATACTGGGTGATTCGCCAGGGGCGTGGTGCTCTGTATCTCGTACACTCTTGAACGATATTGTATTTAGTAAATAAGAATCCACTTCAGCAAGTTATTTTGCAGTAAACAGGGTGTCCCAATTTTCTATAAAAAAATCTTGGGAGGTTTTTTTCAGATTGGAACACCACTTTTTTGTTGAAGATTCAGGAGCAGCCTAAACTCTGCTATTATGTCTTTAAGTAATAAGTTTTTTTTCGTGAGTAGTTTCTCACAATTTTTTTTTCCGTAAAAATAGGCTCTCACATCATTGAATGCTCCTTCGGTCAGAGAGGATGAATACCTTTTTCCTTTCGTTTCTTATTGCCCAAGGATAGCTTTATTGATGAATTGAAATAGATTATCCTCATTTTATACAGGAGTGGCTCAAAAAAATTATTGAATATTGTAATTTTAAAAATATCATATCTCGATTTTTTCAAATGGAACACCCTGTATTTTATTATTCATGTTAACGCATAAAAATGTTGTGCTATATTCTTGCAGAAGTAACATTATCTTTATCTTCGATCATTTTCGAAATATTCGATTATTTGTAAAAATTTCTGATGGAAATTCTATCAAACTTATAAACATGCATCATTATTCGCACAGAAGTTTTTTCTTCTGTAATGATTCAAGTAGTAAAAATGAAACTTAAACAAGATAAGTCTTTTAACGAATGATAAAATCAAGATGATCAAAACGTAAATCGAGGTATGTGTTTTTTTATTTGTGTCTTCTGTCAGGTGTCTCAATTGACTGCCATGAAGTTCTTCAAAGAAGAAATGGTTGATATGATTTTTATTCTGGGTGAGTGTGATAAAAATTCTTTGTTGGCAAGTAGAGTTTATGCACATAGGTTTCCTGATAAGAGGCATCCTGATGCAAGATGCTTTGAAAAACTTCTAATTAGATTTATCGAAACGGTTAATATCGCTTACAAAAAACATGAAAAACCAAAAACTGCTACAGCTGAAGACAACCAGTTTTCAGTTTTGTTGACAGTGACAGAGGACCCGTATAAAAGCCAAAGAGAGATTTCCCAGTTAACAGATATAAATCAAACTTCCGTCCAGAGAATCTTGAAGGTGAATAAATTTAATGCATATCATGTACAGCTGCACCAGGAACTGAACAATCAAGACTATGAAAATCGAATCAATTTTTGCAATAGGGCAAGTGACAAAGTAGCGGAAAATCCAAATATTTTTAGCAGAGTTCTTTTCTCGGACGAGGCAACTTTCCACAAGAATGGGCTTGTTAACAGGCCTAACTTTCATTATTACGCCAAGGAAAATCCACACCTCAAGAGACAAATAGATCACCAGCATCGTTAGTCCTTGAATTTATGGGCCGATATAGTAGATGGATATCTAATTGGGCCGCACTTTTTCGACGGGCACCTCAATAGTGAAATGTATTTAGATTTTCTGCAAAATCATCTACCAATGTTACTAGCCGATGTACCAGAGCATATAAGACAAGATTTGAGGTTTCAACAGGATGGAGCATCGGCACATTACTCACATTAGGTTAGGGAGCATTTGAATCATGTATTTCCAAACAAATGGATAGGACGTGGTGGTCCTGTTAGATGGCCAGTTAGGTCTCCGGACCTTACAAGTCTACATTTTTTCTTGTGGGGTTATATTAAGGGCATCGTTTACCAGATTCCTTCTACAATACAGTTGGATATGAGACAGAGAATAGTCGACGCCTTTCAGTTAATCCGCAAAGGTTGTCGAGAGTTCAACGGTCTTTCCTCAGCAGGATTGAGTTGTTTTTACAAAGAAACGGGCAACATTTCGAACACTTATTGAAATAGTTCAACACCTTGTAGATCATCTCACCAAAAACCAACCTATTAAGTATTTCATACACGACTACCTTCTTGAAGTATCTCCATTTCTTTGATATGTACTAATAAACTCTTCTTTCGCAACCTCTGATTTTATTATTTCAGTTTACTTTTTTATTTCGAAAATGGTCGAAGATGAAGATAAGGTTACTTCTGCAAAAATATGGCACAATAGTTTATGCGTTGACATGAATAATAAAATACAGGATGTTCCATTTGAAAAAATCAAGATATGATATTTTTAAAATTACAATATTCAATAATTTTTTCGAGTCACTCCTGTATAAAATGAGGATAATCTATTTCAATTCATCGATGAAGCTATCCTTGGGCAACAAGAAAACGAAAGGAAAAAAGCATTCATCCTCTCTGGCCGGAGGAGCATGCGTGCATTGTGACGAAACTACTCACCATAAAAACTTATTACTTAAAAAACATTATAGCACAATTTAGGATGCTTTTGAATCTTCAATAAAAAAGTGGTCTTCCAATCTGAAAAAACCTCCCAAGAATTTTTTATAGAAAATTGGGACTCCCTGTTTACTGCAAAATAAATTGCTCAAGTAGATTCTTACTTTCTAAATACAATACCGTTCGAACAAAAATAATTCTTCAAGAGTGTACGAGCTACAGAGCACCGCGCCACTGGTGAATCACCCAGTATATTCATATCAGTCGCAAACTGATCAAAGTTTTCCTGATAACAATTCGATTAGTAATTCAAGATGTTTAATTAAAACATTGTTTTATCATAAAATCTTTCGTTTCTATGTAATTTTTTTCTGTTTTAACTTGACCCGTTGAATCTAATACATTTGTCAACGAAGTCCCAAATTGTTTGAAGTATACCTGATAACGTTTCCCTGAATGATTCAAAAATAAAATTTTAATTGTAATTTTTCAAATTAGAGCACACTTCGTTAGATTAAATAAAATTGAGTAGATTAGATAAAATCAATATCTGTATCATCATTCGATCAGTAATGAATTTTAATCATATAATTTCGATACAAAGTTGTGATATACGAGGTCAGACAAATAAGTAATGCGACAAAATTCAAATATCGAGTGTATTTAAAAATGAAGGTACATCGCTGCAATCACCTTCAGAGTAGTCCCCTCCCGCACCTATACAAGTATTCCAGCGAGTTTTCGTAACAATTTTGGAACACTTCTTGTGGTACCTCTGAGAGTACCCTCGTCACAGTTTCTTGGATATCTTCAACGGTGTCAATATGTCGACCTTTGACAATTTTTTTCATATGGGGGATTAGGAAAAAGTCGCAAGGTGAGATGTCTGGTGAAACGTTGCGGTGCTTTTAGACGCCAAAATCTGAGAGAACTGAACTGAGAGCATTGTCATGATAGTCCAGTGGTGCGAATTCTTTGTTAATCATCCCTTTGCTGTCGAAGAAGCAAATCAACATGGTTTTCACTTTGGACTTGCTCATTCTCGCCTTCTTTGGCCTTGGCGCTCCAGGAAACAGCCACTGTTGGCTTTGTTTAGTTTCTGGGTCATATCGAAAGAACCAAGAGTAATAACTCGATCGAGAAGAGTGGGATCACTTTCAACCTGCTCGAGACAATCTTGAGCAATCAAGAGAATAGATATCTGCCATGACAGTGACGGAGTGTTACCACAGGCCGAAAATAAAATCGGTCGCATTACTCAATTGTCTGACCTCGTCCAAAATAATTTGGAATATTCTAGGGGGTGATTTTACATGCAAGGCGAAAATTCCTATAATCATGAATTGCTGCTAATGCAGGTTTTTTGTATGAGCTCAGAAATTATTGGTAAACATCCAGAAATGAGTACCAAAAGAATTACACAAATAGTAAACGCAAGCAGGCAATGTGCTCGGAATATTCTTAAGTAATACCACAAGAGTTCAGATTTGGTCGGATATTTTTCTATGCTCGTTTTCGAATACTTACGTGCGGGCAATTTGTCGAGCAGGTCGAGTTGAATTACCGAAAAGTAAGTATGACAAAACGAGCTTAGAAAAATATCCTACCAAATCTGAGCTCGAGTGGTATTTGCTGAGAAAATTCCGCGAATGACAAAACGTACAAAATGAACTTTATTGAGAAATGCACACAAACTCAACGAGAAAATCATAAAGCATTCATTACAAACATGTTTAGTTATTATTGGAATGAGCAGTTATTGAAAATGCAATTACTATATACAATTTTTTCACTCCGGGCCGATTCTATATGGGACGATGTCTGAGGAATTATGGAAGATTCAGCATTCGCAAAAGTTTTTCGAAGATTTGAAACAAGATTCAAATGATGCTCATTGTTCAGTTGCAGGTAGGGCTTAATAGGGCTTGCCGTAGAGTGTCCGGTTTGTTTGATCAATTCTTGTTCACTGACGCATGCCTCAGATAGGTTCGAAACAGCACTGGATCTTTGGGAATGATTTGTGATCTTTTTATTTTTCGAATCCAGTCTAACTTTCTCTGCAGAGATTTTTGTCCATTTGGATATTTCATTTATTCCCAAAGGCATAATTTTGTACCAACCCTTAGAAGTACTATTTTTCCAAAATTGATTGGGAGCCAGAAATAATCTATCACATATGTAATATGATAGGGTATTTTCGACAATATCTTATAAAACAACCTCACAGGACATAAATCTGGCCTTTCCTTATTTTTACTAGCCATTTACTATCACAGCATTTTTTTGAGCCGCCTTGGCAAGTTTTCGAGAATACTGGGTTATATTCAATACGACCAGTCACTTCTCCGTTATTAAATGTCTCCTCTTTGAAAAAGTGTACCTTGCAAGTTGCTGCTTCACCGCCACGCCATGCTAATTCATAAGTAACAGTATGGAAAAATTATTTCAACAAACCTATCGGGGCATTTTCGTCCCAGTACAGAGCCATGCTATCAATTTCAGTTCTTGGTCATGCAACAGAACTTTCTTTGCGCTTTTCCACATCTCCTTGTAACATCTTCCTTTTAGAATTGGGAGCTTCACGAGCCTTTCTAAATGCTGAATCAGTAAAGGGGTTGAAACTCATTCATTTGTTTCATATTGAAATCCCAATCTATAAGAATTTCTGCAATATCTTCAATAGAATGCTGTATATACAAATCCTGAATTGAAATATTCAAAGATAGCACTGTTTGATGACGACACAGCAATCTACACATCATACAGAAATAAGAAATACATAACAAAAAGACTACAAGAAGATACCAACAAACTAGTAGAATACTTTGGAAAATAGAGAATCAAAATCAACGCAAACAAGTCAGTTGCAGTTTACTTTGATCACAAAAACAGAAGAAAAGACACAGAAAAACAGGAAGAAATAAAGATAGCCAACCAGAAAGTAGAATGGAAAAACGAAGCAAAATACCTAGGAGTATTAATAGACAAAAACTTGAAATTCCACAGCCAAATGGAATAAAACGCAAAGAAAGCGAGGCAGCTGCAAGGATATTTATATCCCCTCCTATACAGGAGCAGCAAACTGTCATTAGAGAACAAAATGAAAATAATAAAAACAATTATAGTACCAAGTATAACATACGCTGGAGAAATATGGTTCACGACAACAAAATCCTACAAGAAAAGAAAACCACAGGAGACAATAAATAAGATAGTCAGGACGGCAATTGGGAGCCCCTGGTACATAACAAACGAACAAATAAGACGAAGTCAATATTCAGACTCTAGAAGAAACGATAATCAAGAAGACAGAAAACTTCTTAGAAAGAATAGAGAATCACGAAAACGAACAAATAAGAAAGATTGTTCAAACAAAGATAAGAAAAACAGACAAGCACATTTCACTGCTACAGTGGAAAAGATGACAGGACGAAGAAAAACAAAACAAAAGAAGGGGGATAACAGAGTTATCTTCACTCGAGGATAAGAGTAAAACTTCTGAAAATGAGACAATAAAAAGAAAAAAGGCAAAATAAAGACGAAGAGGCGAAAGGAAAGATTCTTCCGGACGTCGGAAGAGGTCCGGAAGAATTAAAGAGACCACAGACTATATCCAAATCGAACATTCGTTCCTTGCAGGTTATACTGAATTGATTCCAAATCGAGCTGTGCGTTTTTCTTGTATTTTTGGGGATAGGATTCTGTATAGAACTATTTATTTCTGCTCTACTGGTGCTTCCAAAACGAGACATTTTATATTTATATCGGCAGAAACATTACAACAGGTACTAAAATGGCTGTTCTTGACAGTTTCAAAACCGTGCTATTTGTTGTGAATGTTGCGTCTATGGAAACGCAAGGATTCTTTATGGGCAAATTTATCCACTAATATCCTATCTTCCTTCCTATTTCTATGCAATTTATCCGATATCAAACTCGAATTTCTGTGTTCAAACATGCATTTTGACATATGAGTGGAAATGTCAAATATATCTACTTAACGACTATACACAACTCACGTAATATTGCCAATTAGTGTAATCAAAAGGGATGGACCCAAATTTAATTCAACCTTCAACAAAAAATTTAACTATTTAAAAGAAAAATTCTAATCAAGATAGCTTTACTGAACTAGCTCGCAGAGTGCAATTGATTTCCGAAAGAACCATTATCGAAAAAGAAAAATTGGAAGAAATATTCAAAGAAAATGAGAAGGTCATTTTCGGGCACTCAAGATTAATAAAACTGCCAATATCTATTAACCGTAATAGTACAATTCTTTATAAACGAAACGAGTCCAATGATAGACACAGAGATTTCGTATTTTGAAATGAATTAATACCAACTGTTGTAGAGTTTGTGGTAAAAACGTGATTTTGGAAACCACAAATTTCGTTTGTTGAATTTTTCATATCATTATGGTTTTACCATGTTCGTCATTGAACCCTATTCATCATTCATTAAATAATGATTTACGTTGTTGTTCCTTTAAGACGAACAAATGTTAAGTTTTTTTTGTTGAAAATCGCATGGCTGATATTCCAAAAACTATTGCGCAAAATAACTTTGTGTGAAAATGTTTGTTGACAATACCGCCTTACTGTAAAACTGGCAATGATAAACGCAATTAGGTACTCTGTAACAAAAAAGGATATTACTTTCCGAAGAACCTTAAAACTTAAGCATTCGGAACAAGAAGAATTTTTCGAAGGTATTAGTAATACGATTTTGAGTACCAATTAAAACCTCACTAAATGAATCACGCAATGAAAACATTAATTGGTTGAAATTAGCATAATAGAGTGATCGGAAACAGAAATTAGTCGATTAGTTCTAAAGTTAATCATGTTGGTATAGAATCAGCTGGCAATAGTATTCTTAGATTTCAAGAATTTGGAAGCGGCATTGAGAAATAGGTGATTGAAGACGCTTTTTCTTTCTGAAAACAAAAGTACCTTATCTAAAAAATCTAATTTTTGAATTCCACAACTTAACTTTTTATATAAATAACTCATAACTATATAAGGGATTTGGAAGTAATCAGTATTTCACTGTAACATTTAGAC
Source organism: Cryptolaemus montrouzieri (assembly GCA_013387265.2). NCBI lineage: Eukaryota > Metazoa > Arthropoda > Insecta > Coleoptera > Coccinellidae > Cryptolaemus > Cryptolaemus montrouzieri. The sequence goes on along the minus strand of JABFTP020000001.1, from coordinate 87,296,280 downwards.
GCGCGCTTATTATTTGGCTAGTTCTAAACTTACATGAAATAGCTGCGAACTGTCATCTCTTGGACAAATGTCACTCTCCCCGCAAAACGGGCTAACTGTGATGGTATTTTCGTCTAGGGTTGGTAAATTGTCACTGCAGCCGCCATCCATATACCTAACACCCTTAAACTTTGGCGGAAACAATCCCGAAACAATTGGGATAAACGCTGTCGCCAAGAGAGCTTGAATAAGTTCCTCTCTGCTATCAAACTGGGATACGATTACGTTCTGTCCATCATAAACCCTAGTCATGGAAATGTGAAGTCTTCCGCTAACTCTGATATGAGCATCATCTGGGAGATACTTCTCCAAACCTTCAAGAAGAAGGTTATTGATGTTATAAGACGGAGAAAGAGCGCCCAAAGATTTGTTTCTGGCCTCAGTTGCTGCTCGAAGAACATTGCTTGTCAGATCACCTGAAATGAAAAAAACCATTATACACACACCATAAACATTGTCGCATCACCTGGTATTCTGAATTTCACAATCGATTAAGCAGCTCGATCGCGGTTTCTTTGTCAACATATGTTTTTGGACATATGAGGGGAAAATAATCTTATCTATGTAGTAACATTTGTTTCCATATGATCTCAAACACGTCTGAAACAAGAATGAGTTTATTTGACTATCAGTATTCATTCAATTTCTCTTCAGTTTTCACGCTAAATTAATGCAAGTTTTCTGGGTTTCTTGTTGATTTTCGAATCTTTGAATTTATTGCAATGGTTGCTGAACGTCCTGGACCTTATTTGAGTGATCATTAAGTGTTAAAAATTGTAATACTTCTAGAGGAGGGGCGAAGCCAGCGTTACGTGGCTAACTTGTTGAATGTTAACCAAAGCACTATTTCAAGAGCAATTAATCGGTACCACGAAACAGGGGAATATGAAAGAAGAGCCGGACAGGGAAGAAATCGGATAACAACACCAGTTGATGATCGTTGGCTTCGTTCGGCACTGTACGGCTAGAATGCTACAAAATGAATTTGCACTTTCCAGAAACGTGCATATTTCATTGCAAACTGTTAGGAACAGGCTCAGAGAAGACGATATCAGACCAAGGGTGGCTTCTACCGGCCCGCGTCTCACCGGAGAGCATCGAGTTGCAAGACTTAGTTTACGAGGGAACATGCAAATTGGGGTATTCCAGAATGGTCGAATGTTCCCTTTTCCGACGAGTCCAGGTTCTGTCTAGCATCAAATGATAGACGCATGCCTGTATACAGACGACCTGGGGAACGGTATCAGCAATGCAAAATCTAAAACCGAAAACTTCTATAGGGGCTCAGTAATGGTGTGGGGAAGCATTTATTTCCATGGTCGAATTGAGTTAGTCCTAGTGAATAATGGAAGAATGACAGCGGCCAGATACGTCGCAGATATCCTTGAAACCCATGTTGTACCCTTTGGCCCATTGATTGGCGAAAACTTCATTTATATGCATGATAATGCTTGGCCTCATGCAGCTAGAGTAGTAACAGAATTTCTGCAAAATGCCGAAATTGATATTTTAAGATGGCCAGCCAGAAGTCCCGACTTGGATCACATAGAACATGATTGGGGCAACATGGAGTGGCAAGTTCAGCAACGTGGGATGCCTTGTAGAACACTCCAACAACTAGAAAATCTGCTTCCTGAAATTGGCACTCAGTGACTCAAGAGTATATGCAAAATTTGTTTGAGGGGCTTCCGAGACGTATACTGGGAGTAATTAGGGGTGGAAACACAACAAAATGATTAGTAACCATTCGATGCTACTTGATTGGTCTTTTCGCGAATGTTTGGAGATGGTAGAATTTTTTAATGTTTCATTAACTCGAAAATTGTTGATATTTTCCATCATAAACTCATCTCTTTTGAATGATATCTTCTTATTTTATACCTAAAACCTAAAAGTTTATATAGTATTGTCGTAAAAGTAGGGTGATGCGACAATTTTTGTGGGGAGTGTAGTTTATGCAATTTCTACAGTTCTAACTAAATTAGTATGAATAATGAGTTTGCAGGCTCATTAATAGCTGTTCATGTGTAGAAATTATTCTTCAAGTAATGTTGTGATTAAAAACTAATAAAAATAAAGAGTAAATGTATACCCCTCTGATGCTCTTGTTTACTAATTAGAAAATAAAGATTTAGGAGGAAAACCTACATTTTGTCACACCGCAAATTACACACCAGTGAGACAAATTTAAAACTTGACAAATCCGTTGTTTTCTGTGGAACGTGAATGTTTTTTTTTTTCTATGAAACGAAAGAAATTTTAATATTGAATGTGTCATAATCACATTCAATTGATAAAACTGGATAAGTTATGTCTTCTAATTGTGTAAGTAGAGCACCGTATAGGTATATTGATAATAAATAATTCGATATTTTTGCTAGTCTCTTTTAAATGTGTTTACACATAAACTTGAATTGTTTCAAAATCCTTGTGAAAATCCTGCTCCAATTATTACTTATTGTTATCACATAAATAACAAGAAGTTGACAATGGAGGTTCAATAACATGAGAATTTTAATTTGTTTATCTTGTATAACGATTACTCATGATTCTTATTTGTTAAAACACATTCCAATTGCGATAATTCATTATATGTGGTCGATTCGAAGACGTTTAACAACTTTAGATAATACCACCTTGATCAAAAAGATTCAGAAATTCACTCAAAGAATTTGAAATACCAGTGTTTTCTTATAAATATCGATACCTTCCAAGTATTTGATGTCTGAGATCAATGCAATTCGTTCAGGCAATGTCTATTCTAACCTTTCGTGATGTGGCAACAAATTTTGCAGTATTTGAAATATTTTCCTGTATCCGTGCTTCCTATAGTTTTTGCTTGCCATGCAATATTAGTCAAAACATAGAACAAAATGAAACATAAGCGGCCTTATCTTCCGATTGCGTTTACTCAGAAATTTAATTTTTCTCCAAGAGATTTATGACCTTAATATTCGGCTTAAATTTCAACTCTATACCTATTCGTGTTCCGGAGAAAAAAAAGTGGATCGGTGGCGCAGAGGTTAGGTCGCTCGTCGTCTGCGCAGAGTTATCTGGGTTCAATTCCCACACAGTCGGTGCGATTTTTCGGATTGTGAGAATCGCTTGGGCGCCCATCTTACAGAGGAGATGTAAAGACGTTGGTCCTGTCTATTTCTTATTTCTTAATGCATGTAGGGTAGAGAGTCTATCGTATAGATTAGCTGCAGTGTAGTTGAAGCACTCCTGGGTTCGTGTAAGTCTACATCGTGGAAGCACAAGGGAATTGTACCTCTTGGGTCGTAACTGTGAACATCAACATGATGGACATATCAGAGGCTACAAAATATAAAAACAGCCGGCTCGGTGGCGTGGAGGACATGACGCTCGTCCAATGCACAGAGTAACCTGGGTTCAATCCCCACAAAGTCGGTGCGATTTTTCGGATTGGGAAATTGCTTGAGTGTCCATCTTTCGGAGGATCTACGACATTCATAATGTTGTTATTTTGGTCCCTCGAGTTGAACCTTGACTTGAAGGTCATTTAAAAACACTCATAAAGATGAGAAATCCAACTACCATCGAAAAAATACGAAGGTAATTAGCAAATTCCTCTCAGAAAACATTCTATCATAGTTTGAAACATGCTGTCAACCCCAACTGAAGTAATGAAGATGACTAAGAGGCCTAACAAGGTCACATACATTTTCGTTTCAATTATTATTTATTCAATAATACTTGTGACAATTTGATATCTCTAAGGATAGAATATAAACTATGATAATGCTTATGCGAGATTACACATGTTTTCTGAGGTTTTCAAGTATGTATTGGGATAAGATAAAATTCGACCGAGATTAATACTCCATCGGTTTGGCCCCCTTTGGGGCTAGGAGTTCTCTAATTTCCAGGAAATTGCAGATATAATCACAACGAACATATTCGCAATTCACGAGAGTGAATTTTTGTAAAATTTTCTCAGAAAGTTACAAGATTTGTATGGAACTATAGATTAGATGGATTTATGTTGAATTTCTAATGAAAAACATTCAGCGGATGGCGCTTGCAACTTTACAATGCTCGTGAAACCGCGAATATATATGCCTACTCATGTTTTACCAACCAAAAACAGCTTTTAGACGTTCAATTTCGCAATCATGTCATTTATTGCTTTCATAACTGATAGTTATTACTCGACTTTTTTATGGCAAAATGTTGGACTAATGTTATCACTTATCCTTAAATATTGCATGCGCTTATATAATAAAACATTTTTAGCAGTTTTCGTGGAACCACAAACAATAAACAATGTTGATTTTAACCATCACATTGCAATTTAGCATGAAACAAGTCCAAACAATATTAAGGGTCTAATGTATGATTACCGAAAATTCTAAAAAGAACAAAATATGGTCGTAAAGATTGACAAATGCTAAGAACTTTAGCGTTTTCTCCCAGTGGTTCCTTAATATCTATCATAACCTCAAATAATTGTAAAATTAATAAAAATGGTTCTTCACAAATAGAAAACAAGATCTCGAAAAGAAAATATCAATGGTATCGAAAGCTTTTATCGATTCGGTTTTCCCCCCATTCTGCTGGATTCACTTCGATATTCGTTCATTTAGGTATGCTAGAGTTCAACGTAAAGACACTATTTCTGTATTGAAAATATAAATATCCAGTTTTGATTTGCATAAAAAAAAAAATATATATATATATATATATATATATATATATATATATATATATATATATATATATATATATATATATATATATATACAATCGATTTTCGAAAAGACTTTTTTCCAAAAAAGAATTATTTTAAGAACTTTTTCGTATCCTTCAATTTCGAAAGCAAGTGGGAAGTTGGGAAATGTTAGTTTGCAAAAACACGACGAAAACTTTAAATCTCGAACTTTTCGCTCAAAACCTAATGACAAATCTTCCACAATGATATTTCAGATTATTATGGAAACAGTTATGTACAGATTATTTTCGTATATATTGTGTGGACCTGCCACTTCAAAGTACACTTTGATTATTTCCTGTCCTATGAATATACATAAACTAGAAAGATAAAATAAAAAGTATATTAAATGTTACAAAGGGTATCAAAAAAATTTTAAGATGAAAAATAAAGAATAATTATTTTTTATACTGTCTCTATTTTTGTTTTATCAAAATGAAGACTACTTTAGTCGCCCCTAAAAAAGATAACAACCCTACGTTCTCCCCTACCCAAGTTACTCAATAAAGGTAATTCCTATAGAATCCTCAATAAACATAACCTTATGCATGGACAAAATTGTTTTTTCTTTCTGTGGAGATCGTTAATCTATTCTAGTCCATTTTTTGGAAGAAGTCGACTTGATCAATTTTTTAGAAACATTTGTCAAGACTATCAAAACACCGTTAAGTTACGGCAATCAATTTCCATGAAGATTCTTTTGAGATGGAAGCAACTAAGAGAATAAATATGGCGATCACCGTGGATGAGTAAGCAATTCTAAGTATAGTTCATGCAATTTTGCCATTTTTGCAATCGACTTGTAAAACAGTGCATTGTCCTAGTAGAGAATACATTTTTAAGCATATAGAGCAGAACTTTAATAAATTACCGAATTTTCATAAAATTTTGACAGGTAAAGTTTGACGGTTCATACTTTCCAGAAATACGAGGGTTGTTTCAAAAGTGAGGTTCCCTACGCTACCGAGAACACCGCACAGACATTCACGGCGAACAATTATCTCCGTGGGTTTTGAATTCTTGACGATCAGAAAATAAAGATACGGGAACTTGCTGTTGAGGTTCCTGAATGTTCTGATGCTTCAATTGACAGGATTTCAAGGGAAAAATTAGGATATCACAAGGTGTGCCCGAGGTGGGAGCCGCACATGCTTTCGGTTAGATTAGAGAGCGCACAAACAAAAGCGCATCCACTGTTCTCAGGAGTTCCACAATGATATCAACGACAATAGAATTTTTAGACTCGATTGTAACGAGAGACGAAACATGGTATCATACGTCACTGTGGACAGAAAACAACAACGCGCTAATGGAAACACACTGGATCGCCTAAACCAAAAGAATTTAAGCAAGGGTTTTCAGTAAGGTGAAATCATGGCGTTTTGGGATCGGAAGGGTTTTTGCCTAGAGGAAAACTGACCAAGGGCATAAGGCTCCACCCACCTTACAGTCCTGACTTAGCACCCAATGACCTTCGTCTTTTCCCGAAGCTGAAAGATCACCTAGCGGCCAGAAACAGGCGGAGAATTGCAAGACGCAGTCACCAAGTTTATCAACATGCTGGCGGCGAAATTTGAGGCAAGTTTTCGAAAGCGAATAAATCCCAGTAGAAATGCATGGATAAAAGGTGACCATTTAAAAAATAGGTCAAGGATCAAACTTTCAGAAGGTTTAATTTTTCTTCAAATAAGAAATTCCTCACACCCAAAAAGAAGTGAAGTCTGTAAATTTGAGACTTTTTATTACACGCTTTGCCGACAATTATGAATTGCCATGTTCCTCAACGATTTCCAATTACTCAATCATTTCGACAGTATGTCAGAGAAAATCAATCAGGGACAATATATTAGTATACGAATGAAAAGTACACCAGATAGCGCTGTTGATAAATCGACCATAAATATAACTGTTCATAATATTCAATATTTAATACATTTATCATTTCGAGATACATACTGCGCAATATCATCAATATTTTTTTCTAATCGCCCCGAGGTCTATATCTAGCCACTAAGTTGAATTTAGACAAACAATCAACAAAATAATTGTTAATAAAACTCCATTATAGATGAATAATTTCAGATAATCTTTCCTACCTACACAATCGACCTTAGAAAAAGATACATATCAAATGAAATGGTTTAATTTGAGAGATTTTTCATAATTCGTTTTTAATCTAATTCCGTGGTAACGAGTTTGGATTCAGTTCACCTTTTATTACTTTTTAATGAGATCAGTTGCCTCCATAAGATAGGTCAAGAAATCCTGAATTCAGCAAAGATTGTATTATTAAGAAACATGACAAATTTACTCGGTTTTGTTATCTTGCGATATTGTTTGGAACGGTCATGTCTGTATTTTTTTAAAGCTCACGCTTTAGAGAAACCTATAAGGCACTACATGAGTGGCGCATGAGCGAATAAGGCGATTCAGGTTGGTCTTAAATCGCTGAAGGTTATACTCGATGGGAAACACAAGAAATTTTCCATATGAAAGAACTTCTGAAAGAGTGGTACGAGTGGCGAGTTCCAACTTGTAAAGATGTGACAAATTGCATCGACGTGTATTCTCAGCATATCTGCTCTAGGTGGAAAAGCGGGCTATTGCTGCGGAATACTTCCAATGAAAGTATCTATAGAATAGGCTAAAGTTACCAACCCTCTTACGATTAAGCATGCGCAAAGTATATTTAGTAGCCGATACCCAAACATGGCAGGAGTATTTTCTAAAAAGCTATATTTCGTGTTTGTGTATTCTCGTCACGGCAAAGGGCAACTGACGTAGTTAACTTCGCCTCAGACTCTTAAACAAGCTTGCCAACCTAAATCTTTATCCACCGAAAATCACAAGTTATTCCCCAACCACAATCGCCTTCCTGCTCATAACATCACTACGGCCTATTAGGTAAATGGACCTCACTGCAGCTGAAGACATTCACGCTTCTCTATCTGACAAAACTGACAAAATCTAAAAATGATCCGGAACAAATTTGTATCTGTCTGTACTAATAATTAATATATAGAAATATTTTATCGCAACAACCACATCAAAAGCACAGGCATGATCTGGAGGTAAAAAAAATCATTCTATACTTCTAAAACATTTCTACCTTTCTGTCAGATTATCTATTCAAACAAAAATGAATAATGTAAAGTTGCAACAAGTATACTCAGATTAATAACTTTAAAGCCAACACCCACGTCAGGATATATCTATATGTTACGAATAATATATAATTACTAGGTAGGTACTACAAGAAAGAATGTGACCACAATGAATGCCGAGAAAATCTAGAAGTCTCTAAAAGTGAAGAAAGATGTCTCAATTCTCATCAGACCACAAATATTCTGAAACCTACCTACTACCTTTAGGGAAACTGCGATTCGGATGCCAATTTCACATCATTAAAAGGAAATTAATAGGTTTCCGAGATATGAAGAAAAGAAAACTGATATTGAAAATATTAACATTATTTAAATATACAAAACACTCGGAGTTTCTTGAACACAAATGGCCAACCTGTTAAATAAGTTTTTTTTTTCTACCACAAAATGCGAGTATGAGTGTTAAAAAAAGGCATTCATACAAAATTCATTATTATCCACATTCTACACTGAATTAGTGTAGAGTGCAATGTACGTCCGACAATATACTGATATTTGTAAGAACAGAATAACATGACACATTAAGAGTAGATATCCAAGTATTAGAATTAATTTGATAAGATAATTGATTTAAAGTGTTTTCAGAATAATTCCTCTAAATTGTGAAAGAGAACGTAAAATGGTTATCTATCATTTAATTTTTCTTTATTTCAATCCAAAGAATAGAATATAATAGGTTCGGTTATAGAAAATCAAAAAATAGTACACATACCTAATGGCATATCGCACAACAGACAACAGGCAGCTATTGCACCAGCTGAAGCCCCAGAAATTTTGTTAAGGAGTAAATGGTTGGCATATTTCTTGAAACAACAGGCTACCCCCACATGGTAAATGCCCAGAAAGCCGCATCCCGCGAATGACAAATTCATTATCACAAAAATCACAGCACCGTCAAATTAATAATCCAATTAAAAAATTTATAAAAGACAATTTAAAAGTTCGTATTCACTTTTAATGGTAAATTCAGTTTATTCAAACTTGGAGAAGGAAAAATAATTAGTTTCAAATAACAACTTTTCAAAATCGTGAAATATATTTGCAGATTAAGGACGACCTTCTCCTTGCAACTCTAAATTACAACTGATCGTTTTTCGGTTTCGTTCGTTATGTTGTACTAGAGGGTCGACAGCTCAGCTGTCAGGAAATCGGAAATCTCATTCAATAACACAGAGAACAAAAAGAAAAGATTCATGAGTTCGAAATCGCAATGTTTCTCATATGTCTATCTCTTTCTACACTAAGATAACGGCTTCAAGCTTAAGTGAGATAACGTGTAGAAATAGATAAGATACGCAGTGTTGCCGTATTGAAAATCAAAAATAATTTTTTGTAATTTATCTCTATATTTTATTTCAGATTGCAACTATCTCGGTCTGATAACTCTTACCAATATACAAGATTATAGTTGAGTTAATATTTAAAATATCTCTTCCTATCATCAAGAAATATTGAATTTGATGTAGAGTTTTAATATTAACAAATTTTTAGGAATGTTGGGGAAAAAACAACATTTTTCACATCAACAAAACAAAAATCTTGTTTGATGCTATCTAACCACTAACCTAGACCGTGCAAATGGTAACTGCCATCTTTCACGATTACAAGCTATCTGGCCTTCAGTAGTTAATGGCTTTGCTACTCAGGCAATATGCCAGTACAATTTGGGAAGCTTTGGTCAAATATAAGTTTTTTGTTCAAGGACGACATCCATAATTTGAACCAGGCACCTCGGCTTAGCATTTCCAATATGCTTGCGCACTAACCGTGTAGTTACCGAGGCGGTTCACAAAAAACTTATTCACTCTAATGTCCTGTCAGATTTTGCAAGCCAGTAGCTGTGACTTCCATTCGAATTTCTTTATTGAATCCTTTGTAAATTTAAACCCAATGGCCGAGATTGTGCTCCTGTCCAAATAAAAATAACGAGAATAAATAATTCCCCTTCACATACTATCTGTTCAGAAAACATTTATTACAATTAACACATAGATTGAATCGGTTATAGTCCGAGGCTGTATTCATAAGTCTCCGACCTGACCAAGAGATGACGCCACTAGGCCTACTTCGGAGGTGGCTTCCTACAGTTCCATCCTTATATAGCTTATGCTTGTAAGTATAGTTTCAGCCCGATCGCCATGTTAGTTTACGTTTGAGAACAAGCTGAACAAGACGCTTCTGTGTTGTTTGTGAAAATGGAAATACTTTTATTTGAAGGGGTTAAGGCCGAAGAAAATTAAAGGAGAGATTGATTCACTGGGGATATCCTGCCATCATATTCAACCGTAAATCAGTGGGTTTCCGAGTTTAAAATGGGTCGTGTGAGCATCTCTGATGAGCCACGCTCGGGACGCACCGTTGAGATCACAACTCCAGATATGATCGAAAAAAGTCATAAAATAGTGCTGGAAGACCGTAGTGCAAAAGTGCGTGAGATAGCTGAGACCTGTAAGATGTCACATGAACGTCTGCAAAATATTTTGCACCAACATTTGCATATCAAAAAGCTCTGTGCAAGATGGGTGCCGCGTTTAATAAAAATTGATTCGAAAAATCATTTCAACCGCCAATTTGGCGCTGTATAAGCATAATCCAAGCGAATTTTTGCGTCGGTTCGTTACAGTTGACAAAACTTGGGAACACCACTACACTCCTGAAACCAAACAACAGTCTATACAGTGGATCGGAACAAGGGAACCAACTCCAAAGAAGGCAAAAACAATTTTATCGGCAAACAAGGTTATGGCTACTGGTTTTTAGGATGCAAGAGGTATTATATACATTGATTTCCTTGAAAACGGTAAAACTATCACTAGTCAATACTACGCAGACTTATTGCAACGTTTTAACAACGAGGTGCAGATTAAACGACCTCATTTGGCGAAGAAAAAAAAATTTGTTTCATCACGATAACGCACCAGCGCATTCTTCGCTCGTTGCCATGGCTAAAATCTATGATCTGAAGTTCAAACTGATGCCGCACCCTCCCTACTTTCCAGACCTAGCCCCGAGTGACTATTATCTGTTTCCTAACCTCAAAACATGGCTTGGCGGTAAGAAATTTGCGGACAATGAGAAGTAATCGAATCTGTAAATGGGTATTTTAAGGAACTTGGCGAATCAGCCTATATAGATGGCATTACCAAACTAAAACACCGCTATAGGAAATGTATCAGCCTTAAAGGAGATTATGTTGAGAAATAAAAAAAAACTTGAAAACGTTGTTTTGCTTGGTCAGGCCGGAAACTTATCAGTCCATCCTCGTATAGTAATAAAGGGCTGAAATGAAATTGGTACATTCCATTCCCGTTTTTCATTATTTCAGTGGAATTGCAGAGCTGCTTACAACGGACTGGAGTAATGTGAACTGACCATAAATTCAATAAAACAATAACTTTCAGAAAAATATTGACTTTTTCGTTAGTGATATATTCAATAATGATACCTTTAGTAACATATATATAGATTCTCACAACATTTTAATATCACTTCTGTGGAATGGTTTATTTCTCTGAATCTATCAACCAAATCACATTGGCAGGTTCTACAATAGTAGTGGTACTGTAAATTAACATCCCAGCATGAAAGTAAGGACTCTGTTTACCATCCTGCGATACTCAAATAACCAGCTTAACCACACATCCTTCAAAGCCCTGCCTTACAAAAGATAAATGATTTAGTTGCTTTTACTAGACTGTTCTATATTACTAGTTTAGGAAAATTAATTATTTGAAGTGTTTTGTATTTTATTTCAGTAAACAACCGATTCAAAACGATTAAATAAACACATACTTCACAATCACTAATCCAGACTTTCAGCAAGGTGACAGTTCATATAAATAATCCTGAAAAATCGATCTTCTTGACAACACTGTACACGCGCCCTATTCGTTCTGTTTATTAACAGCCAGTGGAAATATGACGTCACCTAATTCGTCGTTCTTGTTCGCAGTTGGTCGAAATAGGTGGTGTGGTTCTACAATCTCTATATTGATATTCTCTATCCTCAAGAATTCAGTATCTTTATCACAGGAGGTACCTAACCTAACCTGAATTCTAAGATTTTGGGCAGTATTGAGAATATTTAGAAAGGTCCATTCATTCATGTCGTCCCTAAACTGGTTTCGAAGAATTTAGTTAGTTATTTCAAGGCCATTATTGTCATCTTTTTCTATGTTCATGACACTTGACTATTTGAAGCTAATTTATGATTATATAATAAAAACATTTCAACATTATACAAGGAAAAACGTTGAAAATCATTTTAATACTTTGAAATCGTTGACATATTCCTTTGCAATAAAATAGTACATGAATTCTGATAAGATCAACCGTAAAAGTAGATTTGTGAATTTGACGCTCACCTGCGCTGGTTGTTTAAATAATCCAAAATGTATTGTGTGAATCTGAAACAACCAAGAAATGATCTAGTTATCTAGTAGATAGTTTGCGTTCCATTTCCTGACATTCAAAGCTGACCTTTCTATTAGGCGTTCGCTGCCGTTCATACAAGTTGCAAGTGAAATGTCTCTTGTTCATCACGTAATAATTCTCCCAGCGGTCTGTCATGTTTATGTCGTTTATATGTTCAAAACAAGACATAACTAACAGCATATGAACAGAAAAATGGTTGCCTTAACATTTGCATGAACTTATAAATCTTTCGAATTTAAGGTCACGGTGAAGTTTTGGGTCACAAGTTGAAATTGGTGTTATTTCTAGATGACATTTCTAAAAATATGGGTGATTAGTCATTGGTTGCAGAATAGAATAGAAAAAAGCATTCGAAATTTTTACTAGCATATAAAAATTTGTAAAAGTTGTTTACACTGTAAAGTAAAAAAACGTATTGAGTTTTTCGCAAATAAAATGATTAATAATTTACACAAAATTTCCAATGAAAAGGTACCGGACCTTTTTCTCATTTATTACCTTTATGATGTTAAATATAGCCGCGGCCTTGACGACGCCAGCGCATATCCTCAAGAATGAATACATTAATTTAAACTATTTATTTAATTAATTTTTAGAGCAATTTGAACACTTGAAAAAATGAAGTCTTATTTGAAGGAATATTTTCAATCAATTTTCAATATGTTAACCAACGGGACATTTTTGGACTATTTGCAATGAAGACCACAAAAAAGGCTTCGTTTAATAGGTCTGAGAATTTTTCATTTTTTGTACCTGTTTTCACATGTAAACTTAGCAACATTTTGTCATTACATTACATTGGAGGGGGTCGTTTGGCTTTGCAAGCCTTTCCGAACTGCGACCAAATTGGTCTTTTGTTCGTAACCCTTCTTATTCCTTTTCCTGTAGATCTAGTTCCCTTACAAAATTAAGAATCTCCATGGGAGCTTTCGCTTTTACTTAGTGCGGCTCTAGCCTGTCGCTACAGAAGTGTTTATGTCTTTGACGAGCAGTTGCGATGCAACTGCAGAGAATATGTTAGGCATTTTCATCGCCATGCTTACACATTCTGCATGTTGCCGTTTCCAATTTGCCCATTTTACTGATATGGTATCTCAGTGGGCAGTGTCTATTAAGAAGGCCTGTTATAGTCCTCAGCTCGTCCTTAGAGATATCGAGAAGCTGTTTTGTCTTCTTTGGCGAATAGTCAATGGACTTTTTCGCTTGCCTTTGGCCTGGAGTTTTCCTCCAGTATTCTCTTTGCTAGATTCTTCCCATCGTTTCAGTTCCTGTCGTCTGTGCGGCTTGCTTAGACCGCAGAACGGTTCAGGTCCGATGGGTGGGATTCCAGCAGCTGATCTAGCCAGTTCGAAAGTGGCTTCATTTCCTTGTATGCCTTCATGGCCAGGCACCCACCACAGGAAAAGTTTGTTCCCCTCAGCAAGTTGCTTCAAAGATTGACGGCATTCCCAGACAGAGATGCTTCGAGAACTGTAACAGTTTAGAGCTTTAATCACTGCTTGACTGTCCGCTAAAATGTTTGCACCTTTAAGTTCCTTCGTAGTCCTTCCTGGCAGCACAGGTTTATAGCAAATGTTTCTGCTTACATGATTGTGGGAGTAGAGCCCAGAGGCACTGATGACTTGGGTCCATATATGCCTACTCCTGTTCCATCAATCGTTTTTAATCCGTCCGTGTACCAGATGGAGGATTTTTGGTCTAATTGATCTATTTTTCCCTTAACGATGGTGCGGTCTTCGTTGTCCATTTCGAAGAGTGTGTGAAAGTCAAACTTAAGCGGCATTATATCAGATGGTTGTGATAAGATTTCTGGCGCTATGTAACCCAGAATCCCCAGGTGTCCCTTCAGATCACCAGGTTTAAATTTTTTGTGTCTTGGAGCCGTAATGCCGCCATCAACGCCTCCTTTTTCAATTTTATATGAAGAGGAGGGAGATTTAGGATTACCTTCAGGGCTATAGTCGGGGTGCATCTCATAGCACGCTAACCGCTGCAGATTTTGCAGCTTATTTTGCGTAGTTATTTCTGATGTCTTCGTCCACCATACGAACGATGCATATGTGACAATGGGTCTTATAATCGCTGTGTATAACCAGTAGGTTATTTTCGGCCGTAGCCCCCAGGTTAGTTATAAAATCAAGATGATCAAAACGTAAATCGAGGTATGTGTGGTTTTTTATTTGTGCCTTCTGTCAGGTGTCCGGACATATCATATTCTGCATTTTACATGGTGAACTTATCAGTGTTTCGTTATTAAACATTGTTGAAGTGAGGTTTGAAACCAATTTTCTCAATTGACTGCCATGAAGGTCTCCAAAGAAGAAATGGTTGATATGTTTCTTATTCTGGGTGAGTGTAATAGAAATTTTTTGTTGGCAAGTAGAGTTTATGCAGAAAGGTTTCCTGATAAGAGGCATCCTGATGCAAGATACTTTGACAAGCTTCTAATTAGATTGTATTTGTATTTTCTGCAAAATCATCTACCAATATTACTTGCCGATGTACCAGAGCATATAAGACAAGATTTGTGGTTTCAACAGGATGGAGCATTACTCACATCAGGTTAGGGAGCATTTGAATCATGTATTTCCAAACAAATGGATAGAAAGTGGTGATCCTGTAAGATGGCCAGTTTAAATTTTTTCTTGTGGGATTATATTAAGGGCATCGTTTACCAGATTCCTTCTACAACACAGTTGGATATGAGACAGAGAATAGTCGACGCCTTTCAAAAGGGCAACATTTCGAACACTTATTGAAATAGTTCAATAGCTTGTAGATCATCTCACCAGAAACCAATCTATCACGTATTTCATACACGACTACCTTAAAATATCTCCATTTCTCTGATCGAGTATAAGGATATGTACTAATAAACTCTTCTTTCGCAACCTCTGATTTTATTATTTTAGTTTATTTTTTTTATTTCGAAAATTGTCGCAGATAAAGATAAGGTTACTTCTGCAAAAATATGGCACACTATTTTATGCGTTGACATGAATAATAAAATACAGGGTGTTATATTTGAAAAAATCAAGATATGATATTTTTAAAATTTCAATATTCAATAATTTTTTTGAGTCACTCCTGCATGCCTATGGCATGCCGTAGACTCTTCAGAAAGAGTTTTGTCAATGTGTAAATTCCAGTTGAGTCTCTGATCTAGGGTTAACCCTAGACACTTAGCCTATTCCGAAAATTTCAGAGTATGTCTATTCAGAAAGGGGGGCTTGAAGTTCAACTTTCTACGTCTTGAGAATGGAATTTGAATGGTTTTGCCTGGATGGATGCTGAGTCCCTCTTCAGCATACCATTCATTTACGATGTTAAGGGCTTTTTGCATCAGGTTCGTCATAGATTTATTCAAACATTATTTATTTTTTTTAATTTTGAAAATTTCAAAATACCAAGTTATAATTAATAAAGATAGAGTTTCGGAAATCAGGATTTTTATCGCAATTATGAACCTCTTTAACAATCTTTTTTGATGATATTTTGATAATTTTGAATTATCGATAGTTTCAGAAATTATCAGAAAAACTGAATCTCACTTTTCTTTGATCTGGATGTATTAATACATTTCCTTGATGACTGATCTATTTACAGTTTACATAACTACAAGTGTGTACTTTCCTCATAAGAAGTAACTAGATTTCTACCGAAATTGAATAAAACATTACCCATAATAAAAATGCCACTCGGAGATGAAATATTGTGATAAGGAGATATTATTTCAATAACTTTCAATTAAAAAATGTTTTCCTTAGATAACAATACACAAGTAGAAACAATTTTTTTTCGTCCATGAAAACAAAGTTTTTGTACAATATTGTTTGTATATCGAACAAATGAATGATCATTATAGCAATAAAAATTGAAGTTGCATTTATTTCATTATTTGTTTTCGAAAATAAGCGATTTAAGTAAACAACATCATTTAGCGTTCTGTTTTCCGGTTGCAATTTAGTTTGTAGAATTGAATTTGCGAAAATATGTTTTAGAGGCGCGTGGCATATTGAAGGTCACCGCTTGAATTATATTTTATTCGTTGGGTATATCCATATTTCGATCAAGTACGAGATGAATGAATGTCAGGATTTATGTGAATGATGTGATGAAATCATTTAGAAATTCACTTTTGTTATATACTAGAGAATGATGTATCAATAACTCGGTGTCTGATAGAACTCATCAAAATAATGCTGTCATCCCCATTATTATTCATGTCAACGCATAAAATATTGTGCTATATTTTTGCATAAGTAACCTCATTTTTGTTTTTGTTTTTGTTTTTCTCTGAGGACCTACAGTTTATAGTGGACTCCGAACCACTCACCTAGACCGTGCAGTGATAACTGCCACCTCTGAGGATTACAAGTTATCTGGCCTTCGGAGGTTATGGACTCAACCTATCGGTTATGTATCCAGTCTCAATGTGATTTTTATATACATACGTGGGACAAACACACCAACATTCATACTACATCCATATCTTACCTGGGATTCGAACCCGGGCCCTCGGCGTGGGAGTCAGTACTTCTACTGACTTACCCACGGAGGGAGATAACCTCATTTTTATCCTCGATCATTTTCGAAATATGGCAATTCTATACATATTGTGTTTCGATAATTCTATACTTGTATTGGCAATGTTGATCTGAAAAAGTATATTCTGTAATCAAGAGCGAAGGTAATTTTAATTCATTAGAATACCAGACTAGAATTCTTTATAAAACAAGCTGTTCCATTCTTTTTATGTTACAGATTTATAACAAAGTTCTTATATTTTATGAAAATACATATATTTTTTCTTATTAATTGTTTGATATAAATCCAATACTGGGTGATTCACCAGGGGCGTGGTGCTCTGTAGCTCGTACACTCTTGAACGATATTATATTAAGTAAATAAGAATCTACTTCAGCAATTTATTTTGCAGTAAACAGGTGTCCCAATTTTCTATAAAAAAATCTTGGGAGGATTTTTCAGATTGGAACACCACTTTTTTGTTGAAGATTCAGGAGCAGCCTAAACTCTGCTATAATGTCTTTAAGTAATAAGTTTTTTTGGTGAGTAGTTTCTCACAATATTTTTTTTCGTAAAAATTCATGAAAATAGGCTCTCACATCATTGCATGCTCCTTCGGCCAGAGAGGATGAATACTTTTTTCCTTTCGTTTTCTTATTGCCCAAGGATAGCTTTATTGATGAATTGAAATAGATTATCCTCATTTTGTACAGGAGTGACTCAAAAAAATTATTGAATATTGTAATTTCAAAAATATCATATCTTGATTTTTTCAAATGGAACACCCTGTATTTTTTGATGAAAATTCTACAAACCGTATCAAACTCATCAACATGCATCATTATTCGCACAAGAGTTTCTTTTCTGTAATGATTCAAGTAGTAAAAATTAAAACCTTAACAAGATAATTCTTTCAACGAATGATAAAATCCAGATGATCAAAACGTAAATCGAGGTGTGTGTTTTTTTATTTGTGTCTTCTGTCAGGTGTCTCAAATGACTGCCATGAAGTTCCCCAAAGAAGAAATGGTTGATATGATTTTTATTCGGGGTGAGTGTGATAAAAATTCTTTGTTGGCAAGTAGAGTTTATGCACAAAAAACATGAAAAACCAAAAACTGCTACAGCTGAAGACAACCAGTTATCAGTTTTGTTGAAAGTGAATAAATCTCATTCATATTATGTACAGCTGCACCAGGAACTGAATGATCAAGACTATGAAAATCGAATCAATTTTTGCAATTGGGCAAGTGACAAAGTAGCGGAAAATCCAAATATTTGGCAAATTTCCACAAGAATGGGCTTGTTAACAGGCACAACTTTCTACGGAAAATTACACACCTCATGAGACAAATAGATCACCAGCATCGTTGGTCCTTGAATGTATGGGCCGCTATAGTAGATGGATATCTAATTGGGCACACTTTTTCGACGGGTACCTCACTAGTGAAATGTATTTAGATTTTCTGCAAAATCATCTATCAATGATACTTGCCGATGTACCACAGCCTATAAGACAAGATTTGTGGTTTCAACAGGATGGAGCACCGGCACATTACTCACATCAGGTTAGGGAGCATTTGAATCATGTATTTCCAAACAAATGGATAGGACGTGGTGATCCTGTAAGATGGCCAGTTTAGATTTTTTCTTGTGGGGTTATATTAAGGGCATCGTTTACCAGATTCCTCCTACAACACAGTTGGATATGAGACAGAGAATAGTCGACGCCTTTCAGAAACGGGCAACATTTCGAACACTTATTGAAATAGTTCAATAGCTTGTAGATTATCTCATCAGAAACCAATCTATCACGTATTTCATACACGACTACCTTAAAATATCTGCATTTCTCTCATCAAGTATAATGATTTGTACTAATAAACTCTTCTTTCGCAACCTCTGATTTTATTATTTTAGTTTATGTTTTTTATTTCGAACATTGTCGCAAATAAAGATAAAGTTACTTCTGCATAAATATGGCACAATATTTTGCGCGTTGACATGAATAATAAAATACAGGGTGCTCCATTTGAAAAAATCAAGATATGATATATTAAAATTACAATATTTAATAATTTTTTTGAATCACTCCTGTATAAAATGAGGATAATCTATTTCAATTCATCAATAAAGCTATCCTTGGGCAATAAAAAAACGAAAGGAAAAATGTATTCATCCTCTCTGGCCGAAGGTGCATGCGATGATATGAGAGCCTATTTTCATGAATTTTTACGGAAAAAAAATATTGTGACGAAACTACTCATCAAAAAAACTTATGGCATAAAGACATTATAGCAGAGTTTAGGCCGCTCCTAAATCTTGAACAAAAAAGTGGTCTTCCAATCTGAATAAACCACCCAAGACTTTTTTATAGAAAATTGGGACACCCTGTTTACTGCAAAATAAATTGCTGAAGTAGATTCTTGCTTTCTAACTACAATACCGTTCGAACAAAAATGAAATCTTCAAGAGTGTACGAGTTACAGAGCACCGCGCCACTGGCGAATCACCCAGTATACACTGTGCACAAAAAATTAGAGATTGACTTATTACTTATTATTGCTCTTTGTTCCTTTTATCGTTGTCTTAGCTGAAGAGAATATTTTTTTGTTTGTTATTCCTTTAACGTGCTCTATTTCCGCCTTTCGGCCAATGACACGCCGGAGAATTTTGTCACCACACTAACCCAGGAATTTTGCTGAACCCCTCTCGAGTCGAGGGAAGGGATCTTCAATGTCCAACACATCTCTGTTAGACAGGACCGACGGCTTTACATCTCCTCCGAAAGATGGATACTCGAGCGATTCCCAGAATCCGAAAAATCGCACCGACTTTGTGGGGATTGAACCCAGGTAACTCTGCGCAGGAGACGAGCATCATATCCCATATGCCACCGAGCCGGCCGAAGAGAATATATTGCTTTTGTTTTACACAATGATTTTTTTGATATTGTTGAGTTGAGTACTTTTAACTAATTCTATAATTATGTAGTAAGTCATTCGAACGATGCGATGTTACAACAAACCTAATTATAATTGAAGGAAGCTGTGTGTTATCACAAGCACATACGAAGAACTGATAACTAGGCTGAGGAATCAGTTATTGGGAAGAGGTACATTTGGCCAAAGACCTAGAAATACAATGTACAATGACCCGAAACGATCGTTGCATAACGTACATATCGTAACAGTTAGAGAAATCCATTTATATGTGCTTCCCAAGTACGAAAGCTTCACATGGTACCCTATCTGTTGAGGCATGCGCAATGGCTCGAAAAACGAGTACAGCTGACATTTAGCATCCTCGTCTAACAAGTAACGTCACGCACTCACTCTCTGTCACTTTATTTTCAGTACCTAGCATCTTTAAGGGCAGGAAACTTCAATTTGCGGGTTTTTCTTTACAAGCAGCTATATAGCATTAAATACAGAAAAAAATCAGCTTCAACGTGGCACGAACGAAATTAATATACATCATGAACGAAAAGTTGTATTAAAATCATACCTGTTTACACCTGGCTGCGAAGAGGTTACGGGTAAGCAATCAGCTGCAACTGTGACGTTACACATTTTACAATTACACTGTTAAGAAGTGGTGTAGGTTTTATTTCCATAAGATATTAACGAAATTTTAACTAAAATTGATCATTAATGGATTAATTAATAACATTGGCGGGTAATTTTAATTGGCACCTTATGAAAAATGAATTCCCAATCTATCAGAATACTTAAAAATTAGCTTTTGACTATCTACATTTTTCATGTATTAATTTTGCAGCCGGATCTTAGACTATCAAGGTTCATCGATAAGTATGCAATCTATTCCTTATTATTTTCGGTATCTGCATTCGTCGACTCATTGTCTATACCGAACTCCTAGGATCTCGAATGCGGACCTTGCAGGTCTTTCAGGATAAATGAACCGCAATTGGCAAGTAGAATGGAATTCAGGGCTTAGCTAGAGAGAAGCTGTCCAGGGCTGAACCCTGATAAACAAAATTTAATTGAAAATAATCTATAAATTCTTATCTTTATCATTTGATTTTATTTTGTTTTCAATATCTTCTGAATATTTATTCCAATGAAAATATTTTATCTCATTTTATTCCTTATGATTTAATATGAGGTAAATAAGAATATCAAGAGTTTTACCTCGTTGTGAAGTGTGGTACAAACATTCTTCAAAAATTGATGAGATTAATACTTTTATTGTGGAACAAACGTAAAAATAATTGCAACAATGTAACATGTACCACAAACGCCACATACATTCCACCAACTCAGACATTCTTCAAAACCTCATACCGACAACATACAAGCCTCAATGCCTGCGGGTTCATACATGCGTATCGTCCCTAAAGCCATTTATTTATACTAATGAGTCATGGTATAATTCATAGGCGATTTTTACACCTGAAGGCAGGGAAAGTTCCCTTATTGAGCTTAAGAGTATCGGACATCAAATCAATAACTTGAAAGTAGGATCTTCCCCATGATTGGATACAATGAAAATATCTTTGTTACACTTTAAGTAGGTTCTGCTTAGTTATGAAATGAGATAAATAGAAATACTGAATAAATGGATTATGATATTCCAAATAGATAATTGACCCATTCATAGAAGCAAAGATAACAATCAATATTAAATGTTCTCATATTCAAATGTATCATTCATCAGACTATAAACAAAAAATTTGGATTGGCAAAATGGTTTAGTAACATTTCACTGAGATCAATAAGTAGAGTTTCAAATCAATATTAAACTTCACAACATTTCAAATTCAAATAGTTACCAATAATGTTGCAAGTTAGGTAAACAAATGTTGAAATCAATATTAAAGAATTTGAGTACACTTCAAATAATGTGTCAAGTTAAAACAACTGTTGAAATCAATATAAAATAATTTCAGTACACTTCGAATTTTACCAAGTTACGAAAGCAAAGGTTTTAAATAAGTCTATGAAAATAACTCTTCAAAATAAATATTAGAAAATGTCAGTGCAGTTCAAGTAGATCATTTGCCAAGAAAAAAAATATGTGAAAATAATTTGGTATTTGAGAAGTGATTATTTCAACTCGCCCTCAGTGCGTTTAGAAATTACGTAGTATATATTCCAAGGAATTCGTGAAAATAATATAGTGAACAGAAATATCGTAGGAAATTCTGTGGGACACATCGGGAACGGTGCTTCTTCTTCCCCTGTCGGGCTTCTCGGAGGGGAACAATCTGCGTCTTCCATTCTTCTGAACTGATGTTACGCACGATTAATTAATTTTAAATTTAATTCCGATTCACGCGAGTGAGTAAATTCACTGTGCTTCGAAAACTGAAAACTGAAACTGAAGAAAAATAACTCAATAATGATAATCATAATGATCTAACCTAACCTAACGTCGTGATCGTGACCCTTATATATGCGTGACCCAGCAGCCCTTATACCCTCATTTCCCTCTGCTCTTGGTACTCAAGTACCTGTTACATAGTCTTTTAGAAACGCGTTCCTTCGTCGCGACGTGGGAATTGCTGTTTTAGAAAATACCAGATGTTGTGTGGAATCATGGATACGAAAGGGTGCTTAATGGCCTTCGATTTTAAAGTCGAATATTGTTTTTGCTGGATTTCTTATCTGAGTTTAGCTAAATTCCTTCGCCTCGATATTTACGTTTTGGGTGATTTCAAGCTGCTTTAAAAATACATAATATTTCACTATATTGACAATTTAAAATAAAATTATTGAATCACTCTGGCAAATGACTTCTTTTGATTGTAATCTCGAATTCAGATGAACAAATAAAATGTTATGCAGGTAGATGTACAAAATACAGTTATCACAATTTATAATAAAATTCAATTAGATAAAAATCAAGAAATATATGGATAGTTTTAGCAATTTAACAAAAAAAAGTAGACCCCGGTTCTGGGTGGTCTCATCAGATTCAAGAGGGTAACAATACGTTACGTACTAAAGTGCGATATCACCTCGGACACACTCCATCACCTCTGGCTCAAGCCACCATGGATTTTTAAGGAATTGAATATTTAAGGCGTCAGGTAGTTGAACGATTGCAACAATAAGGTGTGTTTGACTACTGGCAATTTGAAATTCAATTTACCTCTCTTGTTAGTAAACAGCAAGCATCTGAGATGGATTCGATACTTGTAAATTGCCTTAGTGGCATGCTTCCTGACGAGTTCCTGTGTGGTGAGTAATTTCAAGTTATTGAAGAGTAGTTTCAATTCATGACGTCTTCCCATTCTACACATTAATCTGATGAAATGTTTCTGGGCTACCACAATTGGGTGAATATTTGTTTTGTATGTACCTCCCCCTATACTTATTCCATACATCAACACAGATTGGACTATTGCACTATATAACGTTCTTTGAAAGGATAAAGGAATCAGTTTTCGAACAAAATTAAACTTTGGGATGAGTTTTTGTTTAATTTTTGAAATATGAACTTTCCAGTTCATATACTCAGTCCACCTGTTCTAGCCGTTCACAAACACACGAATCTCTGGAGCAACCAAGATTATGTATCAGGAGAGGCGAGTCAAACAGATCCAGGTCATGGGTTAAATCTTCGAACAAAGATTGTTTATTTTTATCGCTGAATAACAGCAAGTGTAAATATAGATCCTCTTGTGTTGGCGTTGCAAAGGTCGTTGATGTATATCAAAAATAAGGGGGGTGATAATATTGTACCCTGTGGGACGCCATAAGGCATGATCTGCTTCTGACTTAAAGTGTCACCATTCTTTACCTGTTGTGTGCGGTTTCTTAAATATGATTCAAACCATTTATGACAGTTTCCCTTGTTTCCAGTATTGAATAGTTTTTGTAGCAATATTTTGTGAGGTATAGTAGCGAACGCCTTTAAAATATCGACAAATAAACCAGTCACAAAATTTCCTTTATCTAGTTCTTGAAGAACATACGATGAGAAATTTATTATTACGACTTCAGTCCCTCTCACCCTCAAAAAGCCGTACTGATGCCTTCTAGGAAGTCAAGTATAGATTTTAACATTTGAATTTGGGAGGCTTTTACTTGGTAAAATTCCATTATCAATAATAAAAACAAGTACTGTGTTTTAAGGAATTTTACTTAATAATTGCGATTCGTAACGCGTTTCACTACACCGTAGCTTCTTCAGATGAATGATTAAATTATGGGCAATCCGTTGAGTCCTTTGTTAGCAGAAATTTTCATGAATAACTTAGAGAAATTAATTTATAATCATCCACTCAGTAAATATTGTTTATACTGGTATCGCTATGTAGACGATATCATTATTTGCTTCACAGGAACAGATAGACAGTTGAAAATTTTCGAAAATCATATAAATTCATTACATCCAAAAATTGCATTCACAACCGAAATAGAAAGCAATAATTCGATAAATTTCTTAGACGTAACAATTTCGAATCAAAATGGAAAACATGTTTTCGCAATTTACCATAAGCCGTCACATACAGATATTATAAATACATAACTCGTCGTGTCATCCATATCAACATAAAATGTCAGCATTCAATAGTTTTATTCATAGATTGATTAACATCCCGCTATCACCAGAAAATTTCAACAAAGAACTAAATTTGATTAAACAAATAGCCAAAAATAATGGTTACAATCCCAAACTAATAAATAATATTTTAAATAAAAACAAAGTAGAATCGCATTGAATGAAGTTTACCCTGTCGATAAATTGAAACAGAAATTCAACACCTTAACCTACGTTGGCATTACAAGTGAGAAACTGAAATCATTCTTAAGTAGCAATAATTTCAACATAGCTTTCCAAACTAATAATAATTTAGGCAAATATATAAAAATAATAAAACCAAACCAGGTAAAAACAATAAATCAGGTGTTTATCGATTGAATTGCAATGACTGTGATAATTTCTACATTGGTAGAACACATAGAAATTTTAATATTAGAATATCGGAACATAAACGCAGTTTTTCAAATAAAAATCAGATTCAAATTACGCGAATCATCTCTTAGAAAATAATCATTCTTTCGACCCACAATTTGAAATTTTGCATACAGATAATAAATATTGGAAAGTAGATCTTTGGGAAACTTTAGAAATAAATAAATACAAACACTCAGGTAGACTCATCAATTAACAAGTCGATTTAAGCCCTTCACCTCTATTGAATCTTTTCGGGGAGCAATCTATTCCTTAATTTTATTGGATATACCTGTCATAAATAACCACTTAGGAGGAGGCGACCAATAAGCTTTTAATTACTCAAGAACATTTATAGTTATATTCTCATTCACATTTTCTGCATAATCATTCGTCTGAAGAAGCTACGGTGTAGTGAAACGCGTTACGAATCGCAATTATTAAGTAAAATTCCTTAAAACACAGTACTTGTTTTTATTATTTATAGATTTTAACATGAGTTTTTCAAAGATCTTGGAAAATACAGATTTTAAATCAATTGGAGTATAATTGTGTACGTCGCTTTTGGTCACCTCTTTATAAATTGGTATTACGGTATCGTTTTTTAAAATGTCTGAAACTAACCCTTCGCTGTCGATTAATCAAAAAGATCTCATAATTACTTTCCGATCATTGCGATCTGTATTCACCTGCGACCTCTCAAATATCTTTCCACTGAATCAGAATAGACACCTTAGAGGTCACAACTTTATCTGCATAAGAAAAATTTCAAAACTACTCAGCGCCAGAGCTTTCTTCCGAACCAGGTATTGTCCAGATGAAACTCGTTGCCAAACAGTATTGTGGAAGCTTCTACTATCAACGCTTTCAAGAATTCCTTCGATGTGTGGTTGACCGATTAATAACAAACTCTTTAATAATATTTCATACTGAATCTCATATATTTTTGTTTTCTCTTTCTAATATAGGAAAAAAAGGTTTGTATTCATTAATTCATTAAGTTAACTATTAGTTATTTTGGTTTCATGCGCCAACACTTCTAATATTGCTTTGATATGTATAACTTTTAGAATAGGCTCAATTGTTTGTTTTTTTTATTTTGTATTTGAGTCATAATAGGAAAATTTGCCTTGACTCTTGATAATTATTTGATAATAATAATAATCAAATACCTGAAATTATACAAGCAACAAACTGAGGGGATTCCCCATAAGGAGAAGGATACTCAAATATCAAACCTCCCACTCATAAGGAGTTGCCTTCTCGTAATGAATAGGATACACAAATAAACCCAATACTTATCAGGATCAGGATACAAAAACAACGAATCTCGCGTAGGCAGAATAAACAAATTGAAAATATTAAAACTCTCTGCAAAGCCTCAAAAATTCGGAAGTGAATGTTATGGAAAGCCATATTTTCCCTATGAGATATAATAATTACGAAACATAAACTTTCTGGAAAAAATTGAGCAATAATTGAAATAACTTGAACGATAAAATTATTTATTTTGAAGCAGATATGATTTGTCTTCAAATATTGCAGTCCACATTGAGCAAACAAAAATAAAGAAATCCGAGAAATCTTATCCTATTCTACGTCATAAATTCAGTAAATATAATGTTGAATATTCCTGCACTAAACATATCTAAAGGTAACAAATTAATATTGGGCATACATGGCCAATTAGATAACAAAATTTTTTTCCAAACTTGATGATGTTTATTCATGACGAAACGTTTTTTTTATGCACGCTTCCCAAGAATAGGCGAACCTGTTACACCACATAAGTGGGCGCCTGGGAAGAAATGGGGTGTCTGTTTACTCGCTTCTTGAAGGGGGCCAAATTATAGGATGTTGGGAAGATGTTGGATGAAAGCGATGATAGAGAGAGGTTGATGAGAACTCCTTGCCATGGAAATATCTGTAAAACCGAGAAAGGCCAGCAACTTGTCTTCTGAGAGCCAGCGGTTGGAGATCGCGGGTGATCTCCGGGAGGTCGATAAGGCCCGTTTTTGAACACTATCCAACATCTACAACGAATGTTTGGAAGCAGGTTGAATCTGCGCCTTATATGGAAGCAACAGCTGAGATGACGTGCAGTATCGCTTAGTTCTGAAAAGAAAACTAAGTTTAGCTGATGCAGACTTAGCTATTGATGATACATGTTCATGCCAGCAAAACCCGGAGCTGACCGTTATTCCGGGAAGGTGCATCGAATCTCTGGATGCAATTTGTTGGCCTTGCATCGTTAGAGGAGGTTCTCCAGCGGGGACTTTTCTAGAAAACGTAGTTGCTTGCATCTTACTCGCTTTGAAACTCACCAGGTTCAATTGACCCCACTCCGATATCTTATGTAAGTCAGAGCTTAAGTTATTAATTTGTTGACATCTCTGACGCTGAGTTTCCGCAGCTGTAATTTACCGCAGACTACTGAAAGACGAAACCAGGGTACAATCGTCTGCAAAACCGAAGTTCTTGTTCTCTGTAGATGACAGAAGATCGTTTATCTGCAACAGAAACAAGGTTGGCGAAAGAATGGATCCCCGAGGTACTCCTGCTTGTAACTGGAAACAATCAGATGTTATACTTCTTCTTCTTAAAGTGCCTCTTCTACCGAAGATCGGCGATCATCCTGGCAATCTGAATTTTGGACACGGCCGCCCGGAACAGTGAACCTTACTCCTCCCGAACCACTGGCGCAGATTCTTTAGCGATGATGTTCTTCGTCGGCCTGAAGCACGCCTTCCCTCGATTCGTCCTTGAATGATCAGCTGGAGAAGTTGGTACTTGTTATCCCTCATCACGTGGCCGAAATAGAGCAGTTTTCGCGTCTTCACTGTTGTCAGCGACTGAGCTCTGCGTTGGTTACATGATCTCGCCATGAGATATGCAACATTTGGCGGTACACCCACGTTTCAAAGGAGGCAATTTTATTTTCAAGACGTTGCGTGATAGTCCAGCCTTCCATGTCGTAAAGTACTGTTGAAAATACATAGCATTTAACCATTCTTGTTCGTACTTCTATACTTAGGTTGCGATTAGTTAGCTGTTTTTTCATTTTGATGAACACACTCCTGGCTCATTCACTTCTGGACTGTATTTCCTGCCTCATCTCCCACTTGCTGTTCAGCATGCAGCCAAGGTATTTGAAGCTAGTGTATCTCTCAACCTGCTGGTCGGCCAACTGCAGCATTGCAGCACAGCTGATCACCATCAGCTTAGTTTTTCTGACATTAATATTTATGCCATAGTTACGGCTGGCCTCTTGCGCCTTATCCAGAGGTCGTTGCAGCCCTTCTGCTGATGACGCAATTAGGATAGTATCGTTAGCATATCTTAAGTTGCTAATCAATTGCCCGTTAACAGATACCTCATCATTCGCACCATCAAAAGCATACAAATTGAATAAGGTAGGCGAAAGAACACATCCCTGCCTAACCCCGCGTACAATTGGAATATCTCTTGTCTCTTCTGATTCAATCAACACTGATGCTACTTGGTTCCAGTAGATGGATGCTATTGTGCCAACATTCTTACCGTCTATCCCAGCATTCTTCAGCACCTCAATCAGCAGATTATGTCTCACTCGGTCGAAAGCTTTTTCAAAGTCGACGCAGCAGATGAACACATCCACATTCATGTCCATGCACCTCTACGCCAGAAGTTGCAGTCCAAAAGTGCGTTTCTCGTGCCAAAACCATTTCGGAAACCAAATTGTTCCTTGTAGACATTTTCATCACACTGTTTGTGAATTCTCTTCAAAATAACTTTGAGGTAGACCCTTAGAACGTGGCTCATAAGGCTAATGGTACGGTGTTCCTCACATCTGCTTGCATAGCTTTTCTTCGGAAGAGTCACAAAATAGGACCTTAACCAGTCCTTTGGCAGTCTTCCTCTCTGTATACTGTGTTGAATAACTGATTTAGAAATTTCAGAACTTCTTCGTCGAGCAGCTTGAGGAGTTCACCGTGGACGCTGTCGGACCCTGCCGCTTTTCCGTTGCTTAGCTGATTGACGGCATACCGCACTTCATCAAGTATGATTTCTGGTCCTGTGCTGGCCCCCTCCAAACCGTGCGTCTTCTCTCTAACATCATTGAATAGCTCTTGATTGTACTCTTCCCACATTCGCTTCTTCTCTTCCTTTTCGTACACTGGGTTACCATTTGCGTCTTTGAGAACTGTTGAATACCGTGTGATACCATTGACCACAACTTGTATTGATCTATTTCAAAGAAAGCTACTTATTCAACCCAGCAATTTTTCTGGAAGCCCATATGCAGCAAGTTTATTCAACAAGGCTGCATGCCAAACCCCATCGAAGGCTTTAGAGATGTCGAGGGCTATTGCTCTAGATTCCTCATGCTTTTCCATCATTGATGTTCAAACATGAGTGACGTAGGCGAGCAGATCTCCTGTCGATCTTTGCCAGCGAAAACCATACTGACAGTCATTAATAATTCCCTGCAACTTAAGATATTTGATGAGTTCATCGTTTATGACTCTCTTCATCACTTTGGACATAATGGAAAGAAGTGCAACAGGGCGGTAGTTTTGGGGTAAGGACTTCTATCCTTTCTCTGGGATCGGTTGAATTCTCGCTATTTTCCTGCTGCTCGGAAAAGTCTGGCTTTCATAAGAAACCTGAAACAGACGGTTAATAAAGGGTGCCAGTTCGGGAGCACACTTTCTCAGGACGATTGGCGGTATTTTGTCTAGACCAACCAATACCAGTATGGGCTATTATCTCGCTTAATAAACATAGGTAGTTACAACAGATATAACATTACGTGTAAACAAAATTGACTTGTACCTACCCACTAACATATAAAGAATATTCAACAGCCAAGTCACACAACATTAATTATATTAATAAAGAAATCGCATTAAGGAACCTTGGACTTGACACGACTTTGTCTAGATATCATTACTTTTTAGAGATAAACAAGCAGCACCATCGAGACTTGGCTAGTTTTTTACAGAATGTTTTTGATGGGATTTAATTTCCCGAATGTACTGCAGGTTTTTCATAAAATCTTCATAAATTAAATACTTATCAACACTCCTATGAAATACGGTTCTAATAAAAAAAGGTACCTACTCGTTCTTTTGACAATTTAATTTTAATGAGTCGACAAGAGATTTTTGAGCACCTGTATATGAAAAAGCATCGGCAAGTAGGTTTCCATCAAAAATAACATCTTTCTTGTTAAACCGAAAAGAAAAGTTATAATGTTAGCCAAATCTGAATCAACTTTCTGGACGAAGAAGATGACACTAAAATTCCGAAAATTTAGATAAAAAAATCATAGCTCAATGGTGGCTAATTTTAGATAGAATAAATCTTAACAAAAGGTCCTTGTAAAAGGATGCTCTTTAATAATAGAAAAAAAATTAAAAAATACACCATGCGAATTAAAATAGCAAATTTGTAGTCGATGACCCGTATAACCGTAAGTGGTACTACTCTGGAAATAATTGAAAATTGTAGATTAGTTTCTATTTACACTAATGCCGAAATTTGAAATGAATCGATAAACCTGTTTGCCATATAAACACCTCAAAAAAGTCTAGGGAACACTTCTGAATATCGATATATCGTACCCAGAACGATCAATATGGATGATTTTTTTTAAGAAATGAACACCTGCATCAATTTCTCACCAAATTATGTAGAGTGCCGCAACAGATCTCAGTTTTTTTAATAAAAAACTAAAAATGCAGCAGATGCGACGCTGCTTTATGATCATTTCATGTATTCAGTGTTTGAAATCAGTTAGTTGGCACTTTGTTTCTGTTGTAAGCACAAATAAAAGATTCAAGTTTTGTGATTCGACCATGGAAAGACGACATTTGACTAGAGAAGAGATGTTACGAGCCGTTGGAATGCTCCAAGCTGGGAGCTCACAACGGGAAATATCCAGGCTTCTGGGAAGTAGCCCAAGTGTCATAAACCGTTTATGGTCGCGTTTCAATGAAACAGGTAGCGTAGAAGAACGCCATACAGGTCGTTTCAGGATTACTACAGTCGCCCAAGACCGATTTTTGGTTTTACAAGCCAGAAGAGATCGTACTACCACAGCATCTCAATTAGCTCAAGAGCTATAACGAGTTCATAATGTACGAATTTCGGACCAAACTGTAAGAAATCGACTGCACGAAGATCAACTCCACTCCAGTCGTCCTTTAAGAGTTGCGCTGCTCGTTTAGCTTGGTGCCAAGAACACGTAAACTCGGATCAAGAGAGGTGGGCCACAGTTCTCTTCAGTGATGAATCTAGATTTAGTTATTATCCCGATTCGGGAAGAATTCGAATATGGAGGGAACCTGGAAAGCGAAACCGTCTCCAGCATGCTCGAGAAGTTGTTAGACAGGGAGGCGGATCAGTGATGTTTTAGGAAGGTATACGCCTTAGTGGAAGAACTGACCTCGTTTTCATACAGAACAACCTCACGGGAAATTCTTACGCAGATGAGAAAGTTTTACCTGTAGTGGTACCTCATCTCCAAACAATGGGTCAAAATCCACTCTTCCAACAAAATAATGCCCCTCCTCATCGTGCAAGAGTTGCCTTGAACGTTCTTGAAGAGAATGATATCGATCTTCTACCGTGGCCATCCTGCTCCCCAGATCTGAATCCCATGGAGCATGTGTGGGACAGCCTAAAAAGAAATCTCCTGCGTCAAAACGTCTTCCATAATGAACAGGAGCTTCGATTAGCAGTTCGGGGGGCTTGGAATGACTTAGGCCAAATTGTAATAGACAATTTAATATTGAGCAAGCCGCGACGATGCCAAAGTGTCATTATTAACAGAGGTGGACCTACTGGGTACTGAAAAATATAAGTGCTTCCATATCGTTTCGAAAATATTCGTTCAGGATTTTTTTTTGTGTTTTACCAAATTTCGTCATTTTCAAATTTCAAATTTTTTTTTATGATAGGTGCTTTTGAGAAGTCAAATATTATTTTGTTTTCTTGAGAATACATTATATACAATACATCCTAACAGAAACCGAAAGATTTCTATAAATTCCAATCATCGAATTCATATTTTAAAGATATTAGTAAGTGTTCCTTGGACTTTATTGAGGTGTTTATTCAAATTAGATTATTTATTCCATTTTATTGAAGCATCCATTGAAAATGGGAATCGTCTTGATATCTGTCAATATAGAATATAATAAAAATAAAATAAGTAAAAATTACTTTATTTTATATAGAAACGATTTAAAACAAAGCATTCAACAAATATTGAATGGAAGTATTTATTGGCATTTCAGTTGTAAAACGTAATAATAACATAAAACGATTATTCCACTAATCTAAATAGATAGACAACGTAAAAATATTTCGTCATTCTCAGTTTTCTTTTACGAAATCATTTAAATATAAAACAATATTATATAATAAATTGTATACAGCCAAGTGAAAAAGGTTATATAAAAATGACACTCTTATGCGTATTCTCTTTCAGAATCCATATGGTGATAACGCTTTTAGAAGTTTGTATTTTGATATATTATTTTCATTCTCTCAAAGTCAGAGAGGTCAATTTTCAACGTCACTTCACGGGTCATCTCGTTTAACCTTATAGATAAATTTCTAATGATTTCATCGTTATTGTTACTCTGCTTTGGGTCTCTATAACGCAGTTAATTTAATGACCTAATTACCCAAAAAAAATAAATCTTAAACTAATGAACGCTAATAATGAATTTATTGATGAAATGGATATTCTTCAACCATGCTTTTAACATTCTTAATATGTGAAGGCACTTCGCATTAGATGAGATTAATTTTACGATAACTAGAGTAAACAACAAAAACATAATTTTAAACAATACCATAAAATTATTTATTAATATTAACATAAACTAAGGAGCTTGTAGAAACAACATCAGAATTAACAAGTTTTATTTAAATACAATGAAACACTCTGTTAGATTTCCACTTAATTTTTTTTTCTTTTAGGTCCGCAACAAAGTTCTAGATGTATGAAAATACAACTTTATTGTGAAAAATGATTACAAATGAATCATTCAAAATATCTCACATTGCTAGCTACAACTTTTACACCATCTTTCTGGCAGAGCTCGAATACCTTGTCGGTAAAAGTGTTCGTCTTTTGAGGTTATCCAAGAATCAAGGCATTTATCGAGCTCTTCATATGAGCGGAATTGCTGATCAGCCAGACCATGTGCCATCGAACGGAACAAGTAATAATCGGATGGTGCAATATCTGGGGAATATAGCGGATGGGGTAGGACTTCCCATTCGAGCTTTTCCAAGTAGGTTTAACGGGTTTGGCAACGTGAGGCCGAGCGTTGTCATGCTGTAGAATTACTTTTTCGTGTCTCTGCTCGTATTGTGGTCGCTTTTCGCGCAGTGCTTTACTCAATCGCATCAATTGAGTTCGATACCGTTCCCCAAGGATGGTTTCGTTCGGTTTCAACAGCTCCTAATAAATAACACCTACTTGGTCCCACCAAATACACAGCATAACTTTCGCAGCGTGAATATTCTGCCGAGGCGATGACTAAGAAGCATGACCGGACAGTCCCCAAGATTTTTTTTCCTTGGATTACTGTAATGAATCTATTTTCATCACCCGTTACGATGCGATGAAGAAAACCCTTTCTTTTTTGCCGCTGGAGCACTCAAACGTCTCTTGGCTTCAAATCATGAGGAACCCCAGTTCCTTGCTTTTGAATCATTCCCAACGCATGCAATCGCTTGGAAATGGCCTGGCGGGTAACTCCTAAGGATGAAACAAACTCTTCTTGCGTTTGGCACAGATCCTCGTCGAGCAATGTCTCCAATTCAGCGTCTTCGAAGATTTTTGGCCTTCCTTCACGGGGACGGTCGTCCACATCGAAATCACCGTTTTTGAAGCGACGGAACTATTTCCGGCACATTGCTTCCCTTAGAGCAGCATCTCCGTAAACTTTTTGATGCTCTCTATGATCTTCAGCCGCCGTTTTCTTCGAATGAAAAAGAAAATCTTCCGCTAATGATGATTATTTGGCACAAAATCAGACATTTTCTCCCAACTAAAAGTATATGAAGCAAAAATGTCTAAGCTTTGTTCAAGACGTTCTTGATATGTAAAAATCGCCATCTATTGACAAACAGCGAGAACTTAGTTGCGCACCTAATATAATATCTCTTCAGATAATATATTAAAGATAATAATTCTAAAGAACATATATGAGTATTAAATAATATTAATTCGCTGATATTGAAAAATCCGTACTGAAATATTACCGGATTATATCTCTCGTTTATCTAAACAGGTTGATCCCTTTTGAAATATCCAGAAAGTTCATATTTTTGATATAGTACAGTTCCAAGAATAGATTCAAACTATGATATTTTCACCTTCATAAATATCACTAATTTCCATCACGCGTTAATGTTCCTAAAATCAGCAACATGATTGTGTTATTGGAATACAATACAAGTTGTTGAAATTTCTGGAAGTAGGTATATTTTGGTGCAGCTTAAGCAATTGAGGTTACAAAAAACAGATGCGTTGCATTTGGATTAATTATTGTTAATTATGACATTTGTCATATTTTTCGAACGACTGTCAAAAATTTTCTTCAAATTAAACAAGATCCACGAAGAAATAATACATGGGGTATGTCAACCCAAATTATCGGGTCCATAATGATTCTAAAACATCTATAGATCATAATCGGTATCACTTGGAAGACTGAACCTGGCCATCGGGGCTCTCTCTGTCAAACAGAGGGAAATTGTTTTGTTGAGTTTGAATATTGAAGGGTTTTTTGCGGATATACTTCAAAATTGGCAAGCAAGAACAAGGAAGTGATTATGTTTCAGGAGACTCACACTGCGACGGAAGAACATCTCCGCGAAATGATGGAAAATGAGGAAATATCGCACGTTATGTACTTTTTGATTATCTCCTTAGTCCTTTTTATGACCTTGCTTGCTGTAAAAATCTTTTCTCAGATTTGTTTAGACATATAAGAGGTATGATTGTTGAAATATTTTTCTGCTGGTTTTCTTTTTCCATTGTTACAGATTCCTGTCCCAAACCCCCTTCCTTTCACCCTTGTCTTCGTTTGGAAATCATGGAATGCAATAGAGAATGAAGCGGCTAAGCAGAAAAATCTTTCGTACTCTTTATGTACACACGACACTAACACAAAATAAACAGACAAGCTATTGCTAGTGCACCTTCGACAGGGAAACGAGTTTTTTCCTCAGGTTTTTTCACTCGTTTATTGAATCATATGTAAGATAGTAAGGTTCCCCTGTTACATTTCCTGAGCTCACACTTGTGTTTTTTCTGACACACACCAAAATTATAGATATAAGCATTTATTGTAAATACAATTATTCAAATTTTGTAAATCCTCTCATTTCAAAAGAATATATATATATATATATATATATATATATATATATATATATATATATATATATATATATATATATATATATATATATATATATATATATATATATATATATATATATATATATATATATATATATATATATATATATATATATATATATATATAAAATAAAAAAACTGCATGTATTACCCAAAAATTTATGCACATTTGGAGAATTATAATATTCTTTCCGAACATCAAAAGGATGTAGAAAAAACACCTTGGTACTAAAGAGCAACTTGTAATTGATTCTTTTGCTTTGAATCAAGCTCAAACTAAGAAGAGAAATATTCATACAGCCTTCATTGATTACCAAAAGGCTTTTGATAGTTCTCCCATTCATGGCTTCAAGAAATTTTGGAAATTTATAAAATTGATAAGACACTTCGTCATTTTCTTGAATTTGTAATGAAAAATTGGAGAACCAATCTTCATTTAAATATTTCAAAACAATCGTTAAAATCCGAAGTAATTCCAATCAAAAGAGGCATTTTTCAAGGTGATTCTTTAAGTGCTCTTTGGTTTTGTCTTTGCCTCAATCCATTATCTCATGAATTAAATGCTACTAGTTTCGCCTTCAAAATAAAGAGTCTATTAACTGAATTCAAATTAAGTCACTTAATTTATTTAGATGATATTAAATTATATGCCGGAACCAGATCTCATTTAAAAAGTCTACTTGAGATTACTTTCAACTATTCCAATGATATTCATATGAAATTTGGGCTTCCAAAATGTAAAAATCTTTCTATTGAAAAAGGAAAGATCACCTCTGATTATATAAAGATTTCTAATATCGAAATCGAGCCAATGCATCAAGGAGATACATATAAATATCTTGGATTTTGTCAAGAGAAGACAATTAACCATAGCAGCACTAAAGAAAATATTAGAAGTTCATATCACAAAAGACTTAGAATTATCATCGAGTTATTTAACTAGTAAAAACCTTTTCAGAGCTATCAACTCCTATGCTGTTCCTATTCTTACATCTTCTTTTGGAATTATTAAATGGTCTAAAACTGATCTAAATGAATTACAATGTCAAACGAGGAAAATGCTCTGTAAATATCATAAGCACCACCCAAAGTCAGCTGTTCAGAGAGTTACACTACCTAGACATCTTGGAGGTCGTGGATTAATTGATTTGAATAATCTTCATAGTAAACAGATTTTTCATCTACGTTCCCATTTTCATGATAAACAGAGAACGTCTAAATTACATGATATTGTTGTTGCTTCAGATTATAATCTTACACCTCTGAACTTGACAATGCAAAAGGTAGATTTTGATATATTTGATGATAATTCTAAAAGAGAAAGTTGGATGCAGAAGGAATTACACGGAAAGCACCCTAAAGAATTGAAAAATGATTATATTGATGAAATTGCATCGAATAAATGGTTAGTATCTGGAGAATTGTTTGCTGAAACAGAAGGCTTGGCAATTGCGATCCAGGATCAGGTTGTTTTCACGAGGAATTATATCAATCATCATCAAACAAAATATAGGTGATTCTTGCCGTAGATGTTTCTGTTCTTCAGAAACAGTTTTCATATATTATCATCTTGCTCAGTCCTTGCTTCGACAGATTATTTAGAAAGA
This sequence comes from Cryptolaemus montrouzieri, assembly GCA_013387265.2. Classification (NCBI taxonomy): domain Eukaryota; kingdom Metazoa; phylum Arthropoda; class Insecta; order Coleoptera; family Coccinellidae; genus Cryptolaemus; species Cryptolaemus montrouzieri. The sequence goes on along the minus strand of JABFTP020000001.1, from coordinate 87,259,419 downwards.
CATAATGCCGTCGCTAATATTATTCACTTTAATCTAGGAATTAAACATGACCTAATTCCCAAAGAAAAAAATTCACAAATATGAACCTGAGATTATTTGTGAAAATGACAAATATAAACTTTATTTTGATAAAACAATTCTTTGCAACAGAGCTGTAAAACACAATAGACCAGATATCGTTCTTAATGATAAACAGAATCAAATAACATATATAGTTGATATTGCTATACCCGACACACATAATATACAAAATAAATACAATGAAAAAATTTCTAAATATATGATGCTTGGCGACGAGATTAAAAAAATATGGAAAATGAAGAAAATATTTATTCTACCGATTATTATTTCTACAACAGGCGTTATTCCTAGAAATCTTCACAAAAGTATTGAGATTTTGGGTCTGAAGAAAAATTTGTTTGAACAGTTACAAAAGATAACAGTCATCAAATCTTGTAATATTCTTCGTAGGTTTCTTTCCGAAAATAATAATGAGGTAGAGTCATAGGTTTTCTCTTTAGATTATACTGCTCAGAATCTCATTTCATATTTTATTTATTTGTTTATATAAATGTAATATAATTAACTGACAATTTTGTCATATTTATATTCAGAGCAGTATTCTATTCGATCGTTCACCACTTCACACAAAGGAAACTATTAATGAGTAACATTCAGTGTTACTTGACTAAAGTCCGTACACTGGATTTTTCCGGGAGAAAGCCTCTGACACTACTCGTTGGTACATTGATATCATTGTCTGATGATGCTATAGTATGTATATATTCTGGTAGATTGATATATTCTCATAACATTTAACGTTATCCTAATATATAATTAATGGCAATGGTATTAATTACCGGGTGGTGGATTTATATTTATATATATATATATATATATATATATATATATATATATATATATATATATATATATATATATATATATATATAAATTTTTTTTTTTCGGCAGAGGTGTTCAATCTTTTACCAGGACCCTATAAATTCATATTGAATAATATTAGTTCGTTTCCAATGTTTCAGAATATGTGTATTCAGTAGACAATTTATTACATTGCCACTTTCTTATTTCTTTTTTTTAGTTTTATAGTATAGTCCTCGATGATTGATAAAAATCTACTCTATTTTTCGAAATTGTTCAGCACATAGTATCATAATCTGATGGATTAATGAACATTTTCAATAATTTTTAGACTCATTTGAACGATGAAGGTATATAAAAATTTCGAGAAACAACTGAAAATGAAAATAAATGAGAAAATGCGGGGCTTCAACGAGAGCATACGTAACAACTCATAACCAGTCTTGACATTACACGAATTAAATTGTCTATGAAAATTTGGATGGGAATAGCCCACATCTGTAGGATGGCTGCTTCAGGTTTGGAAGGTATCAGATGGGTTTTGAAGAATGGTGAACTACCTCCACATATAAGATTAAACATTGCATTATTTGAATTCTGTGCAAATCTCATGATCATTGACTCAAATGAAATTGTCACTAATGACCGAATTATTTAGTTCAATAACCAAATCGCGTGATCATACTACGTTCATTGTTGAATTCTGCAAAATAACCAGGTCTGCCCCGAGACCTAAAGTTATTTTTCTCTAAACAGAAATTAAGCCTCTAACCAATGTCCGTCACTGGCTCCCGTCACATAACTGTATCTCGTTCTCGCCAAACCTTCACACCTCTATCAGGATGATATGATCAAACTTATGATACATCTACATTAATTTATGGTCCTGTTACGGTTCACTGTTGCCGAACTTTACGATACTATGGATCCTTAGCTCATTTTCTAGCCCTTAAACCAAGCGCCATGCTTCTTCTCATCTTATAATGCATATATGTCCCGTTGTGTCACATCTTCGGTGATGAAACAGACAATTTGGTTAGCTGGACGTGTCCTATACCTTCGAGAAATAATGAGAACATTTTTTCTAGAAAGATGGAATTTCGAAGCAAAATAACTCAAAAACCCGATTGCAAACCGTTCAATCCAGACTTAGAAAACCATTTTTTCGATATGCTGGAAAAGAAACTGAAAGAGACAGATCACAACAGTATTACTTTCAAATACCGTGGATATGTGTACAATATCAACATGGGTTCCCATGACAAAAAACATTCTTATTTCCTTGTCTACCCTATAATTGAAGTATGATTATTATCAACTGTTGATTGTATTTGTAATATCACAAAAAGCAAAACTGCGAAGATTCTTCTTTAGCATATATATAACGAAATATTAGAAGAAACAAAATTAAATAAAATTTTTTCTTTGGTATAAATATTCAGCAAATATTATGAGCACAAAGTGAAAAAAGATAAAGGAACGAATTTATAGATTTTTCCATTTCAATTCTGTTGTTTTCACCAGAACCAATTTTTTCATCAGGACTGAGTTATAGTCACCAACCCTTCAGCTTTGACCTCTATTCTATGTAATGTTGGCTGATGGAATGATAGATACAGAAAACTGCCCACTTTTCGACACCAAATGCATCTTACGCTCGAGAGGAGTAACGCTAGCAATGACCATACACAAATCCATACTAGCAAATAAGGGTTAATGCACATGATACTCTTTGCCGCAATATACTTGTATTACTGTTTCCCTTAGGATTCATGAACATTAGCTCTGTTCCTACACAAAGCACGACATGATGTCAGTAAGTGAAGTGTGCAATTTCTTGTTCCTCCTTGCAGTAATAGTATCTAAGGTCAGGTCGATTTTCTCGAGGTGATATGAACAGAGCATGTGGCCTGTGGGTACCCCACAAAAGAGATCCTTCTTTCAATTCACGATTTCTGTTGAAATTTAGTAAAGCTTTAGACAGTCTCAGTCCTTCGAACTCTAGTGATCGACGTCATATTTGTGTATGTGCTATGTAGCTTCGTTATGGTGTACCTACGCTTTAGTGAAGATGATCGTTATGACATTGGAAGAGTACCATAGATTTCACACTATAATCGAACGCAATACTTGGATTCAAAACATTCGTTTATATTGTAATGTAAAACATTAAATTTTCACACGTATCAACGATCTTTTGTAATCTCATGTGTTCGTTCTAGACTGGGTGTTATATTCACTATAAAACGAAACATAAATGATCTATGAAAGATCTGTTCTCCATACTGTTCACTGCGTATGATCAACGCTTTTCGAATACAAGAGATTTTCATCAACACTATAGATACTACGTCGTTGTTACCAAAAACACGTTACAATCGAGGTCGTTACAAAAGAAATTCACATCCAGAAATAATACACTAAGGCATGTGTAGAAAACATTTAACATACTTTTATTGTTAAAACATAAAATACCAACTATGTAAACGATGAATAAAATCAAATATAATAATACATAATCTGTCAAAAACATTAATTGAAACTTTAGCTACTTGATTTAGAACATTTTCGTTGAATTAGATTCAATAAAATATTAAGTATAATAATATTTCACTATTAAAAGATAAACCTTTTCCTCACAGTCTACTACAATAATAAACAGAATATTTATTTTATATTATGGATACGTTAATTATAGGTAGGTACATAATGATCTCAAAATACCACTCTTCCAGAATCGAAAAATTTCAATCCTTGAGAATTGAGATTGGTGTGACCCGATGGTAGAGAAACTGTTTCAAATATAGACTACTAGCAGAAATAGTATTGTGCGCTATCACAAAAATCACTACTGAACAGCAAGACATAAGAAAAAAAATGTTTGTCTATTTTTCAGTTAAGATAATAGACAACAAACATCAACTCAATTTTATGCCTATACATTATTTTAAAATTTATTTTTTTTCGTAATACTTCTCAAGACCATCCCCGAAAAAATGCTAACTCTCGATGAATTTTTTCAGATAATAGTCACTGCTCTAATGAAGATCACGCAGATTTTCATGACCAAACAGTTTGAGTAAGCAAGTATAAATTCAAACACAGAGAGTACTCAAAGTTGGCACCATAACTGGATCCTATTAAAATTAATTGCAGATGAGAGTGAACTGGATCTTGAAACAAAAAATAGAAGAAAAAACTGGATGGTAAACCTTGACGAACATATATAGAAATAATATTTAATTTAATATAAATAATAATAATACATCATGCAATTTCCTGCGATAAACTCATTTATGGTAATGAAAAATTTACAAATGCTAACGAGAAGCACTTTCTATGATTTTTGTGAATAAACAACAACAAAAATAATTTTATTCTTATGAAATTAAGAGTTCCTGTTGTTACTTATTGCAATCAAGGACAACTGAAACTGGTTATTAGCCGTTTGAACTCTCATAACAACTCACTCAGAACTAATTGACAAAAAACTGCAATATCAAAATCTAAGTGGTAGCCTATACTTGGGCCGTTTCTCCAGCATTTCAAGAAGATATTTCACACCAAATCAGGAGTGTGGATTCTGAGAATCAGCTTCGTTCAATACTGGGTTGACAAAAATATTTGAGGAAACAATATTTATCAATCAGTAAAAATTACCCTCTGATCAATTGATTTTGAATCGTATATAGGATAATAATAAAATGCAGATAAAAATTCTGAATTATCAATAAAGATTCAAACTAAGAAAATATTGATTAGTCTATTTTCACAGGCATAATTTCAAAAAACAATGAACAATTTGGAAATAAGTTCTACCTGACTTCTCCAGTTGATGAACCAATTTCCCAAACAGTATGTCAACTCTTGAAATGTAAGTGATGCTTCTTTATAAACATGTATAAGGGAGAACGGGGCACGGTGGGCATAGGGGCACAGTGGTCACTTCTAAATTAATCTGACTTCGCGGTGTATTCAAGCGCCATCTCTCTGAAAAGGGTGCTATGAATATGAATGCTCGCGTGAAGTCTTGACAGTGTCGTTAAAACAGATCATACCAAGTTGAGTTGGTGACGCCTTGGAGGCTCGGAATTAGATTCGACGCTCCCAAGAAAAAGGTTCATTTCAAAGCCTATTTATCAAATTGAGGTAAGTATTGTTATTGCATCATTTTCTTGAACATCTTAGGTGTGTTGTGAATATTCTTGAACTAAAAATATTTTCAAATTGATTTCGAAATATTCGTTTCCACTTTGGGGCACAGTGGTCAAATACTGTGATGGGCATAATAGTCACTACTCTTGATGGGGTGACCACTGTACCCCGCACATATATTCCGAGTTGATCTACTTGCGCACTGAAGATGTAGTTCTCTTCCAGTGATAATCTGCTCATCATGATGCAACCGAGAAAGAAAAGATATATGCGCCCGTTTACATCATGGTCTCCCACCAAAGGCAGCAAGGAAATTAGCCAATGAATTCGCCTTAGCGAATCATGAAGCCATACCACAGACCTGGACTGAACTCATGAAAAAACTGCTGGAAAAGACTGGTAAATGCTTTTATGAAAAGAAATGATCAATTATACTTGAGATCTCCCGAAGCAAGCAGTTCAAAAATTTTTCGAATATCTAGAGGAGATAATGGAGAAACATCGTTCAACTCCAGATAGGATTCATAATATGGACGACACCGGACTGACCACTGAAAGCAAAGTGATTGCTCCAAAAGGTGTGAAACAGATTGGACTGATAGCCTCTGCCGAACGAGGAGAATTAGTCACTATTTGTTGTGCAATAAATGCTATCGGGAATTCCATTTCGCCCTACAAGATCTTTCCAAGGGTCAACTACAAGTCTCACATGATTGTCGGTGCTCCTTCTGGAACCGGTGGTTCTGAATCTTCTTCGGGATGGATCAATAATGAAATATTCATGAAATGGAGGGAGCATTTGATTCAACATGCAAGAACATCCATTGAATCGAACGTGGTGTTGATAATGGATAATCACGAAGCACACATTTGCTTGGAAGTTGTTAGAATGGCTAAAGACAATGACGTGATTCTTTTGACGTTACCACCACACACCAGCCATAAAGTACAGCCTCTGGACCTCACCATATATGGACCACTCAAAAGGTAGTACAACGAGCAGTGCAGGTAAATAATGCCATTTAAATTGTTTCATTCAACTGATTAAATTATTTTTCGGTATTTCAGATCGTGGTTACTTTCCAATAGTGGACAAAGAATCACCATTTATGAGATTGCTGGGCTCTTTGAACAGGCTTATCGATCAGCGTTCCCTCAAATGAATATAACTTCTTGTTTTTGAACAGTAATATTTCCTTTAAACAAACAGATATTCAGATGATGAAATTCTACCAGCAGAAGTCACTGACCAACCTAAATTCTACATCAACGTCAGCCTGAACCCGAACCCCAACCCGGATGTAGTCACGAAGACCACAATATTCCTGAATATGTTACTTAAGAGCAAAATTATCCAGGACATCTAACTCCACAACCAGAAAACTTTACTCCTGAACACAGCCCAAGAGATGTTAATGATCGAAATATGGCTGCAAGAGTAGGAAAATCCATAATAACTCCCAGCATGATCCAGCCATTTCCAAAATCATCATCAAACAACAGCACCAAAGGAAAGAGAAAGCGCAAATCTACTACAATTCTAACAAACATTCCAATTATAAAACAGATGGAAATAGAATACGATGAAAGGATGCTAAAGAAAATAAAAAGTGTGAAGAAAAACTTCAGCCCAATAGTTTTGACTAAAAAGAAAGAGGAAAAAGCAGGAGAAAACACGAATGAGGATAATGAAACATCAGGTATGCAACAAATAGAGAGAGAATTGGATAAAAGGATGAAGAAAATGAAAAGTTTGAAAAAAATAAAGGAAACGAACTTTGATTGAAAAGAAAAGTAGCAGAGGGCACCAGTTCAGGTTCAGGTGATGAAAGTCTGATTTATGATGACTTATCAGATGATGATTATGTCTCAATTATATCTTCAAAGAAGAATTTCCAACCAATTTCCGAATTTTGGTTAAGTTCCGGGGGAAGAAAATTTTTTGTTGGCCAAGTAAAGAAAATTCTAATTGATCATGAGGAAGAAGAAGGGATATTTTGTTTTTCCGACCATCAAAGACGAATCTTCTGTTGAATTCAATAGTATAGTATTACGACTTCCCAAACCTATGCAAACTGGCTGCACTGCAGGAGTAAAATGTTTATACAACTTTGACATAAATCTAAATTCATACAATGTTTGTTAAAAACCCCTCTCCTGTATTAATTTTTTGTAGCATATGAGTTTTTTTTATGATACCGTTTTTCATTTCTGTCGACTGTACCCCTTCCTCATGATCATTGTGCCCCACCATGAGGCACAGTGACAGAACTTTAGGTAAGGTTGGGTTAGATTTAGAATTTTAGGATGTTGAAAAAATGTGAATTGTAAATTCAGTTTTCGAGTAATCATATTATGATTCAGATACAGTAAAATAGACACACCTCTTCTCATTTCACAGCGAAAATATTGGAATTTCAAATGAATTTGTAACGACAGCACCTGAATCCTACATCAACGTCAGCCTGAACCCGAACCTCAACTCGGATGTAGTCACGAAGACCACAATATTCCTGAATATGTTACTTAAGAGCAAAATTAGCAGGACATCTAACTCCACAACCAGAAAACGTTACTCCTGAACACAGCCCAAGAGATGTTAATGATCGAAATATGGCTGCAAGAGTAGGAAAATCCATAATAACTCCCAGCATGATCCAGCCATTTCCAAAATCATCATCAAACAACAGCACCAAAGGAAAGAGAAAGCGCAAATCTACTACAATTCTAACAAACACTCCAATTATAAAACAGATGGAAATAGAATACGATGAAAGGATGCTTAAGAAAATAAAAAGTGTGAAGAAAAACTTCAGCCCAATAGTTTTGACTAAAAAGAAAGAGGAAAAAGCAGGAGAAAACACGAATGAGGATAATGAAACATCGGGTATGCAACAAATAGAGAGAGGATTGGATGAAAGGATGAAGAAAATGAAGAGTTTGAGAAAAATAAAGGAAACGAACTTTGATTGAAAAGAAAAGTAGCAGACGGCACCAGTTCAGGTTCAGGTGATGAAAGTCTGATTTATGATGACTCATCAGATGATGATTATGTCTCAATTATATCTTCAGAGAAGAATTTCCAACCAATTTCCAAATTTTGGTTAAGTTCCGGGGGAAGAAAATTTTTTGTTGGCCAAGTAAAGAAAATTCTAATTGATTTCAAGCGAAGGAAGAAGGGATATTTTGTTTTTCCGACTATTAAAGACGAATCTTCTGTTGAACTCAATAGTATAGTATTACGACTTCCCAAACCTATGCAAACTGGCTGCACTGCAGGAGTAAAATCTTCATACCACTTTGACATAAATCTAAATTTATACAATGTTGGTTAAAAACCCCTCCCCTGTATTAATTTTTTGTATCATATGAGTTTTTTTGATGATACCGTTTTTCATTTCTGTCCACTGTACCCCTTCCTCATGATCATTGTGCCCCACCATGAGGCACAGTGACAGAACTTTAGGTAAGGTTGGGTTAGATTTAGAATTTTAGGATGTTGAAAAAATGTGAATTGTAAATTCAGTTTTCGAGTAATCATATTATGATTCAGATACAGTAAAATAGACACACCTCTTCTCATTTTACAGCGAAAATATTTGAATTTCAATTGAATTTGTAACGACAGCACCTGAATCCTACATCAACGTCAGTCTGAACCCGAACCTCAACTCGGATGTAGTCACGAAGACCACAATATTCCTGAATATGTTACTTAAGAGCAAAATTATCCAGGACATCTAACTCCACAACCAGAAAACGTTACTCCTGAACACAGCCCAAGAGATGTTAATGATCGAAATATGGCTGCAAGAGTAGGAAAATCCATAATAACTCCCAGCATGATCCAGCCATTTCCAAAATCATCATCAAACAACAGCACCAAAGGAAAGAGAAAGCGCAAATCTACTACAATTCTAACAAACACTCCATTTATAAAACAGATGGAGATAGAATACGATGAAAGGATGCTTAAGAAAATAAAAAGTGTGAAGAAAAACTTCAGCCCAATAGTTTTGACTAAATAGAAAGAGGAAAAGGCAGGAGAAAACACGAATGAGGATAATGAAACATCGGGTATGCAACAAATAGAGAGAAAATTGGATGAAAGGATGAAGAAAATGAAGAGTTTGAGAAAAATAAAGGAAACGAACTTTGATTGAAAAGGAAAGTAGCAGAGGGCACCAGTTCAGGTTCAGGTGATGAAAGTCTGATTTATGATGACTTATCAGATGATGATTAATTATATCTTCAGAGAAGAATTTCCAACCAATTTCCAAATTTTGGTTAAGTTCCGGGGAAGAAAATTTTTGTTGGCCAAGTAAAGAAAATTCTAATCGATTTCATGCGAAAGAAGAAGGGATATTTTGTTTTTCCGACCATTAAAGACGAATCTTCTGTTGAACTCAATAGTATAGTATTAAAAGAGTAAAATCTTTATACAACTTTGACATAAATCTAAATTCATACAATGTTGGTTGAAAAACCCTCTCCTGTATTAATTTTTTGTATCATATGAGTTTTTTGATGATACCGTTTTCATTTCTGTCCACTGTACCCCTTCCTTATGATCCTTGTGCCCCACCATGAGGCACAGTGGAAGGAATTTTAAGTAAGGTTAGGTTAGATTTAGAATTTTAGGATATTGAAAAACACAACTACTGTGCCCCTCTCTCCCTTATGATGCAGCAGAAGCAAATTTTGATAACCCATAATTTGTGAGATTCTGCACTAGGAGAAAAAAAAGCACTAGATTCTTCTGCACTTTCCATTACTGTATCGAAATATCATTCATTATCACAGACCAATTACGACTAGCATTTTTTTTTCTTCATGCGCTTAGTCTTAAAAAAGCAAGAATCGAAAAATTTTGAAGATTCTTTATAATCTCTTTAAATATTTAAATTTTTTGTCCACCCGGCATACAGCCGTCGCACAAAATTATGTCCTAGTTTATTGCTTCCCCATTTTGTGTTTACAAGTATCTGGTTCTGGAAAAACTTCCCTTGGTGGCACAAAACTCAACATCATTATGTGTCTCTGATAGGCTCTTGTGGAACGGAAGTTGCTGTCAGTTCCATGCAGACGATCCAAAACTCCAAGGACACCGAAGCAATTGTTGAATCTGAAAGAGTTTTCGATTTGAATATGCATCTACAAACATTCGGGATAAACTTCGTTCTTACTTAAGATGATGAAAATCGTGAGCCTCCGGTGACGGGAAGAAAGGCAAATGATACCCAGAATGAGCATTCAGCGTAGACAGCAAAGCTAATGTGAACCACAGCCATGCCGTGGCCACATGTGAACCCATTATTAATACCCCTAAGAACGGGGGTAATAAATTGGAAAAGATGTGTTCAATAGGATGACAATAGATGGCAGTTACTGCGATTGGGGCAGTCCATTCGTGGTGCTGTTTGTGTATCAACTTATACAGGTAACGTGAATGAAGAAATCTGAAAATTTGAATAAAATATGATAATTTCAGATAATATCCTTGCACTTTACCTGTGGGAATAGTAGAAAGCAGCTTCTTCTACCAAAATATGAACTGCAAGCTCGTAGAGTACCCAATGAAAGGTTGGCAGCTCTCTGACGGGTTCAAGACCTCGTAACCACATCATGTAATAAAGGAAGAAAGAACATGGTAGACCTACGGCCAACTGGTTCAGCAGTACACGCCATATTACCTAGAAAATAATTATTACGAATCATATACAGTCAAGATCAAGTTTATTTGAGTAGATCGAACAATAAAATAAAACACTTTCACTGGAGAACATACTAGAATATGTTTTAATGTGTACAGTCCTACAAACTTAGGAGAAATTATCGCGAATGTTGGAAGTATGACCAAATACAAACAGAGAAGTACCTTAACGGATAACGATGGACACGAATTGAGAATTTCAGAACAATTGCAATACCAAATAATCGTTGCACACAGTGTATTTCACGATGTTCCCTCTGCAAGAGCTTTGATGAACTAACCATTAGAAAGTCTATCTTAAAGAAGGGGAAACTTCAAATATGTTTGACAGCCTTTATGTTCTTGATGTTTCCAAGGTTTGCGAGCTCTACGATACTGTGAGATAATAGCACAAAAAGTCAATTCGGTTTACGTTCCACGGATTATACTTGGTATCATTGATTACCCATTTTTTACATCATACAAAGTAATGTATGATGTTAAAAAGTTATTTAATTTCAATATTAATTCCCCATGTCATATTGATGACATTGGAAGTTGCTGAATTTCAAACATTCGCTGTACTGAATAAGGAGGACTTGAGATGTTGTCTCACTTATTATTATGGCTTCGATGACATTGAATGCTGCTAAATTTCAAAGCTTAACAGTACCGAAAAAAGACAAATTTTTGTTGTGTACTTTATAATTATAGTATTGTATGTTACTTTGTTCTACTGTGTTGAAAAGGGCAAGTTTAGCCTTTCTCAACATAGTTATGATCAGAATAAATTTTCAATAGAATATATAGAAGGATGCTTTTCAAATCATCTTCTAGAATAGAGAAACCATGAAGTGAAGAATAGGATGGGCCAAAAACGGAAAGATCCTCCGTCTTAGAGTTTTCTATTTTTTCTTATTATCACATAGAAAAATTGATATCTCGCTTCCAACTTCTTCTTCAATTATAGATTTCGTAGGAAATCGAATGTTGTACAAAAAGCCTCTCACAATTTTTTCGTGAACCTAAGTATTATATAAACGGTAAAAGTTTGATTATTTGAAGGTAAATTTTTAATGAATTTTATAGCTCAATAAAAGAAATCATTATAAATCATTAAACTCATAAATTTGTAGGAAATTTACTGCTCTACAAAATGGTCTCTTATAATTTTTCGATTCAGGTAAGTGTTTATTCATCGTCAAACATCAATGCCTATCAAATTTTCCTGCTTCTGATCAATAATTCAAAAATTTTAATTTAATTGATGAGTTATGAGTTAATTTGAGCTTCTATTATAAAAGTAACTCCTATAGAAGTTCAAAATTTACTAGAATGTTTCTGTTCTAATAATACTTTTTTCATTGTTAATGTTGCTGAAAAGAATGGACGAGTGTTCGGAAATTGAATAAAAAATTTGGCATGGAAAAACAGTTAACATATTCCTATATCCTTTACTCGAAGAAAAAGCATTGGAAGCAGCAAAAATTTGCGGCTAAATGAATTTAAAACTTCCAATAGATTGTTGGAAACGTTTTGTCAGATACATAACATTTAATTCAAAGCAATATGTGAAGAATTTGCGCTTTTAAACTCGTTGGTAGTTTCTGAAAGAAGTAGAAGTTGAAGTTGACTCTGCAAGACTTCTACCTAAAAGATATTTATAATGCTCACGAGAATAGACTATTTTTTCAAGCACTTCATACTAACACATAAGGATTCAAGAATGACTAGTGTACTAATGGAAAGGAAGCCAAGAAAAGACTTTCATGGTTAAACATAGAGGGCCAGAAAGAAGAATCATTTATTGGCTAAAATAAGAATCCCAAATATTCTAAGGCAGCTCATATAGGTAAATTGCTTTTAGAATATGTCTCTAATGGGTCTCTGTTGATTATCGATAACGAATAGTCTCTAGAACAAGAGCACTAATATAAGTAGTTGTTGTAACTGCTTGTGATGAAAGCGAAAGTATGACAGACAGTATCCAAAGCGAAATAATAAATGTATTGCTTCTGTTTTCAAATATCGAAAAGAGTTATTATCATTTGAAAAAGTATTCTTCCGTGAACGAAACTTTGTCAAGCGTAAACGAAGATGTTTTTTTTTGAAGTGGTTTTAATGAATTGAATAACGAAAACATCGAATAGGAAAGTGAAAATAAAGACTTAGTCCGCAGTGTCTAAAATGTGCGTGGCACAAGGGATGCACTCTTCAGTATGTAGGTATTAGTTCAAAGAAGCATGGACATGAATGTAGACGTGTTTGCCTGCTTCATAGACATGTCCCACTCATGTCAGGATAGATGATCGAAATGTGAATACAATTGCAAGTTTCAATCAATCAATCAATCAATCCATTTATTTGTTCCATATAAACATAAATTATTGTAGAACACGTCATCATAAACATAAAATACATAGAGAAACAAACAGTGTAAACAGAATAAAGACCTAACAATAAGAGACGAAATCAGCTGAGACAAATATTGTCCTCAAAATACTCCTGGAGAGTGTAGTATGGTGTCCTCCTAAGGTAAGTATTTAATCTTCTTCTTAATTTATTTTGTGACCACCCTCGTGCCTCCTGTGGAATGCGATTATAAATTTTTACCAAAGCATAAACAGAGTTGTTCTGAAGGTAAGTATGCTTAAATCTGGGTAGCCTCATATCGTTCTTAGCTCTCGTGTTATGCTCATGTTCACGCTTAGTCTCCACAAACAGGTCTCTATTATTAACTATGAACATAATTGCTTCATAAACATATAGACTCACAACAGCTAGCACTGATCTTTCCACAAGTGAGCCCTGCATGATTGTGTTTTCTCAGCTTGAGAATCCCACGAATACATCTCTTCTGCAACAAAAGGAGGCTCAAGATATCCGATGAATTCCCCCACATAACTATCCCACATCTCACCCTACTATCAATGTATGCATTGTATGCGGTAAATGCTGTGGAGACATTCACAAGTTCGGACAGTGTTCTTTGTGCATACACATATCTGGCCATATCATTTGCTAGTTGGTCTATATGATCACCCCAATCCAGTCGATAGTCAACCGAAACACCCAGGAATTTAAGGCTATTAGATGAAAACCATGGCAGTCTTATATCCATGAGATATGGGTATGTGTTCTCTTCCATATGCAAACCTGACAAGTTTGGTCTCTTGACTGTTCATTTTCAATTCATTTCGAGAAAACCAGGCATCAAGATCGACAAGCACATCGTCCACTACCGAATCCAGAGAAACCGGATGGGCGAGCACCAGAGAAGTGTCGTCTGCAAATTGGATCATGAATTCAGTTGTACAACCAGGTAAGTCATTGGTATAAATCAGGTGAAGGAGGGGACCCAAAACCGACCCCTGCGGCATCAATCAATATCCCCTATCAATAGCCAACATCGTTGACTGCAGTGTCTCCCCAGTTGTAGGCTCTTTTTCATCAGCACATTGAGATCTTCCTGATAAATGAGACCGAAGCAGATCCAAAGACCTGCCTCTAATTCCAACCGCATACATCTTCTCAATCAATTTGTCATGGTTGACGGAGTCGAAGGCTTTTCTAAGATCGATCTTTTCTACAGCCTGATATATAGCTCTTGTCGTAGTCCTACCCTCTCTAAAGCCATTTTGGTATTCTGAGAGTACCCTGTAAGTCTCAAAAAAGTCGACAATTCTGTTATAAATAGCTCTTTCAAATATCTTGCCAATGTTACTGAGTTTAGATATAGGTCTGTAATTCCCCATAAGCTGTTTGCTCCCCCTCTTGTACACTGCTCTCTTTGTACTGGAATCAAGTGGCGTCAGTGCTGATTGAGCATGGGGAAACGAAGAACATTCGAATTAAACGCGGGGTGAGGCCGGGCGCGGTATCTGATGAAGCGGCATTTCGTGAAACTTTGAGTGAGAAGCTTTTGTGCAGAGAAAACATGAATATCGATCAGCACAACGACAACATTACAACATCAATAAAACAAGCTATGGACAAACATTGTAGCACTTTGAACAGGAAGCAGGAAAGAATCAGTGAGACAACGAAACGCATGATGAAGACCAGAAGAAAACTATTAAGCAAGGACACAGCAGACAAGAAAGAACTAAAAATACTTAACCGCGAGATATCTCGCCAACTTAGGAAGGACTCTCGACAGCACAATAAAAGCTTTGCAGTTCAAACTATAGAACAAAATAAAAGCATGAAGGTACTACGACGGACGACTTCATTGGGAAAACGTAACATTCACAAACTAATGGATCCATATGGTTCAATTATAACAAATAGAGCCGAGATAGTGAAGGTTATCGAGGACTTTTACTCCAATTAGTATCGAAGCCTGAATCGCGAGAACGAGGAAGACAATCGCATACCTCATGTTATGCATCAGGGTTCGGAGGACCTCCCAGAAATAACAGCTGATGAGGTCCGAAAGGCAGATATGAAAAACAACAAAGCTCCAGGGGAAGATGGAGTAGTTGCGGAGGCTTTGAAGATAGGCGGTGAAAATCTGATTCGTGAAATAACGAAACTTTTCAATAAATGATTAGCTGAAGCAAAAGTACCAGAGTCTTGGCATACTGCTATAATAATAATTATGTACAAGAAAGGAGACCCCACAAATCTCTCGAACTATAGACCTATAAGCCTTCTATCGCACTTATACAAACTCTTCACCAGAATAATAACAAAGCGCCTCACAAACAAACTGGACACCTACCAACCTCGAGAGCAGGCCGGATTTCGGGCAACATTTGGTGTTAATGATCATCTCCAAACTCTCAAGACTTTGATTGAAAAGAGCATAGAATACAACTTGCCTCTGGTTCTCATATTCGTGGATTACGAGAAAGCCTTCGATACCGTGATACAGGCGATTATGCTTAAAGCGTTGGCTGACTGTAGAATAGATCATAGATACACTGCCATCATTAAATATATATATATATATATATATATATATATATATATATATATATATATATATATATATATATATATGAGCAGGCCACTTCATTGTGTGCCTTCACAATTCTACAGAAAAATTCAGGATCGGACGTGGAGTAAGACAGGGTGATACTATTTCCCGAAGTTGTTCACAAACCTATTGCAATATATGTTCAAGCAATTGGAATGGGATCAGAGGGGAGTAAATGTGGATGGTGAGCGATTAAGTCATCTTCGTTTCGCCGACGACATCGTCATTATAGCAAACAGATTAGATGATGCAAATGAGATGCTCTTGCAGTTGTCTAAGGAATCCAGTAAAATCGGATTGAAGATAAATATGTCGAAAACTAAGATGATGACCAACTTAGTACCAAGCCAACCAGTTTCCATCGATGGTAAAATTGTGGAACAAGTAACGTCATACAAATATCTGGGGCATGAGATAACTATAATCAGGGACAACCAAACAACAGAAACAGGAAGGCGAATAAGGCTGACATGAGCTGCATTTGGAAAACTGAGAGATCTGTTCAAATCAGAGATACCGATTTGTTTGAAACGTAAAGTATACAATCAATGCGTTTTACCAGTTTTGACGTACGGTGCAGAAACCCTGACCCTAACAAAGAAATCAGCTAATGAAATATGTGTTGCTCAGCGTAAGATGGAGAGAGCTATGTTAGGCATAACACTACGGGACAGAATTCCGAACCATATCATACGCCATCGAACTAGAGTCCAGGATGCTCTCGAGACAGTTGCTAATTTAAAGTGGAACTGGGCCGGTCATCTAGCAAGAACCACGGACGGTAGATGGACAAAGCGTCTTTTGGAGTGGCGTCCCAGAGATGAAGCCCACAGAAGTAGAGGACGTCCACCAGCTCGTTTTAAAGACGATATCAAGCGAGTGTGTACGAACTGGATAAATCCGGCCCAAAATCGCGAGGAATGGAGATCGTTGAGGAAGACCTATGTTCAGCAGTGGACTAGGATGGTTGACAGATGATGAGGCCGGGCTGTGTCCTCTCGCCGATGCTCTTTAATCTGTATTCGGAAAGAACGACTGAAGCTTTACAAGGAGTCGAGGAAGGTATCTTTGTGAATGGAGAACTAATAAATAACCTCAGATACGCGGACGATACGGTGCTTATAGCAACAACAGCTGAGTAAACGCGGCAGGCCAATATTGCATTAACCCATTAATGGTCAAAATAAAACTAGCAGGTTTTTCAATTTTTTATTCTTCACTATGAAAGAGGATACAAAGAATAGAAGAAAAGAAAAAAAAATAAAAATAATGTTTTTGAAACTTTTAAAGGGGTGTGCCCAAATTGGCACAGCGGCCACTTAGGAGTGATAATTCTCAAAACACTGTTTTTCAATGCACAAAGTTTTCTTGCATTTCTTGCAGCCCCATCAACTTCTGTTATGACAACAACACAGCGTACTCGTTTCGGAAGCTTTTCAGGTACGTGATCGACGCCATCAAGTTGTAGTCCCTCTATGTTAGAAGTGGAAGGACGTGCAGCTGCAGACTGTCTCTTGGGCGATTGTTTTAGGTAGAACCTGGCTATGCTTCGTCGAAACAGTAGTTAATCCATGGGCTCTTCTCTAGGCTGGACATGTAAACACCAAGCATTTTATATAGCCATGTCAATCATGTAGGTATACAATACCCACCACCATTTTTTTCCATGAATGCCGATTCTGTACAGTGCAATGGACTGATCCAATTCATCTACACCTCTCATGCCTTTATTATAAATTTGGAATACATGCGGAATCGTCATGTCAGCTCTTTGCTTCTTTTCTGCAGACCATCTCTTCACAGTTCCCAACGGCTCATGAGAATCATAATTTGTTGCCATTGTGCAAATACTGTTGTCTTTCCAGCGAACTAAAACCCTCGTTTTGTTTATCGAATCTGTAATCGAACTCACTTCTTGCGTTTTTCTTCATATCCTTAGCATTCCTTAGTGCGGTTCTCTCGAATGGTTCCTGTAGCACGATAACCTAATCGACGTAAATCGTTCAGGAGATCACAACACGTAAAGAAATGGTCGAAAAAAAACTTCTGGTTTGCGGGATTTATTGTAAGTTTATTCAGCAACATTTTTGCAACTCTAGTTCCTAAAGACTCTGTACTGAAGCAGTAGATTTACCACAGTAAATATCGAAGCTGTAACAATATCCTGAGGAGCTTGCTGCAGCCCAATTTTTATACCCGAAGCGTAAAGGTTTGCCTCTAATAAATTGTTTTGCCGAATGATGCCCGTAATACATCACCATAGATCTATGGAAATATTTTCATGAAAAACATTCGCCTGGTTGAATTTTTTCATAAGAATATCCGCAAGTTTTCTCACCTTGAACATTTTATCGGTAGTGTTTGGAGCGTCGTTATGGTCGACAAGATGTAGATTCCTTTTATTTCTCGAAATCTGTTAAAAGTCATTGCGTTTGACACTACATTTATTCCAATATCCTCATTTATTGACCAATACATGCGTTCTCTAGGAAGTTTGTAATAACCGGATAGTATAAGTATTCCGAAGAAAACCAGTTCTCTAGTAATCATAGAAAAACTGTGTCGATTGTTTTGACTCGCAAGAAAGTTACTAAACCCAGCAATCATCTCAAACACTTCATCATCAAAAAGCTTTTGAAATATTTGAACAGGTGTAAGATCTTCCACTGCCTTTTTTATGCAACTTTCATTCAGTAATCGGGTATCAAATTCCATGTAAGTTTTGGTGTAAATTGGATTACACTTACGCCAGACAGGATTGGTTGATATTGACGCCGTTGAGTTTGTCGAATGGTCACCTGCAGCTGAGGTAGAGAGGATCTGATTCGAGCTCTCTTGGAAGCTAATGTTTCGTCATCACTGATATCAGAAAGAACACCTTCGTCGCGAATAAATACCACTATATTTCTCGGAACATCATTAAGCCAGTTAGTTGGTAGATTTTCATCATCAAACTCCTCTTCTTCATCAGTAACAACACTGGGTTCTGGGTGAATTATGGCCAAGTCATACTCAAAACCATCACCACTATCTTCTTCTATAGAATTTATGACTTCTTCTAAGCCCAAGTAGTTGTTACTAGCACTAAATCTTCGCCTACAACTCATTTCTGAATTCTGTAAAAAGCAAGAAAAAATTAGTACACAGGTGGATGCTGTACCCGAATTGGCACAGTAATGTTTTGGATATCACAATCATTATTCGTCACAACAAAATTTTGTGGATAACTTAATATACATTGAACTACAAATAATCAATAGCAATGTGACGTATATTATATTCACAATTAAAATAAATAATACATACCTCAACGTGCGTCATGAGTGTGAAATTCAACAAGAAAGTATGAAAATAGCATTAATATTAGCACAATGTTTGTATCGTTTATACATTGACGGTATTTTTAACTACTTAAAACTGCATACTTTTCAAGTTTAGCGTCAACAGTTTTCACTTCTACCCTCAATTATTAAGTGTTCCCAAATTGGCACATCAACCACAAACGGGTTAAAATGAATACCAAGACCAAACTGAAGACATTTCTGCTGCTCTACAACTGAGGGGTCAGCAAATCGAACGCTGCACGCAATTTAAATACCTCGGCTGCCTAGTCAACAGCAAGTGGGAAATGAGACCTAAGATACAGAGTAGAATTGAACAGGCTCGAGCAGTTTTCATCAAGATGCAAAAACTGCTAACTAGTAGAAACCTGAGTTTGGATCTAAGGTTGCGAATGGTCCTTTATGTTTTCCCAGTAGTACTGTATGGTAACGAAGGCTGGACGCTGACTCAGTGCCTAGAGAGGAAAATTGAAGAATTCGAAATGTGGATATACCAGAGAATGCTTAGAATCTCCACGTATCTAACGTAGAAGTCCTTCGCAAGATCAGACGTGGTGTTCAGTTACTCACAGAAATCGAAAAATGAAACTCCAGTACTTTAGTCATGTTATGCGAAATGAAAAGTACAAGCTCCTACAACAAATTATGCAAGAGAGCCTTGCACCTGGAGGGAGAAGAAGGTCCTGGCAAAAAAACCTTCAACAGTGGTTCGGCAAGATTACGCGGAAGTCTCCGAGGTTCAAATTGCTACGATGATCGCCAATCTTCGTTGACGAAGAGGCACAGAGAAAAGAAGAAGAAAATGTGTGTAAAGCACGACAAAAATTCAGGAATATGAAAAATTACATCTGGTTGACAACCAGGAGGAATAAGGAGCGTTAGCATTTCGACAGATCGCTTTCTTGCAGACACTGTGTGTAGCGTTGCTGTGAATAAAAATTATTTTTTGCTGAACCATTCTAATTCATACAAAAATATTTCGACATAAAATGTGAACACTGAATACTCCTTAATGGTTGACAATTTTCTGTTCCCGAGAGTGTCCATCATTAAGAGATTTTACTGCATACCTTAAGCAATTTCTTCCTATCCACTGGTTCGTTGGTACCAGGTTGTATCTTATATCTTCTCAAAGCTAGGGGTTTGTTAGTGACATCTAGTAGTGTATAAATGCCACCAAATATCCAATAAACGCTTGTAGATAGGATGGCGGAACCATACACCCAAAGCTGAAATGGATCTTCACCGACTGTATCCAAGAATTTATCCCATTGTGCTTGCCAAAAATCACCAGAAGCACCCCAAAATCTCTGACAATGCCTGAAAGCAACGAACATTTATTACCAAAAATAAATTTTTTCAATTCATATTGTTCTCGAGGAATATAAAAATAGAAAAATGAGAGCTCATCAAAATAATTATCAGCGAACGATAACAGTTCATGTAATTCAATATCAATACTGTGGATAATTAATAATTAATTGATTACAGAAATATTTCATCTCTAATGATGCTTATGCATTTGAAACAATATCTGCTGAATATTAATTTCAAATCTTACTTTGATACTAATGAGCAAAGTCCGAATAAATGCCATTCAAAAATAGTTTCAGTTTTACAAACTCGATTTAATGAATGAAAATTATTCTGATTTTAATACACACAACCAAATTTATTTATTTATTTATTATACTTTAATACATCATAATTGACAGTATATGTGTATAAAGTTGAACGGTTAACCCCAATCCATTCTAATGTCGAATAAAAAATACATAAAAATAATTTTAAATGTTGAACAAAACATAACTTTACATAAAACAGCATCAGAAATTTTCAATGACAATCCATAAGACGCGAATTGAAAACAAACAATCAACAACGAGAACATGAATGCCACCGCTACAAAAGGAGTTCCAATCGCCTTTTCAATGAATGCAGCGAAACGGCAAAGAGATCAACCTGAGTGTGTATTTTGTTCGCAATAGCAATCGAGCGATCTGTGAAGAATTCGTTTGGCTAATTCTCTCCCTAAACAATGGTGTAAACCTAGTTATTCTAATTGGAACATTGAAGTTGAATAATGTTAATAGTTCAGAACAATCTAACAGACCATTAAGAAGAGACACACATTAGAAATGCTTCTTCTACATTTGAGAGATTTCAAGTTGTATCTTTCACTCATCACAATTATTGAGCGCTCGCAGATTTATATGGAATCACCCAATATTGTGAATATTACCTCAGGGAGTTTGGAAATTTCGAAGGATTGTTAGAATTGATCCTTTTTAAGATATTTCAAATGAAAAAAGAAATAAATTAAGGTTTATTTTAAGAAAGAAACAAATAAAAGAAAATAAGAGACTCTTTCCGCATGTAGTAAAAAAATTGAAAATTGATTTCTCACGGAGTAGGTGTTTTTTTCTCGACCTCAGTAGCTTGTCTTACCTCCTCTTGTCCTGATACAAGTCTGAATCCGTCTAGGCATGCTTTGGATTAGGTTTTCGACCTCCTCTGGGGTGTTATTATGCCACTCTTCTGTGGCGTCTGAATCAGCTGTTGTGGGGTTCTTGGATTATCCTGGCGCAATCTGTTTTTCCTTTTGAGATTATCCCATATATGTTCAATAGGATTTAGGAGAGCAAGCTATCCAGTCCAAAATAGCGATTACCTCTCTTTCGAGAAAATATCGCGCGAGGCTGCTGATATGCGGAGGAGCATTATCTTGCATAAAAGTGAAATTCTCACCGTGGGGACCTCACCAGAGTTTCACTATGGGTCCCATCACTAGGCCACGTAATTTCTAGCCGTTACACTTGCAGGAAACGAAATCAAATCTGTTTTGCCTCCGAGCATAATGCCACCCAAAAACATCACACTGCCCCCTTGGTATTTCGTATATATCGTATATCTAAATGTTGAGTTTACTGAAAAATTCGTCATTTGATATCATGACAATAAATAATTTCCATAATCATCTTGGAGTTGCAGTGCAAATCTCTGCCGAAGAACCTCGATCAAGAAATTCCAGAAATATATTGATAAAATTAATTATACTGGATACAGTAAGGAGAAAAGGATAGACACAGGTGGTCTTCAAGTTTCATGGAAAACACTCGCATAGATCGATTTTGTTTTTATATTCTTAACTTATGATAAAATTTATTTCTTCCTCTTGCTGATTCAGTGCAAAAATCTGACTTGGCGCCTTTTTTTAAATGTAAATACATGTCGTTTAATAGGGGAAAATGAAAAGTTTTACTCTGTACGTTGCTGAATTTTTGTGGTACTCAGTCGTACCAATATGGTGACCGTTCAATTGAAATTGCCTCCTAATGTAATTCCAGTGAGAAATCACTCTTTATTATGCTGTCAGAAAAAATCATGGATATGATTTCAGTATCAAGAACGGATAACATAAAAAGAACAAAAAAAATACAATCAATAATAAAATAAGAATGATTTATTGAGCAAGATCTCATCCTAGTAAATGTTCCAAATGGCGACCATTTACATCTAGACTATAAGCAAGTCTAGGAACATTCTCTGGTGGAATATTGTGCAATTCCAGTCTTACACGACACTCAAAAGAAGTCTAGAGGCGTCATATTAGGTGATCTGGCTAGCCATTCAATTCATTCATTCATGGAAACATCAAATGAAGACATTTTTCGACTAGTTTACCCCATTATTATTTTTATGATGATGAAGAGTCACTAAAGCAGGCAAAAGTTCGAATCGCAATAAATTAGTTTCTTCAGTCACATATTCTTCGAACAAAAATGATTGGATAACATATTTCAATATGCCGACCTGTACATTAATTTTATGCAGTAACTTTACCTGTTTACTGTACTGATGAAAACAGTTGCTTCATCTAAGACAAAATATTTGAGAGTGGGTTTCTGATCTTGATCACAGTTTGATTGCATAATTTCTCAGAATTGACATCTTCGGTCGAATTCATCCTCATTCAATTCTTGTACGAGGCTGACTTTGTAAGGATTTAATTCTTATTTATACCAAATTTTGACGTGACAACGTCTTATAATTCGATGGGGCCGGCTGCACACACGAAAAACATGACTCATGCGGCGTTACCTCGCTCTGAGGCGTTCCATTTAAGGCTTGAAGTGCAAGCGAGAGCGTGGAACGAGCGACAAAGAGGCACAATCGGCCTCCGCGTTCGGCAGCGTTCGACATCTGTCTCTCTCCCACTTGAGATATGTTCAGTGATATATTGTCGAATATTCTTGCTTTCATCATTAAAATAAATAGCATCGGTCCGCTAGTGCAGCGATTGTAAAAAAAATAAATAAAAATTGACATTATTGTATTTATGCGTACAAATAAATCTAGCTTGATCAATTCAATTGTGATTTCCATTTACCTCCTTCTCTATATCCATACAAAATATCTATCAAACAAATAAAATAAAAATTTTCTTTTGTAAAATGCAACCATTCCATCAGTATTTTCTTATGACGTTGTCACGTTCAACTATCGTCAGTAAACCGACTTTACAGACAACCGATTTTTTGCACAGATGCGTGATTCATTTCCGTATCAAAAACCACTTACCACTTAACACTTTGCTAATTTTCTTTATCGGTCAATAAGAGTTCAAACTGGATGTTATCATTCACCTTCGACCTTTCACTGTAAGATAAATTTTCAAGATGACCGTTTTGTTTGTTTGTTTTTCCTTAAACTATTTCTGTCTTTCGGCTATTGACACGCCGGGGAATTCTGTCACCTACCCGGGAATTTTGCCGAACCCCTCTCGTATCGAGGGAAGGGATCTTTAATGTCCAACACATCTGTTAGACAGGACCGACAGCTTTACATCTCTTACGAAAGATGGATACCTAAGCAATTCCCAGAATCCGAAAAATCACACTGACTTTGTGGGGATTGAACCCAGATAACTCTGCGCAGGAGACCAGCATCATATCCTCTACGCCACCGAACCAGCTTAGTGCATATTATTTAGCGATGACCGTTTCATTCATATTACTTCAAAATTTCTTAAACGATCGATTGCTAAATCGATGTTGGGTCTGGACGGACTGGTTTTATAAGTTCAAGAACCCAGTAAGCAGATTTCCGACGATCTCCGTAACAATCATCATAATATCGATATGGTTTCTATCACTGAGCGAGATTTAAGGTTTATTTAGTTGAAATTTCACTAACTTCGAACCTAACCCTTCATCAAAACAATCCAAACCTTCATTTGTTAATATTTTTTTTTCAAAATGCAACGGCAATGCGATATTTCTGGGGTTCTTAACACATGTATCGCAATAACATCATTCTGATTTCATAATTGTTTTTGTTAGGGGTGTGCAAATAGTGTTCGAATCGAAATATTCGAATTTTTCGTACAAAACGAGTGCAGCGAAGAAACCTAAAACGTATCATTCTAATAACGATTGGGAGGAAGAATTCTTCTGTTGTATGGTGAAGGATAAGTGCATTTGTCTTATTTGTCGTGCGTCAGTTGCAATACCTAAGCGTGGTAACTTAGAGAGGCATCATAAAACGGTTCATAAAAACAATGAAAAGGATTTTCCGCCACAGAGTGAATTAAGAAAACGAAAAGTACGTGATTTGGTATCTTGTTTGAAAAAAGAGCAAACCATGTTCACAAGACCAGCGAAACAATCAAAAGCTGCTACGATCGCGTCATTTAAAATATCTTATGTATTGACGAAACAAAAGAAACCATTCGAAGTTAACGGTTGTGAAGGAAGCCTTTATTGGTGGGACTTTATTTGGAGATTTTAAAAATAAAACAAAATCATGTCTGCTATTAGAGAACTTCAGTTATCTCATCCGACTGTCAAAAGGCGTATTGAAGTTATGAGTAAGGACATGGCGGATAAACTAAAACATGATATCATGAAATGTACAGACTTTTCTTAACAGTTCGACGAATCCACCGATATGACAGACACTGCCCAGCTGTGTATTTTTATTCGGATGGTATTCAATGACATGTTAGCTAAAGACAAATTTTTAACAATCATTCCTCTGAAGGGGAAGACCCGTGGCAATTTTGTAAAAAACTACAAGCTACCTATATATAAATTAGTGTCCATTACAACCGATGGAGCACCAGCAACGACTGGAAAAAAAACGGTTTTGTGGCATTGTGTCGAGCTAATGAAGAATTCCCTTCATTCTTTTCTTTCCACTGCATTATACATCAGCAAGTTTTGTCTTAAGAAGTTTTAAATAAGGAGGAAATTATGGGCATTGCAACAAGAATTGTGAATTCCATCCGTAGCTTGCAACGGCGGCTCTTTAAGTTGCAGTTGGAAGATAGGGAGTCAGCTGAACACACTGATTTAGTTCTTCACACAGACGTCAGGTGGTTGAGTCGCGGAAAATTCCTAGAAAGGTTTCAAGAATTATTGCCCGAAATAACAGCTTTTCTAGACTGAAGACGTTATGACACTCAGATGTTGAAAAGCGAAAAATGGCTGACTGATTTGGCATTTTTGACTGACATCACATTGCACTTAAACACCATTAACTTGGAGCTTCAACGTAGAGGAAAATCTATTATTGAGATGATTAGCGCAGTAAACGCATTCAAAAAGTAAATTGCAACTTATGATAGATCAACTGAAAAGAAAGGATCTGAAACATTTTCTGTCTGCGTAAACAAGGATTCCTCAGTTGAATTATGATACGTATGAGGCTGAATTATCAAATATATTGGGACAATTCGAAATGCGTTTTTATGATTGCAGTAAATTGGCAAATATAGCAAGATTTATGATTTATCCTTTTTCATGTAAAAACATTGAGGAATTAGCTACTGAAATAGCTAGTCAGTTTAATATGAATTCATAATCTGTTGAAAATGAGTTGGTGCAGATTATATCAGATATACATCTCAAAGCTACAGCATCTGATACAAATTTCTGGTGTTTTATATCTGAAGATAAATATCCGAATCTAAGGCAAATCGCCCTTCAACTGACGGCAATGTTTAGGTAAACTTACTTCTGCGAGTCTGCATTTTCTGAAATTCCATTATTAATAATTGCGATTCGTAACGCGTTTCACTACACCGTACCTTCTTCAGACGAATGAATGTACAGAAAATAAATGAGAATATAAATATAAATGTTCTCGAGTAATTACTTATTGGGTTGCTTCTTCTTAAGTGGTTATTTATGACAGGTATATCCAATAAAATTAAGGAATAGATTGCTCCCCGAAGAGATCCAATAGAGGTGAAGGGCTTAAATCGACTTGTTCATTGATGAGTTTACCTGAGTGTTTGTATTTATTTATTTCTAAAGTTTTCCAAATATCTACCTTCCAATATTTATTATCTGTATGCAAAATTTCAAACTGTGGGTCGAAAGAGTGATTATTTTCTAAGAGATGATTCGCGTAGTTTGAATCTGATTTTTTATTTGAAAAACTGCGTTTATGTTCCGATATTCTAATATTAAAATTTCTATGTGTTCTACCAATGTAGAAATTATCACAGTCATTGCAATTCAATCTATAAACACCTGATTTATTGTTTGTACCTGATTCGGTTTTATTATTTTTATATATTTGCCTAAATTATTATTAGTTTGGAAAGCTATGTTGAAATTATTGCTACTCAAGAATGATTTCAGTTTCTCACTTGTAATGCCAACGTAGGTTAAGGTGTTGAATTTTTGTTTCAATTTATCGACAGGGTAAACTTCATTCAATGCGATTCTACTTTGTTTTTGATTTAAAGTATTATTTATTAGTTTGGGATTGTAACCAATATTTTTAGCTATTTGTTTAATCAAATTTAATTCTTTGTTGAAATTTTCTGGTGATAACGGCATGTTAATCATTCTATGAATAAAACTGTTGAATGCTGACAATTTATGTTGATACGGATGACACGACGAGTTATGTATTATAATATCTATATGTGACGGCTTATGGTAAATTGTATAGAAGACGGCTTGATTATGGGCAATCCGTTAAGTCCTTTGTTAGCAGGAATATTCATGCATAATGTAGAGAAATTAATTCATATTCATCCACTCAGTAAATATTGTTTATAGTGGTATCGCTATTTAGACGATATCATTATTTGCTTCACAGGAACAGATAGACAGCTAAAAATTTTCGGAAATCATATAAATTCATTACATTCAAAATTGGATTCACAACCGAAATAGAAAGCAATAATTCGATAAATTTCCTAGACGTTTCAATTTCGAATGAAAATGGAAAACATGTCTTCGCAATTCACCATAAGCCGTCACATACAGATATTATAATACATAACTCGTCGTGTCATCCGTATCAACATAAAATGTCAGCATTCAATAGTTTTATTCATAGATTGATTAACATCCCGTTATCGCCAGAAAATTTCAACAAAAATTAAATTTGATTAAACAAATAGCCGAAAATAATGGTTACAATCCCAAACTAATAAATAATATTTTAAATAAAAACAAAGTAGAATCGCATTGAATGAAGTTTACCCTGTCGATAAATTGAAACAAAAATTCAACACCTTAACCTACGTTGGCATTACAAGTGAGAAACTGAAATCATTCTTGAGTAGCAATAATTTCAACATAGCTTTCCAAACTAATAATAATTTAGGCAAATATATAAAAATAATAAAACCGAATCAGGTAAAAACAATAAATCAGGTGTGTATAGATTGAATTGCAATGACTGTGATAATTTATACATTGGTAGAACACATAGAAATTTTAATATTAGAATATCGGAACATAAACGCAGTTTTTCAAATAAAAATCAGATTCAAATTACGCGAATCATCTCTTAGAAAATAATCACTCTTTCGACCCACAGTTTGAAATTTTGCATACAGATAATAAATATTGGAAGGTAAATCTTTGGGAAAATTTAGAAATGAATAAATACAAACACTCAGGTAAACTCATCAATGAACAAGTCGATTTAAGCCCTTCACCTCTATTGAATCTCTTCGGGGAGCAATCTATTCCTTAATTTTATTGGATATACCTGTCATAAATAACCGCTTAAGAAGAAGCAACCCAATAAGTAATTACTCGAGAACATTTATATTTATATTCTCATTTATTTTCTGTACATACATTCGTCTGAAGAAGCTACGGTGTAGTGAAACGCGTTACGAATCGCAATTATTAAGTAAGATTCCTTAAAACACAGTACTTGTTTGTTTTTATTATTGAAATGAAGATTATTGAGTCAAAATATCGCAATCGACTAACTGACGATCATATGTGATCATGCTTGCAATTAGCACTCAGTGGTTACCTACCATCTTATGAAAAGTATGCTGAGGACATGCAGTGCCACGCTTCAACATCCAAAGTCATTCCTCAGTTAAGTTTTCTTTTGTTTTGTAACAACCAATGAACTCGCAATTTTGAATAACTATAAGTTTTTTTCATTGATAATATAGAGAAGAACCTAACTAAACCTAACCCAAACCTTAACCAAAATAATGTATATTGTGCGGAAAGCTAATATCTATATATGCCAGGGTACCCCCTTACTAGGTAGGTAGGTAGGTAGGGTATATCGTGTATGTACGACAACCCTGCATCACACATACTTGCAGCCTCTCAGAGTCGATCGTAAGTAGTCTAAAAATATTGCGGTAGATCGCCAGCAGTTCAAGTTTGAGCACCCCTGCTACAGATTATTTATTCAAGAAAATATAAAAGGGGATAACATACCATGTGATAGAATTTCTGGCAGCCGCAAAACAAACCAGGGCAGTGCTAACAACAATTAGAACGCTACGCAGAAGAGACAATAAAGAAGGATTGCTTTGTGCATTGTTGGTATTGGTTTGTGAAATTTTAGCTCCATTACTTCTCTTTGCTGGTGTGGACTCTGCACTAGAAGAAGTGTCTTCCTCGTACTCATCTGACATTTTGGCCCCTGAAAAAAATAGAGATCAAACTAATACAACTGATCACATTCATGTTTTTTTGGAGTTAAAACACTCAATCGTTAGTGATATTGTTGAACTACAAACTACGGTAGTGAATCCTCCAATATTTTGGCCAGATTAATATGCTTGTCTTTTGAAGGAGGAATAGTATGTGATTAATTGGAGGAAAATAGTATAGGTCAATATCTCGGTTTCGTATTTTTGCAAGAGCAGTGATACTGGGGTATAAATAATTGATTTCTTTCCTTTCTGACATCCAAAGGAATTTCAGGAGAGATTTACCACATTCAATGATAGAATATCACTTATGATATTAGAACAACTAAGTAAAAGATATATAGCTTTACAATGGTTTGGACAATTTCTAACAAATAGGCGATAGCTTATTAGTATAAACGATAAGAAAAGCTCTCTTCAGGTATGTAACACAAACGTCTATTATCACAGCTCTACAAAAAAAATTTTCTTTATTGTTGCCCTGGATATCATCGAAAATTTTTATGTTTTCAAGTGCCCAGATTACGAATATATTCATGAAAGTTCTCAATGTATTTTCATAATTTTTGCATTTTTATATTTTGAACAATTATAAGCTTGTTAGAAATAAAATTTAATTTTCCAGTCATGACTAGGCTTCTGCGCAACTTTTTCGCGCATACAAACATCACCTGATCCCCACTCTCAGACCCCTTGCTCCACAGAACAGCTGAGATCTCAGTTATTTGACAATATTGAAGTACATATACACGTAAATCTGGATAAAGTGTCATGGATTAATATTTTGTTTCAATTACTGAATGACCATTATTATATATTTGTCTTCTAATCTAAAATATGAGTTCGTCACGAAGAAAGTGTAAATATTGTAGTGATTTATTTTGTTATATTTGCGGTGTTTATATACCAAAAAACAAAAAGAAATATCACAGACTTTGTCAAGGAGACTTATGTTGAATATTTTGGTTTCAAAATGGAAAAATTAGGTAAACCATGGGTTCCTAATAAAGTTTGTAAGTCCTGTGTTGAGTCTTTACGGTTGTGGAAAAAGGTGAACGTTCTGGATTAGACTTTGGTATTCCTATGATCTGGATGGAGCCTACGAATCATTTAGATAATTGTTACTTTTGCGTAGTAGATGTTAAAGGTTTTAATCGAAATCGAACGTGGAGATACCCAGACGTACAGTCTACGAAATGTCCGGTTCTACACAGTGAAAATCTCCCTCCGCCCATATACATTTCAAAAGTAATTCGCATGCCCTCAGAAACAATGATGTTACCAAATTCGCAGAAATCGGGACCATCTACTAGTGGAAGTGAATGGAAAGGTGAAACATCTACGCCAAACTTATTTTCTCAAAATGAACTCAGTGATTTAATACGTGATCTCAATTTATCAAAACAAGGATCAGAACTGTTAGCCTCAAGATTGAAAGAAAAAAATTTATTGGCACCAACAGTAACAATTACAACATACAGAACGCGAGAAAAGAGTTATTACAATTTTTAGTGAAAATGAAGGGTTAGTGTATTGTAATGATATCATGAAGCTGCTTATAGACATGGGTTTAAAAGAGTACAAATCTACTGAATGGCGCCTTTTATTGATAGTTGCAAAAGAAGTTTGAAATGCGTCTTATTGCACAATGGAAATAAATTTGCATCAATTCCAATTGCCCATTCAACGAAACTCAAAGAAGAATATGAAAATGTAAAATTAGTTTTAGAGAAAATTAAATACTCTGAGCATCAATGGCCGATCTGTGTGGATTTAAAATGGTTAATTTTTACTTGGCCAACAAAGTGGATACACAAAATACCCTTGCTTTATTTGTATGTGGGATAGTAGAGCAAAGCAACTTCATTGGGAACAAGATGTTTGGCCTGTAAGAAATGCTTTAACTGTCGGTAAAGCCAACGTAATAAGGAGCCGCTGGTGAGCAGAGACAAAATCATACTTCCACCATTACATATTAAGTTAAGTATGATTAAGCAATTTGTAAAAGCGTTGAACAAAGACGGAAATTGTTTTAATTACATTTGCAGAAAATTTCCGAAGCTTAGTATGGAAAAATTGAAAGGTGGAATATTTGATGGTCCTCAAATACGGCAATTGATGAAAGACTCAGATTTTATCAAAGTTATGACTGTTCCGGAAAGTAAAGCTTGGAAAAGTTTTGTGTTGGTTGTCGAAAATTTCCTAGGTAACCATAAAGCAGCAAATTATGAAGAAATTGTGCAAAATATGCTGACAAACTTTCAGACTTTAGGAGCAAATATGAGTATTAAGTTACACTATCTCCGCAATCATCTAGATAAATTTCCGGATAATTTAGGAAATTATAGTGAGGAACAGGAGAGCGGTTTCATCAAGATCTAAAACTGATGGAAGAAAGGTATCAAGGTCGATGGGATTGTCACATGATGGCAGATTACTGCTGGTCTTTGAAAAGAGATTGTCCCTGAAAAATTATAGAAGAAAAGCTCATAAAAGGCGTTTTATGGAAATATTATATTTTCGACATTTTCCTCTTTATTTACTTCGATGTATCCGAATTTCTCAAAACATAACTGACATTATAAATATATCTGTTATTTTGTTTCTTGTTTTACGATTTTTGTTATGTAAAATGAAAATAAAGATTTAAAAAGAAATCAGAGCAAATCTCACAAAATCATTGATAGTTTCACGAATTGTGTGCATAAATAGACCCAAAATCATTTTCATATCTAGGGCAACAAAACCATTGTAGACCAGTGTTATATAATAAAAAATCATATGAGTGAACTTAACTTTCAATGTATTGTGAGGCTTTGCACATATGCCAAAACAAAATAAAATATATGAAGTCATAGAATAGATATTTACAAATCTACAAAATCAATGACAATCAACAAAATCAATAACAATGACAAAAGGTTTCTGTTATCAAGTATTTAAGTCAATTATTGTGAACAATGCAGAACAACTCAGAAAGAAAAAATCACCATTTAAAGACTATTATATAGAATTCGTTATATGTTTAACCTTGGAACACGACAACAGAATATTTATAGATATAGAATCCTGTATATTTGTTACATCGCTAACAATAAAAAAATTGAATTGAAATTATATATTCGTTTAGGCCCATCGCCAAACTCGGAAACAAAACTGTATAAATTATATTGACCACAAATTGAAACGAGACTGGGTTATACACACAACCAAATTTATATGGAATCACCCGAAACAAATAAAAGAAAATAGGAGACTCTTTCCGCCTGTAGTAAAAAAATTGAAAATTGTTTTCTCACGGAGTAGGTTTTTTTTCTCGACCTCAGTAGCTTGTATTACCTCCCTTTGCCCTGATACAAGCCTGAATCCGTCTAGGCATGCTTTGGATTAGGTTTTCGACCTCCTCTGGGGTGGTATTATGCCACTCTTCTGTGGCGTCTGGATCAGCTGTTATGGGGTTCTTGGATTATCCTGGCGCGATCTAATTTTCCTTTTGAGATTATTCCATAAATGTTCAATAGGATTTAGATCTGGAGAGCAAGCTGGCCAGTCCAAAATAGCGATTCCCTCTGTTTCAAGATAAGGTCGCGCGGGGTTGCAGGTATGCGGAGGAGCATTATCACACCGTCCCCTTGATATTTCTGAATTACCCTTGCTACTCGGAGTCTAGCTTCCACGATCCCTTAAAACCCGAATCCGGCGGACATCTGATCGAACACCAATTCTGGTCTTATCCGAATAAAGAACATTTCGCCAATTCTCAATATTCCAATTTTGGTGCTCGATATACCAATTAACTATGTTAGTTTTTGTTGTCTGGTTAGCTCTGGAACTCTTAAGGGCCTTCTGCTGTTTAAACCGCTTGAACGAAGTCTTTGACGTATCGTTTCGTTAGATATACTGATGCCTGTTGCTTCCAGAAATTGCCTTTGGAGTATGGGGTGTGACGCACTAGGGTCTCTTCTTGCAATTTGGCACAAAAAGCGGTCTTGTTCTTCAGAAGTGATCTTCCTAGACCTTCTTCTAGGCCTATTTTGCAGAGATTGTAGCTCCACGTATAGAGCGTAGGTTTTTGAAATCACCCCCTGTGGTACCCCCATTGTGGCCGCTATATCCCCCTGTGTCACCCCCTCTTCAACGAGAGCAACTATTCGATCCCTGTGCACATAGGACAATCCAAAGTAATGCATTTTCAATTATAATTATAGGCTTTTTTAAATTTTGAAATTCACAGTTTCAAATCTCAGTGACGACTGAGTACAAAATTCCGAACATGTGGTGATAATGCAACATTTCTTATCATACTACAATAAAAAACTTCATATTTCACAAGTAGTCAAAGATCCATGGTTAAAAACTCAATAATGTGAAATACCGAGTGATTTGCTTGTGTGTATATTTATTATTCACCATGGTATTCAACTTTATAATGAATTACCAATTTAAGACATATTAAATTTTAAAATTTAAGACCAAATGAATATATTTTTGATATCATGTTCATTACAAAGGAAATTATTCTGTCCTGCTATAAAGTATTATAGTTCCTGAATAAATTTAAATTTTTATACAGGGTGTATCACATAAGGCTTTACATGGCTTGAGGGAAGATAGACGTGACTGAGGTGATTTCGAAACACCCACCTATTTACCCCCTGAGGAGCTTCGTTTCAGATATATAGGCTGTTTTCTGAATTTCGCTTAATATTCAAAAATTCACAACTCTGCAACTGTTACACCGAATATCAAGAAATTCGGCACACAGTATCACCTTTGCAGGATCTATCCAAAGCGGGACATAAATTTCGAAAATTTCAGGACCGGACTGAATAAATGTACAAAATTGTGTTTGGAGCGATTCAACACCCTGTATAATGTTTTTTCAATGATTTGTTCACTGGTGCTCGAACCGCACAAACAGTGTGTACAAACTATGTAATAAAATATTTCGGCACCATTGAAATAGCATTGAAATAAATTTTTGATTTTGCTGAATGACGAAAAATCCATCTGAAAAAATTTTTTTTCGTTTTTTATAAGAAATAAACCTGTATATGAATATATTTTAATTCTATTTCAATGTAGCATCATTTGAGACCTCAGTTTTTCCTGTTTTATCTGTGTATGGTCTTCGACTCACAATACAGGTCCAGACTATTAGTGAAATATTTTATTGCTCATATTATGAAGACTGTCGCTATCAAAATACTGGAAGCATTAATAAATCAATGATTATTTCTCGGCGTTCTGTCATAAATCTGACTTTTCAAGAAGAAATTTGTTATTTGGCTATGGCAGTTAGATATTAGTCACCAAAGAATAGGTATACTGTTTAATTTGAACCAAGTGCATGTTGAATAAATTAATGATTATTTAAAAAAATGGAACTTGTGAGCAAACTGATACTAAGTGTATGAATATCAAAACAGTTTCAGTCGTTTCAATATTTTGTGAATTTTTGAAACATACATAACCTTTCATTCTTTATAAGAAGCATCTTAATCCATTTTTAGTTTCAAACCACTGAAGCAATCATACGTACTAATTTCTATGAGAGCTTTCTATGCTATAAACCCCCTGAGGGGCTTCGTTTCAAATATACAGGCTGTTTTCTGAATTTCGCTTAATATTCAAAAATTCACAACTCTGCAACTGTATTTGTATTTTTGTACCGAACACCAAGAAATTCGGCACACAGGATGACCTTTTCAGGATCTATCCAAAGCGGGACATAAATTTCGAAAATTTCAGCACCGGACTAAATAAATGTTCAAAATTGTGTTTGGAGCGATACAACACCCTGTATAATGTTTTTTCAAAGATTTGTTCACTGGTGCTCGAACCGGACAAACAGTGTGTGAAAAATATGTGATAAAATCTTTTGGCACCTTTGAAATGGCCTTGAAATAAATTTTTGATTTTGCTGAATGACGAAAAATTCACCTGAAAAAAAAATTGTTATCGCTTTCTACAAGAAATGAATGTGTTTGAAATCTGTCCATTTGGTTTTTTTAAATGTAGCATCATTTGAGACCTTAGTTTTTCCTGTTTTATCTACCTATGGTCTTTGACTCAAAATACAGGTCCGGACTGTCAGTGGAATATTTTATTGCCTAAATGAAGACTGTTGCTATCAAAATGATGAGAATATTGATGAATAAATAATATTATTCATTCAGCACTCTACTACAATTCTTACTTGTGATGTGTTAATTCGGTATTTAGCTCTGGTAAAGGTACTGCAGTTTGATTGTTTGTTTTTAAAGTCAGAATATGAATAAGTGAGCGAGTGAAAAATTATTTTCAATTGTTGCTGAACACGGTGATTAATGAATATTAACAAATTATAAGGAATATAAAAATACATGTCGTTTCAACTGATTGCAATAATAGTGCGAATATTTCAGAATAATAACACAATAACAGAAGGAAATTACTGGCCGCTAAAACTAATAACGATGAAATCGCAGCTCTTTGTGATTCTTTCTAAGAGTTCTTCCTTTGTGTGAATTTGCCCCTAGTAAACTCTTTCTTTTAGAAAGCCCCAGAGGAAATAGTAAAACGGATTCAGATCCGGTGACCTAGGTGGCCAAGCGAAGGGACCTCCTCTGCCAATCCATCGATCCATATACTGCACTGGTCTACAATGGTTTTGTTGCCCTAGATATGAAAATGATTTTGGGTCTATTTATGCACACAATTCGTGAAACTATCAATGATTTTGTAGGATTTGCTCTGATTTCTTTTTAAATCTTTATTTTCATTTTACATAACAAAAATCGTAAAACAAGAAACAAAATAACAGATATATTTATAATGTCAGTTATGTTTTGAGAAATTCGGATACATCGAAGTAAATAAAGAGGAAAATGTCGAAAATATATTTCATATTTCCATGAAACGCCTTTTATGAGCTTTTCTTCTATAATTTTTCAGGGACAATCTTTTTCAAAGACCAGCAGTAATCTGCCATCATGTGACAATCCCATCGACCTTGATACCTTTCTTCCATCACTTTTAGATCTTGATGAAACCGCTCTCCCTGTTCCTCACTATAATTTCCTAAATTATCCGGAAATTTATCTAGATGATTGCGGAGATAGTGTAACTTAATACTCATATTTGCTCCTAAAGTCTGAAAGTTTGTCAGCATATTTTGCACAATTTCTTCATAATTTGCTGCTTTATGGTTACCTAGGAAATTTTCGACAACCAACACAAAACTTTTCCAAGATTTACTTTCCGGAACAGTCATAACTTTGATAAAATCTGAGTCTTTCATCAATTGCCGTATTTGAGGACCATCAAATAATCCACCTTTCAATTTTTCCATACTAAGCTTCGGAAATTTTCTGCAAATGTAATTAAAACAATTTCCGTCTTTGTTCAACGCTTTTACAAATTGCTTAATCATACCTAACTTAATATGTAATGGTGGAAGTATGATTTTGTCTCTGTTCACCAGCGGCTCCCTTATTACGTAGGCTTTACCGACAGTTAAAGAATTTCTTACAGGCCAAACATCTTGTTCCGAATGAAGTTGGTTTGCTCTACTATCCCACATACAAATAAAGCAAGGGTATTTTGTATATCCACTTTGTTAGCCAAGTAAAAAATTAACCATTTTTAAATCCACACAGATCGGCCATTGATGCTCAGAGTATTTAATTTTCTCTAAAACTAATTTTACATTTTCATATTCTTCTTTGAGTTTCGTTGAATGGGCAATTGGAATTGATGCAAATTTATTTCCATTGTGCAATAAGACGCATTTTAAACTTCTTTTGCAACTATCAATAAAAAGGCGCCTTCCAGTAGATTTGTACTCTTTTAAACCCATGTCTATAAGCAGCTTCGCGATACCATTACAATACACTAATCCTTCATTTTCACTAAAAAATTGTAATAACTCTTTTTCTCGCGTTCTGTATGTTGTAATAGTTACTGTTGGTGCCAATAAATTTTTTTCTTTCAATCTTGAGGCTAACAGTTCTGATCCTTGTTTTGATAAATTGAGATCACGTATTAAATCACTGAGTTCATTATGAGAAAATAACTTTGGCGTAGATGTTTCACCTTCCCATTCACTTCCACTAGTAGATGGTCCCGATTTCTGTGAATTTGGTAACATAATTGTTTCTGAGGGCATGCGAATTACTTTTGAAATGTATATGGGCCGAGGGAGATTTTCACTGTGTAGAACCGGACATTTCGTAGACTGTAAGTCTGGGTATCTCCACGTTTGATTTCGATTAAAACCTTTAACATCTACTACGCAAAAGTAACAATCATCTAAATGATTCGTAGGCTCCATCCAGATCATAGGAATACCAAAGTCTAATCCAGAACGTTCACCTTTTTCCACAACCGTAAAGACTCAACACAGGACTTACAAACTTTATTAGGAACCCATGGTTCACCTAATTTGTCCATTTTGAAACCAAAATATTCAACATAAGTCTCCTTGACAAAGTCTGTGATATTTCTTTTTTGTTTTTTTGGTATATAAACACCGCAAATATAACGAAATAAATCACTACAATATTTACACTTTCTTCGTGACGAACTCATATTTTAGACTAGAAGACAAATATATAAGAATGGACATTCAGTAATTGAAACAAAATATTAATCCATGACACTTTATCCAGATTTACGTGTATATGTACTTCAATATTGTCAAATAACTGAGATCTGTTCTGTGGAGCAAGGGGTCTGAGAGTGGGGATCAGGTGATGTTTGTATGCGCGAAAAAGTTGCGCAGAAGCCTAATCATGACTGGAAAATTAAATTTTATTTCTAACAAGCTTATAATTGTTCAAAATATAAGAAATGCAAAAATCATGAAAATACGAGCACATTGAGAACTTTCATGAATATATTCGTAATCTGGGCACTTGAAAACATAAAAATTTGCGTTGATATCCAGGGCAACAATAAAAAAATTTTTTTTTGTAGAGCTGTGCTGTTGATTGAAATAATTCCTCACTGGGAGTGCTTAATGAGGACCATTATGGTGAAATATAAGACACCTTATATCAACTTCCGCCATTAATCTGTGCAAGTCGTTTCACAAAAATTCGAGATACCGTTCCCCATTAAGAGTTTCATTGAAAACATGAGGTCCTATCAGTCGATTATTGTGAAGTGCACAACAAATATTGATTGAAACTTTATACTATGATCTTTTCTTCAAGATAGCTCTCGGATTTTCATAGGACCATAAATGCCTGTTACGAGAATTGTATATTCCATCTCTCGTAAACATTGACTCGTCCTACCGATGGATCTTCTATGGTTGATAATATAATTGCAGAAGCCCAATCGCGGAATTTCATCCCCACTTCCAAACGTTGAGCAGGCTGAAGATGATAGGGGTGTAGTATTTCTCTATGCAGAATTCTCCATACTTTCATGTGCGCCATGGCCATTTCATTTGCGATCCTTCGAGTGCTGATGGAAGGATTCTCTATTGCTCTGTTAATGACCTGGTCATCCTTATCAATATTTCTATGGCGACAACGTTTCTTCTCCGCAGATGGAAATTTCCCATGAGTTCTCGAAAACTGATAAGTTTGACTGAAAGTCACATGGTTAGGAAGTGTTCCGTTCGGAAATCTTGTTTGCTATTCTGTACCCGCAGCTTGGACATTACCGTCGCAATATCCATAGACAAACAGAATATCAGCATATTCTTCATTAGAGAATTTGGACATTTCGGTCAATTAAGAAACCTAAAATTTGGTTTTTCTGAGAAAGAACGACAAACTACCATTTTCGAATTTAAAATTATTCATACTGACATAAGTCTACTGCCAGAAGATCTATGGTGACAAGCATAGAACGCTCTCATAGAAATGAGTACGTATGATTGCTTCAGTGGTTTGAAACTAAAAATGGATTAAGATGCTTCTTATAAAGAATGAAAGGTTATGCATGTTTCAAAAATTCACAAAATATTGAAACGACTGAAACTGTTTTGATGTTCATACACTTAGTATCAGTTGGCTCACAAGTTCCATTATTTTAAATAATCATTAATTTATTCAACATGCACTTGGTTCAAATTAAACAGTATACCTATTCTTTGGTGACTAATAGATATCTAACTGCCATAGCCAAATAACAAATTTCTTCTTGAAAAGTCAGATTTATGACAGAACGCCGAGAAATAATCATTGATTTATTAATGCTTCCAGTATTTTGATAGCGACAGTCTTCATAATATGAGCAATAAAATATTTCACTAACAGTCTGGACCTGTATTGTGAGTCGAAGACCATACACAGATAAAACAGGAAAAACTGAGGTCTCAAATGATGCTACATTGAAATAGAATTAAAATATATTCATATACAGGTTTCAAACACGTTTATTTCTTGTAAAAAACGAAAACAATTTTTTTCAGATTGATTTTTCGTCATTCAGCAAAATCAAAAATTTATTTCAATGCTATTTCAATGGTGCCGAAATATTTTATTACATAGTTTGTACACACTGTTTGTGCGGTTCGAGCACCAGTGAACAAATCATTGAAAAAACATTATACAGGGTGTTGAATCGCTCCAAACACAATTTTGTACATTTATTCAGTCCGGTCCTGAAATTTTCGAAATTCATGTCCCGCTTTGGATAGATCCTGCAAAGGTGATACAGTGTGCCGAATTTCTTGGTATTCGGTGTAACAGTTGCAGAGTTGTGAATTTTTGAATATTAAGCGAAATTCAAAAAACAGCCTATATATCTGAAACGAAGCTCCTCAGGGGGTTAATAGGTGGGTGTTTCGAAATCACCCGAGTCACGTCTATCTTCCCTCAAGCCATGTAAAGCCTTATACGATACACCCTGTATATAAAGGCTGTGATTTACGTATACCGGGTGTAACAGGAAACAGGCTCGCCCCTATAACATTTTTCCTGTCCAATATTTTTCAATGAAATTTTCTGAACTTGATTAAAAATTTATTTCAACTTGAATGGCACTGACAGTTTATCTGAAACGTTTTCGGTTTCAAAGGAAATTAGCCAAAGTTTCGATTTTCAAATGGGTCACCCTGTATATTTTTTGAGAAATCGAATCAAACTCTCTTTGTCTATACATTCAGCATATTTTAAGACGAATTTGCCGAACTTTTAATTTGTTTTTGATAAATTTGTTTTCAAGTCAAGGTGGTTATGACGACAAAAAAACTGCGTGATTTATCGACCGAAATCGAGTACATTTGGATGAAACTGTAGAATTCCTTCTGTAATTGGCTTCGTAACATTCCAAACATTGTTTCTTTGAAAAAAATCTTATTTCCGCAAGGTATAATAGAAGCTCATTAGCACTATAATACGCAGAATATTTTTACGAATATTTTGATACCAAATTGATAATTTTTCGTTGAAAATTTCCATTCGTAATCCTGGACATAGTATAATACTCGTTTTTCAACTCATTAACTGAAGTGATTTGGAAATGCATTGAAATCCTATCACAGATAGATCACAGATCATAGAATTTTTTGTATTCAATTTTAAATGTCATAAGATAAGATTGTGTTGCATCTGAATCGGTGAATTGGTATAAATTGTTCACAGTTTTTGAATTTTCTTGGCAGAAAAACAGACGAAATGCTGTACACACAGAATGAAAAAGTAGATATGTTACTCATTTATGGCAAATGCCGAAAAAACTCTACAGCATCAGCAATTTTATACGCTGAACGCTATCCAGAACGGCAACATCCTTCAAGGCACTATTTTCCAAAACAAAAAAAAAGTGAAGTTTCGTCAGCAACCGGTTGTTGCAGATAATCAAAATTTCATAGTAAGCGAAAATTCTGAAATTGATGTATTAGCGTACATTAATTTGAATTGTACGGCATCTACCAGAGAAATCGCACAAGAAATAGGGATAAGTCATCAGAGTGTTTGGAGAATTCTTAAGAAGCATAAATTTCGCTCGTTCAAATGCAACCTTCATCAACACCTTTATGAAAATGATAATGGCCGAAGATTAGAATATTGCAACCAGTTTCTTCAAAAGATGGAAATAGATCCAAGGTATCCTTATAAAATTTTATATTCAGATGAATCCCGATTTACTAACAACGAAATGTTCAATAGAAACAATACTCGCTATTGTGCCCACGAAAACGAGCATTTAGTACGTGAGGGTAATTTCTAGGAGCGATTTGGGTTTAATGTATGGATGGCAATGGTAGGGCGACATCTCATAGGTCCAATCATTTTTGATGGACCATTAACAGGGGGAAGATATTTAGGATTTTTACAAAACGAAATAAGCGATCTGATTGATGGTTTACCACTGGCTGTTGCTAATAACTTAATTTTCTAGCAAGATGGAGCACCAGCGCACAACTGCAGGGGAGTTGTTCAATACCTGAATAATAATTTAAATGAAAGGTGGATAAGCACCAACGGTCATACAAGATGGCCAGCTCGATCGCCCGACTTGTCCCCATTAGATTTTTTTTGTGGGCCCATGTGAAAAATCGTGTTCATAGAACTGCTTCATTGACATTCCATCTATGGTCCATTTGTGTATTTTGCGTTATTTATGTGTTTTGTTAAATTTTTATACATCTGGAATGTATGATGATGCGTATGTGCGCCATGCCAAAATAAAGCTAAGGTTTTGCGTTTATGCTTTGTGTGCATTAGAATTTTAGAACCAGCTAGACTTGAGAACAAGTTTATCAAGAATGATTTAAAAATTCGGCAAATACAGGGTGAGCCATTTAAAAATTGAAACTTTGGCTCATTATCAGTGAACCCGGAAGCGTTTCAGATAAACTGTCAGTGCCATTCAACTTGAAGTAAATTTTTAATCAATTTCAAAAAAATTTCATTGAAAAATATTGGATAGGAAAAGAGTTTTAGGGGCGAGCCTCTTTCCAGTTACACCCGGTATATTCTTAATTAAAGATCAGATTATTGTGACTGCAGAGTCAAAAAGAAATGATTGTTTAATATCAAATTTAAAGCTCTTTTGCAGAACTCCTTTTATACGATCGACGCCCATTATACTAAAACGCCTCATTATGTTCAATGTTTTTTAATATCGAAAGGATAAAATATGCAAACAACAAATATATTGCCGGCAAGGGTTAGAACACTAGTCGCATTTAATTGGCTATTTCAAACTGCAATTTTGAACTCACTCATAACTAACTATATAATTTATAATTATGTTGAACATGCCAATTATATATCTACCTTTAGAAATGGTAATTGGATTACAAAACGCAATTATAAAAAAACAACTTTGATTGAATAAAAACAATATTACAATTCAACTTACGAAAACATGCGCACTGCTTCCGGTTCCTGGTCCTCCTGCCCCTTTTTGCCATATTTTCTTCTAGAAACTTTCAAACCTTTCAAAAACAAACTGTCACAATATTCGTCGTCATAGAATTATTTCCACGATCAATTCAGTAAGTTTCCTTTCACCGAGCAATAAACAGGTTATTAGAGCATAGACTCTCTATTGAGAATGTAGATAACTAGATATTCCATGAGTATAAGCGCTGTAGAGAGGGGAATCCACTGATATACCAGAAGGAATTTTCTCAAACTCTACACTGACGATATAGAATATACTGTTGTGTGTACTTATTTTGCTGTGACACTTCATGATTATTTGAGTGGCTTTAAGAGGGGGTCCTGCACTAGACACAATTCAGTAGCGGAACTAACGAAAGAGTTCCGCTACTGACGCTTGTTTTCATTATTGATGATGTATTTTTTGAAAATTTTTTTTATTAATTTTTAACAGGTGTCATCCACATATTACATTACACGTTAAAAGGGTGGGTGTCGACGAAGGTTGCCAAAGGGTAAGGCAAGAATTCTACTGATATTATAACAATAACAATAACAACATTTATTGTCCTTTGACCATTACAATGCTTGAGTAAGTAATTAGAGGTATAAGACATGTCCACGTATTACAAGAAAAACTAACAATTAGAGAAAAATTCATCTAGTGTGCAAAAATTTACTAACGGCTCCACTAAACACCTTGACATCACTGCTTGACCGAACATTTCTGGGAAGTGCATTAAAGAGCTTAATTCCCATGTATCCAGGACCTCTCATATCCTGATAGAGTATGAGATGGTGTGACTAATAGATCTGATCCCCTGGTTAGGTAATTGTGATGAAAATTATTGGGTAGAAATCTATTTAAGTTAACTTTTACGTAAGTAAAATCTCAACTATACACATACTAGCGAGAGGCAAGATATGTAATTCACGAAAAAAATTGCGACATGAAGTACGCCTAGATATACCCACAATATTCCTAATGGCTCCCTTCTGTAATTCAAAAACCCTGTCACAATAACCGGAAGCGCCCCAAAACATAACACCGTAACTAAGTTTAGAACGAAAATAAACACCTCAAAAAAGTCCAATAACTTTAAAATATGAATTTGATGATTCGAATTTATAGAAATCTTTCGGTTTTTGTAAGGATGTATTGTATATAATGTATTCTCAAGAAAAAAAATAATATTTGACTTCTCCAAAGCACCTATTATAAAAAAAATTAAATTTGAAAATGACGAAATTTAGTAAAACACAAAAAAATCCTGAACTAATATTTCGGAAACGATATGGAACACTTATATTTTTCAGTACCCAGAAGGTCCACCTCTGTTATTAATGACACTTTGGCATCGTCGCGGCATGCTCAATATTAAATTGTCTATTACATTTTAGCCTAAGTCATTCCAAGCCCCCTGAACTGCTAATCGAAGCTCCTGTTCATGATGGAAGACGTTTTGACGCAGGAGATTTCTTTTTAGGGTGTCCCACACATGCTCGATGGGGTTCAGATCTGGGGAGCAGGATGGCCACGGTAGAAGATCGATATCATTCTCTTCAAGAACGTTCAAGACAACTCTTGCACGATGACGAGGGGCATTATCTTGCTGGAAGAGTGGATTTTGACCCATTGTTTGGAGATACGGTACCACTACAGGTAAAACTATCTCATTTGCGTAAGAATTTCCCGTGAGGTTGTTCTGTATGAAAACGAGGTCAGTTCTTCCACCAAGGCGTATACCTCCACAAAACATCACTGATCCGCCTCCCTGTCTAACAATTCCTCGAGCATGCTGGAGACGGTTTTGCTTTCCAGGTTCCCTCCATATTCGAATTCTTCCCGAATCGGGGATAATAACTAAATCTAGATTCATCACTGAAGAGAACTGTGGCCCACCTCTCTTGATCCTAGTTTACCTGTTCTTGGCACCAAGCTAAACGAGCAGTGCGATTTCCAAGGGTCAGTTGTGGAACTCTTAAAGGACGTCTGGAGTGGAGTTGACCTTCGTGCAGTCGATTTCTCACAGTTTGGTCGGAAATTTGTACAGAAACAAAGTGCCAACCAACTAATTTCAAACACTGAATACATGAAATGATTATAAAGCAGCGTCGCATCTGCTACATTTTTAGTTTTTTATGAAAAAGTTTGCGCGGACC
This sequence comes from Cryptolaemus montrouzieri, assembly GCA_013387265.2. NCBI lineage: Eukaryota > Metazoa > Arthropoda > Insecta > Coleoptera > Coccinellidae > Cryptolaemus > Cryptolaemus montrouzieri. Next base: position 87,214,937 of record JABFTP020000001.1, on the reverse strand, counting down.
AAAAGACTGAGATCAGGCTTTTTTTTGTGACAAATACATAAGCTCTGTCTTGATTGAAAACCACTCCATGCCTCGAACACTAGTCCGAAAGCTCCTCAACACATGCATTTGCCGACTTAGATAACTCCGAAACCGAGCTTCCACTCAGCATCGCAGATGAATCATCTGCATATAAAGTACTGACCTGTTTCTCAATCTTCGAATCGACAATGTCATTAATGAATAAAATGGATAGAATCGGGCCAAGGATACTTCCCTGTGGCACTCCAGATGACACAGCCAAGATGCCAGAAGTAGACATTTTACCATCCACCTCCACCTTTACCGCCTAGGTATCATTGTAACCAGGACCAGGAGAGGCCCCTTATAGCATATTCAAAAAATTCTTCTAGCAAGAGTTTATGAACAATCTTGTTGTAGACTGAGAGAACTGCATCAGCTGTAAAGCATCCCTTGCGAAAACCGAATTGATTTCCTTTCAAGATACCTTATTTTAGTATAAAAGAAACAAGTCTACTACAAAAAGCTTTTTCAAAAATTTTTGAGAAAACCGAGAGGAGGGCAACGGGACGATTATTTTTGACCAAAGTACTAGTTCTTTTCAGATGACCATGAGTTAGTGAGTGAGTGACAAATGCGAAACTTTGCCTTCGCTTAACTTCGGAACTACAACAACCTACAGACTCGAAATTTTGGATTTTAAGTATGTGATTATAGCTTACTGGATGACGAAAATTTCTGCATTCTAGTCTTATCCAGAGGTTCTCAAATAGGGGCCTGAAAATGCGGCGAAATTGTTTCAGTAAAGAATGATACGCGCTCGACTTGGCACATGAAAATTATGCTATTAAATTTATTCACAATTAAGTTATAGTGAAACGAAAATGTTGTGAGCCATTTACTTTTTGCTCAACAAAGCACTACCTTGCCCACATATGGACAGCTCCTCCTCAAAAAATAAATTCGAAAAAAATTAAGATTTGTTTTCTCAATCAACGATTCTTAACAATAATAATTTTCAAATAACAAGACCACAAAATTTCTTTGTATGTACTTCCGAAAAATTTATTTTTAACTTTTGCACTCATCTTTATAATGACTACTGGTAAAATATGTTCTCTAATTGAATCTGCAATAGACTATACTTTTCCATTGAGACGATTGAAATATCGATATTTGTAATAAAGAAACGCCACTGATGGACACCAATTCTACGCAATAATAATAATTGATGAAAATATAAACTTTTCATCGATTACGATGCGATTTCAATATCATTGCACATTGAACCTTCTAGTTTTGTTTAATATCAAAACGTAAATTAAGAGGTTATTTTGAATTTTATTTGAAAAAGACCTAGATTGTAGAATAATAAAAACAAGTACTGTGTTTTAAGGAATTTTACTTAATAATTGCGATTCGTAACGCGTTTCACTACACCGTAGCTTCTTCAGACGAATGAATATACAGAAAAATATAAATGAGAATATAACTATGAATGTTCTTGAGTAATTAAAAGCTTATTGGGTTGCTTCTTCTTAAGTGGTTATTTATGACAGGTATATCCAATAAAATTAAGGAATAGATTGCTCCCCGAAAAGATTCAATAGAGGTGAAAGGCTTAAATCGACTTGTTCATTGATGAGTCTACCTGAGTGTTTGTATTTATTGATTTCTAAAGTTTCCCAAAGATCTACCTTCCAATATTTATTATCTGTATGCAAAATTTCAAACTGTGGGTCGAAAGAATGATTATTTTCTAAGAGATGATTCGCGTAATTTGAATCTGATTTTTTATTTGAAAAACTGCGTTTATGTTCCGATATTCTAATATTAAAATTTCTATGTGTTCTAACAATGTAGAAATTATCACAGTCATTGCAATTCAATCGATAAACACCTGATTTATTGTTTTTACCTGGTTTGGTTTTATTATTTTTATATATTTGCCTAAATTATTATTAGTTTAGAAAGCTATGTAGAAATTATTGCTACTTAAGAATGATTTTAGTTTCTCACTTGTAATGCCAACGTAGGTTAAGGTGTTGAATTTTTGTTTCAATTCATCGACAGGGTAAACTTCATTCAATGCGATTCTACTTTGTTTTTATTCAAAATATTATTTATTAGTTTGGGATTGTAACCATTATTGTTTAATCAAATTTAGTTCTTTGTTGAAATTTTCTGGTAATAACGGGATGTTAATCAATCTATGAATAAAACTATTGAATGCTGACATTTTATGTTGATATGGATGACACGACGTGTTATGTATTATAATATCTGTATGTGACGGCTTATGGTAAATTGCGAAAACATGTTTTCCATTTTCATTCGAAATTGTTACGTCCAAGAAATTTATCGAATTATTGCTTTCTATTTCGGTTGTGAATGCAATTTTTGGATGTAATGAATTTATATGATTTTCGAAAATTTTCAACTGTCTATCTGTTCCTGTGAAGCAAATAATGATATCGTCTACATAGCGATACCAGTATAAACAATATTTACTGAGTGGATGATTATGAATTAATTTCTCTAAGTTATTCATGAATATTTCTGCTAACAAAGGACTTAACGGATTGCCCATAATCAAGCCGTCTTCAATAGTATAATATTTGTTATTAAAATGGAAATAATTTTGATCTAAACAAATTTGTAATAATGAAAGAATATCTGATTTAGTGATAGTATTGACATGATTCTTTTCTAATAATTCTTCAACTAAGTAATACGTATCTTTCGGAGGAATTTTAGGAAATAGATTCTTAACATCGAAAAAATAAGTTTAGAATTAGGTGGTATAATGGTATCTTTGATATTGGCAATAAGTTCGTATGAATTTTGACCGAAAATTTAGATTTAAAATTGCAATGTTTTATTAGCAAGTCGTTGAGGAATTTTGAAAGTTTGAACGAAGGTGCCGTTACATAAGAAACAACAGGTTTAATAGGGTAATTAGGTTTATGAAGTTTTATCAACGAATATAATTCGGGGGATTGTGGATTGGAGTTAATGAATTTATATTTTTCGTGGTCTGTAATTAATGATTTTGCTGTCGAAATTATGTCTTTCTGAAATTTTGCGGTAGGATCCTTAGTTGATGTTATATAGTTTCCGGCTGTTAAGAATTCTTCAGTTTTAGAAATATAATCGGTTTTACTAATCGCGATGATGGTGTTACCTTTATCTGCTTTAGTGAATACTAAATCGTTCTTGGTACTATTTTCACGAATTGTTTTTATTATCTTATAATCGGAATTGCAATGAGGTGATAATTTCGAAAAGTCTTCTTTGATAATTTTTGCTGTTTGATGTTTGGCTAAAATATTATCTTTGGAGTTTTTGAGAATGATTTCGGAGTCTATGCCTAACTGTTCAAAATTAATTTTATTATGTTTTGGATGTAAATTATGTTTGAATCCTTTTTCTAATAGATCTTTTTGTGATTGTGTAAAATCGGTATCAGTTAAAATAGTGAATCTGTCAAAAATTTATGGTCTGAAAATTTATCAGTTGAAGGTTTTGATGGAGAAATTTTGAATTTAAGTGAATTCAACTTTTTCTGTTGTTGCTGAAACTTTTTATGAATTAAAATTTTGACATCGTATCTGGATTCAGAGTCTAAAATATCAAACTCAACAGGGTGCAATCTAAACAATAATTGCGTATGGATTACCTTCAAATATATGTTTGCAACGTCCCTCCTGTTGTACTGGATCTTCATATCCTCTTTGAGCCATATGCGTTGGCCTTTCTCTATTGCTCTTCTTGCTGGTCCACCGTTGTTATGTGGCTTCAACCGTATGTAATTGGGAGTCAACCTGTTTTTCAAGCACATTGAGTAGAACCATATATTCTAGTAGAGTGTAAACTACACATCTTAGTAGTATTTTAAAATACCACAAAGCCAAAAAGCCGGTATCTCATACAGATATTATAATACATAACTCGTCGTGTCATCCATATCAACATAAAATGTCAGCACTCAATAGTTTTATTCCTAGATTGATTAACATCCCGTTATCACCAAAAATATTAACAAAGAACTAAATTTGATTAAACAATAATGGTTACAATCCCAAACGAATAAATAATATTTTGAATAAAAACAAAGTAGAATCGCATTGAATGAAGTTTACCCTGTCGATAAATTGAAACAAAAATTCAACACCTTAACCTACTTTGGCATTACAAGTGAGAAACTAAAATCATTCTTAAGTAGCAATAATTTCAACATAGCTTTCCAAACTAATAATAATTTAGGCAAATATATAAAAATAATAAAACCAAACCAGGTAAAAACAAAAAATCAGGTGTTTATCGATTGAATTGCAATGACTGTGATAATTTCTACATTGTTAGAACACATAGAAATTTTAATATTAGAATATCGGAACATAAACGCAGTTTTTCAAATAAAAATCAGATTCAAATTACGCGAATCATCTCTTAGAAAATAATCATTCTTTCGACCCACATTTTGAAATTTAGCATACAGATAATAAATATTGGAAGGTAGATCTTTGGGAAACTTTAGAAATCAATAAATACAAACACTCAGGTAGACTCATCAATGAACAAGTCGATTTAAGCCTTTCACCTCTATTGAATCTTTTCGAGAGCAATCTATTCCTTAATTTTATTGGATATACCTGTCATAAATAACCACTTAAGAAGAAGCAACCCAATAAGCTTTTAATTACTCAAGAACATTTATAGTTATATTCTCATTTATATTTTCTGTATATTCATTCGTCTGAAGAAGCTACGGTGTAGTGAAACGCGTTACGAATCGCAATTATTAAGTAAAATTCCTTAAAACACAGTACTTGTTTTTTATTATTGAGAATGGAATTTTACCAAGTAAAAGCCTCCCAAATTCAAATAGATTGTTAAACTCAAAATAAGAGTGTCATTTTGTTGAATCAAATATAGATATATAGTTGAATAAAAGTCAACTAGAACCATTTATTCAAATGTACAAGTACTGTTTACGTTGATACTGTTACTCAAATTTGAAAAATGTATACTGATTCGACAACGTTCTTTTTGGATTCTGGTATCATGTTTAACGAACAATAACCAGTGAATTTGATTTGATAGGAGTGGGGAATGAGCAGATCCACCGCGTATCTCCAGACTATTGTAGCTGACCATGATATCCAGATCATAGTTGCTTGAGCAGATCCAGCTTTTGGAAAAAGTAGATTAACTTGTCCAAGAAAAGGTTTCTCAGTTCTTTATGTTCATGGCAGATGCTTCTGACAATTTCGAAACTTATTCTACTCGCTGCTAAGCATTGTGATAATATGCTTTGCAGCCTCACTCAGTTTCAAGAAGCCTACATTCATCTTCATCAAATAGACCGATGCATGTACTTGCCTTTACCTGCAGTGAACCATAAGGATACTGACATAAGTTTTCACTTTTCCTTGCCTAGTCCTAGTAATAGGGTGATATAATTCGCATTTAACGAATGTTTTATACTCAAGAAATTCAGCCAGAATTCTTCTTCTTCTTGTGGTGCCTATCCGGTCTGGACGTTGGCGACCATTTTGTCGATTATAATCTTGTTTGTTACGGCACGGAAAAGTCCTGTTGTTGATACTGAGAACCATGTCCTGAGGTTCTTGGGCCTGAAGATTCTTCGTTTTCCAGGCCCGCATTTACCTGGGATCTTCCCTTGTCTTGCCTTGATACACATGGTCTATACACGAAATTCTTAGAATCCTACCATAAAGCCACATTTCAAAGGCTGCAAGTTTTTTGGTAGTTGCCTCTGTTAGGGTTCATGATTCCACGCCGTTAAGTAAGACAGACAAAACGTAGCACCTGAAAAGTCGTACTTTTGTGGTTGAAGTTAGAAATCGGCTCTTAAGCTCATTTTAAAGAACACTGCTCTTGCCTTCTCTATCCTTCAACAGATCTCCTGCGAATGATCCCATTGGTCATTAGATACAGTGCCCAGGTATGTGTACTTTGTCACTCTCTCGATGTTGTTGGTTGAGTATTAGATGTTTGTGTGGGATTTGAATTTTGCTGATCACCATGTATTTTGTCTTGTTGACATTAATATCTAGACCGTACTCCATGCTGACTTCTACCACTCGTATCATGTGTTCCGAGTACACATTCTTCTTCGTCAATGGTTATATACGCTGACTGTCCCCAATATAGTTGTGATATTATGGCCAGATCTTTTCCGTCGATACCTATATTGCCCAAAATTTCGATTAAATGTTGTACTCTGTTGAAAGCCTTACTCTAGTCCACAAAGCAAGCATATACATCGCAATTAACATCTCTGCACCTCTGGAACAGCACCTGAATACTAAATAGGGCTTCTCCGGTGCCTACTGCATCCCAAAATCCAAACTGAGTCTCCAACATGTATTCTTCACAGATCCTGTATATTCTTTTGTGTATAATTTTTAACCAGAATTAGTTGAATTTAACTGTCCGTTACTACCTATCTATCAACATATGAAGTGAGATAAAAATACATGGTTCCCACCAGAGGAAGAGAGGCACAGATTTGTGTCAATCGATCTGCCTCTTTGTTACGAAGTAGCCTGCATGATTAAGTATCGAGACGAAGGCGATTCTCTACCCAGTCTGCACACAATAATTCGACAAATCCACGATGTTTTTGTAATGCAGTCAATGGAATCAAGAGTTTGCAGAAATTCCAAACCATGGACTACATTCAGACCACAAACTGTTACTTAACATTGCACTATAGCGATTACCATTCACTTCGACTAAGCTGATACAAAAACATTCTCGAAGAAAATTGCTTGCATAAAATGCACACCTTATCGTAATTCTAAATTGGCGACAATTACTGATTAACACAGTAGGAAATAAAACTCGCCACTAAACATATTTTCTTTCAAAGATAAATATCAATCCCATTTCATTAGTGCATTTACTTAATTAATATTCATTAATATTTCAATATTATAAGCAATGATCCTTTGTTGGAATTGGGTTCCATTTGAGCATGGTCAGTTTCTAACGCGAGATGACAAACAAAGGTTCTCGAACTTCTGTAATGTCGCCTACGAGCAAGTAAAAATGTTTTTATATCTACCAGCCATTCAGTTGTTTGCTGATTTTCAGCACTTGTTGGAGCAGCACTCTCGATAAAGGACTATGCAGATCTAAAAAACACGTTATGGGCGTAAAATTTTTTATTCGAAGCAATAATTAAATTATATCTTTTGTCACGTTTCATTTTTCCTATTATAATTAATAAACTGATCTTTAAGTAACTATGAATGAAATAAACCCAATGTAACGTTCCACCACTGGTCAATCCTTTCATTCCTTTCGTTAGAATTAAAATTGAAACTCGCATGAATGATATACAGGGTGCTTCAACGAAAACTAAACAGAGGCTATATCTACCAAGATAATCATTTCTGATCAAAACGCAAAAACAGGTCAATTTTTGTTTCAAGCGGGACATCTTTTGGGGTACAAAACTTGCCTGAAATATCAACCCCCTAAGCGGGGATTGCAATCCTTGAAGATGGGTCGAGTGATGACTCAAAAGAAAGGTGGTATCTTTGTCTACATTGCCTTGAACGAATTTCCATTTTTAATTGAAAACTGTAAAAGATACAGGGTGAGCAACTGAAAGATAGAGAAGACTATTTCCCTGAGACTATTCAAGTTTCAGTGAGGTAAATTGGAACAGATCCATGCTGATCAATGGCAGTCATCATCAAGTACCATCCTCATCTCGAATTTCAACCCCTGGAGCAGGGGTGAGAACCCTTGAAAATTTGGAAGAGGGTAGATGGGTCGAGTGATAACTCGAAAGAAAGGTATTATCTTTGTCTGCATTCCCGTGAAAGAATTTTCATTTTTGATTGAAAACTGTAGAAGATACAAAGTGAGCCACTGAAAAATAGAAAAGACTATCGCCCCAAGACTATTGGAGTATTAGTGCGAAAAACTGGAATAGATTCATTTGGATCAAAGATGACAGCCTTTGATCTGGAATGAATCTGTTCCATTTTTTCACTAATACCGAATAGCTAGGGCGATAGATAGTCCTCTATTTTCAGTGGCTCACTCTGTATCTCACAGTTTTCAATCAAAATGAAAATTCGTTAGAATGCAGACAAAGATAATTGAAATTCGAGATCGACCCATCTACCCTCTTCCAGGATGGTTCTCACCCCTGCTGTAGGGGTTGAAATTCGAGATGATGACTGCCATTGATCAGCATGAATCTGTTCCATTTCACCTCACTGAACTTGAATAGTCTCAGGAAATAGTCTTCCTATTTTTACTTGCTCACCCTGTATCTTTTACAATTTTCAATTAAAAATGAAAATTCGTTCAAGGCAATGTAGACAAAGATACCACCTTTCTTTGAGTCATCACTGACCTTTCATCTTTCCTATACAAAATGTTCAAGGATTGCAATCCCCGCTTAGGCGGTTGATATTTCGGGCAACTTATATATATATATATATATATATATATATATATATATATATATATATATATATATATATATATATATATATATATATATATATATATATATATATATATATATATATATATATATATATATATATATATATATATATATATATATATATACATATACAGGGAGCTTCAACGTAAACTAAACAGAGGCTATATCTACCAAGATATTGATTTCTGATCAAAATGCAAAAACAGGTCAATTTTTGTTTCAAGGAGACATCTTTTGGGGTACAAAAGTTATATATATATATATATATATATATATATATATATATATATATATATATATATATATATACATATATGAAAATGACCAACCTAACATGCTTCTACAAGACACTGCCTACTATTTTATAAAATACATGCAAACATACAAACATACAAACATAAACATATTTTTCAGGAATCTTCAATAACACTTGAGATATCAATAAATAATAGATTTTTGTGAGAATTAATCTAAATTTTCATAATTTGCTTCATCGTCATGAGTAGACTGATAAAGAAATTGTTTATCTATTTATTTCAATTGTGCAAATTATTCACAAACAAAATTATTAACGGAAGAGATATTTCAATTTCATTTCTTCATTCTCAAATTGGTTCGTAGAATTTCATAGAATCTACGGATTGTTAAGTCTGGAAAACTGAATTCAGCATTTGAATTTCCCGCCTAAACTCTTATTTATTCCTTCTCTGAAATGTTTCTAGATTAAGATGTTCAAGTTATGCTGTGTGGCTTCATCTGATAGAGTCGAAATTGAAAACGATGTTTTCAATAGGGGGCAATATTCTGGGAAGTCCCTTACAAAAATTAAAAAAGAGAGATAATCCCAACGTACAATAATTGTGTAAATTTAGTTTGCAGTATAAATTACGAAAACGAGTTTGGAGGATAGTATAAATATGAATGTCTTGAATGTCTTAATTCCAACATTGATGTGAAATGGGAATATTTCATTTAATAAGAGAAATGAAATTTTCAAAATGTTACATCTGATGAATCAAATTTCAATATAAAGTGAATAGAATATAAGGTATTGAAATATGAATACCTTTTAAAATGCTTATTTTATCATTTCTTAGTCCCCCGCCCCATTTATACCCGTTTTTTCATGAATTTTCATTGAATATATCTAATGAGTTTTGATTTCTCATAAAATTCACAGTTTTCAAATTTCTGAAACTGTTTGAAATACTTCAATATTTATAAAGAGTTAAGTACTTATTTGTGGTAATTTCGATAATGTTCAGAAATATGGGATTTTCTCCAATAAGTATCGATATCTACGTCGAAAAATGAATCATCATACATTTGAAAATTATACTTCTTGTTAATCTTTGCATGATTTATTTATTTATTTAAACATTCACAATCAGTTGTGAAGATCATCATCTACCTATTCCTGAAGAACCTGAGGAATCTGTGAAATATGACCCAATGACCTTCAACCTCATCAAATTGTTCAATAAAAATATATCTTTTGTTATGACTATTTACAGTCTGGCTTGAATGCATTTGAATTGATTAAGTACGTAGGTTGTAATAATATTTATATTTAATATATACTGTCATCTATTGTGTACAATAGTTGGTAGAAATTCTTTCTATTCTTGAATTAAAATGGAAAATGCCGACCCTGAGTGGTTGCGATTCAATACAATGACTTATCAAAACAAAACTATAATTAGGCACAACATAAAATTGGCATACGACGAATTTTCTGTTTTCTCTTCTTTGTGTGTGGCTAAGTATAATTTCAATACTAGGAGAACTCACCTCAATTCTCCAGGGAAATTGAAAATGTTTCCAGAATATGCGATAAAACAAGAACGTATAGATTAAATGGTATGGAACTATTCTACTTCATACTTCCATGAAAATCATATCAATACATACTGAAAACTATTGTTTTGGGTGAATTCATTTGCGTTGGAGGAAATGGAAAATGGAAAACTTTAATTGCACTGACATCTACATTCAGTGACGAATATTCATTATGTTCACTGGAGGAAGAAAACTATATTCCAGCTCAGGTACAAATTAATACCATAAAGTTATCTTTCGTTTGTTCCATGAATATTCTAGCTACGTTCATTTTGACTGATAAATTGAATGAAAATTAATATCGGAACAAAATACTTTCTTTATAATCAATGAAAAGTGGAATGCTTTTGTTGTATCCATTTCAAATGAGTAAAATTAAAGAAGAATATGCCTGCTACTAAAATAAAGAATAATGATTTCGTTGATTGAATATATATAAGATAAGGTGATTGTATTAATTTGAAAAACTGAATAATTTATCAATATTTTAAGAAGAGAGAAAATGAGTACTCTAAATACTATAACAATCAGAAATCTCATGATTTTCAGTTTTCTGTCAACTCTTAACAAAATGTAGATTAATGTATTTCAATAGCTCAATTAATTATCAAAACTAACTCAATGTAAAAATATCAGCATTAATAATATTTTATTGAAGATACATACTACAAGGTTTGTCCAAATGGACAAATAAAACAACATTCCGGAGACCAAGAACAACAAAGAGAGGTGTAGAAAGACGCCAAAAAAGGTGGCTAGACGATGTGAAAGTCATAGCAGGAAAGCAATGGATGAGAACTACTATATATAGAAATGCATGGAAGAAATTAGAAAAGGCCTATATCCAACATTGGATGAATGAAGGCTGAAAAGAAGAAGAAGACTACAAGGTTTAGTGAAACTAGATGAAAATCTGACTGCAATTATTTCACGGTATAGACAGAAGAGATAATAAGCACGGTATAGAAATGGTTTATGCGATCATATGAGAATTGAAGAAGATATCAAAATAAATGACAAGACGATGTGCTTATGAGTGAGAGTGACAGCACAACCAAGACAAAAAGGTATTTATTATTAAACTTTCCGTAAATTCAGACGAGTTCTTCGAATTTCCATCGAACAATAGATGACTACAGAATATTGGGAATTTTACACGGATGTAAATGAATTCCTTCATTTCAATATGACCATATTTTGCAAGATCGTATAAGTCATCGATGAGTTTTCGCTAGTGCCATCCTCTTTTTCGCAATTTTAGGTAAGTTTTTGGTGAAAATCACCAGTTTATTTTGCAAAATTGTAAATTTACTTGTATTTCCTCCATATTATTCACGCAAAATCTGAAGGTATGAGTAATTCAACAACCATTTCAAATAATATTGAATAACCAACAGTTTTTCATTGATATAAAATTTTTAATATGTAGTCCACAAAAGAATAATCATATTAATTCAGGTAGTTATGTCTATAATTTTAGCAAACCATTAAGATAAACCTTGTATTGAATCTGATGTAATGGAATTTCCATTTTATTACTTCAATTAAAAGAAAATTAATATACCTTTGTGAATGCATATTTGTGGTTACCAGATAAAAAAATTATATCAGTGTATGGAATAATAATGTTACAAATGAATATCTAAACTTATTGAAATTTTACTTTCGAGAGCTTTACAATAGAACATGTACCTTGAAGCTTTTCCTGGAAGAAATATAATTGAGGTTGTTGATTTATTAGTGCAAAGGAAATGTGAAGTCTAGATAAGTTTTTGTTCAGTAATCAGATTAGTAGAGTATTGAATTTCAAGTTTGTTCCGAGTATATTTTTTGTTGTACAAATATGAAGATCAGAAATCCTTGGCTTATATATTTTTATTATGTAGAAATTATTTGCAAGTAGAAAGAGTTCATAAAATAGAAATATTCCACTATGACATGAAAATGCTGCTTTGACAATTTTATTTGGTATGAATGTTTTTACCTTAATTAAACCTGAATGAAAACTAAGGAATCTCCTATCAATTTCTAATTGTACTTATTTTTATTTCAAATATCAGAAATGTGTCTTCGTTTATTTCTATGCAAAAAGTGTCCTATCATCATCAGGGTAATAATCATAATATAAAAGCCAGCAGTATGTAAAAATTCTTCATAAAAGCAATAATGCTGAAAAACTTTTTAACTCTAGAGATGGTGTCAAACAATGTTCAGTCCATTTGTTTTATCAGATTATTTTTTGGTGTAACAAACTTAGGTAAAATTTGGTCTCGTTATGACCGATTGGTTTCTACACTCCTGGACTTGATGATATATTAAGTCATTCAAATATATATATGTAATAATTTTAACAATTCTCTATGGATATGGATTATACGAAAAGTCTATCTGACTTCTATATTTCAAATACTTTGAAGATTAATTAGCTACAAAATGTCTGTATAACCTTGAGTGGTTTCGGTGAAACTTTAATAGGGTCTGTTGTTTCCTTCAATTCCAATGATGGCATTTATAGTAGTAGTAGCTTTATTAATAGATCCCATAGTTGCCAGAAGCATGGGTCATGTCATTTACATCATAGTTACAATTCAAAAGAAGTTACAAATAATACAGTAAGTGTAAGGTATAAAACAAATTATCATACAATAACCGTAGAATATAAAATGACTCACACATCCCTCGATATCAGCTTCATCTAAAAACTTTTATACTATAATAAGCTTTGTTAATTAAAAAGTATTTCAATTTGTATAGTATTTTCCTATTACATTGCACTTTAAAATTCCTAGGAGTTTGTTCTGGACTGTTACTAACATAAAAGATACAATTTTTGAAAATAATAGTAGGCTGTTATTAACATAAAAGATACATTTTTTGAAAATAAGAGTAGGCTGTTCTATCAGTAACTAAGTTGTTTCTGAACCTCGTTTCATAAACATAGCCATGTTCATTGAACAGATAATATTTATTTGCAACAAATACGACATACCCATAAATATAAATGCCAAATAAAGTCACGATCTTTTTTCTCTGGTCCGCAGCTCTCTCTACTGTTAATTTTAAATATAATTCTCAGACATATCTTTTGAAGCCTAAACATCCGGTCAACATGCACAGAGTTTCCCCAGAATATTATCCCATATTTCAATCTCGACTGTGCATGATAAGCCACAATGCTGCGTTCACCCCAGTACCAGTAGTTAGCATACGAAGGGCATAGCAGTAACACGAGAGATATCACTAGAAAGAAAATTTATGTGATCCTTCCAAGTTAATGCACTGTCGATGCGGATCCCAAGAAATGACACCCCATCTAGCAAATCGATTCTATCCTTTTCATGGTCTACTATTATTTTGAGATCCCTTCTCATGCCAAAAGTTAATAATTTGTATTTTTCTACATTCAGTAATAGGTTGTTATCAGTAAACCATTTTTAGATTCATCAAATCCGTTTCAAGATATTCTTCACAGGAATGTTCATCCTTAGCTGTGCAGATTATAGTAGTGTCGTAAGCAAACTGTATAACCTCACTTCTCATTCCATTTCCCAGATCGTTAGTGTAAATGATGTATAACAGACAATCCAATATAGACCCTTGCAGGACACCCTTCTGCACATGCTCCGCTTCAGATACTATTCTATCGCCATTCCTTGTCAGATATGATCTCATCAGTTTTAAAGCAACACCCCTGACTCTGCAGACACTATCAAATGCCTTGGCAAAGTATAGTAAAAGCGCTGCTGTGACTTTGCCACTATTCAAGGAGTCAAGGATTCCCCAAAGTATGATAAATTACTGTTGTAGTGAATTTTCCCTTTCTAAACCTATGTTGCCGACAAGACAGTGTTGTGCATGTCCACAAATGATAGTAATTGATCAAAAATGGCTCTCTCAAACATCTCATTTATATTGGAAAGGAGGGACATTGGGCGGTAATGGTTGAAACTGTCTCTGATGCCCTTTTTGTGTATTGGCCTAACCCAGGCTCTTTTTAGTATGTCAAGCTAAATTCCAGTGAGAAAAGATTGATTTATGATGAGTGTAAGAGGAGCGGCAATCAATTCAGTAGGACAACTGGTACTTCATCACATCCCACGGATTTCTTATTATCTAGTTTGACAATATAATCAACAACATCCCGCTCAATCAGCTGTCTGAAGAAGAGGCTAAACTTGTAAGCCTGGATACCTGATGAGTCGAATGTTTGTCCCCCACTTACATTGGGTTTATTATGTATGAAATAATCGTTCATTTGATTAAGCAGCTCTTGTTCACTATCATAATTGAAGTGGTTGAAGGCAGTTTCATTATTTGATTTCTTCAGTATGTTCTTGTATCTCTTATAGAAGTCAACCGTTACCTGGCCCCGACACATCTCACCATATAAAAACCGCTTTCTCTCACTAGATATTTTGATCCCTTTAGTTATCCATGAATTATATGCTTTATTGGCAATATTCTTA